>OX420933.1:10005000-12519056 GCA_949091785.1 Polymixis lichenea | reverse complement strand
CCATGAATCCTAAAAGCGCCGAAGCGCGTAATCGTGACGAAAAGCCATTTGAAGGAATGGTAATTACAAGTTCAGAAATTTTAGATAAGTTGGATGGCCGCAGTGCATGTTCCCTGTGCGGCAAATCACGAATGTATTTCTGCTACACATGCTACGTACCAGTATCACACATAGAGGGGAAAATTCCGGTTTGCAGGGTAAGTCATCATTGAGTTTTCAATACGCCAGTACTTGTTTCTGTAAATTCTTTTATAAATCTAGTTTGTTAGCAGATACGAATAAACCTGTCTCACTATTAAGCCTAATTATAAGTGGCTAGAAGACAAATTGTCATGTTTATTCTTTTTGGTGTAATAAATATAATCCAATTTATATTTGCAGCTCCCTGTAAAAGTAGATATAATCAAGCATCGCCGAGAAATTGATGGCAAAAGCACATCAGCACATGCAGCTGTATTAGCACCGGATGATGTTAACATTTATACATATCCAAATGTACCGGACTATGCTCTGGATGGCAGAACTGTTTTATTGTTTCCGGGGGCAGAAGCTAGAACTGTTCGCGAATTATACACTGGCAAAGGGGATGCTCCTAGCTATTCTGATCTCTTATTAGCAGAGCTACCTTCAGGGTATAATGTGGGCACATTAATGACAAAAGTATTAAATCACAATGCATCAGATGAAATTCATCATGTCCATGAACTCCCAATAGATAGAGTAGTACTTATAGATAGCACATGGAATCAGAGCAGAGGTATTTATGCTGATGAAAGACTTCAAAAGATACCAACAATAGTGCTACAGCAAAGAGCTTCACAATTTTGGCGACATCAACGTGGCAGCCCTAGATGGTATCTTTCAACAATAGAAGCTTTGCATCAGCTTCTACTGGAACTACACATTTGTGCATGGGGGAGAAGCGAGCAATATGAGTCTTTTCTTACAATCCACTGCCCAGTGCACAGAACAAATGAAAACCATCCCCAATGTCAGCCATATACTGGACAATATGATAATTTACTATATTTTTTCAAATTTATGTATGAAAAATTACATACTCTTTATAAACATGATAATTTATTAGCATATAAGCGGCCAATGATATAAGTTTTATTAGGTACGGTATGGTCATACCTCAGTGGGATAATTTAAGTTTTTATAAGTAGAAGAAGTTTTAACAATTAATAAATAATTAACTTCAATGTTTACAGTTTACTCAAGGATGTTAATGTGAGTAACAAAATATGGAAATACAATGTACTTTCACTATTTATACTCTTTTATTTCTTATAAACAATATCCCTAGTAATAAACAAGTAACAAAAGTTAAGTCATATAGTTAGATAATGCAAACTCAGCAGTCTATAAAATATAAATATCTTGAAATTAGCACATTTTATATGTTTGAAATTTATGTTGATTTATGCATATGTATAAAATCTTGTGGCTATGTGATTACAACATCACCACCGCAAACACAGATAATTTACATACAGTGGGTGGTAATGTTGTATGTAAAGATAGTACATAACTATTGCATCATGGTAAATAATGGTATGTATATTTTAAAAATCTTACATTAAGAAGCTTTACAAAATGGCATTTTTAACCAATTATTATGAATGCTTTTCCCAATAAATTAATCAATTTCATTTGTATTTTTGGAAATGCTAAGATATATGAATAATATTCATCTACAGTTATTGCTGTAAATTCAAAACTCTGGAGACAGCTACAATTAAATATATCAGGTCATATATCAGTTTTATGAAAGTCCGAAATCATCGTCTGATTTTTTTATGATTAAACACACATACAGTGTTTCTGACAGCCTGTTGTTATAGTTTACGTAAGTCTAAAACGAAAACACTACCGTCACTAGCGCTCGCGCCAACCTTCGTGCCACGTGAATTCCAGCACACTTCAAAAATACCTCCTGTGCCCTTGTATGAGTGAACAAGGCTGCCAGTTTGTGTTGACCAAATGTGCACACACTTGTCAAATGAACCACTAGCAAGGAACTTGCCATCAGGAGAAAATGCCACACTATACACTGGTTCTGTGTGTTTTGTGAGAGTGTGTATACAGACACCTCTCTCTACATCCCACAGGCGGACAGTGCTGTCAAAAGAAGCACTTGCTAAGATCAGATTCATATTGGGATTCTGTGTTCCAGGTCCTGTAGGTGACCACTTGATTGTGTAGATTTCTTTTGAGTGAGCTTGTAAGTCATGTACACATGTGTCCTGCTTCATGGACCAGATCTTCAATGTCATGTCATCGGAACATGATGCTAGCAATTGTCCTTGAGGATCCCATTTTATGGCATTAACTTCATTCTGTAATGATGACATGATAAATATAAAATGTTACAATATAACTAGGGAAATTTTAGTACAAGCGCCAGGGCTACACTAATGTTTGTCTAGAAGCAAAAATAAAATAAATCAATTAAATAATGTTTCAGAATATACAGTAAAAAAAGCTTTATGTCACAGCTCTACTTACAGTGTGTCCTTGGAAGCTTTTGATTGGTTTATCAGCATTCAGTTTGCAAACATGAATACACTGATCAGTAGAGCAAGATGCAAACGAAGTGTTCGTTTGCCAATCAACATCAAGGGCTGGTGCCAAGTGGAAGGAGAACTGTTGTGTGCATTGCCCTGTTGAGGCATCCCATATTATTGTAGTTTTGTCAACCTGCAAATTATCAGCTGGTTAAACACACATTTACAGAACACTTGATTCCTTTATCTTGATGGTATCATATTTTGGCATCCTAATATTGATTAGATCTGTATACCATACCCCAGCACTCAAAATATAGTTTCCTCTTTTGTTCCACTTCAAAGCAAATATAGGCCCTTTGTGTTGGCCAAGTGTTGATGCCAGTGTTCCATCTGTGGTCCAAATACGGGCATATCCATCATATGAACCAGTTGCTAATAGATTCCCATCACACTGCAAAGAAAATTAATATAAATGTTAAAACTATAATAGTTTCCGAGCATTGCCAGTATGTATGTATGTTTGTGAACATACTCTAAATACCTGACAAATAAAAGTTAAAGATCATAACTGAAATATGTAATTCAAATATCTACGCAGGACTGGGCTAAAGCCAGGATAAAGAACACCAGGGCCCTGAGACAAAATACATTTCTTTTAGCGTTCACTCCAAATGCTACGCCAAAATGTATATGCTGCGGAAAGGATACAACGTAATCTTTCCGCAGGCAATGTCATTCCCGTACATTATGGCGTAGCTTTTGGCGTGAACTCTAACAGAAATGTGTTTTGTCTAGGCCTGCTGGCATTTGATGACTTACATTCCAGTCTAAAGATGTGACATCTTTGTTGCTAGGTACTTCAGCTCCACCCTTTTGAATGCAGTGTCGTAATACTAATTGATTAGGAGTTGTTGTTGGATTGTCTGACATGTCCCATATTCTGAAATGAATGGGAGAGAAATAATAAAGGTTGACTAATACAGCATGACTTGCTGAAATAACTTACATTAGTTAGTTGTTAGTTTAATACTTAAGACAGAACCAGGTCTTTTAACTATAAAGATTTACTGTAAGATAATAGTGTACAAATAGTCAATAATTAGTTTATGTAATTACATACCTAGCAGTACTGTCTCCTGATCCACTAGCCAACAGGTCTGTGCTGGGGTTCCAAGCACAGATGAACACTTCAGATTCATGTCCTCTAAGGACAGTAGCTTTGTTGGCTGGGATTTCTATGGACTGATCCATATCCATTGGCTCTGGAGCACTGGGAGTTGGTGCTCCTCCCGGTGCCGCTACTGCCGCACTGCATGTTGTGGCCTGGATAACAAGAAAAATTATAACCTCTTGCAATAAATTATATCTTTGTATCTACAAATTCTGTGTGTCAGCTTAGTATCTTGCTGAGGATCTCGTCCTATGGAAGCCATAGCTCATGACGGGAGGCCTTCGCCCAACAGTGGGTTCATGCAAGCTGACCATAACCAGTAAATATCTTTAGAGTATTATTTTATGTTGGAGACTATGTTGAATACTTACATCAACACCATTCTGCTCCCCTCCAGACCCAGGTTCTGCTTTAATTGCTTGTTTTTGAGCATTGTGTGCATTTTGCCTAGCAGCTACAATGTCTGGTGTAACTGCATCTATTAAACTTAAACTTTCTGTGAGGCGTGTTTCAGTGCCTGAAAGAACAAAATTGTGATGTAATGATTGCTCCTGGAAAAGATTGAGTACATGGCTGCTGCAGCTAAATTACTTACCTTCTATTGTATAGAATAAAGTTCTTCTAACTTAACAGACAGCTGTGCTGCTGGGGCACTGGGGCTGCTGGGAATTTATTGCACCACTTCTTCCCAAGGAAAGCACTAGGAAGTGGTGAAGGGCGGGCGTTTTTGGGGACTGACCTATGTAATTTTGATGTTCAAAAATAGCTGACTCTCAGCCTAATTTAAATAATTGACTTTTGATTTGATTTTGCAGGACAAATTAGGAAAAAAATTGGACAAAAAGAAAAAATAAGCGGAAAAAAAAACGAAAATTGATGATTCACCATCACTGAACTCATGAGTAATGGTAGAACACATTTGTCTTGTCAAAATTAAATAAATCATACCATCTTCTCCTATGGTGATTTCTGCTTCTGTGTATTGTAATCCTTTTTGCAATATGTTAAGTAATGCGGCTGGTGGTACTAGGGCTCCATTGATGTTACTTTGGGATATATGAGACTCAATACCGAATGTGTAAGCAGAATGATGAAACCCTGAAAGTTTATATTTACACTGTAACGAGGCTGTAACTTTTGTACTTTGCCAAATAGTTTAGAAATGGCATTGTATTCCAATTTTGCCCAAACTATTGGTACTGAAAAAATAGCCAATGTAATATACTGCCTGACAATATTTACTTCTTTATATGGTAATGTTAGAGACTTTGGACAAAATCTGCGAATGGTATACAGGCAGGTAGAATAGGAAAACAGCAAAATAAGAAAAAACTAAACATGTCGTGTAAAGATTGAGTTAGCGTCTGAGAGTTCATTGAACCATACCTGATTCTTGTAAATATCGATACACAAGGAAATTGACTTCATCACTGGAAAAACTCATTTTGTATTATATCTTAATACATTCATGGAAAGAATATGAGCAATTTTAGTGACCAGCTTATCAAAAACATCTATCCCCCTGTATTTACTTCGCACCGACCATCCATCGATTGTAAATTTTAGTTCATTCTGTAAATCTATGGCTGTCATGGCGCCGTCAGGATATAAATATTCTGTGGTGCTGGCCGAAAACCGGATGACATTCTCACATCACTAAACAACATAATTGTGGACCAGGTAAAGATTGCACGAGTTTGGCACGAGTACTTTTCTTTTGCTAGTAGTATTTTAGTTTTTCTATTAGAATTAACACTGGATGGATGAAATGGCAGCAGGTCACGGGAAAAATCTGTGACTACCGCATTCCCCTTAAACATAAAGGGAAGATTTATGAAAATCATGGTCAGACCAGGTTGTCTTGTATGGGTCAGAATGTTGGGCCACAAAAGGGATGAAGCTGAGATGGGAATGCTAAGAGGGATACCTATGTGGTGTTACACGAATAGGAAAATAATGAAATGAGTACGCAAAAGGAAGTCTGAAAGTGGCACCGGTAATTGAAAAGTTGTGTGGAAGTTGATTGTCATCCTATGGGCATGTGATATGAAGGAATGAGGAAAATGTTGTGAGGAAACTTCTGAGTCAATGGTTTTAAGAGTAGGGAGAGACCAAAGAAACGATGAATTGACTGTGTGAATGGTGATATGGTTAGAAAGGGGGTGACTACCGAGATGACGACTAATAGAGAAGTATGGAAGAAAAGATATGTTGCGCCGTCCCCAAATAAATTGGGATAAGGGCAGGAGAATGATGATGTTCTTTCCAGGTTAAGTGTTATGTTCATCGAGTGTTATACCCAAAAATGTACGTTTGTGTACTATGGTGTAAAATATAGTAAAAATTTCAGTAGGATTAGTAGGCATTAGAAATATGCTGAAATATTCTTAATGGTTCAAATTAATAATCCTTAATCAACCCTGGTTAAAGATTATTAATTAAACCAAATAAGTAAAACGGTGCGGTACGTTTATGTTCCATATTACCACCGTCGACCAAAAAAGTCAAGTTAGTTCTGACTATGTCCGCCAGAGTTTTCGAAACGAATCACAGTGTGTATTCAATAAAAATCGAAATAAAAAGAAGGCTTTATCATAGTACCTTTGCCTAGCAAAATTCATGGGAACTGAAACAAATAAAAACTATTTTCGTTCTCACTTACCTTACGTCAAAAAAAGTGTTAGTGAATTAAATTCGGTGGTTTATTTCAAGATTTTTTCAGTAAATTGATTATAGGGTAAACGTAAAGGTGAAACATTTATGGATTTGTTACTTCCCTTTGTATATTTAGACTCTTAGTAGCAACAAATTAATATTTTTTGCTTTGTCTTGTTTGGGATAATGACGCCATTTTGTCGCGCCGGCTGATCTTATGAATTATTATTTTGCAGATCTTCTGTGGGTAGGGCAAGTGTTGTAATTATTTATTATTAGAATACTTCTTTGGAGTCAGATTTATATTTAGCAGTCTTCATTATAAGGATCAAAATTACATAAGCTTTAAAACTTGAAAACGAAAATTGATTGATTTATGAATCGCACCAATATTGCGATAATATATTACTTTCCTACGTATTAATTTTGGACTATACTTCCAGTGTTTATTCGGATACGATCCGTATCAGCATTTAACTTATAATGTCCTTGTCATGCGTCGTAAGTCAAAAGTTTACCAAGATAAGTGTGGGTTTATGTGACTCGAATTCGTTTTGTGGTAGATTATAATTAGATGTACTGATCATCCAAAACATGAATTCCACTTTTCCTAGATTCAGTTGTAGTGCTTCGTATAACTGACACACCTTTATCAAGCTGTAAACTCTTTTTTTTATAAATGTCTATTGTGTTTGCTTGATAGTAGAAAGAAAAATACAAAAAGACAAATATTGGATTTATTATTGTAGAACTGAATTGGCATTATCATTCTTATTTCCAGGGGGTGCAATGATTAATCATATGTTGAAATAATGACTATATCAATGAAAGAACAAGATCTAATGCCAGGGGAGGTAAGAATATAATTTTTGTAATTTAGTAAAATTAGACTTTTCAATGTGGGTTATTTAAAATATTCAAAGTAAAACTTCCTTATTGCTAATATATAACGGTTTCAATTAATTTTAAGGATACTAGGAAAACAACTTTAAAAATTTTGTGAAATTAATACCTATTTATTTATTTTAAATATGAAATGACTTCATCTGTAAGCTATTTTCTTAGTCCTTAGTAATTGTTAGTCCTTAATACTTTCTGATTTTATAATCAACTTCTTTTTCATATTTGTTGCAAGTGTGTAGTACTACCTCATTGTTTAAAATATGCCACATTATTAATATAAAGGCTGATTTTAACAACACCAGATATGTCATCTGTGAATTAAATTGGCATTTAACAGTTTGTGTATAGGACAAATGTAAAAAATTCCAAATTATTCTTTGGGAAAAGATTAGTGTTGAAAAAATCAGACCAAAGAAATTTAATATTTGTCTAGATGGCATTCCCCGAGGCCAAGTTAAAGGGACTGGAAGAGAAGATTTCACACCCCCGTTGGGTTGTGCCAGTGTTGCCTGAACAGGAGCTGGAGGCACTGCTGGTTGCTGCCACTGAGTTGGCAGCTAAAGGTATGTAGCATTTAATTCAATTAAGTCAATTGGTGAATATAATCATGAAAATGTTTTTGGTTGTAATGAGTGTTAGTAGTGATATCATGATAGGTATTATGACTGTGTAACATTATTTACATCTATCATATATCATATTTTTTGTAAGACCCAACTTGGTTAGAACTTTAAGGGATTTACCAAAGGAAGTTGGTGAAAAATGTGGTCTTTTGTAAAATTTGTTAAAATAATACACCATTTTGGAAAAATTGAATGGAGCAAGTAGGTATCTTATGTAAGTAGTTCTATGGACTTTGGTCAACTACTTATTTTGTCTTGGAGGGATTCCTACAAGATTGTTACAAAAGATTAGCTCGGCAGTTTATTTCTGGGGAATCCCCTCAAGTTACGACTGTTGAAAATGTTTAAGTTTTTACATGTACAGTACTTTTAACTGTTACCTGAATGTCATATGCCCAATCTACTAATCTGTTATTGTCTACTTTATCTCTGTTATCATGTTATCACATGTTATTCTTATATCAATGCTGAAACAGCTGTTAGTTTGTTGACAAGTGATTGTTTACCACAGGTGAAGATGCGACCCACCCAGCATGTCAGAGATTCTATAATGATGCCCTCACACTGTCCTTTACAAAGATACTAACGGATGATGCAGTCTCATCTTGGAAAAACAACATACAAACATGTGTCCGTTCAAACTGCGAGAAGCTTGTCAAACTTTGTGCAATGAAACTAGACGATCCAAGATTTCTGCATTTATTATCTATGGTACTCAATCCAAATAACAAGTAAGAGACTATTTCATAATCATTGCATGCATTTAATAATAACTAGTTCAATATTAATGAGCTGCATGCATTATCTTCAATTTAATCTGTAATGATTTTATTTACACTTGAGGACATAATTTCTTACTACATAATAATCTAATTAGTGAAATTTAATAGTTCATGGAAATATTGGTAAACTGTCTGTTTATGGATTTAGTAAACTTCAGGTACTACATAGATTGTTGATGCTTACAGATTTCACACTTTCAATGCATCTAGGACTTGTGAAGGCCTGTCAATCACACCTCCTGCACAGGGAACTACCCAGGAGGCTGAAGTGTTCGCAAAGTCACAGGATCACCGCACGCCGAGAGGATGGCTGGTCCATCTTGTCAATGTGTATGTATTATAACTTGAACTGTTTCCACTTGAAACATTAATTTAATTTTGTGCTCCATGTTCAAGTTTATGTTAATTGGATTGAGTGTATTTATGTTCTTTCTCTTTGAACAGGTTTGGGCAAGCAGGTGGCTTTGTGAAAATCCGAGAGAGGTTCGAAATAATAATGGGGTTTCAAAAGGCAGAGTTGACGACATCCATTACTTCAGAAGAGAAAGTTTCCACGGAAATAATTGAAAAAGAAAATGAAGAAACCAAATGTGATAAAGTTGAAAGCACAGAAGTAGTACCAGTTATTGCTGACAATGGAGAAGTACGTATAATCTTTAACACTAATAAACATTTCAATTTTAATATTTATGAGCCTTACTTTTATGTTATTGTTTTAGTTTTCGATACCAGCACGTAGCGAGCAGCCATCTTCGCTAGAACAGTCCACGAGCGGAGAAACTCGCGTCGCGACCGTGTGGCAGCTGCTGCGACCTCTAGGACTCTGCCACGACCTCCTCACAGCACACACTGTTACCACATACCTGTTACCTGTACTTGTGAGTACGCTTTGATAACTTGAACTTAACTACGTTATTTGCTGTTGGCGTACGATTATGCATATGTTTCCTGGGTCAGCACAAAAAAAAATACATTATCAGGAAAGGAATAAATGGTTTCATTTACTTGGCAGAAGTTGTTACACAAGTTGAGATTTGCTTTGTAATTGGCTAAAGACAACACTTTAGAACCTATTTCGTATTTAAACAATGCTATTGGCGAGCACTGGTTTGCTCAATGGTTTAATTTTGGGTGTTTATACCTGTGGTGGCAGGCAAAGGGACGTGGAACCTGTTACCATAGATTCAGTTACTCAGTTATAATGAAAAAAAAATGTTCCATACATTTTGACCACATAGCTAATGCACTTTTTATGAAACAGCAGATTTTTATTGATACCCGACCAAAAAATCCTACGCGAGGGGCTCTAGAATCATGTGCTGAATTCATCGTTTCAGTTTTCCCGTCGATATTCCTGCGACCCTGTATATCGTCCACTTCAGCCCTGGATCAGAAGAGCTGGAAATCATGGGGATAGGCCAACAGTAACAGTATATATTGATTTGTTCCCAGGAATGTATTCCCACACTACTTGAAAGTTTAACCGACGAGGAACTGAAGAGGGAGGCGCGTGGTAGTGAAAATAAGACTGACACTGTTTCTTGTTTAATCCGCGCGTGTAAATACGTCTCAGTGAAAACGCCCCAGCATCACAGTTTACTCAAATGTAAGTGCAACTCAAATAATATCTTATAATTCTGATCCTTACTAATAATATTGTAAATGTGAAAGTAACTCTGTCTGTCTCGCTTTCACGCCAGAACTACTGAACCAATCGTCATGAAATTTGGCAGAGATATAGCCTGGGATATGGAGCAGGATATAGGCTAGTTTTTTACGCGATAACCGACATCCACGCGGGTGGAGCCGCTGGCAAAAGCTAGTATACTATAATTTGTTTGTACAACACAATTCCATATTATATTGATCATGCTTACAAAGACTGGTTTATTGCTTTTCTGCGGTTTTCACTAGATTTCTGCTCAAAAGTAAATTATAACTGTCATAGGTAGTCTTCAGTTGGGGCAGCAACTGCAGTAGATTTAAACATTGTCAGTTGTGTTGTAGTCAGGGTGCAGTCTTGACCTTCTGATAAACAAAGTAAGCCAATACTAAAAAAATGCAAAACAGCATTGAATTAAATGTTCTCAAGTCAACCAAGCAAGCCAGAGAGTAGGGTTATCACAATTGAAATATTTCTTCGAAAGTTCTTCATGTCGTGCTACACCGCCGGACATCACGAGGGTCGGTAGCATACCCTGTAGCTGCTAAGGGGCGTAGTCTTTATACCTCCCCTGCGCCGCTACATTGTACGCTACCGAGCCCTATATGACAACAGAGAAGAGGATACAGTACCTGAAGAAAAAAGTTGGTGGGAGAAGAGGATTTGGTAGTATTCGTCAAGACAGAATTCGGAACGGAAGATAATGCGTCGTCGAGTAGACAATACCGTCAAGATGGCTTAACGCAGGGATGGCGAACCTCTGAATCTGCGTGTCATTTTGTCCATAAAAATATTTAATATGGCCATGAGGTGAAAAATACCACAAACAATCCTGACTTAGTGACTACAGTAATAGACTCACCATTATACAGTAATCAACATCTCACCACCATAGTTAAATCAAAAAGAACCAATTAGTGCAACTTTTGCTGTTGCAAACTAAATCCCAAAAAGTTTATAATGTGATTTAGGCTGCTGAGCCCAAATTGTTTTATCGCGTGCCTCCAAAGGCACGTGCGCCATTGGTTCACCATCCCTGGTTTATCGTGTCCAAAAGTATGTCTGGATCGAAAGATGTTCACACTCACATATCGAAAATAAATGTTCACTTTCTGCTACAAATGTTACCTTTTCCTGTATGAAATCTTTATTAAAATGTACAATATTGGTAAACCAAAGTTCTGAATACAACATTTTCTTTCAGCTCTTGAAATGTTTCGGTTAAAAATGATTTTGCGATTGCTACAAATGTCTTCGTTTAATGGAAAGATGTCGGCTTTGAACGAAATCAATCAACTTATCAGTACATTTTCCCAGCAACCGAAACCAGAGTGGCTTACACCTGCAGTTATTACAGTAAGATATTTTAAATATTTGAGATCATTCGCGTATTTACATTATAACTGTCGAACCTCTCTTGCTTTTTAGGCTGGCAGGAACTTCGACGCCTAACGTGTTACCGTGGAAAATATATGGAACAGCAGACGATTTTTTAGTAACCCACGAATCAATTCCAAGGCAGGGGGTTCTAGAATAATTCCCTGAATTCATGGTTACACTTTGTGCGTCGATGTTTTCGGCTACATTCGATATTTTTTCATTACGTTTTCTGTGGTCTTTCGCTTTCGAAATTAAACTAATTTCATTGATCAACTAACTGCTGGGGTGATGTTTAATTCTACAATTTTATTCTAGTCTTGGATCCGTGAAAACAAAGTAGTGGACATAGTTTTACGAGACTCTCTTCACCAGCCACAGTACGTAGACAGACTGGAGAAAATGCTTAGGTTTATGATAAAAGAGAACTCATTGACTCGAGACGATTTGGACGCCATATGGAAGGCTCAGCACGGAAAACATGAGGCGATTGTGAAGAACTTGCATGACTTGTTGGCCAAACTGGCTTGGGACTTCACTCCTGATCAACTTGACCACTTATTTGACTGTTTTAAGGTTAGTTTTACTTTCAATCTTAGAAAAATTGCATTTTCGTATATAATGAGGTGATATAACTATGTGCATTTTGCAGGCGAGTTGGGCCACCTCCAGCAAAAAACAAAGTGATAAACTACTAGAGGTAATAAGAAGACTTGCAGAAGATGACAAAGATGGTGTTATGGCAAACAAGGTACTGTACTTGGCATTAAGGTTCATTTTTCAATCTTTTTTTCAAGATTAGTCTAAAATTGTTGGATTTTTCTGCAGGTATTAGTGCTTTTTTGGAATTTGGCACACTCAGATGAAGTTTGTACGGAGATAATGGACGTGGCGTTAGCTAACCTTATTAAAATATTGGACTATAGTTGTAGTCAAGACCGTGACGCTCAGAAGACTCTTTGGTTGGACAAGTAAGTAGTTCTTCGTCTGTCAATTTTACATTATATGCGCTCCGCGGTTTCATCCGTATAAGTCTCTATCTCGTGGGAATATCGGGATAAAATGTATCCTATGTTATGTTCTAATCCAGTTTATGGTCGACCCATGTCCCAAATTTCATCCAAATCCGCTTAGCCGTTTTAGCTTGAAAGCGTAAGCGCAACATACATTCAACAATTCAAATCTTTTCTCTGAATAAAGTCATCATAATAATATTCGATGGGTCCCATATTTGCCATTTCCGAAAGGCAATCAATCACTAATTTACCTGAAATCCGTTTTAATTATCTCAGAAAGACCTTAATTTAACTACCTCTCTTCAGGTGTGTAGAAGAATTGAAAACCAATGAGAAATGGGTGTTGCCAGCACTAAAAGTGATGCGTGAGATATGTTGCCTATACGAGGCAGGTGGCGGGACCGGACTGCGGCCTCATGTGACAAGACAGGAACTTATCGACCGCCTGCAGACGCAGCACTCACTAGTGATACTCGTTACTGACTCACTCACGCATTATATGGAAGCCGTGCGGACGAAACTTACGGGTATGTGTACCAAAGTAATAAAACATTTTGAAAGGGCTTTCCTAGTGCATGGGCTCTTGAAAAGGCAGTTAATCCGACCTATCATATAGAACATAATATATTACACAAATGTCAATGAAGCTCAAGTTATCTTTTTACAGAAGAGGGGGAAATAGATTGGGACAACTGGCAACCAGACGGCAGGTACCCACATGCAGCTCAAGTTCATGAAAGACTCAGTTTTTTGAGATTCCTATTGAAAGATGGACAACTGTGGCTGTGTGCAGAACAAGTGAGGGGGCTACTTACCTTTATTTAATAGTTAAATATATTATTCGTTGTGTAATCCCTGCTCTTATTTTCTAGGCAAAACAGATATGGGTATGTTTGGCTGAGAAGCCGGCACACCTCGGCGACCGCGAAGCGTGTTTCCGATGGTTCAGCAAACTAATGGGGGAGGAACCTGACTTAGATCCTAACATTAATCTACATTTTTTTCGACGGAACATTATGACTTTATCACCAAATTTACTAACCCACGCTGGTATCAAGTGTTTTGAAAGGTAAGATTTGATCTGAATGGCTTTTTAACAACTACACAGCGTCAGAAGATCCTTCAATAATATTTTTAACTTTTACAGGTTTTTCAAAGCAGTTAACTCCAAAGAAGGCAAACTGAAAGTAAAGAGACGAAGTTTTTTACTTAACGATGCAGATCTCATAGGATTAGATTATTTATGGAGGGTAAGCGCAAATAACAGCTTTATGTTCTAAAGAATAAGTTCCATTCATGGATGGTAACATATTACACCAAACAAATAAACCTGAGTTGCATCCAATGAGATTTCCATAATTCACCAGGTAGATGTTTAGAGTTTTAGATAAATAGCAATTAGGGTTTATAAACTTTTTGAACATATGATTATTCAGGTATCACCAAATCAGTTAACTTTTAGTAGAAAACAAAATCTTTAATATGTATATGTAGGTATTATGATCCGCTTTCTGAGTGCTTAAGAATTGCCAGACCAGCCTTCTAATTGCATCAATAGACGCACCACGACCGACTGCTGAAGTAATCGTGTAGCACGTGCTATTTGTCATAGCTATAGCTGTTTGAGACTAAATACCAAATGACCTCCACAATCCAGTTACTGAGTTGTAATACAGTGTGTCTTGATAAGACTGGTTGTGGTGACATGACCTGCTAACTGTTAGATATGAAAAAGAAAGGTTCCTAATTAAACTGGCCCAGCATCTCCTCTCATGTATGTAGTTTTTGCATCTGATAGTAAGATCAAAAAACTGAACAAACTTTAACCTCTTGAAGAATAAATAATAGTTAAAAAAAAACTAAAAAAACACGCTTTAAAAGCCAACAATGCTACAACTTACTAACTTTGCAGGTGATAACAGAGTGTGACGACGATATTTCGGCGCGTGGCATAGAGTTGCTGCGCGAAGTGTGCACGTGCGTGGGCCCGCAGCTGTCGGCAGCGCACCACCACGAGGCCTTCCTCACGCAGTGCTGCGCGCGCACGCAGCGAATGCAGAAGGAAATGGAGGCGCACGAAGGTACACCACGAGACACTCTTCGATTCTTCTTGTTCGACTATTAATCGATCACTTGTGTGAACATTTGCTAGTCGACCAAAATTTGGACCAGTTTGCGTTCGATCTCTTTGGAGACGCCACATACTCAAAAACCATTAGGTACCATTTTACCATAGATTTATCAATAAGTTAGTTACACCATACAGATTTTTTTTAACATGTGATTCAATATAGCATTTCCCTTATACTTTAAACCTTTACCAAATTAACCATATCGGAGCACTACGGGAAAGGTGTGTTCGGTCACCATAACGCCAAGCACTACTTTCCACAGGTATGCACCAAAAATCACTAAATACCCTATAGCGCTAAGCTAATTTAAAACATTGTTCGGTTCCTGTCAGTCATTTGAAGATGACAAACAGAATGATGATTTAAATATCTTTAGCGCTAAAAACAAGAGTAACCATGGAGTTTATTGCCTGCTCTTCGCCACAAGAAACAACCAATTTGAACCGTATACTGTACAATAAAACTTTAATTTGTGTCTTATGTGAATCCATATTCCGGAGTTTTACAACATTTGATTTTCACTTTGAGTAACGTGTATCAAGTACCCAACAGTTTCAGAGTTTCAATACTTTCTGCAGGATATTTTAATCGCGAAACTGCATAAAGAGATGTGAACGTTTTCAGATTCGTCAGAAGGTTGTACGAGAATGTGTAGAGTGATTCGTGCCATACAAGAATATATAAATGAATGTGATAGAAGATTTTCGGCGGAGCGGCAGATCTTGCCTATCTATAGGTCGGGTCGGGGGAGGCAGTGTACAATTATAGTCAGATTTAATTTCCAAACTGGCCAAAGACAAGTTGATGATATCGAGCTGTATTCGCACTCCAATGAAACGTTGCACTCTTTGCGGGCGTCGATTCAAAGAAGGTTGGTGCTTGTACTATATGATATCATTTTAAAACTTATTTATTTTTAATATAGGGTTATTTAATAATACCCGTTTATTTTTTTTAGGCTGAAGAATGCATCCGAAAATAATATAAAGTTAGAGCTATATGTAAATAAGTTGGAGCTGTATGTAAATGGGGAATTATTAGATTCTAGTCACGATAGAAAAATTCTGTCGCAAATACCGCTTCGTGACAAAACTGTGATTGTTGCTAAGGTAAATAGTCCTAGTTTTCTTGACCACCAATTTCATACTGGATATTTTCAAACATATTTTTTCGTAAACGAGGCATACAACTTGTATGTATGGTGCTGTTCTGTAGTTTCTGCCTACTCCCATGGGAAAATGGCCTGAGTTTATGTATGTATGTATGTTCAAAGTATTTTTTGAAAATATATTTTTTTTCGTAGGTTTATGATGGGCAGGTATGTGGTAGTGGCGGCTGTGGTTCGTCAAACGAGTCAAGCAGTGACTCTAGTACTTCGTCGCCTGCGCTGTCGTCGACACCGGAGCATGCGTTACCTGGCGTTGTAAGTACACTAACAAATTAATTTGAACCTTAACATTGCGCTGTCAGTATAATGCATGATGTATTATGAGTATGTATCATTTTATGCATTCGTTTATATATATATAGTTAGTGTTTTATACTTATATATATGTATTGTTTTTTATGGGCCTCAGTTGCCTGAAATAAAGGAAGAATAATAAAAATAATAATAATAAACTGTAGACTTGTGATCTGATTTCGCGCATCCAAATGCTATGTAGATTAATTCTTGGATTTCGTTCGGTCAGTCGATCTCATTCAGTTATGTTTATTCAAAAAGATGTTATGCAAGAGTAAAGTACATCTTAAGGAAAATTAAATTCATTGTCTAGTAAGTGGGGACAATCTTGACTGATAAATCTTCTACGCAACTGTATAACACCCTCCACCTTATTTTACTATCTTTTTAGCGTGTCGATGGTCAAAATAACTAGAAATATTGTATAGATATTTAAATTTGTTTGGCCTAAAATTTAGCAACGCGAATACCGTTCGCTCATGCAGCCATTAAGTCCTCACGTGTGCAGGTAATAGGGCTTGCGGTGCAAGATGGGGGTGAGCCATTGTCTGTGGAGAGACGCCGCAAACGCACCGGAGATCTGAGCCGTCCATGAATCCCTACTTGTGGAGGTTGTCCTTGCTGCGACCTACTTGGGTTCGAAGTGTATTTAAGGTTTTCCAAGTAGGCCACGGTAACTTGACTATGTCATGATTCTGTTGCAATAAAATGTTTCTTTTCCCAGCTTTTTGCACAAGGCTCGTGGTATTTGCCGTTTATATTGAATTTGGAACACATTGGAATTACTAAATTGCATGGACCGCTCACCGAAGCGGCGCATTTACTCTCTCAGATCTGTCCTGCGCACAAGCAAACGGTGAGTTATATGTATAAATGATGTTTGTCGTTGCAAATCACGAACCTATGGGATTCAAATAAGGTTTAAATTGCAACGATTGACGCACGCTCGTGCAATGCATCAACTGAGTATGTTTGTTTTCCATGGAACTAAGCAATAATTTGTTTTCATAGGTGGAAAAATTGACAGAAGCTTTACTATGCAGAGACGATACAAAACTGAGGGACATGCTCTATGGTCCGGCTCCGCCTACAGTAGCTTATAATGTACAAGTAAGTAGTCTACGAATAATTTAAAGGTGTTTTACTGACAACTAAGCTGCGGCAGGCAAACTACGTTAGATTTGGGGTTAAGCTTGTCACCTCAACATGTGTCGAATCGAGGAAGGGCGTCACGATTTTAATCTGGAATGAATTAAAACATGTCTAAACAAAAGGAAAATATTAACCTTTCCACATTTAACCCGTCTACTTTCAAAACAAGAGTGAACTGGATCTGTCTACGATGGATCGAGCGTGCCAGAAGATGCCTATCTTCTGGGCACGCGCGATCCATCGTAGACCTCTTCAATCGCTTTCAATCCGGCGTGATCGAGGTCAGGAGCAGGCCGATTCAGTAATGAAAAAAAGAAGATAGATTAAAGTAATTAAATAATACATTTATTTATGTTTAGGTGTTATACAGCATGGTAATGCCATCGTCAGACACGCGATTGGAACGCTGTCGCAGCTTCCAGATAGCTTGCGTCAAGAAAGCACCGCTCTTAGTGCAGTGTCTGTCTGATAATGACTTTTTACAAGGTGCTGCTCCGCATACACGGAGGTACGTTATTAAACCATAGATTAGGAGACTTGTTTTTGACTAGGAACATTGTACTTATTTTTATTATTTCTTCAATCCATCTCCAAGTATTATGAATTTATGATATTTGCGCTTGTGATTTTTCTAAATCCACAAGGGATACGTGAATATTTATGTTTTATTTTGTTTCAGAGGTGGTTATTTAGCTCTAGTCAGGTTGGCCAAACTGGCGCTGTACACGCTTGGACACCTCTTTGAAATACTAGCTCCTGATGGGGCCGACTCAGCTCTTGACAAAGAATTTAGGTGAGTTCCCTAAATGATTATTAATTAAATGAATACCATAGAGACGCAAATAAATGGTGTGATAATGCTTGCCAACGTTATTTTCTTAATCATTACACGTAACGCCGTTTTATATCTTACTTTTCGGAAACTGAGCGATATCTGCAGATTGCCCAATGAATATTTTGCCTTATTACTCCATTTCCTTACCACTCCATGATTACAATAAAGTATTGGCCTGTGTGTGTGTGTAAGGCTTTGCTGTTTTAACTGTGCTGTTGTTGTTAGTAGACGGGATGTGACGATACTACGCGAAGCACTGCAAACGGTGCCAAACCATAGCTGTGAACTGATTGTCAAGGCTATTTCTGAGAAGTTGGCCAATGCGTTAGGGGAACAGGTAAGCTTTCGAATTACTTCTTATGTTTAAAGCTAACGCCCAAAACGGTCTGACATCTATACATTAATTATAATTAAATAGTTTCGCAGGCAAAGCATTGAATTTTCAGAAGTAATTGAACGAGTCTTATGCCGAAAATATAGAATCTTTGTCCTTTTGACTGTTTGTCTGGACGTATATTCGGATTGGCGCAAAGAAGGCTGGACAGATTTGCATTACATTTTGCACACAGATAGTTTATAACCTGGATTTAACATAGGGTAGTTTTATCCCCGGGTATTACGTTTTTGTGGGATATTTTCCGACATCCACTTGGGCGAAGCCTCAAGCAAAAGCTAGTTTATGATCTGACCCAAACAAAAAGATATCCACTTACCTTAATAATATATTGGGGACGGTGGTGGCCCAGCGGTAACGGCCACAACTTACGAGTTGTAGGTCGTGGGTTCAAACCCGAACAGGCTCTTTATTTTGCGTAAACTACATAGTTCATCACCATTAAAACATCGTGAGGAAACCGTCATGTCCTAGAACCGAAAATTCGAAGACATGTGATATCGTCCATCCCGCACTGGGCCCGCGTGGTGGATTACAGCCCACTCGCTCCCACAGAGAGGAGGCCTGAGTCCCAGCAGTGGGAACATTATAGGCTGATTATTATGACTCACCATTGATGTTTTGGTCTCCCGATTAATAATTTTCAAATTTGTATTCACAAACCAGGTGGTAATCAGTGGAGAGGACAGTGACTCAGTATCGACGTTAGTTTGGTGGCGCGTCCCTACCGCAGCCACGGTGCGTGCTCTGTACAGCCTTGCCTACTCCGTGGCACAACCATCCGAGCTCAGCGGTATTGTGCACCCTGAAGATGTTACGCGTAAGTTGAACCGTTATTTGATGTCATACATAGAATATAGATATATCTGAATTTAGTTGGGATCGCAACTGTCAGGGATTCAACCAGTTTTTGCACCAATCAGTTCTTATGGGTAACCCTAAAAAAGTATTTTATTTTAATAGAACGCATTAATTGTTTTTTAAACCTTAGGGGATGATTTATTCTAGACTGTAGTAAACGGTTGAACCTCGTCCGGGGTCACGGAGCACCGCACTGTGTAGTATAAATTATTCCTTAAGGAAGATGCGCTAGGCTTGCGTAGCCCACGTATTTCAAATTTTCTTACGCTATTTTGCAATTTGCAAAGCCTTTTTGAATGAAATAGTCATTCAAAATAAACAACCGTCAAGTTCATTTAATCCCATTAAATGAACTTGACGGTTGTTTTGATGATTTTAATGGTTATAATTAGAGATCGGATAATCGGATGCATGTTTACCTAAAGTGAATTTTTAGTTATGAAAGTATGGAAGGGGGGCTGCTTAAAAAATATTTTTTGATAAAAAATCCCGGGATGCCAGGAACACCGGGAATGCATAACTAGTCAGGTGTATAGTATGGAAGCGACTTCTAAATTATTAGGATTGCATAGCTATTCAGACACATTTATTTAAAATTAATTGCGATGCAAATATGTGTAAGTAGGGTGTATAAAGTCTGTAAGAGTGGCGGTGGTGTGTTAGTTAACACATTTTTTTACATTAAATGAAGATTTTTAGCCAACACCGCAACTTTAGGTGAATATGCATCCGTATATCCGATCTCTGGTTATAATTCTATAAATGTATACCTACGTGACTGTCGCCAATTATATTTTATTCAACATACAGCCTGATAAGGTCCTGCGAATTGTAAAAAAACGTAAGAAAATTTTAAAATACGTGAGCTATCCAAGTGCTTCCCCCTTAAGTGTAATACAATGTAAGTAAAAGTCATATACAACGCGATCTCGGCAAAACATAGAAGTGTTTTTTGTTCTGTCTTGTTTTGTTGCCTAACCCTTCGGGGAATACAGCCGTGATGTTATGTTATCTGTCTTGCTGTCATAATGAAAATGTTGTAGTTGTCCGAGAAAGTATGGAGGTGGTGACGATCTGCATGGCCCTCAGCGGCGGTCACCTGGAGAACAACCTGCTAAACGAGACGTGGTGGCAGGACACCGCGCTGTTCCTCATGATCGACTGCCCGAACCCTCAGGTTAGTTCACAAAGTGCGAATAAATTAACATAGGGCTTTCCAAACTGTACTGTTCAGTAAACTATCCTTTTTTCCATGATAAGTTGTATTTGGGATTTTAGATAAAGATATATTTATTGCATATCTGTGTACATTTTATTATTATTTTAGACAACATTTTTAAACCAACAGTCTTTCCATGTTTGATATGCAATATCATAAAAAGGAAATGATAAACTACATGCAAACTTTATTTTTCTCAAAAAAAAAAAAAAACTATGCAGATTATTAAACACATTATCAATTAACATTGTTTTAAACATCACTTGCAATGCTACAAGGCTTAAATATCTGTTATGATAGATCTACTAGTAATTTATCGTTTACCCTTTGTCAAGACTTATCCAAAGACTATTAATAAGGTTTAGCATGCGTTATACCACTTTTTCATCTAAAAAATAAAAGCAAAAATAATACTTCATGAAGCTAAACTGGGTGTGTCAGACACCCAACGCTAATTACACAATTTGATCGCATTCCAGTGCCTAAAGTCTAGGCGCGGTATCGTCTTCCAGTGTCTATAATAAATGTGTGTTACAGGTGCGCGTATCGTGCGCAGAGCAGTTGCTGGCGATGTGCGCGTGGGGCGGCGGCGGGGGCGCGCGCGCCGCGCTGTGCGCGCTGGGCGGCGCGGCGCCGCGCGCGCTCACGGCCGCGCGCCTCACGCGCCATGCGAGACATGCGCAGCAGTTCCTGCAGCTGCTGTGTCGCCTGGTGGGCCTCGCCGGACCTACGTCACGCACGCTCGATGATCTCGCTCTTGAGGTAGTCACTTTCAATATTTCTTTATTTATTTTATTTATTCAGTAGAACACATACATTTACAAATATAAACTCATTGTAGTTTTAGCGTGTTCCATAATCACTGGTGCCGATTCTGTTGTACACCGAACTAAACTAACTAAACTATCACTAAAATTTCTTACTTTTGGCTATGAGAATCTTAAAGCTATTCTGCAAAAAAAGATCTCTAAATTTAAAAATAATTTTGACACAACTAAAATCGAATTTGACAAACGCGACTCCACGTTTACCCTACCCCGTGATCTTTTTTAGAGCCGGAATCGCGCAGGGGGGCAGCCTCAACGTGTTTTAAATGGATTTTTTTACTTTTTTTTTTAAATATGAAAAATTATTACCTACATGTTGAGTTTTAGAGGTATATGGGGTCTTATAAAGGGGGTCGAAATTTTCATTATTTTTACGATAGGACACACCAATTTCGAGATATAAGCAAAAGAAAAGAAAAAAAAGATACAGTACTGTATTTGCGCCCGAAGTCGAGGTGTCAGTATGAATTTTAGTTCTTGACAACTAATTTTATTCCACACCTTTTTAATCGCGATTAAAAATATGCAGATTTAGTTAGACAATCGAAATTTTATATTGAATAGAATAATGAATTTGACAACAACAGAATAGCAAAATTACCATTTTCACTAAATTAAAAACTCAGTACAATCTTAGTGCTGTCGAACTAAAATATAGTTAAGTTGTGTCACTTTAGTCAATTTCAGAATTGGAAATCGTCGTTTGACAGGAATAAACTAAATTTTAGTGATTTTTAGTTTAGTTTAGAGAATTTTGTGACAAGAGAATCGGCACCACTGACTACATAATTTAGAGAATGAAAATAACTTCAGGCAGACCATCTCTTCATAACATACAAAACTGTACAGAATACAGAATTTATGTATGATACGGCAACACAGGACCATGTTATTGCAACATTGTTGCGTAACTTTTGTTTTCCATCAATACAGGGCTGAAGATTTCTAAAGACCACCTTCCGAGATTTAACTATCTCGTATTTGTAATTATCACAAAAAATACTTCTTGCTCTTCAATTAACCAAATAAATGGACAAATAATTTCATTGTTTAGGTGGCATGGTTACGCGCAGTCCGCGCCAACCCTCTGTCCCTGGATGACACATTGCTGGAGGGGCACCTCAACCTCACTAAAGAACTGTTTGCGCATGTGCCGGCGCAAGTCAAATACCAGTACGGCGCGCATCCCGACCACAAGGACGCGGGACTTATCAAGGTAAATAGTTTTTGTAAATTTGACCGTCATTCCGTCTGTGTTATGGCGTCATGCATTTAGTTTGCTGTTTTTTATTTTTAGTTGTGTTTGGATTTCTTTTCAAAATAAAAATACTTGATTCAGTCTTAGACACTGTTAACCCCTCACACGTCTGGCCGCCCGCTTGCCGAAACGCCCCAAGTGTCGGTGTAGTTGAACGTACTTTTTGATTTTTGGGTAGACCTTCAGAAAAACTGAGATATCGGCAATTTATAGCCATTATCATGGTATATATTATACCTTCCTGGCTTCGTTATGAGTTTATCTAACTATTTATACCATTCAATAAGCAAATAAATCTGACCTTATCTCGCAGTGATGTCATATGTTTTCACTTTTATCATTTTCACTGACATAGCCGTAAAACTTTATCACATTGCAACGAATTCACACATATATTCACCAAAAAACACTTACAGGATAACACAATAATGTGTAGGCAATGTTCACACAAATTATTCCGCTTAGATATAATGTCCTACACTGTAAAAACGAATAAAAACTATTTGATAACACAACGAAAAAATATGGCGGCAAATCCGCGCATTCGGTCGCTAAACTACCGCTCGCTGGCAATCTGACATGGCGGGCAGCGGCCAGAAAGTACCGTTGGCGCAAAAACGCTGCGAACGAAATATTTGTATGTTTATAATTTTCAAGTAAGATTTTTGTTATTATTTTATTAAAAACTATTATTTTTATTATATTCTGTTACTTTTAGATTTTAATAACAACCTGTTCAATGAAACGTCAGACTTTTTGTTTTGAGATATACCAATCATTATTTCGATATTGTTCTTTGAAAATAATGAGCCATCATTATTTTGTACACTAATTATCTAACAGCTATGTAACAATTATGTTGTACAAGTACATTACTAAATTATTATATCTATCTTTCCTTATACCTAAATCCACCTATCAACCCACACATTCTTTTTTTCTTTCTTTCTTTCATGATAAAATTTGCCTGAACTTATACTTCGCGATGTATCAATAGAAAAAAAAAAAATATCTCGACATTTATTATTCATATACATGATAGATTAGAAAACTACATAAAATAATAAAAATGCTATCACAAAACTATAATAAATATAATCAGTTTTTTTTTTTGCAGTTAGTACTTTGCACTGACGAATGTCCCCCGTACCATGACCGCTATCTCGTTATCTCATGGTACCGGCAATATCGCCGAATTTTACTCTTTGAAATACGTTTCCAATGACAATACGCTATAATATTAGTAGCTATTAATCAAATTATGTTCGTAGATTAATAAGCTAGCCACTTATGTGTATTTCAAACAATATACAACAATATTTATCATAAAAACATGACTCAAAATGACTCAATACGGCATCCATCACCGTCAAAGTTTGTGCGTTACAAAACATTCGTAGCGTTTTTTACTGAATTTTTTATCACTTTTCGATAAACCTTAAATCAATTCGAAATCTAAATTTAATTCTCAGTAATTCTGTATAAGATTTACTTATTGCTTTCGTCTTACGTTCATTTTACAAACGAAAACAACACGGCAGAATCTTGACACGAATGGCGTCACAATGGCGTCTCGCGTCAAAAACCACAGATGCATATTGTAAAAGATTTTTTTCGTTCATTTTGGTGGTGTTCCCTTTAAAATGTTACTAAAACCGGTCAATTATGAATCGATTAGTCGAATGATACAGCCAAATCGTGTTGCAAGTGCAAATAAACGTAAAACACCATCGTCCAATGGCAGCTGTGACACTATGCACACTTGGTGTTCCGTTGACGCTTGAGGGGTTAAGCGAAAAATACTGCGCTATTATTTTACTTCAGATATTTCATCTCTAGGAGATTGCTTCCACTCTCTCCATATTTAATCACGAATAGTAATAACTTCCCACGAGACTCACAAGTTGCTTGGAACCGTGGCAAAGATCATCGGACGATGGTCATTTCGTCCAGCCAGCATCGCGCGACCCCTACGTTCTACTTTTTTTTAATATTTGGCATGAGTGGAGTGACACATAGCTATAATCGCAACAGGAAGTGACCACGGAGTTCCTGTGGCCGTTCTCGTGGGCGTGGTGCTCGATGTCGGCGGCGCGCGCGGCGGGCGAGGCGGAGGCGGGCGCGGCGGCGCCGCTGTGCCGCACGCCGGGCGCCGCCGCCGCCGCCGCCGACCTGCTGCTGGCGCTCGTGCACGGCTGCGTGCCCAACATGGCCGCGCTTGCCAACCTGCTCGAGACGATGTTCTACAGCGGTAAGTGACACCACCGGATTCATCTAGCACGAGGTATAAGCTCGCACTTAAACGTAACTGGCGAAATGTGGGTGTGATGGGTCCCCACATGTCGCCAGAAACGTTTAAGTTCACCTATGCCTCACCCTTCGGGAAATTTGGGCATGATATTATGTAACTGGTGCCGGTAGATTGCTGTCAAAATTTGGCGATTGACTTCCTGCACTTTAAACTTGTTTTTTGCTAAGTTGACAAAATAAAATGGTCACCAGACAGAACAATGCCGCTGGTCGACTGGGAGTACATGCCGTGCGTGGGGCCGCGCCCGCCCGCCGGCCTGGTGGGGCTCAAGAACGCCGGCGCCACGTGCTACATGAACTCCGTACTGCAGCAACTGTACTGCGTGCGCGCCGTGCGGGACGCACTGCTCACTGTACAAGGTAACTACGTAGCTTCAGCCAATGCGTGAGTGTCTTCGCATTAACTGAATGTCTAGCGTAGACATTGACGTCGCTGCGCTAGCGTCTGGTAGTAATTTCGTAGTTATTTTACCTCTGACAACAACAACCCAATTGTAACCTTAATGTAATAAGAATAAAAAACACTGTGACTGATTGACTTGTCAAAGGCAAAGCAACCCTATTGCAACGAAAATAAAGATCATTGATTTGACAATGATGCATAATCAGACTTTAAATGAATGCGATACGACTGACCCGGCATTGTATCGAAAATACTTGACTATAACGTGGTGTTAATGTCGTGTTCGCGCAGCGTCTCCGCTGAGTTTACGTTCAACGAACTCCTATGCTGGGTCAACACCCGATGCGAAGGTCAGTTTGAGCCAGAAGCTTTGGAAATAATCAAATACTCTTTTGTAGGGGCTGCTACAGATCCTAATGAAGACTTTTCGGGAGAAAACCATCATCCTGGTATGGTGGAGAATAATATTGAGGTATGTATTAAATAAAATGTACAGATTATTTTCTTGTTACCGTGTTATTTAAAATTTATTTCAATTCCTCAATTTTCTTGTTACCATGTTCTTTAAAATTTATTTCAATTCCTCAATTTTCTTATTTCAGAGTAACACAGACTACAATATAACAATTCTAAAACAAGTACAAGCAATATTTGCTCATCTACATTATAGTAAGCTACAATACTACGTCCCTAGAGGATTGTGGGCACATTTTAAGTAAGTATCATGACTAACTGCACTCAATATTAAACTCTGTTTTTGAACTGATAGAGTTTTGAATAACCTTGTAATTTCTAGGCTTCAAGGCGAGCCCGTGAATCTGCGTGAACAGCAAGACGCGGTGGAATTTTTTATGTCGCTCGTTGAATCACTAGACGAAGCTTTGAAATCGTTAGGTCAGGAGCAACTAATGGCCAAGACAATGGGAGGAACATATTCTGATCAGAAAATTTGTAAAGGCTGCCCACACAGGTAAATAGAGGTGGTACCAGAGTAAAAAAATAGAGTAAAATAAAGAAGTTTGCTGGTTTTTATGGTTGGCAATTTTAATTTTTTAGATATTGTAAGGAGGAACCATTCAGTGTAGTGTCACTGGACATCAGAAACATGTCTCGTTTGCAAGAATCCTTAGAAGCTTATGTTCGAGGAGAGTTGCTAGAGGGCGCAGATGCCTATCACTGTGATAAGTGTAATAAAAAGGTATGTTTTACTTCCAGTTATCTGTGTGATTTAATATAACCCATTTTGTGGTCATTGGATATGGTGGACATGGACCCTGATGACATCTCTCTATTGAAATTAGCAGCGAGAGGAAATGACCTAACCTCTAGTTTAACTCGTTACGTTTACCCTGTAAGAAACATTGAAAACAAACTATGTGATTGATTTCCTCTTCCAGGTGGTGACAGTGAAACGTTTATGTCTGAACAAACTACCTCCAGTGTTAGTTATACAGTTAAAAAGATTCGAATATGACTTCGAAAAAGTGTGTGCAATCAAATTTAATGACTACTTCGAATTCCCGCGGGACTTAGACGTGGAACCTTACACAGGTAAGATATAAGACTATTCCACTATCATTTACCCTCAAAAACTCATTTACCGTAATAGTGTTAAAAGAGACTTTGTGAGCCCACATGCATATTGCCGTAATTAGGAATTCATTCACCTCTTAAACCTATTTCATAGTTGCTGGCATAGTAAAGTCATGCATTTTAAGCAATTTATCAATGTAATGCCGTTCATAACGCTCATGGACCCCTCTGATTTCTGCATAGTTTGTCGTTCAACATTGCATTCAATGCCCCTGAAATTAAAATAAATGATTAATCCGAGCCATATTCTGCATACTGATTGAATGTACCAACTTCAGCTTGGGGCCTGGCCCGGGCCGAGGGTGACTCGTCATTGTGGGAGGGTGGAGAGGAGAAGGCACAAGAGACGCACTATCAGCTCAGTGGCATCGTCGTACACTCCGGACAGGCCTCCGGGGGACACTACTACTCATATGTGTTACTTAGGTAGGTACTAATATTTTCCCGTAGTTATATTTTAAAAAGTAAGTACAGTCAAGCCTAGTATATCTTCGTCAGTTTTCAAGTTCTTACCTTTATCAAATCAAGACAATACATTTTAAAGCTACGCAAAGTTTTTAGTAGATTTTGCATAGAAAACTATGTTTTACTTGATAATTTGAAATTAATTACAGTCTGTGTTACATTTTTAATTCGGTCAAACATATGCGTGTGGCCAAAATTGCAACTAACACCGCCATCTTGTTTTTTTTCTTCTATACATTTCATTTAAAAAAATCACAAATGTTTACCAATAGCGCCCACATGTCAACGTCATTCGTGCAAAATATCCTTAACATTACCCTTGTTTAAAGAAAATGGCTGAAAGTAAGTTCTGCGGTATTGACGCAATATTTAATGTTGGGTCCGTCTTACAGATTCTATCGTTCAATGAGCAGACAAAAATAGCCCATAGGGTACCTACGCACTGTGTGTGACCGCAATCAAAAATATGTACGAGGAAGTAGTTTTTATCCGCACTGCGATGGGGCTGCCAGCCGACCGCTCCGGTCGTTCTGAGCGCTGCGCCCCGATTGACGGCCAGCCGGACGGTTGCTAGACACACTACGCGGATAGTGCTAATTTGCGGTTGCCCGCCATTGACGGTGTACGTGTTAACCGACGCTCGCGCTTTTTTTGATGACAACAGATAATAAACTATGGATTTCGATACAGAAAATGTATAATTGAGATACAAAATAGGCCTTAGGTTTATATAACGCGAGTAAATATAGTAAATATCTTCGACGTCCATCTTGGAAATGAGTCGATCCAACCGCAAACCACTACGA
Organism: Polymixis lichenea; assembly: GCA_949091785.1. Taxonomy (NCBI): domain Eukaryota; kingdom Metazoa; phylum Arthropoda; class Insecta; order Lepidoptera; family Noctuidae; genus Polymixis; species Polymixis lichenea. Next base: position 12,490,636 of record OX420933.1, on the reverse strand, counting down.
TTTCGTTCCGGTTGCGGTTGCGGCTAACCACATAGTGCTTAGGTACCCTAAGGTGACTAACAGATTTGGATGTGACTGTACTTGAATGTGTGTCATCTATCGACCGCTATTGCTGCAATTTTAATACCTCGTTTACACTCTCGCGCGAGCGACGAGACGAGCCGCGACGCGAACCACGAGACGCGTGTGTAAACGGTACGCTCGTGGCTCGCCTCGCGGCTCGTCAGGCCACTCGCGGCGCTCGCGTCGGAAGCGGTTTTTTGGGCATGAGTCAAAGGGGCTCGCATGGGAAGTGCGCGTGGTGTTTACACTCGCGTTCGGTCTTTATTCGGTTACAAACGTTTTGCCGTGTCGGTAGTGTGGATGCAATGGATTGGTCTCGAGAAGACACGTTACGATTCATAGAAGTATTTGAAAAGCAACGGATAATTTGGGTGGGAAGGCAATGATGCTTGTTTGTGTTTGTAAATTAGTTGCGTATTTGTAGAAGCTCAGTAAGGAAAGAGTCGATGCCGCTAATACTTCGACGTCCTCCATAGTCGATAGTTCGAAAACAACTGAACGCGCCGCGAGAGTGTGAACATACATTAATTATCTCGATCTGTGGCCGAGATACGAGACGAGCCGCGAGGCGAGAGTGTAAACGAGCCGTAAAAGTTAAATCAAATAATTTATTGGTTTGCGACGCAAACATGGGTATTTAGTACATAGATGTTTTATGTTAAGAGTCATGTGTCGATCCTTCTTTACCGTTATACCTTTTGAAAACCCTACGGCCTTGAAGATTGATTCAATATCTTTCAGGGACAATGGCAGTGAGACAGGCCGGTGGGTCAAATTAGACGACGGCGACGTATCTGAGTGCGGCATGCACGACGACGAGGAAATGAAGGCGCAGTGCTTCGGCGGAGAGTACATGGGCGAAGTAAGTCCAGAGTATACTAAGAAAAATGCATTTACTACACACGCAGACACTTTCCCTCTTGTTCATAAAATGTACTTGAAAATTAGAAGGGTTCCGTTTTTGCTATCTGGCTACCAAAAATGTTTACTCTTGGAGTAGTTAACCAATGAAGTGAACCGATAAACGCGTGCTCTGACTGGACTTAATCTGTGTGGTTCTCTCCTCACAAGTCCATTTCAACACCAATCCGTATGATCTGACCAAGATTATGTCTGCACTTCAAAGAGACTGTGACCTCTGAGTTTGTTTCGGCCTATTTTCGCGGAGTAGTCAGATAGGAAACACCGACCTCATCTAGTTAAAAAAATATGATTGACGTGTAAAAAGTGTTTGTACAAACCTACTTACAGAAATAAAATAATTTGTTTTTAAAGTGCTCATACGATTTGGACGCAATAAGCAGACCTGTTATAGGCAATGATTGCCGACAGATCGTATGGCGTTACTTCAGTTTTGACACTATTTGGATAGATATCGACTGGGCAAATCACCAATGCACTCGTATCACTCCATTGCTAACTACTCTGTATCTATAATTTAGATTGTGTAAGATTTGCTTACTTTTGAACAATTACATTAAATAACAATGTTTATGAGCAAGGGAGTCACATCACCTGCACCCCAATTGCGTATCACACTTTCTTTCACAATCCGAAGGATTTTAAGGAAATTACTAATTCATTACTTTATATGTTTGAAAAATTCGTCTGCTCGACAACGTAAACAATGCATGTTGTTGAATTGTCAACATGAAAGGGATTGCAAGTGAAAGTGTGTTACGCAATCAGCCCGCTGTTTTGCTTTGACTTTGATCGTGTTGCAGGTGTTCGATCCTATGGTAAAGAGGGTATCATACAAACGGCAGAAGAGGTGGTGGAACGCCTACATGCTGTTCTATACCAGAAAAGACACAATAGAAACGCAGTCAGCTCTAGAAGTATCCATGAAGAATTTGACTATGAAGTGAGTTTGTCTTTGTTTTTCAAGGTGTCCCGTGTGCCAGTATCAAAATGCCAGCTCTTATACGACAGTTTTTTGTTTTCTAGAGAAAATATTATACCTCAACCGATCTGGATGTCAGTGCGCCGCAGCAACATTGCATTTTCTCACAATCAAGACCAATTCAGTCTAGAGCATTTCAATTTTATGAAGAAACTTTGTTGTATGAGACTGCAAATTTTACCAGGATCACAAAACGCCGTCTGGGTATGTTTAACACAAACAATAATGCCATTTTTTCTCCTATTCCTGTTATTCTCGGTTTTTAATACATGTTTTGTTGCACAGGGGCCTGAACACGAAGAAATGTCAATGTTAGCGGTACAACTAGCAACGAAATTTTTGTTCCAAGTGGGATTCCGTACTAAGAAGGCACTGCGCGGCCCCGCAGCGGACTGGCATGACATTCTGTGTCAACACTTACGATGCTCACAAGTAGTTAGAGCGTGGTTCGCGACTGATCTCTTTAAACATCCGCACAGGTAGTTTATTAGTGGAATTAATAGGTTTTTTGCAATTTATACCTTATGCCAATGACATGAAAGTAATTTGACACGCTTTTGTGAACTGCAATTTTCTACACTTTTGAATAAATCAATATAATCAAGAATTATACTTTTCTTTTCAGACTGTGTGACTACTTGTTATCGAGTCCAACGGCTGAAGTGAGAATAGTATTTATGAAAATCATCGTTTTCTTGGCGCATTTCTCAGTTCAAGATCCACCAGGTATTCCTATTACTCTCGTAATTGTTCTTAAAACTTGCAAACACTAATAGTTCAAAATGCAAAGCGCTGAAACTACTACAAAAAGTACTAGCTGCTATTGACATTTTTCATCAACCTCACAAAAAAAGCCTTGCCATTGTGGGCTAAAGAAATATTTAAAATTCTCAACATTTAAAGAATTAGCTTTCATTAAACCGGCACGAATTAAAAAACATTTAATGTTAAAATAGAGGTTTATAATATTCAACTGTATTTATAAGATTTTGCTTGTCACACACAGTAAGCAACGGTTTCGGATCATGGTGTACACGCGAAGAGGCGGTGTCCCTCTCCGACCAGCTACTATGCAGTGCACGCGCACTTGCCGTGCCGCCACACACCGATGCGCACACGCACCGACACTTGCCACTACTATTCAACTTATTCCATACATACGCCACCCTTGGGCTTAGTGAGAAACATCAGCTTCTGAGGGTAAGTAGTAATCATAGAATACTCTTTACTTAGAACACCATATGATTTACAAGGTCACTTCACGTAATTATATAAACGACCACTTTTCAACCGTAATGCTTAAGGCATAAGGGTGAAGTGTGCTCCACCAATATTGTTCGCGATTGTATGTAGGGTGACATAATGACCAGTCTTATCGCTAAACCCGATTTTTTAAAGGTTGGTTGTCTGTCCAGCAAGGCTTGAATTTTAGAGCTATGCAACAAAGCTAGGGAACATTCATGAATATGGTTGCTGAATTGAACATATCTGTTTCACAAATCCTTTTGGTGATATTATTCCCGCTATCTTGCCCAGCACTACAGAAAATAAATTTGGATGAAATAAAGTGACGAACTTGAATGTGCCAGAAATAATGTAAACTATTTTCTTTTTAGCTAAAACTACTCGATGTCGTCTTATCCGTTTGCATGGATGAATCAAACACGTCAATGGGAAAATACCAGTATCCCGAGTCGGCCAAAGTTCATCAGGTAAGGTCAACTAAAAACAGATGAATAACATGAGTTAATCATAAAACAACTATTCACTGAAAGTTTTCTTTAATCTGTGCAACTGAATTTAAAAAATACCTATATGAAGAAAAATAGAGGACCAAAAGGTATAGGGCATACGTGGTAGATATCAAATTATTTTCTCACAAAATAATCACCATAAACGACACACCGTGCAACTTTCTAAATAAGAATTGGCCTTAAACCACCTGCCATCTAATTTCTTCCCCACTTTTGGTTGAGTGGTAGAGAATGCTGGCATTGAGTCCGCCTTTGTACACACGGCTCAAGCTATTATACATTTCCAGTTTACGCTGATCTCGCACTGTACGGAAATCCTATACAATGCGAGATCAACTTATACTGGAGCTGTATAGCTTGATGTGTAGCCGTGTGTACCTTTTGTGTGCGTAAAGTTACATAAATGTCATGATTTCATGAAATAGTAATTCAATAGGGTAATTTGAACTTATCCATCTTATTACAAAACGCGATCTATCTTTAGTTCTAGCCTAAAACTCTGAGCCAGTTTTTGCATTTCGAACTTTATTTAGATTTGGGCAAAGTTCTAAATTAAAAAAATGACAACTTAGCACTTGACTGAGTGGTTAGTTTTATAAAACAACTGAACTACGATCTCTGTTCTGTTCTTATGTCAAAAACAGGCTCCACCGTTTAAACCATACCTAAAGAAAAACCTTGTTTTGTAATGAGACCGAAAGAGTTACCTCATCCGTCTCGTCATCTCGCGCGCGTGTGTTTTGACCCTATCAACATGATGTTGTAGGTGGTATGTGCGCTGGTCCGGTGCTGCGACGTGAGCATGCGCTGCCAGTCGGCCGTGGCGGCGGAGGGCGCGGGCCCGCTGCCCAACCCCTACGCGGAGCAGCACACGCACGCCGCGCGCCCGCTGCTGTCGCCTGCCGCCGCTGATGTGCTCTACAATAGGACTGGGTAAGTATCATACAAAGACTAGTTCAGCCGGTCTTTTGTGTACAAATCTGAGAAATGAGCTTGAATTGTGCAGTCATTCCACCTGATGCTAGTACTTCCACACTTAAGTTTACACGGTGACATTATAACTGAAAAGACCGGCTGGCGGATGGTTTGGTCTTGTCAAAAGCATCAGCCCAATTCTCGCATTTTTTTAATAATTGCAATTTTCTTAACGTACGCACGGTGACTTAGTTATGCGCTATGTCGTCGTATGTACGAGATACACGTCCCTTATTTCGGTAGTATAATTCTCGAATAAATCTTATGTTGAAATAAATACGTCTGAAGCATCTTCATTTAGAAGCTCTCGAAAACAGGCGCATTTACCATTTTTTTTTTTGTCATTAACACGGGAGATGAGAACGAGACTAGATTTATGAATATTAATAAATACTTGAACAAACTATTTTCAATATACCTATTTGCATGTCTTCCAGAAGTTACATGAAGAAGCTGACAGAAGAGTGCTGCGGCTGCGAGGAAGGTATCAGACTGCTCCAATTCATGTGTTGGGAGCACGCGGGCTGGTCGCGCATCGCGCTGGCCGAGCTTCTGTGGCAGATGGCGTACGCCTACTGCCACGAACTGCGCCGGCATTCTGATGCTCTTACTGCGTTGCTGCTCATGGAGGACAGTTGGCAGCAGCATAGGATACATAATGTTATTAAGGTAAAGTGTTCACTTTCAACTGTGATGACTTACGCGACGCAACGAAATTGTACAAAGAAAAGCCTGAAAATTCACATTCCGTGTTATTGGTGGAGTAGTACATGCACCTGTAGAGTTAAATAACTTACTGGACAGGTCCACTCAAATCTATGTGACCATTTCGGACACTAATCTGCATGGCCCTCATATGGTCACCAAGATTATGTCAGGACTTGTAAAAGAGACTGACATATGATGAGTCGGTTTTGGTCTTCTTAGAGTTGTTGGTTGAAAAACACACTTAATGATAAAAATGAGTTATTTTAAATCTTGGCTAGATTTAAAATAACTAACTTCAGTGTTTCCTGTCACAATTTACAGTAATAAAATAGTAGATTATACAATAAGTGAAAAAAAGGGAATTTAATTCCAGGGACTAAGTTGGATCCCGAGAGCAGCGAAGGATTCTAGAGTAGAATCCCGAGCGTAGCGAGGTATCCTAGATTAGAATCCTGAGCGGAGCGAAGGATACATGGACCGAAATGAATTATTTTTTTCATGAGTTGTGTACCCTACTTTTTACCATTGACTGCGAGAAAATAAATAGTAGTATAGTATTTATCACATTTTATTTTATAATCGGTAAGAGAACAAAGGATTAATGTATAAACATTAAAAATGAATAGCGAAATTAGTTCGAAATTCAGTTTAATGTTCTTGTTTGGTTTTGAAACGGTCGTATTAGATAAGACTTGGGTGTTTAGCAAAGTCATCTTATTTGGGGGTTGCTGTTGCTGAGAAAGCTGTAATGTAGTCGTTCTACAAGGTTGCCCTTTCGATGTTGAAGGGCGCGCCGGAGATAGTGGCGCCCAAGGGTCAACAGTAGACGGTTTTAGATTTATACTGTCAACTATTCAGCTGCATCTTTTGGCTTTGTTTTCGATTGAATCCTCGATATAGCTTTCTGCTACTGTGCGGGACCTCCACCCTCCGTGGCGTTTCAGTTCTGTAAGATCAGCACCAGAATTTGCTAAAGGGTGGCAGAGCTTCTACGGAAGCAATGCCCTGTGTACTGTTCGGGATTTGATAGATTCAAGAATGTGGCAATCTCTGGCTTCGCACCTATTTTATTGATTCGAATAGGTTGTTAAGTACATTTTCCGCCATGGTATTGTATGAAAAACCTGTCGGTTTTTGTATTAGTGGGCCTTAAAGCTTGAAATTTTTCGACGATTTTTACGTACTCTTGCCGTATCACGAACGTTCTATCAATTTTTGTTTTCTTATCAGTTAAAACGATCAGTAATAAATTTGCCGAGTGTTTTTGAATGTCGTTCATAGTTATCTGTAATAATTCATTATTGCGACAGGCCCCCCCCATTCACGCCAACAATGAGCACAACCAATGTAATGAACAATAATTTAAAAAATATGTATTTTTACAGGAAAACTTTTAAAGTATAGTAGGTTTGTAGATAAATAGTTACTGAAATGGGTAAGCGTGCGTGATGGATGAACGCTATACTGGCCCACTTCTGTGCGAACGTGTGTATGTAGGTACTAGTCGGTGCGCAGAAGAGTTTGAATAAAATGTGAATAAGCGTAATGCTGTGCTACGAGGGTCATTCAATAAATACTTAGCCTACAAAAAGTAAACGAAAATTTTGGAAAAGTGGGAATTTATTTTTCAACATAGTCTCCTTTTAGTTCGATACACTTAGCCCAGCGATGCTCCAACTTTTTTAATCCATCCGAAAAATAGTTTTTGTCAAACTCTGCAAAATAGGCCTCCGTGGCGGCGATGACCTCCTCATTCGATCCATATTTATTCCCGGCGAGTGATTTTTTCAGATTAGGAAACAGAAAGAAGTCACAAGGGGCCAAATCTGGAGAATACGGTGGATGGGGCAGCAATTCGTAGCGTAATTCGACCAATTTGGCCATGGCAACGGCAGACGTGTGAACCGGTGCGTTGTCGTGGTGAAACAGCACTTTTTTCTTCGCCAGATGGGGTCGTTTTTTCTTTAATTCGGCGTCGAATCGGCCCAATAAATAGGCATAGTAAAGCCCTGTAATTATTTTACCCTTCTCGAGGTAATCGATGTAGATCACACCTTGTGAATCCCAGAAAACGGTGGCCATAACTTTTCCGGCCGATTTTACAGTTTTCGCCTTCTTTGGAGCACGTTCCCCGGTCTGGATCCATTGTTTTGATTGCTCCTTGGTCTCTGGTGTGTACCAGTGGATCCAGGTTTCATCGACGGTCACAAAACGACGCAAAAACTCCGCTGGATTCCGCTTAAACAGCGCCAAACACGTCTCCGATGTGGTCTCACGGTTGCGCTTCTTTTCTGGTGTGAGTAAACGCGGCACCCATCGCGCCGACAGCTTTCTCATGCCGAGTTCCTCGTGAAGAATATGATGCACTGTTCTTTCTGAAATGCCTACAGTCTCAGCTAGCTCCCGAACCTTCAATCGGCGATCTGCCAATACGAGATCATGGATTTTTTTAATGTTTTCATCCGTAGCAGCTGTTTTCGGTGCACCTGGACGTGGTTCATCAAAAACCGACGTACGGCCACGTGCAAACTCGTTGAACCAATTCTTGACGGTGGCCATCGATGGAGAAGAGTCACCGTACACAGCATCCAAGCGCTCTTTGATTTCGATGCGCGTTTTCCCTTCAAAAAATAGGAATCGAATCACCGAACGATATTGCTCTTTTTCCATTTTTGTAAAACCGATCGACACGTTCGCTTCCATAAGTTGTCAAATTAAAACAAATGAAGGGATTGGAATGAAAATTTGAAAAAAGAATTAAAAAAGAATGTGCTACACTGTGGTAAAACTCTTTTGAAACTACAGCGCCCTCTGGCGATGAGGCTAGGTACTTATTGAATGCACCTCGTATATTATAATTAAAGTACTAAGCAGGTGAACAATAAAAGAATAAGTTGGTATGATTTATGACTTCAATTCTCTTTTTTGCTTTTCCTTAGTTTATATTTAAATTACAAGTTAATGTAAAAATAATATTTTTCAAATTCGATAGTTTACAGATATTTTACCAGAACTATAGAGGTCTGCGGACTAAAACGAATCTAGTTTATCAAAATGTATGTTGCAATAACTACGATGTAATAATTATTACTGAGACTTGGCTTAATAATACAGTTCAAAGCCGTGAGCTATTCGACGATAGATACGTTGTTCACAGAAGGGATAGAGAAACTTCCGGTACACGAAGTGGCAAAGAGGGTGGGGGAGTTTTGATAGCAGTAAAAAAGAATATAAGTTCTAATCGTGCTCTGCATCTCGAAAGTTGCTGTGAGGACCTTTGGGTTACCTTAGATCTACCTCTAGCTAAGTCTTTTCGTCGTTTGGCTCTCTGCGCAGTAAGCCTACCACCCCCATTTTTTTTTTTTTTTTTCTGGGTGGGAAATCAACAAATAACTTCTCCCGCTCTGGGTGGAGCGGGAGGGCGTGTCAGACTTTTACTGACTAAAACCCACCCGTGTTCCCTCAGTTGCCTGTGTGCCAGGGGCGGCGGTATCTCTTTCGAACAACCCGCACCCCCGGCAGGCATCGGCCCTTGTGGGCCCCTCTGTTGCTGCTGACATCTCTTTGAGGCGCGCGTGGAACACAACGCGCCGTCGACCCGGGCTTGGTCCTTACCGGACAGCGAGCTACCCATTACTCGCTGTCCGCAAGCCCGTGCCTACGGTGGCCGGGAATCAGCCTGGGATTCCCGACGCCCAGGGCGTCTCCTGCGAAGGCCACGGCTATGAGGGCGCATGTACTGCATCTCCCTCACGTGCGCCGCCTCCCTCTTTGCGAGCATAACTGCTTCGCTGAAGGAGGCGACTGCCAGCCATGCCCTCTCGCTCCGTACCATGGCCTGGACCAGGGTCGGACGCGAGAGATCGCCGCCGCCGATCACCTCCACGAGGACACGGCGTTGCTCCGCCCAAACTGGGCAGACCTCCACCGTATGCTCCACCGTGTCCTCTGGGCGATCTTCGCAATGGAAACACCCGGGCGTTTCCTCCCGCCCTATCCGAAACAGGAACCTCCCGAAACAGCCATGTCCGGTGAGGACCTGTGTCAGGCGGAAGGTGAGGACGCCATGCCGCCTCTCAAGCCACTCCTCAAAGAGGGGACTTACCGCCGCAATCGCGACGTGCCCAGCCTACCACCCCTTGTACGCATTTCTTGCATGGATGATTTCTTAGACCACTGTAATGCGGCGATCGATCAACTTAATGACTCATGTGTATGTATCATTGGCGATTTCAATTTGGGTAACATCGATTGGAAAATAGCCAGTAACTCAGATTATAGCCTCAAGCTTCCTAATACTTTTGTTGCTTTGTTCGATTTTACTTGTGTGAATAGGCTTAATCAATGTAACTACACTACTAATAGTTCGGGTCGTATATTTGATCTTGTATTGTATGTCACCCATTGTGCTCTGTTAATCAAAGTATCGACTCAATATGTAATATTGATCAGCATCATCCACCCCTTGATATTGTAATTTCCCTGAATAAGGCCGCCAAACTTCTTTATAATATTGTTAATCGACAGCCTGACTTTCGTAAAACAAATTATTTACCGATTCGTACATTTTTAGGGGAACTTAACTGGGATTAATTATTCGAGAGTAAGCACGATGTCAATGAGATGTTATAGATCTTTTATGACATTATTGATTCGGCAAAACAAAGATTTATACCTACTAAAATACCTAAAAACAGTAAATATCCACCAGGGTTTAACCGTCATCTAATTAAAATGTTAAATTCCAAAAATAAGATGAAAACGCTACAAGATTTATAATAATCCATTGGATAAAATCGAATTAAAAATTATTGTTAAACGCTGTGATGACCTTGCTACTGTCTGCTGTAGCAAATATATTAAGCAAATAGAGGACGAACTCAAAAGTAATCCGAAATTGTTTTGGTCCTATGTAAAAGCTAAACGAGGAGGGACAAGCACATATCCTTTATCTATGACAGACGGTATTAGCACATCATCTGATGGTACAGCAATTTGCGAGCTTCTTGCATCCCACTTTTCCTCTGTTTTCAGCCCTGCTCGGGATAGTTACAATATTCATGATAACAAAAATATATCCTTGCATATTCTTCAAAATTATAGTTTGTTTATCTCAGCCTGTTATCAGTTGTGAGGCCTTATACAAGAAGCTGAAAAACCTAGATTGCAAAAAGGGAGCTGGGCCTGATGGAATACCTCCAATTTTTATCTATGAGTGTGCGGCTGAGCTAGTTCGACCACTATCACTAATTTTCAATGTTTCTTTGGTTTCTGGAGTATTTCCTGCAAAGTGGAAGTTAGCTAAAGTTGTACCTATCCACAAATCAAACAATGATGAAATAGTTCTAACTATAGACCTATATCTATTTTATCAACCATGGCTAAAATTTTTGAGTCTATTATCTGTCCCCTCATTCAAAACCATCTAAAGCTATATTTGAGTGAAGAGCAACATGGTTTTGTAAAATCTAGATCCACAAGTACTAACCTGATACTGTTCACGGAATTAATAACGAAGGCTATAGATTCAGGTCACCAAGCCAATGTGATATACACAGATTTTAGCAAGGCGTTTAATACAGTTTCACATAGAATACTTATCAGCAAATTGGAAGCATATGGCATTACTGGAACGTTGCTTTCATGATTGACTTCATATCTAAAGGATAGATCTTTCTTTGTTGTCATCAACGGCTTTCCATCAACCTTACGACATACATCTTCTGGCCTGCCGCAGGGTTCAGGGGCCAGTTTTGTTTATTTTGTTTATCAACGACATCCTAAACTGCTTTCTTAATTCTAAAGTTTTTATTTATGCCGATGATCTAAAATTTGTTATAATCGTTAAATCGAAGGACGATGCCTCAGCATTACAGAGCGATCTTGAACGGCTTGTGCTTTGGTGCCGAACCAACGAAATGCATCTAAATACAAGCAAATGTTACTATATTAAATTCTCCAGAAAACTATCTAATTGAGCAAGATTATTATATCGATGGAGTAAAAGTGGTGGAACAGGATGCAATAAGAGACCTTGGCGTAACGTTTGATCGGAAACTAACTTTTGTTCCTCACATAGACAATATAATAAAAATATCCTCTAAAATGCTCGGATTTGTTATAAGAAACGCCAAACAGTTTAGATGTTGTAAAACTAAAATTTTACTTTACAACAGCTTAATTCGAAGCACTTTGGAATATTGTAGTGTGATCTGGCGGCCACACTACGCTACACACTCGTTGCGTCTAGAACGCGTTCAAAAGCGATTTCTTTGGCACTTGGCGCTTTCTAGCGGCATTGCAAAGAAAATACGTTCGTACAGTAACAGACTGAGACACTTTAAAATGGTTTCGCTGGACAAACGCCGTCGCCTTAACGACGCAATGTGTCAGAACTTTGCACGCAAGTGCAAAGTTCTGACACATAAAATTGACTGCCCACAGATTTTGTACAATCTGTTTCCGTGCACCCTCAAGAATTCCTCCTCATCCAATAACACCACTCCGCCCAACGATGAGAAGAACGATACTATGCGCAAATTCTCCTTATGCGAGATTATGCAAGGTCATAAATAGTTGCAGTGACCAAATCGATCTTCACTTTGATTGTTTGGGAAAGTTGAAAGCCACTTTTCATAAGTATCTGCCCGATTCGTTTTAGTTTTAGTCATTAATATACTAATAAAAGTGAGTCCTAAGTGGTGTATGATGTTTTCCAAGTTTTTAAGTATTAAGGATTTTTTCAACCTAGTTTAGTTAAGTTACCTTATTTTAGTTAAGTTAGTTTAGTTTAGTTTGTACAACTTTCTTTATATGCACGCGGAGTTTACCTGTAAGTGATTGTTACGCTACTGTATTAATTTATCTTGCATGTTATCTTTAGCATAATACCAGTGTAAACAATTGTTGGTGAACCTAATAAATAAATAAACAAAACGGAATGTGTCTCAATACGATTGGGACACAATATTTATAGTAGCCGGTAAACAAGTTACGTCACCGTTACGAACGGCCTCAATGCGCGCGTCATCATCGTAAACAAAAGGATCGCAGGCGGCGGTATCCGTGTGTGCTCTTCGCTACGCACACACGTTAAAATCCTTATCTCGGAGGCGGGGCTTAAAAGGTGGCGTGATATTTCGTGCTGCATTCTAGTGTGCGAGTTTACTTGCCACAGGTACTATAAGTACTTACTTTTACGGCCAGAAAACTGTGGTCAGGCGCATCATTTAGAAAACGTTCAATGTTTTGGGTGGTTAGCATTCTAGATTTCTTTGGCTTATTTCCCTCGGATAGTCGCTTTAAGTATGTCACTAACTTAAAGTTGTTTGAAATATCAATGTTGTGTTTGATTCTCGCTGTGGCTTTTAGCATAGAATATATGCTCCAAAGTGTCGAAGGCTTCTTAGTCAATTCGTTGAATAGTTAATAAATACGGACTCTGAGAAGGAATTGGCGCCATTTGTGGTTTTCCAGTCGCAGAACAAATTGTATGTTTTCAGGTACTCCTCCCGAGATTATGGGGGCAACAAGTTGTCTACTATAATTTCTGCTTTATTTCGAAATGATTCCGGAGTCAGTGTCTCATTTTCATCACTGGAAGAACTAATTTTATTTTCATTTATGTTATTAGATTTACCAATGACTTAAAACAACCACGATAACAGATAGAAAAGAACCTAAATCGGCGGGATATTTTTTATTTATTTAAATTTTATAGCTCTATAGCTCTAAAATTCTCTCTATAGCGATTATTGAAAGGTACTTACGCAAACTATTATTAAAATATTAGTGATACTTGAAATATAACTGTGATACAGTAATGTTGTAGGCCTTCGTGACTAAAACATAATTATCTCAATAAAACAATTATAATCTGGTTAGAAGCACTTTTTCTTTTTGTTTTTACAAAAAATCATCTCAATCCGGAGGAATAGAGAATCAATCATCTCAATCCGGAAGAAAAGAGAATCATCATCTTAATCGTGTGACTACGATTTTAAAACCAAAAATTTAAAAAACAACAATTTTATGAGACGAGGTACCAAAAATAAACTAGATTATAACAAAACACGTAGTTTAGTTTAGTTTAGTTTTTTTTTTGTTTTTTTTTGTTTTTTGTTTTGTTTTTTTGTTTTGTTTTTTTTTGCAATTGCACGAAAGTGTACAGTAGCCGAATGACACGCGAGAGTCCAATAGACGACGAGCATCGACTGACGAACCAATCGCGTGCAGTCTCGGCGCCCCCTGCCTTCTTCATTCCGCCAAAGAGACCGATAAATTAACTACTGCGCAGGTGTCAGTTTGTGCTCACGACTCATGCCGGTTACTTTACTGTACTGTTTTATTGATATTGGATTGAAATAGAGTATTACAATGAATATGTAATAATATTTTTTTCTTTATTTACTTGTCTACATATTATTATTTGAAGACTTCGAGCTAGCTTCGAGCTTTTAAATTATGGAAAAATTTGAAAAAAGAAGTAATTTTTAAAAATCTGAAATATATCTTGATGAATATGCAGTTTATTGGTTCATGTAGAAAATATGGATATAAACTTGACGCAGTCACCTAAAATCACTACATAGTATAAAACAAAGTCGCTTTCTCTGTCCCTATATACCTATGTATGCTTAAATCTTTAAAACTACGCAACGGATTTTGATGCGGGTTTTTTTAATAGATAGAGTGATTCAAGAGGAAGGTTTATATGTATAATACACCGACCTCCACGCGGGCGAAGCCGCTGGCAAAAGCTAGTTAATAATATAATGACAACATACCGGTTAGGTGACCAGTTTTCTAAATACTACATGTTAGATGTTTGGTAAAAGTTTAAGTGCATAATGCTTTTTTATTTTTATAATAGTAATATTTGTTACAAAAAGATCCCTAAACTTATTTTTATCTTGGTAGCTTAGCGTGTAGAGCTATTTACTATGAGTACCAAGATATTCAATTCATATGTTGTTTTATTATTTATAATTTTAATACTTTATTAGACGCCCCATAAATAATGATTCTTGAGATTGTTAAATCTTTTACGCCTATGCGTTAATCACGTACGATAAGTTCAACGTCTGATGAACACTGGGCGATCTTCATGCCATTTTTTTAAATATAAATAAAACAGTAAAATCTAGGTTACTACTCATTATACAGATAAATGCACAGTGATTTATGTAAGCTGTTAAGCTCAAACAGACCCTGAATAACTCTTATAACAGTACAACTTTGACGAAATGACAATTACTTTAGCTTTCACATCAGCTTAATGAGCAGTAAAAGTTAGGGGCAAAAGTAACAGTTAAAGCAACAGCTAAACTCGTGAAAAAACTAATTTAACCGTTACTTTGACTTTATGACGTTACTTTGGCTGTTAGTTTTGATGAAGAAACTGGCCGTAAAAGAGAATTTTATTCACTGTTATCGATGAATAAAGTGCCCTTTTTCGAGTGGCAATGATAAAAAATATTAATGATCATTGCATGTTGTCCGCAGGGCGTTTCGGACGAGCGGCCGGGCCTGCTGGAGACCGCGGCGCGCGCGCGCGGCCACTACCAGAAGCGCGCGTACGCGTGCGTCAAGCTGCTGGTGGGCGTCATGTGCCGCGCGCCCGCCGCCGTGCGCGCCGTGCACGCGCACCACGACGCGCGCCGGCGCTGGCGCCAGCTGCTGACCTGGCTGCAGGACGAGCTGGACCGCGTAACTACTGCTTTACACTTGCCTATACTCACAGCTCCACTAAAGGGAATTACTAACACAGTCATTTATATTTAGAACATTTTAACTTTATGTCTCACCACGTTTTTCAACAATTATTGTTTGAATAACATTATTACATTACAATTGAAAATCATCTAAGAAAGTTGAGGTTGTAAGATGAACCTCAACTGTCCACTTTAAAACATATTTAAGGTGATTTAAAATTAAAACATCGAGTCTTAATATTCAAATAATCAAATCAAAGCACTCAATTTGTAAGTAGCGCTACAAACTAGAATCGTTTTCTGATCCATTTGTTTACTTTCTCATCAGATACTACTTTTGAGACAGACCATACAATATGACTAAATCGAACGAAATAACAAATAGCCCATCTCTTAAAATCAAATCAAGCTCACATCAAAATACATAACTTCACGCCTTAACAGTTAGCAGAGATACCACCCATAATAGTACCCATAATTCGCCAGTCATGTTTTAAGTCTAACCTACCTAACCGGTCATAAATCTAGCGAGCAGTAGATCAAATGAATGATGTGGAGTTGATTAGCGCGAATGCTTTCAGAAGTATGGTCCCGGCGGTTACGGTTCGTACGGCACGTGGTCCCCGCCCGGCACCTCCAACGAGACCTCGAGCGGATACTTCCTCGAGCGCAGCAACTCTGCGAGGAAAACACTCGAAAAGTAAGTCTACTTTCATGTGATGTTTATAATAGTCGTAATGGATGACGGCTAATAATATACCTACGATGGACGTAGTCTACTTTAACTAAAAACGCGGTAAGCCGAACTTGGATCTATGACAGTCGTTACGGGTCGTTAGGAGCCCGAAAGTCTGACAATCAGTCCTACCAGCATACGCTTACCGTTACCAATAAAATACCGGTAAAACTACCAAAACATTCCGTTCCATTCTGTTAAATATTTAACGTTAAAATTACCGTTAAATCATAGGATTTACCGGTATTTAAATAGTGGTACAAATATCTTTACTTCGTTAAAATCTGACAATAAGCAACATTTTGTGCGACGTTGCGAAACCTCTCTTGCCAAAGCTCTCTTAGAGGAGCGGCAACAACGCATGTTACGACAATCGGAAAAATACGAATACGAAGACTCGAGCTCGCGCATGTTTCATTTCATAATCATATGGTACACAAACATAGTGTTGTTTGCGCCAAACGTACCTACCTACGTCTACTGCCTTTGATTTATCTACTAGTTATTTGTGTAAAAAATATTATTATGGGCCGAAAGAAGTTTCAACCTTTCAACTTAAACCGTATTATATTATTATAACTATATTGTTACTTTTTAATAAGTCTTATTTCTGTATGTTGGTACACTCGACCACACATCTCTGGAAACAATATTAAAACCTTTCTCATATCTTACATGCCTCATAAAGACGCTGTCAAGGTCAATTTTATTGTATCCAAAAACATGTGTGCAACTATACCTTTTTGAAGACAGGAATATCTCGTTTTATAGAAATATTCAGTCACAGGTAATTTGAGTACTTTTTCTATTTGAGCCACCGTTTATTATCATTTTCTGTAGCACAAAAACAATGGTGCCAATTCTCTTGTCATAAATGCCTCAAAACTAGACTAAAAATCACCAAAATTTTGGTTATTCCTATCAAACGACGATTTTCTATTCTGAAATTGACTAAAGTGACACAACTTAACTATACTTTATTTTGACAGCACTAAGATGGCACTGAGTGATTAATTTAGTGAAAATAGCAATTTTGCTATTATGAATTTGATATTTGCAAAAAAAAAGTACCACGTGGAGTCGCGATTGTAAATGCGATTTTAGTTGAGTCAAAATCATTTTTAAATTTAGAGTTCTTTTTTTTTTGCAGAATAGCTTTAAGGTTCTCACAGCCTACACTAAACAAACTAACTAAACTATAACTTATTTTGTTTAGTTCAGTGTACAAGCGATTCGGCACCAATATTGTATACACGCCGAAGGTTCATTCATGGTTTCAGTTTTCGCGTTGATGGCCCTGCCACCCTGTTTATTATAATTTTCGCACGTTCGGCGTGTATGTATTGTTTCTGTGCACACACCGAAAGATGTTAGTCTCCCCACCGTCATAGTTAGAAAGAGATGTACGTATAAATTACCAATATAAGAATTGTTACTTTTACCGATACTAATACTGGTAATTAGATAACGTTAACTGACTTTGGGTATCGGTATTATTAACGTTACTTTTTTATCGTTAGCATAATGGTAATTGGTAACGTTATATAAAAATACCGGTAATTCGGACCCTGCATACCAGGAGGTATCGTATTATCCTGTGACTGGTTGTGGAGGTCAGATGATGATGGATGTAGACTTACTCATGTGAACTTTTGCAGGGCGTACCAACTCTGTCCTGAAGAAGAAGACGAAGAAGAGGAAGAGGGTCGGGATGGCGCCGAGGGCTCCGGCTCGGGCGACGCGGCCGACGACAGCGCCGACGAAGACGAGCCGCCTGACGACGACCCGCCCGCGCGCCGTCTCACGCTGGCGCCGCCCGCCGGGCCCGTGCCGGCCGCCGGGTCCGGCCAGCCCGCCGGCCCCACGCCTGCCGTCGTGCCACCCGGCGCCGGGCCGGCCGCGCCGCCAGCCCCGCCTGCACCCGAGCCGGCTCCTGCGCCGGCCCGCGACCCTCACCCGCCGCTGTGAACGCGTCTCTAGTCCCCGCCCCGCGATTACTTATTTATGTATCTTACATGTTCCGCTTTAAAAGTACCATAGTATTTATTATTCGCCGTTAGGATTCGTCGTAGTGCTCTCTCGGCGGTCGAATTTATCGGTCGTTTCGCTTCGTGCCGAAGGTTTGCGCCTCGCGGACCGCGCTCGCCCGGTCCGAGGCGAGCGTCTCGTTTGCGTGCGTTGTCTATAAACGGACAGACAGTCACGTTCCGAGTCGGTTCGGATTGTAGTTTGGTCCCCAAATATTTTATCTTTTTAAGTTCACCGACACGACGAGAAGCAATCTCCTCTAGACGTAAGTTTGTTTATCTGTGCAAAAATATCTGTAAATGAGTTTTGAAGTTGCAACATGTTCTTTACACAGCGAGACCGACTTTGTAAACTAATCTATATGAAAGAACAATATTTGAAGTAATGCTTTTATTAAAATAGTTCCATCTGATGCATTTTAAAATAGTGATAGATAGCAATTTTAAGTTTTATTCCTGACAAGTTGACATGAATTAGGAGAAATCGTTCACAGTACATAATTTAAAACGTCGTGTAACAAATGTAAAGCTAGGTGCTATCTATTAGAAGAGTCACGTGGTTGATTTTGAATGTGTTCGCTTGCTTATTAATTTGTTTTGTGCGAACTTGTTAGCCTTTGACGTTCAACATTGTAATAATTTTAAATAAGAGTGCAGTAATATCTAATTGAGAATTTACAATCGTTGCTGCATTTCTAAGTTAAATTTTTATATAATTATTATACAATTGTTCCAAGTTAATAATTTGCCGTAAATATTTTTTTTGTGAAATAGTGAAACATTTGAATGACATGTATTGATTAATTAGGAAAGGAACACAGATTAAGAACCACAGCGGTATGACGTAATGCCAGCTGTTTCCACATGTGTAATGAAATCTATATGAAATTGAAATGTACGTTTTAATCACGTGATCCTCGGCGTTTATTTTGCATTCATAAAAAAGATGTGTGCACATGTTTCGTGTCGGATATTAAACCTTCATATTTCCAGTCGCTACACTAGTAGTTGATTAATGAGAAATATAACTAATAAGACATTTTAAGAAATTAATAAAATGTAATCTGTTTCTCAGTCAATTAAACTAATTTACTTAATCGCATCTCATAATATGGTCGAACCGGTTGGATATTTGGCATTGCTCAAATGACTTATAAAACATACAATTCGTAATAGACATCAATATTTAGGGACCGAGTTAATCGTAAACTACTTCACTTATAAATGTTGTTAAATGCTGTGACCCGTTAACAGTCATTTTATATTAGGTAAGCACTGTAGGGGAGCATCCAAAACTGAGTCATGTTTTAAAAATAATTATGTATGCAATGTTTATGAGTGAAGTAAAATTAAATGTACATAGTAAAACAATACAAATTATCGAGGCCAGAGAACACATATTGGCCTAACTCTGACTATGTAAACAATGTTTAATATTTCAGTTTTTTATTTGCTAGATGTATTATTATAATAAAATAAACTTAGTTTTAATTCAATGGAAAGTGTAGATATAGGTATTAACGACTAGTCTAACAGGAAAATGTTGCCACTATGTCAATGTTCTGCTTTGTAATATAATGTTATTTATTTTTATATTTCACGACGGTTGTATAATATTTTCCTTTTTTTCTAGTGGTAAAATTGTTGTAACATCCAGGCTATCAGGCGACGCAGCCGCTCGGCCGTACGTTGAGGGCACGCTCGCACACACGCGTAGGCGCACGTCACGGTCGTACGCCCCTTTCATAGTCACTTGTAGCCATTAACGTTTGCACTTCGCATTCTAGTATTTTACAAATATAAAACCACCGTGATATTCTGTGAGTATTTATTTGTTCATAATTTACTTTTAACTTTAATGATTCTTCCAATTTTGGTCGCATTGACCATGTGCCTTATTTTAATTTAATTTGCTCAATGCTTGCACCTGATAGTCTGTATATTGATCTATTAACAAGTTTTAATTTAAAAGACTGTTATGTCATTCATTTTGCATGTAAACACATTTTGATAAATAATTAAATAACAAAGTATTTAAACAATGTGATAAAAATAGAATTTAAATTTTATTGCTTAATAAAACACCAAGCATTGTTTATATGCTAAAGTGAATGATGTCGAGTCGTGATTTTATTTTGGCTTTAAAATTTTAAAAGTCGCTTTATATCATGGTTTTATAAGTAACACAAACACCCAAATCACAAGTTGTAATGATTGATATAGTACAGAATAGCATTGTGAATAATTAGATACCTGGTCGATAAAACGCTGATTGTTGTTAATGTTATTACCAAAGATGGAGTTATAGATAGAGGGGAATATGGTGGCCCTTTTCTTAATAGCTTAATAATTGAAATGTTTTGTATCTTTTATAAAATGCAAAGTTAACGATATTATGTTGAAACGAGATAAAAATGTGATTGATCTTAGATAGGTGAACCGCTATGATTCGTGTTTAGAAACAAATGAATCTATATACTGGTAACTATTCACATGTGTAGCAGATGTATGATTCTCGGAGCGAGTTTCGAAATCTTGTAAATATCATCAACCGGCGATAAGTCAAACTCAACATGTACTTCATTCTATTTTATATTCACGAAATTCGTAAATAGATCTTAATAAAAATAAATAGCAGTGGTTCCAAAACAAATAAGAATAAAAAGAAATGCAATTTTTTTTATATTGAAAATTTTGTAATGTGGCATATTTATAAACTTGACTTAATACATACCAATTAATTTGGCAGATATAATTATATGTTGGATTTATTCACTGTAATTCAACGCATGCAGTTTTCACAATAGTGTAAAATGTGTATTGATAGAATTATTGTAAGATCAGTTGAGTTTTGTATAACATTTCTATGGCAAATATAACGAAATGGCATTTGAAGATTATACAAGAATGCTCAAAAAAGCATTCACACAGATATTATACTATTCAAATCAAGAAATAAATTCATAAAATCTTTTTGGGAGTTTTCATTCATTCAATTGTGCATTCTGAATTGTGCTGTAATCGATTTGAGCATACTTACATACGTTCGCTAGATAACGATGTCCCGTGAATCGTCATGGATGATGTCATGACATGCGCCATATTGCTATTTATTGATGTGAGCGCTGTGACCGATTAAGGCTTAATACGGAAAGTATCCCAAGACAAACAAAATGTCACACACACACAGACGCGCGCACGCGCGCACACAAACACAGGTATTACCTTGCCAAGACCTCATCTGCCTAGCCTTTTTCCAACTATGTTGGGGTCAGCTTCTAGTCAAACTGGATGCAGCTGAATACTAGTATTTTGCATGGAGCGACTGCCTATCTGACCCCCACAACCCAGTTACTACGTTACCCCTTGATAAGACTGGATAACAGACTCGGGCTTCTGACGACCCGTAACGACTATCAAAGATCCACGATTGACAAACAGGACCAATGGCATAACGTGCTTTCCGAGGCACGGAGGGGGACGGGGGAGGTTATGTAAAGATGGTCACCCATCCACGAACCAACCGCGGCAAGAGTAGCTTAACCTGATCGATCTACCCGTGCAGCTGTTATGACTTAGCCACAAACCCCTGGCCAATACATAATAACTAATATCCGTATTTATTTATTTACAGTGTGTCTACTGTTGACGTTCAAATGTGCCTTTTATGTGCCTATTTGAAACTTATATATTTTCTACGCTATTACATCACGTGAGTTAGTTGACGCAATGGACACTCGCTGCGTTGCTCCGCTGGCGCAGCTATGCTGATCAAAGAGTATAATAATATAAGATGCTGATGCCAAAGCTACTATGAGCTGCACTCGGTCTGCTGTTCTTGACCCTGCCCTAGCGATATAAAGTTATATACATATTTTATATATATGTAACTTTCGCTGATACTCAAGGTGGCAACCAATATTTGAATATTATTTAATGACAAGGAGAATAGGTACCACGTTTTTCTTGAGATAAGATAATCAAAATGTAGGGACCGCAATGTCTTCCCATGTAAAAAGCCACGATCGGGTAAGCGGGTGTTCATAGTGCTGACGACTTATAATGACCTGTGCCCTTACACATAATACATAAATAGATAAGATGTATGGCGTGTTATCATTTGCACGCATTCGACGGCAAGTAATGATCAATTTAAGCACTCGCACAGTTTCATCATAATAACAAATTACTTCATAAAAACTATGGAGAAATATATAAGTGTAAAGGATATAGAGGACGCTGCTTTATCGATATTACCGAAACCAGCTCGAGACTATTACAAAAGTGGCGCAACAGATGAACAAACTTTAGCTGAGAATAAACTAGCTTTCCAAAGGTATGTTAAAGCAGATATATAGGTACGTTTAATTTATTTACTGTGCCGATACTGATGATTGCTTTTTTTAAATCGGTTTCAAGAAAGAGAAGAAGAGTCAACATCAAAGAAAAAAATAATAATTTACATTTTTCTCGGTACAGGTTGCGGATTCGTCCAAAGTGCCTAATCGGAGTAAGTAATTGTGATTTTCGTACAAAAGTATTGGGACATGAAGTTTCTCTGCCCGTGGGTATATCTCCGACTGCTATGCAACGGATGGCACACCCTGAAGGCGAACTAGCAAATGCAAGAGGTACCACACCACGTCTAACTTCTAAATTTACAATAAGTATGAGTTCATTGTTTTGTATTCAATTAGTAATGTTGTGATTTAGCTGCGCAAGCAGAGAAGACCATTTTCACACTCAGTACTATAGCCACAAGCTCTATAGAAGAAGTTGCTGAAGCTGCACCTGACGCCATAAAATGGTTCCAGCTGTACATTTATAATGACAGGTAAATATTTTTCCTATCACAAGTAAGTACCAAGAAATGAGTTGTATATGGGCAAAATTCACTTTGTATTATAATGTTTCATTTTCAGGGAAGTGACCAAAAATCTAGTTCTCAGAGCTGAGAAGGCAGGTTTTAAAGCAATAGCACTCACTGTCGATACTCCACTTTTCGGAATAAGACGCGCAGACGTGCGAAATAATTTTACCCTGCCGCCACATTTGAGGTAATCAATAGACATTACGCAATCATGCACATACCAAAACAAAAGAATACAAAGACTTCTTTTATTTATTTTCTTAAGTGCATTCACTGGTTCTTAACTTTCTTACAGGCTGGCAAACTTTGAAGGTGTCCTATCTACTAAGATTCGCAGTACAGAAGGTGGTAGTAGCGGTTTGAATAAGTACGTCGAGAACTTGTTCGATAAATCTTTGACATGGGACGAAGTGAAGTGGCTGAAAAGGTAATAACATATCAGTGGCCCTAGTGTGAGTTTCATTTAACCATCTAGATCAAACGCGACGAGCACGTTCGGCGCTCGGATTAGTCCGTCACCAATCCAGGGCCAATCGGAGCGCCAAACGCGCTCGATAACACTAAGGCCTCAGTTCTATACGGCGGCGTTTACAATTTAGTATTTTTAAATGACAAACATGTAATCTAATGTGAACATGTTTTAAATTTTAAAACATGATCTTTAAAACCCAGGTACCTATACAGTACAGTTTGCTTTACATTTTAATAACTTTTTCAATGGTACTAGTCATTCTGAAATCAATATAATTTACGCTTTCATAGAGTTAATATTTGTTTAAGTTTTATAGGCTTTAAATATCTATCTCCATAGGTTTAGGTAGTTAAACAAAAAAAACCACGTGACTCATGATGCGAAACCTTTTATTTCAAATGTTAAGATCAAATTATTTATAGTCATAGGCTCTTTTCGGAATCTAAACCAGAATCTGATGAACTAACTATCATATTAATAATAAATCGTTCCGTTGTACCTATCATCAATTATTTTCCTAGCTATAATAACACAATTTAACAAAATCGAAACGCACTCGCAACATCGTAAATGTTGAGAGCACTGTCAAAGTCTGGCTAACCGACTAAACGTAAAGGCTTCTTCAAACAGGCGCGACGCGACAGCTCGACGCGACACTTGTAGAACAATTTCCATGAAGTTTTCATAGAAATTGTTCTACGAGTGTCGCGGCGCGACCGTCGCGTCGCGCTAGTCTGCACGAGCCTTAATACCTGCCACTTCAGTTGCCATACTACATCACATAAAGTTGTACTTTCCAATTTAGCAAATTCCTGTCATTTTGGGCTCTTTACAATAGGTAGATTACAAAATATTATATTATTGTAATTAATCTAACAAAAAAATCGTGCACAAGTAGTTACATCTAGGAAAAGTAGTTTAAGAATAAATGATAAAGTTTAATATTTATTAATAAAAGAGGAAACTATCGTATAAATCGAAAATTAATATGATTTTGTTACACCGTATTATTAAACAAGAAAGTGTCAACTTTATAGAACCCTTTTTACGATTTGTTTACCTTAATCTACCTAAACGTATGGAGTATAGTTTGTAACTTTCAATAGATATACCGGAAATATTCATAAGTCGTTTTCTTTTAATAGCATTACATCACTGCCTATTGTAGCAAAAGGCATACTACGCGGAGATGATGCAGTGAAAGCAGTCCAAGCTGGGTGTTCGGGAATTTTAGTGTCAAATCATGGAGCGAGGCAATTGGACGGCGTCCCTTCAACGGTAACTATAAGAGACTACTCACACTTATTCAGCTCTGTTCAGCTTTTGTCCATCGAAAACAACGATTTTGTATGAGATGCGTACGCATCCGTTCAACCGCGGAAAGCTGAACGGACTCTACACAAAATCGTTGTTTTCTATGGACAAAGGCTGAACATAGCTGATTAAGTGTGAGTAGTCCCTAATACACCTACCTACATCCGATAGAGATATTGTAATTCTTGGTTTAAAAACTACAATGGGTCAAATGTATCTGTTCGAACACTTCAGATTGAAGCGTTACCGGAAATCATAGAAGCTGTAAGAAACTACAATGTTGAGGTCTATTTGGACGGTGGTGTGTCAACGGGAACTGATGTATACAAAGCCTTAGCGCTCGGAGCAAAAATGGTAAGTCTTTTTAATCTTCTGCTATTTAATATTAAACTTAAGTATCTGTGTATGAAAATAAATATTTGTGTAATATTTGTGAACACAGGTCTTCGTTGGTCGTCCTGCGCTATGGGGTTTAGCCGTTGGAGGACAAGCTGGCGTCCAAAGAATGCTCAATATTTTCCGAACTGAGCTGGAATATACCTTCCAAATAGCAGGTATGCGTCTGCTTATGTTCTCTAAGCAATTTAAAGTTTTCACACCACCAAGGTTTAATTCATTTTGATTCTAAAGCTAATTGTGATAAGTACGGGAAAATGAGTTCTCCGTACCGTGTATATGATATCAATTTGATGTTTTCCCATCATTAAACTTGTCCATTTTGTTCACCCAGGGACTCCAACTATTGCTGATATCACAAGAGATATGGTTCGCCATGAATCGACCTACAGTAAACTATAAAACGCGCGCGCGTGATTACTTAATGTTATCATGTTATGTTATTTATTTAAGATAAAACAAAATGACCATGAATAATTATCTTGTTTTTATTGTATCGATACAAAACTTGTTTAGGTGGTCATTATTTTATGGTAGTATTTTCAGATGAAGCAAGTATGAGTGTTTTTATGTAAGTTAAGTAAATGAAACGAAATATTAGCAGCTTATTTTATAATTAACTTTCGATACAAATTGTAAAGAACAGCAGGCGTCATATAATCTTCTTTCGGCCACATCGTCTGAGATATTTTCTGAAACAGATTGATTTTTATTAATACTCATAATAACTGACAGATTTCACGCAATGCATCCGAAAAGCTGTTAACTGGTGGTATGTCTTGTTTTCCATAATCGTCCCCCTCATAATATTTATTTGCACTATTATCATTTAAACTAATGACGCTTGTCATATCAACTTATTTATTTGCCATAAAATCATGTGTTATAATCATTAGTCTATGGAACACATCATAATCGATACATGACATACCTAAGCAACATTCAATATAATTTAGAACCGTTTATTATGTACATTTATGTCCTAAATATGGTATTAAATAATGTGTATTATTCCGAATGTTCATTTAAAATATTTCATTAGTCTTAAAACATTTGCTAAACATTAGGTTTTACTGACAGAAACGAATTGCTGTTAATCCGACCACACGCAGTCTTGTCTGCCGTACCCCTAGAGTGTAATTTAGAATCGCGTAGGCGCGGAGGGGCGAGGCGACCCACGAGTTGAGGAGCAGGTGGTTGTAACACTCGCCGCCGCGGTTAAGGCTGGCCGGCTTCGCTGGCCAGCAAAACGAAGTTGAGGTTGTGAGTTTCAAACCATCTGCGGCGATAAGCTCGCGTGGGACCGTCGGAGCTACGCAGCGCCGGAGCTGTGACAGAAACCATGCCTGCTGCATGTTGCATGCTCGCTTGCATGCTACATGCTTGCTTGCATGCTACATGTTGTATGCTCGCTTGCATGCTGCATGCTTGCTTGCATGCATAGTGTATGCTTGTTGGCATGCTTCTTGCAGGGAACTACACAACAAGTGAACTATCTCAAAACAAGACGTTAGAAGAAAAATATTGCCCGTGTGTCATATAGCTAACTTTTATCTACTTTAGACAATAAACAGTATGTCAAAGCGAAACGGCTAAGTTAGGTTAGGTTAGAACTGTGACCATACAGCGCTAGATTTCCTCTTTTGCAAAGCAAGCATGCATGGTAGATTAGGTGTATTTTTAGGTGGGCAAATTAATAATATGGTAAATAAATGTTATGGAAAACGACATTATTGAAAATGAAAAATATAGCAAATAAATTTATGATTATGACCAACGAAATGAGTGAAAATGATGTTATGTAATTTAACGATTATGGCAACTGAAGCGTTATTTCTAATGAAATTATGGCAAATACAAGTATGGTATGTAAAATGATTGCATTTTAAATTATGGCAAACGTTAGTAAACCGTTATCTGGTGACCGTCTTATAAACATGGTCTTATAAAACCCATCGAAACTAGAAGTTAGATTACCTTAAAATTACATCCATACAAGTTAATTCCTAGTTTAAGTTTTCTAATAGTCTGCTTCAAGTTATCATCGCTGACCAACTTTCGCTTAAGCGCAATGGTGTTATTGCAGGTGTTGCAAGAGTCGCTCATCTCCATACTGAAGTCTTCAACATTTGCCTTTGGCTTCAAGACCTCAACATCTCCACCAAACTTACTAGTGCAATCATTTTCTAAAGCCGCGTCTCTTCTACGCATGTAATTGGTAAAACTGTAGCTACAGGATAATGTATCTCGGTCTGGAGTCGCATTCAAACTGTCAGTACCATTTTCTGTTTCGTGCAAATCACTCTTAGGTCTAAATATATTTTTTACAGTTTTCACAAGAGTAGTGCACGATGTGTTGATTGCGTCAAAGAATCGCCCACTAAATGACTTGTGTTTGATTTCTTTATCGATTTTGCTTCGCTCTAAATGTTTTGCTATCTTCTTTTTCTTTAATTGGCGCTTGATCTTATGGTTTCTTGCAGACTTTTGAATAGATCTGGCTGAGTTATTATTCGAACGCTGGTTTTCGTATCTGAAGTTTTCGTACAAGTCATCACTTTTCGGGGTAGATGCAAATTGTGGATTGAAATCGTTCGTGCCTAGTGTATTCAACCGACTTTCATCTATCTTCATAAGAGATTCATAAACAGTATTCTTTTTTATTATACTTTCATTAGTATGCAATGTTCTTTCAAAACTTTCGGGTTTTTTATCAACTGTGACGAAATTCTTTGTAACGTGTTTTCTATTCGAATTTTGTTTTCGTAAAAAGGAAAAGGATAGTTCATTTGTTTTATCACATTGTGTACTATAATTTTGAATAACAGTTGGTTTAACCCTTCTTGGATTGAACTTTATAAGATCTTGTGGAAACATACAGAATTTATTTCTTTGTAGGACATCATGAAATGGGACTTCAGATGCGTAATTAACAATACTCCTTTGACTGCTTTTCGTCATAATATCGGGTGGAAAGAAAGCTTTCAATTGATTGAACTCTTTCTGTGCGCCACACTGAAGTATTTCCTTCATAACATTCTGTATAAATTTGGTGGTATCTGCACTGCTTTCTTTGTGACGGTTTCGGTCAGCAGGGTGCAATTTGGCTAGTAAAGATTCACTCAGTTTATTATTTTCCTTTCCTACTTCATCTGCCTCTGGATCTTCACATGGTGCTAAAATTAGATGTTGCAAGTTAATTTTTCATAGCCAGTCTTGAAATACATGATGGTCTATAAATATTTACCTTCAAGTCGCGACGTGTGATATAAGACGATTGTAGCCCATTGACCCAACTGATAAAAAAAAATCATTAAAATGATAGAATATCAAGAATGATGATGATAAAATGAACATCGGTAACAATAATACCTGTGACTGTGGTCCATACATCTGCAAGAAGTCTCGTAACTGTTGACAAATGCCTGTTTTGGCGACAAGTGCAACCGCTTCAGTGGAGGTCTGCAGAATTGTGGCCAGTAGCTGCAGGCAAATGTCGTGTTGCAGGAATTCCCTGCGAGTTAAACAGTGCAATCTGTATGGAAGGTCTGTCTATAGAAAGTGATAGGCCATCATTGTTGAAAGTTTGCTTATACCTCTGATTTTGGACCAAGGAGATTAGTTTGACTACCACTATTTTAAATAAGGTGTCAGTTATTAAAATCAAGTGTATGCAAATAATAATAATCAGACCTTTGAAACAGCGACATTCCGTTACATTCCATGAACAGGGTAATGTTACGGTTGTGGTGCTGTAGCAAGCTCTGCAGGACCAGCAGCACCTCAATGTTCCTCTGACTGCATCTCTGGATACACTACAAAAAATAAATCTGTAGGTATTTAATTATTATAATTTAGTTCACCGAAGTTGACCATGGGCTTACAAAAGACAGAAAAATGAATTTGACTGCGTATGGCCAAGAGCTCGAAATTCTCTTAGCGAAACAAGGACTGGCTTTTGGTCTAGGTTCGGTTAGGGTATTTGGGTCGTACTCGATGGTCGACAGCGAGGAGTCCTGGGACGCGGTGGTATCCTTCTGGGAAACAGTCATTTCGCAGAAGGAGGCTGCGGAGAGGAAGCGGGAGATTGCTTCCGCTAGCCCTATCCTCAGCAGACTCACGGGCGTCGGTGGAGGGTAGACAACGCCCTCTTCCAGCCCTCCTAAATGGGTCCAGGGGCAACCGATCTGGGGAAATCCGTCGCCCCCTACTTCTTAGGACCCGAGATGGCGGCGCGTAAATGTTTCACGCGCGCCTCTCTATGACGTAAGGGGGAGTTTAACACCTCACTCCCCCTAACGCGAGGTGGCCCGCAGAGGCGGGCCAGCACTAGCCGGGGATCGCGGGAACTAGGGTAGTTCCCGTGATCCCCGGTGCAAGTGTGAGACAGAAAACCGGGGTAGTTTTAGTCAGTAAGAGTCTGACAGACCCTTTCGCTCTCTCCAGGGCGGAGGACATCCATGTGGATTTCCCCCCGTAATCAAAAAAAAAAAGGTACCTATTGGGGTCGTGCAGTTGATTGGCGGTAGCCTGAGAGCTTACTATTACTACTTACCATTGGAACAAGGTGCGTACAGTAGCTTTGATTGGCGTAAACACCGCGACACGATTCAGCGAGACATCGGCAAAGTGCATGCCACGCGTCCTGGTGCTGGCAATGTGGAGTAATATGTATATCAGTAGAATTCACAACATAGTTGGGAAGAGGTTAGGTAAATGATGCTATTTTAAATCAACAGACGTATAAGTATGATAGTAAATTATACTGAGGGCGGTCCCCCAGAGATAGAAACGTTTTCCTGTGGCACGCCACGAATGACCACACCCCAAAAACACCGGCCCCCATAGTAGCTTTCGAATTTGCTATTGTATAAAATAATTAATGAATTACCATCATACAGGTAGTAAAGAGGTCACTCATGGTAGCCAAACAACCGCTGCTTCTGATCATATTCTTTGCATACGCGACAAGGCTGTTTTTCCTATGATTGTCTTCGTCATCGACGTACAAAATGGCCGAGAGAAAATTAAACGCAACTGTAGTTTTTCTTGGAGGACAATTCGCTAAGATTTTACATATTTTTTCGTATAAGGGGTTGTATGTAACGATTGCTTCAATATTGTGATCCTGCTAAAAATAAGGTTCATTTTTAGAAAATGATTCTACCTTGTAGATGCAAAATAAATGTAAAAAGGTAACTAAAACTGTTTTCAATTACATTTAACATTATATAGGCGGATAAGACTGAGAATAATTTAACTTGCACATCAACGTCTGTACTATTTAATATTTCCAGTAATTCTGGCAAATTGAACGCCTTTCCATTTTTCATTGAAGACACCACATCCTGTAATTAAATGCAGTTTATTTAAAGGTTGACGTGATGCTCTTAGTAGTGGTTTACGGGTAAAATGTTCTCAGTCGCTACAACATATTATCAATATAACACAATGAAATCAAATAAAGCTATAAGCTTTAGATAGTTATTTCAGACGTAATAAATTAGTTATGTGCAATAATGATGAAAGAAAAGTGTGAAGGAACCAAAATTGCATCCTCAGACGGCACAAATAAAGAATAATAATGTAATTAGGATGTTAGGAAGGAATGCATAATTATTTGAGAGCACTATTTTGCAGCAGTAGAGCAATAGGTACTGTGGTTAAGACCATGGATTCACCTTTAATATTACATACTGGTTATTCTTCTTACTATCCATTGTTCTAAACAACAAACGATTATCATTGAACATCCAATTATTTATTTGTCAAAATCTGCGCAACACGTAACCACATTTAAAAAACCAAACTTTTGCCGCCATGGCGCCAATTGTATTTTTTTATAGTTGCAAAAAAATGGCTGCAGTAGATCATAGTCTTTTAGGACATTTTGAAATAAGCATATAGTAAACTTTGCATTGATTGAAAGATATAATTAAATACATAAATTATCGTGATTGAGTAGTTGTATTTTGCATAAAAATATAATTGAGAAAAGGCTATTTGGTTTAGCTTCCAGTATAACCGGATGCTGCTGATTACCAGTCCAACCTACATTACCGAGTTACTGGGTAACAAGATACCCATTGGTAAGACATTCGGGCTTTAGCTCAAAGATCTTTTTACAGCCTGGACCAACGGCTCATCACGCTTTCTGAAGCAAGCGAAGGTTCTCCGTATGATATATATGGTCCAGATTGACCTCAACATAAAAGTGATGGTCAGTCGGACTCGGACCTTTGCAAGCGTTGGTCGATCTACCCATGCGTCTTTATACAGCCATGAGCCCCTTTTTAAGCACAACACTACTGAACCGTACACCTGCTCCGCCTTTTAACCTGTGAGGCTGTGACAAGTGTGACAACTGCCACCCGCGTCAATTGTCAACTGTCTGTCAATGTCAAATCACATGGAATAGTTAAAAAGTACTCAGTGGATTAAATTAAATAGTTTTCTAACCAATTTCTGTGTTCACAGTGTTTACTGTTTTATTTTGAGAAAACTGACGATTAGGAATTAGTAGAAATATTAAGAAATAAATAAGAATATACGATTGTGAGCATGGATGTTGGAGAACTGCTTTCATTTAAGGTAAATAGCCCACAAAAGCTTTGTAAAAAAAAAACGAGATACAAGAAACAATAAAAGAAAATCGAACGTAATCTATACAAAATTATCTGAAGCATTACCTTTATTTAATGTTTATTGTTACCAAACAGCCCACACCAACGCCCAAGAGACCGGATGAGG
This sequence comes from Polymixis lichenea, assembly GCA_949091785.1. NCBI lineage: Eukaryota > Metazoa > Arthropoda > Insecta > Lepidoptera > Noctuidae > Polymixis > Polymixis lichenea. The sequence goes on along the minus strand of OX420933.1, from coordinate 12,458,955 downwards.
ATGAAAGTGGGGACTCTGACGATGATGGCGTGAAGCCTTCAAAAATACGGCGAAAGGCGAGATCTAAAGCCGATCATCGTGTGTTACTGCCATTGAGTACAACCCTACCAAAGGAACCCACCATCACAGACAAGGAAAGAGAAGATATTCTGCGATTTGTTGAGACTGAAGCAACTGAGGTTAGTAATCTTGATTTTGTTCAAGTTGTTCACAATATCTCTGCTTTGAGCACGATACAATTTGCAAATTAACTCTCCGCCTAGATTTCGAATACTGACAATAGATTTGACCTGAATTTTTTTATAATTTTTTAAGGGCGACATTCTTGATGAAACTGCAGTTAAGAAATTAGTTTTGAACTTCGAGAAGAAAACACTGAGGAACAGGGAGATGAGAATTAAGTTTCCCGATCAACCAGAGAAGTTTATGGACAGTGAATTAGATTTACATGAAGCACTACAGGTATGGTACAACTACAGATGCAAAATGGGTTGACTACATTGTCCACCAAGCAGTAGATAGTGGCATTTTTCGTTAACAATCATTCCAGCCCACACTGGGTCTGCTTGGTGGATTATGGCCCACTCGCTCCCACAGAGAGGAGACCTGTGTCCCAGCAGTGGGAACATTATAGGCTGATTATGCAATCATTATCTATCGTTTTTGATATCTTGAAATGGATAACAACTTTTTTTTTTTTCATAGAATAAAATAAATAAATAGAATAAATATACTAGAATAATACATAGAATAAATAGCCCCACTTAACAGGTTTTGGCAATTAAGTAATTATAGATTCTTAATTTAAATTTATTACTATTAGAAAGTGTAATTGGGTAGATAGGTAGTGGCACTTATCTCGATCGTAGAAGTTGGAGAGCATGGTGCACATTATGCAGTACAGACTGCCAGCTAGCTAAGGGTTGGCTGGCCGCTCAGATTGATAGTTTTCATTTATTGTTACACATGCACTCATATTTTTAGTGTACAGAGTGCAGAGGAGCCAATGGGAATGCTCAGTCACCCATCAGTTTGTTACGTGAATACAGGGCTTAACAATCTTTAAGATGGCAGAATTTACCTAAAAGATCAGTCAATAGCAAGGCTTTTTTAAACATTTGGTTTCAGGAGCTGAGTGCAGTAGCAACAGTGCCCGACCAGTACCCCTTACTGGTAGACTTGAAGTGTATAAACTCACTGTTGGAGTTGTTGTCACATGATAACACAGATATATCTACCAAAGTTGTACATTTGCTGCAGGTTGGTCTACTTTAGTATTCATTACCAGTTACATTCATATTAATGGTGACATTACCAAACAATTTGCTTTTTTCACTAATTTAGAAAATAATAATGTTATCTTATCATGGATCCATCCATACTAATATTATAAATTTGAAAGTAACTCTGTCTGTGTGTTATCTTTTCACACCCAAACCACCCAATGGATTTCGATAAAAGGCATCCTGGGGAAGAGCATTGGTTACATTTTGTCCCAGTAGCACGTTCCTGTGGCATGATTTCTGACATCCATGTGGACGACGCTGCGTTCAGAAACTAGTGTTCTATAAAACTACATGCCTAACATACAATGGCAATTTTGTTTTTCCTTCTTTCGGTAACTGGGTAACTGCCATCAGTCCTTTCTGAACTATTATCAGCTTGGTTTCGTGAATATAGTTGGCGCTTCAGGTACAGGGGCCATTGCCACTGCTACCTCTTTATATCACTTGACCTCTGTTAAGTCGATTGACAGATTCACTGTTGTCTAGCAGTTTAACAGCCAGAGGATTTGGGTGGATGGCCAGACAATCAGCATATTGTGTTTTATTCATAATCCTCACGGATTGTAGGAGTGTTGACATAATCATGGATTTCTTCATTCCGTGTGAACCATGGTGCAACAACATTATTCCTCAAGATGGTGTTTTGAGCTCTTTGGTGGCACATTATGTTACTTTTGCTGGCCACTCTCCATAGTTGGATGCCGTATGACCATATAGGTTTTAATAGAGAGTTGTACGCAGGAGATTGTTGTCTAAAGATAGGACTGAGTTGCGACCCATCAACCAATGCAAGTTTCTATGTTTGGCGTTAAGTTGATCCCTTTTTTCTTTAATATGCGTATTCCAGGTGAGCCTTTTGTTCAGGTAATAACCGAGATACTTAACACAATCTGTGTGAGGTAGACATGTATCCCCCAATGTTACTGTTGGACAGTCGCCTCTTCTTAAGGTGTAGGTAATGTGACTTGATAAGACGGGTCCCAGAACCGATCCTAGTGGAACTCCAGCTTCGATATTATACAGACTAGATTTTTCGTCACCTTGTTTTACTTGGAATTCTCTGGCATCTAAATACGAAGCTCATCATAGCTTGAAACACCGAGTGAGGAGGCTTACCCTTTGTTTGCACAGTAAGCCTTTGTGCCTGACACGATCGAAGGCCTGTTGCACGTCTAGAAATGCCGCAGAGGTATATTCCATCTTCTCGAAACCTTGGAGTATAACATGGTCGACTCGGTGGACCTATTCAGTAGTTGAGTGTGACTTTCTAAATCCAAACCGGTGTACAGGGATAAGTCCACACTCATCTATGAATACTTTGAGTCTGGTCAAGAAAATTCTTTCTCAGAGTTTAGATAACACTGGTGTGAGGCTTATAGGTCGATATGATGTAACATCGTGTGCTGGTTTGCCAGGTTTATGGAGCATTATGATTGAGGAGATTTTCCATAGTTTGGTAAAATAGCCCGTTCTGAATATTCCGTTAAGCAGACTAGCCAGGAATGTAACTGCTTTGTTGGGTAGCTCCTTAAGCACTCTAGACGTGATTAAATCAAACCCAGGTGCTTTCTTTGCATTCAACGATCTGATTTCTACCGCACATTCTTTGCGTGATGTTGGTCGAATAGGTAAGCACAATTGAAAGCCCTGGTTTATCCACCACCACCGTTTACCAGTATATCTTCAACTTTCTGTAGGTTTTGCCCCTCATGGGGTTTGAAGACGTTTGTCAAATGTAAACTAAACATCTCAGCCTTTTCTTTGTCTGTTCTGGCCAAAGTTGTGCGTGATCTGATGGGCGGATCCTGATTTTAAGACCTGCCGAGATTTTTGACGGATATATGGCTAATGGATAAATATTTTATAGGAATTCACAGATGTGGATATTCTTCATGAGAGTGAGGAGGGCGCAGATGAGCTGATCAATGCTCTGGCAGAAGCGGAAGCACCAGCCTTGTTGTTGCATAATCTTGCGCGCCTTGATGAAACAGTGCCTGATGAGAGAGATGCTGTACATGACACTCTAGGTAATGTTGTGATATCAAATATTACTAAAGTGATCCATGATATTAGGTAGTGCATATTTAAATTTGACCAAGAACATCTGTTATCTTGGGAATACTTTTTATCCTACTAAATATTATTATCAAGCTCTATGCGCTTACAAACTTCTTGTTTAAAGTAAACCTTTATTTTATTTTACAGGTATCATAGAAAACATAACAGAATTTAGAATTGAATTAAGTTCAGAAGTCGCTAAACAGGGTTTCATGCAATGGATACTCAAAAGACTGAAGGTATCCATCATTATGGTCAACTTTACTTTATATTACTCTTTTTATGCATTTCTCATAAATGTTTCTGTTTATTTTTACAGTTAAAAGTGCCTTTTGATGGCAACAAATTGTATGCCACTGAAATTTTATCAATTTTGCTGCAAAATACTCCAGACAACAGGAAGTTGCTGGGAGAACTGGATGGTATCGATGTTTTATTACAGCAATTGGCGGTAAGTGTTATTTATAACTGGAACAAAATAATATCTCGTTTCGATTGAACTTTATTTCCCTCAACATAAAAGTACAAAAGCTAGGAAACTTCTCAAACAAAACTGGTTCCTAGGTCCCCAGGGAACCTCGGAAAACGAGCCATTTTTACAGAGGTGTGACCATCCCTTTTCTGACTTGTTTGCTAAGGCGCTCCCCACGTACGTTCGCTCAATCAACACCGTACTATAGTTTTTCGCGCATGCTCACTTGAGCATACAACTTTGTTTGCTGGCTATTATAACTATGGACGATATTTGCTCCTCATTCCCTAATACAAAACAAAAGATGGATAGTTCCTTCAACCCTTTTGTTTTACGTAAAATACTCCACAGTATATATGTATTTGCCAACAGTTCTACAAACGTAACGATCCAGCCGGTGCAGAGGAACAAGAGGCTATGGAAAACATGTTCGACTCGTTATGTTGCGCACTCATGGAGCCGTCCAACCGCGACCGCTTCCTGCGCGGAGAGGGGCTGCAGCTCATGAATCTTATGCTAAGGTACAGTATTTAAAATGGCCGTTTTACGTCTTATTTAGTTTCTCTTATTGACCTCCATACTCTTAGACACATTCCCCAGGTTACAGTTGTAAATCCATCGTACGAAAACTACGGCTGGCAAAAAGGACATGAACGAACACAGAACACGAACAATTTCGGCGTCGGACGTTTCGCGTCTCACTTTATGATGCGGTGTACGAAAAATGTATTCCCTACCCTACTTGAACCTAGAATGAAAGTGTACCTCATAAAAATACTTTACTTTTAGGGAAAAGAAAATGTCTCGGAATGGATCACTGAAAGTGCTGGACCATGCGCTCGCAGGCCCCGAAGGTCGTGACAACTGCAATAAGTTTGTAGACATTTTAGGACTGCGCACTGTCTTCCCGCTATTCATGAAAACTCCCAAACGAAAGAGAATATTAACAGTCGATCAACATGAAGGTTCGTGACTTCGTATAATTTAATTGGTATCATAGATACACATAACCTATAGTACACCCACATTTCGCCAGTTATGTTTAAGTCCCATGTAATAGGGGCGAGCCTATTGCCATCAACCGGGCACAAATCCAGACACCGGGCTGCTACTGAGAAATTCCAGATATAAAACCCAATAACCGACAGGACCACAGGCTTAGCATTAGCGCTAACGACCACTAGACCAACTAGGGAGTCAGGTCAGATCATATCACAAACAGTCTCTGAAATAAACAGAAATGACCTATGTCGAAATGCTAATTTAACCTTTATGTGCACTGTATAAAGCACATTTTCGAAAGCTAAAGGGCTTTGCCCAAAAATGATGGCTTTTGTTTTGATGGCACACTAACGCCACCTTGTTAGATGCTACACATCTAACTAAATAGTATAGGTATAGGTATAAAATAAATAGTATAGGTATAAAATACATAGTATAGGACCATTAAAGGTAACTCGCATTTTCAGTTTTCCTAATTATTACGCGTCATAGATCACGGCGCATAACTCGAGACGGATGTACTTTAGAGCTGTGCTGCCATGGTAACTATTGTTTGAATGGAAGTACTCTACACATCTAACAAGGTGGCGATAGTGTGCCATCAAAAAAAAAGACACCAGTTGCCCATACATTTCAGGCAAAGCCCTTTGCATAATTATGGTACTCCTTTTTCGGCTGATGATAATTTGAGAACAACTTTTACATTCACTTTTTTATTTTTCAGAACACGTTGTTTCCATAATTGCATCAATGTTACGCAATTGCCAAGGTAGTCAAAGACAACGGTTACTAGCGAAGTTCACTGAAAATGACCTTGAAAAGGTGGACCGGCTCCTAGAGTTGCATTTCAAATATATGGACAAAGTGGATCGCACCGAAAAAGAAATGGAGGTAATTATTATAAAACATTTTTTTACAAAGTAATTATTTATTATGCTTAAAGTTATATCCCGTGTATGTACAGGTATTTTTTTTTCTAGCCTGTATGCGTAAGTCCCAAATAGGTCAAATCGCTGAACCAGGAGATCAAAATTAAAGAAAAAAAGCGAGACATTGTTTAATTTAATATTTAACTTTTGTTTTTCACAGCAAGAAGGAGACGAGTTGGATGATGATGCGCAGTATCTTAGAAGGTTGTCTGGTGGACTCTTCACATTACAACTCATTGACAGGATTATTTTGGAGGTGAAGTATATTTATTTTCTTTCGCACAAGGTGTTTTTGGACTTGCCTTACTATTTTTTTTGTTTGTTGTTAGGTTTGTACTGCGGGCTCGTCATCAGTAAAGCAGCGTGTACAACGTGTGCTGTCTCTACGCGGAGGATCGCTGAAGATTATTCGACACGTAATGAGAGGTAAGTCGCGTATTTCCCTTTCCTTGTCAATTCGATACACCGGTTAGGTTAAATCACCACGCTTTTGTAGAACGGTACTTGCCCACCAAAAACCGTGGTCAGTTTGCGTCAGTTAGAAACTGTTTAATTATTAAACAGTGTTTTATTCACGCAAATTAGGCTTTAAATGAAGCAAACGCTACCTTTTTTTGTTTTAACGATTTGTCTACAAATTAATGGATGATCTTCTAATTGACTGGCTCTTTGTCTAATCATTGTTAGATCAATGGTTGATGTTGGGTTAACTTTAATACAATTGTAAGTTTATTTGGCAACACATTTTTTCAAAATGTCGCAAGTTGGCTGGATTTTGTCGTCAATAAATTCAGACAAGTGGTGTAATCGTTATTTGAGTCTTAAAACGGACGTGAGTTGGAATCCACTTTTTGAGTTTTTCACAAACACTTTAAAACTAGATGTCCTAGGTCAAAACGAATGATATTTTTGTCTTACCAAACTCAAACTCAAACTCAAACCATTTATTTCAATTAAACCATTTACAGGCACTTTTGAATTGTCAAAAAGTCGATCAGTTGGAAAGTTGAAGCTAGTTGCCCATTCCAAAACGTAGATCTCTATGGAGATACCCTTGTATATAACCTCCCAGGATGTTTGTCAACGTATTATTGGCTGACCTTGCCCTTTGTCTAATTAATGTTGGATTTACATCCCATGAAAAGGTGTGTTAAAGGTGCTATCCTATTCTAGATTGCACTGAAATTAAACTGTAAAACTGATTCTACAATAAAAAAATATATAACAGTAAAGATTTCAATTTAATTTCAATCATCGTCTTTTAAATTTTTAAGCAACGTAATACAAATAAAAATGGATCGACTAGTCTGTACATCACTACTAATAATGCTCTCATTGTTACAGAGTACGCAGGTAACCTGGGCGACGCCGGCAGCGACGACTGGCGTCAACAGGAGCAACAACATATTCTGCAACTTGTAGATAAATTCTAAATATTATACTGTCTCCTACTACTATACTTGTTTGTTTTATTATTACAATATCAACATTTAAAACACTCAACTGAGAATAACAGCTACGGTTGTGCGTTGGGAATCCCAGGCTGATTCCCGGCCACCGTAGGCGCGGGCTTGCGGATGGCGAGTAATGGGTAGCTCGCTGTCCGGTAAGGACCAAGCCCAGGTCGACGGCGCGTTGTGTTCCACGCGCGCCTCAACGAGATAGAAAAGACTGCTATGCCATGACATCCAATATCATCATCATAATTTCAACCGAAAGACGTCTACTGCTGAACATAGGCTTTCCCCAAGCTCGGCCACTTCGACCGGTTCTGTGCTTCCCGCGTCCAACGGACTCCTACGGCTCTCACAAGGTCATCGGTCCATCTTGTGGGAGGCCTACCAACTTTACGTCTTCTGGTACGCGGTTGCCACTCCAGAACCTTTCGGCCCCATCGGCCATCTGTTCTGCGAGCAATGTGCCACTGCCACTTAAGTTTGGCAATTCTTCGGGCTATGTCGGTTACCTTGGTTATCCTGCGGATCTCTTTATTCCTGATTCGAGTACGTAGGGAAACTCCAAGCATAGCCCTCTCCATTGTCCTTTGGGTGACTTTAAATAAACCTTCTTATGATGCCTATTGTGAGCGAACACGTTTTGGTTCCATATGTCATCACTGGCAACACGCACTGCTGGTCAAAGACTTTCGTCTTGAGACTCTGCAGTGTGTGTGACGAGAAGATATTGCGTAGCTTCCCGAACGCTGCCCAACCTAGTCGGATTTGACGATTGACCTCTTTCTCGAAGTCTGACCTACGTAACTGGACAGTTTGTCCTAGGTAAACGTACTCGTCCACAACTTCGAGTGTAGCGCCTCCGACCGTTATGAGAGTGGGTGTTACATGGGCATTGGACATGACCTTTGTCTTGTACAGTAGCGGTCAGAAGTAGATTACCAATCTCAAAAAGCAATAGATTGACACTTCGGTTTAACTTACGACCTTCATAAAATAAGTAATTTCTATATATATACTATAGACACACACTCCCATACGTTTACAAATGATTGTATTTCATAAATTCAACCCTTAAAGTAAATGGCATGATAGCTTAGCGGTTACCGTACTTGGGTTAGCGCGTTTGTGCGTAGCGAGTCGCGGGTTCGAATCCCACGCGCAGTAATATTGTTTTAAAAATCGGTTTTGACTAAAATCGAACTTAAATATACAGCTTGCAATGCTACTTGGGCGATGTACCAATAGTCGACCGAGCAGGGACAGGGGCAGTACAGCCCATGTCTCGATCGAATCAAAGGCTTTTTCGTAGTCCACAAACGCGAAACAGAGAGGCAGGTTATACTCTTCGGTCTTCTGTATAACCTGCCGCAGCATATGTATGTGGTCTACGGTGCTTTTAGCCTTTACAGAACCCGGCTTGTTCGGAAAGCTGAAAGTCGTCAAACCTGCGCGCTAGACGGTTCGTGATGACTCTAAAAAACAGCTTGTAGACATGGCTCAGAAGTGAGATGGGCGTATAATTCTTAAGAAGGGCATTGTCTTCTTCTTAGAGAAAAGTACCACCACACCTCTGTTCCATGCCTGTGGCGTTTTGCCGTCGATTATCACGGAATCCAACAGTTTCTGGAGGGCCTTAAGAACGGATTTCCCTTCCCTTTAGGAGTTCGGCCGTAATTCCGTCATCACCTTCCGCCTTGTTGTTTTTGAGCTGCTTCAGAGCCATCCTAATCTCGTACAAGCTGACGTCCGAGATATCTTCAGTATAGTGTCGGGTCAATCTAGCTCTTGGGTCGTTTGTCAGGTTCGTAACGGGGTTTCTTGTTGACGTGTATAACTGTCCATATCTCAACAGCTCAGGGTTGTTGGATACGATCCTGCTTTCACCGGTCTTCAGTTTCGTAAGCTGACTCTGCCCAATAGGCAATCCCTTGCAAAGACCTTGAAGCTTTTATTCCGCTCTATTGCAGCGGCGCGGCGGAGGTAGCTTTTCAAGGACTTAAGGATCTGTCTATTAAGCTGTCGGTACTCGAGCGCATCGTCTGAAGAATGCAGGATCATCTCGCGCCTCTCCTTCATGAGCTGTAAAGTAGGATCACACAGCCTCTTATTTTTATTGATACGACGGGTCTTGAAAATCTTAAGACTCGACCGTATGGACAGTTTCTACTTCTAGTTTCTATATTTCGATTCTGAAGTTCGAGTTGAAAGCTCTCGGAGTTTTGGACTTGGATCGGTGCTGGACGGAGTGTAGACTTCATCAGCTGTATAAGGTACTCTGTGATCAGCCGAGATACCGAGATCTTTCCAGCTTGCCTCTTACCAAAAGGTGATCACTACCAGTTTTCACCGCGTTAATCACAGAGAAATCATTGAATAAGTACTTGCTTCTTCGTCGACATAAGGCCTGAAACTGTGTTTAGCGGACGTCCGCACGGTTTCATACAAATGTGCCCCGTCACGGGGACCCCGCGCGGGCGTCCGTCGCAGGGTAGGCTACTTTTGACACGGTCCGGAGCCGCGGTTAGCAATTAGTAGTAAATAAAATAGCCTCGCGATTTGGGTCGTCACCATCCCATGGAGCCCATTCGCGTAGACACGCGATGGGTGACCGTCGCGGGCGTCCGCATAACGCAGTTTCAGGCCTAATGAAGTCAATCTGATTTTTGGTTGCATCATCAGGGCTCCGCCAGGTCCACTTCCAATGCACGCGTTTTTTGAAGGAGAGTAGGTGACCCTCGTCGTTCCTGCGTCCAACATCCAATATATGTAGAAGTAATAGTGTGATTTATGTGTGGTTAGACTGGAAGCCGACCCCATCATAGTTGGAAAAGGCTAGGCAGATAATGATAAGCGTGATTTGAGAATAAATAAAAATACAAGTAACAATCGAATAATTTTATTTTATGCATATTTAATTTAAAATTATAATAATTACTTATAGAACTCATTAACAAGTGACCAATAAAAAATAACAAACTACATAAAAATAATTCCGCATTTAAATAGAATAATGCACAACTTTTATTTTTCAAATTAAGTTATTCTGCGTCATTTAGAAAAAATAAACATGTGCAAAACTATTTTTTTGTGCTAACATAAGATACTTGCTTTCATAAATTTGTTATCGCTTAAGCCCCGGTTCAATAAGGAACTCTTTAAATAAAATCTTGGTGACCATTACTCCAACAGAATAAATACATAAGTGGTAGAAGTTGATGGCCGCTTGTATAGTTGTTGTCTACAACATTCCAATGATTCATGTCTTCATGTCTCTAGGTGGGTACATTTATTATGTGAAAATAAATTATACACAACAACTAGGCGAATTTGTTCCGTTTGTTACGTGGCATGTTGCATGTACCCGAAGGTAAGTGCCACGAACATTGCTTGAAAGTATGCAACATGGATTTCGCATTCAAATGCTACACTGGTCCAAAAAACCACATACTGTACATCCTACAATACAATGTAATATTTTAACAATTTAACTTTTACATTTCAATCCCACTAATTTACTAGCTTTTCATTTCATGAATACAACTATCTAAAAATTACTAGTCATATGAACTAGTTAATTGTTAACCGATTGAAATGTATATTTCTGACAAAACTGAAAGTTTTGGGGTTGAATTTCAACGCATTTCGCATTGCCTTGAGGTTCATTGGGTGTTGTTACACACCAGATCTTCAAGACGCTGCCGATGCATGCGTCGCGCCTCAAATAGAAGCACGCCAGTCGTGCGTTGCGACCCTTATGGCACTTTATATCGAGTCTTTTATACATTCTAGTGAAGACATAAAAGTTTTAGTTTTGCTCGAAACCTAAATTTCATCGGATAATTTGAAAGATTTTTAACAGGCTCAGTTCCTATCACTTAATTTATCGAAAACATTACTTTAGGAGTTTTGCTGTCGGTATATAAATTGTGACCAGCTATATCACCCTCTCCAAAATGTCCTACTTTTCACTTCACCATTCACAACCATTCTTTATTCTTTCTTTGTATATATTTACATGTTGCGTGAGTTCATCGTCTATTTATCATACTTGACAATTTGTTATACAATGCCCTGGAAATGTTTTAGCTAATACTGCTTTAAATGCCATACTTGACAATTTGTTATACAATGCCCTGGAAATGTTTTAGCTAATACTGCTTTAAATGCCAACAGGCGCAAAAAAATATCTGCACCATAGTGTGTCTAAAAATAACTAAATCAAAGCATGAATAATAAGAAACCTTTGCCAAACATCAAGAAAGATATTCTAATATAACTAGCAGAATTTTTATAAAATAAATGTTTAAAATAACAAATTCCTCGTTTCCTGTAAATTAATAAACCATGACCTATAACTAGAACATAGATAAGTACAGTAGTTGCTCTAAGTAAAACTGGTATTTTATATAAATTTTATTTTAGTTACATTATTAAGATCTAAATTATCTACGTGCAACCTGAACTCATTTAGTAGAATATTGAAAGTATCACAAAACTAATGAACATTATAAATATAAACTGTGGGTTTATCTTCTTTGTATCACACTGACTCACGATTCTAATCACTAGGAAGTTTGCTCCGACTCAAATGACAAAAAGGTTTTGTTTTGCCGTCGTCTAGAGCCAAAAATGTTATAAAATGCGAGATGTTTGTTAAATCTAATGTAAGGTCACATTGGGGTCTCTATTCTAAGTAACTCGTGTGTTATATTAAATGTATTTAAGATAATTATCACTTCTAATTCGAAATAACCTCGTCACAAGATAAAAGTTGCAATCTTGTCACTGGACGAGCAGTGACGGGAAGCTGCGGACGTCACAAAAACACTGGGGAATGTTAAACATAAATACGATTTCGATTTCACTTGTATCCTGTGCCGAACATTACGTTAATTTTATAGTAACAGACTAAGGTAGCGATGCGATGCCGTCCTCTATACATCTCGTCAGAGTAAACAAAGTAAGGCAGTTCTAATTACAAATAACAACAACGACATCTATGTCCTAAACTAGTCGCGTGACACCGAACTACGGAACGGAAAAACACGAAAAATCTATCACCAACTTGTTAAACGTTTCCGAGACACGTAGAATTTAATGTTTACATTTACAATTAGAAGTTTGACTTCTTCCTGTCTTTGGTGCGTGAGTTTATACATACTTATTACGTCTTTATTTTTAATAGTTTTTCCTGTTCTGCGCTCCGGACAGATTATTGCTACTGCATAGAATGTTAACGATTAACAATTTTATTCAAATTGCTAGAGTGGTACACAGATGTCGTTGTATAACACGTAGTTAGAAGTGCTTCGCACAGAAGGCACGGTGCCGACTCGGTCGCGGTTAGGGACACTCCTTGCTCATCATCTTGCTGAACGCCTTCGGAATGTCTTCGTTGGTCTTTGAGACGGTGCTACTGCCCAAGAGTGTGGGCGCAGGGAGCGTGCCCGTTTGTATGCTGTGAGCAGTCTTCAGGAGGTCATAGTTTATTTTTTCGGAGACCACTGAGTCTTTCCTGAAAGGTACAAACTATCATCAGAACCATGGCTTGACATCTTGCAAAACAAATTCGTCACATGACCTAAAATTTCAAATGTACAAGTAATCTTTTACTGCTAACTAACAGACGGATATCTTCGGTATGAAATAATGGCTTGAACCATATGCGACATACGCTATTAATAAGAATCTAAAACATTTTGAAGGTTATGGCTAATCCATTCTTTCATATTATGTTCGAAAAAATAATCTCCTTAGCAATGTAAACGACGCCATTATTGTTGTGGATCTGTCAAAATGAAAGCGATTCGTATTGATAGTGTACTACGCATTTTCCCCTATTTCAGTACCATATCTGGCTTGTAGTTTTGATGCTCGGAGCGGTTCATTCAGGACAGTATGATTCGGTCGTTTAAATATGTACTCACATGTACTGCGAGTGGGAGGTGACGAAGTTCCTCATCCACGAGGCCATGGTGGAAATCTCGCCGGAGGAGCGGCGCGCGATGAGCTTGAGGTACTGCTGCACGGAGCAGTGCGTGTCCGCGTCCACGTCCATGCCGGACAGGTACGACTCGATCAGGGGGATCAGGCCCGGGAACACGCCCTCCTGGTGGAATTAAATTAAATTATTTTATGTTTGTAGGATGAACAGCTTAAAAATTTAAAGTTAAATGAAGTATTTTCTTTCTTATAAAGCAATTTTATCTTTTCATAGCATAGCATTTGTATCTTGTCATAGTTAAATAATTGTTTTTTTTTTTTTTTAAGTTTAGTACAGGAATGATAGTAGTTTAGCACCTACTAAGCCTACCCTATTTTTCATTGCACAGAGTTGTTCCTGTTAAAATTTGCTAAAATACATTTTGCCGTAAGTCGCCTCGTTTTGGAATGAAGAAAGCACATAAGACAAGACTAACTAAATACCCATCTGCCTCTCTATACACAGATATTTATGGTCTTTATTGCCCGTTATTTGTCTTGACGGGGTTTTCCTATAAGGAAAATGATAAGGACTCCAGAATTATCGTTTTACTCACAAGTAGGTAAAGCAGGTCATTATTAGATCATCCATTTATTATTTACCTCCTATTATTGCAAATTGAACTTGGATGATAAAGCAACTACGTGAAGTTTGGTGATGAAATTTAATCGCTGCCATTGAACGCGTTATCTTGACGTCGATTGTAACGGAATATTATATGGATGGATGAACTATTTTTTTTTACATTTATGCAAATATTCTGTTGAGACTATTGTTATTAAGTAATACGGCAGATTACCAGCCGCGACTTGGAGTTTTCGTTACTGTTCTATATCTATATTCTCACAGGTGTTACGTTAAAAAACCCAGGGGGAAATATTATAGGCATGTTTATCTTCCTCAACCGTAAATCATTCATGTTTTCATCATCATCATCATCAATCTGACACACTGTCCTTTGCTCTTTTTTCCTTCCTTGAGTATTACTCAAATTATCCTTCAGAAACTCCCCTGGGCTGGTTTACATGTGTGACTGATTGCATCAATATCCAGTTGTTTCCCAGTACCGAAAAGTCCGAACAGATCGGTGACGATCGGTGCGGATAAAATTAGCCTCATACTTTCTGTATGCGCTCGCAGACACAGGTTGATACTCGTCGATATCTACAACACTTTTTCAATTCGGGCACTCGTGGGTTGATCTATCAGTACCGACAAATCAGGACCGGAAAACCTATATAATATTTGCAGTAGAGATTAACTACGATAACATTGCGCTCCCCTCAATATTACTATTTCAATGTGTGTAGTCACTATACTTACGAAAGAGTTTGTATGTAGTAATTTTATTTTTGTTTGACAGCCGTCTCAGTACGCACAAGGCGTTGTGAGTCTTGGTGACGCTTTGTAAATACTTACACAAATACATTCAAACGTTTTGAATTTTGGAGGGGTGCACCATGTTATCGTAGTTAATATCTAAAATATATATATATAATATATTTATAAAAGCACCCTAAGACACTCTCCCTGGTCAGTCATGCTTTGCCAAAGATACGCGTTTGTATGAAGTGAGCTATTCCGGTTGCCGATCGTAATTTGTCACGCGAAAGTTTTAAAAAGTTTTTTTGGAATTGCATTGTTGTTAATCTATACTTTTAGAATCATGGTAATACAACTTCCTAAAAACATGGATATGCTTTATATTAGATCTCATAATCGCGTTTTCGTATTTGCGAAGATAGACGATGATACCCGAAGCGCATAATTTTCTAGGGGAATCGTTATTTACGACGACGTGTGAAAAACGCATTGGGTATTTGTATAAAGTTTTACCTTTCCATTAACAATTTCGTCAATGGTCATCTCGGTGTACAGTTCGGCGGGGTCGCACGTCTGCTTAGCGAGGTCGGTGGGAGCGCCCACGTCGCGGCGCCACCAGAACTTCTCGCTGAGGCAAGCGTTCCGCCTTTGTGCACGCTGCATGTTTTCATCCACCTGATAGTACAAAAAATATGCTTTGGTACAGGGCTAGGCTTTGTTTGGGATGAGAACATTCTATTTGTTTGTCAAAAATCTCGGCTGTGTTAATTTTTTTAATAAAGATTCTCTTTTACGCTAACATTTAGAGCTTAAAATTGGTATTGGCTTTAAAGACCTTTTCCGTGTCAGGTTGACGTTCAAAAGGTGCTGACTCTCAGCCTAGTTTGAATCAAAGACTTTTGATTTTGATAGTCATACTTCTATTGGCCATAAAAGTAATCGGGAAATTGTAAGTATGACTACTTTCGACGACCTTTAGACGGATGAGGAAAACCATAACAATATGTTATCAATAAAACCCACGAGGTTTATTTCACCACTAAACAAACCACCACCACAATTTCCGGTTTATATACAGAGCGTCGATAAAAAAAGCATTTATGACACAATGCGACGTTTTTTTTTACATTTAATTCTATTAACTAAAACACATTTATGTTTCTACCTGGGTCTGCGTAAAAGTCGGAAAACAACACATAACAAATATCTGCTTTGATGTTAAATAACAACATTGCATTGAGTGAACTACGATATACCTACGCATTACCAGATCGTATTGATAATATAAACTATTAGATCAATTGAAGAGGTACCCTTGAAACCCTTTCAGAAGTTGTAAGCCTTTAGGTGGCGGTAAGCAATACTCAGCGTGCTACCCAGAACGCTGTAAGTAACTAAGTAACGTAAATATTACATGTTGTATACCCCATATACGAGGAACTAATTTGCCCCATTACTTCTCATCAAGTAAAACATAAAAACAACCTTACCTTGCTAATGGGCATGACGAAGTTAAGTCGGTAGGACAGTATGACCCTGGTGAGCAGCACGACGAAGCAGACGTACGCGGCGTTCTCGAAGTCAGTGAGTTGCGCCTCGCACGGACGGAACTCCACGCGCCAGCCGATAGGGGAGTTGGGCGGCGGCGGCTTGAAGCGCATCGTCTGCCAGTTCGTGGATTGGATGTTCTGTACGAGAAGTCCGGGGATTCGTTTAGTAATTAAGTATTTTTAAGAGGAGAGATTTTACCTAATATCTGTTTTTCCCAACTATGACGAAACCCAAAAAGAGAGAAGTCATGGTGAATGAATTTCTAAACCTGTTGACATTCCAGTGTTGCAAGGTATAAATTGAAACCAAAAACTGGCTCACAATATCAGAAGGCCCAAGTGTGTTGACAAGGGAGAGAGGCCTTTGCCAGCAGAGAGGTGATTCTGGCTAAAATTGAAATTGACACAAGCTGTTAGACCACCGTTACATGTCATGTATATCTGTCTTTTAAGTATGCTATTGAGCGGTAAAAAACCTCCTCTTTTTGAAGTTGATTGACAACTAGATCATTATACGTCAAGTTTGTATCTACAGTGCATAATAAAAGTCCACTTACTTCAAAATGATCAGTATCATTATTGTCATCCTGGTGAACCTTCTCAGAGAACAGCGACACGGTGTCCCTAATGAAGAGGTGCGCGACGTGCAGCGCGAGCGGGTGGTCGATGCCGCCCTCGCGCAGGCGCCGGTACAGCGCCTTGTCGTGCACAATGTTGATGTCGTTGTACCTGGCACACGACACTCCGTTACTAACAGTACCATATTGTATCGAAAATACCACCCATTGAAACACCATATGAACGAATAGTAGGGCCCGCTTGCACCTTGAACCACACATCAGTAAATGCGTTTAGCGCTAAACGAGTTCAAAGCATTTGATGATTTGTAGTACTGACTAAAACCCACCCGTGTTCCCTCAGTTGCCTGTGTGCCAGGGACCGCGGTATCTCTTTCGAACAACCCGCACTCCTGGCAGGCATCGGCCCTTGCGGGCCCCGTCAGTTGCTGCTGACATCTCTTTGAGGTGCGCGTGGAACACAACGCGCCGTCGACCCGGGCTTGATCCTTACCGAACATCGAGCTACTCATTACTCGCCGTCCGCAAGCCCGTGCCTACGGTGGCCGGGAATCAGCCTGGGATTCCCGACGCCCAGGGCGTCTCCTGCGAAGGCCACGGCTGTGAGGGCGCATGTATTGCATCTCCCTCACGTGCGCCGCCTCCCTCTTTGCGAGCATAACTGCTTCGCTAAAGGAGGCGACTGCTAGCCATGCACTCTCGCTCCGTACCATGGCCTGGACCAGGGTCGGACGCGAGAGATCGCCGCCGCCGATCACCTCCACGAGGACAAGCCGGGCAGACCTCCACCGTATGCTACACCGTGTCCTCTGGGTTGCGAGAATCGCACTTTCCACGTCGCCATGAGATCCTGCCGGAGCTCTGTCCGCCGTGCCGCGATTTCCCGCGGCAGCGGAGTTACGCCCCGGCGTTTGGCCTCCTCGCGCCACTCCCAGGTGTGCGCGAGGACCTTTACCTCCAGATCCCATGGCGGCAATCCGGCAAGGAGGCCCGCCGCCACACCGGAGATCGTGCAGTATCCCCGGATCATCCGGATGGCCATGACCCTATGGGCCGCCTTCAACCGGCGTGCTGGTTGGCGCCTTAATTAAGCACCCATACCGGTGCCCCGTATAGGGCCATGGCCCGCACGAACCCCGCGTAGAGCCTCCGGCAGGAGGCGTTTGGGCCCCCTAGATTGGGCAGAAGCCGCTTTAAGGCAAACCCGGCCCGCTCCAGTCTGCGAGCCAAACGTCGGAAATTTCCCGCGAAGTTCCACCGGCTGTCGACGAGTCCTAGGTACTTCATCGTCGACTCGACGCCGATGTGAACCCCTCCCACCGTTATCTGGGAACCCGTCAGTGGCGCATTCCGAGGACCATGAAACCACACGACCTCGGACTTGTGCAAGGCCACCTCGAGTCCCAGTTGCCGGATCCTATCCACGATTGTCGCAACCCCGTGTGTCGCTAAGTCGGCTGCCGCCTGGTACGACCTCCCTTGCGCCAGGACCAGCGTGTCGTCAGCGTAGCAAACTACACTGACGCCGCTAGGGAGGTCGGCGCGCAGCACCCAGGCGTACCCGATGTCCCACAGATGCGGCCCCAGGACTAAACCCTGTGGGACACCGCACGACATCTCTCACCGGTTCCACTCTCCTTGGTGACCGGGGTAGATGACGGCCCCTTCCGTCAAGTAGGCCTCGATCACACGACAGAGGTAGGTCGGCATCCGGTGATACCGGAGTGCCTCCCTAATGCAACTCCAGGGCAGGGTGTTGAACGCATTGGCGATGTCTAGGGACACCGCCAAGACTAGTGGGTATGATGTCAGTTTGCTATTACAAATGCGCTGATATTTTATAAGTCAATTATTTATAATAAAAAAATGAGTTATTTTTCTACTTATCGTTGGTTTTCTGTTCCTGAATGCAAAATATTATTTAAATAAAAATTACTTTGGTTACAAAAATAATAAAAGTACAAAGTAGCTCAGTTGACATGCTGTATGACGTAATAACATGGCGGCTACTATTTCATGGTGTTCAAAAACAGATTAAAAGAACTGAAATCTTTAAATTGTATTTTAAAATTTATTTATTTTGTTGTTTCATGAAATAAAACTAACATTTTACGACTGCATTTTGCCTAAGCTATCTCAAAATATATTTTTAGATTTTTTCTCTTAAACAGTAAAATACCCTATTATGTCTGTTTCGAATTTCCGCAAAATATTTCCTACGGCCGGCGCCACCGTATCTTATCTTGCGCCTCGAAACCAAAGCATATACTATAATAATTTAAAGATTCCGCCTAATCGGTTTTTCGTCGCGGGGTGCGGCGTAAATTATGTTTTTATTATAATAATTACAGTATATTTCAAGAAACAGCAATGATAAGTGATAACAGTTGTGGCTAATTGACGTGTAGCTTCGTAATACCTACTAATTACTCCTTTAATCATCTTTTCCTAAGATATTGGCAATACAAAGATTACATTTCACTTTTTATCTAAGACAGTGAAATGATTAATTCACTCAGCGGAGTTCATTAAAAGAAACGGATTATATCCGGCTTATTCAACTACTCATTACCTATATCGCTGTGGAGATAACATGACTTTGAGTTAATTATGAAAGTTGACCTTTGCTTAAGTATGTGGCCAAGTGAAAGACAACACTTTAAAAACGTTGTGGTACACGTACAGGATAAGTTTTATCCAGTGCGCAAACTGTATCCTAGCGTATAAATTTTTCGTCGGTTAAAATCAGCTGTTTCATTGAAAAGGGCATTACCTACGCGGTCAAAATGTATGGAACAGCTGATTTTTTTTGTATAACTGAAGAAAAATTTCTACGCTCGGGGTCTAGAATGATATGATGAATTCATGGTTACAGTTTGCGCAAACTTTTCATATTCGTGAACTGATTATATTATTATTACTAGCTTCTGCTCGCGACTTAGTTCGCGTGAAATTTTACCTACAGATCCGTAACGTCGTAGCCCATCGCCCGACCGCGCTGTTACTTGGTTTACACTCAGCGTTCTTTTCGACCTTTTTTTTATTTTGCTCGGCTCCTAAGGGTCGTAGCGTAATGTTAAACAGGCAATAAGTTTCTTTGAAAATGGGTCATCAGATAAAGAAGATTTTTTGAAATCCAACTGGTAGTTCCACAGATAAGCGCGTTCAAACAAACTAACAAACTCTTCAGCTTTATTATTAGTAAATAATAAGATTTAACAGTGACTGCAGATTTTTTTGGAAAGTGCATTTATTTACTACATACCCTACAATCTAAACCAAAACGTGCTGCGCTCGCTGCTACACTCACTACCTTACCTTGAGCGTAGTTTTTTTAATCTCATCCGATGTTAATCAGTATCCTATCTCTAAGGTCGTCACACACTTGAAGTTTGTTAACGAACAACGCTGTAACAACTAGCAGGTATGATATCTTAAAATAACAACATAATTAAACAATATATGAATCGCCACCTAAGGGTTATTTTTGTTTGCTCGTTGCACGATAGAATCTGCTTTCTCAATTCAACATCATATGTATACAGGGTGTAAGGGACATGCTTCCGAAAACGAAGACAGATGATAGGGCTTAGTGATTCTCGATACAGTACCATAAAAAAATCTAGTTTTTTTTTTAATTTTCACCTATATTTTTTTGCATTTTTTTATACATTACGTTGTTAAAACAGTTAAATGAACCATTATTTGAGATTAAACACATTTAAAACCGACCCCAAGTCCAGGCGGCGACTTTAGGTTTAGGCATCGTTTCTAAAGCGCCGCCAAAATAAAATAAGTAGAAACATTATGGAAGCGTCAAACACTTAAATTGATACAAAATAACCAATTTAAGGCGAATGGTATCCGTTTGCGTTTAGGTTGCCTTCTTTGGTTGGTTACCTTCGTTCTGGCTTCGGAAGCGTTCCCCTAACACCCTGTATTCAACCATCGTCATTACCTACATGTCAGCTGAATTTTAATGTGACTATTTTGTTCTTTGTTTTCAAGTGTTTAAAAAGTAGTTGTCTATGCAATCGTCTGCTGCAGTACCGTACAGCTTCAAAAGGTACTATTTGTCCTGACTTTATGGAAACCTGACTTTAGGAAGGAATTTGAAAAATTCCGAATATATGAAATATTTGGCTGTACTCACTTTTCATTTTCCGGCGACAGATATGAGGAAATGGAATCGTAGCGAGACTTGTTGATACGGAACTTGTTGTTCTTGAGTGGTTCGAGGCCGCGTTCTTCGCGCGTTCGGCAGTCAACAGAGCCGGCGATCACGTTCCAGCGACAGTCCACGTCGGTTAGAAAACCGCGGAAGATGGGTGAAGCCGCTGATAGAGCCAGCTACAAAATAACAAACACTTTACAAGTCAAAACATTTATATCAAATAGGGACATAAAAGGCAGTATTGAACGTCAAAATTTACATAATAAAATAGAATTGATTCTAGTCGCACCTTCCAAAGGTTAATTTTGTATTATATGGAGAAGAATGGGCAACCAACTCCACCGTTACTCTTTTTAAAGAACGATTAACGCTGACGTAATGACTTGATGCGTTTACGAGATTAGCCAGAAAAGACTACACTTAATGGAAAACTATGGAGGGGAGGAAAGCTATGGGTGAGATCTTTGTCTAGCTGTGGGACAAAAAAAAAAGTAAAAGATGTCAAGAATCAATTAATTCACAGGTTAAAGGTGACAATGACTACGAACTTGATGCAATATTTCATACACATTAAGTCGACATACACACAACATCGCAAAGGGATTTTTTTCGCGCGCTGGATTGTCATCGTACTGCTATACGCCGAGAGTTGAAAATCGAACACTGAGACTTATTCGCGCTCCACTCTGTTGAATTCTCAATGCTCGGTTCAATACCGAAAGTTGAAAATCCAGTGCACGAAAAAATCCCGACGAGATTATTACGTTCGTGTGAATATCGACTAATATTTTGGTTCCTAATGAACGTTACATTGTTATTTGTTATCTGCAAATTGTTACTTAATACATAATAAGAGTAATTAATGCATGACCGTTGTAATCGATCTCAATTATGACCTCTTCATCGCGGGGTCCAGTTCGTACGTCATACCCATGAAAGTTATTATTTTTATGATCTTATTGATACTCCATGACTTAGCACTCTGGCAGAAAAGGTCGCTTGCAAAAACTTAAATTTTAGCCAATGGTTGTACGATATTTTTTTTTTACATTTACCTAACTGATTTTTGCTTGTGAATTGTGTAGTATGTTTAAAATTATTTTTCAATAGGTATTCTGTTTTAAATAGATACTAAGATAAACCAAACGTATATTTTTCCCTAAACGCCCGTTCGTTAAACTGAAGGTTAGATTAAACTTAAATGTTAATCAGTCCTTAGCTGTATGATTTTAGTGTAATTGATTTAAGATCAAGAATTGCACTTGTCTTTCCGTAGGTGTGTATTCTGTTTTAAATAGATAATTTAAAAAAACCAGAGGATGCGAATAATACTGTATTTTTTCCCTAACGACGCTTAAACTGAAAGTTATAGTTTAAATATACCTAAGGTTATCATTTTAATAATAATTTTAATTTGAAGAGGTTTATATTATTTTATTTTTATAAAATAAATAAAACTCGATGTTTTGTCAATTTCCAAGCTGGGGCGGTGCGCTTCTTCTTCTTAAGCGTGTCGATGGCAAAAAAAGCCCAAAAAAAGCATGTACAAGGTGTAACAGAACAAACACAAGTCCTGAAAGTAGTTTCGTCGGTTGAGCCAAAGAAAATTCAATCTAATTTCCAAACAATAAGACTCAATTTTAAATGCAGAAAGCTAGGGTCAACACGATTCTCTTAATAATAACAGCTTAACTAACAGCAACTTAATAAAAAAAAATGTTTGGTCATTGTATTATGCTTTTAACTCAATACTCTAATTGTAGTGTCCATATGGATTGAGGAGCCATGTCTCAGATTTAAACGAGGGTACTACCAATATTTAGTAGTAAATTTGCCAAATTTGTAGCCCCGATCCTGGAATTTGTAGTAAAACCCTTCAAAAGTTACAGAACGTTGAAGGTGGCCCCTCAATTCAGACGTCTGGATTGAGGAGCCACCTCAGAACTCGAAAACTAGCCAATGGATATTGCTAAAACTTTGGTAGGAATTAGTAGTGATTATGCTTAATTTGTACAAAAAAAATGGGGTTTGTACGGCTGAATTTGAGGTAGCTACAATGCTTTGATTTATCTGAAAAATCCATAAATTTCCTCACGCTGTTTCTCGGAAACTGATGAAGCAATTAAAATAGATTTTTGGTATTATTTAGTAGTAAATTAGCCAAATTTGTAGCCGCGATCCTGGGATTTGTAGTAAAACCCTTCAAAAGTTACAGGACGTTGAAGGTGGCTCCTCAATCCTGACGGTCTATAAAAAACAAATGTACGTAGCTACTAAGATCAAATCGAAGTTTGATTATGCCAATATTTAGTAGAAATTTCTACTAAATATTGGCGTAATCAAAATTCCTCTACATTCAGTATTTCAAAAGATATTAATAATTTTAAAATTCCTAAAGAATTTTCTGTGTAGGGTGACCATAAATAATTCAAACTGCGTTCATAAACAGAACTTTATTTATACATGATTCATTCTTCACCAAATCAGTACATAAATAAAGAAACACAATATATTAAACACAAAGAATAAAAAAAGACAAATAAACTAAAAGCGGATTATCCCAAATTAGCTTTTACAAAATCTCTAAGCATTATCTCTACCGAGTTTTTTTAGCTAAATCTTAGTTAAATATTAATGTATTAAACGCACAATTATGTTTTATTTTGTTAGTAGTTCTAGTTAAGTTAGCATGTGATTTCTATTTGCATTGTTTAAATCGCTTAAGTTGATATTTATGTACATTTCGATTCTGATTAAAATTAAAATAAACAATAAATCAATAAATTTGCTCTAAATAATGGTGGAAACCACATGAAACTCCATCTGTCGTTTAGAAGATCTAAGCGGTCACACAGACAGACACAAAAACAATTTTGTTTTAAAACATGTAGGTATAGATAATAAAGATTTAAAATTTGTACATTGAGTGTCTTTGCCTACTTTCAAATTTTAATGATCTCACGTTTTGTGGATTTCTGCCCGGTATCAATTTTTATAGTAGGTAATAAAAGAGTAAGACTCATTACAATCATTCATTACGACACAACTAAAAACCGTATTTTTTATGACATAAGAAAACGGCAAGATTTCTGATACGTTTACGTAAATGTGTATTAAATGTATTACATACAAAAAACTTCCAAAACAAATTCTATAAATGATGGTGAAAACTGGTGGTATTTTAAAATAAAGAGAAGGCTAGTAATTAATGATAGAATAAGGGGGAATATAGAGATGATGTTTAGAGATTAGAGATTTTATAAAAGCTAATTTGGGATAATCCGCTTTTAGTTTATTTGTCTTTTTTATTCTTTGTGTTTAATATATTTTGTTTCTTTTTTGAAGTAGGTACTGATTTGGTGAAGAATGAATCATATGTAAATAAAGTTCTGTTTATGAACGCAGTTTGAATTATTTATGGTCACCCTACACAGAAAATTCTTTAGGAATTTTAAAATTATTAATATCTTTTGAAATACTGAATGTAGAGGAATTTTGATTACGCCAATAATTTAGTAGAAATTTCTACTAAATATTGGCATAATCAAACTTCGATTTGATCAATTACTTTAGTAGCTACGTACATTTGTTTTTTATAGACCGTCAGGATTGAGGAGCCACCTTCAACGTCCTGTAACTTTTGAAGGGTTTTACTACAAATTCCAGGATCGCGGCTACAAATTTGGCTAATTTACTACTAAATAATACCAAAAATCTATTTTAATTGCTTCATCAGTTTCCGAGAAACAGCGCGAGGAAATTTATGGATTTTTCAGATAAATCAAAGCATTGTAGCTACCTCAAATTCAGCCGTACAAACCCTATTTTTTTTGTACAAATTAAGCATAATCACTACTAATTCCTACCAAAGTTTTAGCAATATCCATTGGCTAGTTTTCGAGTTCTGAGGTGGCTCCTCAATCCAGACGTCTGAATTGAGGGGCCACCTTCAACGTTCTGTTACTTTTGAAGGGTTTTACTACAAATTCCAGGACCGGGGCTACAAATTTGGCAAATTTACTACTAAATATTGGTAGTACCCTCGTTTAAATCTGAGACATGGCTCCTCAATCCATACGGACACTAATTGTACGGGGTTATGCGTTAATTATGTTGCACGTTCTATATGTATGTAGAGTTTTCTAAATTTGTTTGGCCCAAAATTAAGCACCGCGAATACCGTTCGCTGACGCAGCCAGG
This sequence comes from Polymixis lichenea, assembly GCA_949091785.1. Classification (NCBI taxonomy): domain Eukaryota; kingdom Metazoa; phylum Arthropoda; class Insecta; order Lepidoptera; family Noctuidae; genus Polymixis; species Polymixis lichenea. Next base: position 12,433,943 of record OX420933.1, on the reverse strand, counting down.
TCCTCACGTGTGCAGGTGACAGAGCATGCGGTGCAAGAAGGGAGCTAAGTCGCTGTCTGTGGAGAGACGCCGCATACACACCGGAAGTTTGAGCCGTCCATGAACCCTCATGACCCCCATAACCCCCATTTGTGGAGGTTGTCCTTGCTGGGACCTACTTGGGTACGAAGTCTATTTAAGGTTTTCCAAGTAGGTCACGGTAACTTGTGGACGGGATGGGAGTAACGGGAGTGAATGGGTGTAACGGGATGGGAGGCTCTCTGATGATTCAATTAAGAAATCAGGAGGCTTAAGCAGTTCTTGCCAAAGATCAAGTCTTCCTGTGGAGGGGTAGTTAAGAATAAAGGATTACAAACCATTATAGGACACAGTGGTGCAAGCTGGTCGTAAAGTGTGCGCGCTTCCGTAATACAGCAAGCTTGGAAGGTGAGCTGCAGACAACAGCAGCCCATGCCGAAACCCATCGCGTCCATGTACACACAGTCAGGCTTAGCCACGCCCGGCTCCAGTAGGTGGGAGTTATCCACCGGGATCTTCGTATTTACATCTTTGAACACTAGGAAAAGTACGAACATGTGAAGAATATATAATAATATGCGTATGGGTAAAAACGTTAGACAGGTAAACTTTGTATGAGGAAATGTGTGTGGGCGCATAATATTATGAATACCTATAATGGTCCATTCAATAATCAAACAGTCATTATTATATGAATAAAAACTAAACTGCAGTGTAATATACCGATGCATGATTGTTATATTCACGTAAGTCATGTTGTATGCGTAATCATGTACAGGGAAGTAAGTAATAAATTAATAATTATGTAAATCGTCACGATGATTTTATTAAGACTTGCAACTCACCTGGCAAGTTAATGGCAACTTTTTCTCCGCGTCTGTGTCGGATGTTGGATGTCAAAGTTTTGAAGCGAGGGTGTCCAGGGAAGATGCCCTCGTCGGGAAAGAACAATGACGTCGAGACGCCATCGCGTGGGTTCGGTGGGAACGGCGGACTTGTGAAATTTGGGCAACCTAATCTGTAAGCAAATGTTAGGTATAATTTTAAACCATCGGATTTGAAGAAGGAATCCAGGGTAAACGATCTAATAAACACTCCATTTCGTAATACTTTGATAACTCCTTTGTTCTTAACCTGTTGCCAAATGGTTTGATCATGAATTGAGTATGAGGGACCTAAGGAATGCGGGGCGACAGATGTTCCCAAATCCGTCGCTCCTGGACCCATTTAGGGGGGGCTGGAGGAGGGCTTCGTCCGCCCTCCGCCGATGCTCGGTGAGCCATGCTGCGGGCCGGATGAAGGGTCCTTCTGTGCAATGACTGTTTTGCAGAAGGATGCCACCGCGTCAGTTCAGAACGCTGCCTACTCCTGAGATGAGGGCACGGCGCGGCTCTTCCTAAGCGGCACACTCTCACACTGAGTTTGTGGTTTTTTCATGGTCTGATTATCTAAGTTTGCGGTTTATTCATAGTACCAAGCCATAACAATATTTGCTGTAGAACCGTAACTAGATATCACATCCTTGACTTGGTATTTGACAAAAAAATAAACCGCCGTTTGTTTGGTTTTGTGCATTGGCTTAGCAAAAACTGTCAGTCTAGCCAGTAGTTAATTAAAACCCCAATATTTAAATGGCCAAGCAGGAACGAAAGCAGATTTTTAATGAGAATACGAAGAATAATATTTGCAAGCGACTTAGTAAGTTCATATGCTTAGTTTAGTAACCAAATTACTCCATACAGACGATTTCAGTTGAAAGATAAACAAGCTAAGGTATAGGGTAAGACAAACTTTACAATTATATACCTAAGTACACTGAGATACTGCCACGTTTAGTAGTTGCAAGCGCTACTGCCGAGCACGAGGTCTTAAGTTCGATTACCAGGTCGGGCTAAGTATTATTGGGTTTTTCTATCTGGAATTTCTCAGTAGCAGCCCAGAATCTGGATTTGTGCCCGGTTGATGGCAATAGGCTCGCCCTCCGTTACATAGGGCTTAAACATAACTGGCGAAATGTGGGAATACTATAGGTTTACCTTGCCCCACCCTTCGGGGATAAAAGGCAACCAAGGCTAGGAGGTGTTTTGTTACACCAGTTACACTGAGGAACTCGTAGAGCTGACGGCTAAAATCACGGCTAAAACGGATGAGAGAACACGTGTTGAGCTGACCCTTAAAATGGGCATAATGGATCCTCCATTGTAGATGAACCTAATCGCACAACCCATTTTAATAAAATAACTTACTTTACCTTGGAAAGTTCGTTATGCTCATAATAACGTCTCCCGGGGGCAGTAAATGTGAAACTTCGGCTCTGCGGTACTGCATGTTCGCCTCCACGATATTGAAATGTGCTAGAAGCCCTCCGTAGGGCCGGCCAGGGGTGCCTTCTACCATGTACGCTCCATACTCAGGACGCCACAGGGACTTTGCATCTAAAACAAAATGAATAATTTAAATATCTATTTATTCATTCATTGACAGACAACGCACAGCCTAAACCGCTGCGCTGGATCTAAAAGATTGAAATATTACACAACATCATTATCTGCCTAGTCTTTTTCCAACTATGTTGGAGTTAGGGTCAGCTACCAGGCTATCCGGATGCAGCTGGATACTAGTATTTTACATGAAGCGACTGCCTATCCGACGTCCACGAACCAGTTTCTGGGTAATACGGAACCCCTTGGCAAGACTAGCTGTCAGACTTCAGACTACCCTACCAGCAGTAGTCTTACCCATCGTGCACAACAGTTCCTGATCTAATGAAGGTGATAGTGCTCGTCATAGTATATCGTAGATCCCCATAAGGGATTAAATCTGGCATGAAAGTTTGTTTGTAAGGTCGTCATTTTTGCCGATGGGAAATCCCATCAGGCACACTTGTTATTTATACGTCTGAATATCGATAGCCAAAACACTTATGAGAACATATTGACATAGCCTTGGTTTACTCAGAACAGCTTTGCGTTTCGACATTGGTTACATACTTTCCGCTCTATTTGGCATACTTCACTATCTGTCTTATGTTTAACATCTGTTATTCTAGATTCTAATTTGATGGCAATGGTTTGATGATAAGGATTGGGCAAATACTCATTATTGTATTATATGAGGATGAGAAAATTGAATAGAATAAAATTATATATACACCTACGGAATTGCTATAAATCAAATATTTCATATTAATTTATAGCAATTCCGTAGGTGTTACTAATTTTATTCAGTTGTAAAAGATTAACGGCTTAGTTGCTTTAAAAAATATGCACAGTTGCAAATGGCCATGACTGATGCAATGCATTTAATTATGTAGCCTACTGCATAATGTAACCCATGTCTATAAGACCCATTGTGTTTACTATGTTATATGATAAACATGTTATGGTAGTATAACTGTTTATAACAAACATTGGTGGGACACATGGAAAACTTGTTTCCAAATAGTTTACGTTTTTGTAGCAGCTTGTAGTAGGCGCTACACTATCCGTACCAAGTACAAAATGCTTAGCTAAGGGTTAGTGATGTCACCACTAATGTAAAAATATAAGGCGCCCTACACTTCGCGGGTTCTCTCTCGTACACCGCTCAAGAGCGCACGAACCGTAGCATTAGAAATGCGGCTTGCTCATAATTGAAATTATACCCGACTACCCATTTACAGTACCCCAAGAAGAAACAAGGAGTAGCTCAGTATTGGATCAATATTGGATGTAAGCGGAACGTCTACTGGTAACTGAGCGCTGCATAGATAGAAATACAAATAACTAGATTCTGCGTAAGACAAACAAAATCAAAGACAGTCACAATGATGTTGATGAATTGTAAATAAGCAGTACACGGTTTATGAAACACGCAACGCGACACTTCCGTCTTACGCATTACGAATTAGTTATACTTTGAGTAATGAAGATATACAGGGTGTAACAGAAACCCTATTGCTATCCTTATGCACTAAAGATAACAGCTGGTATAGAATCATACAATAATATACATCGTTTAGCTCAAAATAAAATACTCTAAGAATTAATAGCAAATTTTTGGTTTCATATGTTTCTTAAATTCAAATCATAACAAACGTGTCACCGCACTATGTAGGTCAATTTTCCACGTTACTTGCCATTATTACGATAAATCTCTTCCGAGTGATGTGTTTATTTCAATTTGAAAAGTTCGGTTTCTGGTATCAATGTACTAAAAATTCTCATGACTTCCGAACATGTAGAGATAGGATTAAAAAACCCTTCCAATATCGTTTGATATCATCCAAAGAAACCGTGCCCTTGGTATGTGTATACCCTTTCCGTTACACGTTGTAGATACAAGTGCATGACATGCAATGGTGTAATCAGCCGCTACTAATGAAGGATACAACATTTATACATGGTGACAGGGACATCGGAGCAACCTGTTACCATGGTTTCACTTAGTACATGATTCTGAACTCATCGCAAGGCAGGGGGCGTTGAAAATGTACGTCGGTTGTTTTAAAAAACATGCTGTTCCATACATTTTGACCGCGTAGGTATTGCTGATTATTATTTTTATTACCGACGAAAAATTGCTACACTTGGAATCATGTGCTAAATTCATGGTTACAGTTTGTTCGTCGATATCCGACCACCCTGATAGTAGGTAATGTTCGTGTATCATCTCTGTACTACCTACATAATATTTTCCGTAAGTTACGGCTTCTCCACACAACAAAGTTCCCCATTGACAACACTCTAACATCAACTGATGTATGAGTGAATACTAGATATAAAAGTATTTTATTAGGTAGCTAAGTAAATATGAATGAGCTAGTCATGTGGTAAATGAAAGTCATTGTTAGGGATGTATCTGAGAGCATTACACATTTCATGTCATGGTCTGTTTTCCTTCCTCAAGCAAAGTATCTATGGTTTTAATTATGTTTGGTTAGTATTAGGAAAATATTTCTCTGACCTATTATTCAGCATACAATTTCAAACATAATGGCTATATATAAGTAATGATTTTATTGGAAAATATAAGTGAGTCATGTAGGCAGAGTAAAAGTTGTAGCGTAGTGATGTAGCTTACCTTGTCCGCGTGGATCGAAAGTTGTAGCGAGCGATGTAGCGCGTATAGTCCGTGTGGATCAAAAGTTGTAGCGTAGTTATGTAGCGCGTATAGTCCGTGTGGATCAAAAGTTGTAGCGTAGTTATGTAGCGCGTATAGTCCGAGTGGGTCAAAACTAATGCCTCGGCAAGCTCGGAAAGCACATTTTGCCGCCCCGGCTGTCATTGGTGAATCTTTGACCGTCGTTAAAGTCTGACCACCAGTCTTACCAAAGGGTATCTGGGTAGTGGAGGTCAGATAGGCAGTCGCTCCACATAAAATACTGGTATTCAGCTGCATCCGATTAGACTGGAAGCAGACCCCGAGAATATATAGTTGGGAAAAGGCTAGGCAGATGATGTACACAATAATATATTATGCAAATTAGTGACAAATTACACTGAAGTAGAAACATTTCACATAGGGAGGAAGTAGCCTCTCTGTAAGTATCGCAGTGAGTCAAGCACGTTACTTATGAAAATATTTAGGGCGTGTACACGCCCAAAAATTACGCAAAATTATTTTCCAATTACGTATCATTCCCTCTGTACATAAGGAACGATACGTAATTGGAAAATAATTTTGCGTTCGTTTGATCCCTCGCTGCATCGTTATTACTTAACCTTTAGTTCTGCAATTAACATGTAAGATATTTAAGAATTCACTCTTTAAATCATACACATTAGAAACACGATTACTTGTAGTTTCCTCTATAGAAAAAAAAATCCAAAGTATCTCTAAAAATAAAAATAAACCCCTACTACAGCGTAAACACTTCACGGAAGGTCATCAGTTTTTTAATGATAACAAAACTACATGTTTTCTATAACGTATACATTTTACTTTTTCATTATGTGTATTTGTTTTAATAATACGAAGGAAATACCTAATTTAGCGCCCGAACCACCCATTCTAGCCAGAGCTGCTTCAATTAGCGCTGGAAGCCTGGTGCGCCCCTATCCATAACTGACAGGTTTACAATAATAGTAATGAAGTGTAGGTATTCTCTACATCTGAGTGCCTCGCTTTGTTGACAACACTACAGATATTAAAATCTAGATAGGCATTGTTTTGCCATAATACAATTATCTATTAGATGCTAATTTAGGAGCTGTTGTCGCGGTTAACTCCAGAGGGGTTATTGTGTAACATACTAACAACAGGATTGGCTTTCATTTTGACAGTTCAACAACATTCATTGCGTTGTTGAGCAGACAAATTTTTCGAACATATGAAATTATGAAGCAATGTATTAGCGTGTAATAGGGTAAATTAGGTAGTAATTGCGTATTAGGGTGCAGTTAACAGTTACACGGTTTACTCCAGTTTCCAGTTTACTCCAAACATATCTAGTCACGGGCTCACTGGCCAGCGCACAGGGTACCAAATACGTACCTACTTTTAAATATTTCTAATGGCATAGTGCATCCCTTTAATACTAGATGTACCCACTCACAGTCTCCCGATACCGATGGCAGAAGATGAGGACCGAGCTCAGAACGGTTTATGCTGGAGTCTGGTGACTCAATTATAAATTACGCTTCTGATTTAGACTGTCAGCCAGACTAGACTCAAGTCTATTCTAACAGCACTTACTTCGTCATAGACGGCACTCAAAAGACTTATAACAAAGACAAGAAACTACGTGAAAAGTAGATAGTATGCCTTCTAGGCTTTATACAGGATTCTATCTCCTTATATTTCTCCAGGGCGACCAGGTATACTAGCGTTAGGTAGGTATACTAGCGACAGGTAGGTATATACAAGCAAGTGAGTTACCATATGTTCATCTATTGCTGCATTGATCGTACAAAATATTGATTGTCATATTTCATGACGTCATATAGCATAATTAGTTTTTGCTGTGTCATCGTAACTAACATGGACGGCATACGGCATGACAACAAAAAAGTAGTTTTTTATTATTAAGTACTTATCTGATATTTTCGTTGAGTACTATGAGTATTCGTATGAGTAATAATGTGAGTACATACGTGGTCTAAGTAATGAATCGTCACTTTTTTGTGGATGTTCAAGCTGAACATTTTTTCTAAGGTCTGTCTCTATCTTCAAGAATTTGACATTTTAACAGATCATACCGTCGTGCAGAACTTTGCCTTTGGTTTGTTGTGGTCATAATTACGTCTACCTTTATGTTGTATGTAACCTAAAGATAATCAAAGTAAAGGGACGGCAGAGACCGGGGCCCGCATCGCCCTTATTCGGAAAATTTTAAGGATCGTGGTTTTTTCACGGCTTATAATATTGGTGTCTTGTTTTCTGCTGTGTCATCGTTGTTACCTATTAACACAGAAGTCAGAAGGCATGACATAATGATAGAATGATAACTAAATAAATCAAAAGTGTAGATTAGTAATCTTAGACTTATCTGAAAATGTATTAAGATAAAATATATGCTCATTAAAGGAGCAGTTATCACTTTTAACTTTTATGTAGACCAAAATCCAGCAAATGCAAAACGAGCTAGGAATCTTACAATAAAATTGTCGCGACCAGAAGGCCAAATTAAAAACATTCATTATGTAGTCGCAGTCTCATCTCGGCGACAATCAAATGTCAAAAATGTATGGAAACTCGAGGTATTATTAACAGATTTGAGACTGAGATCAGACTGAACGTTGTTAAAATTATGAGAATTGCCCCTCTGGTCTCCTCAGCCCATAGCTGATCCGTGAAAAATTTAGGACGGCATTCAAATTATACATGTTTTACAAATTCGTAACAACACGAATTGTATGGCACTATCATTGTCGTGTTATCTTGAGGGTTTTCTCGTCGTGTCTTCACACTCATTAATATAAGTACTAGTGTAGTATTCACCCAATGGTCGAAATTCGACCATGTCTTTTTTATTCATTTAATGTATTTTTAATGCATTATTTCATAAAAATATTAGCTTTCTGCGGAGCCTTCTCCATGAAAACTTTAACTGTGCCAAATTTCATACTCCTCTATCCGCGTATTTTCGTAAAAAGGGGTAGGTACAAAGCTTTTGCTTCACGTATTAAAATATAGGTAGACGTCGCTTGCTAAGATTCAGGCCTAGAATAACCAACTTCTGCCCACAGCTTCGCTCGCGTGATGGTCTATGTCCTAACTCAAACCCAGACCTGTGTGCCAAATTTCATTCAAATGCGTTCAGTCGTTAATAAGGCCTGAAAAAGTACAGACAGACCGAAAGGTGGACATATTTACCTACGCAATTATAATAGGTATAGTATGAGAGATAGTATGGATGAGAATTTATTATGAATCCAACGAAAATACGCGCAAGAAACAAAAAATTGTGCTTTCAAAATTGTCTCTTTGTATAATTTACTGACCAAGTAAGCCTGGTAGGTAGCACAAAAACAAATAAGCGACGCATAAGTTCAATAATGTTTAGCCATTAGTGGCACAAAATATTAATTGTCTGTCATGATCATGGCTCCAAGGCCATAACATAGTAGTTTTTGCTAGGTCATTGTAACTAGTCAACTAACTCTGAAGGCATGATTTGAAAAGTTTAGTTTATTTATTATCATCAGTTTTTTTCTAGAGTATGAGTCATAAGTATGTAATGTTGTAGCATGAACCAAAACTCTGTTTACTATGTGATTTTTACGTATGTTTAATTGGAATGGGTGTGTTATTTTCCTTATGAGAATATTGAGATATAAGAAGTAATTGCACTTATTTCTCTATCTTATTTTATTTTAGTTGCCCGGCAGCCATTATTATTCTAGTTGCAACCTTGTTACAATGCAACGAAGTATTATAATGGTTTTTTAGCAAGTTAGTCTGGTGATTACCACCCCGCATTTACTTCAACAAATGAAGTAACTGCGGGGTGACAATTAAGATTTATGTGAATCCATTTACGAAATGATAAAGATTTATATTTACAACAACAATGTTTATTGTTGTGACTCTTGTGTTTACTATTTTTTTTATATTAAGTATTATTTTAATTGTGATTTTAAAGTAATATAGATTACGTACAAAAATATCATACAAAATGAATAGTGGCTTGGTAAACATGATCATTATGGATAAAGCCATTTAATTATTTTTTATAAGTATTTTCTATTCTTTTGAAATACTGTAGGGATTGAAACACAAAAATGGAACAATGCCCCCAAGTTCTGCATTTATCTTTGATTTTGAACTCTCAAAACATATTGTTTAATGAAAAAGTAATACTTACTTTGAGGATCATTCAATTCTGTCTCCTGCAGTTTCGGCAGCAGGTCATTAGCTATAAGGCTCACTGTGGCTCGCTGCTTCTCATCATCAAACTTTACTATTATGTACTCCACCTAAAACAGTTTACATTTATTACTATTTTAATAATAATATTTTTTTAAACAAATATTTGAAATTGTAACAGTTAGGTAAAATATTGAATAAAGACATAAATGATCACATTTTAAGGGGTAGTTTTAAAGGGTATGCTGGTATATACAACACCATAATTTTGCCAGTTTCGTTACTTGTAAGTCCTGAGTAATATGGCACCTAGTTTGTCTGGATGGCCAAAAATCCAGGCTCTGGGTGCCAATAAGAATTGCCTACTGGACTGTACTCACAAATACACTGGTAATGTAAAATTTACTTCACCTAACATATTCTTACAACATAATTTTCAGTATTATGAAATAGAAAGTGATCTCACACTTTATTTTGGTCAGTGGGTCGTCTTAGGGGCGGAGTTTTTATTCTTAAACAAATAATAAATTATGGATACCTACTTCTACAACATGCTTAGTATTTTCGAAACATGTTGCTACTTGTTGAACAGTAGGCATATTTTTTTCAGTCCAATTGGAATAAAATGAGTGTTGAGTTTAAATTATCATAAAATAAAAACCAATATGTTTTGACAATTGAGTTGCAACTAACAATTTTATTTCATCTCACAACAAAATTTATCAACTATACTTTGCACTACTCTGAACTCTCTTATGAGTATTACAACTGTCTTTCTTTATCATTAATTATTTAATTAAATGTCTTTGGATTCCCATTATGTGATGAACATTATGGGTAATCCTAGTTAAATAGATAAAAGTAGTTTCTGAGCCATCAATTTATTTAAAAGTAAAGGATCAATACTGAATGTAAACAAACCTCATCTCCCCATTTGAGCACATCTCCCATGCGCTCCTGCAACTTGCAGTACAGGTTGATGAACTGCTCGATGCCATGCTGACGGACATGCTCCGCCAAAGACTTCGTCTCATCCCAAGATAGGGGACTGCCTTCAGTTAACAAACCCATTCTAGCTACTTGAACGAGACGAAAATTTACACGTGATCTGCACGAGTTCCCAGCAAAATAATGAAGACAAAAAAACGCGCTCCCTTTGAAGATACTGTTCATGTAATGCTAATCGGTTAGGAACACCAGTTTTTGGAAAATGCACCGTAAATTTTGTTTTACGACATTGGATATAAAAAGTGCACCACAGAAAAACTTGTTATCACGCCGAAATAGGTATAGGAACTTTATTCTCATTAACAAATTAATACGAAAGAAATAAACACACAATTTTACAATAACTTTTTTAAGTATCTTGATCCCGAGATGGAAAGACGACCGACTACTTTATTTGTTCATAATAAATAGAGACAGAACTAGACAGAAATGAAGTTATATCAGTGTACAAGGCTGTTCTGTAATCACTAATATTTCACCAATTTTTTTTATCAATGGAACATCTATTGAAAGTCCAGCACATCTTGGAAGGCGGCGAAATAGGTAACTAAATTAAATGTACTGAATTTGACATAAATTTGACGTTATCCTAAGCCAGCAGCGCCGCCATGAACTACCAAGAAATGGTTGTATTCTGTCAAACAGCCAAAATAACGTTCCATTCCAAAAAAAAATAATTAAAAAGGATGAAATATAAACTAATCTTACCATACATTCTTACATGAATTATGTATGGTAAAATTGTACAATATATAAAAACTATAGAATAAAGGAGAATATTATTGCAGAGATGATTAGAAGTTTGGATTTCGGTTTTATATGCTGAAAACAAAAAATGTAATAAATTAAAAATGGAACGTTTTGAATTCGGTGTCATTCCACGACCACTCATTCAATACCACAGATGATTAAAACTGAAGGGGCTCGTGGCTATGTTAAATTCTTCAAATGACTTTGGTTACAAAAATAATAAAAGTACATACTTGCTCAGTTATAACATGGCGGCTACTATGTTCAAAACAGATAAAAAAACTGAAATCTCTAAATTGTTTAAATAATTTATTTATTTTGTTGTTTTATAAACTAAAACTAACATTTCTCGGCTGCATTTTGCCAAACCTATCTCAATAATATATTTTTAGAATTTTTCTCATCTATAACGTGTAGAGGAAACGGTATACACCGAGAAATTTTAATGGTTGTTTTCCCGCCCGCCGAACAACTTGCCTTAGGGAGTACTTTCGAAACATAGAGTAAAAGTAAAAAAGTAAAGCTTTTTTTGTTTTAAATTAATTTAAAAAATATTCATCAACTCGATAAAATACTACTCAACAGTAACACTAGAGGTAACTTGTAGGTACTACTTGAATCGCACGCACCGCCGACAAAGGGAACAGCGATGCATAAATGTTCAAAGCAAAATAAACTCTCGCAAGCGGTGATTTTTCACAATGATTAATCTGCCATTTCTTGTTTCCAATATTTTATTTGTTTATAAAACGATTGTATTACCAAGACAAAACCATTTTGCTGCGGGAAAACAACCATTTAAATTTCACGGTGTATATGTACATACCAAGGGCATAGGTTCTTTGGATGATATCAAATGATAATGGAAGGGTTTTTTAATCCTATCTCTACACGTTTGGAAGTTATAAGAATTTTTAATACATTGATACCAGAAACTGAAATTTTCAAATTGAAATAAACACATCACTCGGAAGTAGGAGTAGTTTAGTAGTAACAGACAGTCCGCTGTGCAGAGCCTGCATGGAGGACGACGAGACAGCGGCTCATGTGCTGTTGAACTGCCCGGTGGTCGCTAATTACTGAACAAAATACTTCGGTAACCCAGGTACCCTACGTGAGCTTGTCAGCAACACCAAGGCGCTGCTGGCCTTTCTGGAGGAGCTGGGGTGGATCGAATAACTCATTCTCCCACCCATACGCAAAATACGCGCCTTGACGTGGAGTTGCGGAAAACAGCCCGTTTTACCTATTACCTATTACCTATTATCACTCGGAAGAGATTTATCATGTCAATGGCAAGAATGGCAAGTAACGTGGAAAATTATTGACCTACGTAGTGCGGTAACACGTTTGTTATGATTTGAATTTAAGAAACATATGAAACCGAAAATTTCGTATCAATTCTTAGAGTATTTTATTTTGAGCTGAAACAATGTATATTATTGTATGATTCTATACCAGCTGTCATCTTTAGTGCTTCAGGATAACAATAGGTTTTCTGTTACACCTTGTATAGTAAAAATACCCTTATAATTATTATACGGATAGCACCAACGTTGCCAGACGTCCCGTTTTTGGAGGGACGTCCCGATTTTTTGCCCGAAATTGAATGTCCCGCGCGGGACAGGGTCAGTCCCGTTTTTCGAGATTGCTCGACGGTGCGGTTATGAGTATGGTAAAGTAACGTATTTTCGTTAAGCTATATTTTTTACGACTTTCTATCATCATGGTAAACTTATTTAACTTGAAACTTTAAAAGGTAAGTAATAATACAGCCGGTCAATAAAAACACGACTGATTATTTACGTTATTTTATTAGGTCCCGCTTTCGAAGAAAGAATCCCGCTATGTCACAAAAAAAAAAATCCCGCTTTGCCGGAAAACAAATCTGGCAACGCTGGATAGCACAGCTGTTGTTTGAAAAAATAACAGTGACCCATGTAACTGACAAATATGTTAAAAGGCGAAAACCGTGGGAGAAAGTTTTCCGAAATAAATTGGATACCCATTATTTCGTCGAGACTATTTGCTTTTCTTTTTAAACCTGAGGACTTTTATGGCTGATGACTTAAATTATTTTTGCTTTTAGAGGCACTTGTGGTGTGATAATACGTACAGACGCCAGCACATCAAGCTATCCCAAACTTCCAAATTTTCCCAATTGAACATGAACCATAAACTTTTGTAATACAGTTGAGAAACAATAAAAGATATTTGACTGATTGTGGTAGCTGGATGTGCTGGCCTCTGTACATTGTAGTAAAAGTGTGTGTTTATAATATCATATTAGATCAGTGCTATAAATTAACATCTCCAAAGTTACAGTCAGTAAGATTACCCTCAAGTTGGTTTTCTACTCCGATCAAGTTATTCCTGTCGTACTGTTCCACTCTTTACCAAAATATTAACTTCAGTACTTAATAATTTAAAAAAGACTATACGTTCATACGTTTTGAATTAACTTGAAGCTTAACATCGATAACTAAAGCTAAAGCTGTTTTTTAACATTAGGCACTACTGACGATTCAGTTCACCGATCCATTCTGTACCGACGATTCCCTTTTCTTTAGCTTGTGGTTTAATAGTGCTACACTCCAAGCCGCATACATATTTATCTACTTTCATTAATTTGTGATTGATTCAAAAGTAAACTAATACAAAAACAATGGCGATTTGTAGACTTTGAACTATGGTACCACTTATGACAAGCTATTCATTTTAACCTAATTAGCCACCTAGCAGCTTTACCAACACGTTACAAAATATGAAACAAAGTTCAACGATCCTACTAGAAACTGAAAATGTTAGGAATGTTTTAAATTAAGTTTCGGTATACAGAGATCTGTGAACGTATCTTGATAATCAGGCGTACCTAATTCATATTTTTTCAACCTTAATTTCAGTTGACAATAATACAAAAGGTCTCGGTCATTCTGTTTTAAATCATATTTTGCATTCAGGAACAGCAAACCAACGATAAGTAGAAAAATAACTAATTTTTTAAACCCTAAACAATTGTCTAAAATATCAGCGCATTTTAGCATCACGTAATTTTTTTTTTGAAATTGTAATATTACCTATGGACTTAATTTAAAACTCGAACAAATAGGTTCCAATAAGATTGGAATATTTGCGTCGTTTTAGGTTTTCCGCACCTGCAGCAGCCACCCCAGCACAACCCGCCGTACTAGAAAGATCGGATGGCGCAAGGGTGTCGACACATACTGCATCCCACACCAAAGGCCTACCTAACTTCCAAGGCATGCCCCCTAAAATCCTACCTTACGTCCACGCTGAACACCTGGCTACGTGGGGGGCGGACACGCGTACTGTACAACTGTACAAAAACTTATGCGGCTAACAAGGAAAGGTAACCCCTTTATGGAGTTTTGCAAAAAGCCTCAACAAAAAGACAGTGTCCGTATCCAATCGCAGATACTGTTTAAAAATAAAACACAAACATATACTTAATCTACAACAAAACAAAACCCAAAAAGTGAAACAAAAAACAAGGCAAAAAAAAAACTTCCAAGGCATTATGGTCATTCCGTCTGGTCTCTTCCCATCGTCGCGCGCCAAGCCATTGGGTTCTAAAACAGCTAGCACCCCGGCGGTAACAAGAGCACGACGGATGATGTCATTGATGCTGGCGTGCCGTGCCGACACCTTCACCGCATTGGCAGCGATGCAGAGCCAAAATCCCAGCGCATTTGTTTATATAGCAAACTGACGTCATACCCACATAGTAATATGGCGTTCACTGCGTACATCGGTTTCGTCAAATTACGCGCAAAATTGGAAAATGGTAAATTTAAATGCATTTTCATGGCACTAATCGATTACATAAAAATATTATGTTTTTTAGTGGTTTTATTGTTGTAGCACTCTAGAACTGAACTAATAAACTTTTCAAAAATGAGTGTAATACCCCATAAGCGTAAAAGAAGTTGCTTGTTTACAGAAAATGTATGGATAGTGATAGTTAGCTGTCTAATTCTTTGACTTTGGATAGCATTGAGATAGCATAAGCAAAAAGTAGTAGGAAAATGTAAGTAAAACTTACATTTTCCTACTACTTTTTGCCTCGGTCATGAAATAACAAAATAAATTTTAAAATTCAATTCAAAGATTCCAGTTTTTTAAATCTGTTTTTAAACACCATGAAATGGTAGCCGCCATGATATTACGTCATACCGCTGTTTGAATTTATCAATTGAACAACTTTGTGACTTTTATTATTTTCGTAACAAAAGTAATTTTTACTGAAATAATAATACATTACAGCAAACCAACAATAAGTACAATAATAACTACTACAATAATAGTAACTTTTTTTAAAATTATAAACAACTATCATACAAAACATCAGCGGAATTAGTGTACATACACAGCCAACTGACGTTATACCCACAGCAGAGTAATATGGCGTCCACTGCGTCCAGCGTTTTCGTCAAATTACTCGCGAAATATGAAAATATAAAATTTAAATCCATTTTTGTGGCACTGATCGATTAAATAAAAATGTTGTTTTTTTATTGGTTTATTAGCATTTTAGAATCTAATTAACCCGTAATAGGGCATGGGCAAACTGTGAGTATTCTGACACTTTTCAAAAATGGGTGTAATACCCTAATACGCCAAATTCTTTCAAAGATACCAAACTTTCAACAAAAAGAGCAAAACAAAATGTAAAAATTAAAATGTTTTGAATCTTGATAAAAGGTTTATTCTTAAAACATAAGCGTAAGTTTCATGTTCAATTGGGGAAATTTTACAGTTTGGGGTAGCTGTATAATAAATGATGTCTGTAAATCAACCTTGAGGGCAGATTTTTGCACCTCGGGGTATTTTGCCTATTCTCTATAATTTATTAAGTCTTGAATATTCACCAAAAGTACTCTGTGATATTCACTAACCTAGCTGTCTGCAGTGCAGCTCTAGAGCTTTTTTTCGTTCACTCCAGTGTTGTTATTGATACGGCAATTGCCGTATTATACGGCATTCCACGATAATTTTTCAGAATATACGGTATACGGCAGGCCTCTCACTGCCGTATCACAAAATACGGCAATTGGCTATAGGTGAAATTATACGTTTTTCACTAATCATATTCTAAATAAGGCAACACCAAAAGAAACCTGTAACACAAAATCAATGCACGCCACCTTACGTAGTTTGTGCTACGGGGTCTTCCCAAAATTCCTCACACCATGTGCTATTCGACGGCTATTCAACTTCGCGGTATGCTTAATACAAATTGAACTTAAACACCTTATGATAGAGATTATTATTGTCTGGTGAGTGGACGGGTTGTTTCCGGAATTGGGTAGCTTACTTGCCTAACTTTTAGTATTGTATTGTTTCGAATACTTCCGATCGTTAGTTCATAGAATTGCATGGCACATTACGTCTTCTTCTATTGTGTCACGACATGAGCGATAAAATGAAAAGCAAGGACAAGTACGCACTAGATAAACATGAATCTGAAATAATAGAAACATTAAGAAACCTTTATGCAGAAGAAACAATTGAGGAATAAACTTTTTTTTAAATAAATAATGAAATACGGCAATTTAGTATTTTTTTCCCTTAAATACGGCAAACCAGACTGTGCCATACGGCAGCTCAGATTTTTACGATAACAACACTGGTTCACTCACTCATTCAATGGTGACAGAAAGAATGAAAAGTGTCGCGTATATTCAGTGTTTTTTCCTTGTAAAATAAAATTATTGTCAATAAAATTAGCACTCAAAAAATGCGTGTTCATTCATAGATAGCTTGAATAACATAAATTATTATATGTAGGTCTGTAAGGTTTGATTATTTAAATAGTCAACAGCCAGCACTATGGTGCCTGTGGCAATAGAAGGATGCACCCAAGGTGCTGAAGGTGGAGGAGCCCGGGGCGGCTCCATATCTCTGGCATTACTTATAGATTTTATCGTACAGAGGACTTACGATGAACTCACGGTATTGGCTGAGCTGTAAGTGCATTAAAAAATAGTCAACTTAAGCATACACTAATTAAATCTGAACGTGATTGTTAATTATACATCTTGATTGCAGTTTACCCCGTAAAACGGATATGGAGCGTAAAATAGAGATATATAAGTTTAGTGCTCGAACACGGCAGTTGTTTGTACGCTTGCTGGCCCTAGTGAAGTGGGCAAGCAGTGCTACCAAAGTGGACCGCTCTGCGCATATTATGGCATTTCTCGATAAGCAAGCTTTGCTGTTTGTTGAGACTGCTGATGTTTTAGCCAGAGTCGCCCGGGAGACACTTGTACATGCAAGGTTTGTTATTGTGGTGCTATGGACTACGTCATCTATCTAAGTACTTGAGACTAAATTAAATTCCTGAAGTAACTTATTTAATGGTTATTGTTATTTAGGTCAACTGATCATATTAGCTAAAATGAGACTTGTAAGCTATTTTACAGACAGAGATGTATTCAGGTTTCCAGTTAGCAGTAATCTAAATTAAATGCAAGTGTTTCCAAGATAACCAACCTTTCATTTCCTCTGAACTAAAAACATTTGGAACCACAAAACTAAAGGGCAATTTGTAAGAAAGTACCAATTTAACAGCTTTCAGAAATTGCCCTTAAACAAATTAAAAGAAGTACCTGCAGCTTTACAGATCAAAAATCTATTTATCTAATATTTTTCATATCTTATTTACTTAGTAATTTACAAATCTGTCTAGGATTACTGTTAGAGAACCCAATTCTGGGTTAAGCTCGCTTTTGTACATAAACGGTCCTTATAATGTACCCTATGTGTGTATTCTACAAGTGATGGGTTTATTTTATCTTTAAAATTATTAATTCATATTCTTTATTGTACACATAAATAAAAAAATGATGTTTCATTTTTAAAATGATGTTATGTTATTTTTAAATTTATGTGTACAATAAAGAATATGAATTAATTATTTTAAAGATGAAATAAACCCATCACTTGTAGAATTAGCAACACCGGTAAATCTACTATTCTATAATTTTCAAGTCTTTCAAAAATCTTTCTTCTACTTTTACATTGGTTATTTTAAAACACAGGTTACCAACTTTCCACATGGCTGCGGCAGTGGAAGTATTGACGCTGGGCACATACAGCAGATTGCCTGCAGTTATCAGGGAAAGACTGGTCCCCCCTCCGTCCCTAACGGCGGGTGAGCGACGCACTACACTGCGCACTCTTGCGCATGTTGTACGCCAACGTCTTACCACTGCATCCTTGCCTAGTGATATTAGGAATTTGAAGGTATGTTTGCAGCAAAATTTCAGCAAAGATCTTTAACTAGATTAGTTTTTTGACTAAGAATAAAATATGGTGCAATATTAAATTGAATGACTAATTTGTACATTGGTTTTCTCTTTAAATCAAGGTGGAAAATATTTAGAGTTTACAAATTGCGTTTCTAGGTGGAGAATGGCCGAGCCACATTTACGGTAGGCCAGGAGTTCAGTGTTTCTCTCACTGTGATGGGAGATGCGCCCAACCTACCATGGCGATTGTTGGATATTGCAATATTAATACAAGACAGTGAAACTGGAGGTTAGTCTACAGATAAAGATCATGACCTTAATTTTTCAGACACAAAACTTACGCACACAACAATGAACATAATTGAATTGTGTTGTATGTCATTTTTATTCATTAGTCTTATTGTCATCAATACCACCATTACAATGACCTTAAATTTTCTAGCAATATGAGGAAAAGTTCTTTAAAATAACTAGTCACTAATTATTATTTTTTATTATGTATGAATGAAAAAATAGTAAAATCCTAATGTGAGGATATTTATTTTAGAGGGCAAGCCACTAGTCCACAGTTCCCAACTGGCATGGTTGCGCGGCGTGGCGCAGGCGCGCTTGGCTGCGGCCGGTCTGAGCGGCGCATTGACTGCGCTGCGCTACTTCTGTCGCTCGCTGTCGCTTGAACTGTTGTACACGCAGACGTTGAGGCTCTGCCGCGACCGCCTGTCGAAGCATCTGCAAGTTGATAGGTACACGCCTGGACAGA
This sequence comes from Polymixis lichenea, assembly GCA_949091785.1. Classification (NCBI taxonomy): domain Eukaryota; kingdom Metazoa; phylum Arthropoda; class Insecta; order Lepidoptera; family Noctuidae; genus Polymixis; species Polymixis lichenea. Next base: position 12,414,848 of record OX420933.1, on the reverse strand, counting down.
AGCTACAGGTTTCGTATTGGAGGTAAGCTGCTTTTTTAGTCTTTAGATAGTACTTAGTTGTTAAATAAATCGGTGTCTTTGGTTTTGCCTTTTAACAGCGAGCACATCCGAAATTCAAGTAATTTTTCACTTTATAAGTAGTGTTTTTTTGGGTGTCTCATAGAGATGGGCTGAGTGATGATTTTTCTGTATCGGTGACTGCATGACAATGACAAAAAAATATCGGTGACGGGAACAATGACAAAATCATCAATGATTTTTATTTGAGTATTAGATCTCGTCACTTCATTTGTGAGTAGATACTGAATGATCGCGGAACGGCTTAGTGAAATTATCATTAGTTATTTTATTTATGTAGGCATGAGTCGAGTTTGTCAGTTGGCCGCGTAATTTAAATTTTCTTAGTTTGTGACATTCATTGCAGGTTATTTTAGGTATTGATTTATCGTTATGGAAATCATCAATATGTTTCCATTAGTGATATTTGCTGCAAGATATGACTATTTAGTATATCATGGCAATTTGTCGTAAAAACTTGGTCGCGTAAATATGCACTTCCCCAACAAGTAATATTCCAATCTTCCCTTCATGCTTTTTCCAGGCTTAGGACTAGCAAAGACTAGCAAAGTAATAGTACATACTTAGTACCTAATAAAAGAAATCTATCAGTCTGCTAATCTTTGGCGCATTTAAAAGATTGGTATATTTACAATGATCAATTTTAGGTACTGACTTGATACCTTTTTTTTTTGTATTTCTTTTTGTTTTTTTTTGTTTTTTTTTTGTTTTATGAGTAGAAATATTTACATTTTCTTGCCTGTTGTACCGAATTATTGGCCACAATTGACGTTTAAAAACATTAGTTGTTTTACTTTTGCTATTCCTAGGCGAGTGCGTCTTTCATTTATCATGGTACCAGCTCGTGAAAATACCCTTTCACAAGGCACTGATGTTGCTAGAACACAGCATTTATTGAGTACTAATTTTGCCAAATTTGGGTAAACATGCTCATGGTTTTTCCACCATTGAAGTGGAGTGTTTTGGTCTGGTCCCATTAGAAGGATGTCGTCGTCCAGGTACCTTTGAACCTCCGCAATCGCTCTTGACAACGGGGTTCCTCTAGGCTCTATTTTGGAAATTGCTGTCCTATATAAATTCCATATGGATGGTTCAGCATCACTTGAGCTTTGTGTCGTAGCTAATGCTGGAATTGTTGGTTGTTTTGCCTTTGCAATTGCCGCAGCCACCAATTCTATAACATTTTTTTTTGTATCTTCCGCCAGACGCTGTGGGAACATGAACATTTTAAATCGGGGATCTAAAAAGGTTGATAACGCAAGCGTTCTACTGAATTCCAGATTTCTAAATCTTTCAGATGTTTCCTTTTTTAGCTTTTTTAAAACCACTTTTACAACATCATGCAGGCCATCTCTTAATTCCAATGTATCTAGAGTTTCCAAAAGACCCTGCGTAATTGGAATCACTTCTCCACCCGTAAAATATCTTTCTCCACTCATGCGCGTAGACACTTCATCAAAAGGTTTAAGCACGCACTGCAAATCTTGAATAATTATCCAATCATTTTCTTCAAGATATGTACCTTTAAAGTTGCTGAGTGGAAGTGTTGCAGTTACAGCCTCTCTAAGTTCAACAAACCGTTGCAGCATATGAAACTCAGAGTTCCACCGAGTTTCCACAGATTGCGTAAGTTTTTTTGCTATTTTCGCTTCTGATTGTTGAATTTGATATTTTACAAACTTTTCTGTGGCCAAAGCGCTACGTTTGTAAAAAGCTACAATAGTCTTCACTTTGGTGATCGTCTGTTGCAAGTTATCAACATTTAATCCACTCTTGACAATTAAATTTAAACTGTGTGCGTAACACCCAAAATGGCGCCAATTCAGCTCATTCGTGATAGCGGAAACTATATTACTCGCGTTGTCAGACACAACAATGGTTATTTTGTCACTAATGTTCCAAGTCGATGCACATGTTCTTAATTGAGCTGCTAAGTTTATGGCGGTATGATGTCGGTGGAGGACTTCACACTGCAGTAGAAGAGACTTCAAAATATAGTTTTGGTCGATGTAATGAGCTGTTATGGCCATATATGACTCATTTGCTTTTGATGTCCAGCAGTCGGTCGTAAGGCATACACTTTTTGCTTCTTCAGTAATTTTTGTTTTTGTTTCATTCAAAACTTGCTCGTACATTGATGGCAGTAAAGTGTTTGAAAGGTACTTACGACTAGGTAGCTGGTAAATGGGATTTAAACCATGAACAAATTCAACAAAGCCCTTGTCTTCCACAATGCTGAATGGTTGAAAATCTAATATGAACAACTTCATTAGCAGTCTATTTAACCTTTCCTGTTCAGATGCTGTAATTTTTTTTCTTTGGGTGAATTGAGCAATTGTAGTTTGTCGAACTAAAGCCTGCTGAATAACGCGTGGTTGTGGCAATGGATGACCCTCGGCTAAGCCACCAGCAGAAGAAGCAGCAACAGACGAAAGATTTTGAGATCCTGCTGGATTAGAAGGGCCAGCTTCCTGTTCCAAAGGTTGTTCTGAAATGTGTTGTTGCATCATATTCCTCCGTACATCTTGAATTTCAACCGTAGGGTGTTTTCTTAAAATATGTTTTTTTAAATTTGTAGAGGAAGTTTTATAGGATAATTTAACCCTGCACAATTTACATACTGCTGTTTTCTCACCAACAGATTCAATGTCAAAATGTACCCATACGTTGGATGTTTTTCTTAAAGTTGAAGCCATTTTTAACCGACTTCCAAAAGGAGGAGGTTCTCAATTCGTCGGAACCTTTTTTTTTTTTTTTTTTTTTTTTTTTTTTTAATACCTATTTAGGTACAAACTGAGAACATAACACTAAACGTTTCTTGCCTGATAGAAAAATATAATAAGTAAGTAGGCACACCCAACTTGGTTATAAAATCAAATAATAAATACACTTCACTGAACTAAATTCACTAAAACGGATGTAAACCCAATTTAATTATAGCGAGTCAACACATTACACTACGTATTTCGTACGCGTAAAATTAAATTAGGGTGGTTGTTCGTCCTCGTCTATCCAAAACAACGATTCACGAAATACTAAATGCTAGATAAATTGCATTCGTGATTTGCCGCGCATTTCGCACGCAAACATAAACAATGCAAGTGAAAGCATTGTTGCCGTTCCGTGCGCCCAGTCCCGGTCATTTTATCGAAACATGTGAGTTCCAGTCCAGTATCGCCGATCGCGCAGTCTCGCAACGTCGCAATTCACAGTCACACCGCCCGCTGCGCCCGAGACGGCCCGATACCGTCCGATCCGAATCACCGAAGTTCGCGTTCATTGTCATTCTTGTAATGATTTTTAAGCATTGATGATTTTGTCTTTGTCATTGCATGATGAAATGATTTTAAAATATCGATGATTTTTACATGTGACATGATATCGGACTCATCTCTAGTGTCTCATTTCTTCCCCGTTTGCGCCAGATGGTGGGTTATCTCGGAGGCAATAAAGGTCTTTATTGTTAACTTCAAGAAGATGCCTTGGACTTGCATGATGTTGCTAAAAGTATTCAGATTAATAGTCAACGTCTTGAAAGTTTCATGTTTCCATCTTTTTTAAAGTTCACAATTACGCCGTCGGGTTGTTTGATTTTTTAAATTGCCCTTTTTAATATTGATACGCCCCCGCGTACGTATACGTACTTGCTATGTACTTGTAAATATCAGTGAGAGGATGTTATTTTATAACATCATCAATTCATCATACACTAAGTGGAAAAAATACGTATTGAAGCTAACGCAAAATGTACCCAAGCGAAGTTAATGAAATTTATATGGGACCACCGCTCAAGCTTCCTATGCGAAAACATATAAAAAATAGTAAATCGGTTCATAACTGGCGAAAATATGAATGAGCAAGTATAAAAAATATATAAACAGACGAATTGGGAACCTCCTCCTTTTAGAGAATCCAAACTGTTATTTTGTTAGGTTGACTTGTTCGACGGATTATTGACGTATTTATAACGTGTCTCCTTAGGGAGCTAGGCTTTGAACTGGGCTACCGCCTCATTATCGGCGCGGAAGGCTCACAGCTGTGCGTGTGGCACGTGCCGGCGCTGGCGGGTGGCGAGCGCGTGGCCAGCGCGCTGACGCCGCACGCGCCGTCTATGGAGCGTCTGCTGGCGCACACCGTGCACGTGCGCTCGCGACAGAGGCTCAACGACCTCAAAGTGCTGCTCAATGACATGGGGGTAAGTAACTCACTATAGGTGATGGAAAACACCGTGAGGAAACCTGGACTTATAGTATAGTTAACTAGTTATTGCCAGCGGCTTTGCCTGCGTGGTATGAAAATCTGTTGCGTAGTTTAAAAGATCTAAGCGTACAAACACGAAAAGTGACTTTGTTTTATACTATGTAAGAATAGAAGCTTGAACTCGCCAACCGGTTTTGAGCGAGCGTGGTTATAACTAAACTAGCTTCTGCCCACGACTTCGTTCGCGTCAAAATTCTTGCTCCCCGACCCACCCCGTCGCTCGCCTCGCCTGTCCGTGCGAGTACTTCGTATTCGTGACTTTTTCTCTTTGCTCGGCTCCTAAGGGTCTTAGCGTGATGTTATATAGCCTATAGCCTTCCTCGATAAATGGGCTATCCAACACTACAAGAATATTCTAATTCTAACTAGTAGCTCCTGAGATTAGCGCGTTAAAAGCAAACAAACAAACTCTTCAGCTTTATAATATAGACTAGCTTCTGCTCGTGACTTCGTTCGCGTCAAATTTCTTGCTCCCCCGACCCACCCCAACGCTTCGAATCGCCTGCCCTTGTGAGTACTTCGTATTCGTAACTTTTTCTCTTTGCTCGGTTCCTAAAGTCTTAGCGTGATGTTATACAGCCTATAGCCTTCCTCGATAAATGGGCTATCCAACACTAAAAGAATATTCTAATCAGTAGTTCCTGAGATTAGCGCGTTCAAGCAAACAAACAAACAAACTCTTAAGCTTTATAATACAAGACAAGTTTGCGTTTTTATAACTCTTTAAATAATCCATTAAGCTTGAATTTTATTTCTATCTGTAACCAGAATTTAATTATCATGCCCCCATTACTAAAGAGGTATTTCGTTCGAGCATTCGAAACACATCGATCATAAATTAGGCAATGGCTCAATAAAAGCAGATGCGCTGTGTGTGATTTTCATGAAGACCATGTATGATGTCTGCAGTTTTTACCACACAAAGCAGTAATCCTGTAAAACTTCATATTCGTAATGTACTAATGAACTTCCTATGTATCGAGTTTCTGGCAAATAAATTACTTTTGACTTTGGTAAACAGAATACCAATAAATTAATTGCCTTTGTTCGTCAGGTGGAATGTAGCGTCAGCGGATGGCCTTGCGTACTAGCATGCTCGGTAGTATCCCCATGCTTGCGCGCCGAACAACTGTTAGTATGCGTGGGCGCGCACGGTGGGCGCCTGCGCGCGCGCGTGCCCGCCTATCCCGGTACGCCACGTATGCCCGAACTTGCTAATGCGCTCGGCGCTACTAACGTCGTGCTTATCAAGACGCTGCTAACACAACTCAGGTGAGATTTGCAAACTTCTTACCGTAACTGGCGAGAACAAGTCAGCTTGAAGCATGACACATTCGACAGTTATTTCCTTCTTTTTATCATTTCCTGTTTTATGCCACTTAGAGAAACTATTTTCGCACTCGGAAAACGTTTACTGAAAGCCGATTATTTTAGATTGCCTGGCGCTGTTTATTTCGACCAATCACAACACGTACCTAATTTTGATTTACTGGCTAGTCTTTTGATCAAAAGGCCAATTATCGTACTTATAAACGTCCAAAATATAGCTGCAATCTTTTCTTAGCGGCAATAAATTAGCTTAATTAAATAACCAACAAAGCATATTATTCTATCTATCAATATTTATGATTGTCCGAAACATGCTTTAAAAATATGGGAATTGTTCTGGCTTCCTATGACTGGCAGTTTCTATGTGTATTTTTCTTTAAAATGTTATTGTAGCAAGGTACGAAAACATCGTACAACTCATAATGATTTCTGCAGGTTCTGGCTTGTAGCTCGTCGATGTGAGAAGACGCTACAGCACCTCCCAGCGAGCGTGTGCGAACATCTCCCGTTCTTGCACGGCCCCGACCATCCTCTCACCAAACTATCGCCCGACAGACTCTACGTCACTCTGCATAGACATATGGATCATATACTTGTAAGCTATACAAATATTGTTAAGTCTGTTAACTAATTTGTTTGAACTACGCAATTTGCTGATCCCCAGAAATCAATTAATGCAACCAAACAAATATTACGTTCCAAATTAAAATCATTTTAAATAGAAAAAAGCGGCCAAGTGTGAGTCGGGCTCGCCTATGAAGGGTTCCGTAGCAGCAAGTAACATAATATAAAAGTTCTTGTAGTTTGTTGTAACTTTGATCGATGTTTTAATCATTTTACTTAGGCACATATTACAGATTTATTATTAGAAAATAATGGTTCACGTTTTATGCATAAGGTTTATGTTTATGAAATTAAATGTTTTTTTTTTTTATTTTTATATTTGAGTTGCTTGAATGACAGATAAATTGCGGTTTACGATTTATGTTTTAACTACTTACTAGATCTCGTTCAAACCAATTTTCGGTGGAAGTTTACATGGTAATGTACATCATATATTTTTTTTAGTTTTATCATTCTCTTATTTTAGAAGTTACAGGGGTGGGGGGGGGGGGGGTTACACACACATTTTACCACTTTGGAAGTGTCTCTCGCGCAAACTATTTAGTTTAGAAAAAAATTATATTAGAAACCTCAATATCATTTTTGAAGACCTATCCAAAGATAGCACCCACACGTATGGGTTTGATGATTTTTTTTTGAGTTTCAGTTCTAAGTATAGGGAACCCCCAAAATTCATTGATTTTTTTTTATATTTTTATGCGAAAATCTTAATGCGGTTCACAGAATACATCTACTTACAAAGTTTCAACAGCATAGTTCTTATAGTTTCGGAAAAAAGGGCAGGGACAGACATGACGAATCCATAAGGGTTCCGTTTTTTGCCATTTGGCTACGGAACCCTAAAAAGGGAACTTCAAAATAAACAAGAAAATATGATTCTAGATGCCCCTTACAAAGGCGGTTTCGTATGGAGAAGAATGGGAAAGAAACTCCACTGTTACATTAATTATATCATTATATATGAAGACGTTGCTCGTACAATATGATAAGTAATTAATTAAATAAATAAATATAAAAATCCAAACAATTTATATTCAAAACTTTTCTCACGACGTGACCTTCATTTCTCCGAATCACATACTAAATAAATTATGTAGTAGAAGTTATATGAACTTTTTGAACCAAGCATTGATATTCAAAAAACCCAAGATACACAATCAGCGTCTAAAAACGTCCGCATAAATAGGGCGCGATGTGCGCAGGTGTCAAATAGTCCATCATCTTTCAGTCAGTATTTTTGGACATAGGCTTTGGAAAAACTACTTTAAGTCATGCGTGTAAAGTAGAATTTGCAAAAAAAAAAGTTTTATCATAACTATAACAACTGACGTATAATTGGGGACAGTTTTGATAGTTACTTTCGTTCGAAACTGTGCATCTTGGGTTTTTTGTATATCATTGTAACCAAGATCAAAAGAATCGTAAGTAAAATCTTCAGTCTATTTAAAAAATGGTAGTGATTTATTTTTAACGGTTGATTAAATAAAAAAATGTTAAGTAAGAATAACTTAATTAGTATATTACAAAATTCTGTTTTGTTCGGTGCAGATAGTGGAGATGAAAGAAGTGGCTGCGGGCAGTACAGCGACGACTAGCAACAGTTCCAACAGCGGCAGCGCTTGCTCCGTAGCGCTGTCCTTCCACCTCGCCGGCGCGAAGCACTGCACGCCCGAAGAGTGCGAGGACGAGGTACGCATACAAAAATATACCTTATAATCAGTGGCATAATGTACTAAGTTATACGAACATTCGCACAGGCATAACAACGATCTTTTGGTAATATTCGAGCGTCCTTAAGCTTCTCGCGCAATTGCTTTTGTACTTTAAAGTACTGTTAATAAGGTTTATAATTGAATATAAATTATATAAATATGAATGATCAATTGAAAGTACTACTGTTCAATTTGAATGTCATAGGGCTCCGCTAGCAGTTCATCAACGCCGGCAACTGCACCACGTGTCTACTTAAAACTGAACTCTTTGGTTGAGTTGGACACTTTCACTGTCACACATGGACCGTTCACACCGCTTGATACACCCGGTAAGAATACATTACTATTCACAACGGAATACTTAGAATAATTGTATCTCATGTAACCTTTGTAGGAAACAGTATTGAAACCACATTTCAGTGTTTCATCGTCCTCTCTAAGACGTGACATGTATTTGGAAGTGGATAAATGGATATCATATCAGCTTTATGAATGATTAAGTACTACTGTTTTAAACACTCTTAGGCTGCTTGTCCACCACCACGTCAACGCAATGTCAACGAGAACGAGATGAAGGGGCCGAACTAACGATACATAAATATACCATGGCCGTATGTCCACCCGCACGCCGTCACAAGGACATCCCGCTCGGTGACGGTGTTTTAGTCAAATATACGTTTGCATTCGTAATTCGGAATTTGGGTACAGTTAATAAACTCACTCTCGGGCTTGTGGCTAAGTAATAACAGCCACACGGGTCGAACGATCAGGTTAAGCTATGCTTGCCGCGGTTTTTCCGTGGATGGGTGACCATCTTTACATACTAAGACCCCTCCGTGCCTCGGAAAGCACGTTAAGTCATTCGTTGATCTTTGAAAGTCGTTAAGGGTCGTCAGAAGCCCTAAAGTCTTACCAAAGGGTATCGTGTTATCCAGTAACTGGGTTGTGGAGGTCAGTCGGCAGTCGCTCCATGTAAAATACTGGTATTCAGTTGCATCCGGTTAGGCTGGTAGCCCTTTCTTCAACTATGTTGGGGAAAAGGCTAGCCAGATGATGACCCATGATTATATTAGCAAGATTTCTCTGTGTACGTAAATACTGCACATAATATAAAAATGTTGCATTATATAGGAATGCAGCCGGGCAAGCGGAAGTTATCAGCAGCATCACAGCGGGCGGTGCGCGTGCGTCAGCCTGCGTACTTCATACCGGAACTGGCGCATGTAGTGGCCGCCGCAGACGAACGTGTGCCCTTCGTAAACCTAGCACAAGAGGTAACAATTAACATACAATTTTTTGTGAATAAAAGGTTTAATAAAGGTTAAATAGTTGGGCAATAAAAGTAGTGCCCAATCAGACAAATTCAATAATACATCCATTTATTTTATTTTTGAGGTGAAAAAGGTTGTTGTAAACCTACCACCTAAGTAAGATAACATAAGGAATGCATTATATATATTGAGTGTTGAGGTCACACATCGAAAAAAAACCTATGAATTTGTTGTAATGTCCAGTTGGCCAGTCGCGGCGTGACGCACGGCGGGGTGCAGCCCGAGTGGAGCGGCTCCGCGCTGGGCATGCGCGTGGTGGCCCTGCCGCGCCCCGGCGCCGCCTGCGCGCGCGCCGCCGCCGCGCTGCGCGAGCGACTGCTGGCCGCCACCATCCGCCTCACGAACAAGAACCAGTCGAGGGTGTGGACGGCCGAGATTGTGTTCCATGGATCACCTGTACGCACGCCTAATCCTCGGGAGCAGGGTAAGCTTTCTTCTCAAATATCAGGACTAACTGTTTGAGAATAGCTCGTGCTGACTTAAAAATAGCTAGACAAAGAAAAAGGAAAAAAAAAATATTGGAACTCGTATGGCGAGACACACAAACTAAATCGAAACACAACAAAATTTTGAAAAATAAAATTTAAACAGTTTTTTTTTTATACGTCTGTGGTCAGTTAATGATAAAACACATTTTTTTGCAAATTCAACCTTACATGCATGACTTAAGGTGGTTTTTACAAAGCAATGACGAAAGATGACTGACGAGACTATTTAACACCTGCACACATTACGCCCTATTTATGCGGACGTTTTTGAGAAGCTGATTGTGTATCTTGGGTTTTTTGTATATCAATGTGTAACTCAGCACTGGTTAATACCAGTCTAGAATTTTACATATAACTATTCCCGTCAATTATGACGGGGCCCGCTGTGATGCCACCGGCAGATATGAATAAAAATAAATGAAATAGTAATATGTAAAATTCTAAGTATTATTAAGTATAATGTTGTACTCCGCGTGTAATTTAACTAACAAAAAACTACAAATGAATTATTATTAGTCGAACAGTGGTTTAGTCTTTGATTGATTTTTCCATACGGTACTGATAATTTATTTCGGACAGTGCTATTTGACAATTTTTAATCGTAGCGTCTATCTATTTCCAACAGGTGAGCGTCGCTGTGTGTACCTACAATACGACTTGGGAACAGACGCCGGTCGTACAGCTGACGCGTTCCTGGCCGACTGGGCCGCTATCGTACACCTACACACTTTGTTACACGACTTCATGCTCAGACCAGCACAAGGTCCGTATTTTAACGATTTAAAGTTTCGTAGCAGGCATGTGAGCCATTTTGAAGTTTGAGCTACCTATTACTGCTATTAATGTGCCTACATTTATCCAAGACTGCTTAACCATTTTGGGTTCAAGCAAGAAACCGTCCATAAAGTCCAGAAACTTCATTGTTGCTCTTTTATTAAAAAGTCTTACAGTATTTTTTATGCATTACATAACATATTATTATGTACCGGTCCCGACTTACAAGTTGTCTTGGTCGTAGCTTCGAACCCAGGCAGGCGCTTTACTTTGTATAAGTAATTGCATTACCACTAAAACGGTTAAGGAAAACATCACGAGGAAGACGGCATGTCCTAGAACCAAGAATTCGCAGATATGCAACATCTACCAACCCTCTGTGGGCCCGAGTTAAGATTATGACCCCTCTCACAGAGAGTAGGCCTTTGTACCAGTAGTGGAAACAATAAAGGCTGATTATGCTATATTACATATTTTTATACAGAACGTGAAACCATGTGGTCCGGTGTGTGCATACGATCATACACGTATCGCTCCCTGGTGGTCGGGTTCGGCACGGCCCAGCGCGCCACAGCCGTGCTGCAGTGGAACGCGACCACTCAGAGATACACGGTCGCCACGCCCGCGCACCAACCTGCGGCCAACGCGCATCATTTGCTGCATCACCATTTAGACCATTACATTAACAGGTAAGGGTGCTAACTATTTTACATAACATTTATTCATTTATTGCACATTGTACACTACACTAAGTGCGGATTTCACCAATGAAATTGAACGCATTCAGAACATCTAATACGCGTTCAAGAGCTGCCAGTTCAAAATTGATGGTTACCTATCATAAGTTCGAAAAGTATTTGACCAAATTTCATTTCACCTAAAACTTTTCAACTGTTATCGTTTCGTCTTTTTTTACTTCATCGAAGTCACGTCTGCCACTGTATCAGTTGACCTATTAACAATTCGATTTTCTTCGTTACTCCGTTTCATTTGGTCGAAAAACTTTTTCCCGAAGTTACACGTAGCCGAAATAACATTTGTTCGAAGTATTATGTTTCCGAACATTCATTATACCACTGTTTTGTTTAATTAATTATTTAAATGTAGGTAGCACTTAATAAAACAGTTGATTATGACCAAAAGTGGTTTTAAGTGGTCCCAGTAAGAAGCATGCAAACAAGGATGCTTGCTTCAGGCATGCAGCATGCAAGTAGACATGCAGCGTGCAAGCAGGCATGCAGCATGCAAGCATGCAGCGTGAAAACAAGCATGCAACATGCAAGCGAACATGCAACATGCAGCAGGCATTGTTTCTGTCACGGCTCTGGCAATGCGGGGTTTGGGCGGTCCCACGTGAGCTTATCGTCGCAGATGATTTTAACGCTCACCACCGCAGCTTCAGCTTGCTGGCCGGCGTCTCCGGCCAGCCTCAGTCGCGGCGACGGGCCTTCAAACCACCTGCTCCTCAGCTCGCGGCCCGCCCCACTCCTCCCCCCTCCGCGCCTACGCGGGCTTAAATTACACTCCCCTAGAGTGTGACACTCTAGGGGTAGGGCAGACAAGACTGCGTGAAGTCGGTTTTGCAGCGATTCGTTTCTCACTAAATTTTGTAGCACAACATATTGACTTTTTATGACTATTTTAATTTAATATTTTAAATGCTACCAAGTAACCGGCTATATATTTTTGACCAAATAATATTCCGTAAAATGTTGTTTCAGTGTGGTGAAAATATGACAAATAAATCATTTGGCAAACGAAAAAAGTTCAAAAGAGGCTTTGGCCAATAGCAAAAAGTTATTTTGTAAATCGACGAAACATAGTTCGGTAAAATAATACCTATGACACATGATACTTCGATGATCTAAAAATATGTCAAACAATGCATATAGCAAAAAAGATGTCGGTCAATAGTTTTCGGTAAAATAAATTCGAACAAAAAAAATTCGGAAAAGTGATCGGTTCCTAAAATTGATATGAAATATTGACACTGGCAGCTCATTAAGCCCCAACTGTATCATCGAAGATCGTTCTTCTTATATTTTTTTATAACACACATCGCACACCTAGATCTAAACAGAGTTAACTCAAAAAAGCACTTTTTCAGAAAAGGTCAAAAACTGTTTACTGTATTCCTGTGCACTGGAGAAGTTAACTGTATACATAGGTATTTGCTTTGCAAGTTCTACTAAAAAATATTTTAAAATTTGTTTTATTGGTCGATAGGTAGTGAGTTTAGAAATTCAATGGTAAGCCTAAGTCAAAACTCCCAATTTTTGACTTAGCTCCCTTTAGATCTAGGTGTGCGACATTCTTTTCTAATTTATTTTAGACATTGGCAGAACAGTCGACATCGGCTTTGCTTGCCATGATAAAAAATAGAATCGAATAGACTGATTTAAATTGGTTTAGAAGTGCTGATCGCGTTCAATTTCATTGGTGAAATCCGGACTAAGAATAGGCTTAGCTAGTGAAGTGTTTTATGTCTCTGTCAGTTTTCAAATTCTTTCCTTTATAAAGCCAGGAAAAGGAAAAAGGAAAGGGAAAAGGGCAAAAGGTGTTATGACCTTTTAAAGCTACGGTACTGAGCAGACTATTGCATACAAAAGTATTTAATCACTTGAAAACAAAGATCATACACCTTTCACCAATGTCCAGTTAACATCAACCTAAAACCTTATTAATGGCCTGACCATTTTACGAAATAGTATTTTTTTTTAAATATTTGATTGTCTGTGTTACATTTTTATTCGTTTTGACATCTATTTAAGATAGCTGAATGTCATTCTGCGATAATGTAATGATGAAGCAATATACACCGTGACATTTTAGTCGTCTTACAAAGGTGGTCCACTCAATGTATCCGTCATAAAATACCTCTAGGCGCGATTAAAACATTGTTACCATTAATTAAGATAATATGTACAAAGAAAAATAAATAATGCTTTAGAATTATGAAACACCCTCCCTGTAAATAATGAATACGTCTCAAACGATAGAAGACCTACCTACCATTACATTCCAACATTAATTCCATCTCCTTAACAGGGTTTTTCAAACTACGTTAGGCGTCTTTAGTGAATTATATTTTAATTTTTTTATCATACAAATATTAAAAAATGACATTTTTTTTTAAATGATTAGTAGTATTTGGATACATGACGTGGGCTGCCGTTGTAAGACGACTAAAATATCACGGTGTATAAATGTTGTGTCAGTAAAGCAGATTTTATCGTGCAATGCGCAAGCAAAAGTAGCCCTTAAGGTGATGAACATATTTTGGACGTGATTGTACATGACCCGGTTAGGGTGTAGCTAGTTCACTTATAACTGGAGTAACTATTATAACAACGTTAATAAAGCTTGCTCATTGGCCAAATTTCATCTTGCTAAGGTTAATAATATCACCAACGGCCGTAAGACTTACTCCCTTATCTTTTGTTCCCCTGATGTGTTCTAGTTTAATATGTTTTACCTGCATATTTTCTCAAGTCAATGAGTTATTGAAGCAGTATTTGTTGTCTAATCAACGGAATAAAATTTTACAATTGATATTACTTAGCAATCTGTGTAATTTCATCACAGTCACAAAGATCTGATGTCGTTCGGCGTGGTCCTACGCGAGACGTACGGCCCGCTGCTAGCGCTGTCGCGGCTGCCGACGTTGCCACAACTCGGGCTACATCACGTGCGCACGCTCATGCCCACGCCCACATTCACTCTGCTGGCACACTCGTGGAGAAAGGTCAGTGACTTTGGTGTCAATTTGAGTTCGACCGCGCCTTTATGACGTACCATAGTATTATTGTGACGTAATGATTAGTAGCATTGTATGAAGTCACCTGGAAGGCACTGGAAGCCACTGTAGATGACCCCAAAGACGCGCGCGAAATAGAGTGCCGTCAATCTTATTTGTCTATTTGGTATACCAACAGTAGTCTTAGCATGACGCTTTCTAGTTCTACGAAGAATAGACAGTGCTTTTTCTATACAAAGTCACATTTCGTTTCTTCATACATCGCACCGTAGATATCCTACACTCCGACTCCGACTACAATCTGTCATTTTGTCTTTCGTTTTTAACGATCTTTGTATAGGTCCTTTTATATGTAGACTATTTCAGAAGAATATTTCTTCCCAAACTGTCAAAATCACACTGACAACAAACTTTCTACTCGACGGCCACAAAGTATATACGATCATCTTCAAAATCATGATTAGTTTAGAACGCATAACTGTGATAATTAATAGAAAAACATAGCTATCTTCTCCTATTGTACGTCATTTAGTTTATAGTCATGTTTATTCTTCCGTCAACAAATCGCTGCTCGTGCTAAGCCTGCTGCGGTCCATACAAATAATTCTTCATTGCGTGTCAATGGTAGTCCTTTTATTTCTGTGTTTACATCGATTTAGCCTAAGGAAGTATGTTATGCCTATTATAGGTATACACAGCATTCAGCACAAACAAGAGCGTAATTAATAATAGGTACAGCTGAAGAGTTTATTTGTTTGAACGAGTTTATCTCTGGAACTGCCAGTTGGATTTGAAAATATTGTTTTTTTGCATGTTATTGCCCAATTGAGGAAGGCTTTAGGATATTTAACATCACGCTAGAAACTTTACGAGCCGGACAAAAGAACACATAAAGTAGTAGCGCGGGTAAGCGATGCTATGCGACAGGGTGGATCCGGGGAGCGAGAAATTGCACCCGGAAGAAGTGGCTGGCAGACGCTATTAAGTAAATACAATCTCAATCTTAACAATACAATCAGTCTGTATTATTCTACTGCAGAGAAAACGCTTCCCTTTCCTTTTTCCATTGAACTCGATCTTAAGCCAATATGGAACAATCCCTTCTATGAGCGTTGAGTTAGTCCCGCCATCTACGCTGGGGGCTTACGGGTGCCGTTAAGGTGCTCTTATAGTTAGAGTGAGCTCTTAGGAGTTTCTTGCCCGTTCTTCTCCATAGGTACCTACGCTTTGGAATGGGCAACTAGCGTCATCTTTCTAACTTACCGACCTTGACAATTCAAAAGTGCCTGTAATTGGTTTATTTGAAATAAATGCTTTGAGTTGAGTATATGGGCAATTTTTTGAGCAATTATTGCTCTGCAACACTAATGGGTCAATCTGGTTTAATTAAGTGGAGCAATCTGGTGCAACAACAATAAATTGCAGATATGTTTTGGGAATATTGCTTCTGATTGCCCTAAATTGCTGGATGTAGTCGTGACGTCATAGTTGACGAGATTTGACCAGGATGGAGCAATTTTAGTTGCTCATGTAAGCGCACCTTTAGACGTTTTCGGGTACCTTTCCCGTAGTGGTGTTAGCTCAAGATGCATCCGACATGCGTCAAATTTGTCCGGCCTCGTCCCATGTTTAACTTAATTTAAAATATTGACATTTCCTTCCCGTCTTAGATCCGCATAGTATACGCGGGCGCGTACTCTCTAGAAGTGGGCATCCGCGGCGGCGGCGTCATCACAATACGCGACGGATCTTATTCCAAGTTCGAGCGCAACACTGTCGTCGACGAGTTCGCTCCTGCCCTCGGATTGAAGGTAAACACTAAACATTATATTAGAGACAAAGAATGACAATCCATCTGCTTGCAAAATCAGTAAATAAATGTTGGAAAACTATCGCATTTGACCTTCGATCAAGAATACACTAGATTCAGGATTACCGCCTTAAAAAATCATCCTACGTAGCGTTTTATTGTACAGTCAGCGTCAACAACAGACTGTTCAAAATGATCTTAACAACTATGAAAATTAAATATTAACTCAATGACACAACAGTACACGACAACTGTAATGACAAGAACATTATCCAATTGAGATATGGTTTAATTTTCTTAGTTGTTCAGATCATTTTGAACAGTCTGTTCGCTCCGATACTTTTGACTTTTGTATTATACATTTGTATGATAATATGTCAGTTAGCTAAATGCAGTCCGTCTTTATAACTCAGATCGTCGATGAGAAGTTTATGAACTGATTCGCAGGCGTTCCTCTCACGCTACGTCGAAGACAATATGAGCGCAAGACTGCTAGCTGAGGATGACAACCCACCCTCACCCATGTCACCAATGCCACCAGGTAAGAATAAAATAATATTCTACAAAGACTTGCACCACAAAGATCAGAAATAGATCATTTATTCGAGCAATTGTGTCCTGCTAACGCTATGTTGGCTTTATACAGTTACATCCAAAATATGTTCGT
This sequence comes from Polymixis lichenea, assembly GCA_949091785.1. Taxonomy (NCBI): domain Eukaryota; kingdom Metazoa; phylum Arthropoda; class Insecta; order Lepidoptera; family Noctuidae; genus Polymixis; species Polymixis lichenea. Next base: position 12,398,018 of record OX420933.1, on the reverse strand, counting down.
CACCTTAAGGGCTATTTTTGTCTGCTTATTGCACGATAGAAGCTGCGTTACCGACTCACATTATACTTATTCTTGCGATACTTACCGCAGAATTACATTTAGCCATCTACTTTACATGTCAGACCGAATTAAAAATGTGACACAGAGAGTCGTAGAAAAAAATATATTAAAGAAAGATATATCATTACGAATTGTGCGACCCCAAATAAATTGGAATACGGGAAGGAAAATGATGATATATTTCATTAAATGGCCAGGCCATTAAAAAGGTTTAGGCTGATGTCAACACGGCATTGGTCAAAGGTGCTAAATTGAGCTTTGTTATCAAGACATTAATTAAATAAAGTATGCTTAGTAACGGAGCTACAATGTTCTCTTGATAAAGTATAGAATTTTCAATGGGATGAAGATGTAAAATACTCGAGTGTATTTGTCAAACAGGTGGGCTACGATTCCCGGCGCCACTGACGCCGCCACAGTCGCACACTCCGCACTCTGCACCCGTCACCCCGCACCCGGCGTCTCCGGCGCAGCATCAGGTTCGTAACTCATAAAAAAACCTGCCAAAGAACAAACTTAACTTAGCAGTTGAAAAAATGTTCTCCCATGCATTATAAGTATACGTCACTGTCAATTCTCCATTTGCAAATGACAGTTTGAGATCGCAGATAAAAAAAATGCGATAAAACTACAAATTAACGATTTTCGGACTTTTTCCTTTACTTGTACTGTGAGACCTTGCTTGATGCTAAATTTCATGATTTCAGGTCAACGGGAAGTACACTAAGTATAGGTTTTGATTTATTTACGTGAATCAAAATACTGTCATTTATGTTGCCGTGGTCGTATTAAGAGCATTCATTCCACGCGGGCTGGCACCAACGCAATTATAGTAGTTTTTCGTGATTATTTAATTAAATAAAAAAAAAGTACTATTTTTTTTTTCAGCCAAGCACTATAGTTCGTATTTCTAATAATTTTTAACATTTACTCTTTAATAAAAACATTTAATCGTACTAAGTAATGTAAATAGAAAACAACTGACGGTATATGGATTTTTATAAGTAAATACCAAAATAACTGTAAAAAAAATAGCATACAAACTTGGAAATACCAACGATCTAGTGCATGGCTGAAAAAAATGTTTACTTTTGTTTATATTTCATGAAGTAATCACGAAAAACGACTATAAATGCGTTTTTTCCAGTTCGCGTGGAATGAATGCTGTTAAACAGGATTTTTAAGAGTTTCAAAGGATCGTATACCTATGTAGAAAGTGGTGTTCACATTTTTTTTCGTTTCATTCGAAAACAAAGTGTTGAAATTGAGTTGTATTATATTGTCACAAGTTCAAAACTAATCAAAGCCGTTTATAAAAGACTAACTAACAAGTTTGCGGGTATATTACAGATGGGCGGTGGCTCGTTCAACCTGACGTCCCCGCCGGGCGGCGGAGCGGGCGGCGCGGGCGCCGTGTCGGCATCGCCCGCGTCACCCATGGCGCCGTCGCCGCACGCCGCGCCCGCCGCTTCGCCGCACCCCCCACCCACGTCACCCTTCACCGCCTGGCCCGCTTCGCCCTCCCTGCCGCGACCCTCGCCCGGACACCACCCGTCGCCGAGACATCATATTGATCATAAAGGTGAGTTACGCTGACCGTGTCAGTTGTTTATAGTCTATAGACTGACCAGACCGACAGGTTATATTATGTTTACGCAAAATGTTAACGGAATGTATCCGGGAATACTCCCGACACACAAAATTCTAGAATTCATATTTTCAGCATAACATCGTTTCCAGATCTCGTAGTTAGATTTTTTTTTTCAAAAATAATTTATGAATCTTCGCGAACACTGGCTGTTAACCACTTTTCAACCTTATTACTTAAGGCATAAGGGTGAAAAATGATCCACCGCTATTACCCGCGGTTCTACAGTGTTGATTTCGCTATGATTTACATTGTCAATAGTTAGATATAATAGTAAGTAGGTTTCAAATTGATTGTTATTAATCTAGATAAGTTTAGCCGTAAGCATCTCAGCCGCTCAAGCTTTTTTAAAAAAAAATACGCATCATCCACATGCACATCCAACCTGAAATCGCGAAAATAAAATCAGCTGTTCCCTACATTAATGTTCGCATAACTCGTTCCGTGTGCTGCCGGACGTAAAAGAATAGCACCATCCCATTTCTTCCCGTGGGTGTCGTAGAAGGCGTTTAAGGGACTTACCAGAGAATGGACAGCAGCGTTCTCTATGCATTTGACCACTATACTGCGATCGTCAACCCGCCTGCCAAGCGTGGCGATTATGGCAAATGCCCCCGTTTTGAGGGAGGCTTATTTCCAGCAGTGGACGTTTTTCGGCTGTTTTGATGATGATGATGTTGATGAATGATCAGCTGATTTTATTTTCGCGGTTTCAGGTTTGGGCCCATAGTAAAAGTTGTTCATAATGAAGAGTACAATGACCCCTAATGAGGTTAACGGTGATTAAAATTACACCTTGTATTACCTGTCAGTAGGCAAGCTGATTCTGGTGAAAGAACACAAACATTGTCTTGAGTTAATCACAGCGACCAACTATTCTTATCGTTTAAGTAGTCGTTGATAGAATAGTATGCCTTTGAACAAAGATTGGATTATACTTTAGCTTTAAACGCAACGGTCGGGTTGAAGACCCCCGGCAGAAGCAAAGTTCCTTACGCTTTTTCTTCAAGCCTTAATGTAACGTCGTTTACTATCTTTGGAATACTAAACCTTACTATCGGCTTCAGCACCCTCGTAAACCAATAGTCAGATCAAAATGGATATCAAAGATGCTAATCTTGGATTTTCACTTTGATATCTCTGTCTCCTCGAAAACCATGAAAACGACACCCATGATGAAATTTTTTAAAATTCGCAGCCATATTTGGATTTTCATTTAGACCGTCTCTTTCTAAAACTCACAACACTTTTTCATTCCGTGACGATTTCCAAAGTTTTAGTTCTTTCGTAAGCTGCGTTAAGGAACTTCATTCCAAAAAGAACATGTTATAAAAACAATAAAGTGACACTGACTGACAAATTTGAAATCAAATAACGAAAATGCTAAGTGCGGTATGCGTGTCAAGGTTATCCAAATAGGGAACGTGCACGACGAAGGGTGTGCCATCTAGTGGCTCAAATCCGAAGTTTTTACGCAATCATTACGTGAAATTGACACTTCACGTTATAAAATAATCTCAAGAATGGTGAAAAAAAAAAACGTAATTGCTAAGTGAAAATGTATTGTTTTGTTTCTGGATGCTCGAACACTTCGAAAAATAAAAATAAATCAAATGGTGTTAAATTATATTACTTTCCCACGGATATTACTCACTTTCCTTGGTTACGTGATAAACGACAAAAGTCGATAAATACAGTAAAAAAATATATGTAAGTATGAGTTTCAAAACATTTAGAATTTACTGAATAATGTTTTTTGTTAAAATACCTGAGTTTTGTATGTAGTATACACGGCTACACATCAAGCTATACATTTCCAGTTTACGCTGATCTCGCACTCTCCGGAAATCCTATACAATGCGAGAACAAGGTACGTCTTTCATTGACTTGAATGTGCCCTGGCAGCTGAGAGTATGTCATGCTCACTCAAATGTCTCGCTGGTGGTGGCGTGTGTGTTGGATCATTAAGTTCCCTTCAAAATGGTTGAGCTGAATGGTGCTGATCCACACGTCATGTTCGTGAACGGGCGCCGCCAGTGGGGACTGGTCATCTCCTGGCTCCCACGGCTTATTTTAATTTTGTTTTAATTACGGACGCTTTAATGTGCACGTCTTTTTACATCGTTCTCACATTGAAAATTTCAACATAATGATGTAACCAACTTTTTGTAACAACACCATGATTTTAAAAGAGTGTCCATGGAGTTTCTTGCCCGTTCTTCTCCATAGGTACCTACGCTTTGGAATGGGCAACTAGCTTCATTTTTCTAACTCACCGACCTGGACAATTCAAAAGTGCCTGTAATTGGTTTATTTGAAATAAATGCTGTGAGTTTGAGTTTGAGTTTGATCACCTTATACTGGACTTATATAGCTTGATGTGTAGTCGTGTGTACTTATTCAATACAAACAAATCTATAAGCAAACATAAGCTCAAATAACTTTACATGAACTTATATATTAGGTTATATAGACAAAATATTTACGTGAAAAATGAGTTCAGAAAATACTTTACAGTTATCTTGACATCATAGACGTTAAACATCGTCGTTTTGAGCTACATACATTTTGCCAGTTATTACTGCATTTTCATGATCCCTAACTGTTTTTTCTACATCTAAGATATGCTTGGACATGAAGAGATTTTGTCCTTTTGACATATTCTAACCACGTTGACGATCATTATTAATGGCCGGAACCCATATTTTATCATTTTAATAATTAAAAACGATTTAAATATAATGTAAACAATAACTTAAACATTGACGGCAACATGATGACAGATCCGAAAAGTTTCTTTTTTGACCACACCGTGGCTCTAGTGTCGATTTGTGCTGTCATCTATAGTTCATGTACGTTCCCTTTAAGAGTCCAGCTGAGCTTGTGTCAGGCAAATATACCCGACGCTGATATTCTGCTGGATCCCTGCAGGGACATAACAGTGACAACGCGTATCATTCCGCTCGCAGGCCCGCAAGCCAGCTCCAGCAGCTCCCGCGCGGCGGCCGGCAGCGCGCGCGGCTGGGCGGGCGCCACGGCCACGCCGCTGGGCGTCAGCAAGCTGGAGACGCTGTGCACGCCCAGCGAGCCGCCGCCCGGCGCGCCGCCCGGGCCCGCGCTGGCGCCCGTGCAGAGGTTCCTGGCCTGCGTCTACATGAAGCGCACGCTGCAGCGGTTTGTGCAGCAGGAGGAGTTCGTACGTTCTACTTTTGTACATCTTGTTTACAGGATTGTCACGCTGATGGAAATGCATATTTTCAGAACTGTTTGATTTTTAATTGATTTTAGTTGAATTTCAGTTTACATTTACCCGTTACGTATAGTCACTCTATCCATAACACTGAAAATGTCGCATTTCCGACCCCCAAGAAATAGGCAAATGCCTATTTTGGGAATCACCGTCCAATCTGTCCTTCATCTATTATTCCAGAAGGTTTATGTGTATAATTAATATTAAATATACATATAGTTTTGTTAAGGCGTTAACCTTGCGAAGGGAGTCGCTAGTACTTATATATTGTTACGCGACAACATTAGTTACCACTAGCGCCATCTAGTATCGAGTAGCAGAATTAATAGAGTTAAGATCTTTCTAGAAATCTCGATGCTAGAACTTTCGACATCTGTTCAGTCGAGGCCGGTATGTACTCAAACATTCTAGATGTCTCTTTACTAGAATGTTCTGGAGCTATATACAAAGGCTCTATAAAAGGCCGGAACAGATCGCGACCCGGGCAGTATTGTCGAGCGATACAAGCGAAACACATCTAAAGCGATCTTCAAGTGCGACTTAGAGATCAGTAGTGCAATTGTGTTTTCTAATTAGTGTGTTTGAGTTGTTATTAGGGTCTTTAATTAAAGTGTCAATTTTGGTAATTTGTATCGGCTGTTTTTTAATTGTCACGAACCCCAAGCTCGGAAACAATATTATGCCTCGACATATCTTTGCAATTTCATTAGCTAGTGCGATTGTATCTCCGCACAGTTGACGCTGGTGTCGGTGGAGGCGACGAGCCTGACGTTTCGGTGCGATAGCGCGGGGCTGGCGGGGCGCGTGGCGCTGCACCCGCAGCACATGCAGTCGCTGCACCTGCAGCTCACGCCGCTGCCCGACCACAACAAGGAGGCCTGGTCCGCGGATGACCTGCAGGTAACGCGTCCGTACATACGGCGAGGTAGGAACGCTTATGAAAAGGCGCTAGTGCACCAAATTGAAGACCACGTGGTGTTGAGTTGAGCAGTAGCGAATCCATTTTGCGGCAGTTTACATGGTGCTGTCCTGTATGATATTTAACGGTAAAAAGTTCCCTTGGGTAAGAATAAATGCAGTATCAAAACTGCCATAGTATCTCAAAATAATACAGCAAAATATTTCACTGATCGAGAACGTAGCGTTGGAACGAAATGGCAGTAGGTGGTCGCATCGTACATTAATTTCATGTAATGTTTACTGTATTTATTATTACATACGATTAGTCGTAAAGCCTGTAATGTAGACGCGTAAAGCGCACGATCGATCTGTTCTGTTGTCCGCAAAAAAAAAAACAAGATTAAAGGATCCTATCTCAAGACGCATTGGTGCAGGTGATGGAGAAGTTCTTCGAGCAGCGCGTGTGCATCGCGCCGTACCGCGCCACGGCGCTGCAGGGCTGGGCGCGCACGTGGGGCGCGCCGGGCGCGGCGCTGGGCTCGCTGGCCGCGCTCATGCGCGCCGAGCTGGCGCCGCACGCGCCCGCGCTGTGGGCGCTGCACTGGGCGCTGCGCATCCCGCCCGCCGCGCCGCCCATCGTGCCGGCCGGCCAGCCCGCCGTGCTGCTGGCCAAGCACAAGATACTGTTCTTTGTGAGTACTTGTATACACAGGCTCATTGAATCAACTATTAAAAAATAAACAATAAGAGAGAGTTGAGTGTGCGTGAAAGAGAGAGTAATATCTTTCTCTCTCTCTTGTAACGAAATGTGCCTAAACATGTGTCGCCGCGTAGACAACGCGAAGAAGTTTTATTTTAAAAAAAGATCAACATTTCAAGTAAGGCTCTGTCCGCACAGCGATTTTTCGTCGCGCGATTTTTTATCGCAATTCGGTAACACATTGAATCTTATGGGAGTAGCCGCACTGGTGGAAAAAAATTCGCGCGGAAAAAAAATCTGTGATTTGATGCAAATTGAACGCGATGCGGTGCGGATTTTTTCCGCGCGAATAATTTGTACAGTATGAAGTAGTTATGGCTATGTCCGCACTGCGTTTAAAATTCGCGAGTTTAGCTCAGTCGTGCTATTGGCAGGCGTGACAGGATGTGGCGTGCTGCGTCTCCCGCCCGATCAACGGCCGCACAGCAGTTCCCAGAAAATTATGAAATTGACATAGAGCAATAGATCACGCTGATGCACAGGAGACAACCCGTGTGGGACAAAGGCCATGACCAGTGGGACCCTGTCTAGATGGTAAAATCAATGTGCAGCAAATATTGTTTTATTCTTTCAAGTTTGCTTTGCAACTTTTTTGTCTACAGTACAGTACAGTTACAGACAAAAAAAATCACGAGTGTAAAGTACATATAAAGATAAGTTTTCACTAAATAACTCTGCTTTTTGAATTAGGATGGCGCTTGGAATTGTGGTTTTCGAGTTTATGATTGATTTTCGACTATTCGACACGCCCCATCGAGGCGCTAATTTTTTTTTACCATCAAGTGAGCAAATGAACATGTGTGTGTCACCTGATGTTAAACAATCACCGCCACCCATAGACATCCACAACTCCAGGTTTATTGCTAATGCGTTGCCAATCGATTCCCACCCCAAACCTTGGGCTTCCAGTTCCCTCACTCATCATTTGAAGCTCAGCACCATAATGTTGGTACTTCACTTTGGTATTCTGTAAGAGCTGAGTACTTCCCCGGACGAGCCAACCCAATTTCGAGCTACAGTCAGCTATTGACTACAACTCTACGTGGCTCGGGAAACAAAAATAAGGCTCATATTATTTGTAAAGTGGTTACTGAATAATAAAACGATTATTTAAACGAATGAATTATTTGAATACTTAATCTTTTATACTTAGTAAAAAAATTGAAAAGAAAGACGAACAATATAAACAAATTACAATTAGACAGTCTTATCACTAATAAGCGATCTTGGTTTTGAATCTCGGAGAATTTTTTGGACTGACCAAATGACCAACAGAAAAAAAATCTTCTGTTGGTCATTTAAGACGTTCGTTTTATCCTGGAACTGCAGCGAACTGACGAAAATCGCGCGAAATTTTATTCGCAATGCGTATTAGGCGTAATTCCAGTCACGGAATAAAATCCGCGAGTATAAAAATCGCGCGGTGAAAAATCGCAGTGCGGACAGGGCCTAACTTCACTACCTCTGCTGTAATTACCCGTATCTGTATTTACCCGAAAGTATGAATTTATAACTGATATCGTGCGCTTAAACCTTACTAATTCAGCCTTTGCGTGACCAATCTGCTCAAACTTTCATTTTGCGAAAAATTCAGCTATAAGTACTAATATATTTTGTCCAATAGCCTTGCATCAATCAGAAACAAATGATTTGATGTTATCGTTCAATATGGAATCAAATGTCACAATGACGGGGAGTTTATGTGACTCTCAGATAAGTTTAAGTGGAAGCGCCACCGTTTCACGTTTTTGCAATTAGTAGGTCATCAGATGTTTAACATTGAATGACTACTTCTTAAAAAAAAAAACACTTAATGCAATTGAATGCACTTAGAGGGTTGTATTGATGATCGTAAGCGGCTTTTTACATCCGTCATACTAGTAATAATATAGATATATTTGTGTATAGATCTGCCTGACCCGCGGCGACACCCAGCTGGTGCTGCCGCTGGTGTACGACATGCAGCTGAACGTGACGCAGCTGGCCGACAAACAGAACGCGCAGCCGCACCTCATCGCCGTCAGCTTGCATCTCAAACGGTAACCTTATTACTACTTCTATCTTCTTTCATCCAGCGGCATGTGTAGCAGTGGTGGCGCAGTGGTAACAGCCGCGACTTACGAGTTGTAGGTCGTAGGTTCGAACCCAGACAGGCGCTTTCCTTTTTGTAAATTATTTCATCACCACTGCTCTCAAAACGATGAAGGAAAACATCGTGAGGAAACCGGCGATGTCCTAGAACCAAAAATTCGAAGACAATTATGACATCTACCAACCCGCACTGGGTCCGCGTTGTGGATTACGGCCCACTCGCTCTCACAGCGAGGAGGCCTGTGTCCCAGCAGTGGGAACATTAAAGGGTGATTATGTTTCTTTCATCCACCTATCATCATCTCATCACTGCCTGTGTGACCGTCACAACCCAGTTACTGAGTAACCTGATACCCATTGGTAAGAATGGTTGTCAGACTTTCGGGCTTCTACCGACCCGTAACGACCGTCAAAAATCTACAAATGACAGCCAGCAATGGACCAACGGCTTAAGGTGCTTTCCGACGCACGGAGTGGTTTTGGTAGGTAAAGATGTCATATGTATTAACCCATGTTAAAAAAAACCCTGCACTTGACAATTCGTCTTGCGAGCCACGTTTTCGTTGGTTCAGAACCTTCTAGCTTTCAGAATGGAGATATTGATCTCCTTAGTTCAAAAAACTGGACCTTAATACAGAGACACGTGTCAACCAACGAGTGTGTTACGTGACCTAGAAAACTGTAACATCGAATTACACGTCCCCGTAAGTTTACTAACACGAATTACTGAACAACGAATGCACGCTACCACGAATAACTTAACAACGAATGCACGCTACCACGAAAAACTTAACAACGAATGTACGCTACCACGAAAAACTTAACAAAGAATGCACGTTACCACAAAAAACATAACGCCGCACACTGGTCCCAAATTAAAAAAAAGTGGACATTGATAGTAGACCGCTGATATTTTTTTTTATTGTTGATACAATGATAACAGATAAGGCAAAAAAATATTATTGTCCTACTTCAAATACTTTTCTGTAAAAAAAATATTTCTTTTTTTTTTGTATGGGAGCGATTACATTTTACTCAATTTCTCAAAAACTTTAAGCGATGTCGAGATGGCAATCACATATGTTAGAAAACTAATAATTCTGAGTATTTGGCTCGAAGAAACTTATTGCTTATCTCTGCGTACTTTCGAGATAATAGTGACAGAAAATAACATTTTTTTTTAATGTTAATTTTTTGCTTTTTTTTAATCATAGCCTTACTTTAGCACATAATTATAATGTATGCGTAATGTCAAATAAGTAAAAAGAGACTTCTCTGTAAAAGAGGTTATAGGGGCTCACTAATGACTGAAAAGCTATGACCTTTCTGAAGGAGTACTTTCATCAGTTCTAAAAAACAATCAAAATGAAGACATATTAAGCTGCAAACATAAAGTTGAATATGTTCACAAACGATTCTGAAAAAAATATTATGGTGAAAGATTAATATTTGGGTCTATATTCTCTTGAGAAATCTCTATTTCCTCGTTTTCCAACGAAAGCAATTCATTGTTCAAGATCAAAGCACTAGCCTCTGGAAACAACTGTTTATGTAAACGAGCAAACTTTGGTTTGATATGGCTGATGTAAGGATCTGAGCTAATTAGAAAGCTGTGGATAATGTCTAAATTAGTCTGAACTCTACCGATTTTTCTTGTATGTGCCATTCTAACATTCCGGAAATCTTTATTCCTCGCTTCGGAAGCTTCTTCGGAAAGCATGCCTATCGGAATAAAGGAGAAATTTTCACAAATATCAGCACCGTGTATCAACAATTTATGGACACTTGAAGGCATGTAATACCATGGATATAAGTTTACATATAGCATTGCTGTTTCTTTACAATATTCCCTAAACAAGTTGGTATTAATAAGTTGACCAGATGAAATTGTTTGTAAAATGACTGCAAATCTCTTGATTAAATCAGGGTGGATACCCGTTATTTCAGCAGATACTTCATAATTTTCAAAAAACCTTCTTGCCGTGTTACCGTCATTGGTTGTACCAAATCCCTGTTTTACTATGTCAATTAACAAACCAGTTCTTTCCCGGAATTCTTCTTGTGTCAAATTCTTTTTAATTTCTTTTAACAATTTATCTTCTTTTCGTGCAGCCCACTTTTTGAAGTCTAAGTTGTACGAAATGTGTAAAATACATTCCATACATCTTCTTATCCACATATGAAGCGAAGACAGACCATATTTATACATATCTTCTCTGGTGAGTCTTTTGGATACAAAGTCCAAGTCATTCATTTTGCTAGGTGGGGTATTGCAAATATTACAAACAGCTGCAGAAGAAGTATTGGAAATCACAGTAGAAATTTTCCCATCAATCATAGTCATGTACAAATCATGTTTAATATCAAAATTATCTACAATTGTGGGAACAAGATTACGAATTTCTTCCTCTAAGGATGCACTTTCCTTCTTTATCAATTCATTTGTTTCTTTTGCAAATATAAAGCCAATTGGACGACAATAGTTTGTTGAAGAGGGAGCAGGATTTTGCCACAAGATAGTACCACTCTCTTCTTCCAAACGAAGCGGAACCAAACTAATCATGAAAACTGAAGAATCGTCAATTTTAGTGTCGGAGTGTGACTTTTGTTTATAATTACTTTGAGAAGATGACCCGTCAAAACCCCATTTGCTTATTAGTTTTAGCGATTTTTTGTCGGCAGAGTTGTGCTGAATTGTTTTTAATATCCTATTAGTTGTCAAATCTAGAAGCGATTGAAGTCTTATCTTAGCATCAGATTCAGTTACAGTTATGTCTGACTCTGGAGGATAACAAGTTTTTTTAGCTTCCAGGAGCTTTTGATAGGATGGAAGACCATACATTTTCTCTGAAGCAAGAATAGTTCTTAAATTTCGATATTGCCATTTTGACAAATTTGTTGAGGTGTAAAGCGCTAACGTTTTATCATCTGGTAAACACGGTTTGTCAGTCTTTTTAGCGAATAGTACATCATATACCATCTCACATTTTTCCTTGTTTTGGCTGAGTTCGTTTAATATAGCTGCTAATTTTGTTTTTTTAGACTCTTTTAATTTGGCACATAAAGCATAAACTAATTCCTCCTCTGTGTGATCTAGAAGTGTTAGAGAACGCCTTTTCTTCTGTTTATCAGATATATCAACAAATGGTTTTTTACTTGTACCATAACTTAATTGATGAGTATCCACTTGCGTTTCGAAATTTGGAATTACTTCCTCGGCAACTTTAAAAATGCTGCTTAAATCGATATTTTGACATTTTGGCCAAACTATTTGGGATTGTAACCAGTCTGAATTTTTGTTAAGAAAGGTCTTTTGAGCTCTACTGGAAGCAGACCATCTTTTTGAGATATTACTTGAAAAATTACGACAAAATAATTTAATATTACTCAAATCTTCGGAAGACAATTCAACACCAATACGTTCAATAAGGGCACTAAATAAAAATTCGACATTTTTAAAACCACCTCCTGATTTAAGAACAACGTATAAGTCTAAGTTGGTGACAAATGCGGACATATTATAATTTTAAGGAAAATTGAAAACAAATTAGAATCAAAGATATCAAAGACAAAGTGACTTTGATTTTAACAAAAAAAATTACGAAAACAAATTCGACGAAAGAAAGACAAACAAAAATTATTTGATTTTAAAATCCAAAGATTCAAAATACAACAATAACAAAACAAACAAACAACAAGCATTTCTTCAAGCGCACAGAAAAAATAAGGACACGTCTTATCGCAACCACATTTAGTTGTACACTGAGTGAGGTGTACGCGCGCGATTCGTGACCGTATTACGTTACGTCATGAGAGGCGGCCATCTTGTTATCCCGGCAAACTCGCGTCGAAGCTCCATTTTGCTGGCCAGCGGACCTATTGCGATATGAGTAAGGCTATGATTAAAAAAAAGCGAACAATTAACATTAAAAAAAATTGTTATTTTCTGTCACTATTATCTCGAAAGTACGCAGAGATAAGCAATAAGTTTCTTCGAGCCAAATACTCAGAATTATTAGTTTTCTAACATATGTGAATGCCATCTCGACATCGCTTAAGGTTTTTGAGAAATTGAGTAAAATGTAATCACTCCCATCCAAAAAAAAAAGAAATATTTTTTATAGAGAAAAGTATTTGAAGTAGGACAATAATATTTTTTTTGCCGTATCTGTTATCATTATATCAACAATAAAAAAAAATATCAGCGGTCTACTATCAATGTCCACTTTTTTTTTTATTTGGGACCAGTGTGCGCCGTAGCCATGCGATCTCGAATAACCGAACCTCAAAAAGTATCCGTACAAAGTCTTAATTCAGATAACAATCAACCAAATCAAACATTATGAGAAAAAAAAACAGAATATGATTTTAGCTATCGTTTAAAATAGCACAAGTATGCAAGACCATCTAAAAATGTGGTTAAGTCCATTGTTTCCTTGTTTTCCAAATGTTTTTTTTTATTTCTGCTTCCCTATTTTCTTTTTTCTTTGCTCTTTTGGTTTCTTGAGACTGTGAATTTAATTTTTCTACCATCAATTCTGTATGTTTTTGTTCCTTGCTTAATTCTTCAATGGTCTTATATAAATTCCATTTCTTTCTGCCCAATAGGCTCTTCCAGCGGTGGTGCCATGATTCCACCTCATTTTGTGAAATTGGAACAGTGGTCCCAATTGAGCTATGTACCGACCAGATGCTAGGCGGAAACAATGCAGGCACTTTTTACATGTTTGTCTTTAACGTTTTGTGGTTTTGAGTAGTCCTCTTTTTATAAGTACCATTGACATAATATTTGGAAAACCAATCAGTGACTTTCACTGCATCCTTGGGTAATACCTTTTCTTTTAGTATTTCAAAAGCCTCAGGTATCTCATCTGGTTTTAAAAAGGCTAACGTGGCCAAATGACGCATTTTGTGAGCAAAAGATGTTGATTGTGAGTATTGTTTGGATAGACCAGCAGATTGGATATGTTTCCAAATACTTTGAGCCAGATGGAAGTAACAACACTTGTGTTTAGCTTCAGGCCACACATGTTTTACCGCATTTATTGACGACTTGAGAACCTCAAAAAATAAACGATAAATTTTCTCATTTTTGTTAGACAGGAGCCCAAACACCAATGGTACCTTTTGCACGGTATCGTGCACTCCAATTAATCCATGCACCGTATAAATTTGATAGAAAATATTTGGACAGGTACGAAATGTACCATCTAGGATCCAAAATGGTAAAAGCCGGAGAAGTCTGATGTTTTCTGACGTACCAAACAATAAAATACAGTCTTCTTCAGTACTGTAGTGAGCCAGCAGAAAATTTATGTATTTATCTGGAATGACTAGATCATCCAGCTTTTTAGGAGATGCAGGAGCACCATTGTTCCTTACTCTATATACAACCATTCTCATAGCATTTATACTTGGTAAGTAGAGGGCACTTCCACTAGGAATATCTTGAATCGCCACCTGTATTACCTGTGCCGGTCCATCCATGCTATGGTTCTCTCGTCTTTTCAATCTAACTCTGAATTGTAAATCATCTTTTACTTCTGGTTCAGGACTGTGACAATGCTCATTTTTATATTTTGTTATTTCTTCAACCCCGCTGTTGTTTTCCTGCAATTAATCACAAAAAATAAACCAACAAATGATTACAAAATTATAAAACCGGACTGCCTTTACAAAAGACTTATAGTTTATCATTAATTTTAATCGTAAAGTTTATGTAAAAATAAAACATAATTATGTAACTGTTTTGTAACTATACAATACTTAATAAACACTTCTTGCCTGAGTTATTATTCGCGATCCACAACTGTATGCCCACTTTTTTACACACTGCCAATAACATTTTGTATTAAAACGTCTGTCTAAAGTAAACAATATCCTTCGTGTAGCAATAGTCTTTTATTCTTTTTAGATAATAGAAATTGTAAGTGCGCCATCAACACTGACCGCAAATTACCGTAACAAGTATTGTAAGAACGCTTGTTATACAGCACTATCATGCACTTAAAGGTAATATTTGTTCCATGGAAAAATATAATTATTTGGTTGATTGACACATAACATAGGTATGACATATTTTTTTCTTTTTCTCGTAATGTTTGATTTGGTTGATTGTTATATGAATTAAGACTTTGTACGGATACTTTTTGAGGTTCGGTAATTCGAAATCGCATGGCTACGGCGTTATGTGTTTTGTGGTAACGTGCATTCGTTGTTAAGTTTTTCGTGGTAGCGTACATTCGTTGTTAAGTTTTTCGTGGTAGCGTGCATTCGTTGTTAAGTTATTCGTGGTAGCGTGCGTTCGTTGTTCAGTAATTCGTGTTAGTAAACTTACGGGGACGTGTAATTCGATGTTACAGTTTTCTAGGTCACGTAACACACTCGTCTACCAACAGTGTCTTCTTTATTTGAGCCATCTTACTATTTTGGTTAGATAACTATCTTATTTTTTTCCTTACTAACTTTCAACCCTAAAGACTCTTTAATGCTCAGTACTCAATGCTGGTGGAATGCATGCAATCTTTAGTCTCAAGTTTACCTCATATATTATTTGTGTCTTAAAGGAACTTGAAATGTTCTTTGCAACCCCCCTTGGTTGTAGGGTTGAACAGAATATTGTAGAGCTGAAATAATATATGAGAAATCCCGCGAAGACGTATGGGCAAACAGAGACGACACTTTATAAAACCGAACTATTTCTAAAACTTGTATGTGAATTTACAGACGGGTAGAGATATACCACTCTAAAACTGAATGCCCCTCCACTAAAATTTCTATGCAACCCTAGTTTTAGTATATTCGAAACCCGACACACGTATCTAGTATTTTTATGTAAAGAATCGTATGTACAAAATTTCAAAACTGTATCATGAATAATCACAAAGTTATAAACTTGTTATGTTACCTAGTTGTCTACACAAACATGGTTACTTCGCGTCCTCCGCGCTGCCTGCACGGCCAGTGTCGTATTGTGCTCATTAATAATAATCAGGCAGTAGGTACCTAACCGTACTGCGATTATAATAATGTTGTATAAACATTTGAAATGTGTATACAACAAGCAGTGGAGGGGTGCTACGTGAGCAAGGGTTCATTTTAGAGTGGTTTATCTTTACTGTAGCTTCCTTCAGTGATACTGTACAAGATGTGTATACGCAGGTTCAACGAGTTCAACCAGTCACACTCGGAGTGCACGCTGTGGCCGGCCGTGCGCGACCTGCTCACCAACTTCTCGCTCCCGCAGGAAGCGCCGCAGCCGGCCGCGCCGCCGCCGCCCTAGCAGCACGCTTACGACGCCATATAACGGCTACCTCACCGGACTGACGCCAAGTACAGTGCTACTGACTTGTGGGACAAACTCATGTTGTGAAGTGCTCCAAGCAACTTAGGCGGCGTCAAGTTTCGGTGTGTGTGTGTGTATGTGTGTTATGTGGCCCGTATGCCTGGGCGAAAATAACGCGTCGGGCGTTTTTCGCTCAGAAACTGTTTTATGGACTTAAACAAACATAAATTTTGTTGTTATGTAAATAAAGATGTGTTTTTACTGCTCGATGCAGTCTTTGAAGCACAAAGTGAAAACCAATCTAACAAATATCAACTTTACTCTTGTGTAAATAGTGTTTTTTTGTTTTGCTACTCGACGCTAGTATTTGAAGCTCTGAGCAAAAACTCGAGCATTCATCTCGTGGTTAAGGTACTATTCCATACCGCAGCGTTATTGCGAAATACTTCAATATGGTTTAATATGGGTGCTTAACAGTCCATTATTAGTTGTTGCCACAGTACCGAATGATATCTTTAGTGACGCTTGCAGTGTGCGATTTGTTATTACAACGCTGCATTGCACGCTGAAAGCGCCGATGTCTAGAATACACGAGCCTTATTGTAATACTTATGTTTGTACAAAGTGTTTACTAGTAAGCATTACTGCGCGTCATGTGACTCTTATGTCATTGTATTAAGGTATAAATTGGAATTTCTTTACGCGCGTTTGTGAAATGCAACGCTTGCGGATGTTCGTCGTTACTATCGCTGATTTCAAATTAGTTCTTATTCAATCAGTGATGCAAGGATATCATATTAGCGAATAAAACCTAAAGAAGATATAACTTTTATAAGAATCTTTGATGTAAATTAATATTTAATAAACGAATAATCTCAGTTTTTGTTGTTATTATAGTTGACCCAGTGTGCTTTCTCTCTCTTCCTGTAAGTTTTATATGTTGTGGCCACACCTAGACTCTGTTGAAACGACTAATTTGCTAATCCATAAGCCTCATTTTATTCGCAAGACTAGTTAAAAAGGTAAGGATGCACTCCTTACCTTTTTCCAGTCTAAAATAAAGTACTCTGTGCTTTTTACGCTTTTCGTCTTTGGTGCAGTCTGACACGATGTCAATCTGACATTTCCACTCCGAATTTTTAACATACAAAAATTATAGTTTGGTTATCATTTTAAATTTTATTAAAGACTTAAATTGGTAGTAATAATGACGGCTCCAGCCAGGCGACAATCAATGGAAACAATTCTTACATACAACAACGCAGATCTATCAGTAATTCTGACTTTTAGTAATTCGTTGTTTACTTGTTCCCAACTTGTGGTTGTGTATTAACGCGGAACAATAATTGATTAGGTATTGCTAAAATTTCCGCGTGGATAGGTCTCTCTAATCCAGCGATTTATGTCCTGTATGTAACCTAATTCGTTTAGACTAACCTGAAACTTGCAATAAATGAGTAAAGTTGAAATAATTCAGTTCAAGAAACATATTTCAATTCAAATCTTAGCTACAATTTTATTAACATTGATGTGTTAACGGTAAGTTTAGGAGGATCAGTGGTCGGTGGTGTGGTCCACGACAAACATTATGGACATGGAAGACGCGGCGGCCCGCAGTGTTGCGCGGCGCAAGCGCGGGCGGCGCCACCTGCGCATCGGCTCGCTCGCCCTCAGCGCGCTCATGACCATGCACTGCCGGTTGCCGGCGTCAGCACTTACAGGCGGACTCTGTAAGTATCCTACTATAATCCTACTTAATTTTTTAAATGTGAAAGTTTGGATGCTTGTCACGCAAAAACGGCTGAATGGATTTTGATGACATTTGGCACACAGATAATTTATAACTATTGTCGATCATGGTGCTTGCAACACAGAATAATATATTATTATAGGCAACAGCGTTGCAAATTGCAATATCAGGACCATAAATTGAAAATAAAAAACATCTATTACAGATAAATAAAATGAGAGAGTGTCTGTTTGTAATATTAAAATAACCGCTTTTTACTAAATGCTTAAGGATGTATACACGGTACATATACCAAAATATATTTTTTTACAATTTTTGTCTGTCTGTCTGTTTGTTCCGGCTAATCTCTGAAACGGCTGGACCGATTTTGACTGGACTTTTATTTTAGAAATTTTATATATTTTTATTAATATATACATTTTTGTTAAATTTCACGAGGACGAAGTCGCGGGCACAGCTAGTCGGAACTAAATTCCTCAAGTAAAATCCGTGACCTCGTGATTTAGAGTGGGTTGTGTTCTGCATGTAGTTTTTACCGAGCCCCAATGAGAAGGCGTGAGTTTTGTATAGTTTTATAATTTATTTATTGACACCAACAATATAAACATTACAACAACCATATTGCGCGTATTTTTACTATAACAGATATTTGCATACCTTTTAAGGTAGGATATTATTTAAAGAACTTTTGTTGTAATTATGGATCACCTCATGTACCTACCCATTTTCATACAGATAAATGAGATTTGAGAGCTCGAGTTTTGTAATAGTGTGGCTCGTGCTCTGGAATAAAATGTTGTTTCAGTTTTCTTCATGGTGTTCCTGATCGGCGCTGTGGCAGCTCTTGCAAACCCAGTGCGACATTTTGAAGTGTACCTTGGACAATGGAGCATCAGCGGCCCCGGTCGTGCTTTTCGAATGATTCCGATGCTAGACGGTAAAATATGTTAAATACCTTACTAAAATTACAATTAGGAACTATGGTATTAATCAATCTTTCGCGTTATCTACACAGGTATCGGTATTGCAATGTGTGTTAATGCCTTAGTGCGCGCCATCACTTGCTGTACCATGGCCGCCATTGCTACGTCGTATGTGATCCCCTCTGTGGCCGATGCCCAGCTACCCTTCACGTACTGTCGGTGAGCTACGTTCCATAATTAATTAGGATTCGCTTTTCCGCAGACAGTAGCGACACATCTCTTGTTGAACTATTTCTACGAAAACTTCATAGAAATCGTCTACCAGAATCGCGTTGCACTGTAAGTGGGAGCGAACCCAACCGCCCTCTCATGGCCCGTCCTCGTTTGGCTGTTACAGTATTGCGGATCGCCAAGCTTTATTTAGTCATGTCAATTCGAACCATTTAATTTCTAATTTAATTTGATTTAAGGGATTTTGAATTGAAAAAATATGCTCCAAAGAGGGTGGATATTCCAAGATTACGACACAGCGTAAGTGTTTAAATATAAATCCTAAAGAATATCTACATATGGCTAGTTCTACTAATGGACGAATAAAAATTGTTATAAATATGACCTATCATACGTACTATGCTCAACCATTACTCTAGCACTAAAACTTTCGTATACCTAGTCAAAAATCTTACATGTTTTTGTGTAAAATATGTAAGATCTTTCAATGTATGGCTTGAAAGTGGTTTAGGGTGAAGAATGAAGAAGATTACCGTAAATTAGAGCCACCAGAAATTCCCCTATTAAAGTAGAACAAGCCATACTATTGATTTTCTTAACTATATCTACCCAGGTACTTCGATTTATTACATCAATGTTTGTGATTAGATGTGGTAATATATTACATCTGTCCCTTCAGCAACATTGTGTACCTAGTTTTGAAGAACTACACGAACAAACTATGCACCTACTAGACACGAAGAAAACCAGCTCTCCCTTGACATGCTTTTAAAATCTGCAGGCTAATTGTGTAACACAATAGGTAATAGTAGAAATGGCTTTCATTTTGAAAGTTTGACATGAATTTACGTTGTATAGCAGACAATTTTTTGGAACATATGAAGCATTGGGTTAGCAATACCCTTCAAAATCAGGCACGTCAAGTCGAAATTAACACACAACCATGTCTTAGCTATAGTTCAACTTTTAATTGCATTCAGTAACTTGGCAGTTCAAAGAAAAATAATGTTACCATACTAAAACGAATAGTGTTGGGGTAGTGAACGATTTTGCGTAAAGAACGAATGATAAAAATGGTTTCATTTTAAATTAAACCGTTTTTATCATTCCTTATAAAACTTTAAACTATCGTCTGTAAGATGTGGTAAAAGTAATGCTTTTTTTATTTTCTTCTAATATAAAAGAACTATAAATAAATTACCTAACTACTGAAAAACTAAACATGTCACCGCGAAAGCGCCTATCTGTAAAGATTATAACGTAATCTTATGCGTAACTATTTATTGTAATTGCAATAACACCATTAAGCCGGTGCTCCTGTCCTCTAGAATACTATTATAACCATTTGCATGCATCAGTCAAGTATCTATTGGTTTCCTTGAGATCAATGCCATCTATTGGCCACGTTGTAATATAAAACTCGCAGAGTACTGCTGGTTTGATAACTTGATAAATAGCTATAAAACTAATTACGATGTCTTAGTTAAAACTGTAGCCACAATTAAAAGGGTGTGGGGGTGTTTTATTGTTTTTGGGCTTTTAATCATTAGCCTTTTGGTCATTTGACACAGTACGTTTGTTTATGAGACATTGCTACCTACTGTGCGAAAATGGCGTGGATTGCGAGTTTTATGATCAATAACTGACTGCTATATTTTAATACGAGAACTAAATCAGTTTCAATCAAAATTTACAATTGATAAAGTAGCAAGATTATTTTACATACACATTTATTTGTGAATTCCTGTTGTTTGATTAAATTCCTTGAAAAACCGCAAATTTTGTAAGGTAGTGATGATTTGTGTAATAAAAAGTAACGACTTTACTAATTAAACTTTCATCTTAAAACGCCATTGGATTTGTGGAAACTAGCATTGTTTTATTATAAAAGAATTAACTGATAGCATTTGACCATTGTTAGTAAATTTTATAATACTTAGTAAATAATAAGATTCAGTACTGCTTTCTGTGCGATACGCAGTACTTCCGCCCACTTTGGGAGATGGTCCAATAATGGCGGCCGGACAGTATCGCGATGAAAGTGTCTAAAAAGGCTTAAGATTATAATTGTGCATAAGAAATCTTTGTAACATAATGTTTTGATTTAAAAGAGTGTCCGTGGAGTTTCTTGCCCGTTCTTCTCCATGTGAGACTTACTTTAGTTTTGGAATGTGCGCCTAGATTCCCTTCGTAACTCAAACTATCTGATTCACTGATAAATGAACAATCCAGTGTCTGAAAAAAAAAATTAAGTGTAAATAAATGGTTTGAGTTAAGTGTTGTGTGTGACTGAAAACCAACTACCTATATATCAACGAAGAATTACACCAGAAACATCAGAGACGGCGCTCTTAGGGTTTTCCGCCGTCTTATATATAACAAAATATACAATTTTTATCGTGCTTGACATGTTTTTAAGACAAATTATTAAACATCTTTATATAAAACTGGTACTGGCATCTTCCTGGACCTCGCCTAGGCATTTGATACAATATCTAGGAAAATCCTGATTAAAAAAATGTCGCTGCTAGGAGTTCGTGGCACTGCCCTAGACTGGTTTAATTCATACCTCAACGATAGAACGCAAAAAGTGGTGCTAGGAGAACATTCTAGTGACCCAACCACAGTGCAATTTGGCGTGCCCCAGGGCAGCGTGCTTGGACCTACCCTATTTATCATATATATAAATGGACTATGCGCCATGAACATCCCTCAAGCTAAAATTTTTACATATGCTGACGACACCGCAATCGTTTTCTATGAGAAAACTTGGGATGATGTTAAGATCTCGGTTGAAAACGGGGTTAAAGTTATTGCGAACTGGCTGCAACATAATCTTTTGACGCTTAATATAGACAAAACGAAGGCAATCAACTTTGCCATCTCGAAACGTTCCGCTCCTAAGTCTGTAACTTGTATACAGCTGCACTCCTGTCCTAGCCCAGAAAACTGTAGTTGCCCGTACATCGAACTAACAGATTCGATTAAATACCTAGGAGTCTTTGTAGATAACCGTTTGACATGGTCCACACATCTGAGTGCTTTGAGAGGTAGGATTCGAAAGATGCTCCGTATCTTTAAGCAACTGGGTAAGATTGCAGATGACTCAGTTCTAAAGATGATTTATTTCTCTCTCTGTAAATCAGTCCTTAACTATTGTATAATAGCATGGGGCGCGGCTGGCAAAAGCTCGTTAATAAAGGTTGAAAGAGCACAACGAGCTCTGCTTAAAGTTGCCTATAGACGACCATTCCGGTACCCCACAAACACACTTTACACCGAAGTGGGAGTTCTTAGAGTCAGACAGCTTTACATTCTATCTGTCACTCTAAGATTTCACATAACCTCCAGGTGCACGTGTATCTTGTCAAGTCGAAGGGTACAATGGGAAAAGGTTCGATGTCGTAAAACACTCGGTAGGAAGTCGTTCGGTTTTATGGGACCGCATATTTACTCAAAACTCAATGACCAACTCAAAATTCTACAACTCACTCATAGTAAATGCAAAATTACGATTACGAAATGGCTTCTTACACTGGACTATGATATGACTGAAAACTTATTATACTAAAAAAAGGAAAAAAAAAATCGTGGAGCGCTCTGATAGGGACAATTGTATATTATCTCTATTTATATTCTTATTATTCTTTACCATAAACTTCAACATAATTATATACATCGTCAGATGTAATATTCAGACAAACTCACTCGACACCAACACAACTACCTTAACTCATACACCCACACAATGACGCATCATCACACATACACACACTCCATAAAATCACACACAACATACATTAACAACATGTAACATACTAGGTTTATTCTCTTTTTTATTCTTTTATAATTTTAAGTTTTATTGTATATTCCTTTCTAGTAGATTACCAGTAAATTAGTAGAAATGATGAAATTTATTGTAACGTAGTATTTATTACATATATAGCAATAAATGCAGCGACCTTATAGCCCATAGACGCCTAATGCTTGATCTAACGCACCAAAACAATTCTGTCAACTAGCTGGGGTATGAGGAAGCGGGATACTGCGTTCTGATTGGTCCTACCAAGGTCATTACGTCTCACTAGAGATGGGACAGGTTTAAATAAAACACGAAGGTATCGATATTTTTGTTAAAATTGTACATAATAAAATGTTTAGTAATACCTATATTTAATTGGCTTTCTTACTTCCTATTTCTTAATATTTTTTTTACATGTACTTAATGTAATTAATATACTTAAAGTAATTAACATAAAATATAAAAAATGAAAACAAAATATCAACGTACCTATTTACTTCAATCATAACATAACGTTTTAAAGGAGTAACGTGGAGTTTCTTGCCCATTCTTCTCCATACGAAACTACCTTTTAAATGGTGCGACTAGAATCAAATCTTATTTCTTAATCTATTTTTTTGTACATTTTGACGTTTAAAAGTGCCAATTTGAAATAAATATTTAAGTTTGACCATTATACTAATCATTTTTGAAATGTATTAATTTTGTATATATCCTCCGAACAGTGTGTTTGTGCTGAGCAGACTTTGTAAGAAAAGCTAGCCGTGTAGAAATATATTTGTGCATAACACTCATTGACAAATCCACTACATGATTGGTTACTTCAGAGTGGAATTGATGGTTACTTATATGGGTACCTAAAATCAATCATCGTTTCACAATTAATTTAATGTCTATTGTAATTAGTGATTCAAAAGATCTTCGTATAAATAGTAGGTGTAGGTTTTTGCTTTATCGAACAATTTTCTTTGTGTCATAGGATTTGGTGCATCACTAGTTATGTTTACCAAATAATAGAGGAAAAGAGATAGCTAAAAAATTGCATTCAGAAGAAAGGGACGCAAACATAAAAGACATCAACGAGAGTCCTTGCACCTTTTTTCACCTACAAGTATGACCAGTATAAGATGAACTCCGATAAATAATATCAGAAAATAATTCTAATTATGATTATGTAACTATTAACTTACCGATGAAATGTTTTGCCATCCTTACGGAAACTCGAAGTTTGGCTATTATTACCACACCAACGTATTGTGCAAGGGGCCATTATAATATTTATTTTCACCAATTTTTATTTAGTAACGCGGAAGTGTTTACGGCTCACAGAAGTGGTCGCAACTGAATCGAAATTTTTGAGTGGTGACCTGTATCAGATCTATAAGTCTGATGTGTTGACAGACATCGGTCGCCTGTTATTAGGCGTCTATGGGTTATATGGTCGCTGAATAAATGTAAACGGAACGAAGGAGCCTGGATCTCACGACACAGGGAATCCTAGTGAGTTCCAGGAAGCAACGCATTTGAATGTAACTTTTAAAACAATAAATTATTCTTATTCTTATTATAAAAATGAATCCCTATTTCCCTTGGTCATGACATTACACGTGAACGGCTGGACCAATTTTGCAAATTTTTTTTTTGTTGTTATTGTTATTGTCAGGAGAAGGTTCTTATGAAAGAAAAAATAAGAATGGGGTGCTATTAAAGATTTATAAGTAGTTAAGACAGGACAACGTCTGGCGGGTCAGCTAGTTTAATATAAAAAGAAATTGCATGTAAGTACATTATTTCAAGTTCATTCAATTTAGTTCATTCTTACACCACCTCACTATCTTTTTTTTTGTCAAAATCTGGTAACCCTTCAACTGTCAACTTACTTACTGAATACAATTAAAAGTCGAACTATAAAAAATAATATTAAAAAAAAACTAAAAACCAAACTAAAAAAGTAGAAAATAATTTAATTATATTAAAAAGCGTGGGGTGCTTTTTGAGGTATTTTTATAATCAATTAATATCAAGCACCCCACGCTTTTTAATAGAATTAAATTATTTTCTACTTTTTTAGTTTGGTTTTAAAGCGTGTTTCTTAGTTTTTTAAGCTATTATTTATTTACTATTTTTTAGTTCTGCTAACTACAAAAGCGTGATTTTTAAGTTTTATTTTCTATTTTTTTTTAATTTTTGAATTGTCATTGGTCCTCGATAAGTCTACAAAGTTTAAATGAAATCTGACCGTTTGAAGTGGGTCAAAATCGCGCCCTAAGGAATCGGTTACAAACAACAAACATAAAGCGGGTAATAAAATAGTAGTTCGATAATTTAAGGCTATAATTATGTTCTAGTTGAGATCCTCAATAGGAAAAAATGCTACTGAGTATGAAAGTGTCACTATCGGTTTGAGCTTGGCCCACAAAGCATGGAGGAACGCGTCTGTTATCAGGTACAATGTGACTTCAGGCATCAATCATTCAATGGAAACAATCTTCCCATACTTCTTGCCCCATCAACATCACCGTATATGTGTATAAAATAACATTCAATTTCGGAAGTCGGTGACTTTGGATATGTATTTAAATTTTTTGTCACCGCCTTCCGAAATTAGTTATTTTTCACTTTGTAGTGTTTTTCCGGACGTCGGTTGTTTTTTTTAAGTTTTTATTTTTCACTTTTTAGTTAAAGTACCTACCCAACACCAATTCGAAATCTCATCATCCGTGGGGTCAAAATAATGCATATTTATGCGATAGCAGCAATCGCGATTGATTTGCTGTCATTTTTTGAAGAGTTCCGTTGTCTGTCTTCGAAAAGCATCATCAGATCTTTAAGAAATTTAAATGGGACCATTTCGGAATAAACCCCTTTAGAACAAAAAAAGAATTTTGCAAATCCCTATAGACGGATATATAGATATGACGGAGTTATGCCCGAACATACATAATATATATATATATATATACAAACATGTCGAATTGATAACCTCCTTCTTTTTGAAGTCGGTTAAAAACGAGTGTGATTTAAATTCCTTATTGCACTATTACAAAGGGAGTATAGGTATACTCCGTTTGTAATATGATAACCTTTTTTACAGTCCGTTGATTTTCACTTCTATTGCGTTGGTAGCATGATAAATGGCATCTGTAGTAAACAGTTGGTATTGTATTTTTTTTGCTTTTAATACTATCCTTTTATGCCTACGAAATAGAAGTCAAAATCGGTTGAATGGACTGTAAAAAAGGTTTATTTAAAAATGTCTAATCTTATTATAAATGGAGTATAGTTTGAAAAATTTGATAATAATGTTGCAAAATAAAGATTTATAAATTGTGTTATTATTAAGTTCAGTTAAAGTCTTCTTATTGCAGACGTGTATATCAGTTTTCATCTAAATTTAAAGTTTGCAACGAAAAATATACTGGAACATATCCTCCTATGTACATTACTCCTGCGTATAACTATTTCTAGTAAGTTCTAATGTTTGAAATTAAAATAAGTAATTTTGTAAGTGATTACATTAGTGTAGTGTATACATATTAATACCTACCACTCGAGTTATAGTTGTACTTTATTGTCACGGTCTTGTCTTTTGCAGCGTGGAAGTGATTAAGTTCCGCAATATGGAAACCTATTTGGGTCAATTTAACATACCACTTGGGGTGACCATCATTGTTGCTTGGCTTGTCTTGTGGATTTTCATCATTATAGAAAAACTGACATACGGTAAAGTAAGTATACACTTCAGTTAACGACCGTAGTGAGCTTAATGTTCTTTGACTAAGAAGTTGAAAATCGAGTGCTCGATATAATCCCGCCGCAATTAATATTATGAACCTGTTTTTTTTTTGTGAATAGCACTGTCTCAAGCGGACCCGTTTAGACATAATAATATTATTATAATAATTATCTTTTAGCTTATTTATAACAACATAAAGCCGTGGCTGATACTATTACCTTGTATATGGTGTATAATACTATTCGCTCAGTGTGCTTCCAACCTAACCATGGCTCAAACTTTACGTAGAGTCTTTAAGCTCGGTAATAGTCAGGAAACAATATCGGTATGTATAGCAACATTTATGTAGTCTGAATTGATCATTATGTTATTGCATTTCTTATCACAAACGCCCTAATGTTTGATTATAGGCTTTAGCAGATGCTATGGAAATATCACTTTATATTCATTCGCTCAGTGTCGGAACTGAGCTGATACATGGCAAAGCGTTGCATAGATATGGTATGTACTAATACAATATATACGTTTCAAATTCAAGTATTCATGATGAGGTAAGTAGGTACTATTTTTTTTTGCCGTTGTGTTTGTTTGTCAACGGGACGCTTGTCCACCGCCACCGTCAACGGGACGTCAACGAGTTTATTCGGACTGAACGTCACGTCCCGGTGACGGCGTTCGTTCGGATCGGTTCAGTATGTTAAGATGATTTTATGAAACTTATGGTAGATAACATAAAAGCCGGGCTAAGAGCGGGTGTAGGTGAACTAACGGCTCTAGAGTGCTCGTTATTACTCTCACACGATCGTCGTCTATCGGCCTATAAAACACATCGAACAACAATCGAGCCTCCTTTAGCTAATCTATCGACCAAGGCCAATTTTTTCAATAAGCTGAACCTTAACAAGATTCAGCACGGAGTATTTATTATTATGCTAGCTTCCGTCCGCGGCTTTGCGCTTCAAGTCCCTATACCAAATTTAATCAAAATCGAACCAGCCGTTTCGGAGAATAGCCGGTACAAACAGACACGATAGACAACTACAATTTTTATTTTTATATTTTTTGCAACTTCATTCAGCACATGATTCTAATCCCCACTGCGTTTAAATTTATAGTCGGTAATTTAAAAAATAAAAGGTTTTATAGAAAAGAGCGACTAGGTGTCGCACTTTTCTATAAAACAACTGTTTTTTAAATAACGACTATAAATTTCTGTTTTATGGGACTAGAAGAATCATGTCCTGAATTCATGATTACAGTTTGCACGTCGATGTCCCTACCACCCTATATACTTTCATATGCATTTAGTGAAAAGCGCTTATTTCGACATTACACGCACTGCTAGTTTGTAAAAGTTCTGTTGTATTTGTAGCGTCAGGTCACATAGACCCGAACCTGAGCGTCGAGAACGTGTGGCACTCTGGAATAGTGTTGATGTTGGCGGGCCTGCACACGGGCGGCGCTGCCATGTGCGCGCTCGTCGACTACAAGCACTACAACCCTTCAATGGATCATGATGACATGAAGGAGAGTATGTCATCAGGAATATTACCCACATCATCACAAGCCGTGTGCCCCATTGTATTTCCCACCGGCAACAATTACAACCTTTCATCTCCTATTTAACGCCTTTAGGGCAGTTTAGGGAATGAATTTTAAAAAATCCTTTCTTTAATGCTTGCTATTTACCTTAGGAACTGTTCACTCCACGTCTGGAGGTAGGTCGATGGTGACACGCGCTCATTTGATTGGAGTATTCTACGTAAGCTCCGAAGTCATGGTTCTGGCCAATCAGGGCCGATAATCTCAAAGACGTCAAAAAGAAATGTTTTTCTACCGCCATAACTAGTGTCCGACTCAACTCTTCCGCGGCTAGACTCGTCGTTATTTTGGGCTAAACCGGACAAATAAAACCCGCTATAAACACGTGTCTATCACTCTATAAAACGCTGTTACATCACATACAACACCCCCCGTTATATAAGAACTCTAAATCGCTCTAATACGCTTCTCTACGGTTCTCATGCTAAGCCTGCTGGTGTGAAACAAGCGTATTCATCTATATTCTACCCCCGCTCAATATATAACCCATAATCGCGTGACCAGGTTCTATCACATAACAAAAAATAAAAAAATGTAACTAAAACCTAACTAGCGAAATGTGGTATACCCACATTTCGCTAGTTAGGTTTTAGTTATATAGCTATAAGGGGGCGTCTATTAATTACGTGAGGCGTTTAGGCATGAGGGGGGAGGGGATCGATTCGACTCTCACCCAATCTCACATGGGGGAGAGGGGTGTCGAGTCGAATGTCACGTAATTAATATTGATGTATTTAGTTTCCGCAAAAAAACAATGTAAAATTGTGAGAAAACCGGGTTAAACAGGTTTGGCCAATATGGCTAAATCCTAGAAAATAATATTTATCGCGGCTATGCAACGCCAAAAAAAGGAGCACAATAGCTCCCGATTGTTAAACCGCCACCGGCCACTCGAATCAGCCAAACGCAGCGCATAAATCCTTCGCAAATAAGCACAGATTAACGTTTGTTTGTTAAATTTAAAATACGCATTTTGAAATAGATTGTGGGGTGGGGAGAGGATCGAGCCAAATGTCACATCTCACCTGAGGGAGGGAGGGCTCGAAAAATTGCCAAAATTGTCTCACGTAATTAATGAACTCCCCCTAAGTGCTCAATACTGTATTGCTTGCCACAATATAGTTGGTAAACATTAGCTTTAAGAGACAATCGTGGATCCTTTCGGGCACAGTACAAGAAATTTAGAAGGTAATCTAAATAATAAAATGTCTTTTTACAGGTACATTATGGATAATGCCAATGTACTCAAAATGTACATCGATGGGCACCCACTCTCATCTTGTGTGAGATTTTTTTTTAATTAAGTTATTTAATTCATTCATATACCTACATTAATTATGTGTTATACTCCTGAACATCGATTGTTATTATTGTATCGAATACTTTTACTTTATTCTAGGTCGACTCTAATATTTGGTGGGTTGGTGTTATCTTACTTGGTCGTGGCGTTTTTGTTGTTGAAAACAGTATTGCATACAATATTCGAATACAGAGTAAAACTTGTGTAAGTAGGCAAACGTTATCTTTACTTTGTAACGTAGATAACGCTGTTAAGGTTACACGGTGGAGCATACGGTGGAGGTCTGCCCGGCTTGGGCGGGGCACCGCCGTGTCCTCGTGGAGGCGATCTCGCGTCCGGCCCTGGTGCAGGCCATGGTACGGAGCGAGAGTGCATGGTTAGCCGTCACCTCCTTCAGCGAAGTAGTGATGCTCGCTAAGAGGAAGGCGGCGCACGTGAGGGAGAGGCAGTACATGCGCCCTCACGGCCGTAGCCTTCGCAAGAGACGCCCTGGGCGTCGAGAATCCCAGGCTAATTCCCGGCCACCATAGGCGCGGGCTTGCAGACGGCGAGTAATGGGTAGCTCGCTGTCCGGTAAGGACCAAGCCCGGGTCGACGGCGCGTTGTGTTCCACGCGCGCCTCCACATCTCTTTAGATGTCAGCACGAACTGGTGGGGCAAGGGCCGATGCCTGCCAGGGGGGCGGGTTGTTGCAAAGAGATACCGCGGCCCCTGGCATACAGGCAACTGAGGGAACACGGGTGGGTTGTAGTCAGTAAAAGTCTGACAAGCCGAGAAGTTATTTGATGAATTCCCACACAAAAAAAAAACGCTGTTAAGGTTTTATAACGTAACTTACTGGCTCGAAAGACGTTACCTACTAGTCCTGTCCATACAAAAAGGACGTTACATTTTTCTCGAACTTTTTCTGTGAATTCCAATTTATTACATTAGTTACTTAGATAACTCCTATTTATTTTCCAGAATTATGGAACAATTTGTCGTTGCTATTCTGATTTTATGCTGCATGGGACTAAGTTTGATATATGCAACGAATGTAAGTATTCTCCATATAAGAAGGTGAAGCAATATTACGGAAAAATAAAACATTTTGTTTTATGCACAGGGCGGCATAGCATTGCTCGAGAGTGTCGATGCAATAATGACAGGCGTTGGGATGTCGTTTGTGGTGGTAATGGAACTAATCTGCTTCCTGTTCGTGTACCGCAGTCGTGACTTCCTGTCTGACATGCAATTGGCTACAGAAGAAAACACGTGCGCTTCGCGATTAGGAGTGCAGTGGCAAATAGTTCCATTTATTATACTGGTATACATGTGCACTAAGAATAATCTGCTAAAATGAATGTATAAATCGACTGAACAATCTTTATTCTAAGCTGACTCAGCGTTTAGGTACATAAATAAAGGCGTCTGTCCAGCAACAATTGCGCTAGAGCGCGTTAGTTTAGAACGTGGAGCACCGTAGGTAGCGTGGTTTGATACCAGTAGCGAAAGCACCATATAACACCTATTTTCCTAGATTCCTACCGGCTTCCCTTCAGGGAGTCGCATTGGCAACTCTATCGCTATAAAAAATGGCACGTCAATACTGGCTACTATTGTCAAAAAATATAGTTACACTACGGGTATTTAATTCACCATAACATTCAAACAAAAACGGTTTTTTTATCTTTGTATTACAACAACAACAAAAATTTTTCTGAATTAACCCGGCGCCAAAACGTCAAAATCGGGAACTAAGAATTCAAACAACAGCGATCCCGTAATGATGTCACTTTAGGTCACCTGTCACCGCTTGATATGGACGAGAGCAAGCCACTGTACAATGGGTTATGACTGAGACAGATATAGAAAAATGCGTAAGCGAGAACGAGATGGAGGAATATTGCGCATTTTATTTGGTTTTCAACTGTTCAATCTTATTGTATTTAATTCTTTACATGCCTATATTAATTTTAGAATGCTAGTAAGTTTTCATTATTGACAAGTCAGTAAGTTAAAGCCGACTTCGCTTCGGCTTCGGCTTCTCTCTTAGAAAAATAATTTACAAAATCAAAAAACCCGACTGCCTCAAAAGCGAACTTTAATTAAAAAAGATGGAAACAAGAAACTTGTTTTCAAAGGATGACTATTAGACTGAATACTATAAGCAATCTCATGCAGTCGGAGGCAATAAAGGTCTTTATTGTTAAATTTAAGAAGATGCCTATAGATGGCACAATATGGCGCCAAAAATCAGCCATTTTTTTTTTCAAATTCGATATATCCAGTGTTACTCTCACTATTAAGACTAATCTAACGGCACCTCTCAAGCTGAAATCAATCAAGCCGATTAGGCTACAGAGCGTGCCAAAGAAATATACATACATACACTTGAAAAACATAACCCTCCTGGCGCAGTCGGGTAAAAATTTACACCTCGCCGCTGCTCGATACCGCAAAACAAAGAGTATGTAAAATAAGGATTGTTTAGTCAATTTTACCAGATTTTACTATCGATCTACCTTTTGATTTATAGGTATGCAGTGAAAGGAAAATTTATTTAACAAAACATCTTTTCAGACCGCTCTTGGTATGAAATTATCAGTGCTACCCGATGCGGAGATGGGTCCCGCGTATATGGGCTTAGCCGCAATACCGTTAGCAGCACTGGTTTTTGCTGTGCCACTGCGTACGATTCAAAACGTCTACAAGTTCATTCAACACAAACCACCAGCCAAATGACTACACATATACGAGACTGCTGAATCGAAATAAATATTATATTTAAAAGAAATGGTTATTACTTATTCGTAAAAGTTCCTACATACTATGCCGGCGGGATAGTCAACGGACATGCCGCCAATAAGGTCGGCGGCCGACGGCCTGATAACGTCAGCAGCATACACTGCAAAAACAGGCTGTGCCGGCGGCATAGTGTGTGAACCTTTAGAAGGGTTTCAAGAAACAAAAAACACAACTGATTGAAAATAAATGTTTATTTTATCAATCATTTAAAATATTTATAAATATTGTTCTTTTGTACAATGTAGCAACATGTGTACACATGATTGATGACAGTAGCCTAAGTGAGACTCTCATAAAACTTACAGACGCGAATTAATATATTTTAAAAGATACATTCGAGGGCGCCTAGTTTACATAAGCTGCTCATGTTCCGTACACTATTTACACAACACCTATCTACCCAGCCTGAACGATTCAAAGGTTTGAGTAATTAATTGTTCATTAGCAAATAATAATGCAAACATTAGGAAAACTTTGAATCTGCATCAGATTGATATCATGGGTATTCTACTATGATCTAGTGTATGCTATGATCTATTTCACAATATATTTAAAATATCACATATGTACAAATTATTTTCAAAACTAAATCTCAATAATATCAGCAATGTTTCTGTGACATGTTGACAGATGAATAAATTCGTAAGTTAGCTAAACTTAGGCCATCGATTGCATCGTATTTAATTAATATTTTATGGCTATATTTTATATTCACAGTACCTATACCTACTAAAATCGCTAATCAACAAATCAATAGGTATATTTCAATTCTACATAGAATCGACTAGATCTCTATGCAATGGCAATCAAACAAACGAATTGTGCAAACAGTTACGTATACAACTATTGGAATAACCTAATGGTACTAAGGACAATGAGAATCAGCGCTTTTTGAGCTTGCAAGCGGTAAATATTGATTTGTTGATGTGGAACATTTTTAGCAAGTTGGCTAAGCCACAAATAGGCCAAACTTTATAACGAGAATAGTTAAATTTAGTTACCAGTTCATAAAATTACAAGATTCTTTAAAGTAGTGGAGTTTCACTGGTAGCAGCCGAGCCATCAGTTCGATATGCGTATTCAAATCGAATCTTGTATAATTATGATTTTATACATTTTATTGACAACATCTAAGCACACTTTGATTAACGATTGACATTCTTATTCGATCTCGATAGGCCGTCGGTCGACTGCAACTTATTAATACTTTCGAATAATTTACTAAACCTGCACAATCAATTCCATTCAAACCCGGTCAAGGTTCAATTCGAAGGCACTCCTCGCACCACGTCTGCGAGCGGGCCTGGCCCACCCGCTTCATAACAGAATAAATTACAATGAAATTGCTAGAGATCGTCTAATCTAAAACTGAAGACACTCCCAATGTGTTTATGCTCACGTGCAAAGTATGTGTACAGATACAAGCCACACAAATTGGTATTTTTCTATTAGTAGTTCAGTCACCGGCCATACACAAAATTCTACATGCCCAACGTCCAGATCTGTTGACCAGCTAGTGCATAAATGACGTGAACACACGAAAGAGCGAATGTTTCGTTCCACACAAAGCGCGCGCTCCGTATCATACCATGCCACACCTGACTGATCGCACTATAAGTTATCCTCTCAGTGCGCAGGCGAGTCAAAGTTCACAGTTAAATCGCCGCACGCAAGTGTTGCAATAAGTATTTCCTGTCACATATTGAAGCAATCGGGATCAGTGGAAGGGCGTTCAGTTTTAGCCCTCGTATCCACGGGCGATTTTTTTCGCGCACTGTATTTTCAACGCACTCCTTGGCGCCGTGAGATGAAAATCCAACAATGTGTTATATTATCGCACGGAGATGTACTCTGTTGGATTCTCAATGCTCGGCTCAACACCGAGAATTTGTTAGGCTTAGATTAGACGATCTTTACGCCCCGAGAGTGTCGTGCACGGCGCGTGAGGGCGCGCGCGGTCAGGCGCGGCGCGCGCTGCGTCAGAAGCGCCTGAGCGCGGCGGGCTGCTTGCGCGTGGGCTGCACCGACAGCGGCGCCACCAACACGTCGGCGCCGCCCGACGCGCCACCGCCGCTCGTGCCCATCTCCTGCCACAACACACGGAACAAACTGGTCACCACGTCTTATCTGAAGGCCAATCCCCGTAATTAAAAACGTTCAAAATCCAGTCACAATCTCATCGCGGCTACAATCAACGATAAATAATTGCCATATCTGTAGGGAAATTAGAAATATTTTAGACAAATTGTGATTGGAATGCGAACATTCTTAAAAATACGGGAATCGCCTCTCTGCTGTATTTCTATGCCAATAAAGGCAAAATCTACTGCGAGCACTAGCCAGAGCGGTACCTTCTAATCCCGACAGGGCTGCATGGATAAAAAGCTTTGCGCTACGGAAGTTACTGTTGATGATATTTGTCTATGGCGCCTTACCGATACCGTAGTAGCGATGTTTTTATAAGTAACTAGCTTTTACCCGTGGCTTCGCTCTCTTGGTCTATCCCACAGGAACCGTGCGTTTATTCTAGATAAAAAGCCTATATCACTGCCCAGCCCATAAACTGTCTCTATGAAAACAATTACGTCGATCCGCTGCTCCGATGCTGCGTGAAAGGACAAACAATGAAATCAACAAACATTCGTCCGCATTCATGTATTATATTAGTAGAAAGAAGGATGGTGATGAATGGAATGTGCAAAAGATGATATGTATAGAAGGGCGACTAGGCTCTGGACAGAAGGACTGCATTTCAACTGCACTCCCACAGCAAATTTGCAGTTTGAATGCAGTTAGTACGACTGCAATAAAACTGCAAACCAACCGTGCATCGCGATTGCAGTCGGTGGGCAGTTCCAACGACGGCACGCTGACTGCATGGTCGACGTGCAGTTCAAATACAGTTAGTCCAACTGCAAACCGTAAATTGCATTTTTTTTGTTTCTAAATGGGCCGGCTCTTGACCTCGATCACGCCTGATGGAAAGCGATTGATGAGGTCTATGATGGATCGAGCGTGCTCAGAAAATGCCTGTTCACTCTTGTTTTGAAGGTGGACGGGTTAAATGTGGAAGGGAACACAGACGCAGGCAGAGAGTTCCAAACTTTGACTGTGCGCATAATAAATGTGGAGGAGTAGCGCTGAGTACGACTGGTCGGGATATCAACCAAGTGTGGATAATAACCCGGTAGTCACCGGACTACCAGGGTACTTTTTATTACCGAATAAAAAGGCGATGGTGGGATCAGGTCGTGGAGCTCCTGCGCACATTCTCCAAAGTACAGTCTGTAGAAGACCGATAGGAAGCAACATCACGCCGATGAGCCAAGCTGTGAAGCTTAGCCACCAACGTTTCGTCGCCTATGAGCCTTTTTGCTCTGCGTTCCACCGAGTCAAGGGCAGCAAGCTGGTATTTTGCTGAGCCAATAGCATATTTTTTGCCATAAGTGGCTGTAATACTCCATATAAGAACGCACTTGAGCTTAATACAGGCTCAAAAGCTGTCCAGATGTGAAGTATCGCCTCACCTTATTTAGGATGCCCAGCTTTGTGGCTGCAATCTGTGCTATTGACTCGATGGTTGAGCCGAAGTTGAGATCGGACGTCAACTCCATGCCCAAAAGCGTTAGGCGGTCGGTAACGGGTACAAAATTTGGGGATAGCCGGAATTTCAAAATTTGGGGATAGCCGGAACTGGCTCCTTTTGGCAGTAAAAAGACACGCCTGTGTTTTTTGAGCATTCAATTTGACCAGATTGTCGTCACCCCACCGGGAGAGTCGCAGAAAGAACAGACCCCTGAGGAAAACCGGCATAAATAGCCTTATGATCTGACGAGCAGGCATCTATGACCACTCTGATAGATCGATCACTCAGGAAGTCGGTAATACAGTTGCAAGTCAGTAAGGATGCCGAATGCAGGAAGCTTACCCAACAAACTAACATGCCAGACCCTGTCAAAGGCCTTTGAGATATCAAGCGACATAGCAAAGGCTTCGCCGTGTTTCTCAATGGCCTCACCCCAGCAATGCGTAACATACACAAGAAGGTCTCCAGTTGACCGACCATGACGGAATCCGTACTGGTGGTCACTGAGGAGATCATTGTCTTCTAGGTATGCCAGCAGCTTATGGTTCAGTACCCTTTCCATTACTTTACACAGTATGGAGGTTATGGCGATTGGTCTATAGTTGACAGGATCAGCACGGTTACCCTTTTTGGGCACTGGCTGTACATTTGCAAGCTTCCAGGACTCCGGCACCACTCCGGTTTTCAGAGACAGGCGATACAAGCGCGTCAAGACAGGCGATACAAGCGCGTCAAGACAGGAGACAACTCTGGAGCACAGCTATTCAGGACTCTTGCGGGTATTCTGTCATGTCCGCTGGCTTTATTCACGTCAAGACAGCATAGGCCCTTGCGGACCTCTTTTAGATGTTTTGAAATCTGCAGCATTGTGGAGCCACAGTGAAATATGTTAGGTGGAGTGTTGGGGGCGTATCAATCAAGGCGTGAATTTTCGGCAAAGATGGAGGCAAAAAGGTTTTCCTTTTCTTGCGCGGTATGAGCCAGCGTTCCATCAGATTTCGGCATGGGAGGCAGCGAAGAACGGCAAAAGTTCGTTTCGACTGATTTAGCCAGGGACCAGAACCCCTTGCTACCCGAAGGGTTGGACGCCAACTCGGCCGCAGTTCGTCCAACATGATCGAAACGCGCCCTCCGTAACACCCGTTTGCAAACCTTGGCGGCAGAATTATACGCGCTTTTCAATGCCATCACGAGCATCCTGACTTTCGCCCCTGTCACTGCGGGCCGAAGCCCAGGCCTGATATGCCTGCTCTTTAAGCAAATCGGCGACAAGACGCGTTATATTAGGGCTGAGCCTCGCAGCCAAGTGGAACGTCTGAGAATGGGATAAAATATTCCATTCCCTGACGTATCACATCAGCAATTGCGTCAGCACAGTCTGAAGGGTTGCGCGATGAGAAGTAAATTTGCCGCCATGGGTAAGATGCAAAGAAGTACCGTATCTCATCCCAGTCCGCTGACCCGTACTTCCATACTCGCCTCTAGGGCTTAAATCTAGAGAAGAACAGGAAGACACGGATTTCAGCAAACAGTGGTCAGACGATCCGAGCTGAGCCCAGACCGATACAGCGTACCTGTCCGGATCTGTTGTCAGCAGTAGGTCTAAGCAGTTGGGTGTGTGGCCATCAACGTCCGGAACGCGGGTAGCTTGGTCAACCAGTTGGTGGAGATCTAGCGATACCGCAAACTTGCGCGCCTCTCGTTCAGCATGGTTTAGTTTTCTGCAGGCTTAGCATGACGCTTTCTATTTTTACGAAGAATAGACAGTGCTTTTTCTATACAAAGTCACATCTCGTTTCTCAATTTTTTTTTTGACATCGCACCGTGGATATCCTTGGGCACGCCACGATTGCGGCGGTAAGCCCCTCTTTGAGGAGTGGCTTGACAGGCAGCACGGCGTCCCCACCTTCCGCCTGACGCAGGTCTCAACGGACACGGTTGTTTCGGGAGGTTCCTGTTTCGGATAAGGCGGAAGGAAACGCCCGGGTGTTTCCACTGCGAAGATCGCCCTGAGGACACGGTGGTGCATACGGTGGAGGTCTGCCCGGCTTATGCGGAGCAGCAATGCGTGTCCATGTGGAAGCGATTGGCGGCGGCGATCTCTCGCGTCCGGCCCTGGTACAACCATGGTACGGAGCGAGAGTGCATGGGTAGCGAAGCAGTGATGCTCGCAAAGAGAGAGGCGGCGCACGTGAGGGAGAGGTAGTACGTGCGCCCTCACGGCCGTAGCCTCCGCAGGAGACGCCCTGGGCGTCGGGAATCCCAGGCTGATTCCCGGCCACCGTAGGCGCGGGCTTGCGGACGGTAAGTAATGGGTAGCTCGCTGTCCGGTAAGGACCAAGCCCGGGTCGACGGCGCGTTGTGTTCCAAGCGTGCATCAAAGAGATGTCAGCACCAACTGATGAGGCCCGGACAGGCCGATGCCTGCCAGGGGTGCGGGTTGTTCGAAAGAGATACCGCGGCCTCTGGCACACAAGCAACTGAAGGAACACGGGTGGGTTTTAGTCAATCCCACCCAAAAAAAAGCCGTGGGTATCCTTCTACAATCTGTCATTTTGTCTTTTGTTTCTAACAATCTTTGTCTAGGTCCTTTTATATGTAGACTATTTCAGAAGAATATTTCTTCCCAAACTGTCAAAATCACACAGACAACAAACTTTTTACTCGACGGCCACAAAGTATATACGATTATCTACAAAATCATGATTCGTTTAGAATGCATAACTGTGATAATTAATAGAAGAACATAGCTATCTTCTCCTATTGTACATCATTTAGTTAATAGTCATGTCTATTCTTCCGTCGACAATTCAGTGTTCGTGCTAAGCCTGCTGGTATGGAAACAACCATTCCCTATGATGGGCATGGGCCCAGAAAAACAAGCTCCGTTGACGGATATTTGTGTTGGGCCAATTCAGCTGCCTGTGTTAGATGATCAAAGAGTCTTGTCGTCTCCGGATCACCGCCGTGTGACCTGTAAATACCGACATAAATAGTTTTACGAGAGCCGGTGTCCACCAGCAGCCACAAAGTGGAAAAACCCGCAACTTCATAGCAGTGGAGACGTTGACAACATAATTATGTCATCGCGGACGTACACACAGACCCCAGCCTGCTTCTTAAACTTATGCTCAAGTGAGTATCCTGGGTAGTTTAGGTACGCCACGAACAAGTGCGGCTTTTCGGTCTCAAGGTGGTGATGGACCGGATTGATATTTGAGTGCAATCCACGAATATTAGTGAATTGCACTTTTATCGAGAGGAAGTGCCGCCGTTGTTTAAACATATTCCTTTTATTCTTGCGCTTCATGGGATTTTTTGAGTTTTTGAGTGTTTTGAGCTTAATTCGACAGAAAGG
Organism: Polymixis lichenea; assembly: GCA_949091785.1. Taxonomy (NCBI): domain Eukaryota; kingdom Metazoa; phylum Arthropoda; class Insecta; order Lepidoptera; family Noctuidae; genus Polymixis; species Polymixis lichenea. Next base: position 12,358,949 of record OX420933.1, on the reverse strand, counting down.
AAACTCACCCGGAGACTGCGCGGTCGCCCGAACCCCCCCGAAGATGACCGGGTCCTCCCTTCCAGTCGCGGAATGGCACGGTGGAACATTTTGTGATTTTTTGCGAGGTAGCGGGGCAGCCTTTCGCACGTGGTTGGCGTGCTAGTAAGCCCCCAACTTCCTGCGGTCGGGCAACGGCAAGACCGTGCTTCGAATCCCGGTATCCTCCAGAGTGAGTTGCCATGACGAGGTTCACTCCTGGGCTGAAACTAGCCTTGGACAATGCAACTGCCAACTCTAAAATTCCCCAAGGCACTGGTACTCTCACGTATCGACGAGACACAGCAAGCTGCTTGACGCCTGACTCCGGTGGGACGGTGGTTGCGAACCAGGCGGGCGTTAACCCTACCACCGCAAGGGAAGAATTGGCCAGTCATCAAGGTGTTGGGTGTGACTGTCCAGGATGCGCCGAGCGCTCAGTTCGTTCGAGTTACTGGTGGAACAAATTGCGCTACACGAGTAGGCTTCCTCATGCATCCCAAATTGCAGTACACGGTTGGTTTACAGTTTTATTGCAGTCGTACTAGCTGCATTCAAACTGCGTTGCTGTCGGAGTGATTTTGAAATGCAGTCCATCTGTCTAGAGCCTAGAGCCTAATAGAGAAAGAAGTATGGAAGAAAAAGACATGACGAGTTGTGCCGACCACAAATTAGTTGGGATAAGGCAAGAGCATTGATGATCAGTAGAAAGTAGGATGTTGAATACTCACGTTGATGTTATTGCAGCTGGCTAGCCTCATCTGCGCGAGCTGCGAAGCGGGCGTAAGGTTGGAGGTGGAGCCGAACGGCGAGATCATCGACGACATCGCGCGCTTCAGCTTCGACGGCGTTTTGTTAAACGAAAACGCACGACCCACCTGCATAGCATATGCTACGATTATTGTGTGAACTTATAAGTGCCACCACACAAACAGAGGGGCAATTCTCGTAATTTTAAGAACGTTCACTGTCTGATCTGTCAATCTGTCAAAAATACCTCGATTTTTTATACATTTTGGACATTTGCTTGTCGCTGAGATGATGAGACTGCGTCTAGATTTTGGACGTTTTTAATTACAAGAATTGGCCTTCAGATAAATTTATGTCTGCTTAGGGCCAAATCAAAAGAAAAGATACTTTATATTAAAAACCAAACATGCTAAAAACTACGTTCAATAAACTTCAAAGTCAGAATTTGGAATCATAATTGATCTTTTTAAATAATTCAAGAGAAAATTTAGACTTAAAACATCACAGTATGAATTTAAACAAAATGTTATCACAAGACAAAACCATGCCCCGTTTTAAAAAAGAACAACATGTTTTTAGCACCAATAGAGAATAATGAATATGTGTGTATGGATGACATGTTACAACACCACTGGTATGGCACGCTCACGAGATAGTTAATCACAAAGGATTTGAAGCTAAGCATTAACTAAGACATTCACTCCATCGACCCTCGCTCTCTCCGGGAAGACATCGAGGTGTTTACTAAGCAAGATACATTTGCAGGAAGAGTACAATACAATTGATTAAATAAGCGTTGTTGACAATACAATGTCGGTGAAATAAGTAACTCTCGACTGTTTACTGCGCGCGCACACTGATTCCTGTGCTTTAGCTTATAGATCCGACACCTACTTGCGCGACAGCTTACTTCCCTGCCTCGACACGAGCATGCTGTTCCACACAGCTAATTATATCACGTTATCACTAAGCGGTGTCCCTCTACTTATTATATTTACTAAATGAATAATGCTCCTTAACCCAACATGAGTACTGAATAATGAGTATGTTCATGCTTATGATGTGTTCAAGTAGAAGTGTATAGGGGTGTAGGTATGTGGCACTATCAATGTAAGCGACCGTTGTTAGAATTGCGATTGTTTCATACAATGTTCATCGCGTTAGACGGACCGCTTAAAAAGAAGCAGAAGACCAGATAAGTAGGTCCATCAAAATCAGTAAAAGTCAAACACACATCTAAATGGACCAAGCAATGCAGACGTCACGCAAATGTTAAGGTAACATACACAGGAAGCAGTGTGTGGATGAACATATTAGTTGGGGACGGAGCGAGAGGAGTGTGGCAGAGCCGCGTCAGACCTGTGCGAGTAAGTGAGCGCGCAATACCCATGTGTCTAGCAGGCCGGAGCCCGGCTCGGGCCGCAGCAGCCCCGTCAGCCCCGCCAGCGCCTCCAGCTACAACACAACCACGCTCTACTACTGCGCTCAACTGCCCTTAAACTACACCTGCCCTTAACTACACATTAGGAGTAAACTCATGTACGCATGGGCGATTTTTTCTCGCAACGATTATTTATCACGCACTGGATTTTTAGCTCTCGGTGTTCAGCTGAGCAATGAGAATCACGAATCAACAGAATGCACAAAAACAACACCGTTGGATGTTCATCTATCGGCGGCTTGCGTTGAAAATGCAATGCGCGATCAAAAAAATATCGCCCGTGGGTACAAGGGAATACTGTGCCGCTACGTGCTACACTACCACATCGGACACCACAGTTTGCTGCTTGTCGATACTAGCGACCACAGAGTAACAAAAAATGATTCCAGCTTCCCGCTCTTTACTCATATGTACAAACAGCTCAAAAGCACGATGGTTGGCTAGGGCATAGTCCGCATCATGGTGGACCATTTGTAACAAAATCAATAAGAATTTTGTTAGTAACCAGTCTTACATGACCGGCGAATCTGGTTTGTTAGACAAATATGCATACACTCCGTGGTCGCAACCCTCTTTCCTCTCCAGCTTTTCGTTTCAACGGTACAATATATTTACAAATTACCTGCAGCATATGAAATTTTGGATTGATATAATACAACTCCTAAGTAAGATTTCAAATTTTGAAATTCGGTGTGTAGATGAATGTATGACTATTGTTATAACACGTTGACATAATCGAATGCAAAACGACTGCAGACTACAATATCATGCCTTAGTTACATAGAAATGCTTATGACGAAATCCTTGAGCTATGTAGCACTCTGACATTTTGTAGAACTTACCAATACAACAGTTATATGCTTGTTATTTATATGTCCAAGCTAAGCTAATCTGTATCATCTAATCCATGCTTTATTCATTTACACATATTTTAAAAAGGATTTCGAGAGCCAAGAGGTTAACAATCCCATTTGTTTTGGGTCGGTGTATTGTTAGCCCAGCCAGACTCTCATCAAGATATCATTCAAATTCAAATTATGTTTTATGACGAATGCATAAAAAAATCATACCTTGATTCTGGTGCGCGCTGCGAATTTGGACACTTTAGACAGTGTGCTGAGCGCGAGTTCGCTCGTGTCGATATCGAGCTGGTGCGACTCTAGGCACGCCAGAAATTTATCCTGTAAACAAATTTCAATTTTGTATTCAGTACCGTGCCTGTAAACGGAGCTATCATATTTCCTGTAAAATTGATCAACAAAAAAAAAAACTAAAAAGAAAACTTACAGCATCAGCTTTGCAGACGGTGTTGGCCATTTGTCTGCAAAGTTGTCGAAGAAAGTGTGACTTGTCTACGGTTTCGTCGGTAATCATGAACGAGAAGAGTTTCTCTTTGAGCTCCTGATTGTTGCGGCACATCAGCGCGAATACGTTGTGACAGTCTGAGAACAAATATACACTTTTGTAATGAAGGAAAAAATTATAATTATTAATTGTGTTCCGATATTTGTCAGTGTCAGGCCCAATCAACGGTGTCGTGACATCAGATACTCCGTGCAAAGTATCGTAGCATTCAATAATGCTGTTCACATACACAACAGCATAATTATTAACTGCTGCCTGGAATGATTTCAAGTGCTATTTGATGCGTTATTTTCCCTCATTACGGCCCATAAAAGAATGTCGACAATCTAGTCAAATCAATTAAGCACTCTTGAATAATAAATTTCAAATGAAAATAGATTACCTTCAGCTTCCCTAATATCGACGACGCGTTTGACCGTGCTGAGTGGCATTAGCGATATATGCCTGTAGGGCTTGCTCGAGCCTATCCGCATCGTGCCGGTGCCGTTCGTTGGGCTTTTACTATTAAAAGCCTGAAACAACACATTAATCATCAATTCATTGCTTTAACTGATATTATATGAAACCCATGTAGCGCAGCCAGTTGTTGATACACGCTATCGCACATTGCCACAGAGAAATGAGGATTATTTCATGTCAACATACTCACTTTAGATCTTTTTTTGCAGACCTCCATAGTATCGGTAAAAAGGAACAGCACGAGATGGTCTCCCCGACCTGACAGCTCTTTGGAAAGTTCCACCACTTCGCAGCGAGACACGAACGATCGGTGAGAAGACACTAGGTGGGCCTGCGTACGACAGATCATGCATTAGTTAGTAATCGGCGTTGTCTCAAGTACTATTCAATTATGTGAGAACTAGCGACTCATTTAGTTTAATATAAATGTTTTAGGTAGCCATCATAAGCCTTAAAAATAACCTAAAATAGCTACATAACTAACAATTATACCCTTTTTAATACATTCAAAAAATAAGGTGACCATTAAAAATACGTACTTAATAATTTAGTGCTCGACTATACTCGACTCGAAAATGTATGTAGAAGTTTACATGGAAGTTTAACATAATCCTTCATAGAAAACCAGGTCGAAATTATCATGGTTGGAGAGGACTATTTCTTGACTATTTTTGACACCAAATTCAAATTCAAAAACGTAAGCTTTCCACGGTAATCAGGTGAGGATTGAGGCGAGAACGGCTCACCACGTAATCCACCTGTATATCTCTGGAATCCCTTAACGACTATATTCGAGATTTGGCAAAGTGTTATGGCTATTTTGTGAGTATTTTTTGGAATAGAACCTAAGTCCCAGCCGTTTGCTTGCACTGAGGTGAGGATTGTGTGAAGACATTCACCCCACAATCCTCACCAACATATAGATATAACTTCGGAATCACAATGCGACATTTTTTGAATCTTGGTGACTATTTATTCATTATTTTTTGGTGTTCTCAAAATTGATTTTCATGAAGTTCTCAAAGGTGTCCATTGTGTGGTGAAGGACATTAGTTATTTTGTATTTTAAATGATATAGTTTTACCAAGTTATATGCTGAATTTTATTTGCCCTACTATTTCCAAATGCTTAGACAGATAAAGGTACAGTCAGCGTCAATAATATCGGAATGAACAGACTGTTCAAAATGATCTAAACAACTATGAAAATTAAATTTTAACTCAATGACACAAGGAATGTTTCAGAATGAAGACTGAACAACTGTCATTCTGACAAGAACTTTCTCCAATTGAGATAAAGTTTAATTTTCTTGTTCAAAAATATCGAGAGATATTTTTGACGCTGACTGTACAAAAAACTGAAAATTATAGAGCTACACGCCAGTCGCCGATGTTTAAAGTAACAATAATAATTTGACATTGCCAGCACAGGATCAGCGTTAGGATTTCCCTGACGCACGGACAGCACATTGTACCAAGTTAAGCTAGGTAAATCGGTTAAACAACTATTCCACTCATCATGGCCATTCAAAAATCCTTCCTTACTTTCGTTATTTATAAAACTCTTGTGCAATATTTCATGCTTTTATTCGCAGCGTAAAAAGGCTGTGCGGTATGTCAGTGAATGAATGAATGAATTTAAGATTTTTATTAAGTAGATCATACCGGGCACTGATCAATGTCGTTGTAGATATCGAACATCTGCAGTTGCCCCTCTGTCTTGCGCTTGTCTTCGTTGATGTGCGACATGACCTCGCGCAGGCCCGCTAGCGCCTGAACTAAAGCGCCGTGGTCCGGGTTGTTTTTGTGCGTGTGCTTTAATATGTCTGTAAAAAGGGTCAACTTACTTTAATTTTTTAAATGTGTACTTTATGAAATCTTCGTTGCACATCGCTAATAAGCCTGCTTTTTTTATTTTATTTTTGTTAATGGGCTCTGGCCCTGCTCTTGACCTCGATCACGCCTGATGGAGAACAATTGTAACAAGTTTCAGCATTTCACGAGCGTGCAATCAGTGCAATTTATACCTTATTTCAATAAAGTAAAAGTCACATGTTAAACGCTCATGACTCATACTATGCTTGAGTTTGGTTCAAGTCTACAGACACATAATTTGCATACTCTACTGTATCGTGAAAGGGGTAGCGCCAGGGTTGGCCTTTTTTTAATTTCGCGCGTTACCCTGGCGCTTCCCCGTTAAGTTATTACTATTTTGAGATAAATAGAAAATTGTAACAGTGTACTTATGGGAAAATAAATGAGTAAAACTTACCGTCGAGTAATAAACTTATACTAGGTAACCGCTGCACTGGTCTTATTAGTAGCTCCTGTAAACTTTGTCTGCCACACTCTGGCTTGGTTTGACAGATTTTCAGGAATGCATGAAATCTGGAACAAGTAAATTATTTTTCTTATTTAGTGGAATGGTTGAAGATAAAGATTTATTGAGTGTATTTTTGTGGACAAGTGAAATGCTGCGGTTTTTATGCAATTTTTAAAACGTCAAAACTCATTCTTTTGTATCAGTTGGTATGATAAGGGGTCGGGGAAGCTTGGGGTTGGTCTGATGTTTTGTTATTTTGGTCTGTATTAGACTGGCTTTGCAGTCATATAGTGGGTGGTTTTTTAGTGTTTCGACTACAGGGCGCAGTTCCTTTTTTAATGTTTTATGAAAATGAAAATTCATAAAAAATGCTCTTTCAGTTATGAAATGATATGAAATGAATGATATGAAATATTTCATTAATTATCTATCGTATATATTACGCTGATTGTGGCTAACCTTGGGTTCTCACGGTCGCACTGTTGCAGCATCTCCTTGGTATTTTCGAAGAAGTTGACGAAGGGAGGGTATGCCTTCACCATGTCGGGCGTGTAGCGCAGCACCAGCCGACCGATGCTCGTCTCCTCGCTCCAGTGCGCTTGAGCGTAGCGCAGCTCTTCTAACATTCGCCTGAGAATTGTACCATTCATTAGAAAGCCACGCGCACGGCTATTACAACTTGACAAAAAACCCGATAATATCAAGACCCGTTGTGAGGTGTATTATTTTTTTGTTTCATTACTTTTCAATATCGATACTTGCCTAACACGTGGGTAAAGTATTGCCAGCTAATTTAATTTGACTCTGTATAGAAGATATGTATCGCAGAATTTGTAGCCATATATCGCACACCTAGATCTAAAGGGATCTAAGTCAAAAATTGGGAGTTTTGACTTATGCTTAAACATTGAATTCCGTAACTCACTACCTATCCAACCAATAAAACAGATTAAAAATATTTTTCTAGTAGAACTTGCAAAGCAAATATGTATACAGTTAACTTCTCCAGTGCACAGGAACATGGTAAACAGTTTTTGACCTTTTCTGAAAAAAAGTGCTTTTTTGAGTTAACTCTGTTTAGATCTAGGTGTGCGATATGTAACACAACGAACGTACGGAATACTCGATAGAAACAGTACTATACAGTCTTGATCAAAACGAAATCAAATTAATCGCATGGCGTTTATTTTTTAACATCTTTCATGATCGCTTTTCATAGCATACATAAACAATAATAGAAAAAAAAACTTACTGGTGTAGTTCATAAATAGGCGGTAAGTTTCCAAAAATAATTTTGAGTTCAGTATTATTGAGCAATGCTTGATTTTTTCCATTACTATTGTCGTCCTCAGCCATTTCTTCCAACGGTTGCTTGAACATCTGAAACAATAAACGAAACAATTGTTATAAATGCTGTTCCTATTATGAACTCTATAAAGTAATATTCTCTTGTTGAAGGTATCTTGTCTTACCATAACTATGGTATGTAATATCCCAACGTAATTGGACTCTGTTTGTAGAAGCTCCATAAAAACTTGTTGCCTTGGCGACAGCAGTTTCCGGACAACCGTATCGGGAACCTCCGACTCTATGAACACAAAAACGACGGTTAGAGCGGGCCGACAAGGCAAAGGTAATATTAATATAATTTTGTCGTTACGAGTTCACAAATATAAGTAGGTAGTGGTAATAAAAGAACAAATACATGGGTTCAATATCAGCAATGCATTCTGCATGTCGTCGCAAGTGTCGTCATTCTGTATCAAACACCCATGTCACTTGCGTCGATGATTGAGGTATGACAGACTAGACATTTCTTCTCCATTTTAATATTATTTCAGTTAATTTGTTTCTTGGAGTATTATTTGTTTTTTAGATACAATTTTGTAATTATTTCCTTGTACAGTTGATTATGACCTTGTAGTGGTAACAAAACCAGTAAGCTGGGGTCGCAGCTTGTTACTGGTTTTGTTAACACTGACGTGCGGCCTACTGTACATACCAATATATAGTTCACTCCACTGTTTACCCCTACAAATCAGTTTACAAAGGCTCGACTCACCCTCCAGCAGCTGCTTGCCGTCGGGCGAGGGCGTGCAGTCCAGCAGGTTGCCGGACAGGCTCAGCAGCACGGCGTCGCCCACGGACGAGCGGCGCTTGTGCAGCGCGGAGTCGCCGCCGCGCAGCTTGCGCTTGCGCAGGCGCTGCAGGTGCGACGACGGCGTGCCCGCCTCGCCCGCCGGCGCCGCGCCCGCCGCCTCCTCCGGCGCCGCGCAGCCTGCGCCCGCGCCGCCCACCGACGAGCGCCGGGACACCTCATCTAAATACTATCATTTCACAATTAATACAATTCGTGATATATTCGAAAAGGCCGATAAATTACTTTTAAAATTTTCATTAGATATTTTTAAAAAGGTTCAGTTTTGTTTAGTTTATTCCTCTCAAACGACGATTTCCCATTCTGAAATTGACTAAAGTGACATAACATATTTTAGTTTGACAGCACTAGATAAGATAGCACTGAGTTTTTAATTTAGTGAAAATGGTAATTTTGCTATTCTGTTGTTGTCAATTTCATTATCCTATTCGACAAATTTTGTGTCAACACAAAATTTTGAATGTCTAACTAAATCTGACTATTTTTAATCGCGATTAAAAAGATGTGGAATAAAATTAGTTGTCAAGAACTAAAATTCACACCAATACCTCGACTTAGGGCGCCAATACAGTACTGTATCTTTTTTCTTTTCTTTTTCTTATATCTCGAAAATGGTGTGTCCTATCGTAAAAATAATGAAAATTTCGACCCCCTTTATAAAACTCATAGGCTTATAAAACTCAACATGTAGGTAATAATTTTTCATATTTTCCACACAAAAAGTAAAAAAATCCATTTAAAACACGTCGAGGCTGCCCCCCCCTGCGCGACTCCGGCTCTAAAAAAACACGGGGTAGGGCAAACAAGTACAACGTTGCGAAGCCAAAAAATACCACGTGGAGTCGCGATTGTCAAATTCGATTTTAGTTTTGTCAAAATTATTTTCAAATTTAGAGATCTTTTTTTGCAGAATAGCTTTAAGATTCTCATAGCCAAAAGTAAGGAATTATAGTGATAGTTTAGTTAGTTTAGTTGGGTGTACAAGAGAATCGGCACCATTATTGACTTTAACTAAATGTAATTAAGATATTGGTACTTACGTCTTTGAACAGGTAATCTCGCTCGTCTTGCGCCTCCTCATTTTGTACAGAGGCCCAGAACCACTCGGCCTTCACGACGTGCACCCGCGTCGAGCAATCCGGCGCTACTACCGTATTGTGCTCGTCGACGACCTGCATACACACAGCTGCACATTAGGAATCGTAAACAAAAGACTAGACGTTTTCATCCTTCACCAATACCCCACTAGACCCGTCGAACGGGTTTCCTACTCAAATTTCGTGAAGGCGTACTCATATGCGTACGCCCCTTTAAGCATCTAAAGTTTTCAAGGTGCAAGATATATTTTATATGACATGCATACCAGCGAGGACCGCTTCGAGGCCGAGGGTGGCCTCTCCGCGGATATGACACAGACCATGACCGCTGATGTTCGATGGCATGACAAGCTACTATATTTTTAGTAGTATTGAATAAAATAGTGTTAGTACCGGCAGCGATATTCCATGGCATTGCGATATGGTGTGGGCGTCGCGGATGGGGGGCGTCGAGGCGGGCGGCGGCTGGTCGCGAGCGGGGCGGGGAGCAGGGGGCGGGGCGCGGGGCGGGACGGGGCGGGGCGTACGGGGCGAGCCGGCCGGCAGGCTCAGCAGCTCAGAGGCGCCGCAAATCGAATGGCGATGAGTGCGAAGCCACACGCTTTGAGGCGTTTTAAATACGGTGGAGTCGTCGAGTTCGTCTAGATCGGCGCCTCGATCTCTGACCGGGGTGGCTAGGTCCGTGCTGTCCACGGTATCCACTTGAACTGGTGAAATATCTAAATTCATTCCATCGAATAACCTATTTGGTGTCGAGACGTTTTTGAGATCTGAAGGTAGGTGGCATGCGTCTACTTCTACTGTATTACGTTCAGGGCGCTTTTCATACTTCTTTTTTCTTTCACTTCTAAACGAAGCTGTGAACGATTTAACACTGCGTCGTAACTTTGAGGCCGATTTGACGGTTTTAGAACTCCTTATTGAAGCAAATGAAATATCGAAAAATCCCGACTGCTTACTTGTGTTCATGGAACTTACAGATGCGCTATCATCTTCTTTGATAGGCGAAGATGTGGAAGCTACAAACTCCCCGGCCGGGTCGGTCGGCTTCACGCTCTCTGGACTTACTGGCTCTACTACTATTTCTCCCGTTGCTTTAGAAACGGAGTCTTTTTTCGTCTTTTTGAAAATAGTGGGTCTGTTTTTAAACTTAAAAGAGTCTTTTATTTTGAGCCTTTTAATAGACTTCCAGTTGCTCTCTTCACTTTTATCAGGGGATAAATTAGCGTCAACTGTGCTAACTTGGAAATTAGAATCTGTGGAGTTACGACTCCTTTTTTTTCCAGAAGAAATAGTGGTTGTTGACTGTTGCAAATCTTTGCCGCCAGCTGAGCTGGCCAACAGAAATACCGGTTCATCTTTAGAGTCCAGGTCACACAAACTTTTCGTTAGAGACGAGTGCAAGGATCCTGCTTCAGTGAGACAATCGACTAAGTTAAATACATTCATGGACTTATTTCTAAAAACTTCTCTCTTGTCTTTAGAGTTAATTCTATCAGACCCATGGACAAGCTGAGATATGTTTTTATTATTCTCTTTATCACATATACTGTATTTGCGCAATTCCACACGTTCAACATGCGGGGGACTATCGGTGTTGTCATAATTGAAACACAAATCGTCAATGAATGATTTCCCTACAAAACTAATACTGCAGTTATATGTTTGATCTCTGCTAACAGCTTTGGCTTGCTTCTCTCTAATACTGTTTCTCGCGCATTGCACGCGCTGGTCGCGCTCGTCGTGCGACACGTCGCCGCTGTCGCGCTTAGGGCTGGCGCGCCGGCCCGACAGGCGCGCCGACAGGCGGCGGTACAGGGAGCTCTTGGGAGTGGACTGGGAGCGGTTGGCGCTGGCGCGGGATGGTTGCGCCGAGGTAGGAGTACTCGGGTGGGGTGATAGGATAAGCGAACGACCGAAAGTCTCCCCATTGGCCATTACCTGAAACATGTGTGAAACACACCACGCAATGATGTAATGAAGCCATTCCAATACAAACATGCACGACGATAATAATATATTACTATCGTGATAGAGGTAGTTAAACACAGAAAGCGACTGCCTGGCGAAGATTTGATTTTATACTTGTACAGTTTTAGTTTACAAAACAAGTGTTCTTGATCATAATTGAGATGTATGAAAAGAGATGTTTGAAAAAAATGATTTATGAAACTGATCCGTACGTGAAGTTACGTCTACAACATATAACAGTGTTCTAGAAGTCTATATCTAGTGCATTAAAGTGGATAGTAAGAAAGCAAGTCGACAATTTATACAACAAATGAAACGAATGTTAACAACACTAGAAGTATGTAGGTGTGATTATATAAATGTCGTGTAATATACACACAAGCTGAATGAGGTATGTGCGCAATTATTGTACAACAGCGAATGTGAGTGAACAAACAATACTATGAAACTCGTGATAACATCAAAATGTTAATAAAATAATGAAAAGGAAACAATGGGTCGACTTTGCGTCGTGCGGTGAGGGGATGTGGAAGTGGTTCAAATGTCGGGCTAACCCGAGAGGCGGAAGACCAAATCGGGATAAAGGAAAAACAAAACAAAAAATCAAAGGAAACGCGCAAGAGTTTCTAATATTGAAATATCTATCGTGTGCATATAACATACGCAACGCTAGTGACATTGAGTCCGCTCTCATCATGTCGTTGTTTGTACGGATAAATTGTTAATCAAACACCAGCTGGCATTGAAGGCATTGCTAATAAATACGCAGTCAACGGAAGAAATGTGTCATAATACTGAAGTGTACTACTAGCTAATTTATATTGTCTACAATGTATCTAACTAAGAGTGATATGTATACCCAAATATATCTACGTGCATGCTGACTCCATAATGCTAAAATTAGTTAATAATAATGTGAAATGTGGCATGAAGTATATAAATAAACAGGTTTGCATGTTATGCAGAGGTAATCGTTCTGTGGGACATTTAGTGCCGTTTGGGAGGTTCTAAAATGATCATTACATTGTTAATAAACTGAGAACATTACTCAGATTATCGACAGATTGTAGGTTAACAAAACACTAGGGAGGACTTTTTGCTGGAGTATAATTGAAATTTGATTAAGTTTGCAGGAAGGGCTACTGCAATGTTAAAGGTGCAACTGCACTGCAGCTTCAGATTATTTGTAAACATTATGCTTTCCTCGTAGGGGGACAATAGAGTCTAGTGTAAGCTAAAGAGTGCTATCAGTTTTATAATGTTTATAAAGGTTTATCAGCTGCAATGCGCACACTATTAAGTGAACCACGAATGTGATTATGGAGGGATTATTTTGTGTGTCTGTGTGTGTAGTATAGAAGGTATGCAGAACTCACAACGTGCGTGCAGTCGGGGTCGTCGAGCTGGCAGGTGCCGCCGCCATTGCTGGCCAGCACCTCGCCCATGTGCAGGGTTTCATCTTCAGGGAAACCCACGAAACAGACGCGAGCGCCCGCGAACACTTTCAGTTTGTGTTCTTTCTGTAATTATGTTATAGATCATAAGTAAGAAAATAACAATGTGAATAGTAAATATAGTGAAGTATATGTAGTACTGCTCCTCTACGCCACGATGAATAAATTAAAAATTCTAGCTTTTTATAATATTTATAATTTATTTATTTGAAGAAATCACGCTGTTTACTATCCGTTACTTTTAATATTACAGTTTTAAATCCTACATCACAATCAAAACTGAACTCGGAATAAAATTATAAGCATGATGTCCTTCAAAAAGGTCAGGTGCATAGTTCTCGCAACCGGCGCGTATGGCCAGATGTGTGAATGTGGTTAAAGCAAAAAGAGCATTTAAGAATCGTAGCAGGTGGAGTTTGTTTCTATGGAAAAAAGGCGTAAGTTTATTTGTGTACGTTTGTAGGTACTTACAATGACGTCATCATCGGTGGCTAGGCAGGCGGGGTCGTCGCGGCGCTCCCAGCAGGCGTCGACCCAGGACCGCGCGAGCACGGGCAGGCCGAAACCTGACGCGTACCGGTACTTATCGCCCGTCGCCGCCGCCGCGATCAGGTGCGTCACTTTACTCGACATGTCCTTGCGGATCGACCCGCCCATGTAGTGGATCAGGGTTATCAGGTACGTCTGCCGAATAATACTGCCATTGTACACGGAACTCATTCATATTTGACCTACAGGCATCATTCTGTTATCGGGTGAACACAAAATATCCACTTGTGTATCTTAAAAATTATGACCATAAATACGCAGCTGTAACTGTGTATGATGTAAAATTAAACAGTCGTTATTCATATAAAATGCCAACAGATTTGCTGAAATTGAATATGAAGTTGACATGTTGATCGATATCGTCATCCGACAACAAGTGTTACAATTTTTTCCAAGATATGGGCGGGTTACGTAAGCGTCGTTGCATAAACATTCTACTAACGAACGTAAACGATTTTTTAGGTGTTAGACAGGGAGACGTTATCTCTCCGAAACTCTTCACTGCTGCACTGGAAGATGTCTTCAAAGTTCTGGACTGGAAAGGGGCTGGCATCAACATCAATGGCGAGTACATCACTCACCTTTCGGTTTGCCGATAACATAGTTGTCATGGCTGAGACCATGGATGACCTCAGTATAATGCTAGATGAACTCAGTACAGTGCTCGATGAACTCAATAGAGCTGCCAAAAGAGTGGATCTTAAAATGAAAATGGACAAGACAAAGGTCATGTCCAACACCCACTCTCATAACGGTTGGAGGCGCTGCACTCGAAGTTGTGGACGAGTACGTTTACCTAAGACAAACTGTCCAGTAAGGTATGTCCAACTTCGAGAAAGAGGTCAATAGTCGAATCCGTCTCTGCTGGGTAGCGTTCGGGAAGCTTCGCAACATCTTCTCGTACCACATACCGCCGTGTTTCAGGACGAAAGTCTCTGATCAGTGCGTGTTGCCAGTGATGACTTATGGAACCGAAACGTGGTCGCTCACAATGGCCCTCATAAGAAGCATTACAGTCACCCAAAGGGCAATGTAGAGGGCTATGCTTGGAGTCTCCCTGCGTGATCGAATCAGGAATGAAGAGATCCGCAGGAGAACCAAGCTAACCTACTTAGCCCGGAGAATTGCCAAACTTAAGTGGCAGTGGGCAGGGCGCATTGCTCTCAGAACAGATGGCCGATGGGGCCGAAAAGTTCTGGAGTGGCGACCTCAAGTTGCCTCCCACAAGGTGGAACGATGACCTTGTGAGGGCCGCAGGAATCCGCTGGATGCGGGAAGCACAGAACCGGTCGAAGTGGCGGAGCTTGGGGGAGGCCTATGTTCAACAGTGGACGTCTTTCGGCTGAAATGATGATGATGATGAAACGATTTTTTAATACATTTAACTATGACAAAAATGATTGATTGATATTTGGTACTAACAAGTTCATCCTTTTTCCGGAATCCTGAGAAACAAATGACGGCGCCGCGCATCGCCAGCGAGTAGAGGGGACGCGCGGTCGCCGGCGGCGGCTCATCGCGCTCCGACAACTGTAGGACTGCTGTTGGACCCAGCACCCTGTAATACATAAAAAACAATCATTCATTACGGGTCCCAGTGTAAAATACAGCAGTTGGAAGTCACCCAGCTATTATGAGTGACGTCAAGTCGTGTTCTCGTGGATAGTATCTATCGTCACCGTCTGAATCTTTGCTAGACTGGCCTATCAAATGCCGCAGTCCTCATGATCTGTGGATCCATCTGTTGACGGAATGCTGGAAGCTAGTGAATTTGATGACAAATAAAGGCACGTTTATGCCATTTGGTGGACTGTGTGTATGCGCGCAAACAAAGGAAATACTCCTTTGTTTCTATGAATCTATATAACGTTTTTGTGATCATCCGTCCACAATAAATATGAACGCCGCTATGTACACGTATGTGGTGATAAAACAAACTATTCTGCCTTGTCTGATTTAAATGAAATAAATACTTTGAGTATGCTGTTTGGAATACGACTATTTGATTGTTGACTGATTAATATAAACCGCGAATCATTTTGAATCATTTCATGATTCGTAATAACTTTTGGCGTGAAACACCCCTCGACGATACCGCGCTTCCTGGTTCAGAACTTCCTGTGGTTTATTTATTCGTAATATATGTAGGTAAGTATTAGCAGGAAATTATTCAACATTGCACTGATGGACATCTCATTCCAGGACATAATAAAATACTCATTCTTTTATTAGAGCAACTCGGTGAAATATTTAAAGTTGACCTAGATCTATCAAACTGAGGCTTGTGGCTAAGTAATAACAGCCGAACGGGTCGATCGACCAGGTTAAGCTCGCTTGCCGCGGTTGGTCCGTGGATGGGTGATCATCTTTACATACCAAGACCCGTCCGTGCCTCTGATAAACGTTGAGCCGTTAGTCCCGGCTGTCACACGTGGATCTTTGAGAGTTGTTGCGGATCGGTTTGTGGAGGTCAGATAGGCAGTCGCTCTAAGTAAAATACAGATATTCAGCTGCATCCGGTTTGACTGGAAGCAGACCCCAAACACAGTTGGAAAAAGGCTAGGCAGATGATGACCTTGATCTATCAAACTTGATAAAACAATGAATGATTAACAAAACAATAACAATGAAAATGACATTTACTATAATTGAATTAATTACTAAAGTCGTCTACTGACTGTAATGAAATCAAACAGAATCTGTTCATGAGTAGTCACTAGTGCCAATACAAACAGTCGCTATATTGACGCAACTGACAGTCAACATCTTCAATAAATCATTTATACATACTAGCTCTGCCACTAAAAATATGTACATACTTGTATCAATGTTATATAAAGATATAAAAGAAAATGATTGCCATATGCATTATTTCATGGAGAAAAATTCTATGGGTCGTAAAACTCTTATTTACTGCTACGTATTGTGTACTCATGTGTTTTATTATTGTGGTTGGTTTCCAGGTCAAGCCGACATTATAGCGCGCTTTTATTTTATGATGAGTAGAAATATAACATTAAACGCCTCAAAATTACAAAAATATGTAAATAACGGAATATGCATTAGCATAAAATTCCGTATGTTTTTATGAATGAACACAAGACTCTTAAACAGTCTACTTTTAAAGTAAAGTGCCCAATAGAAAATCTAGTCCCTCGCATGTGCTACAAGATAGACTATCAGTATGTTATTAGTTTAATTTAATGCATATCAATTATATTTCGCAGGCTAAACTGATAGTAGCACATTGATACAGTTAGCAATTTGCTTACATCCGACTAATTAGTTGTCCTTATCTGTAAATGCGAAAACATCAGCGAGTCAAGTCACGGCGGTCCTTCCCTTTTATGTTGGTTCGTAGTTCAAAACTTAGACAACAGATACAACGTTCGTCCCCTTTTGTAATTAAACCTAGCGGTGCATGTCCGGTGTTACCGCGCACTGAATATTAATGATTTTCCTTTTAATTTTATGAACCTATTCATTATCGGATGTCGGTACCGGAAAGCGTATTATCGGAATTATCGGAACTCAAATGGAGTTGGGCAGGACACCTGGCAAGGTGCAGTGATGATAAGTGGAGTAACGCTGAGACAGAGTGGCGTCCAAGGACTAACAGACGAGATGTCGGTCGTTCGGCGGCGAGATGGGTGGACGACATTGTTGCCATCGCGAGCAAAACCTGGATGAGGCTGGCACAGGAGCGTGGGGATTGGCACAAGAAACGAAAGGGCTTATGCCCAGCAGTGGGCGAAGTAGGCTGTGGATGATGATGATGATTCATTATTGGTGTCTGAACTGATCAACTCTATTTCATGTTTACTTAGGTCATTTAAATTGGAGCAGAGGTGAGACCGTGAAGGTACTACTCTACTCTTTCAAAAAGATGACAAAACCGCTTCATTTTGTAAATTGAGAACTGAAAGAGGACTTGAAGAGTTCCAGCCAAAACAGGTTTCAGAATTAATTCATCCTGTTCTGGCAAATTCTACACAAACAACAATTGACAATTGACGAACGAGCTCAGAAAACCTGTCGAAAAAGATACTTCTCCATCGAAATATTGTCAGATCTGTAAGGTCTGCAATGTTACACTGAGTGGCGATGTAAAAAAGAATCTCTTATATCGATTGTACCGATTCAAGGGAAGACCAGCCCCATCCATTATCGTCGCAGGGTTAGACAGGGTGATCCTTAAAACAGTATTGCAATCCATGCAACGAAAGGTTGTTTTTAAAAGATCGCTTTTAGCGATAAGATAGTGTCACCTAACTCATATGGTGTAGTACATAAAAAGGGTATTATAACTATTCTATGAGTGTTGTTTGGAATGGGCGCGCATGAAATGAAAAAAAAAAAGAAAAATGTCGATGCCATCCTAATAATGCAGAGTTGTTGGGACCTTTGGATGAAATGCAGCATAACCAAATGAAGCATCTTATATAGCGGGTTAGGCTAGGCAAGGAATTAGACAAGAAGGAGGTCAAACTAAATGTATTGTCATCTCGGTGTCTAAAAAGGCCGCTTTGGCAGAATCATAATAGGTTCATATTATGAATCATATTTAAAATCGTAAAACGGACACAAACTGGCAATTTATATTATGATCTGCGTACACAGCAAGCACACAATTCACCTGTTTGAAAGTTTCGAATTCAGATTCGTAAAATGGTCCACAAATTATGAATTGCTTTATTGAAGTTATATGTCAAATAGCAGAATCATAATAGAATCCAGGAAATGTATCACTTTGAGAGGAATTGCTTAATGTGGCGTTTTTAGGCCCCCTCAACGCTTCTTAATCAACAGTTTGGTAATTAATGCTATGAGGGATTGTCATCTTAGAGAGAATCACGCAGGTGGGATGGAAGCATTTGAAATGCTTTCAAGTTCCAACCCACTGATACCTGCAAGATTTGCTCCAGTTTAACATGCTGCATTTGGTAAAATAAGTCGCCTAGTATTTTCGTCGTCTATAGCGTAATATTCCAAGACTAACGTGTTCATCCAGTCCACTGCTTGTTGTGGCATCCGTTGCCGAGATGTACAACACGGACAGTCAGGTACATTACAAATTCAAAATCATTTAACGAGCTAATGAGGTAACTAGAGAATCAGTGGTTTTCAATCACCTCTGTCATACCGATTCGCTATCTCTATTTACTCTGAACAACAACCCAATGGTAATCAATCGTTTAGCACACATAGTTTTTTTTTTGAGGGTGGGAAATCATCAAATAACTTCTCCCGCTTTGGGTGGAGCAGGAGGGCGTGTCAGACTTTTACTGACTAAAACCCACCCGTGTTCCCTCAGTTGCCTGTGTGCCAGGGCCACGGTATCTCTTTCGAACAACCCGCCCCCCTGGCAGGCATCAGCCCCTGCAGTTGGTGCTGACATCGCTTCGAGGCGCGCGTGGAACACAACGCGCCGTTGACCCGGGCTTGGTCATTACCGGACAGCGAGCTACCCATTACTCGCCGTCCGCAAGCCCGCGCTTACGGTGGCCGAGAATCAGCCTGGGATTCCCGACGCCCAGGGCGTCTCCTGCGGAGGCTAGGGCCGTGAGGGCGCATATACTGCCTCTCCCTCTTCGCGGGCATCACTGCTTCACAGAAGGAAGCGATGGCTACCCATGCACTCTCGCTCCGTACCATGGCCTGAACCAGGTCCGGAAGCGAGAGATCGCCGCTGCCGATCGCCTCCACAAGGACACGGCGGTGCTCCGCCTAAGCCGGGCAGATCTTCACCTTATGCTCCACCGTTTCCTCAGGGCGATCTTCGCAATGGAAACACCCGGGAGTTTCCTCCCGCCTTATCCAAAACAGGGACCTCCCGAAACAACGCAGGCGAAAGGTGAAGACGCCGTGGCGGCTCTCAAGCCACTCCTCAAAGAGGGGACTTACCGCTGCAATCATGGCGTGCCCAGCACTGGGTTGTGACAATCGCATTCTCCATGTCGCTATGAGATCCAGCCGGAGCTCTGTCCGCTGTGCCGCGATTTCTCACGGCAGCGGAGTTACGCCCCGGCGTTTGGCTTCCTCGCGCCACTCCCAAGTGTGCGCGAGGACCTTTGCCTCCAGATCCCACGGCGGCAATCCGGCAAGGAGGCCCGCCGCCTCATCGGAGATCGTGCGGTATCCCCGGAAGCACACATAGTTGCTGCCAATCTACTGCCACTAGAGATTGCTAACAAAAATATAGGAAAATTCGTTAAATGTAGCATAGGAAGGCCCAGCCTAGATTTTACTATTGAACTTCAAAAGTAAAAATTACATGCCTTCATTTTAAATATTTTCTTTCAGTTTTGAAACAACCTTGTTTCAGTCTATTGTATGGATGTAATGTTATGCAGTGAGGCATAGCACTTATGTTACGGCGAACCGCTTGATCAGCATAACAATTGTTAGCGAATAGTAATCTACTTATATGTTTTTATCAAATTAATCCCTATTTCCCTTGGTCACAGAATCATACGTGAACGGCTGGACCAATATTGGATTTTTTTTTTGTTGTGTTTGTTATAGTCAGGAGAAGGATGAAAGAAAAAAACTAAGAAAGTTGCGTAACATTAGAAAATTTAAGAAAACTTAACGACCATATTAACTTTTCTAATATTATATTATTGCTAATTCAATATTCATAGTTAAAACAGGACAACGTCTGTCGGGTCTGATAGAATTGAGTATATAAAGTAGCATACAAAGCACAGCCTATTCAGCCTATAAGGTTCCTTCGAGAGACAGTGGGCTGTGATCTATCACACGGCTCCAGTGCGGATTGGTAGACGTCACATAACTTCGAATTTATTATTCTAGGACATGACGGCTTTCTCAGGTGGTTCCTTAACTGTTTTGAGAGTAGCTGCAGTGGTTTTCAATAAATTACACTAAGGGTCTGGTCTGGGTTCATTCCTTCGACCTACAATTTCTAAGTCGGGGCTGTTATCCCAGGGCCACCACTGCTGGCATACATGTAAAGCGCAGGCCACATTGGAAACGAAGCTAAGTTCATCTTCGCTCATGTAACTACCGCGTCTTTTCATACTTCGGTTCATAGTTTGCGGTGTGAGCCGAATTAAGCGAAGCTAAACGAACTTAGCTTTGTGCCCTGCGGTTTAGTCTTTTATAAATATCTATGCAAATACGATTAGATACTTACATAAAAAAACTACTTCATTTTAATCTGCAGTAAAAATTTAAAAAATGATTTGCCACGAAATTAACTATCAGCATCATATCTTACTAATATTATAGATGTGAAAGTTTGTGAGTATGGATGTATGGAGGTTTGTTACTCTTTCACGCAAAAACGGCTGAACGGATTTGAATGAAATTTGGCACACAGGTAGTTTGTAATCTGGAATAACATATATGATATTTTTTATCCCGGTACTACGTACCCGTGGGATAGTTTTCGACCTCCACGCGGGCGAAGCCGCTGGCAAAAGCTAGTCATATATAAAAATTAATGATAAATAATGTTTGAATATATTTTGAGCTAAATTAGGATCACCAAATTAAAACAAAAAACATAGCATCCAAGTAAGCAAGCACGTTGGTTTTCAATTAATTAAAAGTGATGTTTTTTTAATACCTTTAGCTATAAGACAACAATTTACTTCCACTGACAAAAGCTAATAAAACCCGACATTGTCCTTCTACAAGTCCATCATATAGTATAAACATTAATCGCGATAAATATTTTGTTTGAACGTTTTGCGTCTGTTAGTCACATGAATTAATTATAGAATTCGTTTTTATTCAGATGTATGTCATTGTAGAAAAAATATTAATAGGACAAGGAGTTTATACGCGAAGATGTGAATTAAAATTGTTGTTGGATGTGGTGGGCGTCGGTGTGACGCGCGCTCTCTGAAAGAAAAGTGCGTTCTGACGGCGAGGCGGGCGCTGCTATCGGAACTGTGTGGGCCTGGCGTCACAGGATGCCGCATACACCGCTACTATATGTACGTGTCGCTATAGAAATAGTTGATGAGTTACATTCGAATTCCACGAATTTGTAAACAATCATTGCGATTCAATTAAATATCAAAATTTCAGGATATTTTTGAACCGAAACTTACTCATACACTAAAACGATTCAGCGAAAACTTAAAATAGTTGATCATAGTGACGATTCTGAAAATAAAGCCATAAGAATGAGTTGGTTGTAGCTCTCTCCGATTCATTCAAGCAACCGTGCGTAAATATTTGGAAGGGATGCAGCTACACCTGCTTGTGCACCCTCGTGTCAATTCATGAGTATCGGGGGGAGCGAAATGTGGTATTATTTACATATCTGATATTCGGTTATCAGAAACCTAAGACTGAACACCCGTCAATACTAGTATAATATGCACATAATTTTGACACATTGCAAAAGTATCATAGCTTGCATAGCATAGCTCTTCACTATATAAGGAAGGAAAAGTAGGAGGTAACCAGGGATTGAAGTATCAATGTTACATTGTAATAGAGTTTATTATAAATTTTCAAATTAATACATCGACGTTGTATCAATACGCAGACAATCTCCCTGGTTATAAAAATACACAATTAAACTCTATTATTTTTTTAGTGGAAGATCGGCTGAACCGATGGAGAAACCAGAAAACATTATCCTGCAATCTACAATTGCACATAATCAGATAATATTTAAATTTTAATCAATACTCATTTAGTGGCATAGGTAGGACTTTTTCTAAATGTTGGTTTTCCAGTTAGGGAGTAAATAAATAACAGTATCCGCTGCCGGTGTACTAGATTTACACAAAAATATAGAACTAGAACACAATCAACTCAAAAAAACTCTTACACGTCGCAATTGGGCTGAATATTATCCAAAAGTTTCGATTCAGCGCGGGCGACGAGATGCGGAGCATCCTCCTCCTCGGGTGTAGGAGGTAACCGCGTGGGCCCCATCACTATCACACACTCAGTAATCAGGCACTAGTCCGACGTGCTCTTGACACTATCGCTTCGCTCAGGACCCACTCACTAGCACTCTGTATCATCGTCATGGAGCCAACCTCATTCACTTTTATAAGTAATCATAGCATACAAGTTCTCGTTTTGATTTCGCGTATTCGTTGACTATTAATTCGTGGTAAGTCGAGAAAAGAAACAGTTTAATAGTTTATCGCGGCAACCGCGAAAACAAAGGCACAAGCGGCGTGCGCGTTATGCGCTTCACGTTAGATTGAAAAACAGTTGAGAGGAATGTGAAGCCGAAAATAGCAAGGAGCGTCGCGCGGCCACAAGGGCGACCCTCGCGCTACGCCGAGCGTCGCCGCGCGCCGGCGTGCGCGCCCGCGCACTCTACACGCACCTTTATTTACATCCATCCTTCTATGAAACAGTCACCTAACATACGACCGCTTTACGAGTGGAAGGTCCCGCGTGTATAAACAACGCCGACTTTGTGTGCTTGGTGGAGTTATGCGTTAAGCGTACCTATTTAATTATACGCAGGACGACAAGACTTGAGACTAAAGAGAAACCGCACGTTTCTGAGAAATCTCAGCTTATTTTAGTTCCATTCGTGTTATGATTATTCCGTTAAAATAATTCTACAAGATTTCACGATTTATTATGTCCCGGAAAACTCGATGCTGCTCTCTGGCGAGTTTCTATGGGATTGGAAACGTAAAATTTCCTTTTCATAACGTCCTTTTATGCTATCGACACGCTAAGACGATGAATCAGCAAATAGTCGTAATAAGCTTAACCAGAGTTAAATGTTAGCAGCGCGTGTATGCGCTCAGCCAGGGCAGGGAAGCACGAAATAATAAACAATTAATTCTCATCAGAGTCGCCTAAACAGTAACGTGGCAGCTGTAGCACTTCAAAAGGAATGCATTGCATCCACATTCAGCTTAAGGAATAGAGTAGGAATTACAAGAATAGCATTATTAATATCCCGCTATTCTAACAGCGGCGTAGATACAGCGCCGCGCCGTGCTTATGCTGAACGCAGTACAGCTGAATGTAACCACGGCTGTATTTAATGAACACAAGTGAACATATTGAATGATAAGGGGCAGCCAAATTGCCACTCATAAATCAAACTCGAGACAGTTCATAGCTTCGATGCAAACAAAATACAGCTTGAAGGAAACTAGGGTTGTTGAACTGACAATAATAAATACTTTCAGGTATCTAGTGCACGTAAAAATTTTACGCAGTACTAATTGGCAAAAATCAGGTATATTATTGATATCAATGATTCATAATCAGGGGACTGAGGTATACTATAATTATTTAGGCGATGTGGTGGCGCGGTTGTTTACAGTGCTCGTAAATCAGTAGTAAGCCAAGCATCACCCACAGCACTCCGCAACCCCAACTGCGCGGCTGTTCGCGTTTCATCACACGCATGCTCATGGTGCATTATTGGTCATACTCATACCAATTACACGATAACTCACTGAGTCATGTTCAGAGAAAGTAAAAAATAAAACTGCCACAATGTCTTTATTTTTCTTTCTAAAGAAAGTCTATAGTTCTACGAGAAGCCTGATGTTGTTATCATTATTTTATGCCGATAAGCATCTCTAGTTGTCGTCTGTCACTAAATAACAAGGTGCTACGGCGACCTCGGTATTTTGTACGATTTGTGGTATGAGCAGTTGAATGTGAAAAAGTTATATGTATATGTCACCCCTTTTACATTCGTGATTGTGTTACGATAATTCAAATAAGGAAGTTATTGCCAAATATCAAGCGGTTGTACCCATACTTTTTACGATTATTCAAATAATTCGGAAACTGTAATATCATAGGTATTTTTTAAAGCGAGATTTATCATAACGTTTATCTTAATGAGCACTATTTTCGGCTGACTGAACGTCACTAAAGACGTATCCACTGTTGCGTTTACACGTACAAAAGCGTAGGTGAGGGTAAGACAAAAAGACGTTAATGTAAACGCGCAACAAAGCATTCGCCGCGCTTATTAGTAGTCTGGTCCAGCAATCGACCGTACGCGTTGCCAAAATAAATGTCAATAACCAATTGTTCGCGTTAACTCTACGTTTCGAACATCTGCTTAGTTTCATGGGATGCTACATTCTATGTATTTTTGAAATTCCATAAAGAGCAAATCCATATGATATTGTTGTCAAATGCTTCTTCTGGGTCAATGTCTGGTACGGCAATTTATTTCATGTAAAGTTTACTTTCACTTTGGGAATTTTCAACTACGAGTTTATACCTAGCACAAGCGTTTAATAGCTGTATGTTTTCTTATCAGAAACTGCAATAAAATTAGAATAACCACTGACCTGTATTTCGCTCTATGTGCAGTGTCAAACAGATCGCCGTCGAATGGTGAGGTGATGACGTAGGAGGGCGGGGCGGGGGGCTGCTGAGACGGCGGCAGAGCTTCTGGGCTTGGAGCGACCGCCACCGTGCCCAGCCGCTCGCAAGCCGCGCGCACCCTCTCACACTCCAAACACGTCTCATTCACGTACACTATTGGAGTCGACGAGCCTGCTAAATGATCACAATGTTAAAAGAAGTCGTTAATTTGTTCTAAAAGTAAAATTGCTTTAGTATCTATTGGTAAGTAAGTCGATATAATTTTATTTTTAACTAAATAGCTTCTGCCAGCGGCTTCGCCCGCGTGGATGTAGAAAATTACCGCACAGGAACGCGCCACCGAGACAAAGTAGTAGAGCTATTTGCCAGTGAAACTCCCGCCAAAATCGGTCCAGCCCCTTCAGAGATAAGCCGGAAAAACAGACAGACAAAAATTGTATTTTTATTATATGTACCGTCATATGCAATTAGAAAAAAAAAATATTTTGAAATTACAAACAGACACTTCCATTTTTTTGATGTATACCTAATTACCTATGTATCTTTTTATTTATAAAGAAGACTCGAATCGATTGAAAGTTATTGCCAACCCTAGTCCGTTGCTGCTATAATTATCTGCTCCTTTCCAATAATAAAGCCAGAAAATTAACTAAGCATAAAAAATTGACATCTAAAATTTGAGTAGCTGCAGGATTCTTTCCTGGTACCTACCTACATACAATAACATAACGTACTACGTCGTAATCTAATAAAATTACGAGAGCTGTTGCAGATTGTTTTGGTTTAGTTGGATTAAACTCTCGACCAATAAAATTGCTATGATGATATATGTGCGCACATTTTCCGATTTAAAATAGTACAGACTGGGGCTCAGACAGATTACGACTAAACTCGAATATTTATTGCATTCCATAGTGTAAATGTTTCAATACATGACAGGCTTAGAAACTACAATATCATTATGAACTCGTTTGTACCAATCGACGGCTGATGGTTCATATTATGTAGACAGGTACAAACTTCTAGATCTTAGATCTCGGTACAACCTCACAAGAACAAAATAGATGGATATTGTTTGAATGAGGAATGCGACTAACAACATGTTTCGGGCTCAGCAATTTGAACTATTCCTGGTAGTTTGGCAAAGATGGGTTACGCGTCCGATGTGAGTTTAGGCACCAGCTATACCCTCAACTCATAAGGCAATATCTACATTTTTGCGAAAGGCATGAGGAACAACAGCAGGAAGATTGGGTGTGGTGATCCACAGGGTTCGGTATTTCGTCCTATCTTATGCAACGTTGCAATGTTGACTTCTCAAATATGGCCTCACCAGCAAGCATCAACTTGCTTAGCTAGCCAGGGCATGCAATCATAGGCATCAATCGTGATCAGTGGTGTCTCCCTGATCTACTTCTTTTTCTTAGCGATGGCAAAAAATTCAAACATCTTTGGCCCAAAATTCGGCTACGCGAACTCCGCTCGCTGACGCAGTCATAAGATCGCCAAATGCACAAGTCACAGGGTATGCGGCGCGGGATGGAAGGTGAGCCATTGTCCGTGGGGAGGTGCCGCATACGCACTTGAAATCTGAGCTGTCCGTGAACCCTCATCTGTGGAGATTGTCTTTGCTCCGACCGACTTGGGTTCTAAGTCTATTTAGAGATTTCCAACACAGCCACGGTAACGCGTGCCCAGGCGGAAGTCTCTCAGATGGTTCGATAAAGTTATCAGGGGGTTTATACAGCCCCCGTCACAGGTTCCATTTCGCTGTGGAAGCGTTGCTATTGGCTGGACTAGCTAGACCCACGCACCCTATAAAAACATTTTCGGCTCTTTAGCCTGTGGGGCACTGACACGTAGTTGAGACACGTCCTAAGAGATTGTCAGCTTCACAAAAACCAATCGTATTGTAGTATTAACCACAGCGTTTATCGCAGCAAGACAGCTGTGGGGTTCCACAGGGTTTGATCTTCGGTTCTCTCTTATTCACTCTTGCTTACAGGATGTGTATGCGTGTCAGTTTCACCGTTTGCGTCAGTCGTCTGTTACGCCTTCCATACCTCAAATGATGTCCTCTTATGCTTAGCTGGGGTTTCTTGGGTGTACTGGGTCTGTCAATAGCCCTTGACCAAACCGAGACGCTATGGTGTCACAATCTGCGAGTACCATCAATATCTTTCGATATATATGAAGGTTTCGTAAGATCGCATTTTTCGTAATAGTCGTACTCGTGAACATTTTCAAGTATATTGATAAATGAACATGATGTGTTATACTACAATCTTAAAACCTTATATTTGAACATTGCATTGAGAAACTTGTTATAACATTACATAACTTAGCATGGCAAATCTTACTGGCTATCGATATTTCGTAAAAGAAGTCGCAGATTGAATTAGGATTATAGCTTTCTACAACTGGTAGCAAAATTAAAAAGGAAACTCCCGAAACGTCGTAGGTAAATAGATGAAATAGTCAGCAAGTTTTGGTACCTACTCAGAAATAAAGCATTTCGAATCAAGAGCTTTGTGTTTTCTTTAGAAAGTTATGTAAACTTCCGGGACTACGCGCAATGTTTTATAATTTTAACGAAGGTATTTATTGCAATGTGCATGTGGATAAATAACATTTTTGTTTAACGTATTGAGATGAGATCCATCCTAAAGAAGTGCACATAATATTATTCGCGGAAGGCAATCGTGAGGCATGAGCACGATTTATCTGATTACGACAAATCCCCCTTGAAAAGAAACAGATGCTGACAACCAGCGCTTCCTTTGATCCTTCAAGAATTCACAGCAGAGGTATGCCGATCGAGATCCAACTCTTGTAAACATCGGTCATCGGCACACATTATTGTTATTTCGGTCACAATTTAACGCTTTAATGTAAAGTGAATTATGGCCTTTCTCTATAATAAATCATCTATACTAGTTATTTAAGCATGTAGACAGTATCTGACGTGATTGAAGAGGTGTGATAAGCAGTTAACATTATGAATAGTCCACTTGTGTAGGTAGAGATACTAGGAATATTACGAAGCACGGAAAGATTACTAACGATGTCTTTTTACTATAACTAAAAAAGGAATACGCCCTTGATTGATAATTTGATTAGTGGATGAAAACGTTTGAACAAAATAACGAGAAATGTGACCTTTAGGGACACGTTTTCTAACGTTAATGGTTCAGGGTCGCTGAGTCACGCTTGCGACACAGGGAACACCCGGCACTCTTGGCATGCAACACCACGCAAACGCAAAATGCTGTTGCCCGTACCTCATACATTGGGTAGGTAGAGCACTAATATCCAATCCAACCATACAAAACAACGCACTCAAGATGAGTCCGTCAGCAACTTAGCTGAGATAGTGGTATCAAAAAGGTGATAGTAGATTCTATAGATGAATAAGCACTCATAAATACACTCCATAAATCACATCTTTAGAAGAAATTTTTGTTTGTTTGATTGTTTATTCAGTAAAACATGCACAAAATTACGCATTGGGTTTTCTGCATAAAATTAACGTAAAAACGGTGCATAAAAGATACCATACAGACAGCGATGATAACTGTCACTGCATTATAAATATTATAATGTAAGCAAAAACATGAGGAAAAAAACGGGAATTATTAATTGATTATTCAGCCAGTGACCAATTATCAAAACCATTCTCAATAGGCTAGACAGTTTAACCAAATATTCTAGTCTCCAATAAGACGAGTATAGCTACGACGAAAAGCGTCGATATTACAGTCTGATAACAATAACTTATAAATCTTGAAAAAAATGATTTCGGGAGTAGTTATGTGAAGGGATTGACTAAGTTTGCGATTAATATGAGTATTGGTGGAATTACACAATGATCATGGGACATTGTTGAGAACACGCCATGCTACAAACGCATTCGCACTCACATCCTCCACCGAGGTATGACCGCAGTTGTTCTACCAACGCTAGCATAGTTGGCGTGCGTGCCGCAAACCACGCTTTACGCCATCTGCAAAAGCAGTGCTCTTCAACAATCTTGGGCGTAAAAGGGCAGTGACTGTTGGATACAGAAATTCTACACAAATTGAAAACCAAAGCTATGATAATAACAGAAGCTCAAATACAGTAATCAACTTATTCTTACATTTAAGAATATTATAGGAACACATTTTGTGATTATATGATACTCAATGATTAAATTCAATGAATGCAAACATAACTGAAGTTGCTATAGAAAATATTACTAAGGTGAGCAATATATTAAACCACATTGTTAGTTTTTTCAATGTTACTGACTTTAGCTTTGACATTCAAGGTGGTTAAAGACAATGTCCAAATTATATAGGACATTTAACACAAAATAATATTAAAAACCTGTGTTTTTGTTAATATATTAAAGATTAAAACCATGGTTGATGTTATGTTAAGGGTAATAATTACTACACTATGGCTTGGATACATAAAATTGGATCGGATATCTAGAATTCAGTTGTTGAAAATTTTGATTGTCGATGATTCAGAGGTAGTTTTGAATCGGCAAAAAACTAGAATGTTCATATTTAGACCCATTTATTATACCTCTGGTATAGTATAGATACAGTGCGGAAGAACTGAATACTAATAAAGGGATAGGGGTCAATATTATTATTTTTGCAGCTACTGACAAAAACCACCACACCCTATGTGGTATTGGGATAATGTTTTTATGCAATACCTAAACTAAATACCAACCATTTCATTGCAGTTAAAAAGTCATCAGTCAATCTCTAGATATCTATTTATCACATTAATATTATATGAGGTTGTAAATGTTATCGCAACACAGAGGGGTCAAGACTTCATAGTTTAATTACTTTTGTAAGCTGCTTGTTTGTATTAAATATACATTTACAATAACACCTTGACTTATCAGATAGAGCAGTCAGGGTGTTATGTCTGAAACTTAGGATAACTTTAAAATACTAATGATTGGGGTTGGGTTTCGAATATATTTACAAATCAAACACATTCAGTGTGCTTTCCTTATTCTAAATGAAGCTAAATGCATGAA
Source organism: Polymixis lichenea (assembly GCA_949091785.1). Lineage (NCBI taxonomy): Eukaryota > Metazoa > Arthropoda > Insecta > Lepidoptera > Noctuidae > Polymixis > Polymixis lichenea. The sequence continues at coordinate 12,329,002 of OX420933.1, read as the reverse complement.
AATGTTCATTATTGGTAATTTGTTATGTTATCATGCTTATATACATTAAATCTTTTTCCATAATAAAATAACATTTACATCACATTGTGGGGCAGGGTTTATAATATTACCTCATAGCTGTGCCCATGGCTTCGCTCATGTGACTGTATATTCTATTGGCTTTTATTATAGGTTGCTGGGAATGTGATATCATACTAGATTCGGTATATCTACAAAATCTATTGATTTTGTTAATTTAAACTAAAAACTTGTTGATAATTCTTTGGTTTTAGTACATTTATGAATGAAAAAAAAAATGTAACTCATGATCTCTCCTGCAACCTCAACCTGCAACACTTCATAGCAATTACTTTTTTTAAATTCAATGTACAGTTTTGACTTATTTTAATATAGATGTGTAGATTGTAAAACAAGAATATATCCTTGTTTGCTATAATTTAATCTGCAATGACTTTCCTTAAAGTACCTAAATTTATGAAGAGTATGCCATTGAAAAGACATTTGAAAAGCTATTAAATTTGGTTATTGCATTGCCTTCAAGGATCTTTGTTACAGTTGACGCCCGCTTAGTTACAATATTTTGAGTGGAAGTATTCTTTTTTATGGACTGTTTTGACTACTTTAATTATTATAGAACTTTGTTTAGTACTTCTAAATGAAATTCTCAAAATAACAGACATTGAATAGATTATAATAAATGATCAAAAGCATTATTTGTTTTATGGGAAATCTTCAAAAAATAATGTGCTTGCTCTACAGGAACAACAATAGTGACTACTGAATAACATAATACACATGCATGAATAGCAGAACAGTGAGTGCATCTGACCAACAGAATATAGCAGAACTGGAGTGATCCAGTTATGATGTATGCAAACTAAGAAACCTAATTTCAGCCGAATATTCAAGTTCATTCTGAATACATTACTGATATAATTGATACTAGACTTTTCAGTTACTTGATTAATGACAGGGAAAAATAATATCAACGTTTTTGTAGTTGTAGTAGATACTAATGTCTTGAGGTATATCCTAAACGTGTTACTAGACTTTTCTACAGTAAATTAATAAGATTTAAGTACAATTATCACGTAACGAAGCTTAACAACATTTTTCTATCTGACTACAAGAAAGCTGCTAGGTCCAGCTGCGCCTTTAAGTAAAAGAATCGCCTTGATACGTATGTTTATTATGAGTAGTAGTCCTCAAGTACGTTTAAACGATACGTTATTACAATAATTGTCATTTTTTTGAAAGATTTGAATATTGTTTACCTATATATTTATTTTCGAAACAAGCACTTATCTTGTAAACCATTGCAAGTAACCTTTACACAGAAGTTTTATGAGAAGATATATACATTGCAATATTTACCATCATCATTTTCTTGAATTTTGTCAGTTGTAGCGGTGTTTCCTGTTTGTGTCATGCCCTTAGACAATTCGTCCATCTTGCCGTACACTGGTTCGTTACATCAATCATTAAAATCACAACACAAATTACAATAAACTAAAGGGACACATATTGTACTATAACTCACTACGTAAAAAACTCAGTCTTTTTTGAAAATAATTAGTTTTATCCATTTCAAACACATTTCTAAAACTCAGTTGCATTTACTACGAACCAAATTGAAGTCCGTCAGACAAACCATAAACAAGACAGATGTAAAAAAAAGCTTGCAAGCACTCTGATGATGTATTTGGTTTATGGCACATGTGCTGTCATGGACTTAGTAAGTACTCTGTGGTGTGCACTTTATTATTATTTTATTTGTTAAAATAACAAGCATGTTTGTAATCGACTCCGTTGGACTTGATTTTGACCACAGACATAAAAACAGTAGCCTACTTTGACATTTTAACCCACTTCAAACGGTCAGATTTCATTTAAACTTTGTAGACATAACCAGACTTATCGAAGACCGACGAAAATTCAATAATTTCATAGTTCTTTAATGTTAAAAAATGTAAAAAATAAAATAAACTGATACATCACGCTTTTTGTAGTAAGCAGAACTAAAAAATTCAAAGTAAATAATAAATTTAAAAAACTAAAAAAACAAATTAAAAAAGCAGAAAATAATTTGAAAAAGCGTGGGGTGCTTGATAAATTGATTATAAAAAAAACCTCAAAAAGCACCCCACGCTTTTTTAGTTGGGTTTTTAAAGCGTTTTTTTATCTATTATTTTTAATGACACTTTTACGTTGACTCTGATTCAATCATTTACTTTTATTTTACAGCTCAATTTACACGCTTTTTCATAAAATTTCGTCCTTTTCGTTATTCTAGAATGCTCTCCTTTTATTTTCGAAAACAATCTTGGAGAATAATTTATGTTGGAAGTTGGCACAAAAATAGGAACGGACGGAGAGGAGAGGGGTTAACGTCATTTATGTATTTATTTTACAACAATATTTTTGATATCTAATCTGTGATTCAATTTAAGTCTTTGTCGCAAGAATAGATAGTTTTTGATAAGATAATTAATGTTATAATTGTATTTGTATATTGATAAAACAATACAATGGGCTAAGACTGTAGCAAATGTGAATCTTAGATTGTTGATTTATAAGTGACGTTCCAGAATGGATCATTTTGGCCTCTCACATATTTTGCTCGAGCCAGATAAATATAATCCAGACACTTTGGACTTGCTAGTCGACGAAGAAGCAAGAGAGTATTGGCTTAATACTTGTGAAAAACTGACTGAAAAATATGTAAATTTCGCTCTTCTGAATAATGAAGACCCTACAGTCGAAATACGCGCACTTAAATTTAAAACTTGTTACGTAGAAGCACTGAAAGAACTCCGAATGAATCCTCTGTAAGTATTAGAATTATATTCAAATTAGTTGCATGTTGAGGTAATCATTCAAATTATATATCATCTAACCTTAATGCCTGTCTGCTTCTGTTGTTCCCTATTTCTTTGTATTACTTTTTTAATCTTATCTTACTTAGTATAGACAGATTAAAATAAGACTAATTGTTAAGCTACCTACTATTTTACTGGGATTTACACAAACTATGAAAATAAAGTACAACAGTATTGTTGAATGCTAATTATAACTTTTTAATTTTAGTGCTCATGGGCAGTTGACCATACGATTACTCCTTGACATCAACGAAACATGCCTTCGTTCCCAGGGTTTCTTTGATTTATGGAAACAACAGAAAAAATATGAAAACGAAGGAGCATTGTCAACATTGGGTTCACGATTGGCAGAGATTGATGCACTACCAGATGAACAACAGAAGTGGATAGAACTAAGCAAAGGAGTACTAGCTGGTAACCCCATACTATATTTCCAAAAACAATCTACCATTAATCATAACTATGTAGGCCAATGTTGATATTTTTTGTAAGCATGAGGTTGCCCTCATGTGGTAAAATTTTTATAGCTAGTGCCGAGGTACTACCCAATGCAACTTTTGGCATGTTACTATACTAGTCATTACAATAAATAACTGTACTATAGGGTATTATAGTATGTAGTGGACTAGTTGCCAGCCAAATATTTATGAACTTACATCTTTTGTAATAATAGATAAACTTGAATACTTACAAAATACTGAGTATTGAAAGTATGAATAGCCGACAAGGGCTGGCATCTTAATCATTCATTAAGTTGATTTCTTTAGGCAACATGTTCGATTGGGGAGCCCAGGCAGTAACCAGTATTCTAGATTGTGGACTCTATGAAGCACTAGAAAAAATTCAGAAGAGGCCATGGCTCTATGATGGCTTAGATAAATGGCTTGATAAACTGGAGGTGAGACCTGAGTACCAAATATAATTTTATTTGAAGCATGAAATGCAGTGATAATAAAAGAAAGCATAGCATTGTTTAAAAAATGTACCTCATTGTTACAGAAATCTGTTCACCATTGTGCTGCAGTGTTTGTTGACAATAGTGGAGTTGATATAGTTCTTGGTATTTTGCCTTTTGTGAGAGCATTATTACTGAGAGGCACTGGAGTCATATTATGTGCCAATGAATGGCCAGCACTTAATGATGTTACCAATGTTGAATTAGAAGAGATTTTACAGGGAGCTTCCCAAATTTGTCCCATTATTTCAGCAGCCCTCTCCACCGGAGATTTAATAGTAAGATCAAGTGGACAAAGAGGCCCATGTTTGGACCTTAGGACAATTAGTGTAGGTAAGTTGCTGAAATTCAGAATCATTGATGTACTTAATTAAAAGAACATTGATAACATAATATTATTTGCAGATTTATGCTCTGAAATGAAGGCTCGCGGAGTGGACTTGATCATATTAGAAGGAATGGGCAGAGCTCTACATACAAACTTAAATGCTCGTCTTGCTGTAGATTCATTGAAAATAGCTGTTGTGAAGAATGCATGGTTAGCACAGAGACTTGGTGGGCCACTTTTTTCTGTTATCTTTATTTATGAAGAAAAACAGACCGAAACAAATGATCAATAAGTCAAGTTTATAAGAAATACATGATTATGTGACTGTTCCCAGTATTCATTTAGGATTTGTAAGCCATTGATCTTTTGACACCATATTCTATGTAGTAATAAATCTCTGTAATTGTGCATTCATATTTTAGAATGCCCATTCTTCTTGTGTTGATGTTCATATAGTGATTTTCGGAATATATTGAGTGTTATCCTGAATGAGAGTTTTTATTTTCGAAACAGTAGTTAGGATAGGATTTTCATACAGTGAGAAGTCAGTTTAAACTGGAAGTAGGATTGCAAACCGTACTATAATATATAGAATTATACTATATTTAGGGTCTGAAAAAATATATAGTATGCAAAAATACTATATTTTCAACACCAAAAACGAATAAAATAAATCCTTCATTAGAAAGATACATGAACGCGCCTTTACATTAACTTTTGACTGATGCCATGCATGTATCCGAAGAGCTCATCTGTTAAGTTTTGAACTTTTCAATAATGTCAAATTTAATAATCAATTTCTATATTTTTGCCACTTCGACATTCACGGAAAAGTTATTTTCGGTTATGAATTCGAAATGGCGAGAAAAAAGAAACAGAAGCAGTACCTAGGTATCTTATTGATAAAAAAGAGCTTTTGATTTACATCAAAAATAAAATAAAATTGAAAGTAATATAGCATTATGTTATGCCACTTCTCTTTTAGACAAAAAATTGTTAAAAAATGCTTGAACTTAAAAAAAATAAGTAACAAATATATCTTTGTCTATTTTTTTGCTTTTTCTATAAAATACTATATTTTTTGTAGCTTATTTCGAAAAATACTATATCTCGTCGCAGAAATATTGGCAACCATAGCTAGAAGTATATTTATCTGGGATTAGACATTCCAAACCAACGAATGTGAACTCGTATCGTTTATTCAAATAAAAAATGACCCAGTTCATACATCTATACACTAAAAGGAAGGGTCATGTAACTTTTCAACAATTCATTAAAAGTAGATGAATGCAAGAAAAGTTATCAATATCATGTGAGAATTCACAGTACAAGTTACAGAATCGTACAACATATCATATAAAAAAAGTGTTACCTAAATGCTAAGAAAATAATAATCTTTGATGAACTATAACACTTCCACCTTTACTACAATCGGAAAGTGACATTTCTACATAATATGCCCCCTATAACAAAAAATTCAGTGATTCAATTTCATAACGTCAACAATACAAGGGTAGGACTTCATCTTACATTTTAATGATGCTGTTCCTAACATTGCTTAGGATCTATTCAGCCAAGCAATAACTTTGAACAACAAGTAGGCTATACCAAAAGCATACGCTATCTTTTCTTTCTGCTGTCGCTGCAGTTGGTCAGCCTCAATTGACATTACACGACGATTCAATTTGACAATCTGACGCCGCAGGTGTACCAACTCTTCAGAAGTAGACAAACCTTCACCATTACCCATTGGTGGGGTTGGGTCTCTGAAAAAAAGAAAAAAGTTTATTGATGTAGATTATTCTCATTGTAAATGGGTGTTGTGGCATTAATGGCCTTTTACCACTGGCCCGCACCGATTCTGCAAAAGCAAAGTCAAGCAAACATTCAAGGCATTGCTTCCTTTGGCTGCTGGGTCAGAGGAAAAACGCCAAATAGAATTCACCGATTGCCTGGGTCTAACCTGCAGGTTTAGCACGAGCACCGTAGAGAAGCGTTTTGTCGACGGAAGAGGCGACGGCAAAAATGACGTTTCCGTGTAGACAATTGACAGTTTTGTACCGAGAAATGTAGACAAGCTATTTCTATTCTACGGTAGCGTACATATCTGTGTCACATATCTGTGAAAAAATTGTTCACAATTCCTCATAATGTCAATACAGCACAGATTTGCTTGTTTACTTTTAACCGACTTCGAAAGTTTTCTGTTCGAATGAGGTCTACTCCGAAATGGACGCATTTAAATTTTTACTTCACATTTTTACAGAAATTCTTACTTTAAAATATCATCAACTTCCTTAAGTTAGAGTAGAGTACAGATGACCTAAGTGGTGATTGCTGCATTTGGATACAAACAAATAGGGTATTTTCCAATTTATTAAAAACTATTTTAAATTGAAGATTGGGACGAGATATTTAACTGAATAATAAAAAATAATTTGATTTATATCTATTTTCTCAATCAAAAACGATTAAAATCAAATTTGTTTTGAATTTACCGCCAAAACGCTGCTTACGATGACTTTTTATCACGTGACCACACGTGACGTCAAATTTGTGTAAACGGCACCGGTAAAAATACGGTGTGGCGCAGTTTTAGTAGTATTTGTGCACAGAGGCACCGCACACTATTAATACCACTTTCTATCCATAAAAAATCTTGTTAATTGTGAACTCGACATTCACTTGTTTACAACTACTATATTTTACACAAGTTGACGTCAGATGTGGTCACGTGATAGAAAGTCATCGTATGGAGCGTTTTGGGGCTAAATTGAAAACAACGAAAAATATGTTTGATTTAAATCGTTTCGAGAAAATGGATATAAATCAATTTATTTTTATTTTTCTATTATATATTTCGTCCCAATCTTCAAATTAAAATAGTTTTTAATAAATTGGAAAAAACCCTAATGCGTGATCGTTTTTCACAGTGCAGGGAAGGCCAAAGAATAGAATACATAAAGATATTGTTTGCAATGTGAGGTAGACAAGTAAAAAAAACCAAGGGTTTATCCAGAAACTGAAATTGAATTGAATAAGTAATGTTTTCGTACCTCAATACCAAACGTGATTCAGTCATAGTAGATTCATTGAAGTTATCAGGACGGGGAGTGGTTGAGCGAGCACCGTCTCCTTGAGAACGGTAATTTCTTGAATTCTTTGGGGGAGAGTTGTTTGGCATTCTTTGAGGAAAATCATCAGCAGATGGAAAGTAGTGTTGATCAAGTGTGATCACACGAGGAGGTGTGCTGACTCGAATCATCCCAGGATCTGTGGGCAGCACTGCATTGTCCAGCTGGATTTCACGAGGTGTTGCTTTTGTACCTAAAATAGTTCCAATTTAGACATAAACTGCGAAAGTATAAACTATAGGTACTTAAACAAACTAAAATCTAACTATTTTTTAGAAATAGAAAATGTGTGGTGGGTTGTGCCCTTCACTTTGTTGCTAAAAAGTGGTAGAGGATGTGTTCTGACATTTGCTAGTAATAAATGAATAAGTGGCTCCTAGCAAACTTCAGATGAGATTATGGTCAAACAGAAGCCTATTGCTTGTAAAAAGGCATGTAAGAATTTTTCATTACTTTTAGCACAAAAACATACATAGGTAGATTTAATGCCATGATCGTGTCTGCAGAGATAAAGGAGGGTGCAATTAATTAATTTTGAATAAACATACCTAATTATATATAAATATATGCACCAATAAATACACAAATATACAAAATTGAATAAAACAAACAATGGGAAAATGTTAACATAATGATACTGTTAGCTTTTTATGAATGTACTCGCTAACTTTAAAGGATGGATATAAATAGGAAACATCTAAGATTTAGCCATCCTCATATAATAAAATAAGTCAATGGTCATTACAATCAAGGTATTGGAACAAGTCAAATTTGCCTAATTTAAATATAAGGAAAAACTAATAATTAGCCACAACAATGACAATGCGTTTATTTATGAAAATTGTAACGTGAAGTAGTAGTACAGTATATTAATTAAATGAAATTATTTTTTCAATAAAACTGACATAAAAACATGACTATAGAAAGTGATCTACTGATCGTTGTATAATTTATATTTCATTGTGGCTATTGATAAGATAATCTTATCTATCATGATAAGTAGGTATATGTTTCATCAGTGTTTTTTGTTGTAATATTCATTGGCACCTGTACTAAAATAGGGGCAAACTTGAAAGCTATCCATTGTTTTATAAACATACATAACATAATTAGCCTATAATGTTCCCTCTGCTGAGACAGGGCTCCTCGGTCAGAGGGAGTGGGCTGTAATCCACCATGTGGGCCTATTTAGTGCAGTTTGATAGAATATGCCACATGTCTTTGATTTTTTGGTTCTAGGACATGCCATTATCCTCACAATGTTTTCCTTCACTGTTTTTAGAACAGTGGTGATGAAATAATTTACATAAAGTAAAGAACTTGTCTGGGTCCAAACCTACGACAACTCGGCAAGTTGCGCCAGTTACCAGTGTGCCACCCCCTGCTGTCATTATTTTATAAAACCCTTTATTTCAAAAGTTACATATCTACCCTACATTCTTATGGAATCGAGTTAAATAATATAAACTGCCCTTACCAACATGTTGATCCTGCCCCATCACAAGTATTCTCTCAGGTACTTTCATGTCAAACTTTTCATTAGCGTAGTCCCAGCCAGAGACCATTCCATTGGGAGCACTGTCGTCATCCACTATGTCGCCAGTAGCCTGAAAATAATAGGCAATCTTATAGTAATCCTTTACAGGGCTTTTCTCTTATAATTATGCATCTGCAGAGTTTATTTCAGATATTAAAGATAGAATAGTCAATCTTTATTTTTTTTATTGTTTTCTATTTATATTTAATCCTTGCCATATCATACACAATAGCAGGTAAAAGTATGTTACAAAGGAATGATAACAGTAATTTATAAGCAGTAGTTATGGTCGTTTATCAGAATTGGGAATTGATACTTTAATGTACTGTAAGTTATTTCATTACCTTGATCCTTTGCGGCACGGTCATGTGGTGGCTGATGAGCCGCGCATAGGCTTCGTCGGATGAGTACTGCATTGTAGCGGTATAAGCCTAATAGGGAAAACAATAGATGTAGTTATGTAGGTACAGAGAAACGTTTCATGAACTTGATCAGAACTAGACCATAGCTTGAACTGTACACCACAATCCATGAACAAACGAACCACACAAAGGGGAAAAGATGATCTATTTATCAACAAAAACAATTATTAAATTGTGACGCAAGTGCAATAAACTTTATATCAGTGAGATTCATAGCGCGATCGCATTATGTATTACGGAATTTTAAGTGAAATCTGAAGCATGTTTTGGATAGCTGTAAAAATATAATGGTAACTGTACAGCTGACATACTTATTGTTTTTTATTTTATTTCGAACAGTTTATTCCATCTGGATGTAAAGAAAATATTTCAAGACAATCGAAATTTATTAAAAGTCTGAGCAGTCGATCTGACAACTTTGACAGTGGAGACCACAGGGTAGGAGAAATAAAAGTATAAAAGATGATAGTTAAAAAATACTCTGACTGCCTTGCTAGTATAAGTGTTCTGTGCACAGAGTACATTTTTATATGTTCTGTGGCCTTGCTACTAAGGCTACGTTCCGAGATACGATAATATCGATTTGAGCGTGCTGACACCCGTTCCGAATTGGCGTGAGCGCGATAACGATGTCCCGTGAATCGTCATAGATGACGTCATGACATGCGCCATCTTGCGATAACGCCGACCATGCGCTTTAGTAGTATCACCGTGAGCGCTGTCAAAAATGACACTTGTGCTGTTATGTTCTAATTCGTATCATAGTTTTAGCTAACTTATAAATAGTGCTTCTGGCTAGAGTCGTCACCTAATCAAATAAGAAGATGAAATTTGTGGTATATACAAGTTTTATATGGTGTAAATAGGTTTTAACATTGAGTGAGCACTATTAACGCGTTCACGAGCGTTCCGTATTGATGACAAAAATGACAGTTCTTAGCTGCCATAATCGTGATATCTAACTCGGAACGCAAATTATTGATGTGAGCGCTCACAGCGCTATTTTTCTAATTCGGAAAGTGGCCTAAGCCTACTCCTAATGACATTACCACTCGCTCAGCGGTATTAGGAAATGCAATCTCGAGTCATGAACATAGGCAACTTGAGATATCGTATGCTAATACCCTGATCACACATACCGACTACATGGGCCAGACGCCATGCTCTAGGCCGAACGCTCGGTACGTGTAAACACGTCATGGCTTTTTTTTTTTTTTGGGTGGGAAATCATCAAATAACTTCTCCCGCTCTGGGTGGAGCAGGAGGGCGTGTCAGACTTTTACTGACTAAAACCCACCCGTGTTCCCTCAGTTGCCTGTGTGCCAGGGGCCGCGGTATCTCTTTCGAACAACCCGCACCCCTGGCAGGCATCAGCCCTTGCGGGCCCCATCTGTTGCTGCTGACATCTCTTTGAGGCGCGCGTGGAACACAACGTGCCGTCAAACACGTCATGGCTGACTTATCGAGCAAGACAGTCACTCGGACCCTGTTCTATTTACGTTCGAATACTAGACCGTATGCCTATCCCCACGCTTCCCCACACTGACTTGCTTGCCCACTCGGCAGGTATTGCCTTAATCACCCGTATCGAGTAGATAACCGAGACAGCTGATCGAGAGAGTTGGGTGGACTTGTAGGATATAATTATTATATTTTGCACTACACGTACAGTATAGTAAGCATAAATGTTATACTATCGATAGCTCGGTAATAACATCTGATTTCATTAAGTTCATTGTCGAACTGGAAGACCTCTTGTCAAAATGGCGCCAACTGGTTGCTTGAATATTCATGAAAACCCTCATTGTTCGTTTAAAGGTATTAGATTTGCTTGCGCAGTCAAAGAATATGAAACCACATTGTGACCAAAAATATCTGACATCACTTTAGCAGCATACAAACCTAATAAAAAAGAAATAGTAGGTATAATGTCTCGAGTTTTCTTCTTTATTGCATGCATTGCTTCTTATTTATTATAAATATGTGACTTCCCACTGGAAGCATAGATATCTGATACGAATTTCTGGCAAAGTAATTGATGTCGACCAAAAGTAGGTGAGCATTAATTTCAGTCAGTCAGTAGGCAAAAATGTAGGAACATGACAAACTGTTTTTATGTGGTGGTTTTTACAGAAAAACGAAAGTAAGCCCAAAGAAAAATTCACCCAACATGCTTAGGTTTTACCACCGTATAATACTGGGCTTACAGAGCCTTCGAACAAAATTGGTTAATTGTTACATACAACATAAATCTCAAATTCTTATTGATAAAAGACCCAGGATTAATGGGTACCTAATGAAATAATAAAAAAAAACATATTTTGTTCACCTTTTAAGCTCAAATACGCTTCAAGCTACAGGTGTGGTCCAATTGTCAAGGTCTTGCATTCATTTAGCGAAATTACACAGAAAATCTAACTTATCCAAGTCCGGATACATCAATTTTCGAGGTTGCGCTTGCATTCTCCAAGTTATTTACATTTTATAAAAATTTAACAAGTTTTTGACATTGATTGTCGCTAAAGCCACGATCTAAAATGTACTCTGTGCCACGATCCAGTATATAATAATGTACTATGTGACCACGATCCATATTATTATAGGTACTCTTAGAGCTATACTCTTTGGCCACGATGCATTGACAAGTATCCTAAGCCTGTCACTTGTCAATGCTACTCAATGCAACTTGTATACAGGGACTGATATCGATACCTAAAATATATCGATATTTTAAAGAAAATACCGATGATGGAATCGATAACTGGGATAAATATCGATATTTAGTATCACTTATTTGAGTATCGGTATAAAGTTATCGGTAATTTTATCGATACTCAGTATTGATATCAGGGTGCAACACAACGTTGCGAGGTCGCACATCGCGCCACCAGCGCGTGACCTCGGCTCGAAACGGAACGGCAACAGTGCAGTCAGCGGCGAGCCCTTGATCAATAGCGCTTCGTGGGCCGCGCGCCGTGTTTATTGTTTTGTACATTTCTAACCACTGATAAATTATATACGTATGTTTCTATGTTTAATTTGTCTTTACTGACAAATAGTTGTATTTTGTAGGTAGGTACCAACCTCACGTAAGTACCAACAAACCATTTTAAAACTACATTAACCACATAAATTTTTATTTATTTATTTATTTAAACAAGGTTTTCTGGGCATTTTCTACCAGTCAACCAAGGGTGGTGAAGGGATTAGATGGCAGGTGCTTTAGTTAAGAGGAATAATTATACAAAATATTATTCAAAGTACAATCATCATAATTAATTATACATAACAGGATACACTAAGACATAAATAGATTATAAACTTAGAATATACATATATATTTACATTCAGTCAAAAAACTATCGGGAATGGATGATTAGTTTATAGTTCGATTTTTTTTTCTTTTGTTAGATTGGTGCAACTGTTTTCCATTTTGGCGCGGAGTTTCAGTTACATCTGTTATTTATATTAAATACAGTGCTGTTTTTAGTTAGGTAGATCAATTGGGTATGAAACATGTTACAGCCCGGGTAGTCCCAAAAGACCTGAATTTTCTCCAAAAACTCCATCGCATAGGAGTCGCTGAGGACATGCTAGAACGAGTCAATTCCAACCCAACATTCATGAAACGCATTGTTACGGGTGATGAGACATGGGGTAAACCCATGACTTTGACATGCAAACTAGTCAACAAGCTTCGGAGTGGCGCCTTTTAACTGAACCAAAACCGAAAAAACCACGCCAAAGTAGATCAAAACTCAACAAATACCTTCGAGCAACCACCTTATTCACCAGATATGGCTCCAGCCGATTTCTTTTTTTTTCCTAAACTCAAATTACCACTTCGTGGCACCCGTTTTCATTCGGTACAAGACATAAAGGAGGCGAGAACTGTTTCTTTCGTTTCTGCAGGAGCATACTTTGAAGGCGATAAAATAAATTTGGATGTATTCATCCAAATTTATTTTATCGCCTTCAAAATATACTAATAGTTACTAGTAGTTATTACTAACATTTTGTGTATTATTGATCCTTTCCCGGTACTTTCTTGACAGAGTAGTACTATAATATATATAAATATTAAATACATATATATTGATTAAAGGGAGAGGTGATGAGATGACTCTACGCTTATTGTTTCGAAAGTAACTCTGCAATTTCCGCTTAAATGCATACCGACTGGTGGCCGTCCTGTTATCGAGAAGAAGCGCATTCCAATGAAGAATGGACTGAATGTGAAAGGACGAATGAAGAAAAGTCAGAAGTATGAGAAGGACAGAGTAGCAGAAGATTTTTAGAAAAACGCAATTTTTAGCGTGAGAATAACATAGAAGTTGGAAGTGAGACACAAGATAAGAAGGAGGAGTGAGAGAGTTGAGAATGGAGAAAGGCGTGGTCAAAGCGCGCAAACTTCTTTGGCGAATGGACATCCATTTGAGCTCAGACCTATAGCTCGACACATGATCATATTTTTTTAAATTGAATATGAACCGTATACATTTGTTGAGCAGTCTGTCGAGCTTATCCAGCAAAACCGCAATCAAGTCAAAGTAGCACACGTCACCATAGTCGATCATAGGGAAAATCAAAGTCTGCGCAAGCGTGGTTTTCGTCTTAGCGGCCAAAAAGTTCCTTAGAGGATCGCAGAGTACCGTTGACCCTTTGACTAAGACTAGAGACCTGGCGTTGCCAGCTAAGTGCCGTGTCAAGATGCAAACCGTGATATTAAACAGTAGGGGTAATGGGTATGACGGTACAGACGCCAATACATCAAGCTACCCCAAACTGTAAAATTTTCTGAAGGTTTAACAATAAATATAAATCTCTATACAATCGAAAATAAGTGGAGGAAGAGAACCAAGCGTCACCCTACCCATCATACGCGAGCTTCCAATTACAATGGCCTGACACTTAGAGGGGTTGACTGACACCCCAAAACTGTCAGACTACTTTTTGATTGAATCTAAATCTCGGTTCACATCTGCTACAGCACCCGATAAATCTTCCACCCACTCAGCTGAATACAGTTGTAAATCATCAGCATAAAGATGATACGAACACCGAAGACAATAAGTTATAAAATTAATGAAGATAGAGAATAACAATGGAGAAAGAATACCGCCTTGTGGAACGCCAGCATCCAGGTCACGCCAACTCGACGAGCTCTTATCAATGCGAACCGACTGTTGACGTCCCCAAAAATAAGAAGCGAACCATTCCAGAGCCTCGGACGAAACCATAAGATTAGAGAGGATAGAGAGGAGAATATCGTGGCTGGCGGCATTAAAGGCATTAGGGAAATCTATTAATATCAAAACGGTAACCTTGGTATCCTCCATTGCTTCTCTAATGTCACCAGTCACTTTAAGGAGAGCGGAAGCGGTACTGTGCCCAGGCCTGAAGCCAGACTGAAACGACCTAACAAGGTTGTTCCAGTGAACAAACCACGTAAACTGAGAATGACACAAAAACAGAGAATGGAAATGGGTCGAAAGTAACTAGGTAGGGAGGGATTTGAAATTTTCGGGAGTGGGCGGACGGATACGCTACAAGGATGGGAATTGTCTGGAATCAAAAGTTGATAATGTGGGTAATAGGAGGGAGAAGGCTATCAAGGATCCAAACGACCATACTACGACTGATGCCGTCATAGCCCACAGCCTTGGGTTTTATGGAAAGGATGATCTTTTTAATTTCGTCCGAGGTGACCGGAGAGAAGTGAAATGGTTCTATGATGGAACTAGCTAGGCCAGTAATAGAATCGCCCATCTGGGACAACATTTGGGAATCCAAATGACAAGTGGTTGTGAAATGACGGTTGGTATCATCAAGGCCAATTGTATTGGGAAAATCCACATGACGTGGTCTGCCGATACCAAGCCAAGAGTACCAAGGAACTCTCAGATATCAGCAGTTGAAAAAGAAGGTATGGTTTCTAGAATGTAGCTATATTCTAGCAGCGTTTAGCGTTGTGTATCATCTGATTACACCGATTTCTAGCAACTTTCGATTTTCTTCACTGCGATCCTTTTTAAATTTACGAAAAGCACGATACCAAGGAGCAGGAGGACGCCGAAGTTTAACCTTCTTAACAGGAGCGCGTGACTGTCGTAGAGAGCAAGGACCAACCGTTCGAAAATGCACAGTTTTTTGTCTACATCTGTCGCTACTGCCAGGAGTTCCCAACTGAGGTCTTACGCATGTTGACGCAGCTTCTCAACGTCCATGCGCGCAAAACGCCGCATGTGCGGAACTTTAGGGTTTAGGTGGTTTTAGAACATATGAGAAGAAAATGAGGTCATGATGGGAAAATCCAGGCGCGGGTCACTGGCCGTGAGAGGAAACAAGGGAGGGTGCGGATGTTAGGATTACATCAAGCCAAGTTTCATCACCTGAGACATTAAAATGGGTAGGTTGCAATGAAAGTATCTGGTGACTAACGGATTCAATGATGTGAATTAGTTTACAGGATCGAGGGGAAGGGTGAACAACACATAATTTACATTATAATATTATTACTTACCTACCTGAAATAGTTTACGTACCCATCGTGTACTATGTTTTGTATCTCTATTTCAATCGAAATAAGACAAATAGATCCCTACCTACTTTCAATATTCTCAGATTAGACTTTAGACACCGGTCTAGTTAGATACAAACGAAAAAAAATCTTTAACGGTAAAAAATACAAACTAGCCATCTTGATACATCAATCACTGCACTGGCTGGAAACCAACATTCACATAGACATCATCACGACCGTTGCTAGACAGGACGGGGGCGGATGGCGTAAATCGCAAAGATGACGCGGCCACGGGTTATCACGGGTAAAGGTATTGGTAATATATCGATATTTTAGTATCGGTATCAATACTGATAAAAGCACATTAAAGTATAGATATAAGTATACTGAATAGAAATATCGGTATCAATATCGATAAAGAGATACCCAAATATCAGTATATATATCGATACTTTGATACCGATACCAAAATTATATCGGTATGCAGTCCCTGCTTGTATAATGAATCTTTCTGTCAGTCTGTCTGTTGTAAAATCCACGGAGCAAATACAAAGAGGAGATGGTGTAATTAGATTTCCCTAAGGAACAACGCGTGACAATTTGCGGGGTGAGGGGGTGTTAGATCCCGCCCACTTCTTTAATTTCCATCTACCGGTCAATGGCAAAACTACTCTCTCGTTCTGTAGATTTTACTTTGTAGTGACGTAAGTATCTCACACTAGATGTCACTAAGTGCAGGATGCAACAGGGTCGTACTCAGAATTTTCGTACGAGGGAGTAAGTTACTAACTCCGTTTTTAATATTAATTTTGCGGACCAACTCGGTACGTATTTTTTAAATTGAAATAGTGATATTAATTTTTGTAATACATTGCTGTCTTAGATTATCTTCGGAAAGAAATCTAGAACATACATAATTTAAAATTTAACTAAATAAACTAGATAGGCTTTAAGTACTTTTAATTAAGTAAACAACAACTACCATACAGTATGGTAGTTGTTCTTTACTTTCCCTCCGTGAGACAACTAGTATGCACCATAATAGTTGTCTCATGGAGGGAAAGTACTTTAAATAAATTATTTTAGATAGAATATTTAATTTATAGGAGATTGTATTTTTTATGAGTATTTCCATTTATGAGACAGCTGCGGGATATTCAGTACAATAATTGGATTCCATTACGGCCCTGTGTTTTTGTTACTTGTCAGGACGAACGCCAACAATACACTGACTAAGGCCACGCCTACTTGTTGACGTCAGGACCTAGTCGAGAATCACAGTGCACAGTTGTTTAGGCCGTCTCCTCTTTGTATTTACTCCGTGGTAAAATCTGATTGATACGAATCAAAATGATATTTTCTCATAAATGTTTTTTATTTCCCCTTTTGGCAATTGAGCCCATGTCGACTATTCTGCCAGTGTCGCGTTTTCTTCGATATTTTGTGTCAAAATTGCGTGATCATGGATTGAACCGGATGACAGATTGATCGTGTAATGTCCTCCTTAGACTAATTTTAACCTTAACGTTTCCGCGAGAACAAAATTATGGAATGCTTATTGGTTGTTATCTAAAATAACAGCGTTGTTGCCAATTGTAGACGAGCAAAATGAGTAAAAAATAATCGTGGGGGTATTTTTGACAAATTGTCAAATAATAGTATTTTAATTATCTGTGAAACACCGTGTCCAGCTGTCATTGGTGAATTGGTGGTTGTGTTGTCTCGTCTAAACGATGAGTTTTAATATCCGAAATCTATGAAGTTGTCGTATTAATTCTATAATACAACTTGAAAAGTATGACCACATGTAAAGTGTTGTGTAAATGTGGCAATTGTAGATAATTTAATTAAGAATTCTTCAATTAGTGGTATAAGCAGAACCTGAACACGATGAGAGCCACCGGCTTTAGTATTTCCTTAGTTATTTTGGCGTACTTCTTAGTTATTTTGGTTTCTAGTGATGATACTGCGAAACCTTATGAAAAAAAGTCGAAATCTGTAACATCGTTTGTAAGCGCAAAATGGGAAGCTACTCCAATAGTGTTAGAGCTCGCCGAATATCTGGCAGGCGAAAGCACCGATTTATTCTGGTCCTTCTTTGATGGTGTAAATTCATTGAAATCTAGTCTTGACACTCTAGGTAAGTTATTATTCAATAGCATATTTTATAAACTAAACATGTGATGATTTGAATTCTAAAAATTGTATTGCCTTTGGTTTTTGATGTTGACTATGAAATGGGCCTGACGTGATAATTTGTCGCATTGTTTTATCACAAAATAATAGTATGTTAAGCTTAAATCATAAAAAGTGATATACAATACTGAGTTTCCATCTTATCTGTCATACATGGTAATTTTTCTTCTATATTTCCTGTTATTAACACTATAAAGATAATCATGTCAGAACCCTTCGTAATGCCAACTGACCATATTATTAGGGTTTTCCGTAAAGTTTTTCTATTCTTGATTACACAGAGTTGTTTTCTGTGTAACCAATAGTAGAAATACTTGGTCCTTTGGCTTTATTTTCTTCTTTTTGGAAAATAACTATATCTGTCTTTGCAAAAATTGCAAGACTGATCATATGAACACTGCTTGTGGTGTACATTTGTATGTCTTATGAAAAATTGCCCATCTATACAGGATAAGTTGTTATCCCGTGCGCAAACTGTAACCATAAATTCAGCATCTCATTCTACACCTAAAAAATCAGCTGTTTCATAGAAAAGTGCAATACCTACGTGGTCAAATGTATGGATATGCTGAATTCATGGTTACAGTTTGCACACTGGATAAAAACTTATCCTGTATTGTATAGTATAAAACACAATTTAATGCAGTTTTTAACCATCATATAGACTTTTTTTATATACGGCTTGTGTGCATTACATTCATATTTTTAGTCACTTAGCAGTTTAAGTTATCCTTAAATTAATTATTAGCTAATAGGCTAGGTTGTAATGTGAATAAACTATCATCAATTGTAATACTTTATTCACATTACAAGGAACACAAATTACAGTCAAAATCTGTTATAAGGACATTGAAGGGACCTCTGATATTTGGTCATAAAAAACGATAGGCATAACAACTGGTAATGTTTTTAAGGTACAAATTCGCCTACACATAAGGCCAGAGATATAACTAGGAATATATTCCACTTTGTTTACTTTTATGATCTTAATAGCCTTTGACCATTATACTGTGCCAGATGTTGCTGGGTTACCTACCTACTAAAATTGTTCAAAACACAGTTGGTTGTTGTTATGGAAATAATCCTCTGCTTAATGCAGTATGTTGTTATAAGCAATGTCTTAAAAACCTTTGTTTTTTATAAGGCGGTCATATATAGGATTCAGCTGGTGGTTTTGGTCAATATGTCCAATATGTGGTGTGATTTCTGTGATAGTTAATTATCCTAGTTATTGTTTTTTTCCTAAAAATGTTTAACACAATTGTTAAGAATCACATATTAGATATATTGACCAAAACCATGGTGAAAAAAACAATAACTAGCGTAATTAACTAGCACAGAAATCTTGATGTTTAATGTTGCAGCATTAGTAACTGGATAAAACCATCACACTGAAGACTGTTTTTTATTGTCATTTTATAGTGCAAGAACACATTTTTCTTTCTGATGTTAAATATTGGAATAAAAATTTAATAAATTATTTTCCTCAACAGCACATTTTTTCTCTCATTGGTTTTTCCATATTAACTCAACAAGTACTTTTCAGAGACTGATAAACAAGTTTATGATGCCTGCATCGGTGTTGCCAGTACATTGTTGGCACCAGCACAGCTGCGGATGGCCAAACTTGCTCTTTCAATGCATCTCACCTCTCCTACAGTCCGCATGTTTGATCAGATTGCGACCCAAAGTGGTGCAAAAGAAGTAACATGTGACACATTTGTGTCAATAGCTTCAAGGAAAATATGTGATAATGATGCTTTAAGAGATATTCTTAAATCTTATAATCAGTATGATGTGGCAAGTATTGTTTTTGTTCAAATCCTATTATTTATTTACTTTCAAAAATATATTTTTAGACAGTATGGTTTCTCTTAATCTCATTATCGTAAGTCTGTACTATATATAAAAAGTAAAAATGTAGTATGTTTGTTGGTTGAGTTTAACTAACATGAATTATAGAAATCTAACTGTAATTAGTAATATTACTGGCAATAGTTGTAGTGTTTGTTGATGGAGCAAACATCACGAATTTGTTTGTAAAAAAAAACATAATAAAATAACACATAATAATTTTATCTATTTTGGGTAAAATATCAACCATATAAATAATAAAATGCTGTGTATGTTACCTATTCAGTATTTGCGATTAAAAACTCAAGATTAATCCAGTGATAATTAATTAATAGTATTAGCAGAATATTTTTTTAGTATGAACTTGGCTAAATTAAATGTACTTACATAATTAGGTCATGTAGCAAGCAGGCCTAATGAAGCATGCAATTATATACTTAATCTACCATTTGCCAGCGGCTTCGTCCGCGTGAAGTTCGGAAATTTTCCCGCGAGAACTCACTACCGGGATAAAAAGTAATGTGCTAATCCAGGCTATAAACTATGTGCCAAATTTCATCCAAATCCGTTCAATACTTTAACATTTATAATATTAGTAGGATAGCATCAACATACTATAAAAGACTTACTACACTATGCGATATTCAGGGACCCTAAATCCTAAATCTATATCTAAAGTTCTATACTAATACTATAAAGAAGTAAAATTTGTTTCTAAGTTTGTATGTAGGGGTAATCTCTGGAACTACCAGTCGGATTTGAAAATATCTTTTGAATTTGATAGCCCAATTCTTGAGGAAGGTCGTAGGCTATTTAACATCACACTACAGCCCTTACAAGCCGAGCAAAAATAAAAAAAAGTGAGTGCGTGCGGGTGATGTGAAGCGACGCGGCAGAAACCAAACTATCACGCGGGCGAAATCTAGCATTGTATATTATGGGTCTGACTTTGAGTTTGATGAACCTACTGTTATAATATTATGAAACTAGTACACCCAAGTCCATTAGGCTCGCAACAAACTGACTTGCATAAATGCATAATATGTCTGCTTTTTGTTCAGTAGTCTTGTATGACAGTTATTCCAATTTGAGACTGTTGCAGTGGCACAACATAAGTTTTCGTGGACTTCGACGATGCACTTTGGCTTGCTCAACATGTGTCATTTTCTGTTTGCTACATGACTTGCCAAATGTCTTATCAAAATATATTTATTTGTCTCTTAGGAGGAGCATAAGCTGGAAACATATCTGTTGGACCACTCATATCCAAGCAGTGAAAATAAGAGTCTTACTGCTATTTTATATGGAGAGCTTGGAATGAAAGATTTCACTGCAAAACACAAGATATTGACTAGATATGCAGATAGTGGTGCCATTAATTATGTTGTAAGATGGAATGTCAAGGTAAGTTAACTCTAAAGAAATACTATTTTAAATTTGTGTTTGTGTTGTGGCGGAATCCACAACTCCACATGCGGATTACGTATAAACAAGCAAGCAAATCATGCATCTCTCACGCAAAGTTATTCGCGCGACTGGTACAACGTCCCGACATCAATCGTCGGGCCCACCAGACACAATATCCGTCTGGTCGGCTGATCCTCCCTTTTCTATGGAGGATGTTGAACCTTAAATCCTGTTCTTCGTACCTAGTTTCATCCATTATGATAGGTTCCAATAGGGAGGAATCGCAGCAAGATGTATGCAATCGTATGTATATTTTGGCAATATACCTACATACGAAATGAGACTGTTCAGATTTCATCGAAAAAACCTAAGCCCACGTTTTGTGTCTCAGGTTATAGAGGAAGAAAAATGGGTTTACAATACCAACCCTTCGCTTAATCGGAAGAAACATGTTAGCCAACATGCTTATTTTTTTCCGTAGACGTAGTGAGCCATAATTTTGGCTAGTTATCTATTTCAGTGATTACCATGTTACAATACAAGTTGTTAAAGTTCACAATATTGTTAAATATAATGCCCTTCGGCTTCACCCTTAAAGCCACCATTTAGAAGCTCGTAGCAGGACCGACTGTTTTGAAAATCAAGTCATTTGATTCCGTCTTTCCTCCAACAACGAATCAGAATTCTGAATTACGATTTCGTTTTACTTTTTTGTTTTTTTCACGAGACGAATTTAATTTAACCCTAGATCATAAACCTTGCACACTAAGTGTACTCCTCGCTTTAGCTGTTTTGGTTGATTATCTTGTCGCTCCGCCAACTTCCAGTTCCCCCT
This sequence comes from Polymixis lichenea, assembly GCA_949091785.1. Taxonomy (NCBI): domain Eukaryota; kingdom Metazoa; phylum Arthropoda; class Insecta; order Lepidoptera; family Noctuidae; genus Polymixis; species Polymixis lichenea. The sequence goes on along the minus strand of OX420933.1, from coordinate 12,306,932 downwards.
ATAGTCCTCCAAACCGAATTTCGGCCATGCGATCAATCTCAGCGGAAACTAGTCTTCTACGCAGAAGATAAAGTGCACAAGTGTGTGCGCAGACACAGGTGCACTCTCTCTTCCTAGGCGCGGTCAGACTTGGGGGGGGGGGGGGGTGTCACAGACAAATACTACCTACAAATTAATAAGAAAATTTATTATATTTTCGAAAAATTACTATTTTAAGCATTATGTTTACGGCTTTAGGGTCATGACCCCTAGGACACCCCCGCCCCCCTCGGACCGCGCCTGTCTCTTTCCTCCCTAAATAGTGATATAAGTTGGCCGCATGCATTGACACACGATAATTGCGTGAGGATAGACATGTCCTTATGTAACTATCGTGTACACAAGTAAGTGTCGTTTCACAGACGAAAGGTTAGGCCCAATTTCACTCCGTTTGGTACGTATACGTATCCAATATTTAACTTTAAGATAATTTATACCAATATTCGACGTCAAAGCAAGCAGTAATATTTCTTAGTGACCGATTCCTTGACAATTTTACAAGTGCCTGTAAATGGTCGAGTTTGAGTTTAGTTTTGGTCCTTAGTATGTATAACCTTTCGTGTTAATCTGACTGCAAGTTAAAATTCTTCCGTACTTTAAACCTCCTAATACCGCTTTGAGGAAGTAGTTTTTAAAATGATTAATGAAAAACTTTTTATTTACTCAGATACATATTGATGCCAGCTTTTAAGTTCATAAACCCATGGAAAAAGGTTTTTCTTAAAATCGAAATCCGCCGTTTTGTCAATCCATCTGATAGAGCGATGGTGACAGTATATAATATTACAAATCATCTAAATCTATAATCTAATCTGATATCCCAATCATTTGCGCCGGGGTTGGGTACATTTTGAACTCATTCAATAAACATCAAGACATGAATTATTTTCAATACGTATGTTGCCTTCTTTTGATTTTCCAAATCTTTATTGTTCTTGCAGCCAAGAGGCAAACCCAAGTTACGCCTATCAGGCTATGGGGTGGAATTACAACTGAAGAGTACGGAGTACAAGAGTCAGGATGACTCAACACCAAAGGAATCAGAAGACGGAGACTCAAGTGCTCAACCCTCTGAGGAAGAAGACGAAAATGACCCTCAGAACCAAATTGATGGATTCAATTTTGGTAGGCTCAAGTAAGAGTCAATTACTTTTTTAACAGTCGAGCTGGAATTCCTCTTTTCAGTAGTTTACATACTGGCTTTCAAGTAGGTTGCATACCATTGTGGAAGTTACTGGCTAGGATATTTGAGTAAATGTTTTCCTGTTGCCGAAACAAAATAACTCGTAACGCTAGGTTTAGGACCGCATTGCAACGCATAACAGCAACTGCAAAATTACGCCTGCCGAGCGGTGCGCTAGTGCGATGCGCTGCGGCCCGGTGCGGCATTTCATTCGATTGAATGACTTTTTCATGAAACAGTCATTCAATCGAATTAAATGAACTTGGAGGGTTGTCCTGATGATTTAGGTAATTATAATTATGTAACGCCTTATTTGTTACTGTTGCTAATCATATTTTAATCAACATACAACCTTGCAATGACTTGATAATTGGAAAAAAACGTAAAAAAAAATGAATTTCGTGGGCTACCCTGGAGCTGTCACGTTAAGCTCAAATCTATAATGAAACTTCTTCTACGCAGGAATTTGTTCCCTGGCCTCCGTTCGCCGCTGGAACGGTTCCGCCGTCACTTGTCGGAATCAAACGAAGAGCTGGAACCTTTAAAAGTATGGCAGATGCAGGCGTTAAGTATGCAAGCCGCGGTGGCCGTCGTGGATGCTAATGATGCGGGAGGCGACGAGTCGCTCAAAGTGCTCACGTCTATCGCGCAGAATTTCCCTATGCAGGTAAATGAAGAACAAACTATTTAAGGGTAGATTTATCAAGTTAACTTACTTGTTCGTATATGACTAAAATAATGATAAAACTATAAAAAAGAACCAAAGGTAAAATTATTTTCTTCGAGACGCGATACGGAACATAAGATCATATTCGTCAATTGTTTTAGACTAAATCACTTATCCACGTGAATGTCCCTCGTACATTCCGCGAAGAGGTGTTGTACAACCAAGACCTGTGGGCGTCGTCGCTAGGGCTTCGCCCTGCGGAACCTCTGCTGCTCGTGTCAGGAGCGCAATATGATGCAGAAGAAGTCGATGTTATGGCCCTGTTGGTCGCGTTGAAAGAAGATATTGGACCTATGAATACTTTACATGCACTTGGTAAGTTTATTGTGTGATTTCATAAGGGTTACCGATTCTCCAACCTGAGTTGAAATAATATATTATTGAGTTAAATTAGGCAAAATGCAGTCGGAAAATTTTAGTTTTAGTTCATGAAACAACAAAATAAATTTTAAAACACTATTAAAAAATTTCAGTTTTTTTAATCTGTTTTTCATCACCATGAAATAGTAGTCGCCATGTTATTACATCATACGACCATGTCCACTGAGCAAATTTGTACTTTTATTATTTTCGTAACCAAAGTAATTTTTATTTAAATAATATTTTGCATTCAGGAACAGCAAACCCCCATAAGTAAAAAAGTAACTCATTTTTTATTATAAACAATTGTCTTATAAAATATCAGCGCATTTGTTTATATAGCAAACTGACGTCATACCCACAGAGCAATATGGCGTCCACTGCGTCCAGCGTTTTCGTCAAATTACGCGCGAAATATGAAAATTTTAAATTTAAATGCATTTTTATGGCACTAATCGATTAAATAAAAATGTTGTGTTTTTTTGTGGTTTATTAGCAATCTAGAATCTAATTAAGACACTTTTTAAAAAGACTGTAATACTACTTTGACGCAACCGCTGGACGGGGATGCCATATTGGCTATGTGGGTAAGACGTCAGTTTGCTGTGTAAACAAATGCTCTGATATTGTGTATGATAATTGTTTATAATTTTAAAAAAAGGAGTTATTATTCTACTTATCGTTGGTTTGCTGTTCCTGCATGTAAGATATTATTTCAATAAAAAATTACTTCGGTTACGAAAATAATAAAAGTACGAAGTTGTTCAGTTGATTAGTTTATACAGCGGTATGACGTAATAACATGGCGGCTATTATTTTATGGTGTTCAAAAATAGATTGAAAGAACTGAAATCTTTGAATCGAATGTTAAAATTTATTTTGTTATTTCATGAACTAAAACTAACATTTTTCTGCTGCGTTTTGCCTAAGCTAAGCTATCTCAATAATATATTTTTAGATTTTTCACATACAGAGAAATATTGTATGGTTCGGAAGCGCGTTTTCTTTTTGTCATGGGAGCCCTTTCCATGTTCGTCGTTCATTATTATGGCACTTTTTTGTTTGGAACACATTTTTATTTCCTACCACTACGTTACCTAAAACAGGTTCTCTGTATTACCAATTAAACAAAGAACATCATGTCCTATACAGGCCTATCCAAAAAACTGATCAACAAGCTAATGTCCCTGGAGGTGGGCGAAGCTTACACATGGGAGGAGTATGGCCTGGACATCCGCGACTCGTCTATCACCTGGCTCAACGACTTGGAGACAGACGAACGGTACCGACGCTGGCCCTCGTCGTTTATGGAACTACTGAGACCTACGTATCCGGGCATGCTGAGGAACTTGAGGAGAAATATTTATAATTACGTAAGTTGTATACAGTTAAATCGACATTTTTTTTTGGTAAATTCGTCTTTCCGTATTTTGTAACATTCGAATTACATAAACGGCTACCACATAGATACACTTCCATGATGTTGCTTCAAGTTAACGAGTCGTTTAAACGTCAAACGTGTATCGTTAAACAGACGCTAATTATTACTTCAGCAACGTTTATCAATAATAGTAATTCCAATTTGTTACCGAGCTTATGACGTGCACTTGACTGAATAATACACAAATGGATTGCTTCATCAGTAGGTCAGAATTACGATCCCTGATTCATTTTATGGTGTAAAAACGGTCATATTACTTCTGATAGTTATTTCATTAGAAACTGATTTGTCGAATAGGGCCACCTTTAGGTGTAATCTGCTACATCCCCCAAACTATCTGTAACAACATTTGCGTTTTACTTTTCCAACAGGTAATCGTGATAGACCCAACATCAACCGCGTCTGGGCCCCCACTAAAGCTGGGTGAGACTTTGCTGAAGCACGCCACTCCGGTGCGAGTAGGTCTTGTGTTAGCGCCCAGCACTGACAATCCGGTGCTTGAAGCCGCCGTCCGGTCCGCTTTCAACTACGTCGCACAGGAGAAGAATTCGAACAAGGAAGCTTACTATTTCCTTACACAGGTTTGTTGAAATGGTGTATTCTATTAAGAAATGATGTTTAAAAGAATTACCCTTTTTTTGCTTTGCTTACACAGTAGGACTCACTATATATTCTGATAACCACTGCAATGATCACAATAGATGTCATTTAACTGTCTTAACATGCCTTTTATAAGCTCTAAATAGTATTTGGCATGTGCCATGCATCACTATCTCGAACATTCTCTTATTGACTGAAAAAAAAAGAAAACTTCATTGAATATGGATTAAAATTGCATAGTGCTTATTGTTCCTTATTTATTGTATTCTTTTCTATCGTGCTTGTTAGTGATCATAAGATTTCTACTACTTTTTTCTGTTTTTATCCGTGAGAACCTGTAATTGGCTTAATGTTTCATTTATAATAGTCTATTTCATTTATAATATCTATTATAGCTGTTGGTTCTCCTATGAATAAATAAATAAATAAAAATGTAATTCCTCGTTCCGTCCGCACTGTGGTATATTTTACGTCGTTTATCGCAAATTGGGTGTTTTGTTTGTTAGGAACCCATATAAAACACAACATATAACAAGGGTTAAATAATTAAAATCCTTTTTTTTGTTCTGGATAAGTTGGTGATATCTGATCTTCTTTTCAGTTACTACACCCGCCTCAAGATGAGAAACTATCCATAGAATTTGTGAAGAAACAGCTGACCAAGTACACTAATTTCAATACTAATATTGATGACGTACTCTCTGAAGACTCGGAGTACAACTTTGGAAGACAACTGGCTGATGAGTTTGTATCGAAAATCGGTACCAACAAGTATCCTCAGGTATGAAGCTAGAATAACTTACGACATATTCTGCATAAAAAAAACAATTTTCACATATTACCAATCTCACTCGAGTTTTGGTCAAAAATGGAAGGAAACTACTATTTCCTTGATTTTGATGGATCAAGATGAAAAAGGTCGCATTTTCTGATCTAAATATTTTCTTATCATATTTTTTATCCGTAAAGAAGGCCAAGGTTTAACACGAAATTCTTCTAGGTCTTAATAAACGGCGTACCATTAGTGGAAGAAGGTCACTCCCCTGTGACATCATCAGTGGAACTGCTAGAGGAGGCGCTAGTGACGGCACTGTCACGTCACACGGGACGTCTGCAACGCGCAGTCTTCCGCGGGGAACTATCTGACTCTGATGACGCGTCAGACTACCTCATGAAGCAGCCGCATATTATGCCCAGGTAAGTTACTTACAACTGCTCGAAGGAAGTGCTGGGACCAATCTGATGCGTTGTTATACCAATTTCAACCCTACGCGAAATAGCTAAAGTTGTGTTTCAACTGTCCTAAGCTTTGTTGGTCCCCGCAAATTCGGTTGTCTGACTGACTATTTCAATAATCAAATCTGTACTGGCCGAACCGTAACTTTATTTTGTTATACCAATTTTAACCCTATGCAAAGTCTTTAAAATTCACTTTCAACTGTCGTTAACTTTGTCATTCTGATGGTCTCCGTTGAACCTTTATCTTATTTAGTTCTAGATCTTTATTATTTATGTGTATGCAGCTATAAGGAATACTCGTCACGAACGAAGAATCCTCAGTACAAGGTGTATAAGTCTATTGTAGAGACCGCCGCGAAAAAATTCTGGAGGTATCTAGAGTAAAACCAACAATGATCAGCTGATGAACTTAATGTTGCACAGATATTATTTTCTATACCGCTAGATTGTAAATACCTCGCAAATATATAAATAGTTTCTATGTACGTTGAAATAAGGCAGTTTTCTTCTTACTTTTCTCAAATTGATTATCGGATAGGTTAACAGGCTACTTCAGGCTAGCATGTTATGACAACTTTAAGTACTAGATTAAGTCAAATTATTACTATATTTGCACAGTTTGATTTCCGATCCGTTTTTCAAAACCACTCTTCTAGATATTTGGTCTGCTCGAAACCAGCTATCACACTGCACAAGTTCCTAAAGAGACTATAATTGTTACTAAAATACAATGTTTCAATTTCGTTCTACAGGTTGAACCGTCGTATTTTGGGTTCGGATCCGTCACAGTACCTGGACTTGTCAGGAGTTGCATCTTCCAACGACTTGTTCACGGAAGATAAAATACAAAAACTTATGCATTTGACAGGTAAATAATGAAAACGTTAATCGACGAATGAGTTTTGATTCGGAAAAAAAATCACATAACACAATATTGACTTGAATATTTTCTTTAGGACGAGACGCGTTAGCAACTGCTCTACCTCTTATCAAATACTTCACAAAGTTTGGAAAAGTGGAAAAGTTCACGCAAACTATTTGGGTAGCTGGCGATCTTAACAACAAGGAGTCCAGGGAGTTACTGAAGAATGCTTTGACGTTCATGGTAATTATACTTATTCTTTGTAATGCTGTCGATATGTCAGATCATCGTTGACCCTGGATATGCCAATGTGATTATGCCTGATATCCTGTGGTCGTAAAGTAAAGTGTTAGAACAATATTTTTTTAGAGCTAGTTAGAGATGAAGCTATACAGGGCGATTAGCGTCATCTCTTTTTTGCATTGGATCGACTGGCTTACACACTTAACTGTAAGGCCCCATAAATGTTAATTTAAACAACGCAATGCGTTTTTACATTGTGCATTATTTGCAAGTTTAATCATCTGCAAATAGTTAAGAAAACAGGTAATTCCTAAGATTAAAAAGGAATTTTTATCTAACAATCAAAACGCAATAGTAACCACCTTTTCAATTCCCAACAGAAAGATTCCCGCGGCGTTCGTGTGGCCTTCCTTCCTAACGTGGACGGTTCATCCAATTTGGACCAGTCGCTGAACAAAGTAGTGTTGGCTGCGTTGACCACGCTGGAGGCACCTGAGGCCACTGTGTACGTGTCACGACTGCTGGAAGATGAGGGCTGCCACGAGAGACAGACCTGCGATATCTTGGTAAATAAGCCAAAAAATTTGAATACTAGATTTTCGGAATCATCTCGATAGCGGATTGTGTGGCAGTTGATCTATTTGCTGAACTGAATTTCAGCTGAATATTTATAACAGTAGAATATTTTTTTTATAATAGTAACCTTTCTAAATATAAGTTTTTGCCACAGTGATCATAATTATTCTTTTAATATATATTTTAAATAATATTTATCACCTATTTGGTGCTATCAGTTTTTACTCTACCCTTGCTATTTTATTTAGCTCGATATTGCATCATTAGTTGCCAGTTACTGTAAGTCATAGTTATTGATACTCCTTGAATATTAATGATACAGATGTGTGAATGTCTGATAGATTCAATAGAATAGATAATTTTATAAGCTTTCTATTTGATAGCAAGCTTGCCGCGCGGTCTATAACAAAAGAACACAAGTAACGTGTGGCGTCCTTACAAGGCGTTTATTAAAGGGGGATGCGCCAAGACATAGCGCGACACCGATTTCCTTACGTTTTTTGCAATGTGCAGGCTGTCAGTGTAAGGTTGTATGTGGATCAAAATATGATTTTTGAATGTAGCATAACTGATTTAAAATCATAAATACAACACAATATGTCACGATTTCATGAAATAGTAATTTAATAGGGTAATTTGAACTTTCCCAAGAACCAACTTAACATTGTAGTTGATATATGTCACGGTCAATTCTCCAACTGCAATTTTATAATTCTAGGTCATCGGTTTTGATTTCGAGTTGATACTCGAATTGATATTGATATACATCTATACAGATAAATAAAATTAGAGTGTCTGTTTATATTATTAAAATAACCGCTTTTTACTAAATGCTTACATATACCAAAATATAATTTTTTTAAATTTTTGTCTGTCTGTTTGTTCCGGCTTATCTCTGAAACGGCTGGACCGATTTTGATGGAACTTTCACTGCCAGATAGCTGATGTAATAAGGAGTAACTAAGGCTACTTTTATTTCAGAAATTGTATTTATTTTTATTCATATATATAATATAAATAAATAATAAAAAATACTATTCCGCGCGTACGAAGTCGCGGGCACAGCTAGTGTCACATAAATGGCCATATTACAGAGTTTTATTGATGTTTTTGTGGTCATAATTTTTAAAACATATTTGCTACGGTCGCAAATCATATTTTCATCAACATGCAACCTAACGACCTAACGACCTGCATATTGAAACAAAAAAAAAAACGTAAGTCAGAAAATTTTAATTTCGAGGGCTGTCGCCTCAAGAAGTAGTGTGAGAACCACCACTTTATCTACCACAATTTGACTAATGTTCTTCCGTCTTATGTCTATCAAAGGACTCAATAATAACTGTTAGTATTTAGTTTCGTTAGTTCTAAAATTTCACTTGCACCTTTATTCTGACATAGGCACTTGTCACCTAAATCACCAATTCGGACTGAAAACATCGAGGATGAATAGGATTTTCTTAGAATATAATTAGATGAACATTGTATTTATGTCGATCCACAGCACAAAACGTACGTAGTATGAATGGGACAAACGGGATAAAGTTTTGTTTTTGTTCATAAATGTAAAAGGACATTATTTTATTATTATTTTGAATGTTTTTAACAAACTAGGCCGGACCTCTGCTGTGACATCGCGTCGCTGTGGAGGTTTAAATCATCGTCTTGAAATACACTTCGCTTTATACCGTACTGCAACTTTTGAGTAACAAGATACTATGATATCTAATTTGCTTTTAAATATGTAATCAATCACTTTTCTGCTCTTATCCACAATATTTTATAGAGTAAATATTTTTCTCCAAACAGCCGGAGATAGTCCCCGCACTGAACAAATACGAGTGGGTACTGAAAGCGTCCCGCGTACTATGCGCGCGCAGTCTGAAGCTGCGGGCGGGCGCACACGCGTTGGTCTACAACGCCCGCCTCATCGGGCCGCTGCACCAACACGAGCGGTTCTCGCTTGATGATTTCACGCTGCTTGAGAGGTACACATTTTTTTAACCACCTTGCAATGCAGCTGTTATGTTATCTCGCCACCACCTTTGGTTGACTGCTAGAGAATACCTAAAGCCCCATTACATTACACGGTGCAAGTGTCTTGAACATTTAAAACTCGAAACATATATTTAAAATAAACCAAGTTGGTACAGGCACTTTTGAATCGCCTAGGGGTTTGACAATCAGGAAGGTGGAGCTAGTTGCCCATTTCAAAGCGTAGTAGTAGGCACGTATAGAGAAGAACAGACAGGAAATTCCATTCAAGAGCAGTAACCGCATGCCATATAAACCATATTCAAGTTGGGCACGCCACGATTGCGGAGGTAAGTCCCCTCTTTGAGGAGTGGCTTGAGAGGCGGCATGGCATCCTCACCTTCCGTCTGACACAGGTCCTCACCGGACACGGCTGTTTCGAGGGGTTCCTGTTTCGCATAAGGCGGGAGGAAACGCCCGGGTGTTTCCATTGCGAAGATCGCCCTGAGGACACGGTGGAGGTCTGCCCGGCTTGGGCGGAGCACCGCCGTGTCCTCATGGAGGTGATCGGCGGCGGCGATCTCTTGCGTCCGGCCCTGGTCCAGGCCATGGTACGGAGCGAGAGTGCATGGCTAGCAGTCGCCTCCTTCAGCGAAGCAGTTATGCTCGCAAAGAGGGAGGCGGCGCACGTGAGGGAGACGCAGTACATGCGCCGTCACGGCCGTGGCCTTCACAGCTGTCGGCAGCAACTGATGGGGCCCGCAAGGGCCGATGCCTGCCAGGGGTGCGGGTTGTTCGAAAGAGATACCGCGGCCCCTGGCACACAGGCAACTGAGGGAACACGGGTGGGTTTTAGTCAGTAAAAGTCTGACACGCCCACCGCTCCACCCAGAGCGGGAGAAGTTATTTGATGATTTTCCACCCAAAAAAAAAGCCATGTTCAATTATTGCCATTTAAGAATTATATGCTGCGTAAGTGATCGATCACAACGTGGTATCACATTGTTCTGAATTTAACTGAGTAGGCAGATATTTATGACGCGAGACATGTTCTTTAAAATTTAAAATGCAATAACATACTGTTACTGTTATTGTACTGCTGTTATAATTGTTAAAGCCGATGCAGTGTCCTATATTTTGGCGTTGCTAATATCGTAAGATTTTTTTGATGTTCCTTCGATGTCACATATTTGTGCTGCCATTATTATATGCCTTCCACAAATTATCACATTTATTTGCCGTCATATCATACAACGTGTAACGTAAAGGGTATATATTATGTACATACCAAGGGCACGGCTTCTTTGGATGATATCAAACTATATTGGAAGGGTTTTTTAATCCTATCTCTACATGTTCGGAAGTTATGTTTTAATACATTGATACCAGAAACCGAACTTTACAAATTTAAATAAACACATCACTTCGAAAAGATTTATCGTGATATTGGCAAGTAACGTGGAAAGTTATTGACCTACGTGGTGCGGTGACACGTTTGTTATGATTTGAATTTAAGAAACATGAAACCGAAAATTTGGTTGAGTATTTTATTTTGAGCTGAAACTAAGTATTGTAAGTAAGTAAGTAATCGTTTATTCAACGACTTAGCCTAGGTAACATCAGAGATTCTTTAGTTAGAGGTAGGTATGGCTAATACAGATAAGTAAGACCTCTGCTCTTCAAACTAGGAGAATCTTGTATTTTGAAGGACAGTGTTTCTATACCAGGCGTTACCTTTAGTGCTTCAGGATAGCATAGGGTTTCTGTTACACTCTGTATATTCATGCTTTCAGATATTATTGCTGAGCTTATTATCCTACTTATTATAAATGTGTATCTACATGTTTGTTACTCAATCACGCAAAAACGGCTAAACAGATTTGGATGAAATTTGGCACACAGGTGGATTATAACCTGGATAGCCTAACCTAACCCTTTTAACCGTTCCCTTGGGATAATTTCTGACCACGGGCGACGCCGATGGCAAAAGCTAGTATTAAAATAATTAAGCTCGTCACTGTACGTGTTATTTAGAGAATGCCAGTCAATTGTTGCCTCAATTTTATTGTATGCCACAGGCAAGAAACGTGCACCGTGTAGATAGGGCTTTAGGAATTAAGTCCACCTTTGTACAGACGCCAAGCACATCAAGCTACCCCAATATGTCAAATTTCTTTGACAGAATTTCAACTATATAACATAAGGTTCATGTTCAATTGGGAAAATTTTACAGTTTGGGGTAGCTTGATGTACTGGCGTCTGTACCTTTATTGTGCACAAAGCTTTTATTTCTGAAAAGAATGCTCTTAATTTCAGCCGAAAGACGTCCACCATGAGATATAGGCCTCCCCTAAAAAGAATACACGAATGTATATTGTTACAAAATAAATTACTTATTCTGACTTACATATAACTATCGTTGTTTTTATAGATATAGCAACATAATGTACGCCGACAAACTATCAGAAGCGCTGGATAAGAAGAAATCAAGAGACCCGGACAGCATTATTTTTGAAGATGATGATGATGAAGGCAAGAAAAAATTATACCTCCTAATATTTCCATGTTTGCATATGCAAATGCATAAAACGGTATTGTTAGCGTTATTGCATATTTTAGCCCACGTTCCCTCGGATCTAATAAAATTGTTGGGGGGTTTTTTTCGCGCACTGGATTTTCAGCCCCCTGCTTAGCTCCCAGTGTTGGAAATCGAATGCTGTGTTTTTTCGACGTGCTGGGACTCACTCGCGCTGCACTCTGTTGGATTATCAATGCTCGGTTCACAACGAGAGTTGAAAATCGGCTGCAAGAATAATAAAAATATTTAATTGTATTTCTTTGACATACTATATGCCCAAAAGTTTCATAATACTTGCTGCTGTAAAATGAGCTTCGGCTTTGACAAATAAGTTTTCCTATTTCTGTATGTATGATCAAAAGAAAACCGAACGTTTCCGAGGCTAAAATTGCCGAGCTCTCTTCGTTCGCTCTTGCATTTTCATAATCCATGACCTTTTCTGCATAATTCGATAAAGTAAATCAGGGGGCGTATATTAAAAGGTTGGGAACTCCTGATCCAAAACGTTTCAACATGAGATGTCTCATCACTTTTTACAATAACATAATTAAATTGTAAGTAATTGAAAAAGCTTTGACGTAACTTGAGGTTTTAAAATTAACTTCAATTGTCAAATGAAAAACATCCTTAAGGAGATTTAGAATTAGAATTGAGGATTTAAGTATTCCAATGATAAATTCTAAGCACTGAATTTGTAAGTGGCACTAAAAACGGGCAGCCACAGATACGTTTACTGATCCATTTGTGTACATTTTTACAAGCTTTTATTTAACTTGCACTGTAATCGGGTGGATTCTTGCAACTCAATTTTGAAGCAGATATCTTTAACCGATTGAGCTGAAATTTTGCATGCATATGTATATCGCGTGACAATGCAATATTATGATGACATAGAGCTGCTGTGATGGTGGAGCTGGAAGGTGGCCATAGATACATAACACTAAGTGCTCGAAACAACACATATGCGTGGGTTCTACGAATTATTACGAGTTACATAACTGAAAAACGCTGCTACGAACTAAGCCGTAGTAAATCCCGCATCCCCATAAAGTTAAAAATAATTTAATCGCAATTGTTTAAATAAAAGCGTGTTACATATTGACGGAAAGAAATAGGTGTAACATGCTAATATAAATGTTCTTTATTTCTCCTGCCATCAAAATGTAACAACACGCTTTTATTTAAATAATTGCGATTAAATTATTTTTAATTTTTTTGTTCGTTTTATTATCAAGTAGGGATAAAAGCTTGTTTTAAAAAAGTTTTTTTTCTTTTTTTCATCAGAGACTTTTGGAACCATCTATAGTTAGTTAGCAGGCATCCATAAAATTCAGTTAATGTTCATTATTTTACCTGAAAATTTAGAAAATGTTGTCAATTCTCTCGTCACAAATGCCTAAACTAGACTAAAAATCACCAAAATTTTGTTTATTCCTGTCAAACGTCGATTTCCCATTCTGAAAATGACTAAACTGAAACATCTTAACTATATTTTAGTTTGACAGCACTAAGATGGCACTGAATTAATTTAGTGAAAATAGCAATTTTGCAATTCTGAATTTGACATTTTTTTTTTTTACTAATGATTTTTTTCAGTCATAGCTCACCACTGATATTTATTCCAGACCTCGACACCAAGGAGTTAGACACAGAAGATCGTCTGAAGGTGGTATCAGTGGTGGCGGCCCGTAGCCCGCGCGTGCGTACTACGTTACCGGCTGGTCTGAGGACCGAACATTCGCTCGTTGATCTGCCTCCATTACGGGAAGATGAGGCTGCTGTTGAGGTAGGAAAAGCTGCTGTTCTTTTTCGCGAGCGTGCATAGGCTCCGGCTTTTTACTTTATGGGGAATCTAGACGCGTGCTCGAACTCACTGGTGGGCCCGGCTAAAAAGAACGCTGTCTCACCAGACATCGTGTCCGACAGAGGTAGTATCAGTGATGAGCAGTTAGACGCTAGTCTACATATATAACGTTATTGAGTGAGATGCAGAATCATTTTTAATAAAACAGGAGCGTTAAAAATTTAGTCCGTCCGTTAAGTTCAGTTTAAGTCCTTCGGAAGATCGGGTTTGATGAAAAAACCACTTCATAAATCAATGTCCAAAAAAGTTTATTGAACTTTTCGATAATTGTACTTTGTTGGTACCGACTTGGTTTTGGAGATTTTACACTTCTTTTATTACTTAAACACGCCCAAAGCTAGGTTAAATTAGAAAAAAAAAAACAGATCTTTGTTGGCTCCTAACTTTTTAATTACTTTTTATTTTAGTATTCTGTGTCCGCACAGACAATATTAATAATGAGACAAAACCATACTAATTTTTTTATGTAGATTATCGAACAGTAGAGTAATACACTCCCGAAGTTTGTATGGAAAAAGTGTCGACAAGATTCACCTTAATACATGATTTATAAAATTGCCTATCCGTAATGTTTAAACATCCTATGTATCGTATTTCGGGCCAATAATTACTTTGACCTTTGACTTTGAAATACTCGTACACGCTATCTCAACGGGTAACTCCTGCTATGGTTTAAGGCATTATAAACCTGTAAAGCACAGTAAAAAACATTTCATAGCGTAATTTGCTTCATAAAACGCCAGTGGAAACGCCAGCTATATAGGAGAAGTAAATATTAACAAAACAATTTGCAACCATAGATAGTAGCAGTACTAGACCCGGCATCGACTGCAGCTCAACGCTTAGCGCCCTTGCTTCTCGTCCTGCGACGCGTCATCAACTGTCGCATCAAGTTGTTCGTCAACCCGCAAGACAAGAACTCCGATATGCCGCTTAAGAGGTAACCTACTGTTTATTACAATATTTTTTATCTCACGAAGCGACGCGCCCTTTCCTTGTGTCGATGAAGTCGAGTAGAGCCAGCACATAACACACACACGCACACTTCCGACTCCGCCATTGTCTCAGACGGTACCGAGAACTCCTGCGCACACACATTCACACCGCGAGTCGCTCCGTGCGATTAAAATACTATAACCGACTTGTACGTTTTATATGAATACACGCTTATATTCATACCTGTGTTTGTAGGTACTTTTTCATTCTATGGTTTTTAATAGAAACGACAGGCTCTATTAAAAATGTATGAATAATCTTTTTTTTTAATAGCTTCCAATGTTGCGGAACCTTAATTATCACTATCTGCAGGCTTAGCATGATGCTTTCTACTTCTATTCTACTGTAGAATAGAAAACCGTAATCTACATTTCTCGGTGAAAAACTGTCAACTGTCTATATGGAAACATCATTTTGTCTACTCTTTCGACAACAAAACGCTTGTCTACGGTTCTCGTGCTAAGCCTGCAGGAGTAAAAACATAATTTAATATTCCGTACATTCCCACCAGCTTCTACCGCTACGTGCTGGAACCAGAGCTACAGTTCACGTCATCAGGCGCCTTGACCGGTGGCGCCCTCGCGCGGTTCGTCCGCTTACCTCACGCGCCTCTCCTGTCTATGGAGCTGCGCACGCCGCCCAACTGGCTCGTCGAGTGCGTCAAGTCGGTGTACGATCTCGACAACATACGGCTGGCTGATGTTGATACGTTGGTGCATAGGTAAGGATTTAAGGGTTATATTGTTCAACAAATTCATGTATTACTGGAGTCGCTGGTATAGCAGGTTTTCACTACGGCACTTATTCACGGTACATAAAGACAGTGAGAGTTTTTATGAACATTCACGCCATCAGTTGACGCCACTTTGAGAAAAGGTCTTCCATTTCGAAAATAAATGTAAAATATATAATTACGTTCATCATTCAGTCCCACCTAAAGAAAATAGAGGCGCTTTGACACTTTTGACAGGTGTCCTTGTTTCTCATACATATATTTAGAAAAATTACCGGTCCTGTCGAAAGAAAAAGGTTGAAATTACAGCAGAAGCTAAAAAATTTTAAGCAGCAGTTCAGCAATTGTGAACGTAATTTACATCTGTAGATAGAAGCGTGATGATTTATGTATAGAGATAGAATACTCTTAATAATGTACACCATATACATTACGGATATAACTGTAATATATATCTGTATACACCGTGAAATTTGAATGGTTGTTTTCCCGCAGCGAAATGGTTTTGTCTTGGTAATACAATCGTTTTATAAACTAATAAAATATTAGAAACAAAAAATAGCAGATTCACCATTGTGAAAAATCACCACGTGCGACAGTTTATTTTGCTTTGTGCATCGCTGTTCCCTTTGTCGGAGGTGCGTGCGATTCGAGTAGTACCTATAAGTTACCTCTAGTGTTACTATTGAGTAGTGTTTTATTGAGTTGATGAATATTTTTTAAATTATTTTAAAACAAAAAAATCTATTTTTTTTTTTACTTTTACTCTATGCTTCGAAAGTACTCCTAATGGCAAGTTGTTGTGCTGCGGGAAAACAACCACTTAAATGTCACGGTGTATATGTGTAATATATTGACATAGTGAGTGATCTTAGTGCTCATACACACGAGCTGCACGTTATCGACGGCATCAATCGCCTCTGCCGTTGGCGCGTGTCGCTCGTGTGTATGTGACTTATCGCTTATTTATTTATTCAACAGCGAGTTCGAGTTAGAATACCTTCTCCTAGAAGGCCACGCATGGGACACAACCCTGGGCACGCCTCCGCGTGGTCTGCAACTAGTACTGGGCACTCGCGACAACCCTGAGCGCATGGACACCATCGTGATGGCCAACTTGGGGTATTTCCAGCTGAAGGCCACTCCTGGCGCATGGTTGCTGGCGCTAAGGCCTGGACGATCTGATGATATCTATGAGATTGTTGGGTGAGTTTGAATTTCGGTCTTTATTTAGATTTGTCTAATGTCTAAAATAAATATGTATTTAATGTTAATGTTAGATGCCAGATAAAAATATTGAATCAGTCACACTTTCGTTGTTTTACGCGTGGATCATATTACCAAAATTCAATGCAACATTTTTTGTGAAAGACAGTTTAATGACTTATGTGTAAACCGAAACTATTTACCAACTATGGTTTGCTTTTTTTTTGTTCAAATCGATTTTACGTGTCAACAATCGATACCTTAATCGGTTACTAATCCCAATATCTTCCTCCACATAGCCACGAGAACACCGACACCCCAGCGGACAGCAAAGACATCCAAGTTCTGATGAGTTCGTTCCGAAGCCACGTGATCAAGCTGCGAGTCAGCAAGAAATCCGACAAGCAACACCTTGACTTACTCGTCGAGAATGACGATAAGAACTCCGGCGGGATTTGGAACTCTATTGCTAGGTACATAAGGTTTAAAATACAAAGTAAGGCATGCATATCAGTGATTGACGAAGTTCCCGAAGACATGCTTTGGATTTGAAAACCGTCTAACCGAGTGTATTTGGTCCATAACGCGTTTAGATAAACTGATTTCGTTAAGCCAAATCTAGTTTTTCCTAACGTGCTTATGAAAAACTAGATTGGCCAACCAAGAACAGCCAAAGGTCGTATTTTGTACAGACATAACGCAAACACTACTTGAAGCATTTCTTGTCTAATCAAAATATAACAGCATGGAATAGGCTCCCGGAAAATGTTGTGATGGCTCCCACACTGAACTGCTTCAGGAACCGAATACACGAATTTAATATCTCCAAGTTTTTTGTGATACATACGCATGAACTATTTAGCTGCTAGTGTGTCTAGACAAATAATAATAATAATAACTATCGAGATGGAACTATATCTACATGAAGCATACCATCATCTATTTTCACAACTTAGTAATTATGACATTGATACAATACGTAGGGCCGTATTATGAAGTATTAACGTAATTAACTGAGTAACAGATACAATACAGCATGTTCTTGGATTATTCGCAAGCTACGAAGCATGCATGCATGGAATAGCCGTCTTATGGTGGACACACTTATATGAAACGTAACATACGTTGTAACGAAATGCCGTCCAAATATGTAAATGCAAAGCAATATGAGCTTTATGGAATAAAACGCATATTGAATAAGAAATCACTTTGTTGTTTTGTTACGTTTCATTTTTCAATATCTGGATGTTCAAGCTTTGCTCGTTTTTTTTTGGTTTGATGTTTTCTAAAAATAAAACCCAGCTAGATCGATTTATCGCCTCCGAAACCCCCTGCATACTAAATTTCATGAAAACCGTTGGAGCCGTTTCCGAGATTCAGGTTATATAATATATACAAGAATTGCTCATTTAAAGGTTATTAGATAGATTGCATATATAAGGTGTAACAGAAAAATCCATTTCATGAAAGTACTTTATCCATAATTGACTACTGAATCGATTTCAGTAACTTTGAATATTTTTTCAAAAATTATGTATTTTGCAAATTGAGCCAAAGAAAAATAAATCTTATTTCAAGGACTCAAGTTTAAATGCATAAAGTGATTCTAGGGTCAACGCCATTGTCTTAATAATAATTAGCTTAATAAGTTGAGTAGCTGAGCAGTAACATATTCATCTGTCAAAGGAGGTGAGGTACTGCACTGCAAGTAGCTCACTTAAAAAAAGTTTTGGTTACTGTATTATGCCTTTAAACTAGAGATGGGGCCGACTATGACTTTGGCCGACTAGTCGGCTGCAGAATGGCCGACTAGTCGGCCAAGTCGATCATTGCTTTCAGTTGTGACATCGGTAATGTTCGTGACTACGCTTTCGGCTCGTAAGGCCGGTACGCGGATTCCTGCGACCAGGCGCAATTGTCGGGACATGTTTTTATTTACTTTGCATTTATTCTATCATTGTTTGTTTGTTGTATAAAAATAATAACCGTAAAGATTTCAATTCCATTTCAATCACCGCCTTTTAAATTTTTAAGCATATTAATAGGAGTAAAAGTGGGCCGACTAATCGCCGACTACAAATATGACCGACGAGTCGGGTTTCCCGACTAGTCGGTACATCACCACTTTAAACCCAATACTGTATGCATGGTCTTGCGTTGATTACCTATGTTACATGTTATAAGTATTTAATTTCAACGTTATTTATTTTCGTGTTACGTTTTACAAATTGTGTGCACTCACCATTATAAAACTGCAACCTTTTGAGAAATACGATTAATAGTATTGTTTCCCTTGCCCTCTTACAAAGTCAACAAATGAAACGCATTCTCAGCTCGTTCGGCGGCGGCGAGGAGTCGGAGTCGCAAGAGGAGACCATCAACGTGTTCTCAGTGGCGTCAGGACATCTGTACGAACGGTTCCTACGTATCATGATGCTGTCCGTACTCAAGAATACCAAGTCGCCCGTCAAGTTCTGGTTTTTGAAGAATTATTTGAGTCCTTCGCTCAAGGTAAGATATATATCAGAAATAAAAAAAACAAACTTTGAACTTCCTTGGTAACAATTTTAAGGTGAAAGCCCCAGGGTAGCCCCCGAGATTAAAATTTTCTTAGGTTTTTTTTTTCAAGAGCCCTCTTGAAAAAAGAACCCAAGAAAATTTAGCGCATCCACCTTCACAGAGCCTTAATTTTATAGCAGTAAGGGCGGTTTTCGTAATTTAAGAATTACCACTGATGTGTTGTTGATCGTACCAGTTAAATTATAACTGTTAAATGACTCTATTGGATATCAGCAATGAACACACACATACAGCTTGCCATTTTGTAGGCATAAAATAAAACAAATCTAAAATAATTGAAACCATATCGAAAAAATGTTCTCGATCAACGGATCACGGATACAAATAGAAATATTAAAAAATGAATTGTGTTTCCGGCTCTGGTTTAGCCACTATCTCATCGTCTACTTCCACTCCCTAGGAAGTCCTACCATACATGGCTCAAGAGTACGGGTTCCAGTACGAGTTAGTTCAGTACCAGTGGCCGCGCTGGCTCCAGCGACAGCGCGATAGACAGCGCACCATCTGGGGCTACAAGATTCTGTTCCTCGACGTGCTGTTCCCGCTGCACGTCAAGAAGATCATCTTCGTGGATGCTGACCAGGTAATATTGCCAGAAGCCGTTGGTTCAGTACCAATAACCCTGGTAGGATACAGTCCGATCCTACTGGTCTTTGTCTAGTCGTCCCGCCATGCATTGCTATGACTTTGCCAAGTTTTTAAAGGGGACTTCCCTTGTCGCGCTAAAAATATATTATTCGCGATTGTGCAGTTAATTTACTCCTTAGATTACTAAAAACATTATTTAGGCTCTGTAATATAACTAGTCATTTTATAAGACCGCTGTTTAATCCGATATTTAACCTGCGTAGGTTTCACCCTGAGTTTTCAGGCTTTACCATCTACATTGTATGGCACAGATTGTTCGCGCGGACCTGAAAGAGCTGGTCGAATTGGACTTGGGCGGTGCTCCATACGGATACACGCCATTCTGTGACAGCAGACGAGAGATGGAAGGATTCAGGTAAGAGTTCCACTTCACTGTCTGGTACAAGACTGGAGCTCGGGCTTATTAAATCTTTTGTAAAGTCTATTTAGTTACGCTGTTTGAGACAGCGTTCTGCTACTGTATACTTACTGCCCCAATTCTAGCCGTGTATTTGTTTTGCGTGAAAAAGTTCATTCAGGTAATCCATCAAATGTCCTGGACTTCTTCGGTAAAAGCAATTGTAGGCTAGTTTTAGAATTTTCAAGAAGTCTGTCATTCAGAAAGATGCAGCTTATTGCACAAAAGCTACTAGAGCGACGCCTAAATATGTATGTAATGATGCGATAAGACTGCGGTCGATTGACGTCGACGTCTCGTAACGTATCACCTCAAAATATAATCGATAATCGATTGGTGTGCGCAATTCTTCTTCTTCGTCGTGTGGATTACATTTTGTTGGCCTTAAACTTCGCCACTTCTCACGGCATCGTCGGTGGCAGAATAGAAGTTGGGACATAGTAATCTCACTTTCCATGCGCCACAGTAGACCGATGTCATCGATACACTGCAATCTTATTGTATGAATTTCATGTGACAAAGTTTATGTTACACGCCAGATTCTGGAAGCAAGGCTACTGGCGCAACCACCTGCAGGGCCGCAGCTACCACATCAGCGCGCTGTACGTGGTGGACCTCAAGAGGTTCCGCCGCATCGCCGCTGGGGACCGGCTGCGCGGGCAGTACCAGGCGCTCAGCCAGGATCCTAACAGCTTGTCTAACTTAGGTAAGATGTAACAGCTCACAAAATTACTCTTCAGTTAAAAGTTGGTAGGAATACAAACTGTGTACATTTTTACAATAAAGTTAATAAAGTGGCAATAAAGGTATAAGGAAGTCGTCACTTTTTTAAAGTTCGAATCAATGACGACGTCTGCTGTAAAGCAAACATTGTCACAATAAAGCCTGGAGTAAAACCGATATAAAAGCTCAAAATAAGAAACTAAGATGTGATTTTTATTTCACAAGGCCACCCTGCAAAGTTAAATGGACAGTAAATAGTTGGTCCATAGTCTGTGAACTACTATGGATCATACAGCTGATACAGCACTTTGACCACTGTCCAGTATCGTGTATCAGTTATACATATATACATATATATAAACTCAATGTTTTATTACAGATCAAGATTTGCCGAACAATATGATTCATCAAGTAGCCATTAAGTCGTTGCCTCAAGAGTGGTTGTGGTGCGAGACGTGGTGCGACAATGACTCCAAGACGTACGCTAAGACTATCGATTTGGTAAGTCACTGTAATACTTGAACTAAATATTTTAATTAGACATGTTTTTATTGATTTTCAGCCTTTTTGGTCCCAAACTAAGACAATCTGAAACTGCGTACAGGTAGCAAAGGTGGATAAAGGCTCAATAAAAGCGATTAAAGGGTAGCATTTAACAAAATATGCAAAGTTGGTTACGACTGCTGATCAAAGACGTACCGTACCGTACACAGACGTGGCGGTTGATCAAAACCTTTTCTCATATATTCTCTCTCTCTTTGAATTAGGAAAAGGCAATGAGCCAATGGGTAATTAATCATTATTTCTTTTATTTCCAGTGCAATAACCCGCAGACGAAAGAAGCAAAGTTATCAGCCGCCATGCGTATCGTACCGGAGTGGAGTGAGTACGACGATGAAATAAAGGGACTACAGGCTCGCGTGCGTCGCGGACTGTACCAAGCCGCTGATCATGAGCAGGTGAGGCATTAGTGAACTGACTGCTCCCTACCACTGAGAATTATATGCTGGAGTGATTTGATAGGTTATCGATATATATAATATATTTCGAGTGACCTCGAAAACTGGTTACAATATCGATAGTAGTAGGTCTGTACTATCGATAGAAACGTTCGATGAAATAAGCCTTTATTAAAAGTTTTACTCATTTTTCGCTATCGGTAGTCTTAGTTTAATTGATAAATGAGGAAACTATCCATAGTATGACCAATTCATTAGGTGTTTCGCATCACTAAATTATTGTAGTTAGCGGGACTTCATCTAACTTACATGGGCACAAAGAAAGCTGTACTGTAATAATATATATGTAATAATCCGATCCTTGCCGGAGCCACGCTCTAAGCCGAGGTCCGTACCCAACAGGGAGTGCCCTTAGCTTGTAGTCGCTTAGTTTTTAAGCCCTGGGTGGAGGCCTTAGGCAAGTCCGGTTTAACAGCCGACGACCTCCTAGGATTGACCTGCTAATTACCATAGTAAAAGAAAACCGGTCTCTGAATAGCTCGGGCGGTCACAAACATGTCAACAACAAACAGTATAATATTGTACTTCATCATGTAGTCGCTAAGTGGTGCATCGAATGGCTGGATCACCGTGAATTGTCGACATATCAATAACATTATCAAAATCGTTGCAGGAGATCGAGAGTACTGATCATCATGAAACTCCAGCTGAAAGTCCATCAAGTAAGTCTCAACACTAATTATTTTAGTTTACGTCATTATATATTATTTACGCAATTAATCTTGATATTTAAAATATACTTATCGATGTAAATCTCTTGTTTCAGAGCACGACGAGCACTCTGAGTTATGATGAACTAAAGTGATGATATTATTAGTTTATTCCAATTATGTTGAATGCCGAGTCGAGTGAATGTGTAAGTAGATAAATGCTCACTGTTTATGTACAGTTTAGCGTTTTACGTAGTTGAACTATTCAATTATTACATGTAATCTACAATAAGTATATGTTTTCACACATTTATAATAATTACAAGCTTTTGAGCAAAGCGGTCTCTTCTATTTTATTTTATTCTATTCTATTCGGGAAACTTACAGCTAACATAAACAGTGTTGTTAAACAACTATGTACATCTTATTTTTAAATATATCAGAAAAATATTTGTTTTCTATTTGAAATTGTTACGTTATTTATATTATTATTTTTATAAATTCTTGTGTAAAACGTTTCAAATATTCTTAACATACTTTAATTTGCGATGCCATTTTGCGATATTTATCGTTCTGTCGAGCGCCTAAAATTATAATAATGCAACATGTCACACAAATACATAGATACAAACATACTTGACTTCTGTACGCTGTACTTTTGTAGTTATTTTTCAAGTCTACCACTTACATAAACAATTTACCACCATTTATATGAAATAAGTAATAATGATGTGATTTTTTAGTTCGTAAGTGATGGGATTTTCTGTTGGACTGAAATCCTATGTTAGCGAGAATTTATTTTTATATTATTCCCAGTAACAAATTCCAAAATTCTGTATAGCTATAGTGATTAAAACTACAGTGTTTGCTTATGTATAAGGTTAATTAATAAAGCAGTCTCGAGTTCTCTCGAGTTAGTGAATTGAATATTACATTATACAGTGAATGTCTTTAGAATGGCCGTAGTATATAACATATTCCTTAAACTTTGACTTTTATATTGCTCAGTATATTTCCTTGGTGATACATTTCTAAAATACAATAGAATTGTAAATAAACTTACGTCACATATATATTGACTTTCATTACCTATTTAATTTATGTTCTTTTCACGTCGTAGTTTCAGGCAAAACCAAAATATAAAAAATACTACCTCGCGCAATCTTAAACCGTTAGAAGCGTTGCTGCTATCGGCAGAAGGTTGTATTTTATTTAACACAAAGTATTCTAAAATTCTATTACCTACTGCGGCGCGTTTAGGTGTGCGTTCACCTTTACCGTTCTTTGCGCATAGCGTACTGTAAAGTCTAACGCAGATTTGGGCGGTCCGTGCTGCAACACATTGCAAAAATCCTCCTTAATCACTTTCGTACATTTTCTATGAACCAACGCACACTACAGGCGAGCCTCTCCGCACATAAGTGGTGATATTAACATAGGTTATCCAACGCAGAGGATCTGGTATAAATATCAATTAATGAGGAAATCACCCAAGGTTGGGGCACACAGAATCCTGAGGTTCAGGGAAGAAGAAGCTTCTGCTAGCTAAGCAAGTGGTTGTCGAAATGGAAGAGTATTCTTTGAAAATTAGCGTAGTTCCATGATTTTAGTGATGTGCTTAGTAAGTTACTAGTTCTGAAATATTTAGCATTACTCGACTATTTATTGTTGAGACCCTTATTACAACTTTTATGTATGATAATGCGTTGCGCTGCGACCCGTTGCGGCTGTCATGTGCACTTGCCTAATCAGCTATACTTAGCGCTGTCCTCGGCGGTATATTACCTATATACAGAGGCTGTTGGTGCGCATTTATAAATTAATTAATTAATTATTCATTCTTCCATGTTCATTCGTGTCTCAACTAGTCCAATTGACTAAAAGTAAAACAAATTATTCTTCTAAGTACGACTTTTATTTACAAGAATTCTTAACATCACTATGTCATAAAAATGATCATTTGACATGAAACGACTAAAGATAGTACAACTAAAACTACGTATTATTAAAATTACTTTGACAGAGAAAAGTACCTAAATCTACCAGTTTATTATGAGTTCAATAAATACTTAATTATGTACAACAATAAGTAGTGACACTAGGAATAAAAAATATTATACAGTTAGTTTCCTGTATTATTTTGCCTACTGATGATTTTCATATTACTTCATTGGTACGCACCTACCTAAGAAGTGGTTTTGTATGAGCCCTAAAATGGTAAATATCAATAATAATACTGTAAAAGCTGAATATACAGCGTTGGTAGGCTCCATTAAACATTTTAATTCACTTTATTGTCGAAATATTAGAAAATACACGCTAAGTTACGTTATACATACTAGAATCATAATTTTCGATATGTCACAAAATAACAAACAGTATCAAATAAACAGAATTAAATTTGTATTTCTATGTACTATAGGATGCTCCTGACAATACACTGTGACATTTTAGCCGTCTTACAAAGATGGTCCACTCAATGTATCCGTCATAACATACCTCTAGGCGCGACTAAAACATTGTTACCATTAATTAAGATAATAGATACAAAGAAGAATAATGAATGCTTTAGAATTATGAAACACCCTCCCTGTTAATAATGTTTACGTATCAAATGGTAGAAGATATCTACCTACCTACCATTACGTTCCATCATTAATTCTATCTCCGTAACAGGGTGTTTCAAACTACGTCATGTGTCTTAGTGATATTTTCATGTTTTTGATTATGCAAATGTTCAAAAAAATTTTTTTTTAATGAATGGTAGTAGATAGCAGTCATTGGGTACATGAAGTGGGCTGCCGTTGTAAGACGACTAAAATGTCACAGTGTATAATGCTAAAGTTAAAACTAAACTTTCTATTTCAATACAATACTTTAACTCAATGGCATTAGATATGGCAGCTCGACTGTTGTCTTCCTTATTTGGAAAGATTTTTCGATTTGCATCGAGTATGTGTGCAAGCGAGAGCGCTTGCACACATACTCGATACGTGAGAGGCAAAAAGCATAACCGCCAAATCTAATCCCATTTGCGGATAGTCGGATAGTAGATCGGGAGTATTATACACAAGTTACTTCCTAAGGTATAATGACTAGTAAAATTGTATTCTTAATAAATCTTTGGGTTAAAAAATGCAAATATTTGTTTTGTTTAAAATTACTAGCTATGGTAAAATCTAGAAGTTACCCAAAAAGATACAAATAAAAGTAATTGCCTGTGTTTATTGGAAAAAGGAATTTATGACATGCTCTAATTTAATATAGGCCAAGGATTCGTTATGCAAGTAAGTATTGATTTTAGAAACATGAAATTTTGATTTTAAATTCTTTACCGAAAATAATTTTATTTATAGAAAGGAGCGAAGTACAGTTGATCTCTTCTATCCTAGCTGAGCAGTTTTGCGCCACGTTGTGAAAAATCTTTAGATCTTAAATATACATTCATGGCAATCATCATTTCCTGGAGTGTCTATAGCGCAAATTGGGGTGATTGTTAATTTTATTTTGAATGAATGCACAAACATATTGTTCTCATTACCATATACAGTTTGTGCCAGCCGACCTTTGAGTGATGCAGTGACAAAAACTTACCGTCTTATTAAAAATGGGTTCTAACATTCGTTCAAACTTGTATTTTGAACTTTATTGCTATGGCCGCAATGTTCGTAACACAAAATTGACAGTTTGGACTCGGTTCTAAAGTCAATTTATGGAGGTCAGAATCGAGTCAAGGTTGTCAATTTTATCAAAAACGACGTTCTTCGGAATAAAGTTCCAAATTCAAAAATAGTTTTTACCTGAGTCTAAGATGAACCTTGTTTTGTAAAAAAACCGAGTTACTTCATTTTGTTGGTGATTACTGTGTAAATACGCTGTACAGCTAAGATAAAGATGATGAGAAAGAAGGTTCAGTTGCAGTAGTGTTCCTCGGTGGTAAGTCGGCACAGCTGGCAGTCGACGCGGCAACACCAGTGGTAGCGGCAGTGACATCGTTCGAGCCGACTGGAGCGCACGCCGCGTCGCCCGCGACCACAGCACAGACGCCCGCAGCCGCCTGCTGCACTGCCTAAGGTTGCGTTGCATTTTCTGATAACAAACATCAATGATAAGTATTTTCAAACTTTTAATAACTCTAGCCCCATTGACTTCCCAGAGAGCCACAAAAAACAGGTTTTTCACTGTGTCTGGAGCTGGAATTTGATAGGTTACGACTCGTGTCTGGTGAAGAGCTTTGCTTATGAATAAACGAAAAAAAAAAAATGGCAATGGATGACTTCGAATCTCTTTATCTAACGTGTAAGTTAAGGATACAAGAACCAGTTTTGCCCTTAATTGATTAAAAGAGTAAGGGAGACCCGTTTACATGTTCAACTGTCCGTCATTAATAACGACCGTAAGAAACCTTAAGTAAGTGTTTCAACGACCCAGAATAAACGCATTTGGTGTACAATGACGAGAAGAGCCGCCCCTAAGTGAAATGGTGGCAACAATATAAAGATAAACAAAGAGTTAGAAAAGAACGTCACTTTAGCAGTAATCAACGGTTTCAATTGAAAATGTAACAACCCCTTTATGTCAATAAATACATTGTATTATTTCGATTATTTATTTTACATACTTTTCATTTACATACACACACAATTGGTACATTTTTAAATATTTTTATTAAAACAGTCCATTAGGAACAGGGTTTCATTCGACCTGCCGGTGGTCAGGGCTCTTTCTATCTTTATTTATTATTACCAATATGCTTTGGAAGCGTTAGAAAAACCAGCTACAACTGCTCACCTGCCGTGTGTCCCAAGCGATCCTGCAGCTGGATCAGGCTCGCAATAGTCCGGACTAGGTGTGACGTATCTCAGCCGAGGTCGAGCGCGGCGCGCGTGTCGTGCGTGCGGGCGCAGCGGGCCGGCGCGCGCGGCCTCGCCCGCCAGCGCCGCCGCCACGCGCGCCAGCGGCGGCAGTGAGCGCCAGCACGTGCGCACTGAGCACGAGCCCGACACGCCGTGACACGTGCACTTCGTGCGCATGCCTGATGATACCGCCTGGACAATGTACGTGATATCAAATAGCCAGCCTATCGGCGAAGGTATCATCAAATTTACTTCGCTGGCACATCCACTACACAACCACCAGCCGTACAACACCGTATTACTGTATGAGATGATATGGATGTGAAAAAAACAGGAAAACTTGTCTTTTAACCATGTAGGGTTTACACCCAATTTTGAGCATGTAAAGTTTTCTGTTATGTTAAATATGGTGACACAATATACCATATAGAATAAAAGTGTAAATAGCTATATAGCAATTAGAGATGGGCCGACAATGACTTTGGCCGACTAGCCGACTAGTCGGCCAAGCCGATCATTGCTTTCGGTTGAGTTCGGGTGACATTGGTAATGTTCGTGACTACACTTACGGCTGGTCTCGGCGCCCGGCGACCAGGCAGAATTGTCAGCCTATAATGTTCCCACTGCTGGGACACAGGCCTCCTCTCTGTGAGAGGGAGCGGGCCGTAATCCACCTCGCGGGCCCATTGCGGGTTGGTAGATATCACATGTCTTCGAATTTTTGGTTCTTGGACATGCCGGTTTCCTCACGATGTTTTCCTTCACCGTTTTGAGAGCAGTTGTTTTTATTATTTTGCATTTATTCTACCATTGTTTAAGTGCGAGACGGTCTTTCTTCCTATCCTTTTCTAAATTGTACTGAAAGTACACTGTAAAACTGATTTTATAATAAAAAAACGGTAATTTAAAAAAAAAACTAAAACACCCGACTGCTTTTCTGAGTATTCATGGAAAAGCCCTAAAACAAGAAAGTCGTTGTACCCGATTGCACTTAACTTAAGAATCGCCAGTTGCTAAGGCGATGCTTATAAGCAGATAGATTGTAGCAGTCGAGACCCATTCTAGAAAGTCAGCCGTCTAGTCAGTAGATTGGAGTATTCTGCAATGTAATATACGTATGTGCTCTCAATTCACTAAACCTCCATTTCTAGAATGGGTCCCGACTGCTACTGTTTATCTGCTTATAAGCATCGCCTTAGCAACTGGCGATTCTTAAGTTAAGTGCAATCGGGTACAACGACTTTCTTGTTTTAGGGCTTTGCCATGAATACTCAGAAAAGCAGTCGAGTTTTTTCGTTTTTTAAATTACCGTTTTTTTATATTTTTATTTTTATTACGACATCACTTTCACAGTAATTACGAATCTAACGACACCTCGCAAACTAAAATCCATCGAGCCGTTCAGGCCGCAGAGCGTGCCAAACATTTGAATTTGGCGCCAAAAATCCGCCATTTTGTTTTTTTTTTATTTTGATATACCCAGTGTCACTCTCACAGTAAATACGAATCTAACGACACCTCTCAAGCTAAAATCCATCGAGCCGTTCAGGCTGCAGAGCGTGCCAAACAATTATACATACATACATACTCTCGAAAAACATAAAAAATGGGACCCTAGTCGGCGGTTTTAGCCGACTGATCGCCGACTACAAATATGCCCGAATAGTGGGTACATCACTAATAGCAATTTCCTCATAATATCATAAAGTATATTTCTTCCAAGAATCGAGATAAGAAGACGCAGATGATCTTTACGTAATTGATTGAGTTTATGCTTCACTGGCGTTGGTAATACGAAGCCGAAAAAGTCCATTGTTATTTACCTTTCTTCCAAATCGTCCGTTCATCAGGTTAGCGGACGCGATGAGCTCTCGTAGCCGTTCGAGTCGAGTTCGCAAGTCCACTTGAGGATCAAACCTCGGGTCGTCAGCCGCCATCCGGTATTCAATGTTGCGGTATCTGGAGCCTCTATCTTCATATTCGTACCTGGTCAAAAGAGAGAAATATTATTTATGACTATATTACGACCACTTTATGAACCAAGAGTGATCAAAGGTCGGATGAAGTCTAATTAAATTGCGTTTTGCTGGAAAATAGCCCCACTTACACCCTCGGGTGGAAATGCGTTCCATACACCTCTGCCTTAAACCTTCGGTCTGGTGAGCATCGTGCAAAAACGCTTTCATATACGCTAACCTCGGTCTAGATCTGAACCTTTTCCGTGTTGGTCTTCCTCGCCGCGGTGAGCGCGGCAGACGCTTCCGTCCGCGACGTCCCTTCTTCCTCGTCTTTGGGGCCACGCTGGTATTAGCTGGCGCGGGCTGGTCATCCACTAGGATGACTATGGGTGGCATCGTCGTTGGCTCCAAGGTCGTTGTAGTAGTAGGTAGCTCTGTGGTCGTCGTCTCTATTTCTAGGATATTTTCCACCTTTCCTTCTCGGACGTCTATTTCGTGCGCATCCAGAAACTGTTTCGCGAATCTGAAAACAGGATTTTAATTTTTAAAGGCAATCACAGTGTAACTGAATACTAAATTAAAATAATTGTGTCATATTTTACTAATCCAGTAGTTTTAGTCTAGCATTACAACTAGTAACTACATAACACCGTGCCAGAGGTCTGTCAGAGGTGTACCTATAATACCGCGAAATTCCGGCAGTTATGTGTCAGCTGTGCCCGGGCAATGGCAATAGGCTCGCCCCCTATTCCATGGGACTCAAACTAGTAACTTATTACGCGATATTCATACCTTTCAGCCCACTGAAAGTTGTCACCACATCCACCCCACTTGAACCTTGCATGGGGTTCCGCAGGCGTGATCTGAGCTTGCCGCGGCGGTCGAGGAGGCGCCCGGGGCGGGGCGGCGCACGAACAGGCTGGTAGTGAGCCCGCCGCGCATGCGCGAGCCACCGACCACGTCAGCGCAGCCGCAGACATCGCGTACACGTATGCTTGCTCGCGAGTGCCTGAGGACGTCGGAAACTTGAATGTGGAACTGGAAGTACAGGTCAGTTTTTTGTGATTACTAGCAGGTTAGAAATAACTGGTTCTCTTTTTACCCCTCTAACTAAACTAAATTTGATTGTACTAGAGTGGTGTAAACCGTCAAAAGTGCAATGAATGGACCGTGCAGATCCAACTCATGAGCTCGCTCGTTGTAGATTGATGCGACATTGCTTATTGAATTACAATGTTGGATAAAGGCATCTTCCAAGCTGACTTTTATGCTGTGAAACTATAGCAAGGGCACAATGAGGACCATACACCAAATATTTAACTCTAATATCAGTGACACTTTAAAGGCTGCCATTTATCAGCTAGTGATACTCCTTATTGAACTGTCAGCGAAACTAATGCTAGTAGGCTCACCATTAGTTTATATATGAAAAGGGCATCCTCAGTGACGCGTTGTGGTTGTAAATACAATTACTGTTGATCATACCTACTTTTATCCCTGTGTTTTTTTGGGTGTTAAATCACCAAATGACTTCTCCCGCTCTGGGTGAAGCAGGAGGGCGTGTCAGACTTTTACTGACTAAAACCCACCCGTGTTCCCTCAGTTGCCTGTGTGCCAGGGGCCGCAGTATCTCTTTCGAACAACCCGCACCCCTGGCAGGCAAAGGCCTCCTCCACACCATATTTCGCGAGACCGCGCGTTCACCTTTCAGTTTTGACGGAACCTATCCAGCTCGTCCCGCCATCTCCTACGTGGTCGGCCGCGACGCCGCCTCACTATCACATGGCACCAGTTCTGTGCTAGTGATACCGTTTTTTTTTATTAGCCATTAAGGTCCTACTGCTGGGCAAAGACCTCCCTACTTTCTTTCCACCTTTCTCTGCCGAGAGCTGCCAAGGACCAATGTTATTAAAGGAGTCTATCATCCCGCCATCTCCATTTGGGCTTCCGCGATATCGTTTTCCATTAAGCGGGGCCCACTGGGTCGTAAATTTGGCCCATTCTGATAGATATGTCCAGCCACGGCAGATATGTCCAGCCAAATTCCATTTAAGCATGGCTGCTTTCCTAGTAACATCAGTGATGAAACGGTTTGTTGCATTCTTAACCCGGTCCACAAGTTTAATACCCAGAATTCTCGACGTGTCTACTCTTCCCATCCTCACGTATGGTTCCCAAAAATGGTCGTTGACAATTCAGCAGAGGTCCTCCAGCTCGAGGTTTGCCAGAGAGCTATGGAACATAGTGATACAGTCGACTACATAAGAGATTTATATTACCGACCTTTTGTCGAGCCCTTTGACTTCGAAGTAGACAAGTCTTCAGTAAACTCACGTTTGTATTTGGCACCCGCTCGCTGTTCGGAAACTTTCGGACAAGCAGTCGACACTTCGCGACGCTTGGTAAAGTAAATCTTTTACAAGTTTTCTGCCCTCGGTTTTATAACTTGCCTATAGTAGTCCGATTTAATATCTGACGAATACTATTTAGATATATAAGTTTATTTCAATAATTGTTTAAAATTATACAAATATCTTATAGGATATATTATCTTTTCACAAATGAATTAGACATCTGTAGCCGAATACTAGGAGTCGAATTAATCGAAACCATTTATGCTACCAAAGCACCTGCCATCTAATCTCTTCACCACCCTTGATTCACTGATAGAGAATGCCTAAGGCATTAAGTCCGCCTTTGCACCTTTTCTGTGTGTGAAAAGTTTAAATAAATAACTTTTGAGATACATATATAAATCTGAGAATCAACAAATACATTAACTTAGTACCATACCATAGAATATGTTAGTACGCCAGCACATCAAGCTATCCCAAACTGTCAAATTTTCCCAATTGAATATGAACCTTATTCTTTTGTAGTAAAGTTGAAAAGCAAAGAAATTTGACAGATTGGGGCAGCTTGAAATGCAGGCCTGTGTACCTCCAGCTAAATGAACCGACGTATTGACTGCCGTTGCAACCTCGATCAAACATTGTTCGAAGCGTATCAATATCACAGATTGACCCAGCTGCATCAGGTTAGACTGGATGCCGAAACTAACATAGTTGGGAAATGACTAAGCAGATGACGATGATCATCATGGATTCAGATCTAAGAGCGTGAATTTCAGAAAGCGAAGTACAGCATTGTCGCGGCGCAAGTTGCATAGGCAAATGGGGTAAAGATGACCTCTGCTTAAAATTATCCCGATAGATTTATACTCCCTAGTTTAATCCCGAACCCTTATATATGTCTTGTAAGTACTGTACTGATTGGCACTTTCCATCAAGAGAATCGTTTTTAATTACAAACGATATCCGCGATAAAGCCCGCACGTCCTTAGCCGAGATAAACAATGGCATCTGACGGGCTTATCACACAGCACATCGGCAGCGCAGACCGCCCGCGCGTGAGTGCACAGCTCACGGTTATCGCTGAATGACGTCCCTCCCCCTCCCACTGCTACCCTCACTCGCTACCCCCGCGCCCTGCACGCTTGATTCATGCGTGTAATTAAATCTTTTGTCCGTCTCGCTGTACCTCGACCCTAAACCCACACCGCTGATCGCATTGTAAGACGAGCTTTCGATCGTCTTTCTAATTTAACAGACTAAAGATAACTTTCATGGTTTTCAGAAGAAAAGCTCTAACTCATCAATAAGGATTCGCGAGATTGATTTATATTCTTAACTTTGTACGCTTTCCCGGTCAAACTGCCCGCAAGCGCTTAAAGATATTGTTTAATTTGGGAAGTTCTGATTCCTCGGTAGTTGCAGTTTGCAGACATAAAGTTTGTTGAAGTATCTATTACTAACAATGCAATTTAATACTTTGAAGCTTATGAAGGAGCAAACTAGGAAAACAATTATCGATCGCTTCATGTTACTGAAAAATATTTGATTTTATTTTGTGATTACCTGCCGAAGAATACTGGCTTTCGGTGCTGAATGTGTATAAATGTTCTGTATAAACCTCATACTTATCATATCTAACTTGTTATCGAGATATAGATTCTATCGTCGTAACTTTATGCTTTTGCGAGCTGCAATTGAAGACGATAAAATCGCCCGAGTTGAGGCTTTATAGGCGTGTTCCACCTTAGATGGCATTGATATTATAAAGAATAATAATGCACCAAACTTTCAAGTAGAAAGATTTGTGTGATGGTAAACCGTAAGCTTTTTTTATCAACCGAAAACTGCCTGAAAATTTGAAGTTTTACTCTTATATCTACAACCTGGAATTTGCCAATTCTCATTCCTTTATGACAGGACCCAAGACATTCCTAGAACAGTACTTCTGATTTTAAATCACTTTCAGTGTTCTACCCTTCAGTGGCAGTGGAGTACTGCCCTCAATATAATTTGACATGTAGGCACCTCAGCGTGTTCTTGGGGCAACGCATTGAATTAAAACGCGACTTCGCGATATCACGGGCGATCCTGCGTATGTACCGGTATATTTATCGCATGTAAAGGAAAACGCCACGGAAACCAGCTCATACGAAAATCAAATATTTGCGATGCCGTGACACCGGCGATAGGCACTAGCTGTCACGTCGAGCACGGATGATGAATGACGTGGTTACATCCAGTGCCGGGAGCTTCCACTTATTCATCATGTCATTTGTTTTGTAAACGTTTCTCTTTACCTGTACCCGTGTAATCTTTGGGTACTTTGATTTGTCAATTTTATTTCATTTTGCCAATTCAGTGACGTAAAGGTCGTAGGATGAGAAAAATTAAACAATTATTATTCATGCGCCTTATAATCTTTTGCAAAGCGACCTTATGCAAAATTAGACGGACACTTATCTAAGTAGATAAAGTTATTCTTTGTTCATTGCCACAGCGGCCGCAGACTTTATTCGCTTAGTAAAACTTTTAATTAAAATGTATCAAGCCGGGAACACTCCAAAGATTCCTAACGGTTTTGTTTGTTGCCGACATCGTTCCGTGTCAATTAATTTCCTAAAGTGGGCAGACGCACGCCGAAATGGTGACCAAAAACAATGCTCCGTATTTCGCAGTAGTCGACCGTCGGCATCCGGCCCGCACTCGCTGCCAACTACACAATGTCGCCGACCATGCTAAAACTAGAAAAACTTCCCCATTGTTTGTCTTCTTCTCTATTCCTAACTTTTAGATAGTTGTTTTTTAACGTCTCTCTTGGAACACTGATTGTAGAGAGCGGCGCAAAAAGAGATTGGATAGTGTTAACAGCAAAAGCTTGTTCCTCTGCGAACTTTTATGAAAGGTTCGGCGACGATAAACATTGCCTGACCGAAATACCTATATATGCGTTTATCTCTTTTTCATTTATTAGATCAATATTTACCTACTTACTATGCAGTCGCGTCACGCTATGAGAGCCAACGTGTTGTACCGGCAGCCTACGCCGGCGCTCGATCAACGAGTTTCGTGCTAGCACAGAGTTATGAAGATATCGCGTGACGTCTTCTGTTATTTAATAAGGTTCCTGCTCCGGCCGTACCATCGGCATCGGAACGATTGCTCTTTACTGTCTACTCGTTCAGCTTTATTAGGGGGTAATTAACAATAGAGCATTCAAATTTAATTTAAACAATGGTGTAATCTGAAAATTAATTACCCGAGAAGTGATAAATATGTTCATGTGTCATGTAAATAAAAAGAATGGTCGGAGCGGAACGGTACCCGCGCACCGTTGCTGAAAGAAAGGGCGCTGTCGTCACGCCGGCCGCGCTCGTACAATACATCCACGCTGATTTAAAAGACTCGACAAACTTGTCTCCCTTATCTTACATTAGTGATGGAAGTTGCAGCTTTTCTAATTAGGACTGAAATGGGTATAGTATCTCCTAAGGCGTGGAAACAAAGAGCACTGAAAATTTAGGTACCGACCCGACACTGTAAATCACAATTCCGTAGTTTCAGGTGATGAACTGCTGACCTCGTAGACGTTCCTAGTTTATATTTAAAATACATAGTGTAAGGTACGCACCCGTGAGCAGGTCAGGGGTGAATCTGGGCGCAAGTTCAATGGAGGAGCAGTTCCAGCGCTCGCCGTGGTGCGCGGCCAGGCAGGCGGCGCGGGCCAGGCGCGCGGCGCCCGCCACGTGCGGCATGGCGGAGGGCTGGCGCCGGCACGCGCGCGCCTGCCCGCCCCACAGCCAGCCCCCGCGCCGCGCCTCCAAGCATTCGCTCTCCGTCCAGTTGCCTTCGCTCTCATGCAACGCTCTGTATCAAAACAATATTATCGTAACGGGTGTACTTTATCGCAATTAATTTCATTCTTTAAAAAATATGGGGCGAGGCAACCCTTTTAATTAAAGAATTGATTTATTCGATAAATAAAACATCCCAATTTCTCATTTAAAGTGTTTATTTGAAAAACATTTTACCTTTCATGACCTAATTAAATTATTCGATGGCAGTGAGTGGTACGTATAAATATTGGTGCACTTCTTAACACTATTTAGTTAGTTTCTTTTCGTGTTCTAAATTGTAAGAGGATGATGATACGTCACCACGCCTCCCTGATTCGGGTCTATGACCACGTTGAAACGCCTCACACATTTCATACAAATAATTTGGTAGAAAATCGGAACCTTCGCCCTCTCTACGCCGTAGAACGTGATACGCTTCGCGTAGCGTTGGCTTTGGTGCAAGACGTAACTCTAGCTCTACGGCAGTAGGAAAATGAGCTGCGAGGGAATAAACTATTTCCAGGTCCGATGGCGGTGGCGTTAAATGCCGATAGTTCGATACTTTGTGCAAAAAATATTCTGACATGCTGACTCTTGGGCTTCTGTCGTCGTATTTTCCTAGTTTCATGTCGTATAATACTGCCTTTTGTCTGTCAGGACCCCAGAATTCTTGTTCGAAAGCCATGTAAAATGTTTCTACATCTTTGAATTCACTTCTGAAGCAGCGGGCCCACATGAGCGGTACTCCTTCTAAACATGATATTATGAATGGTAGTTGTTTCTCCTCTGCCATTTTTAATTCGGATATGTAATACTGAATACTTTCTAAGAAATCCATCGGGTGCGTGTCGCCAACGTCGTCGAAATGTGGCCTCTTATTAATGGACGCAATAATCCAATCGCTCAGATTTTCCGATGATAAATGGAAACTCGTTTTATGCCTATCTTCGTCGAGTTCAACAATTTTCGGCCTGTCGTCCTGTCGTGACGCGGCCGGTTTATCGAACACATTTTCAGCTTTCCCCAAATTAGGGAGTGACATGTGACTGCGTAGTCTAGACGAAGGCATAGGCAAACTTTGGTAAACATCTTCTTGGCTGGAAAAACGAACGCCGAAGCCCAATGTTGTGGGTTTGTGGATGGAGCTGCTGTACATAGACCCACTGTACATGATGTCATCTTTCTTCGAGCGTTCTTCTGTTTTCTTTTCTTTTGCAACCGAGGAAGATATCTTGTCAACCATCTCGGATAGGTTTGTTACTGAAGATTTAATTTGACGTAAATCAACGAACAAACTCATTATGAAAGTTCTTAAATCTTTAGCTTGCTAAATTCATTTTCAGGTAGGTATTGAACAGTAATAATGCGCTGAAACAAAAAATATCGGTGTTATGTATGATCTCTATTAGAAAAAAAAACAGAAGAAAAAGTGTGCATGTACCTAAGTGCATTTCCATAGAATACTTCAACTAATCTAAAAATAAATAATAGATTCAAAATCTAAAAAACCGCTTTAAAAACGCAACTAAAAAGCATAAAATAATTTCTAAAAAGCGTGGGATGCTTTTTGAGGTGCTTTTCATTTATAATCAATTAATATCAAGCACCCCATGATTTTTTGAAATTATTTTCTGCTTTTTTAGTTGCGTTTTGTAAAGCGTGTGTTTTAGATTTTTTAATTATTTATATTTATTTTCTATTTTTTAGTTCTGCTAACTACAAAAGCGTGATTTTTCAGTTTTTTTTTTAAATTATTGAATTGTCATCGGTCCTCGATAAGTCTACAAAGTTTAAATGAAATCTGGCCGTTTTAAATGGATCAAAATCAAGTCCTAAGGAGTCGGTTAAAAACAAACATACAGGTGAAGCTAATAAAAAGCTTTTAATAAATATATTTCACTCAATCACAAATCTAAAAATAAAACTATTTTACTCACTCGTTTCGTGTTATTCTACAGAACAATAATTCTTGTGCACAGATACGATGTCAGTCACATATCACCGTTCATTGATGGATTTTTAACTCTATTTGATATTTTGATTGATGATTCTTGTACACGAAAGGAGCGATGGTAGAAGTGTGTCCAACATGGGCTATTGTGTACAGACAGCGTAAGAGTTAACCATGTGAAACGTTACTGTAATGCTCGTGAGTGGTCCACAATGGAGGGCGATTCGTCACTGTTTGTGCACCATTGCGCCGGCTAATTCAACACGTTGTTGTGTGCAGGCAGGGCAGCCTAGAGGTACAAATGTAGATCTACGTCAACGTCTAAAAGGTGCAAACAACCTGAGGGGTAATTCTCGTAATTTTAAGAACGTTCACAGTCTGATCTCATTCGCAATTTGTGAAAAATACTTCAAGTTTCCATACATTTTTAACAAGTTTTTGACATTTGGTTGTCGTCAAGATGAGACTGCGACTAGATTTTGAACGTTTTAAAATTATGAGAATTGGCCCTCTGCTTCAAGGTAACAAACTTTCAAAAGGTTGTTCCCTCTAAAGTCGCGTATTTATCAATACTATATATTTTTTTAATAAAACGTACAAGAAAGACAATCAATGTGCTTGTTTATTATGTGCATAATTGATTTAACCAATAGTCAAGCATGTTTGCCTTTCAGCGGTGCGCTGGGCGGAAAAGCGTGCGTAGCAAAGTTCGTAGCAGAAGGAGCTTACGTGCGACGGCGGCGGGCGGGCACTCCGTACTAGCCGGCTACCGCTGACTACCGAGGGATGCGACAGGCGTACTTGCCGCTTTTTATATACAGCTTATGATACAATAACTGGGTTATCGTAGACGGTATATTAAATTTCATTGACGTTTCGTCGTGCCTGCCAAGGACACGCGTTGCCGATGGTACCGTTTCCAATTTTAGGGGAACACGCTTTGTTCAAATATCTAGGTTGAATTTGTGCCGTAGTTGTGAAACTAACTGAATTTGTTACGCTCGTAAAGTCAGCGGCATTATTCGTACCTAACTTGAATGCTAATCAAGGTAATAATAAAAAGAAAGTTTTGTTCGTTAGGGTGTATTTTATGAATAATGACTTAATCGATATGGGCAAATAGGTATATTTTAGCAAAAGTAACAAATCGAAATTGAATGCAACGTAATAACGTATGGAACGACTGTTACTGTACGGAATAGGGTTGGGGACCGAGGTAATTATGGCTTCAAAGGTAAGGTTTGCCGTGAGTTATTACCAAGTATACTGCAAGTTCATTATTGATGCATTAGTTCCGCGACCGGCCACCGCTCGGTTGCGCATATCTTTGCGAGCGAGCGAACAATAAACAACCGGCCGTCCTTCCTTCCATCCTTTTTAGCTTAACACTGGCCCTACGTCCGTAGTAATAAGTATGGAGAATGTGACTTGTTTCACAGTGTATTTTTCACATTTTCGTATCCTTTTTTTTTCAAGCAAATCTTTCAGTGGAATTTACTTTTCTGAAACAATGAACATTGTTTCGTTTTATTTTGAAGAACTTAGATACTTCACTCTTCACCGCATCCTCATGCTCATATGCCATTTATTTGAGGTCAGTGCACCAGCATGCTTGTCTTTTTCTACCATACCAGAGTAGGGATCAGTCATCATCTCTGTTTTTACCCGACTGCGCCAGAAGGAGGGTTATGTTTTTACCGTTTCTTTTTATCACGCAAATCATTTATCGTTTGTTTGTTGTTCCGGGTCTTCCCCTACTCCTAATGAATATCTTATGAAATTGACTTATGAAATGACTTGTATGTAATTCCACTGAAAAGCTTATTATTATTTTTAAAAGGTCTTTCATAGTGATTAAGGCTTTTGTAAAGTAATATTATTTAAGGATCCTAACTTCATAAGCAAAAAAACGAAAATTTCGCAAAGATTTGGTCAAATTTAAATCTAGGACCGCGAAAAGATTTTGTGTAACTCAAGAATGTTCCTACTGAGTTTCATGAGGTTCTTTTTCATTCAACTATGATTTATGTGAAACGTTGGCACATTTATAAGCTTTCTTTTTGGTGAAATAAATCGTCTTCGTGAGAATTATACATGGTTACGTTACAGCTATTTATTATTTTTGAATGATTTTAGAGACTGTCTTTACATCAGAGAATTGTTTCATCGGAATGAATAATTATAACATTTCAATCGTATCCTCTATGCGATTATTTCTGAAATGTATTGGAGCACACCTTTTTACAAATAATTATAATATTAAAAGCTATTTACTTAACTAATTGTTGTCCTGAAGACAACAACAAAACTCAATCAATGCGAAAAATTCATGCTGCCAAAAAATTACACGATTGTTAAAGAAGGCCTTTTAATATTTGCTTTGTTTCCCTTGGAAAGCTGATATCCGTGTAATGTTGTGGGGGACAGCGCACGCGACGTCGCCACTCACGGCAGCTATCATGACAAGCGGCGGGCCACGTCACTCGGCCCGCACGCAACTAACAGTAATAGTGGTAATAGCTACCAGCCTGCAAACTTGGAAACTGCTACGCAGCACGCATCCGTAGAATAGCGCAACACCAATTGACTCCGGACATCGAGTCACGGTACTACGAGCCCAAAGCTTCCGTAATCCTACTATTATGGTTAATTCATGTGGAATGTAATTGTTCCGTTGTTGGACTCCGGCCGGGAACATTATCGCATTCGTCACGCCGCGCACGTGTACGTTTGATCTAATAAAATAATTCCCGTATCAAATTTTACGCGCCTATCTCGATCTGGTAGACAAAGAGCCGTGCAGAGGGGCACTGGGTTTCGCTTTGTCATAACTGGTCGTCGGCACAAAAGACCACCCAGCATTTTTCGGGTAGATCTCTTTGTGTTGTGCATGTAGATAAAATGGGCCATCAAGTTACAATGTAATTTTTCCAATAGCGAAAAGGGTCACATGTCTACGCAATAACAGGACTATAGTATTATTAAAAATGGCTAATATGACAATGAGCATGTCTTTGAATTAAATAAAAGGTTAGATAAACCACGCATCTGCATACGTTGTCTAATTTCCTGCTTACGAATGATATTTTGTGATTTGTTTTCCATAGTCCCCTACTTAACTTTTTAAAGACAGCCACTTATTATTGTACAATTTATAGATACCAACATTTTTATCAACCCTCGTACGCCCTCATCGTATCAAACTCAAAAACAAAGGAGCCCAAGCCCAAACAAACAACGCCAACTCATTTAATGAAACATAAAAACACCATTGAACTTTTGCACAGTTTGCGCAGTCTGGTACTTTTAAAATTGTAAAAAAAAAAACATTTTAAAACATCGTCTAAAACCGCGATGAAGCAAAAAACCCGTTTGGGGCGCAATACAGCTGACGCGGCTGCAGCGGCCCGTCGCTGATTCCGCTTTAATGATGATTAAATGCTGTATGATTGTCGTGGCGTGTGTAGCCGCCCCTGCGGCCACCGGGCCTGCATCGTGGCGCAAGGGAAGTTTGAAGGAAACTTTAACCGTATCGAACTTCTAAATGTGAGTTTAACTAGCGCTACATAATTATTGCTGGATCGACGAAAAGCTCCATAATAACATTGCAGCTGTAGGAAGCCACATGCTTTGAAATGTACCTAATACCTACATAATATTTTCAATACACATCCCGCCAGTTTACATTATTACCAAGATCATTTATGATCCAATCATTCTGTACATGGTTACGATAGAATCCATGGTTCCTTGGTGGGAACCACCTTACGAACTTTAAATGACATTTGCTACGGCATACACGCAACAAATTGTGGAATTGTCATGTCATTTCTAAGCCCACATCCACTACGGATCAGCAATTCATTCAATCAACAATTACATAGGTAATGTAAGCGAAAGATCACAATTTGTTATAATCACTTACAAGGGCCGGCTTTCCTCCCAGTCTCTGTTCACTGCTTCGCTCAATTACACACGGGACAATGATACCCTAATTATGAACCATTTGACACACGCACTCACATAGAAAGTGCCTAATAACTATCCGTAATCAAGATGTACAATTTCCATTTGGTGAATGTGCGCATATAAATGAAAATTTGCAAAATTTATATTCATGTGAAATTCGCGTTCGAGAATAGTAATAGCACATTAATATGAGGGATATCACAAACGTTATAAAATGGGTACTGTACGGGATTGTCAGTGTAATTAAGTATGTAGTATTCAGCGAGTTTATATGCCAAGCACGAGTCAGAGAAAGCCATTAGATTTAAATGTAGGTAAGTGGCCATCAAGGAGGAAGCCGGAATAATTGAAACAAATGCAGGGATTACTCAACAAATTGTCCAATACAAGGGCTATTTATCTAAGTCACCGAGCTGAAACGAACAATTGTTTCATTTGATTGGTATGACATTGTGGTGCACTAACAAAAATAATGAACAACGGAGCATACGACACTTCATAATCATTTAACTACATAAGATTTTAGTAATCTTGTGGAATCCTTCAAAAACTTAAAATAGTTTAAGAAAAAAGGAGATTAAGAGGTAACATTTTAATCATTCGAACTCTCGGCTTATGCAATGGAAATGTTTAAAAAATTTACAACAATAAATTAATAAATATGTATAAATGGTGTTGGAATACAAAATTATAAGTAGGTAATATGACAAATTAATAAATAAACTTTATTGATGACAAAACAGTTGATTAATGTGTACAACATGGCTTGTTAAAATTTCCCAACAGTTTTCTTATTTTAATGACTTAATAATAATATATCTCGGAAGAGATACAAATTAAGGGTTGTGCCTCAACTGCCACTTAATAGCCAAACATGTGATATTTCGAGACGTGTTTCGACACTCATTCAGAAACTGCAGCTGCGTTATTTTAGATGTTAACACGAGGATGTGGTTGTGTGGGACTAAAAAAGTAAAAAACATCAGTCAATAAATCTTGTCGACTAATCCTGCAAGAGAAATGAAGCAGATTATAACAAGTGTTTTTTGCAAGCTGTGAGAGGGAATGAAGGGCCGAGACGTGCTTTATCTTTATAGAGAAAAAGCTTGTGGCACGATGGACAAAACGACATATTAAAATGTGATAGCCCCGGCCCGTACTTATGTGAGTTTTCAACAGAATTATTTTGTTGCCAGATTGTATCGTTTTATTTTTTGTGTTGTTTATGCGCTGGCACTGTTACTTGAATGTGCTGAATAAACTTTTTGTTTCTAAGTGCACATGCTACACGCGTGCAAGTGTAGTTATCTAAATAAGCAACAACTTGTGAATATAAGTAACATTTTTATTTTTGATTTTGTTTAAAATAATTAAACCCGGTTTGCATAAGAGTTCTTTGATTGCAGGCAGTACGTGGCGACTGCGACAAGTAAACGCGGATAATCGCATAAAGTGAGCGTTTGTCGGCGGCGGGCGCGTTGGGCGGGCGGAGCGCACCGCGCGGGAAGTACGCGCGTGAGTCAACGCTAGCCAGACAGTGTGCCGCCCCCTCCCCCCACCGCCCTGCTGCTGGCCACCTTGCTCAGCTATGAGCGCTAATTACTGGTATTGCCACCTCTTACCTACGAGTGACTTACATTTTCTTTGTAGTTGCTGGTTTCTTTTGTTGTAAGTAATTGGTAAGCGCGCGTTGTGTCGTTTTTGAGTTATATAATTGTGTCAGACAGCTCAGCATTTTCTTTCATCTTTTCGTTATCAAACCTCTGTAGTGCAGTCTAACTTGTCGGTTCAAGGTATGACAAGCCTTTCATTTGTAGAACTAAAGGGAAACGCGATACTACTAACAATATCAGCCGAATTCCGAGTCAGCTTAATCCTATGTTGAAAATATTATACCGTATCGGATACAATTGATTAATGAAGCATACATCAAAAAGGTTGCCGTCGATACGGCCGAACAAGAAATGTGTGACAAAAATAAAAGGCGAACAAATACGGCGGTGAGGATGTCGGTAATTTATGAATTTGTCAGGACAAACTGAACATCGTCGTCGTTGTAAATAAAGAGCACCGCGGCGTGGATAAATTTGTGTCAGATCAAATGAATCGTGCACACAACGATTTGTTGCACTTATTGCCTCGTTGGCCGCTCCACCCTCGAGCGACCAACAAAAACAATCCTTCGAGATGTTGAAGAATTAAGTCGTTTGTTCTCCGCTAAGATAAATTAGAGAGCTTCCATGTACCACTCAATAGTGCACATGAATAAAATCTATTTGTAAACGATCAAAGTCTGCGCGCCCTCCGGTGTCTGAAGTTGCGTTTACTTAATAATATGTACCTACCTACCCGATAATATTATGAAGCAACATTATTGCTACCGTACAAGCACTAGCTAATTTTGTAGTGCTACCCATTCACGTACTACCTACAAGTTGTGAACTCCAGTAACAGTACAAAAGTTAGCCCCTGCGAAGCCCTTCACATTTTGGCGGTCCTGTATAAGTACCTACACCTACAGTGTACTAACTTCGTGCACCCAGCCTTTGTAAGCTTTCGAGGAAGTTGTCATATTTAATTTGATGATGGTACCTAAGTTGGTTTGAAATATTTAATATTATCATGTCCTCATACTCAAAAGTTATAAATACACAGAAACGCTCTGTCTTGAAAAAATATATTTATCCAATAAGCTTCAATTTCAATCAATTACCTAGGTTGTAGAAATGTCACAGATTTATTGCTTTTCAATCAAGGTAGTAGTCGATGACATAAATCCTTCTTTTATGTGGAAAATAAAATTGGTAGAAACGTGTGTCCACAGTGCAATAAAATAAATCTTGTACTAAGTGGCTCATATTTTACCTTCGTCCGCACTCGGCAGGCATACGTCGGCCACCTACATACGTTACGCTGAGGGGGGAATTCAATAAAAATCACAATCGTAAAAACTAAGACGGCAGCCATATAAAAATACCTAAGAAAGCATTAAGAGCCG
The DNA here is from genome assembly GCA_949091785.1 of Polymixis lichenea. Lineage (NCBI taxonomy): Eukaryota > Metazoa > Arthropoda > Insecta > Lepidoptera > Noctuidae > Polymixis > Polymixis lichenea. The sequence goes on along the minus strand of OX420933.1, from coordinate 12,262,375 downwards.
TCCCCTAATAATAGGTCCCGCCAGATGCACGGGACGGCCGCCTGGAAAAGTCACAGTGGGAACTCGAGCGAAGGAAATTATTTTTTTCGGTCTGCCACACACGGCCCTTGCTAACTCAGCGAAAACTGAGACCGATCCTCTCACCGGAATCACTTACACGAGGCCATTTTACTGTAAAACTTTGGATATGAAAGTAATGTGTAATATAAAAGTATATTACGCGAACGTTGGAAATGTCCCCGGAAATATTCAATATTGCTACGTGACTTCGACTGAACAAATTAAATGTCTTTGGCTGGGCTTGCGGATTTTGAAATTACTAAAGAATTTGAAAGAAGCTTGGCTATGTCTACATGATCTGGATATGTGTTTTTTTTTATAATAATGTGTTCGCTTCGGTGTCGAACCAATGTTTTCTTTAAACAACAACTTATCAGTTCTTATAGCTTTAAGAAAGAATTCTACTTACTGATCTATCTGTATGATTCATGCTTAATGCTTACCATCCTTGTCTTACTAAATACTTTTTGTTTATTTATTAATGAACTTAGTAACCCAAGAAGTTAGTGGTAACTTACTTGTAAATAGTTACATAACATCACACCATTCACCGAAGGGTTGGCAGAGTTGTACCTATAGTACACCCACATTTCAACCACGTGTAATCAACTACAACAAACAAAACAACAACAATCATCAACCGGGCACTATTCCACACTCCGGGCTGCTACTGAGAAATTCCAGATAGAAACACCCAGTAACACTTTCCCCGACCTGAGATTCGAACCCAGGATCACATGCTCAGCAATAGTACTTGCGACCAATAGACCAACGAGACGGTAGTTGTAAATAGTGTTTAAAAATAAATAGGAATTCAATACCAAATGATTATTTACTAGCAAGCAGAGGTCTTTTACCACTAATAAGCTTATGCAAAGTGATTAATTTTTTTAAGTTTTCTGCGTTCTTTATGACTGGCTGGAGCACCCAAAGCTGTTATTAACAACCTCAGATTATGCATAATAATAACTATTATGGCAGTATTTATATGTTTAGATCATTTTAACTTTATATCAAGATAAACAAAGGGCCCAGAACTAGTCCCTGTGGTACTGCATAGTGTAAGAAGTTTTCCCATTAGGAAAAGAGCTAATTTTGCTTGCGTCTACACTGCTCATGAGGTTTTTTTTTTAATATTCCGGCTATGCCATCTATATCCAACTTGACAAATCAACAAAGCAAACGGTAGCTAATCGTTTCATATATCTTAGTCTAATGGACTAAGTATGTAAAAACGCACAAGCGCGCTTTAGTTTATAGTGGCTACTCAAACAAATATTTTTAAACACAAATAATCTGTACAAACCACAATTTAATTACCACATAAACATCATACAACAAATTTTATAAGCTAATAATAATGATCGAGATGACATTTTCGGTATTAGATAACTCTAGCTTATTACGAGCCAAAACATTTAAAATATGTACCCAACTAAATAAATAAAATTCATCTTAATTTCATACGTATCAAGTTTTACGAGGAGCCAGAGGACATTAACTTAGCAATTAACATAAACACGAGCAACCGTAATATTGAAATAATTAGGTACTTAGAGCTTTGCCGAAAATCGTGTTCGTACCAAAGCTCACATTTCCCGGGATATTACCGGGTGTAATCTCGGGGGCGAATAATTGCGGGTTGCAACTGAACAACGGTGCTCATTAGTGCAATGTTCAATTAGGGAGCGTCGATGGACGGGGAGCCGACCCGTTACAACCGCTTTAAATCCTGTGGATGCTTCAAATGGTACAATAACAAGGTTATTTCGAACCGTTTTGTGCTGTTGTGATGGCTGTATTGATTAATTCTCTTTAAGCATTCGTTAATTATGTTGAACTCGTAATGTTTTGGCCTTTGTTGTTTGGCTCATGTAAATAATAATGATGTTAATCTGTAGATATTGCCTTTTATATTTGCACGTTAATCCGGTACAATAAGTTTTAATCTGCGATGCTTGCCTCGTTTTTCAGTGTGTATCGCAACGCAACATTAATTAACAGTTCATTAAAATTACTGGCATAATAACTTCAAATATTTGTAGACGGTAATTAATTATTAATTACCGTGTTGAAATATAAAGTACGTTTTTGTTTGCCCGAAATCGACCGTAATCGCTATTGTTTACCGATGCCTGCCTAGTGCCTACAGAGGCTTTTGCTTCTGTTAAGCACTAGGTACTCACTAAGCACTAGGTATTTTGATATGTATTTACATAGGTATTTGTGTACCTAGATAGTAGATACATAACGAATGAAGCAATGGTATCTAATCGTAGAAATTTGATGAACATTTGTCATTGCTATTTTGCTCGAATAACGCGCTAAGAGTACTGCCGCTGGCAAGCATGAATTTCGTTTTTTTTTATCCAAAGATTATCAAATCAGACTTCATAAACTAGATTTCATTCTTAGACTGTCAAAGAATTATTTAATGTGCCGTTATAGACGACATTAAGGCTACTACAACTTCTTTATATAACGTTACGATACGTGATTTAGGAGTAATTTCCTAAATTGACTCTGCTAATGCGAGTGCATTTTTCTTAATAATAACCGGGAATTTATTTTAATCAAACAAAAAAAATACCGTAGTCTAGAGTGTCTATTCGCTAGCCTACAGCTTTTCTCTTTTCAGCACCGAACAGAACGAAGGGCAGAAGTCGGTGGGAGACCGCCGTATAGTACCTCCATAAGTTCAAAGAGAATTCCCATGTGCAGCGTAAAAGTACAAACAGGAATCTAACAATAGTGAACGCCCAACTCCCAAAGCAATGATTAAAAAGCTGGCACAATTGTGCCAGCTTTTTAATCGGCTCTCGTCCTCACAGGATGCCCGGTGGCAACCCTTCTACTTTCCACCACCAGGCGACCATCTTACCGAAAGGTGTATCCTTCCCCCTGGGGCACTCTGACGACTTAAAGGGTTCCAGGGGTGCGGGTTGTTCGAAAGAAATGCCGTGGCACACAGGCAACTGAGGGAGCACGGGTGGATTTTAGTCACTCAAAGTCTGACACGGCCTCCTGCTCCACCCAGAGCGGGAGAAGTTATTTGATGATTTCCCACAAAAAAAAAGAACGCCTTAAGAGTCGTTGGTTACGTCGTCGTCCCACACTTGGACTAGAGTCTAAGTGTGAAGATGCAGTAGGTAGGTAATATTCCGATCAAGTGCAGCTAAATCGACAAAACGGCTAAGGGGTGCGCTTGTGGTGATGAGCAACTCAAACTCATCTCAAAGCATTTATCTATACTAATATTATAACGAGGAAAGATTTGATTGTTTGTTTGCATTGAATAGGCTCCGAAACTACTGCCCCGATTTGAAAAATTCTTTCACTGTTGGGAAGCTACACTATCCCCGGGTGACATAGGCTATATTTTATCCCCGTATTCCCACGGGAACGGGAAATACGCGGGTGAAACTGCGGAGCGCTGCTTGTTTAAAATAAACCAATTCCCTACGGACACTCTTGAATAGCCAAGGAATTGGTAAGTCAAAAAGATGAAGCTAGTTGCCCATTCCAAAGCGGTTCCTATGGAGAAGAACGGGCAAGAAACTCATGGACACTCTTTTCAAACAATATATTGTTTCAAATGATTGGTAGCATCATTCATGTTGAAGTTAAACATATTATGAGAACGATTTAGAAAGACGGGCACGATAAAAGCGTCCACAGTAGACATTTCAATATGTAGTTAAAATAAGCCGTGGCAGCTAAGAGATGAACAGATTTTCCAATCGCTACTGACGGCGCTCGTTTACGAACATGACAATAGACTATGTATCTACGTCTCACCTGCAATCCAGTCTCTTGTAGTTGTGCCCCACCATCGGTAACCTAACTGACATCTACGCTGCAACTGACGATATAGTTCTGAGTTGACCTGCACGACTACTGACAAATGCGTGCACTGACTGGACAAGTCTACTCAATCTGTATGGTTCTTTCCTCAAAATACCATTTCAGACATCAATCCACATGGTCTTCATTAAAGACTACGGGCTTCTGACAACCTGTAACGACTGTCAAAGATCGACGAATGACAGCCGGGACCATCGGTTTAACGTGCTTTCCGAGGCACGGAGGGGTCTTGATATGTAAAGATCACCCATCCACGAACCAACTGCGGCAAGCGTAGCTTAACCTGATCGATCGACCCGTGTCGGCTGTTATTGTTTAGCCACAAGCCCCTCTTTGTAAAAACCTATTTACAGAAATAAAATCATTTATTAGAAGACTATAAAATGGAAAACTTTTGGCCCGATACAATTTAATATTATTTAATTAAAATTTAATAATTTATACTTACGAATAAAACAAGAATAAAAAATTACTAATGAAGAAAAAAGGCTGTTATTATTTATTGCAGGTCTGCTAGAAAAACTAGAAAACAAGTATGTTGCAGAAATCGTACACGACTCTGGCGACATGTGGGATGTAGACTGAATAACGATAGTGGTGACAGTTCTGCGATCAGGATAGTCAACTCTTGCTCCGGCTACCTGAAAGGAAGTTCCTCATTATGCATGGAGTCGGATGAAGAGAACCCGATACCTACTCCTGAAGCTATCATGTTGTCACTCTCATGATGAGGGTTTCGTGACCGTACAAAGCAGGATCCGCCGCTCGCGAACGAATATAAAACCGCTGCGGTAATGCTCGTTTGGAGCCCGAAGTTAGTTTGCGTGCCGCAAAGCCGAACAGTGGAGCAGTGGTGGCCCAGTGGTAACGCCCGCGGCTAACGAGTTGTAGGTCGTAGGTTTGACCCCAGACAGGCGCTTTACTTTTTGTAAATTATTTCATCACCACTGCTCTCGAAACAGTGAAGGAAAACATCGTGAGGAAACCTGCTAGAACTAGAACCAAAAATTCGAAGTCATGTGACATCTACCAATCCGCACTGGGCCCGCGTGGTGGATTATGGTCGACTCCCTCTCACCGATATGGGGCCTGTGTCCCAGAAGTGGGAACAACAATATGGGCTGATGATGTGATGTGATGTGAAAGCCGAACACACCGGTGTACATCTCTCACGTGCACTACAGTCTACACCACTAAAGCAGAGACCATCGTGGAGCACGTGCGCCAGAAGACTCGCACCGTAACTTAAACTCTGAGGCGTTCGTGCGAGTACCAAATTGTTATCTGCCCGTCGTCATGGAAGAAGACTTTTGGCCGTAAATGTTCCATCGCTTTCGCGGCACAGAATAGGGACAAGCTAGTGCAACGAAAAGTGGTACTGACATAGTTTTAAGCTTTATTTATTAACACAAGTTTTGTTTTAAACTTTTTATATGTTAGTTTGTAAGGTGTATGGCTATGGGCCATTGTAACCTGCATTAAATGAATTATTATTATTTAAGGAGGTTTCACTAGCGCTTGGCTGGTGGTGTTCGCCTGACTATATCCTAACTGGTTAGAAACTGTTTCGGGAACCATACGTACCAAGCAAGTTTACGAATGTTGTTAAAAAAAGTACTTCGCCACTTAGATAGATCTCAATGACATAGGAAAGTTTAAACACAAAATAATTAATTCAGAGAGCAAAAGTAACGCGGACGAAAGGAGACGCGATAAATATTTTTTGTGAAGGGTCTCAAAATTAGTGAGACCCTAATTACTTAGTTCTAAGTAATTAAGTCCCTATTTGCGGACATCGTTAAGTTTTTCTTTTCAGGGAAAGATTAATTAGAAATGATTGTGTGTTCATTCTTTTATAGAGCCGCCTTTTACTTTTCATCGCGCATCAAATTTTGTTTTGATGCAACTAACTTATATTAAATAACTTTAACAACGATAGCCGTAAATAAATTCATGCAAACGCGAAACGCATAGTAAATCATTTGGGCACAAAAAAATTTTTCATAAGTTCTTCTTTCATCTTGTTTATCCCGAAAGGTTTATAATACGCGATAAAGTAAACAAATAATTTAAAACCAAACAATACTTACAGCCATCGTATCGCCTTCGTCGACTTCGGCAAAAACACAAAGAACAAAATGAACGCAATATAAGAACGCATCACAAAATAATATCGATCACTGCATTACATGAACATGTCAGTATCTCTTTTTAATTACAAAAAAGTAACAAAAGTCCGCGAAATATTTTGGCGGGAAAACGTCGTGTGTCGCGGTTCCCGGCGGGCAGCGAGTGCGGGATGAGCGCTCTCTAGCTGAGACTGCGATAGAATGCACGACTGCGAGTACTGCGACTACCTCTACCACTCTCGGCCAGTGGTCAGGCAGACAAAACGCGCCGCCGCCGCAACTGGCAAGAATCGCCAAAGATTAAACTGCTAGTCTCAGATAGGGCATTTGTTATAGTAGAGTTTATTAAATTTCGGCTAGGATTATGCTCCAAGAAAAACTAAGAAAAAGTCTTCAATTTCTCCTACAATGTTTGCATTGTGCACTTTCAATACTTTTATTATGGGCCATGATGGGTCTCTACTCACCTTGTACATTATAAAGGTCACAAGTTTGTCTATTTGCCGGCGAACTGTTCATGTGAATAAATCTTAGCTATAGTACTTAGATTTAACGGTTCATTGTTATTTTCTAAAGATTGTCCTTTCGAAACCTTTCTTGAACGCTCGTCGCTCCACGTACCGAAGCATTCTCTTCAGTATATTTCGCCCTTGAATCATCGTTATAAGTCACATATTCAGTTCTCTATGAGAGCCGGTTCTCATAGGCACAAATATGCGACCGGTTCACATTCCCTTGACAATGGCGCGCGGCGAATCGGGCGGGCGGGTGAACACGCGCTCCCCACGCAAGCGGTACAACCCACTTATCAATTCAGTCGAGTGGGCATTCATTCATTGTGAAGCATTGTGCCTATTATGCGCGGATTCGGTGCTTATTTACCCGTTCACATGCCACTGGAGTAGTGTAGTCGTCACAGTAACTATCTCTTGAAGCCTTTAAACTTATTTTTATTAAATAACTATCTTTTGCTTGGGAGGACTGGCTTCGCTTACGTTTCTGGCTTTAGCTATGGATGGAACCCTAATAAAACATACCTCTTGGTACATTAACCAGAATACTCAGGCGTAATTCCCATGTAATTCCGTCTCGTATTTTTTACATATTCTGCTTCTATCCCAGAAAGTTCCAGGATATGAGCTGTACTGAAAGAATTATTTGGACGGCAGTAGCCTTTTTCGGCAAATCCCATATTTTCCATAAAGCTAAACTAACTGTGCATCTTGGGTTATCTGAAAGACTTGTAAATAAAAGAGACTTTCGCTATTTTAAAAGACTATTAACGAGTGAATAAAGAAATTTCTGGTATTTAAATAAATAAACCTAGGTGACTAGGTATACCTCAAGGATCAATCCTATGTCCCGTGTTGTACACAATCATTACCATGCCAAAAACATCTGAGAATATCCTAAAACTATATTAGAAAGAGGTTGGCCGGTATTTTTCATATACATTCAAAGTCAGGTTTGAAAGCAGCAACGGGGGAAAAGAATGTATGTTTTTTCTTAGGTGAAAAACGTTTCAAGAATAGATGCGCTGTCTTTTTGTCTAAGGTAGGCCTAGTTTTACCCTACAAAAGGATGTTACTTTTTCTATTCGAACAGCAATTTAACATAGGATTTAATTCAAAGTCAATTGAAAGTACTGTCGCTTTAATTCATATCATATATTTTGTATCAGCTATTTTTACATACATAAAATAACATTTGAAATAAGTAATATACAAAAATTCAATACAAAATTTAAAATAGTGCATCTGTTACGCACTATTTCAAATTATGATACATTGGGCACCAAAAATAAGTCTTAGGTATATGCACTAAAGTAAATAACATCAATTGACAATCCATATTATGTTATTGTAATTGTAAATATACCATTTACTCCTAAAACTATTTAACCAAAGTATCCATAGTAAGGCTACGACGTACGAATTAAATTCAAATTCAAAAATGTCACCAAATATAATTACAAACTTAATCACTAGGGGACCAAAAGTGTGGATTTAGAGGTATTAAAACACGCACATTAATATTAAATATAAGTTCATACGGGGATTGTTTCTGTCAAGTAACGATTATACAATTCATCAAAGCCTAGCTACAAAAACAGAAAATAGTTCATCTTACTTCTAAATCCATTTAGTCCCCACTCTGATATTGTCACGAAAACTGTTAGCAAAACATAGTTCACTGATTCTTCTTTTGTTTGATGAATGCCACGCTGTAGGTGCGCGGGAGTGTGGGTCAGGCGAGATGGGACAGGTCGTCCAGCTCCGGTGGAGGGGGGGCCGCGCCAGCGCGCGCGAACATGGGCTTCGTCACCACCGACACGGGAGCCTACGTGTAAGAACACACCGTCAGACATGTACCAACATATTGTGTAACTTATAAACATCTAAGCAGTTTTATAGTGTCTTCTAAGTTTACTAAACGGTGACTTTTGGTAGTCCTTTGAACGAAACTTTAAGACATCACAAAAATGTGGGTTTATTTAAAACAGTTGTGATGGTGCTCATTTTAGTATCAGCCAGTGAACACAAAGTAAGACAATACTAAACACCATATTAATCATCTGTTTGCATTAGGATATACGCCAGTGGCGCCATTAGTTCCACAGTTGTCTACTTAACACTTTCTTTTCTGGAGTTTTAAAAAGTGTGAGATGCTTGGTTTTGTCTAGTCACAAAACATTCTCCCAATTAAAGAATATTTAATGTAATTTAGTATTCACTACTTTAGGATTCTGGCTGCAAGTTTTTTTTTTGCGTTGGAATTAATTTTAGCATGTATAGTGATTCTAATACAACTACTGTTGTTGTTAATGTCTATAATAAACATGGCCGTATTTTTTCATTGTTATAGGCCACACTTCTATGCAAACCATTTATATTTTAATTACTTAGTTATATTTGTAACCAATTTATAGAAAGCTGAAGTTAACTTTAGCACCAACAACAACGTTAGCCGTAAATATATTAACACAGACTGTTTTGCATGCCCCTAAAGGGGGACACGTTCTGTCTATTTGTCATACAAATGAATATTCCGCAAAATATTCTCAAATTTTTACTTGATAGAAATTGTATTCTTTTATTGTGGTGTAAGGCAAAACGTATCATCATGAACTTTTAAATTAAGTGTTAACGCCATTTTATTATTATGTCAAAATTCGAAAGTAAAAATGAACTATTTGATTTTACTGGAATAATAAAATGCTACAAAAAGCACTGATTGTCTCGAAATATTGAGAAATATTAATTTGTATGAAGCAAAGAACCGCGCCACCCAAAGGTAATGTAATTACAAACTTTACCAGATGTCTCCACGACTAGGATGTTGATGGCAAAAAAAGAAAACAAAATTTGTTAGCACTAAATGTTAACAAAAATATATTTCAGGGGTATCTGTGTTTCCACATGGTCACGACTCTGTAATATATTATTGTCGTTTAGCATTTACATTCAGGTTGTATAAAAAATGGGTTTTTGATTTAAAAAAAAATACAGTTCGATAACTTTCGAACACATAAATATTTTGAGGATCTTAATCGATTGAGTTTATGAAAGGTCGGGGTCATAAATATATAAAAGTTTACTGAACTACTACTAAAGATGACTGATGAATATATCGTCCTCAAATTCTGTCACTCAAAATTCATCCTTTGTAAAAATGGGACATGAGGCATGAGATATTTTAACGAATTAACAGTTGCGTGCCTCTAGAGGTCATTTTTAATATACCAGGACAAACGCCAGGACAATTGCATTATCCTCCACAACAGCAAAATTTAGCAGTACGACGCCAAGAAGCAGGTTTATCCAAAAAATTGCAAGACCAAAATATAGCTATGGTTGACGTTATTTCAGTAATAAATTAAACCGGCCACAGTGATAATACAGTTGTTAGTTAGCACCTGCAAAATTATGTTAGAGCTTGCGCGCTTACATTTTAGGCCACTGTACAGACTTATACCCTCTAACTTGCTTGTAATTTTGTCGTGTGGCATGAAAATTATTTCCAAATCCGTGATTAAAAAAGAAGCTACAAAGAATACAGCTTACACCCGTATTGATTAAAGATGTAAGCATCGGGTTTCAAAAGACTTTTTAACTTCAAATGTCCTTTCTAAATTAATCAAGGACACCTCTTTCATTCAGGATTCAATCGCCGAAACGCAGTGACGATAATTTAAAGTGCTTATTCTGCTGTAGGACAATATCCCTCCACCTCCTCCCTCTCACCAAGAGGAGGCCTGTGTCCCAGCAGTGGGAACGTTATAGGCTGAGTATGATATGATACGCTAAGAAGAAAGTAATATAATTTCAGGTTGGTATCGTTATCGCATTAAAATAGATGCCACTTGACGAAATACAAGCACAATGGAAAGTTTTATTTTAAGGGAGCAAAATAATGTTTAGGCGGGCAACAGCCGATCTATTCTATAAAAATCTCACCGTAGAAACTAAGGTGAAGTGAACATGAAGTGATCATCAGGTGAAATGTCAGCTCACCTCACCAAGTTTTCACGGTGACATTTTTACAGACTGGACCGGCTGACGGACAGCAGATCAGGATAGCGCAAGAACAAAATGTGTACCGACCTGGCTGACGTGTGAGGCCGTGAGGCCTACGCTGGCCACGGGCGAGGCAGAGACCCCGGTTGGCGGCGCGAGGTGGTGCTGTGGTTGCACGCCAACGACCACAACCTTTTGCGGGGGCGCCGCGCCCGCCGCCGGCCCGCTCGTCACCACCACCGACTACGCAGACACATGCATCTACGTCACTACTCCCACACAATGCTACGCTACCACAGTACCACCTACCCTACCTATGTCAAATACAGGATGTAAAAAGAACCATGAACCAAGGTTCCCTCAACGCTCTGTCTCGCATAGGGTCGTAGTATTATGATGATCGACGGCCGTTTTGCGTGGATGAGACGCATATTTTCTCCAAACTTGTTCTTTTCTGTGTTTTGTGTTCTTTCTCTGCGTCATGTTTACCGCAAATAAACGTATTTTCTTTCTTTTTTTTTTAAATTTACATAGTAGGCGCATGTCACATTTTCGAAATATCAATTACATCCAAAATTTTGGCATTGCGTAGTAGGTACCGAAAAAATAATGTCTCATGCATGATGCAAGTAAAAATTAACCAAAAGGTGCGAGCCTCTTCATTCCTTGAAGGTAAATCTAACGAGGAACATTGAGCAAACGTAGTTGATGAAAAACCACTTATTTTTTTTGCTCTACGTATAAAAAATACGTTTCTTGAATGGAATTGACCCCCTTTAATTTTTTTACTTTCTTTTCTTTTTGTAATGTTTTGGTAAAGCGACACTAGAAATGCACACCCAGTGAACATTTCCAGTGTCTCCCTATTACGGTTCATGAGATACAGCCCGCTGACAGACAGACGGACGGACAGCGAAAGCTTAGTAATAGGGTTCCGTTGGCACCCTTCGGGTACAGAACCCTACAAATTGAGACATTGATCTCCCATATCTTCATAAACACGTTGGTTCCCAGGTTTGGTCCAGAAGGTTTACTAAAGAAAATCATAATGGCGGGTCTCTCGGTGTCATCAAGGGTCTTTTTACATCCGATATATCAATCACTACGCACTACATTCGTCTTAGCGCTTATGCACTACGCACTGACTTATGTCACTAGAACCACATTATTTACTGAGCTCGGCCTTTATCAAAATCACGAGCGCGCGTCATGTAGTTTTTATAACATAGACTTAAGGTTTAAATTGCAATAATCGACACGCGCTCTTGAAATGTAACAACTATACCAACATACTTTACAACTATACTCGTACAATCGGGCCGCCTAGACTACTCGGAGTTACGCAGTTTGAAATATGTTCTTGTCTTAGTTTGAGTCTTCGGACATCATACTGGTTTTTTTTTTTTTTTTTTTTTTTCTGGGTGGGAAATCATCAAATAACTTCTCCCGCTCTGGGTGGAGCGGGAGGGCGTGTCAGACTTTTACTGACTAAAACCCACCCGTGTTCCCTCAGTTGCCTGTGTGCCAGGGGCGGCGGTATCTCTTTCGAACAACCCGCACCCCCGGCAGGCATCGGCCCTTGCGGGCCCCTCTGTTGCTGCTGACATCTCTTTGAGGCGCGCGTGGAACACAACGCGCCGTCGACCCGGGCTTGGTCCTTACCGGACAGCGAGGTACCCATTACTCGCCGTCCGCAAGCCCGTGCCTACGGTGGCCGGGAATCAGCCTGGGATTCCCGACGCCCAGGGCGTCTCCTGCGAAGGCCACGGCTGTGAGGGCGCATGTACTGCATCTCCCTCACGTGCGCCGCCTCCCTCTTTGCGAGCATAACTGCTTCGCTGAAGGAGGCGACTGCCAGCCATGCCCTCTCGCTCCGTACCATGGCCTGGACCAGGGTCGGACGCGAGAGATCGCCGCCACCGATCACCTGCACGAGGACACGGCGTTGCTCCGCCCAAGCTGGGCAGACCTCCACCGTATGCTCCACCGTGTCCTCTGGGCGATCTTCGCAATGGAAACACCCGGGCGTTTCCTCCCGCCCTATCCGAAACAGGAACCTCCCGAAACAGCCATGTCCGGTGAGGACCTGTGTCAGGCGGAAGGTGAGGACGCCATGCCGCCTCTCAAGCCACTCCTCAAAGAGGGGACGACATCATACTGGTAAGGCATATATTTGAGTAATTATCGAATCGATAAGAAGATCTGGTATGGATGATCTGGATGTCATAGCTCCTCTTATGATATGCGACCTAATCCATTTACAGAGGATTTGGCACACCGCAGCGCCAACGCTTCTGGGATACCGATAATGTCATAAGCTTCTAAAGCCGTTTAAAGTTGGCTTTTGCTTGAATTGGCAATACCCAATAGCTAAGCATAGATTTCTTGACTTGGCTGAAATCTAGCTTTTGCACGTGGCTCCGCCCGCGTAGAGGTCGGAAATTATCTCAAGGGAATGTACCGGGATGAAAAGTAAGTGGTAATCCAGGTTATAAACTATCTGTGTACCAAATCCGTACAATTGTTTTTACGTTAATCCACAAAATACCGTTCCTATTTTATTTATTAAAATATTTATAGTCATAGATACCGTAAACCGACTTTCAGATACAAACATTTATGTAATTAACCGTATTCGTGCTAAGACGTAACATTTCAAACATGCAATTTCCTCCATGCAAACATACGCAAAGGCCTCACTCTTCACAAAGTCACAAACATACAACTGAACTACAGATATAACTGTATATACACGTATATGATATGATAGTATGTGATTTATATTGTACCTGAACGTTTTGGCTGCGGACGAGGGTCGGCTGCGAGCTGTGGACGACTATGTGGCCGGGGCCACTGGCCGGTAGCGTCTGATGTAGCGGGAACAAGTATTATTTATGGTGAAATCATAGTTATACCGGATGAGTTGAGACGTGGGCCTTCAAAGTTCAGAGACATCATCTCATATCTATGAGAAATAGAGGAAAGTGGCTAAATGCCATCACTCGAATTAGTAGACAGCTAGAAAATCAGAATTATTTTGAAGAATATTGAGAATCAATAGGGTATTTTACTCTATAAGAGAAAAATCTAAAAATATATTATTGAGATAGCTTAAGCAAAATGCAATCGGAAAATGTTCGTTTTAGTTCATGAAACAACAAAATTAAAATACAATTTAAAGATTTCAGTTCAACGATAAGTAGAAATATAAAGCATTTGTTTAATTATAAACAATTGTCTTATAAAACATATTTAAGTCTTATAAAAATGTAAATGCATTTTTACGCCACAAATCGAATAAATAAAAATGTTGTTTTTTTTGTGGTTTATTAGCACTCTAGAATCTAATTAAGACACTTTTCAAAAATGAGTGTAATACCCTATTGCTTAATTAATAATATATGTTCGAAAATTTGTCTGGTCAGCAACGTTCATACAGCCTTTGCGATATAAACGCAATAATGCATTAATGTTGTTGAACTGTCTAAATGAAAGCCATTCCTACTGGTGGGGTGTTACGCAATTACCAAGGGGTAATTGCGTAGATAGAGATAGGGGTATCTTCGAAAAGAACTTATGAAGCTTGTATTTTGCAAAAAAATAATAATAATGCAGCTGTAACGAAAAGCGATGGCATAACTGATGACCTGACAAATCTTTTTTATTTATGTTTTATTAGTCACTGCTGGGCGAAGGCCTCCCTACTCTCTTTCCACCTCTCTGTCCAGAGTTGCCATGGACCAATCTTAATTAAAGGAGTCCAGCTCATCCCACAAATTATTATATTATGATGATTGATTGATTATGATTGTGTCCTTCCCGAAGGACACAATCAAAATCGTCAACTGTGTTGAAGTTGGATGTTGAATTTTTACTCCTGTCCCTCCCCGAATGTTTCGCCCAAATCGAGGTCACCATTCGTATAAAAATATTATGCCCATCTACCTTATTTCTACTTCCAATATGTCCTTTTTATGACAACTTGAGCGTACACGAAGATATTCAATCGATAACTGTAATACTTACAGTAACTTGCGGTGGTTTCTGTTGCGAAACTATGACGAACTTCTGCGGCGGCGGCGTGGAGGGCGCGGGCGATTGCGGCGCAGGAGATGCGCTGATCATCACGTTACGAGTCGCCATGGTTTCTGACAAACGAGGAAATAGTTGCAATTACATTTATAGTCTAGGAGCAGTGGTGGCCCAGTGTTAGCAGCCGTGGCTTAAGAATTGTAGGTGGTAGTCGAAACCTGACAGGCGTTTTACTTTGTCTAAATTATTTGATCACCACTGCTCTCAAAACTGTGAACGAAAGCATCGTGACGAAACCTGTATGTCCTAGGACCAAAAATTCGGGCCTCTCGACATGACCAAACCATCTAAGTATATTATACTCCTGTCAATTTCTGTCATTAAATCTTCTTTTAAACCGTACCATTGCCTTATCACATAATTCCTCAGCCTATCATTCATAGTCAAGCCACACACGCCTTGGAAGGGACGCATTTCCACACCATTATATTCTACTTTCATGCTTTTTAGCCACTTCTAGCATTAAATTCCATACATAAGCGTTGCATTCTCCTTTCCAAATCTTCATCAATCTTTCCATCCCTAGTGAACAGACTCCCCGAATATACGAACACACTTCTTCTTCTTCTACTTCCTCCACACTCTTATCATTTATTATCACATACATCCGGCACATTTTCTTCTCTTGGTAACACCATAAATAACCATACATTACAGTTGCAATAATTTAAACTTTGTCTTGTATGACATAGAGTTCATGTTCCCAAAACTTGATTATAATCAGTAATTATAACTTTAAATACTCACCGACAGTCTTGGCGGCGTGCGAGAGGTGCGAGGTGTGCGCGTGGTGCGAGGGAGAGGGCGCGGCCGGCACGAGCGGCGGCGTGCACGTGACCACGGCCACCGCGCCGCCGCCGCCGCCGCCCGTCGGCGACACGCGTATCTTGCTCACCGCCTGCTGCAGGCTGGGGCCCAGGTAGCCGTAGTCACGCCTAAGCAGTACGTCTTATTATAACTCACATATCGTGTCCAGGTTTCAACCCACTCTCAATGCCAACAAACATTTGTGTGAGCATTCCCTTAAGTTATGGGAAAATTCATCATAGAAAAAGCCTTTAAAGCACTTCTTATCCAACCAAGATGTAACAGCATAGAATAGGCTCCCGGAAAATAAATAGACAGATATATCTTCAAGCTTTTTGATACCTACGCCTCGGGTAATTAGCTACTTGTGTCTAACCCAATAATAATAGTAGTCTAGACACAAAATAGATAGGTACAGAAAGCCGGCTACATCCAACAATCGAAACAGGAGACTGTCAGGCACAAGATATAACTAGGTAAGTATTTCTTATAGTTTGTCCGACTATTCGCACGGTGAACAAAAACTATGTCAAACGAATGACAGTTTCGAGTATGTTTGCACCCAAAGTATGTACGTAGAGGCGTGTCTGTGTGCGCGTGGGTTTTCTCTCGTTGTTTTCCTATATTCTGTGTATATTTAGCGGCTTGGCTCGGCCTTTACTACTTCTTATAAACAAAAAAAACATGGTTTTCTGTAAAATCGGTTTACGGACGATAATTTACGTGATAACGTCAAAAGTAAACAGGCCGATCGTGCCTCTCTATCGCTTGTTCCGCGCTCTCGCTTGCACGCTCGGCTCAGGCGGAACGTGACAATGAGTTATACTTTTTCGTGCGTGCAGCCGGCGTTCATCGATTTATAAGACGTTAACACGTCAAAAAAAAACAAATGAAACCTTAAAATTATTTATGTAAGGTTTAAAAATATCGTAATAGGGAATATGCATAAAATTTTAATTTGTCTCAAATATTTTTTCTACATTCTTTATTGTCTTTACATTGTACTTAAAAGGTATTTTATTTATTTATTTATTATTTAAACTTAGAAAATATTAAATAAAAAGTGAAAAATAAGGGACGGAAACTCAAACTTACAAAACGCGTCACCATTGGTCGAAACGAAATGTGACGTCAATGGTCACGTCACGTCATTGGATTTATCGGCGTCGATATTCATACTGTGTTAGTAGTGGTTTTGAGAAAAAATGTTTAAAACTGTATTCCTGTGTGATTACTTGTGAATATATATTTGTAGTCAATGTAGGACGATGACAGAAACTGGTTTTGTCAGCTTTGTCACTCTGTAATTTATCTTCAATATAAGAAGTGCAGGGCTCTGTTTGATGATCATCACATACTTCAATTCGGGAAGTAGTGGGTCCTGCTTGATTAATGTTTGTATGGGAAGTACTAAAACTTGCTTCGTAACCATTTCTTTGTGGAGGTTCACCAATTTCTAAAATGTTACTACTTTTGATAGCATACTCTGAAAGAGCTACATTTACCAGTGCTAGTCTTTGCCTTTTAACTAGGTATGGCCATTCCGGTTGAACGAATATATTATACACATATTCCGTTTTTGACACAAAAATATATGAGGGTCAACTCCTTTCTTTAACCATAGATTACATTTTTCTCCTTTGTGTTCCATTACGTTATATTAAATATAATTAACTGTATCTTTCTTAACCTGAAATAAATCATCAATCATCAAAATTTCATAAAACCAATAAATTTCGTAAAAGCAAGCTCTTTAGAGATTTTTTTAATGAACTTTTGTAAACTACGTTAGGTTAGTTTTAAACCGAATCTTATACAGCTTTATAGCGAATTCACACTAAACTGTACATAAAAATAGCATATTTACGTTAAAATGATCTTCACAACAAAATATAACTGATAATGGAGATACATTATCCCTTCTCATAATCTTACACCGTTTTTCGTACTTTCGCATCGCGTGGAATACGAAAAAACACTTTATCCGGCTAATAATAGTGTTTTTGCACTTCGGTACCATACAACACTTGTAAGAAGGTTTTTTACCTTCTGCCATGATTTGTATAGTAATTAAAACTGAAAATAATTCTGAAGTAACTGCGGGACACAACCAATGACGTCTTCAAAAGCGCGCGCTAAATGGTGGCGTTTGAACGGTTCAAATTTATTCAATGTTTAAAATTTCACTTTGAGAAATAATTTGACTCTTTTCAAGCCTGTTTGTATTTTTTTTTCTATGTTATAAAGATGTAAATGATTCATTTATAAAAAAAAAAAAATGATGCATATTCCCTATTGTAGTCATAACTTTTAACAAAGATTAAGAGACACAGCTGCAAATATACTAACTTGTACTCATCCGCGAGGTCGGGCGGTTGTCGCAGTTGTCGCACGACGGGTCCTAATACTTTGAGTAGCTGATGCTTGACGTTACTTGCCGCCAGTCGGTCAGCGCCGCCCAGACCGCTGAGCGCGCCCTCCACCCGTTCACCCAGCCATCGCACGCGCGGCAGGATGAATACCTAGACGGAAAATGTGGTTACGGTGGTAAGGTGGATGGACTCAGGTACTCCGTGAAATTCAAGCATTATGTTTTTTGACATTTTCAGGTTTATCAAAATATAATTCGCACGCTAGGATCTGATGGACGCTGCTGAAGGTGCCAAGCTCGTAGCTGACTGTATTTAGATTGCTATCGACACAATAAGGAGAACAATATGATTCAAGACTGTAACGAAAATGTAATATAATAATTATTCTTCATTTTTATACAAATTTATTACGGTCTCGAATCATATTAATTTGATCAATATAAAACCTGATACTGACCAGCAAATTGCAAAAAACATAAGAAATTTTGAATATCACGGGCTGCCCGGGCGCTTTACCCTTAAACAAAAAATTTTATGCTAGTAAAAAAATAAGTTGATTTCAAAATGACTAGTACCATTGAAAATCAATAAAATAATTAAGTTGCATATTGCACTTTAATGATGTGTGGGTATAAATGTTATTTTGCCAAAAATCACAATTTTGTTTACAATATCTGGATGACCGAACCTTGCTCAGTTTTTTTTTTGTTTGACGTTTTCTAAAAATGAAACCTAGCTAGATCGATTTATCGCATCGAAACCCCCTGCATACTAAATTTCATGAAAATCGTTGGAGCCGTTTCCGAGATTCAAATTGCTTGTTTAAAGGTATTAGATGAATGATGGCCCGGAACTTGTAAGTAATTTTATGATGAAATGTATACTAACCTTGATAACTTCAGGACCCAATTCTGTCAAACCTTGAACTGCGCCATATAGAGAAGCTAGCGGCGTTTTCTCAGATTCTTTCATAGTTGTGACCATGGATGGCCCAACCCCAGTCTCATTGTTAGTCTGTGAAGGACATTGCAGGGCTCTGGCAAATAACCTACGGATAATAACGCATTTGAGTAGAATCACTGGGATTATTTTTTGCCTATTGTTGGCCCAGCGAAATCAAGAATTACCACTGAAGCCTTTCCTTGTTACTTTAGTTATTTATTATGTTATTAGCACACAAATTTAGAAAGGCGAACTTAATGCCATAGGTAAGTAAAGTGAGTTATAAAATTTCAACAGGTCTAAATGATGCATACACACCATTTGAGTGAAAACATTTAAGATATTAAGTAGATTATTAAATCGTGGATTACTTTTAGCTGTTAGGCATTTTTTCTTTTCTCACAGTCTGATTCTAAGTTCGCAATAATGATGTCTTAGCTAACTTGACTATGAACTTAAATTTACCGGAAATTCAAATCATTATTACCTTGGCTCCGTTCCATATTGGTACCCTAAATACAGGCTTGCTTAGTTTAGACCCCATTTAAAACTCTTGTAATATTTATGGCAATAAAGTTTTTATTTATATATTTTACTAGCTTTTGCCAGCGGCTTCGACGCGTGGAGGTCGAAAACTATCCCTCGGGAACGTAGTACCGGTATAAAAATTATCCTACGTGTTATTCCAGGTTACAAACTACCTGTGTACCAAATTTCATTCAAATCCGTTCAGCCGTTTTTGCGTGAAAGAGTAACAAACATCCATCCATCCATCCGCCCATACTCACAAACTTTCACATTTATAATATTATAGTAGGATTTTATTTAGTTGTTCCACGATAAAACCGGTGTCTGAGTCAGTGGGTGTAAATCAGGATGTATTAATCTTCATCTTACCTAGTGACTCTCGTCTGTAAGTTATTAGTAGAGGTGTTAAACGTTTTGCAGATCTGTGCCATAAGTCGTGAGGCGAAGTCGCGCAGTGCCCAGTGGTTGTCCATCTCTGGACGGAGGCACAGCTGCCGCGACACGATGCACGTCGACACGGACGGTATCAGCTCGTGTAACTGCACAGGTTATTGTAAAAAAAAGGGTCAATACCATGATAAGATTTGCAGTTTTATGCTTTAGTTCTACACTAGATCTTATTTCCTTGGTAATGCAGCATTGCATATGTAAGCGGCCACACCCATTATGCCTGGAGGCTTTTATGTGGGTATTGACTTCTGTTTTACGATTATTGTTTTGTTTTTATTATCGTTTCTGCTTGAGTTTAATTACTATGTTTTGTTGGTATATTGGCGTGTGCTAGCTGACATATAGCAATTAACACATTCGATGCCAAGCAAGAAAAATAAAAATAATTAGTTCGTGTGCCCACAACTCGCATCCGAGTCGTCGCTATAAGTAGTATCGCTAGTCGGGTCCTGGGAATGAACAGAATCATCAATAGCTACTTATTGCGACGACTCGGATGCAAGTTGTGGGCACACGAATCAACTATTTTTCGACCCATATGCTGGGTGCTTGGCATGGAATGTGTTAATTTAATTTTATGTCTTATGTTTAGTAATGTTAATTACTTACCTATTATTGTATGGAATCAAGTTCTTCTAACTTAACAGACAGCTGTGCTGCTGGGGAGTTTGTTGCGCCACTTCTTCCCAGTTAAATCACTAGGAAGTGGTGAAGGGCGGACGTTTTGGGGGACTGTCTTATGATGTAATTTTGTCGTTCAAAAAGTGCTGACTCTCAGCCTAGTTTGAATAAATGACTTTTGATTTTAGCCAAAAGAAAATCCTCCTCGGTTGAAAACGGATGGATTAAATGGCTAATTGATAACATTCACTATTTTTTACGTGGTTGTAGTTATAAACCGTATTAAACCAATTTAAAACAGGTTTTAAACCACGGATTTAGGTTCAAAACGGTTTATTTACAACTATAGTAATTTCAATAAATTAAATAAACAAATCGATAGGCAATTTATTGAGGGCTGAGTTAGACCGATCAGTAGGGATATGCATTTTCCTCTAGCTCTGTCTCTTTCTGTGGTTCAGAAACATAACATCCTTCAGTAGAGCAAACAAGAAGGATTACATTTAAGTGCTCATGCTTTTTTACATGTGCCAGAACAATTTTGTGGCCACATAAGTCTGACTCAACTATACTATGGAAAATACTTACAATCGTGTATGGAGGAGTGATACTTACATATTTCTCTAGATACAGTGACTGGTTGTCGAGCAAAGCTTTGACCATTCGCATGAGATATATGAGCAGTGCGAGATTGTTCTGCACCACATTAACTTTGACGCCTTCTGATATAAATGTGCACATTCTTGGCAACATCTCATGCAGACCAGGATCGCAGGCCAGCGACTGCAGTGCCTCCTGTAAGAAAATATCACAACATTAAAACAAGTTCATGTAGTATTTTAATTAAAATGTTATATTTTAGGATTAAAGACATTCTTTTAGATAACATAGAAAATTCGCTTATTTTGAATAGAACCAGAAATCTAAAGAGAAACATAAACAAATCATGCGTACCGCACGGCGTCCTTCGTCGCTACCAACACAAGCTTCTGTGATCTCCTTGTAGTATAACTGTTGTTCTACACTTAGCTCATGGGTGGCCAGCTGCTTCACATGGACCGACTCTGATGCCTTCAGGCGGGCTGCTTTACCACACATAGGTTTACCTGAAATATTACACAGTTAAGCCATTAGAGGGACTTCATACAACATAGATATATTCAAATGGCAATTACACAAATATTAGCATAATAGGTATGTGAATATTTTACTATTCGTACAAAACTACAGAAAAATGTATTTTAAACAGTATCAACATGCACTGCCTGGCCTAAGCCTTTATATAACCAGGCCATTTTGAACAGCAGGCTAGTAAAGATAGATATACATATTATATGGACCATGCTTATCAAAAAACTGACTATTTTACCTGAGTCAAATTGAAGAGTATTTTGCTACTTTTGCTTTTATGTCATCGAAGCATAGAAACATTCCAGTATAGAATTAAGAAACAATTAGATATAGCATTTAGGTTAATCTTTAATAGGCACAACTTTACACAAAAACATTGCATACAGAAATGGCCACAACAATCAACACAGACTAGTTTTATGTTCATAGTGATAATAAAATATTTTAGAAACAATTGCAATTTTTTTGTGGTCACAATCTTACAAGAAACAAAAGCCTATTAATGTTTGCTTGATTTGGTGTGACCATTGCCCATTCAGACAATCTATGATCATTTCCACTGGCTAAGATGAGCAGAGAGAAGAGATTTTATTACTGAAACTGATTGTAGTAGCCACCTACAGTAACCCACTGCTTATAAAACATGGTATTGGCAATGACTATAGTATGTAATCCTCAAATCTAAATGTTAACATCAAGTAACATATTCCTAAGTCAATCTTTTTGAAGTCAACACATTCATTATGTGTATCTGCACATGCCATCCAGTGGTCATGCGCTATTAAACTAAAAACTTACATTATTTGTATGCATCATGTATAGACATGTCAAATATAGTTCAAAATGTCAAAATACACAAATGCTGTAATTCAATGGGCATTAGGAAAATGCATTTTACCATAGTAATAAAAATATATGTAACTGAATACCTGCAGCATCTTTATTAGTAGGTTTGCTCAATTTACTGATAGGATCAACCGATTCCGATTTCTGTGCTTCCTTAGATAGTGGTGGAGGGTTTTCTGGTACAGTAGGCTGAACACCGTCCACACTCAACCAATGTGCACGAACAGACACATCAAGAGGGATTTTTGGTGGAGGAGCGGAAAGAATGTCAGATAGATCCACTTCTTTTTCTTCTACAAAATGCAGTTCTCGGCCTCCACCAGATGCAAATCTAAATGGCAATGAATCCGGTTGAATGAATCCATATTGACACTGGAAAAAATGACACAAATTTGGCTCAGTTCCATTTAAATTCGTTATGGTGGCATTTCATATAGGTAGCATTAGGGTGTCTAAGAAAAACTGTAGGAAGTTTAAAAAATAAACCGATGAAATTGCATGACAGGTGTTTCCTAATTTTCAATTACAGAGTACCGTCAACGATGGTATCTTTACTTTCAATGAGCAACTTTACCCATGAGTAAACTATGAATATGAATGAAATATCTCTCAATACTAAAAATCTTGTACAAATTCGAGTAATACTTTTGTAATGCTATGATATTTAATGATGGCAACAGTTGTTTAGTAATTGAGATATATTTAAGTACAGTACCCATGATTAAAGTTGCTCATAGAAACTAAAGATGCCATAGTTGATTGTACAGTAATGTTTTTTTTAATGGTATGGATGGCTTCACCTACATGGAGGTTGAAAATTAACCCACAGTACTGTCGGGATAAAAGTATCCTGTGTTAATCCAGGTTATAATCTGTGTGGCAAATTTCATCCATATCCGTTCAGCCGTTTCTGCATGATTCAGAGACAAACACAAACTTTCACATTTGTAATATTAGTAGGATAGTAGGATGTATTCTGAGCTAATAGAAGATATTATACGTGTGTGACCTACAAGAACATACCTCAATATTCTTGATCTTCAGAGCATTATCTATATCAGTTATTGACAACTTTTGTCTCTTGGAGTGATGCATGAACTTCATACTGTCCTGTACTATAACTTTCAATCGGAAAGTGACGTCGTCAGCCAGTTCTTTAGCAGCATCATCTCCCAAACTCGCTATTCCTATACTTTCTGCAATGGTTTTCATAGAATCCACTGACACAGTAGATCCGTATGCAAACTCTGAATCACCCATCTTGAAGTCTTGTAAAGTAATACTGCACACCCAATCACACGAAACTACTAGTTTTGCTGCCAGCTAGCAGAAATTTCATGAAGAGCAATCCATTCGAAGAATGCAAAACATTTTAGCAGTGTTTTTATGAGAGACTAAACATAGAAAATTCTTTAGTCTCGATATATGTACCTAATACACAAAATAACGGGTCCTTCTAATTAAACAAGTTTATTATGTCACAAAATCCTACACACGACGCTAAAATTTTAGAAATACAATAGAAAATAGAAATGACGAACACAGTAAACACAACACAAGTCTTTAATGCAGCACAGACACGAAATAACACAAAAAAAACGTAATTAGAGGCGAGCTGTAGGTATTAAGTAAGGGTGAGCGTTGCGGCGACGAACCGTTTACAAAGACCGTTTTGTGTTCTGCGACGATGAAACTGTTATACGTCCTGGGTTCAAACATTATTTTACGCCTATGAAAATACAGTCGAGAACACAATGGTTCAATTATCTATCACAGTCATTCGTCGTGTCACGTCGTCGCGTCGTCCTTATCTTTTCGCGTTCGTTTACAAAACAGTCCTTACAATAAAAAATAAACTTTTCATCACTGAAATAAAGTCGATAATCTATTACCAGTTGTCAATGCTGTCTTCGTGATGGGACGGTCAAACCCGTGCAACCATAAGTTTGTTGACTTAAAGTTCTAAGTCGACTCGCATGAACGATGAATTGGGATAATCGCCAAATTTCCTGGAATTTGCGCCGGTGAGCGCGTCGCATGGTTATTATTTCATAACATTTAATTACACTTTTTTGGGCCAGTTAGTTGTTATTTAGTACGCACAGAGAACTTTAGTAGGTAATTGTTTATTTGTTGTTGTTTTGTTTGCAAATAGTTGTAAATTTAAATACGCCTGGTAAAAAGATAATAACTAACAACTAACGAAACACAAACTCACACAAACACAAACACAACCCAACACAAACTCTAACTTGCATGCTCTGTATGTGTACTCATGTTTCCACAAATAAAGAATCTTGAATCTTGAATCTATCCCAGCCAGTCCTAAGCCTGGAAAAGTATGAAGAAAAGTTAATTTCATCGTATACTTAGTAAAGTATATATATATATATAATAAGTTTATTGATCCAAAATATACATAGACACAGGTTGTATACTAGTTAAATGCTAAGACTTAAGTCAACTAACAAAGGACACAAGGGGTGAAAAACAATTGTATAAATTAACAAACATTAAATCCTGTCTCCTAAACTAGGAATGACTTGTATCTTAGGAGACAGTCGATCGATATAACGAATTATGTATTTAGTTAACCATTTCATAGTTTTTAAATCGTTGATAGTTGTAAGAACTCACAAACTGCAACTATTTCACTCAACGAAAACTTCGAAAACGCAATTCTATTCCATGTTGGATAAGTTTCGTCCTTTAGGCCGTCTCGAAACCAGTTGCAACGATGACCGTTTTCTGCAACCGTTATCGTCGTCAGGAAAACGGCTGCGTTTCGTTCGTCAAAAATTCGACTACGACTCACCACTAGTGAGCTGAGTAAAGGTGGAAACACACTATTGAAACGCCACGCGACCCAACAAAACGCGATGCATGTTGAAATGAACCAAATCGTAGTATTTTCTATGCCCGGAATCACATTATAAACACCCGACGCGACGACATGCGCGCAAACGCCAGCTGATCCGTACCTGCTAGATCAATGTGTTGCCGGTGGTAGGGGTAAACACGCCACCCGACGCAGCGCACGCAGTTGGTTTCTAGTCCAGACCACCAGCCCCGACACCACGCGTCATTTATTTGAGAACTTTCTCAGAAAGCAGACACTTTTTGCGCACGAATGTTTTCTTTGCATTTTTTAGAAAAGAGAAGAGAACAATTAAACGAATGACTTAAACGCTATCCTGTTTATTTATTTATTTATTGATAAGGCACTTCAACGACTTATTCACTAAGACAAACACAAACAAAAATCACAAACAGTTTTAGGAATTCTGAATTAGTCACAAAAGTGCACAGCACTAAACTGTTATCCATGATACAAATTTAGCTCAGTACAGGGACTATACAATACGAAATAATGCTTGGGAAGAAATTGCAGGGGAAATGGATACACAAGGTAAGTTTTATTACAAATATTATTTACTTATTTCAAAACAGAATATACCTATTTTTTTACTTGAATACCTATGTAGACTAAATATACATATATCGTGAAAAGAGTGTTATGAGTTTTTGAATAGTAGGAACATGAATGTTGTCTACATCTCCTCACAATATCAAGCTGCCACGGAACGGCGCCTTCACTACTAAAATATTCCTTAAATTTGTTTCTCACTGTCCGTCACTGTCCGTCTGTTTGTCACTGTTATGGACCTAATAAACATTTATTATTAATTTTATTTTATATCTATAGCAACATTGTAATTTGACATTTTTTCAATATTATTGATTGTATGTATAATTGTAAGGCCGTAGCTAAAAACCTGTAACAGAAAATAATCATTTTTTTCCTAGTTGAAAATGTAAAAGATAAATGGGGAAAATTAATAAACTGCTTTACTAATGCAATAAAAAGACGCCGCAAGAAGAGTGGTCAAGCAACAACTAATATAGAAC
Source organism: Polymixis lichenea (assembly GCA_949091785.1). NCBI lineage: Eukaryota > Metazoa > Arthropoda > Insecta > Lepidoptera > Noctuidae > Polymixis > Polymixis lichenea. Next base: position 12,236,107 of record OX420933.1, on the reverse strand, counting down.
CTTGGAAATTTGAAAAGCAAATGGAATTTCTGTTACCACATTTAAAAGGGAGACAGACTGTTACAAACTTAAGTATTTTATATGATGAGGATTCAACACAAGATTCTGAATTCGAATTTTCTGAAGAATCTGCACTTTCACCTCCTTTTGACATTCATTCTCCTACTCCAGGGACTTCTTCTTCAAGGGCATCTGCTGCAAGAGCTTGTACTCCAAATTCTACTGCAAGTTTTGATATTATGATATGATTATTATGATAATTTTGGCCATGAAGATAAGTTTTGACAAACATTCTGTACGTATAATTATTATTTTTTATTTGGTACTTACCTGAGACAAACAGCAAGCCTTCCTTTTGTACTGATGGCTTCGCGAAATATTGTCATTTTCTTTTCTACATCATTTTGAATAAATTCGTGTATTTCTTCAAATTGTGTTTTAGTAACCCGAAAATACGTATGATATCTTTCATTGTCTAGTAGCACGTCTGGATAGAGAGTATGATATTCACCACACGTACTTCTCTTTTAATTTATTATAGGCACCCAATAACGTCTAGTTATTTTCTTTTTTTTGAGTCGTAAGTAACATAAATGTACCCAAAAATTTGCATCAAATCTGCTTCAAAATCTTCATCTGACTCGTTATTCAGTAGATATAGCACACGACCATACACGTTCACTTCTAGTGTATATAGTAATCTATGCGTTCACTGCTGTAAAGTGCTGTACACAGCCTGTATTCAGAAATTGCGAGCGTTTCGTGGCATAGCGTGTTGGTAATGTGCACGGTGCACATGGGGTGTCGACAGATTGCATCGCGTCACGTTTCACTAGTGTGCTTCCACCTTTATGTGGATTTAATAAAAATAACCGTAAATGTCAGAATCATTTAGCATAATACCTTGTATCGTTCGTTACATTGTTTGTAGTCGATGGAACATTGGCTGCAGTTTAGCACTTTTATCAGAAATATTATTTTGTGGTAAATGGTAAACTTACGGCTTTGTTTACATTTATATATACGTTTAAGTCAACAATAGGGTTATTACGTGATTTTAAGTTTTTAATAATATTTCTACGACTTTTGATGTTGTACATACATACGAGTCATACGAGTATTTTTCATAAAATATTGAGGTCAACTCATATTTCATTAATGTTACAATAAATGTGGATTGAGCAATAATATAGTGTAATAGAAAACGTACTGTGTTAATGTGTTTATACAATTACACAATGGCCAGTTCCGATTACTAGTATACCAGTACTGACATATAGATTATTGCATAAATACCAGTCAAATCAGAATTAGAAACACAGAAGAAAATTATTACAAGTGTGTCATGGTGAAATGGAAAACACCTTCCTTCCTTATTCATCAATGTTTTAGTTTTAAACCTTTAGAAAATCGATATTGAGAACCGAAAAATTACAGTAGTTTCGCATTTTTCACCTCTAGCTATGTTAGTTTTGAAAGTATATGCCTCATTAAAATGATTAAAATTGGTTGAGGATTTTTTTTGGTAAACCGAAAAAAAAACGGTTTTTCGTAATTGATCTAATGTGATTTTGATTTTATGTGATCGAATCGGAGTTAGAATATAATAATAGAATCAATTTCGATTTCAGGCGATACCGTCACCTAACTTATGCACTATGCCACACTACTTTCCGGCTAGTTACAACCGTTTTATTACTCTCTTTAGTATGCGTCTGGGTGGACCTTGCCTGTGGGCTATTTTTTTTTTTTTGTTTTGGCTTCGCACGGTTTCTGCATTTAGCCAGTGTCAAGTAATTTTTCTTTTCGATCAAGTAAATGGCCCGATATCGGGCACGAAGTTACAAAACAGTCGTAGTCGTCTTTAGTCAGTCAAGTCAAAGTTATTGTAAAGCAGTAGTAACTTCACAACAACCTATTAGGAGTTTTTGGGGGGAACACGAAAAGTCCACGTTAGTCACTTATTTTCACCTTCACTACATTTGTGCACTCACACGTAATTAAATTGCCAAAAACCAAAATTATACAATTTCACTAAATTTCATAAAAATAAAAAGTCGTCCGACATGTTCCAACGCGATCCCGCCAAAAACTCACAAACTTGTGGGCTATGCCAAGGCGGCTAGTCAGAGATGCAGAAACTAGAGATGAGTCGTATTAGGTAAATTTTGTACTAGGTGCACCTAGTCCAATTTCGTACAAAAACTCGATCCAAATACCTGTTCCACCTAGTCCACAAAGTACGCATACTTTAGAGTATGCTTGGTTTTTTTTTTTTTTTTTGGGTGGGAAATCATTAAATAACTTCTCCCGCTCTGGGTGGAGCGGGAGGGCGTGTCAGACTTTTACTGACTAAAACCCACCCGTGTTCCTTCAGTTGTCTGTGTGCCAGGGGCCGCGGTATCTCTTTCGAACAACCCGCACCCCTGGCAGGCATCGGCCCTTGCGGGCCCCATCTGTTGCTGCAGACATCTCTTTGAGGCGCGTGTGGAACACAACGCGCCGTCAACCCGGACTTGGTCCTTACCGGACAGTGAGTTATCCATTACTCGCCGTCCGCAAGCCCGGGCCTACGGTGGCCGGGAATCAGCCTGGGATTCCCGACGCCCAGAGCGTCTCCTGCGAAGGCCACGGCTGTGAGGGCGCATGTACTGCATCTCCCTCACGTGCGCCGCCTCCCTCTTTGCGAGTATAACTGCTTCGCTGAAGGAGGCGACTGCTAGCCATGCACTCTCGCTCCATACCATGGCCTGGACCAGGGTCGGACGCGAGAGATCGCCGCCGCCGATCACCTCCACGAGGACACGGCGGTGCTCTGCCCAAGCCGGGCAGATCTCCACCGTATGCTCCACCGTGTCCTCAGGGCGATCTTCGCAATGGAAACACCCGGGCATTTCCTCCCGCCCTATCCGAAACAGGAACTTCTCGAAACAACCGTGTCTGGTGAGGACCTGTGTCAGGCGGAAGGTGAGGACGCCATGCCGCCTCTCAAACAAAGAGGGGACTTACCACCGCAATCGTGGCGTGCCCAGCACTGGGTTGCGACAATCGCACTTTCCACGTCGCCATGAGATCCTGCCGGAGTTCTGTCCGCCGTGCCGCGATTTCCCGCGGCAGCGGAGTTACGCCCCGACGTTTGGCCTCCTCACGCACACTTGGGAGTGACCTTTGCCTCCAGATCCCATGGCGGCAATCCGGCAAGGAGGCCCGCCGCCTCACCGGAGATCGTGCGGTATCCCCGGATCATCCGGATGGCCATGACCCTATGGGCCGCCTTCAGCCGGCGTGCTGGTTGGCGCCTCAATGTAGGTGCCCACACCGGTGCATCGTATAGGGCCATGGCCCGCACGACCCCCGCGTAGAGCCTCCGGCAGGAGGCATTTGGCCCCCCTAGATTGGGCAGGAGCCGCTTCAAGGGAGCCCCGGCCTGCTTCAGTCTGGGAGCCAAACGTCGGAAGTGCTCCGCGAAGTTCCACCGGCTGTCGAGGACGAGTCCTAGGTACTTCATCGTCGACTCGACGCCGATGTGAACCCCGCCGGTACGACCTCCCTTGCGCCAGGACCAGCGTGTCGTCAGCGTAGCAAACTACACTGCTACGCCACTAGGGAGGTCGGCGCGCAGCACGCAGTCGTATCCGATGTCCCACAGATGCGGCCCCAGGACCGATCCCTGTGGGACACCGCACGACATCTCTCGCCGGTTCCATTCTCCTAGGTGACCAGGGTAGATGACGGCCCTGTCCGTCAAATAGGCCTCGACCACACGACAGAGGTAGGTCGGCATCCGGTGATACCGGAGTGCTTCCCTTATGCAACTCCAGGGCAGGGTGTTGAAGGCATTGGCGATGTCCAGAGACACCGCCAAGACGACCCCACCCCGGGCCACAGCATCCCCCGTCGTGAGGGCTTGCACGCGCATGATGGCGTCCACCGTGGAGCGCCCCCTGCGGAAACCGAACTGGCTGTCCGCCAAATCCGGCCCCACCCGCACCAGCCGCCCGACGAGGCGGTCTGCAATGACTCTTTCAAAGAGCTTGCCCACCTCGTCGAGCAGCACAATGTGCCGGTAAGCGGACGGAGAGTCCGCGGGGTGCCCCTGCTTCTTGATGAGGACCAGTTTCCCCGTCTTCCAGTGACGTGAGAACTGGCCCTCCTCCAAGCATGCGCTTAGGAGCCTTCTTAGTCGAGGCCCGAGACCCTCCAAGGCTAGGACCCAGGCTTTTCCAGGCAAGCCGTCGGGTCCTGGGGCGGTATTCTTGGCACTCAGCCTACGTACCGCCACTCTCAACTCTACCTCGATCACCTCTGGAGCATCGTCGTCGTCGTCGGTGTGGTCCGCGTCAGGCACCGCAGGAGGCGGAGCCATGGGCGGGGGAGCATGCTCCCCTCGCGAGGGCAACAGAGCGCTCACCACGTCCTGCACGAGCTGGGGCCGGAGACTCTGGGTCAGCGGCGGAGCCCACGGTTGGATTTTGTCCCGCACCGTTTTGTAGGGGCGTGCCCATGGGTCTCTGTTCAGAGTCTCCAGCGACTCCTCGCGGGCCAGTAACCTGGCCTGCAGGATCTCCGCTCGGAGGACGGTCTTCGCCGCTCTGTACCTCTCGTACAGCTCCGCCTGAATGGCTTCCGTATCCGGAGGGCGGATACGGAGCCTGCGGTGCCTGGTGTACCGGTGTCGCGCAGCAACGCACGCCTCGCGCAGAGCTGTGAGCTCCGGCGACCACCAGTACACCTGGCGTGAAGCACGTCCTTGCGAGTATGCTTGGTCTTTGCGTACCACCGATACGTCTATGTTCGTACGTACGCAGTAATGAATTGTAATCTTCCCTACATACTTTGCACAGGCTTAGGACTGTCAACGTAAACATTTGTCTACATTGAAGATTGTTTGCGTATTTAAAAGATTTTCGTTACGAAAACCGATTTCAAAATAAGTCCGATATACGTATCCGATTACGACGTCGAGTAGCTGCGAGTAGGTATCAAAACGGCGGCGGCGAGCCGGGATCACATCCGCACGAGCCCGTACTTGATACTCGACTCATTGCATTTAGTATAAAGTCTTCATTTCGCATCGAGTATTTACAATACCTAGTGTGTAAAATCTGCCTAGTAAATTGGTCGATGAAGTCCCGACTACTGTCGAGTATTGACAGACAGAAATGAAAAGACTGCGACATAGTGTAGTTAAAAAAAAAAGACAGAATGCATTCTTGGACAACACGAGTGCGCGTTCCGTTACTTTTATGTCTATTAAATTATTCAGGTTAAAATTCAAATGACTGACTCATGAATGATTTAGGCAAACACGAATGCCCTTTGCATTACTTTTAATTGCATTGAAATATGGTTTAAATTCAAATGAGTGACACACGAATGATCTGTAATAGGCTAACACGATTGAGCGGCAAAGCAGCCTTGCTATCCCGCCTCGCTGCGCTGGTATTTCGATTCGAGTGGGCCACGCGGGTGTCGAGTGCGCCACGTATGCACAGTGAGACTAGAATCTAGTCTCACTGTGCATACGCGGCACACTCGAATCGAAAAATAAAAAAATATATATATCTAAAAATTGTTGGAATAGGTGCTACCTAGTCTCATTAAATACCTACCTAGTCCCTGGATCTGTTCTAGTATATACGCATCATCTCTACAGAAAACGTTAAATGGTGCGCATTTAACAATCTTATTGTGATATAAATGTTTGAGCCATTTGAGATTAAAACACCGTAGGGTCCAAATGCGTCGCTAGAATAATGTACTCTGTGGCGTCGACTCTTAACGTGAGCAAAGGGCTGGCCCTACAGAGTACATTATTATATACGCTGGCCCCGTTTTAGGTCAAATAATCAGCATTGCTTTCCAACGTTACAACGCTGCCAGCCACTGATTAGGATTACATTATTATATACCTGCCAGCACAGAATATAAATACCCTGACCTGCCAGCCTTTTGGGCCACAGAGTACACTAGGTATTTTATGTTTTGGGCACTTTTCGCACGTACACTTGACAGTGATACGGATAATTTTTTTGATGTCCAATTAGTTCTTCCCTTTTGTTTTTCCTTATGTTTGTCCACATAATATATATTTTTTAGTGTTACATGGTGTTTAAAATTTCTTAAAAGCTTGACAAAAAAATCCAAAATAAACATAATACCAACAAAATATGATTTTATCGTATTGCGGCTGTGTGTGGTCAGTGCGTGACTATAAATGGACGTTTTTTTTAAATTTCCCATGGCGCTATCAGCATAGCCAACATCACGTAATATGGAATCATTCTTGCCAGTAGTTCATTTCCCAAATGAATTGGATAACGGGAAATTTTGTCTTTTGTGACATCTTGTTTATTCGGGAGTAGAAATTGATGTCGTATTAGCGGTCACGGAGTGAAAACTTTTATAAATTTTATTAAGTAATCTTTAGCAGTATTTTGTAATGTAAAATTGATTAAAAAAACTGGCCCATGATACATTGATTCTTGAATTTATGATAAAAATACGTATGAAATATTTTTGTAACAGGTTAAAATTTGTTCAATGGGAAATATTTAGTTTTTTAATACATTTTGGGAAAATCATATTTGCGACTGTTAACCCCAAAACTTTAAAATGACGAACACCGAATGCCGCACCATTTGCCCCACGCGATTTTTTCTTGTGTAAGGTGATTCGAGGTCTAAAAGACTAATAATTTGGTGAATAGTTCGTAAAAATGTATAGAAATAAAAAAGACGTTGATAAACACGTGGAAAATTTGTTAAGCAAATTGTCTGCGAAAGAGGTAAGTAAAACAAGACCATGACCACAATTTCAAGGATTACTATTTGTGCGGTTTATTTTGTATCATATTTTTATTATTTGCAGTTTAAATCGCGAGCTTATTCTGTAGCTCGACTATATTTCGAAGTGGGGGACTATTCGAATTGCCAGAAATATGTCGAGCAATACCTCACGCAAAAAGACAACAACGCTGCGGCGTACAAACTGCTTGGACAAGCTTTGCAGAAAATGGGGCTGAAAGAAAAAGCTCTCGAACAATACAAAGCATCTTTAGACATCGACCCGGCACAGACTAGTACTATTTTGGACAGTAAGTATACTATTGTTGATTTCGTATCTGCATGACATTTCACATTAAGTACTTATTTGGTTATATCTGGATATCAAGATTGACTAGCAATAGTTTACTTTCATTCTGAAATAGCGGCCTAGCCTGGATGTTTGATTTGGAAGTTACATTATTAATTAATCATTTAAGTAACGCTACTTAAAAAAAATGATGCATTTTTATCGACATTATCATCATGAATGAGTGATATTCATGGGAATAGAAGACCTATATCAACAACTTAACTTTGTTAGATTATTCAAATTGGTTTAGCCTTTTATTTTAATTTACATTGGCTTTATTTTCTATGTGAAAGTCAATTTGTGTAGATTTGTCTATAGAAATTGACATATTTATAACACACAGTAAAACCAACCAACCAACCTGTAAAGCATAACGATAATTCTGCACTAAATTAATAATCATGTAATCATATATTATGGTATATAGATTAAAATATTCACCAATCTAGCCTACCCCCACTAAAGATAAAAGTAACCGTATTGCGAAAAAAAAATTGATTCAAAATGATTTTACTACATTTTTATAAAAACTTATTTAGTAGATGTGGTCTTTCAGATCAAACTCTTATGTATTGTTGTAGTATGGCAATTTAAACCATGTCCTGCCCTGTCCTATTTTTATATTATTAAAAGAATGTACCTCAAGATGATATTTCTTTTCTGCTTCAGTTTGTGAACTTCTTGCTGATGATGAGGTCATCATTGAACCAGGTCGTGCAAAATACTGGTGTGAAAAAGCAGAAGCCACATTCCCTAGACACCCAGTTACATTTAGATTACGGGAGAGACTAATAGCTATATCTAATCCTGACCCTGAAGCGCTCGTTCAATTACTACGTTCTGAATTGACAATTAGACCAAAGGATGCAGTACTTCACGCTCGCCTGTTGAAACACTACCTTAACAATAACAAAGTCAAGGAAGCTTTTGAACATGCATGTCATGTAGAGTTTGGAGGCAAAACCTTCATTAACAACTATGGTTGGTATGAAATCCTAAATGATCTACTAAAGCATAACTCACATAACACCAGTGATTGGCTTTATCATTTACTTCTCCTTACGGCCAAGGAGCGTATTTGTTTGCTGAGTTTAACTGAAACTCCAAGTGGTTCATCTCAAAGTTTAATTGAGTCTAATGAACTTCTTCATGGTTATGATCAAGCTATTGATAGTATTGCCAAGGTGGGAGCTTCTCCTGGCTTCGGAGAGTTCCACAGTGCACTTTTACAACACCATAGAGGACAAGTTGCATTTCATGCTGCAACATTTTTACTGAAAAAGGCTAAAAAAGACCAAATGAGCTGGCGTGATGCTACTAAGCTTGCTGAACCACTGATGTTAGTTGCTTGGCAAACAGTTCCCTTAGATTCAAAAGTGAATTGGCTGAGAACTGCTCCTGAAAAGCAAACAACTGCAGTAAATCGTTGGTACTCAGAAGGAACATACAGATGCTCTCAGGCTGGCCATTACTTACTTTCAAATATTCAAGAGAAAAATCAGTCATTCCTGGATCAGGTTTCTCAGTGTTATTCTGGTACTCATTGGAGAGACAAATTATATAAAAAGATATTCACCAGTAAAGGTCATTTGGATAAAATTAAATCATCTTATTTTGCATCAAATGCATTTACTGCTCCGGTTCTAAGACTTCCAAGAAAAGTAGAAGTTGAATCTTATGATGGGGATGCTCAAAGGGAATATGGTAATTCCCTACACCACTTTGTTTGGACATTGCTAAATTACAAAAATTATGCCTATTTCAATTGCACACTGTTTGATATGCTTACATATAATGCAACAACCTGTGGACCTGAAACATTGAATAGGTCAGATATTCATGCATTTCTTTACTGTGCAACTCTAACAGCCAATCAAAAAATATCCAAGAAAGATTCTTATTTTACCAATGATAAGCCACCTACACTTCCAGCCAACATTACTGACCTGCAGTGTTCCCTAACCCAGATGAAATGGTGGGACTGTGCTTACAAATTCAGCCAAAATGAACTAGGTACTGAATTGACAGACATACGCGCCACATTAAGTCGCGGCATTGAAGTGGTGCGATGCGTTGACAGCCACGGTCTTGACCCAGAACTTCTGTGCACTCTTGGACGCATATTCAGTGAAAGAGCTAAGATGTCAACAAATGTAGATGAAAAAACTCAACTGGAAATAAGGGCTGGCTTATATTACTCTTCAGCTGTACCATTACTAGAAAAATTGAAAAGCAAAATTGTAGTTAAAGTCTTTGACAAAAGAATGTTTGATTACACACACAAAGACCTTGGTACCAAAGAACTCAATGCATTACTTGAAGAATGCAAGTTATATGTAGCCGTCAATCATTTCAGTGAGGGTGAATATGATAAAGTTATTGAAATTCTCTCCAATTTAAAGTCACCACAAGCATTATACCACCTTAGCAAAACTTATAACAAAATTGCTTCAGAAGAAAATAATTTGTCCAGAGATCCTGAGACAAGATCAAAGTATGCAGCATTGCTGTCTAAAGCTAAAATGTTTGCATACAGAGCTTTAGATAGACTCAGGGATAGTGAATCAAACAAAAACCATCCTTTATACTCTGAAACTCAAGAACTGATTGAAGATATAGAAACCCATATGAATAAAATAGATTCCGATTTTTCCGCCGTTACGAATGATGGCGAAGGCAGGTACTCATCAGATGAAAATGTGTCAGGAGAAAGTGAGCTGCCATTCAGGGGAAATTCTCACATCCTCCGTAATATCAGTTCTACACCAAAAGCTGTTCACAATGCTAATGCTACAAACTATCGCACTGCTATGGACTCCCAAATACTTGAAAACTCTAGGGTTGACCAACAATTTTTGGGAAGAATAGAAAGAGAAATTAAAAATTTACAGAAAAGAGATACTACTATTGGAGACTTTATGGAACAAACGCGAAATTGGTTTGATGAAAATCGTAAATTGAGCAATCAGATAATAAGCACTATTCAATCTAATATGCAAAATACTACAGATCAATTTAAATTGCTGAAAATATCAGTAGATCAAGTTAAAGACCAAATAGACGAATGTAGAAATGAATGTAAAGATGTTAGTGAACTGAAAAAACAAGTTGCAGAGCTCAAAAAGGAAGTGGGCAAGTTGAAAAAAGCTTCTTCTGAACAAGTCATAGATGACAGTGATTTATATAACTTGGATGAAGAATACAGAACAAATGATAGCACATCATCATTTGCAGCTCAGTTGCCTTTCGCGCCATCGCAAGTTATTCCTTCCTTTAATCAACGAATTGTACCACCATTCCCTGTGCCTCCTAACCCATATCAGCTTTATAATCAAAGTTTATACAACCTCTACAACCAGTATTCTCAATTTGCCCAGCCCTCTTCGGTACCAGCAACACAGCCAATGTTTGATCCAACAAGAACTCAAGTAAATTATCCTGGTGTTTATCCAACTGCAGATCAGATGTATTTGGATGTAGCTCACCTTGTACCCCCTAACTTGTCTAATGCCCCTACGGTGCCGTCCGTGCCGGTAGCACCTACGTTAGTACCAACCATGCCAGGTGTGTCATCTGTAGCTGTGCCACCACCAGTTACGTCAGTTACCATGTCTAAAACAACTTCTTCTACGGAATCTAAAGATACTTCGAGATCTTTGCCCGTAAATGTAGTGATAACATCTTCGGATCCATTGCCTACATGTACTACAACTCCAGCACCAATCTTAAGTGTGACAATTCCACCAAAACATATTAAAGGCACTCCACATAACTATCAAATTCAACTGCCTTCTACAACTGACACTAAGGCAATGTCACCTCCAGTGTTTGTGTTCCCAGCACAAAATAAGATAACTACAAATCCGGTGACTAATTGGAATCAATCTTCTGTGTTTAAAACAACACCTGTATGTTCCACATCCACTTTTAGTTCTTTACTTAATCCCACAACAGCTGCGCCTAAAATTGGCGGTGATACTTCAAGGTCTGTTGTTGATGGACCTATATTTGGTGGTTATTCTCCTAACACCAGTCTCAATAAGTCAAGGACTTTATCAGACAGAAGCAATACATCTGTGGAAAATTATGATCCATGCCCAGACTTTAAGCCTATTGTACCCTTGCCTGCTGAAGTGAAAGTAACTACGGGCGAAGAAGGTGAATATGTGATATTTAACGCTAGAGTGAAACTGTTCCGTTTTGTCGAAAAGCAATGGAAAGAGAGAGGTCTTGGTGAAATGAAGTTACTGAAACACAAGACCACAGGAAAAGTTCGAGTTCTTATGAGACGAGAGCAAGTACATAAGATTTGCGCTAATCATATCATTACCTCGGATATGGAAATAAAACAAATGATGAATGAAACTAAAACGTACTTCTGGGTTGCAAATGATTTCGCAGATGAAACTGTGGTGTTAGAAAAGTTTTGTATCCGTTTTAAAACGGCTGATATCGCTCAAGATTTCTATAAAGCTTTTGAAAAGGCGAGACAGGAATCAATGTTGAATAAAACTTTAAGTCTAGTTGCACCTAAAGGTGTCGATTCAGAATTAGCTGCTCCTAAAATAATTTCCAGCCAGCTGAGTACACCTAATACAGAGAACACCGCCCAATCAATACCAGCGAAAGCTGTGGTTGGTGGATTCACATTTAGCAGCACACCAACATTCAAATCTGTGTCTGATGATACAAAGCCTGACACTAAGTCACAAGAAGTTGCTTCTAGTAAGGCTAATGTATTTAGTGGATTATCATTTAAAACCTCCACGAGTTCTCCATTCACTAATTTGTTTGGTACCACTTCTTCCGCGGACACGAATAGCTCTAATAACACAAACACCACACAAGCTTCAGTATCCACTAAATTAAATACTCCCGACCAGGTAGAAGAATATGAACCAAATGTTGAGTTCAAGCCTGTAGTGCCTTTGCCTGCTTTAGTTGATCAAAAGACAGGCGAAGAAGATGAAGCTATACTGTTTGAACATCGCGCTAAACTATTAAGGTTTGACGCAGCTGCCAAAGAATGGAAAGAACGCGGCCTAGGTAATATTAAATTACTTGTTCATAAAGATAACATCCAAAAAGTAAGACTGCTAATGCGGCGTGAACAGATTATGAAGGTGTGTTGTAATCATGCAGTTACTAATGAAATGGTGTTCCAAAAAATGCCCAATGTGGATAAAGCTGTAACTTGGTGTGCTAAAGATTTTTCGGAAGGTGAATTGGTAGCTGAGACTTTCTGTTTACGATTTAAAACTATTCAATTGTGTGATGAATTTATTGAAGCTGTTAAATCTGTACAATCTAAAATAAAAGACGAATCAAAAGCTGTAAAGGAAGAAAAGAATGCTGCAAAACAAAACAATCCAACTGGATTTGGAGAAATGTTTAAACCTAAAGTTGGATCATGGCACTGTGATGCATGTTATACAAATAATTTGGAAAGTTTTGCTAAGTGCGCGTGTTGTGAAACACTCAAACCAAACAGCTCCACTGCTAGCTCTGCTCCTCCTACTATCACCAACACTAAAACCGAGAAGACACCTGTAGCTACTGTAGGCTGGGGAGACAAATTCAAACCCAAGCCAGATAGTTGGGAATGCAAAGATTGCTTTGTTAGAAACGAAGGTACTGTAGAAAATTGCGGTGCTTGTAACAGTCCCAAAGATCCAACGAAAGCTAAGACAAGCATTAAACTTACTTCTGATAATGCACCTAAATTTAACTTTGGAATACCTAAAACTACAAGTAGTGAAGAAAAGCCCGCTTCGGCATTACCTGTTACGACTCAGGAGCAGTCAGTTAGTACTGGGGCAGACTTATTTAAAGCCAGTGCACCAACTTCGGAAGTTAATTGTAAAACGTCTATTTTTGGTACTGGCTTACTTGGGCCACAATTCCGGTTTGGTATTCCACCCGCAGCAAATGATCAAAAACCAAATGCAGGGACTACATCTATATTTGATGGTACTGGTGCTCACAAATTTAGTTTTGGTGTACCAACAAATAACCTTGAAACATCAGGCACTATAGCCTTTGGAAATCAGACCAAACCTCCAGCTAATAATATTGTGTTTGATGCACCAAAGGCGACCACTGAAGGTCAGGCTGTTGACTTTAGCTTCAAAAATAATGAAGAACTAAGTACTCCTGTGAAACCAGCACTACTTCCCACACCACAGACAGACAGTACTTCTAATCTATCCTTTGGTTTCAAAGAAAGTAGCACATTTGGTTTTGTATTTAAACCTAAAACACCAGCTAAGGGTAAAAGCCCGGCGAAGTCACCACGTAGCCAAGGAGACGGTGAAGATAGTGATGGCAATGAGTATGCTGCAGAAGATGAATGTTACCATCCCTTCACTCCTGTGATCCCCCTACCTGATAAGGTGAGATTTTTTTATTGTGTCTTGATTTTTCATTCTTCTTTTTAAATTGTTAGGTCAGTTGGAGCAACTTCTGCAATGATATCATAAATCGTTGTTGTCTGGACCATGATGCGTTGAGGTGCATGAATTTTATTTTTAACTGTTTAGTATCTTAACTGTTTCAATTATATTTTCAGGTTGAAGTCATAACTGGCGAAGAAAATGAAACTGAACTTTATGGCCAACTAGCAAAATTATACAGATTTTCATCAGGTGAATGGAAAGAACGAGGGAAAGGCATCGTCAAAATACTAAAACACAAGGAAACTGGAAAATTGAGGTAACCTTTAGGCCATAGTTTAGATATTTTTAGCAATACCCATTATCTAGTTTTCATGACAATTACATGAAATGTTTTATTTTGCAGGGCGGTTATGCGAAGGGAACAGGTCCTTAAAATATGTTTGAATTATGCATTGAGCCCTGAGATAATTTACAATGTAAAAGATGAAAAATCTTGGCAATTTATTGTCAATGACTTTAGTGAAGGAGAACTAAACCTGGAACATTTCTGTCTGCGGTTTAAAAGTAAAGAGATTGCTCTAGAATTTAAAGATGCAATTGATAATGCGCTACAAGGAAAACCAGTTATTAAGAAAGAAGTGATTAATAAGAACGAGAAAGACGAAAGTGATGATGTGGTCTTTGTAAGTGAAATACAAGCCACAACAGAAGAGAAACAAAAAGCCAAGGAGTTAATGCTGCCTGAAAACTTTTTCACTTATAAAAGTAAGGAGCCGTGTGTAGGATGCCGTGGATGCCACGACAACGAAGAGTCTAGTGCATGTGGAACTGATTCACAAGCTTCATCAGTAGCAAATGACACAAATGTAACATTAACTACTGCATCAAACGTTACTAGTGTAGACCAAAAGCCTATCACAGTAGCTGCAACTTTAAAAGCATCATTGGTTAATGCCAGCACACCTGTGAAAACAACGACCCCTCTTTTCCTAAGCCCTTCTAATTCAATATATGGCACTCCATCTAATTTTGAAAAAACGGTAGATACATCTATATTTCGCACTCCATTGGGGTCACTTGCGTCCAACGCAAAAACACCGACATCAACATCTTCCCAGAGCAGTTTTGGTAGTAATACAACCAACAAGGAAAATACTTTCATTCAGAAACCTAATATATTCTCAGGATTTGGAGAACAGACCATGTTATTTGGAACTCCACACAATAAAGCTGCCTCCATATTTGGCAGTGGTGATTCTCAAGGGGCATCAGGCACTAAGAACTCTATATTAGCCCCACCAAAGCTGAGCAACATTAATACTTCGAATGAGAATCAACTCCAGTCTAATTCAAACTTTGGAACAGCACCCACAAAATTCGTTTTTAGTGATACTAAACAAGCACCACCGACTACGAATAGTACTACCGACAAGGGAGTGTCGTATAATAGGTCAGTATTACAATTTTCGGCTGCTAATACGAAGACAGACAGTCAAAATAGTGGTGTAAAATCTATATTTGGTGATGATAATAAATCCGAAAACTTATTTACTAGTGTTAACCAAGGAAGTATTTTCGGACCCGGTGCCTTAGCAAACAGTCAAGCGGAAATCGGTACTGGAATCTTTGGGTCTGCTGGCATGTCAGCATTTGGATCCCTTTCATCTCAAAATTCGCTATTTGGAGGTGGGAAATCAATATTCGGAACATCAAACTATGCTCCTGAATTTAATACACCTGCAAATACGGAACAGCAAAAAGAAGAGTCAGTATCGTTGAACGCTGGTGGTGACCACAAGCCTAAACAGGAAACGGTTGCTGAGCAACAGCCTGAGAAGGAAGAAGCACCATTCAGTGTCGACAACAGTCTGTCATTTGCTGCTTTGTCATCTAGCACTGGTCCTACTGTCGAAATTAAAACTGTCCAAAGTAAGTTGACATTATTATACTGCAATTTCATAGATGTTATAATATTTTTTAAATTATTATATTTATGTTACATCCATCCTGTCTTGTAGAACAGCTTTTTTATATCAATGCTGAGATTCAAGTTTCTATAGACTCTTAAACTTCGTTATTACGACTGTGGCTGACGTTCCTATACAGCTGAGCTGCTGTTGTTGCACGTTATTTTTTTTTTTACAAATGCTTTTTTTTTTTCTAGAACAACCTGATTTCAAATGGGAGGGAGCGGGGCAACAACTATTTGTTGCTAAACCTGGAAATCATTCTGGAGAAAAGTCACAGAATGAGAGCGCTGACGGCGAGGCGGCCGGCCCAGGAGTTGATGAGGAGTACGACCCACACTACGAGCCCATTGTACCGCTACCCGACAAGATTGTGGTCACCACAGGAGAGGAGGATGAGGTAACTATTACTATCGTACACTACCGCTCAGGTCAACGAACAATTGTAACGGAATATTCTCACAATTATTTTAGTTTGATCTAGTTACAATATGGTTGTACACACGGCTACACATCAAGCTATATATTTCCAGTTTACGCTGATCTCGCTTTGTACGGAAATCTTATACAATGCGAGATCAGCTTATACTGGAAATGTGTAGCCGTGCGTACATGCCGGAGAACTTACTTCTATAAAATAATATAAATCAGTATTGTTCTAAATATTATTGTTGAAATAGTTGCGACACAATTATGTAAATGCCAGTTTATAAATTGTCTGTTATTTTTAGGAAAAAATATATGGCGAGCGATGCAAATTGTACCGTTACGACGAGAAGTCTCGGGAGTGGAAAGAACGAGGTGTCGGTGAAATGAAAGTATTGTACTACCCAGAGAGGAAGACTTACAGGCTACTACTGCGTCGTGAACAGGTACATACTTTTCAAATATTAGGAAAACATCATCATATCAATAGCTTCATGCCTCATTTTCATATTGGAACTTCAGATGGCCAATTTCCATAATAAAAACCACCAGGATCTAGTTGCAATGTCATCACAGCAAAAATACAAGTAAATACGTGTTTTTGGCAGATTAATGAACTATACGAGAACTGTCCCTCTGGTTCCCTTCTATTCTTTTGTCAAATCTCATGTTCAGTAATTTTATAGTTAATTCATTTGTTGTTATTTCCCCCTCAACCAATCCATAATTAGGGCTGAACCAAGCCTATCCACCAAAAACGTACATAGCGTCCGCGCTCTTCTATATGGGGAGGCGATTCCGTGGCACTTTCTCTGTCGTGAAACATGTTGATGGAGTTACGGGAAAGTCCGAACGCGGTCGGATAATCTAGAATAAATAGCCTTTTAATGTTTGTCATGAGTCAAAAGTATCTGATAAAAGTGTGAACATACCCTATTCATTCATGTTAAATTCTTACGCAATCACTCACTAAAGGGAATTAGTAACACATTCATCTGTATTTAGAAGGTTTCAACTTAATATCTCATCACTTTTCTAACATTTAATGTTTGAATAAAATGATTAAATTGTAATTGAATAACTTATCGACGAAATTGAAGTTTTGGAATTAACCTCAATTGTCAAGTGACAAACATCTATAGGTCTAACCTTTTGTTTTGGATGGGAAATCATCAAATGACTTCTCTCCGCTCTGGGCGGAGTGGGAGGGCGTGTCATACTTTTACTGACTAAAACCCAGCCAATGTTCCTGCAGTTGTCTGTGTCAGGGCCACGGTAACTCTTTCGAACAAATCCGCGACTATGGCAGGCATTGGCACTAGCGGACCCCTTCCATTGTTGCTGATATCTCTTTGAGGCGCGCGTGGAACACTATGCGTTGTCGACTCGGGATCTGGACCTTACCGGACGGCGAACTACCCATTGCTCGCAGTCCGCAAGCCCGCGCCTACGGTGGCCGGCAGTCCGCAATAGACTCCCAACGCCTCCCTCTCCCTCACGCTCTCCGCCTTCTCCTTCGCGAGCATTACAGTTTCGCAGACGGAGGTGACGGCTTCCCATGTACTCTCGCTTCGTACCATGACCTGGACCAGGGCCGGACGCGAGAAATCGCAACCGCCGATCTCTTCCGCAAAAACACGGCGGTGCTCCGCCTAGGCAGGGCAGACCTCCACCGTGTCTTCCAGGCAATCCACACAATGGTGACATCCGGACGTTTCCTCCCGCCTTATATGGAACAGGAACCTCCCGAAGCATCCGTGTCTGGTGAGGACCTGCGTAAGGCTGAGGGTGAGGACGCCGTGGCGCCTCTCGAACTTTCAAAGACGGGACTTACCGCCGCAATCGTGACGTACCCAGCCACTTTTCATGACGCCTTGAGATCCTACCGGGAGTTCTGTCCGCTGTCCTGTGATTTCTCGCGGCGGCGGAGTTTCGCCCCGGGTTTTGCCTCCTCGCGCCACTCCCACACATGGGTGAGGACTTTTGTCTCCAGATCCCATGGCGGCAATCCTGCAAGGAAGCTCGCCGCCACAACGGAGACCGTGCGGTATCCCCGGAATAGCCGGAACACTTGATCCCCAAGAATCACCATTTTTGAGAAAAGGCGATTATAAAATTTACTTATAAAGTTGTATTCCCACGTTTCCACGCCACCTATGGGTAAATGAAATGATTTTATTTCTGTAAGTAGGTTTGTACAAACACTTTTACACGTCAATCATATTTTTTTTAAACTAGATGAAGTCGGCGTTACCTATCTGACAACTCTGAGAAGAAAGGCCGAAACAAACTCAGAGGTCACAGTCTCTTTTAAAGTCCAGACATAATCTTGGTCAGATTATGTGAAGACCATGTGGATCGGTGTCTGAAATGGTCTTTTGAAGAAAGAACCACACAGATTGAGTGGACCTGTCCATTCAGTGCACGCATTTATCAGTAATCATGCAGCTCAACTCAGAACTTGAGGAGCTCAACGATTTGATGAACAATACCAAAGATAGGACATTTGGGTAGGCCGCATAAAGTACTCAAACTGCCAGATTAATACTAAAAACTAACTGAGAAAGAGATGAAAAAAACACAAAAAACAATTATAAAAAAAATATGACCCACATAGTCCTCACATTCACAATGATTAAAATAATAATAATATTATACTTCTCAAAGTAAATATTCATGTCAATGTGTATATAATAATTATCAAATGTCAAAGAGTATAAGTTTGCAAAAACAAAAACAAAAACAACATTTAGTATGCAAAAATTGGAGCAGGTCAATCCCAAGCCTTTGTGTCTTCAATATAATTTTTAACGGTATAAAAGGCTTTCAGGCACAACTTACGTTTAGTGAATGATTTAAATGGTAGGTAGGGTAGGTTATGTACTTATACTTATAGGTAGTATACTTGACGCTTTTTAAAAATCAGCATTGAACAGGCCGGCTGACAACCAGAGGGGCGGCAAGGCATGCACGAGGGATAAAAAAGCTGACTCGAATAGTAAAATTGGGCCCTCGAAGACAGCTCGCCCACCGCCCGCCGCCGCTGTATCAAAGCCCAGGAAAGGGCTGAGGGGGAGGCGATGGTTGCCCACCAGTAATAGCCCCCACACCTTCCGTCAAGCCAAGCCAGTATCAATGGTTGCGCTCAGGACCCTTTTTTGCTGCAGGCACGGCGGAGTGGTTGATCAACGTTGCCATCGCCACCGAACCATTTTTGTTCCTCCCAGGGATGACTGGGTGGGTGACATATCAATGTCACCGGGCCATCAGGCTTGGGGTTGGCTGCTGGCACTCTGCCCCTTGAGACCGTCAGCCGGGGCGGGGCTTTGTAGCGGTCTTAGTCTAAGCTATCATGGTCGTGGGGATTTATTTCTCACCCAACCGACCTTTCGCCGAGTGCTAAGTCCAGTGTTGCATGCCAGTGCTGCATGCCAGTGCTGCATGCCAGTGCTGGAGGCCAGTGCTGCATGCCAGTGCTGGCCTCCAGCACTGGCCTCCTTAGGCTTAGTCAGGCCAGTGCCGGTGGCCAGTGCGGGTGGCAAGTGCCTACTGGCAAGTGTTGCATGTCAGTGCTCTCTAGTGATTTCGGTGTGTTATATATTAGTGCATCCGTTTTACGAGACCTAATGTGATGACGAAACGGTACAATGTTTAGCATGTACGACAAGCAAAATTGAACTGTAAAATCATATTGACAATAATTATTATTCCATGTAATTTACGCCGCCGGGCAGAAAGATGTCACGTGCGGTCGTGGTTATGCAATTTAAAAACTAATGCTGATTACAAAGAGTGGATATTACAATTTGTTGGATTGAAGCGCTTAAAAAACCCCTACGCCTACCCTTTCAACGAGTATCCGCCCGGTCCCTGATAGCAATCTGTCGTCATACCCACAGAGCAATATTGCGTCCACTGCGTCCAGCGTTTTCGTCAAATTACGCGCGATACTTGAACATGTAAAATGTAAATGCATTTTTATGGCACTAATCGATTAAATAAAAATGTTGTGTTTTTTCAGTGGTTTGTTAGCACTTAAGAATCGAATTAAGACAATTTTCAAAAATGGGTGTAATACCCTATTGACAATATGATTCAGATTCTAATTGAAAGTGTGTTACGCAATTAGAGTGCTGACCATAGAAATCGAAAGGTAGTCAGGTAGTAGTCAGGCATCAATATTAACATGTCGATCCATCTTTAGGTACACAAAGCAGTGCTCAACATGCTGCTATACATGGACCTGCAACTACTACCGATGAAGAACTCAGACCGCGCGTGGACCTGGGCGGGACGCAACTTCGCGGAGAACCCCGCCGGCGAGCAGGAGACTCTAGCGGTCAGATTCAAGAACGTGGACCAGGCAACTGCGTTCCATGATAAGATTGTTGAATGTGTGAGGGTAAGGAATTTATTGATTTGTTGCCGCTAACTATTTGTATGTATAATTGTCGTTTTTTAATATCTCGTGGCTCAATAATCACAGCCGCACAGGTGAAGCAACGCTTGCCGAGGTGGGACCGTGGATGTGTTATCATCCATCACATACTGAGACCCCTCCTCGCATCGGAAAGTACGTTAAGCAGTTGACCCCGGCCGTCATTTATATTTTTTTTTTTTTTTTTTTTTTTTTTTTTTTTTTTTTTTTTTTTTTTAGAAAAACGTTGCTCCACACTAGGAATGACTCCTGTATTGTGGGTGCGTTTACAAACATCTAAACTCACATACACAAACAGCCAGACCCGGAACAACTATTTGTAGGTCATACCAATATTTGTTCCGTGCGGGAATCGAACCCGCGACACGCAGCGCAGCAGTCAATCGGTTAACCGCTGCGCCAACCGTGCTGTCAATATATCTTTGACATTTGTTACTTGTAGTTAGAAGCTCGAAAGCCTGACAACCATTCTTACTAAGGGATATCGTGCTACCCAGTAATTGGGTTGTGGAGGTCACATAGGCTGGCCCTCCTTGTAAGATACTTGTATTTAGCTGCATTTGGTTTAGACTGGAAGCCGATCCCAACACAGTTGGGAAAAGGCTAGGATAATGACAACGTCAATTATCGTAACTGTTTTGTGACGTAATACAAAGCCTCTATCTCTCCAGCAGTGATCTGATGTGTGCGCGAGAGTTTCCCTGTACTGCTCTTCGGTTGTGCTGAAGTATACATATAATATAGCGTAATTTAACTCCCATTTCAACAGAAATTACAAGCATCTGCTGCTCAAGCTGTAAGGGAAGAAAAAGCAGCAGAACCCTCCGTCGATAACTCTATGGTACAGTTGAGGTTACCAAAACACTTGCAAGAGAGTGCGCGCGCAGACAACGCGATGAACGCAGAAGTGTTCCAAAGAACGTCGGTTATGGCGTCGGGACAGGAAGCGGCCAGTTACACGGGCGATGACACATCCTCGTCGGTCAACGAAGTCTTCAAACAAGTACACTTCCAGGAGTCCGAGGAAGACCACGAGGATGAAGAGGAGGATTACGATTATGATAGTTATTACAATGAGGTTAGTATTCCTTCCAACACATAACATCACGCCTTGTTTCCCCAAAGGGTTATGCAGAGGTGTACTATCGAGGAAACTAACATCTATACACAGCAAGGACTATTATTGCTTGCAGCGCTCAGCCGTATAATAACGCTTGCTAACAGATGTGGTCATTGTGTGTACGGGATTTTGTTTTCAAATTGGTCAGATGTAAGTTTCCTCGATAGTACCTATAGCACACCCACATTTCGCCAGTTGCCAGTTGCAGTTGCCTTGTCCCTTGTAATAAGGGGCAAGCCGATTGCCATCAACCGAGCACAAATCCAAACACCGGGCTGCTATTAAAATATTCCAGATAGAAAAACTCAATAACACTTTACCCAACCTGGGAATCGAACACAGGACATCATGCTCAGCAGTAACGTTTACGACCACTAGACCAACGAGGCGGGTACTTCTAAGTGATATAAATATCTGATTCGTCATAAAACCCTCAACGAATGCGGCCGTACATATGGCACATCGTGTAATAAAAAAGTTCTGATCTGTAGAGCGTCTTTTTTGTAACTCATACCTGTGTGACAGTATCTAAAACTTAATGCGGTAATTTAACGTCCGGGAACTGTATTTAAATGAAATAATGTGTATTTCTGTAAGTAGATATTTTAACTTTTACATGTAATCGACATGTAAAAGCTTTTCCGGCATTTCCTATTTGACTGATCTCTAAAAAGAAATGACGAAACAAACTCGGAGGTCATGGTTAAAGTCCAAACATTATTTTATTAGGATTGCATGTGAGTCTAAGAAAGCAGGGCCATGTCTCGAAGGTAATTTTACACCAAGAGATAGGATCATACTAATTTGTTATAAAATTTAGGATGAAGAAGAATCAGCAGCGTACTACACGTGTGACGGCGAAGCGATAGTGCGTCAGGGCAATAACGAGACCACCTGTTCAAACGCACACATACAAGTTCTGTTCGACCAGGAGATCTACTCGCCTAAGATACTCGTTACCGACGCCAACACGGGAGAAATACTTGCAGATATGCTCATATACACTGATACTGAATTCCAGGTATTTCTATTTAATCTTTTTAAATTTTACAACAGGTAAAGTGACTTCAATGGATCTGGAGTCAATATTTTGTAGTTTACATGCAATTGCAATACAATTTAGGAGAGCTCTTCACGCGCTCGCCAAATTTCGACTTTACGTTCACTTTTTGAAAAAAGTTTGTGATAGCTGAAAGAAAGGTGAAATTGCGATGTTATAGAAAGCGAAGTTATAGGCAATATTTATGCTCACAGTATCCTACTTCCTACTAATATTATAAACGCGAAAGTTTGTAAGTACGGATGGATGGATGGATGTTTGTTACTCTTTCACGCAAAAACGGCTGAACGGATTTGAATGAAATTTGGCACACGGGTAGTTTGTAACCTGCAATAACACATTGGATACTTTTTATCCCGGTACTACGTTCCCGTGGGATAGTTTTCGACCTCCACGCGGGCGAAACCGTTGGCAAAAGCTAATTATTATATAAACGTTACACATGATAGTTGACCCCTAAACTCGTCCTAGTTGCACTACTATAGTCTTCTCGGTACTATTAAAAAAGGGTAAATGAACAAGTTCCCTTAGGAAACATTACTGGGACCAATAGCAGTAATGTGTCGACTCGTGGAATACATTTTACATCTTTACTACAGCATAATTTTCTGGCCACATAAACCTGCGTCCTAACCGAAAGCTAATATCATGCATTTACGCGTTTAGCTGCATATTTATTTAAAACCAGGTGCCCGTCCCGGCTTCGCATTGGTGGAATCCCTTCGTTCGACCTTTTTCTCAGGTTAATATTAGCCTATGACACTCACAAATATCGTGGCTTTCTGTCATCATATCAGCCGAAAGACGTCCACTGCTGGACGAGACATAAGCCTCCCCCAAAAGGGGGGATTTGCCATAATCGCTACGCTTGGCAGGTGGGTTGGCGATCGCAGTATGATTATCAAATGCATAGAGAACGCTGCTGCCCATTCTCTAGTAAGTCCCTTAGTCGCCTTCTACGACACCCACGGAAAGAAATGGAATGGTGTTATTCTTTTACGTCCGGCACCACACGGAACGGCTTTCTATTGGTAAAAGAATTTTCAAAATCGGTTTAGTAGGTCCAGAGATTAGAGAAGAAGAAAGAGGTCAAGTTTGTGAGGTTGTAGGGCAACCTCACAAACCTGACCTCTTTATAATACATATTAGTATAGATATAGATGAATGTTCAATCTGCAATGCAAATATTTGTATGTAGGGTTTAAGAGGAGGGGGTTATTTTTATTAAATAAAGTACTATATTAACCTGATTGGGCCCAAGTATTACTTCCGCTTCAACAACTTTAATCACTACCTTTCAGTCGCTACGGTTTGGTCCGGTTTGGTCACAAAAATCATATTATCATATCACTCCAGCTTTAATTAATGCCTGTCAACCGTAATAGAAACCAGTGTCTCAAAGGTTAACGTTTGTATCAGATGAGCGGCGACTCGTGCATATGGTCGGGCACGGACTACACCAGCAACGACCCTGTAGACAAGACGGTCATCGTCAACTTCTACGATAGCGAGACCGCCATGCAGTTCTATGACAGTTGTGAGGTAAGAATTTACTCAATATACAGCGTCATCGACGCACAATCTGTAACCAAACAAACTACGTGTTCAGTACATTTCGACCGCGTAGGTAATAATACACTTTTCTATGAAACAACAGATCAGATAAACAATTTCTACTCTGGGTCCCAATTCTGTATCGTTATAATGATGCCCCGCAGAATCTTACTTCGCTACGTTAAAACTACGTGAATATCGTGTTTTGTAGAAACCATAACGATCGAAATGTCATATTCTGTATGTTCCAAGACAGTTTGTCGATATTTATTCGCAGATATCGTGTGTTATCTAAGAAATTGACGTGGTTTCGAAGTAAAGAATCGTCAAGTGGTCTTAGTGAATTAGGGCCCTGGAGGGTCTAGGATCTTGTGCTGAATTCATGGTTTCAGATTGCGCGTCATGTCCCTGCCACCTTGTATGTTTTTAAACTTTCATGGCCATTGCCATTTTACTAACTATATTTCGTTACAGTCCGTTTTATAAATATGTTTACCTCAGTTTTACAACGTCGGTGATCTCATGCTATAATCTATAGTTGTTATAATATCGTCTTCAGGCTGCTACACACTATGCCGGCGGCACGGCCGCCGGGTGTGCCCCTGTCCCAGCCGGCGGGAATTAACAGGCCGCCGCCGGCACATTATGCAGAGGTCACGGAGCATCATTTATATTGTGATCAAAAATTACGCGCCTTTCCAATTTAAAATCAATTCCTAATTTTCGTTTGACAGTCGGATACATAACTCGGTTTGTGTTGTTTCAGACAAGTAAAGCCGCCACGTACACGTCCACGGATCCAGAGTCGTAAGAATATATTATTCAAACGCCTAAATAAGTATTTTTAACTTCAAGTGTAGATTAAACTCCGTATTTGGTTTAGTAAGTGTGTAAACCGGTTTTTACGATATCTTTATTACGAAGTTATTCTTAGAGTCTAGGCGACTATAAATTGACCCTTTTTTGTTTGTTGAGAGTCCAATTTTGTTACCTGTTTTTATATTATTGCTATTTAGATCTCATGAAACCTAAAAGCGTGTTTATCATTTTGTTATCATAGGAACGGTTATTCAGTGAAAACAATTATGACATTAACAATATAATGAATACCTAAAATAAAAAAAATGTACTACATATAAGTGCTTCCTCGTGTAGAACCTTTGTCACACTCCAATCATACAAATCTCATGAATTACATAAAGTGCAGTGCATGCGTAGGTTCATAACATATTCTGACATAAGCCACCTTGAGTTATATAAATAAGTGCTTAATAAACAATTTAATGCTACATTTTTAAAAATTATGGCAGTGTATTGTGTGTAATATAGCGACAACAAAAAGAGATCTAACCAACACTTGTTGACATTTTTATTGTAAATGATCACTTTGTTTGACGACGTATATTTATTATGTAATGATATTGATGCAAATGTTCCTAATTGGTTAGGTCTTTTTAGACGTCAGTATGGAGCTACGACTTATTGCGACTGGTTGTTTTAATGAATATTATCACTCGTAGCTTCATGTTTAACGGGGCATACTTGATTCATGTAGTTCTAACATCATATAATATTATAATTTATTCGAAAATTATGAACAATGTGTAACTTATTTCTATTAAACAAATAAATTAAATGTAATCCAGCCATTGTGAAGATATTATAGATGTTTGTGAATTTCTTGAATTAAGATTATTGATTTTTAAATATAGTCTTTAAATGAGCAAAGGATCATTTTGCTATGGTAATTTTGTTATTTAAACTTAATGATACTTATTAGAAAGTAACGGATACCTTTGAAAGGGTAATAATTATTTCCTTTTCTCATTTAAACTGTGATGTTATTATTAAACTTATTATCTGATGAATCAAGTGTAATAAATGAAAAGTGATCTAAAATTCAAGTCTATTAACTATTCTTTCTATTAACCTAAAGCAGACGTATCAGAGCAGCGGTGTTCAAGTAGAGCAATGGTGGCCAGGTGGTAACGGCCGCGACGTGTAAATGGAAATTATTTCTTCACCACTCCTCTCAAAACGGTGAAGGAAAACATCGTGCGGAAACCGGCATGTCTTAGAACTAAAAATTTCGAAGACATGTGACATCTACCAACCTGCACTGGGTCCGCGTGGTGGATTACGGCCCACTCCCTCTCACAGAGAGGAGGCCTGTGTCCCAGCAGGGGGAACATTATAGGCTGAGTATGATGATGAGACGTGTCTTTGTTTAACTATTGATAAATGTAAATCCCAAAAAGGCAATACCTCTGCCTGTTCCATTCCTAAAAATATGAGGTAGACTACATAATTTTTAGGTTTTTAAATCTCTCCACTCATGTCTCCACTAGACTTCTCAAACAACCCAATTACAATCCCAATCTATTACTATACTCTATGAAACAACCTTTTTCACTTACAAGAAGAAACTTCGCGCTTCATTTCTATTTTTTATCCTTTTTGAAACTGCCATCATTCTGTCATCAACTGACAAGCTTTTAATAAAGATTTCCGATTGTTTGATTCTAAAGTTTACTTGATTTCCCCAAAATAACATGGAAAATATTAAATGGTACAAAATCGTAACACTGCACAATATGATCAATAAGCAGAGCTTCAAACTGAATCATAGTTTCTGTCCTCAGGATGGGACTACTTTACTTCATAATTTTAAGGCAATTGAACACATCGACAGCATTCGATGAAACTGAAGATAATTTCAATACAGGGCCTGAAGAGAATCCACTTGTGGAAGTTAGGGCTGTGTTCATTAATTGTGAAATTGTAAGTAATTTTCACAGTAATAATTAGTACCAAAGACTAAAATAGTCAATACACAATATAAAAAAATCGATATCAAATAAATCAATAAAAATCAATATCCAATCAAAAAGCAAATAGAAAAAAAAAATCGAATCGAATTGATTAGTATCAATATTCTTGGTACTAATCAATATTAGTACCAAGAATGTCATTCGTGGATCTTTGACAGTCATTACGTACGGGTTGTCAGGAGCCCGAAAGTCTGACAACCAGTCTTACCAAGGGGTATCGTATTACCCAGTAACTGGGAAGTGGAGGTCAGTGGCCTTAGTGTCTCGATCTAACGCATCGAGCGCGTTCGCCGCCGGCGCTCCGATTGGTCAAATCAAATCAAATCAAAATATTTTATTTCACATAAACCTGCAAGGGCACTTATGAAACGTCAGAAGCTAGGTGCACGGTTACAATTTGTCGCTTCCTATGGAGAAGAGCCGGCTAGAAACTCCACGGTTACTCTTTTAAAAATAATTGGGTTTTACAATGTTTTCAATTACAGTGATAATAGGTATGGGAGGACAGTGCAGGCCTGTCAGTAAGTAACAGGTACTTATAGGAATGAAAATGAAGAATAGCAAATCGTCTAAAAATCTAGTCTGTAAGGCCTACAACGTTCTCCCATTCACAATATGTAAAAGAATCTACATTAGGAAGATCAACCTATTTAAACCAAGTGACATGATTTTCATGAGAATCACTAATAAATAGTCGATAGCAGAAGTGATGTAAAATGTCAAAAAATGACGAGAATATGTCAGAAAGTGTAAAAAAAAAAAAATTACATTGTAATTTGGGAGCAGTTAATAGACTCTCACACAGTTATGCTGTTAATGAGGTGCCAGGGAAGCCACATGCTCAGAAGGAATTAATGCCAAACTTCCCTGTCTTCAACACGTCTTTTATCTTATAATATGCCTTTTTGATGACACGTTTGATGTGAGTTTTAAACTTTTCATCGCTAAGTTCTGTAACCGACTTTGGCAACTTGTTATAGAAGCGGATACTGTTAATTAGAAATGACTTGCTAGTTTTAGCTAATCTAAATTTTGGAAACCCAATTTCATCTTAACTACGTGTATTTAGATTATGGAAGTCGCATCTTTTTTTGAAAAGACTTAGTTTTTGCGAACATACATGATATTTTCTAGGATATAAAGAGAAGGCAGAGTTAGTATATCAATTTCGTTGAATTTGTTTCTAAGAGACTCGCGAGGTCCCATTTTATAGATTGCGCGGATTGCCCTCTTTTGTAAAATGAAAACTGAATCTACGTCAGCTGCCGATCCCCACAGCAGAACGCCATAAGACATAATAGTGAAAATAAGCAAAGTATAATAACCTAGCTGTGGCTATATCAGTCAACTGCCTTATTGTTCTTACTGCGTAAGCAGCTGAGCTTAATCTACTTGAGAGAGCTCTAATGTGGGCACCCCATTGCAATTTTGAATCTTAAGTAATTCCTAGAAATACAGTTTCAGAAATAGCATCTAGTTTCTTGCCATCAAGTTTTAAATTTAGACCTAGGTACTTGGGGTGGGTACATTTGGTAATGAGAACTTAAGACATTTAGTTTTGTTCGCATTGAGTAAAAGATTATTAGCCGCAAACCATTTCGAGAGAACACCTAGACTATCGTTGACATGTAAGACATCCGTATCTTTTCTATCTATTCTAAAAATAAGAGAAGTGTCACCAGCGAATAAAATTATATCCGAGAAGTTAGCCATCAGGTAAGGAAGGTCATTAATATAAACTAGAAATAAAAAAGGGCCAAGAATTGAACCTTGAGGCACGCCCATCTTAACTAGAGACCCCGAGGACGTTGCCCCGTTAACATTTACTTTTTGCTGCCTGTTTGATAAATAGGTCCTTTTAACTATCCAGGGTGAATCGGAGCGCTGAACGCGGTCGAGGCGTTAGATCGAGGTGGTTAAAAGAAACTCACACTAGGACCTCAGATAGGCAGTCGTTCCATGTAAAATACTGGTATTCAGCTGCATCCGATTAAGGAACTACTCACACTTATTCAGCCCTTTTTAGCTTTGTCCATAGAAAACAACTATTTTGTATGAGATGCGTACGCATCCGTTCAGCCGCGGAAAGTTGAACGGACTCTATACAAAATCGTTGTTTTCTATGGAGAAAAGCTGAACAGAGCTGAATAAGTGTGAGTAGTCCCTAAGACTGGAAGCCGACCCCAACATGAGAAAAGGCTAAGCTGATGATGAATTAGCACCAAGAAAAGGGAGTGAATGGCAGCATGGCAGCGTGACACGGGAGAATGGAACAAGAAAACGTTGCGCCGACCCCAAGTAACATGAGACAAGAGTAGGAAGGTGATAAGTTAGCACCAGTGCGCTAAAATATATGCATATTCAATATTCTCGATGCACCGATCAAGTTTGTCACGGCCAAGGATCTATCGGGAAAGCAAGACAATGATATTTTTCTTAAATGTTTTAGTAAATTATTTCAGAGAGGAAACGCACAGGAAGAAAGCGTTGTGCCTGACAGTGACTTAGTACGGTTCGAACGAGAGGAACTCTTCAAGCATAGTGTACTACGAGACTGCAACAAAAAACTGGCTGTTACTGTGAAAATATCCTCCGAGCCCGAAGTGAGTGTGAGAGTCTCTCTCGGCTAAGACGTAAATGGCGAAGGCGGCCCTCGTTGGTCCAGTAGTCGCAAGCGCTAATGCTGAGGTCCTGGGTTCGATTCCCAGGTCGGGCAGTGTTATTGGGTTTTTCAATCTGGAATTTCTCAGTCACCCCGGAGTCTCGTTGGTTGATGGCAATAGGGTTGCCCGCTATTACATGGGACCTACGACATCACTGGCGAAAATATGTGGGTGTACCTAATACAGGATAAGTTTTTATCCAGTGCGCAAAGTGTAACCATGAATTCAGCATATCATTCTAGACCCCCTTGCGCAGAAATTTTACGTCGGTTTTACAAAAACAAAAAATTAGCTGTTTCATAGAAAAGTGCAATACCTACGCGGTCAAAATGTATGGAACAGTTAATTTTTTTTTGTAAACTTATCCTGTATAGGCACACCTCTGCCCAACTCTTTAGGAAACAAGGCGTGATGTTATGTCATGTAATAAAGGATCGCCAAAATAGTTATTTTCTAGCATTAATATATAATTATTTCTATATCAACACGTGCGGCATACCGGATGGTCATGTGATAACAGGCTTCGCTTCATTATCATTAGTAACAGCATTGGTCCACCCACAGCTAAGTATCCTAAGGCTTCCTTGATCTGTAGTCTGTACTGTGTACAAGTCTCATCTAGGTCTTATTATAAATTATAAACTACACACACAAGTATTTCATATTAACCTTTTGACCGCCACAGTCATGTACATAAATGTGGATTTATTTTTACGACGATTCCGGTAGTGGACTATGGATGAGTTACTGACGCTTCTAATGAATCAATGCATCCGAAAGACAATGGGTAGGTACTCATATTTTTTACATACCATTTTTTCATACATAGGTACTTATAATACGGATCGTTTTCATTCATGTTATAATGACCATCCCCTATTCCACCCTACTCTTTGCTGACATTGACTTATAACCGTGTCTTCTTGGCAGACTTCAGGCGATGAATATCTACCCATAGAGCACGTATTTGAGGGCCCGGAGAAGAAGCGCGTGCGGCTCCTAGACCCGTACATACTGCGACTGCGTAGGGAAGCACCACTCCAGGCATACAAGTTACGCAGAGTTGATGTATGGGACCTTAATTTTTTTTTAATTTTCAAAGCCCGTTTGCACCAGTGTAACTACGTTACTCCAGCAGGAAAGTGACTCCTAGAGTGATGTGAGTGGAACGCATAATTAGTGCGTAATCTACTGTAAATGTGCGCCAAATTAAAATTTTATGCGCTTTGTGTGGTTTTGGAAAAAAACAGAAAAAACGGTTCATGTTGGAGTAACGTTGTTCCACCAGGAAAATTCTAAACGAATGATTGGAGAGAGAAATATTGTGCATGGGCAGAGAGTTTATATTTGTGCAAAAGTGTGCGCCGATAATATAAGGCATCTTCAGGTTTAAAACGCTTAGTTTTAAAGATCTCCGTGGCCGCACGGTTCTCCTCGTTTCAATGGCGCGGCCACATTCAAACCCTTATAACTTTTTAACCTTAACTTTGACAAATTTATGGGTTTGAGAATGAACTTTTACAATTTTTACAAAATCTTGGTAGATTTTTGTTTTTGAAATATCGCCGTGGCCGGGCTATTCAAACAGACACAAATTAATTTAGAGCTAAACGGATTGAAGATTGATATTTGTGGTGCAATGCAAGTGGGCCTAATAAGCTTATCTAGGGACACCGAGGTGTGATGTAGAGGGATTCTTGGCCGGCCCGCTAGTGGCAACCCTGAATAAAGTAAAGTCCTGCCGAGTCCACAGAGTACACTAGTATTACTCAATAACTTGGGCCTAATAAGGCCAATTTAAATATGAGTTTAACCTACATTGGGCCCGCGTGGTAGATTATTAGCCTACTCCCTCTCGAAGACATGAGGCCTGTGTCCCAATAGTTTGAACATTATACGCTGTTTATGCTTTTGCTAAACACGAGTAGAGGTATATTACCAACATGAAATAGGCTGACTGTTGGTGTCCGCAGTCAAACCACCGTAATATACAGATGCAGGTGCTGGCTTATTGCTAGAGCAATAAGTCTATAACGTCTGCTAGTCCTCAATGTCTGTAGGTAAAGTAGTTGTGTTTTTGCATGGCAATAGCGGTAATTGCCCTTTCTCTAATATCTCTCCGTAGGAACCCAAACAATAAACTATGTATGGTTTTTCGTTAATGGAACAGGTTGAAGATCACAATATATTATATTGATTCAAGACGTCAATGGATTTATTTCAAGCTAGCTTTTGCCAGCGGCTTCACTCCCGTGGAGCTCGGAAACCATTCCACAGGAACGTATTATCGGGATAAAAAGTATCCTATGTGTCAATCCAGGCCATAAACTATCTGTGAGCAAAATTTCATCCAAATCTGTTCAGCCGTTTTCGCGTGGTTGAGTAACAAAGATCCAAACTTTCATATTTATAATATTACTAGCTGACCCGGCAAACGTTGTTTTGCCTTATAAATTATTTAGGGTGAACAACCCTTATCACTTAGGGGTATGGAAAATAGATAGTAGCCGATTCTCAGACCTACTGAATACGCATATAAAATTTGGTAAAAATCGGTAAAGCCGTTTCGGAGGAGTACGGTAACTAACATTGTGACATGGAAATTTTATATATTAGAAGATTAGTAGGTTATACTAAGTAGGATATTGAAATAATAAGTGCTAGGAAATGTAGGTGGGTCAACGACCGGTATTGCCATGCTAAAACAACAACTATAGGTTAGTTATAATAAAGGCTCCCGCAGACCGACGCCTCGCGACTCTAATTTAACAATTTCTATGAAAATTTATTTGAAATTGATTTAATAGAGTCGCGTGGCGCCGGTCTGCGGTAGCCTTAATGGAGTATCATCAAAATGTGGTGGCTTTCCTGTCATATTACCTACTTAGAGAATTAAAATCCTGTACGCACATACGAAATTATATTTAAACTAGCTGTTGGCAGCGGCTTCGCCCGCGTGGGTGTCGAAAATAATCCTATGTGTTAATCCAAGTTATTATCTATCCTGATCCGAGTGCCAAATTTCATCCAAATCCGTTCACCCGTTTTTGCGTGATTGACCCAACTAGCAAAAAGATCGTATAAGCAATTACTCTCACGACTATGGATCGAAAAACACTCATATGAAAGATCCTATTATTTCAAAAAGCCGTGTAAAAGCAGCTTTCTTGATTATTTAGCACTCATCACTTTTTGGCTCTATAAACATGTCGAGTAAACGCGGAGTCGACGAATTCATATCGCATTTACACGATCATTATATAAAGATATCTCTGGATCGCCTTCATGCAACCGTGAGTCGTATGTAAGCTCTTTGAAAGCATCTGAATTGCTAATTTGTCGTAAGACTAGCTTTTATAGCACGATATTTCGACATTTAATTATTACAGCAATAATGTGGAGTAAACGCTGTTCATTCAACAAAATAGCATCTCGGTTACTATAACGGCACTTAATGTCATATGATAGCTAGTAAGCTATCATCTGACATTAAGGTGAAACTAGTCCACATTTTTCCCATACAAAATTCGGGAGTGTATTATTCCACTATTCGACAATGTACATCAAAAATTAAACCTGGTATGGTTTTGTCTCATTATTAATATTGTCTGTACGGAAACAGAATACTAAAATAAAAAGCCATTAAAAAGTTAGGAGCCAACAAAGATTCATTTTTCTTGCTAATTTTACCTAACTTTGGGCGTGTTTAAGTAATAAAAGAAGTGTAAAATCTGAAAAACCAAGTCGGTACCGACAAAGCTCAAATATCGAAAAGTTCAATAAACTTTATTGGTCATTGATTAATGCAGTGGTTTTTTCATAAAACCCGATCTTCCGAAGGACTGTTCTTAATTTTTTACGCGCCTGTTGTACTATAAATGATCCTGCATCTCACTCAATAATGTTGTGCGTGTAGACTAGCGTCTAACTGCTCATCACTGATACTACCTCTGTCGGACACGATGCCTGGTGAGACAGCGTGCTTTTTAGCTAGGCCCACCAATGAGTTCGAGCTCACGACTAGGTTCCCCTTAAGTGCTTGCCTTGCAGTAGCAAGGCTTTCATTTGACTTAACTATTGAAGTTGAGAAAACGCTTTAAAATTATCTATTACACCCCCAAAGGTGCTCTAAACATTATTTGATAGCCATCATACAGCGTAATAATGGTATGATAGTTCAATAAAATCTTTTACAGCACTGTAAACGCCATTTTGTCAGAACAATAACTGTATTTGCTTAATTTTGAGAAAATGGACTATAAACGGTGGAAAAAAATTAAAAGAGCTGGAGGTTTCCGACGGAAAGTAAATAAGATGCATACACAAGTGAAAGAATCAACATCTACATTGACTGTAACCACGGATGAAGAACGATCAAGTAATATACGGTGCGGGTTCTGTAGGAAATATTCACGCTTCTACTGATTACGAAATTCGTGAACCGTTTTATTTCCGCATATCAACATTCTGATTCTGATGGCAAATCTGATAATAATGATAGTAGCGATAATTATAATGAATGACAATGACCGATCACAGTTTAAAGACAATGATAGTTCAGAATCCGAAGTTAAAATTAATTGGATGGTAGGCAGTTTTCAATTGATTTTCTGCTTGTTTCATCGACTAGGCGTTTGATTATTTTGTAAAAGTCACTCATACATAATAAATAAAAACGTTTTATTTCAGATGTCAAGATCCATATGTACCTATACAATATACATATATCTAATATATTTTGTTAGATAATAATAAAATCTATCTAATGAAACCACTTTACATTCCTATTAGAGTTTCTAATAATTATTATAAAAAGTAAAAGAGAGAACTATTAAATTAATATTATTTGTGATCCATTATTAAGGTGAACCTAGTCCACATTTTCCCCATACAAACTTCGGGAGTGTATTACTCCACTGTTCGACAATGTACATGAAAAATGAAACTTAGTATGGTTTTGTCTCATTATTAATATTGTCTGTACGGAAACAGAATACTAAAATAAAAAGCCATTAAAAAGTTATGAGCCAACAAAGATTAGTTTTTCTTGCTAATTTAACCTAACTTTGGGCGTGTTTAAGTAATAAAAGAAGTGTAAAATCTGAAAAACCAAGTCGGTACCGACAAAGCTCAAATATCGAAAAGTTCAATAAACTTTATTGGTCATTGATTAATGGAGTGGTTTTTTCATAAAACCCGATCTTCCGAAGGACTGTTCTTAATTTTTTACGCGCTTGTTGTACTATAAATGATCCTGCATCTCACTCAGTAATGTTGTGCGTGTAGACTAGCTTCTATCTGCTCACTACTGATACTACCTCTGTCGGACACGATGCCTGGGGAGATAGCGTGCTTTTTAGCCAGGCCCATCAGTGAGTTCGAGCCCGCGACTAGGTTCCCCTTAACTAAGAAATCTAGTGGCCCATGAAAATATTAACTAAAATGTAAGGGAATATACACGAAAAAATTTATTCCGCATATGAAGGTATGAGCTATGAGCTAACTTTAATAGTTCATGTATTGTCACTATGGCTGTAAAATTGTGTGGCATAATATGGAAAAGTACTTTAAAGTATTTTAATTTATTGTTACAAACACAACAGCAACGCGCTATCATTTTAAGGTAAATGAAACGGTCTAAGAGTGCTGCTTGGTTGCATTCATACGACCAAAGAGTCGAGTGATTGCAACTACACTGCTATATTACTATTAGTAAGTGGAATGAAAGAGAGTCTACCGACTTGGGTAAAGCTGGTGTGTGGAATAATGGCATTATAATGTCTATTATAGTCGGCGCGGTCGCAGCCAGATTTTGGGGGGGTCACAGACAAAAACTACCTACATATTAATAAGAAAATTTATTATATTTTCAAAAAAATACTGTTTTAAGCGTTACGTCTACGGCTTTGGGGGGGATCATGTCCCCTAGGACACCCCCCTCGGACCGCGCCTGATTATAGTACTAGTAACATTCGAGTTGCGTTTACTCTCGAAATAGAAACGTGCTGCTGACTTTTGTACGAAATTTTTTGCTAGTTGGGGAGTAAGAAACATCCAAACAACGAAACATTCACATTTATAATAAGTATTATTAGGATTAATTCACACATTTTCAATTCCAGACTATAAGTGGTATACTGCTAGACACTACAGGTAAAACTTATTCCGTCAGTTATAACCAACAAAAAGTGAGTATCTGCCAAGTTTATTAATATTAAATGATATGTAGG
Organism: Polymixis lichenea; assembly: GCA_949091785.1. Taxonomy (NCBI): domain Eukaryota; kingdom Metazoa; phylum Arthropoda; class Insecta; order Lepidoptera; family Noctuidae; genus Polymixis; species Polymixis lichenea. The sequence continues at coordinate 12,200,286 of OX420933.1, read as the reverse complement.
TAGTATGACAGCAGTTTTGAATTACCTACACATTTACAAAACTCTTGTGAATTGATACTTAGTCTTATTTATTAATTATATACTTTAAGCGTATTGAGCGGGACGTAGGACGCTCGGAGGCTAGGACCCCTGAGAATGAGGTTTACCTTCAACAAACTAACCCAATGGCATTACAAGCGGTACATCCACTTCAACTTGCTACGCCATCCATTATAAAAGCTGATTCTCATCCATCCAGACGTTACGGTAAGTACCTACTATTGTATTAAATATTTACAGTGAAATAATATTATGAGTTTATACCCAACTAACATTTTGGTGATAAGAATAAGTGCTACATGAGCTGTTTACGAGAATTTTGAGAACCTAATGTCCTATAAAGGCACTAACATTTGGTGATATAGCGCGTTTTAGCTGTCTTATAACCCTGATTTGGGCCCACAATTTTAGCGCCTAAAGTGACTTAATAGTTATAGAGTAGGTATAAATGAGTGACAATAAAGAGCTACAATAGTGCTATTGAAGCAGTGCTTACAACATTAAGTGTATTGTAAGCTATACACAGGTTACAACTGCAACCTAAAGTGGTAATATAGTTATGAAATCCATTCTAATAACTTTTTTAGTAACATATTAGTGCTTCCTCGACACAATATAAATCTTAAGAATATATTGCAGATATTGAGTAGCAATGAACATCACCCAAAGTGCCAACATTTTCACTTCTTTTCATAATTTTTGTACTTTGTTACCGTCAATAGCGTTAAAATATTTAGCAGTACGCATATTCATCCCCGATACAGTGATACTTAGTGTTTGAAAGTTACTTTATGTATAGTAAAAGAGGTAAGTCAATTTAATGTATTTTGGATTACTGCAATGGTGTTATAATTATTAAAACTCACTGCTATGGTAAGTTTTTTGTGACAATGTGTATATGTTTTCATCTCAATTTTGAAGCGCCTCAAAAATAAACTGCTTTTAAAGATAATATGTAGAAAAAAAATACTGCCCCAGTAATTTTTAAATTTAATTTATGATGAATAATAGTTCCTAGTACTGTCTACAGGAATTTTAATGGAAAACTGACAATAATATAGTAAATAAGTGGGGCAATAATGATCAGAAAAAGATATTTCCCTGAAATTTTTTATAGGTTAACTATTTATTTGGTGGCGACAATTCTAAATTACCTACGGATGCTGATAACTCTTTTATTCCTAACATAGCGCTTAAAGACCAATTGGTAGCACTTCTAAGACACTTGCAGTTCTACAATATGGTTCTAAAAGTGAAAAGACAACAAGTTTATTGGTTAAGTTTGCATAATGGTTCTATGTGAACTTGTAAGCTAAATATTTTCTGGGTTCTGTTATTGTTTGCATAAAACCTTTACATATCACGTACTTGACTGAATGAAACAAATAATTCCAAATTCTATTATTTATAATAATTATGCAAACAAAAGCCTGTACGAACGTAACCTAAGTTATTATGTTTTGAATTAAAAGTTGTCTTTTACAATACTGAACTTTTTGTTGTATAATACTGAACTCTTTTTTTTTGTATTTTGTAAACTAACTTTTAGAAGCTTAACTTGTATGTATTTTTATATTATTATTTAAAAAAAACCTGTTGTTTCAGTAACTATTCCCAGCAAAGCAAAATAAAGTTTGGCAATTCAAAACTTACTGTTATCGAATCAAATACAAATCTTGGAGCAACTTAATACGATCACCAAGTTGCAAAACACCATAATTCAGAAAGTTGCGTTATATTCTGTACAATTAGAAGATGCAGTATGGCAAATTAATCAAACAATTGATAGAGATTCTCCGGTCACAGAATTAAATAAAGTCAGATCTACATTAAGTAACTCAGCTTTTTATGTGAAACCAGTTGATAACATCCAACAATTAAATGAATTAGAAAATCGGCTATCAGAGAGCAGCGTAAGACAAAAGTTAAAGGACAAGTATTCGGTGATATGCTCTGGGGATAAGGCTAATGCAAAGGCAAAATGAAAGTTTTTTCAAGAACATTCTTAAGAACTCAAAAAAGCGAAAAATGGCTAAGAATCAAAGAGCTTCCATATCAAGAAAACGTGCAAAACTTTCAAAGGTGCAAATTGATGACGAAATTAGTAATGAAGATACGTATAATGAGAGGGAATTAGCAAATGCCATTAATGAAAAAAGTTCAATTACAGAAAATAATTCAGAAAAAGAAAACGAAACGAAAGATAAAGAAATGGAAATAGAGCAGATCAGTAATGAAGAAAGTGCAATAAATTAAAAAAAAATATTTTGAGCTTAACAAAAGTAACACAGTAGAAGAACGAACGGTAAAAAAATTGACAAATAAGAAAACAGTCTTGAGAAAATCACAACAGATGCAAAAAAAGAACATTAAACTGCTGTTATACAAATGGAAACAGAACAGAACGATCTTGAAGAAACTAAAACGGATTCAAAAGAAGAGACCAACATAGTGGAAAATAAACAAAATACCGTTGAAGACGGAAAAACAAAGTTATGGGAAATGAATGGCAATATAACAACACCTTCAGGGGAATGCTGGGGCTGCCGCGGTGGTGCAGCGCATCTGCCATGTTCGCAGAAGCGCGCACACAGGATTTCTTCGCTGTGATGCGCACGCGCTGCGCTTCATTGTTGAGTCGGATACGGATCACCTCTAACGTTCTCCTGAAGACCTTGTCTGAACGGTGGGATTCACCAATGCTGCAGGCGTGGATGGGGTGGCACTCTCTTTGCAACAGGAGATGAGTGGTTCTCCGTTCATGCCCGATTAGTTTAATATTTTACGTACTAACATTTTCTTTAAGACTGTAATACTAACAAAATGGAACCTGATTTCCGAAATAAACGATTATATTATTATTATTATTATATATTATATATTAATGAACCAAGAACATCATTTATTAGCAACTTTAAAAATTGTTCGTACGAATGATTTATTGTATGGTTGCTTGTACGATTCTGTTGGTCCTTTTACATCTGTGATGTAATGACAGTCACGCGTAATGTGCTGGGTCGCAGATGTGAAAGGGCATATCACCGAATAACCATACAAATGACCATGCAAAAAGGGATCAGTACAATTAGAAATGTTTGAGAAATTATGCTCAAATTTTGACTGAATATTTGACTGATTATGTTATTTCCTACTAATACTAAAGATATTTTAAATAAAACCAATTTTTTTAAAGAATAACAAGTTTTATTTTTACACGGTATGCAAAAGAGGTAAGAAGTACAGAAAACCACTGATGTAATACAAACAAATTTGCATTTTACATCTTTAGGATATAACACAATTTCTTAAGACGATAGTACGCTGCTTTCACTGGCTTTGTAATTCAAGAACGATGAGCTGATTGGTTTCTCAAATACTATAGTATTTTTCCGATATTACTTTGCCGTGTATATTTATTTCTTTATCTTTGACTGTAATATATTCAAGTTCAAAGATATCATGAGTTAGTGACTTAGAACATTTATTTCTACACTTGCAAGATAATACGAAGTGCTCGAAGTGAAGAACTGTTACATTCTTGTGCTTAGTTAAAAAAGGTTTCTGAAACTTTTGTTTTGATATAGATGTAACGTTTTTATTTTTCTCAGATAATCTTTTCGATACCTGGGAAAGTGGTCTGTTCCCCTGCCCTAGCATGTTTTTTATAAAATATAATTTAGTCTCGAAAGGATAGGCGTTAAATGTTGGCAATGGCCCGAACCTTTCCACTTCATCGGCTACATGTAACAAATTGTGGACATTACTAGTAATATAATCTGCGCCATAAATTGTTTATAATTTTCAACAAAATAATCAAACATGTCCCTGGCAAGTCGCAGCAAGTGACTGTAATTTTGAGAAGAGCATATTGTAACACTGCAAGATAGAGTCAAAAAGTGACGATAAGCGTCCGAGCGAAGAGCATGTGGCAATACGATTATGCTTAAATAATGTAAGAAAGTTCTGAATTCACTTGCTTTCCAGTACGCAAGACAATCCAGAGTCTTACTGCTCTGTGTATTTCAGATGGAAGTTTGCATTGGTTTAAAAATATAATTACATTTTCGATATCTTGTGCGATACTTTGTCTTAAGGTTCCCAAACTTTCCATCCCTCCATCCTATTAGCAACCTCTTCTTAATTCCTAAATGAATCAAATGCAATGAATCTGAAATAGGAACTTGTTCAATTATGTCAATAGGTAGTTTTAATAACGGTAAATCCATTTTGTGATGACTTCCATACATCTTTCTTCTAAAGTTTTCGTCAGTTCTTGGAGAAGACTTACTTGTCGAAAATACAACAATATGCGATATGTGTGAGAAATCCCCTACAGTTGTGCATTTTAAACAACCGTGTTTTCCATTAAAATTACAAACACCTGGAAAAGTAATAAAATATCACTAAGTTAATAAATAAAACCTTTACCTAAAGGTACTAGTCAAAACGTATTAAGTATCTATTTAACTCAAAGTACTGTAAGCAAGCAAAAAAGCGAACCTTTAATATACGCGCGTGCAGGGGAAACACAAATAAAACATCTTATTTTGACGTTCACATTAGTGCCCTTAATACAAACTTCTTGCTCTAATACGTAGCTTATTTCATTCACAAAATCTTCTAGAAATAATCTTAGATTTTTAGGTTTTCCTTTTCCGTAATACATACCAAAAATAAATTTAATGGATCACTGTCACCTTCGTACGTGTTAGCCAAAATAGGCCAGAATTCATATTTGGAGCTTTAAAAATAGGTAAGCCATCAAGATAGTTATTTAGGTGAATATTTTCTGGCAGCGGTATACAATTTTTAAGTATATTTGATAATGGCTTAACAATCCCATGATGCCAATACTCACCACCTTCGATTGTTTTAAGACAAACTTCTGTTAGTGTTTGTAAAATCGTTCGAGGGGTGGATGGTGAAATATCTTTAAGGGGAACCTAGTGCTCGAACTCACTGATGGGTCTAGCTAAAAAGCACACTGTCTCACCAGGCATCGTGTCCGACAGAGGTAGTATCAGTGATAAGCAGTTAGAAGCTAGTCTACACGCACAGCATTATTGAGTGAGATGCAGGATCATTTATAGTACAACAGGCGCGTCAAAAATTAAGAACAGTCCTTCGGAAGATCGGGTTTTATGAAAAAACTACTGCATAAATCAATTATCAATAAAGTTTATTGAACTTTTCGATATTTGAGCTTTGTCGATACCGATTTTACAGTTCTTTTATTACTTAAACACGCCCAAAGTTAGGTTAAATTAGCAAGAAAAACGAATGTTTATTGGCTCCTAACTTTTTAATGGCTTTTTATTTTAGCATTATGTGTCCGTGCAGACAATATTAATAATAAGACAAAATCATACCATGTCTAATTTTTGTTGTACATTGTCGAACAGTGGAGTAATACACTCCCGAAGTTTGTTTGGGAAAAATGTGGACTAGGTTCACCTTAAATCTTTTGTTTAAAATTAAAATCAAATCTTTGAAAGCAGCTTGGCTAACATTTTTTTGTACATCTCATGTTCGTAAATCATTCTTTAAATTTATATTTTGCATATATTCACTGTCTTGCTCGTCGTCCGAAGTGTTTCAACTACCGAAAAAACGGGAACAAAATGTTATAGTCATTATTCGTCATGTCAGTTTCCTGTTGTACGGAACCCTGTTGAATGTTTGTTGCTTGCGCTTGATATATATCGGTACCAAGGTCACTGGGATTATAATTGTAACTTATATGGATATGAGGACTGTTTTCTGGAATCACATCATAATCTATTGTAGGACTTTGATTTACGAAACACTGTTTCTCCTTCTCTTGTCACAGTGTCATCCTTTTTTTCTTCAATTAATGAAGCGGTAGTTTTGCGATGATTCAATTATATTCTTGAATTCTTTGGACGCTTTTCTCTTAACTCCACCGGTTTTTTTTACCTTTCCATGGTTGCATGGTGGAAACAAAAATATTACCGAATAAATTCGTTGCACAGTGTAAACATATACTTATTGTAACAAAACATAATTTTTGAGGTTAGGTTATATTAAGATGTATTTAGGTGATGTAAAATTCTATAACTCAACGTAAAGTAATAATTAAGAGTAATAATGTTTACACATATTGTTTATGGCCAAAAAGAAGTATTTCTAAAAACCACTGTATTACCTAAGGTTGACCGAGTAACCCCATTATACAATCATTATTGGTTTAAAGGTGGCTTCTGACTCTTGTATCAGCCAGCTCTATAGGATTTATAATTAACCCTTATATAATACTAATAGTTTTCTTGTTAACTCTTAGGGTTCGATAGAACTCGTTAAGTGATACAAAGTATTTCACTAACTCTATTTAAGGACATCAGCTGTTAGTAAGTGTTAGTAAACACCTTACAATTACTTACAATTTTTTACGCTTCTTAAAGCTTTTACAGTAAGCCTTATGGTGTTACGAAGCATCTAACTAACTCTGTTTAAAGAAAACAGCCGTTAGTAATTGTTAATAGACACCTTACAATTGCTTATAGTGTTTTAGGCTTCTTAACGTTATAAGAGTGAGCTATACAATGGTTACCATCAACTCCATGCTACCGCCTTAAGTAATACAATTTTTCTTTGTAACTGTTATTCTTCTTGAAGGTTTAATTATTTATCCTTAACACCACAGTAGAATCGAATGTTATTATAGCAGCTCTTATATATCATTTATAATACTATGAGAGCTAAAAAAAGGTTGTCCTTAGCGCCAAAATGTTTGTTGGGTAGTTATACAGGGTATGCTCGCGCCGATTCGCACAGGTCTGGAGGGTAAGTCGTAGTGACCTACGCTACGCTCCGCTCATTTGATCAGAGCGTTGTGATCTCCGGAGCCCATGGTTCCGGCTATCGGCTATCTGATTGGCGAACTCCCAGACATCTAACGGATGCGAACCGTCGTCGTATTTATGCGCGAAACCGGATCTACATAAATCCACTATAACGATAACCCCGTGTCTATCACACTATAAAACGCTGCTACAGCACAAAACAACCCCGCTAACTAAAAACTCTAAATCGCCTCTAATTTTTGTATTATTGTGAATTCGCCTATGAATGTGCATGCGACCGAAGAATAAACTTCGTGGAAGCTCATTCAGGTGAGTGTAGTGTTATTAAATGGCGTCCTTTCTTTATCTGGTGTGAAACAGGCGTGTTCATAATTACATCGCCCCCGCTCAATATACGTACATCCTTGAAATTTTTTGTCGGTTATCAAAAAAAGGAGTCAAAACAGTTAAGAACGAAGTAGCAGACTCCCTCAAAACCTACAAAAAGCGTATACAAATGCATCCTAACCGCCTTGCAAATAATCTGTTGGACAAACCGCCAAACACAACATTTCAAAGATTAAAGAGAAGAGCACCACAGGATCTTATATCGACATAAGATGCCATAATAATAAATATGTAATAATAAATTGATATGGGCATGTCAATGGATATCGCTCCATGCATGACCTAATTAAATACTTGATCGCCAGTTAAATGTCGAATCAACAGATCGCATGACAAGAAAGAGATAAAAAACAATATATCTGCTGTTTCATAGAAAAGTGCAATACCTACGCGGTCAAATGCAACATTTTTTTTTTTTACGCCCCATAAAAAGTTTTAACGCCCCCTGCGTTGATATTTACTTTTAGGTTCAGAAACACGTACTTAAAGAATCATGTCAGGAATCCGATATCTCTGTCACCCTGTAATTAGCATAGGGTTTTTAAGTTTCGATAAATCTAAATGATCACAATATTATTATGTGTAAACAGACACAATAATTTAATTCAGGACCTATTTTTAAATACACTTTAAGTCATGTTCAGCTAACACATCCTTAACTCACTCATCGTGACCACTACCACTTTCTTTACTGAACTAGATATTTTCAAAAAATTCTGTCTTGATTTTATTTTCAATGACATAATGATTTCCGTAGTCTTCAGGTGGTGCATTTTGCGCTTGAGATTGGGACGATAAGCTCTCTTCTGCATCAATAATAACTGCAAATATTTTTTTCTTCACTTGTGTTTGCATCCATTGTGGCATATCTCTAGTGCTTTTCAAAATGCAGTTGAAGAAAGATTCAAGTGCATCGACCTCTTTTTCATGTCGGGGTATAGCGGCTGTGTCTTCGGCGTGCTCGACGCAGCGTCGTTTATGCGATGGACCATCAGACTTTGCAGACTCTACAGCATGAATTGTCGTAGAAACATCATGTTCCGAATTCTTTGAACGTAGAATCACTGGCGGATCCATTTCTATATTTTCTGTTATGCGATATTTCATATGTGGTTCCAGAAATTGCATAGCTTTTGCATACTTCCAAGTTGTGACTTGAGCAGGTAACAATTTGTTTTGTCCTAATTTGGCTCTCTTTAAAGCTTCCCGATGATTGTCGCGAAGTTTCCTCCACTCAGTTCGTGCAACTTTGACTGAAAAGTAAAAACATGATCCATTAAGTAAAAAGTAGTCAAAACAAACTAGGTTTTTGTATTGTATATAAAATATGACTGGATCTGTCGGTTATAGTCGGCACCTTAAGTCTGTGAACAACTGTGCAAAGTTTTAGAAGAGAGATACTAATGAAAACTGGCTAGGTAATTATTAGATACGTTTTTGTAACAATTTATTGAAGAGTAGAGAATACCTTAAAGACAACAATTAATATATTTATCTGCCTGGCTTTTTCCCAACCATGTTGGAGTCTGCTTCTAGTCTAACCAGATGCAGCTGTTTGTATTGACAGTTGTATTGTAAGGACAATCATTAATCTTTTATATATAAAAATCAATTGCCGTGCGTTAATCTCGCAAAAACTCGAATATGGCTTGACCAATTGCGATTAAACTTTGGTGGGTTAATGGTGCCGATTCTCTTGTACACCAAACTAAACTAACTAAACTAAAACTGAAATTCCTTACTTTTGGCTATGAGAATCTTGAAAGCTATTCTGCAAAAAAAGATCTCTAAAATGAAAATAATTTTGACAAAACTAAAATCTAATTTGACAATCGCGACTCCACGTGGTATTTTTTGGCTTCGCAACGTTGTACTTGTTTGCCCTACCCCGGGATTTTTGTTCAAGTCGGAGTCGCGCAAGGGGGGTAGCCTCGACGTGTTTTATATGGATTTTTTTTCTTTTTGTATGGAAAATATGATAAATTATTACCTACATGTTGAGTTTTAGAGGTCTATATCACAAAATACAGAGAGTACAGAAGTCAATCACATGTATGTGAAGACGCCAGCACATCAAGCTACCCCAAACTGTCAAATTTTCCCAATTGAACATGAACCTTAACTGTAGGTGATAAAGTTGAAAATCTATCAAAGAAATTTGACAGATTGGGGTAGCTTGATGTGCTGGCGTCTTTACTTAACTTTTCATACCTACGCTCGGTGGCCGCGCTATGTTAACTTTGGCTTATGCACAAAAAGCTATCGTGGTAGTGGCACTCGTATCTAGGTGTTTGATTTATTATTAAGAATGAAACAGGAAGATTATTTTAATTTTAATGTCACGATCGCCGAGCAGTTCAATCTTAACTATTTATAATGAGGAAGATGAGCGTATTTTTTAGTTTATACCTATAAACTAAAAAATACCTACTACAATAAATACTTAATATAAATTGTAAAAATATTACACAAAGTCATGTTCGCTTACCTACAACTAACTATTCTGTGTTACGTTAAAACGAACCATCGAAACACAAGCAAATACCTAGGTACTTAACTCTCTGAAACAACTGGTAGCTTATAAAACAACAATTCACAGTTTAATGTTGAATTTAAGCAACCGTCCACTGAATAGTTATAATAACTTTTTTTTGTTGCTCCATTTTTGCACTTCACAGACGCGTGTCTCAGGGGATGGCACTCGCGCTCGCACTGTTCCCAACCCGTCCGAGATATTGTGTCCGTGAGCGGTGTCTATGTGTGCGTTGCTCGAGCGCACTTTGTATGTAGATTGACTTCTGTACTCTCTGTATTTTGTGTCTATATTTTATAAAGGGGGTCGAAATTTTCATTATTTTTGCGATTGGACACACCATTTTCGAGAGATAAGCAAAAGAAAAAAAAATGATACAGTATTGTATTTGCGCCCGAAGTCGAGGTGTTGGTGTGAATTTTAGTTCTTGACAACTAATTTTATTCCACACCTTTTTAATCGCGATTAAAAATAGTCAGATTTAGTTAGGCAAGCAAATTTGTATGTTGAATAGAATAATGAAATTGACAACAACAGAATAGCAAAATTACCATTTTCACTAAATTAAAAACTCAGTGCAATCTTAGTGCTGTCAAACTAAAATATAGATAAGTTGTGTCACTTTAGTCAATTTCAGAATGGAAAATCGTCGTTTGACAGGAATAAACTAAATTTAGGTGATTTTTAGTTTAGTTTAGAGAATTTTGTGACAAGAGAATCGGCACCATTGTCTGCGGACCAAAAGTTATTCGTAACAAATAAAATATTATGTAAAAAGCATTGCGGTTGCGGCGCATGCCCGGGCGGGAATTAGCTAGTAAGACATATTAATGGCATTATGTGTATTTAAAAAAATTGGGTCCTCAAATATACAATAATCAAAATTCCGAAACGTTCACTGATTTATGTCGCTGAGCATAACCTACTTAAAACAGAACTGGTGAAATAGTTCTCTTATCTCCTTCCTCTTAGGGGTAAGTAAAGGGCATAAAGAAAAATAAGGACGAAACTACTTTCCAAAATATCAAATACCTACAGGGCTAAGGTACAGGCGTGTTATTTTTATGAGTGAGTTCTAAAGTCTGAATCCTCATGAGAACCCGTAAAATAAAATGTACAAAATTACATACTTTATCATTTCCTTTTTATTTAAAAGCAAAATACCTACAAATCTAATAAATACTGTTCTTGAATATCTAGAGAATAAATTAAAAGGGATAACATAAATTATTTCTCTTGAATTTTGTTTTCAAGCAAGTCGAAGTGCATTCAACATCACATTTAGTCGACCGACCGCCATACAAAAACGGGTTTTTGTCAGGTATCTCAACGTCAATCGTCTTCAACGCACCAATAGGCATGTCGCTAGTTATATTTACTGGTACGGAAAATACAGCTAAAGAGTATCAACCTATAAACATATTAAGAAGGTTGCTAGGTACGTACTATTTGGTATAGAACTGTCGTCAATTTCCTTGATGACACTTTGCCAGGCTTGACCTCTCGCATGCACTTCAGGATAGTCAGGATGCTGCGGGTTCCACAGGCACGGGTGTGCTCGCACTGTTTCTATAAACTTCTCCATATTTTTTATTCGCCCGGAGCCGTATCACTCGTATAATACGGAGCGCTGCAGGGCTAGCGACGTGCCTGCGTGCGGACTGGCTCTGCATGTCGTACGGAGCCCTCCCTTTACAATGAAACCGGTTTTTGTGTTGAACGCCGGCCAACAGTATTATAAAACCAGTTAGAACGCTTTCACACCGACATTACATTACCAACCCAGCTTTACCAACCATCTGTTTTTACCTGTTTTATTATGTAGGTAGGTACACAAATCTTATTCAAAGTAACCAAGGACACAACCATTCATTTGAGTACAAAGCAGATCCGTTAAACATGTGTAGCCTGTGTAGCCTGAGGTGAATACAAGTAATATAATATAGGCACTTCTTTTTTCTGTGTTCTGCTTAGTGCGTTTATTCTTCTATATATCTATACATCCATACATTTATATCTATACATCGGTACATATAAATACAATTGTAGTGTCTGTTTGTAATATTAAAATAACCGCTTTTTACACATATATACGGTACATATACCAAAATAACATTTTTTTAAATTTTTGTCTGTCTTTCTGTTTGTTCCCGCTAATCTCTGAAATGGCTGGACCGTTTTTGACGGGACTTAGGCTACTTTTATTTTACATTTTTTATTTGTTTTTATTGTTAAATAAATAACAGTAAAAAAACCATTCCGCGCGGACGAAGTCGCGGGCACAGCTAGTAATCTATATAAATAATAGTGAATCCCTATTTCCCTTGGTCACGGCATCATACGTGAACGGGTGGACCAATTTTGCTAACTCTTTTTTGTTGTGTTTGTTATTGTCAGGAGAAGGTTCTTATAAAAGAAAAAAATAAGAAAGTTGCGCGTAACATCTATATCTATATAGGTATATATGTATATAAAAGGCGAATTCAATATTCATGGCTAAGACAGGACAACGTCTGTCGGATCAGCTAGTCTACACTAATAAAATAAAATATCTATACTAATAATAAAGCTGAAGAGTTTGTTTGTTTGTTTGCTTGAACGCGATAATCTCAGGAACTACGGGTTGCATTTGAAACATTATTTCAGTTTTAGTTAACCCATTTATCGAGGAAGGCTATAGGCTATATATCATCACGCTAAGACCAATAGGAGCGGAGCACCAATGAAGAATGTTTCAAAATCGGGGGGATTTTTCCCTTTTTGCTTCCGCTGCGTGTGCTGCGTAAACGGTTAAAGTTTCGCAAAAATCATGTATGACAGAATTATTCCCCTTTAAAGTTCTAAAAAAAGTTCGCGACAGCATATGTCTATCTTTTAAGGTTGGCTCACTATAACCTTTTTTATGCTAACCAAATTTGTTCTAAAATAATGCATTATTTGCGAAGGTGTTTTTATAAACATATGTATACAATATTAATCCATAACCAAATAAATACGTTATTCATCAACAAGTCTTTAATTAAAAACAAAATTGCCCTTTTCATCATTCGATTTCAATGAATATCTTAGGAGATATCGCAGTTTTAAAATAACATCGCAGCAAAACAATGTGATATTATAAAGCTGACGAGTTTGTTTGTTTGTTTGGTTGAACGCGCTAATCTCAGGAGCTACGGGTTCGAATTGGAATATTCTTTTAGTGTTGGATAGCCCATTTATCGAAGAAGGCTATATAACAACACGCTAAGACCGTTAGGAGCCGAGCAAAGAGTCACGAATACGAAGAGCACGGGCAGGCGAGACGAGCGACGGGGTGGGTCGGGGAGCAAGAAATTTGACGCGAACGGAGTCGCGGGCAGAAGCTATTTTATAAATAATTCAATGAAGTTAGGGCGTTCGGACAAGTTTTTACCAAAATAATTTACTGTGTAAGTTGTAAATGTTGCCACAGTCGTGTGATATGTTCTATGCGACTTGTTATGATATCCGCTAGTGTCACGCTCTCCCGGTACCATTGGGCCTCTAGAGGATCCTGAGGTGAACCCAGCAGGTCGTTACGGCAGCGGACGGAGTAAGGCCTGCAGTTACGTACACTGCCAGATAAATGCACAAAAACAAAAGCAATTTCTGGTTTCCGATAAATTCCTGAGTAGGACCTTCCAGAACCCTAATTGCGTGACTCACTATCAATCACAATTTGAATTATTTTGAAGGATATTGCTAATCCATTGTTTCATATGTTCGAAAGATGTGTCTGCTCAACAAAGTAAGAAACGCAATGAAATATGTTGAGCTGTCAAAATGAAAGCGATTCCTACTGGTGTGTTATGAAATTACCCCACTGGACTCTGGAGTACATGACCTACGTCCTAACGCACTCAATATCATGCGAAAACAACTTATGCACTGACGAATGTTCTTTATTTCAGAAAAATGCCGAATTGGGTATATGCCTACTACTTAGGCATATTAATCACAATTAGGTATACCTATTAAGTTCTTAACATATGAATTAAAATAATTATGAAACACTATCATTATGTTCTAGTTGAAAATGAGATGTGTACTAACTCAACATTGAGTAAACGCAAAAAGCGCAATGAACATAATATTGTGGTCGAAGAAGCCGGCGATGACGGCAAGCAATGGGATTCAAAAGAACAGTACTACCGATTATCGGACCCAGTTAAAAAATCTGCTATGAATCCTGATATTTTTGAAGAAGCGGAGATGAACGTTAATGGTCATACTCATCATAGAGCAGCGAACGTTAATCATAAAAAAGAAACTACGGAATTGTGTGATACTAAACCACTGACTGATGAAATAACTAAGTCAGATGAAAGAAGTCGTCTGAAAAAACTACGTCATTTTAGGATTACTCAATCCAAAGAAAAAGAGTCTAGATCAGGGAACAAAAAGCCTACGGATAAAAATAAAACGAGTTCTTCTTTTAAAACGAAAGAACACAGAGTTCATAGCTCTGTGACAGCGAATACCAAGCGTTTAGATACCGATAATGAGAACGATGATGATAATTATGGTGAAGATAATATCGAATTTCAAGAATCGACACCAAAAGCAGAAAACGTTAAAGAATCGCCCGAGAGAGATTTTGCCGTTTATGAAATTGGTCGTCCAGAGCTGTGGTACACTGTCCACGTCCAAATGTTTGAAAAATTAAGTACCCCTGATGGGAAAACAGTATGGAATGACCTAACTAAAGGTGAACAAGCCAGGTACTTTCATGATAACTAACTTGTTTTTTTTACCCAGATATCTGATTCGATCGACGATATCTTTGTTTAGAGGTCCTTTTAATAAGAGTACTAAAATAAAAAACGTGGTTTCGAAGGCACTTACTACGTGTATCATTTCTGTTGGTCATTGTTCTAAATTTTAAATCGGGATATTAAATAAAAACACGTGTAATTCCAATAAGTTTAGAGAATAATAAGTCGTCTTTTCGCGTTTCTCAGGGGCAAAACTAGCTTGGAAGAAAACCATGGTTTACACAGAGAATACGTCTATTTAGTAACTTGTTACCTCCAAGAGCATTTACGACGGACGTCATGACGTGCAGTGGAATGTTCTCCCATGCTTCCAACATAGCAGTTTTCAGCTCCTGCAAAGTTTCGTGAGCTGGTTGCTTAGTTCGAACACCTCTCTTCAGCTCATCCTATTGATTCCATAAATGCTCTATTGGATTCATATCATCAGTAGAGCTTCTTGTTGGCCATTCCGTTACTGCGATACTAACGTATCACGTCGAACAACTCTTGCAGTGAGCAACTAAAAATAAACTAACTTAAAATTTACTTTAAAATATCCTCGTCCACTAAAATCAGCACGTAGCATCACATGAGCCTCTAGGGATTGATGAATGTTTCGGTCACTATTTAGTGGCGGAAAACGTGGTTCCCTTACACCCTCTAGGCCAGTTTTTCTTTTGGTGGTAATTCCGCCCCAGACGGTCCATGGTCCACCGCCATATAGCCGTAACTCACCGTCTCTTCAATGCAACATTGCTGAAAACGTTCTCCCTGTCTTCGGTAGACTTTCCTACGTCCATTGCTATACACCATAATCTTGGTTTCATCCGTAAAAAAACCTGGCTCCATTGACGTTGAGTCCAATACGAATGTTCGTGTGCAAACTGTAGGAGTGCCATTCTGTGAGCTCGTGTCAGTTTCGGACCGTTGGCTGGCTTAAGGGGTTTCGGGTCACGTTCTCCAAGTATCCTTCTAACAGTTTAGTCGCAAAAGTCAGTCTATGAAAGTCTCGAAGCTGTTCTTAGACCTATACTGAGGTCGGATGACGATTACGCAGGCTGGTGGTAAAGATAAACCAATCTTGTCGTGCTGTAGTGACCCGGTTCCGTGGTCCTCCAGATATCGATGGTAAATTCTTTGATCGGTGGAACGACTTGCGGAGGAAACTATTCTGTCTGCAGCAGCAGTTTATGGTGAAGATCATGTTTAGCACACAAAATTAAATTTAAATACAAAGTTTCGAGTCCATGTTACTAACCGTTAAAGAGTTCCCTCGTAAGGAGGCAATGCTGGCTGCAGCAGCAGTTCATGATAAAAATCGTGTTAAACTATCAAAATTAAAACTAACATACTAAATTTGGTGACCGTGCTACTACTACCCGTTGAAAAGTTCCCTAGCGAGGAAACAACGTGCGTCGCACTAACCCTGAGATTGTCAACTGGCTGTGCCAGCGTAAACCGGTTTATTCCAGTCTCGCCGAGTACGCGACAAGTCACGCAAACATGCCCCGCGTGCTTGTAGTAGTGCAACCAATTCGCGCGTTTGTATGAAGCTATGTCTCTGTTCCGTTTGGTTACTCATGTGCCAAAACTCCGATTTTCTTCTCTTTTCAAAATTCGTGAATTCAAATTTAGAACTATAGTGATACCGAAATGATGGCCAGTAAGTTTTAAAACTGCCCACTTATCTATAACTTTTTCTATAACGTATCATTATTTTGATGTTTTAGGTAAACATAAAAACGCACGATGCGATCGTTCGAATTAGGAGTCCAGGGGTACTAATCAACTGATGCTCCTGTTAGGTACTGCTGCTTACAGAAACATTAATATTCCAGCGTAAGTTCAAGGCAACCTGAATGGGCGGGCCAGGACATGAATGTTCGTTATCGTCCCGCTGAGTGGATTCCCAGAGATGAGTTCTCCTTACCTACGAGTAGCTTGTGCCTGCTGGCGCCAATACGTGGTGCTGACAGCCCTAGTTACACCGAAAACAACACAAACTTTAATGGTAAGGCAAATGAGTGAAACTCAGCATCTTAATCCTAAGTAATGTTATAAATGCCAAAGTGAATTGTTTGTTTGGCAGACCATGATCTGGGTTACGACATATGATACTTTTTATCCCAGTTGCACGTTTCCGTGGTATAATTTCCCACCTCCACTCAGGCAAAAGCTAGTAGGTAGCTAGATAGATACATATCTAAAGGTCTGAAGTTACGTACGAGTATGCGTAGGTAAATAACTCTATGTTGCTCATCACAATGGCATGGCGTAATTAATCTTACTGAACAGTTACTACTTAGGCACCTACGTAGATAATATGCTAATAATGTGGCTAAAATAGGGTTGAATCAACATTCACCCGTTTACTAGTGATCATCTTTCAGACATCCATCCTTCGTTTCCTGAGTCTTCTTAGCTAAAACTTTTCTCAAAGCGCAGCAACAGCTTAACTTGCTGTGATATACCTAATCCAAAACAATATTGAATTGTTTATAGGCATTTCTGAAGATGGAGGCTACATCGTTATTCCTGAAGAGGATGTGATGGGGGTGAAATATGAAGAGAGCATCATAAACAAACGCAACGATAATAATACTGACTCTGATTTTAGTCCTAAGTCTGAAGAGCGTAATGAGCAGGTGCATATAATGTAACAGTGGCGAGGGATGCAATAATCTCCAAACTAAGCCGATCCAAAAAAAAAAATACACTCACCGCGGAAGCAAGCTTTAAGTTTCTTCAGAAAATAAGTCCCCACGAGTTTGAATCAGAGAATTTTGTACGGAAGATTTTCCTGTGCGCGTTTTTTCAGTAATAGTTAGAAACACATACAAATTAATCGTACTTTGAATTATTGAACGGTGGTTCGGTGAGAGATGGGATTTCGAAAGGTAAGCCGATGGGAACCGGCTTGTATTGACCTTTCGCCACCGGTTGTGGTTGTAAATACAATTACTGTGTAAAGTTTATTTGCCTTCGTTGTGACAGTTCTTTATCAATCTCTTGGTCTGATGGTTTTTCGGTAACATTTTACAGGGACGTCGAAGAGTGGTTGTTCGAACATCAAGAGCTCTACTGAACGGGAATGAGGATAAAGTTAATATCGCCTACATAGGTACCGATAAATATCTGACACTGCCACATCGACGCCCGCACCGCGCACAAATAGATTTAGAAGTCCGAGCTGATGAAAACGAGCTCGTCCGTGTTGGGTACTTGCACATAATTACTTACAAACCATATGCTATATGGAGCAGTGGTGGCCTAGTGGTAACGGCCGCCACTTACGAGTTGTAGGTCATTGGTTCCAACCCAGGCTTTTCTTCGTGTAAATTATTTTATCACCATTGCTCTCAAAACGAAGGGAAACATCGTGAGGAAACTGGCATGTCCTAGGACCTAAAATTCGATGTCATGTGTGATCTACCAACCCGCACTGGGCCCGCGTGGTGGATAACGGCCCACTCCCTCTTACAGAGAGGAGGCCTGTGTCCCAGCAGTGGGAACATTACTGACTGATTATGCTGCACTTGTTAATACGATAATTTGACTAGTTTTTCACGGTTCATATGTTCGCAGTGCTGCTGGACGAATCGCGATTGCTGTAGCAGATAGCACGCGAAGAACACGTACCATTTTAACGCTACAGGTCGGAAATACGGGACTAGCGGCTGCACGATTCAGGTTCAAATCATTTTTATCTAGGTAACAAACATCCCTTATTTACTGATAAAACTAGTTGATGGACTTTCGGCTTCTCTCTACCCGTACCTGACTGTCAAAGAATGAACGAAACGAACGAACGAACTGTGAATATCAACCGGGACCGCGGGACCAACATCTTAGCGGGCTTTCTGAGGCACTGTGGGGTCTCAATATGTTATGGACGGTCACCGTTCTACGAACCAGCCGCGGCAAGCATAGCTTAACCTTCGATCTACCCGTGCAGCTGTTATTACTTAACCACGAGTCCTAAATAGCTAGCTTTGTAGATAGATAATTACAGAGTTTGTCCAGGGTCATAACACGGGACTGCGGGCCAGCTTTGTCCCAGCTGGTGAACGAGAAGACCAAACAATTGACGATGACCGGGGCGATGCTGATCCCGCCGCGGCATACACGGTCCTTCCGGCTAGATATGCCACTCGAGATTCCTGTTGATATGGCTCATTGTTCCGGTAGTACACAGCTTTATTTTACTAAGGGCGAATTTCAACAAACTTTTATACCTACCTAGAATAGGTCTTATCCTGAGAATAAATTTTGTATTTTTAACATAGTAGAATTGTCAGACGTAAATTTTATTATTTGGATAAAAAATATCAGACTTTGGTAAAATCAGCCCTATAAGTCGCTACACTGAATCGTCCGGCCTTTTTCGAAGTATGGTTTTTTGTTTTTGAGGGTGGGAAGCCATCAAATAACTTCTCCTGCTCTGGGTGGAGCTTTTACTGACTAAATCCCTCAGTTGCCTGTGTGCCAGGGGCCACGATATCTCTTTCGAACAACCTGCACTCCTGGCAGTTCCAAGTATGGTGAGGTCGGCTTCCAGTTTAACTGGATGCAAACGAATACCAGTATTTTACATGGAGCGATTGCCTTTCTAACCCCAAGAACCCATAGTTACTGGGTGTGTAGCGCGATACCCTCTGGGGAATATTCATACCCAGTTTATTATTTACTGAACGGCGTGAACCCTGTAAATCTATGACTACTTTTATTAAACGATAAGAATTCTTGGTCGCTGTGATTAACTCAAGACAACGTTTGTGTTCTTTCACCAGAGTTAGCTTACCTACTGACAGGTCATATGAGTTGCTTCATATCGTTGATTATTTTATTTGACTGTATAAACCATTTTTTTATTAATGAAATTTTCATTTATTGTTGGATGTTAGTTACTTGCATGTTATTGTATAGAATCAAGTTCTTCCAACTTAACAGACAGCTGTGCTGCTGGGGAGTTTGTTGCGCCACTTCATCCCAGCTAATGCACTAGGAAGTGGTGAAGGGCGGCCGTTTTTGGGGGACTGTGTTATGTAATTTTGACGTTCAAAAAGCTGACTCACAGCCTTGTTTGAATAGATGACTTTTGAATCAGATTTCTCCTTTTGTTTGATCTGATAATTAAAAAGTAAAAAAATGTAAAAGATTTTGATTTGGAATAGACAGCGCAGACTTTGGCTACGTGCTTGGCACTTTCAGCAGCTCCTGTAGCGTGCAGACAACAGGACATGCTATGCAAGATATTAAGTGCCCCATTGTTTGTGGGACAGCACCACATTTACACTCCAGGGTGGAGTCATCTGTGAATCTGCACCTGAGCAGGTTTGCTTTACATCGGCCTACCTGAGTCAGAACTCTATTTAAAGACTTCTTAAGAAGTCTCCTCCAACTATGTGCAGGTGCGAGATTTTCAGCACTTATAAGTAAGCTACTCCATACAACCCATAGTCCCTTGCAAAAGATAGCTGTATCACTAACGTCATGTTTCTAAAGTACTCTAATTATGTCGCAGTTGCGTTGGTGAATGATGAGGAGAAATCGGTGGCAGTTAGAGAAGTGGTTATAAAGAAGGGAGACCGTTGCTTCTGCGTCTGGCACTGTGACTGTGTCTGTCTGTGTAAGTTCACGTCGTTACATAATAACCGAATTGACAAATGTGTACAACGAGGATCTGCAACCTAATTGCGTAACACACGATTAATCATAATCGGTTTCATTTTGACAGTTCAACAATATATTCATCTGTTTCAAAATGAAACAATTTATGATTAATCGTGAGTTACGCAATTAAGGTGCTGCTGATCTACGAAACATCGCTTGTTCCGGATAACCTTTGCAATAGAGTCTTAACGGTGCAATGCGGTTTACTGCCAAACAAATATCTACATTGCTCTAATTGAAATAAAAACCTTCAACAAATTCGCGACAGTATCAAAGCAGTTTCGACTTATTTTAAGTTGTGGACGCATCTACGGCATGCAAACTACGCATCAAAGACCTGACGTCACACAAATCCTGCATCGCGCAAGCAAAGTTACACGACGACGAGCATAATTACACAACATCCCGGCACAACTAGATACAAAACGCGTCGGAGGACCCTTCCTTTTCTATGGAGGATGAGGAACTTGCAAAGAATACAAATCTGTTTGGAATGGATTGCATGTGACTGGCGGAAGTACCTAGCGGTAGATTTTTTACCAAACGGTTTATTTGAAATCAATTTCAGGAACAGCTTGCATAGCTTTTTACAACCATTCGACAGGCTTATAGTAACAAAATTTACACATTTCGATAACCTAGTTTGCCTGGCCAAGAATAGCAAGCAACTGTCAAAAGAATAGCGGTTGTCTATTTGATTTAAACGACAACATTTTCGGGTGCCGGATTTGTGCACAGCGTTTATAATAGGCGATGACATTGGTTGATGTTCAATTTGGTACAGTACAGAACCATATCGAATGGTTGTGAATAGTTATGTTGATGTCCAACTACTAAAATAAGCGCGTTACAAAAGTTTTTCTCAATGTAGGCATGCAAATGTTGCGAATACTTTATTTCGGGGACGTTATTTCCCCAAAATTGTTCTCAATCGCATTGGAGGATGTGTTCAAAACGCTAAACTGGGAAGTATGCGGTATTAATATCAACGGCGAGTACATCTCACACTTGAGATTTGGAGATGACATCGTCATACTGGCTGAATCGCTGCAGGACTTGCAGCAGATGATGAACGACCTAGTTGATTCTTCTGTACGCATTGTTCTCCGGATGAACTTGGACAAAACTCAGGTTATGTTCAACGAACACTTTACTCCGGGACCAATTTCTGTCAATGGCGTGCTCTCAATGTTGTTCAAGCATACGTTTAACTCGGGCAAACTCTGCAGTTTGGTAAGAACAACTTTGAGAAAGAGGCTAACAGAAGAATTCAGCTGGGTTGGGCAGCATTTGGGAAGCTTCGTCGAGTCTTCTCGTCGCGTATTCCGCAGAGACTGAAGACTAAAGTCTTCAACTAGTGTGTCCTACCTGTTATGACCTACGGAGCCGAAACGTGGACACTCACGGTACGGCTTGTCCATCAATTCAAAGTCGGCGAGCTATGGAACGAGCTATGCTCGGAGTATCTCCGAAAGATAGAATCCGGAATGAGGTGATCCGGCAGAGAACCGAAGTTGTCGACATAGCTTACAGAATTAGCAAGCTGAAGTGGCAATGGGCCGGCCACATTAGCCGTAGAACCGATGACTGTTGGGGTAGACGTGTTCTTGAGTGGAGACCGCGAATCGGCAAACGTAAGGTAGGACGCCCTCAGGCTAGGTGGAGTGACGATCTTCGTAGTGTGACGAGAATCGAGCTGAATGGCGTACAATTGGAGAGGCCTATGTCCAGCAGTGGACTGCTCTAGGCTGATGATGAGACGAAAGCCATCACTGTGTATACTATCTCTTTGGTTATAGCTGATGATCCTCGGCTGCTGTGCCGCGAGATGGCAGTATCCCGTCAGACCGCCGCAGGGCTTTCAAACCGCGACCGCACGCGCCACGCTCGCTCCGCTTGTTACAAAGATGCCGTCTACCTCAACCTATGCATCATTGTTACAGGCGTTATTTTCGCGCTGTTGGTGCTCGGTTAGTACAATTTAAAATTATCTACGTCGTCCTACCTACATGGGCGAAACCAGCTTTTGGTCTGGGGGAGCAACCAACCCAGTTTGGCCCAAATGCAAAAGGGCAAATTAAGAATTTCCTCACCTTAGTATGTAACTAAGTAATTTATCAGCAATGTATACCTAAGAGGCAGGAAGATCAGGTCCAAGGGGGCAGGGGGGCCAGCTTCTGCGAACCCTTCGGTACACCCATGCGGATGTTCCTACTTCAATTGACGAATTTATTGTGATTTATACACTGTCACAGTAGGTAAGAACTTCTAGTGACCGTATGTACCTAAATATTGGTATTTTGTCTAGGTACCCTAAAGGCGTTTGTGGGGCAACTATGGTTTTTTATTGGCACCTGGGGCTTAGAACAGTTGGTTCAAGTACCGTGTAAACTTGACCATTACCACGAGAGTGATATCAGTGATCGTAAGATTGAGTACGACTGTGAAGGCTGGCCTGTCCACCCGGACACCAGGGAGAGGACCGTTCGTATGTACAGCAGGTAATATTTATGAGCAACTGTAAAGCAGCGCTTTTTTATGGGACCTCATTACCTATTATTTAGACAAGCTTTAAGAGTCGGCCCATACCAAAACTACTCTACTAAGGCAAAACCATAAAAATTGTACAGCCTATTTGAACGTCGACTGAACGGAAGACATTTTGCTGTAAGTCAGTCTTACTTATAGTAATATTTCTTGCTTTAATTTTCAGACCCATGGAATTCTTCCTCAATGTAATATTCTTTGTGAGCGTCCCTTGCATGATAGCATATGAGGCGGTCAAGCAGTTGTGTTCACGTTTTCGAAAACCGGAAACGGAAGCTAAGTGTTGCCCGGTGTCAAAGAACAACACTAAGAAGTGTTTTAGCTCACAGGACATGCAGGTACAAAGTGTTTGACTTGTAGTTTTTCTTTCTTGTTAACAGTAAGGAATTGCACTTGTAAGTACCTATGCGTAGTGTCTCTGTCTGCTTTTGAGTAAAATGCGATTGGTCTATTGTTTTTGTAGATTCTTTTCTCTTTCTTGTGGTTCTTCCTACACTTTCGAGCAATAGTAAAGTGCAATTCCTGACTGTTTGTAGGCAATGGCGACACGGTGGCGACGGCGCCACGGAGGGCTCCGTAGGTGGATGACACCTCAGGCACAGGAACTCTCCAAAGAGCTTTGGAACAAGGGCCTCTTGCCGGCGGCTAAATGTGAATTTGTGAGATCTGAACTTTATGATATGCATGTTAAGCCCGCGTTCCTACGGACATAATAAAATCGCGGCGGAATTTTTTAACGCACTGGATTTTCAACGCACTGCGTTGAAGATCGAACACTGTTTTTTCGACACGCTGTAATTTCAAATTCAAATGCAAATAAAATTTGTGATGACGAATTGTGGTTACTCGGTTACTGTGTTCGACACTCCTGTGTCAGGCAGTTGGGGCAGAGACTGAATAACCAATAACAGTGACGTATTTGAATTTGAAAATGCACTGTCGGGCGCACAAACAGATTGTTCGGTTTAAGACAGATTCTGGTGTGGGCAGATTCTTGTTACGGCAGATTCGTTATACCTACGGCAGAAGTAACAGTACTGACATAAACCATACAATTTGAGTAATGATATATTTAAAGTTAATTTCAAACTAAAAACCTTAATATAGGAACTTGGCAAAAAGATTTCAGAGTAAAAAGGCCCTAAAAGGTATGATTTAAATGGCTTAACTATGTAAATCCTCCGTAACAACAGATTTCGCGTCCAGGCCTGATCTTTTTATACCATAACTTATACCTCCTACAGAACCTTTTGTAAATTTTATTTGGTAAATCATTGTAATTGTAGGCGTGTCCGTTTCATTGGCGCGGCCACGGCGTAATTAAAAAAAAAAAAAATTACCAAGATTTTGTAAAAAATTGTAAAAGTTGATTCCCAAAACCATAAATTTGTCAAAGTTATGGTTAAAAAGTTATATGGGTTTGCACCTGGCCGCGCCATTGAAACGCGGAGAACCGTGCGGCTACGGAGATCTTTAAAACTAAGTGTTGCAGAGACCTCAAATGATATGCTGATATGCTGAATTCATAGTTTCATTTAGAATCCTTGAGATATAATTTCTTACACAATAGGTGGAAAGTTTTCTGTAAACAATAAACCATGGTCACCCTAACGAAAAATTCAAAACGTATTTTAAGGCTTTATAAAACAAAATAATGGAGTTTTTGGCGGGGTCGCGTTGGAACATGTCGCACGGTTTTTTATTTTCATGAAATTTAGTGAAGTAGCGAATAAAATTGTATAATTTTGGTAGTGAATTATGCAATTTAATTACGTGTGAGTGCACAAGTGTAGTGAAGGTGAAAATAAGTGACTAACGTGGACCTTTCGTGTTCCCCCCAAAAACTCCTAACAGGTTGTGGTAAAGTTACTACCGCTTTACAATAACTTTGACTTGACTGACTAAAGACGACTATGACTGTTTTGTAAATTAGTGCCCGATATCGGGCCATTTACTTGATCAAAAAAAATTACTTGACACTGGCTAAATGCACAAACCGTGCGAAGCAAAAACCTAAAAAAAAGTTTTTTTTTTACCTATTATCGGTAGTTCTATATATTTAAAGTTGTTGTTTACAAAAAAAATCTCGCTACTACTTATTTTCTTCGATAGATAATCACGACTTATTTCAACGCAATATCGTACTACAGCTCCTGAAATATAAACCTAGTATTTTTTGTTGTATTTTTACTGATTTTGACAAATTCAAATCTAGCTTTTATAAAAAACTTCAGACGTCTACGATGTTTTTTCAGCGAGATATCGGCGATATCGTGTTTTTCACCGTTTCAATGGCGCGGCCATGGGGTTACAGTATTGCATCTCCTAAAATGTAGGCCTAGGATTTTTCTATATTTTTACAATTTTTTTACAAATTCAATCTATCATTTACCTAAAGGTCAGGTCTCTGCAACGCTTAGTTTTAAAGATCTCGGTGGCCGCGCGGTTCTCCGCGTTTCAATGGCGCGGCCACGTTCAAACCCATAAAACTTTTTAACCATAACTTTGACAAATGTATGGTTTTAGGAATCAACTTTTACAATTTTTTACAAAATCTTGGTATTTTTTTTTTAATTACGCCGTGGCCGCGCCATTGAAACTGACACATTGTAGGCGAGCTGCGAAATCAGAGCGGATCACTCCACACGACTTGATTTTGATCTGATCTGACAAGACTAACCGCGTCCGCTATCTGACGAGGATTTATCAGATAACTTAAGACTAAAGAGACCACATGATATCGTTCCTGATCTGACCAGGCATCAGATCAGGTCGTGTGTAAGCCCTTTTATTAAAACAAATCGTTTTGCAATCAATGCACACTTTCGTATATAATCCTTACATAATACTTCTGTAGATGGCTGTAAAATATCTGTATTATCAAGAATCTACCAAAAAAGAAACTGCCGTAACAAGAATCTGCCCAAACCAGAATCTGTCCTAAACCGAATAATCCGCACAAACTGGCCCAGCTATTATGTTTGCTCAATGAGTTAATGTTGAGAATGCGAAGATTTCGAAATTTTTAGAATTTCGTTTGATGAAACTTTTAACACTCTGTATAGACAGTTTACACTATTTTAAACTAGATGATCCTTTCTAAGTAGTTAGGTTTTGATACGAAATAATTATAAATAAGTTTCCCTAGTGGTTTGTTTTCTAAATTAAATAAAAATGATTTTACTA
Source organism: Polymixis lichenea (assembly GCA_949091785.1). Taxonomy (NCBI): domain Eukaryota; kingdom Metazoa; phylum Arthropoda; class Insecta; order Lepidoptera; family Noctuidae; genus Polymixis; species Polymixis lichenea. The sequence continues at coordinate 12,174,325 of OX420933.1, read as the reverse complement.
GGTATACTGGTAAAATTCGAACAAAAGTTTACGTTACGTAAGTGTCGTATTAAAAAGGCCGAACCAAGACCGGGCGGGGGCCAAAAAGCCAGACATGTCAGGACAAATCCAGGCGATTAGTAGGTAAAGCTGAGCACTGCACACCTAAACAATACATTAGTTATGTGTAGTTACTTGTTTGTGTAGCTATTTGATGAAGCTGTTAACAACAGATGCGGCCGCTTCTCCGTGAGGTTCGGAAGCCAGAACCTTTGCCAGACCCGGTCGTTCCCGACGCTCACGACTCGTGCCCAGACTCGGAGCAAGACGACACCGAATACGTCATCACTCAGATGCAGAAGAGTCGTGAATCGCTCTCGGTATGGTTCTTTCACCAATGTATAATTTCTTCATTCAAAATATTTTATTACACATAAAAATACATAGACACTTGAGAAACGTCAGAGCCTATTAGGTATAGGTTCGTGGTTTCAATTGGTCGTTTCCTATGAAGAAAATCTGCAAGAAACTCCTGACTGCGTCCAAGGCCGTTTTCCGAATTAGAAAAATAGCGCTGTGAGTGCTCACATCAATAATTTGCGTTCCGAGTTAGATATCGCAATTGTGACAGCTAAGAACTATCATTTTTGTCAACAATACGGAACGCTCGTGAACGCGCTAACAGTGCTCACTCAACGTTAAAACCTATCTACACCATATAAAACTAGTATACAATACACCACAAATTTCGTCTTCCTATTTGGTAAGGTGGTGACTCTAGCCAGAAGAACTATAGTTATCAGTCATCTTTTCTATGACGATTCACGGGACATCGTTATCGCGCTCACTCCATTGCCAATTCGGAACGGGTGTGAGCACGCTCAAATCTATATTATCGTCAAGACCCATCATCATGAGCATATTCACTCGGTGTGATTAAGAGCATTCATTCTACGCGGGCTGGCAACAACGCATTTATAGTAGTTTTTTGTGATTATTTCATTTAAATACAAACAAAAGTACTATTTTTTTCAGCCAAGCACTAGATCGTTGTTATTTATAATTATTTTTAACATTTGCTCCTTAAAAACATTTAATCGTACTAAGTAATGCAAATAGAAAATAATGGACGGTATGTCGATTTTTATAAGTAAATACCAAAATAACTGTGAAAAAAAATAGCGTACAAACTTGAAAATACCAACGATCTAGTGCATGGCTGAAAAAAAAAACTTTTGTTTGTTTTTCATAAAACAATCACGAAAAACTACTATAAATGCGTTGTTGCCAGTCCGCGTGGAATGAATGCTCTTAAACAAAAAGGCCAGCCCAATACCTTCCCAATACCTACCCTATTCCAACATATTTACGCTACAAAACGCTTGCATCTTTTGCAGATTTTGAAGCAAAAGTCAAAACCCTGACAGTTATGAAAATGTTCACAAAACCGACATAGAATATTTTACTAGCACCATATTATGTAGACCTTTAATACTCATTAATATTATTATATTTTACTGAAAACGTAATGTACCTATTTTTACAAATCCTTACTACTAGTATTTGTAGGTACAGAGGCCAGCACATCAGGCTACTCCAATCTGCCAAATTTCTTTGATAGATTTTCTACTTTATTAGATATTACACTTATTACTCATGTTTAATTGGGAAAATTTGACAGTTTGGGGTAGCTTGATGTGCTGGCGTCAGTACTTGTAAGAGAAAGCTTTAGCTATTTTCAAGTATGTATGAATGTACCTATTTATTACAATACTGAATAATGTTGTAGGTACACAAGTGAATAAAATATTAGGTACCTACTATTTTTCTGTGTTTTTATTTGCTTGCAGGTAATTAAGTAGATAGTAATCCATGCAAAAATACAAAATAAAGCCACGAAGCAGCAGACCTTGTTTTTAGGCGACTGCGAAAGACGTAGTTATGTTTTTCACACGTTTCTATGTAATTCTAGTTCAATCTTTACAACGAATGGGCCAAAAGCGGATGTAGTGTGCGTGAGCAGGAACCTAAGCGATTCCTTCAGTTTGTTCAGGGCGCTTAGGGAGTGAACATACTAAAACTCCTTACTTCTAGGAGATAATCTGGAGAGGGGGAGAGGTGGGGGCAAGGTACCCAAATTTGGGTTTTTCACTTATATCTCAAAAACGGTGCGCCGCGCCATAGGGAAAGTGTTCTTATACCAAATTAAAGCTCATAAAATTCTTCATAAATATACAAATAAAACTTACAGAAGCAATTTTTTTTTTAATTCACCTTGTTTGTCATAATAATTGTGCTAAAGTCAAAAATCATCAGTGAAGTGGCAGTGATCTTTACACTCCTCCACTAACGGTGAGGTTGAAAAGGCTAGGAAGATGTGCTTCCTCAAATGGTTTGTGGCACTAGCAAGTAAGACTTTTTTTATTTTGTTGATTACGGGGGAAATCCTCATGGAAGCCCTTCCCAGGGCGGAGGGGTCTGCCAGACTCTTACTGACTAAAACCACCCCGGTGTTCCGTTTCACACTTGCACCGGGTCGGGCTGCGATCTAATCCGACTTCCGCGATAGTGCTCCGGCTAGTGCCGGCCCGCCAGCAACAGGTCACTGCCGACTCCTGAGATGAGAGCACGACGTGGCTCCTTCTTAGCGGCACATTCTGCCAGCGTGTGCCGAGCCGTGTCCTTCCGACAGTCGACGCAGTGGTGACACCGAGCGTCCGGCTCCCTGTTTATGCGACACAGGTACTTCCCAAAGCAACCATGCCCCGAGAGCACCTGTGTCACCTGAAACGACAGGGAGCCGTGCCTCCTTCCGAGCCAGCGCTCGAGTACCAGCCGGACCGCCCGCGCCCCAATGGTCCAAATGTCGTTGCGTCAGCCACTCGCCACGCGCCCTCGAGTCCACGCGCCACCGATAGAGTGTCGCGAGGACCTACGAGCAAGTAAGACCTCCCTCAACCAGTAGCGCTTCCAATCGTTCATGAGATCAGTGGCAAATAGTTATTAAGCTTGAAATCAGCTTTCTCTCACCAACTGAGAGCGCAGCTTAACAGTGTGTCCAGCGCACCTACCGGCTACGACGGCTACCACCAAGTGCAGCAGTGGCTTGGGAATGAGTTGTGGCTCAAGAGTGGGGCTGGAAACATATGGGAGACACCCTGGTTCCAACAACAACAGAAGATTCACCAGCACCGGAAATCCTATTGAATACGATATTATACGAGGATTGTGGTAGGTAGTGGTAAATGTGGATATATAGGTACCAGACAGCATTGCTGCCGGCGTGCCTCCGATCCAAGGGACTTCCAATACGTTCCGACCTTATGCTCAGCAGTAGCGCTTGCGACCACTATACCAGCTAGGTTATAAAAAAAACCCGACTAACTTTAGTTAGTCTATCTATTTTGAAGAAAAATTTTCATAGTTTTTAAGCAGTCTGATGCAGTTGGTGGTGGCATCAAAATAACTGCAGGTTGCTAGAGTAGAATACCTACTTTGTTAGTCTGCGTTAACGTTTAGAACTTTCTATTGCCAATTTTTTTAATTTTTTTAATGTTTTGGTGGTTTTTGGATAAAAGCAAAGTTGTCATTGTCAAAAATGACTTAACTAAAGAAATGTCAAAGTCATACAGCACAGCAGCTGATTTGATGAGTGATCGTGTGGCATCGATTTCGTTCCTTAGCGGCGCAATCTTATCTTTACATTATTATTTTTAGAAAGCCATATCTTCCAGTTACGCAACGCATTAGGCTATGTAAGTAATGCGTTTAATACTGAGGCCGATAGTTATAGCTAGGAAGGCGCTGCTGGCGAACAGGAGCGTCGGCGTGCAGTTGAAGCATCCATTCACAACAGGTACGACGCTCGTAGCGCGCGCGAGCGTGTGAATACTACCGATATATAAATACGGAAGGACCTCGTTCACGGTCTATTTTGGAAACGTGCCAGTTAGATACGAAGAGTTAAACTAAACATACAAACTTAATTCGTGTTTTTAGCGTTAGTGTGGCGAGCCATGGAGGATAAAGAGGCTTTGAAGAAGAGATTGACGCAGTTGCAGTATCATGTTACTCAAGAAGCTGGAACCGAAAGACCGTATACAGGTATACATTTATTTCAATTATTTCCCTTAGCAGAAACCTTCATATTTGAAGTGTTTACATAAAAATTTCAGAACCTTGTTTATAAATACTCTATTGCATTCATCTTATTTATTTATTTCTAATTTCAATGTAAGTTTTAAATACCTTACAAAAGTATTTCGTTGATTTTCAGGATGTTATAACAAATTTTATGAGGAAGGCATGTATTGTTGTGTAGTCTGTAGACAAGATCTATTTACCTCTAAGACTAAGTATGACTCAGGATGTGGTTGGCCTGCATTCAATGATGTCCTCGCCAAAGAAAAAGTTACCTTACACAAAGACGCAAGTGCAGGTATGTAAAAACATTGCTACTCTATGTCAAGTCAGTGTAAATATGTGACTAAAAGCATGGAAAATAATGGTTTTAAGTTATATTCTAGCTGATTCTGCTATACTGTGTGTCTTGAATATAAAATCATTAACAAATGGATAGAAATTATAAGTGATTTATGTAGACCTACTAACTTATTACCTCTATAGTAAGTCACAAATACAAAAATCACTTTAATATTTGTCCAAGCTTGTATACATAACCTTAGCATTCATTGAAATGAACACTATGGAACCAATTTTCAATGCCATTCGGTAGCACACAGAGCATTCAACATAAAAGACTGGCAACAATAGCTTTTCCAAAGCAGGCCTCCATTCAAGGTTGCTGTCAGATTCCTTCCACTATTAATATCCTTGAGTTCAATTTTAGAAGTAAATGACAGAGTAAGTAAAGTGTGCTGTATTATCTGCATAAAAATATCAATGCTGAAATAATAACAAAAAATTAAGTATGATAAAAAAATAGATGTTTATATAAAATTAAAATGTCACTTTAATATTTCTTGCACATTGACCATGAAAGTCATACCTACACTGGCATTTATTAATAGAATTGGAGACCTACCCATTTCTATGACAAATCATGGCTTCTGCAGCAATATCACAGGTGCAATTTATGTATTATTTTTATGTACTTTTGGGCTATCTTTATTTATTTGGGATTGAGAAAAGTAGTAACTAGATTTGAAAAACCATAAAACATTTATTTTGGGTTATATATTACTTAGCATAATTGAATAGTAAATAGTAAATAATTTGACAAATATGCTTCTTTGCTCAGTCATTCAAAGTTTGTAATCAAACTACAAGTCATGGTCAATAGTATGTCTTTAAACCTTATCAAATACCTGATAACACATAAAATTTCATCACAAATGATATGTTGCAGACTATATTGTGAGATTGTGACATCTACCCTCATGCTATCAGGTTACCTTGAGCAACATACTTATATAGACATACAATGCTAATTCCATATCTTGATATGTTGCCTTATACATACTTTGTGTTGTGATCATGACCGTGGCCTTCAACTTGAACAACTACTTATATTATGTTTAGCACATTACAATAGTTTACAATGTTTCACACAAAATAAAAAATGAGCAGACTAGTTTTTATTGGTCCTCTTTTTATAATTCTGTTGCTCGGAAAGGTAAAAATCGGTAGGTGCAAAAGTAAAAAAACTAATTCACTATGAGTCAGCCAATTAGGTAGCAAGTATACGCTATGATTACGTGAGAAGTGAACTAAATATAGAGATGTAATTAGTATTTATTCTATTAGCCGAAGCGCGAAACTCCTATGCTATCTTTTAAATTTATCTGTATCAGCCAGCAAGGCAGGCAGAGTCCTATTATTACTAATTTCTTTCTTGATTTAAATAATGATTAGTGTAGGTACGTATATAAATCTAAACTAAGATTATTAAGGAGAAAAGTTTTTGTTTTGTTTGTTTGTTACGTTTTCACGCTAAAACAGCTGAACGTATTTGGATTAAATGTGGCACTTGGTCCACCACCTTGACCAGCACCCTAATTGCGTAACTCACGATTAATCATAATCTGTTTCATTTTGACAATTCAACAATACTCATTGCGATGATTACGTTGTTGAGCAGACACATTTTTCGGACATATGAAGCAATGGCTTAGCACTTTTTCAAAACGAAACAGATTATGATTAATCGTGAATTACGCAATTAGGGTGCAGGATTAGGACATAAGATACTTTTTATCCCGATATTCCCACTGGATCGAGACTTAAGCAGGATACCGCGGGGCGCAGGTAGTAAAAATAATATAGTCGTAAGTGTACTGATTATAAACTAAATGTTTCAAACTCATCTTTGTAGCAACGCAGTGGGTGTCAGAAAGTACGTATGTAGGATATAGTTATGATTATGATGCCAGACCACGAACGTATTTAGTATGTTATTACTATTTAACACAATATATTATTATACAGAGAAAGTTTGATATCCTGTCAATTCCTAGCGCAATGAATATTATTATGAAAATTGCTCTCTTGAAACAATAGTGCTTGTTATGCATTCTTATGTTTCGAATACCGTATACGTATGTTATCATAATCTGATATTAAAACAAGTATCTAGACCAGTAAGGTTGACTCTCGACTCAAGTCACTTCAGGGTTAAGCAGGCCTATTTAACGGACTTGACAACCATCGTAATTATTTACTTCTTACCAAGTATACTTCGCGGCAAACTTTATGGCGGCTCTGAAGTGCGCTACTCGCTGCGCAGTACCCCACCCCTCAACCCCGCTGACCCATGAATTTGTTACTGCGCAGCGACTCGCCTCGTGTTCCGAGCCGCCATACAATTTGAATCGAGCTGTAGTTGAAGATAACAATCAGATGACAGGTGCCATGGCAGGTACAAATAAAAAACTTTGACTTTGGCCCTTTCCAAGGTATTGGTGCTCGTAACTTCCGTTGTCACGTTCCACCGATACAGGTTTCCCCATGACTCATTCACTCACTATTAAGAGCCATATTGGCTCGCACTGCAGTGACACCGTGACGGACCACGTCTTAATAGGTCGTATTCGTATATTTTTTTTCAGAACTATGAATAACACCACATTCAATTGAATTCCATACAATTCATTTAGCTTGATACCGTTTCAAACGATTAATTTAGTTTTGCTTACATAATTCGAGACCTTAATCGCATGCGAAAAGATTAACATACCTACCTATCAGCATGTGCTTTGGTTTTTGCTGTTTGACAGGCATGAATTACAAATTAATGTTTTATTAACTTGTACATTTAAACAATTTGTTTGGCGATACCTATTTGAATTTTATTAGACATGCCCCAATAAATTCACAAATCAAAAGTAACTACCCTATTTTTTTACATAACTAGATAATTGATATTTTAGAGATAGACAGATATACTGTATGCAGATTGTAAATATGTACTTATTTATACTTACGTATTTTATTTATGCCCGCCATAAAACCTGGTGTTGGGAAATTGGATCCTGGTGCTAATACATTTTATCTTTTTTCTGTCTTCCCTATATCCTTGACCATCCTCCGACACAATCCTGACTCCACAACAAATGTAAGTCGGCCCTGATTGGTAATCACTGGTTAACTACAATTTGATGCTTCGTCTATCTACGTTTAACTATTTGGAAATGCACTGTGTGTCAAATCGTTGCTCATCACACAAATTCGCCTCACTCGCAAATAATATCGCAATGTATTCATGCTATTTTACATCATTCTAATCTCGTTCACCGCTCTGGTTGGACGACCACAAACAATACACAAATTATCACACAATTCAATTTGGATGCGGCCGTAACATTGGGTTACTGCATCATTCACTACATAACTGTTACACGCCTTTTTGTGACATCACCTTAACCGTTCTGGAATGCGCATGATAAATAATATGCATTTGTCCACGCAACCTGAACTGCCCCGTCATGTCCCGTCCCGTCTGTGCTCCTCCTGGATGGCTGCCGACCGGACTGCACCGCGCCCGCTGTGACGACGCGCCTTCAACACATCCTCACGACACGAACTCTGTGAACCTCATCCTCGGATATTCATGTCATTCATTGTTCAATGTGAAATGTACATAAACGGCTTTTTGGTGAATGGACCTGGTGTGTGAAATAAAGTTGGAGCAAATATATTACTGGTTTTAACACGGCCAGGTTTGGTGCGAACTGAGGTGAGATGCTCCAAGTGCTCCGCTCACCTGGGACACGTGTTCGATGATGGGCCCACGCCCACACGAAAACGTTTTTGCATTAATTCTGCCTCCTTGGACTTCATACCTGCTGAAGAGAGGAAAGACTAATGTGTCACCATGTGAATAGTCATAACCAATAAACATTGCCTTGTTTGTAATTGTTAGAAAATGCTTTGATCAAATAATTCGGCTGAATTGTATACTCAAACATCAGTTTGATTTTAAAAGATTTAATTTGCTTCTAAGTAATCAGATTTTGAATACTTATTTTTATTTTATTGTAAAATATAATCTGAAGATTGTATTTTTGTACGAAGTTCCACTAGAGAAACCCTGTGCCTAATAAGCACGTGTCGACGGTTTGCCTTTATTTTTGTAAAGTCGTATCAGATTGTACTATGTATATCGCTACGAGGCAGCTTTTTATCAAGAACTTTTTATCTTTTATTTTAAGAACTCTTTCTGTAATAATTTAGTTACCATATCGAGTCATTGTTGTTATTTTTATTGTACTTCCACACCAAGAAATCTCCTATGACAGGACAGAACTTCCTATGAGTTACCAAGTGCTACGAGGAGCACCCCGGCAAGGGAGTTTAGTTAAAATGATAAAGTGGTCTTGGAGATTATTTTTGGTGAGGACCTTGATTTGTTATTAATTTATTCTCTACCATTAAAATAGGGGTACTTTGAACTCGAGTACAAAACTTTGTTCATAGTAGCTGCCGATTATTTATTAGTCACATAAGTATAGGTATTATTAATAAATACTACAGTAAATATATTTTGTAACTCTCAAGCTTGATTTTTATTATTGTGTATTCAAGTACAGTGACGTCCTTCCCACTGCTTCGATAATCGACCTTACTAATCGATTGGTCCCTTATTTAGCAACAATTGCGTTAACCTAGAGCGTGTCGAATCGTAAGTGGCCAATAAAACGATTAAGTAATCATGGTGAGTCTTTTATTATAGTATGGTAGTAGGTAATTTATATGCACAAGTTGCTCATAGATGGCACTGGTGTTTTACAGCTGTCAAAAAACATGAAAAATGTTGTAACCACATTATATGTCTTGTTCAGTTACCTATTACAATAATTAATACATTTTTAACTTAAACTACGTACATAATTACAGTTACTTTCTCAACATAACATTCTATGCATACAAATTCATCTTCATGATCACATTATGTAGTTAATACACTTCTTACAATATTTTAGTAATGTACATAGATACTGAATAACTTTGTTCGAGCTCTCTTGAAGTTTTTGGCTAAAAATTTTACATTTCTACATTATTGCACAATTTGGTATGGGTTGGTGCAGTCAGTATTGATTGTTGTGAACTTGTCAAAATATAATCACTTTGCAACATCATCATGAATAAAACATGTAGTTTTAGGCCGTATTTTAGTGATTGATAACCTTATCATACGAATTTGAATACTATCTACATTTAACGAGTCTATTGTGCGAATTACTTATAACTGCGTTTTAATGGTCAGTGGACGACATACTTTTTTACCCTTTGAAATTAAAACAAATAAAATTTATTAAAAATATCCTTTTACAATAATTAAAATGTATTAAATATACAATCAGAACGTCATTAAATACCAATAGACTCTTTGACATTGTTTAATCAGCGGCTCTAGTGTGAGTTTCATTTAACCATCTCGATCAAACTCATGCAGCGAGTTCGGCATTTCGATTGGTCCGTCACCAATCCAGGGCCAAACGGAACGCCAAACGCGCTCGATGCTTTTGATCGAGATGGTTAAATGAAACTCACACTAAGGCTTCAGTATACTCAACTAAATTGACGTTTTGATAAATGATTCCAATAATTGTGTAAAATACACAAAAATAATATAAGTTTGAAATGACAGCAAGTCATACATAATGCACCAACCTGGACTGCACAGATTCTACATAGCATAAATTGGTCACGTTCATATTGTCAATGAGTAGTTCTACTCGTCTAATTTGTGTCTGTACAATTTACATGAGGCTTGCCTGTGGAGCAGCCTCCGTCACGTCACATGCGTATCATACACGCCTCCATACACTCACGCCACTCTCTCACACTTAAAATAGTGAATACATATCAAAATAAAACAAAATTTAACAGCGTCTGTCGGCACAACCTAAACAGTAAAAGCAGAGAGACATCTTGCAAGTCTTTAAAATAAATGTAAATAAAATACTTCACTGATTTAATACAAATAAATGGACTTTACGGAATCCTATATTTCCTACTATTGTCGTAACAATAATGCGTAATGACGTAACTCTATCGATAAATGAATTATCTAAGTCTATTATTTATTAAAATCTATTGTTCTGCACACATAATTATTTATTCCTTGCTCTATAAATACTTACTGTTTGTGCCATAGAGGAGACGATCACCGATATATTTTCTCTTTCTCTTTGCTAATATCAATCAGCTGAATAGACTTTATAAACTTAATACTATGTAAATGCTTCACCTCATGACTAACAATAAAATGCTTTTCAAAAATGACAATGTAAAATAAAGATTACGTCACGCGTCAAATGCCTAATGAGAATATTTTTGGCGTATTTCTTTAACAGTAAACCACGTAAAATAATCAATTTAGAAGAATATCGAATTCTGCTTTACCAATAATAATAAAAATATAATCTCAAAAACGTAAATTAGAAGCCATAAGCGATTTGAAATAAATTAACAATTCTCATACATAAAACTATCACTAATTAGTAACTATCGAAAGCAAATAAGCAGCGAAGCCATCTGTGTCTCGTTAGAATTAATACGTGATACAAAATTATACGAACTGCACTGAGTTTACGATTGAATGCTTAGTATGAACCAATCAATTATTAAAATATTTCGAAATAGGAATACAGATAAAATACAAAGAAATGAAAGTCCCATTCAGTCGTCACCAGTCACCACGCGCGACGTCGCCGGCGAGCCGCCGCGCGTCGCCGCCGCGTGCTCGGCTCTGTATTGAAGTGTTTCCGACTACTGCCTCAACAACTATCATCACAGTGAACAAGCTGAACCGATACTAACGTAACGCCTCTACTGTACTCTACTATTTATACTTTACAAGGTCGCCTAAACATCTGCCAGTCTTCGTTTGCAGCTATAATATTTCGTATTATTTCAAAATTCGTATCTAAACTTCTAATATCTATCTACACTATCCGATCTTACCGTACGACAGTCAAAAGAAACACGTCAATAAGAGATCACCTCGCTAAAAAAACAATTAATATCGCTACTACTCAACACTACGATGATTTATAGTTAGTGGACTGCACTTTTATTATCGATCGCTTTCTTGTAAAAATATTACCTCTATTATATTCAACGGGCAGCAGTTTTACATTTAAAATAGGTATTGCTCTAATAAGGTTTTCGTCACGGATGACCACTCGGTTCACAGTCGAGTGGGTCCGAGCGTGTAGTCCACAGAGGCACTGAGGGCGCTAGTGTCGCGGGCGCGCGGGCGGCGCCGCCGGCCTGCGCTAATGGCCCTTGGCCGCCTCCTTCGCAGCCATGATCAGCGGCGTCAGCGACGCCAGCGGACGCGCCATTTTCAGGAAGGGGTGCTGGAACAACACACATTCAAGTTATCACTATAGTTCGACTTTTAATTGTATTCAGTAACTTGACAGTTAAAGGATTACCAGATTTTGACAAAATAATAGATAGTGAAGTGGTGTAAGAATGAACGACATTGAATGAACTTGTAATAATGTACCTACATGCATTTTTTATGTTTAAAATTTAATAAGTTGTCTTAAAAACATGATATGCGCCATTCAAAATTGTAGAATTTGTTATATATTTTGTTTTTCAGTAGTAAGGTAATTTTAATTAGTTTCTTTCTGAAACAATAAATTATTCTTGTATTCCAAATCTTACAAATGAATTATTTTTAAACTTTTATAAATAATGAATGAAAAAATAAAACCATTTTTATCATTCGTTTTTTACGCAAAATCGTTCATTACCTCAATACTTATTAGTTTTAGTATGGTAACATTATTTTTCTTTGAACTGTCAAGTTACTGAATACACTTAAAAGTAGAACTATAATTAGGAATAGGAAGTCTAGTGATCACAGCTGCTACAACAATTCGTTACCACTGCATTTGCCAAACCTGATTATTAAATTATCCTTATGCATAAATGCTGCTAATTAAATAATCCTCTACTGCCTCGTTGGTCTAGCGGTCGCAAGCGCTACTGCTGAGCACAAGGGCTTGGGTTCGGTTCCTAGGTCGAGCAGTGTTAGTGGGTTTCTCTATCTGCAGGCTTAGCATGACGCTTTCTATTTCTACTCTACTGTAGAATAGAAATCGCTCGCCTACATTTCTCGGTACAAAACTGTCAAGTGTCTATACGCCATTTTTGTCTACTCTTTCGACGACACGACAAAGCGCTTGTGTACGGTTCTCGTGCTAAGCCTGCTGGAGTTTCTCAGGATTTATGCCCGGTCAATGAGAATAAGCTCGCCCCTATTACATGGGACTTAAACATAACTGGTGAAATGTGGGTGTACTAAGGTACACCTCTGGCCAATCCTTCGGGAAATAAGGTGTGATGTTATGTAATGTAGATAATCCGTGGAACATACCTCCTTACTTCGTAGCTTACATTATGTAAAAAGATCCGTACCTTTAGTAAATCGAGTGCAGTGGCGCGCCTCTCGACGTCCACTTCAAGGCACTGGTCGAGGAAGTCTTGGAACACTGTGCTGAGCTTCTCCTTGTCCTTGATGTCCGGCTTGCCGTTCGTCGCTATTAGGTACAGCGCGCGCAGCGGATTCTCGTTCAAATATGGCGGCTCACCCTCAATCATTTCGATCGCCATTATACCCAATGACCATACGTCCACCTGTAAAGGAGTCCGTTTGTAGCAGGTAATCTCTACAAATACTGAAGGATCTCACAGACAGGCGCGACGCGATATTGATATACGAGTCTACAGGGGGAGCATTGAATCGATAAAAAAAAACTTAGAACAAGAGAGATTTTTTTGCTTCCAAGTATTATTTTACACATAACATAACTAGTAGTGACTTTGATGGGGCCCGCAAGGGCCGATGCCTGCCAGGGGTGCGGGTTGTTCGAAAGAGATACCGCGGCCATTGGCACACAGGCAACTGAGGGAATACGGGTGGGTTTTAGTCAGTAAAAGTCTGACACGAAGAGCGGGAGAAGTTATTTGATGATTTCCCACCCAAAAAAAAAACTAGTAGTGACTTAGCATAAACAATTGTGTTATTTGATAATAAAAAAATATTATACTATAGAGTGGTGAAGAAGTGTAAATGGAATACACGTGGCATGAGATGCTAATAGACATAAATTACTACAAATTAACACCTTTAAAACAAAGCATTTACGTACCAGCTACCCATGTTTGCAAATAAATAAACATTTGATTTGACTTTTGGAAATAATGAAGATCTTAAGGACACAGGCATGTGCGGTCCGAGGGGGCTGGGGAGTTCTAGGGGTCGTGACCCCCCAAAGTCGTAAACGTAAAGCTTAAAATAGTAATTTTACTATTAATATGTAGGTAGTCTTTGTCTGTGAACCCCCCAGTCTTTGGCTGCGACCGCGCCTGGACACAGGCCATTTTTTTCGCGTACATCATCCTTTTTCAATCGCTTAGAAACATGCTTTACAAGAGCGAGATAGCAATAAAGATAGCTTTCAAGCGCCTGCACTCTTGCCTATTATCAGGCCGATACTTTTTTTCTACGGACAGAAAACTTTGGTTCAGCCCTAAGTAAACATTGCGTAGGTATAGTGATGTAACGAACCTTAGGCCCATACTGCTTCCGCGTGACGACCTCGGGCGCCATCCAATAAGGCGTGCCGACCATCGTCGTTCGTTTGTTCTGTTCAGGGGATATTTGTGCACAGAAACCGAAGTCAGCTGTAACATTAATATTGTGTTGGTTATTTATTTTGATGGATCGGATGGGAGACGACTGTATCGTTGTTGTAGTGGTCGCAACACGAATCCTGAGCATAGACTCCTGGGTACGATACCCATGTTGTTTTTTCGGTATACCATAACGAATTTCTCAATAGTAGCCCGGAATCTGGATTTGTTTAGCTTATGGTAATAGGCTCGCGCCCACATGGGACGAGAACACGTCTGACGTAATGTGGGAGTACTAAACATATAGACATACCTCGGCGAAAACAGGTGTTTTATGTTGTAGATTCGGTACTGTAAAGCTTAAAATCCAACTAAACGCACGAGGCTGACGGAAATTGGTCGGGCTGCTCCGACACTTAAAAAATCCTCCTACATCTCTTTCATACATTTGTATGAACCATCGCACACTACAGGCGGCCCCCCTGGCTGCAGCTGCGTTTAGCTTAAGCCCATGTTCGCACGTACGTATTATTATCGCGCACTGAACTTTCATCGCTCTACTAGGCGCTAAGAGTTGAAAATCCAAGTGCGTTCTTCGTCGCGCTGGGATGCACTCTGTTAGATTGTCAACGCTCGGCTAAACACCGAGTGCTGAAACTCCAGTGCGCAATAAAATTCAGTGCGCAATTAAATCCAGTACGCAATAAAATCCCGCTTACATATTTTGAAGTCCGAGCGAACGGTCGATAATCGACTTAGGAGTTTAGCACGTCAATCAGTGTGCTTTATTTTAAACTGGTGCACCACCAGTGTATACATTTTATATTAATTAATCAAAGTTATAGGCTTATGTATAATTTAGTATTGCAATTTCGTATGTGAATGTTCACATACTAAATTGAAACAGCATCTTCAAAAATTTAAGAAAATAAAAATTTAAATCAAACTGGTTTCTAAATTATGTTCCAGATGGTATAATACTCACTCAGTTTCACTTGTCCATCTAACCCGAGCAGTATGTTATCCGACTTGATGTCTCTGTGTATGACGTGGTTGGTGTGCAGGAAGTGCAGCGCTTGTAGCACCTCGCGGCACACGGCGGCGATCTGACCCTCGTCCATACACGTCTCCGTCACCACGTCCGTTAGAGATCCACCCGCTAAGTATTCCATTACTACCCATAATTCCTATAAAAGTAAAATGGAATATGTAAACCGCTGGGTCTAGCTTGAAATTTTTCATAAAAGTTCTTCATATACATAGACGAAAGCGAATAGGTACTTTTTTAAGATTTTTGAGAATTCAGTTCCCAACAGAAGATGAAAGTTTGTGTAGAAGTTATTCATTTTTGGAATCTGAGAGTTGGTACTGAGAGTTGTGTTTATTTAGGAGTATAAGTTAATGGTGTATTTTATTGATAAGTTGCCATTGGGAAATTACATCGAAAACACGGCTTCTATGCAGATAAATCCAAATTATAATTTTAGTGGTGGTATATCGTGATGCGTTATTGCGTCATTGTCTGATGCGTATAAAGTTAATACATAGGCCGTTAGTAGATTCACATTATTCTCGAATTTAGTGACGTCAACGTCCTGTCATGTGTTAAATTACACGTGTCACAAACTCATACATCATAATAAATCTGACGTTAAACCAGATGGTAAGATTTGACGGTATTATTCTTCACCATTTTACCATTCGGATAAAGAAACTTGTTATATGAAGGGTTATATAACAAGTTCTTTTACCATTATTTTTGATTCACAAGACCCCAATATGAACTATGGCACATTTTTTTCTACAGTGTGCCAAGAATTCAATAAAGCATGTCCTGTAAAAAAACTTACAATAAACCCTAAACCAAAATTTAGCGAATGGGCCACAGCTGGCATTAGAAAAAGCAGAGATATCTTATATAATTTGTACCACGAAAAATCATTGACTTCTGATCAGGCCCTTCATAATTATGTGAGAAACTATTCTAAGATATTCAAGAGTCTACGCTCAAGCTAAATCAAAATTATATAAGTAACAAAATTAATATTTCTAAAAATAAAATAAAGGCTGTGTGGCAGGTAATTAACAAACAAACTGGAAAAACACAACAGCGAGATCAGAATGAGTTAGCTCTAAAAATTGAAAATGAAACCATTTCAGATAAGTTAAAAGTTGCTGAAACTCTACAAAATTTCTTTACCAACATCCCAATAGAGGTTACGAAATCGCTACCCTCATCATCTGTATTAGCTGAACCTCTTCTTAAAGAAAACTTCAGTAAGGATATTCCAAATTTTGAATTCAAACCCATTTCTATTGCCACAATTAAAACAGTATTTAAAAGTCTTAATACAAAAAACACTGAAGACTTATGGGGGATTTCCGTTAAGGTTCTTGAAGGTATCATTGACACAATTGCCCCTGTCCTAACAGGCATATTTAATCAATGTTTAGACAGCGGTACGTTTCCTGACTTAATGAAACATAGTTAAGTAGTACCAATTTTCAAATCGGGTAGTAAGACTGATCCCTCTAATTATAGACCTATATCTGTGCTTCCAGCATTGGAAAAATTTATGAAAAAATCATGCTAGACCAGGTGTTGTCACATTTTAACTCAAATAGGATTTTACATAGTCGACAGTTTGGTTTCAGGAAAGGTAGGTCGACGACTGACGCGGGAGTAAAACTTATCAGTCACATTTTGGAATCCTGGGAGAAGTCCCAGGATGCAATTGGCATTTTCTGTGACCTCTCAAAAGCGTTTGACTGCGTTGACCACAATACACTCATCTGTAAATTACACCACTACGGAATTCGTGGACGTGCAGCTGATCTTGTACTTTCCTATTTATCAAACAGGCAGCAAAAAGTAAATGTTAACGGGGCAACGTCCTCGGGGTCTCTAGTTAAGATGGGCGCGCCTCAAGCTTCAATTTTTGGCCCTTTTTTATTTCTAGTTTATATTAATGACCTTCCTTACCTGATGGCAAACTTCTCGGACATAATTTTATTAGCTGATGACACTTCTCTTATTTTTAGAATAGATTGAAAAGATACGGATGTCTTACATGTACACGATAGTCTAGCTGTTCTCTCGAAATGGTTTGCGGCGAATAATCTTTTACTCAATGCGAACAAAACTAAATGTCTTAAGTTCTCATTACCAAATGTACCCCAAGTAGGTTTAAATTTAAAACTTGATGGCAAGAAACTAGATGCTATTTCCGAAACTGTATTTCTAGGAATTACTTTAGATTCAAAATTGCAATGGGGTGCCCACATTAGAGCTCTCTCAAGTAGATTAAGCTCAGCTGCTTACGCAGTAAGAAAAATAAGGCAGTTGACTGATATAGCCACAGCTAGGTTAGTATACTTTGCTTATTTTCACAGTATTATGTCTTATGACGTTCTGCTGTGGGGATCGGCAGCTGACGTAGATTCAGTTTTCATTTTACAAAAGAGGACAATCCGCGCAATCTATAAAATGGGACCTCGCGAGTCTCTTAGAAACTCTGCCTTCTCTTTATATCCTAGAAAATATCATGTATCTTCGCAAAAACTTAGGTCTTTTCAAAAAAAGATGCGACTTCCATAATCTAAATACACGTAGTAAAGATGAAATTGTGATTCCAAAATTTAGATTAAATAAAACTAGCAAGTCATTTCTAATAAACAGTATCCGCTTCTATAACAAGTTGCCAAAGTCGGTTACAGAACTTGGCGATGGAAAGTTTAAAACTCACATCAAACGTGTCCTTATCAAAAAAGCATATTATAAGATAAAAGACAATGTTGAAGACCGGGAAGTTTGGCATTAGTTCTTTCTGCACATGTGGCTTCCCTGGTAACTCATTAACAGCATAACTATGTGAGAGTCTATTAACTGCTCCCAAATGACAATGTTAATTTTTATTATTTTTATTTTTTACACTTTCTGACATATTCTCGTCATCTTTTGACGTTATACATCACTTCCAGTATCAACTATTTATTAGTGATTCTTATGAAAATCATGTCACTTGGTTTAAATAGGTTGATCTTACTAATGTAGATTCTTTTACATATTGTGAATGGGAGAACGTTGTAGGCCTCACAGACATAGATTTATAGACGATTTTCTATTCTTTATTTTCATTCCTCTAAGTACCTGGTACTTATTGACAGGCCTGCACTGTCCTCCCATACCTATTATAACTGTAATTTGAAAACATTGTAAAACCCAATTATTTTTAAAAGAGTAACCGTGGAGTTTCTTGCCGGCTCTTCTCCATAGGAAGCGACAAATTGGAACCGTGCACCTAGATTCTGACGTTTCATAAGTGCCCTTGCAGGTGTATGTGAAATAAAATATTTTGATTTTGATTAGCCATGAGCTAGCTAAGCAGCTCGGCTAATATGTATTGCTGTGTGTATCTATCATTTTGCATATCTACTTTGAACCATAACCAACAGAAAACGAAATAAATAGTAGCAATAATTGAGTTGTGGCGTTATCTACATCGCCACATGCGAACTACGCATCACACTAACGCCATGACTAATCAAGCAGGGCGTAAGCAGAATTTGACGCACAACAAGCATATACAGGGTGTTAAAATTACACCTTGTATATGCTAGTTGTGCGTCAAATAAAATCAGCTGTTCCTTATATTTTGACGAGTTATGCGAACATAAATGTAGGGAACAGCTGATGTTATTTTCGCGATTTCAGGTTTGGGCCCATAGTAAAAGTTGTTCATAATGATGACCCCTTATGAGGTTAACGGTGATTAAAATGACACCTTGTATACAATGTCGCGACGTCGATCGTCGAGCAGTTGGCCCACCAGACACATCTGTCTGGTCGGAGGACGACGACGAGCATATACCCAACATCCCAGCATCAGCCGTCGGGTATTAGCCAACTAGATACAACACGCGTCGGAAGACCCTTCCTTTTCTATTGAAGATGTGTGAACTTGACACCCTGTTCCACATACCTCTATAGATTGCTACAAGGATCTAGGCGTTTGAATGACATTGACAGGGTGTTGGTAAACATTTGTTCAAATTATCACAGAAATTGTATGAAATAAAGAAAATGGCGTTAGTTCCGAATGTTCTGATTATGCCCATAATCAGCCTATAATGTTCCCACAGTTGGGACAAAGGCCTCCTCTCTTCACGAGGGAGTGGGCTGTAATCTACCAAACAGGCACAGTGCGGGTTGGTAGATGTAACATGTCTTCGAATGTTTGGTTCTAGGACATGCTGGTTTCCTCGCGATGTTTTTTTCCACACGCCCAAAAATCTTTGCACTGTTGAGTACAATGGTACAAGGATTTTTGGGCGTGTGGAACAAGTATGTCATACTCACTTCATTAACTAGATAACTGTCCAGATAGTTGACTACATTATTGTGTTTGTTCTCCCGCATGACGAGGATCTCATTGATGATCAGCTCTTTCTTCGGCTGCTGACTAAGGTTCATTTGTTTGATTGCTACTTCCATACCCGTTGACGTTTCTATCGCCGTATACACTGTACCTGACGCACTGGAAAGGAAGGACAAAGTAAATTTTGAATTATTTCAACACGGCAGAGGCGTTATTTCAGAAACATGTTTGTCATCTTTTTAACCAACTTTAAATAACGGGATAAGTTATGCATTTGGTGTTGTTTTTTTTTTACTTGAACTTACCCTTGGCCAATTTTTTCCATTTTGGTGTATTTTCTATTGGGGTCACCAACACTAACAATAGTTCTTAATTTCTCTAATATTTCTTCATCAGTCATTTTCTTTTTCCTTTGTTGCTGGGCTGTTGCTCTTCTGTGGAATGGAAGATGTTTCATTTCATTTTAGTTTTTAAGTAATTCGAGGATAAAGGTTCCAGCAGCGAGGTGTCAATTTTTGTAAGAGAGAAGCCGAAGCAAAGTCGGCTTTAAGTTACTGACTTATCAATAAAAAATACTTACTATGATGCTAAAATAAATATAGGAATGTAAAGAATTAAATAAAATAGAAATTGAACAGCTGAAAACCAAATAAAATGTGCAATATTCCTCCGTCTCGTTCTCGCTGACGCATTTTTCTACATCTGTCTCTGTCATAACCCGTTGTACAGGGGCTTGCGCTAGTCCTTATCAAGCGGTGCCACGTGACCTAAAGCGACATCATTATGGGATCTCAGTTATATGAATTTTTAGTTCCCGATTATGACGTTTTGGCGCCGAGTTTTTTTTTCTGTTATAATACAAAGTTCAAAATAACCGTTTTTGTTGTTTGAATGTTATGATAAATTAAAAACCTGTAGTGTAACTATATTTTATGACAATAGTAGCCACTATTGATGTGCCATTTGTTAATAACGATAGATTTGCCGATGCGAATCCCCGAAGGTAAGCCTACCGGCTTAATCGAATCGTGTTATATGGTGCTCTCGCCACTGAAAGGTTCTCGTATAGTAAAAATAAACTTTATTCAATGACACTGCAATGAGCTCCACAGTTTTAGTAACCCAATATGTATAGAAATGCAGTTCTTTTTACAAAACTGACTAATTAGCCCTGTGCTAAGTTGTTGATTTTTGTATTAAGAACTTTACCCAAATCGAAATAAAGTTGGAAAAGCACATCGCGTTTTGTAATAAGACGGAGTGGGTCCTGTTAATAACCGCCCACAATAGTGAGCCGTCTGCCCGGCCGGCTATCAATTGCAAAATGATGTTGGGACTGTTCCACAGCCTGTGGAGTAGCGATGCATATTTCTTACGCCACATCTAAGCCAGCGCGTGCTTGGGCAAACAACGCTGAGGCACTACAAAAGCGCGGCAGTCGCAACAAAATCCTGACTGCGTTACCTATTGCAGTGATGTATAGCTTGTACCGAAACAGGGAAAAAGGAAGTATAAGCTGGTAAATTCTATACCCGGTATCGGTGTTGGTCTGCGCGCCGTTGGGAGGCGGCGGCGCGTGCGGGACGTGCGGCACGTGCGGCGCGTGCGGCGGCGGCGTGTGCGGCGGCGCACCGGCCGGGTTCTTGTTGCGGTCTAGCACCGCGCCCGGCGCCACCTCCGCTCGACTGCAGATCTATAGCAACAAAACTGTTTTAAAAATGGGTGTAAAAAGACGCTTAACGATGCCCAGAGTAACTTGTTTTCCTGTTATTGCGACTACCTTTTTGTATTGGTGCATATACTTTTTTCTTGTTCACAAAACAAATTTTAAATGTTATAAATTTACTTTAAATACCTCCACAACTCCTGTACCATTGCATGCACCCGTATTACAATATTTCGTTGCGACTTTTCACACAATATAAAAGTCGTTTCCCAGCAATATGTTTTGTTCAATGTTACTTACTTTGATGTACAGAAGGTGTAGACATCGGCTATACGATTGGTCTTATTACACCCTGTATGTATAGCTTTAGAGATGTTCTAGTCTGAAATCGCTTATCCAAATTGATTTGATTTGTTTATTGTCGTCACCAAATGACTTAAAGTTGTTGGCTTCTTGATAAATTAGGTACCTAGTACTTTTTGAGAACTTGTTTTCTTGTTGATCATTAAAGACCGTATACCAGAATCAAGAATGTTTTAACATCAACTGCCTTTAGCTTTCTTAGATATAAAACTTAAAATTTGAGGAAACCCAATATTGCATTATAATGGTAGCAGGAAATATAACATAGGAAGTTTGAATTTACAGAACCAAAAAACCCATAAAAGGAAAACAATACCAATGACTAAATATTAAAAAAAATGGATACATAAGTCAGCATAGACCACAGTAGCATCAAATCCAATCCGATAACAACGGAAACTAGACTGTATCTGTTTCCCATACGGCTGAAACTGGTATAGCAAATTCAACACAGTCCAGTATCTATTTATCAACTTGGTAATGGTTGGTGACTTACCGAATGCGTGGTGAGGGCAGGATGCGGTACATGCGGGGGAGACGCGGGCGCGGGGGCAGGCCGCGGGGGCGGGACCTCTTCCTCTTCAATTGGTTTTGTGTACTGGAAACCCACTTACACTTGAATACATTGCTAAATGAAACATATTGTAATAAAAACTCGATCAATAAACGACTCGATGGGAAGAGCTGATCCCGCGTCACACGCCACACGTAGTTCTTTGATGTATATTGTCCATCTCAAAACAAAAATGGGCTCTCCAAAGAGGTACTATTTTTTCAATCCTCGTGAAATTTCAGCGAAGTCGGGGACTAGTGCCGTAAGTTGTGTGTGACGCCCGATACCGAAGAGTATCGCGCTCCCAAGTAATACGTACAATACTCTTGGTGCGGTCGGGTCGAGAGGGAGGTGGCGGTGGAGGTTCGGGGTGTTCCGTATCCGTTGGGGTGGACGACGATGGACTGCTGGAGGAAACTCGGGATACTGATGATCCTGTAGACACGATTATCGAAAGTAAATACCGGGGCTGAGATGATATATCTTCAGGTAAAAAGGGCTAAAACAATAATGTGTTCAAAATGGGATGAAAACGTTATACCTGTTTTTATATGGTATTATATTTCTTTTTGGTTTTAAAATGGAAGTAATTTAGTTGACAACATGTACCTGAGTGTGTCGTATGCATTTGCGCTGATGTCATATATTTTGAAGGCGGTGGCTGTGTGGCGGACGCATCGTACCACTTGAGCACGTCTAGTACTGCCTGAGGGTTGTTTTTCTGCTCTTGTTTGCTGATGTTGGCGGCCATGAGCAGCCGCGCCCACGCCTCCGGCATGCCCTTAGAACAACCACCACACAGTCAAAACGGGGCATACTCAAGTTAAAACAAACATGCAGAGTTCAATCAAAACTTCTATGGTTTGTAGCCATTTATAAAGCGTATGTGCGCTTGTACATGGAGCTAGTTTGAACCGACTCTTGTGTAGTTTTCACACATGGCCATTGGCCTCCCAATCGACAATAAGTGAACATGTAAAACTACCGTGATTTGACATAAATGTATGTTCTTGCTCGTACAAGCGCAATAAAATTTACACATTTGTTGAACTGTAAATTGTTGTAAGAATAAATAGATCAACAAGTTTTAATTAAGGGGGCAGCCCCAGGGTACACACGAAATTCAAATTATCTTACGTTTTTTGCAATATGCAGGTCAGTGACAGGCTGTAGAACAAAATATGATTCACAACTGTAACATGATGTATTAAAATTTACAGAATAAGGTATTACTCCCATTTTTTTTAAATGGGTAGGTAGGTCTTAATTAGATTCTAAAATATTAATAAACCAGTAAAAAACACAACATTTTTATTAAATCAATTAGTGAAAAATGCATTTAAATTTTACATTTACAAATTTCGCGCGTAATTTGACGAAAACGCTGGACGCAGCGGACGCCATATTCTCTGTGGGTATGACGTCGGCTTGCTGTGTACACAAATGCGCTGATATTTTGTATGACAATTGTTTATAATTTAAAAAAAAATGAGTTATTATTCTACTTATCGTTGGTTTGCTCCCTGAATGTTAAGATATTATTTCAATAAAAATTACTTTGGTTACGAAAATAATAAAAGTACAAAGTTGTTCAGTTGATTAGTTTAAAAAGCGGTATTACGTAATAACATGGCGGCTACTATTTCATGGTGTTCAAGAACAGATTAGACAGACAGAAATTTAGTTTGTTATTTCATGCACTAAAACTAACATTTTCCGAATGCTTTTTGCCTAAGCTATCTCAATAATGTATTTTTGAACTTTTTCTCATATAAAGTAAAATACCCTATTATTTTATTTCATTAAGTTAATTTAATCCCATTGAATGACTTTTTAATGAAATAGTCATTCAATGGGATTTAAGCCATATTTATGACGGTCGGGAATTTACTTAAATCAACATACAGCCTGACCCTGACCTGCAAGCATAGTGCAAAAACGCAAGGAAAATTGAGTTTCAGGGTCTACCTTACCGCCTCCACCTTAAGTAATAGATCATGCAAAATGCTTGTCTCAATACTCTTAAAATGTGATAGGAATAGATCCACTACTGCCTGCAATATTAAATTATCAAGTAAATAGGTAGAAAGTTTTTATGTACACAACATACATTACTAAAATTTATAGTTAACAACTAGGAATAATGAATGGTCTCCAAGCAATTTATCTGTGAAATATACTAAACTAAAGAAATTACTATTACTTAACATGATATTATACCTACATAATTATTCTGTCATAATTTTTGATCTACGGAAGTATGAGAGACTAAAGCAGGAACTAACAAAGATGAATGTTATTAGTATTTCATCCTACAACTAAAGGTATTATACAGATAGTAGATTTTGCATGCAACACATAGATTTTGCATTTTACACGAAAATAGAGTGAACATGAAAAATAAAAACAAATAAATAAAGAACATAAGGAGTGGGTGAACAAAATATTAATAAAAGTGTACATTATCACATTATGTACTTCAACAGGGTCTAATGTGACAATGTACTAAACATATAATAATATAAGCTATTACTTACTGTCATAGGCAGCTTGAAACAAAAGCGGTAATACATGGAACTCAATTACATGATCTCATTACTTGTTCCTTAAGGACTGTTTCAGATTTAAATACATTTTATTACAAACAGACAGCTAAGTCACCATCACACAGTTTTAAACAATGATGGTCTATAAACATTCCATGGTGTTAAGTTTACCCATAAGTCATTAATTCTAAATATAGGTACATTCTCTAAAATAAACATGCTTGCATTATACTTTTTAACTAATTATCAATAGAATATTTAACAATCTGGTAGTTAGTTTTAATTAAACATTACATTATTCATTAGTTTTGAATGCTGCTAAAATTATTTTTATAAGGAGTTTGATCTCAAGTTACAATTCTCCGTTTGCTATGAATTACTTGTAACAACTAAGAATAATCAAAATGAAATGTCAAATAAAAATACTTGATATATGCCATTTTTAAAAGAAAGCAAAGCACCAAAGCTGTGAGGCATTGTGTTTAGGCAGGAAGCTCACTCTTTTTTATTTAAGATATTAATTATAACATGGGGGTCTGGGTTAAATATTTGTTTGAAAAGGACTTTAGTACAAGTCACAATTTAGTGAAAAAATATGCATGTTGCATCAAAAGTGCATTAGTGCAGCCTGGTCTAATCATTATGAATAACCATTTTTTTATTGTTTAAAAATCTGTATGATCTATGCATTCTCATTTCAAATTATTATAAGATACTCATAGTGCCAAAATTACAGGACTGTAATTATCAAATAAGGTTCTAATTACAGTCAGTCAAGGCCTAAAAATGTCCACATGACAATATTAGTGCAATGAATATTTGTATATGAGGTATGGGTAGGTACACTGATGTGTCATGGGTTTTCCCCGGAGACCCAATATGGATGGAGGTATATTTTTTCATGGTGACTATTATCAAAACATACTATAAAGAAAAATACTTTAATGTTACTTACAGTGAACTCTCCTGTGACTGCATCAAAACCCACATGGACCGTATGTTCAAAATTTGTTGGGTAGCTAATGTTAGGTTTGTTGTCATTGTGAGCGGTACTTTTAGAGCCTTTGATTTTAGCTTTCAATGTTTTCTTCTTCCTATCACCAGCATCATCAGGTTCTGAAACAATAAAAAATAACTGAAGAACCACGGTAAATGTATTAATTTCATTTTGAAATCATGTAATAGAGATTTGGAGTAGTGAATAGACCAGTACAAGCAATAGGCCCACGAGGTTAGTCCTTAAAGACACTGTGATTCTAATTGTTGTTCATTCATCTTTTGGTCTTTCTATTGTTTACAAACTTATTAACACAATTAGTTCGAGGATACAATACATATTTAAATTATACATGAATTAACTGGATAGCTGCCAAAATTTGTTACCTTTTGGAAGAGGCCTCATGTCCACTGAGGCTACTGAGTCGCCACGGTCCGTGGCGCGGTTGCTAGTGAGCCGTACCGGCGGCGCAGGTGGTTTATCCTCGTCACTCGACATTTCGTCTTCTTTTGCCCGTTCTACATGCGTAAAAAAAGATTCGACTACTACAACAAGAACTTAACAAGACACTGTTATGTACGTTTATACAGAAGCTATCAACATTAGAGAATATTTCAATAAACGTAACAATATCCTACAATATCGTACATCGTACCAAGAATGTATCATCAAAGTATCACGCTACACTTTACATCCGAAGCTAGGTACATTTTCATTATGATTTATGGACACAACAAGCGGGACTTTTGACAAGACTTGACAGTGTGATAAAATAAAAGTAAAGTAAGCCACAATATTACTCATGGACGCGCCCCGCAAAGGTTTGCAAATGCGACAAAAAGATATTGGTTGAATATCAAACACTAATTTTTCGCTTACCTGGAAAATTATAGAATTATAAGGGTCGATGAAATAATAGTATACGAGCTTTTATCACATTTCAATTAATCACAACACTTAAAAACACATATTTTCTACAAAACTTAATAATTTAATCATTCACACACATGAAACGATAGCAGTGATGACTAGAGCCGCCATTACACTATAAATTAGAGGAGTACTACGTAATGAAATTTTATGACATTTGCGACACACACAATCGACTAACTAACTATACATACAACCGAGCCTTGCTGGGCCGGAAAAATTACTGAAATGCATTTAGCAAAATGGTCTAAGAGTACAAATCACAATGCAGTAACGAAACTTATCACGTTCATGACTTCATGCTATAAAATGTCGACTTTCTATTTGCATTGTTTGTCGTTACATATTCTATCCTAATTTTCTCTATGGCAATGGGGCCGATGTCGACAATTTGCCAATATCAGAGGAGGACAATTCCCGTAATTTTGAGAACGTTCACAGTCTGGTCTCAATCTGTCAAAAATACCTCGACTTTCCCTACTACTTGTGCTGTTGTGTTCTGATTGGTATCATAGTTTTAGTTTTAACTTAGATATAGTGCTTCTGGCTAGAGTCGCCACCTAACAAATAAGAAGAGTGCGGAAGATTTAAGGCGAGGTGAGCCGAGCGCGGTAGGCATTTAACGCTTACCTCAGCCCCCGAAACGAGTAGCGAGACGTAACTAGTTACGTTATGCGAGCGACGCGCGCGCCAGGTGTGGCTGGCGGCCGACAGCAGTATTAACTATGTCACCGAATAGAGCAATACAGTAGATCAACTTGAACTGATTACGATTAGTAAAAGTTTATTTAGTTTTACTATTCTAGTAAGTGTTTTTTAAGATAAAATAAGTTGCGGAAATTAGATTTCTTCATAATATAACGCCTGTATTCTTTCAAAGGGGTTGGGCAGTGGTGTGTGTATTAGTAGCTCCGACCACGGTACGTACCGAGAGATGAAAATCTAACAGTACACCACACTGTTAGTTTTTCAACGCGCTGAGTTGCACTGTGTTGGATTCTCAACCTTCGGCTCACTCCCGAGAGTTGAAAATCCAGCGCGCGAAAAATCCCGCCGAAATATTATTACGCCCGTGTGAACGTGGACTTATATTTATTATTTTTCTTTCTAACTGAGTTATGTGTTACCTGTCATGGTTTTCGAGGCCGCTGATCAAAATGTAAGTCCAAGGTACGGCTTCGAAACTTTTCGAATTTTCCATCATAGGTGTCTTTTTCAGGGTTTTTGGGGTCGCTAAAGCCGATGGTGGGGTCAAAATGAAAATACAAGATGGCGGCTGCGAATATTTTCGAATTTTCCATAATGGGTGTCTTTTTCAGGGTTTTTGGGGTTGCTAAAGCCGAAGGTGGGGTCTAAATGAAAATCCAATCGGCGGCCAAGAAAACTTTAGAATTTTCCATCATGGGTGTCGTTTTCAGGGTTTTTGGGGTAGCTAAAGACTATGGTGGAGTTAAAATGGAAATCCAAGATGGCGGATGCGAAAATTGTTGAATTTTCCATCATGGCTGTCGTTTTCAGGGTTTTTCGGATTGCTAAAACCGATGGTGGGGTCAAAATGAAAATCCAACCTGAAAAAAA
The DNA here is from genome assembly GCA_949091785.1 of Polymixis lichenea. NCBI lineage: Eukaryota > Metazoa > Arthropoda > Insecta > Lepidoptera > Noctuidae > Polymixis > Polymixis lichenea. The sequence continues at coordinate 12,146,220 of OX420933.1, read as the reverse complement.
TTTCAACCCAAAAAATTTCATGGTCGCCATCTTGGCTTTTCATTTTGATTCCACCATCATCTTTAGCGACCCGAAAAACCCTGAAACCGACACCCTTGATGGAAAATTCAAAAAATTTCGCAGCCATCATCTTGGATTTCCATTTTGACTCCACCATCGTCTTTATAATAAAATAAAATAAAAATAAAAATAAAAAGCCTTTTATTCCATGCAACATATAGTAAAGTATTTTAACATAAAAAAAAATATGCAACAATTCCATTTTAATGATTAAGTAACTGAGTTTTCTTCTTAGTTTTTCTTTATAGCTAAGTATTTTTCTTTTTCTTTTTTTACACAGTAGTTTTCATGCATTTATATTATTATGTTCAATAAGCAAAGTATTAGTAATTATAAAAAAAAAAACATTTGGTTCCATAGCAAATGCCTACTATTTAAATTTATTGCAGTTAATTCATTTTTGTTAACACATTTAATTTAAATCAGTTATTTAAAATTTTATCTAGCAATATTTATTCGTTAGTAATTTTTTTTTTTTGTTTAGTAAATTAGTAGTACTCGTATATTATTGAATTAACATGGACCCCTCTCAGGTAAAGGCCTCCTCCAAGGCTTTCCATTTATCTCTGTTATTTGCTGTCAATAACCAGTTTGCTCCTGCGGTCTTCTTTATGTCATCCTCCCATCTCATGTAGGGTCTCCCTACCCGGCGCTTGCCTGTCGGGCCCTTCCATGTGGTGACATTTTTGGTCCACCTGCTATCCGCATATCGGGCGACATGGCCGGCCCATCTGAATTTCAGTATTTGGGCATAAGTCAGCGCGTCAATTGCTTTAGTGTAATTTCTTATTTTTGAGTGTCGTATTTTGTGGATTTTCTTAATGTTCAGCATACCACGCTCCATTCCTTTTTGGCACGAACTAATTTTGTTTTTAATTTTCTTCGTAATCTTCCATGTCTGGCAGCCGTACGTTAGGAAGGGTAGAATGCATGAGTCCATTGTTTTCTTTTTAAGCTTTATTGGCATGTTACTTTAAAATACTTCTTTTAGACTCCAGTATTTGTTCCACGCGTTTTTAAGTCTGCGTTATATTTCCATTTCATTACTATTGCTTTCGAAACTAATTTGTTTACCAAGATAGATATATTGGTCCACGTACTCTAGCGGCTCATTCTTTAAAGAACTCATTCTTTAGAGAATGACCATCGTCTTTAGCGACCTCAAAAATCTGAAAACGATAACCATGATGGAAAATTTAAAAATAATCGGCCGCCATCTTGGATTTTCATTTTGACCCTACCATCGGGTTTAGCAACCCGAAAAACCCTGAAAGCGACACCGATGATGGAAAATTCGAAAAAATTTGCATTCGCCATTTTGGACTTATATTTTGATCAGTGGCCTCGAATACCATGACAAGTAGTGACACATACATAACCTATGTCGAACAGAAAGAAAAATAATAAATAAAAGTCCACGTTCACACGGACGTAATAAAATCGCAGCGGGATGTTTTTCGTGTAGGAACTGGATTTTTCACTCTGTTGGATTCTCAAACCTCGGCTAAATACCGAGAGTTGAAATCCAGTGCACGATTAAAAAAATTACGACCGTGTGAATGTTGACTTATTCTATGAAAACTCCGTATTACTCTGGACCAGCTCAAGGTCATAGTGTTGGGCACGCCACGATTGTGGCGGTAAATGCCCTCTTTGAGGAGTGGCTTAAGTGGCGGCATGGCATCCTCAGGAGGTTCCTGTTTCACATAAGGCGGGAGGAAACGCCCGGGTGTTTCCATTGCGAAGATCGCCCTGAGGACACCGTGGAGCACACGGTGGAGGTCTGCCCGGCTTAGGTGGAGCACCACCGTGTCCTCATGGAGGCGATCGGCAGCAGCGATATCTCGCGTCCGGCCCTGGTCCAGGCCATGGTACGGAGCGAGAGTGCATGGCTAGCAGTTGCCTCGAGGCGGCTCACGTGAGGGAGATGCAGTACATGCGCCCTCACGGCCGTGGCCGTCGCAGAAGACGCCCTGGGCGTCGGGAATCCCAGGCTGATTCCCGGCCACCGTAGGCACGGGCTTGTGGACGGCGAGTAATGGGTAGCTCGCTGTCCGGTAAGGACCAAGCTTGGGTCAACGGCGCGTTGTGTTCCACGTGTGCCTCAAAGATATGTCAGCAGCAACTAATGGGGCCCGCAAGGGCTGATGCCTGCCAGGGGTGCGGGTTGTTCGAAAGAGATACCGCGGCCCCTGGCACACAAGCAACTCCTCAGTTGCTGTTGCAGTTATCAGACTTTTACTGACTAAAACCCACCCGTGTTCCCTCGAACACGGATGGGTTTTAGTCAGTAAAAGTCTGATACGCCCTCCCACTCCACCTAGAGCGGGAGAAGTTATTTGATGATTTCCCACACAAAAAAAAAATGGTCATAGTGTTATCACATACAGTGCCTATCCAGGCAATCATAATTTTTTTGTTTTTTAACCTACCTCTTTGATATTTGAAAACAGTAAATAAACCATTATAAAATTTGCGCTCGTCGCGGCTTTATGCTGTATGACACAGATTTCAAATTCAACTGTTTTGCGCACTTGATGCGGTTGGTAAATCTATTCCGCGTTTTTCCAATCCACTTTAGACATTGGCAGAATAGTCGACATCGGCTTTAATTGCCATTAATTAAAAGTAGAATAGAATAGAAATCTATTCCGCGAGAAAAATGAACCATTCTAGCTTTTGCGCTCGTGGCGTCTTTATTTACACGGATATAGGGTTCCAATTCTGTTCCAAATGCCTATTTGCCGTTTGCAAATCTAATACGCGTAGGTAAATAGATTTGCAAACCACAAATAGTAGGTTATCTATAATAAATAAATACAGTAATCTATTACGCGTAAAATATAATGAATGTAGGGAAATAATAATATTGTCAAACCATCCATATTTTTTTTTGTTTACTTGCTTTCGAAGAGCCAGCGCTGGATCGAAAGTTGTTACTTTCTGTAGTTTCCCATTTTGTTTGACAAAATATTAACTACTTTAATTTCCTACGAAATAAAGCTTGTAAATAATTAGATATACATAAATATACCTGCACTTAGTTTCTTATAGACACGTTTTATTATTTACAAACAATGTTTTGCTGTACCGGTAACAGATCATAGCGGGGGGTAGCGGGTTCGAAAAATTGGCACACGTCCGACCTCCAACATGTTCCGCTCGGGACTAAACGACACGAGGCGCGCGCATGTAAAGATAAAAACACTGGATTTTAGATTTGTTATAAATGTATTTTCATAGTCCATATTATGACAGCCGCATTTCAACATATTTTTTACGACCTTTATTGTGGTTTAAGTTTTATTGTTGAAAGCCATACATAACTCAAATAAAATAAGAATCCGATCATCATTTAGACTTGTCTTTGAGATTTAATTGGATGCAATAAAGTGCAAGTAATCGTGTATCGCACGGCCGGAATATCTAGATCAAGGTGTGAACTATGTAATATATTTTTTTCAACTTTTTAATCCGGTTTATCTACTTATAAAACACAATACAAAACGACGTTTTCCGGATCATCCCGCCTTAACCTTTTCACCGCCAACGTACACGGAGCGCGATGCCTCACTAGGCGCCAAGCTATAAATGTATAACGAAATATAGAGCAAACAGTAGTGATGAGGGTATCGTCATATTGATGAATGAGATTTATACGCGTTTTATTTATTATTTCACGAATATAAATAAAAACTAATTAAATATGTCCATAATTATTTTATTTCACAGTATCCCTAGTAAGAAAAACCAGTATAAATTATAAGTTTCAAAGAAACAAATACAGAATTCAATTAGAGCTGTAGGAAATGAGGTACATCACTAATTGTTTCATGTCTTTGACTTCATTTCAAGTCCTTGGCGCTCAGAGCACGTTAAATTCAATTCTGATTAGGGATGTGGTCTATAGTCTTTCTTTCTTCTATATTTGTTTACTCCCGTGTTTTTTTAACTACTTCAGTCAACGTTTTTAACCGTAGGTATCTAAGCCGCAGAATTTTTCACTGTATTCAAAGTGTTTTACGTCGTGTTTTTTCGAAATGGAAAGTATACATTTAAATTATAACACCTAGGTGGCAGTGTACCTACCACAGCCAGTGCTGTGGTAGGTACACTGCTACCTAGGTGTTATAACAGGTAAGTAAAACGACAGGTAGGTAAAAACAGTTTTTTAAAGCTTTGTCTCTGTTCTTTTCTTTATTCATGTAACGGTAGCGTATACTCGTCAGGCCGGGCATTCTAAAGCCGCGGTCGCACAGCCTGATAACGGACAGTCCGCGCCAGGTCGTGCCGATAATCCCATACATTCGATCGGACGGGGGACGACAGGCCACCGCAGGTCTCATTGGATTCGACTGTTCCCACGGCCTGTCGGCCTGGCCTGAAGCGATCTGACCTGTGAGAAAACGGGTCGTGGGACCTACTTATTAGTAAGATATAATACTTAGATTACTAGCTCAAGACAACTGTCACTAATGAGACAATTACTTTTTCTATTGTTAGACCGATTTCGCGACATCGGAGCGGGTATTGTTACAAGCAAAGATGCGTGTGCACTCACACAGAGTACATTGGACGCGCTCACTCGATTAGTGCTGCACTATGCCAAAACGACCTTGACAACCGTACGCTTAAGACGTTACAGAACTACTTCTGTACTAGTCCGTGGCGCCCGGGGCTCTGACAACCAATTGTTTTGTAGTGATGGGAATATAATTATCGATAAGGATTGCTATCAACTATTATTCCGGATCGGCACCCATCTTAAGGTCGAAATTCGTCTATTTCCCCTTTGCTATAAAGTAGTTTACTACTTTCATATTTTACTGACCTCAAATTGTTTTCGATAGTAGTGTATTTAGATATATTTCAACGGGCGAAATCAAACAGTTGTAACTTTCGCATCACATCACTGGCCAACTATATTTGAAGTCCTTGGCGGTCAGGGGACATTAAAAATATTCGGAGTTTTTGTTTTTGCCGATTTTAAGACAATTATTAAGGGCTTCTTTTGTGTGGAAAAATATTAAACGGTATTAGACAGAAATAAAAAAATGAGTTATTTTTCTACTTATCGTTGGTTTGCTATTCCTGAATGCAAAATATTATTTAAATTAGAATTACTTTGGTTACCTAAATAATAAAAGTACAAAGTTGCTCAGTTGACATGCCTTAACGACGCAATAATATGGCGGCTACTATTTCATGGTGTTCAAAAACAGATTTCAAAAAAACTGAAATCTTTAAATTGTAATAAATTTATTTTGTTGTTTCATGAACTAAAACTAATATTTTCCGACTGATTTTTGCCTAAGCTATCTCCATAATATATTTTTAGATATTTTCTCATATAGAGTAAAATACCCTATTAGTCGATTCAAGTAATAGCTACCCTAAAATGTTTGTTTTTGGCAATGCCGTTTAAGGCTACGTTCCGAGATAAGATAATATCGATTTGAGCGTGCTCACACCCGTTCCGAATTGGCGTGAGCGCGATAACGATGTCCCGTGAATCGTCATAGATGACGTCATGACATGCGCCATCTTGCGATAACGCCGACCATGCGTTATACTAATATCACCGTGAGCGCTGTTAATAATGAAACTTGTGCTGTTATGTTCTGATTCGTATCATAGTTTTAGCTAACTTATAAATAGTGCTTCTGGCTAGAATCGCCACCTAATCAAATAAGAGAGATGAAATTTGTGGTCTATACAAGTTTTACATGGTGTAAATAGGTTTAAACATTGAGTGATCGGGAACGCAAGTTATTGATGTGAGCGCTGACAGCGCATTTTTCTAATTCGGAAAGTGGCATAATATTATGACAATCGTGAATGACATGACATTGACATTTTTGACATAACACGTTCTTGTTGGAGTGGGTTGTGATTCTAAAAAGTGACTGAATTTATTAATGAAAAAATACAGCAAACCATATTATTTTCTTTATTGTACCAGTTTTGTACTATTAAGACTTTCATTTTCATTTTAAGAATGAGATACAACTTCTAACCATTCCGCTATGGATCATCCAGAGTCTTCGGTATGATAGCAAACATTTTATATTATAAAGTATTTATCTCTTGATAGGCATCGCACACGTAAACTGTGTTTCAAGTACAATACTGCATTACGGACTTAATCCAGCAGTGCCTGGTGTGTGGAATTCTTTTCCTGCTATACACAATCATTTTGTATACACACAAGTTCCAATACTACTTACTTAAACGATGACAACATCCTGTCCTTGACAAATAAACAATTATTTACCAACGAGTATGTACACTTGTGATATTTCTTTCATTTTAAACTGTGTCTGATATCAACCTTATAAACTGTGTTTATCTAAATAAAGTCACAGTGTAACAACAAAAAATTAAAACTTATATTCATGCCCTTGGGGCTTGTGGTTAAGTCGTTTAAGTTTATTTACTTTCCTAGCCTCAAGACAGCGGTCTTAAAAAGACCCCATTTGATGATTTGGGTAGAGATGAACTAATAAACAAGTGCAAAGGCTTATTGGTGATAGCTCAAAAAGCTAAACTAGCCAAATCAGGTATTTATATACTTTTTTACTTGATTACTGTTCTAATTATTTGCTTTCAAATATGTATCTAAAGTAAGACAGTGCACAAATCATGTATTAACTATTAGATCATAAATTGAATATCTACATTTTTTACAGAGTTGCAAACTGAACTTGAAAAATGTATGAAGGAAAAAAATGCAAGTACAGAGAACTTAAAAACTCTGCAAGAACTTGTTGATTCATTGACAGAACAAAAACTCAACTTTATAACTGAAGTGGATTCCGCTCAAAGCAAGATAAAAGCACTTAATATTAAGTGTGTTAACTATGAGGAAAACATTAATACTTACAAATCTGATTTGATTATCAAAGATAACAAAATAGCAGATATAAATCAGAAGTTATCTGATCTTGATAGTGAAGTAACTTCACTTAGGAGACAAAACAACCGCCTGTTAGAAGAAAATGAGCAGCTTTTGAGTCAACTCACTGAGTTTGAAGCTAGTGCAGCAGAGTTTAATAATATTGGAATGCAACAGAGAGAACAACTTAAAAAATTAGAAGAAAGTGTCAATACAGGTACTGCTTTTTAATATATTGTATTTCTGTGCAAAAATAAAAGAAATATATAATGCATCCACCTGATTTCATAAAAACTGTTTGTATTTTTAATGTAATTAATACTTTTCTTTGTTTTCAGAAGAGCATTATAAAAAACAAATTGAAGGATTAGAGACCCAAATCCAACAGTTAGAAAGCAAAGTTCAAAGCAATGTAGACCATGAAGCTAAATTTAATGAAGTAAATGAGTTGTATGAGTCTGAAAAAACTAAAAAAGAAAAAGCAAATGTGAAATTAAGAAGCTACAAAGACAAAATTTTGAAATGTGCTGCTTGTATAACTCAGTTGAAGAATTCTCGATTTATTTTAGCCAAAACAGTAAAAGAATATTCAGAAAATATTCCTAAATGGCAAAATGATATAATCAAGGCATCAAAAGTACTTGATAATCAAATTAATGAACTAAACAGTGACAACCTGACATTGAAAGCAAAACTCTCAGAATTAGAAAAACAACTAAATGAAGTAACACTGTCTAAAATGGATAATAGTATCCCTGATTCTCAAATAACTGTTTTAAATGAAGAGAACTTGTCATTAAAAGACCAAGTGTCTAATTTAGAACAACAACTAAGAAACAGTGCTAATGAAAATACCAAACTCATTGCTGAGTTGGATGAGAAGAGAAACCAATTATACAAAAATAAATTAGTAAAAGAAAACCTAAATGATGTTACTCATCAATTCAATGAACTTGATAAATCCATGCAAACTTTGAAAAAAGAAAATGAAAATTTAAATGACTGGCTGCATAGTCAAACGCAAAATAATGATGAGTTTGAAAAGTTAAATTTGCAAGTTAGAGCTTTAGAGAGTGAAAAATCAATGTTAGTAAAAGAAAAACTAAATGCAAGAGATAATGTTGTTGAGCTTGAGAGTCAGAATAAGGTATTATCTGACAAACTATCTAAAACAAAAACAGAATTACAATCTTTAAAATCTCAATTGGATTTGCTAACACAAGAAAAATCTGCAAATGAGATCAATTTCAAAGCAGAAAAAGATAGTGAGATTAATATGCTGAAGGGAAATTTGATGGCTCAACAGGAACAGTTCAACTTGCTGAAGAAAGAGCATGAAGGATTACAAGATTTGAATGGACTATTGAAAGAGGAAGTGGAGACTCTAAAACTTTCCTTAGAGCAGCCGAAAGACGACAATTTATCTGACTTAAATGTTTCTTTACAAACTGACATTGTGAAGCTAGAGACAAAACTGGCTGCTTATAAACAGGAAAATGCTTCACTATTGTCAGAAATAAAAGATGCACGAAACAAATCTAAGGAATTCGACAGCCTTATTGCTGAATATGATGATACTAAATCCAAATTGGCGAGCTATAAGTCAGAAAATACAGAATTGTTGAATGAAATGAAAGAAATCAATCAAGTATTAAAAGAGCGTGGTGAGGCCATATCTAAATTGCAGAAGGCTGTTTCTGAAATGGAGAAGCTGGTAGAGACTTTGGAGAAAGATAGAGAGAACATGAACCAAGAGAAAGTAGAACTACTCAAAAAGAATGAAGGTCTAGAAAGTGATTTAAAGAATGCTGAGCAGAAGACTAACGAAAGGACTGAAACTGCCAATCAATTGAATGTTGACATGGATAATGCCATTAAAAACTTGTCACAAAAAGATGAGATTATAGCCACCTTGAAAGAAGAAATTGAAAAGCTTAAACAACAACAAATTGCTTCAGGTAATTACCCTCACAGTATCTTATCCATAACAAGTAAATGACATAAAATAAGTATAAATCAACACTTTTTCTTTCGTAACTGAACAGTTTTGAGGCTGTATGTGTATAATTTCTGTTACAGCAGAATTACCAAATGAAGACATGTCCACATCTACCATATCTAAAGCAGAAGAACATTCTCGAATGAAAGACCTAGATGAAACATTTGAAGAAAAGTATGAGACAAAAACCTACTTTTATGATTGGTTTTAACCTGTATTTTGTAACTCTTAGTAATAATTAGTTTTTACAGATACACAAAATTGAGGATATTTGCACTAAAGCTGAAGAAAAAATTAAATGAGACCATAACACAGATGCAACAAACAGAGAAAGATAAAGCTAAGCTTGAGAAGTTGTTGAGTGAGACCAAGACTGGTAATACAGATGAAGTTGATGCCAGTAAAACAGAAATTACAGTCATAAATCTAACTGAAAATAATGAACTTGAAGAGAAAGTGAAAACATTAACTGTTGCTCTTGAAGCTACGAAAAATGTTACGACTGAACTAGACAAGTTAAAAGGTAATGGTGTTTATTTAATTATTCCTGATTTGATACATGTGTGAGTAAATATAAATACCTAAATTTGTTATTAATAATTCAGCGGAATTAGCTTTGAAAACACAACAGTTAGCAACTGAAATGGAAGCTCATAAAGTAACAAAAGACAATCTGGAAAAAGCTCGACGCGACGTCAAGAAGAAAAATGTACTGAGCCTTGAAATGGAAGACTATGAAAGGTCCATGAAAGAACTTTCCACAAAGATGGAGGAAAGTAGGAAGAAAATGATGCAGGCAAGTTTAACAGTCTATGTATCGAAATAAACTCTATTCTGGGCTATAAAAATAAATCACCAGGTACTTAAACTATTTTGTAATGAATTACAGATGGAATCGACAATAGACACACAAGAAGGTACAATCACAGCAATGAGGACACAAATAAAACTACTGGAGGAACAAATAAAGAATGAGGAAAGATCAAACAGGCTGGTCAAGGAAGAGCTACAACACGCGGTCGAAGATGGGAGAGAAAAGGATAACCTGATACAAATGAAGAATACAATCGTATCCAAACTAGAACAAGACCTGGAAGATGAAAAGAGAAAAAATGAGGAGTCGGACCTAGAAATGACGTCACTGCTAACCGACAAAGAAAAGGTTATAATGGCCCTAGGCGAAGATAAGGCTGAGCTCAACAATAAAGTTAAGAAACTAGAGTTCAAGTGCTCGGAACTGAATGAAAAATTGAGAATTACTAACATAGAATTAGCGGATTTGAAAACTGAGTATACTAGCTACAAGGTACGGTTTTCGATTACCATTACAATAATCGAAAATACGCAATTTGTAGTTAATTAAGGACGGCATTCGTCTGGTCATTTACATGACCACAAAAAATATTTAAAAAAATATTCGTTTTGTTCTTAGGTGCGAGCTCAAGCCGTGTTACGTCAAAACCAAACTGTGGACCATAGTCAAGAAGAGCAATTGAAAGAAGAAGCTGCAGCTTTAAGAGCACAGATTGAAATATTGACAGCGAAACTAGCAACTGCACAGTATGTACATTCATATATTATATATTTAATCAATTAAAAAATGGCGTCGAAAAATCCATCCGCATCGCTGCCGACTGGTAATTTTTCCAAGAGACTGGCGCTATTACCACGTTGTATGGCAATGCTTACCTACTGGCCAAGGTAGAAACCAGCCCTTGGGTCACGAGAAGTGTCAACCACCCGTTTCGAGATTTCCTTAAAGAGACTGAGCACTCGTATCCTACGACCCGAGGGTTTCAACCCCAAACGGCTCGAAAATATAATTACCAATAAGGTTGTTTATTATTCATATAAATAAATTAAAAGGAAACTGGCGATACGTGGGTGTTCTATAAATCTCTGTGTAACCCTAAATATATTATTTTGTTTGAACATGAGGTAGTTCATATCTCAAACCACATCATAAATTTTATACAATAACTAAAAATGTATAAAAATATAGAGCATTCTAATTGGAGTTTAGGAAATTTTGTTATTTTATCTTGTTCTTTTTTTATCAATTTAGGCGGAAGTAAAGAGCGATTAAATTGTAATACATATGAGTATTGATAGCATATAGTGTTTTTGATTGTCAATTCTGTAAAGAAATTCTGTTCTCAGTAACAAAAGCTCGTTTTTCTATACCTATTTTATATTTCAGAAATTCTTGAAGCCTTCTGTTTCACTCCGAGCAGACGGGTATTGTATCTGGTGGGCAACTACCCGGCGATTGATTTTTTTTTTTGGGATAGACGTCTCGCCGGTTAACCTAGGAGGTTTTCTGCCTAATCGGACTTTAACCCCCGACGTTTGATCTCGAGACGTTGTATATAATATGCTAGTTGCGCCGGTAAACTTGCTTGCGCTTGCGCGATGTAGAATATTCCGTGACGTCAGTGTGATGCGTAGTTTGCATTTGTGGCGGTGTAGATGACGCTACTAATTCATGAAACTCATATTTGCTTTTAAGAGCAGTGGTGGCCCAGTGGTAACGGCCGCGACTTACGACTTGTAGTTCGTGCGTTCAAACCCAGCCAAGCGCATTACATTGTGTAAATAATTTCATCACCACTGCTCTCAAACGGTGAAGGAAAACATCTTGAGGAAACCGACATGTCCTAGAACCAAAAATTCGAAGACATGTGACATCTACCAACCCGCACTGGGCCCGCGTGGTGGATTACGGCCCGCTCCCTCTCACAGAGAGGAGGCCTGTGTCCCAGCAGTGGGAACGTTATAGGCTGAGTATGTATATTTGCTTTTATTGTTGTTGTATTTTATTTGGAGTAAATGCAGAAATGAAAGTACTAAATAAATACATTTCATTTCATTCTATGAGTTGTTTGTCTGTCGCAAACAGTATTATTAGCAGACCAGAAAAGAACATGTGTTTCACTTGTTCTACTAGTTGTTTTGATACAAATTGTATCAGAACAACTAATACGCCTTTATGTCGGGCTTCAATTGAAGGGTGCGTATATGGCTATTATATGTCGGGTCGGTGGACAATATTGTATGCCATTATTTTAGCACATAAGTAAAAAAAAAATGCTTTTTTTTTCTTTTTTACCAAAATTATTCATTTACGTCAATACATCGGTAGGCACATAAGTCAGTTCGCTTGTTCGGGCTTGAATCTAAAATGGCGTCCTTTTACAACCTCTTGATTCGCATGAATCTTGCGACGTTATAAAAACATAAGTTATATTAAAAGGTACACGTGACACTCTCGGTCTTCATGGATACAGAAAGCGACTTATGTCATTAGGAACTTTAAGTGCGTCGCGTTATCTCGATGTTTAACTCTGGGGTTAGATACTCAAACTATTATTTATTGCTATGGAAACATTGAGGTGTTAAGGTTTGGCCACTAGTCGAGTTAGTTTTGCTCTGATTGCTAATAGAACAGTTGTGATGTGTGAGATTTTAAGTTAAAATATTCCCAATTCCTATGGATTGTCATTGAGGCAAGAAATTAGTTGAGATGGTGATGAGGAGAAACTCAAATGTTGAAGGTAAGTTTGCAATGTTTGGTTTAAATGAGAAGTATAATATATAATCATCTTTCATCGTAGTTTTACTAGAAATCATCAGTGATTTGTTCATTTTAACATAAATAAATCAAGGCAATTATTATTTTAAATATTTTATTATTAGCCTCCACAGAATATTTTTATTTTTAGGTGACCACAATGAACAGCAATCTGTAGGCACAATGGCGGAAGACGAACCAATGCCTTTCACTTCATCAGACTGTACTAGCGTTATGTTACGAGAAATTTATTTCTCAAGTGATAATCATCACTGTCCAAGATACACATTTCGATCTCCCTGATACAGCAGCAGATTCGTCGACAGCCAGTGATGTATCGACTCATCCGGATACTGACCGAAGAGCCGACACGCCACAGGCGTAGGCGGCCAAAACATCTCCAAAAAAGCATTAAGAAACAGGAAAAGAAAATAAAACGTAACACAGGTCAATCTTTTAAAACATTAAAAGGTAAAGTTGTTTCCAGCAGAACTATGAAAGAACTAAGCATGTGTCGAATGAAATGCAAGGAACGTATATCATTGAACGATAGATAAGCTATTTTCGAAGAATATTGGCAAATGGTATAATACATGGCATCTTTAATAGAAATACAGGACAAGGCCACTCAAAGACAACGCACACTAGATCCTGACCAGCAAAAAAATCCCATGAAAACATACAAATATTTTCTATGAATTCACGGGAAGCGTAAAACCATTTGTCGCGGATGCCTTTAAAGACTATAGGCGAAAGCGATAATTTTATAAAAAAACAGTTGCCATAAAAAAACGGTCGTCTGTAGGTGGCACTCAAACAGGTGATAACCGTGAGAAGAGTATACCCAAACATTAGATTTCTGATGAAAAATGACAAGAAATTAAAGAACATATTTTGTCATTTCCATCCTATGAGAGCCATTACACAAGAAAAACTACATCAAAAAAGTACTTGCCTTCTCATCGAACTATTAACAAAATGTATGATTTATTTTGTGAAATTCGCGACAGTAAAAATATAGAGTCAAGTCACAAGTTAGGATTATCTTTCAGAAAGCGTCGTGCGTACTTGTGACAAATTCAAGATGCAAATTCAACTATGTCAGGAAGAGCAAGTCAAATCTGAACGAATTGCTCAACAGTAACATCACAAGATTGCCGCAGATCACGATCCAAAATGAAAAAATGTGACTCGAGTGAAAAAAAAATGACAGTATTCAACTAAAATTTAGTTTGTAGTGAAATGTACTGTTCTGAAATACTCAAGTCACAAGTACCTACCATCAAGGAAACTAACATCTATACACCGTTTTTTTTTTTTTTTTGGGTGGGAAATCATCAAATAACTTCACCCGCTCTGGGTCGAGCGGGAGGGCGTGTCAGACTTTTACTGACTAAAACCCACCCGTGTTCCTCCAGTTGCATGTGTGCTAGGGACCACGGTATCTCTTTCGAACAACGCGCACCCCTATTATTGCTTGCAGCGCTCTGCCGCTATAGTAACGCTTGCTAACAGATGTGGTCATTGTGCGGGATTTTGTTTTCAAATTGGTCGATTTTGTTTTCTAATATAAGTTCTTTCTAATATAAGCATAATGTACAACGTCTCGAGTTTACGCATTTGATTATATTTTTGTCTGATTATATTTACGTGCATGTTAGTATTAATTAAAATCATCTCAATATTCTAATAAATTTGAATTTATATTTTAACGGTATTTTTATTTAGTTTTTAGTTATTCTTGAAAAGTGTAACTTTTGGATTTATGGTTATTAGTCTGCGCGCCCTAGATATGTTGTCATTGGACTTATGTACTACTTATATAAATATTTATGTTCTTTGTTTGTTTACTGTATTCTTATTGATAAGCAAATTGCGGTGGTACTGCATGTTATAACAATTCAATAATATTTTACAATTACTGTTGAATAAGTAGATGAATATATTTGTGTGATTCACATACGAACAGCAAGCTTAGCATGACGCTTTCTATTTCTACTCTACCGTAGAGTAGATATCGCTTGTCTACATTTCTCGGTACAAAACTGTCAACTGTCTACAAGGAAACGTCATTTTTGTCTACTCTTCCGTTGATAACCGCTTGTCTACGGTTCTCGTGCTAAGCCTGCAGGCAGCGTTCTTTGCGCGGATAGCTCATTTGACCTTGTATACAGTGGTTCTACAAACACGCGACAAATGCCAATCAGACAATGAAGATAAAATCCGATGCAAGATTGTAAAGTATTTACGTAAATGCCTGAATAGACGGACTGTATTTGAATTGCATGCCAGCTGTAAGCAGTTATGGTAACTGCATGAGTTCTGCAATTCAAAGGTAACCCGTCTAATAATAAGCACTTCTAAATCATCACGCCTGTTTTCTCTGAACGTTTGGTCAGAGTTGTAACTACAGTACACTCACATGAGCAGGTTAAGCTACGCTTGCCACGGTTGGTCCGTGGATGGGTGACCATCTTTACATACCAGGACCCCTCCGTGCCTCGGAAAGCACGATAAGCCGTTGGTCCCGGCTGTTATTTGTGGATCTTTGACAGTCGTTACGGGTCGTCAGAAGCCCGAAAGTCTGGCAACCAGTCTTACCAAGGGGTATCGTATTACCCAGTTACTGGGTTGTGGTCAGATAGGCAGTCGCTCCATGTAAAATACTGGTATTCAGCTGCATCCGGTTAGACTGGAAGCCGACCCCAAAATAGTTGGGAAAAGGTTAGACAGATGATGATGATGTAATAGAGGGCGAGCCTATTGCCATCAACCGGGCATAAATCTAGACTCCGGGCTGCTACTGAGAAATTCATGATGGTAAATCTAACACTTTGGCCGACCTGAGAATTGAACCCACAACCTCAAGCTCATCATTATCGCTTGGGACCACTAGACAGTAGCCAATTTAACCATAATACAAAATGGTTCTCTATTGGCCTTTGAGCATAAGTTGAGTATAGGTAACAGGTATACATCATCAATACATTGTAGGGAGCAGATTGCAGAAAGAACAGCGGAAGCAGAGAGCATTCGAAGGCGTATGACGGAGGCCACGAGTGAGGCTGCGCGGGCGCAACAGAGAACTACACGTTTGCATGCCGACCTAACCCGACTGTCGCAGCAGATTGAATCGGAGAGGACACAGAATAAATTGCAGGTAAGGTGGCACGCATGGAGGCCAATCAGCGACGTGTCCTTGATTTAACAGCCTTTCGGAAACAAAAATATATTTAACGCTAGTGTAAATAAAGTTGATTACAGAGTAACTAGTATTATTGAAAATTACATAGAAATAGTAGAAACTAAAGTTTATGTCTTATTCATTCAAATTCTCTTTCTGAAATCACACAAATTAGGAGCGGTTAGGTTAAAATTAATGTTTAATCCTTTTCTAATGCAATATCATTCTCAACCTCTTGACTCTTTCATAAAACGTAATTTATCCTTTTTTTGACATAAAAAACTTTGCACTGTTTCGATCGTATTTTCAGTTCATATAAATGATTTTTTTTTAATGTTTAAAGTACCCTTTCTCATTTTACAGGTCTCAACTCTAACACAATGTTACAAAACTCAAATAACTGAAATGGAGGCGAAGCTTCAGAAGGAGACAGAGGTATTGAAGAAGCAGCTGGCCGCCGCTCAAGAGATGAGGAAGTCTGGCAACGTTGCAGTTTCCTCACTTGATGACGCTAATCGAAACCAGTACATGTTGCCAGTTATTCCGAGAGATGAGAACAGTGATGGCGAGATGGATATCAACGTTTCTATGATTCCGAGGGAGGAGGGAGAGGTAAAAATCATAATAATATTATAAACTTATGTCTCTTTTCATCTGGTTTAACTAATTTACTTACTGAATTTCCATTTGGCTATCGCCTACAATGCTAGTAATTGTAGAAAATGTACCTTATAGTATTACTCACATGGTTGCTAATGCATTAACCACTAGTTTTCAGTTCTCTTGTCGCCTAGATAATAATAATAATATTTATTCAAAATCATAAGGCTTAAAAATATTTACAGTTTTGCTTAAATATAATAAATATTATTTCTAAGAATTACGTGCCTGAACAAGGTAATCCTGTATTTCAGACAAAAAGAGCTAAAATAGTCTTATTTTAATAAATAATCACAAGTTTAAAATAGACAAATAATTTTATAAATGTTAAGTAGCTTAACTATTAGTTTCTAAATTTGATAAATATTTACTTTGACACAATTAGTAAATTCTCTGTTTCTTCGTAAGACATACTTTGGAGAGCATCATTGAGAGTTCTCTTACAATTTGTGTAGTTCAGGGAATAAATGTTTGCTTTCGAGTTTAGTCTATTATAGAGGAGGGGAGGTACAGGTAAAATTTGGATATAAAAGCATGTTTAGTTATATTTTGTGGACAGACGATATCTTTTCGTCTTTTATTAGTATATTCAGTACTGTAAGGTAGAGCTGTGTGTTGTTTTAATACAATGGCCATTATAAAAAGTTGTCGAACTGTTAAATCTTCACAAGATTTGTATAGTAGGTTAGTAGGAAAAATAATAGTTAAAAAAACTAAAACACACGCTTTAAAAGCCAAACTAAAAAAGTAGAAAATAATTTAATTCTATCAAAAAGCGTGGGGTGCTTGATATTAATTGATTATAAAAATGCATCAAAAAGCGTGTTTTTAGTTTTTTAAACTATTATTTATTTTCTATTTTTTAGTTTTGCTAACTACAAAAGCGTGATTTTTCAGTTTTTTTTTTTATTGAATTGTCATCGGTCCTCAATAAGTCTACAAAGTTTAAATGAATTCTGACCGTTTGAAGTGGGTCAAAATCAAGTCCAAAGGATTCGGTTACAAACAAACATGCTTACAAACGTACAGTTGAAGCTAATAAAAGCGTGTTAAAAAGGAAAGGGCGGGAAGTAGACACTTTGAGAATCGCCCTCTGGGCTCTTTCGGTGGTTAGTAACAATGTTTTACCGGCACCACCACATGTGGTAATACCGTAAGTTAATATCGATTGACAGAGAGCAAAGTAAACTTGTCAAACAATTTTTGGATCAGCAATATAGCGTATTTTTTTAAAACAAATATCAACTTGCGGATTCTACTATTTAAAGCTTCTATATGTTGTTTGAACGAAAGTGTTTCATCCATCATAATACCAAGGTATAATATATCTGTAGGAATAGCGCAATGATAATGAGCATATAATGTCGAGGTAGTGCTAGTTGATGTTTGCTTGCGCATAGAAAACTTAATGTAATTTGTCTGGTCTGCATTTAGTGTTATTGAATTATTTTGAAGCCATTTATTAACAACATTGAATCCGTGTGCGCAAGCTTGAAGACATTGTTTTCTGAGTCAGCGGAAAATAGAAAGGCAGTATCGCCAGCATAAGAAAGAATTTGGCCGTGATCAAGGATTAGATTACAAAGATCGTTTGTGTAAATTAAAAATAGCATAGGCCCTAAAATACGTCCTTGGGGAATTCCAAAGGATGTGTCCTTTTTATCATCGCTGACAATATTACCAATCCTTACAGATTGGGTACGGTCTTCTAGATAGCTCTTAAATAGTTTAGCTGGGTGCCTCTGATACTTATGGCTTCAAAATTGTGCTACAGAATAGGAATAGAAACCGTGTCAAAAGCTTTGGCGAGGTCCAAGAAGATTCCTACTGTGTGGTTACCATTATCAAGTTCTTTTGCTAAAAGTCAGTCAGATGGTGTACGGCATCGTCTGTAGACATTTTAGGCCTAAATCCGAATTGCCGCTTCGATAAAATTAATTTATCCTCCCAAGTATTTGTGAAGCCTTTTATATTTATATTTTTTTCTAATATTGTAGACATAGAAGGCAGTAAGGAAATCGGTACATATTTTGTTACTTGATCTTTGCTAACCGACTTATAAACTGGGACAACAATAGCTTTTTTAGGCAGTCGGGAAAAATACCTGTAAATAAACATTTTTGGAAAATATATATTAGTGGCGGTACCAAAATGTGTCTAAACTTTTTAACAATTTTATTTGAAATGTCATCCCAGCCAACCGCACAGTCGTCTTTCAAACTCATAATTATCGTTTCTACCTCAGACTCGTCAGTGTCTAGCAACGCAAAGGATGATCAAATAGTGCTACTAGATAAGAGTTACTAAGATGGGTGGGGCTGGGGATATTCTGCTAGACTTTTCAGAACGAATGTTTCATTGTGAATTCACCAGCGATCACACCTAGCATTATCAGCCTATAACGTTCCCACTGCTGGGACTCCTCTCTCGGCTACACGGGATTTTTGGTCCTAGGACATGGCCACAACGTTTCCTCGCGGTGTTTTTCTAAACCGTTTCGAGTGCAGTGGTGATGACATTAACTACACAACGTAAAATGCCTACCTAGGTTCGAACCCACGGCCTACAACTCGTAAGTCGGGGCCATTATCACTGATCAGAGCTAGGAAAGTACTCAAATGATCTCAGTGGCCCTCTAAACTTAAACTACGTAAAAGAAACGTAAATTCTATTTGCATGTTACGTACGTTATTACGCAAGGACGTTATCTAAACATGCGCCAATGTAATGAAATGTACGTAAAATGGTTGAATAATTATGGTGCTGTGTAGCCGTGTATGATCAATGTCATGAAATGCTGTGACGAATCTATACGTTTGATACAATTGTTATTATTATGGTACGGAGCTAAGTAGATGTCGTGTATTTAAATATGACGAAATGCGTCGTACGGTATGCTACCGGAGTAAATCACCAGTGTAACCCGCGAAATTCAAATTTTCTTACGTTTTATGCAATAGGGCATTACACCCATTTTTGAAAAGTGTCCTAATTAGATTCTAAACCACTAAAAAAGACACAACATTTTTATCTAATCGATTAGTGCCGTAAAAATGCATTAAAATTTTAAATTTTCAAATTTCGCGCGTAATTTGACGAAAATGCTGGACGCAGTGGACGCCGTATCGCTCTGTGGGTATGACGTCAGTTTGCTGTGTAGACAAATGCGCTGATATTTTATATGATAATTGTTCATAATTTAAAAAAAATGAGTTATTATTCTACTTATCGTTGGTTTGCTGTTCCTAAATGCAAAATATTATTGAAATAAAAATTACTTTGGTTACGAAAATAATAAAAGTATACAGTTGTTCAATTGACACGCCATATGACGTAATAACATGGCAGCGCGACACATGTATTTTAATCTTACAAAATTATAATAACTTAGAGGGTTGTATTGATGATTTTAATAATTACTAGTTTTTGCCAGCGGCTTCGCCCGCGTAAAGGTCGAAACTCATTCATCCAAAGCCGTTTTTGCGTGATTGCGTAACAAAAATCCAAGCATCTAAATATACAAACTTTCACATTTATAATATTAAGTGGGAAGTAGGATAGTAGGATAATTCTGGAAATACATACGTATTACGATCGCGAATCAGATTTTGTTCATCATTCAGCCTGCAATTTGCAGAAAAAGTAAAAAAAAAATGAATTTCGCGGGCTAGATAAGCATCCCTCTTGAAGTATCGAATCATCATCACATTTTTATTTCGGTTTATCATCAAATTCATAAAATCGAAACATCCTAAAACCAAAGACCAACACTGCTACAAGGATCTTTTGGCGGCCGAATGACGTTGACAGGAGCGCTGTTTGTAAACATTTATGCATTTTTTTTTGTGATATGTATTTAATCAACAAGATGGCGGCGTTGGTTCCGATTTTGGCCACGCGACAAAAGAACCATGTAGCGCTATAATTTCGTCAATGACTTCCACCATACTGCCTTGGGCCCGCGTGGTTGATTACGTCCCACTCCCTCTTGCAGAGTTGTGGTCTGAGTCCCATTAGCTGGAAAGTTAGAAGCTGATTATTTACATCAAATAACGTACAAAATCCGTGTTTCAGGGATCTGAATCTGCTCCGTCGCCGCCCCCCTCGAAGCAGTTCCTCGCGGGCGGTGGCAGCGGACGGTCGCCTGTACCATTAGAGCGACTGCTGGAGGAAGGAGTGCCTGATGATGAAGCCATGGACACCTCCTCGTTCGCGCTCACGCCCGACCAGGAGATCGCCGAACTTAAGCGGAGGCTTCAAGCTCAGCAACAAAGGTAATCCTACTAAGTAATATTATAAATGTGAAAGTTTGTATGTTTAGATGTTTGGATATTTAGATGTTTGTTACTAAATCACGCAAAAACGGCTGAACTAATGTGGAGGCGGCAAACAGATAGTTTGTAACCTGGAATAACACATAGGATACTTTTTTATCCCACTAGTAAGTTCCCGTAGGATAATTTTCGAACGCGGGCGAAGCCGCTGGCAAAAGCTATTTCCGTAAATTGGTCCAAAAAACACTTTTACATGTCAAAAAATAAATTATCTTTTAAAACTAAATCAGCCTTCTTAAAAACAAGGTTTTTCTTTAGACATGGAAACCAATAGCTACAGGCTTTGAAATTCGAAACTATGATTAAAATACCGTTCTTTTTACAAATCTGACAACTAAGTCCGGTGCCAAGCTACGCTTTGGTGATCCCCAAGACCACAGATTGGTACGACGTGGGTACGACATCTCACGAACAGTGTTACAAGTTTCTTTTAGCGCATGGCGAAAATTGGAACTAGCATTAGTTCCATTTTTGGCCACCATCATGTTTTTCAAGAGGGAAACTCCAGGTTAGCCCGCGAAATTCAAATTTTCTAGCGTTTTTTGCTTTTTGCAGGTCTGTGTCAGGTTGTGTGTTGATTAAAATATCATTCGCGACCGTAACACGTGTGTAATATATTTTTCAAATTTCATGAAAAAGTCTTTCAATAGTATTAAATGAACTTGAAGAGTTGTATTGATATTTTTAATAATTATAATTCTGTAAAGCCATATTTGTTACGGTCGCGAATCATATTTTTTTAATAAAATCGTCGTTCGTCGTTTAGTTTTTACAAAAAACGCTAGACAATTTGAATTTTGCGGGCTACCCTGGAGCATTCCCCTTAAATACATTTCAAGTGACATTTCACAAAACAATTGCACAAATGTTTACCAATAGCGCCCCCTGTCAACGTCATCCGATCGCCAAAAGATTATTTTAGTACAATAGAGTTCTCGTGTTACCCAATAAAGAGTTTAGATCGATTGTCACGTCTTGCCACGAGCGCCTATTTATTCTCCTTTTCTTCTAGATAATGATTAAACTTTGATATTTCTGCATTATAGGGTGAAACACGTAACGGTGCTGCTGTCAGAATCAGAGCGAGAGTGCGCACGAATGGCTCAGCTGAGTGAACTGTTGAAGGCTGAACTAAGGAGAGTCCGGGGAGCCACGCAGAACGCCCACAATACAGAGTACATGAAGAACGTCACGCTTAAGGTAAACATGGTAAAATGAAAAATATGAAAGGGGGGGGGGGGAGAAGACCAGCAACAAACATTTTTCGTCGTTCCTCGATATCTAGTGGAGGGCAGGATTCGCGTTGGCCCAGGACTCGCAGACACTGCACTGCTGTTGTGGCATTTTGTTCTACATTCACAGATATTGAAAAATTTGTAAAGACAAAAATAGCTTCTTTTAGCCAAACGATCCACTTTCTTCTAGGGATTAAAAATCCCTACAGGATTAACTAAATTTGCTGTACTAGAAAAGTCTGAAAATGCTTAAAAATAATTCCAAACATTACGTAGAAAATTAGTCTTACTTATTTTTATGTTGGCTGATTGGCCGCTACATCTACATCGATGGAAGTTACTCGAAATATCAATTACAATAAAGTATTTCTAGTAAACTTGATAGGTAAACGTGAATTGGTTTTTGATATCCAAACACAATGAGACAAAAGATCAGATTTTATATATCGATACTTACCACGTCTGTGGAGTTGCGCTTGCTAATTAAAATTTATTAAATATATATAATAATCAATTTACCCGCGGATTGTGGGAATTTTAGACTCCCCTCTGATAACAGGACGTTCCGGCGAAATGTGGGTGTACAGCAAACAGACATGATGTAATCTTAAGCGGTCTACACACCAAAGCCGCTGACCCGGCGGCACGGATCGCCGGCCCAACCCGCCGGCCTTATTTTGTACAATCATGCCGCCGGCTTGCGCCCGCGCGGGCAAGCCGGCGGGGCAGCATGCCGATGCCGACGGCATCATTTGGCAATTACTAGAACACCACATGCCGCGGCTGTCGTGCCGCCGGCATTGCCGCCGGCAAAGTCGTTCGGCTTGGACATTCTGAAGCCGTTGCTGAAGGGTTAACCCGCCGGCACTAAGGCTGTGCCGCCGGGTCAGCGGCTTTGGTGTGTAGACCGCTTTATGTTTATAGCTGCAAACACGTATTCTGAACAACGGCCTTAATGCCCGCCGTCAAGCCTTCTTTTGTTTAACCATAATGAAAACTATGCTTTATGCCATTATAAATTAAGACGTTATTCCTAGTTCCTGACACTGCCACCCGGTGATGAGCGCAGTCGGCTGGTGCCAGTACTGCAGAAGATACTCACGCTCACACACGAAGAGACGCAGAAAATAAACGCCATCGCCAGGGGTAAGGAAACATCCCTACCTATTATCAATACGAAATTAAGTCTATCTGTTAGGTTCCTTTTCACGCCTTAACGGCTGAACGGATTTTGATGAAATTTGACGTAGTATGCACAAAGAGGGAAACTAAAAGTGTTACCGGTAACTGAAATGTTGTGTGAAAATCGGTTGTCATGTTATGGGCATGTGATACGGAGAAATGTGGAAAATGTCGCGAGGAAAGTGTTGCGTATGAATGTCGATGGCTACAAAAGTAGGGGAAAACCAAAGAAACTATGGATGGGCTGTGTGAATGATGATATGGTTAGAAAGGGAGTGACTATGACGACTAATAGAGAAGTATGGAAGAAAAAGACCTGCTGCGCCGACCACAAATAAATTGTGTTATGGGCAGGTGAATGATGATGACGTTTCCTGTGGGATAATTTTCAACCTACACCAAGCAAAAGGTAGTACTCCATATTTCCAGATACAATGCTCAATACATGGTCAGCTCTACACTCAGATCCAACTGTTCTGACCAAAATCCGTACCGGTGACGCCTACGAGACGGGCCCGACGATCACTATAACACTGTCCATCGACACCGTCAACGGGGCATCAACAAGAAACGAGATTATTTAAACCGGACGTGACGTCCGGTGGTATGCGGTAGACACGTGGCCACTGTAAATGTATGTATCTATATTTCGGCGCCGCAATCTTGTTCTCGTTGACGGTGACGGTAGACAAACGGCCTTAGAAGGACGTCACATGATCTCTAAATAAATTAAACTGGACTTATCGACGACTGTATTGTCTGTATTCTGAACAGAATGTTACATTATCCTGTTGTGTGTTACAGGTTGGGACCCAAACCCAAGCAAAGGATGGGGCAGCTACCTGCCCTGGCCAGGAGGAAAATAAACATAAATGTATACTATTAACAAAACTATGAGAGTAAAAATGCGATAGCCGTAATGTATATTATAATAAAGCAATAGTAAAGCCTCCCGCAAACAGGCGTGACTACTCTACTAGGACAATTTCTATGAAAACTACATGTAAATTGTTCTATAAGAGTCGCGTCGCGCTTGTCTGCGGGAGCCTTAAAATGTAAATTATCTGTGATTCCACTAATGATGGATGCCTTTCAATTATTTCAGAACTTTTATTGCATTTTAGGCTATATTTTGATACAAGTTTTGTTCGTACATTTTTAATGATTATATTTACAATTATTTATTTTTGAATTTTAAATAAGTAGCCATGAGTTATTAACTTAGACAGAGAAAAATATAGGAGATTATTAAATACATACTATTGATACTATTTTATTACTAGCCGGGGATGGGAACTAGCGGGTATTCTTTTTGTATATAATATCTTGTTTTGAATTATAGTAAAACTCGTAATAGTTGTAACAGATGTCACATTTTTACTAGTATTGGTGATATGTCAGACAAAAGCAAAATATCAGTTTTGTCGAGTTTGTAATTACATATTTCCATTTCATATTTCACGTATTTTATTTGAAGTAAATAGCAACGACATCTTCTAAAAGAATTTCTAGAATACATAAGGTGATTAATGGCTACACTAGTAATAAATTGTTAATTACATTTTGTGTGCTAATTTTACGAAATTTATTGCAAGCGTTCCAATTACCACACAGAACCAGATATTTTTATGACCTGTTTATAATTATATACCATTAGTAAACTATACGTTGTTTTGAAATAAATCTCTCATTGAAAACACGGATAATTAGTTTGAATTTTAATTACAGCACATTATCTATTTAGTTTTTCATCATAAATACATTCCGTAATAATTTAATTAATTCTACTTAAAATTCGCCTTGACATGGGATCGAATTTTTAATCTTTGTGTGTGAAATAATATCCAATCTGTTTCTATTATTATTATAAATTTACTTTATGGCGGTGTAAATTAACAGTTTGTATTTTATAATTTTATTAATGAATATATAAGCACCAACTACAATATTTACATTCTTGATTTCAATATTTTAAACTAAGTATTTTCGAATTTAACTATAAGAACTGTTTAAAAAGTATGTTTAAACAATTAAAAATAAGAAAATTATTTGATCTGTTTTATTAACCACTCATCGTTAAAAAATGATTCACGCACAAACGCGATGCCGGTAGCTACTCTGGGATCCAAAGTAATGTAATTTAATTATAAGTACTTATATAATTATCTTTGACTGGGATATAATAAATGGATTCCTTTGAAATTAGTCAAAATCACGGGCCAATACTGATCATAGAGACAACTTTTAACTCATTCATATGGTTAAATATCTAGAATTATACACAATTGTAGGCCTGACATGACTATATTAACTACTTAGCTTCATAAACGCGTTTACTTTTTAGACAATTACGTGTTGGTCAATTTCATGAGTAAGTAGGTATCAGTATCATCTACTTTCAGCCTCTGAAAGATTGCCAAATAATTCTGGAAAGCAAGCCTGAATTTCCCCCTTCTCTAAGAATTTCATCAGAGGGCTATATTCTAAAGATTTTTAAGTTTCGTTGGTAATCAAAGGATGCCTGCGGGAACGAGATCTTTTAGGATTCAGCCTATACGGCTACGCTGTGTGTCTATCACAGAGCGGGAACCAAAGACATTAGGTAAATAAAGCGGTAACTGAAGGTTCAAACAAAGAATTTCGTATTTTATGGAACTCCAAAGAAACTTGGGTATCGGTCATTTCTAACATCTTGTTTAAAACTTCAGATAGATGAAATTACATTGTCCTTAACCTTCATATTTCAATATTTTCGCGTACTTGTTTCAATGTAAGTTTTTATGATAAACGTAACTATTAACAGAATAGGAACTTAATTTAATATAAAAAGGATTCTTTCAATAGTAAAATATCAGAATCAAAAACGTTCTGTATCTATTAAAAAAAGGTTCAATACGCGCGAAGATAGATGCTGGCTCAAAGAAAGCACGAAGAAAAAGAAAGTTCGGCGCTTCCGGTTTTTCCGACGTATCTTGTAAAAAACTAATGAACTAACAGCTGAATATTGCATCAGTTTAAATTTTTCAATAATTATAAGATGAATTAAGATAACGTAATCTATTAGAAAATTTATATTTCGCCAAATTAAAGTAAATAGGAACGATTTTGATTTTATTGATTGCATTTCCCGGGCGAATTGTCTACGGCGCATGCTCGAAAATTGCTCGGAAAATTCGTGACTGCGGCTGCAAAGGTGAGCTTTTCTTGTGTTTTATTGTAAAATATATATAATAAGGCTATTTTATGACGTTTGTGTGATTTCGTTAGATATTTACAAGCAAAATCTAAAACATAGTGGTTTTCCTGAGAATATTTTTCGACTTCACCTGGACACAGGTATTCTGCCGGTATACGATTTTAAAATTACGCAATTTTTATGTTTTTGTAAGAAAAGCCTTGCAGTGAACAACATTTTAATAACAAATTATATGATTTGGCTTTTAATAACCATGCTCCTAAACGTTTCTAATGTTTTGCGATGTATTTACCAACTCTTGTAATACCAAGTTTTTTCAGACTTTTAAGGTTTTCTCTAATGTTTTATTTCAGAAAAAAATTGTTTCAATAATTCCTGGGTCATTTGTACATAAAGTGAAAAATATATATTTTCCATTTTCAAAGTTATGTCATGCTAATGTCACCGTGATTAATTTTCTTAAAAATACCGGGCACATGGCGATTGGTCGTAGTTTATCTGATGCAGACAAACATGCTCAAGATGGACGCATTGCGAAGCCCATGTGCGTCGCCGGTACACATGCATGCTACGTAGTGCGACATGCGATTATTCTAATTTTGAATCATACTGTTGCAATACAACTGCTTTAGTACTTGTATAGATCACGTCTACTAAAATTAGATTGAATGCTTGAAACTCTCTCCTTGTGATAGATATTAAATATACCGCCACTGCGTCGAAATCTTTGTGCAATTTCTGTCATGTCAGCGGTACCTATACCTACAGTTGATGGTCTAAATGCTACCTGGGATAGAACCTATATTTTGACACCGAGGTATCTACAAGAACACAGCGACATAGCGATGCAGCTAGCATTCACTACAAGGAACCGTAACGTTCTAACATCAATAACATCGTAGATACCTAGGATAGGTACTTACCTTCAGCTTGTAAAGGTCGAAGATGGAAAATTCAAATGACATCTCTTTTTCTTTGGTTGGAGTTCGGATATTCGGTGAAATGTTTTGACTTTAAATTGAATAAACAGTACATTTTCTTATTTACTTGGCTGGTGTGAAATTCAATTATTATGCGTGGGTAGGTTTAGTCTATATTTGGCAGAGCAGCTCTGCTGTATCGATGTCCCGAATGTCCTATGCGCAGGCCCGAAGGAGAGACTCCCTCGGGAATATTTGGATGCGACTAATTTAATCGCGCACTTATTGTTAGTGCGCTTTAAGTGCAGCTGCAACGTAGCAGCTACTTGCTCGATAAAGAAATAACATTTTCAGTGAGTTACTGCCTTAGGTAACTGGTAACTAGAAATTCCTTAAGTTTTCAAATCGGCAGGCGTTGCAAGCGCAAGTTTTTGCTGTAAACGATTACCAATGAAATTTTACTGATGCATCATAAAACTAACGTAGGTATCTTCGTATTTCGGGATAAATAGATTTCAAATTACACCTGACTTTGTTTAATTAGGGTCGTTGTATAAATTCGTTCGTAGTCGTTGTTTATATTTTATATTTTAATTTTAATTTTTTTATTGTTTTTTTAATAGATCATGTGGTCTGCAATAGAGATTTTTATTATTTATTATTATCACTACATATAAAGCAAAGTCGCTTTCTCTGTCCCTATATCCCTATGTATGCTTAAATCTTTAAAACTACGCAACGGATTTTGCTACGGTAGAGTGATTCAAGAGGAAGGTTTATATGTATAATACACCGACCTCCACGCGGGCGAAGCCGCTGGCAAAAGCTAGTTATTTATAATTGTTAACATTTAGGGGTAGGTAAGAAGGGACATAATAGTAGACTTTCAGTCGGGCTGTTTGTTGTAGACGTCGAGCGGTGTGCGAGAGACAGTTTGGTTCACGATAACGCGACAATACGTTAGCCGTAGCACAACAAAATTGATTGAATGGATACAAACAGTGAATTAGGAAGTGAATCGATTAAATTGTCTGTCTATTCATGAAAGCTTAAAAAAGTGTTTAATGGTTTATTCAACAGTTTTTCATTGTATGAGACTATGAGATGGGATTTCTGAATGTTCAATGCAATGTCAGTCTTACGTCTTCACCATCATCATCATCATCATCATCATTTCAGCCGAAAGGCGTCCACTGCTGGACATAGGCCTCCCCCAAAAGGGGCGTTTGGCCATTATCGCCACGCTTGGCAGGCGGGTTGGCGATCGCAGTATGGTTGTAAAAATGCATAGAGAACGCTGCGCTGCGCTGCTAGTCATACGTCTCATGTTTATGATAATGACATTCATATTGTAGCTACCAGGTTCAAAACAGGTTCTGTGGGTCCTTTCAGATAAGGCGAAATCTTCTGCTCTCTTATACTACTCTACAGGATGCATTAACTTTTTCTTTTTTTTATCTAGGTTACAAGTTGATTCTCTAACGTTTCACCTAACGCCACAAGGATGGGTAAGGAGAAGACTCACATCAATATCGTGGTTATCGGCCACGTAGACTCTGGGAAGTCCACCACCACTGGCCATCTTATCTACAAATGTGGCGGCATCGACAAGAGGACTATCGAGAAGTTCGAAAAGGAGGCCCAGGAAATGGGCAAGGGTTCCTTCAAGTATGCTTGGGTACGTTCTATCTATTTTGCTGAATTCTATTTGGGTTTTCTTTAGTTTTACAGAGATTTATTGCCCATCTGACCTTGTGTCATAGGTACCGAATCTTAGTTTTTTTTTTTTTTTTGTAATGGGGTTATCTTATCCTCTTCAAGGAGGGTCTGTTCAAGCTGGTTAAGGTGGTTTGTGTGGCACGGTGACAGTTTAATTCAAATTTCTTCATCTATCTACACTCAACAGTATATTTTTTTGAAACACGACTTCAGGGGGATAATACTGATACTATGATATAATAGAGATAAGCAATGTTTAATTAATTTATGTGCTCGTTTTTGAGGAAAACTTTTTAACGTAACTTTTAATATCCAACAATTTTTTGTTTCAATCTCAGCGTTATAGGCCGTGTTGTTGTAAACAAATATGGGAGACTTTACCGCATTTTCCGCCTTTCGTGACGGAAGGAGGTGTAGATACAGATTTATATGAAGCAGTGGGCGCCCAGCGGTCGAAATTCGACCATGATTCATTTGAACAGAAACACAAAAAAGAAATAGCTTTCTGCACTCCTTCTCCATATAAACTTTAACTCTGCCAAATTTTATACTTCTCCGTCCGCGTAATTTTCGTAAAAAGGGGGACAAAGTTTTTGCTTGTATTAATATTTACATGAAGTATAAGTTGTATTGTTTCCAATTCGTAGGTTTTAGACAAGTTAAAAGCAGAGCGTGAGCGCGGTATCACGATCGACATCGCGCTGTGGAAGTTTGAGACGGGCAAGTATTACGTGACCATTATCGATGCGCCCGGACATAGAGACTTCATCAAGAACATGATCACCGGTACCTCCCAGGTAAGTTGTTGTGATCACATTTTTTCCTCTCTAATTCCTAAACCGCCTAACTCGCGTACCGCGAGGGCTACTTCTACGTGGCGCGGGAAAAGTTCCTGGATGGATCTGGAGGCCTTTGCCCAGCCGTGGGACATTATAGACTGTTAAAAAAAATCCTGGACTGTTGCTGACGTTGGATTATACAACGTTGGATCATACAACTTTAAGTCTAATTTTTTGTAATATAAAATAATTGGTTGTTAGTTTATACGGAACTGATTCGCTCTGTCCCCCGTACTAGTATGAACTGTATTACGGTGGAATAAGTTTCCTCGGTCGCGGTCTAGGTAACTAACATTTGACATAGGGCTATTTTCTGTCTTGGATGTGATTACCAACCTACGATTATGAGTTTGGACAGATAAATAACCGTCGTAATAAAAAGATAAAAATAAGTAAGTTAAACAGTTTTAAAGTACAGTTGTAAAGTAATAAAATCGTGGGGCGCGTGAAGGCAAAATCAAAATCAAAATCAAAAGTCATTTATTCAAACTAGGCTGAGAGCCAGCTCTTTTTGAACGTCAAAATTACATAAGACAGTCCCCCCAAAACGCCCGCCCTTCACCACTTCCTAGTGCTTTAGCTGGGAAGAAGAAGTGGCGCAACAAACTCCCCAGCAGCACAGCTGTTTGTTAAGTTAGAAGAACTTGATTCTATACAGTAGTAAGTAATTAACATAACGAAACACAAAAAACATTAAATTTGCCATATGTCAGCTAGCACAGGCTTATATACCAACAAAACATTGAAAACATAGTACAGGCAAATAAAATAAACCAATACATGAACTAATATAATTATATAACCTGTCAGTAGTCAAGCTAATACTGGTGAAAGAACATGAACATTGTTTTGAGTTAATCACAGCGACCAACAATTATTGTCGTTTATGTAGTCGTTGACAGAATAGTAAGCCTTTGAACAGAGGGTGGATTTAAGTTTAGATTTAAACGCATTAAAATGCAAATCTAGCAAGGAAGAGGGAAGCTTGTTATAAAAAGTAATACCAAGACCAACAAATGAGGTGTGAAACATATGTATTTATTTACTCAGGTTACGCTACGCCCCACGATTTTATTTACCCAATTATTTATATTAAGTACCGAATTATACACCGTGAAATTTTAATGGTTGTTTTCCCGCAGCGAAATGGTTTTGTCTTGTTAATACAATCGTTTTATAAACAAATAAAATATTAGAAACAAAAAATGGCAGATTAACTATTGTGAAAAATCACCACGTGCGAGAGTTTATTTTGCTTTGAACATTTTTGCATCGCTGTTCCCTTTGTCGGCGGTGCGTGCGATTCGAATAGTACCTACAAGTTACCTCTAGTATAACTATTGAGTAGTATTTTATCGAGTTGATGAATATTTTTTTAATGATTTTAAAACAAAAAAATCTTTTTTTTAAAATCTATGCTTCGAAAGTACTCCTTATGGCAAGTTGTTCTGCCGCGGGAAAACAACCATTTAAATTTCACGGTGTATTTTACCGAAAACCGTTTTAAATTAAAAAAAAATTGTTACTTATTTTATTTTCAAGTTTTTAGTTTTTATTTCGTTACTTAATAGTTCATTCTATTTGGTTTTATATTTTCTTTTTTTACTATTTAATTGTATTGTTTTCAAAACTAAAGGTGTGTACCAAATATCAGATCAATCTGCCAACAGGAAGGGGGTAAAATTTAAAGTACTAAATTTGACCCAAACAAACAAAAAACAACAACAAACAAGGCAAGCTAAATAAAGCCGTTTCAAAAGAGCGCCAGTAGTGTTGCTGACATATGTCATTAAAATTTTCAGTTACCTATCCAGATCCCACATCGTATCTACGCCGACAATCTTCATCAGCATACTCATTCAACCGAAAGTTGTTCACAACTGAACATAATGGGCTATCTATGTCAAATAGTGAAACACTTTCTGACATAACTATTTGACATAGACCATCTTCTCATAGCCCATAGTGACGCGGCCGGCATGTTTCGATCATGTTGATAATATTGTCTATCAGGCTGACTGCGCGGTGTTAATCGTGGCTGCGGGCACGGGCGAGTTTGAGGCGGGCATCAGCAAGAACGGACAGACGCGCGAGCACGCTCTGCTTGCCTTCACGCTGGGCGTCAAGCAACTGATCGTCGGCGTCAACAAGATGGACTCCACCGAGCCTCCGTACCACGAGGCACGTTATGAGGAGATCAAGAAGGAGGTGTCTTCCTATATCAAGAAGATTGGTAAGTTTACCTTTAATCAAATCACAAGGTTAATACATTTTTCTCTAGTTTTCGTTACTAACTGTGTTATGACTAAACTCTCTTTCTGAAAGCAGTAAGTACCTAGCTAATTTATTTGCTAATTTAGTATTTCATCAGCAAATACAAAAAAAGGGGAATGGCTTTCCAATTGAAGTAAGCTCTACTTCAAGGGATTGATAAATCTATAGGTACGCACGGCCACAAATCAAACTATACTTTCAGTCAGCTGAAACTGGAAATGTATAGCTTTTTTTTGGTTGGGAAATCATCAAATAACTTCTCCCGCTCTGGGTGGAGCAGGATGGCGTGTCAGACTTTAACTGACCAAAACCGACCCATGTTCCCTCAGTTGCCTGTGTGCCAGGGGCAACGGTATCTCGTCCGAACAACCCGCACCCCCCTTTAGTTGGTACTGACATCTCTTTGAGGAGCGCGTGGAACACAACGCGCTGTCGACCCGGGCTTGGTCCTTACCGGACAGCGAGCTACTCATTACTTGCCGTCCGCAAGCCCGCGCCTACGGTGGCCGGGAATCAGCCTGGGTTTCGCGACTAAGGCCGTGACGCATATACTGCCTCTCCCTCACGTGCGCTTTCGCGAGCATTACTGCTTCGCGGAAGAAGGTGACGGCTATCTATTCACTCTCGCTCCGTGCCATGGCCTGGTCCAGGGCCGAGGACACAGCGGTGCTCCGCCCAAGCCGGGCAGACCTCCACCGTATGCTCCACTGAGTCCTCAGGGCAATCTTCGCAGTGGAAACACCCGGGCGTTTCCTCCCGCCTTTTCCGAAACAGGATCCTCCCGAAACAATCGTGTCCGGTGAGGACCTGCGTTAGGCGGAGGGTGAGGACGCCGTGTCGCCTCTGAAGCTACTGCTCAAAGAGGAGACTTATCACCGTAATCATGGCGTGCCCAAAAATGTACAGCTTAATATTTCGCCGTGTGTACATGTAATAAAATCGTAGCGAAGTCAATACACTGTACATTCAATATTTTTTTAAGTAATTTTTACGAGTTAAACGATTCAATTACTTAGGTACTTACCGAAAATACTTTTTTTGAATTTTTTGTCTGTTTGTTTGCAGCATCACGCAAAAACTACCGGATAGATTTTTCCTTTGCTTAGATTTTCCCTATAGTCTGATCGGTCAGTAGGTTATAAATTCGCACGGTTGAGTAATATTGCAATTTGTTCGTATTCTTCTATAGTTTACCGCAAATAGTAAAAACAAGTTAACAAGTTACCAATATCTTGCAAATAATTACGGATTTAACCTTTTAAATGATTATCATCACACTATACCTACCTTTATGGAGCAAAGCAGTCGATCATGACATGATAGGATGGATTTTTGGGATGGGGTAATAAGGGCAGGTACCTCAATCATTTTCGATACAAGGAGAGACCACAAAATACCAGTGTAATCAATCGGATTATTCCCTTCACTGGGCTGAATAGGGAACGAATATGACTGGTAATTAGTGACCGATATTTAAACACATGATGGTTCTCATCATAACAGACAACTTTCCCAAAGAAACAATTTTTATTTATTTAACTAGCGCATTTCCTCAATCACCCCAATAGAATATTGATGAGATTTTTTTTTGTCGTTTGTTCCGGGGTCAAGCGACTCACAGCTGATAGCGCGCGCGCGAGCCGTTGTTAAATTAATGAAAAAATCTTTTTCCAAAAAAAAAAACAAGTCAACTTCCGAAAAAACACTACAAAGTGAAAAATAACTTTAATTTTGGAAGGTGGTGACTTTGGATATTTATTTAAATTTTTTGTCAACGCCTTCCGAAATTAAAGTTATTTTTCACTTTGTAGTGTTTTTTCGGAAGCCGTTTGTTCTTTTTGGACAAAGTTTTTATTTTTCACTTTTTAGTTATAGTACCTACCCCACTAATTTGAAATTTCATCATCCTTGGGGTCAAAACAATGCATATTTATGCGATAGCAGCAGTCGCGGTTTATTTACTGTTCTTTTTTGAAGAGTTCCGTTGTCTGTCTCCGAAACGCATCATCAGATCTATATGAAATTGTGATTTATGGGATATGTGTGATATGTGTGAAAAATGGGACCACACGGGAAGCACGAGCTTTCAAATAAAAAAAGAATCATCAAAATCGGTTTACCCAGTCGAAAGTTATGAGGTAACAAACATAAAAAAACCGATCGAATTGATAACCTCCTCCTTTTTTTGAAGTCGGTTAAAAAAGAATAATGCATGGTAAAAGTGGATTATTTGTTTGTTTGTAGGTAACTAAATTAAAATTATATTAATTTTATTTAATAAATTATAGCTAATGGTGTATTATTCTTGTTAGGTAATCAATATTCTATTGGGATGATTTGGGGAAGTGCGCTAGTTAAATAAGGAAAAATTGTTTCTTTGGGAAAGTTGTTTTGTTATGATAAGAACAATCACATGTTTTAATATCGGTCACTAATTACGAGTCACCCTTATAGTAGATAGATAGAGATTTAGACGAAGTTCTTTAATGCGGGTTGTGGTAAGAGCAAACTGGTAGAAATCGTGACGTAACGAAAAAGCAACTTTGCTCTCTCTGTCTCTTTCTATAATATTTAATAGAAAGAGAGAGAGAGAGAAGAGTTGTTTTTCATGGTTTTCGAGGGTGCTAAAGCCAATAGTGAGGTCAAAATGGAAATCCAAGATGCCCGCTGTGCAAATTTTCCAATTTTTCGTCATGGGCACCTAGGTATCTTTTTAGGGTTCCGTACCCAAAGGGTAAAACTGGACGCTATTACTAAGACTCCGCTGTCTGTCCGTCTGTCACCAGGCTGTATCTCATGAACCGTGATAGTTAGAAAGTTGACATTTTCACAGGTGATGTATTTCTGTTGCCCATATTTAATTAGGGCTCTCATACAACAGACAATTTTTTGCCGTTTTTATAGATAATGGTAGGGAACCCTTCATGCATGGCAGCTGCGATTCAAATTTGACATGGTTGTCGTTTTCGAGGTTTTCGAGAGTGCCAAAGCCAAATTGTGAGGTCAAAGTGAAAATCCAATTTGAAATTACTACTGAACGATGACGACCTCAGGATTAGTTCGACATAAAAGTCAGCGAAATCTGTGAACGACCTAATTAATGTCACAAAAAAACTGGTCCTAAAATTTTCAAGGTAACAGTGTAAGTTAGGTAGGAACTACTGAAAATGACTAAAAGTAATTAATTTATGAAAATAACTTTTTTATAACAAAAGCTCAAAAGCTGCAATATAAATGGGTCGATCTTACTTCGTTCTTACTTAGTAAAAACGCAAGGTGATATTGAGGTCGAATACTTACATAATCTCGATGCGGCAGGGTACAACCCTGCCACGGTGGCGTTCGTGCCCATCTCGGGCTGGCACGGGGACAACATGCTGGAGCCCTCCGACAAAATGCCCTGGTTCAAGGGATGGACAATCGACCGCAAGGAGGGCAAGGTCGAGGGCAAATGCCTTATTGAGGTACGTATTACAAACACAACAGTAGTAGCATAGTATAACGGGCTGGTGTCCGCAAATCCACGACCAAGCGCGTATATTTTACATACAACCCCGTTAAACTATACTACTACTATTAGTAGCAAGTACTGTAGTCATCTTAGGACGGAAATAAGTAGTTAGGTATGACACAATCACAAAAGCTATTTCTTGAAGCCCACACAGTGAAATTTGTGGTTATTGTAATCGACCCAAATCAAATCAAATCAAAATATTTTATTTCACATAAACCTGCAAGGGCACTTATGAAACGTCAGAAGCTAGGTGCTCGGTTCCAATTTGTCAATTTGACTGCAACCTATGCCTAAAGTTCAGCTACACGAATGGCGGTGATTATTCCACAATGAGTAGAGAAGACACTTTATGCTTATCCTTTTGCGCATGAACTTACACCTCATTTTTCAACACCATTGTTGACGCCATTGGCACTTACTAACCAAAGTCAAAAATAAACTTTGACCCAAACAGAGCCAGCGACACGTAAAGATTTTCGAACGGTTACTTTCATGCCATTCCTTTCGATTAAGTCCTTAACCTTTTTGTCTAGTCTTACAATCGCGAAGCCTCTCTCTTTGAAAGGGCAGACGAGCTGAAGCAATATCACGATAACTATCGGAAATATTTAAGAAAAAACCAAGCTGACATTCTTATAAGGTTCGATCAAGTAATCCTTGTACAGAAATACCTTTCAAATGATTAGTTCCTACTACAAGAAAAGGAAACTAATTTAAAATCATGATCGTTTCCTCATTTCTATTATGTCAACCCGCAACACATAACTTCATATTCCCAAAGACTTGATCGAGGTCGAAAGGAAAGCAGTTTTTCTGGGTTTTGTAGCAGCAGAACTTAGTTCCTCTCACTGCCAACTATCAGTAGCATTAATGGCCTAGCATTAAGCTAGTGTATTATTATGAATGTGTGTTGAGACAGGCCCTGGACGCGATCCAACCCCCCTCTCGGCCCACGGAGAAGCCACTGCGCTTGCCTCTGCAGGACGTGTACAAGATAGGAGGCATAGGCACCGTGCCTGTGGGACGAGTTGAGACCGGCATCCTCAAACCTGGTAAGACATTTCTTACCGTTTATTGTGTCAGCGGAATTTCCAACGCCCGACAAGTCTTCATCTTTCGCATATCGAAAATGAAAGGTTCTAGGATGCTTGCATGCAAGGGAAGTAGAGCCCCTACTTCTGCTCTTTATTAAGTATAAAGAGCAGAAGTAGGGGCTCTCTCTTAACATAACATCTCGCCTGTATTTCCCAAAGGGACATGTGGTCCCTATTGCATACCTGCATTTTAAATTATATAATAGGGGGGGGGGGGGATTCATATCGTTTGTAAAATATCAGAAAGTTTTGCTGACAGTTTTGTTGAGAATGGGAATACGTGTGTGCTTTGTGTCTTGTTTCCCCTCTTACATTAGTTAGGTGGAATTCCGATTCTGACAGCTAACTAAGGTTTGATTTAAATAACATGCACCATTTAACTAAATGATGTTGATAATTTGTGAAGGTATGGTGGTGGTATTCGCACCGGCCGCCATCACCACTGAGGTGAAGTCTGTGGAGATGCATCACGAGGCCCTGCAGGAGGCCATGCCCGGAGACAACGTTGGATTCAATGTTAAGGTAAAATCTCAGAGTAGTAGGGTAGATATTAAGAGTAGGTTATGGATTTCATGGCATTGTACTGATCCGTTGCGTTTTAAACAATTTTGGAGATTGCAGTTATACATTGTCACAAATTAATTAATTTAAAAAAAATAACATAATATAATAATACAAAAGGGTGGGCTGGACGTAACTTTGATACTATAAGCGCGAAAATTATGTCTGACCAAAGACATTACATATATTTATCTGACATATTTTTCCAAATTATTAGAAAAACGTATTATCCCAATTAAAGAGAAAAGACAAAAAAATGATATTTATCGGTGTTGTTTGCAGAACGTGTCCGTTAAGGAACTGCGTCGTGGCTACGTGGCCGGCGACTCCAAAAACGCCCCGCCTAAGGGTGCTGCCGACTTCACGGCCCAGGTATACTGACACTCTTTTATTAGGCCTGTTTATTTAGTAACATCATCTTCGGCCTTAACTTTCTTGATTCAAACAGAACTAATAGGCCAACTGTTCAGTTGACTCAAAAATTGGATTTAAGTATGTTACTTAATCTATTTCCAAATGCTTGTTCGAGGGGACATCAAAGTAGTCTCTTTTCACCGGTTGGTACAAGCGTTTTGATACTATCATCGATTTTCGTATTCGAAATCATCAAATCGTATTCAAAATAATCAAAGCGTTGCTTGGAATCCAGCAAATCCTATGTTCGATCTTCACTCTGACCGTAATTCAACATCGACCTCGGGAAACATGTAATAAAGTTGAATATCCTTAGTCAGAAAATGTAAACTACTGAAATAATTTCAGGTGTTCTTTAATAAATGATTTCTGTCTACATGATATTGTTATAGCTCACGCACACTGTGTATTACAGCAAGTTAGAAATTGCCTAAAATGCCGACACACATTCTTCAACGTTGCGAAAACTTAGGTAATACCCCAGTTAGGTGCATTATTGCCAAATGTAATCATTAGTAAGTAGTTGTAATATTATCGTGTCCCCTAATTTCCTGCCGCCTGTCAAGTTTTGTAATGAATGTTATCGGCTGACCTTGTGCCTACTAACACATTGTACCCTGTTATGACTATTGCATGCTACACAATACTGCGAAATTAGCCACTGTCCATTATAATAGAACATTGAATTGTTGAAGTTTGGGTTTTTATCGAATATCGACTATGAGCTCACGACGAAATAGCTCCTGCAAATGATCGATTGGGGGTACCTATGGAGGAGCATGGAGTGGCTGTGGTCACATAGAAGGTTCAAGGTTTCTTCAGACAAGCGTGACGTGACAGCGCGACGCGACAACTTGTAGAAAAATTTCTATTTAGTTTTTAACCGACTTCCAAAAGGAGGAGGTTCTCAATTCGTCGGAACCTTTTTTTTTTTTTTTTTTTTTTATTTTCATATAAATTGTTTTACGAGAGTTGCGTCGCGCTTTCGCGTTCATTCGTACATAGGTACGTCGATTCGTACCTCGGCAGTCCTTGTTTTTCATGCCACCTTTTCATTAAACAACAGGAGGATCTCACAGATTTCTGGCAACTATATTAATTAACCTCGAGATGTGCCCTACATTTCTAGAATTTCTCGGAACTCACGTCAGATAAAATTTACACACTTTACGTAAAAGAAAGTATTTGCTCCAGCATGATTCGAACTTGACATTGATGCAGCTCGAACTACCCTAAGCAAAAAATAAACAACGCAGTTTCAAGAAAGGATCACAGGAAAATATTTTTTACTAGATAGGTATGCCAACCGTGTGGTGCCGGACGTAAAAGAATAGCACCGTCCCATTTCTTCCCGTGGGTGTCGTAGAAGGCGACTAAGGGACTTACTAGAGAATGGGCAGCAGTGTTCTCTATGCATTTTACCACCATAATGCGATCGCCAACCCGCCTGCCAAGCATAGCGATTATTGCAATCCCCTCCTCCCCGTTTGGAGGAGGCCTATGTCCAGCAGTGGAGGTCTTCGGCTGAAATTATGAGATAGGTATGTGCACGTAGACAGAAAAATAATACAAGTCAATATCTCGACTTAACTGACACATTTGTAAAACATTCTCATGGGACGCATTTCATACGTAATTATTAAAATTACCTACATT
This sequence comes from Polymixis lichenea, assembly GCA_949091785.1. Classification (NCBI taxonomy): domain Eukaryota; kingdom Metazoa; phylum Arthropoda; class Insecta; order Lepidoptera; family Noctuidae; genus Polymixis; species Polymixis lichenea. The sequence continues at coordinate 12,106,913 of OX420933.1, read as the reverse complement.
GTTTTGCGGAGATGATACTTAACACCATCTTCGCAAAATAATGTAGGTAATTTCACCATGAAACAGTCGGCTGCGCAAGAAATATAAAGCTGTAGCTAAATGGCTAAATGTAAATAGTATGGCTGTGGTCTAGTAAGAGCCACGACAACTACATTCGTATTATTGAAGATGCTGGTCTATAGAGCCTATTCTGCTTAAGCATAGGTATATGCATAATAATATTGCTGTTTTTTGCTTACTGGCGCTGCAAACGCAGCTGGTGTTGCATTTTTAAGGCTTCTGCCGTCGTCGACGCGCTTTTCATGGATCGCGCGTCATAATGCCAATGCATACAATAGGCTCTAAAAGTTTGCATAGAAAATACGTTCCATCTGTCAGGGGAAAGTAGACGAATATTGTAGCGAAATTCTTCTGGATAAAATTCTTTTCATACGCTCCTAAAAAAAAAACAATATTTTGCTCCAACACCCTAGAAGTAGCTCGGGACGAATGTAGTCGTCTACAAACAGATGCCCATCATCTTCAAGCGGCCTTGAAGTTTGCTTGCCACTGAGGTGGTCACAGCTTAGCCTCCGTCTCTGTGCAACCTACTAAACTATCTGGGATAAACTAGGTACACCTCAGACGGTTTAGTCTCTCTCCAACGGCTCTCTTCCAATCTCATTGTGAGATTATTCCATGGGCCCCAATTCTGTATCGTTATAATGATTCCCCGCGGAATATTACTACGTTCAAACTACGTCAATATCGTTTTTTTTAGAAACCAGTGTAACGGTAAGGAATCGAAATTTTATATTCTGTATGTTCTAAGACAATTTTTCGTTATTATTGATACGATATCAGCAGAATTCATGTGTGATTGACGTGGTTACGAGTAAGGAATCGTTAAGTGGTCATAGTGAATTCAGGCCCAGGTGTGTTATGTGCCCCGGTTTCGCACAGTTTTTACGACTTGACAAAATATATGCATTACTTTATTTCATATAAGTTGAAGAGTTAATCACTACCAATATTATAAATGCGAAAGTAACTCAGTCTGTCTGTCTGTCTTACGCTTTCACTCCTAAACCGCTGAACCGATCGTAACGAAATTTGGCGAGAGAGAGAGATATACTAGTCTAGGATATAGAGAAGGACATACGCTACTTTTTTACGCGTTAACCCGACATCCACGCGGGCGGAGCCGCGGGCATAAGCTAATGTAATATATTACATGTATGATCATCGTCATCATCATCATTTAAGCCGAAAGACGTCCACTGCTGGACATAGGCCTCCCCCAGGCTCCTCCACTTCGACCGTTCTTGTGCTTCCCGCATCCAGCGGATTCCCGCGGCCTACACAAGGTCACCCTTCGGGATAAATTCATTAAATTATGGTGTAAACAGCATCAATATTCGTTTCTTAGTTTAGAAGAACAACGCGGTCACACAGAAAGAGACGAAAGGCGACTTAAATTTGTAATATTTATTATCTTTACATGATTACTACCTGGTCAGCTGGCGCTGTCTCATACTTATGTGCTGATAGTGCGGCGCTATATAGTGAACCTAGTCGTCGAAAGATATTTCGGTCAATTCATTGGTCATTCGATTCTCAGGTGATCGTGCTGAACCACCCGGGACAGATCAGCAACGGCTACACGCCCGTACTGGACTGCCACACCGCGCACATCGCCTGCAAGTTTGCCGAGATCAAGGAGAAGTGCGACCGCCGTACTGGTGCGTATAAAACACACTACTGTAAGTCTAGTGATCTGCCGATCTGTTCTATCAAAATCACCGTATTTGCATTATTGAAGCGAGCTTGTGATGAGCTGCCAATAATGTCGCCTCCTAGCATCAGGTACACTTGTATTATGGGAATAAGTGGTGTAAAAATACCCTTAACAAAGCCGAGAGTCACTGAGGCAGGTAGAATGACAGCTCATTTCGTCCAAGCTTTCATGGTAACAATTTTACATCTCATGGCGTGTTTAAATAAGTTGTTATTTTCTATGACCTTTGGCATAACGCCCCTTCCCTCCGTCCCTTTAATCGTTCTAAAAGAGACGTGTCATTATCATCGTCATTATACTATAGGATGTCCCCACGCTAAATTTTCACTTCGACCTTCCATTCTGCAAATATTTCTGAAGATTCTAAGCGAAGAGTCCTGTTACTTAACGTTTAGGACCTGAAATCTGACGTTAAGGTAGCTCGTTTGATGGTTTTTTGGCTAAGCGATGCTCATCACCAAGAGGTTGTGTTAAGTGTCCAAACCGGGTCTAATATAAAACCATAAACCAAATGTAAACATCTCCAAAATTGGTACAGGCAAGACAACGGAAGTAGATCCGAAGTCGATAAAGTCGGGCGACGCGGCCATCGTGAACCTGGTGCCGACCAAGGCTCTATGCGTGGAGTCGTTCCAAGAGTTCCCGCCGCTCGGACGCTTCGCTGTGCGCGATATGCGCCAGACCGTCGCCGTAGGCGTCATCAAGGTATAGTATAATATAATTACTATACATTCCAAAAGAAGTATTTGGTTATCAAGTCTGCGGCAGAACCAGATTTGTTCCAATACATGTTTGTTACTCTGGCGCTGCTGCTGACAGCACTTATAAAATCTTGGATTCCCCAATAATTCCCGTGCCTCTTGTCAGAGCTCCGTCACTAAACAGCAGACCGAACAAGTGCTCACTACACAGAACCAAAATCTAGTAGGGCCGCCACTATGGACTAAGAGAAGACTTAACCGCAAGACAGAGACACAAGAACAAAGAGTCCCAGCACATGCTGCTCATATGAGCTAGGGCATGGGTCTTATGTTTAGTGGTTAGCAGTCCTTCAGATCTTCATTTCAGTAATTTTCTTTTTTGTTTCAGAGCGTAAACTTCAAGGAAGTTACAACGGGCAAAATTACCAAGGCAGCCGAAAAGGCCCAGAAGAAAAAATAACTATGGGGCATCCCAAACAATGTAGCGCAACCGACGAGCATCGTGCGCGTGCCGCCAGAGCCGCGGCGCGGTGCTCGCGCCGCTTGCCGCTCGTCGAGTCCTAGCCGCGTACCTAGCCCCCTAGCGTCTGCCCGCAATCGGAGCTTCTTCACTGGTGACATCACGCTCGCCCTCTACGTATGCATTTATCATAGCACGATATTCTTAAAGTTAGTTCGTTTTAGTTACGCTTACGTGTTAAGTTTATATCTTTGTGATTATTTTAGTCGTAAGTTACTCGCCATGTTTGAGTTTCCGTATCTGAAAGCTCGTTACGTTTTATTTTTCCATCGCAAGGAGTTTAGGAGGAAAAGCAATGGAGTGGTCGTTGAATTTTTAAACCATTTTCGTACACAGAACACACTGACTGCTTTGTGAGTGTCAAACTGACAAATCCTGGTACTCTCTTCGATTTGTACTTGATCATTTTTAAGTTATTTTTATTTATTAATATTTTAACATTAATTCTGTCCATTTATCAAAAAAATAAAAAAAATACACGTTTTCATATTAACAATTTTGGTTTATTGATGAATGAAATTCATTGTACTTATCTCTATTTTTATTATACCTAGATACGTAGGTGTAAGTATTATCGTATCTACTTGTTTCACATATGGTCGGAAGATTATTGTAAAGTTAACATCAGCGTAGTTTTTGAGAGAATTTGATTGTAAATCATTCCTCTGTAGTTAGCAGTATGACTAAAGCGTTATAAACGTAATGATAGAAATTTTTGAAAACTTTGTAAAGCGTAGTTAACGAATTTTGGTTCCTAGTATTTAAATAAAAATGAATTAATTTGTACTTCTGCGTGAGGGTTTAAATATTCAATATTAATCAACCCATTAATACTGTTTCCATAATCTTACTATCTAGATATTCTTATGTACGGAAAACAAACACGAGACTCATTTTAAGCTAAATGTAACTTTGTAATTTTTTCAATAATTTTGTAAAGACCTTGATCCTGATAAAACCAATAAAGAAGCTACTGGTATAAAAAATAGTTTTAATGTGATCATCTTTTGCCTTTTTCCTGTAGTTACGTTACCCATGGTATAATAATGACATTACCTAAACCTGCCTCGACAAACGAGTACTCGCGTACCTAAACCTGCCTCGACAAACGAGTACTAGCGTGCGTCGGCGCGGCGCCGCCGCCGCTGCCCTGCCGTGTGAAGTTGTAGGCGTGAATTACACAGAACTAAACGGCGTAAGGTGAAAGCGCGGCGTAGGCGCAGCGTACGCAGTACATTTTGTATAAAAACGTTTATGATTCCGAATGAACGTTGTCGAATGCTTTTCAAAATGTTTAACGTTTTTATACAAAATGTACTGCGTACGTTGCGCCTGCGCCGCGCCTTCACCTCACTTTGTGTAATTCACGCCGTATACAGCACGGTTTCGGTACGGTACGGCACGCCGAAGTTTGTACTTCCATATAGTCCAAGAGTCGGCTAATAATAATGCGAGTGCGAGTGTAATAGTAATGTACTAATAACAGTGGTCAACATTACTTTTTGCCGTTAATCCAATTGTACTTTTTCGGTCTTTCATGTATAAATATTAACGGAAAAATATTTAAAAAAATCTATTACATCGAAATATCTAAATTTGTACGTATATGATATATTTGGCTTAATTTTGTGAGGGTATGTCAAAAAGGGTATTGCAACTGATCTTACTTACAAAAACTATATTGTTGTGGGTAGTACACGATATATCCTTAAACCTGTATATTTTCAACTCGGTATTGTTCGTTCATTGATGTTTAATATTGCTTTACACGTTCTAATACGTAATATTGCTTCGACGACGTACAGTTTCTAGTGTTTATTCCAAAGTTTTGATGTTTCAATTGTGAAGACTTTTTGTCAACTTGAATACGTTTCGGGTTTGAAGAAGTGTACTAAATACATATATAGTTTGCATTATGAATCGAAAGTGTTTGAATTCACTGGATCTCTTCTGTTTTGTTTGTAGGGAGATTAATTCAAGTTTCAATCGAGAACGGCCCATACATATAACATTTACCATTTGTATTTTGGTTTCAAGATTTCTGAGAATATTAATAAACCTTGGACACACCAAGTTCTTTTTGTTTAAGATGTGTACGTTATTTGAGAGGGTGGTTTAATGGTACCCACCGATCAATGCCTTTTTTCTTAGAAAGTGGGTGTTTCAATTTTTTTTATGGACGTATTTTAACTAATCTCATGGCAAGGTATGGAAAAATACAAGTTTCAAACTGCGACAATTTTTTTTTTTTTTTGTTGACCAGTGTAATATAATCTGCATAATAATTAGGTATGACATTTAAATAAATAATTTTCACGCTTGCTTGCAGGTTGAATACAATGACATTACGCTGTAAGATCTTCCCTTCTAAATTCCATGTATTTTCTTGCAAATAAACATTTTTAATTTTTAAATTTGAAAAATACCTACCTCATCGGCCACCCCAATAGGCTATATCAACACTTAAACACGTAAAAAAAACATCAGGTCTGCCAGAGCCGATCCTGCCGGGTCATAGAAATAATCGATATTTTCTGGCGTATTTTGTAGTGAAAATTACGTCATAAGATACCTGAATTAAAGTGCTGGCAACACTTTACCATTGATTAATTATGGAAAAAAGTGGGTCCGCCATTGCACCCTGCCGGAAGTACTTGGCAGACCAATAAAATATGCCCCTTCCGAAACCCTAAACCTACCTCATCGAGTACCCAGATGCAACCAACGCCAAATAATAACCAAGATGCCCCTGATAACGGATCAAAAGATCTGTCAGGTCTTAACTTGCCGGAACTTAAGCATTTGAACTTGGTAGGGAGCAGAATTTCACCTGAAGTCAAAATAACATTTGTTTCACACAAATTTATAAATAGGTATTAAATATGTGTAGCATTAAAAGATGTATATTAAAAATTTAACAACGATCACTATGATACGAGTGCAATAACTTGCTTACAATATAGGTACAATAACCAAAACTTCGCTAAAGTTGGTATTACAGTTACTTGAATTCTGTATGTGTTTAGTCTGTCAGTATGTTTTGTACGTGTATGTTTAGGGAACAAAGTAGGCTTACGAGTGTAGACCCCCCTGTTATTGTGTAAACCATTGTAGGTACAGTCAAAGCCTAATCAACCTAACCACCACCAGGATCAACAACACTAATAGATCAATCTGGATCAATTAAGTGGAGCAATCTGGAGCAACAACAATAAATTGCAGATATGTCTCGGGAATATTGCTTCTGATTGCTCCATAAATTTCTTGAGTTGCCGAATATCCAATCGGTTTGGAAATTTTCTCGTTTGTACAGACACATCAAGCTACTCCAATCTGGCAAATATCTTTATGACAAAGTGATAAGGTTCATGTTCAATTGGCAAAATTTTACAGTTTCGGATAGCTCCTAGCAGGCTTAGCACGAGAACCGTAGAGAAGCGTTTTGTCGAGAAAGTTTTGTACCGAGAAATTTACAAGCGATTTCTATTCTACGGTAGAGTAGAAATAGAAAGCGCCAAGCGCTTGAAGGATGGAGTAATTTTAGTTGCTTGAGTAAGCGCACCTCAAGGTAATTTTTCCTATCATGCGGATGTGAGTCCACGTGTGGGTCTGGCACGAAAGCACGCCGCGCCCGCATCCTACAATCTCTTACATATTTTTTCTGTGATGCATGCCAGACGCACACACGCGGGACACGTGGAGCTTGCTGGTGCATCACGCACACTCTCATAACTCACGTATGCGGGTGAGGCTTGAGCATCCAATCTCTGGTTGGGAATGGCAGCTTGAGATCTCGCGTGCTAAGTCAGGTGTCGAGATTGATTTTTGAGATTTTCGAGATCGATATTTTCCCCTACTACTTGAAATAGGTACTTACTAAATATTACGCCCCGTTGTACACACGCCTACACATCAAGCTATACAGTTCCAGTATATGCTGATCTCAAATTGTATAGGGTTTCCGTAGTTCGAGATCAGCGTAACTGGGAATGTATAGCTTGATGTGTAGCCGTGTGTACATTCACGTCCTTTTGCCGTGAAATACTACAGTTAATTCGTCTTATGTAGGTTTCGTAGCCAGTCTTAGAATTGATCATTTTATAGATGTTCGGTCATTTAATCAAATGGTTAGCTAAAATGAATCAAACATTATAAGTAGTATTCAAAGCCCTGTAAACTACGCCTTGCCGATTTAAATTGCTTTTCCATTTAAATTATTGTCACCGCCATGATGCACAATTAAAACAAAGCGACATCAACGCCTCGGCGGATAATCTTAACTATTTTTCGATATCATCACTAATGTCTGGTGGCCATACCATCAAGTAGTCGTGCGTTTAACTGTTCATATCGTCAAACGCAGACCACAACATGATGTGACCAGCGGTTGATGTTCTATTTCATGAAATACAAACATTTCATGAAATGGTCGAACACTTCACGAATATATCAATTCTAAGATGTGGTTACGACTAGCGTTGCAAAACTTCGGAATAATTCGCAATAATTCGGAAACATTCCAAAGCATATTTCGATTGGAAGGAATACTACCGCAGCAAGAATGCAGAGTAAAATAAATATTGTGAGAATGAAGTAGGTAACCTACATTTTATTACGAAATAAGAATTAAATGATTCCCAGTAATTACGTATATATTTATGCGTAGGTAGCTTGAGGAGACTCCCCATATATCAGATATTGTGGCGTGCCGTTTTTAAATTAACGCCATCCAGCAGGCAATGAACAACTTTGTGAAACGCCGAGCGAGCGGCCGTTCATTCATAAAATCAACGAAGTATTTTTCGATGCCTACGTACCTACTTTGCGGGAATATTTCCTTATAAGTAGTTATCTACTTGTGAATACTCATTATTTTTGTATGGTTTAATTTCGAATGGGCCCGATTTCGGGCTGATGTTATGTATGTGTTATGTACAAGTTTAGTTAACTTCGTAAAAGTGTTTTTGCTTTACGATGTACGCAAATAATGTATTTTTTAAATAAATAAGTAGGTAGGGTTACTTGCGTAATTTTTTACGACGATTTTTTAGCAAAAAGTTTATTTCCTTTATAGAAAAAATTAGAACCTATAGAACCAATTGAAATAATATAGTACCTAGTTACTGTTTTACTATGTACCTCGATACATAATATTAAATATGTATCTAATATAAACTCATCTTAGTACCTACCAACGTATTTATCTTTATATGTACATATTATTCTCGCAAAATAACATTTGTACAACTAAACCGCATACAAAAACTTATTACGTAAGTACATATCTAAGTAGATGCAAGAAACATTCGGAAGTTTACTAATCGTATTTTACTCTTAAATAATGACTGAACGCGTCAGAACATAAAATCAAGAAATATGTCAATCGTCGCATAATTGAAAATAAACCACAGTCCAATGACTATAGAGTTGTTTATTGTGATAAGATGACATAAGACAATCCCCCAAAACGCCCGCCCTTCACTGCTTCCAAGTGCTTTAGCTAGGAAGAAGAAGTGGCGCAACAAACTCCCCAGCAGCACAGCTGTCTGTTTAGTTCCCCCTCGCCATATTTGAGGGAAGGAGGTAACCCGATCCCCAACGCTACCCGCAAGCAATGACATCTACGGGAGTATGACGAACTTGCTGCCGGTTGCGCAGGCAAGAATAGAATGATCAATTGTCGAGGTCGCTAGGTAACCATAATGCCATACAACTCATCATAAAAAAAATATTGTTATGAGGTAGGTGCTCCAGTGAATGAACACATAACAGTGAATGAACAAAACGGAGTTTTTTGCAAAAACTAAGAAATTAGAATATTTCTACCCAACGCAGTATTTTTTTTAGTGATTGCTACTCTTTTTTCTATTATAGCGGCAACAGTCATTTCTTATGTCACCGTTTGTTTTGAAATGGCGAGCATTTAAAGTTGGCAGTGTGGTGTAACTGTGTATTTGTTCGGGCAAAAATTTAGGACTCGGGTAAGACGCAACATTTTTGATATCACATTGTAGCCGTTACTGAACTATGTATTATAAGTTATTTATTAATTCTAATAAAGGATAGTTATACTATGTATGTCAAATCGATTTCATTGCCATTTTAGCCAGTTTTGAGTAAATTATTAGGTGTCCCAGCATTGGAACTAAAAATTGTTTGAGATCCGGTGAATGAACGGTCGTTCATTCACTGGACAAACATCGATTTCATATTTTTATTAAAATAGGTGTGTAATTTATTTTTATGCTGATTCATGTTTTGGGAGTAGTTTTAAAAATAGATTTCTGATCCCTTTAGGCCGGTATTGGGACTAGGTATGTTCATTCATTGGTTCATAAAATCTAGTGAATGAAGAAAATATGAGCTTTTGTCATGAAGATGTAACCAATAAATGAACACAACATTTTGGCTTGATTTCATCCTTTTAAGACCTAGATTTTATTATTTTTATTTTTTTCTGTTATTGTCGCTTTAGATTACCTTGGATTCCAATAAAAATAGATACGAAAGGGTTCTATATACCTATATATATGTATATTCTGGAATTTGTACGGAGGATGCCGTTGCTGCCTTCACTAACAGTGTGGTAAGCCAACTAGACAATAAACTGAACCGCTATGGCGTCTTCCTAGACTTAACCAAAGCTTTTGACTCTGTCTCTGTCCCTCAACTTATTTCAAAGATGGAAAGCTTAGGAGTCCGCGGAGTACCTCTCAAATTATTTAAAGACTACCTCTATGATAGATCCCAGTGTGTTCTGTTTGATTCAGTCACCAGTTCATATGAAAAGCTCACCTATGGCATCCCTCAAGGTAGTATATTAGGACCGACACTTTTCCTTATATACATCAATGATCTATGCAAGCTCTCCATCCCTAATTGCACGGCTCTCCTAGTGTTTGACAAAAGCTGGGAGCAAGCCAGAGATAGAGCAGAATACTCGCTTCGGTTAGTAATAGAACGGCTGTCAACTAACTTGCTGACGTTGAATTTAGATAAGATGAAACTAATCACGTTTTACCGCTCACGATCAACAACCCCATTCTCTCTCCCTCATATAATAAAAGCTCACACTTGTCCCCCTCATCTATCAGTAGGTTGTAACTATCTTGCTCTCAGCACAGTCCCCAATATTAAGTAACTGGGAGTGATTATTGACGAAAAACTTAACTGGCACGCTCATATAGAGGCTCTTTGCACTAGAATCAGAACACTAATATATAAAGAACATATTGAAATGAGAGAAGAGGAAAAGAGAATTAAAGAAGAAGAAAAAAAATTAAAAGAAAAGGAAAGCAGAGGCGAAAGAAAATGAAAAAAGAAGAAAACAGGAAGACAAAGAAAACAAAAAGAAAAAGAAAAAAGAAGAAAAGCTTTCGCGAAAGCGTAACAATAAGGAGTACGAAGAAAGCTCTCAAAACAATCTAAAAAATAAAAGTCAAGTAAAAAAAGCTAAGTTGAACGATGAAATTGAAATCGATGAGTCTGTACCAGCATCAAACGATTTATACGGGAAGTATGTTATGGTAAGTTTCAATACAGAAAAAGAGTACGGCACTATGTAGGTAAAGTTCTTATGGTAAACGATGAAGAACAGAAATATAAGATAGATTTTCTTAGAAAAAAATCTGTATGTGATAACATTGTCAGCTTTGTAAAACCACATGTACCGGATGTAACAGAAATTGATTTTAAGGTATGTGAACCTGATATTCCAGACGTGGCTTGATCTCTTTTCACAGTGTGACATTTAGAGATGTAGAATAAACAATAATAACGCCAAATAAATATAAAGACTGTATTCAGACTGATTATTGTGATTCTAGGTAGTTATATTAATTACTTATTGATTAAAGTTTAAGTAAAGTTTGTTTCAGTTTACAATTATGTTACCTAGTTAACTAGTGACTGTTTTTTTTAATGTTTTGATACTTCTAAATATATTTTATATTATCTTTGAATTAAAAGATATGAATGGTGCCTTCTAGGAGTATAAAGGTTTATATTGATTAGGTAAGAGTTTAAAGGCTTTTATTTAAAAAAAATTTTTTTGATAATGCTTGTAACAGATTTAGAAGCACAGAATTTATGCTCGTTTTGTTAAGCTGATTTTTTGGACTGCATTTATTAAATGATAAGGATTTTTTGTATTACTAATTAAACAAAGATTGTGTTCATTTACTAGTTTTATTTAGTTCATTTACTAGAAAATTTCGTTCATTCACTGGGGTTTTAGGGTAATTTTCAATTTATTGCTAAATATCTAAGTAAGTATACAGGCTATGTCGTAAAATCAACTTAAAAAATATTTTTAAATATAATCTTATTACCATGACATAGCTTTGGACCGTATCCCGTAGAGGCAAAATACTGTAATAATTTTTTGAAGTTCGAAGATCGCTTAATTGTTCATTCACTGGAGCACTTACCCTAGTAAGTAGATCACGTCAACAACTATTGAAAAAGTAGATTATAAATAAAAAATTACTTACAGTCAATAAAAAATATATAATAAAAATAATTACATGAACCCATGTATCCTGTCTCTAGGTACGCTAATTCTGGAGAAAGAACATAAACATTGTCTTGAGTTAATTCTTGTCATTTAAATAGTCGTGGATGGAATAGAAAGCCTTTAGACACAGGTTGGATTTATTTGAGCTTTATACGTATCAAAAGGCAATTCTAGCAAAGCAGAGGGAAGCTTGTTATAAAAGGTTATATATACCAAGCCCAACAAATGAATTATGAACCTTATGAAGCCGGTGAAAGGGAGCACGTAGTTTGTCCTTATTTCTAGTGTTTACTTTGTGAATGTCACTGTTTTTAGTGTACAATTATTTGGCGTTGCTTGCATCTGGGTACTCGATGAGGTAGGTTTAAGGTGTCGGAAGGGGCATAACTTATTGGTCTGCCAAGTACTTCCGGCAAGATGCGCAATAGCAGCCCCAATTTTTACATAATTTATCAATGATAAACTGATGCCAGTACTTTAATTCGGGTATCTTATGAGTGTAATTTTCACTAAAATAATACGTCAAAAAATATCCATTTTATTTCTATGACCCGGCAGGATCTACTCTGGCAGACCTGATTTTGTTATGTGTATTGGGGTAGCCGATGCGTTAGGTATTTTTGCAACCGGCTCTCGGACTAATAGTGATCCATTCACACGGACAACCGTGCCTTGGTCGTAACCACATCTTAGAATTGATATATTCGTGAAGTGTTCGACCATTTCATGAAATGTTTGTATTTCATGAAATAGAACATCAACCGCTGGTCACATCATGTTGTGGTCTGCGTTTGACGATATGAACAGTTAAACGCACGACTACTTGATGGTATGGCCACCAGACATTAGTGATGATATCGAAAAATAGTTAAGATTATCCGCCGAGGCGTTGATGTCGCTTTGTTTTAATTGTGCATCATGGCGGTGACAATAATTTAAATGGAAAAGCAATTTAAATCGGCAAGGCGTAGTTTACAGGGCTTTGAATAAGTACTACTTATAATGTTTGATTAATTTTAGCTAACCATTTGATTAAATGACCGAACATCTATAAAATGATCAATTTTAAGACTGGCTACGAAACCTATATAAGACGAATCAACCGTAGGATTTCACGGCAAAAGGACGTGAATGTACACACGGCTACACATCAAGCTATACATTCCCAGTTTACGCTGATCTCGAACTACGGAAACCCTATACAATTCGAGATCAGCATATACTGGAACTGTATAGCTTGATGTGTAGGCGTGTGTACAACGGGGCGTAATATTTAGTAAGTACCTATTTCAAGTAGTAGGGGAAAATATCGATCTCGAAAATCTCAAAAATCAATCTCGACACCTGACTTAGCACGCGAGATCTCAAGCTGCCATTCCCAACCAGAGATTGGATGCTCAAGCCTCACCCGCATACGTGAGTTATGAGAGTGTGCGTGATGCACCAGCAAGCTCCACGTGTCCCGCGTGTGTGCGTCTGGCATGCATCACAGAAAAAATATGTAAGAGATTGTAGGATGCGGGCGCGGCGTGCTTTCGTGCCAGACCCACACGTGGACTCACATCCGCATGATAGGAAAAATTACCTTGAGGTGCGCTTACTCAAGCAACTAAAATTACTCCATCCTTCAAGCGCTTGGCGCTTTCTATTTCTACTCTACCGTAGAATAGAAATCGCTTGTAAATTTCTCGGTACAAAACTTTCTCGACAAAACGCTTCTCTACGGTTCTCGTGCTAAGCCTGCTAGGAGCTATCCGAAACTGTAAAGTTTTGCCAATTGAACATGAACCTTATCACTTTGTCATAAAGATATTTGCCAGATTGGAGTAGCTTGATGTGTCTGTACAAACGAGAAAATTTCCAAACCGATTGGATATTCGGCAACTCAAGAAATTTATGGAGCAATCAGAAGCAATATTCCCGAGACATATCTGCAATTTATTGTTGTTGCTCCAGATTGCTCCACTTAATTGATCCAGATTGATCTATTAGTGTTGTCGAGCAATAATTGCTCAAAGAATTGCCCATGTAAGAGCACCCCATCCAGGGTAGCCACACCCATAAAGGGTAGGTAAGTACTGTTCGCCCAGCAATAGGCGTGCCGATATCACAACGACCAACGGTGTCTAATGGCAGTCTGTATGTTTATTTAATTCCATTGTATGACTTTTTCATTAAATTTCATTCAATGGACTTAAATGTACTTGGAGGGTTGTAAGTATTGATGAATTTAATTATTATAATTCTGTAAATACGTACGTGTTCCGGTCTGGAAATATATTTTAATCCACACACAACCTGGCACTGCTCTGCAAGTTGCAAAAAACGTATCCTGGATCAACTTCAATCAGTTCCTCAAACAGTAGTAGTATCCGTTTTGTAACTGCGAACTTGAACCCCTTGTGTTCAAGTTCGCAGGGGAAAGTAACTCCACGTCAAGGCGCGTATTTTGCGTACGGGTGGGAGAATGAGTTATTCGATCCACCCCAGTTCCTCGAGAAAGGCCAGCAGCGCCTTGGTGTTGCTGACAATCTCACGTAGGGTACCTGGGTTACCGAAGTATTTTGCCCTGTAATTAGCGACCACCGGGCAGTTCAACAGCACATGAGCCGCAGTCTCGTCGTCCTCCATGCAGGCTCTGCACAGCGGACTGTCTGTTACTCGTAAGACAAAGAGATGTTTGTTAAATGACCCGTGGCCAGTTACGGCTGCTGTAACTGTACGCAACTGTCGTTTAGTTAAACGGAGAACCTGTTTCGTGACGCGAGCATCGAACGCAGGAAGTGCTTCCTTAGCCTGCCTGCACTCACTTAGGTCCAACCATATTTTGTGATGTTGATCCCTGGTTCGTTTCCTTACCAGAGTGCGTAGATACCCGAAGGGGAGTGGCACAATGGGTTCTGGTCCCACTGGTGCCATGCTCGACCCCCTCCTGGCAAGTTCATCGGCTGCATCGTTGCCTAGTGAATCGCTGTGTCCTTTGATCCACTGAATGGTAATGTTGTTGAGGCTACCTACCTCGTTGAGGCGCTGGTGGCACTCGTATATCAGCCCAGAGTCAACTGTATGGCTGTTCAGCGCTTGCAGAACAGCCATGCTGTCCGAGAGTATGCGGATCGAGTGGTCCTTAACTACCCTGGCCATGATGGCAGACGCTGCCAGGGAGATACCCATGCATTCGGCCTGGAACACTGTGTTATGGACTCCCAGTAGTGTGGCTATGTGGATGTTGAGGTCCTCCGAGAACATTCCAGCCCCTGTGCCACTACCTGTTTTTGATCCGTCCGTGAAGATACGCAGCTCCTCTCCGGGGCGCAAGCCTTCGCATCGTCGATCCTCATGCAGTTAGATTCAATATTTTTTATCAAAGATAAATTGTTTGGGCACCCGGTCATTTATTGCCCTCGTAATGGGGAACTCACTACTGAGTTTCTTTAGCAGCGCGGTGTGTTGTGTCTCTTTTACTCCAGAGATTTATAGCCTTTAGACGCGCCGCAGCCATGGTTGCTTCCTGTTGTATGAACAGGTGGAGCGGCGGCAACCCCAGCATGGTCTCGATCGCTGCAGTCGGAGTAGTCCTCATGCAGCCCGTGGTCGCCACGCAGGCTAGTCTTTGCATGCGCTGTAGTTTGTTGGCGGCTGTAGTTAGCTTGGTGCGGGGCCACCAGACCACGGCCCCGTAGGTGATCATGGGGCGGATCACTGCGGTGTACAGCCATAGTATAATTTTAGGTAATAGACCCCACTTCTTACCTATCATTCTCCTGCACTGCCAGAAGGTGATGCAGGCCCTGTTCAGCTTGTTGTCTAGGTGACTGCTCCAGTTTAGCTTATTGTCCAAAGTGACCCCGAGATACTTGACTTCGTTGGCCAACTGAAGTTCTGTATTGAACAGTTTCGGTAGGCGAAAAGGGCCTAATGCTCGTTTTAGGGTGAACATGACTAGTTCAGTTTTGGTGGGGTTCACTGATAGTTCAAATTCCCTGCACCATCTCTCTACGATACGTAGTGCTTGCTGAGTGAGGTTACAGATCGTTCCCGTTACCTTCCCCGAAACAAGGATTGCAAGGTCGTCCGCATAGCCTATTGTAAAGTAATGGCTGGCGTTGAGTTTGGTGATAAGGTCATTTATCACCAGATTCCATAGAAGGGGGGACAGCACCCCTCCCTGGGGGCAGCCTCTGGCTATCATGGCCAGCTGCTGCTCATCCTCAAGGCGAACCATTCGTTTGCTAAACATGTTAGTAATCCAGTCCGTTAGTACCTGTTCTACCCCATGCCTGGAGAGGGCGCTACTGATGCTGGAGAAGTTGGTTTTGTCGAAGGCTCCTTCGATGTCTATGAAAGTGCCCAGGTAGGTGCCTTTTTAGTGCATCGCTTCTTCTATCTGGCTGACCACTTGATGAAGAGCAGATTCGGTCGACTTACCTGAGCTGTATGCGTGTTGGTTACCGTGGCGGTATGTTTTTAAGTGCGCCATCTCGCAGCTCCCTATCGCATAGCCTTTCCAACGTTTTCTATAGAAAGGAGGTTAGGCTGATTGGTCGGTGCGATTTGGCGTTAGTATAGTCACCTTTACCTGGCTTTGGGATAAAAATAACTTTCAAAGTACTAGTTACACCACAGAGTACATTATTATATACTGGAAGTTACACATACTGTTCGTTTTCCGTTATTTAAATAACGCGTTACCATAGCTCATGTTTAATCCTAAAAGGATAATACTCAAAACAAATTGTCTACAGACTTGACAGTGACAACTGACAACATACAAGCTGACATTGACAGTACTAACTTCTTTAATCTGTATCTGTAATCTGTATGGCAGATTTGACAGTTCGTGTTATCAAGTTTCCGTGAGGTGGATGAGTTTTCGCCGCTATTTACTTGCGATACCAGTGAGTTGTTGATAACGAAACACGATGACGTGTGCTTTGCCGTAAGTGAAAGTAACTTATTAGTGGTAGGAGCAATACTCGTAGGCCTTCAATATCTGTTGTGTGTTGTAGCAACTGCAGTCTGCCGCGAGCCGTGGTTTTGTACGCTTGGATCCATTAAATCGTTCTGCTTCGTTTACGATGTGTGGAATTTTTGCATATATTAATCACCTAACGCCTAAAACTCGGCGAGAAATATTGGAATTGTTAGTTACTGGATTAAAACGCTTGGAATACCGTGGCTATGATTCGGCAGGCGTTGCTGTAGACGCCGCTGATCAGAAAGACATAGCTGTTCTTAAACGACGCGGCAAAGTAGCCAACCTCGAGGAACTGCTTCAGGAGAGCAGTATTGAGCTGTCAGTAGAGGATAGTGTGGACTCACACTGCGGCATCGCTCACACGAGATGGGCCACCCACGGAGAGCCCAGCGCTGTCAACTCTCATCCGCAGCGATCTGGCGAGGACAACGCCTTCGTTGTCATCCACAATGGAATCATTACCAACTACAAAGAAGTTAAAACTTTCCTTGAAAACAAAGGCTACATCTTCGAATCCCAAACTGACACAGAAGCAATTGCCAAGCTGATTCATCATATATACAACCAGCACAAGGATTTCAACTTCCAAGAGCTAGCAGAGCAGGTAATTCAACAGTTAGAAGGTGCCTTTGCTTTGTGCTTCAAGTCCCGTTACTTCCCAAACGAGTGTGTGGCAACCCGCCGTGGTAGCCCACTGCTTGTGGGCATCAAGACGCGCCGTCGCCTCTCCAGTGATCATGTACCCATTATGTACACCAACAACAAAGCCACCCGTGGTGTTGTGCCGTCAGTCCCACGAGTGAACAGCCATGCTCACTTCCAGCCTGAAGAAGAAAGGGAAGTTGAATATTTCTTTGCCTCGGATGCTTCTGCAGTTATTGAACATACCAACAGAGTGCTTTACTTTGAAGATGACGATGTTGCTCATATCAAAGATGGTGTCCTTAGCATTCACCGTCTCTCTGGCAGTAGTACTGACCCTCACCAGAGAGAGATTTTCACTCTAAAACTGGAACTGCAACAAATAATGAAAGGGAATTATGACTACTTCATGCAAAAGGAAATTTTTGAACAGCCAGAGTCCATTGTGAACACAATGAGGGGCCGTCTCAACTTTGCTGACAGCACTGTTACTTTAGGAGGCATTAAAGATTATATCCCAGAGATCAAACGATGCAGAAGGTTAATGTTAATAGGCTGTGGTACCAGCTACCACAGCGCTGTAGCTACTCGTCAGCTTCTGGAAGAATTAACAGAGCTGCCAGTCATGGTGGAGCTAGCTTCCGATTTCCTGGACAGGAACACACCTGTGTTCCGTGATGATGTGTGCTTCTTCATCTCTCAGTCAGGAGAAACTGCAGACACCCTAATGGCACTCCGCTATTGCAAACGCCACGGTGCTCTGATTGTCGGTATCACCAACACAGTGGGCAGTTCTATATGTCGCGAGTCTCACTGCGGCGTGCACATCAACGCTGGCCCTGAAATTGGTGTGGCATCAACAAAAGCCTATACTTCGCAGTTTGTGTCGTTAGTGATGTTTGCTCTTGTAATCAGCGAGGATCGTATCTCTCTACAAAAAAGGCGCGCGGACATAATTGAAGGACTTCATGAGTTGGACACCAAGATCCGTCAAGTACTAGCTCTTGACAATGAAGTAAAAACTTTAGCTGAAGACCTGTTCCGTCAACGATCTCTACTTATCATGGGCCGCGGATATAACTTTGCCACTTGCCTTGAAGGCGCCTTAAAAGTGAAAGAATTAACGTACATGCACAGCGAGGGTATTATGGCCGGTGAACTGAAGCATGGCCCGCTGGCGCTAATTGACGACTCGATGCCGGTTCTGATGATCGTAATGCGCGACCCTGTTTACACAAAATGCATGAATGCATTACAGCAAGTTACTGCCCGTCAAGGTCGCCCCATCCTCATTTGTGAGGAAGGTGACAAAGAAACAATGGCGTTTGCGTCGCGATGCCTTCAAATACCTAAAACTGTGGACTGTCTGCAGGGTGTCCTCACAGTTATCCCCATGCAGCTCCTCGCGTACCACATCGCCGTTTTGCGCGACTGCAACGTTGACTGCCCACGCAATCTCGCTAAATCGGTTACCGTTGAGTAGGTAACTTCATACTATTGTAAGTCTCCGCACAGCTATAGTTGATAGCACTGTAACGTTAAGTCATCCATAATTAACGAATGTTAATTATTTATAAAAAAAAAGATATTGTTATTCAGTAATGGACCAAAAAATTGTGGATTGTTGTTGTGAAATTAATTCGACAATACCTACTTTGGTTAAAAGCTGTAAACGCTTTGAATATAGGCCTGATATACTCATTGATGTACCTATAAAACTAGCGCCGTCAATATTCATTTGCTATGCTTTGTTTCCTGTTAATTTCCATACATTCCGAAACTTTTCTATTTTTTATCTTAATAAAGTTCCATTGACATTCCATTACTTGTCAATAGGTAAATGTTTTGGGTCTAGCATTTTAATAGCTTTAAGACTTTATAAGACTTGAGTTGTCGGATCAAGGCCATGCCTCTCGCTTGCATACCGCCTACTGACAGACAGGCAGTCATTAAGTTGTATAAAAATTCAACTCCTTGATTTCGTGAATTTACAGTCTTGAGAGTATTTGTGCAATGTAAAGAAGACACGTTAATGGCATCACTTGGAGGGCCTGCTGGCTTGTGCTTACTGCCACGTTGATTACAATTTTATTTAGCAGTTATTGGTAATTAAATTTTAGATAGTTCATCATCTTAGCAGTAATGATATCGAAGCTTTTATATTTTGTGTTATTTTTGCCATCGACATGCAAAGAAGTTTGTCACAGATGGTTCACTTTTAACCGACTTCAAAACGGTGAGGAGGTTATGTATTCTACGAGTTTTTTGGTTATTTACTTACATATCCATTAATAAAAATGTTATGTACAATTTGTTTTAGCTTTTATGCGAAACGAGGAATAACTTACCATAGATGTGCAATTTACAGTTAGCTTCGCAAAATAATAAGGTAGGTACCTAGTTGATGCAAATCTAATTTTGTAACAAAGTTACGATGAAATTGTTGTATTGGATTAATGTGCCACGATAGTGTTTGTTATCTTTACTTACTTACATCAACAAAATGTATTTTTCATGTTTTAAAATTTATTTTTACAGATGTTATGATTTGATAAGTGTTTTAATTATCAACATCAGATTGTCGAAAGTCTAAACGCTTTATTGCGATCAGATTGTTATAATTCTTTGATTTTTTTAAATAGTGTTACTCAACCTGCGGCCTGCTGGGCTGGTCTGTGTATAAGGCTGCTAGGTTTTCAGGTGTCGGCACATACGAGAGCGATTATGATTCGTCTAACAAGACTGCACACACCCGTATACGTGGTAAGTTTTTATCCAGTGCGCAAACTGTAACCATGAATTCAGCATATCATTCAAGACCCCTAGCGCAGAAATTTTACGTCTGTTTTACAAAAAATAAATCAACTGTTTCATAGAAAAGTGCAATACCTACGCGGTCAAAATGTATAGAACAGATGATTTTTTTTTTGTGTTACCGACGAAAAATTTCTGCGCTGGGGGCTCTAGAATGATATGCTGAATCCATGGTTACAGTTTGCGCACTAGATAAAATCGTATCCTGTATAGGGTGGAAAGTTGAAGCGAATCCTGGAAGGCAAGAACCTTAAGTATGGATCCTACCAATTTGTACACAAACATCCGATTTTTTTTCCAAAAATGTAAAAATACCCTTCAGGGCTCACTTCTAATATCTACCCTGTAAACGAGGTAAAAGGGTTGATTATGGTTATAAAAATGCATCACATTCGATTGAGATTCTTAGTATGTACTTATATGTAGGATTTGTATATACATAATTAGAGTTGATTGTCCTAGATGTAGAATATGCTATGTACATTACATTAAATTTGATGTAAGTATAACATGAATCTATCTGATTAGAATAGTAATGTAAATCATTTTAATGTATCAAATTATGTTTTCTAAGCCTTTGATTCGACGATGGCAGATAATTCTCTCTTTATTTAGTAAAATAAAGCTCAATAGTTATTCTTTAAATACCTACCTACTAATAATTGGATTTAACTGTGTATAACTTCATCATTTTAAATCTGATTGTCGATAAGGTTTGAAAACAAGGAAATGTGAGATAAGTGCGCACTTATTGAATTTGATAAAAGGTGACTACTCTGACTTTTCATCGTCATGAATATTCCCCGAAGTACATACCTAAGTAGTTGGAAATTTGAAATGATATGTTTAATCTTTACACAAGTTATTTTTTTGGTATCGTAATAGTACATTACGATACATGTGACTTAAGTAGTCCATTTTTGCAGCGAGGGTGCTAACGCCGTGCAATAATAGACATACGTAAGTCACGATCATCGTATACCTACTATTTCAGTGCGGGTTTAGGTCACACAGTGCTATAAAATATATTCTTTTATTGGTTCAGAAAACAAAATCTCTCGGAATGTAGGTAGGTACTAAAGTGCTCTCATTATAAAACAAATCTAACTATGAAGAAAAACTATGAGCAAAAAAAATGTAAATATCTTTCATTATTTTACTGTTGTTTATTTTATATTCTAAATTAATCCCTAGTCAAAATCATTAGCTTAGATATTTTTGATATTAAATATCTGATTTAAAAAAAAACCTTTGTATATTTATTTACCAAGTCTTCGATATTAAAACGTCTCATTAGAATATAATATTTTATTTCACCTGTTGTTATTTTTTATAAACCTTAATTATGGAATTAGGTTCCTAAATATTTTCCAGCACAGTAGTACCTACTTCCATTTGAATGCTATCCAGGATAATTTGATACTTAAAGCGATTAGGCACGGTATCCTATCCGAATTCAAATGTGGTCGAATCGAATTGGAAATAAAGAATTCCGATCTAATGCGCACCCCTTCATATAAACGGCTACTTTGTACTGATATTTTTTTGGATTCGGAACGGATGCAATGCGCAAACGCTGCTTAGTAATTTTGCAATTTGACACCGCTATTATCTGAAATGCAGCTGTTCAGAGCATGAATACGTTATAATATTATTGATTTTCGGTATAACGTCATCCATGAAATTAAAATAAATATCAATAATTAATTTGTTTCTTATTCCATTAAATCTATATAGATTTAACCATTTCCCCGTCCCGTGTACCTATCACACCTTTTTGGAACAGAGATAGTGACAAATGAACACATTTGTTTTGATGTGCAGTAGATACTAGGTTAAAGTAGACCTAATCATTGCAGAACTTGACAGCGATCACGCACGCTTTACGCTCACGCCTGGCGTGAACAGTAACGCTTGATATTTTAACACATATTCCATGGATATTGAGGTGATAATATTGAACCTCATATATGCTACCTAATTGAGCTGAATGGCATAACAAAACGGTTTGATTAGATACTTAATGAAAAACGATTAATATTGTTGCTAGCAATGTAGGTACGTAACTAAGTACATCATAAGTTCCTACCGGAAAACGAATCGTTTCCTGAAACTGATAATAATAATTCTCCTAAGTTATTTCAGTTGATATGCAGGGTGGCATGGACATCGACACCTATCCTGTTACCATGGATGCAGTATATTATGAATCCCATGCAAACGGCTGTTTCATGAAAAGTGCCATACCTAATAAATGTATGGCAGAGCTATTTTTTTTAATATTTGTCGAAAAATGTCCTAGAATCATGTGCTGAATTCATGGTTTCGGTTTGCGCGTCGATGTACAGACGCCAGCACATCAAGCTATCCCAAACTGTAAAATTTTCCCAATTGAACATGACCCTTACTGTTTTTGGAATAAAGTTGAAAATCTATCAAAGAAAATTGGGGTAGCTTGATGTGCTTGGGTTTGTACCGGTCACTATGTATTATTTTAGACCAATGCCTTGTCCAATGTCTTATAGGAACGTTTTTTTTTACTTCATATCAAATCACGCTTTGGTGACTTATACCTAGAACTAATATAATATCACGCCTGTATTCCCCGAAGGGTTAGGCAGAGGTGCCAATATAGTACACTCACATTTCGTCGGTTATTTTTAAGTTCCAGGGGGCGACTCTATAGCCATAAACCGGGCACAAATCTAGTCTCCGGGCTGCTAATGTGAAATTCCAGATGGAAAAAACCCAATCTGACCCAGGAATCGAACCCAGTATCTCATGGTCAGCAGTAGCGTTAAAGCTTGTACCTTAGTAATGACGAAATATGTATCTTCTTACGTACCTAAGTGTAGTCTAGCCTGTAGGTATCTTAATTAAATAATAATTACTATATAATTCTTGGTCACCGGATTTGACCTTCAGACTGATAAACTTGCTAGAGCAGCCAAAATCTAAATCAATTTGAATATTTTAATATGTAGATGTTCTAAGAGGCGAATAATAAAGCAATATCAAAGACAAAAATATCATAGTATTGAATACCTACATAACAACTTCGAGATACCTAATGGTTTGATTCTTGGACATTAAACATTTTGGAAATAGTGTGAGACATTTCGCAAACTCTTAACTACAAAACCGGTTGTTTAAAAGGTTCACCTAAATAACAACATGTTATACTTACTAAAATCTCACCAAACGTAACGTAAGTTTCACTTACCTTGATCGGTTTTCAATAGTAATTAGGTAACACCACAACATGATCTTGATCACACACAGACCCATCTCTCTATTATTATCTAGTAAGTAGGCCAGAAGACAAAAAATATTTTGTAGAATGAAGAAAAATGGGCATAACATGTTGACAATCATCATCAACTGCCTAGGCTTTTCCCTGCCATAAGTGCTGAGGGCTTCGAGTTTAAGTGGATGCAGCTGACCAGTAATTTCCAAGGAGCGATTGCCTACCCAGCAGCGGCGAGGTGTCAATTTTTCTAAGAGAGAAGCCGAAGCGAAATCGGCTTTAACTTCAAAGAATACTTACTATCATGTTAAAATTAATATAGGAATGTAAATAATTATATACAATTAAATTGAACAGCTGAAAACCGAATAAAATGTGCGATATTCCTCCATCTCTTTCTCGCTGACGCATTTTTCTATATCTGTCTCTGTCATAACCCGTTGTACAGCGGCTTGCTCTCGTACATATCAAGCGTTGCCACGTGCCGGAGGCTCTACGCGGGTGTCGTGCGGACCCATGGCCCTATACGGGGCACCGGTGTGGGCGCCTACATTGAGGCGCCAACCAGCACGCCGGTTGAAAGCGGCCCATAGGGTCATGGCCATCCGGATGGTACGGGCATACCGCACGATCTCCGGTGAGGCGGCGGGCTTCCTTGCCGGATTGCCGCCATGGACCTAGAGGCAAAGGTCCTCGTGTACACTTGGGAGTGGTGCGAGGAAGCCAAACGCTGGGGCGTAACTCCGCTGCCGCGGGAAATCGCGGCCGTGCCGCGATTTCCCGCGGGCAGAGCTCCGGCGGGATCTCATGGCGACGTGGAGAGTGCGATTGTCGCAACCCGCGGCTGTTTCGGGAGGTTCCTGTTTCGTATAAGGCGGGAGGAAACGCCCGGGTGTGTCCATTGCGAACATCGCCCTGAGGACACGGTGGAGCATACGGTGGAGGTCTGCCCGGCTTGGGCGGAGCACCGCCGTGTCCTCATGGAGGCGATTGGCGGCGGCGATCTCTCGCGTCCGGCCCCGGTCCCGGCCATGGTACGGAGCGAGAGTGCATGGCTAGCAGTCGCTTCCTTCAGCGAGGCGGCGCACGTGAGGGAGAGGCAGTACATGCGCCCTCACGGCCGTAGCCTTCGCAGGTGACGCCCTGGGCGTCGGAAATCCCAGGCTGATTCCCGGCCACCGTAGGCGCGGGCTTGCGGACGGCGAGTAACGGGTAGCTCGCCGTCCGGTAAGGACCAAGCCCGGGTTGACGGCGCGTTGTGATCCACGCGTGCCTCAAAGAGATGTCAGTAACAACTGATTGGGCCCGCAAAGGCCGATGCCTGCCAGGGGTGCGGGTTGTTCGAAAGAGATACCGAGGCCCCTGGCACACAGGCAACTGAGGGAACATGGGTGGGTTTTAGTCAGTACAAGTCTAACACGCCCTTCTGCTCCACCCAGGGCGGCAGAAGTCATTTGATGATTTCCCACTACAAAAAAAAAAGCGTTGCCGCGTAACCTAAAGTGATATCATGACGAGGTCGCTGTTGTATGAATTTCTAGTTCCCGCTTATGACGTTTTGGCGCTGGATTAATTTAAAACTATTTTTTTTGTTCATATTCATATTTATTTATTTATTGTTTATCACAGGTAAAAAGCAGCTTTTATAATTATATTAGCTATTATTGTATCACTGTAACATACCCATAGGGTGTAATAGTAATAGTAGTAATAGTAATACCAGTAATAGTAGTAATAGTAATAGTATTTTTATTTGCATAAAACATGGTATATACAGTTGTTTGCATGCAAATATTGATGGTTACATCTAAAAATGTTTCCCGTCAGTGAATTCTTTAAGGCTGTAAAAGTTATTCGTTTTGAACCATTCATGTAGTTTTTTTTTTAACAATCTAAGTTCAAAAGTTTTTAAGTCCCTTGGAAATTTTGTTGTACACCCGAACACACATGGCTAAACAGCTTTTAGCTTTTATTTAGCCAGTCTCGGTAAGTCATTTAATATAAGCCTGTAAGGATCTCGTCGATTTCGAGGATGTACATCCTCTGCCTTTTTAAATAGGTCTGTATGCACAATATGTATAATAATATGTATGTCACTATTGTTGGCGAAGTTAAAAATAATTAATAATAATACAAATTACACTCTTAGTTGTTAGTGGTTACAGTCGATTGCAAAATAACCGTTTTTGTTGTTTCAATGTTATGGTGAATTAAATACCCGTAGTGTAATTATATTTTTTGACAATAGTAGCCACTATTGACGCACCATTTTTTAACAGCAATAGAGTTACCGATACGAATCCCCGAAGGGAAGCCGGTTGGAATCGTGTTATATAGAGCTTTTGCCACTGGTACACAGGCAACCGCTTTACTTTGAGTATGTTCAACTGTGGCATCTTTACTTTCCATGAGCAACTTTACCAATGAGAAATGTACTTAAATTTATCTCGATAACCAAAAATCTGTTGCCGCTATTTAATATCGAAGCGATACAGAAGTAGAATAATCTACTAATTGTAACAAATTTTTAGTAATCGAGAGATATTTTAATTCAGTTCTCATTGGTAAAGTTGCTCATGGAAGGTTAAGATGCCACAGTTGGGTACTTAATTAATTTTATCGCCACTGGTCTCAAAACGGCGAAGAAAAACATCATGAGGAAAGGAAGGGAAAGGAAAAACTTCATGTCCTAGAACCAAAAATTCGATGTCATGTGACATCCACCATTAGGGGCCACTCCCTGCCACAACGGAGGCCTGTATCCCAGAATTAGGAACATTTTTTTTTTAAAAAAAAACCTTGCGCCACACTAGGAATTACTCCTGTATTGTGGGTGCGTTTACAAACATTTAAACTCACATACGCAAACAGCCAGACCCGGAACAACTATTTGTAGGTCATACCAATATTTGTTCCGTGCGGGAATCGAACCCGCGACACGCAGCGCAGCAGTCAATCGCTTAACCGCTACGCTAACCGTGCCGTCGCATTATAGGCTGTTTGTATGTTGTGTGACTGCCTGACCTGACAATCTGACCTCCACAACCTAGTTACTGGGTAATACGACACCCTTTGGTGAGACCGGTTTTCACACTTTCGGGCTTCTGACTACCCGTAACGAACACTGTCATAGATCTACAAATGGCAGCCGGGCCATGTTGACAAAGTGACATAATAAATTCGTGTTCTACCGGATGAAGATGCTGTGTCGTAACAATGATTTACCTAATAGAGTCGGCGCGGCGCGGCAGCCGTCTCGAACTTGGATTCTGTTTTGTGGACGTCGTGAAACAAAGCAACGATATTCACACGGCACGATTTCTCAGAAGTACTCTGTTGAAGACTTTAATTGTGACACGATGTTCATACATTTTAATTGGTTCAATTTTAGGCTTATATTATACCTACTCAGTTATCAATCTCTCAGATATCAGAGAAATTTTGTGCATTTATCTAAATGCGATTTATTTAGGTCCCGGTAGTTTAAGTACAACAGTGAACAATACAATACTTAATTAAATGAAACACTTGTCATGTGGTATACCAGATTTTGAGTTACATAAAAAAAAAAAGTGTGTGCAATGATTATGGTTCGGTTCAAAATATAGTGGTTAGTGCAATTTGCAAGGTGTGGGCAAACGAACCAAATGAAGCTAAAAGACTGCCAGATTTTAAAAATTAAAAAAATGCTTTAAGTATACAAATCTAGAAATCCATACCAATGCTGTGTTCAGTTCTAATTTATGTATTTGACTTTATATTTTATTTACCTACTTGATTTTTTATATTTGTATACCTAGTAACAATTAGACACATTATTTTGGAATGAATAAACTAAGTTTACCGTAGTTTAGGTATATTAACGTATGTTGTTGATTTTTCTTTGCTTGGTCTAAATAATTAAACATTTTTATAAAATACTTACCTAATAAATATACTCTACAAAAATCTTAAATTACTTATTTAATTTTAAACAAAAATTTACATTCCTTCAAAACTGACTGTACCTGGTGCATGCGATATACCGCTATAGCTAAGTAGTTATATGTAGCGTTACCAAACGGAAGCGTTACGAAACGGGCGCTATATACCCATCTTCAAAGCCCCCATGCAACGGGGAAAAATTAAGCGAAGTCGCAGGACTTCTATAGGCTAAGCTATCCATATACTTAGGTACCTACGAGGAGTGAAAGAAAATGTCTTGTTTCTATGACAGAATTAGGTGTCCATACGATTCTGATACTGTCGTTCGGCTCAGCATTGAGCATAGTCTTTTCTTTCAACATCTCTAGGCGTCATCTGATCATCTCAAAATTCACTTCCCTCCTTCTTATCCATAACATCTTTGACACAACCCAACCATCATTTTTTCTTTGGTCTACCTCTTTTCTCTAAGTCATCCGATCCACATTTTCTGTCGCGAGAGCACTGCGTGACGAGATATAGAAAGTGTGTAAAACAAAATTAAACACTGATTAATTATTTTTCATCTGTTAATTACATTATAATAGTTGCCCTCATGAACTAACACTTAATTCCCGAGGGGTTAAGCACAGACCGCCTAGGTAGGTAACTACTGAACGCTATTTGAAAACTCCGTAGCTATATGGTAGGACGTGGTCTATAATCATACCTTTTAAAGTCTTTAGAAAGAAAAAATTGCTAAGGAATGTTTTACAAAAAAATTACCAGTTATAATAGTTGCCCTCATGAACTAACACTTAATTCCCGAGGGGTTAAGCACAGACCGCCTAGGTAGGTAACTACTGAACGCCATTTGAAAACTCCGTACCTATATGGTAGGACGTGGTCTATAATCATACCTTTTAAAGTCTTTAGAAAGAAAAAATTGCTAAGGAATGTTTTACAAAAAAAATTACCAGTTATAATAGTTGCCCTCATGAACTAGAGTCTGGCTAACGAAAGCGTGATCTGGGGTATTTTCAAAGTTTTAATATGGCAACATTATTAAGCTGTCAAAGGTACTTCAAAGTCTGTGATTGTGTAAATAAATTTACACACTCGTTTTTTAACTGACATCCATGACAGTCAAGGCCCCCGTTACACTACACCAAACGGAGCCATTAAAACAAAAAATAAATTAGAATAAATATAAAGAATACTCTAGTATCAAAACATTTAGCTAAAGGTATAGTTGGTGATACCACATTAAGATTTTTTGAATTTGCCGCGGTTTTCAGATCACGCTTTCGTTGGCCAGACTCTAACACTTAATTCCCGAGGGGTTAAACACAGACCGCCTAGGTAGGTAACTACTGAACGCCATTTGAAAACTCCGTAGCTATATGGTAGGACGTGGTCTATAATCATACCTTTTAAAGTCTTTAGAAAGAATAAATTGCTAAGGAATGTTTTATAAAAAAATTACCAGTTAATTAGACTTTTACGGCTTATCGCAGCATTCTTTGTTAGGTACTTACAATACGTTGTTTATGTTATGTTATTAAACGTACATATTTATTCAGCTGATACCTACGCTATGTAGATGCATACGTGTCTACCTATTTGTCCCAAATGAACAGCAACGGTTATGTCTGTGTTGTTTCAGCACGCTTGCTGTATTTCATGGCGACAGTGTACCTACGTTAATTGATCAATTTTTACTGACTGCCCAAGGTTACTTACATTTTCGCCGGCTCTGTTTAGTTACAGTCTGTTGCACGTCTTCCCGACTCATCGTCATCTGCCTAACCTTTTCCCAACTATGTCGGAGTCGGCTTCCAATCTAACCGGATGCAGCCAGGCGCGGCACGAGGGGGGGGGGGGGGCGGGGTCCTAGTGGTCATGACCCCCCAAAGCCGTAAACGTAAAGCTTAAAATAGTAGTTTTTCGAAAATATAATAAATGTTCTTATTAATATGTAGGCAGTCTTTGTCTGTGACCCCCCAAAGTCTTTGGCTGCGACCGCGCCTGGATGCAGCTAAATACCAGTATTTTACATTGAGCGACTGGACCTCCACAACCTAGTTATAGAGTAAGACTATACCCTAGGACTACAGCGCCCTAATTGCGTAACGCACAATCAATCATAATCAGAATCATTATTATGAAACAGATTGCTAATCCATTGCTTTATATGTTCGAAAAATGTATTTGCTCAGCAACATAAATAACGCAATGAATATTGTTGAACTGTCAAAATGAAACAGATCATGATTAATCTTGTGTTACGCAATTAGGGTGCTGGTCGTCAGACTTTTTGACGACCCGTAACGTCAGTTAAACAGACTTTTTGACGACCCGTAACGTCAGTCAAAGATACCCGAATGGCAGCCGGGACCAACGAGGAATGGAAGGGTGGTCTTGGTATGTAAAGATGGACTCATCCACGGGCCAACCGCGGCAAGCGTAACTTAACCTGATCGAATGACCCGTGCGGCGTTTATTACTTAACCACTAGCCACAGGCCCCTCTTCCCGACTTCGACATACTGTAACGTTCATACCTACATATATGTCTGTATGTAAGACATACAGTAGGTATTGGAAAAAGAGGCTCTACGCACCTTTTTATGCATATGGTTTTTTGTCAGAGGTGCGCTTTTGCAAACCTCCAAATACCTAATACCACCACAACCATACCTAATTTGTTGCCTGTATTCTCCGACTGGTAGGAAGAAGTATATAATTATGTATAGCTAGCAAGCAGATTTCGGCACCCACACTGCGCCATTTGAATTCAACTCTAGGAATGACCTATTGCCATAATCCGGACACAATTCTAGGTAGTTAGCAATATTTTCTTATAGCGATAAGAGTTGGAAAACCTTTTGTTCAAGAGCCATTCCACAGTCCGGTAATCCGGTATGATGAGTGCCGCACTTCTAGTAAATCTCCAGTGTTCACATTAAAGTCCTCGTTTAGTAAATCAAGATTAGGTATAACAGGCTTATCTACCACCTTTATCACTTCGATAACTTCTGAAGATCAAAGCTGTTCCTCGTACTAGCGCCAATCAGGGACGTCATGTTATGATACTTACGATTTATATTCGTTTGATAAGATAACTTCTGTTATTATTTAAGGTAAGACAGGAAAGTAATCGTATTATCTCCGGAAGTTGCATGTCTAGGTACCTACCTAATGTCAAGGGCCCAACAATTAGTTGGCTTGGGGCTTTGGAGTGAAGCTGCCTTAGCTGTACCTAAATATGTTTCTTTCGATGTCTATTAAAGCTCCTTATTGGGAAACCGCCAGGTAGTTCGAGAAATTCTTTACTTCCGTTTTTTTTGCAATTTGCAGTTCGGTGTCAGAAACTAAATATGCTGTTCAAAATATGATTCACTATTTATGAAAAAGTAATTCAATGGGATTAAATCAATACGAGAGTTGTATTACCTAATGCTAAATTGTGCATAGCCATATCTATTTGTTACGGTCGCGAATCATATTTTAATCTACAACCTGACACTGACCTACATATTGCAAAAAAAACAGAAGAAAAACATAATTTCCCGGGTACCTCAGCCAGCTAATTAGCGAAAAACAACTGAGAATTTCAATTATTAGTGGCGTTGGCTTTGCGTGTGTGAGAGAAAAGCGCGGGCGGCGAGCGTGAGACGGGGCGCGCGCGCCGCTGCAGCTGTTGCGCAGACGTCGTCACCAACCACCTCTCTCTGTTTCACAACACGACCCACTTGTCAGCCAGGCCGGCGGCACACATAGCTGCACCCTCGCTACCGACACCTAACACACGCCAGACAAGCGCATACCAGTTGAACACATTGAAACTTTGGCATTAAGCAACGCTTACAACAATCCTTCAATATGATAGATGCCGGCCGTCCTCGCGACATAATGACTTTCAAAATTATTAATACCAACTACGTATTACAAAACAACATCATTGAATGAATATTTAGGACTGCTAAAGCAGTTGCACTATTTCAACTGCTGAACGAAGGCCACATGTGGTAGGTACAGTTCGTATGAATGTGAAGGTGGTCGAGTTCTTGGCCTTCTGTTAAGCCAACGAGTTTTCATTGGATGTACATAAGTTCCCAAGTTGGTAGGAATCTCCCGTACGTTTTCGAGATGCATTATTGTAGTCAATGACCTACAGGTGACAAACTTTATAACTCGATCGCCCCAGCAGCAGGGTTCAACATAAAACCCGATCATTATAGCTTTCCCCAAAAGAACACAATCCTGAGTAGGTGGGTAACTTCAACCCGGATCAGGGCCCTAATTTACTATGACCACTTAACGATTCCTTACTTCGAAACCACGTCAAGTCCATAGATCACACACGACATCTGCTAATAAATATCGACAAATTGTCTTGGAACATACAGTATGACATGTCGATTCCTTACCGTTACGTACATTGGTTTTTACAAAAAGCGATATTGACGTAGTTTGAACTTGAACGTAGTAAGATTCCGCGGGGAATCATTATAACGATACAGAATTGGGGCCCAGAGGGCCGAAAATGGCTCCGGTTTTTTTTTGCGTGTGAAATCATCAAATAACTTCTCTCGCTCTGGGTGGAGCAGGAGGTGGAGAGGCTCTGGGAGGTGTCAGACTTTTACTGACTAAAACCTACCCGTGTTCCCTCAGTTGCCTGTGTGCCAGGGGGACGATATCTCTTTCGAACAACCCACACCAGAATGGCTACCGTTAGTTTTCTTTCTTACTTTTCTTTTGGCCATTTAGGTACGATACAAATATTTAGCCAATCTACCATAGACCTACATAAACAGAGCCAAATTATCACAGAAGAGACACGAAAACAATATTATGATATTCCTACTAATGACCCAGGGGGTAGGTGGACCCGGCAGCATAAGGAGCACTTACATCTACCACCTAAGTTAAACTTACACAAGAGGCAAAGAGACGGTAAACAGAAGCACTAAGTTTGCCTAAGTTTAATTGATACTACCTAAGATAAAGATTGATTACAAGTTAATTTTATTATGAGATTTCCACAAATGATTGGGTACGAAAGAGTTCTCAGAATAACAAGAAAATAATACCGTTCCTTAAATAGTAATATCGCAGAAAATATCTTTCGATAATAAGTAAATTTTTCCTTTTGAAACGGATATTGTTTAGCATTATCCGCCTCTGAAGATAACAACACAGTTCTTACAGCTGAAACTACAGGATAACGAGTACCTGAAATACTACGCTTATTTCTGGTACTTACTCGTTTTCCTCTAGTTTTAGCTGCACACACACAATGGTTTCGTGGTAATGATGAAATTTGGTAAACATTGGGTCAAGCGCACGGCGCGGCGCGCCGGGCGGCGGCGCTTGCTGGCTGCTGGGAAGGCCAGGAGAGCGCGGGCGCTGCTCCGGTCACACGCGGTCACTGGCCCACACATTCGTACATTTGCACCTCACAGGTAGGTTCACTTCACTTCTCGTTAGGTTTTTGACGGGCCTGCCCAAACTTACCTTCTTGTTATCCGACTGCACCAGAAGGAGGGTTATGTTTTTCGAGTGTATGTAAATATGTTTATATCTTTGGCACGTTCTGTAGCATAAACGGCTTGATCGATTTCCTTTTGAGAGGTGCCGTCCTAATTGTGAGAGTGACACTGGGTATATAAAAATTGAAAAAAAAACCACGTGGCCGATTTTTGGCGCCTTATTGTGTCCTCAAAATTTCTTTTTTCCCAAAACCTATCAAGTGGGGTATCAAAATAAAGAGTTTCATAAATAGGTTTCATTAACGTCAAAAATAATTATATTGACTAAAAACTGTGAAAAAAAAATACAAAATCAAAAAAACCAGACGGCCTAAAAAGTGAACTTTGATTAAAAAGATGGAAACAAGAAACAAATTTGTTTCAAAAGGATGACTAATATTAGACTGAATACTATAATAGCGTGTGTGTGTGCGGGTGTGTGCGCGTGTGTGTGTAGTAGTGTAATATAGTATCTATTCAGTCTAATAGTCATCCTTTTAAAACAAGTTTCTTGTTTCCATCTTTTTAAATTAAAGTTCACTTTTTAGGCAGTCGGGATTTTTGATTTTGAAAATTATTTTCTTGTAGTCTGCATTGACAATAAACTATCTATCTATATGTACAGATTTATCTACTTGTCGGGTTGTTTTATTGATAGCATTTTGGACAGTTCCAATATCGCAACAAAACCATTGAGATGTAACTATAAGTATATCACTGAACAAAACTGTTTGTATATAAAGGATTCATGATTAGATTTAAGATGGTACGATAATTGATTAGGTTCCAAGAGTACCTTCCCACTTATTTGTACATACACCTATGTGTCAAATTTAGTAGAATGCGTTTTTTAAACTGGCATACTTAATAGATACCTAATTGAAAAAAGTGAAAGTACTAAGACAATTAAAAATGTAGATAAGTACTCACCTACCTATCCAAAATCTTACAAAACAGCCGCATTCCAGTCGATAGCTTCTTGATTATAAAACCTTAAATTGTGCACTTAGTGTAGATACAATAATGACAAATTAAAGACCTAACCTGACCGCTGAATCTCATTTGTGCGTACCCTATGCAAGCTGGTGGGATTGCAACACCCACTCAAATGTTAAATTGCAAATTCCTTGCGTCAGAGCGATAGGTTCGAGTCGGTGTTTTGTTTTCATTCTCCATTCGTTTACATAGTTTGTTTGTTGTTGCTGCATGTATTGACCTAGCCTATAACAATACATACAATTTTCTATGGTGCACTGAATAGTTTTATTACATGAGTACCTACTTAGGTAGTAGATACCTACTTAGGTAACTATGTTTAAAATTATTATGTGAAGTACCTAATTAGCACACAGACTAGACAGACCACAATATTTTGTAATATATGTATAGTGGCGCTAATATGCTATGATAATCATGTATGCAGGATTGCGAATGCATGGCAAAACAGTAGTTTACCTTCTTAAAATAATAATAAAATTTATTGTTTTTAAATAAGGTATCTAAAATAATATAATTGATAAAAATTACATAACCTGTTTAAATAAATAGATGGAACACAAAAAATATTTTATATAGGTACGTTTTCCATAATTTATATTATAGAGTTAAAAGTTCTGCCTACCTAACTCTACAGCTCGCGGGGGATTGTCCCACCCAACACCGTGCACATCGATCAATGAATCTGTGTCTAATTGATAAACAAGTGAGCAGCTGTGTTGAAAGCTATAAAACAGGAAAATATAGAAAACCATACCACGTAGAGGTAGAGTTTACACTCTAATCTAATTTATTTCCTTGATGTGCAGTATACACCTGTGATAACTTTTATCTGCAAAAACATTTCTGCCAATAACAAGATAAGAAACTAAAATCTGACCTGTGTCTGCAATTCTAAAATCAGGTTTTGTTGTATTTTAATCTTTGTTTAGCTTTTAAAACATTGTAAGTTTGTCACCATAATAGGACCGGCTTATATCGTGAAGGCTAACAAGATACATTAGGACTCTAACTAGGAAATAAAATCCATCACTAATCATAATTAACCATATCAGCTGTGCTGTATATTGCTTATTTAGAATAGAAAGCACTGGAATAATTAATTAATGCGTCAATTCAAATTTGATTGTTAAGGCCATTAGGGGAACACACATCTATTACTCATTTAATTATAATAAAGATGACAATATGCCCCTCGCATCTGGCTTCCGGTAAGACTAATTTTATACCCATTTGCCTTAATCGCTGTCTCATTTTGAAGCGGTTCAAAAATCTCTAAGTACCTACGAGTGTTTCGTGAAAAAAAAGCAATGCAGCCGTGGTGTCAGTGGCCCCAAGCCGACCGCAGTAGCGGCGAAATTCCACACTCCATCCGACGCACATCGCATAGTAAGCAGTTGGATGTCACCTCGAAAAAGGATTCTATCGCCCAGTTCCGATAACATCTACTTGGGTACTAGTATAATATCACAAATGTGAAAACGTAGGTAGTAGGTACCTTTACTTTTACCAGCAAATTGCCGTAGCTTAGCTAACGACTAATTTTGTAATTGGTTAGATAAGCCGCAGGAACTCTCAAGATTGAGAGTTTTGTCTAGCAATAGGTCATTTAAAAAAATTGTCCATATTGACGGCTCAGCACGTCGTGTAATATACTGATTACCACCATAGACTTAACTTATGTTAAACCAGGAAAAATATCTATTCAGAGCCTTAAGAGTAGTATATTACTTTGCCTAAGGAAAATGATCGTAAAGAGTAAGACTGATCGAGCTGGCTGCAGGACGCAATTTTGCCACAGACAGCTCTGTGCTGTGGCCTAAAACCGGACTGGGATTGAGTGGGCGGCTCAGTCAAATTTTATTCCTGTCTGAGTTCGTACACACTGAAGCTTGTGAAGTGGACACGAAAGGTCATAAAACCGCAAATAAGATAACCTAATCAACATCAAGAATAACAAAAGAAAGGAAAACTAAAGCAAGCCCTGATCACCGCTATCGAGGTGACGAATTCGGAAGTACTTAGATATTGTGGAGGCTGTTGGTTGACGATAGCCAAGTATAGGAAGACATTGATTTCGTTACAAAGATTATTTATGTAATATGAATAAGGGAATGCTGTTCGACCGTTCGCCTTGGACAGGCTTCCTGCAGATCGGTGCGCCTGGCCTGCGCCACGCCCGCGGTGAAGGGGCATGCAACTCTTTGTTCCTAACTAACAGAGAAATGTTGCAAAACTGGTCTTTGACCTTTTATTTATTATGGCACGTATATTTTAAGAATACTGGGGTTGTGGAATATTGTTTCGTAATTTCCTTTTATTCTGTCTGTTTAGAATATCTTCAATAATTTGATATACCTACCTATATATCTAAGAATTTATATATGTAAGATACTTTAATAAGGCGTAGGGTTGTAAATTTAATTTCATGTACAAATAGTAGATAAAGGTGAGGTACAAGCGGGCATGTGAAAGATGAAACCCAACCTCCAACTTCCCGAAGTGACCTCTGGCTAGACAAGAGACTAGACGCAGATTAGCATTAAGGGATTAAGTAGGTAAGTTTCCGAAATTTCAGACAGCATTTTTGTAGTGAAACATTAAATCCACTTGGCCAACGATTAACTACCTAATAAATAATTACGTAAAATTAAGTAAGTATATTTGAGTGTGGTAAATTTAAGTTGTTTGATGACCCAACCCAACCGGTTTCGGTGTTGTCGACGAGATCGAAAGTTCATTCCATGACATTTTGGAAACAAGCAGATTTGTAGTCTTTACGGACATAAAATGGCAATGCTACACGTGGATCCTTAGCATATATCCTTAATATTAAGTTTATTAATATCTCAGTCAATGTCAGTTGAACTTAAACAATTTTGCGGATTCATTAAATACTTAAGTAAAATGAAAAGAGTGTGAGTTAAATGATAAATAGATATTTATTTGAACATATACGAGGCAAAAGGAGTATGTAAGGATTTTAGCAGGTGGCGCTCTGTAGTTTCTACCTACCCCCATTTGACAAAGGCCTTCGTTTTAATGTATGTATGTTTGTATATAAATATTTTATTTCTGTAAGTTGGTTTGAACGTTTGAACAAACAAACCCTACATAACCTACATAAACATACATGACATCGCGCCTGTATTTTATTTTTGTAAGTTGGTTTCAACAAACACTACATATCCTACTTAAACATACATGACATGTTTCGGATAGGGCGGAAGGAAACCCCCGGGTGTTTCCATTGCGAAGATCGCCCTGAGGACACGGTGAAGCATACGGTGGAGGTCTGCCCGGCTTGGGCGGAGCACCGCCGTGTCCTCATGGAGGTGATCGGCGGCGGCGATCTCTCGCGTCCGACCCTGGTCCAGGCCATGGTACGGAGCGAGAGTGCATGGCTAGCAGTCGCCTCCTTCAGCGAAGCAGTGATGATTTTTTTTCCTAAGGGCTGGCCAGAGGTGTAAGAGTGTCATCACTAGTCCAAGAATTTGTTAAAAAGCGGCTTCTTACGCATACGACATAATTAATTACCTAATGTGCCCGGTTGCGCAGATGTTTACTGAAAAAAATCGAAATGAGAGTGACACTAGGTTATGTGAGTTTAAAAGGTGAGGTGTATCAATGAAAAAAAAAATGGCCGATTTTTGACGCATATTGTACCTACCTTGTCTTCATTTTTTTTCTCAAACCTATCAAGTGGGGTATCAAAATGAAGGGTTTCATACATACTTAGCTAGCAAAAATATAAGGAATAAAAAAATGCTAATTGAGTATATTAACTATATTAACTAAAAAGTGTAAAATAAAAAAATAACACATTTTCTTTTAAGTCGACCGACTTCTGAAATTAAATTTATTTTTCACTTTGTAGTGTTTTTTCGGTAGCCGGAAGTTTTTTTGTTATTTTTGGAAAAAGTTTTTATATTTTCACTTTTTAGTTATAGTACCTACCCCACACCAATTCGTATACCACTACTTGCTATGTAAACAACAGTGACAGGAAGTAGCAGCATATCATAGAGGTACAAACAGTCGATTATATACCTACGTATAATCGAGGCTAACGCAAAAACTACCAAAGCAAAGTTAATACAATTTAAATGGGACCACCCCCGAAGCATACCCTATCTTTATTTTTATTTTTTTTAATCGGTCCATAGTTGGCGCAGAAATCGGTGAACATACATAAAAAATATATACCTTTATACTGTGGAACATAGAACCTCCTCCTTTTTTGAAGTCGGTCACTAATAAAAAATCGACTGCGTAAAAAGTGAAATTCTATCCTAGAGAGTATCCTATCCATCGTTACCATCTTTTTATAGTTCTATTTTTACGCAGTGGATTTTTTTGTAGAAAAAAGTTAATCGACATTCACATGTAGGTACATCCCTAATAAAATCGCGGCGGGATTTTTTCTCACACTGGATTTTCAACTATCGTTGTCAAACCTAGCATTGAGAATTCAACTGAGTGCATCTCAACGCATCGAAAATCGAACAGTAAGGT
This sequence comes from Polymixis lichenea, assembly GCA_949091785.1. NCBI lineage: Eukaryota > Metazoa > Arthropoda > Insecta > Lepidoptera > Noctuidae > Polymixis > Polymixis lichenea. The sequence goes on along the minus strand of OX420933.1, from coordinate 12,068,772 downwards.
AAGGTTGCTCAAGTCGTACCCCTTAAGGAAATAATGCTGTAGTATTTAATGCTATTCAAAAAAACCAAAATCTTTTGCATGAATAGAGTCTTTATTTAGTTACTTTTTAATCGACATTCATAGAAATTTAAAAATCTCTTATCAACATAGATATTTTAACGATTTTCACAAATGTACCTTCGGTACGATTAAGGCACCTCTAGTCGCCTAATTCGTACCACATATAGCCTAAGTCGCACTTAGAATAAGACTTTAGTGAAGACATTATAAACGATACAGAAAAAATTGGTTGCCTGTAAAGTCGGTATACGGGCGAAAGTTTTACGTGACAACGACTTTGAGTGGTAAAATAATTGTATTAGACAGACATAAATAATAATATTTATGTCTGTCTCTCTCGCTCTTAGGCGGGCTAACCATGCCCGAGTGGAAGGGACGCGTGCCTCTCACTCGCTCTCATTGTGAGCGCATAACGTGAGCGGAGCGTAACGCAGTTTCTTGAAGTGTCACCCGGCAAACCAATTTATAAGACGTTGTCACGTCAAAATAATTTGGTAATAACAAGAGATCACATTAAAATAAATAAAAATTACAAAAAAATCTGTCTGAATCACTAAGATCAACTTAAAATGTATTTCTTTGGTTAATAGTCACAAAATCAGTCATAGTGACCTACAATCTAAACTAATAAAAGAAAACAAAATTATAACCTCTTAAACATACAAAGTTAAGCCTAGGCAATTGTTGTGGTTAAACACAGATATCACAAAAAAAAAAAAAAATACTTTCCACGCCAGCACAAAGGTCATGTACCCAACCTACCGGTACAAGTAAAGAATTCCCCACAGGTACGAGTTAAGCAACTACGTATTCTAAGTTTCAAAAGAAAATTACTGTTATAACCTAAAAAGAATCGACTTTTGAGTGTGACTGCCAGATTAACATTAAAGACAGGTGTGATAAAAAAAAAAATAGTTGAAAATTGCCTTCCTTTTATAAAAACTTATAAATGACCTAAAAATGTAATTGAGAACTGTTGAAAAAATGTGCTTTTCGATTATTTTTGCTCTGCAAGACCGGCCAATTGTTTTTACGTGTTCCTTCGACTATTTAGTGCAGATCAACGTTACAAGATGACACTTTTTTTAGGCAACAACTGGGATATCATCGGGGTAAGACTTAGGCGGTAGTACGACTTGAGCAACCTTACCCTATGTGATACTGGTCGATTTTCAACTGTTCGTGCTGAGCAGTGCGCGAAAAAATACACCGCGATTTTATTACGTCCGTTTGAATGTCGACTAAATCACATTGTTCGTCGATACACATCTACGAATATGATAACGTCAGTTCCTGTACCTATCTTTTAAGAAGGTTATTACACTATCATAACTATCATCAAAAATATGTATGTGATAGATTTATGATAATGCATTATAGACATAACATATGAATCATTTTGTTAGCTGCGGTAGGTATATAAAATACTAGCTTTTGCCAGCGGCTTCGCCCGCGTGGAGGTCTGTGTATAATACATATAAACCTTCCTCTTGAATCACTCTATCTATTAAAAAAACTCGCTTCAAAATCCGTTGCGTAGTTTTAAAGATTTAAGCATACATAGGGATATGGGGACAGAGAAAGCGACTTTGTTTTATACTATGTAGTGATAATATTTCATATCCCTGATTTCACACTAATAGGAACTTACTAATATTTTCAATGCCAAAGTAACTCTTTCTGTCTGTCGGGCTTTTATCTTTATACGCCCTAGCAATCGAACTGATTGTTATGAAGATTTTACACCTTGGGTAGCCGGGACCTAGAGAAGGACACAAGCTACTTTTTATCCATGACATTTCTAAAAAAAACAGATACAATACAAACAGAGGAAGTCGCAGGCAACTGCTAGTAATTTATATACATAGGATTTGAGATATAATCTTATCTAACAATGATAGTGTAGGTAATATCTCCTTAATTCAATCACTTTGTGAACTCAACCCTATCCTTGATTCCTTGATAGATCCTTTCGTATGTAGTACATTATTACGTTGCTAATGGCAATAAGCTCAATGAGGCACCAGTTACATTGTGTAATGCCAAACTTAGGTAAAAATGTACAATCACGGATAGGAGTTTATTTTAGGCAGGTACGTACCTACGACCTACGATTTAAAAATACTTGCCTAGGCTGATATTGAACACGGATATAGGTAACGTACCAAATCAAATAGTTTATGAATTCAACATTTAAATTTAGCAAATGTAAAAGTCAAGATTCAAGGTGAACAGGTAGTGACGGGACCATTCTGGTTGACACTACTTTATCGCCATTTTAAGTATATTTAGATTGGATAGTGGACACTGCCTGCGGTGTAGTTATGTAAAATTTTCGGTTTCAATAACAAGTCTTAGAAAAAGTCATAGTTCAAGAACAAAAAGCTTTAAAACTTGGATTATTTTCGTAGCGTTATATGCCGGTTGTCCTTTTTAATATGTGAAGGTAATCCATTCCAAGCTGGGCATCAAATAAGCCAAATACTAGCGATGTGTTGTGAAATATGGCTATTTACCTGCTTAATTATTTCTTTGTGGTTCTTTCCATCTCTTCCAATACTTCGATGGAATCGAACAAAGGACTTATTCATCTAAAATGAAGTCTAAAACTGTAGCTACTCTACTCCTGCTACGTTTAAGTAAAACTCTACGATGTAATAGATCCCCCGCCCCTTGCACTGTACTTATTTGCTTTAGCACACTTTCATATGACGTGGTTTATTAGTTATGCATAATTTTACCCTTTATTAAACCTAATAATTGTTTTGGTACTATCACAGTCCTCCCAGTTCGTAATGGTTTTGAACTACCGCGTTTATATTCGTCACCAGCCAAGTGGCCACATCCACGTCAACTGTTTCAATTTTATTATTTCAACAGTGACATCTGTAATTCAAACCCGAATACTATATTCTAAAAAGGCCAATAGTTAAATCATCATAAAATACACGCACGAAGCCACCGACCGACGCGACGACAAAAGCAGAAAGCTGGTCTTTGGTTGTGTTTTTTTTAGACTGTCAATACGGAGTATATATGTTCTGTGGTCAATACTACTTTTCTACTATTGTCTATGTTCTGTGCTATTGTCTTTGCAGCTGGCAATTTCCCGTCGTCACTAGAAGTTAAATCTATTGAATATTGTGAAAATAATTATTCAGATCCTATCTATACGACTATGTCTTCCAAGGGTAGTAATTTTAATGGTGGTGACTTATTCGAATACCTAAAAGTGAGTGAAGATGAAGATGACTCGAATGCGGTCGAAATTCCGTGTGAATTAGATGGTACGTTGTTGCTATCAACCCTCGTGGCCCAATTTCCCGGAGCTTGTGGACTGAAATACCGGCACCCGGAAAGCAAGTCAATGCGAGGTGTTCGCCTAAGTGATGGCAAATTGCATCCACCGAGTGAAGCAGGATGGGGTAAACACCTGTATATTTGTGTGTTTCCAAAAGAGAACAAACGTAAGATGGAAGATGTCTCTCCTGAAAATTCGGCCGCTAAAACCAAACGCTTGGAGAAGAAACTGACATGCTCAGATTTAATTTGTCTTGGGTTGCCCTGGAAGTCAACTGAAGAGTCCATAAAGCAATACTTTGAGCAGTTTGGCGAAGTTGTAATGGTACAGTTAAAGAGAGATAAGAATGGATCTTTCAAAGGTTTTGGTTTTATTCGTTTTGCTACGTATGCATCTCAGATGAGAGCTTTGGCTCAAAGACACAACATTGATGGGCGCTGGGTCGATGTTCGTATTCCAAATTCAAAGGAAGGTGTAGTTCCTCAGATGCCCTGCAAAGTATTTGTTGGAAGATGCACTGAAGATATGACCGCTGATGATCTTCGTGAATATTTCTCTAAGTTTGGAGAAGTAACTGATGTCTTTGTTCCTCGTCCATTTAGGGCATTTGGATTTGTTACTTTCTTAGACCCAGAAGTGGCACAAAGTCTTTGTGGAGAAGATCATGTTATCAAAGGAGCATCTGTTTCAGTATCAAGTGCTGCTCCAAAAATTAAAACAAAGTCTCAAAACTGGAAAGATGATTCTTATGGGCCAAATAATTGGGAGGGCAACCGCTCTGGTGGACCATCTGGAGGGTCAAGTAACAATGGAGGAAATAGCAACATAGATTCTCTCAATATGCAAAACTTGGGAATCAATCCCAATGGAGGACCACCTGCCAACTTTAACCTGCCTATAAGTCTAGTGGCAGCAGCACTCAATCAAGCAGGTTGGGGTGGATTTTTGGGAGGACCTGGAAATTCTGGCCCAAATAATTGGCAGGGTGGCCCACCCCAGGGAAGTAACTCGGGTAAAAACTGGAATGGCAATCAAAACTGGGGTCAAAATGGCCCACCACAATCATGGAATCAAGGCGGTGGCAATCAAGGTTGGAATGGTAGTGGCAAAGGTGGCAATGGAAGTGGTAACTGGAATCAAGGAAGTTGGCCAAACGGCCAGGGCAACTGGAATGGTAATAGCAGTGGTGGTTCCAGTTCTGGGTCTGGTTCTGGTGGGTGGAATAACAACAAGCCCCAGACATGAGGTGAGCACTATGGCAAACACTTGTATCTGAGATGTCTGTATGGTAACATTAGTTTAAATTCTAGTCTTAAGTAAATTTTTATTTCTATGTCAAGATGTATAACTGAAGTAACACTTTGATGTGATAGGATTATCACAGGATGCTTTATGGATGCATTAAGATCCAGATGATGATGTATTAGATGTAAGGTGACATAGAGTATTGTGTGTAATAATGTGATGTGTGAGATGAGGACTTTTGTTCAATAAAGGTGTATGTCATTCTGAGATGGATGTTTAATTTCGTTAAGTCTAGGTGGGGCTAGTCTTGTGTAGTTCGTGAATGATGAACGAATAGGAACCGTTTCTTAGTGCTGTACTAAAAGAAACGTTTCCGAATGCTGACTTGTAATCGGTCTATTAGTTCTAACAGCTTTTCATACATTTACAAAGAGCCCTAGCGTATGTTCGAACGAGAATGACAGCGACTGATTTGACTGGTACATTCAATTTTTGCTCTGTGCTCTATAGTAGTACTGCTGAGAGCGAAGACAGAATAGAGCTAATAGAACTAATCGAAAGAACTAGTTCACTGACCGAAATGAATTAGTACAGAGCGATCTTAAAAATGACCGAGCAGGCACAAGACTAGGTGGGGCTTACATTGTCATGAGCCTAAATATAATTATGTACAACAAAATATAATGACTGAAAGCAACTTTAAAAAACAAAATCTGGTTTGGGTGTGAGTGAACATCTGACTGCATGGGTCATAATAAATAATAAGGAAAAAATGTTTAGGATGCAAAGTTGCCATTAGGTGTGCACAACTGTGTGTGATGTGGTTGCTGCTTTCAATCACCTTGGAATGAAGTGAACTGGTTCTACATCCTGTGGAGCTGCGGTAAGTCGAGGGTGTGCAATCAATGGTATGGTCTGATGTTCAAATATGTATGACAAATGTATTTGTTCTTTCTGTGCAGTAGCTATGGATAAATGGCTTATCAAGAGTGCTAATTACCAGTGTGAGTTTGACTGATAAGTCTGTGGTAACTATTATTTTATTTTTTAATGAAAAGGTGATTATTGAAATAATTGGTTTGTACTTTACTTTCATCAAATGTCAGTACGTGATTATGTTATTGTTATTTCAGGTGTTAAACAAAAATTGTAAGTGTTTGGAAGATACCTGGCTAAGAAACTTTAATGTTTTGGCTACATATTAAATGAACTTACTAAGTTTGTTCTTCTGTAAGGAGGAGGTATGTATGATATAATGAGGTAAATGGAAGAAGTACCTGCAGGTACTTCATTCACACATTATGCATAATGTAATTTAAAAAATACTGCAAAAAACTCACAAATTGATACAAAGTCTAAGCCTGAACCTATAATTATTAGTTGATTTTTTTATGTTGTTACTGCTAACAACATAAATAATTCCCTCTTAAGCCAGGTAAAGAGGGATAATCTACCACAAATGTTAGGCTCGAATTTGACCACCATTAAGATCAAGTTACTAAGGAACTGCTCTTGAAGAATGTTTTCTAGAGGTAACTGAACATTCTGTTACAATTGCATAGTTACAATAAAGGTTTAAAGAATTTTATCTCTCATAAGAACTTTATCAGTTCACTTAGAATGAGATACAAAAGTGCTTCTTACATCTAATTAATTAATTATAGTTATTATATTTGCCTCTGGTGACATTACAGGGTACACACATATTTCTTAAGATTGTTTTTAAATATGTTTATACTATCACACTTCTTTAACTCCTCTGGTATAAAGAAATATAAGGCTTTAGATAAAGTGGATTATTTTGTAACCTGTATTTTGCACTGTTGGATAAATTGGGTCAAATCCTACTTGCATAACAGAACTTGCAAAATCAACACTGATCAAACTGCCGTAGACAAACTACTTTGTTGGTGGATATGTCGGAGCCATCTGGTTAAATTAGCCAGCTAATTGGAGGCCTAGGCCGTTCATTAAACGCGTTAATACCAATTGGATGCGTAGGCCGATAGTTAATTGAACTAGACTCATTCAACGTTTAACAACTTGGCGTATTGAAAGTCGGCCCTTGTACCAAGACTCAGCCAAGTGATTCAAATTTAGTTCAGTTTTTTCCACTGCGGCGCTAGTAGTCACCAAAACAAATATGGCGTCGATAGCGCAAACCGTGAATGTTATTTTTCGTTCTTGTGTGCAATTGTTAAGTGAAATTATTAAAACATTTCACTATTACTAGTAACTTAGTGGTAGCTATAAAATGTAGTCATACATAATTTGTGAACTCATCGTCACCCTGACCAAACATTACAAATTCATCAATATTCAATTTAACTAAATAAATGATTACACGACATTCAGCCATCTGGTTAAACGTTGCGCTCAATGTCTTGGCTAGTTGTCCTTCAGCTATTTAATTGGATGCCGGCGTTTAATGAACGGCCTAGGCGTCCAATTACCTGGCTGATTTAACCAGAGGGCTGCGACAGATATGCTAGGTCTGGGATTCCTACAAGGGTCGATTCTTGAACCCAGTTTTTTAAACGTTTTTATTACTAACGCGTTGTGGTGCAATCAAATGTCCTCCACTAGTGATGATACTATGCGTTGTGCCGGCAACTGGCACTCAATCGCTCTATATCTCATGTTTACTCCCTGACAGCCTCATAGTTCACGTTAAAGCGGTGCAACGCGGTGATATCACACGCAACTTAAAAGCTTCAGTCGTGCCACAAAAGCAAACGTTTTTATTCAGTCATCTCACGAAATAGACCATGAATAAAATTACAGACCTCAAAATCATTTTAAGAACTTATAGAAGCCATGTAAAAGCAGGGGCTTGTGGCTAAATAATAACAGCCGCACGGGTCGATCGATCCAGTTCGCTCGCCGCGTTTGGTCCGTGGATGGATGACCATCTTTACATACCGAGACTCCTCCGTGCCCCGGAAAGCAAGTTAAGCCGTTGGTCCCGGCTGTCTTTCGTGGACCATTGAGTCGTTACGGATCGTCAGAAGCCCGAAAGTCTGATAACCAGTCCTATAAGGGGGCATCGTGTTATCCAATAACTGGATTGTGGAGGTCCGACAAGCAGTTGCTCCGTGTAAAATACTGGTATTGAGCTGCATCCGGTTAAACTGGTAGCCGACCCCAACATAGTTGAGAAAAATGTGCATGTGGTGATATGGTGTGATCTTTGTGAAAAAAAATCTAATTCCATTTTTCACAATTCTTTGGGAATGTTCACTAAATCCTAAGCACATTTTCAAAGAGTTTTAACAAAGTGGCCGTCACACCACACGCACATTGAGAATAGACTAGGAAAATGATGATAACTGAGGCCCTAGTGTGAGTTTCATTTAACCATTTCGATCAAACGCAGTGAGCGCGTTCGGCGCTCCGATTGGCCCTGGATTGGTCAAGGACGGCGTTTGATCGAGATGGTTAAATGAAACTCACACTAGGGCCTCTGATGTAAAAAAAAAACGCGCTGTTGGACTTTCTTTGAATTTCGACACTGAGCTGAGCGTAGAAAATACAGCGCGCTTTTATTTTTAGGCATTCCTGTAGGTATAGTGAATACGGGCATTAGTTATCCTGAAACCTTTTTAATTCTTTGTTTTCAACAGGTGAGTTCTGCGAGTTTCTGAAAGCGAGGAAGAAAATAAAAGCTGACGGATATCGAGGTTCCTATGATAAATATGGCGGAAAAACAATGATCGATATATAAAAAAATTCGTACACAGCAAGCAGTATCGGTACTTGGAGTATAAATGAGCTGCGCGTTTTGGTATTACTTCATTTTGTCGCCATATTTTAATGATCGCTATTGTTAACATTGTAGTCACATTGAAAGAGAATCCAATTCTCATATCAATTTACTGTTATTACTACCCTTTCATAAAACTTATAAATCAGAAGGCACTGCAAGATAGCTCTATGTTATCGGCATTTAGTTCAGTACCTACGTAAGATAGGAGAAATAGATTTATATTAAATCTGTGAAAGATATAAAATCAATAAAGTGAGTTTATTTTAAAAATTTTGCTCTTTTTATTATACCTTATTCCCTACATAATAAGTAGTATATTATTAATCATCAATTTGTATTCATGGGGCACAGCACGCAAACGATTGTGATAATTTGGATAGTGCCTAGTACTTCAATTACTACTACATAAAGCTAAATTCACTGGTGCATCGACCGTTGAGGCCGCGCAGCGCTCCGCGGTTTTCGCTATCAAACAATAGTAGATTAAACAAGAAGCGAAAAAAAGGGAATTAAACTCGAGGGACTAAGTTGAATCCCGAGAGCAACGAAGGATTCTAGATTAGAATCGTGAGCGGAGCGAGGGATACAAGGACCGAGATGAATATTTTTTTTTACGAGTTGTGTACTATACTTTTTACCATTGGCTGCGAGAAAATAAATAGTAGTATAGTATTTATCACATTTTATTTTATAATCGGTAATAAGACAACAAAGGATTAATTTATGAACATTAGAAAATAATAGTGAAATTAGAACCGTTTCCGAAATTCAGTGTAATGTTCTTGTTTGGTTTTGAAACGGTCGTATTAGATTAGACATTGGTGTTTGGCAAAGTTGCCATATTTTGTGGTTGCTGTTGCTGAGAAAGCTGTAATGTAGTCGTTCCACGAGGTCGTCCTTTCGATGTTGAAGGGCGCACCGGAGATAGTGGCGCCCAAGGGTCAACATTAGACGGTTTTAGATTTATACTGTCATCTATTCGGCTGCATCTTTTGGCTTTGTTTTCGATAGAATCCTCGATATAGCTTTCTGGTACTGTGCTGGACCTCTACCCTCCGAGGCGTTTCAGTTCCGTAACATCAGCACCAGAATTTGCTAAAAGGGTGGCAGAACTTCTACGGAAGCAATGTCCTGTGTACTGTTCGGGATTTGATAGATTCAAGAATGTGGCAATCTCTTTTGGCATCGCACCTATTTTATTGATTTCAATAGGGTGCCGAGTACATTTTCCGCCATGGTATTGTATGAAGAACCTATCGGTTTTTGTATTAGGGACTACTCACACTTATTCAGCTGTTCAGCTTTTGTCCATAGAAAACAACGATTTTGTATAGAGTCCGTTCAGCTTTCCGCGGCTGAACGGATGCGTATGCAGCTCATACAAAATCGTTGTTTTCTATGGACAAAAGCTGAACAGAGCTGAATAAGTGTGAGTAATCCCTTAGTGGGCCATAAAGCTTGATATTTTTTGAAGATTTTTACGTACTCTTGCCGTATCACGAACGTTTTATCAATTTTTGTTTTCGTATCAGATAAAACGATCAGGAATCAATTTTCCGAGTGTTTTTTAATGTCGTTCATAGTTATCTTTAATAATTCATTACTGCGACAGGCCCCATTCACTTCAAAATATGTATTTACAGGAACACTTTAAAAGTATAGTAGGTTTGTAGATAAATAGGTAGGTACTATATGTACTTACTTTTATGGCCAGAAAACTGTGGTCAGGCGCATCATTTAGAAAACCGTTCTATGTTTTGGGAGGTTAGCACTCTTACATTTCTTTGGCTTATTACTCTCAGATAGGCGCTTTAAGTATGTCACTAACTTTAGAGTAGTTTGAAATATCAATATTGTGTTTGATTCTCACTGAGGCTTTTAGCATAGAATATAATATGCTCCGAAGTGTCGACGGGTTCTTAGTCTTGGTTAATTCGTTCAAATAGTTAAGAAATACGGACTCTGAGAAGGAATTGGCGCCATTCGTGGTTTTCCAGTCGCAGACCAAATTGTATGTTTTTGCAGGTACAACTCCCGAGATTTTAGCGGCAACAAATTATCGCTATAATTGCTGCTTTATTTCTAAATGATTCAGTGTCTCATTTTCGTCACAGGAAGAACTCATTTTAATATAATTTATGTTCTATAATTATGTTAGTAGATTTTTTTTTTTTTTTTTTTTTTTTTTTGGGTTTTGGCTTCACACGGTTTGTGCATTTAGCCAGTGTCAAGTAATTTTTCTTTTCAATAAAGTAAATGGCCCGATATCGGGCACGAAGTTACAAAACAGTCATAGTCGTCTTTAGTCAGTCAAGTCAAAGTTAAAGTTATTGTAAAGCGGTAGTAACTTTACAATAACCTAATAGGAGTTTTTGGGGGGAACACGAAAAGTCCACGTTAGTCACTTATTTTCACCTTCACTACACTTGTGCACTAACACGTAACTAAATTGAATAATTCACTATCAAAATTATACAATTTAATTCGCTATTTCACTAAATTCCATGAAAATGAAAATTCGTGCGACATGTTCCAACGCAATCCCGCCAAAAACTACGTTAGTAGATTTACCAATGACTTAGAACCACGATAACAGATAAAAAATAACCTAAATTGGCGGGATATTGTTTTTAAATTTAATTTATAGCTCTATGGAATAGCTCCATTTTGCCAGCCAGTACGTACTTCCAGCACGTTTTATTCCTTTTGTACATAATTCGTATATTCGTGCTTGTTCCAAATTCAAAATGTTTTTATTCATTCAGTGACTAAAAGAGAGTTTTATTCACTTTTATCGATGAATAAAATACCCTTTTTTGAGTGGCAATGGTACAAAATATTATTTACGTTCCTTACAATAAAGTAAAACGAAAATAAACGCGCACCTGTCCTGATAGGCTCTCTCGCCCTCGGACTAATGGTACAACTTTATTTTAACTGCACCAAGGTCGATATTTGTTTAGCAGTGACAACCGCGCTGCAATACGCTCACCCAGGACTAGCCCCGCCCTTTTGAATTATGTTCCTGTCAACACCCGCTAATGAGACAATTGATTTTCTATTGTATCGGGCCGTGGCACGGCCCGGCCAGGACTTTAGAGGTCAAAATGACGGACATGGTTTTCATGGCTAGTGATTATACAAGAGCAAGAGGTGCATCAGGACTATGTTTAGATTATCTACAGCCAACCGAAAGTTGTAAGCTCTACTTTAAAAAATATAAAATATAATCTCTTCCTTGCATTTACATTTTAGACATTGTCATGTTTGTAAAATCGAATTGGCTCTTATTTCCACGTCAATCAGAAGTGGTCGATCGCAACCATATTAAACGCGATGACAGTATTCTCTGTCTACATAGATCGAAAACAGCATTAATGCACAAGTGGGTTTTCTATATGGCCCATAAAATTTTCAATAAACTCCCAAATAGTTGGCAGGAGCTTAATGTCCGTCAATTAAAAAATACTTAAAGATACTGCGAGAAGGGAAGCATAGGTAATACAGTATTCTAGAATTTCTTAATGACAACATGTAATACTGTGTAGTAACCAATATGTATTATCAATACATCTTTGACATAATCCGTACATAGGTACAGCAACATATTATTGCTATGATAATTTTAATTGACATTTAATAATTGTTGCGTAAATTTAAATATTTGTAGGTACGCCACTAAGGCCAAACATGACTGATCTTAAACTATAATGTAATTTAATAACTTGCATGTTCTGTATGTGTACTCATGTTTCCACAAATAAAGAATCTTGAATCTTGAAGAGGATCTGCCAGGATCTCCCCAACCAAATTATGGGGAGACCTTTGCTCAATAATGGGACAGGTGCAGGTAGAGAGAGACATGGCGAGTGAACTTTGATTACTTATATTTTTTCCATAAAACAAAAAACCTAAACTCAGTCATATCATCCATAACAGTGGGTTATTTTATTAAATAATTCGCCTTTAAAGGCTAGGGAACATTATTGTTCCCAATTTTGGGGTGTGCGTTACCCTGGCAAAATGTTGTGCTAATTTGTGCTTTAGAGAGGTGAGATTATAACAAATAATTAGTGTATCATGAGGAGCAATTTGTTTACTAATAGCAAAATTTGTTTGAATTGTAGTTTTAAAGTTATTTGAGAAAAAGATTTTGCTGGAGTAACGCTTCTAAAAGTTACCCTGGCAAAATCATTTTCAAAAATTCGCTTCAGCCCGGTACCAAATACATGAATAGATAGCTTTTGTTGCGTAGTAAATGTTTGTAAATAGCAAAATTTGTGTGTGTTATGGTTCTTCAGTTATTTAAGATTTTGGTGCGGTAACGTTTTGGGATTTTCCAGATCTCTAAAAACGGCTCCGCAAGTAGTCTGAAAAAATACCCCTACGAGACCTTAATTTGTTTAAATATTAGTTTTTGATTTGGTTGACGGAAACCAATGTAAATAAATGATTTCAAAAATCAGAAAAAACGGATTAGCAAGTTAACCAATACACTTATAACCACAGAAACAGATAGACCTAGATAACGCAAGTATCACGATCTGTATGAAAACCAAGCGTACCATTTTTCGACTACCTACTATGACGTCACAAGCACTATTTAGTGATGGGAAAACCAAATCGATTCAAAGACTCGCCCCACCCACTCGTTGACATCCTAAAACAAATAATTTTATAAACAAAACAATTACTTTTATCTTAACAGTTAGTGAAAGACATTAATTGCTGAACACAGATCTCCCTCAAATGTTTACAGACCAGCTAGCTTGCATTATTATGATATTAATATTAATAATAACAAGATAAACAACACAAGAAAACATACATTAGTAGGACTGCTTTCTATTTTGTTATTTTTATTACTGTCCTGTATTGTATGTAATAAAATGAAGCACCTACATAAAAAATACATAACAATAAAATACCTTTTCTAATTTCCTCTTTTTTGGTGATAATAAAGCTTTTTAGGGCGTAACCTTTATATCTATATTCTGTAATACAAGTACCTACAAGTAAACTTCAAAATTTTCTAAAAAACTGGAAAAGTTACAGAAACTTATCAATTAACTAACTTCATTATTTGTGATCTTCAGGACATCAATAGTCGGACTTGCTGCTTTTGTCAATGTTCGATGCTTTTTCCCTTCTACAATGCTTTCTTCCTCAAAATGTATCGAACAAATAGTGCTATACCTTGTTGGGAACCAATCTTTATTTCCCGTCGCCTCAATCCATTGAAAACATCCATGTGGGAAACTAAAAACTCACGAAACATTAAGATTATTTATTAAAATTGTCTACATAATAAATATAAAATACAAAATAATTCCCGTCTCCGAAATCGATTCTCGAGAATCGATTTGTGATGCATAGGATGAACAGCACTAAAATCGACGGAAAAATGATGAAAAGCACCTGTACTCTGGAACCGAAGCGATATACGATAGTTTCACTTGTTTTGATATTCATCATTTGTAAACACAGAACGTAACATCAACCGTAAGTAAATACCGCAATGTATTACTAATATTTATACCATGCTATCGATGACCTGTTTTTCTCAAATTTGGTATTACTGTGGGTATCAGATTAAAAATAATTGATTTTAAAATGAATTACGCATATTATTAATCATAAAATTACTTATCGATGGAAGGAAACGTTAACTTTCTTTTTTCTGCTCACATTTGTGCAGTTTTTACAATTTATTACAGCGCAATTGGACATATTTGATTTTTTAATGACGTCCAACTAGCGAGGCGCTACGATGCAGACTCAGCGCGGCAGGCATTTTTTGCTTAAGCCCGGCGAAGTGCGTGCTCTTGCGTTATCTAGGTCTATCTATATATGTGCTTATAAGCAAATAAACAGCTGTTCAATATACTTAGGTACTTGTGGTAGACGCTTATGACGTCAGGAATTTTAGATTTTGTAACTTTAGACGTTAGGAACATAAAAACAAATATGATATTTTACACTGGTCGTACTTTAGCGATCGAATACTCAGTTCCCATAACATTAAGAAACATGCCATACTTTAAACAAATTAAAATTATTCATGAACATTCGTTTCTGTTAATTTCAGCTCTCAATTACGGCTTTAATGAAAGTTATATCAAAAACAAGAATATATCAGCAATTCTCTAATAAGCCGACCAAATTGAAGTCACGTAAAACCGACCGTACCGTACGTACGAGTAATCTTCGCAAATTAGCAGCTTAGTATCCGATACTTTGTACAGAGCAGAAAAACGATAATCGTGAAGTCGATTTTTTAATATTTTCAAGTGCAGGTACCATATTACACAATTTCAACTAGTTTTCTATTACATAAATTAAAATCATGTTCATTAATGGCAGTTATAAACAATCCCTACATATAATAAAACAAAGTCCTCCGCCACATCTGTCTGTCTGTTCGCGATAAACTCAAAAACGACTGCACCAATTTTCATGCTGTTTTCACCAATGGATAGAGAGGTTCTCGAGGAAGGTTTTATTATATAACTAGCTTTTGCCAGCGGCTTCGCCCGCGTGGAGGTCTGTGTATTATACATATAAACCTTCCTCTAGAATCACTCTATCTATTAAAAAAACCTGCATCAAAACCCGTTGCGTAGTTTTAAAGATTTAAGCATACATAGGGATATAGGGACAGAGAAAGCGACTTTGTTTTATACTATGTAGTGATTTGTCAAGTTTTTGTATAGATTGGCTAAAATATAATGATATTGTTGGAGGTGTCGGAAAAAAATAAGCAGTCTGGGAGCTTTTAACGAAAACGCCGTCTAAACCCTTTCGAGATATAACAAAATGATGTATGGCGGAATTGTGTATCTTATATAGGTCTACAGAAAAGTCCATGATGGCATATTAAGGATAACAAACATACTATATCCATTTTAATACTTTAGAAAATGGGCAATTATAAAGCGGTAATTGGAATGCTATTTACACAAATACGGTATTAATCGTTATCATTTTAAATAAGTTAGAGGCTTTAAGCATTTCATGCACATTATTTTACTCTTTTCCAACATATAATTTAAACGAATATCTTAGGAGTAATCGCAAAAAAAATTACGGACGCGAGAATAAAATGCAAGCGCCTCTCTTCGTTTGATGCAAAATGCGGCTGAAATTTGGTACAGGGATAGATTATTTAAAGTCAAAGTAACTTTAAAAAGGTAAGTAATAATCTCAGTAAATAATGTATAGTGTGATTTAAAATCAATAGAATACACTCGCGAGCAATAAACTGATCACTTCATCGCGCGTTGTTTAAGACAATTTTTTACAATTTCTATGCAATGAGCTGTGGATTGTGGTATATCACCTGAAAGGTAATTTTGTTAGCTTTCAAATGATATCAAAAAGATTTAAAATGAATTAAATTTTCTACCTAAATTTAGAGAATTATTTCAATACGTCTAAATGAATAGGAAGTAATATGAAAAGATAAATATTTACTTACAATTTATGTTATTTACCTCTTAATATTTTGTGTTACCCCCCTGGCCCCAATGACTGCCTGTAAACGGTTTTTCATTGACCGAATGAGTTTCCTGATGGAATCCTGTGGGATTTCCTGCCACTCTTCAACTAAAGCAGTTATATGTATTTATATATAGTAATTTGTTGTTTCTGTTTGCTCAAACCTAATGTTTTATTTTGATACCACAGCGCAACGCCACGCTGAACTTATTAACGTTCTCGGTACTAGTCAGAGAACAAAATCAAAATCAGTTGAACGGACTGTAAAAAGGTTTATTTAAATATATAATCTTATTCCAAGCGAAGTATAGGTATTTTTTTTAAACAAAAAAAAAAACTTGTCAAGACCTAAAGTTAGGAGATTTCTCAAAATTCAGTTTATTGTGCATTATAAAATTACGTAAACTAAAGACGGCCTCGAGATGTATGTATTATGTAATTTATCGTGAATTGTAACGCGAATTTTGCGTGTGGACAGCACTACGAGCATATTAGCGCTCGGGCTGGCGCTTGCGCTGAGGCATCCGCTATCGGTTTTTAGCGCGAACTCGAAAGCTCTCGCAATCATACACAGACAGGATTGGCGTTGAGTTTGCATGCCATTCACACTATTTATGACATTACATTACTCACTCCTGGATCCGGCTTAATATACGCACCATTTAATATTTTTATTTTATTTTTTATTTTTTTTTTATTTATTTATTATCTTCTTACATCTACCATTACAGGGTAACCCAATGCGATAAATGTGCTTATCCTAACTTAATTATCTTAAATACTAACATTCATGTACCTACATACTATAACAAATTACAAACAATGCATTCCTTGTGAATTCACTCAGAGAACAACAGAATAAGTCCGTCTCAACTGCTATGAGGTTGAGCGTGCGGAGTGCACGCGTCAGCGGCGCCTCCCTTACAAGGTTAGTCCGAGCGCGCGGTTCCACTAGCAGTGGCGGCTGCCGTCTTCGCCACACGTACCTGTCCGGAACACACAGACCCACCTGCGCTAAAATAACTGCATTTCGCAGCTTCCCTATCAGTAACTTAAATATATATGAGGTGAGTGCAAGATCCCTCCTAACCCTTAGCTCATTGTATCCTACCATACCTAAAATAAATAAGGTTGGATACATTAACGGGTAAAAGGGATAGACTCCGTAAAAACATTTATATAAATATCTTATAAATTTATTTTGTACCCTCTCCAGCATGAGACTATATTTAGCTTCATGCGGAGCCCAGATGACTGCATTACATTCTAGCTGGCTCCTTACCAATGCATTATATAATGCTATAATAGCTTTTACATTCGTGAACCCTCGGACCGTACGAAGCATGAAACCTAAATTTCTATATGCTCTCTTGCAGCTCCGCCTGATGTGATCACGAAAATTCAAAGCAGCATTGAAGCCTACTCCCAAGTCCTTGACTTCTGTGACCCGTGCTATAGGTAAACCGTCCATATAGTAGGTATGTAGGATAGGATTGTGTGCGCGAGAAAAAGTGATGGTCACACACTTCGAGCTATTAAACTGCAGGAGATTTTCCTTGCTCCAGCTCACTACCCTATCAATGTCCCTCTGTAACCTGACACAGTCATCACAGCTTCTTACCTCGAGGGACAATTTGAGGTCGTCGGCAAACAACAAACAATTTGCGTCTTGGACTACTTCTGGCAGGTCGTTTACCACCAGAAGGAAGCCCAGAGGGCCAAGGTTACTACCTTGACTTACCCCGGACCTCGTGAAATATTTATCTGACACGTGTCCCGCATATTCCACATATTGCTGCCTATCCCTCAAATAACTGGCAAAAAACTGAAGTGAGTGTGGGGTAAAACCAAATCCTGCTAACTTCTTAAGCAACACGTCATTTTCGACTAGGTCGAATGCTTTTTTGAAATCAAAGTAAGCAGCATCAGTTTGTCCCCCACTATCCACCGTCGGCACCAGATGAGCCATGTGGCAGAGAAGATTACTGGTGGTACTTCTTCCGGGTCGAAACCCATGCTGAGCATCTGATAGCTGTGCACTAACCTGAAGGTATATGCTCTTGTGAAGAGCTGTTTCCAATACCTTTGCCGGCGTCGACAATACTGCAACTGGTCTGTACCCATCCACGGATTCTGCTGAGCCTCCCTTCGGAACCGGAACAACCCGGGTCACTTTCCACCTCTCTGGAAACACGGCCGCTTTGAGACACTGGTTATAAATATAAAGTAGCGGCTTAGCTAGCACTGACTGGCAATCCTTAAATATGTAAGGCGGAATGCCATCAGGCCCTGCAGACCGTTTCGGCTTAAGATCTTGAAGCGCACGACATACGTCTACTAATTGTAATTGGTTCAAGTGCACTCGCGCCGCTCCGTTTCCGCTACCTGCGTTAGCTATAGCCGTGTCTACATCCAACTCCGGTCGCTCTAGCCTGTACACAGAATAGAAATATTCCGCAAACTCTTCCACAGACCGTTGAGCAGACAATGCCACCCCGTCCTTCAAAATCACTTGCGGACTTCTCCCACCTCTCTTAGACTTGGCATAGTTCCAAAAAGATTTAGGATCACTCAGCATTTGACCTTGAACACGGTTCTGATATTGTTCCTGTGCCACTGCCAACATATTCTTAATGTTGGTTCTACACCGAGCAAACGCTTCGTAATCGACCCTCGACCCGCTTGCCTTGAACTGCTTATGAAGAAAAGCCTTCAATCTTATGTCGCGAATTATTTCAACAGTGTACCACTCAGGATAAATGTACCCTGAGTTTACACGACTTCGCTTTTTTCTGGGAACACAGTCATCTACAATAGAATTAATAATATTATAAAAATAATTTAAACCTGCTTCTAAGTCCATTTCGTACAACGGAGTCCAGTCTACAGCTGCAATTGAAGAATACAATGACAAAAAGTCGGCTTTATTAAAGTTCCATGCGTCTGGTGCACATGCGTTACTGTCAGGTGCAGCTGAGCCTGCTGAGCCGGGGTGCCGGCGCAAGCGCGTGTGCGTACTAACCGAGATCTCGAGTGGCGGGTGGTAAGCGTCTACCGGTACGAGCGGCGCCTCCGCCGCGCGCACGCTCACACTCCCTCCCTCCGTCAGTGTACTCAACACCAAATCCAAATGACGGCCATTGCAATTACCCACTGCGTTACTCTGAGTGAATCCACAAAAAGTAGAAAAGTATTCGTAATAATTATTTATGGTTAAAGAACATGAATACAAGTTAAAATCACCTAAAACCAGTATATCCCTATACTTATTACAAAACTGTTCAATGATGCGAAATAATAACATGTATTCATTATCATTACTACTAGGCGGAATATAAACAACACAAAATAAAAACAGAAATCTGTTACGTAGGTACACAGTAGCACTAACCAGTTCAAACACATGTTCATCAACTTTGACGTCATCAGGTAGTGACACACGGCGCAACTCAAAACGCGGTGTGGCCACGAGACACGCGCCGCCCTGCTTACGCCCATCCGCTCGGTCACACCGTAATATAGTATATCCAGGTGGAATTATTTCTGCATCATGGATGGAGTCGTTGCAGCCTGTTTCCGTGATGGCGAACAAGTCTGCATTTGCGGTTGAAATATTGCTATAACATTCCTCCAACTTTGTTCGAAGCCCGCGCACGTTTTGGTATAATATTTCAACGGAGTTACTTAGGGTTTCTAGGTTTGTTGATTGCTCTACGAAACCACACCCACTCCGCAAATTCAATATTAACTGCCCAGCTTTCAGGTTGACATAACTTTTCGTATTTACTTTCTGGAACTCCTATGATAAAGGATGCATAATCCCTTTCAGTCTTGTGTTTTATCCTTTCAACTTTAACTGGGACTTCTTCCCCATAAATTGTCCTTACATGTTTTTCTAAACTTTCTACTGTTGTTTCTTTCTGCAAACGCCATACGTGTAAATATTTTTTCTTTTCCGTTCCCTGTATATCAATCGCACTCGTGCTTCCGCCTTTTCTCACTTCACTGTTCGAATATTTGTTTTTCCTCCTTGTTACGGTAGTCCAATTTCCTTCTTTTTCAGGTTCTTCCTTTTCCACGCTAACAACCTTCCTAAACCTCGACTCACTATTCAATACTTGCATCTGTTCCTCATTCGATACTATTTTCACCGATTTCGTGGCCACACATTCCTTCGCCGGCATATTATTGACAACTACCTGCTTATCTTTGACGGCTTTTGCAAAAGATAGTGTCGGTCCTTTGGAGCCTTGATCTATCTGATTTGGCACTCTTGGCTGAATTTTCTCCAGATTTTCTTTTAGGTTCTCATTTTCTTCCACTAGGATTTTAATTCTTGTTTCTAGTATATCAACTTTACTTGCCTTTTCTTGTACTACCCCCAATATTTGTTTTAATTCTTTCAACTCCGTTTCCGTATTGATAAATCTTTTTTGCAATAAAACATATTCTTTCCGCTGCTCCTCCAACTGTGACTTCACTTCCCATCGAAACTCCCGTATCTCGTCGAGAAGTTGGCTCTCCGTATCAACTATTTCAGTTGTATTTCGACGACTGCCGCGCTCTGCGGTGTTTACATAGCTGCTCGGTGAATACGTTTTGCTGATTGCTGCAGTTCCTCGAACAGGTGTGTCAGTGTTACCCCTTTTTGGCATTGTGCATGCACACTCGGGACATATCCATAGACTCCTGTATTCCGGCGTGAAAGCTTCAACTTTTTCTTTCGTTAAGGCCAGGCACTTAAGATGGAATTTCTTCTTACATTTTTCTTGGGAACACTCCATAAACATTGAATCATCAATAACAGCATCACAGCCGCTACACTTCGTATCCATTTAAAACTTCGAATAGTAAATTATAATATTTTGTGATTTAGTGACACACACGACCCGTAACACGTCCGTCCGCTCGCACGCTCGCGGTGTCGTAAAATGCTATACTGTCGTATATACTAGATATATTTAATTTTCTGGCATATTCAAGTACTTAGGTATAGGTATTATGTGATTACATGGATTATTATGAGAATAAATTAATTCAAGTATCATAAAAACGGGCGATTAATATGTATTTAGTGTAAAGCCGTCGCATAATAGTGATAGTGACGAATATATATAAATAAATCGACCATTTACTTTCCATAGTATATTGTTTGCAAAGAGTGGAAGCTTTCTATTACGATAATTGGATTCAAGAGCACCACATTATAAATACGTACACCTATAAATGTTAAACTTAAAATTCTTACATCACAAGTAAATCACAAGTCATGAGATCCATGGAGTCGTTTACGAACAAACCATGATGATTATATCAAATTCGACACCTACGCAATGTTTATGATGGGACTGCATTAGCTAGTAGAAGCTGCATCTACATACCATTTTCTTGATTTCCGTAGCTTTAGAACCGACTATCTGACTTTCTGAACGTTTATGTTTTTAACAGTATGTACTTAATACCTATTGACATAAAGAAAATGTTTTCTTTCTTAATGATGCTGTAGCACAAGATTAATAAGGTACACTTTAGTATACAAAAGAATTTTATATTTAAAAGCGTATTTCTTACAAAAAATACATGTTTTACAGTCATTGAACAGAACACTTACAATGCGAGTTTGACTCGGACTCGACCCGTTTTATGGACCATTATAAGGTTAAAACAAAGCTTACAAAATATGTGTTCTCCTTTTATCAATAGTTGCCAAGCTATAATGGATCTACTTTACAATTAGCCAAACAGCCGGTTGTCGACGAATAATCACATACTAATTACAAATTTATTCGAATTTGAGAGCAAAGCTTAGATTACATCAAATTTCAGAAAACATTTCGGGATCAACTTAATGTTTACATTTCGTATCTTGTAGGTGTTAGGGATTGTTTTTGTGGGATTTCATCACATAACTTTTCCCGCTCTGGGTGGAGCAGGAGGGCGTGTCAGACTTTTATTGACTAAAACCCACCCGTGTTCCCTCAGTTGCCTGTGTGCCAGGGGCCACGGTATCTCTTTCGAACAACCCGCACCCCTGGCAGGTAGGTGTTAGGGTACGGATCACGCTTACGAATGCGCTCGTTTCAGGAATCCTGTGGTAACTGGTGACTTAGTTAAATAAGTATCAGCATAACTATTTACAACCATTCGATACGCATCCGTACCGAATCGAACATCAATCAATGTTATCCAGGAGTCCTATAGCGCAAATCGAAAACCCGAAAATCAAAATTTTTGTCAGTTTAAATCAATTAGACGACCGCTATTCTTACGACAGCTGTTTGCTGTCGGGGCAAGGCAAATTATGTTACCAAAATATGTCATTTTAGATACGATATGGTTGTGAATAACTAGCTGGTGTAGCGATTTTTTTTAAATTATGGACACAATGCGTGTGCGCATCCGTACATGTTCCCACTTGTCCCCGTGTCCTGGCATAGAGGAAAACATAGTTATTTTATACGTATCTCGATTAAACTCATCACACTATCTACACGAAGTACGTACAAAATAATAGTATCACTTATAATGAGAAATTTATGACCTTCACTAGTTCTTTATTGGCTCCCTATTTCTTTAGAATGAATAACTCATATTCAAACGATTGCTTAAAAAATTTCGATACATTAAATTTTAATATTGCATTTTTATTAGGTACTTATTTTGTTAGAAATACAAGATATATTTTTACTATGTTAATTGGAGATTAAACATTTTGATGCATAACATGCTGTAATAACTAATAAATACGTTTCATGGCGTTTTTTTTCTTCTTCAAATCAGAGGGCCTAGAGTGAGTTTGAAATGTTGTGAAGAAATAAAATACGTATGACAGTTTTTTACAGACAGTAAAAAAATAAACATTCTTGAATAATCAACGGGCCTCGTGTGAGTTTCTTATAATCACGGCCTTAGTCGCCGCAGGAGACGCCCTGGGGGTCGGAAATCTCAGGCTGATTCCCGGCCACCGTAGGCGCGTGCTTGCGGACGGCGAGTAATGGGTAGCTCGCTGTCCGGTAAGGACCAAGCCCGGGTCGACGGAGTGTTGTGTTCCACGCGCGCCTCAAAGATATGTCAGCACCAACTGGTGGGGTCCGCAAGGGCCGATGCTTGCCAGGGGTGCGGGTTGTTCCAAAGAGATACCGTGGCCCCTGGCACACAGGCAACTGAAGGAACACGGGTGGGTTTTAGTCGGTAAAAGTCTGACACGAAGAGCGGGAGAAGTTATTTGATGATTTCCCTTCCAAAAAAAAAGCCATCAGTATTATGCATAGATAAACGTAACGTATCGTAGTATTTTTTTTTTGTTGGACTGTCAAACTGCACTGCTGGACAATGCCCCCCGCCCAAATACCTCCCTGGAACTCTTCCCGGGCTTCCTCAAACCAGCCTTCGCCGTCAATGGAGTATAACATTAATGTAATTAATACAAATCAGTAAAACTATTGCTAGTGAATTCAACGTAAATGTCTAATCTCTTTGCATCAAATACCAATTCTACATTTTCATATCAAGTTCTACTAGTATGTAAGTGATTCATTGAGTGCTATATTGAAATCATATTTTTTTTGGTTTTCTTTTTAATACAATTACAATATTAAATATTAGTAGGTACTTTAACATCTATCTACTTAAAAAGGACATACAATTTACTTAAATTACAAAATAATCGGTGAGAAACACAAGCTGCGAAGTTTCGAACAGTATGGATAAAAAAACGCCTAAATAACGAAAAAGCTTGAAGGTAAATTTCATAAGGTAAATATTGTTATAAACACTACAACTTAGTTTTCCTCGAAATTTACGGCTTACTTGTCATAAAAATTCAATTGACTATGCAACATCTGATTCCGAGAGATTAATTACCCCTACCATAATCTTATGATAAAAGGTAATCAATCTTCCAGACATCTGGCGTGAATTAAATAACAAACAGAATTAAATTAACAACCACAGAATTTTTCTAGACTAAAAATGCTTTCATAAGACTAAGGAGTTGCTTTAGACCTTTAATTTCTTGGCGGGCCTGAGAGCATAGTTAAGAGTCACTTGTCGCTTAATGGTTGCCCGTCGGGGATTTCTCCGTCCGTTCCACTCCGCTTCCATCTTTCGAGCCAATTCAAAATCATTCTTTTCCTGTTCAATCAACTTTTCAATTCTTAGCTGCTCTTGCAGTATTTTCTTAACATCACAATTCTTTAATGGACTAGACAAATTTTTTACAGCTAAATTTACCTTATTGTTATTTATTGTTTCTGAAATTAATGGTGGACTCTTTAATTCCTTTTTGGTACTTGACTTTTTGGAATCACTCCGTAAGTATGGCTTTCTCTCGGATGACACTTTCCTGTGTTTAATTTTGCCCTTTTTCGGTGTTGTTTCATTTTCATCTTTAGAAATACTTCCCATAGATCTTGTGCGTCTAAGATTTGTTTCATTATTTAATTTAGTAATACCATCAATATGTATAGTTTGTTTATTTCTATTGGCATTTCTCTTGTTTGGTAGAGGTGCAACACAAGGGCTAGTAGACGCAGTTTTCTTTACTTTCGACCTGCTTCTTTCACATTTCCCAGGGGTTTCCTGTAATAATGAAGAATATACATCTATACTAATATTATAAAGAAGTAGTTTGTGAGGTTGTAGGAAGTAATCTCTGGATCTACTAAACCGATTTTGAAAAAAATCTTTTACCCATAGAAAGCTACGTTATTTGTGAGTGTCATAGGCTATATTTTAACCTCAAAAAACGGTCGAACGAAAAAAATAGGGATCCCACCCGTGCGAAGCCGGGACGGGCAGCTAGTAGGTTAATAAAATTCTAGATAACCAACAAACTCTTGATAGCAACACAAAACGACATTATACCGCCACTGGTGTCTGTTTTCAATGATATATTACCAACAGAAGCTATACCTTCGCAATAAACCTCGAACGCTTTAAATAGCAAGGAGTCGTAAAAAATACATCAGAAAAATAAAAAAACATAAACACTGGAAGTACTGCAACAGTAAAATTAGAAAAAGAAGGAGAGACCATTAATATAGAAAATAGCGTACGACGAGGGGCCCTCTCACTAAAACTCTTCACAACTGTGCAGGAAGATGTTTCTAGACAGTTTGAGTTGACCAACCATGGCTTAAAAACTGATGGTGAATACCAAACCAACTTGGGATTTGCCGATGGCATCAAATTATTTGCAGTGTTCTCAAGAAATATTTAATCAAAACATCACAATAGATTACGTTGAAGATTATACATGTGATAGAATCCTACTATATTAATATTATAGATGTGAAAGTTTGGATGTTTGTTACTGAATCATACAAAAACGGCTGAACGTATTTGGATGTTATTTGGCACGCAGATAGTTTATAACCTGGATTGACACAAGCAATACTTTTTATCCCGATAGTAGGTTACCGGGGGATAATTTCCGATATCTACCTTGACGAAGTCACGGGTTAAAGTTAGATTCGTATAAATATGTCTGATGCCTGCTACACGTAACAATATATCGTAGCGATTCATCTTTGCAAACCGATTTGCGCAGATTTATCGATCGTGTGTAGGAAAAATCGTTGCAAATGATCGTTCATCGGTGGCAGTTGCAATTTACATTAGATAAATCGTTGTCGATTACGTTTGCACAGTTTTATCATCGCGTGTGGATGGCGATCGCTCATTTCGGCAGTACTTCACGGAGCTCGCTTGTGTCGGGTAGGATAAGCAATTTCGATGAGTTTGTATGAGTAACTCATTCAGCTTGGCGAGGTAGTACATTATACCATTTCAAACGAGGTGGGACAATGTCACATTAATGGGACATTGTCCTAATAAGGTAACATTGTCCCACCTCATTTGAACTATTAACACAAAACAGTTACGAGTATTTGAGCTGAGCTTAGAAAATAGAAAATAATAATAATAATCGCTAATAAAATAGCTTTATTTTCGTGAGCCAGTCTTTAGACCATACACCCCACGCCTTTTTTTTTCTTTAAACGCATAACCAGGCCTAATATCGCAAGTGCGTCATCATCTTCTACCGTGGATGATGTTTCTTGCGTGAGCTTCTGCGGAGAACTGACGATCGACGCCGAAATCGGAGGCATGTGGAGACATTAGGAAAGTTCGATTTATCTGCACAGTCTGAAATCGCTACGATATATCGTTACATGTGTAGCAGGCATGATTTAGTTAATAGTTGAGTGTCCCTTCCTATCCTATTTCCTACTACCCTACTAATATTATAAATGTGAAAGTTTGTTAGAATGAATAGATGGATGGATGTTTGTTACCCTCTTTCACGCAAAAGCTACTGAAAGGATTTGGATAGGGTAGTTTTGATTCCGGTAGTACATTCACATGGGTTAATTGTACCACCACGCGGGCGAATCCGCTGGCAAAAGTAAGATTTGGATAAATATGTCCAACTTGGTTAATGATTGAGTGTCTCTTAATATCCTAGTTCCTACCAGTGGCAAAAGCACCATATAAGACGATTCCTACCGGCTTCCCTTAGGGGATTCGTATCGGCATCTCCGCTATAGCTATTAAAAAATGGCACGTCAATAGTGGCTAGTAGTGTCAAAAAATATAGTTACACTACGGGTATTTAATTCACCATAACATTTAAACAACAAAAACGGTTAGCTATGCATTATAACAAAAAAAAAATGTTAAATTAACCCGGGCCCAAAACGTTATAATCGGTAACTGAAAATTCATACAACAGCGATCCCGTAATGATGTCACTTTATGTGACGTGGCACCGCTTGATATGGACGAGAGCAAGCCGCTGTACATCGGGTTATGACAGAGAAAGATATAGCAAAATGCGTCAGCGAGAACGAGATGGAGGAATATTGCACATTTTATTTAGTTTTCAGCTGTTCAATTTTGTTGTACAATTCTTACATTCCTACATTAATTTTAGAAAGCCGACTTCGCTTCGGCTTCTCTCTTACAAAAATTGACACCTCGCCGCTGCTTCCTACTTTATTGTAGTAAGTATTATAAATATGAACGTTTGTATGTTTGTTACTCAGTAACGCAAATACAGCTGAACGGATTTGGATGAAATTTGGCACACAGATAGTTTATAAACCAGATTAATAGGATACTTTATCTCGGTATTAGGTTCCCGGTAGGCAATTCCTGACATCTACACGGGTGAAGCCACTGGCAATGACTTAAAAACGGCTGAAGGGATTTGGATTTGGTTGCTCAAGTGTATCGAGTAACCAAAGATTACACATTATGTACAACCACATACATTTAGACGTCATTCATCGATTGTTAAGTCCATGCAGATTACGTTGAGGGCAAAATCATAATTTTAAATGCGAAATGAACTCTGTCTGCTATATTTTCACACCTAACTGAACGGATTTGGATGAAAGGTCAAGACCATGACCTGGATTAGGACATAGGATACTTTCTATTCCGGTAGTACGTCCCCTTGAGAAAATTTCCAACATCCACGCGGGCGAAGCCGCGGGCAAAAACTAGTTACATATAAAAAGATAGATACATAGACATGCATGGAAGAAATTCTGGTCTTACAAAGAAATAATGAAAGACAAGAAAACAAATATATCTGTTAAAAGAAAGCTTTTTAACAGCAGCATCGTTTCTATACTAGACACACAACTCCTTTACTGACTTACGGATGCCAAACGTAAGCCTTGACCAAAACCCGACAAATAAAACTTAAAACGTGTTAATGTAACATGGAACGGAGTATGATGGGGAAAAGAAAGATAGGAAGAACCAATCACTGTGTAATCTGGAAGGCAACGCAAACACAAGATGTAGTACTAAAACTGAGAAGATTAAATTAGATATGGGCTGGCCACACTGACAGACAGATGGAAAGAGTAATGGAACAAAATAAGTGACCCTATTGGTACCCTAGAGACGGGAAGAGAAAGAAAGGAAAACTCCTGAAAAGATGGCAGGATGACTTAGTGAGGACGGCTGGAAAGACATGGAGTAGATAAGAAAGGAACAGGGACAATAGGGTATTTTACTATACACTACTGTATGGAGCAGCTGATTTTTTTGTATTACCGACGACAAATTTCTGCGCTGGGGGTCTAGAATGATATGCTGAATTCATGGTTAGTTTGCGTGCTGGATAAAAACTTATCCTGTTTATGACAAAAAATAAGATAGCTTAGGCAAAAAGCAGTCGGAAAATGTTGGTTTTAGTTCATGAAATAACAAAATAAAAATTTAATTCAAAGATTTTAGTTTTTTTTATGTTTTTGAACATCATGAAAAAATACTAGCCGTCATGTTATTACGTCATACCGCTGTTTTAACTAATCAACTCAACAACTTTGTAATTTTATTATTTTCGTAACCAAAGTAATTCTTATTGAAATAATATCTTACATTCAGGAACAGCAAACCAACGATAAGTAGAAGTATAACTCATTTTTTTTAATATAAACAATTATCATACAAAAATCAGCGCATTTGTTTACACAGAAAACTGACATCATACCCCACAGAGCATTATAGCGTCAAATTACGCGCGAAATATGAAAATGTATAATTTAAATGCATTTTTATGGCACTAGTCTATTCAATTTTTTTTGCTTTTGGCGGTTTATTAGCATTTTAAAATCGAATTAAGACACATTTCAAAAATGGGTGTATTAGAAGGATTTGGAAAGGGTTGGATGTGATGTCTTTGCCAAACGGCACACAGAGACTCAGAACTGATATTAAACATTTTGTACAACTGTCATTGAAAAACGCTTTAAATATTAATTAATTTCTAACATAATATAATTAGTAAGGAAACTGACGCGAGCAGCAAGTCTTACCTTTTTAACTTGAAGAATATTTAGTGCAATAACAAAAGCAGATGGTAAGTTTTTAGCTAAGGACAAGTTTCTAAGGCGACAAAGTCCCTCTAAATACTGCGCACGTGTCGGCGTAGACTCATCGCGGGTTGATACTGATTCCTTGTCAACACGAAGCCCTGGAACGCGGAGCGGAAGAGCCTTGCCTGTACTGAAACTGAAAAATGTCAACAGATTTAACATTTCTGAACCTTGTAGTTGCTACAAGAATTTTAAAAAAAATATGCTGGAATACCTACATCAGTATTCCAGCATATTTTTTTTAATAATATTTTTTTTTTTTTTTGTGGATCCAAAATGTTATTTCGGCACTATATCAATAGTGCCGAAATAACATTTTGGATCCACCACTATTTGTTAATTATCTAGTTACCACCACTGCATCTCATTATTTAATTCCTGCTACAATTGAAATTGCTAGTATTTTTCTCAATTTATAAAATTTTGACTTAACCAACTACCCGTGAAATATATACCTTGTTGGTGTCGTTGACTCAATAGGTTTAAAGTAACACAACTCCTGTCGCATGGAGTCTACACTTCCAGTCTCAATGTTTCTATTTTCAGCTAAGTTAATTTTGTGTTGGAGTATTCCCGTGTATGGCAGTGGCAATGAGACAAGCAGGGAAGGAATGGAGCTTTTTACTTTGACCTTATCTCCTGATGTTCCTACTTCTTTGTCAACGGGATCATGTTTCTGTAAATTAAATTAGACCAAACATCAATCAAAGGAAGATAATTTATATCCATGCGAAAGCTAGATTATTAACTTAACAAAATAGTTTGATAAAATCTGATTAAAATGAAACCTGACACTTGATGTACTCAATCAAGCTACATAGGTGACCTGTGTACTGTGTAGGACCACAAAACCAATTAAAATTGTTGAAGTATCTAAAAGATCTGGTTATAATATAAAAACTAACCTTTTCTGTAACAGTCCTTCCATTTTCTTTATTCCATAAACCAGGACCCAGTTTGGTTTTTTTATCTATAAAGCTTTTCATAAATTTTCCATAACTTGGCACCATTTCTGGTGAGGTTCCATTCATGGGCCTGACTGTTGGAGCTTTGGGAATTGACCCATCAGTGCTTGTAATATTAATACTTTCATTATTTACTTGTGGACTACTGGAAGAAGATTAAAAGTGCTATTGGTTAAGATCCTGTTTTCACCAAAATGTAGAGATGTATCAAATGAACAATAGGTTTGCATTCTTATTTACTTATCTCTGCTTAGCTTCAACACAATGTAATAACCCCTAACCCACCCAAGACATCACTTTCATCTTTACTGTTTCCTCATTTAGGAAAGTAAATTTTCAAATTCTCTGTGTATGTCTCCAAATATATCTTAAATTGCATACCTACATAACCTTCCTTGTCCCTCCAAACATTGTTTGGAGAGGCACATAACCAGAACAAACAAAATGTGTTTGAGTCAAATTCTCCAAGTTTAGTTATAATTTAGTTATATTATCTGCTGGGTACTACACAACTGCAAGATACCATTAAATGATTTCAAACAAAGACTTATTTATTTATTTTCAATATCCATTCATTGAATACCTACTAACTGTAAAAACCTCTTTGGCATGCTACAGCTACAGTGACCTAAAATATTGAGTCAGTGGTGTGCGTCAAGAAAAACCTACAAGTTGTTTTTCTAATCTATTCTTCCTACTCTCTTTTGACTTTCATACATATTATACATATGAAAGGGAGCAGTGGTGGCCCAGAGGTAACAGTAGCGACTTACTAGTTGTAGGTCGTAGGTTCGAACCCAGACAGGTACTTTACTCTGTGTAAATTTTTTAATCACCACTGCTCTCAAAACGGTGAAGGAAATCATTGTGAGGTAACCGGCATGTCCTAGAACCAAAAAATTCGAAGACGTGTCATCCACCAACCCGCACTGGGCCCGCATGGTCGATTACGGCTCACTACCTCTCACAGAGAGGAGGCCTGTGTCCCAGCAGTGGAAACGTTATAGGCATCAGCCTATAGCTATCATAATCATATGATGCTGACATATTACATTATTTTCCATTTAAAAGTCTTTCACTGAAAAAGGTACTAACTACTACTAATTTATCAATACTTTTATAATCTTTTACAACAGTTCAGACACACTCATAATAATATAAATAGATATTGAGAGAGGTAGAAGTAACTAACATTATACCCATGTAACAAAATACTAATTTATCAATACTTTTACAATCTTTTACAACAGTTCAGACACATTCATAATAATATAAATAGATATTGAGAGAGGTAGAAGTAACTAACATTATACCCATGTAACAAAATACTAATTTATCAATACTTTTACAATCTTTTACAACAGTTCAGACACATTCATAATAATATAAATAGATATTGAGAGAGGTAGAAGTAACTAACATTATACCCATGTAACAAAATACTAATTTATCAATACTTTTACAATCTTTTACAACAGGTCAGACACATTCATAATAATATAAATAGATATTGAGAGAGGTAGAAGTAACTAACATTATACCCATGTAACAAAATAACACATGCATACGCTAAATAATAGTATTGGCTAAAGATTAGCTTTTGAAAATGTCACTTACTCATTAGTGGTGGGAACTTGTAATTTAGTGAGATAATGATCAATTTTTGTAGCTTTAAGTCTAGGTTTTGCAGCTGGTGCTTTGACATTGAGTTTCCTAGGAGTGTTAGGAGGTGCAATATCTCTAACATGATCTTGCTGCATTTGTTGTGCTAGAATTTCATCTTGTTTTAAGTTTTCTAAATACTTCTTGTGCGCTTCTTCTTCTTCACATTGAATTTTCCTAAAACAAACATTTATTTATTCATTCTTAATTGTTTATGACATAGTGGGAAATGTTTGTTAGGGACCTCTTGCAATTAAATAAATAACAAATATAAACATGACTTACTTGATTAATAACTCAGTCTCCTGTATGTGCTTTTGCTCTAATCTTACCCTTTCAGCTCTTAAGCGCCTCAGTTCAGCCTCATATTCTGATCGAATTTCCCCAGGCTCACTTAACCGAAGTAAAGGTACCTCTGAAAATTTTAATGCTTGTGTGAGGAAAATTAGAGATTAAAGGAAGGAAGGTAAGCATATTGTAAATTTTCAGTCAAATGTAAGGAAAGGATTAAGTTGATATTGGATTATAACATACATGTTACATACAGGTACATACACAATACATGAATATTGAAAGTCTTAATAACGTACTGGAGTCAGACTTTAAAAATCAAAAGAAAAGGTTAGTCAGAAGTTGATCTTAAAACCATACTTATCATAAAAAAATTACAGATGGTTGGAATTTACCAAAAACATATTTTACATTACAAACAATAAACAATTAGTGATTACTATCGTTCTTTTCTGTATCATTTCAGGTGTTTACCTTCTGGTAAATGGATGTCCTCTCCTCTAGTTTTAGTTTCAATTTCTTGTGGAAATTTCGATTGAATAAAATTCCAAAGTTCAACATTCACCAAATTCTTTTGTTTTGTTGCTGTTCTTAGCCAGGATCCAATTCGCAATCGACAGAGAGGACAACACAAAGCATTATTTTCTATGCTGCCATTAAAACAGCGTTGGCAGAAATAATGAAAACATGGCAAGGTTACGGGTTCTATTAATATAGATTGACAAATTGAACAAAATACGTCCTTTAATTCTAATTTTTCTAATTTTAGTAACTTATTTTCAATTTTAGACAGCCGCTTCTTTGACTTGGCCGCCATTTTTCATTATTGTTTTTTTTCTCATTTTTTCTTTGAGTTTGTGTTTCGATCTTCAATATTCCTATGTTTAGCATTACTTCATCCTAAGGGTGACCTCGCACGACCAATAAATCTGGGGTTATTTCCACCTTGTCCCACCAACCATCCAGCCCCATTCCCATCCCGATGGACAAAATGGAGTGTTAACAATTTGCGATTTCGACGTCAACTGTTTTCCAATAGTTTTTTGGAAATGACATCTTGTAGTTGACCTTGAGAGGTCGTAACTACTCAACCGGACTTTCCTGGGGATACTTTTAGTTTTTAGACTAACAGCCTCCAGCCAGGGCTTACAAAACTACTTAAACTAGAGCAACTGCACGCCGAGGGAATTCCCTGCGGGGTACGGGCGTCGGCTCAGGGCGTCACTGGTGGGGGGAGGGCGCAAGTGGTGACAGACTGGATCGAAACAGTTTCTCTTATTATCAATAGGGGATTTTAACTCTACTTGCTCAGCATCGGCGTGGACTGGCACTTCTACGAGCAAGGGACGGTCGGGGGTCATATCGTTAACTCGGGGTCTTCGCGGGGCGCGAGAACCTCGGCGGCGAGGTTGAACAGACGGTTTGTATCTGTGTGCTGTACTGGTGGCCCTATTCTGTTCTTGGTGAAGAGTAATGGGGTCGTCTGGATCGGAAAGGATACGTCTCGGCCGGCGGACTCTACTGATTCTACTGTGGACATAACTAGCGGCCTTCACAATCAAGGAATTGCGGTGTTGCGCAGCTTTATCGAAAAAACGTTTTGAATTGCGTTTCAGAAATTGAGCGATCGTGGGGACTTTTAGATCGAGATGGAGGACCTCGTTTCTAACGAACTATGGGGAGCCTGTGGCTTGGCGAAGGAATCGGTTTTGCAACGCCTGCATTCTATGGATGAATCGGGGGTGAGCGTGTGCAAAGACTGCACATGCGTACGTCATGATTGGCCTAATGCACGCCGTGTAAATCCGCATCTTGCACCTCAGTGACAATTTGCTACGTGAATGAGACGTGAATTCAGAACAGAGTGCAACCTTCCTAGAGCGAAGGCGACACGCGTTTGGCCAAACCTACGCTAAGCGCTAACCTTCAATATATCCTCCAGTGCAGCAATGCACAGTTTCTGAGAGATATCGACGTATCTTCTTCTTTTACATCTCGCAGCAGAAATATAGGTTTCGAGGTCAGAAAAGCTACATGTCAATCCGATTCCCAGATCTATTAAGGGATGGAGAGGGCAGAAAAAAAAATTAGGAGTCCACCACTCGCCTTCGGTTTTCCGACGATTTAGAAGTTATAGCTGAGACTATGGAAGTATGGCGCATCTCAGTACAATAATCGATGACGTCAGTGGAGTTTCCAGAAGAGGGGATCTGACAAAACAATGGTTATGTCAAATGCCCTTGAAACACTCAGAAGTAGCTGAAAAGCAAAAAGGCCAAAACCATCATCATTATTGTTATACCCCTGCTAAACCTACTACGATAATGAAATGTGTGAATGTAGGTATGTTTGAGTCAAGCTGCGTCATATATATCGTGTTAAAGCCCGTTAGACGATTGTTACTGTGGTTCAACAAAGCTATTCACAGCCATTCGATACACTTCCTCTAAACATTAACGACTTACCAAATAAAGCAAATCATAAGTGCGTACTATTTGCAGTTATTTGTGTCAGTAATAATACCGGCAATAAGCATTACATGAACTAGAAGTAAATCAAACTATCAACGACTTAATAAATTGCCTAAATGAAAACCACTACAAACAAAATCCCCAAAAATTATTTTAAGCCCCAGTAACGAAATAACTAATAAAGAAAATAGTATATTTTTAGGTCACAATTTCACAAATATTGAAAATCTATGTACATTAATTTTGTATATACGTACGTTGTATGTATATTAATCTGTGCGTTGTATGTACAAAACTAAACAGATTTGTATATGCACCACAGACTACATAGAGTAAAAAAAAACAACCGACTTCCGAAAAAACACTGCAAAGTGAAAAATAACTTTAATTTCGGAAGACTTATTATACCTATGTATTTAATTCTTCAAGTACTTACCGAAAGTGAGATACTCCGGCCGTTAAATTTCTTTTTCGGGCATTATTTTTGCAACTTTTGAAAACACACTGCGGCATTGTGAGACGTGTTTACTTTGGCTGTGTTTCAAGCGAACTAAACAAAATAAGAGCTCACTTCTCAAGTGCGCTGTTATTTACCGAGACGTATTTTTTGCGCCGATCCGATATCTAGTTACTATTGTTGATCGAAGCAAACACGTAAATATTATACTTCTTAACGAAGTTATTTAACACTAGTTAAATGTAACATTTCCGAATTCAGCAGTTAGCAGTTAATTAAATCAACTCGACTAAATAACAATCTGTCTGACTGAACATTGAACTGAGTTGCTAAATTGAAAACAATTCAGTAGAGATGGAACATCATTGTGTCCTTTCCTTTCCTTTGTTTTGTTTATAGCCATCTGCCTGCGGCCAAAGATGGACAAATATATCCGTGTGTGGTGCGACTGCGGGGTGGCACCAATGTAAAATGTACTTTTTGTGGGTGGCACCGCGCAGAGTACCTGACTCTACATGATCGTACTATAAACATCGAGTGAATTCGACGCATCGATGTATATCGAACGTCCTACCTACACACGCAGCGACTTTGGAATAGGTGACTCTAACTTTAGGGCCCCGGCGATCTATTCGCATCGTGTGTACCTTGCATTAGTTTTTCAATAAAAAGCTACAATCATAGAATAATTTTGGAAAGTTTTGAAAGAACTGCATGATTAAATTTATTTTAGTATATAATTACGTACAAAAACATTTTAGATACCTGTAAAACGGATAAAGATTTTTTTGTCTTCCACAAAATAGTTTAAAATGTCAGGGGTACCAACATTCTGGGCGGAGAAGCCATGTTGATATTTTCTTTCTTTTTTCGTCATGTACCGACTCACATGTATTTGAGAACGAGAAACGAACACGATAGAAACCACGAAAAATATGGTGGTTGGAAGAGGATTTTAGATGGTGTTCTTTTGTTCTTGCAGTATTGTGGTGGATTTTTAACAAATGTTTAAGTGTGATCTTTGAAATCATTGTTAGAACACAGGATAAGACCTTGGAAAATGTCTTCAATGCATTTTGTGGTTCATCCTTTGCCTGGCACAGAGGATCAATTGATAGACAGGTAAACATATTTTATCGTTTTAGTTGACTCCATTTCGTTCAAGTTGTGAAATCTGACATTCCATGATCATACAACTATTTAGTCACATATTGATGATAAAGCATCTAGGGCCACGTTTCCCGTATCATTTTACGCTCATGGGAGAATTTCCATTGCATGACATTTCTTTGTAGAATTTAGTTATAGCTAGCAATCCATACGGAGTAATGTTCTTTTGGGTCCATCGTTTGGATCGGATGGCGTAATCTTGTTTGGTTAAAAACGACGATGCTTTATTTGCAAACCTGCTTTTCGCATTGACAATGCCGATACTGGACTTGTTAATTCTCGAACTGTGACATAATAAATTTGATCAGTACCTATTCCATAATTGTATGAGAGCATAATTAGCATTCGATAATAATTGGGAGCCTAAGTAGATTCTAAATATGCAAATTGCAGGTGAAAATAATGGCTTTCGCAAAATATGTAATGTAGGTATGAAAAAAAAACTGATTAGATTTATCAAAAACCAATTTACTTTGTATAGAGACCTCCTATGAGGTTATTTACTTTTAGCAATAATGATATGCACACTAGGTAGGTAGTAGGATTATTTTAAGACCAATATGATAATAGAAAAGTAGTGGACATGCTAACATCTAAGTTAGGCTATGTACCAATTCTGAATGATTTCCAAAACTACATTTTTCAAAATTCAATGAAACTCTTTTGTCAAAATTTTGCCAAAATTCAATGAAACTCTGAAAGTTGAGTATCTATATCGACACAAGTGTTTTCTTTATAATAACCTATCTAGTTTTGCATTCACTAAAACTTTGGGAATGCATAATTATTCTATGTTTGGGCTACAGATACTCCCTCTCATAGAGAAGAGGAATGTGTCCTGCAGTGGGAACGTTAGTTTGATTATAACAAAGCAATTGTCCTAATAGGCTGGAAAACAGATTTTGAGAAAGCAATTTAATTTTGTTGTGGAATATTACTGTGTTACTTGTAGTTTATTTATCACAAAACTAGCTGACCTGGCGAACTTCGTACTGCCATATTTTATTTCTCCAGTTGCGACTGGTAAAATCAAATCAGTTGGTTGATTGTATCGTCAAAGATCTGTCAAAGTCTTCTGTCATATACCATCAATCACTTTTTGTATTAGATTGTAAAAATTAATTCTGATCAAATCCATATATTTTTTAAAATTTTCTTGTATACAAATCTTGCCCTGACAATAAGGAACACATAAAAAAAAGAAGTCGTTCGGAAGTTATGCGCGTACATACATTTCGGCAATTCATTTTTATATATATAGATATGAATGTTTCAGCAAAATATTAACATTGACAGAACATTTTTTTTTATTTGTTTGGCTGAGAACCACTATCCCTGGTCACTCACATGCGTGCAAACATTCATACATTGTAAGAATGATTGCACGCCTGTGAAGGGCCTGCAGACATTCATTCGCAAACTCAAGGGATATGCAAATACTGAATATGCGAACACATTTGGTTTTCCTCCTACACTTGTTTACGAATCCATGTACGCAGTCTTTAGAGAATTTCTTTTCTCATCAAACAAAACCTTGAAGAAAAAGTACTAGGCGTTATTATGGTTAATCTGTTTCTATGGGGTTTCTTTTTAGGATTCCAATATAGTAGGTTCATTCTGCAAGAATTAAGAAGTCAAACACATTGGTTTAGTTCCAATCCATGATCCAATTAAGTAGGTAATAGTATAAATACGCTACACAGATGCTAATACGCCACAAACTCTTCCGTTAACTTCACAATTGTTTGCGTAACTGCTCACACGAATGTGTGGGAGACTATGCGGAGGCTCCAGGTTTGCAGGCTTTGATGTCCATTAAAAAACTGACACGGCTTGGAAAACCGCGAATGCAGCGAAAACTTTGCATAATCATTTGCAAATGTGGTCCTACACTTGTGAGTTTGCATATTCGCAGCGAATGTGTGTGACCCGCATAAGAAACAAAATTTACTGGGTATGTTTCTTACTGTCAACTAGCCTATTGTGTGTGTAAAATTGTGGCAGCACATACACATTATTTCTGTGTGTATACAGGATGCACTGCCTATACTAAGTGATTCCCTGTTCTTATGCACATTGGAATGGAGTGTATGTGTATCAGAAACACACAATTAAGAACCCCCCCCCTCACCCCCTCATGAAATAAATCATCTGTACAACATAACAATAATCCCTAAAATAATAATAAATTGCTACAACTTGAAAAATAACAAAAATATCAGCAAATTTAGTGTATTCTTCCCCCATTCACACATAGCCAAAAATTGCATCATATTTTTTTTATTTGTTTTTTGGTTTTGTTATTATTAAAGTGGTAGCAATTCATTATTATTTTAGCAATTATTTTAATGTAAAGTACAGATGATGATCTCATGACCAGGTTGGTCTTAACTGTGTGTTGCTGATATACGTACATTGTGTTCCAATGTGCTCAAAGACAGGGGAGCACTTCGTACACTCAGAGCATCCTTTATACACATAGAAATAACAGGTTAAAGTAAATAATAAGTTAAAGTTGTTATTATTTTAGGAATTATTTAAATTCTTTGTAGCCACATAGTTATGTACTGTCTGAATTTAAACTATCAGTTACTAAAGTTAACTTGAGCACAGTAGTTTTACTAACAAAGTACAACATTATAAAAGACAGTAGAGAAAAACTTTTAATTATTTGAAAGTAGAACTTGATTAGTGGTTCAAAAAAAAAAAAATTGATCGGTCTGATTGTTCAAACTCATCTCATATTAAACACGCAGGTTCTAGTATAGCTATATGTTTTGTAGGGGTTTTTTATTTTTGTGAATGGGAAACCATCATAACTTCTCCTGCTCTGGGTGGAGCAGGAGGGCGTGGGCGTGTCAGACTTTTACTGACTAAAACCTACCCATGTTTCTTCAGTTACTTGTGTGCCTGGGGCCACAGTATCTCTTTCAAACAACCCGCACCCTGAGTTAGTATATGACAACAGCCCTTTTGTGTATTGAGCTCCTTTGGATAGACACCACAAGATAGACACAGAGTTTGTAAACAAGTGACAGGTTGAAAACCGGTTTCTGGATTGTACCTGTCGGATTGCTGATGCATGAAAGCTTAAGTATAGCGAGATGCAGGACTTATCTCATATATTACTAGAAGCATTAAATAAGGCTTCTCTTCATTGCAAACTAAAAACATTTAATTTTTTTTTAAATGTACATATGTATTTATTTTACTGTTGGAGCAATAAAAAAAAATGACTTGAAAGCAAAAATAATACTTTATGAGTAAAGTAATATTTTCACTGAAAAATTAGAGTAGACCACAGCCAAGTGTTTATATTTTCAGCTATGTTCAGTGGTTATCATTTATACAAAACCACGATATAGTCTCCTCAGATCATGCCCCTATTGTTATGCTGAATCGAATAAAACCAACCCAAGTGTATGATTTATGTTAATTAAAATGGATTTATGTTATATTTATGTATGTGTTATATTAAACATGGAGTTTTAAATAATCTTGTTGACTAAAAACAAACTAAAATCAATTTGTCATTTTTACAGGCTAAAGGAAGTAGCTGACCGTTGGAATAGATATGGGACAGGTGCCGGTTCTTCGGCACTCAGCTCCTTGCGAGGCGTGCGAGCAGTGGCCGCCGGCCCTGCTCACATTGCGTGTCTGCTCGAAGATGGCACTATCTGCCGTGCCGCCTTCTCCATCATTCCCGATAGATTGGACTTGAGTAAAACTGACGCTAGTAAGAATGGAGGCAATGGCGGAGGGGGAAGTGGCGGCGGAGGGACCAGCGGCGGAAAACAAGGTGGTAGCGGTGGGGGCTGTGGCTCCCGTCAACAGCCGCGTACCAGGGCCCGGATTATGAGAAACTCGATTCGCGCTACACCTAGCTCACAAGGTATTTTGTTTGTCGCATTTTCTCGTATTTTGTTAATCTCTCTATTTAACTCAACATGGCCTACTTTGTGATAATACATGGTATACAAATGGACAAAGGAGTAAAGAGAAAATGGTGTTATGCTTGTTTTACTATTTATGGGCTTAATATATTTGATTGGTACAGGATCAACGAGCCGTGCGACTGGTGTTATTATCGGAGCGTCTGGTTCAGGGCGAGTGGTATCAGTTCCAGCGCCTTTTGTGCCCGAAGATCTGGTCACACAGGCTCAAGTGGTCCTGCAGGGAAAAAGCAGGAGTCTCATTATTAGGGAGTTACAGGTATGACTTATGGCAACATTTTGATTCAAGGTGGTGGTCTACATATGAAGCAATGAAATATTTACAATCAATTGTTATAAACCTTTATGAACAAAGTTAATGAATGTTAAGGTAATACAGCAAATTAATAACGGCATTCGATTATGTGTTTTTGTTTATAAACGAATGTAGCGAACAAACTTGGACGTGAATCTGGCGGTGAACAATCTGCTGTCGCGCGACGATGAGGAGGGAGAGGAGCCAGAAGGCGGCGAGGGTGGCGACGGCTACGTGCCCGAGGACCTCATCTCGCTGCTGGACGGCGGCTTCCACGCCGCGCAGCAGGACCACTCCGTCATCATCGACGCGGACACCATGTTTTCTGAGGACATCTTCGGGTACGCGGCTATCAGAAGGTATACCTGTCAAGCTACGCTCCTCCGCCTCTACACAATCCTGCCTGTAGTAAATATAGCCCTCGACCCAATCTCTGGCACGCTGTCAAGCTTACGCAGTTTCCGTTTATGTTGTGATTGGGTGTTTATTTGATGTTAGTTCTGTACATAGACTACATACTCTAGAACAGTGCATGTTATTGTTTGGTCCCTACACTGATCACATCCCCGAATGTATTATGTACTGTATGTGTCTGTGTACAGTGTAGTAGTAGTGGTAGGTTCACAGATATAAAGAAAGGTGGACAGTTTAATGTGAGTTTGTGAAAATATACACTAAATGAGTTAATGATCAACCAGAACTTTGAGACTGAACAAACCGAACAAGGAACTTCGACATCAGTCTTTCAGAGCAGGAGCTCTTTCTTTATGTCTGTGGATACTTTATCGTCAAGGCGGTATTAAAATATTGTGTTGTAATAGTCGCAGTGGGGGCGGCGGCGGCAGTAGCGGCGGGCGCGGCGGCGCCAGTCGGGAGAGCAGCAGCTCGACGCAGGAGCGCCCGTCTGAGTTCAGTCGGTGGCGCGAACGGCAGTACTTCGGGCCGCGCAGGTGGCTGGAGTCTGCTCTGCGCGATACTTCCTGGGACAAGGACGGAGGTAACAACGATGGAGGTAAATAATCAATGGTCTTTTTACTAATTTTGCTGTAGAATATTATACTGTAGAAATTCCTAATTATGATAATAACTAAAATCGTTCATACCATCCACAGTGACCATGATTGGTAAGCGGCTGAAGATTAGTGATTATGCATGTTTTTAGTCAAAAGTTTCCTTAAATGTTCTTGTTCTGAATGTTATTACGCGAAAAACCTTATTTAAAACATATTTAAGTTGTCCATGATTATTAGGGAATCTTGCAATGTTTTTTTTTACAATATATTATTACATTGTCTAAATTTTTGACTTGGATTTAGCTGAGAGCAAGAAAAAGGATTCTTCGATTGCGGCTTCACCACTCTGGGTGTCTGAAGAGTTGGAGTACTGGGACAGTAACATTCGTTTCACTCATATCGCGGCCACCTACAGTGAGCTCATCGCGATCTCCACTCAAGGCCAGCTGCACCAGTGGCGCTGGGCTGATGCACACCCTTATCAGCGCAATGATGTAAGTGCTATCTGCCAAAATACGTCTTGTCGTTTGCTGTTTTGTCGAATCATCTGGTCGACACACATTAAAATAATGAATAAGATTTCGTGATTCTTTCGCAATACTGTTAAATCGACTTTGAGATAATGTTCGGCTAAATAGAGCATTTCTGTCATAGGATAAGGATAGGATAGCTATGAATAATTTGTCAAGATCTTGCAAGCATGTCGATATTCAATCTCGTGGCAAGTCAATCTCCTTTTTTATGGATGGGAAATCATCAATGACTTCTCCCGCTCCGCTCAGAGGGGGAGAAGTCATTTGATTCAGTCATTGAGGGCGTGTCAGACTTTTACTAATTAAAACCCACCCGTGTTCCTTTAGTTGCCTGTATACCAGGGCCACGGTAACTCTTTCAAACAAATCCGCGACCCTGGCAGGCATCGGCCCTATCGGACCCCTTTCATTGTTGCTGACATTTCTTTGAGGTGCGTGTGGAACACAGCGCGCCTTCGACACGGGCCTGGTCCTTACCGGACGGCGAGCTACCCATTGCTCGTGGCCGGGAGTCCGCTATGGACTCCCGACGCCCAGGGCGTCTCCTGCGGTGGCTAGGGGCTCGAGGGCACAATCCTTGCCTCACGCTCAAGTCAATCTGCTTGCAATCTCGTTCGATATTTAGAACGTATTTTTGTTTTACTTACAAAATACAACAGTAATACCACCCTAAGTAGGCGTTGTTTTCATTTACATGAAGTTTAAGCACTTTTTTAAAACGCTTTTAAAAACTTGGCCAAATCTCGATTTCCCCAGTTTTTCGGGCGAAATCTCGACCGCAAACTTAACCCTGGGTCTCGGGTTGCCAATCTCGACTTGCCAATCTCGACTCAAATTTTCATCTCGTGATGTGTTAGTCTCTACCTTAAGTTGATGTGTCATATTAACGCCCGAACATTGCAGTTGCTTGAAGAAAAATCCATGTTTTAATAATAATTTACCTGCATTTTTTCTTTACTAATGTTACCAATAGGCGTCCGGATCGAGCGCATACCACCCGCGCTCCACCTGGCTGGGCATGACTCCCGGCGAGCGAGTCATCAACATCAGCGCCGCAGGCATACGCATATCCGTGCTCACTGACACTGGCAGGATTGCTACCTTCCTCGATGAATCTATATGTGAGCTGTTTATCTATTCTATATTATAAATTAATATTACTGAGTAGTAAATAATACTGAGTATTTCATAATAATTATATACCCGAATCAGGAGCAGTGGTACGTGGTACGAGTTGTAGATCGTAGCTTCTAACCCAGGCAGGCGCTTTATGTAAATAATTTCATCACCATTGCTCTCAAAATTGTGAAGGGAAACATCGTGAGGAATCCGGTATGTCCTAGAACCAAAATTAATGAAGGCATGTGCCATCTGATAACCCGCAATTGGCCCGCGTGGTAGTCAAAGAGAAGAGGTATGTGCCCCAGCAGTGGGAATATTATAGGCTGATTATGCTTATATACCCGAATATAAGCTTAGTAGCGCGATTTTCACAATACTTTCATAGCATTTTAAAAGTTCTCAACAGGCCTTGTCTTGACTGAATAAGGGTCCAAACATGCCTAGATTAAAAAGGGAATACTACTAATCTGTATTTTTTTTGTGTGTCTAGCTCACGCTCCTGGGGCGTCGCGTTTGGAGCATCCTCTGCAGACATTTGTGGAGTTTGGATCTGACAAGGCAATCTCTCTTCATGTCTGCTCTCTGTATAGCGTCGCGAGACTGGACTGTGGTACTCTTTATTGGTGGTAAGTTCATCCATTATCATATCAAATAACAGTCAACAGTTGAACTGAGCTTGATTATTAATCTCTCTCAACTATTCATTACCTGCCGCCTTGTGAAGATCGTGGCGCCATCTAGCCTGATAGCCTGAATAGGGTATTACACACATTTTTCAAGTGTCTTATTTCGATTCTAGAGTGCTAATAAACTATAAAAAAAACCACAACATTATTATTTAATCTATGAGTGCCATAAAAATGCATTAAAATTTTACATTTTCAAATTTCGTGCGTAATTTGACGAAAACGCTGGACTCTGTGGGTATGACGTCGGTTTTCTGTATATACAAATGCGTTGATATTTTGTATGATAATTGTTTATCATTTAAAAAATGAGTTATTATTCTACTTATCGTTGGTTTGCTGTTCTTGAGTGTAAGATATTATTTCAATAAAAAATACTTTGGTTGCGAAAATAATAAAAGTACAAAGTTGCTCAGTTGACATGCCGTATG
Source organism: Polymixis lichenea (assembly GCA_949091785.1). Taxonomy (NCBI): domain Eukaryota; kingdom Metazoa; phylum Arthropoda; class Insecta; order Lepidoptera; family Noctuidae; genus Polymixis; species Polymixis lichenea. Next base: position 12,024,958 of record OX420933.1, on the reverse strand, counting down.
ACGTAATAACATGGCGGCTACTATTTCATGGTGTTCAAAAACAGATTAAAAAAACTGAAATCTTTTAATTGTATTTTAAAATTTATTTTGTTATTTCATGAAACTTACATGTTCCGACTGCATTTGGCTAAGCTATCTCAATAATATATTTTTAGATTTTTTCTCTTATAGAGTAAAATACCCTATTAAGTTCATCAATAACTTTTACCAGTCCTGTGAACCATAGAACGCCAGGATTTGTTCAACTATTGTGTCTACTTAATGGATTGTGAAAGTGTTAACCTTTGAAATCATTATCCCAGTTGACATCATAGAAAAACAATACAATTCTTATCATGTATAGGGGTGTCCTGCCTTTGGGCCAGCGCGCTCGCCTTTGGGAGAAACACCGCGCTCGCTCCCGCAAGCAGCAGCGCGGCCACTCGTCCACAGCGCCGCAAGACTTGCAGGCCGGACAGAGCGTTACTATGAAGAACGCGCCTATGTATCAACCTGGCGCCGTTGGTAAGAAAATATTACCTTTTAGATTAATATATTTATATATTATTCATTGATTTAGTGAATAATAAAGTGTTATTGCAGACAAGTCTTAAAGGCTTACAACTTATTCGTTGTTTCATTATGTCAGCTCCTCAATATCAGTATCGTATTGATTCAATGTAGACTACATATTTTGGTCAATCAGAACAAAGTATGCAAAATTTACATAGTAACTCTATGGAAATTGATTGTTTTCATTGAGAAGATTACAGACCGAAAACATTTGTTGACTGTCTTCTTGGTTTTTATAATTTTTAATTTTACAAAACAGGATTTAACATGTCCACGGGAGTGCCAAAAGTGGGGGTTCTGCAGAATGCTGCCTGGAACCTCTCTGACATGTGCCGGTTCAAAATGCTGCCGCCACCGCAACTTGACCGCTCTGTCTCCGATAAAGACAAGAGAGATTTACAGGTAAACTATACTTGGGATTATTTCAGCCTTTGAGTCCCTAATTATTTTCAACCACCGAGAGAATGTGTAAATTCGTAAAGCACGTATTCTTTTTACCCGACTGCATGACAGCACAAATACAGGGTTATGTTTTTCACGTCATCTATGTATCTTCGTATGTGGAGATTGATAGATGGATGCTTGAGGGTCAGCATCCATCTATCAAGCTCATAAACAAGCTCACTTTTCCAGCAGTCTGTTGCAGTTCTGGCATCAAATCCGAGATTGTCCTGAAATAATTGTCACCAACTGCGTCAGACTACTTGAAAAGTAATCTTGTTTTGAACTTTTTAGCTGCAAGCGGGTTTTTATTTTTTTATAATTCATCATTTTTAGTTGTTACTCACAAGTAGGATGCAAATGTTTGTTTCTAATTTTTGTATGGTCTTCCGATATATTATTCGAGGCTATGGTACCAACAAGAACATTTGCTAAACCTTTTTTTATTTTGTCTCGTTTAGAACCAGTCGCCACTGACAGTGTCGTCTGTAAAGGCTTCGTCCTCAAGCGGCAACAGCAAGGACGGCGCTAAAGATAGCAACAAGGACATGGCGGACCGGCTCGACATGCCGCCGCCGCCCAGCCCAGCTTCTTCCACCTGCAGTGACACCAGCACATCACACAGTGAGTATAGTTTTATTCAATTCATGTCATTTATTATTTAAAGATTGATGTTTGTAGGTATACAAGTTAAGTTGTAGCACAATGTTTTTCGCGAAGGCTAAACTAATGATAACGTTTTTTCTTAGAACGTGCCAAGCGCGTGACCGTACGCGGTGAGGAAGGTTCATCGAACGATGGTTCCAAGCGTGATGAAGAAGAATGGCCGCTCAAGGAAGTCGTATTCTTAGAAGACGTCAAGAGCGTTCCATTAGGCAGAGTGCTCAAAGTTGACGGAGCGTACGCTGCCGTACGATTCCCTACCATCGGTAAAGACGGCAAGGAGGTTGTTCCATCGACTCCTGATGATCTGTCGACGCTGCTGCAAGACTGCCGGCTTGTGCGCAAAGATGACTTGGTGGCGGTGAAGTGGGGTGTGGGCGGGGCCGCCGGGCCTCGCGGACCGGACTGCCTGCAACGCGTACCCAGGAGAATTGCGCTGCCGCCTGATGTACAAGTTATTAGTATTGCGGTAAGTGTATAACAAATTGCTCGTTATTTTGATCAACGGTATTTAGAAAAGTAAAGAAATGTGTATAATTATGAAAGTACCAAAAATTTGTCTTACATTCAATGATAATGTCAAAATCTAAAGGCATTTATTCTAATTGCGCAAGAATCTGCAATCATTTGATAAGATTGTCGATCAAAACTTCCGCCCTTCACCACTTCCTAGTGCTTTAGCTGGAAAGAAGTGGCGCATCAAGCTCCCCAGCAGCACAACAGTCTGTTAGGTTAGAAAAACTTGATTATATAATATGTAATAGTATGCCACGTAATTATTATTTCATTGAATGTTTTGTGTTTTAACACAACATTAAATGAAATTATTTGCCATAATTATATCAGATAACATACACCAGGATACCAACAATAACATTGAAAACTATACTTAAGTAGTACATTTTGACCACGTAGGTATTGCACTTTTTTATGTAACAGCTGATTTTTTTTTTGTAAAACTGACGAAAAATTTCTACACTACGGGTCTAGAATGATATGCTGAATTCATGGTTACAGTTTGCGCTCAGGTTAAAAATTTACCCTGTATCTGCCTCCACCCCCATTCATAGTAGTAATAATAATAATAAATCGTTTATTTATAAAAGGGGCTTGTTTACAATAAATACCTTAACAACTAAAATAGAGCACAATTGCTAATTTGTAGTGTCTAAGTAAAGTCCTTCCGTTCCCCAGGTGGACAGTCGCGGCGTGCACGCTGTGGTGCGGAGGCCGGGCGGGGCCCTGGCGTACGCCGTATACGCCGTGGGTACCACCCGGGCACTCACGGACAGCGCGTTCCCGACCGACAACAGTGCGCTTCTCGGCTATTCCAACGGACAGGCCATACAACTGACGACCGCTGCTGAGGTTAGTACAACTTCTTGTTATGCATTATTTAATTCAGCTTTAAACATACGCAAAATCCATATTGCATTAAATAAAATAAAATTTTACAATACTCCAACATAATCGATAAGTAGTCAATTAAAATTAACAAATGAGTAGGTACAGACGCCAGCACATCAACCTACTACAATCTGTCAAATTTCTTTAATAGGTTTTCAACTTTATCGCTGAAGCATAAGGTTCAAATTTGATTGAGAAAATTTGACAGTTTCGGGTAGGTTGACCTGCTGGCGTCTGTACAAGTTATAAGCGTCGCAGAATTGAAATTCAAATAAGCCATTGTAAGATCTTTTTTTTACATTATGAAATGCAAAATCAAGATATATATGTAAATGGAATTGTTGGAATTTAATGAGCTTGCATTGATAAGATTGTTGTTTACCATCCCAAAGTGTCAAATCTTGTTAAGTGATTTCTTTTGTCGCACTTATTATTGAATCATGACAGCTAACAGTTTCTTCGCCACTCTTGGTTGACTGGTAGAGAATGCCTGAGGCATTAAGTACGTCTTTATACCTTTTTTTGTGTGCAAGAAGTTTAAATTAATCAACAGTCCTTTGTGGATGTGTTTTATTTATGGGTAGTAGTTTGAATAATATGTGTGCGCACAGGGCAGCGAGCCGGTAGTGATGATGGTGGACGGCAACGGCGCGCTGTACCCGGTGTCGCGCGACTGCGTGGGCATGGTGCGCGAGCCGCCCGCGCTCAACCTGCCGCCCGCGCGCGCGCTGGCCGCACACGCGCTGCCGCTGCACCCGCACGCGGCCGCCGCGGCCGTCACGCACCCGCACCACACCGCGCTCAAGTCGCAGGTACACAAACTATCCATCGCCCCGACCCTTGCTAGAGTCAGCCCGCGCCTCTGAGCCTGTAGGTTTAAATCCGTCCCTAAATATAATTCTAATCCAGCCCATCCCCTACATCATCATATCAGCTGAAAGACGTCCAATGCTGGACATAAGCCTCCCCCAAAAGGGTGGGATTTGGCATTATAGCCACGCTTGGCAGGCGGGTTGGCGATCGCAGTATGGTGGTCAAATGCATAGAGTATGCTGCTGCCCATTCTCTAGTAAGAACCCCTACATATTGAAGAGTATTCTATTCTATTCTATTCTGTACATCAAACTAAGTAACATTCCGCAAGTATTATTACTGGGAAATGACTTACTTTTGATGTAAAAAATCGTTTACGGCAGCGCGTAATGTTCCGCATTAAAGAATCCCAAAAAAGGTTTAAAAAAATTGGAACTTTAACTTTCAATATTTCTGTAACAATATCACAATGACAAGGAGTACAAGTGAATCTCGGGTTCATTAAGCGTCATTTTATACCAGTTATTGTTTCATGACACCCTACGCTGCCGACGACAGGCACCCTAATTGCATAACAAATATGAATCATTTTGAAGGTTATGGGTAAGCCATTGCTTCACAGTGCTCGAAACATTTGTGTGCTCAACAACGTAAATAACGTAATGAATATTTGTTGAACTGTCAAAAAGAAAAGCCATTCCTACTGATAATGTGTTATTCAATTACCCCGCGGAACGACTTTAATGGATTGACTATAAATTCTTTTGTGTGCAGGTTGCGCTCATTATATTGGTGCCGGAGCCACAGTTGATGATGCCGCGTGTGCTACGCTGTGATCTTGACGGCGTGCGTCAGATACTGCACCAACTCGAATCTGACACCAGCAGTAAGTTATTTTGCCATCTGATTGTTGAATGATAGTTCTATAATGTGTCGTATACTACATGTTTGTGATAATTATCCACAGAACAACAGATGTTGTCCATCTTACAAGAGCGTTGCGACGGCAACAGGAACATACTTCATGTATGCGTACACATGTGCGCGCCTACATCCAACAAGGAACCCGATATCGGTACGTTAAACACTGTACGAAAAATAATATCCTATGTAGCGTAGGTGTAATTCTAATAAACATTATTTACTGATTAGTGGAAAACGCTTCGATACCCAATTTAGCGGGTGGTACGGGCGGCGGCGGCGCGAGTGCTGAGGAGTCAGTGCCGGCCATCTCGTGGCCTCCGGAGACCTTCGAGGCGTCCGGAGACGAAGACAGCTTGATGGGGCTCAGTAACAACGGGTAAGAGCTTCACTCTTATAATAAGGGAATTATTCAGTGATGGAACTCTGAAGTAATGCGTTTTCGATGCAGCAGAAAGCAGTCGTCCCGCTATTACCGTTCATGAGTGCGATTTTCTGCCTGTACTGTTTAACTGTGTCTTAATATTTTCCTTTATTGTGTTTTCTGTATTTGTTTCTTATCATCATCACCTTATTTCCGAAAGAGTAAGTCAGTTTCTGGTCTAGTAATCCCTCTTTTTTTGTTGCCCAATAATTTTTAACAGTTTCAACTTTTTTGTACCCTTTAATTCTTTAATACTACACGCCATGAGTACCCAAGCAATAAAAAAAAATTGGTGACCTCATAGTGATATAAATTCATGGATTTCGTTGCGTTTTGATGTAAAGCCTTACTCGGTGTCATAAATGCGCAGTGATAATCCTGGATTACGTAGCAAAGAGCACTAGACTAGTCCTGAAGAGTGTTGTGATGGACGTGATGATTTGAAACACTTACAGTAAACTCTCTGGCGCTGGTAACAGTGGTGCGGTGAGCGCGGACCCGGCGGAGCGTCGCGGCAACGCGTTGGCCAGCCTGCGCGCGCTGTGCGAGAGCCCCGTGCTGCAGCCCTTCCTCATGCAGCTGCTCACTGCCAAGTGAGTCTTGTCAAATTTTAATACGACATTACTAGTACCCAAATCGGCAGGTGTCGCGTATGCTGACCTTTGCATAGAAAGTGTGGCTAATTGTGACACTAATTTAAACTGGACCTGTTGATTTGGACACGACTATCGGTTTAATAACGCTTTTGACTGTAAACTGCTTTACCTATATCAACAACAGGGATGGAATGGGCCAGACCCCGCTGATGGCCGCGGTGGCGGAGCGCGCTTATCGCGCGGCGCTAGTGATCCTGGACTCGATCCGCGCCTGCCCCGAGGCGGACGAGACGCAACGCTCAGCAGCCATCTTTCCGCCGAACGCTAGCCCCGACCATTCCCCACTGCTGGTACTGTGCTGCAACGATACTTGCAGCTTCACCTGGACCGGACAGGAGCATATCAATCAGGTTCATATTCATCATCAATATAGGAAATTAGATTACCTATGTATTTATCCAATTAAATAAATAGGTACCTAATCTAATTTCCGTATTTTAAAGATAAACATGCACAATATTACAGACATAAATAGAAGTTATTGCACAGTTAAATTTGATTAAAAACACATCTAAGACAGCATACAATAGAAACGAAATTAAAAAAAAAAACTACGGAAAAATAACTAACAAAACAAAACAAAACTAAATATTCAAATATTCTCTCATCTATTAATTAGCTAGTAATTTTATAACGATGTTCTAAATACATCATTTATTTGCAGGATATATTCGAGTGCAAGACTTGTGGTCTGACTGGGTCTCTTTGCTGCTGCACAGAATGTGCCAAGGTAATTTTCCTAACAATTCCCTTGTTCTCTTGGTTATGGTTGCTTCTTTTCCTTTCAGCCATTAATTACGGTTAATTGCTTGAAACATCCCGATGACCGTGATGTTCTTGTAATATTTTTTTGTTACATACAGGTATGCCATAAAGGCCACGACTGCAAGCTAAAGCGCACATCTCCGACGGCATACTGCGACTGTTGGGAGAAGTGCCGCTGCAAGGCACTGGTCGGTGGCAACTGGACCGCGCGCTGCGATCTACTTGCTAGACTCGCTCGAGACACTTCACTTGCCACGCATTTCAACTCGAGGTACGTAAACACCTATTAAAACAGTGGCTCAGTGGAAACGGTCGCGACTTACGAGTTTTAGGTAGTAGGGCCGAACCCTGACAGGCCCTCTACATTGTGTAAATTATTTCATGACTACTGCTCTCAAAACAGTGAAGGAAAACATTGTGAGGGAACTGGCATGTCCTAGAAAAAACAAAAACGAAAACATGTGACATCTACCAACCCTAATGATTTAAATTACAATTTCCGTTTATTATACATGTGTGGGGTGGGGTGGGGGTGGTACTCGACGTTATGTGCTAAATCGACACAATACGCAAGTTGATGCTGCTAATGCTTTTCTATCAGGTGTAAAATTGAGATAACTTTGGTTGTTATAGGTATACTAAATGGGCATGAATGTGAAACCTTTCATCTTTTCCCACTCTTATTTATGTACAGTGGAATCTCTATAACTCGAGCCTCGTTAAGTCGAAATCCTCACTAAGTCGAAAAAAAAAGCCATTCCCTTCCGTTGAACCCTTAAATACGCGGTATCTCGAATTATTTAGACCTTGTAACTCAAACAAAATGTTATTTACCTACGAAGTATTGATAATATTTATACTCTACAACTCGAATTTCAAAAAGGAGACTCCGTAAATCGTAGTTAGTTTAATACAATGACGTCTTACTTGGAATTCCCCGAAATATAGCAATAAAATCCAAAATGAATGTTCGGGTTCAGGGCTTCTAGTCTATAGACAGCTATGAACGTTATGTTTGTTCCTTGTTGACACAGGATACGATTACTTCTAGCGGAGGTTAACTAACAACAACATGAGTACAAAGCATCATTCTTTGAGCTTGAAAAAATAATTGATAAAAAATCTGCAAATTGTTTAATTCAAAAGAAGATAACGGATTTTTTTTAGTGTACAGTTTACTTCACTAATATGTAATTTGTTTTAATATGTAAAAAATACATACGTATACTATAAAACTTAAGTTATTCGAATTTGACTATACAAATCGAAAAATATACTTCGCGTATAAGTCGAAATTTCAGCAATTAAATCATATGTATTTCGAAGTTCTTGTTAAGTCGAAAACTCGTTAACTCGATTTTTTTTTTGCATTTCCCGTGACATTCGAGTTATAGAGATTCCACTGTATTAACAATTTTTATTTGTTTACAGGGGTGAATCAATCCTGCTGTTCCTAGTCCAGACAGTCGGTCGCCAGGCGGTGGAGCAGCGCCAGTTCCGCGCGGGCGGCGGGCGCGGGCGCGGGCCGCGCAAGCAGCCGGGCTCCGACGCCGAGGTGGACGCGCCCGACCATGACCTGGAGCCGCCCAAGTTCGCTAGAAGGGCACTGCTGCATTTATTGTGTAAGTTACCAATAGGAATACATCGTATAATAGTAGTTGCATTTCATGAGCGTGCATGGACCATTGCACTTTAAACCTCTGTCGATTTTTGTAGTTTGAACAATAATTGTTAATAATTGCTAACACTCCTACACGACTTTAATAATTAAACTCGTGTAGGAGTGCTAGCCTCCTACTTCTGCGTGTTCTTTCGAAATAAAACAATCAGGCTTATCTTCCGTCATTTCTTTTGCTATTCTTTTTATTCCTATGACAGGTATTTACACCATAAATAAACAGTAAATAAAAAACGTAGAAAGAGGTTGTATATAATAAAATTAAATATAAACGATGACGAGAATAATCCGTTACAGGCGCATGACGTGTGATGATGGTTTTGCTTAGTCTTTATCTAAATGTCCAATGCACTGTTAGAGTAAACCACGCGCACTGCATTGATATTATACTACCAAGTAAATGTGTTTTCAGGTGATTGGCCGGCCGTTGAAGCAGCCGTGATGTGCGGCGCCAGTGGCACTCCGGGCGAGAGCGAGGGTCGGCCCAGCAGCCCCGCGCCTTCGCAATCGGGCACTACTTTACTGGACAAGTTTACGCATGCGCTTATCGTTAAGTGCACTAATGAGGTTCGTATGAAATGCAGTTTTGGCAAACAAACACCTTTTTCCGAGAGTAGAAGCAGGTGCAGTACCGGGCGTACATATGACATTGAATACAGAGGAAGCCGAACTTGTTCTAAACTTCGATACAATGTAGGTCATGTTAAACAGGAATTAAAACTGAAACATAATCAGAAATTACACATGAACAAATGTATTTAAATGCAAGAGTAATTTATAATGATGTCGAATGGTATGCTAATATCTACCATTCATTGTTTTTCGATGAGCCATGTTTCCAGATTCTGTAAGTTTATACTTCCTGTAATATTACAATACAGCTACTCAATAAAACATTTTCTCTGTCGATAGATGCTAGATTCTCTGCTACACACATTGATTCGTGAGCAACAAAACGACACGATCCCGGGTCGCGCCGAGCGCGCCCGTGAAGTGGCGCGACGTTTCGTGCGCTCCGTTGCCAGGATATTCGTCATTTTTAGCGTTGAGATGGCTCCAGGCGCAGCTAAAAAGAAAGGGTAAGTAATGAGCTACTTTAGGTTGCATTTACGAAGTGAACGTGAAGTTGAAATTCACTTGTTTTCTTCACAATGTACGGTCGGCCAAGAAAGTAATAAATCAGTCTGCACAATATTTCCTAGGAAAAGATAATTTAAACTAGGAACACAAGAAAAAAGTCGTTATTTTCTCATGTCGTGCTTCTTTTTTGGCCGACTACGTGCTGTCGTCGGTGACATGTTGACAAGAAATTTTAAATTGCGTTTGTTCACAGACCTCTTTCGATAACATCATCACTGGTCCGTTGTCGTCGCGTGTTCGCGGCCCTCGTCGCCCTTGCCGTAGAAGAGCTCGTAGAAGCAGCCGACGCGCTGCTGGCCCCAGTTCGACTTGGCGTCGTACGGCCCACGGCTCCGTTCCCACTAGCGACCACGTATGTGGACCTCGTGAACGGCAGCGAAGACTTGTTCGGGGTAGAACCTCTTTCTACTGGACACGCAAGACATGCACATGCGCGCAGGTGCGTATTGTATTATTTTTACGTAATATTAGTAATGCAGCCTGCGATTTTCAACTGCTAAACATAAGTGTTTCTTAAAATGGAAGGTAAACCCATCTCACCATCGTCATGTCGTTTATGGCGTCCACTGCGTACAGCGTTTTCGTCAAATTACGCGCAAAATATGAAACTGTAAATTTTAAATGCATTTTTATGGCACTATTCGATTCAATTTTTTTTTTTTTTTAGTTTAATAGCATTTTAGAATCATAATAAGACACTTCAAAAATGTGTGTAATACCATATTTCAAGCAATTCCTGTATTTGTAAGAAGGTTCGCATTCTAATCTCAGTCTCGCTGAAATGAGATTGCCACTAATTTGAAAAAATTAAAATAAAAAAAATGCCATTATTTTTTTCATTATGAGAATTGGCCTTTACTCGTTCTATTCAGTAAAAATATCACCGTGACGGCTGTCGTTCCACCTGATGCTAGGGATTGATACGAGTGACACCTCCCTTCGCCTAAGTTTCCACAGTGCAATTTGTATAGAATGTACGTCTGATGTGCTATAATAATAGTTTCGTGTGGCGCAGAGAGTCTGCGACAGGCGGCGGGCGCGGCGCAGCGGCGGGCGGCGCGTCGCTGGGCAGCTCGGCGCTGGCGCCGGACCGCTCGTCCACGCCCGTGGCCACGGAGTACGCCGACGACGGCGCGGGCGAGGCGCTGGGCAACGACGACGACGCCTCCGAGACCGACGAGCCCGCGCCGCCCGCGCACAACGCGCAGGCGCAGGACAACCAGCATCATGACGACGCTATGGCCGACAGGTACACGACGTCTTTTGTTTGTTTCTTTTTTATTTGTGGCCGGTCTTTCTTGATAATTCTTAAGCCGAAGACGCTTAAGGGATGATTCTCATTACACCGTGCCGTGTTCGGGCCGGGGCCGGAGCGAAGCCCGTCCATGCTGCACGTTTATATTACACCGGGTTATAACACCTGGAGGGGGGACGGGGCGTGTCCGTGCAACAACCATGGTGTAGACGAGCGTCGTCCGGGCCCGGACGGGACACGGATCATGCACTGTGTAATACCAAATGTAAGTAACGCTTCAAATCCGTGCCCCGTCCGGGTCACTGACACGGCACGGTTTAATGAGAATCATCCCTAATTTGTGGTTCATTTTGTCCTTTCATTCGGTATGTTTCACTCGGAACTGAAACGTCTGAACAGAAAATGAATCAAAAGTGGAAAATTAATTCATTAATGAACCGATCCAACGATGTTGAATTTCGGTCGTCTTTCATTTGTCTTTCAAATGATCGTAGAATGAAGACTAATATCTTCATCCATTTGAATAGGGGCCAAGAACAGCACGTTGTAGTGGAGAACGGCACAGAGCGTGCCGAGGGCGGCGAGAGTGAGAGCGAACTAGACTTGTTGGCCGAGGTGGAGACAGAAAGCGACTCTGACGATCAGGACAACGCCGAGTCCGCGCAGCGAAGCGTACAGACCGGGGCCACTCAGGGCTCTGATGCAGGTAAGCAGGCAACGTACATTTAGGGCTTAATGAGAAATAATAAGATTTTATTGTTGCCAATTTTTACATTGCCAACAATAAAATGAACGAATTCATGGTACATTAAATAACATCTCATTTTGAATCTTTTCAATGCTCATCTCTATGTTGTTACTGACCACAAGGTTCGTAGTAATGGTCACTGGCACCCAACAAATAAAAGCGAAAGCCTTATGCTTTGCGCGTATCCTATGTAATAAACGAGCACGTACATCGCAACAGGCATAGCATCGCTACTTCTATATCCAGAGGACGAAAGCGGTGACTCGACGCAGCCCGAGGACGAGGACTCTGAGGCCGGCGAGACGGACGAGCAGGACGGCGAGGCCGAGGTGCCACTACACGACGGCGACGCGTTGGAGCGCCGCGCCGCGCCGCCCGCGCGCCCCAACCTGGCGCCGCACTCCATGCAGTGGGCCATACGGTACGTGCTGCTGCTACGTGGCTTCTGGCATTTTACAGATTGTTTGTTAATCACCATACAAGTTTTTCAAGGCATTAGTTTACTATTCAAAGACTTCATTTTTGAAAAAAGAATAATTCGTTCAATTTTTTCACAAACCTAGATTTTTTTTTAGATAACCTTGCAATGGTATATATTAGAGATGGGCCGACTATGACTTTGGCCAACTAGCCGACTAGTCGGCTGCAAAATGGCCGACTAGTCTGCCAAGCCGATCATTGATTTTGATTGAGTTCGGATGACATTGGCTATGTTCACAAAATGGCAAACCTACTTATTGGGGTACTAGGTTAGTATACTTTGCTTATTTCCACAGTAGTATGTCTTATGGCGTCCTGCTGTGAGGATCGGCAGCTGACGTAGATTCAATTTTCATTTTACAAAAGAGGGCAATCCGTCCAATCCAATCTATAAAATGAGGCCACGCGAGTCTCTTATAAACAAATTCAACGAAATTGATATACTAACTCTGCCTTCTCTTTATATGCTACAAAATATCTTGTATGTTCGCAAAAATGAAGGTCTTTTCAAAAAAAGGTGTGATTTCTAAATACACGTAGTAAAGATGAAATTGTGATTCCAAAATTTAGATGAACTAAAACTAGCAAGTCATTTCTAATAAACAGTATCCGCTTCTATAACAAGTTGCCAAAGTCGGTTATAGAACTTAGCGATGGAAAGTTTAAAACTCACATCAAACATGTCCATACCGAAAAAGCATATTATAAGATAAAAGACCACGTTGAAGACGGCAGTTTGGCATTAATTCCTTCTGCACATGTGGCTTCCCTGGTACCTCATTAACAGCATAACTATGTGAAACTGCGGGTCTAAAAAGGCCACATTAAACAATTCCTCTAAAAGTGATTCATTTCCTGAATTCCCTAAGATTCTGCTATTTGACATTTTACTTTAATAAAGCAATTCATATTTTGGTGACCATTTTACGAATTTCCATGCAAAACTGTCAAATAGATGAATTGCGTGCTGTCAACGCAGATAATATTATGAATTGTCAGTTTGTGACAATTTCACGATTTTAAATATGATTCATATATGATCATATTATGATTCTGCCAAAGTGGCCTTTTTAGACCCCTGCTCTTTTTATTTCTTATAATATCTGACACATTCCCGTCATTATTTGACATTATACATCAATTCTAATTTCGACTTTTTATTAGTGATTTCCATGGAAATGATGTCACTTGGTTAATAGGTTCATTTTATCTATGTAGATTCTTTTACATAATTTGTGAATGAGAGAATGTTGTAGGCCTTACAGATTGTACATATGTAGACGATTTTCTATTCTTTATTTTCATTCCTCTAAGTGGGTACCTGGTATTCATTGACAGGCCTGTACTGTCTTCCTATACCTATTATCACTGTAAAGAGTAACCGGCCGGCACTTCTCCATAGGAAGAAGATTTTTTTAGTTGGTAATACAAAAAAAAAAAACCAGCTGTTCCATACATTTTGACCGCGTAGGTATTGCACTTTTCTATGAAACAGCTGATTTTTTTTTTGTAAAACCGACGTAAAATTTCTGCGCCCTAGACATAGGTCTAGAATGATATGCTGAATTCATGATTACAGTTTGCGCACTGGATAAAAACTTATCCTGTATATTAATAAAAATAAATAAAATTTCTAAAGTAACAAGTAGTCTTTAGTTACTCCTTATTGCATCAGCTATCTGCCAGTGAAAGTCCCGTCAAAATCGGTCCAGCCGTTTCAGAGATTAGCCGGAACAAACAGACAGACAAATTTAGAAAAATCTTCATTTTGTATGTATATGTACCGTGTATACATCCATATGCATTTATGCAAAAGCGGTTATTTTAATATTACAGACACTCCAATTTTATTTGTCTGTATAGATAAAATATTTTGATTTGATTTGATTGCCAATTGTTTGCTATAGAGTTTCTTCTTTTTTGTTAGAAGTATTACTTAATTTTTCTTTCGGTATTTAATTTCTGGATCTAAGTCCAATTAATTAATGAACCAACTGAAGGGTTCCTATTCCTTATTATCCTAAATTACTTATTCCACTGAAAGTAAACTGTAAAACTGATTCTGTAATAAAAGATGTAGCAGTAAAGATTTCAATTTCATTTCAATCACCGTCTTTTCAAATTTTTAACCATAGTAATACGAGTAAAAAATGGGCCGACTAGTCGGTGGTTTCAGCCGACCAGTCGGCACATCACTACTATATATCAATATATTAGTACCAAGTGACCATCAGTTGATACTAAAATGTTGTTATTTTCACCAAAGATCTTATCATTAAAATGTGGACGGTGATTACAAATTCTCCCTGTAAAACCACCACGCCCGTATTTGTTAATCGGCGTAAGACAGAGATGCTAGTACGCCAACACTTCACCAATTACGTTTTAAATCCCATGTGTAATAGGGGACTGGGGACTACCTTAACTATATCAACCGAGTGCGTTGGTGCTCAACTATTAGGTGATGAGCTTCCAATCTGGATGCAAGTGAATACCAGTACCAATACAGTTACTGAGTACCACTATGCCCTTAGTTAAACTGGTGATTATAATAATAGCCATTTTGGAAAAAAAAAACAGAACAGATTGTTACCAATGTGAGATTATTAGCATAATAAAGTAGATTGTTAGCGAAACTTTTAAAAGCAGGAGAAGTAACTAGTATTTAAAAAATAATAATTAACTATTGCATAACTTAACGCACGATAGTATATCTTATTTCCTTAATTCGTAATTTTTATGTTCCTAGAAATGTCCATACTTTTTCTAAAGTTGAAGTTAAATCCCAACACACAAAAACATCACAAATTATTATTATTATTTTTTTGAATTCCACATAATCCCAGGAAACATTTTGCGCAAATGTTACTTTATTCTATGGATAAAAAAAGTAAAGAAAGTATGGAATTTAAAAAATATATTTAATGCCTCATTAAGTTATAAGTTAAAAATTACTAATTTATTATTATGTCTCATCAAGTAACGTTTTATAAGATTTTTCTAGTCCAAGTATGTTAGGAGATGAACCTTTGATTTTTCCACTATTCAAAGCACTGTTATTTGTCGGATCAAAGTTAACACAGTTTTATAGAAGTCTGCTAAAAAAGGCTGCTGAAAAAAGGACATAATTAAATGTGTCCAATTGATGATACATCTCAATGAGACCAATAATTGTAAATTTATTTTCTGTGCATTGCCTTATTCACATTACTTGTCTGATGAGCAAAATAGGCACATTTATAATTTAAATATGTTAATTTTTAATAGGACAAGTCGTCACAGTGACGCTATTTTATTTTTTGATTGTAATCAATTTATTTCTGATTACAAACTGACAATTTCTACAATGTATTTGCCACCTAGTAGTAGGAGACAAATTGCTGATCTCTTAGCATACAATTTACACCATGACACTGGTACCTGTAGTTTACCATCGCTTACTGTTAGTAGTGCTACTAACATTACTTTTGATACGCCTAGTAGTTTAAACAATTAGGTGCGACAACAGATAAACCGCATATTATGTTGAATGTTGTTCATCAAAATATGCAGGGTCTATCCGGCAAAGAGCTAGAGTTAAGCTTATTTATGGAGAACCATGATGTTCAGGTGTTATGTTTAACTGAACACTGGTTGAAAGAACATGAAGTAGTGTTTATTAATGATGATAATTTTACCGTACAAAGTGCATTTGTAAGAAAAACTGCTATTCGCGGTGGTTCTTTAATCCTTGTTTCAAACAAGTTGAAATGTAAACAACGTTTAGATTTAGTTAACCTTTCTATTGAACGTACTATTGAGTTGTCTTGTGTTGAACTCGAGCGATACGTCATTATTTGCGTTTATCGACCACCCTCTGGGGATTTCATTCGTTTCGAATCGGGAATGGAGGATTTACTCAATAAGTTAAAATCAAGTAATAAAAGTATGATTTTGTGTGGAGATTTTAATATTAATATTTTAGATGTTACTCCAATAAGTATTAGACTTCTTAATCTGTTTAGATCTTTTAATTTAACTAACTTGTTTTTAGAACCTACTAGGATCACGGCTTCTACGTCGACTTGTCTTGATAATATATTTAGTGATTGTGATGCCAAAAATAAATTAGTATTAACTGACTTGACATCTGACCATTGTGGATTATTGGCTAGCTTTCCTTTACCATTACATAAAAAACCACATAAAGTAGAATGCAGGCCTTATACTGCTAGTCGTTGCAACAAATTTAAAAATAACATAGCATATAGAATTACACCATCTATAGCAGAACACGAGAATCCTAATAAAATCTTTGGATCCCTTTTTGATGTTGTGCAAAAAGAATACCAATCTACTTTCAAGACCAAAACCATCAACATTAATGGCACCTCCGTTGGCTTCAACCAATGGGCCACTCCAGGTATTTATAAAAGTAGAGCGAGACTATACGAGTTATATGGTGAGAAATAATACAGGTTTGATAGTCCTTTTCTAGAGTATGTCCAAAATTATACAAAATTATTTAAAAAAATCTGTGTTTTTGCTAAATCAAAATTTTTAAGCGATACAATAAAAAATTCCAATAATAAAGTAAAAACCACTTGGATAATTATTAATAATGAAACGGGTAAGTCGGTTAAACAGGAAGAACAACTAGAGATTATGGTCAACAACAAATTAGTTACTGAAGCTGCTGACGTAGCTGAGGCATTTAATGAGTTTTTTGCCAACATACCTTTAACTACAACTCGCAACTTAAATTCGTCCTCGTCTAAAGCGGAAAACCTTCTGCATAGTAGTGTGCCCAAATGTAGTCGCTTATTTAGTTTCGAACATGTAACGCCTCGTGATGTAGTTAGTATTTTTAACACACTTAAGTCTAAAAACACTGGTGACTACTGGGGAATTTCTATTAAACTTTTAAGTAATATAATCGATATCGTAGCCCCCTATCTAGCTATTACTTTTAATAAATGTGTTGACTTAGGAACTTTTCCCGACCTCATGAAGAGTAGTAAAGTCATACCATTATTTAAATCAGGTAATAAAAATAACGTTGGAAATTTTAGGCCTATTTCTATCTTACCGGCATTTAGTAAAATATTTGAAAAGTTAATACTCAAGCAGTTGCTAACACATTTTAATTTTAATTGCCTCCTTCATGATGAACAATATGGCTTTACAAAAGGTCGTTCAACTACAGACGCGGGTGTTGCTCTTCTGAAACACATATTTAACGCATGGGAGAACTCACAAAATGCTATTGGAGTTTTCTGTGATCTTTCCAAAGCATTTGATTGCGTGCACCATGACACGCTATTGCGTAAACTACGTCATTACGGTGTTCAAAATGAAGCTCTCAACATAATAAATTCTTATTTAAATAATAGGCACCAGTGTGTAGATATTAATGGTGTGAAATCGTCCGGGCTACCAGTTCAGTTAGGTGTACCTCAAGGCTCAATACTGGGTCCATTCTTATTCTTAGTGTACATTAATGATTTACCATTCTATTTAAAGGGTATCTGTGACGTTGTACTGTTTGCTGATGATACCTCTCTTATCTTTAAAGTAGACAGGAATAGACAAGATTTTGACGACGTAAACAGTGCACTCTCAAGGGTTACGCATTGGTTTACCACGAATAATCTAGTTCTCAATGCCAAGAAAACTAAATGTATAAAGTTCGCTTTACCGAATGTAAGAAATCTGGGACCCAACATCGTCTTAGATGATGAGGTGCTTGCAACTGTAGAATCGGCCGTTTTTCTTGGCATAACAGTAGATGCCAAACTTCAGTGGGGATCACATATATCAAGCCTAGCGGGAAGGCTCAGTTCGGCCGCCTACGCCGTCAGAAAAGTAAGACAATACACTGACGTTGATACAGCTCGGTTAGTCTATTTTAGTTATTTTCATAGCGTTATGTCCTACGGCATTCTGCTGTGGGGTAAAGCGGCTGACATTCATAATATTTTTGTTCTTCAAAAACGAGTTGTTCGTGCAATTTACCAACTAGGTGCTAGAGTTTCTCTGAGAGAATTTTTTAAAGATATTGGTATTCTCACGGTGGCATCACAATTCATCTTCGCTAACATCTTATATATTAGGCAAAATATACACTTATACACTAAAAACAGTGATACTCATAATATTAATACTAGAAATAAGGACAAACTACGTGCTCCCTTACACCGGCTTCATAGGGTTCATAACTCATTTGCTGGGCTTGGTATAACCTTCTATAACAAGCTTCCTTCTTCTTTGCTAGATTTACATTTTAATGCGTTTAAAGCGAAAGTAAAATCAAATCTTTGTTCGAAGGCATACTATTCTATCAACGACTACTTAAACGATAAGAATTGTTGGTCGCTGTGATTAACTCAAGACAACGTTTATGTTCTTTCACCAGAATTAGCTTAACTACTGACAGGTCATATGAATTACTTCATATCATTGTTTATTTAACTTGACTGCATAAACCATTTATTTTTTATTAATTAAATTTTCATTTATCGTTGAATGATGGTTATATGCTATTATTGTATAGAATCAAGTTCTTCCAACATAACAGACAGCTGTGCTGCTGAGGAGTTTGTTGCGCCACTTCTTCTTCCCAGCTAAAGCACTAGGAAGTGGTGAAGGGCGGGCTTTTTGGGGGGACTGTCTTATGTAATTTTGACGTTCAAAAAGTGCTGACTCTCAGCCTAGTTTGAATAAATGACTTTTGATTTTGATTTTTTGATTTTGCTAGGAAGCTTTATGGTTTTGCATGCGGGATTGTTTATAACATGATTCCAACAGTTGTAGTATCAGTAATAATCATCGGTTTCCTTGAACACTCATACATGAAGCAGGTCGCGCGAGTCGACGCGCGGCGCGGGCGGCGGCACGGGCGGCGTGCGCCTGACAGGCAGCTCGTCGCTGGTGTTCATAGACCCCGCCTCGCTGCGCCGCTCCGCTGCGGCCGCCGCGGGCGCGCATGACCCGCACTCCACCTCTACTACGGCCTCCTGCCTGGCTAGGGCTTTTGGTAAGTAGCTACTAGTTTTATGTATACATAACCAAGCCGTGTGCCCGATGGGGTTTTGCATCGGCGAAATATTACTTACTATCATTCAAACTTTCATACCTTATTTAACCCATATCTTTTCATAGATTTTCAGAAAATCTTCATTATCTTTGTTATGTAAAGAACTCTTGTGAAAAATGTATTACTTCTAAACCTAACGGTTTAGGCTGTGCATTGTCTGCCATTGACTTAATGAATAAATTAAGTTAACTTTTTTGTTTAGTGGAAGATAAGATTAATGAAAAACATGTGCGTGTAAGAGCACGACTTGTCCACATAGGTGATGAGGGATCAGTTGTTTTACGCACTAGTTCTCATTTTGAAAGACTATAACGTAGTATTATGTAGCCCAGTAGATGTCACTACAACTGCTTCTATGTGCCAAAACTATCCTCATATTTAAGTCCTCTCTAATTGGCATTGTCCTGTGCAAAATTTTGTTATGCTTGTTAGTTTTACTAACAGAATATCTGTTTACAGGCATTGTCATCCGCCAAATCGCGGACTTGCTGTGGGAGTATGAGCGCGTCACACTACCGCTACCCCGCATGGTGCCGCTGGCGTACCGCGAAGCGCTGCGTCTACAGTGCTACCTCGAACGACAACTCAAACCCACCTGGGATTGGCTAGTCACCGTCATGGATGCCACAGAAGCACAACTGAGGTAAGATAACTTGCACATTAGTATTGGCAATCCTTCGATTTTTCCTATTATACATAAACATAAGAGATGCAACCTCTTCGAATCATTTCACATTTTAACTGACTTCATTCTCATTTCGACTCGGTGTTTTGTTTTTGTCGTCAAGTTTGTTGGACCATTGTGACACATGCAGCTTGGGGAAGCCGATTCCAGCATTGGACGTCTTTAGGCTGAAATGATGATTGTGACACGAGAAAGTTGATAATTTCATATACATTCTTCTTGGGCATTTCTGACATAAGTGAAGGAAAAACGTTGCGAGGAAACCTGGACTTATTGTTAATTAGCTTCCACCCGCGGGTTCGCCCGCGTGGATGTCGGAAATTATTCCACGGGAACGCACTACCGGGATAAAAAGTATCCTATGAAAAATGAAATTTGGCACACAGATTATAACCTAGATTATAATCTGTGTGCCAAATTTCATTTTTCATTCAATTTTCATTTTCATTGAGTAACAAACATCCAAACATCTTCATAAACTTTCACATATTATATAATAGTAATAAGTCTGAAATCGCCATCCTATCTTGACCAAGTGTGGTGGTCAATGCTCGTGCCTTCTCTATATGAGAAGAGGCTCAGCAGTGGGATTATAATGGCTTTGTTATTATTGTGCCACTAATTGTCTGGTCTATGTAAGACTAATAAGAAATGTTTTCAGATGAATTGTGGTCGTAAAAACGCCCTATATTTTAATATTGTGAACAGATTCGGCGCATCATTGACTTCGAACAATGCTAGCACTTCGACCGGCGACAGCGGACGATCAGCTGCGCCGGCGACTCGACGCACTACATCTCTGACGTCACCGGCTACGCGCATCATTGGCTTCTCTGAAGGACCTAGGGTCAGGGATCGAGAACAAGGTCAGACAATGTTTATCTTTCTACCGGCGGCGTTGATTTAGCACAGACACATCAAGATGGCTTCATATAAGCCAGAACACGGACATCCGCTCTTTGTCGGTGATCGTTTGATTTATGTAGGGTACTTTTGCTGAAGTTTTGAATCTCTTAAATAAGTAGTCCTCACCTCACTTTTTACGGACTTAATTTACGGTCGTCTGTGTTCCCCCTTACGACTGTGTTTTGCAAAGGAACTTAAAAAGACACAATTACAACATTGATACAGGTGTGGAAGCTGGCAGTGCTCGTCGCGAGTTCCTAGCATACTGCCTGTCACTGTTGCGCGCACACAGCGCCGAACACGCGGAGCAGCTGCCCGTGCTGGATGTGGCAGCGCTGAAGCACGTGGCCTACGTGCTGGACGCGCTCGTGTACTACATGCGCGCGGCACAGCCGCAGCCGCACCACCACCAACATCTGTGGACACCGGTAGGCATACCTCATTAATTAGATCAATATCGTTGATTTATCGTGTTTTTATTTTACATAATGTTTGCAGGCCTCACGTCTATTTATCGTTTTTTTTAAATTATTAGATAGTGTTATTTTGTCAATGTCGATAAATTGTGTTGGTACTCATTTATCGACATTCAGTAAATTACATAACACGAATACTGAATACGGTATTACACCCATTTTTGAAGTGTCCTAATTAGAACCAAATAAAATACAAAAAAAAAACGAACAATTTTATTTAATCGATTAGTGCCGTAAAAATGCATTTAAATTTCACATTTTCAAATTTCGCGCGTAATTTGACGAAAACGCTGGACGCAGTGGACGCCATTTTGCTCTATGGGTATGACGTCAGTTTGCTGTAACAATACAAATACGCTGAAATTTTATATGATAATTGTTTATAATTTAAAAAAATGAGTTATTATTCTACTTATCGTTGGTTTGCTGTTCCTTAATGCAAAATATTATTTCAATAAAAATTACTTAGGTTACGAAAATAAGAAAAGTACAAAGTTGTTCAATTGACACGCCGTATGACGTAATAACATGGCGGCTACTTTATCATGGTGTTCAAAAACAGATTTAAAAAAACTGATATCTTTGAATTGTATTTTAAAATTTATTTTGTTATTTCTTGAATTAAAACTAACATTTTCCTAAGCCATCTCAATCAAGAGTAAAATACCCTATTATTCGTGTTCCTCACATTCATCATCATCTGCCTAGCCTTTTCACAACTAAGTTGGGGTCGGCTTCCAGACTAACCGGATGCAGCTGAATACCAGTATTTTACATGGAGCGACTGCCTATCTGACCTTCACAACCCAGTTACTGGGTAACACGATACCTCTGTCAGACTTTCGGACTTCTGGCGACCCGTAACGACTGTCAAAGATCCACGAATGACAGCCGGGAACAACGGCTTAACGTGCTTTTCGTGTTCCTCACATGATGAAGTCTAAAACGTTTGTATGTGATATAGGACGAAAATGAGAACGAGGAAGGCGACGAGGAGATGGTAGTGGGTGGAGGCGCGGCCGCCGAGTCCGACGGCGAGAGCGAGGGCGCGCGCGGCCGGGCGCACGCTTTCTTCCAGCGCTCCGACTCCACGCTGTGCCTGGGCTGTCCGCCGCCCGACCCCTTCAACAGTCAGTACTCTCATACATTACTACGTTAATGGTACACGAAGCAAATTGCTTCCCGACAAGTTTCGTTTTATTGGCTTTACGAACGCATCTATAGTTAAAGGTCCGTAGATTTAAGAAATGTAAGTAATTTATAAAATTTCAATATTCCGCGAAATATTAATTTTTTCGATGTAGGGATTTGGTAATTTAGAAACATTTCTTTTCCAAAGGTTCGAAATAGGTCTTTAACAACTTTGTGCTACTTAATTTTTGTATAAAACAGTGACTATGCAAGACGCACTACCGCTAGCGGATCAGCCGCAACTACTTCAACCGAACGCTCGTCGCGAAGAATTGTTCGGAATGCCTCGCCAGCCCGTTACTGTGCCGGCCTCCGGTGACGCACCGCCCGGCGTGAACAACCCGCTAGAAGGTAACATTGCACGTAAATATTCACTTTTTTATGTATTTACTAGATTAAGTAAATAGTGCTTTATAATAATAACTAAATTCAAGAACTCGATGGCGAAGTAAAAAATATTTAATTCTTTAGAATAAAATTGCCATGCTTTTTTCTTCTTTCCCGCTAGAATATCAAGAAAGTAATCAAAATTTACTTATCAACACATACAGCAGATCCAATCTTATAAAATCATGAATAGAAAAGCACTTTTGAAATATCCGTGTTTATCGTGGCAGCGAGTGCATTGTATGTTTTCCTCGGCAGTGGTCCCGCGCCGGCTGGGCCTGTCCACGCGCGGCACGGACCGCGGCTGGTCGCCGCCCGAGCGGCCTGCGTCTGCGCCGCCTGCGCAAACACACATTATGACTAGAGATGAACCACAGGTACGTTATACCTCATTTTTTATTAAATAAATGGTTTTTGACTACTTATTATTTTATAAAATGCGTCTTATTATCGCGTTTTTCTTGAATTTTCTTGCAATATTTTTTAAACGTCTTGTAACAGTTTCTGGAAAACCTATTGTCTTCATTTAGAGAGATCTCGATCTAATGGAACTAAATCTAGTAATCACTAATTTCCCAAAGTTCACTAATTATATTACTAGTTGAAATGTTCGCACTAGTGCCGTTAACTCTAATCAAATCCTTGTTTAAACTTATTTCATTCTTTGTTTCCAGGATTTATCTTGTGCTAAAGATGCATCCACAAAAATGGACATTGACACAGATGGTGAATACTTATCTGACTCTGATTCTAACGAAGCTCGACAGATACCAAGGAAAAAACATCACCGGTATGATAATATTTTGAATTATTACACAGCTCTTGATTTTGTATAAAACAAAGTCGCTTTTCGTGTCTGTCTGTGTGACCGCTCTGAACTGCTCATTTGATTTTGACGTGGTTTTCAACATCATTATATAAAAATCTCGATGTTTTGCGATGTCGCCACCATTAGTAGATAGCACCCGTGTGTAGCATGGGCGGGTCTCGCTAGTTGTATAAAAACTCCATGGTTTTATGTTTTTTTTTTGTATTTCAGACATCCGCATTCAGTAAATATGTCTGCTGGGAGCACTTCGATGCACGACTCTATGGCGCAGCCATCTGAGTTCCACACGCTAGTCGATACAGCATGCTCTATCATCGATGCGCCTCATCAGCAGAATATCTCCGCATCGCCGTCACCAGGTACGTTTTGATTGCTTATTTATTTATGGTATAAAACATTTCGCTTTGCTTTGTAACCGCGATTCTCCACCAAAGGTAGTCGTGCATAAGTTTTGATATGTTTAACACAATAATCATGAGCCCCTAATGTTTGATTTTGTTCTAGGACCAAGCGGCTCAAACACAGTGGTAGCAGAACCCCGCGCCTCATCGTCTCGAAGCCCCGGCAAGACTGTTATTGTACGTGCTGTAAGTCACTCCACTTATTTGGGGGACTTATTCTTATCAAAATTTTACCCTACTC
This sequence comes from Polymixis lichenea, assembly GCA_949091785.1. Classification (NCBI taxonomy): domain Eukaryota; kingdom Metazoa; phylum Arthropoda; class Insecta; order Lepidoptera; family Noctuidae; genus Polymixis; species Polymixis lichenea. Next base: position 12,000,824 of record OX420933.1, on the reverse strand, counting down.
TACAATTGGACGTAACTTAAAAAAAAATATGTATATAGAAATAGAAAATAATAAATCTAAATTTTGAGAACCAAATTACGAAAAAAGCTGGATCTTCAACCGCTTGCTTGGATTGTTTATTCCTAAGGAACCTGAACCAGACTCCTTGGTAACAAGGGATTGTGTCCTAGGTATCTGGTGGAAGACCATACGTCAGTATTATTAACAATTATCTAATATTACTTTGTAACATCAGGGTGAGCTGCTAAGCGCGGCAGATCCTCTCGAGTCTCAGGAGATTTCGGCGCATGTGACGGTGGAGACCACAGGTCTACCACCACCTCTCTTGCCAACTCTCAACCCGCCAGTGCAGCCGTAAGTACTCAACAAACTGAAAATGTCGCTAATCTTCATTTTTACATATGGAATGAAAAAACGAAAGTGTGTCTTATTCTATTAATGTTTTGGAGGTATGAAGAACACCGCCACTATCTATAAACCTCGCATGAGGGATTCCTTGATAGAACTGTTTAGTGTAGCAGTAATTTTTTTATTTACCTTTCATACAGTGCATCTCGCGTTAGCAGATCTTTGATGACACGCAAATTTGTATTTTCCAGTCGCGCGTGTCCTTCTTTAGGCGCCTCAGTGTCGCACGATCTCCTACTAGGCAGATGGCGCCTGTCTCTAGACCTCTTCGGACGAGTGTTCACGGAGGACGTTGGCTTAGAGCCTGGCTCCGTGGTCGCCGAGCTCGGTGGATTTCCTCTCAAAGAGGTCAAGTTCCGCAGGGATATGGAGAAGTTAAGGAATTCACAACAGAGAGATTTGACGTTACATAAGGTGGGTACTTCACAAACCTTGGGGATCTATGCTATGTATGATTTCAATTGCTGTGTCAATTAATTCTTTTTAGTCCAAGTAGTGTAAAGTCTGTTATTTAAAACCACCTATGTATGTTTTTATCGTGAAAACGAAACTACGGGTAACTTAAATCAAAAGCTGGTGGTAATTTCGTGAATCGTCTAGAAATAATTGGAAAAATATAGTGTTTATTCTCCTTCCACAGATGGAACGCGATCGTGCCAAGTTGCTACAGCAGACGTTTGCGGAGTTGAACAGCGCGTTCGCTGGGCAGAACAGGCGCGCGCACAGTGCGCAGCCGCCGCTCGCAGTCAACAGAGTCAAGGTGACGTTCCGCGACGAGCCGGGCGAGGGCAGCGGCGTCGCGCGCTCCTTCTACACCAGTGTCGCTGAGGTAAGGGAACCCAATGAAATTAATGAATACATGTTGTATGGTCTCATCAATCGTACATATTTTGCAAACGCAGCAAGCCAGTTGAATGTCGTGCTTCACCATTATTTAACAGTTTTTAGAATTGTTAAACAATACAAATCGAGTATGACAACTGTCTGTGTAACTAAACACTCGTTAAGATTAACCCGTGTTTGTATGTGTTAATAAGTTGGAATAGTAGCAAATCTAGATAGATTGAGTTCGAGTTTACTATTCCGACCTATTAACTCTTTCATAAACATAACTTTTAACTTAGCTTGAGGGTCTTTCTGTGCTCCAATAAATAACCTCCCCAACCAAAACATGTGCTTGTGTAAGGTGCTTACATCTATTGGTCTGTATACATGTAATTAAAAATATTCAAAATTATTTCATGAGTCCTTCTATATGTACCGATTTTCAATAGTGTTATATTTTATGTGTAGGCGTTACTAGCAAATGAGAAGCTCCCGCCGTTGGAGCCTACGACCGGCAGCGGTACAACGACTAGCAGTACCAATGGAACGTCGGGTACTGCCAACGCCAATGCCAGCGGAGCGAGCAGTAACAGCGGAGCTCGGTAATTATAATCAATTCATTAGTAAACGTGACTCTGGTCCTGATTAATATAAGCCAAAATCCTAAACAGATGCGTGTTATAGGCTTAGAGACACTTGTTTGCCGAAAAATAATTCAAGCATAAAATAAATTTAAATTCGCTTTTATGTGTGACTGTGTTGTTCTTATAAACTATATTATTTAGAGAATATATCCCAGGAGGTTTATGTGTATAATAAATTCGTATTAATTTTACCGTGTAATAAAAAAAATCTCGAGGAAGTCGTAAAAACCGTGTGAAGCTGGGGCGGGTCGCTAAAGTCAGTAAAATAAACCATGTAAACTTTGCTTTTCGTCCTACTACTATAAGCCACAATCCTAACAGACTCAAAGACGCATTAAGACTCCCTAAAATTAAATACACGTCGAGTTCATCCATTAGGTTTCACGTTTACCTTTTAACAAAATATTTTGTGTAATGTTGTTGTAGAAGTGGAGCAGGTCGCGCACGCTCTAAGGACGCAGCGCGCCGCACGCCCGGCCGGCCCGCGCCTCGCCCGCCAGCCTCGCGGGAGCCGCGCAGGGTGCTCAGTGTAGACGCCAGGCCTTATTCGCCACAGGTATGAACTAACAACGAGATCCAAACAAAGTCTGTAGGAGACCTGTGGTGGCCCAGAGGTAACGGCTCCGACTTACGACTTGTAGATCGTAGGCTCGAACCCAGACAGGCGCTTTACTTTGTGTAAATTATTTCATTGCTGCTCTCAAAACGGTGAAGGAAAACATCGTAAAGAAATAAACCAAAAACTCGAAGACATGCTACTTCTACGAACTCGCATTAGGGCCGTGTTTTGGATTACTCCCTCTCACCGAGAGAAGGCCTGTGTCCCAGCAGTGGGAACATTCTAGGCTGATTATGATGTATGAAGCCTAAACATGGAAACCAGGTAGTGTATTCTCTTAGTCAATGAAAATCGAATCTATTTTTCATCTATACATCTATACAGATAAATAAAATTGGAGTATCTGTTTGTAATATTAAAATAACCGCTTTTTACTAAATGCATATGTATACACGGTACATATACCAAAATAACATAATTATTTAACTATTTTTGTCTGTCTGTTTGTTCCGGCTAATCTCTGAAACGGCTGGACCGATTTTGACTGGACTTTCACTGGCACTGGATAGCTGATGCAATAAGGAGTAACTTAGGCTACTTTTAGAAATTTTATTAATTTTTATTAATTTAGATAATATAAATAAATAATAAAAAAAACTGACTATTCCGCGCGGACGAAGTCGCGGGAATAGCTAGTTGGGAAATAAGTTATTGATTCTCGAAAAATATATAGACCTTCTAATAAGTACATTTTAAAAAAAAATGTGGTGCTCTAAAAACGATTTTGACCTTCTAATGAAATGAAGCACGTGGCCCTCGACCGGGTTAGGTTTAGGTTAGGATAGAACTGTGACTAATTAGTTAGGGCTCCCCTAATTGAGGTGGGGCTATGTTCAGTAAGAACTATGATCAACCGCGTGCGACCGAAGCGAGCGGCTGAACGCTATATCGAAGTTGGTCACAACTTGTGTATTGAATATTTTTTAAAGAATCAATTTGGAATTATTTGAGGTTTACAAAGAGAAGCGCATTGAAATAGAATTTACCTAACATTAGCTATTAGATATACATGCTAACTATACAAATAAATACAAAAACAAAAGGAGATCTAGGCGTCGAAGTATTCGTCCGCATCGCTGTCATCAGGAAACGTATCCAGAAAACTGTCGGCATTGCCATGGTGAATAGCTATGCTAATTCATTGGCCAAAGAATGACCCAGCCCTCTGGACATGTGAAGTGTCGACCGGCCGGCGAGAAATGTCCCTAAAGAGGACTTAATAATGTCCTAACATTATTTATTTGTGGGTGCAGGCTGCTCCCGGGACAGAAGGCGCCGGTTACAGCGGTGACAGGCCCGGCGGACACAATGAACATCTCACGCTACATCAGGCACAACTGGGCGAACGACTCTATCCAAGGGTAAGGAACTTATTTTAAACTACTATATTATGTAACATAATGTGAGGGAGGTATATTTACTGATGAGAAAACTCAGATATAATTCATTAGTTTGTGTAGTGTGGTATCGAAAGATAATAATAATTCACTGACAACCAGCATCCATCAAAACCAACCACGAACCATCGGCAAAAATGAGGAACTTCGATGCAAACTTCAATCTAATTTGTTTTACCCTAAACATCCTGCTCACTTTTTTTACATAAGGAGCTCTCAAGTTTCTAGACCCAGCAAGTTTACGGTGTACGTTGTCTGTCATTGATTTTTTAAATTTTATTGAGTAGATAACGATAATGGAGCTACAGTTAATAAAAAAAATGTTGTAGGTTCACTCGCTACACCCAACATTCGCGGGCAAGATAACCGGCATGCTGCTGGAACTGACGCCGGCGCAGCTTCTGGTGCTGCTGGCGAGCGAGGACGCGCTGCGGCAGAAAGTGCGCGAGGCCATGGATCTCATAGTCATGCATCCCTCCGAGGCGATACTAGGTACGTACTCAAAGTTAACAGTTGTATTTCCGACAAACTCTCTCAATTTGCTGATTAACTGAGAATTTTGTGTTGACTATTGAATTTTAACAACTTTCAAGGTTGTGCAAGTTATCTTACCATCAATAAAGTAAATCTACTCTGGAGAAAACCGTCGTACAGTGTACGGCGTCAGTGTTCAATTGTTAGGGTTTATGTAACAATTATTTGGTTTACACAATGCATCTTATACCCGGTTGATGACAATAGGCTCGCCCCTTATTAAATGGGACGTAAGCATAACTCTCCAAATGGGAATGAACTATTGCTATACCTCTGCCTTGCCGTTCGGGGAATACAGGCGTGTTGTTATGTTATGTACTTAATTAATCATTCGTCTACCAGATTTAGACGTATTCTCTTTGTCGGAGCGCGGCGGCGGCGGCGCGGGCGCGGGCGGCGCGGCCGGCACGTCGGGCAGCGCGGCCGCGCCCGCGGACGACGCCGCGCCGCTGTTCTACTCGCCCGGCAAACGCGGGTACTACTCGCCTCGCCAGGGGCGCGCCACGCCCGAGCGGATCAACGCTTTTAGAAACGTCGGCAGGTAAGACTACACGAAACAACAAAATAACTAAAACTATATTACACCACTACTAGCACGAATATAATCATGCGCAATATTCGAATCAGAGTAATCTTGCTTAATCTTTCTTTTATTTGCAGAATAATCGGTTTATGCCTACTGCAGAACGAACTGTGCCCGATGTTCCTAAATAGGCACGTCCTTAAATATATTCTGGGTCGGCCCGTGAGGTTCCACGACCTCGCGTTCTTCGACCCCGTCGTGTACGAGAGTCTTCGGCAACTAGTCGTAGATGCTGAAACTGGAGACTCCCATTCCCTGTTTGCTGCTTTAGATCTCAACTTTAGGTAAGGAGTAATTTAATAATCTTTACATTAATTTGGTCTTTCTTGGCTGAATATTTAATCTCAACAGTGAAGAATGGTACACATACATGTAGTAAAAATGGATTTAAAACCATATTTTACTTTCGGCAGTTTGGAAATGTGCGAGGAGGAAGGTGGTGGGTGCGTGGAACTGGTGCCGGGCGGACGCGACATCGAAGTGACGGCGCTCAACGTGTATGACTACGTGCGCAAGTATGCACAGCATCGGATGTTGCTCTCACAGGAGAAGGCGCTTGAGGTAATAATTTGATGCATGTGTTTAAAAGTTATTGAGGTTAACACTTTCGTCTGGCCCCGTGCGTTAAGGAGCAGCAGCATGTTATTGTAGCGTTTGTGACGCTCACTAGTACTTTTAGGAGCGACATTACAACCAAATTTTTTGAAATCCTTCAGGCGATGCGAGTTGGTGTGCTCGACGTGCTTCCCGAGTCGGCGCTGGAAGGTTTGACCGCGGAAGACTTGCGTCTGCTGCTGAACGGCGTGGGCGACATCAATGTGGCCGCGCTGGTGTCCTACACCAGCTTCAACGACGAGAGCGGAGAGCCCTCCGAGCGACTCGCGCGCTTCAAGCGCTGGCTTTGGGCCATCGTAGACAAGATGACGCATTTGGAACGACAGGACTTGGTGAGTCCAGAAATATTTGTATAGACTTATTAATATCTGTTGCTTTTGTTGAAATTTGGCTTGTATCAAGTTTCATAGTTATTTACTTTAAATATAACAATGTATTGTGTGCATTGCAGGTGTACTTCTGGACCGGATCGCCCGCACTGCCAGCGTCCGAAGAAGGCTTCCAGCCCATGCCGTCGGTGACGATTCGTCCGGCGGACGACGCGCACCTGCCCACCGCGAACACGTGCATATCGCGCCTGTACATCCCGCTCTATTCCTCGCGACACGTGCTCAAGCATAAATTACTGCTTGCCATCAAAACTAAGAATTTCGGCTTCGTCTAGACACTCGATCACTATTTGTTATGTATATCCTTAAGTTTAAGCCCAGTCATGTAAGACTGCCGCTGTATTCTGTCACTTTGTAAAAGTTTAGAGAAATTATGTGTCTTTATAAAGTACCATCATAGAGCCGAAATTATTTAAAACCATAGTAGTACTACTTCTAGTACAGACATACTGGTATATAAATATTTATTTGACCTTTTTTTACTTGAAGAATCTTTAACTCTATATGACTGGGTGTATTTGACTGAATAGTAATATTCAATATGCAGTAATTTTTGTTAGAAAAAGGCCCAAGAACGGTCCGCACAAGTACATAGTAATTTTTAAACTTTTAAGTTCATAGACCATAAGTATTTAACTGTTATTTAAAAGAACCTATATCGCAATTCTATATACATACATACCAATATTAGTTGGAAGTTGATTCAAATCAAAGATCAACCATTTTATACTGATTTTCTAAATTATTTTATTTATCTTTTTTTCTGAACTTATTTTGATAAAGGCCTAACTTAACATGCATTTGGTTGCTCTCCTCATCTACACTATTGATTGTACTTCTATCGCTCGATGGCAAGCAAAGGCAGCGTGAGAAAATATTCAAGAATATTTCAATTGTTTATATAGCTTTGTTATATAGTAAAAATTATATAAGATAATATAGTATGATGGGTATACTGCTATAATACTTTGGGTAAGCTTGGGAAGAGAGGCGTCGGATCCGAGCAATGGTGGTATTGTGATATCAAGAGGAAGTATTTTGCGCCTCAATCTCTAAATTTAAGATTATAATTAGATTTCCTTTGATTAGTTGTACTAATACGGTTCATAATAAACAATCTCAAAACGCTTATAATGTTGTTATTATTACTATGCCCATGTAACATGAATACTTTAATTATTGTAGTTTTCATCAAAATATGTTGACTGGGGCACTAATCATGTAAATCCTTTATAGTCACATCTCCACTGTAAAATTATTAGTGTAATGATCCAAATAAAATTCCCTTGATTGTCGATTCTTCACAAATACTGCTATAGATGAGCACACAGTAACTCTCATTACAAACTCTCTGGAATTTTTAACATCTGCGTCTAGGTTTTGTAAACTCTTACAAATTGGAAGTAATAAGTATAAGGTTAGCTAAGGTTAGATGAGGTGTAGATTTTAGTTTCAGTAGATTCGCTGCAAACTCCCTAAACCCACTTAAAAAGTACAGTCCAAGCACTAAGGGTCAGTTCAGACAGAAAGGAAAAATGCCTAAGCAATTTACTGGCTCCATTGAAAATGAGACGCAATTGCCAAATCCTAAAGTAGAAGAAAAAGTTAATTATAATTTAAAAAACCGCCGACTCAAACAAAAACCTCTAAAAAGTGAATAATATTTATTGACCTTTTAAATTGTAGGTAATATTTTGATCAAAGCATTGTCACGTCGGGGGACGGCTAATGAAAACGTTATCCTTTCTAAAATAGCATAGTTACATTCATTAGTCTGGGGTATCGTCTGTTTGGCTTTTTCATTGACCATCCCCGGACGTGACAATACTTTGATTAAAATATTACCTGCAACATAAAAGGCCAATTAATATTAGTTCTTTTACTTTTTAGAGGTTTTTGGTGTCGGCTTTAAATTTTATTTCCTGCTTTTTAAATTTAATATAGTAATAGTAAACACGCTACGATCGACACATGTCACGCTTAAATCTGCGCATCTTTGCGTATGTTACCCACAGTGAAGTTTGTTTCTAAATTATCCTCATTCCTCGTCCTGATCACCATTTATCTATAACCTATTCATTGAGACCTTTTCAATGAGCCCAAACACGATACTTCTGCTGTTTGTTTGTGAGTAACTTGGGTATCCTAGAAATTCCAGGTGATGCTCCAGTATTACAGTTCAAGGTTACTTTGTTCGTCTAATATCATTGAAGTAAAGTAAGTAATAGAATACAAAATTATGACTCGATCAGACACGTGAGTGTTGCTCAAAACCCTTCATCAGCCAGAAAAGAGCTGATAATCTTCAGACGGCTGAACCGATTTTGATGAAACATGTCTAAAAACCACCGCTAGAAATCCTACTTTTAATTTTTTTTAAACCCTACCCAGATCGGTTCACCCGGTGCCACAGACAGACACACACAGCGGTCAAACTTATAAAGAAAGAAAGAAAGACAAAGGATTTAGTTTAAGTGTTTTTTTTTGCGTCGGGGTTAAAAAAGCGCAACCGAGTCGAGAGCTCAGTGTCGATATTCATACAATTTTCTACTTTAGGCTATGGTAACATGCTCTAATTTCTGAACTGCCCCCTACCTATTGCTTGGACTGTAGTTTTAAAATCCTGATGCATTTTAAATGTACAGTTAAATCATATTATATGGTTTGATGAGCACAACTTCAGCCCTAAAAGTGTATTAAAGGCGGTGATGTCAGTGAACTACATCTCATCATTATATACTACAACGGGTCTCCAGTGACTGCAATCTTTTTAGAATCGAGTATAATCTGAAGTAGCAGTGATATTAAAAAACAAAACTGAGTGAAAAACTTTTATTAAAAATACTCTAACAATATTTACAGTCATAAAATCTAAATTGTATAAAATGAACACACTTGTTGAAGTTTTTCATGTAAGGCGTATAAAGCTGAGTGGGATATGTACTATAAACAACAATCATTAATGAATATATGATGCAATAGAAGATATTATGTTGTATGTTATGATAGGCTGTTGTTTCAGTTAATACCCTTAATTAGGTTAGTAAAATAAAAACAATGTAAACAAAATGTGCAATAAATCTTTAACTCAACCTGTTTTTAATCTTTTTATGCCTTACAATCTCTTAAGCACATGGGGTACACATATGTACAGCTATATAAATTATTCTAATTTAGAAACCATTCTCAATTCAGCTGATATTTTTCTGTAAACTCCATAGAGTACACTGACATGACATACATGTAATAAAGCGCTTGTTAAGTAGGTGCTAGGGTAGGTATTCCAACACATTTCAATAAGAGCTAGAAGCAGGAACCTGACTATGACAGAGTAATTGTTGGTCCATAGCAAGTATGGCAGGCTGTGGAAGTACCATGAATAAAACTGATAGTGAAGGCTCCTTGCACACATTACACCAATGAAGTTTACAATAAACATTGGGAGGATAAACAATTGAGATAAAATATCAAAATTGATATTAAAGTGCGGATCTTGCTCAAGTTCAATAGGTTTTTTAACTGCTTTCTTTCCACCCTTTTGGGAAGACTTCTGCAACATTGTTTCAAATGAATTAATGAAATCCTCCTGTTCTTTGGTCAAGTTTTCTGCTTCATCATTCTTTTTGCCTAATTTTTTCTTCATTTCCTTCTTCAATTTACTTTTCCTCTTATTATCTAAATTTTTAGCATCTATCTGAGGTTGCACCTGCTTCTGCACATACTTTAGACGGCAATAACTCTTAAAATATTTGACACACATTGGAATGAATACAATCAGCAAGAGAACATGTATTGCTAAAAGGGACAAATGAAAACATTTATTTTCAAATACATCTATTTCCAGAAACCTATAGTTAACAGTCCAAGTATGATTGAATACACGGCCTATGTCAAAACTTCCTTTTAAATATGCTACTGGACTGCTTAACAAAAATGGTAAACCTAATACTACTTGAATCACACCACAAATGAACAGTTGTACTATGGTTTCCTTAAAACCCAAATTAGTCAAATAAAAGAAAAATAAGGCAGGGGCATAAAGTAGTATGTTCATTTTTACAGATACTCCTAAACTGTAGAATATGCTACCTAGGTACCATTTAGAGTCCATGAAGAAATTTAAAGCGGCATACAAGAAGAGTACAGCGATAGGGTCATTAAATAGTCTCAATACGTAGATTGAATGTATTCTATATGAGGTTAATATAGTTATAACTAGAACATAAGGTGGTACTTTTTTCGTTTTGATGTAAATTCTTAGAACAAGACATAACTGTAATAAATAGATACCAATAAATATGTACTGTGCAAGTTTGATGTTTTCACCCTGTCCTGTAAGGAAATAGAACAAAGAATATATGTATACGAATCCTGCTGGGTACACGAGGGGTCCGGTGTCTCCACGGAGCTGGCTGTAGTCGAGGGTTCCATTCAGGAACCCTTCACATTCTTGCATGTACGCCTTCCAGTCAATTTCGGTATATGGCACACGTTCGACAACCAGCACGTTAATAATTAGTTCAGCAACGATTAGGAGTAAGGCAGCGAATGGTAATTGAGCGGGGTTTACAACTAACCCCTTCATAAAAGACCACGTAAACATCTTCATTAAGTCGTGGTAAAAATCTTGAAATTTACTCCTACCGCCCATGATGAAGGCAGTTTCTTTAGCCGTACCACTTATTAAATTAGCATAGATGTCCCGTAGATGTAGTAAGAGCTTTTCAGACTCAGTTTATTATTTCTATTTTAGGATTAGGTCACCGCACCGGTCCCCGGCGGCAGCAGACATTCAGCGACAGCTGACGTTGACAATAACAACTGTCAACGATGACATTGGCGTTCTTGAAGTACGGTAGAAAGACAATGAGTCTGGGTCTTCCACAAAGAGTATAATAATATTAATGGGAGGTCTTCCAGCAGGCTTAGCACGACGCTTTCTATTTCTACTCTACTGTAGAATAGAAATCGCTTGTCTACATTTCTCGGTGAAAAACTGTCAACTGTCTGTACGGAAACGTCACTTTTGTCTACTCTTCCGACTACAAAACGCTTCTTTAAGGTTCTTGTGATACGCCGGCAGGTCCCCTAACATGACGTTTTCTATTTCTACGAAGACTAGACTGCTTTTTCAATACGAAGTGACATTTCGTTTCTCCATTTTTGACATCGCACCTTAGATATCCTTCTACAATCTGTCATTTTGTCTTTCGTTTCTTACGATCTTTGTCTAGGTCCTTAAAAAAGTAGACCATTTCAGAAGAATAATTCTTCCAGAACTTTCAAAATCACACTGACAGCAAACTTTCTACTCGACAGCCACAAGAAATGTAGACAAGCGATTTCTATTCTACGGTAGAGTAGAAATAGAAAGCGTCATGCTAAGCCTTTAGTTCGACAATTAACTTAAAATATTTGATGTCATTTGTTTCATTATTTCGTTATTGTCGTCCGGACCTGACGTCTCCGTGCTGCCACCTAGTGAACGTCATTTCAGAAAACTCTCTTTCAGTGACAATTTGGTTTTTATGGCACTATCAGCATTGTTTAGGCAATGATTATTACATGAAAGTCCTATGATGAATCCAGAAATGGTTGTTAAATATTTAGACGTACCGTATTGAACAGATGCCACCTAATAGTATCTATCTGTTTTACACATTTGCTTTTGCGATTCAAAGTCATAAATTTTTGCCTAAAAGCTCTGGACACCCCTACTCCTATTTTTACTTACCTACTCCAACCCATCTATTGCTCTCTTTTACTGATAGTCTCACTACAATAAACTGTTCCAGGTCTCAGAAAAATAGGCTTTTGATAGTTGAAATAAGAGTAGGAAGTATTAAAACTTAACCGTTCAACGTCCTAAGTACCTACATTCCAATAAAAACTATTTAGCCCTTGGCTTACTTTTAACTGCGCACGTTTTGTTCTTGACATTAATCCACTAGCTAAAGTAATAGGAAGTTAATAAGTACCTACCACGAGAACTTGAATTTGAGTAGAAATTGGTCTACGTACACATACAGCACATGCAGCAGAAGGGCAGCCTTATCTTGTAGTCACAACTAGAGCGCCTTGCCTATGATTATCTATCTAATATTTGATTCACTGTTTAGATAGTCTAAGTAATTAAGAGTTGTGCTTCATGCAATCCTTTTATTTTATTACCACGTTATCAGCGATACCTTTATTAAGATGAGCAAGGCCAGTCATTAGTGAACGAACATCAAAATGTAAGCCACACTATAAATGTTGCGCTTCTTTTGCCGGCCGCATAGTTCTAGAGTATTTTAAGAGTTTAATAATTATGAAGTGTGCAACTAGCTTTGTAGTAATATTGGGTCTTGCAGCAGGTTTAGGAACATTCGGGGCAGAAATTCTTCGTAAGTAGTGAAAAGTTTTTGTTACATACCTACCTAGCATGTATTGTGAAGGCCATAATAGGGTAGGTGCTGATAGGTCTAATAATTACACCTTCAAGACATCTGCTAATAATGGACTGTAGATGGGATGCCGCATCTAAAGATCCTATGTGTGTTCAAACTTACGTACGGAGTTCCAGGATACTTTGGTATCCACAAATCCACAGTACGCGGTTATAGTGGTTGTAATGTGGGTTTGATCGCCGGGTCCAGCAGAATTTTTGGGTTTTTCTGTGGGGAAATTCTCAGTAATCGCCCCTATTAGATAGCAATTATGCCAGAAGGCCTCCTTGGTCTAGTGGTCGCAATTGCTAGTGCTGAGCATGAGGTGCTGGGTTCGACTCCCGAGTCGGTAAATTGTTATTAAATTTTCCGATCTGGAATTACTCAGTAGCAGCCTGCTGGAGTCTGGATTTGTGCTTGGTTGATGGCAATAGGCTCGCCCCCAATTACATGGGACTTAAATTTAACTGGCGAAATGTGGGTGACTTTTACACCTCTGCATAACCTTTCGGGGGAATACAGGCGTGATGATGTGTGTTATACCAAACTGGCAAAATGTTTATGCTATAATACACTTGTGTCTACCCGTTCAGGTAGAAAAGTCATGTGTGATGTTATGGAAGAGTTTATCGTTGAGCACTTTTGTGTCTAAACTTATTTATTATTTTTAATTAACAGCCAAGAACTGTGTCGAGACCCAAATTCTGGACTTGTTAACGACATGGAGGAGTGACGATGTTTATTCACCAATTCCATCGTTAAAAGCGATAAGGATACCATCTGTGGAAGGATTATATGAAGGATTTGGCATAAAGTGAGTACCTACCTAACTACCCAAATTGTAACAGAACTATAACTTTATGAAATAAAAAGTACCACAAACTTTGATTGTAATGGTATAACATTGCTTATCCCATTTTTTTTAAAGCATAGTCTTTACCCCGTATTTATTCAAATGAGAGATCTGAGATGCGATGAGCTTAGGATCTGTCACTATAGCCGAGAAATTCACTTAAAACAAGTAAGGTGTGTCTCAGTGTCTGTACCATTTCACTATTTGAATGTGTGTATTTTTTGTTGTAGAATTACGTACACGACTGGCGACATGCAACTGGCTGGTGTTAATAACTTCACTGTTGAAGAACTGTCTGTATCTGCAAAAGACTTGCAAGCATCTACGACACTCCACTTCCCACTGTTGACGTTAACTGCAGGTACTGTTTATGGTAGCTTTAATTCGTTTTTAATAACTCCTACTTTTAGACTATGAGAGTGAGTGAGGGAAGATAGTGCACTTGTGTCTGCGCACACACTTGTGCTCGTTTTGGAGGCTAACCAGTATCAAGTTATTGATGTCTATGCCTGGCCATCCTGGCGAATCTAACCAAGATTTTTTAACGGACCTCAGACTTTTATAAAAGGTATTGTTCCGTTATTTGTGTACAACTTGTGACGGTGACGAGATAAAACGTAGCGTCTAGCGAATGAAAACTTGTTGTATTTTGTATTGCGATCCAAGGAATCGCCGTAAGACTTTTTCGACTGAGGTACAGTAGGCTGCTCGTCCCTCGTCCACTTTGACCTTAAGCTGGACTACCGTCGAACGGAGTTTCAATAGAATTCGAGGGCAGCTTAAGTATAAGCGCGTCAGTGTTAACAAAACCAGTGGGTTTTGTTAACACTGACGCGTGGCCTACGTTACCTACTTCTGACAGGCAGATCTCCTGACAATGTTATCATCGCACAATTGCTTGGTCCTACTTCTGCTCTAACCTCTAGTACAAACGACATCAATGACGGTTTATCATGTTGTGTTTCTATGAACTCTTTTTTTTCAGAGGGATATAATTTGAAGGGACGTGCGTACGTGATGTATTCTCTAAAAGGGTCAGGATTGATGAAGTAAGTGACACAAAAGTCATCATATATGTACACGGTTTCAAGGATCTATTGGCATGTGATCAAAATCGGAACTAACACCGCCATCTTGTTATAAATGTATTTTTACAAAAATGTGTAAGTAAGTACCAACAGCGACTCACTTTCAAAGTCGTTCGAGGACCAAGAGGTCCTTGTAGAATTGTTGTAGCTGTTTAAGTTGGATGCACTAATGCACCAGGCTGTATATTGGACAAAATGTGATTCAATTCCTAAATTCAAAATATGAATCTTATTTCAACATACAACCTGTCACTGACCCGCAACGCATGATTTTTATTTTTCGCGGACTAACTTGGCTCTTCCACCATTTAACAGCCCGTTTTGAAAATAATGAATTCAAACATTTATGACGTTTTTAATGTTTCAGAGCTACTTTCCAAAACGTTAAACTAACGGTTGGAACAAAGTTAGTTCCGAACGGCACCGCTATACAAATTGATGGCGTTGACCTGAATTTTAGTGTTTCTAGTATCAAGGTAAGACTTGAGCACTGGTGATGGTTCTTCATTCTAGTAAGGGTCACAATAGAAATAAAATATATGCTTTTTGATGTTCTCGGAGTCTTTCTTGGAATGGCCAGAAGTGGCCGTAATCCACGCCTAGTTTTTAACACAATTTATCATCTGCCTAGGCATTTCCCAACTATGTATATTGGGGTCGGCTTCCAGTCTAACCGGATGCATCTGAATACCAGTGTTTTACGTGGAGCGAATGCCTATCTAACCTCCACAAACCCAGTAACTGGGTATTGGGTAGGTAATACGATACCCCTGGGTGTTACCCAACCAAAGTCTGCCAACCAGTCTCAACTGGTTGGCAGACTTTCGGGCTTCTGACTACCCGTAACGACTGTCAAAGATCCGTGAATTACAGCCGGGACCAGCGGCTTAACGTGCTTTCTGAAGCACAGAAGGGCCTTGGTAGGTAAAGATGGTCACCCATCCACGGACCAACAGCAAGCGTAGCTTAATCTGATCGATGGACCCGTGCGGCTGTAATTACTAAGCCAGAAGCCCTAACCCTAATTTTTAACACATATTTATATGGTATATACCACTGCGTCTTATTACCGGTAGGTGCCCGGTAGTAAGACGCAGTGGTATAGGAAGTTAAACAAAGCGAAGCAAAATCTATTGCGTGTCGTGCGTGCGTTGGGCTCGCGGTGGGCCTGTTGACGCGGTTGTTACACGCATGACTTTTAAAGAAACACGAACTCAGCTAAGAAGGCATTTAAGTAACTTATTGAGTATTCAATCAAAACGTTTCATGCAACGATAAGGAACGTCATACCAACACCAATCAATAGGTATACTCGTAAAACCAACAAAACCAAATGAGACCAAAAAGTCATCAGGATTTACGATTTAGGATATACCGATGTACACTAATAGTTTATACTGAATTTCATGGCTCATCATAATACAAACGGTTTTGTGTGGGTGATCACAATATTTGTTAAGTAGACCACAAATCATAAATAGGTAGGTGCCTACTCAGAATGACGGTGGAAATAGTGTAGTCCATTCTGTTATCTGACAATCATATGTACAACACTATTAATTTTTTTCAGGTTGACTTAGCAGGCAGTTCGTGGCCAATCAACAAAGTACTGAATAGTAGCGCTATGAAGATTGTTGAGAACCATCGGAGCGAGTTGGTGACGGCAGCTAAAGACATGCTGAAGCAAGTTATCAATGACTATCTGGCTACGACGACGTCTACGCAGGTGTTGGACATCGTTGGCAAAGATTATTGTACCTCCTCACTCCCGCCCATTCCTGTCTATTCGTAATTTTAGGAACCGTGTCAAATTCTTTTTGGTTTGTCACCGAGGAGGGAGATATTCATAAGGTTCACTTGAAGTTGAAGTTTCGGAGGTAATAAATTAATAATAAACAAATAAATTGTCGCCTTTATGTAGGGTCTAAAGGCGACAAGAATTGCTTTTTTGTTGTAAAATTTATTGTGTTTTACTGTGATGTGTGATAATAAACTTATACACGATTAATGACTATTAATTCTTTCGGCACCTTGGAAACTGGTGATACCTTCGAGATCAGGTAATTTGTAACTGTTTTCGGGTCCACCTTGAGCAGCTCTTTATTGATTTCGTTGACCACCACTTTGAGAACAGCATCCATTATGTCTTCTAAGGAGTTATTGAATAATTCCGACAGTACGTACCTTACTTCCTCCAAACCTTGAGCCACTTTTAACTCGAACTAAAAAAATACACTTATAAGTATGCCACATCATGAGATCACTCTATTAGAAGAAGTCTAGCGGTATACCTGACCGGCGTGCAGGAATTAATTCGAAGTACAGTGTTCTGCCAGGGTTCAAACCCGCAACTCGTCGGTATGTCATACATGGCCGTTAATGGCCGTTACCACAGGTCCGATGAACCACATTTTTATTACCTATTTTACTAGTTTACATGAAGGGCTTACTAGTTTACATAAAAGGACATTTTTAATGACTCAACAATTAGGTCCTTTTATTATACAAGGTGTAATTTTAATCACCGTTAACCTCATTAGGGCTTATTGTAGGTACTCATCATTATGAACAACTTTTACTATGGGCCCAAACCTGGAATCGAGAAAATAAAATCAGCTGTTCCATACATTTATATTCGCATAATTCGTCAAAATGTAAGGAACAGCTGAGTACAATGACCCCTTATGAGGTTAACAGTGATTAAAATTACACCCTGTATACATATAGCTCTAGCAAGATGTTTAGAAAGAAAAAATACTAAACAACCGTAAATCACTTTTGACCATATGATTCATTGGGCACGCCGCGATTGCGGCGGTAAGTCCCCTCTTTGAGGAGTGGCTTGAGAGGCGGCATGGCGTCCTCACCTTCCGCCTGACACAGGTCCTCACCGGACATGGCTGTTTCGGGAGGTTCCTGTTTCGGATAGGGCGGGAGGAAACGCCCGGGTGTTTCCATTGCGAAGATCGCCCAGAGGACACGGTGGAGCATACGGTGGAGGTCTGCCCAGCTTGGGCGGAGCAACGCCGTGTCCTCGTGGAGGTGATCGGCGGCGGCGATCTCTCGCGTCCGACCATGGTCCAGGCCATGGTACGGAGCGAGAGGGCATGGCTGGCAGTCGCCTCCTTCAGCGAAGCAGTTATGCTCGCTAAGAGGGAGGCGGCGCACGTGAGGGAGATGCAGTACATGCGCCCGCACAGCCGTGGCCTTCGCAGGAGACGCCCTGGGCGTCGGGAATCCCAGGCTGATTCCCGGCCACCGTAGGCACGGGCTTGCGGACGGCGAGTAATGGGTAGCTCGCTGTCCGGTAAGGACCAAGCCCGGGTCGACGGCGCGTTGTGTTCCACGCGCGCCTCAAAGAGATGTCAGCAGCAACAGAGGGGCCCGCAAGGGCCGATGCCTGCCGGGGGTGCGGGTTGTTCGAAAGAGATACCGCCGCCCCTGGCACACAGGCAACTGAGGGAACACGGGTGGGTTTTAGTCAGTAAAAGTCTGACACGCCCTCCCGCTCCACCCAGAGCGGGAGAAGTTATTTGATGATTTCCCACCCAGAAAAAAAAAAAAAAAAAAACCATATGATTCATCGGATCGGGCAGTTGCTCAACCTCACGCATGCAGACTTACTTTGTACCTACATGAGTTATAAATCTATTCAATTATATAAAGTCGTTTTTCCTGTCTATTTGAATATATTTTTTTTTTGTATTTTGATCAGCATCATCCATCAATATATTTCGAGAGCTTTTAAAACCTTTGGTTATAATAATAAAGAAATTCGATGTTTTGAAAGTCTTAAAGACGGTGCGAAGAAAGGCGGGTAAAAATATTTTTTCAGTATTACCACTACTTCCCTGGCGTTGATGTTTACTTCAGCCTTGTCTATGAACAAATCTGGGTTGGTGAATATTCCTTTAATGTTATAGCGCGCAGAAGCAAGAATTTCCAGATCCAATAAACTGACACTAAATATAAAAGTTAAGCAGATTAAGCAAATTTCGGCACAGCAAAGCAATTAATTAGTAAAGAAGCTGACGTAGCACGGGCATTTAATGAGTTTTTCCCAATATACCTGTAACTACGACTCGCTCCTTAAATTCGTCCCCGTCTAAAGCTGAAACCTTTTGCATAGTAGTGTGCCTAAATGTAGTGACCTATTCAGTTTCGAACATGTAACGCCTCGTGATGTAGCTTTAATGTCAGACTTAAGTCTAAAAACACTGGTGATTTCTGGGGCATTTCCAGTTAACTTTTAAGTAATATAATCGTAGCCCCCTATCTAGCTGTCACTCTTAATAAATGTGTTGATTCAGAAACTTTTCCTGACCTCATGCAGAGTAATAAAGTCATACCATTATTTAAATCAGGTAATAAAAATGATGTTCGTAATTTCAGGCCTATTTCTATCTTACCTGCATTTAGTAAAATATTTGAAAAGTTTATACTCAAGCAGTTGCTAAGACATTTTAATTCAAATAGCCTCCTTCATAATGAGCAATATGGCTTTACAAAAGGTCGTTCGACTACAGATGCGGGTGTTGCTCAGTTGAAACACATATTTAAAGCATGGGAGAACTCACAAAATGCTATTGGAGTTTTCTGTGATCTCTCCAAAGCCTTTGATTGCGTGCACCATGAAACGCTTTTGCGTAAACTACGTTATTACGGTGTCCATAACGAAGCTTTAAAAGTAATAAATTCTCATTTACAAAATAGGTTCCAATGTGTAGAAATTAATGGTGAAAAATCTTCGAGGCTGCCAGTTCAGTTAGGTGTGCCTCAAAGCTCGGCCCATTCTTATTTTTAGTGTATATCAATGACTTACCATTCCATTTAAAGGGTATTTGTGATGTTGTACTGTTTGCAGATGATAAGTCTCTTATTTTTAAAGTAGACCGGAATAGACAAGATTTTGACGACGTAAACATTGCTCTTTCAATGGTTACGGACTGGTTTATGGCAAATAACCTAGTTTTCAATGCCAAGAAAACAAAATGTGTAAAGTTCGCCTTACCGAATGTTACAAATCTAGGTCCCAACATCGTCTTAGATAAAGAGGGGCTTGAAACCGTAGATTCAGCAATTTTTCTGGGCATAACAGTAGATGCAAAACTTCAGTGGGGATCACACATATCAAGCCTAGCGGAGAGGCTCAGTTCAGCCGCCTACGCCGTCAGGAAAGTAAGACAATACACTAACGTCGATACAGCTCGGTTAGTCTACTTTAGTTATTTTCACAGCGTTATGTCCTACGGTATTCTGCTGTGGGGCAAAGCTGCTGATATTCAAAATATTTTTGTCCTTCAAAAACGTACTGTTCGTGCAATTACCAGCTAGGTGCCAGAGTTTCGTTGAGGGACTTTTTTAAAGATGTTGGTATTCACACGGTGGCATCAAAATCAAAAAATCTAAATCAAAATATTTTATTTCACATAAACCTGCAAGGGCACTTATGAAACGTCAGAAGCTAGGTGCATCACAATTCATATTCGCCAACATCTTACATTAGGCAAAATATACACTTGCACACTAAAACAGTGATATTCACACCGTTAACACAAGAAATAAGGACAAACTACGTGCCCGTTCACCGGCTTCATAAGGTTCATAACTCATTTGTTGGGCTTGGTATAACTTTTTATAACAAGCTTCCCTCTTCTTTGCTAGATTTGCCTTTTAATGCGTGTAATGCTCAAGTAAAATCTATCCTTTGTTTAAAGGCTTACTTCTCCAGAATTGGCGTATCTAGTGACTGGTTGGGTTCAAATAATTATTTTATTATTTTTTATTGCCTGTCTTCGTATTTTTATTTTTTATTAATACCTATTATGTCATTAGTTATTGACTTGATCAACTCATAACATTTTTTAAATGTTGAGTTGTTTTATGGCATTATATTGGCATGGCTAGCTGACATTTTGCCTAATTATATAATTATTGTTCTGTGTTTCGTAATGTTTATTACTTTGCCTATATATGTATAGAATCAAGTCTATCCGACTAAACAGACAGCTGTGCTGCTGGGGAGTTTGTTGCGCCACTGCTTCCTAGCTAAAGCACTAGGAAGTGGTGAAGGGTGGGCGTTTTGGGGGACTGTCTTATGTATTTTGACGTTCGACAGTGCTGAATAAGTGCTGATTCTCAGCCTAATTTGAATAAATGACTTTTGATTTTGATTTTTTTTAATTTTCAGAACCAAATAATCCACAAACTGTTACACAATTGCACAAAACGTATGCTTTCATCGTGGAGACGGTCAAGGATGGGGACTCCCTGCAGTCCTTATTTCCCGATATCCAGGAAATCTTCAACAGTGGTGGACTAAGGCTGTCGCAGGGCGGCAAATTAAATGAGCCCGCCCCCGATCTTCTCAGTTTATGTGGGTCTTTCTAGTAATTTTTTTCAAAATTAATAAAGATACCTATTATAGTACAAGTAGGTAGGTATTAAGTACGTAATTATAATATACGTGTGTAATATTCGTGTATGTACGTAATTATATATGTACCTACATCATGGGATTCATCCCATGATGTAGGAGTATGTAAACTGAGAATAAAATGAAAAATGTTGCTTAGAGCAAGCGAAGCGAGCTCGAACATGCGAATGCTTTTTGAAGCATTCGCATGTTCGAGCTCGCTTCGCCAAAACCAAGGTCAAAACCTTTTTACACGCTTTATATTAGCTTCACTTGTATGTTTGTTTGTATGTAAACGAATCCTATGGACGCTATTTTGACCCACTTTAAAAACCAAACTTAAAAGTAGAAAATAATTTAATTCTATTAAAAAGCGTGGGGTGCTTGATATTAATTGATTATAAAAATACCTCAAAAAGCACCCCACGCTTTTTAATAGAATTAAATCATTTTCTACTTTTTAGTTTGGTTTTTAAACCGTGTTTTTTTAGTTTTTTAAAACTATTATTTATTTCATTAAAAACTAGGTACTTCTCAAGATTTGGGGGCCCGGGGCTCCGGCCCCCTGCTCACCCTTAGTCCGCCATTGCTCTTCAAGTCTCGATGAATAGGGTAGGTAATATTTGGCAAGTATGCATATCGTCGGGAATATCATCATTACCTGATGAGATAGGTGTGCAGATAATTAAAAAAATACCGGGAGACTATGTCATACCCAACTACTCACCTCAAACTAATGTTAGTATGGAATTCTTTATCTCCAAAATTTTCGTCCAATTCTATTTGCACGTTGTCAAAATTTACTGAAATACTGGAACGTTATTTTAAACTATTTCGGCAAACCTTATCACCTTAAACGTATGTTATCTTACCATCTACTCGAAGTACTGGTATGGTGGCGTTACACATCACTCTGTTTGAAGCCATGCGCCATTGGAGACCATTCAATTGTACTCCCTTCATTCCAGTCATGGCAATTTTCGTTAAGTTTATTGGATGGCTGAAATAAATAATGACATACTGAAAAAGTATTATAGGTATATTTTTTTTAAATATTTTTAAAACTTCGCACAGGACGTTGCTGCTAGATTGATCCCTGCTAGAGTCTTAGGTCCGTATTACAGAACGATTCTCAAGTACAGTTTGATCTTCAATCAGTTGATCACAGTTTAAGTATAGAATCAATACTTGAGCATCGTTCTTATTCCAGAACGGCAATCAATCTATACTCAGCTAAATCGAGACTCAAATCAAGCCTCAAACAGAGATGTGTGTTGTCCGTGGTATTTATTGTCTATGCATTAGCCTGTTTTCGTTCACGATTTATTAAATTTACCAAGTTTGTTCTGTCTCTTCAGTGGATCAGGAATATAAAATATACAATATGTACCCAATTATTTAGGAAATCAGCGTTATTTTTCCGGTACCGAATATTGTAATGCAATGCCCCATTTAATGAAGTAAATTATGGTCATTTTGTTTGCAAAATGTTTAGCTAAGACTTGTAAATATGTCCATAAATAGGTCTGCTGTTTAAGAGGTTAGTATGTCAATTAAATGCACCGCTACTAAAATAAATACCAGCAGTTTGTTTATCGTTTATTTGTTTTGCTGATTTAATTTAATTTTCTCATTTAGAAATGGCACGACGAAAGAAAAATTTAATACATTGGAAAAAAACCTGATTCAAAAAATTCTGAAAGATTTAAAACACGTGATCGTTGAATAAATTATTGTAATGATCTACTTCTTCAAGTTTATCCATTTCGATAGCTCTAAATCAATACAACAATATTTTTAAAACTCGATAACGAAACAGAAATTGACATAATAATGTAAAAATCTACGCTCAAGCGCGGTCTCGACCACACTTGGGTGATTACAGATCCAATCGCTGCTTGGGTTCGATTCACGAACTGAGTAACGATCTAAAATAAAGCCAAACTCAGCTAAACTATGATCAATGAATCTATGCTTGAGGAACGTTCTAAAATTAAAACCAGACTCAAAACTAGTTTTAAACAGAGATCAGTGCTTGAGTTTTTTTCTGTAATACGGACCTTAATGGCAAAATTACCCTTGTGGGCCCACGAGCAGACCAAAGCCATGTAGAGTTAAGTGTTAACGGAGCAGATTGAACTTCAGAAATTCTACGATACGGTTTGAGTTACTTACGGTAACTTAACTCCGGGTAAAACAACGTTTTCGATTGGTCCATACATCGCCTTGTACAGAAAAGCGCGTTTCGGAATTTGTCTATTCACCATCTTCTGAGCTACGAGTGACGCATGTTTATCAACCAGATCCAAGGTTTCCGTTAATGGAACAGATTCTGGAAGGCCTTTTCCAAGCTTTGCATGTAGGTGTATATAGTTAAGTTTCTGGCTTACTGTTGGTTATTAAGTAGTCGTTTATCTCTGTATCCTATTTCATGTATTACACTAATAGGTAGTAGATTATGAGGGGATAAAGCAGGGTCTGAAGTCTTAAGTTAAATCCCGACTTCCTGAGCGTAACGACGGATTCCAGTGCTCCCGAGCGCAGGGCGGGAGCTCTGACTTAACTCCTGAGCGAAGCGAAGTAGTTAATATTAGAATCCTACATAAGTATAGCGGGGCATTCAAGCTCGCGTAAGACTAAGACACCTATATCCCCAAGGAGAACACTCAACTTTTAGCACCTAAGTACTACGAGGTAATAAAAACCAATTTGATATAAAGAATTCAGGGGCTGGTCACTTCTAGAAGTGGATCTGGCTCCTAAAATGATACTTTCGCCCTCTAAGATGATAATAATTTACGGCCTGTGGCTTGTATCGAGCATAGAGTGCTGACCAACACAATAAGAAAAGAAAACATCTTGGCACCACACAACTGCCTGGTACCCATTTCGAACAATAAAACATTCGTTCAGTCGTGTATTATTGATTTTAATATAACACGAATCTAATATTACTTGATGTAGGTAGGTAAAGTTATCCATCATAGTACCTACCTACATATTACCCATTATGCGTAGTACCTACATATTACCGAATAGTTCAGCAGAAAATAAGTTAGGTACATGCCTAATGTAAATTGGTTTATATACAGGCGCGTAAGTGGATGCTTTTAAAGAGCCTTCTTTCTTAGTCAATGTTACAGTCGAAGAACTTATTTGGTATTGGTACACTAAAGACAGGTAAATTGCAACTAATTTTGAGACTGAGAAGTAAATACTTTTATAACACATTTGCTCGTAAAGGGTCTCTTATTACACCGATTTCAGTATCGTAATGTATGTCATTACGCACTTGTGCGTTATGGTAATGTAAAACGCACGGTTTATTTAGATGCTCCGTCTAAAACGGTACTTTTTTAAATCTTAGCAAAGAGTTTTTATGTCAGAAAAGTGTTCAACATTTTATGAATAAAATTAACTTTGAGAGATAAAATATAAAAAAATAAACATTTAATTCTTTAATTTAATTAGTTTTGACAATAAATTTCAACCATTTATTTGTAACAAAAACAAAAAAATAATAATTAACTTTATTAGTTATACTAGCTGTTTTTGTGCTTTTGCCTTAAAAAAAGCGCTGATGCGCGCGCATCGCTAATTTGTGAACAAGTAATGATCAATTTTACAAATTGTTCAAATTTTTCTAACTGCTTTAACAAGTGATTAAAGATTTACTCGTTTAAGAAAGTCCGACTTTTATTTATTTCCTCGCAAATATGTTATAAAACGTCGTATGACATACGTGCGCTTTGAAAATTACCGCACTTACATCATAATGTACAATTACAGTATTCTCTTGCATGTATGCCAGCAGCTTAAATCAAAACTAACATTGGCAGTGTAGTGGGAAGATGAATATTTATGACTGTGTGTGTAACATAGCTTGTTTGACTATAAGAATCAAATGTCATTTATTCAAACTAGGCTGAGAGTCAGCACTTATTGAACGTCAAAATTACATAAGACAGTCCCCCAAAACGCCCGCCCTTCACCACTTCCTAGTGCTTTAGCTGGGAAGAAGAAATGGCGCAACAAACTCCCCAGCAGCACAGCTGTCTGTTGAGTTGGAAGAACTTGATTCTACAGAGTAATAGGTAAGTAATTAAGATTCAACAATACATGAAAAATCATTCATAAAATTTTAAAAGAAATGGTTTATACAGTCAAGTAAAATAAACAATGATATGAAGTAATTCATATGACCTGTCAGTAGGTAAGCTAATTCTGGTGAAAGAACACAAACGTTGTCTTGAGTTAATCACAGCGACCAACAATTTTTATCGTTAAAGTAGTCGTTGATATAATAGTATACCTTAGAACAGAGATTTGATATAATTTTCTGCAGCACAGACACAATATTGTATATACGCACGAAGGTAGTCGCACGTTCTGCGTGTATATAATATTGTTTCTGTGCACACACTGAAAGGTGCTACTCTCCCCACCGTAATAGTTAGAAAGAGATAGACGTATAAATTACCGGTATAAGAATTGTTACTTTTACCGATACTTATACTGGTAATTAGATAACGTTAACTAACTTTGGGTATCGGTATTAATATGGTTACTTTTTTATCGTTAACATAACGGTAATTGGTAAAGTTATAGAAAAAAGTACCGGTAATTTGGTCCCTGATAAAAAAATAATCATCAGTACATAAAATACATTTGATTTGTGTTTTGAAAAGTATTTTTTGTTAGTTAAAACCGTATCGATAATTAGAATAATATGACGGCGAGCGGCGCTGGACCGCAGGCGCCGGTGGCTTCGGTGGCACCAGGAAATGAATCATGGTATCTGCTGGAAACTGCGCAAGCTGCTCATTGACCGGCCTTACTGCTGCTCTGGATACAGACTTAACGATGTCGCCCACAGGTTTGTTCATAAATTCAACCAATGTCATCTTGAACGCCACTAGTTCTTCAACTAGTTTAAATTGAACCTGTAACATGAAAAAACCTTACTACAATGAATCATTTTATTGCTTACTGCACCTATTGCCATGCTAACCTTTTGGTTTAAGTAAAAGTCTTCAGGTTTCCAACTATAACCAGAGGTCGGAGTAGGTAGATTGAGGATAATATGGATATGCCTCCAAAATACCGGAACTTCATATTTATTGTGATATTTGTTCGGGAATTTTAGCACGAATTTGTGTTTAAGGTGAAAAACGTATTAATAATATCAATCTACGCATGTGGGTGAACTTGGCAGATCATTTCTCAGCAGAGCAAAATATAATGTGAGTTCTATTCGCATGCGGATGAGTTCTGGAGTTCCTTATACTTAAAAAATATAGTTCAGGCGTTTTTGCCTGAAAAAAGGTCGAATGAAAATATGCTCTGCTAACTTCCGGTAGCAGATCATTTTTTCCAAAATTACAATTTTAAAACTGATTTAGGCACACAGTGGTGGGTTCTATAGTTCCTAATACTTTTCCGGAATAGTTCTGCCGACCTAAGTCATGAAATAAATAAAAAAGAAAATGTTACCCGCTACAAGGAAAATAAAATCATTTTGTTAAAAGAGGCGCCTGGTAAATGTGTTGCTTTTCGTAGATTCTATGGACTAAGTTTAGTAGCCGTCAAGACCCCCAGGAACAGAAAAAAAACAAAATAAACGCAGTTGTCTCTAAAAGATATCAGCAGAGCCTTATGAAAAAGTTAGATAGCAAGAAATCTCAATTTCATTGAGTGATACCAATACCAACTTATGGTATGATAAAAAAAACAATTGACTACAACTGAGGATGTAACCCTCCACATTTCATATTGCAACTATAAATGAACTATACTAAAATGGCATAAGTAACCCAGAACTCTGACTCAGGTATCAGCGGAGCATGGGTAAAGATTTAAGACGGAAAACCTTAGGAATTTAATCAGTGGTATAGAAAGATGTATCAAAAAAAAAATTGCGTAGCTCTCAGGAGCAAGAACTCAACGGTTTCTTATGCAACATTAAAATAACTACCCAAAAACATGGACAGGAATCCCAGAACTTCGACTCAGGTATCAGCAGAGCATGGGTAAAGATTTAAGACAGAAAACCTCAGGAATTTAATCAGTGGTATAGAAAGATGTATCAAAAAAAAAATTGCGTATCGCTCAGGAGCAAGAACTCAACGGTTTCTTATGCAACATTAAAATATCTATTAAAACACATGAAAACGAATCCCAGAACGCCGACTCAGGTATCAGCAGAGCATGGGTAAAGATTTAAGACAGAAAACCTCAGGAATTTAATCAGTGGTATAGAAAGATGTATCAAAAAAAATATTCAGTTGCACTCAGGAGCAAGAACTTAACGGTTTCTTATAAAAAATTAATA
Organism: Polymixis lichenea; assembly: GCA_949091785.1. Taxonomy (NCBI): domain Eukaryota; kingdom Metazoa; phylum Arthropoda; class Insecta; order Lepidoptera; family Noctuidae; genus Polymixis; species Polymixis lichenea. The sequence continues at coordinate 11,973,695 of OX420933.1, read as the reverse complement.
TATCTATCCGAAAACATGCAATTAAATCCCGGAACTTCCACTCAGGTATCAGCAGAGCATGGGTAAAAGTTTAAGACAGAAAACCTCAGGAATTTAATCAGTGGTATAGAAAGATGTACCAAAAAAAATATTCAATTGCACTCAGGAGCAAGAACTCAACGGTTTCTTATGCAACATTAAAATATCTACTAAAACACATGCAAACGAATCCCAGAACGCCGACTCAGGTATCAGCAGAGCATGGGTAAAGATTTAAGACAGAAAACCTCAGGAATTTAATCAGTGGTATAGAAAGATGTATCAAAAAAAATATTCAGTTGCACTCAGGAGCAAGAACTTAACGGTTTCTTATAAAAAATTAATATATCTATCCGAAAACATGCAATTAAATCCCGGAACTTCCACTCAGGTATCAGCAGAGCATGGGTAAAGGTTTAAGACAGAAAACCTCAGGAATTTAATCAGTGGTATAGAAAGATGTACCAAAAAAAATATTCAATTGCACTCAGGAGCAAGAACTCAACGGTTTCTTATGCAACATTAAAATATCTACTAAAACACATGCAAACGAATCCCAGAACGCCGACTCAGGTATCAGCAGAGCATGGGTAAAGATTTAAGACAGAAAACCACAGGAATTTAATCAGTGGTATAGAAAGATGTATCAAAAAAAATATTCAGTTGCACTCAGGAGCAAGAACTCAACGGTTTCTTATAAAAAATTAATATGTCTATCCGAAAACATGCAATTAAATCCCGGAACTTCCACTCAGGTATCAGCAGAGCATGAGTAAAGGTTTAAGACAGAAAAACGCACGATTTCAATCAGTGGTTATGAAAGATGGCTCAAAAAAAATTTGAGTAGCACTCAGGAGCGGGAACTCCACAGTTTCTTATGCAACAGTAAAATACCTATCTAAAAACATGCACAGGAATCCCAGAACTCTGACTCAGGTATCAGCAGAGCATGGGTAAACATTTAAGACGGAAAACCTCAGGAATTTAATCAGTGGTATAGAAAGATGTATAAAAAAAAAATTGAGAAGCACTCAGGAGCAAGAACTCAACGGTTTCTTATGCAACATTAAAATAACTATCCAAAAACATGCACAGGAATCCCAGAACTTCGACTCAGTTATTTTTTGAGCCATCTTTCATAACCACTGATTGAAATCGTGCGTTTTTGTGTCTTAAACTTTTACCCATGCTCTGCTGATACCTGAGTGGAAGTTTTGGGATTTAATTGCATGTTTTCGGATAGATATATTAATGTTTCATAAGAAACCGTTGAGTTCTTGCTCTTGAGTGCAACTGAATATTTTTTTTGATACATCTTTCTATACCACTGATTAAATTCCTGAGGTTTTCTGTCTTAAATCTTTACTCATGCTCTGCTGATACCTGAGTCGGCGTTCTGGGATTCGTTTGCATGTGTTTTAATAGATATTTTAATGTTGCATAAGAAACCGTTGAGTTCTTGCTCCTGAGTGCTACGCAATTTTTTTTTTGATACATCTTTCTATACCACTGATTAAATTCCTGAGGTTTTCTGTCTTAAATGTTTACCCATGCTCTGCTGATACCTGAGTCAGAGTTCTGGGATTCGTGTGCATGTTCTTGGATAGTCATTTTAGTGGTGCATAAGAAACTGTGGAGTTCCCGCTCCTGAGTGTTACTCAAATTTTTTTGATCCATCTTTCATAACCGCTGATTGAAATCGTGCGTTTTTCTGTCTTAAACCTTTACCCATGCTCTGCTGATACCTGAGTGGAAGTTCCGGGATTTAATTGCATGTTTTCGGATAGATATAATAATGTTTCATAAGAAACCGTTGAGTTCTTGCTCCTGAGTGCAACTGAATATTTTTTTTGATACATCTTTCTATACCACTGATTAAATTCCTGAGGTTTTCTGTCTTAAATGTTTACCCATGCTCTGCTGATACCTGAGTCAGAGTTCTGGCATTCCCGTGCATGGTTTTGGATAGGTATTTTACTGTTGCATAAGAAACTGTGGAGTTCCCGCTCCTGAGTGTTACTCAAATTTTTTTTGAGCCATCTTTCATAACCGCTGATTGAAATCGTGCGTTTTTCTGTCTTAAACTTTTACCCATGCTCTGCTGATACCTGAGTGGAAGTTCCGGGATTTAATTGCATGTTTTCGGATAGATATATTAATGTTTCATAAGAAACCGTTGAGTTCTTGCTCCTGAGTGCAACTGAATATTTTTTTTGATACATCTTTCTATACCACTGATTAAATTCCTGAGGTTTTCTGTCTTAAATCTTTACCCATGCTCTGCTGATACCTGAGTCGAAGTTCTGGGATTCCTGTGCATGTTTTTGGATAGTTATTTTAATGTTGCATAAGAAACCGTTGAGTTCTTGCTCCTGAGTGCTTCTCAATTTTTTTTTTGATACATCTTTCTATACCACTGATTAAATTCCTGAGGTTTTCTGTCTTAAATGTTTACCCATGCTCTGCTGATACCTGAGTCAGAGTTCTGGGATTCGTGTGCATGTTTTTGGATAGTCATTTTAGTGGTGCATAAGAAACTGTGGAGTTCCCGCTCCTGAGTGTTACTCAAATTTTTTTGATCCATCTTTCATAACCGCTGATTGAAATCGTGCGTTTTTCTGTCTTAAACCTTTACCCATGCTCTGCTGATACCTGAGTGGAAGTTCCGGGATTTAATTGCATGTTTTCGGATAGATATATTAATGTTTCATAAGAAACCGTTGAGTTCTTGCTCCTGAGTGCAACTGAATATTTTTTTTGATACATCTTTCTATACCACTGATTAAATTCCTGAGGTTTTCTGTCTTAAATCTTTACCCATGCTCTGCTGATACCTGAGTCGGCGTTCTGGGATTCGTTTGCATGTGTTTTAATAGATATTTTAATGTTGCATAAGAAACCGTTGAGTTCTTGCTCCTGAGCGCTACGCAATTTTTTTTTTGATACATCTTTCTATATCACTGATTAAATTCCTGAGGTTTTCTGTCTTAAATCTTTACCCATGCTCTGCTGATACCTGAGTCGAAGTTCTGGGATTCCTGTGCATGTTTTTGGGTAGTTATTTTAATGTTGCATAAGAAACCGTTGAGTTCTTGCTCCTGAGTGCTACGCAATTTTTTTTTTGATACATCTTTCTATATCACTGATTAAATTCCTGAGGTTTTCCGTCTTAAATCTTTACCCATGCTCCGCTGATACCTGAGTCAGAGTTCTGGGTTACTTATGCCATTTTAGTATAGTTCATTTATAGTTGCAATATGAAATGTGGAGGGTTACATCCTCAGTTGTAGTCAATTGTTTTTTTTATCATACCAACTTAATTACTCAATGAAATTGAGATTTCTTGCTATCTAACTTTTTCATAAGGCTCTGCTGATATCTTTTAGAGACAACTGCGTTTATTTTGTTTTTTTCTGTTCCTGGGGGTCTTGACGGCTACTAAACTTAGTCCATAGAATCTACGAAAAGCTACACATTTACCATCTTTTAACAAAATGATTTTATTTTCCTTGTAGCGGGTAACATTTTCTTTTTTATTTATTTCATGACTTAGGTCGGCAGAACTATTCCGGAAAAGTATTAGGAACTATAGAACCCACCACTGTGTGCCTAAATCAGTTTTAAAATTGTAATTTTGGAAAAAATGATCTGCTACCGGAAGTTAGCAGAGCATATTTTCATTCGACCTTTTTTCAGGCAAAAACGCCTGAACTATATTTTTTAAGTATAAGGAACTCCAGAACTCATCCGCATGCGAATAGAACTCACATTATATTTTGCTCTGCTGAGAAATGATCTGCCAAGTTCACCCACATAATCTACGCTACCAGTGTTAGCTAATGGTGAAAGAAATCAGTATTTTATTTTATTCCATAATTCCAATTCCGGAACTTTTTCCGGTACTTCCCGCACATTATGGATAAAATGGCATGTCCCTATTATAATATCTTGACGCAAGTATATAAAATCAATCTACCTACTCCGACCTCTGCTAATAACTCGTGCTGCCGTGGAGGTTCCGTGTGGTGCCGGACGTAAAGAATAGCACCATCCCATTTCTTTCCGTGGGTGTCGTAGAAGGCGACTAAGGGACTTATTACAGAATGGGGAAAAGCGTTCTCTATGCATTTTACCACCATACTACGATCGCCAACCCGCCAAGCTTGGCGATTATAGCAAAACCCCCCTTTTGGGGGAGGCCTATGTCCAGCAGTGGACGTCTATCGGCTGAAATGATGATGATGATGAGTCGTGCTGTAGTTGACGATGACGATGACGAACACTGGACAAGGCAAGGATCCCGACTTATATACTTACTTTTCCACATTATCCTGCGATTCAGGCTACGGCAAAGTATGTAGGTACGCAAGCAAATTCAAGCATAATTAAACTTCACTTTTCAAAACTTTGAAGCCAAGTAAACCATCACCGCTTTTACTGTGAAAACTATTTACCATAATGTTGTTAATGTCGATTTTAATATCAGCGTCCGTTATTTGTAACACTATCGATGTGAAGGTAATTGCAGCTTTTGGATATCAAGTGTTCCTGCAATTTTGACGTCATCTGAAAATGTGCTGTGGGAAAATGTATGCCGGTCATGTAATTGCAAATAGTTTAAAAGCGAAGAGAAACAACCAACATCTTAAGAAACTCTCGATTAACTTGATGGCGCCAAATTCAGGCACTCTTGGACCCGGCACGCAATGTTAGGAAGATCTTCATCCTGGATCCCTCACTACTTCACCTAGTTCTTACCACCTCGCTGCGGGCGGAGTCCTATTTATTTATAGGTACGTAGGTCTTATAATTGTCGAAAGTGCTCACCTTAAGTTACCAACAATAGCAAAGTCGGTATCATCTATCATTCCATTCACGAAAACGGTACCTGGAATAATAACACAATATACGTTAATCTACTATAGATGAACTAAAAACGTGGTAGTGTCGCTAACGTTTTGAATTATCCCACTGAGAAAGGCTTTCAAGGACATAGATACAAAATCAATAAAGAGGAACGTGTATTAAGAAAAACACCTATGTTTTAAAGCATTGCTCAGTAAATACTTACTTAGCTGTGAATTTTGGTAGAAAAATTGTTAAGGCATATAACAGACAAGATACTTTTAGCATCGGCGAGCAGCAATTTATAGTAATAAAGAGGTATGAGGAACAGGGTGTAAAGTTCACTCATACTCTATAGTAAAGGAGGATCCTCCGACCAGACGGGTGTTGTGTCTGGTGGGCAACTGCCCGACGATTGATGTCGGGATCTTTTATACTTATATGTAGATCGCTCGGTAAACTCTGCTTGCGCGATGTAGTTGATGTAGTTGCGGTGTGACGTCAAGTCTTGAGTAGTTCGCATATGGCACTGTAGATGGCGCCACTTTACTTGTTGTGTTTTTCCACATTTGTTGATTTGAAGTTTCGTATGTGGGGTATTGTAGATGTCCGCCACAGTATCTCCGATCTTCAATGCTAATAGTATCATTCTCGTAATTAAAAACGTTCAGATCTAGTCGCAGTCTCATCTAGGCGACACTCAAATGTCATAAACTTGCCAAAAATATCGAAACTCGAAGTATTTTTGATAGATTGAGACTGCGAACGTGCTTAAAATTACGAGAATTGCCCTCTGGTGTAAACGTGGTAACGCGGTGGTAACGTTACTTACTACTTACCCCCGGCAGACAAGTAAGGAATGCTGGCGTTAAAGTCAACCCTTGAGTTAGTCATGCGAACAACTAGATTATGCAGAGTAGTGTGCCGGAAACCTTTCAACACGAAATTGTATAAAACTAGGTGAATCTGAAATTATAAATCATAATCCAGAATAATTATAAAAAGGACTTAAAATATTACAGTAGAATCTCACTAATCCGGCACTATTAAAAACAAGAGGGTGCCGGATTATTGGAATGTTCGGATTACTGGATTGCATAGAAAAATTCATAATAAATAAAATAAAGTATTTCATAAAGCGAATACATATGACATATTTGTGTTCATGTTCTACACTTATAACTATAACATATCTTACAATTAACTACAATTAGTACCTAGTACTAGACGACGCGCATACGCGGTGCGTGGCGTAGGCAGGGGCGAGGGAGGCGCGGCCGGAGGGTGCCGGATTATTGGACGTATCGATCTATTGAAGTGCCGGATTAGTGAGATTCTACTGTATATCAATAGGCGTATATTTTTTTGCTGGCTATGATAGGTATGTTAATTTAAACTAAAAATCCATTAGCTGATCAAGTTATTTTTCTCAACTCGGAACAACTTGAAAAGATCGGTGAGTTATTACCCGACTGCGCCAAAAGGAGGGTTATGTTTTTCGAGAGTACGTATGTCTGTATTTATAATTGTTTGGCACGCTCTGCAGCCTGAACGGCTCGATGGATTTTAGCTTGAGAGGTGTCGTTAAATTCGTATTTACTGTGAGAGTGACACTGGATATATCAAAATTAAATTTTACGGCAAATAACCTAGTTCTCAATGCCAAGAAAACAAAATGTGTAAAATTTGCCTTACCGAATGTTAGAAACCTAGGTCCCAACATCGTCTTAGATAAAGAGGTGCTTGAAACCGTAGACTCGGCAGTTTTTCTGGGCATAACAGTAGATGCCAAACTTCAGTGAGGATCACACATATCAAGCCTAGCGGGGAGGCTCAGTTCAGCCGCCTACGCCGTCAGAAAAGTAAGACAATACACTGACGTCGATACAGCTCGGTTAGTCTACTTTAGTTATTTTCACAGCGTTATGTCCTACGGTATTCTGCTGTGGGGCAAAGCTGCTGATATTCAAAATATTTTTGTCCTTCAAAAACGTGCTGTTCGTGCAAAGTCAAAGTCAAAGTCAAAGTCAAAGCATTTATTTCAAATAGGCACTTAAAAGGCACTTTTGAACGTCAACATTTACATTAAAATAGAATTGATTCTAGTCGCCCCTTCCAAAATGTAGTTTCGTATGGAGAAGAATGGGCAAGAAACTCCACCGTTACTCTTTTAAAAATGATTTAACTACAATATTTAACATACATTCATTGTATAATTATGTGTGAAAAACGATGCATCCAGAACAAAATTACTGTACCAATTGCAGTGCAATTTACCAGCTAGGTGCCAGAGTTTCCTTGAGGGACTTTTTTAAAGATGTTGGTATTCTCACGGTGGTATCACAATTCATATTCGCTAACATCTTATATATTAGGCAAAATATACACTTGTACACTAAAAACAGTGATATTCACACTGTTAACACAAGAAATAAGGACAAACTACGTGCTCCCTTTCACCGGCTTCATAAGGTTCATAACTCATTTGTTGGGCTTGGTATAACTTTTTATAACAAGCTTCCCTCTTCTTTGCTAGATTTGCCTTTTAATGCGTTTAAAGCTCAAGTAAAATCCGTCCTTTGTTTAAAGGCTTACTATTCCATCAACGATTATTTAAATGACAAGAATAGTTGGTCGCTGTGATTAACTCAAGACAATGTTTATGTTCTTTCTCCAGAATTGGCGTATCTAGTGACAGGTTATATGCGTTCATATAATTATTATTTTATTTTTTATTGCCTGTCTAACAATTTTTTTATAATTGTCTATTAACGGGGGGTTATCCGAAATTGCCTGTTTCAGAATCAAGATTTTAGATTATTAGATTATCAAATTCGTATATTTAGGCCCTGAAAAAAATATATGTCATAGATAGATCCTTGTTTGGGGGAAATTAAAGGTACGGTAAATACGATTAATTGCAATTTGCTCGATGAAAAAAAAATCCGAAGTGGGGTCGATTTCGAAACCAGTTTCCATCTCATTTCCTAATAACAGCACAAAATTGTGTAGAAATTGCATGTACAATAAGAGAATCGTATTTAGGAGGGAAATTAAAGGTTGAAATTTTTAGTTTAATAGATTTTTTTTTGAACAAACTCAAAAACAGTGAATCGGGCTAAATCGGCTCGCGCTCAGAGTCCTGCACAGAGTACTTTTTTATAATAGGGAAGTCGACAGTTGGAGTCCACAGAGTACTTTTTTATATTGCTGGAGTCCTGCGGGACGTCATAGAGGGTGGACCTGTGTCAAAATTTTCAAAAACTCGTTCAACCTGCGCCTGTACAAAAAAATCGAATAAAATAGTAACAAATTAAATTATGAAATCGGGATAACTCACAAAAAATATCTTGTAATAATATTATAGTTTTAATTCATAAAATTGTTTTCGAAAATGTGATTATTTCTAGTAAATATGATGACGTTTAATTGTCATCTTAAAATAGTGTTGACACATTACAAATTAATATCGATAAAATAATAGTCAAGTGAGAGTCGTATGTAATGTTTTATCGTCGTTTATGAAGAAGTTTGTACAAAAGACATTTTTCTAAGATTTTTAAAATCAGATTCATCCATATCAACTATGATATTTACTCTCCACCGACCTGTCTTCGCTACTATCATCCTACATTAATATCACATGGTAAACAATTTGTCCGCAGTGTGTAGCAACACAAGATTTTTTCTAGGATCGGTAATTTTATCATATTGGCTCTGAGTGAACAACTTTCAGTTTTGAATACCAAAAGTCACTGGCACTATACGATAAATATTACAACGTGCGTGAAAAATAGCGCCGTGTGAAGGCAGTGGTTATGCGCTAATAGTATAACTTGGTGCTCATGTTCTCAATCAAGTTGGTCAAAGACGTATCGTATCGTATCTATGCCATATACTTGGATCTTTGCCACTTTTGTCTTGGTAAATGGTCCAATGGGTCGGTAATCCGACAAGACCGGGGACGGATAAAAAATATATACAAATTTAATTTTGATGTCTTAAAATAATAGATTCGATAAATTTTAGCTGGAGCAGTAGGTACGTCACTAGACAATAAAGTACGGCAATTGTTTCTTTATATGTGCTCACAATATTTACGGTTCTTTATGAGCGGTGTCAAACATCAAAAACAAAAGAATTTGGTTACAGTATAAGCAAAACAGTACGACGATTTTTAGCCGATTCTACTTTATAAAAATCTGAAATTCAGGATCTTTGAAAATTCTGCCACTAAAGATGTTAAATAGTGGATGCAAATTTGTATGGAAATCTACCATTTTTGTCGCAGAGAAATACCGTCGGGCACACAGCTTGTCTATTAAATCAATTTTTTTAAGTTACTGATTACTAACGTTTAGCCTTAACCTCTGGGTCTGAGAAGCATGAATTCGGTTTAGAGATATTTATTTTCTCAAAGAACAAATTGCACAATGGTTTTTTTTTTGTTTTGGATGGGAAATCATCAAATGAATTCTACCGCTCTGGAAAGCGTGACAGACTTTTGCTGTGTAAAACCCACCCGTATTCCTTCAGTTCAAATTCAAATTCTCAAATTCACTGACAACTAACACTTGTGTTGGATAGTCGCTGGTTGAAAGGTCTGGAAGCATGATTTCGGTTTAAAGACATTTATTTTCTCATAGAACGAATTGCACAAGGGTTCCTATTGCAATGGTGTAATTATTTATTTTCACTTTACTACCAAAAATCCATGTGTATCTGTAACTAGCTTCTGCTCGCCACTTCGTTCGCGATGGATTGGTGACGCGGGAGCATTTGACGTACAGTTGTCCGTGTGAGAAGCAGCTAGTCCTGAGGTCAGAACCAGTAGCAATCATAATAATAATAAAGCTGAAGAGTTTGTTTTTAGGGTTCCGTACCTCAAAAGGTGAAAGAGGAACCCTTCTCATCTGTCCGTGTGTCACCTCCGATTTTCTCAGGAAAGGGTGGCTCTAGCAAGTTGAAATTTATACCAAATACTGAAGTCTATAGTTCCTATTAGGTCTATAAAAATCAAGGTCCTGAGTCGACACGATAAAAAGATATGGGCAAATTTAGTTTTTTGCGAAAACTTGTAAGTACCAAAATTTACCTTAATATTCAACTTTTTTTATTTTTCGGAATTTTCCCGTTACTTGTGCTGTAACGCCTTGCTTTTAACCAAAATTCACAATTCTAGGTCAACTGGAAATACCTTATAGATTTTGGGTCGAAAACCTATATGGTAGTTCCCGTTGACCTAGAATCACGAAATTTGGCAAAAAGTAAGATCTTACAGCACAAATAAAGGAAAAATGCCAAAAAAGTAAAAAGTTGAAAATTAAAGTAAATTTTGATTCTTACAAGTTTTCGCGAAAATCGAAATTTGCCCATAACTTTTTTATTACAATATGGTACCTACAAATTTGTACGGAACCCTCAGTGGGCGATTCCGACTCGCACTTGTTCGGTTTTTTATATATGTTTGAAATCTCTATCTCTGGAACTACCAGCCTCAGGCAAAGCTAGTTTTGATTGAAAATACATTTTTGCTTTTGTTTCATTAATAAAATTAGTTGATTACATCACATTAACAATTACATTAAATTACAACACAGCACATATGCCGATTCCGACAACGCCACAATATCGGCGGTCAGATTTTCGCATACGTGTAGTACCTACTAAACGCTTTTACATAATTAGTTGTTATTGTCAACTGTATCGTCGCAGACAGTGTCTGACACCGATATCGGACAATTTCGACCTGCGAAGACGCAGTGCGGGGTGAGAGAACCAGCCATTCTTTCACTTGAACACGCTTATTCGCGCTGCCGACTTCGAGACGTCGGTAATTACTGTATTGTAGTCGTTTGGTGACTCGCGATGGTCATCGATATTCACCAATATCATCGGGCCGATAATAATTATATCGCTTTGTGTCTAGCTGCTAACTTATCGGTATCGGGTTGGCGTCGGTATCTGATCATTTGAAAACGCTCAATAGGTAACTTACAGGATATGGAATCAATAAAAACAAATAAAAAATCGAAAATAAAAGTAGCCTAAGTAGTAACTTAGGCTACTTTTATTTTTTAGCCAGTGAAAGTCCCGTCAAAAACGGTCCAGCCATTTCAGAGATTAGCGGGAACAAACAGACAGACAGACAGACAGACAAAAATTGTAAAAATCGTTATTTTGGTATATGCACCGTATACATATTCATATGCATGTAACAAAAATCGGTTATTTTGATATTACAAACAGACACTCCAATTTTATTTATATGTATAGATGTATTGATATATGGATTTTAGTTCTACCATAAAATGTATCTAAAACTAAGGACAAAATATCGAACATAAGCAAAAATAATTCCGTTGATCAACTGCAATATGTTATACTATGGCATGGATTTTCTGCTAAATGGTTGACGGTTCATCGTAAATAAATACGTCGCGCTGCATTTGGGGGAGGCAGAGGTAGCATTTCAAAGGCCCACAGGCCAGAACAACCTAGCCTTAAGTCATTAGTTATTGGCTACTGATGATCTACTCATAACAATATTTTCTATGATGAGTTGTTTTAGGCTTTATTTGGCCTCGACAGTTTTCATTTTATTTGTCGGTATATTGGTATGGCTAACTGACATTTTGACTAATTATTTAATTAATATTTTGTGTCTCGTAATGTTTATTACTTTGCCTATGTATGTATAGAGTCAAGTCTATCCGACTAAACAGACAGCTGTGCTGCTGGGGAGTTTGTTCCACCACTTCTTCTTCCCAGCTAAAGCACTAGGAAGTGGTGAAGGGTGGGCGTTTTGGGGGACTGTCTCATGTACTTTGACGTTCGAAAAGTGCTGATTCTCAGCCTAATTTGAATAAATGACTTTTGATTTCGATTTAAAAAAAAAAATGGCGGATTTTTGGCGCCAAATTCAAATGTTTGGCACGCTCTGCGGCCTGAACGGCTCGATGAATTTTAGTTTGCGAGGTGTCATTAGATTCGTAATTACTGTGAAAGTGATATCGTAATAAAAATAAATAAAAAACGGTAATTTAAAAAACTAAAAAACCCGACTGCTTTTCTGAGTATTCATGGAAAAGCCCTAAAACAAGAAAGTCGTTGTACCCGATTGCACTTAACTTAAGAATCGCCAGTTGCTAAGGCGATGCTTATAAGCAGATAAATTGTAGCAGTCGGGACCCATTCTAGAAAGTCAGCCGTCTAGTCAGTAGATTGGAGTAATCTGCAATGCAATATAGGTATGTGCTCTCAATTCACTAAGCCTCCTTTTCTAGAATGGGTCCCGACTGCTACAATTTATCTGCTTATAAGCAGCTTGCTAGCTTCAACATCTTCCGGTTGCAGTGGGGTCTCCTCATAAAGGGGAGCATTGGGCTTCTTGTGAATGTGGATGGGGCCAGTCTCTTGATGTACTAAACAGTTTAAAATAGATTAAAAAAACGCACCTTATTTTATTTATTCATTTACTTTTCTGATAGAATAGATAGAATAGATTATTATGAGACATCAAAAAATTCATCACAATATGTCAACGGGAAAGTCAATTGGGCTAGAACTAAAGTTAGATGGCGATACAGCTAAGCAACAAAAAAAAAACAACAAACTTACACACGATGGTAAGTGCCGGATACACAGTGCAGAGCACCAACGTTAGGATGGTCCACATGTTTGCTCTAATGGCTCAATACTGCGTGACCAATACAGCATTTCTAAACATACGTAGACGGCGAAATGATTTAACTTTTAATACTATTGTTCACATCAGTCACAAGAAATTACATTTACACTCCTACTTAGCATTACATGTCACGATACCCCCATATCGAACATTCTCGTGTTTTCTTTAATCGACACACGATTTACGTTGATGTGATCCTACCGCTATCGGTTTTTTCAAAAAGCTACCGAGGTGATTTCACGTTTCTCGTTTGTTTTTTTTTGCCAATACGATAGAAAAGTCAATAAAATTGCATTACATAGTAACATGCAAAATCAACCTACCCAACTATACCTCAACACTAAACACTTTTTGTTAACTGTAGCGTAAATAAAAAAACTTTCTTATAACGTAGTCTTTTTTAAATCGTAAGTGGTTCATAAGAACCAATTTGTCCGCCTCGAATTGTTTCAGAATTTTCTCGACGGATCCTAATCCTACACTGATCGCTTTGAATCATCTGAATGAATGTGGAATCATTTCGCTGTAAACCAAAAGTATCTACGGTTATTAGGCACCTGTCCCACGATTAACGATAAGCGAGTAGAGCTCCTAATTAACCTATAATGTTCCCATTGCTGAGACACGGCCAAAGCAAAGCGATGTGGGTGAACTTGGCAGATCATTTCTCAGCACAGCAAAATATAATGTGAGTTCTATGCGCATGCGGATGAGTTATGGAGTTCCTTATACTTAAAAATATAGTTCAGGCGTTTTTGCCTGAAAAAGGTCGAATGAAAATATGCTCTGCTAACTTCCGGTAGCAGATAATTTTTTCCAAAATTACAATTTTAAAACTGATTTAGGCACACAGTGGTGAGTTCTATAGTTCCTAATACTTTTCCGGAATAGTTCTGCCGACCTAAGTCATGAAATAAATAAAAAAGAAAATGTCACCCGCTACAAGGAAAATAAAATCATTTTGTTTAAAGAGGGGCCTGGTAAATTTGTAGCTTTTCATAGATTCTATGGACTAAGTTAAGTAGCAGTCAAGACTGTTTTGTTTTTTTCTGTTCCTGGGGAGGAACAGAAAAAAACAAAATAAACGCAGTTGTCTCTAAAAGATATCAGCAGACCCTAATGAAAAAGTTAGATAGCAAGAAATCCAGATTTCGTTGAGTGATTAAGTTGGTATGACACAAAAAAAATGACTACAACTGAGGAGGTAACCCTCCAAATTTTATATTGTAACTATAAATGAACTATACTTTTAGTATAGTTCATTTATAGTTGCATAAGTAACCCAGAACTCTGACTCAGGTATCAGCGGAGCATGGGTAAAGATTTAAGACAGAAAACCTCAGGATTTTAATCAGTGGAATAAAAAGACGGATCAAAATAAATTTGAGTAGCACTCAGGAGCCGAAACTCAACGGTTTCTTATGCAACATTAAAATACCTATCCAAAAACATGCACGCGAATCCCAGAACTCCGACTCAGGTATCAGCAGAGCATGGGTAAAGCTTTAAGACAGAAAAACGCACGATTTCAATCAGCGGTTATGAAAAATGGATCAAAAAAAATTTGAGTAGCACTCGGGAGCAGGAACTTCACAGTTTCTTATGCAACCGTAAAATAACTATCCAAAAACATGCACACGAATCCCAGAACTCCAACTCAGGTATCAGCAGAGCATGGGTAAAGATTTAAGACAGAAAATCTCAGGAATTAATAATAATGGTACAATCTAAATTGCAACATGATGTCAGTAATACATAGTACTACTTAATAATACAATAATTTATGTTGTTGATTCTTCCAAGTTTTGTTTTTCACGGTTGTCCATTACATTGTGCGGGTTAAAGGCAAATAGTAGTGGTACAATAGAGAATTACGTCTTACTTGAGTCGGAACCATCCAGAGGGTAGCAAACTAAGTTTTGTTCTTTGTGTCTTAACAGCCTGCCACATGATTAATATCTCCTTAATTTGGAACATTTTAACGAACACTGCCTTAAGTTTGATTACGGAAAATATGTGGTGATTCATCGAATTCGCTGTTTCTGGTTTCGTTTTAAATAACTCTGATTTTGAGGGTAACGCAAACATATTGTGTGATAAGAGGGGCAGCCCCATGCTGGCTCACTGGATACGGCTGCATACGTAGGTAGGTAGACTGCAGTCGTTTCGATTTTGTATATAGAATTTTACTAACATTAGGTTAATTCTTTTAGTAACTGTTGACGCCTTGCATGTGTGCGTGCACAAGGACATCACACACATATACGGCACGGCGCGAGAGCGGCATCGCATAGGGGTAGCAGCGCGCGCGCGGGGGGGGCCTGCGCACAACGCAGAAGCGCCCGTCCATCGTTCAGTTCAGCGAGCCAGTCGACGACATCGGTCGTTATAGTTGTGTGTCGATTCTTTAGCTATTACTCAAATATTGTAAATTTCATGGTTCATTATACTGCATTAATACCATACTTGGAATCTAATTTAAACCTCCCAACACATCAGCGAGTCCACCCCTTCGCTGCCAGCATTTACACGTTCTACATAACATTAGGTTAATTTTTCTGGTTTCGTTTTAAATAACTCTGATGTTGAGGGTAACGCAAACATTTAATTAAGTAAAATTCAAGAATAGCACAAAATATTTAAAACGACAGCAGTATTTTTATGAAAATGTACGATGATGACCTGGACATAGAAAGGGAACTCAGGGCTATGGCTGTCCGAGGTAAGCTGATCCGCAGATTTGCACGTTGTCCGACGCAAGTCAAATTAACCCTTTTCCTTTTCATAGCATGCTGCCAGTCTTTTTACACGTACAGTCTGTGGGTCAGGTATGCGCTGAGGGCATACAACGCCCTGCGTGTCCAGTATAATAATGTATTCAGGATGCTGTTGGGTTTACCACGCTTATGTACGAGCTCCCACAACATCCTGAGTGTACTGTGTGATAAGAGGGACAGCCCGATGCTGGCTCACTGGATACGGCTGCAACGTAGGTAGGTATCAGTCGTTTCGATTTTGTATATAGAATTTTACTAACATTAAAACGTTCTTTTAGTAAATTTGGGTTAATTCTTTTAGTAACATTAGGTTAATTCTTTTAGTAACATTAGGTTAATTCTTTTAGTAACATTAGGTTAATTCTTTTAGTAACATTAGGTTAATTATTTTAGTAACATTAGGTTAATTCTTTTAGTAACATTAGGTTAATTCTTTTAGTAACATTAGGTTAATTCTTTTAGTAACATTAGGTTAATTCTTTTAGTAACATTAGGTTAATTCTTTTAGTAACATTAGGTTAATTCTTTTAGTAACATTCTTTTACTAACATTAGGTTAATTCTTTTACTAACAAAATATTATGGATTTCGATCTGAAATAAATATTTTATTATTATTATACCATCTAGCATAGAAATCTCTGGAGACCCAAGACTAAATGTTTTAAAAATCAAAATCAAAAGTCATTTAATCATCATAGTTTGAATTTTACGTTATAACACTAAGCAAAACCGGCGCGTCTTTATAGAATTAACTGAAATATAAATTACTCAATAATTTTTGGTACGCTTCAGTAGTCCGAAGAAACGGGGCCGATGAAGTGCATGGGACGGGTGTAGAGGTGTGTAACTCTTTACGGAAACGACTCGCTGATCCGGATCATTGAAGTGATTCAAAAGATTGGTTCAGAAAACACGTTTCAAACGCATCATTTGAATCTGAAACATTACTTTGCTCTGTGCTCATTCGTCCGTCCGCGCGACACCTTGCTCGCGAGGCGACGGAGCAGTGAGCGAGCGAGAGAAGGATAAATCAAAAGTCATTTATTCAAACTAGGCTGAGAGTCAGCACTTTTTGAACGTCAAAATTACATAAGACAGTCCCCCAAAACGCCCGCCCTTCACCATTTCCTAGTGCTTTAGCTGGGAAGAAGACGTGGCGCAACAAGTTGGAAGAACTTGATTCTATACAATAATAGCATATAAGTAATTAACATTCAACAATAAATGAAAAATTAATTGATTAAAAAAGAAATGGTTTATGCAGTCAAGTTAAATAAACAATGATATGAAGTAATTCATATGACCTGTCAGTAGTTAAGCTAACTCTGGTGAAAGAACACAAACGTTGTCTGTCTTGAGTTAATCACAGCGACCAACAATTGTTATCGTTTAAGTAGTCGTTTATAGAATAGTATACCTTCGAACAAAGATTTGATTGTACTTTAGCTTTAAACGCACTAAAATGTAAATGTAGCAAAGAAGAGGGGTAATTACCAAGCCCAGCAAATGAGTTATGAACTTTATGAAGCCGGTGAAAGGGAGCACGTAGTTTATCACTGCTTTTAGTGTATAAGTGTATATTTTTTCTAATATATAAGATAGCGAAGATGAATTGCGATGCCACCGTGAGAATACCAATATCTTTAAACAATTCTCTCAGAGAAACTCTAGCACCTAGTTGGTAAATTGCACGAACAGCTCGTTTTTGAAGAACAAAATATTTTGATGCCCCACAGCAGAATGCCGTAGGACATAACGCTATGAAAATAACTAAAATACAGTAACCGAGCTGGAGTAACCGAGCTGGAGTAACTGAGCTGGAGTAACCGAGCTAGAGTAACCGAGCTGGAGTAACCGAGCTGTATCAACGTCAGTGTATTGTCTTACTTTTCTGACGGCGTAGGCAGCCGAACTGAGCCTTCCCGCTAGGCTTGATATATGTGATCCCCACTGAAGTTTGGCATCTACTGTTATGCCAAGAAAAACGGCCGATTCTACAGTTGCAAGCACCTCATTATATATGACAATGTTGGGTCCCAGATTTCTTACATTCGGTAAAGCGAACTTTATACATTTAGTTTTCTTGGAATTCAGAACTAGATTATTCGTGGTAAACCAATGCGTAACCCCTTGAGAGTGCACTATTTACGTCGTCAAAATCTGGTCTATTCCTGTCTACTTTAAAGATAAGAGAGGTATCATCAGCAAACAGTAGAACGTCACAGATACCCTTTAAAGAGAATGGTAAATCATTCATGTATACTAAGAATAAGAATGGACCCAGTATTGAGCCTTGAGGCCAACTTGACTTGAGCCTAACTGAACAGAGGGGCCCAAGTCTGCTATTTTTATAAATTCGTCATTCCAACACGATCCCATTGTCATTTTGCTAAAAGTTCGTAATCTGCTAAATTCATAATGGTCGATCATTGGTCGGTCAATGGTCTCGTAACACTATTAAATTTGAACATTTATTCATGCCCGATTTAATTTATATACATTTTTACATATTATTTACTAGTTTATTAGTGTTAAATTTTACCAGATTACCTCCTAAGTTAGTCATTCATATGTCATTATGTACAAGATTACCAATAAATGCCATTTCTTTCAATGGAGTGTCAGTGTCTGACCATTGGAAAGTCATAATGACGCCATTTTATTAGTAGATTGCCAAACTTGTCAAAATCAACAATTATGAAATCAATAATTGATCAATGATTTGATTCTGACACTATTGTAATAGCAGACTTGAGGCCCTGGTAGCCCGGAAGATTTTACACCATTAATATCTACACATTGGTGCCAGAATTTATTACGTTGAGAGCTTCATTTCAAACACCGTAATGACGTAGTTTACGCAATAGCGTGTCATGGTGCACGCAATAGCGTGTCATGGTGCACGCAATAGTGTGTCATGGTGCACGCAATCAAATGCTTTGGAAAGATCACAGAAAACTCCAATAGCATTTTGTGAGTTCTCTCATGCGTTAAATATGTGTTTCAGCAGAGCAACGCCCGCGTCTGTAGTTGAACGACCTTTTATAAAGCCATATTGTTCATCATGAAGGAGGCAATTAAAATTAAAATGCCTTAGCAACGGCTTGAATATTCAAGCATAGCATTCGGCATTCAAGATTTAAATAATGGTATGATTTTACTACTCTTCATGAGGTCGGGAAAAGTTCCTAAGTCAACACATTTATTAAAAGTAATAGCTAGATAGGGGGCTACGATGTCGATTATATTACTTAAAAGTTTAATAGAGATGCCCCAGTAAAGACTTAAGTGTGTTAAAAATACTAACTACATCACGAGGCGTTACATGTTCGAAACTAAATAAGCGACTACATTTGGGCACACTACTATGCCCGCCGCTATTTACCGCTTTAGACGGGGACGAATTTAAGTTGCGAGTCGTAGTTAAAGCTATGTTGGCAAAAACTCATTAAATGCCTCAGCTACGTCAGCAGCTTCAGTAACTAATTTGTAGTTGACAATAATCTCTAGTTGTTTTTCTTGTCAAGTGGTTTTTACTTTATTATTGGATTTTTTATTGTATCGTAAATTTTGATTTAGCAAAACCAGACTTATAAAAATAATTTGGAAGTTTGTCCTTTAGGTTCTAAACGTCCACTTCCCAAGATAGTATAGTCCACGATCTGTCTGTCAGGTCTGTCGGGTCTGTCGGGTCTGTCGTGTCTGTTTGTTCTGTCGGGTCTGTCGTGTCTGTCGTGTCTGTCGGGTCTGTCGTGTCTGTCGGGTCTGTCGTGTCTGTCGGATCTGTCGTGTCTGTCGTGTCTGTCGGGTCTGTCGTGTCTGTCTGTCAAGTCTGTCAGGTCTGTCGTGTCTGTCTATCAAGTCTGTCGGGTCTGTCGTGTCTGTCATGTCTGTCAGGTCTGTCGTGTCTGTCGGGTCTGTCGTGTCTGTCGGGTCTGTCGTGTCTGTCGTATCTGTCGGGTCTGTCGTGTCTGTCATGTCTGTCAGGTCTGTCGTGTCTGTCGGGTCTGTCGTGTCTGTCGGGTCTGTCGTGTCTGTCGTGTCTGTCGGGTATGTCGTGTCTGTCGTGTCTGTCGTGTCTGTCGGGTCTGTCGTGTCTGTCGGGTCTGTCGTGTCTGTCGGGTCTGTCGTGTCTGTCGTGTCTGTCGTGTCTGTCGGGTCTGTCGGGTCTGTCGTGTCTGTCGTGTCTGTCGTGTCTGTCGCGTCTGTTGGGTCTGTCGTGTCTGTCCTGTCTGTCGTGTCTGTCGTGTCTGTCGGTTCTGTCGGGTCTGTCCTGTCTATCGTGTCTGTCGGTTCTATCGGGTCTGTCGTGTCTGTCGTGTCTGTCGGTTCTGTCGGGTCTGTCCTGTCTGTCGGATCTGTCGTGTCTGTCGGTTCTGTCGGTTCTGTCGGGTCTGTCGTGTCTGTCATGTCTGTCAGGTCTGTCGTGTCTGTCGTGTCTGTCGTGTCTGTCGGGTCTGTCGTGTCTGTCGTGTCTGTCGGGTCTGTCGTGTCTGTCGTGTCTGTCGTGTCTGTCGTGTCTGTCGGGTCTGTCGTGTCTGTCGTGTCTGTCGTGTCTGTCGGGTCTGTCGTGTTTGTCGTGCCTGTCATGCCTGTTGGTTCTGTCGGGCCTGTCGGGTCTGTCGTGTCTGTCGGTTCTGTCGGGTCTGTCCTGTCTGTCGGATCTGTCGTGTCTGTCGTGTCTGTCGTGTCTGTCGGATCTGTCGTGTCTGTCGGTTCTGTCGGGTCTGTCATGCCTGTCGTGTCTGTCGTGTAT
The DNA here is from genome assembly GCA_949091785.1 of Polymixis lichenea. Taxonomy (NCBI): domain Eukaryota; kingdom Metazoa; phylum Arthropoda; class Insecta; order Lepidoptera; family Noctuidae; genus Polymixis; species Polymixis lichenea. The sequence continues at coordinate 11,953,608 of OX420933.1, read as the reverse complement.
GTCGTGTCTGTCGGGTCTGTCGTGTCTGTCGGGTCTGTCGTGTCTGTCGGGTCTGTCGTGTCTGTCGTGTCTGTCGTGTCTGTCGGGTCTGTCGTGTCTGTCGGGTCTGTCGTGTATGTCGGGTCTGTCGTGTCTGTCGTATCTGTCGGGTCTGTCAGGTCTGTCGTGTCTGTCGGGTCTGTCGTGTATGTCGGGTCTGTCGTGTCTGTCGTATCTGTCAGGTCTGTCGTGTCTGTCTATCAAGTCTGTCGGGTATGTCGTGTCTGTCATGTCTGTCAGGTCTGTCGTGTCTGTCTATCAAGTCTGTCGGGTCTGTCGTGTCTGTCATGTCTGTCAGGTCTGTCGTGTCTGTCTATCAAGTCTGTCGGGTCTGTCGTGTCTGTCATGTCTGTCAGGTCTGTCGTGTCTGTCGGGTATGTCGTGTCTGTCGTGTCTGTCGTGTCTGTCGGGTCTGTCGTGTCTGTCGGGTCTGTCGTGTCTGTCGGGTCTGTCGTGTCTGTCGTGTCTGTCGTGTCTGTCGGGTCTGTCGGGTCTGTCGTGTCTGTCGTGTCTGTCGTGTCTGTCGCGTCTGTTGGGTCTGTCGTGTCTGTCCTGTCTGTCGTGTCTGTCGTGTCTGTCGGTTCTGTCGGGTCTGTCCTGTCTATCGTGTCTGTCGGTTCTATCGGGTCTGTCGTGTCTGTCGTGTCTGTCGGTTCTGTCGGGTCTGTCCTGTCTGTCGGATCTGTCGTGTCTGTCGGTTCTGTCGGGTCTGTCGTGTCTGTCATGTCTGTCAGGTCTGTCGTGTCTGTCGTGTCTGTCGTGTCTGTCGGATCTGTCGTGTCTGTCGGTTCTGTCGGGTCTGTCATGTCTGTCGTGTCTGTCGTGTCTGTCGGATCTGTCGTGTCTGTCGGTTCTGTCGGGTCTGTCGTGTCTGTCATGTCTGTCAGGTCTGTCGTGTCTGTCGGGTCTGTCGTGTCTGTCGGGTCTGTCGTGTCTGTCGTGTCTGTCGGGTATGTCGTGTCTGTCGTGTCTGTCGGGTCTGTCGTGTCTGTCGGGTCTGTCCTGTCTGTCGTGTCTGTCGTGTCTGTCGGGTCTGTCGTGTCTGTCGGGTCTGTCGTGTCTGTCGTGTCTGTCGTGTCTGTCGGGTCTGTCGTGTCTGTCGGGTCTGTCGTGTATGTCGGGTCTGTCGTGTCTGTCGGTTCTGTCGGGTCTGTCGGGTCTGTCGTGTCTGTCGTGTCTGTCGTGTCTGTCGCGTCTGTTGGGTCTGTCGTGTCTGTCCTGTCTGTCGTGTCTGTCGTGTCTGTCGGTTCTGTCGGGTCTGTCCTGTCTATCGTGTCTGTCGGTTCTATCGGGTCTGTCGTGTCTGTCGTGTCTGTCGGTTCTGTCGGGTCTGTCGTGTCTGTCGTGTCTGTCGTGTCTGTCGGGTCTGTCGTGTTTGTCGTGCCTGTCATGCCTGTTGGTTCTGTCGGGCCTGTCGGGTCTGTCGTGTCTGTCGGTTCTGTCGGGTCTGTCATGTCTGTCGTGTCTGTCGCGTCTGTTGGGTCTGTCGTGTCTGTCGGGTCTGTCGTGTCTGTCGTGTCTGTCGTGTCTGTCGGGTCTGTCGTGTTTGTCGTGCCTGTCATGCCTGTTGGTTCTGTCGGGCCTGTCGGGTCTGTCGTGTCTGTCGGTTCTGTCGGGTCTGTCATGTCTGTCGTGTCTGTCGCGTCTGTTGGGTCTGTCGTGTCTGTCGTGTCTGTCGTGTCTGTCGGTTCTGTCGGGTCTGTCCTGTCTGTCGGATCTGTCGTGTCTGTCGGTTCTGTCGGGTCTGTCATGTCTGTCGGGTCTGTCATGCCTGTCGTGTCTGTCGTGTATGTCGTGTCTGTCGGGTCTGTCGTGTCTGTCGGGTCTGTCGTGTCTGTCGTGTCTGTCGTGTCTGTCGGGTCTGTCGTGTCTGTCGTGTCTGTCGGTTCTGTCGGGTCTGTCCTGTCTATCGTGTCTGTCGGTTCTATCGGGTCTGTCGTGTCTGTCGTGTCTGTCGGTTCTGTCGGGTCTGTCCTGTCTGTCGGATCTGTCGTGTCTGTCGGTTCTGTCGGGTCTGTCATGTCTGTCGTGTCTGTCGTGTCTGTCGGGTCTGTCGTGTCTGTCGGGTCTGTCGTGTCTGTCGTGTCTGTCGGGTCTGTCGTGTCTGTCGTGTCTGTCGTGTCTGTCGGGTCTGTCGTGTTTGTCGTGCCTGTCATGCCTGTTGGTTCTGTCGGGCCTGTCGGGTCTGTCGTGTCTGTCGGTTCTGTCGGGTCTGTCATGTCTGTCGTGTCTGTCGCGTCTGTTGGGTCTGTCGTGTCTGTCCTGTCTGTCGTGTCTGTCGTGTCTGTCGGTTCTGTCGGGTCTGTCCTGTCTATCGTGTCTGTCGGTTCTATCGGGTCTGTCGTGTCTGTCGTGTCTGTCGGTTCTGTCGGGTCTGTCCTGTCTGTCGGATCTGTCGTGTCTGTCGGTTCTGTCGGGTCTGTCATGTCTGTCGTGTCTGTCGTGTCTGTCGGATCTGTCGTGTCTGTCGGTTCTGTCGGGTCTGTCATGCCTGTCGTGTCTGTCGTGTATGTCGTGTCTGTCGGGTCTGTCGTGTCTGTCGGGTCTGTCGTGTCTGTCGTGTCTGTCGTGTCTGTCGGGTCTGTCGTGTCTGTCGTGTCTGTCGGTTCTGTCGGGTCTGTCCTGTCTATCGTGTCTGTCGGTTCTATCGGGTCTGTCGTGTCTGTCGTGTCTGCCGGTTCTGTCGGGTCTGTCCTGTCTGTCGGATCTGTCGTGTCTGTCGGTTCTGTCGGGTCTGTCATGTCTGTCGTGTCTGTCGTGTCTGTCGGGTCTGTCGTGTCTGTCGGGTCTGTCGTGTCTGTCGTGTCTGTCGTGTCTGTCGGGTCTGTCGTGTCTGTCGTGTCTGTCGTGTCTGTCGGGTCTGTCGTGTCTGTCGGGTCTGTCGTGTCTGTCGTGTCTGTCGGGTCTGTCGTGTTTGTCGTGCCTGTCATGCCTGTCGGTTCTGTCGGGTCTGTCGGGTCTGTCGTGTCTGTCGGTTCCGTCGGGTCTGTCGTGTCTGTCGTGTCTGTCGGTTCGGTTGGTTCTGTCGGCTCTGTCGGACGAGTCTGTGAGGTCTGTCGGACGGGTCTGTCGGGTCTGTCGGACGGGTCTGTCGGTCGGATCTGTCGGACAGGTCTGTCGGTCGGGTCCGTCGGACGGGTCTGTCGGTCGGGTCTGTTGGACGGGTCTGTCGGTCGGGTCTGTCGGACGGGTCTGTCGGTCGGGTCTGTCGGACGGGTCTGTTGGTCGAGTCTGTCGGACGGGTCTGTCGGTCGGGTCTGTCGGCTCTGTCGGTCGGGTCTGGAGTAGCACTTAGGAGCCGAAACTCAACGGTTTCTTATGCAACATTAAAATACCTATCAAAAAACATGTAAACGAATCCCAGAACTCCGACTCAGGTATCAGCAGAGCATGGGTAAAGATTTAAGATAGAAAAACGCACGATTTCAATCAGTGATAAAAATCGTGCGTTTGCATGTTTTTGGATAGGTATTTTATTTTTGCATAAGAAACCGTTGAGTTCCCGCTCCTGAGTGCTACTCAATCATTTTTTTTGATCCATCTTTCTATACCACTGATTAAATTCCTGAGGTTTTCTTTCTTAAATCTTTACCCATGCTCTGCTGATACCTCAGTCAGTTCTGGGATTCGCGTGCATGTTTTTGTATAGTTATTTTACTGTTGCATAAGAATCTGTGGATTTCCTGCTCCTGAGCGCTACTAAATGTTTTTTGATCCATCTTTCATAACCGCTGATTGAAATCGTGCGTTTTTCTGTCTTAAATCTTTACCCATGCTCTGCTGATACCTGAGTCGGAGTTCTGGGATTCGTTTGCATGTTTTTGGATAGGTATTTTAATGTTGCATAAGAAAACGTTGAGTTTCGGCTCCTGAGTGCTACTCTCATTTATTTTGATCCGTCTTTTTATTCCACTGATTAAAATCCTGAGGTTTTCTGTCTTAAATCTTTACCCATGCTCCGCTGATACCTGAGTCAGAGTTCTGGGTTACTTATGCCGTTTTAGTATAGTTCATTTAAAGTTGCAATATAAAATTTGGAGGGTTACCTCCTCAGTTGTAGTCAATTTTTTTTGTATCATACCAACTTAATCACTCAATGAAATCTGGATTTCTTGCTATCTAACTTTTTCATAAGGGTCTGCTGATATCTTTTAGAGACAACTGCGTTTATTTTGTTTTTTTCTGTTCCTGGGGGTCTTGACTGCTACTTAACTTAGTCCATAGAATCTATGAAAAGCTAAAAATTTACCAGGCCCCTCTTTAAAGAAAATGATTTTATTTTCCTTGTAGCGGGTAACATTTTCTTTTTTATTTATTTCATGACTTAGGTCGGCAGAACTATTCCGGAAAAGTATTAGGAACTATAGAACTCACCACTGTGTGCCTAAATCAGTTTTAAAATTATAATTTTGGAAAAAATTATCTGCTACCGGAAGTTAGCAGAGCATATTTTCATTCGACCGCAGGCAAAAACGCCTGAACTATATTTTATTAAGTATAAGGAACTCCATAACTCATTCGCATGCGAATAGAACTCACATTATATTTTGCTCTGCTGAGAAATGATCTGCCAAGTTCACCCACATAGCAAAGCGCCGGTCTGGGTTCGAACCTACGACCTAAAAGAACTTGTAAGTTGCAGCCGTTACCACTGGCCCACCACTGTCCGGGCCATCGCTGCTCTAGCAAGTAGAAGTTAGCAACTAAAAACGAGTGTGTGCGTAAGGAGCTCATGATAGCTCTTGTCGCTGGGACAAACGAGTACTCACCGGGGGTGTGTCAGCGTGTCAGCCAGGCGCGGTCCGAGGGGGGTCCTAGGGGTCATGACCCCCCCCAAAGCCGTAAACGTAAAGCTTAAAATAGTAATTTGTCGAAAATAAAATCAAATTTTCTTATTAATATGTAGGTAGTCTTTGTCTGCGACCCCCCCAAGTCTTTGGCTGCGACCGCGCCTGGTGTCAGCGTGTCAGCGATTAACTATTAATATAACTATCTATGTATCTCTTTAAGTAACACGGGACCTACAATTTTCAAGGACCAAACACTGTGATAGCTAGGCGCTTTCGCGGTACAGTGCCATAGGCTTTAAATTATATACATTTAGAATCCCTTGAATTACAACACCATTTAAAGTAAACATCATTTAATTTCATTTGCCGTATTTTCGACCAGACCTTGTCTTACTATCTGTGCCAAATTGCGTCAGACTTGGTTCCGCAGTACCTAAGAAGTAGTTTACTATCTTCTTCGCTGGGATTTTCGCAAGTTCTTTGTTGATTGCTTTGAGTATCATGTTCAGTACATCATTGTCAACAATAAGAACTTCAAATTTTATGAAAAACTCATCTAAAATTGACTTAACTTCGTCAGCATATATCGTGTCCATCTGGAGCTAGAAAATGGAAATACACTTTTAAGGATAATTAATTTCTGCAAATTAATTTATTTGCCAGAATATAGGTTTACAATCTAAAAACGACACTCGCGAGCAATAAACTGGGATCACTTCATCGTCCGCTGCTCGAAACAAATTTTTACAACTTGTATGCAATTAACTATGGATTGTGGCATATCATTTTTTTTTTCTGGGTGGGAAATCATCAAATAACTTCTCCCGCTCTGGGTGGAGCGGGAGGGTGTGAGACTTTTACTGACTAAAAACCCACCCGTGTTCCCTCACTTGCCTGTGTGCCAGGAGCCGCGGTATCTCTTTCGAACAACCCGCACCCCTGACAGGCATCGGCCCTTGTGGGCGCCATCAGTTGGTGCTGACATCTCTATGAGGCGCGCGTGGAACACAACGCGCCGTCGACCCGGGCTTGGTCCTTACCGAACAGCGAGCTACCCATTACTCGCCGTCCGCAAGCCCGCGCCTACGGTGGCCGGGAATCAGCCTGGGATTCCCGACGCCCAGGGCGTCTCCTGCGAAGGCCACGGCTGTGAGGGCGCATGTACTGCATCTCCCTCACGTGCGCCGCCTCCCTCTTTGCGAGCATAACTGCTTCGCTGAAGGAGGCGACTGCTAGCAATGCACTCTCGCTCCGTACCATGGCCTGGACCAGGGTCGGACGCGAGAGATCGCCGCCGCCGATCACCTCCACGAGGTCACGGTTGTTCTCCGCCCAAGCCGGGCAGACCTCCAGCGTATGCTCCACCGTGTCCTCTGGGAGATCTTCGCAATGGAAACACCCGGGCGTTTTCACGTCGCCATGAGATCCTGCCGGAGCTCTGTCCGCCGTGCCGCGATTTTCCGCGGCAGCGGAGTTACGCCCCGGCGTTTGGCCTCCTCGCGCCACTCCCAAGTGTGCGCGAGGACCTTTGCCTCCAGATCCCATGGCGGCAATCCGGCAAGGAGGCCCGCTGCCTCACCGGAGATCGTGCGGTATCCCCGGATCATCCGGATGGCCATGACCCTATGGGCCGCCTTCAACCGGCGTTCAGGTTGGCGCCTTAATGTAGGCGCCCACACCGGCGCCCCGCATAGGGCCATGGCCCGCACGACCCCCGCGTAGAGCCTCCGGCAGGAGGCGTTTGGCCCCCCTAGGTTGGGCAGGAGCCGCTTTAAGGCAGTCCCGGCCCGCTCCAGTCTGGGAGCCAAACGTCGGAAATGTTCCGCGAAGTTCCACCGGCTGTCGAGGACGAGTCCTAGGTACTTCATCGTCGACTCGACGCCGATGTGAACCCCTCCCACCGTTATCTGGGAACCCGTCAGTGGCGCATTCCGAGGACCATGAAACCACGTGGCCTCGGACTTGTGCAAAGCCACCTCGAGCCCCAGTTGCCGGATCCTATCCACGATTGCCGCAACCCCGTGTGTCCCTAAGTCGGCCGCCCCCTGGTAATTGTGGCATATCATTGAAAGGCAATTTTGTTAGCTTTCAACCTCTTTCAATATCATAACCAAAGATTATTCAACTTATGTCATGGAACGTAAAACAAAAAACATCAATTTTTAAAACAAAACACCATATTATTTGGTAGTCCTGAAACCTACCATACTAACCATATAAAGGGGGCGTTTATGAAAATTGGTCATCAGTCCAATATTTCACGTCACTGGGAATATTCAAGCTAAAAGAATTCGGAAACCACACCTATAGAAGCCGCACAAGTCGTCATCCTAATCCAGCAAGGATTGTCTCAGCGTACTATCGCTCTACAGCTTCATTTGAGCCAGTCTTGTGTCTCGAAGGTGTACAAGAGGTTCAGGCAGACTGAAAATTTAGTCCAGAGACCAGGATCTGGACGACAGCGATGCACTTCGGTGAGAGATGACCGATTTATTGTCACCTCTTCTCTCCGAAATCGACAACTGACCGGCGTGGACGTCCAGCAACAGCTCAGAGAAGTTCGAGGGAGGGCTGTCAGCGAGTGGACAGTGAGGCGAAGACTCAAAGAAGCGAACTTGACCCTGAAAAGGCCAGCCACGGGATCTAAATTGTCTCCAGCCCACCGACAAACCAGACTTCAGTTTGCTCGCGATCACTTAGATTGGGATATCGAGCAATGGAGGCGATTCCTGTTCTCGGACGAATCCAGGATGTGCCTGCATTGTAGCAACTGTCAACAGAGAGTCTATAGGAGACTGGGGGAGCGATTTGCACAATGCTATTTTGCGGACACAGTGGCATACGGGGGTGGGTCTTGTATGATGTGGGCGCCGGGGATATCTATTGAAGCAAAAACGGAGTTGATATTCGTACCTGATGGAGGTCGGGGAAGGGCCTAACCGCAGAAAGATACATCAACGACATTCTGCTAGGCCATGCTGCTTCGCCAATAAACCGGGGCAGTAGGGGAGCCCCTACCCCGGAAGATTTCCTGCTAATGCACGATAATGCCCGCTGCCACACCGCTGCAGGGATTAGACAGTACCTGGTAGAAGTAGGGATTCCCACACTAGACTGGCCAGCCCAGCCCTGACTTAAATACGATTGAACATATATGGGACGAGCTGAAAAGGTATGAGGAAGATGTCCAGCTCCGGCGTCAATAGAAGACCTGAAAAGTGCTTTAGTCGAAGAGTGGCAGGAGATCCCACAGGATTCCATCAGGAAACTCATTCGGTCAATGGAAAACCGTTTACAGGCAGTTATTGGGGCCAACACAAAATATTAAGGGTAAATAACATAAATTGTATTTTTTTTTATCTTTTCGTACTTTCTATCCACAACTGCGACCTAGGTATTGCAATAATTCTCTAAATTTAGGTAGAAAATTTAATTAATTTTAAATCTTTTTGATGTCATTTGAAAGCTAACAAAATTACCTTTCAGGTGATATACCTACCACAATACACAGCTCATTGCACAGAAATTGTAAAAAATTTTCTTGAGCAACGCGCGATGAAGTGAATCCAGTTTATTGCTCGCGAGTGTATAACTAATGGCCCTTTTACATTCTACAATTACAAATGGTGTGCAAGAATTTCATTTTATGTAATTTTTTAATAGAAAATAAAAAAGATAGCAACGTCAAATAACATTTCATGCCTTAGGATTTTGAAGGAACGAATTAAATAATTTATGTGAAAGTTACTCTACGCTACGAGTGTGTATCTAAGTTGAAAAGATAAATAAAATTTCAGAAATAATTGTACATTGTGATTGTTACTGTCATGCTTTGTCAGTCATGTCGCGGCTTTGTTAGAATTAGAATTAGAATTATATTTATTTCTCAGTATATGATACATTGAGATCTTACATTAAACATTGTTCCACACATACTACCATTGCTGGTGTAGAAATATTAAATAATAAACTAGGTACAATTTTTTTTTTTTTTTTAATTATAAAACCTTGGACTCTAACATATTATTAGACTGGTTAACATTATTTATAATCTCAAAATAATAATAGTTAAATCAAAAATATAAGTCATAATGTCCAAAATATAAATCATAATGTCAAAAAATAAATCTTAATGTCAAAATATAAATCATAATGTCAAAATTAAAATTACAACATCAAAAAGTATAATTTAAAAATTCATTCACGGAATAAAACTAAAAACACATGTCTAAGAGCCAATCAAACATCTTACATTTAAACTGAGTAATTGTTCATATGCTCAGAGCAGGTGGTACTTTATTAGACATATTAATTGTCAGACAACTGGCATTTCTACTGTTTAATTGCAATCTCTGAGCTGGTACTAGTAATTTCCCGGCATTTTTTTTTGTTCAGTCTTTCGGAGACTTGTTTATTTAAAAGAAATAAGTGGGGATATTTTTTACCAGTAAACAAACTTCAAAAATATACAGACATGGGAGAGGGAGAATTTAGAACTGTTTTTTTACTAGACGCTAGTCTTATTGAGATAGACTTACTTCAACATCTTTTAGATCTATAGTAATATCAGCAGTTTCCAATTGGTATGCATTGCCGGTCTGCAATAGCACAGATTTAGGACCAATAGCTGCAGTAACAACCAAGTCTAGCAATGTAGCCCTGTGTGAAGGTAAAGAAGAATTAATGTTTCCAACAAAATTACACTATTCCGCGAATAGGAACGTACTTACTTAAAGTGGCCACTGTCACGTATAGGTAAATAATTACCGAGAACGACGTTCAGGTCATAGTCAGCTGAAATTATGGAAAACTTAATTGCACTTATAGGTAGTAAATATTTCAAAGGCTGGGGTTAATGGCAATAATAGGCTAGCTACATAATAATCGGATTTTAACGTGGCTCAGGTGAAATATTGCTTTAAATATTACTTATTAAGTATGTACACCTCTGGCCCCTTTGTGCTGTACAGTTACCGAATACAGGTTTGATGTTATTATATTAATTATTATTATAAAAGTGTAATGGGCCATGTGCTCAACCTCAAACACCACATTGCTACGTAATATCCGTCCAACATATCACGAAACGTCACGATCATAATCATAAATGTTAGGGAGGTAGGTACATAGGACCTACTTCAATAACAAAACTTACCTTCTATGGTTATATTAGGAATGCTAGCGTTAACGTCAATTCTAGTGGGTGTCAGTTGCATGTTGACGTTTTTTGAACATAATTCCTTGATCCCAGTTACAATTACATTTTCGAAAGTAAGATTTCCCCTGAAAATATCAACATCAACAATTTTGTCAGGTTATTAAAGTACATTATTTAATTGCTCTTTTTCGCAACCTACGTGAAGTCGAAATTTTTGAGAATAATTAACCACACAACGAAAACGTTAATATATAAGGAAAATGGCGCTCTAGGCTCAGGTTTGTTATTTCCACGGGCCGCGCTAGCGATCCGCACGCAGGTGTAAATAGAGGCACTGGCAAAACAATGAAACTCTTTGTGAGGATTGAAAAAAAAAATGCAAAGTAAAAATCATGGTAATGTAAACTAAAAAACACGAGTGTATAATAAGCTGAATTATTAAACTAATTGCGTTGCTATACAAGTCACTTTAAAGCAAGTGTGTTGAAAAATTAATTACTAAACAAGCAGGTGGCCCACCAGATGACCTAAGAGTAATCGCCGTCTATGGACATTTGTAATACCAGGGACTTCGCAAAAGCGATACAATCTCAGAGACAAAGTTGAGTATGTTTCATGTTCGTGAAATATCCCAACCATAAAAGGAAATATTTAATTGATCCTGTGAAAACTTATTACTTGTATGATGTTATGACGTACGCTTTTTTAAACTAATGACCGTTTAAAGCCTTTTTGGGATGCATAAGGTGCCCGGTTTTAAAAATATATTAACCTCTTTTAAACTTTCTGGGCTTATAATACATTTGGTTGCAGTAACTAAACTAGGGCACCTCGATGAAACGGAATAGCTTGGCTTGGTCCATGCAAGTTGGTCGTACTTAGCTATTGAATGTGCTAAGGATACCAGAATATAAACAGTGTTAATTAATATGTAGTTTTAGGACAGCAAAATGGGAATTTTTTGAGATTCGATTAAAAACTAAGCCATAAAGTACACGCGGCAGAAAAGCAATCTCTAATCTGAAACTTACGTGACAAACTGCAGGTCCGGTATATTAGCATCATAGGGTCCAAACAACTTCCTATTGAACGGGTTCAGTTCAGGCAGAGCTTTGATAAAGTTCAGGAGGACGGTTGCCTTCAGCGTGGCATGTCTGTCATCCCACCTCACGGGGTGTGCTTCTGGTGGAAGTTTTGTAGTATTCACGTGGATATGAAGAGGGCCGAGGTCTTTAGTAACTGTAAATTCGAAATAACTACCTATATTACTTAGATTAGAATGATGTGTTCACGTGTGACATGTTCCACGTCAAAGACATCGACATCGACGCGGAACATGTTATCGTGGATTCAGTACATGATTCTCAACCCCCTGTGTTGAACATTTACGTCGGTTAATAAAAAAAAAACTGTTCCATATCATTTTGACCGCGTCGATACACACACACATAAACATTTTTCTATGAAACAGCAGATTTTCGATTTTTTGGTGATCGACGAAAAATGTCTTTCCGACAGACATTTTCCATCTTTTTTTTCGGCTCTACAATCATCCAGTTTGCGCGACGATGTCCCTGTCCCCCCCGTAAGTTGGTAAGAGCAGCACTTGAGAACGGCTGAACCGATTTGGCAATTTTTTATTTTAAAATTTTCGCAACAGTCCAATCTAGTTTTTATGAAAATAAACCAGGCGCTGGGAAAAATGGGAAAATTCGGGAAAACTGAAAGTGCAATTTCTATGGGAATTTTGAATGGATATTACCGAAATTTGAGCAGGACAATGTCTATTGTCACTTACGTCAGCTAGTCCTACTAATATATAAATGTGAAAGTTTGTATGGTTGGATATTTAAATGGATGTTTGTTACTCAATCACGCAACAACGGCTGAACCTATTTATATGAAATTTAGCACACAGATAGTTTGTAACCTGGAATAATACATAGGATAGTTTTTATCCCGAAAGTAAGTTCCCGTGGGATAATTTTCGAACACCACGCGGGCGAAGCTGCTGGCAAAAGCTAGTCAGTAATAAATGTCACATGTTGTTGAGAATAATTAGGCAGCCACCTGCCACGATATTTTATGGGCTAAACTGTATTTGCAAGGTGGGTTATGATGAGATACTTGATTTATGGTGTACTGTGGCAGTTGACAAGTGTGGAAGAGTCCTTAATTATATAACTGAAATATTTAACAAAAAGGATTACTAGGCAGATATGAGTGGAATCACCGGGAGGTAACACACTAGGACAGGGATGGCAAACTAATGGCACGTGTGCCTTTGGTGGCAAGCAACAAAATAATTTGGGCACAACAGCCTAAGTCACAGTAACAAATATAGAAATCTGAGTGTGATAAGTTTATCTTCTTAAGCCTAAGTCGTTACTTTCATAAACCGTACCTATGTCACATGATTCCAGACCAGCTTGCATTCTGCTAAAAGTTAATATACCTATGAACCAGACACCAGAACTTGCACTAATTTGTCCTTTCATATAAATAAGCTGGTGTGACGTTGATTACTGCATAATAGTAAGTAAAAGTCTATTTCTGTTTGTAAATAAAGACTACCAATTATTGTGAAAGTATTTAGTTTTTTTTTTGTAGTGGTCAAGATTGTTTTGTTGGCACGTAAATGCCAAATGAAATATTTTAAGGTAAAAGTGTCTCGCAGAAGTTAAGAGGTACGCCATGCCTGCACTAGGAGAACATTCATAAAGTAGCCAAATTGGTGATGTTCTCCAGAAAGGTCAGGGTGCTTACTCTCGAATATAATTCCGGTAGATCGACATTGGAATTGTCAGTCAAACGTCAGGAATTGGCTGGACTCACTGAGTCTAGCCAATCCATGACGTTTAAATCAACCAACTGACGTTTGACCAATGTCGATCTATCGGAATTATATTACAGAGTAAGCACCCAGGTCTGTGCGTAACACTCGCAACCGGCGGGAGTGTATGACTAGATGTATGACCTAGACAAAAGGAGTATGTAAGGATAATTTAGTTCGCCTACCGCATGACAACAACGGGTGAGTTTATGCCATTTTGTATCTTTTTGTGCCCTCGACGATAGCACTAAATTCTATTTTACTTACAATTTTCCTTAGTACGATTAGTTTCCTTTAATTTAGCTAAAACGTCAGCTGTAATTGACTGAACTAAAAACACAGCGTAAAATGTTATACTAAGAACCGTCCGCATGTTGCCCCAATCGTTCTTTATGAACAACTGCGGAACAAATGCCTTATTCTATAACATAATAATGTGCATCCATTTGTGAAATTATGTTTGTGGAAAGGAATTGGTACACTTGTAAAATTATTATACTGTTGCGTCAAATTCATTGTATGTATATATAGCTCATACTTTTACGTATTATCAAATCAGGTGAAACATGCGTTTTCTTTAAGAACTTAAAAAAATAACTCGACTGCATAAAAAGCGATACTTAAAAAAGATGGAAACCAGAAAATGATATTGACTATTAAAATTTAGGCAATCTCATGCAGTCGGAGGCAATAAAGGTCTTAACCTCCGACTAGGAGGTTGTGTATGGTAATGTGTCATACCTTACACATTACCATACACAACACCTGATGCATATGCTGATAAACACACTATTCTCTGAAAAAAATCGGTAATTCGTAAAAAATGTAATCGTAAATATTATTTTGAATTTCTACTAAAGGACTTGAACAGCACAGGACACGTCTTGGGCAGTTCAGTCGTGGGCCGAATGAGCAGAAAACATCCTAAAGTTATTTCTTTTATTTTATTTTTCTGTAACTGTAAAAATGTCCCGTTTGGAATAGTATTTAAATACAAACGTTAACCTTTCTATAATGCCTTGATTACACGTCTCAAGTACAGTGGTGAGACAGTGCCAAGACATCTCGCTCAGTAGCAAGCTTTAAACTTACTGAACACTCGGCGGAGCGTACGTCTACGTCTCCTTAATTCATTGAGTTAAAATGTTTTAAAGTAGTGTAAGGTAAACTTTTAACAGTCTGAGTTTCGCATTTTATAGAATTAGTTAGACGTTGTGATAACGTATACACTCGCATGTAGCAATTATCTAATATTGTCGGTTTCCCATCTACCTACTGAGTAACGTGGGGACCTCGGATGTTTTGTTCTGCTGCTTCCTGCATGTAAGGTCAAAGCCACCCACCCTGTAGGCGCTAAGTACGCTTAGTTTGGTGCTTAGAGCTACCCTGCGTGCAAGATGTCATGCCTTCGCGAACCAACGCAGGGTTTTAAGGCGCGCTAGGTGCTAAGCTATGCACGTGTACTTGGTTGCGTTATATAGCTGTCCTCAAATCATGAAAAAAAGTTGTAGCTGGTTAAAAAAAAACGAACTAAACCAATTGGAAGTAGGGTGCTTATATTGAGGCTTGGCTCGGTCTTGTAACCCAACCTGGGTTCACTTAACTCTTAAACTTTACTGCCTATATCGACAAAGTAACTTTTATTTCTGTATCCATGATCAAAAGCTTTCATGAATTTCGAGGGTGCTGAAGCTAAAATGAAAATCCAAGATGGCGGCTGCGTAAACTTCCAAATTTTTCGTCATGGGCGTCGTTTTTTGTTTTTTTTTTTTGAGGAGGAAAATCGTAGATGCCTACTCACCATGAGAGCCTCTAAAAACGTAGACTATACGATCCACACATTCTCAGTGTTTTTCTATTTATTAACGAGTATGTACGTGCAAGTACCGTGTTCGTGTGACGAGGGTCCGCAGACCAATTTTTTGGAACCAAGTTCCTTATCGCGCGTTGCGAAAGGGGGCTAGACGGAAAAAAGTAAGACCAAAAGTTGTAACGACACTTTATGCTACATAGTTGTAAGCCGTGCGGCGTGCGTGTTTCTCTGCAGACGCAGAGTGCATATATATATATGTGTGTGTATGTATATGTACAATTCTTAAAAATTTATTACAATTCCTTCACTAATTAATCGAAAGGAACTTCGTTCCATCCGGGTGTCCCTTGACACCTCTCAAGTTTTTTTTTATTTAAATGTCGTTAAAAAGAATGAATTCCAAAAACAGCATAGTGTAATACTAGATGTCGGAGACACTTCTTAACTCTCTGGCCCACCACTCTGGCGATTGATCCTGGGTTCGATTCCCGGGACGGGCAACGTGTTTTTGTGTTTTTCCGTCGAGAATTTCTTAGTAGCAGTCCGTAGTCTAAAAAAGTCTATAAGCTAAGCTTCAGCTGACAAGTTGTATATAGGATTCCGTTGCACTAAATCGACTAATCATTGATAACTTTTTATTAGTTTTCTACAGTCATGTGCATGTCTACTCGACGGTGTTTAGGACATTTTTAGTAAGCTTTCAAAAATACTATTATTGAAAACCCAGGAAAATAAAAACAACACTAATAATAATTTAACTTCATCTACCGTTAAGGTATTTAATGGTAAATATTCGTAGATGATTTTATTACATTTATAGCTTAGCCCGAAAGGGATGGTCTCGCGGACCCTAGCAGATACTGAAGGATCTCCTTGGCGGTGATTAGCGTGAGCTCTTTGTTGATAGCCTTCAGAACAGTTCGCAGTAAGTCATCCACGATGCTGGAGTACTGGTCGGTATTTTGCAGGAACTGCACTACAATTCTCCTGAAATCTTCGGCATATTGGTTCATGTCCATCGAGAGCTGTAACATAAAAGTTTTCGGGGGTAAATGTGTTGATTTTTATAGCATACATTGTACGAATGACTGTTCTTCAGTTTTCAGTAAGAGCACAATACAGTATGGTACATTGAGTTTGAGCATCCATCCGTAACTTCGAGACTCGTCTGTGCCTCAGAAAACACCGTTAAGCCGTTGGTCACGGGTGTTATTTGTACATTTGACAGTTGCTATGGGAAGTCAGAAGCCCGAAAGTCTGACATCCAGACTTACCATGAGGTATCGTATTACCCAGTAACTGGATTGTGGAAGTCAGATAGGCATTCGCTCCAAGTAAATTACTGGTATTCAGCTGTATCCGGTTAGACTGGAAGCCGACCGCAAAATAATTGCGGAAAGGTTAGGCAGATTGTTGACGACCGAAAAATGTGCTTACACGGCAAATTAAATTAGAAAAGAACCCTCCTTCTGGCGCAGTCGGGTAAAAAAATGCAACAACAACAACGTATCTACGGTACAAGCATCTTGTGGACAACTTTTTTTTATTTTAACGTTTTTTTTATAAAAAAGTAAATGGCGACGTTACAATATTTGTTGTCACAACGGTTTACCAACAACGACCCCATGTCAATGTCATTGAGGCGTCAAAAGATCCTTGTAGCTTGTTAGTATTTTGAATAATCACCTGAAGTTCACCCAGGTCTATCTCGATGTCAGCGGTGTCCACCTGGTACACCTGGTTTTGGCCTAATTGTGCTACCTTGGTACCAATCGCTGCCGAAAGGGCCAGGTTACGGAGCACTGCACTGTGCACAGAGAACAAATGCATTTTAGAAACTGTAGTATTACAAAGTGTTCATAATTTATTCATAGACTCAAGTTCTCACCTCAATTGGCCGTTGACGCTCAAGGGCTGGTTGGACAGCACTGCTTCAAGCTCGAAATTAACTAGAAGAAGCAAATAAATTAACGGTTTTCATTCGATCTTACTACTGTTTTAAACATTTGGAATAGGGACCTACCAAATTACATTTTAATCTGCTGAAAAATCCAGTACAAGTGGTTACATTACCAACATTACCAACATAATTACGTAATCAAAAAATGACGACTATTTGCCTATACGTGACTCGACAAATCATTCGTCAGAATTTTAAGCTTGGGCTAACCAAAAATCCGGTTTCACTGGAAGCCAACTCCAACATAGTTGGCTAGGCAGATTGATGAACTGAAAATATGAGTACTTTTACAATTTAGTCTAGATGTTATTAAAGTTAGGTAAATGCTTACCATCAGCACTAATTTGTGGAATACTGACGTTGAAGTCGAGTCTTGCAGGATTCATTCGCAATTGGAGACCAGACAAGGACAGGCTCTTGATTCCCTGTACTAAAACGTTGTTCAAAATGAGGTCTCCCCTGAAATGAACAAGGACAGTAGTAATTAATAAGAACAAAAAAAGTCTTTATCCATTTTGCGTAGATTTGAATATGACGCTATATCAATAATACCAACCTATTTGTTACAACTGCAGCAAATAGTGCGCTAACACGCTTATAATACTACAGCACAATCTGCTTGAAATGTTCCCACGGCCTGTGTCTGAGTAAGACGCAGGCCGTGACAGGCCTCATCAGTGATGTCACATGGCTCCGAATTTTGAACATTGAGAACATATTTCCTCTCGATGTTTCCTTCGCCGTTTTGAGAGCAACGGTTATTAAATTATTTATTCATACCCACCACCTCCAACTCGTAAGTCGGGGCGTTACCACTGGGCCACCGCTTACAAGGACTAAATTTGCGCAATTCCTGGCAATTTATATACTTTGCGCAAGTTATTGTCTTTGAGGCGCATCTTTAGTACAGTAGAGTTCATTAATATATTGGCCCTTTCAGGCTTCAAAAATATATGAACGTTAAAAAAGTTCATAATATTGTGACAACTATAAGCATCATTAAATTGTGGTCAAGATTTAGATTACTTAATATGTGACTGCTTTTTCTCATAATTTTTCATATTATTGCCTAATACACAGCATATATTATTGAATCGTTCACATGTGGATATATTTTGTATCTATAGGTTCTATAGAATTTATTCAGCTATCCAACGCTCACAATATTTTGAATCCTTGACAGTGCTAATACATTCATGAACTCGACTGTACCAATAGTATTAAATACTTACTGGAAGTTGACATCGGGCAGTGCGATATTGTACGGTCCCAGAGAAGGCAATTGAAGTGGGTTGACTTGAGGCACGATTTTGATGAAGCTTACAAAAGCACCAGCTTTGCGAGTGGCATGCTTGTCATCTGCGGTCAGTGGATAGTACTTCTGTGGTACAGTTCCAGTGCCCGTTTCGATGTGCAGAGGACCGAGATTTTCATTCCCTTAAAAAAAGGCTTTTTAAATGCAAAGTCGATGCATTTGTTTCAGTTAAATCTTTTACAGGCAACGCGTTAATTCCGTATCCAAAACGAAGCCCAATTCGCCTAAAAACTCCTGCTCGAAAATATGATTATTTAAAACAGCTCGCTACGGCTGGCGCTACGAATAACTGCTACGTCGTAGCTAGCGTAACCGCGCGTAGGCTCTACAGCTGTACATCGTCGCGTCACAGCAAATAATTTTAATTACGTAACTATTAGTTTCGCGTTTCCTGGATCTAATGAAAAATTACACGCTTTTACTAGGTACATTTTCTTTGTTGTGGGCAAAGAGGAAATTATTTATTTATTTATATATGCTTTATTATACACCAGAAAATACAAGACCAAAAAAAAAACACTTAAAACATACAATGGGCGGCCTTATCGTAAAAAACGAAAAAAAAAATGGAAATGGAAACATGGATGAAAATTATAACGTACGAGCGTTCAGTTTAAATAAAAAAAGTTCTCGGAATCACGTTTCCCACCGGAATCGGAATGTTACCTACGCTATATTGTATTCGATTCCAATAGATTACAGAACTTTTGTATTTTGAATAATAAGAAATAAATTGTTTCATCTTTGAATTTTAATCATCAAAAGAAAATACGTCATTTTAAGTACTTCGTACAGAAAACCGTGCGCTGGAGTCGGGACACCTATACAGAGTTTTTTAATACAGTTGCTCAAAAAGTGGTGTATTGCAGGGACGTATAGCGTTCGGGATGTGGGCTATTACATACTAGTGCTTTTTTTTTACCTTTCCCGAACTCGTGCGTTCTCTTTCCCAACTGTCAAAATAATGTCTATTAAAAAGAAAAACCAACCATGAAGTTTTTACTAAAGAGTTTTTGTGATTCATACAAATACGTATATTTCTAAAAGGAAGCTACTAATTTATTTCAATATCAGATTTAATGATTTAATTGAATGAGTTAGGTTAGGTTTCATTTCATTTCATCTCATTAAATTTCATTTTCATTTCATATCAATAAAAAAAATCTACTGAAGACTAAGCTGTATGGATAGTTCCCTTTGCCTACCAAAATGGGTGAAAAAAAAAACTCTGCTTATATTATACGGTTGGCGCCATTTTCCAGAAATTTTCTTTGCGAGTTTAGTTGTTTGTTGCACAAAATGAGTAATTTCGACCCTATTTTTTTGAATTAACACCACCGGAACTCAGTATAATTGCACAAAATGCTTCGGAGAACATTTTACCGGAAAAGTCAAAAAGTCGTTACATATCTACATACGACGAATTTATTGCGTGGAGAGAAGAGAAAAAAGCAAATAGTTTTTCAGAAAATGTTATGTTGGCATACTTCTCCGAACTCAGCAAAATTAAAACCGTCTACGTTATGGTCGAGATTTTCGATGATAAAAAGTATGCTGAAAATAAGGAACAACGTGGATATAAGTGAATACCCAAAATTAAATGCTTTCTTAAAACGACAATCAGACGGTTTTACAAGTAAAAAGTCGAAAATATTAACATCCAATGAAGTGGAAAGGTTTTTGAACGAAGCTCCCGATGATCGTTATTTAGCCACAAAGGTAATTTATTAATAAGTACTTATATTTTTCTTTAGTATTCAGTTTACGAAATCGCAAAATACAGTCAAAACATTATTTAAAAAAATATTAATCAAATCCCTTTTTTTGTAGGTTGCTCTGATTTTTGGCGTTGTTGGAGCTTGCCGCAGAGAGGAGTTAGCCAATATTACTTTAAAAGATATTGAAGCCCATGGAAAAATGCTACTAATCAAGATTCCGAACACAAAAAATAAGATACGGAGAAGCTTTGTTGTTGAAGGAGATTTTCTTAGAATAGTGCAAAAATATATGAATCAGCGGTCCCAAAAAGGAAAAACCGACCGTTTTTTTCAAAATTACCAAAAAGGGAAGTGTACAGCTCAAGCAATCGGGATAAACAAATTTGGTAATATGCCAAAAGAAATAGCAACGTTTCTTGGTCTGCCGGATGCTGAGTATTATACTGGGCACAGCTTCAGGAGGACCTCTGCTACATTATTGGCAGATTCAGGAGCCAATTTGACGTCCTCAAAGCGACTAGGAGGTTGGAAATCAGACAAAGTTGCAGAAAGCTATATTGGTGATTCATTAAACAACAAACTAGAAACTGGGAAAAAAATCACACAATCCATTAATTTAAGGTCCAGTCCGTCTTCTTCACATGTTGAAGAGAACGTTCGTCCATCTACCTTCGTTGATAATGATAATTCATCAGATCCAATTCCATCAACTAGCAAACGCCATTGTATGACAAATATACATGAACAATCATACGAAATTAATAATAGTTTGTCTCAAACAGTAAATATGCAACCTAAAACTTCCCCAGTTACTTTAAAAAACTGTACCAATTTCAATGTACATGTGTACTATAACTTTTATAAGAAATAAATGATTAGTTAGTTGAGTTTATTGTGTTTTTATTATTTTATTAAATTGCTTCATTTTTTCGCAACTGTATTAAAAATAGTCGTTCAGTACACCTGCGGAACCGTCATTGCAACTTGTTCCGACTGTCAACCCTCGCCTTCGGCTGCGCCTCGGCTCGGGTAGACATTTGTCGGAACTCTTTGCAATGACAGCCTTTCCGCACTTGTAATGAAATATACTATTCTTTCCGTTTCTGTTAGTGCGTTTAAAGGCGCTCCCTCACCGGGTGCAATCGTCTGTAATGGTACCTTTCCCTGCGACCTAGTGGTGTTACTCAGGCGCGGTCAGAGCCAAAGACTTTTTTCACAGACAAAGACTATGTAGTTATAATATTTTCGAAAAAATACTATTTTAAGGTTTAGGTTAATATACTTGGGTTAGGAACTTCCTAACACAAGTATATTTCTTACTTAAATGGAAATTCCCTAATGACCTAATGTAAAATATATTCTTAAGATATTGGAATATATTTTTTGATTTACGTTTACGGTTATGGGGGGGGCGGGGTTATGACCCCTAGGACGTGTCGTGACACACTTACTGACTAAAACCCACCCATGTTCCTTCAGTTGCCTGTGTGCCAGGGGCCGCGGTATCTCTTTCGAACAACCCGCACCAAGGTAGCCGTCATATTTAAATCAACATACATCCTAGTACTTGCAAAAAACTTAAGAAATTTGAATTTCTATTTCTATATTCTTTATGTCTACCTACTATTAGTTTAGTAATTTAATTAGTCCGAGTCACCATAATAGTTAAGATACGCTTGTTGAGGTCGGTCCAGGAATGGGTGACAAATAGATGGTCATACTGAGACCCCTCCGTGCTTCGAAAAGCACGTTAAACCGTTGATCGGCTATACGGAATACGTTACTACATAAATTGGGATTAGATAAATCAGTAGTTCCATGTACAATACTCCAATTCAGCTGCATCTGGTTAGACTGTAAGCCGACCCCAACAATTACCTTATAGAATAATGTTACTCACATGCTTGAACTGAGTAGACGGCGCAGAGTGCTACGATCAGAAGTCCCTTCATGTTTGCCGAGTGCCGATAATTCTAAACAACTGCGTGACAAAAGAAATAAGACGGAAATATATAACAATATATTCAATCATTTCCTTAATTATTTCCTTCTTGTCAGCATTAGTCACAAGAAATTGATTTTACGGTAGTTACGAATTACAAAACATTATTGCGCACATATCTAATATTTGCTTGTACCCTGGTTATTGGTACAGAGATCCTGAAGTTATTTTGTCGTGAAAACATAACTTTTGTACGGCGGGTATATTTTTAAAGTTTTGGTGTAGATACCTGGTCTGAGTCTCTGTTTACTC
The DNA here is from genome assembly GCA_949091785.1 of Polymixis lichenea. NCBI lineage: Eukaryota > Metazoa > Arthropoda > Insecta > Lepidoptera > Noctuidae > Polymixis > Polymixis lichenea. The sequence continues at coordinate 11,931,728 of OX420933.1, read as the reverse complement.
GCAAAGTATAACAGTTAAATGAAGAAAATCTAGCATAGAGTTTATTGGGTGTACAAGAAATTCAGGCTCAAATAAAATTCTGCTTTTGTTTCAACAAAAGGATTTCTAAAATATCTTATCATTAAATAAATAATCACGTTTTTTACCCGACTACGTTTAAAAAAGCTTTTAAATTGGGGATTGCATGCCGTCAACCCACAGTTATGCCAAAGAATTGACCGATCAAATATATTTCATGGTTTTTATACATTTGGGTAATCTAACAGTTTAATAAGCCGTGAAAATACCGTTATGTGCACCTAATATATTAACTATAAAAACACAGTTCCCTCATACTTATTTGAATGGAAAATAATTGAGTTAAGAATTACGAAGTTAAACATGTTACTGGAAAAGTTTAAGTTTTTTTTATAAGGTAGTAATATAGGTAGTAACAATGGCTTCTTCCGCAGGATGAATGGGAGTGCAGTCACGACGTGATCACGACCAATTTACAAAGAATATAATAGTACCTTATGATATAAGTGCGGTAAGTTGAAAATTACAGCCGAGGCGATATTGCTAGCCCGCGAGGGCTACAAGAAAGCAGAGGCTGTAATCATCAAAGCGCACGTATGTCATACGACGTTTTATAACATAAGTATTTGCGAGGAAATAAATAAAAGTCGGACTTTCTTAAACGAGTAAATCTCTAATCACTTGTTAAAGCAGTTAGAAAAATTTGAACAATTTGTAAAATTGATTATTGAGTTTTTTTGGCGGGATCGCGTTGGAACATGTCGCACGACTTTTTATTTTCATGAAATTTAGTGAAATAGCGAATAAAATTGTATAATTTTGGTAGTGAATTATGCAATTTAATTACGTGTGAGTGCACAAATGTAGTGAAGGTGAAAATAAGTCACTAACGTGGACTTTTCGTGTTCCCCCCAAAAACTCCTAATAGGTTGTTGTAAAGTTACTACCGCTTTACAATAATTTTAACTTTGACTTGATTGACTATAGACGACTATGACTGTTTTGTAACTTTGTGCCCGATATCGGGCCATTTACTTGATGGAAAAGAAAAATTACTTGACACTGGCTAAATGCACAAACCGTGTGCAGCCAAAACCCAAAAAAAAGAAAAAAAATGATAATTACTTGTTCACAAATTAGCGATGCGCGCGCATCTGCTCTTTTTTTTTTAAGGCAAAGGCACAAACACAGCCAGAATAACAAATAAAGTTAATTAATATTTTTTTGTTTTTGTTACAGATAAATGGTTGTAATTTATTGTCATAACTAATTAAATTAAAGAATTAGATGTTTATTTTTTATATTTTATCTCTCAAAGTTAATTTTTATTCTTAAAATGTTGACCACTTTTCTGACATAAAAACTCTTTGCTAAGATTTAAAAAAGTACCGTTCGTTTTAGACGGAGCATCTTGATAAACCGTGCGTTTTACATTACAATAACGCACGAGTGCGTAATGACATACATTACGATATTGAAATTGGTGTAGTAAGAGACCCTTTACGAGCAAATGTGTTATAATAGTACATTATGGTATAAGTGCGGTAATTTTCAAAGCGCACGTATATCATACGACGTTTTATAACATATTTGCGAGGAAATAAATAAAAGTCGGACTTTCTTAAACGAGTAAATCTTTAATCACTTGTTAAAGCCGTTAAAAAAATTTGAACAATTTGTAAAATTGATTATTACTTGTTCACAAATTAGCGATGCGCGCGCATCAGCGCTTTTTTTTTAAGGCAAAGGCACAAAAACAGCCAGAATAACTAATAAAGTTAATTAATATTTTTTTGTTTTTGTTACAGATAAATGGTTGTAATTTATTGTCAAAACTAATTAAATTAAAGAATTAGATGTTTATTTTTTTATATTTTATCTCTCAAAGTTAATTTTATTCATAAAATGTTGACCACTTTTCTGACATAAAAACTCTTTGCTAAGATTTAAAAAAGTACCGTTCGTTTTAGACGGAGCATCTAGATAAACCGTGCGTTTTACATTACCATAACGCACAAGTGTGTAATGACATACATTACGATAGGCACTGAAATCGGTGTAATAAGAGACCCTTTTTTTTTTTTTGGGTGGGAAATCATCAAATAACTTCTCCCGCTCTGGGTGGAGCAGGAGGGCGTGTCAGACTTTTACTGACCAAAACTCACCCGTGTTCCCTCAGTTGCCTGTGTGCCAGGGGCGGCGGTATCTCTTTCAAACAACCCGCACCCCTGGCAGGCATCGGCCCTTGCGGGCCCCATCTGTTGCTGCTGACATCTCTTTGAGGCGCGCGTGGAACACAACGCGCCGTCGACCCGGGCCTGGTCCTTACCGGACAGCGAGCTACCCATTACTCACCGTCCGCAAGCCCGTGCCTACGGTGGCCGGGAATCAGCCTGGGATTCCCGACGCCCAGGGCGTCTCCTGCGAAGGCCACGGCTGTGAGGGCGCATGTACTGCATCTCCCTCACGTGCGCCGCCTCCCTCTTTGCGAGCATAACTGCTTCGCTGAAGGAGGCGACTGCCAGCCATGCCCTCTCGCTCCGTACCATGGCCTGGACCAGGGTCGGACGCGAGAGATCGCCGCCGCCGATCACCTCCACGAGGACACGGCGGTGCTCCGCCCAAGCCGGGTAGACCTCCACCATATGCTCCACCGTGTCCTCTGGGCGATCTTCGCAATGGAAACACCCGGAATAAGAGACCCTTTACGAGCAAATGTGTTATAAAGAATATAAATAGCCAAAACGGTTCGAGCCCAAAAAAGCACCATACTTTGTGTAAATTATTTCATCCCCACTGCTCTAAAGACGGTACCTAAAGAAAAACATCGTGAAGAAACCGTCGTAGAACCATAAATTTTAAGATATTTGACATCTACTAATCCGCACTGGGCCCGCGTGCATGGTACATTGCGGCCTACTCCCTTTCACAGACGAAGGCCTGTGCCCCAGCAGTGGGGATATTATTCACTATATCATCACACTTGTACTCCCCACTTTTGTCTCTAGTTATATTTAAGTCCCTTGCAATTGGTGGCAATCCGAGTATAATAATTGTACTTTTATAGGACAAGCTTATTATTTTCTTCACACCACGTTTAGGTACGTGAGCCTCGGAGGTTTATTTTCTATGTACTTGGCTATAAACTTCGGAGATAACATATAAAGGGAGGAGAGGGATGTAATAGCAGCCATCTTAGTGGGAGCGGGGGCGGAGGTGGAAAGATTTTGAAACATTTAATTTTGTTAAAAAAACGATTGATAAATTACAATAGAAGGGGAAAACTTTACTTCACAAAAAAAAACCTTTTGCGAGTTTGTCACTTTTTAGGACATCTTATTGATTCTTAATTGCGGTGACACCAGTGGCGTGCAGTCCATAAAGACAGAAAGACACTGCCTACCCTACATAAATCAGATAATTACGTAAAACGAATATTATTTTACCAATAAACAAAAAATCTTTATTCTTAAATCAGCGTCACCTATCGAGCGTCGGTCGTATCATTAGTATTATCGAAACATTATCGCGTTCGTTCGTGCAATTTGACGCAACTTCGCGTTGCGATGCACTAGCGCCGCTTTGTGCATCAGGAGAGACACGAACTATTTGTATCTTAATGTTTCTATGTGTGCTCTCGTGGTCATGCAGATTTATTCAGTGTGCGTTCCTATACATACGTGGCACACAATGTAACGAATAACGCACACAACCGTACAGGGTAGTCACTGGCTTTTTACGATTTTTAACAACGAGACGAATTACGAAACTTACCGAAGTTTTCCGAACAAAGCTGGTTATGCGACTATTTTAAAAAGTAGCATTGTTTCATTGAATTGTGACTACATAAACAACCACAATTTCTTTGTCGTAATATTTTCATATTCCGAGTAATTCGGACGCCATTGTTTGTTTTGCTTTATTTGTTTTGGTTGTGAGATATGATGGCATGTATTTAAGATTTTAACATTGATAAATAGTGTGAAAAATAGATAAAATTCACTGTGAAAGTTGTTCAGGTGGTGTGTGAAAGAGAAAAGAAAAAACTATTTTTTTTTAACTATCTAGCGGTAAAAAAAATCAAGTATCGTGAAAAGCAGCTGTACCTACACCGGATTTGCAATTAATAGGTACAAACAATAAGTAAAGTCAATCGTAAATTCAATTCAAAACAAAACAATATGATTCATTTAATTGCCTTACAGGTTGCATGCTGTGTAGGTAGGTACAGTGATCGGTTGTTCTGTTTTTTTTTGCCTTTTTTTTAACTTCTGCCCACCCTGTCTAAAAACTCTGTGCACGCCACTGGGTGACACGGGAACGAAAACCATAAAACTTCGAGGTATATCTCCACCACATTGAAGGGTGTTCGCTTATTTAGCGACTATTTTCTTCATTAGACTTCCGTTACAACTCCGTTAAAAACTTGTGGAGGTGGATGCGGATGTGCCTGTACGATTTCTTGCGGAACTGCCGCATTTCTGGAGGCAAAATTTCGTTACAACCCTCACCCGTATTCCTCAAAATAGGACAAAATACATTTATCTTGTTTTGAAGTGGCGGAGGGAGCCCGCGTGGAGATAATCTCTCCAAGCGGTCTCCCTCCACCACTTAAGTACTTATTGAATGGGCCGCAAGGTTAACATAAAATAATAAAGCACGTGTAATAATAATAGGCATACGTATAATTATATTTACAACTAAAATTATAAGGTTTCAATAACAAGTATTTTTTGGCCGGTTAAAAAAAATCGGGACAGTTTTTTACAAAATGGCAGGTATTTATTGCAATTGTAGCTTTAGATAATTACAATATAAAAAGTATCTAATATAATTGTATAATTACATGAGTTAGCACTGACATGCAAACGAACTAGGGCAAATGACAAAAGCACCCACCGATTACAATAAAATGGCCGATCCGTATGATCCTTGATTAATTTATGTGTTCTTCTATCTAATTAATAAGTATCAGATAACAGGTACTCCTTAAATAAATCGATGGAGACCTTAAATAGTTCTTTGTTGGCCATATCAAGCGCTGTTTGGAGAAGCCCATTAAACACGTTGCTGTCCGAAGCACCACTAGCGCTACTTCGACTGTTAAACAACTGTGTGGCTGGCTTATCATCGTCTTCATATTCTTCTATTAGTTCCTCGCCCATAACCATATTAGTTAAATTGAACTGAAACAACCGACACTCATGAAGAAACTGTGGTAAGTCCTGCTAGGCTAATTTTTAGACCTTAGGAAGCGTCAGAATGAACATTGTTAGGCTAACAAAAAAATTTTACTACGTAGTAACCATAGCACGTAGTTTAATATTTGTTGTTTCGCAATCTGCCAGAACTCTTTTCTGATTCATATGCAACAGCTACTTTCATTGTATTTATTCTGTTTATCATATTAACATAACGGTGAAAGAAAACATCGTAAGGAAACCGGCATGTGCTAAAATAAAAATTCAAAGACATGTGACATCTTCCAGCTCGGCCCACGTGGTGGATTACAGCCCACTCCCTCTCATCGAGAGGCCTGTGTCCCAGCACTGGGAGCAATATAGGCACATTATGAGTATACTTAACAAAAAACTATCATAGATATCTCATACGATCGTCCAAGTATAGTTTAAGACTCTACATTTCTGATTAATCCATCACAGACTAGATTTAGCTCTATGAATTTAGATCCCTACCGGAGCACGGAGACGCCTCGGCAGCCGACGCCGCGCCGGCTCTGTGAAACCAACGTTAAATAATTATATTTACCACAACATCCCTTATGTCGACTTTGACTGCTGCACTGTCGATCTGCAGAACCTCCCCTACTGTTGGAGATTGTGCCTTATAACCACCCGACGACAACACGACGCCCACGTCGAACAAGTTAACACTAAAAATAGAATGTCACTTGATAAATATTTGTCAAAATAATGTTTGTGGTATAATGGATAAATAGACAGCGCCTGGCTAGCTATCCGCCAAAGGACCACTGACTTCCACGTTATTATAACATGAGACATTCACCTACTTACACAGGTCCCCGGAGCAGGAGTGGAGCAGGAGGGCGTGTCAGACTTTTACTGACTAAAACCCATCCGTGTTCCCTCATTTGCCTGTGTGCCAGGAGCGACGGTATCTCTTTCGAACAACCCGCACCACTGTCAGGCATCGGCCCTTGCTGACCCCACCAGTTGATGCTGACATCTCTTTTAGGCGCGCGTGGAACACAACACGCCGTCGACCCGGGCTTGGTCCTTACCGGACAGCGAGCTACCCATTACTCGCCGCCCGCAAGCCCGCGCCTACGGTGACCGGGAATCAGCCTGGGATTCCCGACGCCCAGAGCGCCTCCTGCGGCGACTAAGGCTGTGAGGGCGCATATACTGCCTAAGGTACTAACCTTAGGTGACACTTGAACATAACAGGCATGAAGCTAAGAGTAGCCTTCAGGTGAAAATCGCCTGAAACGTAAAAAAATTAAACTTAATGTAATTTCGGCTTCTTTGATAAGTCGTATCCTGAAGCGCTTACAACACATTATCTCGTTGTTATAGTTATATTATATGTTATTATTAGTTATATAATAGTTATTTTACACAATAATATCATAACAAGAAAATGGATGTGTAGTCAATGCTAAGGGTATTAAAAAAGATTTAAATTATTTTTCGTCTCGTCCTGTTGATGAGTGCCTTGATTACAGTCTATTTGTCAGTCCACCGTACGATATTTTTTATAAACGCACAAAGGCAATGTGACAAATGAAATTAGCTGGCAATAGTTTACCCACGTGTTGGGTCAACGAAACAAAAAGCATTATTCTAACTTTGTTCAAACCTTTAAATGACACTGTGATAAATAAATATACAAGCCAACAAAAGGACGGAAGGCGGTTCGTTGACCGATTACGGTCATTAACTTTCGCCCGGCCTAAACAACTGTGCACTGTGATTCTCGACTAAGTCCTGACGTCATCAAGTAGGCGTGGCCTTACTCAGTGTATTGTTGGCGTTCGTCCTGACAAGTAACAAAAACACAGGGCCGTAATGGAATCCAATTATTGTACTGAATATCCCGGACCTGTCTCATAAATGGAAATACTCATAAAAAATACAATCTCCTATAAATGAAATATTCTATCTAAAATAATTTATTTAAAGTACTTTCCCTCTGTGAGACAACTATTATGGTGCATACTAGTTGTCTCACGGAGAGCAAGTAAACAACAACTACCATACTGTATGGTAGTTGTTGTTTACTTAATTAAAAGTACTTATAGCCTATCTAGTTTATTTAGTTAAATTTTAAATGATGTATGTTCTAGATTTCTTTCCGAAGATAATCTAAGACAGCAATGCATTACAAAAATTAATATCACTATTTCAATTTAAAAAATACGTACCTAGTTGGTCCACAAAATTAATGTAAAATACGGAGTAAGTAACTTACACCCTGGTACGAAAATTCTGAGTACGACCCTGTTGCATCCTGCACTTAGTGACATCTAGTGTGAGATACTTACGTCACTACAAAGTAAAATCTACAGAACGAGCGAGTAGTTTTGCCATTGACCGGTAGATGGAAATTAAAGAAGTGGGCGGGATCTAACACCCCCTCACCCCGCAAATTGTCACGCGTTGTTCCATACGGAAATCTAATTACACCATCTCCTCTTTGTATTTGCTCCGTGCTTTCGCCCATCGCTTTTGTAATTTTTCGCGGATCAACTCACAAAAACCATGAAAACAGTCGTTTGCATGTCACGGTGTCATTTAAAGTTTTGAACAAAGTTCGAATCAAGAAAAACATGATTTTTTGTTTCATTCGTTTTTTTTATATCGAGACCAAACAAATGGGTAAATTATTGCCAGCTAATTTAATTTGACCCTGTATATTATGATATCGGCGACCAATAAAAATGAAATTATTCAGTAAAAACACTCTGATCGGTTTTACCTTCAAAATATAACTGCGGTATGGTAATATTTAAGTCCGACCGAAGATTAATGAGACGCAACTCGAGTCCATGCAGCTCGAATTGCTTGACTCCAGCCAGGACGAAGTTCTCCAAATAAACTTTACCGCTAGAATAAATAAATTCGATTTTTTTTTAAATAAAATATCACAATAGATGATACTTTATTCACATTACAATCTAGCCTATTAGCTAATAAGTAATTTAAATGTAACTTAAACTGCTAAGTAACTATTAAACTAAGAAATCGTCCAATAACGTCTTTCTTATTCACTGTAATTGCACAGTTAAGGGGAAGACACTTGATTCACGTGTTCTTTATTAAAGACAGCACTTGCACTACAGTTTAAGTTCACTATAAAAAATTAGCTATGAAGAAGAAAATAAATTAGAATGAAGCATGTTTAGTTCATCAAAAACTTCTAGAGTAGGAGAGACCGAGTACAATTGTACCAGGGTTTACAGTTTATTCCTTCATTACATACCTTAGCCAGAGGAAAGGAACATCAATGCCAAGCGGTTGAATCACTGATATCTTGAGCGGATCGATTTTAGGCACAAGTTGTATGAAGTCAATGAAATCCGCGGCTTTTTCACTGGCTTTCTGATCCTGTTCGAACAGCGGGACATACTTCAAAGGAAGGTTCCCCACCGCGGCCTGGAAGTGGAAGTCGCCGAGGTCTTCATTTACTGCAATTAAGTACACAGTTAGGCTTTCGGAGAATGAAGTGAAGGTGAACAGCTGAATTTATTAAACCTACATACATATCTACTTAATATTAGATTTTATCGAGCAGGACAGGGATTTAGTTATCTTCAGTGACAGTAATGCGCTTTTTTAAATATATTTATAGAGATATATATTAACTCAGATAATATGAGAAGCGTGCATTACGATTGGCATCGCATTACTATAGTATTGAGTCACGTGCACATGGTTATCTACTGTGTGGTATACACCTCATTGCCGTCACTGAGGGGAGGCTTGTGTCCTCATTTGCAGCGAATCTCCAAAATAGAAGAGTACCAAGAGATGGATAGGTCAGTCCGCGGAAATGGCTTAGATACATCAAAATAGGTAATGTAGAAAAGTTTCAGAAAAAGCATTTTGATCACGAACTTCGGACGAAATAGGCAGCAGACAGAATAGTTGTTAAGTAGGTGGCTTGTTATCTGCACAGGGGTCAATGAAATTTAAGAACAAGTCGAATACAAACATACACAACGAGGGCTAATCAAAGTGGAAATTAAAACGTGTAAAGACTTATGTGATTAGGCATTAAGATTAGAGTAGATTGATATGATATTTGCGCAGTGCAGACTATAAGCGCCACTATCATTTCAGTTTGGCTGGATTATATACACCCAAAGAAAGCACTTCCTTCGAATAAATAGAGAACATTAAACGTCTTATTGCAGTAGTGGCGAAGGGCTGTCCGCAAGGGGGCGTCCTCTCGCCACTGCTATGGAACCTTGTCGTAGACAGCCTCATAAAAACACTGAATGACAAGGGTTACTTCACCGTAGGCTACGCCGATGACCTAACCATAATAATAAATGGCACCCATGAAAATACCCTATGTAACCTCATGCGCCAAGCCTTGAAAATAGTCGAGGACTGGTGCAACAAACACCGACTAACAGTGAATCCCACGAAAACAGAACTGATCCTCTTCACAAAAAAGAGGAAACTCGCGGAACTACAACTTCCACGTCTGTTTGGCACTACCCTAAGCCTATCAACTGAAACCAAATACCTGGGCATATTTTTGGACAAACAGCTGAATTGGGCAAAACATACGAATTACATAACCACAAAAGCCAGCATATCCCTGTGGCAGTGCAAGCGAATGCTAGGCAGGAACTGGGGGATTAGCCCCAAAGTCATGTACTGGCTATACACCACAGTTATTCGGCCAATTATCACATACGGCTCAATAGTCTGGTGGCCCAGGACGGACTTGAGCACAGCCCAAAAAGACCTCGAGAAACTGCAGCGGTATGCCTGTGTAGCAATCACCAGCTGCATGAGAACTACACCCACCGCTGCCCTGCAGGCAATGCTGGGACTGCCCCCACTACACCTCATCGTACGAGAGGAGGCGGCCCTGGCCGCTTTCAGGCTCAACATAGCAGGAACCCTAGGCAGAGATTCTAGAGTCAAACACACACGCATTAAGGAAGATGCGATCAAACGACAACAAATGCTGGCATCACCTTGCGATAAAACCCCGAAACTGCACTTCTTCCAAAAGCACTACCACGTGGAACTCACCGAAGAACAGAATGATCACTCAGGCTCGGAAGAGCTAAGAGTCTACACAGATGGATCAAAGACTGACTCCGGAACCGGAGTCGGAGTTTTCTCACACGATCTTAACATAAACATATCCAGCCCGCTGGGAATGTTCAACACAGTCTACCAGGCGGAATGTGTGGGCATTATACAAGCTGCATACGCGATAGAAGCCAGGAGAGTCACAGACACCCACATACGTATACTCTCCGACAGTGCTTCAGTACTCCAATCCCTAGGAAAAAAATACATAACATCGAGCTTAATACTAGAATGTCACAATGCATTAGAACGAATAACAGTTTCTAACCGCAACACTGTGACACTGCAATGGATAAAAGGACACAGCGGATCACTAGGTAACGATGCTGCTGACGAACTGGCCAGAAGGGCATCCAGCGCGCCGGCCTATGGACCCGAGCCCATCATGCCCATCCCATTCAACCAGATACGCAGGTGGCTTCAGGACCACACCCACACACAAGCGGAGAGCTGGTGGACCTCGACACCAGGCTGCAGGCAGTCTAGGGAAGCAATGCCGTTTTTAAATGGCAGGCTAACCAGACGTCTGTTACGCCTGGACAGAAAGGATCTGCGTCTGGTGACGGGGACCATCACGGGACACTGCTCACTAAACAAACACTTCCACACAATAGGCATAACGGACAGCCCCCTGTGCAGAGCCTGCATGGAGGCTGAAGAAACCGTTGCGCATGTGTTTTTCGAATGCACAGGCGTAGCCCAGACTAGAACAGAAACCCTCGGAGCGCCCAAATTTTACACGGATGTTCTCAATAGACCAGGAGAAATAGCTAACTTCTGGAGGGAGGTGGGCTGGCTGGAATAACCACCGATGGCCGCCATGGCTCACGCACAATGGTCCACTTAAAGGACTAAGTGCGGAAACCAAACCCAATAACATAGAACATAGAACGTCTTATTGGTATGTATTAGTTCCATTTTGATTCACGGAAACTTGAGCCAATAATATCCGGGGCTTCAGAGCTCAAGGCACGAGGGTGAATAGAAACGTGTGAAATAGATAGGGACGGACTCGCTTTCCCATGTTTGTAAAATTAAATAATAAATAAGCACATTTGTTCGTTATTGACAGATAGGACTCATCACGAATAACATTGCTTTCAAATACGGATACTCTCACTGCATGCATTCAGAAGATTACCAACACTCAAGTTGTGACTGAGTTATAAACCGTGATTAATTCTGGTTGCTAGCGGCCATGCGCACTAGGCTAACAATAATAACTTTACCATGACCAACAACATTAAACACAATTATTATTATATTTCATTACTTACTCACTTATATCAAATTGTGCTAGTATTACATTCAATACATTGTACAATGTCACTATCATAAATACCCGCATTTTTGCACCAAATCCTTTGTCCGACTGCGTAACAAATACACCAGTTTCAAATATATAACACTGATAATTATCTTCTTAAATAATTCCTGTTGTAGTATTAGGGCTTATGTGCTTGTGCACATTCGTCACAAAAAATTGATTTTCCACACGCACATTGCATTACACGCCGTACAATTTCCACAACCATTACCTTGTTATTTGAACAAATTCACTGAAAAAATTGACAATATTACACAAGTAGGCAATCATTTTCTTTTAAAATCCACGTACAGCCAGGCAATTAGAAAACAACAAACAAAAAGGAAACACTGATTTTGAAGATTTGATTCATTTTATCACGTTTTTCATACTTGTAATTACCTCTTATTATTCATAATATATTAAGTTGATTTTTCATGTACGTCAAGCCCTGGGTCAGATTACGTTATGTACAAAATTTGTTAATCTCTCTTGAGCCTCATACCGTACCTGCTACTCAAAAGGTTAAAACATCTATTCTGTCCCGATATTAACGAGAACGACCGTAAGAGTGAGGCCTTTAGCGATTTCCGTAACAGGTTATAATAATTTTATAATGTTTGTTTTTCTATCCGTAAAATCAAAATTCACGTAAACAACGTTCTCCAAATTGAAAATTTAGATTTTTTTTTTACTATTTGAAAACTAGTAGCGATGGTATTAGTTAGATCTTAATCATGGTAGTTATTCTTCTTCCATGAGCTCAATACATACATAAAATACATATAAAAAGTACAACAAGATGATGTAAAGAATTACGTAAGAAAAAGTAAGGATACGCCGCCGGACTACTCTTTCTAGGTCACACATGCATGCCGTGAGTATTGAGCAAGGCATCTGATCTAGTAAATCATAACAAGCTGCTAGTTTTAAATTATATCAGTTAAGTCATGTCGAGGATCTTACCCGCAAAGTGATCTCAGCTAAACAACACTGAGTTTAGTGACCCGTATTGGCCTTAATAAAAACTGACGACAAACTACCTCTATTTTTTTAAATAACAGAGCAGCAGGAGTGCCGCAAGGTTGTGTCTTGGATCTTTTCTGTTTGTGTATTTTTTTTTATTGTCATACGTGACCCACACTTGGCACGTGTGTTATTCGCCGAAGGCATTGGTTGACATTAAAAACCAAGAAGAAGAATTAGGAATGAAACAGTATTTGGTAAAAAAATGTTTTATAATTTCATCCATGGTTGCCATTGATATGAATTTTTTAGCTCAAGACAGTGGAAAAGGATGGAAGATGTAGTTCTATCAACTGTTTATTGAAAACTTGCACCGTCAAATAATCGGGATTGGGCTAAAAATCATGACGTCTCGGTTCGCTAAACACTATAACAGGAAGTTTAAAGGCATTCAAGTTAATAAAAACAAAGAACTTGAATGTATACTTCGATTCATGGTAATTGGCAGGGCCCAATCTAGAGGGGGGGGGGGGGGGACAAGACGGGCAAATGCCCAGAGCGGCTAAAATGAGGGGCGGCAAAAAAAAAGTGAAACAAAAAACAAGGGAAAAAGAAAAAAAAATATGATTATGTTTTTTTTAGTTGAATTAAAAACAAATAATTGCTTGAGTTTTTTTAATACGTAACATATGTACCTTGACTTAAATATTATAATTTTAACAGTTTGGTTGGTCCTAATCTTTTTAACTTTTGAAACGATTTTGATGAAAAATGTTTATTGTTTCATAAGTAAAGGGTAGTAAATTAATGTTGCCAAGATTAGCCCGAGACAGGGAAAATGGCAAAAGGGAAAACTCGCTTTTCCCTTTTGCCATTTTCGATCAACCTGTTTCGCCTCACTGCTGGGTAAAGACCCAGAAGTGAGTCGAAACAGGTTGATGATGATAATGAAGTTGAAAGATACATAATATCGATAAAAAAATTATTTGATTCCGTCAGTGATTTCCTAGAAATTCTTTAACAGACAAAAATTCATGACAGTATGTTTGTAAGTATATACCTATGTACATACAGGGTGATTTTTTAGTCACCGTCAAAATTTTTCAGGGTGATACCTAGTACCCGTGAAATTGAACAACTACAACAACAACAAATCAGCTGTTTCATAGAAAAGTGCAATACCTACGCGGTCAAAATTTATAGAACAGCTGTTTTTTTTTTTGTAAAACCGACGTAACATTTCTACGCTAGATATACGCTAGGTGATATGCTGAATTTATGGTTACAGTTTGCGTACTGGATAAAATTTTATCTTGTTGTATATCATCCCATCTTTGGAATAGCAAGCTCATAACTTATGTGGTGTTAGCATAAAGGGCGGCAAATATTAACCTAACTAATTCCTAACTACTATTATAAATTAGAAGGTAGGTAAGTTTGTTTAGTGCTTAAGGGTTCACCCTAAAACAACTGAACAGTAGTTCTATTCTGTAAAAGTCTCACCGTGAAATCTTAGGTGACGTGAGTTGTCAAAAGTGTCAGTTCCGGTTAAACGGCAGCTCACTTCACCATCGTTTTCACGGTGAGATTTTACAGAATAGCACCACAGATTTGGATGAAATGAATGACATGGCACATCAATAGATCATCGTGGGTCGCAAGGACATACAGGCTACTTATCCACAAGAATAACCCCTAGTCCCACAAGAATAACCCCTAGTCCCACAAGAATAACCCCTAGTAGTGCCACATGCCTAGATAATATTTATACAGATGTTATACCGAGCCACAAAGAAATTATAAATTTACTAGGTTCAGATCATTGCGGGCAACCATTCAAAATCAAAATAACAAAATGGGTAAGAAGGATATCATTGTTAACCCCAAAACTGCATTTCGCCTAGAAGCCTTTAAAGTTAAACTCCTTAATAAATTACCAGTTTTGTGTGCACATGCTGATCCTAATCATCTATATGATGAGTTTTTTAAGATATATTGTAAACAATTTAATTCCACTTTTATTCCCAGGACTATTTCGGTTAATAGTAACGTCTCTTTCAGTGATTGGGCTACCATTGGTATTTATAAAAGTAGAACACGACTTTATGAGCTGTACAATGAAAGGACGTATGTAAACACTGCTGAATTTAATTTATATGTTAAAAATTATTCTAAATTATTTAAAAAAGTTTGTTGGATGGCCAAGTCGCGTTATTTGAGTTCAAAGATTTAAAACAGTAGTAATGTAATTAAAACGACTTGGAATATTATTAATAATGAAACGGGAAGGTCTAGTAAGCGAAATACTGACTACAGCCTGTCTATCAATGACAACGTAATAACATCAGAATCGCAAGTCACCGCGGCTTTTGAAAATTTCTTTACAGATATTCCCGTTTCAACTACAAAATTTCTAAACTCATCACCTTCTGTTGCTGAGTCTTTGCTTAAGGAAAATGTTAATGTTTGTGATTCAGAATTTCATTTTGAACATGTTAGCAGTAGAGATGTAATTAAAACCTTTCATACTCTGAACGTAAAAAAGACTGCAGATCTGTGGGGCAATTCTGTAGAAGTCGCCAAGTCCATTATTGACATTGTAGCACCTACTTTAGCTCTTATATTTAATCATTGTATCGACTGTGGGGAGTTTCCTGACCTGATGAAGAATAGTAAAATAGTACCTTTGTTTAAATCAGGTAGTACATCAGACCCCTCTAATTATAGACCTATTTTAGTACTACCTACCTTTAGTAAAATTTTTGAAAAATTAATTTTAGAGCAATTGCAAAGATTTTTTAATAAACATAATTTATTACATAGCAAACAGTTCGGTTTTACAAGGGGTCGTTCAACTACCGATGCCGGTGTTGAACTCTTAGGGCATATTTACAATGCATGGGAAGATAAATACGATGCCTTGGGCATTTTTTGTGATTTATCTAAAGCTTTCGATTGCGTGCTTCATGAAACTCCAATCAGGAAACTCCGCCATTATGGGATCCGGAACACCGCTCTGGATCTTCTTATGTCATACTTGTGTAATAGGATTCAGTGTGTTGATGTAAATGGGAAAAGATCTCCCGGATCAATAGTATCAATGGGAGTCCCACAGGGCTCAATTCTTGGTCCTTTCTTGTTTCTTATTTATATTAATGACTTGCCTTATCTCATAAAGGATAATCATGAAATAGTGTTGTTTGCGGATGTCACTTCACTTTTGTTTAAACTTAAACGTCAGCAGCTGGTTAGTGACGATGTAAATAGTGCAATCTCAAAAGTAGTTCATTGGTTCAATGTTAATAATTTACTTCTTAATGAAAAAAAAACCAAATGCATTAAGTTTACGCTACCTCACGTTAGGCAGGTGAAAACTAGTGTGTTGATGAAGGGCGAAGAATTGAATCCTGAAGATAGCACTGTATTCTTGGGCTTAACTCTGGATGCCAAGCTTCAGTGGGGTCCACATATAGATAAATTGTCGAAAAAGCTAAGCTCTGCAGCATACGCTGTTAGAAAAATTCGTAATTTAACTGATATAGAGACAGCCCGTTTAGTATACTTCAGCTATTTTCATAGTGTAATGTCGTATGGTATTCTGTTGTGGGGAAATGCCGCCGACATTCAGACTATCTTTGTCTTGCAGAAAAGAGCTGTTAGATCAATTTATAAATTAAGTCCGAGACATTCTCTCAGAGAGAAATTTAAGGAAATTAATGTAATGACTGTGCCTTCACAGTATATTTTTGAAAATCTTTTATATGCCCATAAAAATATTAAATTGTTTAAAAAATACAGTGATATCCATAGTATAAATACTAGGAACAAACACAAATTTGTTGTACCATCAACAAGGCTCAAGAAAATAGGTGGGTCATTCAGATGTCAATGTATACGCTTTTATAATAAACTTCCAAGCCATGTTCAAGATCTAAGTATCAATAAATTTAAATCATTCATTAAACGTAAGTTGTGCCTGAAAGCCTTTTATACCGTTAAAAATTATATTGAAGACACAAAGGCTTGGGATTGACCTGCTCCAATTTTTGCATACTAAATGTTGTTTTTGTTTTTGTTTTTTGCAAATTTATACTCTTTGACATTTGATAATTATTATATACACATTGACATGAATATTTACTTTGAGAAGTATAATATTATTATTATTTTAATTATTGTGAATGTAAGGACTATGTGGGTCATATTTTTTTTAATAATTGTTTTTTGTGTTTTTTTTTCATCTCTTTCTCAGTTAGTTTTTAGTATTAATCTGGCAGTTTGAGTACTTTATGCGGCCTACCCAAATGTCCTATCTTTGGTATTGTTCATCAAATCGTTGAGCTCCTCAAGTTCTGAGTTGAGCTGCATGATTACTGATAAATGCGTGCACTGAATGGACAGGTCCACTCAATCTGTGTGGTTCTTTCCTCAAAAGACCATTTCAGACACCGATCCACATGGTCTTCACATAATCTGACCAAGATTATGTCTGGACTTTAAAAGAGACTGTGACCTCTGAGTTTGTTTCGGCCTTTCTTCTCAGAGTAGTCAGATAGGAAACGCCGACTTCATCTAGTTTAAAAAAAATATGATTGACGTGTAAAAGTGTTTGTACAAACCTACTTACAGAAATAAAATCATTTATCATTTATCATTTATCATTTATCATCCTTGTTTCTTAAAAATAATTCTTGCATTAACAGTTGGTACTTCCTTGGTTGTTGCCATAAAGAAGGAGTTATATTCCTACGTGCAAATTGGATGAAGTTTAGTGATTGCTATATCTTCCCGGTGATACATTGATGTGGGTTAGAATCGAAAAATTTGAGAATATCAATTCATACAATTTCCCATTTTAAATGGGGTCTCACTTATCAATCGGGCAAAAATCCAGGCTCCAGGCTGCTCCTGAAAAAATCCAAATGAAAAAATCCAATAACAGTTTGTCCGACCGCGAACTAAGGACCTTCTCAGCAGTAGCACTTGCCACAGTTGCCACCTATACACCAAGAAGTGACGAAAGAAAGGAAAGAAAGAAAGAATACCGTTTATTTGGACACAGTTCGTGAAACACAAATAAATAACAAAAAAGTGAATATAATTAACTAGGTACAACAGTGTGTGCCCCACGGACGCGCCAAAAAGGTTCATTTCAGCATTAATGCCAGACAGATGCTGTCTGACGCTGGTTTCCTAATGAACCTTTAGGGACGAGTGACGAGGAGTACAAAACAGTTTCAACATAGGTAAACAAATATTTTTAAACTTATATATAAACACTTCATGTAAACTTACAAAAACAGAATAAAACGAAAACAACAGGAGCTCAGCGAAACCTGTTTTTAGCGTTTATCTATGTACATTGATTCGTGCACGCACGATGCACTCACAAAGCGCTACAAGCCGCCGGGCGCGGCGGACATTACAGACTAGTGTGTTTATAATAAACTAGGTCATGTCTGCCATGTAATTAAAGGTTAATTTCAGAAGAAGGGCGAGAGTATTAGACTTAAATCAATTATGTACTACATTAAAGAACTGAAGGATCACATCAGCTTTGACAACGAAATTATGATTTTCGTCTTGAAGTCTTGACGAACCACAACAATATAGTGAAAACATTGTACTAGTGGATATTGAAATGAATGACGACAATGGATAAACAGCAAGTATATTCACCTCAATCTTACCTAATTATACCACACGTCATTATACAGGGACAAATTAGATTAGTTGGCAATACTTTACCCAAGTGTATCGAAAACTAATTAAACAAAAAATCTGCCATCGAAAGACGAATGTATTCGAACAGTTTTGTAATTTTTCGTGTCACAGATATTTTCTACGAATTTACAAAAACTGTAACAGTCGTTTGGTTGATGTACATATCACAGTGTCATTTATAACTCAAATGACGAAAATAGTTATTTATGATACTAGTGCGGTAAATTGGTTTTTACAAACGAGTAGACGAATGTGACTTCTTGTATAGTTGTATACATACAAGCTACAGCTTACCATAGTCACGAGTTTGTAAATACCAATTTCTGCACGTGTGTCATACAATGTTTTTCAACACATTTGCGAGAAAACAGTACAATATGTAAAAACATTTTCAGAGAATGATTGAGTATTTCTTCGAGTCTTCCATGCTATAAAATTATTGTAAATCATTCATTCCACGCGAGCTGGCAACAACGCATTTATAGTCGTTTTTCGTGATTATTTCATTAGATACAAACAAAAGTAATTTTTTTTTCAGCCAAGCTCTAGACCGTTGGTATTTATAATTATTTTAAATATTTGCTCTTCCATAAAAACATTTAATCGTACTTAGAAATGCAAATAGATAATAATTGACGGTACCTCGATGTTTATAACCAAATACCAAAATAACTAAAAAAATTGCATACAAACTTGAAAATACCAACGGTCTAGTGCATGGCTGAAAAAAATGTTTACTTTTGTTTGTATATAATGAAATAATCACAAAAACCGCCATAAATGCGCCGTTGCCAACCCGCGTGGGAGGGGAGAATGTTCTTAAATAGTGCTCTCGCGATTTTGGCGGCAAGAGACCGTTTTCTGCTCAGACTTCCTTAGTCTGAGGTTTTCTGCAATTTGCGCCTCATTCAAAATATCAGGTGGAGAAGATTCCATGTTAATATCAGATTCCTCGCTTGAACTCATATTATTATTTTGTTTATAAATATCAGTCGGAACGTCGCAACAATCTTTGACGTTTCTAATATGAAAATGGCGCGAATTTGCAAATGGCGCCACATGCACGTGGTGAAAATTAGAACTACATCTTTCGTCTCATTTACTCTTTAGTATTAAAGTGAGACAAACGTATTGAGCAAAAGCGGTTCCAAGGAGGTTCGATCAGTCAGCTTATTTATTCTCGTAATGTGAATCTCCTTGGTGGAATTCTTATAATAATATTTTATGAAAATAAAAAAACACCATAAAGAATACGCACGGTGCTATACAACGGGGTATGCGGTAAAATAGGTACTTACATAGATGAGAGTACCTATTTTTTACCGCACGTTCCGTTGTACGGTGCGTAATTTTGAACTTTCGAACAATGTATACAGGCTTCGTAAATGCATTTTTTGAGCAAATGTGTTAATTTTTTTTTAGATTTCGCTATCGATACCTACCCAACACGTGGGTAAAGTATTGCCAGCTAATTTAATTTGACCCTGTATAGTTCAGGTATTTAAATATATTATAATTTTAATTAGAAAGAGATATATAGCCGCTGCTAAACAAATCACAGATTCATAATTAAGATTGTTTAATTTTTATCTACAAATAATAAGATTAGTTGTTAATTACTTATGATTGATGAAGATAATCGTGGATATTAAATAGACGTGTGAATTCCAGACCGGTCAAATTGTAAAAAAGACAACGGTAGTAACTTGTTCTAAAGTTGAATATTATATTTTGTTCATTTTTGATATACCTATATAATTTTTAATTTTGTGCATATTTTATTGCAGAAAATGAAAATATTGTGTCTTGTGACGCTTCTTGTGTGCGCGTTTGCGCAAAGCGCGAATGTGGACTATGAAGATCTTCCCCTCGGTAAGTTTGTAATAAGTTAAGGTTTGACAAAAATAAATAAGCACTTTTAAGAACTATTCTCATTCCCATTGGAAGAGCCACAAAGCTCTAATACTGCAGAGGTCACAGAATTATGCCATCCACGCGACCACGATACCTAATTAGTTATTGTGTAAAAATGAGACAGGTAGAGGTCTCTAGCTTTAGTTACCTAGTTGAAAATGCGTGGTAATGCCTGAAGAGAAATCGAATTTATTAATAAGCTCTGCAAGGAAGAGATAACAGCAGGACACCTTTTTAGAAAATTAAGAAGTTTTAACGTCAGCAGAGTAATACCTACGTGTAGGTATTACTTACACATCACAATATATGTTTTGGTATATAATTATTGTTTTCTATTTAGTGGAAGACGCGGAAAATCGTTTAGAAGACCTCCACTTGGAACTCGACCTTCTATCAGCTGACCATGCTGTAAGTGAAGATGACAAGCTGCTTATATCAGAAATCCAGGCTTTAGACGCACAGGGCCGCAGTGTGGTCGCTGACGCCATCGCGGAGTTGATCGAAGACTTCAGGGATGTCGTCATTCATGGAAACGATGACGTACCACCGCTCGACCCCCTAGACATACCCCTCATCGGACCTTTCCAATATCAAACTCCTGCGTATGTTTTTTCTTCTTAATTATTAAATATTTAAAAAATATTTAGGAATATACTTAATAAATAGTAGTCCATCGGCATCAGGAACAGGGTCCAACCTGCCGGTGGTCAGGGCTTTAGAGAAAAGAACCTCCTGACTATGGGTGCTGCTTTCTGAATCAAACCCTTGACCCAGCTGCGCAATGAGAGGCTCCTGAGGTGTTGGTTGAGGCTCTCCGTAATTAAGCCGTTTACTGTAACGGTGTTGTTGTGTTTATAGCGTTATATTTAACTAAAGTAATTTTAGAACACTTAAACAATTATTTTGTTCATGCAGTACGACAGCCACAGTATCAATCAACGACTTCAAGATGGAAGGCCTCCGCTGGTACGTGCTGGACAGCATCACCTTCAACGCGCTCCGACTGTCTTTCGGAGCCCACATTACTATTCCCTGGATTACTGTTACTGGTAAACTACAAGTAGTTATTTACTGAAAACGTTTGTAGGTACTTGTCAAGTACAAAACTCACTCTGAATATTTGTAGGTCCTTCACAGAATGTGACCCATATTCATAATAATTAAAAGTCATCGAGTACATTGTAAACTTGGTCCCAATCATCATTATTCTCTACCAATATCCATCTAGCAAATGTAAAAGCAGTTAGTTTGACCGTCCACTTTAACGGCAAACTTTTAGTTGATGGGTACATCGACTTTACTGCTTAGCCTCTTGACGTAAACAAGTTACGTCACATACACCACCGAAGCAAAGTAGAAAACAATTAATAGTTTGATTGATTACATTACAACACAATCAGCGATAGTAAGTTCCTAAGTCGTAAGCCTATTACCACTATAATCTGTAATATTAAAGATGGAACTAAGTGATTGTAATTTATCAGGTAGCTACGACGCCCGCGCAAGACTTGGTCTTCTAAGCCACAGAGCTGGTGGTGGATTCAGGTACGTACCTACTTTACTATTTTCTTTGGTAGATGAGAAAGAGAAAAGATAATACTCTTATTTAGCACAGACTAAAAATACACACAATATACAGCAAAATAATAAAAATAAAAGACCAACAAAAAGTGTACAGAGCGATGTCAGAAACTAGCATCAAAGTGCGCCTCACGGCAGCGCATGAGGACTACCAACCTATATTATTTTTACATGATCTTCCAGGATCTTTGCCCACCGCATTGAGGTCGGCCTGGACATGAGGCTGGGCACCAACCTCTTTGGAGGACACCTGTTTCTTCGTGAACTGAACATTAACATCGACATCCATGACACACATGTAAGCCAGAATGTTTATTTATCCTTTTTTTGTGTCTCCCGTTCTTATTAATGTCAAATTGCGGCCTAGTCAGATTTGTCAACCAAGATTATTGGACAACTAGGTGAACTGTGTGCCTACCGCCCGCGCCTTTAGGGTTTCTATTAGCATACCATAACATAATTTGCTCCTCTATAGGATAGGGAGTGGACTGTAAACTACCACGCGGGCCCAGTGTGGGTGTGTAGATGTCACATGTCTTCGCATTTTTGATCCTAGGACATACCTGCTTCCTCACGATGTTTTCCTTCACCCTTTTTAGAGCAGTGGGTTTCTATTAGTAGGTACCGTTTAAATCTGACATACTTATAATTATGTTTCACGACTCTTGATTGCATATAAATTGGGCGACTAATAAGATTGATGATAATGTTGTTTTTGTTATTATCTAGATCCAATTCCACGGCATGACTGGCTCCAACATTATCAACGCGTTTATCAACAGCTATGTCCAGAACCTAACACAGGAGTTGATCCAGGCTGAGATGGAAAATGTCAGCCGAATGCTCAGTGAAGAACTTTTCGAAGTTATCAATGATGTTCTCAAGGAATACACCATTAACGACATCTTAGGGTTGTAAGGAGAACGGCAAACATAGGATGTAAGGACGGAATTTCAAAACTCAACATTTTTATTTTTGTTGTAAGGGATAAAATAATTAAGAAATAATGAACTCTTTTATTAAAACGAAGGTTTTTCTTATTTTATGCAATTGGAAATTCCTCTTCCCGAGGTCGTAATTTTCTGGTAAAAGACGACTAACTTGGTAATTCAATATTTCGGTGGATGGTATGGATGTTGATGCTACGATGTCTGTTTGTTACTTACAAAACAGACATCGTAGCATCAACATCCATGATGTTTTCTAATTTATAAAACTTTTTACAGAAAAGCAACAGTCTTCCAAGAAAAAAACACTACAAAATGAAAAAGATTTTTCAGCGTCATCAATGTTGAGTTCTTGTATGAGACAAAAATAAACAAAAAATCTAAATTATACGCATGACTTATTCTAGTATAGGGGGGGATTGTGGCTAAGTAACAATAGCTGCACGGGTCGATCGATCCGGTTAAGCCACGCTTGCCGCGGTTGGTCCGTGGATGGGTGACCATCTTTACATACTAAGACGCCTCCGTGCCTCGGAAAGCACGTTATGCCGTTGATCCCGGCTGTCATTTGTGGATCTTTGACAGTCGTTACGGGTCGTCAGAAGACCGAAAGTCTGACAACCAGTCTTACCAAGTGGTATTGTGTTACCCAGTTACTGGGGTGTGGAGGTCAGATAGGCAGTTACTCCATGTAAAATACTGGTATTCAGCTGCATCCGGTTAGACTGGAAGCCGACCCCAACATAGTTGGCTAGGCAGATAATGATGACTTATTCTAGAAGTCGCTGTTTTCGTCTGTCTGTTTCTCCGCTTACTTCTAACTTTCTTGCCCTAACTCATGCCGTAAATCATTTAAGGGGGGTTATCCGAAATTGCCTGTTTCAGAATCAACATTAAATGATCAAATTAGTGTATTTAGGCACTGAAAATATATGTCATAGATACATCCTTGTTTGAGGGAAATTAACGGTTCAAAACACGATAAATTGTAATTTACTTGATGAATAAAAAAAATACGAATCAGGGTCGATTTCAAAACCATTTTCCGTCTGATTTCCGCATTCACACACATTTTAGTAGCACAAAATAGTGTGGAAATTACATGTACGACGAGGGATTCGTATTTAGGAAAGAAATTAACGGTTGAGTTTTTAGTTTATTCGATTTTTTTTATTAACTCAAAAATAGTAAATCGGGCTAAATCGGCTCGCGCTCGTGTTCAGAGTCTCATGTACTCTGTGCTCAGAGTTCTGCGGGACGTTATCGAGGGTGGACCTATGTCAAAATTTTCAAAAAATCGCTCATCCTGCGCCTGTACAAAAAGAACTAATTAAATAATAATTATGAAATTGTGACAGCTCAGAAAAAATATCTTGTAATTATATTATAGTTTTAATTCATAAAATTGTTTCCGAAAATATGATTATTTCTAGGAAATAAGATGACGTTTAATTGTCATCTTAAAATAGTATTAGTTATAATACAAATTATTATCGACAAGTTATTAGTCAAGTGAGTCGTAAATGATTTTAATCATCGTTTATGAAGAAGTTTGTACAACACACGTTTTTATAAGATTTTTTAAATTAGATTCATCCAAATCAACTATGATATTAACTCTCCACCGAACTGTCTTCGCTACTATCATAAATCATATCCTACATTAGTATTAGGTGCATAGTGACAATGTGTCCGGTTGTCGGTTGTATCTTAATAATATAAACATCTTCCACTCTGACACCAACAATGAAAATTAGAAAACATGCTGTTTCAAACAAAACGCTATTGGTACCTACTAACACAACCAAATGTATGGAACACGATAAAAACTGTAATGATGAATTCGAATCGGTGATATTATAATATGGGCTCTGAGTGAACCAGTTTCAGTTTTGAATACAGAAGTCACTGTCACTATTATTTACGAAAACATATCATAACTTGCTTGAAAAATAGCGCCGTGTGAACGCAGTCTGGTTATGCGCTGGTAACTCGGTGCTCATATTCCTAATCAAGTTCATCAATGACGTATCGTATCTATGCCACTTTTGTTTTGTTGAATAGTCCTATTGGATGGTAAACCGACAAGATCGGGGACGAATAAAAATATATAATAAATTATTTTTCATGTCCTAAAATAATAGGACGGCAATTTTTCCTTCATAAGTAATATAATTCAATTTTATTTTCCAGCCAAGTTTTAGTTTCCTTTCGACTCCGACCGCAAAGTAGTATGTACCTTACTGTACCAAAATATTAATTTTAGGTACTTATCGAACTAGGGGTTGGAAGTGGACAAGGTATGCCTGTCGTTTATATGAAAATTCAGTCTCACCCCCTGGGGATCGAGTATGAACTATGGTTGAGAGGAAACAAATAAACAAATCTTTTTTTAGGAGTTCCTCAACTCCTAAAAAAAGATTTGTTTATTTGAGTCCATTCTCGGCCCCTCGGCCGAGAATGGACTAAACGTATTAAATTATAACACAGCATATTAGCCGATTCCGACACCGCCCCGATATCACTATGCGATAGTTTGCAATTTTCGGGTCGCGGTTGTAGGGTTTTAAGAATGACTCTTGTACTAATAGTATGTCAATTTGATGGTCGCGGAGGAACTGGGCGATCTCATCACGTTGGGTTAATAAACCGTTGGCGTTAAACGTTCCTAGCTTTAGGGATCGGGGTTTTAGTCTCGCGGGGGCCGTATTATTCATTTTGAGTTATTGAATTGGACGAGGGCTTGCGTAACGTCGGGATACGCTTCGTAGATGTTAAAGACCTTCGCGATGTCTTTTTCGTTTACGGCTGCTTGCACCTCCTGTGCCATGCGGTAGGCACGGGGGGTACAGAAACGGAGAAAAATGCTATTCAGTGTGTTGAACACTGAGGCGCCGTTTATGCTGGTCGCGGGGCCAGCGGTTTGCCTAGCTGCGGGTGCGGGGAGCGCGGCTGGGAGCGTCGCGGGGGTCGCGACGGCGGTGGGTACGGAAACGCGGGGGGGCGAGGCAGAGGGCGCGGGGGCGCCGGTACGCGGGTCCCTGAGCGGAGGGATGGGGGCGGGAGTGGGCCTAGCGGATGCCATCGCAGGGAATGCCTGCTGATGGTTAAGCTGGTTCCAGGGGCTCGGCCTCTGAGGGCTGAGCCTGTCTGGGAGTTTGGACGACGGGGCTTCCCTCTGTTGGCGGGCGTCGGCACGCTTCGCCAGTTTGGGAGAAGAAGATTTGGGTACTTTCGAGCACCCTCTGTAGTTCGCGGGGTGACCGGATTCACCACATAGAACGCACGCCGGAGGTTCCGTGCAGAGGGCACGGTCCTTTGGCCGGGCACAGTCGGCTGTGCCGTGATCCCCTAGGCACTTGACGCACCTGGGTTTCGCATTACAGTGCGACTGTGCGTGACCGTACAACTGGCAACGGTGACATTGCCCGATTATACCGGATTTACGCGGTTTTTCAATTTTAAGTCCAGACAAGTGGCAAACCGTCTTGATCTGGAAGATCGGATTGTGGCCCTCAGAGGGAGGGCATACTACGAGCACCATGTCGAAGGGCACTCCGCGACGGGCTCGGTGCATGCGGTGCACCTCTAGAATAGGGACTCCTTGGAGCTCAAGGTCGGCCTTGATTTCTTCGGTCGCAATTTCAGTTGGAATGCGTTTTATAACAACCCGTAATTGCCTGTCCTCTGGTAATGCGTAGGTGTGAAAGGACACACCTCTATACCGGAGCATTTTTGTGAGGTCCCTGTAGTCGCGCGACGTAGGGACCGTCACTTTGATTCCCTGAAGGGTCGATCGGACGCTGGTGTAGGCTATGCGAGCCTCCGAACACCATTTGGACACATCGGTCCACTTCCCCTTGTCTTGGATGAACACCGGGGCCGGCGGGGGCACCTTTTTCCCCGCAGCGGTGCGGGGCGCGACGGTGGGTGCAGACGCGGGCGGGGATGCGATCGGGGTGGGGGCCGCGGCGGGGTTCGGCGACGGCGGGGTGGGGGGGCGCGGAAGAAGGGACGCCGAGACGTCCGTCAGCGCGATTTTTGCAGCTTGGGATTTACCGCATGTCTTTTTCTTCCGTTTCTTCCCCTTGCCCTCGACAGTGGTGAAGCCACTCTCTTCTGTGGACGATGGGGAAGAATCGGAAGCAGAGACGGCTGCTTTGTCCGAATTTGAGTCCGAATCACCAGTAAGGGTGTCGGTATCTGAGGGCGCGTCTTCGGCGTCCATTTCTTCGGCGGGCTCTTCCGAGAAGGCCGGAGAAGGAGGGCAAACCGGGGTGGCCGGAGATGGTGACCTAGAGTAGGTCGCGGGCGCAAACGTAGGCGCGGTCGGGATGGCGGTCGCGAGAGTGATCGCGGGAGGATTCGCGGGCGAGTTCGCGGAGGTCGCGGGGATCGCGGGGGCGAGTAAGACGGGCGCGGGAGGCATTGCGCGGAATGCCTGGATAGTTCGCTCGATGTCATCGGGCAACTCGGGATGGGTAGAGAGGAGTAACCTCATCTCGGCCAAAAAGGCCGATTTTGAGGTTACCAAGGTCGCGGTGGGGAGCCTACTATTTGCTCCAGCGACCATATATGGTCGCTGATTTGCTCATAGGGAGCGGCCTATTTCCCTATAACTCCTATCAACTTAACGTCTACTTCCCCGGGAGGATAGCCCGGGGATGTGTGGCCCTCCCTGCCGGGTGTAGGCAGGGGGGTGTGTACCTATTGGTGAGCCCTAAGCTTGTAAACCTGTTGCCAATCTTAATGTGCAACAGGGCCCTGACGTCCAATGCGAGGGGTGTTTGTCACCCCAAAGACACTGGGTGAGTAGCTGGGGAGGCAAAACTGTCACCAGTACCGACTAGGAGATCCCCCAAGGCCGGTGGTCTGGGACCCGTCCGATTGATGCCTAGCCCTGAAGGGGTTCGGCGGGTGAGTCGGGTCAACACCCCCTCGGATTCGTTGACACCGTGAGGTTTCAACCGAGGACCACAAAAACAGTGGATTTTACCCGGAGAGGGCCAAGTGAATTTAGCACGAAGCTTTCTCCGTCAAAGAAATAATATGTCTTGAAAAAGACAGTTTTGACTGAATTAATCAGTGAAATAAATTCACCAACTAATTAAATCGTCAGTAGCCGGGGCGGCTACAATGTTCGCAGCGGGGCGCGGCGAATCTGGATAGCGGCGAAAAATCACGCAGCAGGCAGGAGCACTTCACACACGTCCGTCCGGATCGAGCGTCGCGCGTAGAGTGAGGCATTCTATAGATAAACGACCTCTGTCTATAATATATATACACTGTGCGAACCCGGGACGGGTTGCTAGTATATAAATATAGCTATCTGCTCTCCGAGTATTTGATGTAATATTTTGCGGGCTAACTCTTCTTTCGCCTTAATTTGTCAACGTTGGCAACACTGCTTAAAATATGTGAAATAGCTCAAAAGGCAAAGAGTGTAATAATATAATATTGGGTGTCAAAAGATAAGATCACCAACCGTGTTAAAAAACATCGATAAATTTATTTTGTCTATGACGTAGTTTTGACGTTTTGCCGGGTTTGTCAAACTTTGACATTCGGCTAAAGAGTATTTATTATTTAGACTTGATTTTCTAATTATTTACTATGGCAGGTAATTTCTGGCAAAGTTCTCATCACCAACAGTGGATATTAGATAAACAGGATCTTGTAAGAGACCGTCAATATGACTTGGGAATATTGTCTGAAGAAGACTACCAAAAAATATTCAACTTCTTCGCAAGCATAATTCAAGTTTTAGGAGAACAGCTAAAGCTTCGACAGCAAGTTATAGCCACAGCTACAGTATACTTCAAGAGGTTTTACGCAAGGAACTCGCTAAAATGTATTGACCCGTTGCTTTTAGCGCCCACATGCGTGTTTCTGGCTTCTAAGGTGGAAGAGTTTGGTGTTATCTCCAACTCTCGTTTAATAACCACTTGCCAGACTGTGATCAAGAATAAGTTTAGCTATGCTTACGGACAGCAAGAGTTTCCGTACAGAACTAACCATATACTAGAGTGTGAGTTCTACTTGTTGGAGAATTTAGATTGTTGTTTGATCGTGTATCAGCCATACAGACCATTACTGTTATTCGTACAAGATATTGGACAGGATGATCAGTTATTAACTTACGCATGGAGGATAGTTAATGATTCTTTGAGGACTGATGTCAGTTTGCTGTACCCTCCATATCAGGTAATCTTAACAATTCCTTATTTCCCAACTATAAAATATAGACAAGACCGTCGGTCAGTGGGTCATTTAGGGCCGGAGTTGGAGTGCCTGTATCTGTAATGATTGCAGGCACTACTCCTGAGGATAAGGTCCCGGGTTCCATTCCCAGGTCAGGAAAAGTATTATTGGGTTTTTCTCAGCAGCCTGGAGTCCAGATTTGTGTCCAGTTGATGGCAATACAACACTTTGGTGACTTCGTGGGGAAACTAGGCGTGATGTTGTATAAAATACATTGATCTTTTAACCGCCTGACTTCATATCAGTTGTCATGCCCCCCAGCGCCCGGCACAGTGAATTGAAAAATAAATACCTACAACAAAGAGGGATGTGCAATAATTAACTTTTTACAACAGATTAAACAAGCTGTGGTATTTTGGTCATAAATATACGACCCTGATGAAATGGATCTGAAAATATTTATCAGATCAATCTGACTTAAGCGGTTAAAAAGTTAAAGACCTACCTGCAATACTTTTAGTTTGTCAAGTTTGGACTCAAAGTTGTGATGGTTGTATTTCAGATAGCAATAGCTGCTCTTCACATAGCGTGTGTGATGCTCGGGAAGGAAAGCCACAAACCTTGGTTTGCAGAACTTAATGTTGACATGGACAAGGTGAGGAAATAATTGAGTAACTAAATACCTTCCATAGTTTAAAAAACCCTTGTTGGTCTAATGTTTGCAAGCCCTAATACTGAGCATGTGGCATGAGGTCCTGGTTTTGATTCCTAGGTTGGGCAGTGTTTATGAGTTTTTATATCTGGAATTTCTCAGTAGCAGTCTGGAGTCCTCAATGGGGGCCGGTGGATGGCAATAGGCTCGCCCCTATTATATGGGACTTAGAAATAACTGGCGAAATGTGGGGGTAGTTTTTAGTGCCCCCACATTTCCATGGTTACCCCCAACCCTTTGAAGAAACAAGGCATTAAAATCTGGATTATAATTTTACAGAAAGTCTACTTCATTCAAATTAAATTAGTACAATATATGTTTATAACTTGTACCAAAACCCTCTCACTTACACATCGGCACACTACACCTGACACTCAACACTACACATTAGCATTATACACACGACACAGGCGCCTTGATAAATTTTTTGTTGATATTTTTTTTTTTAAACTTCTACCCCCAAAATTATAACATGTTTTTAGTCTTTAATCTCCTTATTTACTTATAACACTGTATTGTAATATCATATTTTGTTAAGTAAAACTTTCTGTTCTTCCGTGGGGTGGGGATTTGGTGATTTGTAATACAGGCATTTCGCCTAACTCAGACACCAGCTCCTCACATTGCTAAGAAAACAAATACTAAATATGTGAAACCTAGAATAAGTTTGTCATTGTGAGGAGAAATAAATAACTTATTATTATTTATGTCATTAAAGATTAAAAATACTGAAGGCACGGAATGCCAACCAGGTCAACCTACATGGCTAAACTAATTTTCCCTTTCATTTCAGATCCAAGAAATTGTGAGGTCCATAATAAACTTATATGAAATGTGGAAAAGTTATGATGAGAAGAAGGAAATTCAGCCTTTGTTAGTGAAAATGCCTAAACCAAAGCCTGCGCCCCAAAGATAATAGTTAATATTAACACTTTTTATTATAATAGTGTAGGTACTTGTACCTTAAGGGACAGTTGACTTTATGTATGGGACAGGAAACAAGTTAGGACAGAGGGGAGTAGGCACAGACAAAGTTTATGTTAATGATGTGACAGGAATGAGCTAAAAAGTAAAAAGGAAGATATACACCTATAAACCTGTTTTCTGAAAGTTTGGGGGCCTACTTAATCGTGCTGTCATCCATTCTTAGTTTGGGCCCCGAACAATCTTTTATCTGTAGGTGATATGGATTGGAAACCTCCTTAACTTCGGCCGAAACTACGGATAATAAAGTTGAACTTTGAGAGTAGACCCCCTGGATCAAATCTCTGTTGTGATTGGTTGGGAAATAATGGCCAATAAATTTATTTGAACTGAGATTTAGGAACGTATCAAATTGAATAGGTTTTCAGAAACATAGGCTGACTAATTATCAGAAAATAATGGAGAGTACACAATTTTTATACTAAACTGGAGCTTCCAATATTTTCATCAGAACTATCAGTTTTCTGAAATAGTTAATACTTACTAGTATTTATAAGAAAACATATTTTTAATAAGTACAATAAGTGTATCAATTTAGAAAGAATGCCTTTGTATTACATAATAAAATTAGAAATATGTTCCTAATTGTTTCTTAACAGTATTAGTAAAAAAAAAATGGAGTACATTATTGAATCTTGACAATCAATTAATAATAGTAACACAATTGTTACCAGTTTGTTTAATTTAATTTAATTTAAGTTTGACACTGGAGGACATGCTATCACAAATAATGCTCATATGTGGTACAGTAGGCCGCGCGTCAGTGGTAACAAAGCCTTATATTCTACTGAAACTACGCTAGGCAATAACAATGTCAAAGTAATACCGCCGACATGCAGCCTACTGTAGATTTAAGATTTAAATGCGCATAAAGTAAATGAACTGTATGTCGCCAACATTATTCTCGCAAAAAAATATTACTTCTTATTACATTGAAGATTTGTAAAAATACGTGGACTGCGGCCTTCTTACTATTTCACGAACACGTGTATGATTTTACAGAAATAAATATTTTTCAATCTTTGAACAGAATATTATTTTGCTCCTGAAATATTTTATGAACCTAGGATTTTTTTGTGTATTTTTAAAAGTTTTGATAAATTCTAATCTAGATTTTACAAAAACTTCAGACCTCTGCGATGCTTTTTCAGCGACATATCGGCGATAACGTGTTTTTCACCGTTTCAATGGCGCGGCCATGGGGTTTTAGTCTTACAGCTCCTGAAATATAAACCTAGGAATTGTTGTTTTATTTTTACTAATTTTAACAAATTCAAATCTGGTTTTCACAAAAAACTTCAGACGTCGGGGCTGCTTTTTCAACGAGATATCGGCGATATCGTGTTTTTCACGGTTTGAATGGCGCGGCCATGGGGTTATAGTCCTACAACTCCTAAAATATCTATTTTTTACTAATTCAATCAATAATTTACCTAAATTTAAGGTCTCTGCAACGCTTAGTTTTAAAGATCTCGGCGCGGTTCGCCGCATTTCAATGGCGCGGCCACGTTCAAACCTTTATAACTTTTAAACCTTAACTCTGACAAATTTATGGGTTTGGGAATTAACTTTTACAAATTTGTACAAAATCCTACCAAGATTTTGTATATTTTTGCTATATCGCCGTGACCGAAACTGACATACATGTCCGCATTAAAACGGACACTACATAGGTACCTACAAGAACGGTTGCAGAGCGCGACGTTCCGGGTTCGAGACCCGCGTCACTACGTTTTCTGCAAACCATGTTTTACTATGTGATAGAAGTAAGTAGACCGCTACATTATTAGGTTACCCCCATCTTTTCAGGTATTTTTATGAGTGGAGGGTACCTACGTTAACGAATCAATACAACTGTTTGAAGTGCAATCATGGCTAAGTTGTGGTCGTTTCAGTCTATGCCTTTATTTATTATAATGGCTGCCTTGCATTGTCAAGCTATCATAACAATGTTTGACATGCCTTAGCGAACAAAGGGATATCCTTCATCACATCAGGAAATACAACTACAGGTGACAGCAGTCATCATTTTCAAGAGTTATTTAGTACCTACCTAGGTAGGCATGTGATGTCTATCAAATCCTACTATAAATCTCACTAATATTATAAATGTGAAAGTTTGTGAGTATGGATGTTTGTTACTCTTTCACGCAAAAACGGTTGAACGGATTTAAATGAAATTTGGCACACAGGTAGTTTGTAACCTGGAATAATACATAGATACTTTTTATCTCGGTACTATGTTCCCGTGGGATAGTTTTCGACGTCCACGCGGGCGATGCCGCTGGTAAAAACTAGTACAAAATAATGGCTTCCATTCGAACTTCACTGGTGTCAAATGATGATACCTGTATGGATAATTACAAATCCGTGCAACCAGGTAACGGCTTATTGTATATGACTGCAATCATAACAAATCCGATCTTCACATATCAAAACATAAGTTGGTCATGTTACTGCAGTGTCCTCGCTGCGCGAATATTTTGGGACCTAACAAAAACGTTTTTTTTGTTGTTTGGCCTATGCTTTCCGCTGTCTTGTCTTGTCTGCTGGGCCAAGTCCCCCCTCTTTTACGAAAAATTAGTTACGTGTAGTAAATTAAAATGTAGGTTGGTACCTACCAAGTACGCCATTCTTTAGTCGACAAGCACCTAAGTTCAAAGCTTAGGTACCGTATCTTAATCTTAAAATCAAACCCAAGGTGTTTCACTCTCAATCTTTTAAGCTCTGCTACTTTTCCTAAGACAAGTATATACCTAGCTAAGTATCTACTTACTTATCACATACACAAAACACTGATCAAGGAACATGCATAATTAGATCATTCAAATATTTGTACTACCGCTCCGCTATAGGTACCAAAAAGGCCCTCATAACATTTTATCAGGTAAAAATAACGTATGTCCCGAAATTTTGAACAGAAAGCATGCTCAATGCTTAATTTGGCGCATGCTTGCAAATTCTTGGCTATATAAATATACGGAATCGACATCGTCCGTCAGTTAGCCGCCTTTGCTGCAGTCGACATGTCTTCCAGGGTGCTGCTGTGTGAATTCTGCATCATTCTACTGTGCGGACTGGGCTTCATACTGGCCGAGGAGAAAAGCAACATGTAAGTACCTACGTCACAGATTTTATTAATCATACCGTACGTACGTAGCGACAGTAATTTAGCAAGAAAGGCGGTCTAGCAAATACATGGTGAGTTAGAGAAATGGCAGCGAAGTCCACCCAATCTTCTATTAATAATCCTACATACAACGAAGTACCTACAATTGACGTCGATATCTAGTTGTGCTCCCAGACTACATGAAATTTTACTTCAAATTATTTTGTTTTGCATTGTCAACTGCCATGTGCACTATAAAGTCACAGTCGTTACGGGTCGTCAAAAGCCCGAAAGTCTGACAACAAGTCTTACAAAGGGGTATCGTATACCCAGTAACTAGGTTGTGGAGGTCAGATAGGCAGTCGCTCCCTGTAAAATACTGGTAATCAGCTACATCTGGTTAGAGTGGAAGCCGACCCCAACATAGTTGGGAGATGTCTTGGCAGATGACGATGATGTTAACTGTGCACTTTATAATTGCCTGTGCTTAAATAAAACTATTCAAATTCTTTCTTTTTTCTCAGCACACCAGCAACCGACGATGGACCAAAAGGCAACTGCTCGTGCGGCGGATACCCATCGAATACGATAGAGCCCGGCAGCCTGCCTCTCCTCTCACAGAACCCGGGCCTGATCGTCAAGTGCGACTCCGAGGGTGCTGGCACTTGCAAGAGTCTCTGCAACGCCTTGGCCACTGCAACCAAGGCAAAAGGACCTGAGGTGTTATGCAATAGACTTAAGAACGCAAAGGAATTGAAGGTAAGTCGCTTATACGCCTGAAATCGTGTAAGCTGTAAATTCATGTTGCGACGTGCGCCGTTACAGGCAAAACTCTTCTGTAAACATGGCCTGTAATCAAGATAATAAGAAAATTGCCTCGGAGTCTATTAGCATCTCATTCCCTGACGTAGGTACTCGAACTGAATTCATGTTGATCTACGTGCGATGTGACAGGCTAAAAACTCTTCAGCAACATTACGCTAACTGCGCTTCTGTAAGCATGTTTGTTCTGTAACCAATCCTACTAATATTATAAATGTGAAAGTTTGTGAGTATGGATGGATGTTTGTTACTCTTTCACGCTAAAACGGCTGAACGGATTTGAATGAAATTTGGTACACAGGTAGTTTGTAACCTGGAATAACACATAGGATACTTTTTATCCCGGTACTACGTTCCCATGGGATAGTTTTCGACCTACACGCGGGCGAAGCCGCTGGCGGAAGCTAGTGTAATAATAAAATTGCCTAAGAGTACATTAACTGACGTAGGTACAAGCAGTCTTGATCAAAGAGTTTCAACGGTAATAACTTATAAACACCCATGTTTTGTTGCAGTTGTCAGCATTCTACCAGGTTTGCGATAAGCCGTGGATGTACGCCGACATCACGGCAGACGAGCCGCTGTGCTGTGAGGAGTCCAAGGTGAAGATCTGTCCCTCCGCGGAGAAGAATACCACAAGCACCGTCGACGCTAAGATAACCATATAATTCAATAATTTGTGTTAGTTTAGTCTTGCACTTATTATAGTAATTGAATTATATTTATAAGAAAGCAGACTTTGTTGTTTTACTTATGTTTAAACCTTATCATCATCAAAGTCAGCTAATATTTCCACTGCTGAGATGCAGGCGTCCTCTCTGTGAGAGGGAGATGGCCATAATCCACCACGCGGTTCAGTGCGGTTTGGTGGACGTCACATGTGTTCGATTTTTTTGGTTCTAGAACATGCCGGCTTCATCACGATGTTTCCTCCACCGTTTTGAGAGCTATAGTGACGAAATTAAATACACAAATAAACGTGCCTGCGAGCGACACAGGTGCCTCTTAGATACGCACTATTCGCCTAGCAAGAATTCTTGTTAATTCATTACACGGTACGAAATAAGGGTCAGTAAAGACAACGGCAAAATGCCCGAGCAATTTCTGAACCCCAAGATACACGCTAATTTTCTAGTTTGGGGTTCACTGGTAAATA
This sequence comes from Polymixis lichenea, assembly GCA_949091785.1. Classification (NCBI taxonomy): domain Eukaryota; kingdom Metazoa; phylum Arthropoda; class Insecta; order Lepidoptera; family Noctuidae; genus Polymixis; species Polymixis lichenea. Next base: position 11,895,972 of record OX420933.1, on the reverse strand, counting down.
ATATATGTAACTAGCTGTAAATAATATTTAAGCTACTGAATAATGTCGTCTCAACTTGATGTTAACCTATGTATGCTTTTGCTTACTGTATTACCTGGACAATGAATATTTTCAATTTTTTGGTATTTTCCATTTCCTGGCTCCACTGAAAATAGGACCGTATCACCATATTCTAAAGTAGAACATTGTGTGAATCTCGACACAGTCGGCCCGCGCATGCTCGCGACTCAGAATTGCAGCCAGAGAAAGCTCGAGCCTGCGCGAGGTTTAAATCGTGCGACGAATGGATATAGGTTAGGTAGATAATAGAATACAAAATAAACAAGCGTATAAAGGGTAAAATCGTATATTTACAACTAGTTTTTGCTGTGTATAGTTTTGTACATTGTTCTAATAGAACCTGTAAAGCAGGCCAAATTACAATAGCATAATAATATCAGACAGTAATAATTAATTGTGATTTCGATGTGAACCTGCCTACTTGCGCGGCCAAAGTGACAAATTGGGCTGACCGAGGTACCTACTAGGCAATTAGCAAAAGTGGTTTTATTTGCTACTCTAAAATAAACTTAATAGCAGCGTGGCAAAGCGGAATTTCACTTATTAGACAACATTGGGAGTAGATTGACATTTCAGCACACACGGTCTATTCTTTAAAAAATTCAGAAATGAATCGTGCTGCGATTCCACCTAATGTTTGAGATATACACTATTGAGAGATCACTCCACTTCATAATCTGCCTATAATGTTCCGTATAGCAACAGGACTCCCCTCGGGAGGGAGTGGGTCCAATGCGGGTTGGTAGATGTCACATGTCATCGACTTTTTGGTTCTAGGACATGCGGGTTTCCTCACGATGTTTTCCTTCACCGTTTTGAGAGCAGTCATGATGAAGTGATTTACACAATGTAAAGAGCCTGTCTGGGTTTGAACCAACGACCTACAACTCGTAAGTCACGGCCGTTACCACTGGGCCACAACTGCTCAACAAACTCTTCAGTTTTATTTTGTTAGTATAAATTCCAGAAAGAGACTATGCACCGAGTGGCTGCGCCCCATTCCACTAACATCTAACCTTCGCTCAAAACCAGCGGTGTACCGAATTACAGTATCTCCCAAGCGGATGTTTTCCCAAACGTTCACTGTGGCCGCGCAGTTGAGGTTAACGTGTAAATACATAACACACGTACTTATGTACACAGGAGCAAATGATATATACTGGCGAAACGTCACGCACCTGATAGAGAACCATAGCAAATTAATATAAAATAAATGGTTTTCAAAACTTTTAACTTCAAGTCTGAGTTTGAGCTGCATTATTACAGATAAATGCGTGCACGGACTGGTCACTGGACACACAATCTCTGTGGCTCTTTCCCCAGAAGACCATTTCAGACACCAATCCACATGGTTTTCACATGATCTGCCCAAATTATGTCTAGACTTTAGACTGTGAACTCTGAGTTTGTTTCAGCCATTCTTCTCTGAGTAGTCAGATAGGAAACGCCAACCTCATCTAGTTTTTAAAATATGATTGACGTTCGAAGGTGTACAAACCTACTAACAGAAATAAAATCATTTATCATTTAAGTAACTACAGATGATTACAAGTCGAGATCAAATGACGCGAGTTTTTTAAGTGAAAACTTCCTGTAGTCTACGCTGTTTCTGAACAGTGAACGAAACTAAACTGTCACGCACAGATCGGTGACGCTGAATCTGGTATACTCGGCTCCAGTCGTAAATTTTAACGTCTATCGTTGTGGCAAGATATCGGTACCCAACGCCAACCAGTCTGTGAAGCTTCGCCAGTAAATTTAATTTGGTCCGGTATTTCGTGAGAACCAGCATTCCTTACCAATATATTGGTCCTTATGATGACGCTGAGGTAGACAATTCTATATTATTAGAACAGTCTTGCTATATACGTGCTATAATGTATGAAATCTACCAGTTTCTAACAAACATCGTACAAACATTGACGGCTACCATCCATCACATTGCGAACCGAACATTTAACTTAAAGTTCATACTTCCGTAAAATCATTGGATTAACTAAAATACGTATAGCTTAATATAATTCTTACTTACTTCATTCTTTGCAAAGGACATGCTGTGCTTCAAATACTATTCCATTGCTACCACAATAGTTATTTATACATAATTATTAAAATAATTAAAACAATTATTGACGTGTGAATTTTATGGTTAAAATTATTTATTCTTTCAAGTGGTTGAGTTGAATATCATAGGTGGCTATAGTTTGACCGAAACAACTGTATCGCGCTTTAGCCTACGTTCCCACGGACGTTATAAACACATAGCGGGATTTTTTCGCGCACTAGATCTTCAACGGACTGCTTAGCGCTAAGAGTTGAAAATTTAAGTTATTTTTCGACGCGCTGAGAGTCACTCGCGCTACACTGACTGTTCGGTACAACACCGAGAGTTGAAAATCCATTGCGCGATAAAATCCCGGCGCGATATTTTTACATCCGAGTTAAGTCGACGGGTCTGACGACAAGCCAAGCGCGACAGACGACGTGTTGCCGTCCGTTACCGACGACGGCCAAATGCTCTGTCCTTAAATACACAGGCGCGGTCTCGCTCGCACACCGCCCGCGACCACCAGTGCGACGGCGGCAACCAACGTTTTTGCAACCTGCGGGTCGTCCGTCATCCGTCGTGACGTCACAGCACGCTGTCGGCAGCGTCTGACGTTCTAGTCGTAGGTATGTGCCCGGCGAGACCGGCAGTGCTGGCCGCTCATTCGTTGCTACAGCGGTATCGGTCAAACTGTAGGAAAACTATTCAGGGGAAATATTTTCAATATTTCCTTGATCATCTTAAGTCTTGTAAAACAAGCCGATTAATAAACGTTGCTCAAAATTAAATAAGATTAACGCCTGCCTAACCTTATATTTTTGACGTGTAAACATCACCCAACTTTAAGCAACGTTTATAGATAAGAGAGAAAATGTGCAAGTTAAAGTTGCCGTAGACAATCAAAATAAACGGTGTAGTATATGGTATAATTTACTAAGACAGGGAAGGTCACAGCAACTACATTGATTAAGTAATACAGGACACTATTGCACAAACACAACGAATAAATAATTATTGTTTAAAAACGATAAAACCATTCACCGACAGCTTCATTAAAAGTTCATTCCCATATTTTTTTTTTATGGTTAACATTTAGTTGATGACCTAGTATGAAAGGCAACATAGTTTTGTTAAATCCATCCTGCTCCTTAAAAGTAGGCGTGTATTTACTTTTATATCGATAAGTTAACCCAAAGGGGATGCTAAAACCAAATTATATTATGCTTGTGAACTTGTGCAAGTCAACAGTGCATCGGGAATTCGGGAAATGCTCAACTTCACGACCTCTCATTTGCCAGTGTGACACCCAACCGGGCTATATTGCTACTTTACTGCTTACTACTAAAGATAATAGCAGAAACAAGTGAGCATACTCCGGTTACAGAATATTGTGACGTCGCAAAATAGTTACATGATAAAATAAGAGCATCACTAATTCTTTTACCTTTACGGTGCAAAATCCCGAGATCGTATTATTTAGCTTTACTGCCGCTGATTTCCTTTATAAAAATTTAGCTTCTCCTTGAGAAAATCTAGAGTCTAATTCTTGGGATTTCTTGATGATGGACTTCTTCTGCGCTTCGTCGAAACGGTTCACTTGAAGATCCACGTCTCGACTGAACGGGCGCCGGTCCTTTTTGCCGCCATCTTCTTTTTCTTCCTTCTGTTGATAATAGAAATTGAACAAATTTTATTATGTATTATTTTTGCCATCAATCCACTAAGAGGAAATAGAAATACAGAAAGTTAAATTACTAACTTCCGTGTGGTGCCTGACGTAAAAGAATAGCACCATCCCATTTCTTCCCGTGGGTGTCGTAGAAGGCGACTAAGGTACTTACTAGGGAATAGGCAGCAGCGTTCTCTATGCATTTGACCACCATACTGCGATCGCCAAGCAGCCTGCCAAGCGTGGCGATTATCAAATCCCCCCCTTTTTGGGGGAGGCTTATGTCCAGCAGTGGACGTCTTTCGGCTGATATGATGATGAGGAAATTACTATCTTGTAGGGTTTATGTGTTGAGTGTGGTCCAGGGATTAATCTCCTCAGATTGAGATATTTTAATTGGATTTTCCAAGTTCCAAGTACCAGCTAGAAATTCGGATCTGAGCCCGGCAATAGGGTCGCCTTTAAAGGCCATCGTATGGAATTTATTTAAATATAAAAATACATCTAGGTTTTTGGCGTAAAACTGACGGCTTCATGATTGAAATTACTTTTTAAATAAAAAAAAAACTACTAATTACCTTTTTCTTCTTCTTCAACTTCTTCTGATGCAGATCTAGGAGGCTCTCCTCTCTCTTGTGTTTCTTTTTGTGTTTCCTGTCGCAAAGAAATAACACATTAAGATCTGAGAATAAGACTAGCGTTTTAATAGAACTTCATTGAAAGTAGGAACAAACGAAATTGACGACCGCCGTGGAAAGCTTCGTGGTATATCGAAGTATGGTGTACCAGGAAGATGGTGACACGATAAGTAGGTATACACCTCACCAAGGGAACTGGGTGGGTTATCTTAGCTCGCTGACCGCACATATATGTGTTTACATGAGGCATTATCATAGTTACTCACTTGACTGCCGACTCTTGTTCGCCGTCCCTGTTAGCGATGTGGCGCATCCTTGCTTCTTGCTTTAGAGACAGCTCCATATCTTCCTCTTTCGCGAGTCCAGCTGCTTTCCTTGCTTTGTCCTCTGGAGTATCTGTCCAACTCGTTCTGCAATTACAGGTATTTACTTATTATTAACAGCCATCACAGAGCTGATGGACGCTGCTGAAAGTGCCAAGGTCGTAGCCAAATTCTGGGCTTAAATGGGACTGGCCTGGATACTTTTGCCGCATGTCAACAAGTCATGGGCCAAATCTACCAACCATAAGGCACATTGATGCAGACCCAAGAGAAAATGGCAGAACGAGCTTGACGCCTATAGACAGGAGTGGTGCACACTAGCTGAAGACAGGAGTTTAAAGGAGAAAGGGAGGCCTTTGCCAAGCAGTTGGACAACTTAGACTAAAAATAATGATAATAACCAACCCCCCCACCACATCTTTACATTGACGTCGTCGTGGGACTTGCGCGCGAACTCTACGTCTATGCCGGTAGTTTACTTTTTATTATTACTACAAGTTAGAATGAAAACAAATACATAGTAGAACTTACCTATCCGACATATCCGGGCCTGCCTTAGCTCTAAAGCTCCTTGCTTCTAAGCCAATGATTTTTGCTTTACCTTCTGGCAGCTCCAACATCCACTGCTCTCTGGATTTAATATTGCTTGTGTCTGAATGTCCATCTAAATTTTTAATTTTTATGTCTAGAGCTCTTTCCTCCAGACGCCGGTGGGCATCAGACCATTTTTCTTCAGAGCCAGCTGGCAAAGGCCCTATGCCCAAGTCTTCATCTGAACTTTCGTATTTGATAACTTCTCTTTCCTTCTCTGCCAATACCTTGCGCATGTCATCAGGAATAGATGGTCCTGGAGTAAAAATATGAGAAAAATGGTTATGGTGTATTTCTTCAGTTATGTATTGATACATGAAGTTGGAAGGCAATGCACACTGACAGTTGCTGCAGCTCTCTTACTACACTTAGCGCGGTAACAACAAACAGAGAAGAGTTGACAATGATTAATAAATAAGAAAGGTGGTATGATGACATTGATAATAAATATTTTATACTCTACCTATATTATTTGGATTTCTTTTAAGATGTGCTGGCAGAGCAGGACCCTCAATACCTGGAGAGGCACTAGGCTCGTAACGCTTCTCGAGATGGGGAGGTAGCGCCGGGCCGCAAACGTCGGGAGCTGACTTGTCATCACCCCTCGGAGCCGTACGCCTCAACTTGTGTCTCAAGTCTGTTGGATCAATTTCGAACTCACTCTTAGAATCATCACTTGATATCTCGCCTTCTTCACAACTTTCTTTTTGAGCATTCTTTTGTGTGGAAGAAACCTCTTCCACAACCTCACCCTCGTTTTTTGAAAGATCAGCTTTTACATCAATGTCAGTTGTGCTACTTACTTCTACTGATACTGTTGCATCTCTGTCCCTATCTTTACTAGACTTTGAACTTCTTCTTTTATGTTTTTTTTTATGCTTCTTCTTTTTCGTCTTTTGAAGTTCTTTCTCCAAATTCAGCAGTTTCGCTCTCAGCCTCTCATCATCAGAAGAATCAATCTCACTGGATTCGTCAGTTTTTTCTTTCACAACAGCTGGTATCATGTTATAGTAAGAGCCAGGTAGCACTTCCTCAGATGCATCGCTGTTGACATGTTCTTCAACGATGATTGGACTTTCACTTTTTTTTTTCGGCGCTAGCATAGGAGGGGGTATGTATATTTCAGATCTTTTAGATTTTTGATCAGGGGATGGTGATTTCTCTATAGCTTTCTTTATGGGCGTCTCAGGACTTCTAACTTGCTCAGTTTTGCGCCGTACGTCTTCCTTTACTTCTTTCTCCTTTCGAAAATCATGAGCTACATAGGATCTAGAAGTAGATCCAGAATGTTTAGGTCTATCTCTACTACTACTCCTTTGTTCTTTAACTTTTGATTTATCACTTGAGTCTCTTTGCCTATTCCTCTCATGTGATTTCCTGCTGGGACTTCTATCCCTTGAGTGTCTTCTCCTACTTACAGGTGAATGTCTAGAATACCTGTGTCTATCCCTTTCTCTATCTCTAGAATGTATATCAGAGCGAGGTCTTTCATCTCTTTTTCTGTCAAATTTTTTATTAAATCTGTCAGGTCCAGATGGTCTACTTCTTCCTGAATCTCTGACATTGTCACCCCTTTGATTCAAAGATTTATCTTCTTGAGTTTTTGCTCGACCCTTGAATCTACCTGTTTCTGAATCACTGCTTGACTCATCTGAAATCATAATTGTACCTAAAAACAAAAAAGAGGTTTTTAAAACCGGGAATAATACAAATCTAATTTACTTACTACCTTTATTATATACATATACATACAAAACTAAAGTAACAATTAAAACATTTTTGCTATTTTTTTAGCACTGTAACGAACAGACTTAAAAAGTCCAGCAGTAAGAATTCCCTTTAGAGATTGCCTCACACTAGACTGCCAAACTATATCCTTCAGTATTTGTCTCAATATGACAGAACAGTCAATGTCATATGCCACTGCTCGCAGGACATCTTCCATATCTTGTTGAAGACCACCATGGTTCCAAAATTTCACTATTTTTTGCTGAGGCACCATAGGCAGCTGCATCAAGTGATGCAGTTTAGTCTCTGGACTTATATCCTGATGGCACTGGGCATCACCAGTTGGGATGTCAACATAGGCATGGAATTGCTGCAAGATGGGTCGGTATAATTCACGAAAGTTTAACAGCTGTGGCTGTACAATGTTCCGAACTTTGTTTTTATTTTCTCCAAATGTCATTCTAAAGTCACCAGCATAACTTAAGTTAGATATAGCAAAGTAGAAATCATATTCAGAAAATGTTTCTGGCAAAGTGAGGAGTGCTGTGTGGACTGCGGAGCGTAGATTGGCCAGTAGAGCGCCCTGTAACTGCGAACTATTGGTCTGCTTTATAATTTCTACTGGTTTATGTAGTCTACCAGCCACATATAGATCATTCCAATCTAGTAGGTCAGCAATTAAATCTTTCTGTGACACAACCCCATACTTTATGAAAGTGTTTTCTTCTTTCATTTCAACAAGGGTGTTAAAGTATACTTTAGCACCCCAGTTCTCCTGAAACCTTGCAACAAACCCTTTGCCCAGGAATCGGAGCGCAGAGTAGTGTGACGGGTTCACTTCTATGTTAGCCGCGTGCCATCGATACGAGTTGTCCACGCAGTATATTAGATCGATCATGTTTTGCTTTTTAATGTTCCCCATCTGTGGTTTCACAGCAGATCCATAGGCGAAACAAAACGTAAATTTTTGTGGAAATTTTGACAATATCCTGTAGTATAACGGCGATATGTCTTTAGCCACGCCTGTCGTAGCTTTTAATGCTGTTGCCGCTGCCATTTTTATGTTAGTGATGAAGAGAAAGAGATTTCTGCTGACCTGAGAACAGCAGTCCGCGCTGAAGACACGATGACAGGTGGATGAAAAGATGAATGTTATTCTTGTTTCGGATGGTGAAATAGATACAGCTTTTATTTGTAACTAGCTGTCCATTACAAGTAGTAACTATTGTTGGCTGAAAATGTTAAATAGCCATATATCGTTCATTTCACAAATATAACCAATTATCCCAAACATAGCCAATCCAGAAAGTACTGTGTCTGGTAGTGTTGCCAGGTCTGGTTTTCACTTTACCCCAACCACAGCCAGGCTTAGTCGCAATTTACCCCAGATTCACTAGAAAATAACCCTAAATTAATTCTTTCAGTTTTTTCATACTTTACAAATAAAACGATGTAATTTTACTCTCACATCACAAATGTGTCCTATGCATCACCTTTGTTTATGTAAATACTATTGTTAAATTTATCTATGATTGTTTTTAACGCTGTGAAGTTAACGAAAGATAACTGTATAATGACTGCCAAATAAACTCTGGCCAACGATAGCCTATTACCTACAGAGGTCGGTCTTGACGACTGAATACAGAAAAAAAGCTCTCTCTATGGCTGCACATTATTTATAGGTGCTGATAAAAAAGATAATGCTTTTTGAGGTATTTTTATAATCAATTAATAACAAGCACCCCACGCTTTTTAAGAATTAAATTATTTTCTACTTTTTAGTTTGTTTTTTAAAGCGTGTTTTTTTAGTTTTTTTAAACTGTTATTTTATTTTCTATTTTTAGTTTTGCTAACTACAAAAGAAATCTTTTTTTCTATTTTTTATTAAATTATTGAATTGTCATAGGTCCTCGATAAGTCTACAAAGTTTAAATGAAATCTGACCGTTTAAAGTGGGTTAAAATAGCGTCCAAAGAAGTCGGTTACATACAATCAAACATACAAACATACAAGTGAAGCTAATATAAAGCGTGTTAAAATACCCTTAAACTTACCCTGCCATATTAGTTTCACCCTAAATCTAAGGTAATTTATAAGTTGGCATCACTGGTGTCTATGGCAAATTCAATCACTCGTAACCCATAGGCTATAGAGCACAGGACACTTAGAATAATACCTAATTGCTTTAGTTATTATTCTAAGACAGAACATACAACTAAAGAGATTTATTAGATACATTTTTCGGCGAAGACAAACACGTTAAGGGGAATGCTACCAAGTTTTCTCACTCGTGGCTCTAGCACTATAGTAAAGGGTTGCCATGCCCAACAGGGTCCAAGCCCATAATTGTTTCTATTTTACTAATACCCACCACCTGTATACATTATGGAATGCAAAGAAACATTTGAGATTTGAGACTATAAATAAAGAGCAATAATAGTGTTTTATGCTCTAGTAGCAAACAGGATGGATTTGATATACGAAGTATCTTTATGTAGTTTGTGGAATTGGTTCGGTCGACCAACGCGCGGTGCGATTGTTTTTGCTTTTTTTTGGGAATGACGTCTCGTCGTCAACCTAGGAGTTTGTCGGCTGCTTAACCGAACTTGCCTGTGGATAACAACTTAAAACTAAGCGACAACACGCTAAGGGCACCCCTTGTGGGGACGGATCTTGGCTTAGGGCGTCGCTAGAAGAGGGCAGCAAACGACGGGCTGGCTCGGAGTGAACGGTCAGTGCTGACATCGATTGATCATCAATATTCACGCGTTCGTTCGCTATCACGTACACTATACACGTCCGTTTATAGTCAGCTTTTTCGTACGCGTGACTGACGGTCGCGACGGGCGTCAGCATAACGCTAAGGCTGGAAATAGGGTTTCCCCCGTCAAGGTAGCTCACATCAAAATTTCAAATTTACTTACTTTTTTGCAATTTGTAGGTTAGTGACAGGCTGTATGATTCGCGACCGTAACAATTAAGGCTTGACAGAATTTTAATCATAAAACTATCAATATTCAATAGGGAAAGTGCACGACGAAAGGTCTGCCATCTAGTGCGCAAATCCGAAGTTTTCTCAGAATCATTACTTGAAGTTGACACGTATTTTATTATTCTCATAAATTAAGTGAAAAAAATATAATTACTAAGTAAAAATGTATTGTTGTTTTTCTGGATGCTCGAATACTTTAAAGAAAACTCAAAATAAATCAAATAGTGTGAAATTCTATTACTTTCCCACGGATATTATTTACTTTCCTTGGTTACGTGATAAACGACAAAAGTCGATAAAGGCAGTAAAAAAAAATGTGGTAAGTATGAGTTTCAAAACATTTAGATATGACTGAATAATGTTATTTGTAAAAATACCTGAGTTTTGTATGTAGTAGTAGGTACTATTCAATACAAACAAATATAAGTAAACATAACCGTAGATATTTTTTGTTAGTTTTCGTTAAAGCACTACCTAGAGATTTTTTAAAGTAAAGTAAAGCACAGATGTGCCTACATTTTTCGGATAGGCCTGCCTTACATTTGCAATTTGCTCTTTTAATATTTATATTGCAATCAAGCTGAAAAGAAGGCGACATGAACATAAATAATAATATAGACAAAATATTTACGCAAAAAATGAGTTCAGAAAATACATTACAGTTATTTTGACATCATAAACGTTAGAAATCGTCATATAAGCTACAATTTGCTCAGTTATTACTGCATTTTCAGGATTCATAACTGTTTCTTCTACATTTAACACATGCTCGGACTCGGAAGAGTTTTTGGCCTTAAAGACATATTTTGACCACGCTGACGATCATTATTCAGCCGGAACCCATATCATTTTAATAATTAGAAACGATTTAAATACATTGTAAACAATAACGTATACATTGGGGGCAACACGATGACAGGTCTAAGCAGTTTCTTTTTTTGACCACGCCGTGGCTCTCATGTCGATTTGTGCTGCCATCTAGAGATGGGTAACTCAAGAGAGATAGATACAAAAGATATGAATCAATCCGTTTCCATCACTCACTCTTTATATTCATTCACATCCGAATGTATCAGTGTATCAGTGTATCAGTGTATCTTTACAATTCACTCACTCACGGATTCACGGCCTTTTTTTTCAATCTGTATCGGCAACACAACCGCATAGCCACACTCGTAAACAAATTTTCAGAAAGTCCAGGCGTCTCTTTCGCACCTTACTATTTAGAATGTTCTGTCGCGCTTTCACAAGACGGATAGAGTGAGTTATTGGACCATTATAAACTGATATACGTTGGCACAGAAAAGTAAATTAGTAATTCTATAACCGGTGCGTAGGGCATAAAGTCGTTAAGCGGAACGTGAATATTTAAGTACTATACTGGTTTGAACTGTACGTGTACTTACCTTTAATTAAAAAGTTTTAGTAAACTATGCAAACTAATTTCGATCATAAAGACATCGTTTTTAGTATCAGGATAGAAAAAAAGTAGATTTGCGATTTCAAATTAAACAAAATATCAGTTTGCGTCATTAGTGCAACCTTGACCTTCGTTCGCTACCGTTCGGGATCGGATCAGTTCAATGCGCTGCGTGTCGTGCGCGCGAGCGTGATCTACTGATACATACGGATATTAAAAGAGTGATACATATCCCAGTGATCGAAAGATACATTTCAATCTTTTCTTTATAGTGATACATTTTGCCCATGTCTACTGCAATCTATAGTTTATGCACGTTCCCTATACGGTAACCCTATCAGTTTATTGAATACATTTGATACTATTGATGAAATGAAAAAATCATTTAGGAACTTATACGGTTTTATTGATCATTTTAATTATTATAATTTGGTACGTTCGCGAATCATATTTTTAACCCGCGACGCAAAAAGAGTTATGAGTTTGAGGTGTCTGTCTTGTTCAATAGAGCCTGACACTGACTTGCAAATTGCAAAAAACGTCAGAAAATTAGAATTATGCGGTCTTCCGTGGCGCTTCCGCTGCTGCTTCTGCTGCTGCTGCGTGGTGCTTCGTGCTGCTTCTGCTGTGTTGCCTGATAATAAAATGATTATTATTATTATTATTATTATTATTTAAGTGACCCACACTCGCAAGGTTTATTTTAAGAGCAATAGTGTAGCATCAGCTTTATTCATTTGTCTATGGAAATAATACGTGCGATCAGCGATGCGGAAAAGGTATGTCAATCAAACTGACATAAAAAATCACAACTAACGTCAATGCCAAACCCAAAAAAAAAAAAAAAAAAAAAACTAACGTCAAAGCGGAGCAGATTGTTTTCATCTTTATTTGTTGCTGATCCTGTGTGCGTTGTTAGCTGCAGGCTGCAGCAATTGTGGCCCAGTTTAAGTTCTTCATATAGTGAATTATATTCAATTATGTCAAGTGCAGATAGGATTGACTTTGAAATGGAAGTTGAGGTGGAGAGTGCCTCATCAGGCCCGGCTGCAGACCCTCCTAACCCCACATCACCTGCGCCTCCAGCGCCAGGAGGCGCTAAGAGCGTGGTGGTTACAACAGCCACCTCCGGTTCCGTAACAGTATCTTTACATCCTCTTGTAATAATGAATGTGTCTGAACATTGGACAAGATTGCGAGCACAGGAAGGATCCCCTCAGATAGGTAAAAAAAAACTACTTTTGACATTAAATTTTATTACAGAGCAATTCATACCTATTATTTATCATACACTTATCTACCTTTCAGTTATTGGAGCCCTGATTGGCAAGCAAAAAGGTCGAAACATAGAAGTTATGAATTCATTTGAATTAATGTTCAGTGTCATTGAAGGAGACATAATCATTGATAGAGATTATTACAATTTAAAAGAAGAACAATGTGAGTTTTCTCTAACTTCATTAATTACTTATTGGTCATTGTTTTGTGATCACTTGTCAGGATGTGCAAAGTGCCACTGAAGGAAACATGCTAAAAAGTGATTTCATACTGGTATATTCTGGTCTGCCAGAGGTGCGGGTTGTTCGAAAGAGATACTGTGGCCTCTGGCACACAGGCCACAGGCAACTGTGGGAACACGGGTGGGTTTTAGTCAGTAAAAGTCTGACCACGTCCCTCCACCCAAAAAAATAAAAATAAAATACTGGTATGTTTTACACTCGGCATGTGGTATTTCCCAGTCTATGGTTATTTACAAATTGGCAACAATAATAATAAGGTTTTTATAATTTGACAGTCAAACAAGTTTTCTCTGATATGGATTTCATCGGCTGGTACACAACTGGGGATGCTCCCACAGACAAGGACATCGCCATTCACCGACAGATCTGTGATATCAATGAGTGCCCAGTCATGCTGATGCTAAACCCTGCGGGAAGGAACGGAGAAGTGAGTGGAGTGACAGTATTGTATTCAGTCATTGCCATTGCTTATGTATATATTTGAGTTGAAATTATCTCCAGACAAAATGCCCTTCTTTCTTACATTTTACCTTCTAATTTGTTAAATGTAATGTGTAAAAATGAGTGTGGTGGACAGTGAAATGTCTTATTCCAAACATCTGTTCATTTGCATTCAAATATTTCAGCAACTACCAGTGGTGTTATACGAGTCTGTGATAGATGTAGTAAATGGTAGAGCCACAATGTTACTGGCACCACTTACGTACACACTAGCTGCCGAGGAGGCTGAGAGGATTGGTGTGGACCATGTGGCCAGGGTATCTTCTGGTGAAGCTGCACTTAACAGCTTAGGTAAGTAATGATTTTCTCATTTGTCTGTGGATTGCTCCCTCTTGTTTTGGTAAATTCTTCTGAATTCCAAGTAAATAAAATAAAAGACACTGTTACTGTTGTAAGTTCAAAACTTAAAACCCAACTACTGAAAGATAACATTCTAAAAAGTATGAAACAAGAAAATATTTTCATCTAAAAGCCATGGTCATGAAAAGATTAGTACATGACTTTCTGTCCTCTAGGGGCAACATAGCCTATAACTAGCGGACAATCAAGATGTTTCTAACAATACCTCATTTGTCTAATTATGATAAGCAGTTTAGAAGTTATGAGGGAGCAGATGAACATACATACATACTGGTCATTATCATAACCCTCCTTTTTCCTTCGCTGTAGTCGGGTAATAATAACACTTCGAATAAACTACTAAATACCTACCTACTACTACTACTACATCAAGGGTAATATAATTTCAATTAATTATTGGGACAAAGTTTTTGTCCCACCTATAGTCTGTTCCAAAAGTATCTGATGAAAATTACAACAAATGCATCAGAAAACATCCTTGTGAATGCTAATTTCCAGTGGCTGATTTACCAGCAGGCTGAGTAGGTTGGAGCCTAGGGCGGCGGCAAATTTGTCTCATTTTTTTGCCTTAAGGAAAAAATAAACATTATTGTATACGCGGAGAAAAGAAGTCTCGAAAATTTAACAAAATTACAATATTTTGGTACCTACCTACTATACATACAGTAGGTTTACCCTCCAATGTCTGTATATGAAAAATTACTAAACGCTGTGTAAAGTACACTAATTGTGAATATGAATTTTTTAAATATTCCAATAGCGTTTCAATATTACAATTCAAAAGAGTCAGTAGGGGCGTCAACAATTTTATAGCCAGCAAATTGGCAGCAAATGTGTAAATCCGAAACTGCTAATTTGTAGTGCCACCTACAAATTGAGTGCTTTGATTTGATTCTTTGAAACCAAACATTCTAATTTGAAGATGTTTTCTTTTGATAATTGTGGTTAACATTATAGCAAACATTTTTGTTGATGATATTTTAATTAAAATCTATTAATGTTTTTCAAACAATAATTGTTGGTAAGAGTGGTGAGATATAGTGTTGAAACTTGCTATATTTAGGTGTCAACTTTTGTTTTCTTACTAACCAAATCCAAAAAAGAAGGAGGCTCTATGTTCACTGATATTTTTTGGGGTGCGGGTTGTTCGAAAGAGATACCGCGTCCCCTGGCACACAGGCAACTGAGGAAACACGGGTGGGTTTTAGTCAGTAAAAGTCTGACACGCCCTGGAGCTCCACCCAGAGCGGGAGAAGTTATTTGATGATTTCCCACCCAAAAAAAAAGCTACCACTTTGGTTCCGTAACTGCGTTTTTGCCAACAACTTCCGAAATTAAAGTAGCTTTTCAGTTTATAGTGATTTTTTGGAAGATACACACTTTTTGTAGCAGACCTTAGCACCAGTTGACAGCATATGTTATGGAAACACTAGACTAGACATTCACTTTTTATCAGATGTAAAGTTGTTGCTGCTTTCTGTGGTAGCCTAGGGTTACTGAGGGATACAGGATATCAAAATATATGTTTAATTACAGTGGCGGAACACCTAACAGCCCAACGCTCAGCTATAAAGATGTTAGTGTCGCGGGTGCGTGCGGTGCTTGCGACGGTGCGTGCGATCCGCGACGGGTCCCTGCCGCCGCGGCCGGCGTTGCTGAGGGAGGCGCGCGCGCTCTCCAATAGGCTACCGCTGCTCACCTCGCAACAGTTTCGCACACATTTCTATAATGTAAGTGTAGTTTGTTGTAAATCACTATTCAAAAATACGGCCAAGTGCATGTTGGACCATGCCCTATGAAGAGTTCCGTAGTTAGTATGGATTTATTCCAAAAACTAACATCGAGTATCAAAATGACCGTTGGTTTTATTTCGTTGACTTAGAAGTTTGATTTTATTAGAGCTCCAAGGGATTATAGACCTACGTATTTAATGTTAGTTTCAATTTGCTACCTCCACGCGTTTCTTAGAAAAGGGTCTTGACAAAAATACGGACGGATAACGAGTGATTCTAAAACAGATTTTCTGATAAAATGTTTTTCCTAGGCCAATTAGTTCGTCCAAAGCGCGTCAACCAACCGGTCAAGGCTGAAATAATTTCCCAGTATTTCAAATTTTTTAAATTATCTTCATTTTATGTTAGTGATCTGTCTGAGTTGATTATAAGCCCTGATCCTTTTGTTTTTCCTTCCAGCAATGCAACGACGTGGCGCTGATGACGTACCTGGGCACAATCACAAAGGGCTGCAACGCTATCAACCAGCTAGTGAACAGATTCAATGTCCTCTACGACAGGCAGGGCATGGGTCGCCGTATGCGAGGCCTTTTCTTTTAGGGCGGTCGGTAATATTACCTCTTTTGTACAGCAATTAGGATCATAGAGTGAGTGGAATAAATGCATTTTTTAAAATTGATATTAGAAAGCGGTAGATGCGGCAATTGAACACAGCGCGCGGTCTTTCTGAATTAGGTCCATAGACACAGTTGCGCATGCCGGTCGATACAAATCAGTTTTCTTTCTTGTATACATTTTATGTATAAATACGCATCGAAATGCCTTCATGAGTATTAAATAATGTGTTCTAATCACGCAAAAATCAAAGATAAGACACATGGGAATACTTTTCACTCGTAAGTATACTCACAAAAGTTAGTTTGTTTAAAATTTCACTTAATTTTGTTTATTGTATGCCTGGCCAGTTTTGTGAGAGTGAGATAAGTAACACAAAACGATAGATACGATGCAACGCATCGCGCGCTACGTACTATCAAAGAACGCATTTGCGCTCGCACGACTGTGTCGGGTCCTATCTCTGTCCTTGTCTATCGGTAACTGTAAGTATGCAACTGTGATCACAGATGTGTGAGTTTCGTTGCATCTAGTTTTGCACCAAGTCCAGGTTTATTGTTTGCGGTGTTAGAGCGTACCGTATCTACTGCTTCCTAATGTCAATGATATTTTTTCTTTTCGTAATCTTAGTGGGAGTTTTGTTTTGCCATGAATTCTATACTCAGTACAGTTTCAGGAAATTTTGTTTATTAAGTGGCAGTGGTATTGTGATTCTGCTGCGTATATTTAATTTCGAAAATATTACTACCGCGTCCTAAAAAAATGTTTTAATGATGTTGGTGGAAAACTTAAGATACCCTCATCTGCCTGGTCTTTTTCCCAACTATGTTAGGGTTGGCTTCCAGTCTAACCGGAAGCAGTTGAATACCAGTATTTTACATGGAGCGACTACCTACCTGCGGGTCTAAAAAGGCCACATTAAGCAATTCCTCTAAAAGTGATTCATTTCTTGAATGCCTCTATGATTCTGCTATTTGACATTTTACTTTAATAAAGCAATTCATAATTTGGTGACCATTTTACGAATTTACATACAAAACTGTCAAATAGATGAATTGCGTGCTGTCAACGCATATAATATTATGAATGGTCAGTTTGTGACCATTCATAATATATCCGATTTTAAAAATGATTCATAATATCAATATCATGATTTTGCCAAAGTGGCCTTTTTAGACCACCTGACCTCTACAACCTAGTTACTGGGTAATACCCAGTAATTGGGAATTCCCTTTGGAAAGACTGGTTAAGATATTCAAATAAAATTATGATTCAAGATTTAAAAATGGATCTCATTGAATACACTCAATTAATGTAATTTTTTTGACTAAGGTTTACACTCAAAAAAATATTTCGCCTTTATAAATGAATTACTTTGAACCTTATTGACATTTAGTACAGTTACAAATGCAATGGCTATGCACAGTTTATGAGCTTACTGAGTGCAAAAGTTAATGTGTGCATAGGTGCTTAGTTACCGGCGTTATTTTTCTCAGTGCATTATACTGCTTCACTTCATATCCATTCACAAATATGTAAAGTTGATTATGTCACGTCCTACAATTGACAAAGTGACTGATTTTAAATGTAGCTACTAAAATCGTTTCAATAAAAAATAAACCAAAATAAAACACAAATATGTGACGCATTATTTTATTTTCGCACCCCGTTTGAAAATTCTATAGTTTCACTTCAAAATTAACAATTTTGGACACATTGAGATTCATGCTATGGAAGACTTTGTCAGATCAAGTCTTTATACAGTAAGACACCATAATGTGAAAACCGGAAGTGAACCGTCAATTATATGACTAACAGGATAAGTATATTGTCAAGCTACATAAATGTATGTGATGGTTTTAGAAATAAGTCTTTATCCAATATTTACAAATATATGGAAGCTAACTTCGTTTGGGTGATTACGTATCGCGATAGTACAAAACTTGAAGTTGGTAAACTTTGGAAACCTTTTATAAACAGTACAGTCTTAATATTAGCACTGCCCTATAAATTATGTAAATTTATTAAAATTTGTATTAATTAAAAATCACCTTTACATATTTTTTTATTATTCAAGTTTATTAACAACGACTTGATAAAACTTACATTAGGTAAACTTTATAATTGTACTTTAATCGATAGTTTTGTATAAAAATACTTCTTTTAAAGTTGTTATTTTAAATCGAATCAAACGCTAATATTGCTTTTATGTAACTATTTCGTAAAAAATATCTAAAAGTCCACAAACATTATTTAAAATAAGACACAGTTGAACCACCTTACTATTGAGTATGATGACGGAATAACATAAATGCATTAACGAGTTATAGTGGAGTGACCGAACGAAGCTAACATATTGTGTCACGGAGCAGTGAGCGAACAGAATACTGACATAACGCCCACTATTGGAAGATCAGGAGTGGTGTTTCAATATCGATTTGCGCTCTATCACTCCATATTGGTTCAATACTCCATGTTATGATGCTGTAACATTACAATCAAAGTCTTTTGATAAACAAACTAGTGGCAAGCACCGGGTGTCGCCGGCTATCTCGTAGCTTCTCGTCGGGCAAGTTTTGGCTATGTGTCGTCAGGTATCTTGTCGATGCCTATGAGCTCGTCGAACAGTGAGTGGTGATCCGGGATGACGTGCGGCTCGTTGAGCGTCTGTCGTGCGAACTTGAGCACGGCGCGCGCAAGTTGACCCACCGTCCATTTTCTGTCTACTAGTACTCGGACGAGCGTGTCCAACTGTGAAGGTAATAGATCGTTTTTATAACTTTAGAACTCAAATAATATTTGGAACGAAGTTCTTGAACGCGGTAGGAGTAAAATTGTAGAAATAGTCACGTAACGAAAAAGCTTTATGCGACTTTTTATTAAAGTATATAATAGAAAGAGACAGAGAGGAAGTGAGATATTTTTCATAGTTTTCGATGGTGCTGAAGCCAATAGTGAGGTCGAAATTAAAATTCAAGGTGGCGGCTGCGAACATTTTCTAATTTTTCATGGGTGTCGTTTTCAAGGTTTTCGTGGGTGCTGCGTAAGCGTAAGGAATTTAATTTCTGACGGGGGCCCCTCGAACCCCACAAGTTTTTTTTTCTATAAGTAGTACTACGTTCTAAAAGTAAGCCGAATTTGCTCACTTATTCGTCTTAAAATATTTATTTTTCGTTCTCAAAGTGTGGGTCTTCCTAAAAGTGATTATGTATTGAAATACGATGCCTTTTTTTGCTTACTTTATATGTAATCTAATCTACACCGTGACTTTTTAGTCGTCTTACAACGGCAGCCCACTTCATGTATCCAATGACTACTAATCATTTATTAAAAAAAAATGATATAGGTATTTGAACATTTGAATAATTAAAAAAATTAAAATATCATTCACTAAGGCGCATTACGTAGCTTGAAACACCCTGTTATGGAGACGGAATTAATGATGGAATGTAATGGTAGGTAGGTAGATATCTTCTACCGTTTGATACGTAAACATTATTAACAGGAAGGGTGTTTCATCATTCTAAAGCTTATTTATTTTTCTTTGTACCTATTATGTTAATTAATGGTAACAATGTTTTAATCGCGCCTAGAGGTATTTTATGACGGATACATCGAGTGGACCACCTTTGTAAGACGACTAAAATGTCACGGTGCATACGTACCTTAAACAATTTCTCGTTGCCGAACGTGTAGTAAATGAGCGCGGGCACTCCGGCCACGCTGGACGCCAGCCACTGCAGCAGCAGCTTGAGCTGCGGGTGTCCCCGCAGCCGCTTGCCGCAGCCCCAGTTGCCGGTGGCCACCGGCCGGCACGTCCCACCCGACACGATC
Organism: Polymixis lichenea; assembly: GCA_949091785.1. Taxonomy (NCBI): domain Eukaryota; kingdom Metazoa; phylum Arthropoda; class Insecta; order Lepidoptera; family Noctuidae; genus Polymixis; species Polymixis lichenea. The sequence continues at coordinate 11,875,941 of OX420933.1, read as the reverse complement.
TTGTGCGCCAACTGCGACAGCTGCGGACCGTGTAGCGATCAACTTCATTCGTCTTTCTTATCTTACAAAAGTCTGAGCACAGAGAATCGTTTATGACATTGAATATTGAACCTTTTATCGGTGTCTTAAAGTGCAAAGGAGAACGAGCTTGAGGACGCCCGAGGAGACGTGTGACGTTTGTACAACTTTGCACTTTATCGCATTCATAATACGGCGTATTATTCAATGTAATAAAATAGCTTCAGCTCTGTGCTCGTGTTGATCAGGTTTTTGGAATCTTATTATTCTGTGGTCAAATCTCATGTTTGTTTTGATGATTGGCTCCTGTTATATCGGAGAACCACAACACCGATACAGTCCTAGGTATTTAACCCCCACCTTAGGTGTAACCCAACAGCAACGTTATTAAAAAAGAAAATAAAGATCACTGAGAATTTCACACACTTGTCAATGGCAACCACACAACAGCAACCTGTCAGTGATTTTGTCAGTGATGCCAAATCAGAGGAAAAATGTTTTATACTCGTACATGAGATTTCACTGCAGGTTTACAGATCAGAATCGTGAGTCAGTGCATGTCTAAAGGTTTAATATTATTTCGTCTCCTACGCCGCACAACAACGAACGACGAAAGAATATCAATCACACTGAAAAATACACACCTACCGAGGTCGTTTCAAGCGAATAGCAGTACCTTACTGTGTCAAATTCGAGAGTGTGATCTACCAAATCGTTTGCAGGAGTGTTTTTAGCTCATTTTATTAGCTGGTCAGTTTGGTCCATCAAACACAATAGAAATAATAAGAACATCGAAAATTAGCATACAGATGAATTTTTTAACAACGTTTATAGGGTAGTGCGTTTTTAAAACAGTGCAACGAGCATCTAGTTTGCGTCCATGTGTCAACCTTTTCGATTGGCTGAGCGCTAGCCAATTAAAACGTAGAACGTTACATGGACGCACAAATACATCCCCACTCTTTAGTATCGATTATTACATGCAACACCACAGAAGTATATGTTTCGACAGAAAGCAAAGACGATTATAATCAGTGATGTTATGTTAGTATACTGAGTGTTTACAAGTTAGCGACAGCCGGGTGAGCGCCTGCGGTCTGACCTTCGGTTTCTTTAGTTTTACTGTGACCGGTTCGCACTCCACGGTTTCCTCGATCGTCTCTACGATCATGTTTATCATCCAGTTCAACTTTTTCTTCCTCAGACCGGGGTTGGGTTCGTTGGACACTACAGTGTCGGTCTCAGTCGACGTGTCCGTACTTTTGCTTTCGCCGCTTTGTCTCGTGTCGGCGGTTGCTCGCGTGCCCTCTATAAACTCCTCCGGTATAGATTCTTTTACTTTACGTTTCTGTCAAAACATATAGCAGTTTAGGTCACCGGTTGGTTTATTTTGTTATGTACTTTGCTTAGTGTTTTGTTTGTTGTTGCTTTGTTTAATGGGGAAGGTCGGGCAAAGCTAGATGGCGTGATCAAAGCTAGGTCCCTGCGGCCAACAATAAATTTGACACTTCGTTCATTCATTCCACTTCGTGTTCATTTATAAGTTTGGGTTTATTTCACTATTTCGCTATTTTCGGTGATTTCAATATTTTCAATCAAGTATCTGTCATGGAAAGTGTCGGAATTTTGAACCTTAAATATTTCCTCGTAATCTTAAAATGTTTCCAAGACAACTTCGGACTCGGTTTATTTAGGGTCTTTCTGAAAGTGGTGGAATTCAAATAGTCATATACGCAAAAATACAACAAAACCACTTCACGCCATACATTGCCAGCTTATATTGGGAACTAGCTACAAAAGCGCCACTTTGACAGTTACCTTCCCCATTCGATTAGACTTTTTGTTAGTTCATCAAGAATTGCTTCGCAGTCTTGTAGTGCGCGATATTATTATTTGTGGTAATATTAAGTACCTACGCTAGTTAGATATGTTTTATAGGTAATGACAAAATCAGTAAGCTGAATTCTGTAGCATCTTTAATTGTTATGGAGTTAATATTCGTAAAGACTACGTTAAACCAAAAACCAGGAAACGCGTTATATAACTCTGTGCTACACGTCTTCTTTTAGTCCTAAATTATAAAGCACAGTTTAGAGTTATTTTGTACTATACGACTCGATCTAAATACCTAGGCTAACACAGAAAAATAAAAAAAATTGGCTATGTTTTCATTGTCGCTCTACCGCGATCGCGCGGCTTTTATTGCTAGATCCAACGAAACGCGGAACACACGAAAGCCTTCCGGACGCGGTGGAGCGACTGCCCTCGGTTTCTGAAAGCCTAATATTGCTCTGCAAAGCTATTCACAACTATTCGATACGCTTCCGTACTGAATCGAGCATCAATCAATGTTATCGTAGAAATAAACTCTGTTCGCAAATCCCGACCCGAAAATGTTGTCAGTTTAAATCAAATAGACGACCGCTGTTCTTCCGACAGCTGTCTGCTGTCTGGGGCAAGGCAAATCTGGTTATCAAAATGTGTAATTTTCAACACGATAGCCTGTCGAATGCTTGTGAATAGCTGTGCTGATCAATAAAAACGTGGTTAAAAATATTCGCTGTAGGTACTGATTGGTCGACAGCACTAACTACATCAAATCAAAAAGCTTTCAGAAACCAAGAGCCAGCAGCACACTGTACACTGCACTGATACAAGGATCTTTGGGCGCTCGAGTGAGATTGACAAGTATTCAAAAAACAAGATGGCGGCGTTAGTTCCAATTTTGGCCACATGCCAAAATAACCTTGTAGCACTGTGTGGGTGGTTGTGCAATACGTACGAGATGCGCGGCCAGCCTGTGTTTGTGCCGCGCGAGCTCGAGAGAGAGCGAGCGCGCCGCGAGAGCGAGAGGGCGCGGCGGAAGCGCGCGCGGCTCGCGCCCGTACAGCTCGGCCGCGTCCGAGCCCGAGCCCGCGCCCACCGCCAGCGACTCCGACAGCGTGCGCTTGAGCAGCGAGCCCGCGAACCTGGACAACTCAATATGTCATGCAAAGGGCCAAACTCTACGATTAACACGTTAGCATCAAAATGTAAAAATCGATGGTTCAAATAAGGCTGAGAATCAGCATTTTTATGTAGCACATTTTTATTTCACTGTTATATTAATTTGAATAACGTTAAACCATTTGTTAGTCATTGCAATGTACTGAACTCTTTTTGCACTCTAATTTATACCTTATAAGTTCAGAGTTACATTTCAATAATTTACTAATAGGTACGGATCGTGATCGGACCTTAGAACATAAAAAATTACAAAAGATAGCCTTATAAAGCGCACCCTTCGCCACTTGTATTTTAGCGGGGGAAAAAGTGGCACAACACATGGTGTAAGAGTAATTTGCATTCATAGGTCTCGAAGGTTAAACTTAAAACCTTATTGGTAGGTATCGAGGACGGACATTCGGTCACTGCGCCGTATTTTGTCCAAGATCGAAAAGGAAGCCATTTCCCAGACAGAGACAAAAACAATCACAAAGTTGAGGCGAACGAAACAGGACATTACAATAAGCCATTACTTACACAAATAAATCAATATTATGTGACGCGGGGTAAGAATAGTCCAGGGTTAGCAGTCCAAAAATTATCAAATCTCGCAAAATAGTTTGCCATTTTTCTACCTGGAGAAGTACCGTTCATCAAACGCCTGCTGGGGCAAGACTGAAGTGTCTTCCCAATTCGGTCCTGCCGCAGCAGATACTTTTCCTTCACCAGGCGGCAGCACAGGACCGCCTGCACTATTGGGAAGAGGATTCTTCTACAACCTAACCCCTTGATTAGAGGACGATGTCCATCAGATTTTTAAGGCACAATCTCAATAAATTGCCAAGAATGGTGTTTGAAATAATTCAAAATAAAATCGCTTCAGAACCTTGGTGAATACCCACACAGAATTATGAAAATGAGGAGGAGGTACGGATTTAAGAAACTATTTGACTTTGACATACTACCTTTTCAACCGTCATTCACCTCAAACGGTAAAAACAGAGGCTTGCTCTTAGTAGTTACAAGTGGCAATGCGACACCAGAAGATCGCTTCATGCGATCTTCTGCACGCGCAGCATGACCACGATAGAAACTGGTTTTGTCGACGGAAGAATAGACAAAATGACAGATTGTAGAAAGAGTTCTACCGTCTTAAGCATGGCGATGTTAAAACTGAAGAGAAGAAATGTTTCTCATCTTCAGTCGACAAAAGTCTACGATGTCAAGCGGACGACTAATATTTCTCTACTTTTTACACTTTGGGGGTAGAAACATTTTTACACAATAGGGTATTACACAATTTTTTTTAAAGTGTCTTATTTAGATTTTAGAGTGCTAATAAACCACAAAAAAAACAGCATTTTTATTTAACCGATTAGTGTCATATAATGCATTTAAATTTTACATTTTCAAATTTCGCGCGTGTTTTGACGAGAACTCTGGACGTAGTGGACGCCATATTGATCTGTGGGTATGACGTCAGTTTGCTATATAAACAAATACATTAGAATCAGTACAACCCTCTAAGTTCATTTATCCTGACCTGGTATCCTGAAATACAGACTTCACGTCTAGTTTAGGCACCAGTCTCCCATAGTATAACTATTTCTGTTACGTATTTTTTATTGATACCTCTATAATGTACCTACCTATAGACCGAGAAATTTTAATGGTTGTTTTCCCGCGGCAGAACAACTTGCCTTAGGGAGTACTTTCGAAGCATAGAGTAAAAGTAAAAACGTAAGACTTTTTTAAAATAATTATATAAATATTCACCAACTCGATAAAACACTACTCAATAGTAACACTAGAGGTAACTTGTAGGTACTACTCGAATCGCACGCACCGCTGACAAAGGTAACAGCGATGCATAAATATTCAAAGCAAAATAAACTCTCGCACGTGGTGATGTTGCACATTGGTTAATCTGCCATTTTTTTATTTCTAATATTTTATTTTATCTATATTTCTATTTTCTATACTAATAATAAAGCTGAAGAGTTTGTTTGTTTGCTTGAACGCGCTAGTCTCAGGAACTACTGGTCCGATAAACATATTTCAGTGTTAGATAGCCCATTTATCGAGGAAGGCTAAGGCTATATAACATCACGCTAAGACCCTTAGGAGCCGAACAAAGAGAAAAGTTACGAATACGAAGTACTCGCACGGACAGGCGAGGCGAGCGACGGGGTGGGTCGGGGAGCAAGAACTTTGACGCAAGCGAAGTCGCGGGCAGAAGCTAGTTTGTATGTAAAACGACTAGCTTATAGCCTTCCTTCATAAATGGACTATCCAACACTGGAAGAATTTTTCAAATCGGACCAGTATTTCCTGAGATTAGCGCGTTCAAGCAAACAAACAAACTCGTCAGCTTTATAATATTAGTATAGATTGTATTACCAAGACAAAACTATTTCGCTGCTGGAAAACAACCATTTAAACTTCACGGTATATATTGTGGTGAGAAAATAAATCATTATTATAATGTTATTTAATCCCATTTTTTTTTTTTTTTCTGGGTGGGAAATCATCAAATAACTTCTCCCGCTCTGGGTGGAGCGGGAGGGCGTGTCAGACTTTTACTGACTAAAACCCACCCGTGTTCCCTCAGTTGCCTGTGTGCTAGGGGCGGCGGTATCTCTTTCGAACAACCCGCACCCCCGGCAGGCATCGGCCCTTGCGGGCCCCATCTGTTGCTGCTGACATCTCTTTGAGGCGCGCGTGGAACACAACGCGCCGTCGACCCGGGCTTGGTCCTTACCGGACAGCGAGCTACCCATTACTCGCCGTCCGCAAGCCCGTGCCTACGGTGGCCGGGAATCAGCCTGGGATTCCCGACGCCCAGGGCGTCTCCTGCGAAGGCCACGGCTGTGAGGGCGCATGTATTGCATCTCCCTCACGTGCGCCGCCTCCCTCTTTGCGAGCATAACTGCTTCGCTGAAGGAGGCGACTGCCAGCCATGCCCTCTCGCTCCGTACCATGGCCTGGCCCAGGGTCGGACGCGAGAGATCGCCGCCGCCGATCACCTCCACGAGGACACGGCGTTGCTCCGCCCAAGCTGGGCAGACCTCCACCGTATGCTCCACCGTGTCCTCTGGGCGATCTTCGCAATGGAAACACCCGGGCGTTTCCTCCCGCCCAATCCGAAACAGGAACCTCCCGAAACAGCCATGTCCGGTGAGGACCTGTGTCAGGCGGAAGGTGAGGACGCCATGCCGCCTCTCAAGCCACTCCTCAAAGAGGGGACTTACCGCCGCAATCGCGGCGTGCCCAATTTAATCCCATTGAATTACTATTTAATGAAAAAATCTAATACAATAGCAAGCGCATCCAATATAACGACACTGCTACCGTGCTACTACTTTGTCTTGATAGAAACGCCAGTCTACGGGTCGCTTCATGCTCGGGCAGAAGAGATATCTAGTTGGATAGAAAGAAATTTGTCCATTCTGGGTAGAATAGAGATTGAATTGGTCATGCTACGCCTGCCGGTGTTGCACAAACAAAGCAAAACCCAGAATGAAGATCGAGTCCTTTCTTGATCTTCGATCTGGGTTAGCTCTGTTGAAAAAAGATAATTTACCTTATCACAGCCAAGTCTCGTGAGTCTAACTCTCGATTTTTGTGTTCGCCTGATTCTGAGTCGACGATGGGGTCGTTGAGCCACTGGTTGAACTGCTCGTACACTTCCTCTAACTCCGAACTGAAATGTAGAAATAAATATGTAACAGTACTGAAGGCTATGAATTAGGCTTTCGTAGTTATGGGTAGTGGGACAAAGTCTTGGATTAAATCGAGGCTTTTTTAAATTCTTGGAATTAACTTCTAAGTTGACGATCCACTAACCCACAGGGCCCGCGTGGTGGATCATGGCCCACTCACAAGCCACACTCAGTCCCAGCATTGGAAAATTATGTTACGTTATAAGCTGATTATGGCTATGCTATGTTGGCGATCAAAAATAGTGGTAAAGCCGTTGTTCATCTTTTAAATGAAAAAAAACCGCATCCACACGAGGGGCTTGTGGCTAAGTAACAACAGCTGCACGGGTCCATCGAGCAGGTTAAGTTACGCTTGCCGCGGTTGGTCCGTGGATGGGTGACCATCTTTACATACCAAGACCCCTCCGTGCCTCGGAATGCACGTTAAGCCGTTGGTCCCGGCTGTCAATTGTGGATCTTTGACAGTCGTTACGGGTCGTCAGAAGCCCGAAAGTAAGACAACCAGTCCTACCAAGGGGTATCGTATTACCCAGTAACTGGGTTGTGGAGAACAGATAGGTAGTCGCTCCATGTAAAATACTGGTATTCAGCTGCATCCGGTTAGACTGGAAGCCGACCCCAACATAGTTGGGAAAAGACCAGGCAGATGATGATGATGACCCAAATCGGTTCACCCGCTTAAGAGCAACGGTGCCACAGACAAACACACATAGCGATATAACTTATAACACCCCCTCTTTTTGCGTCGGTGTTTAAAAATAGACATGTTCCCTTAGAAAGCAAGAATGCTGTTAATATTACAACTACTTTGGCCGATGGTAAACTCACGTATATTCAGTGCTGAAGCTGTACTTGGAGCTGTTGCCGGTGTCCTTCCTGCCGAGCGGTCTGTGTCTCGGTGAAGGCTCGCCGTTGCTAACAGTCTCCTTTTCCGTTAACACGAAGCCTACTGAACCGCCGCGTTTAACCCTGGCATATGAGAAGTGTGTCAGCTGGTATTCTGAAGACAGGTGCGGTGGTGGTGGCAGGTGTGATTTCTGAGTATTTTTGCCTTTGTTTTCGACTATGTCCAATGAAGGAAACGTTCTTCTTTATAGGGAACACTAATTGGAACCGTGCACCTAGATTCTGCCGTTTCATATGCGCCCATGTTGGTTTATGAGAAATGAAACATTTTAATTTTGTAAGAAGGTAAAATTTCGCAGATTGATGGAATCGGGGCAGGTCTACGGACTACGCATCTTAATAATATCCACTACCTGTTTGGCAGGCAAAATTACAAAATGCTTGGCATAAACTTCGCGAAAAAACAATTTGCGCCGCATTTGAATACCTGATATCATTGTCCTGCACCTCCGCCCCAGATATGCTGATGCCCACAGCGTAGCTCGAACTGTCCGTAGACCAGTCCCCGGTGCTGGTGGTGGTAGAATGTTCGGCCTCTCTCCTCAGCGCCTCCCGCAGTCGGTCCGCGAAGCTGAGCCGTCTCTCTTCCGTTGACAACTCTTTGAGGTACTGGAATGAATTGGGATGAGCGCTCTCGCCGCGACCTTCGTCTTCACTGCCTGGAAATGGTAGAAAAGTTGGTGCAATTAACTGCTAAGTGGATCTTGCTTTTTTTGTCACCAAAAGATAAAAACTAAAGGTCAGTCGTGAGGTCCCCGAAGAGGTAGGTAGAAGTGAATAAAACACACTTCACAGTCACATGTCATTGAGGGGAAACCCTCTTGCCATTAAACGACCACAAATATAAGACTCCGTGCTGGTATTAGGAATTTTCTAATGATCCGGGAAGCCTCCGTCGCTCAGCAGATTTCAATCAATCAATCAATTCAGCCTATCACAGTCCACTGATGGACATAGGCCTCTCCCATGCTGCGCCACTACACCCTGTCCCTCCGCCTGCCATATCCAGTCTGTCCCAGCCACCTTCTTAGGTCTTCAGCCCCCCTTGCTTGGGCATCCCACTCAGTAGCAGTCTTATCAAAGCATAATGTTGTATGCACGCAAAAATATAGAAAAACTATAATTCAATCAAGTTACCATAATCAAAGCTATCATTGGCACTGTGGTACTCGTCATCGCTCGAGTTACAGCTGGAGTACAGACTGTCTTCCTGCCCGTCCTGCAACCCCCCAGTAGACCGCGTCACCGGCAAGCATTCCCCAGAAGAACCCAGCACTATGAACCTTCCTCGACGGTTGTTCAACATGTCCCCATCCGGAGACAGCCAGCATTTCTTCTTTGTGAACTCTGCACCTGGAAACAAGTGAAGGGTGAATTAGATTGAGGATTTTTAATGTAATGCCCTGTTTGAAGGGTAATGTAATGTAAAGGTTGTCTGCAAAAGACGACCTTACGTTGTACAGGCTGGGTATAAAATCACAATTGAACTGTCAAGCAGGTGTGGAATAAGAAAAATCTACTAGCATAGGCTTTTTGTAGAAAAAACTACCATGGTAGGCGCGGTGCTGTAAATACGAAAGCGTGGAATAAACGAAGTATCCCAAAAAGCACACTAAAAAGGAATTTTGTTATTCGATCCAGGTGCACGGAGGACCTCAGGTTCTCACAGTAGGTACTATCGTCATACTTATTTCTGCCGGCAAGCATTGTTGTACTTCAGTTTGGAAATAAAGGTGCTGATGAGGTTACTGCAGGTACCGCTTCATTTGAACTTGGTTTCTAAGATTAGCAATACATCAGGTCCTGGTCCATTTAGTATGTATGTGGCAGGACTGGTCGCAGTGACAACTTTTGTATGAGCTGTTGCCCTGTTTACTTACCTACTAATTAATTATAGTTAGGTCAGGTCATCTCTTAGCTCCCAAATGTTTTTTATTTCTATTTGCTATACCTACTCTGGATGCTTATAACGTGAAGGTACGTCTTTTAACTTCGTTCTCACATATAATTATATAAATTAAAAATTAATAATGTAAGTAACTCATATTTTTATATAGAGAGAACAGGCAAGAAACTCCAAAGGTACCTACTACACTTTGGCATTCCAGGAGAGGAGTAGATCAGTCACGAATTATGCATACCTACTAATGCATATTTCGTGACTGATCCACTGCCCATTGGCAACCAGCTTCATATTTCTGACTGATCGACTCCTTGACAATTCAAAAGTGCCTGTAAATTGTTTCATTAATGGTGTTTCGTCAAGATAGAAGGTAAGTACTAACTGGGATCGTTAAGGTTGAGCGTGGCAGCGCAGTAGTTCTGTGGCGAGGGACTGCGACTGCTGTAGCTGTTGAGTGTACTGCACGAGGAGGCTTGCTTTATCACCACTGTCGCTTCCACTTCAGGCGGCGTGTGGCTGAAGGACTCTCCTGAAAGTAATCGTGAAGACAGAACTGTTAACAGGATTTTGTGTTTCGATAGGCAGCCACATTTCAGCCAAAATATCAGTTTTATAGTCACAAATACAATAATGTCAAGGAATTTCAAGTGTTTCAGCTAATCTAGCAAATCCACTCACAATATCTTGTCATGTAGGTAGATCAATTTATCTGTGGCGAATGGCGATAACATCACAGATTGAAATATTTTGAAGTTATCTTCGTCTCTTACGATGTTCCTTGGGTGGAATAGGATTCGGTCACTCAAGTTAAAACGCGTAACGTGAGCACTACTGACTACAACCTTCCGTTCATTACATCACCTAACTATTATCCACAAATAATTGCATGGAACAAATGGATTTATGGTTTTAATAAAATTCGATTATTGATAATCCTTTTACTATGGAAAATGATGGCGTTCTCATCGTTTCTGCTGACGATTTTGGTGTCTGTAATCAGATGGAAAATGGTAGTAAGAACCTTTAAAAATTCACTCCTCAAGTAGTAAAATTAATAAAATAATCTTTATTAGGTAGATACTTAAGAAACTGTTTACTTATCGTGTGAAGTCCCTGACACTAGTGCTTGGTGGTAAACCTGTGTTAAAAGAGCCAGTGCCCTCTCCCGAAATTGATCCTATATGTATCCATAAACCTCGTACCTATTGGCGAGAGTCTCCTCTCATGCCTCGTGCCCTCTCTGCTCTTCATGGGCGTCTGCTGGAAGGCCAGCAAGCACTTGTTCAGCTCTCGCAGCACGTTGTCTTCCTCCCACTGGCTTAGAGGAAGCTTGCTGTAGTCTTCAGCGTCCATTAGGCATACGGTTACCTGTCCAGATGGTGTATTTTAAAGACAAACATACGAATGGTAAAATAACTATGAGTACTATACTATACAGTCAGTCCAGAATTTGGCTACGACCTTGGCGCTGTCAGGAGCGTCCATCAACTCCTGTAGCGTGCAGACAACTTGACATGCAGGACACGATATTAAGTGCCCCATAGTTTGTGGTTTGGTGCTGCCAAGTTACAATCCATTTATGGCTATTGAATATTTTTTACAGACTCAATCGACTATGCCTCTTAAGTCCTTACCGTCTTAGGTTCTTCAAGCAGTTCCACTTTTGTCTTCTGTCTCTTGTCGCAGATTCTGCTGAATAGCCTGACGCCTTCCACCTTGAGCACCTCGTTATCTTCTAGTGCTTCTACCGACAACATCGCTGGCAGAAGTTCCGGCATCATGAACATTGATAGGGACTCCTGGGAAACGACATTTTGGTCAAATATACTTTAAGAGATTTTTAGGGTTGAGGAGTGTCTGACTTCTAAAATGTTAGTTGAGTTCATTTCGGTTTTTAAAATCAAGAATATGAAAGGATACTTCATGAGCTGACGTAAGCTTTTATTTTTTAATTATTTGTTAGTTTGCCCTTATGCACTTCACATATTTTGAAATAGATACCCACTTAATTTTTAGTTTTTGGACATGAACCCTGCCTGGCATTGTTTCTAGCGTAGGAAAGCCATACTCTACCATAAGAATGAGTAGATTGTTCCCTTGTTATGGAAGCAAGGATCATGCGTTAGAATTTAAAGATTAAAATGTCCATAAGTACCATAGTTTAGTAGTAGCAACCTCTGTTACCTTTTTGAATTTGCCAAAAGACAAAATATTCTGACCAGTCTAGTTGTTTCCTATTGTAATCCATTATTTACTTGCGATTCTCCATCGATGAGTGTATCCCCACCGACGCGACTGGACGCGAAGCACACTCTGATGGCCTCGTCATTTTCGCACCGCTCCGGGCGCCCTTCATGCCGCACTAGCAGCTTGCACAGGGGCAGTGTGCATTCTAACCAGTCCTCTATTGTCAACCACTGTTTTGAGGTCATCACCTAAAGTGTAACATGGGATTAGGGAAGGCCCTGGATGTGCAGTGAATGTCAAAGGTTGGGATCGATCTATCATCACTGACAGGACTATTGTTGTCAATAAGCCGGACATAGTGGTGATAAAATCGATTAGAGCGTCACACAATTATTATTGATGTAGTACGGTACGGTATATATAGGTAGGGTACCTATATACTTTCATGTGCATTTAGTAAAAAAGCTGTTATTTGTATATTACAAACATACAGTTCTTGTATACTTATGTAGTAGGTATGTATGTATAGATGAGTAGCTATGCATAGCTATGATGTATGAATAGCTATGTAAATATGTGTGTTATGACGGGCAACTATTACCTATTACGCTATCAGCAATCAGCTAGGCAATAGACCTATCCACAGGTGTCGTGAAATCGCGCTAACGATTTATGAATGGACAAAATTACTATGCATCTAGCTAGGTAGGCATTCTAGTGTAGGTAAACTTGCGTGTGGATCGGTCATAAAGCCGACAAGTCGGTAACCGGTGGAGCTTACCTGTCTGCTTAACTTAATGGATCCCTCGTTGCTACTCTTATCTAACCATTCGAAGTAGTGGAGCAAGCTTTTTAATTTGTTTCTTTGCGATTTTCTGGAACAAATGAGAGACGATTAATCAAACTACGTTCGGTCGTGATTGGAACGATTCCACAAATCAATTTGAACTAATTTTCTTGATTGTTATGTCGGCAACTGTTATTGCTAACAATTTGTATAATTTATAGGCAGGCAAAGTAGGAAGGACAGGGTAGGAAGTGAGTAGGATTCTGGTGAAGTCCTGATTCATAAGTCGACATTCAGACGGACGTAATAAAATCGCGGCGGGTTTTTTCGCAATTTTATTACGTCCGTCTGAAGGTCGACTTATGAGAATATAGGGAATGAAAAATTACTTTAATTTCAGATTAAAGTTATTTTTCACTTTTTAGTGTTTCACAGTGCGTTGAAAATCCAATGCGCGAAAAAATCCCGCCACGATTTAAAAAAGCCAATAAAAAGGAATTTTTGAAATCCACCCACAATTACCGGAGATATCGCGGAATATAAACACAAAAATAAAAACAAACATCCAGAGGAATTGAGAACCTCCTCCTGTTTGAAGTCGGTTAAAAATGCAGTTATATATTTTTTTCAAAATTGAGGTCATAGTTTGTTTACGCGACTGACAAATAGTGCTCCCAGTTCCATTCCGCTGACTATGTTTCTTAGGTTTAAGATGATCCAAAAACTGTCCCATATTTGGTGTGGTATATTTCATACCACACCAAATATGGGACAGTTTTTATACGTTTTTTTACAACTTTGACAAGCTCTAACTTTGAGATTTTAGAGTAAGCTGCGCCTTTACGCTAAAAAAAAAACATTTTTTGGTATGATTCTCACAATCAACCTATAACGTTCCCACAGCTGGGATACAGGCCTCCTCTCTGTGAGATCCCAAGTTAGCCGTAATCCACTCATGTCTTAAAATGTTTGGTTCTAGGACATGCCGGTTTCCGCACGATGTTTTCCTTCACCGTTTTGAGAGCAGTGGCAATGAAATTAATTACACAAAGTATAGTGCCTGTCTGAGTTCGAGCCACGTTCGAACTCATGACCTACAACTCGTCAGTCATTCACATCATTGGGCCACCATTGCTCTCGCCAGTATAAAATTGCGTATTTAATTAAACTAACGCGCCCGTACTGAAAGTTACATACCTGTGTAAATTCTTAAAAAAATGTGTAAAATTGAAGTCTTGCAAGGTGGGGTGTGTCTTGAGCGTGCGCTTGGGGTTCGTGGAGAAGAAGGCGTGCGCAACCAGCGCTGACACGAAGTTGTACTCTAGCTCTGTCACGTCACCTATGAAGAAAAATCGTTTTGTGAGCCCATTTTATTTGGGGTCGGAGTACTAGGCCAAATACGTCTTTTTTGTTTCATAGATCCCCACACATATCTTGTATTAGCACTACACCGAATCAGCTGCACTTCATTTTTACTAGCGGATCCCGATCCCAAGGCGATGCAGTTACGATGTTCATATTAGTGACCGTTGCAGTACGGAGTTTCATAGAAATAATGATGAACGGCTCGAGCTGACCCGATACTGGGTCTCTAACTTCGTCAACGAAAATACGGGCCCGTCCAAAAATAGTTCGTGACTCCTACAGCTGATTAATTAACTTTTTTGGACGGGTGAAACCATATAGGGAGTAGGGGCAACAGCTGTCAAATAGTGTAGTAATTCATTCTTAGTTTAGGCCCCAATCGAATCATAGGTCCGTAAGTGATACGGAGTAGAAAAGGCCCGTAACTTCGACCGAGATTACGGATTTCGTGCTTAGAGAGTAGGCCCCCTGAGCCGTTACAGTGTTCAGACGACGTGACGGCTCTAAAGTTCAACGCACACGTACCTTTAAGACGTGTGCGCGTCGTCAGGCAGTGTTCACTTTATGGCTAGGTACCCATATTATCATGTTTCACACAATCCATCCAACTTTTTTTTGGTCTGCCTCTTTTGTTATAGCCCCACATTCATACTTAACACTTTTCTGCCACCTAATAGGCTCATACGGCCCCCTAAAATCCTACCTTACGTCCAAGCTGAACACCTGGCTACGTGGGGGGCGGACACGCGTACTGTACAACTGTACAAAAACTTATGCGGCTAACAAGGAAAGGTAACCCCTTTATGCGAAAAACCTCAACAAAAAGACAGTGTCCGTATCCAATCGCAGACACTGTTTAAAAATAAAACACAAACATGTACTTAATCTAAAACAAACAAAACCCAAAAAGCGAAACAACAAATAAGGCAAAAAAAAAAAAAAAATAGGCTCATACATCCGCATCACATGTCCATAATAATATCATGACAATCAACTACATCTCAGATTTTCTGTCACCGGGGCGCTACATAAGTTACATTCGATCTCCCTTCTCAATAATCTCACTGTATGATGACATTATTGAAACACCCTATCGTTAGGCTCATTGACGCTAGTTAGATCTGCGCGTGTTCAAGTACGTAAGGTAAAAAGGTCGTGCCGACACGAGACAAGAACAAAATAACAGCTGTACAAACCCCTATTATTAAAATCCAATTAGGTACAGTATTCAAACAAAAGAAAGAAGTTTTAATTTTAACTATAATCAAACCTACGCGGCCCTGAGTGAGTTCGGATATCCGATACTCCACTGCGGCATTACCCAGTTAGGGATTAGGTAGGTACCTACTAAGTTAATGTAGTAGGCTCAAAGTAGACTGACCTATTTTACCTAATTTACGTAACTCGAAGATATAAAGTTTACCTAAAGCGTAGGTTTATAAATACCTATGCCTCTTTATTTAGTTCCAGATTGAAACAAAACTACTTATCAATCTCCATTCTACCTTATTACATCCCAACTAATGTCATCCTTTCTTCTTTTTTTTGGTGTATTGGCACCTTGATCTTTTCATTTAATTATTTTTAATCTCATCGTGCATTGTATGTTACGTCTTTAGTATGAACCAAATAAACGATTTATCTATCTATCTTATCTTATATTATGTAATCATTTTGTATTCTAAGTGAATTTTGTATCTACCAACTTCCATTTATTTATCTCTGCCTGTCCGGATTAAAGTCTCATCCGTTCTTCTGACGTAATGCGAACGTACAAGCTTCCTCGTAGACCGATAATAATGCAGGGTATTATGTAACAGAAATCTAGGCAGCTTTCTTGTAAGAACCAAATGAAGTGAAGGCTTAGAACGATAGGGTTATAGTGCTCTTTACTTTATGTAGGTAATTCATATTCTTACCTTTATTTGAATTTCAAAATGTTTAAAAATATTATTAGGTAGATACATATGTAGTCTAAACTTTTTGTGTGATATAAACAGAACGGTGATTTTTAATAAAGGTGCGCACAGTTCGCAAATAAAGTGACGCACCGAAATGGCTTCATGGAAGACTCACAATTTCATGATAAATTTCAGCTATGCCTGTGCATACTCCTCCCCAACAACGGAATCGAATGTAGGACCTCGCGCACTCCGCTCGAAAACCGCGATGGCGATATTGCGCCCTACAAACAAATTAAAGCACCCACCTACCTAGCAATAAATCATGCTAAAATCTGAAGATCTCGTCGATCGGGACCCGATAATTACCCAATCACCTATATTTCCCACCCCCAGTGTGTTCCCGCATTGTCGTTGCGGGGGGGCTCAGTAGCTGTGGTCACCCTCCCACGATGAAGCGAAGAGGAACCCAAGGTGGGGTAAATTAGGTTGCGGTGAGGTGCATCGCAACTGAGGCGGGCCGCGATGTCGAATGGGAGGCATCGCGGCTGAGGGTTACAGGCTGCGGCGGAGGAGGAGTGCCAGTTCTGGGTAGCGCTCTTCCCTTTCGTGCCCTGGACGGGGCCGCCACCGTTTGATGGCGGAAGCGGTGGGGCCGCAGGGGAGGAGGAGTGTCGGTATAGCGTTGGCCGCTCTCCCTATTCCCTGCGGCCGAAAAGTGGTAGGTGGTGGGGCCACTGTGCTGACCCGTCGCAGGGGGACCAAGGGTGCCAGACACGGGGCCGTCTGGGACCCTTATGGGTGGTTACGGCGTGCCATGTTTCCTGGTGCGCCGGTGATAGGGTTATTCCCCTCCGAGGAGAGTCCGGTGACGGACAGCCGCGGCGGGTTTGCGGGTGGCTTGTGCGTTTCCGTGTTCCCGTCTCAAGCGGCACTGGAGGACACCGTAGAGTTTTAGTAGGTTACAGTCCCACATAACTTCTACCCGTGGTAGCGCAGTAGGCGCAGTATCTCTGACGGCGCGTCTTGTGTTCGCCGTCAGAGATGTCAGCAACAACAACTGGTGGGGTCCGCAAGGGCCGATGCCTGCCAGGGGTGCGGGTTGTTCGAAAGAGATACCGTGGCCCCTGGCACACAGGCAACTGAGGGAACACGGGTGGGTTTTAGTCAGTAAAAGTCTGACACGCCCTCCTATATTCGATGATTTCCCACCCTCAAAAAAAAAGTCACCTGTACATATTATGCCGCTAATGTTTGTATATCCATCTTTCATCGTCATTTAACTCTTTATTCGTCGTTCGATCATCATTAACTGATGACGATGTTCATAATCGGCCGATAATGTTCCCACTGCTCGGAGACAGGCATCCTCTCAGCGAGAGGGAGCGTGACATAATTCACCACGCGGGCCCAGTGCGGATTGGACATTCTACGTAAAAGGAACTAAACAAAACCTACATATAGCGCATACTTAAAAAAAAAATTACGATGCTCGTTTAGGATACTGCGCGAGTCTATGGTAAAACCTTCAAAACCCGGCCCAGGAGAAAAAACGCGTTACGTACTTTGCTGCTGTAAGCTGAACATGAGCCCCTTCGGTGGCCTCCAACGCCTGAGGTGCAGCGCCTTATTCACCATGATCCTGATAGTGTTGTCGAGGAAGTGCCGTCGCTCGTCTTCCGTCATCTCCTCTTCGAGAAACGCCTCCAGCCCTTTCATCAAGTCCGGGTCTTTGATATCGTCGTCCGGATCTATACCTATGCTGTTAAGATAAAAGAAAACCGCTACAGAATGTATGCAAAGGGATGTTTGGCAACACCTTAGATACTTTTTAAAACCAGGCTGTGGCCTTTTGCCTGAAATAAGATAATTTTATGTGTTATAATAAAACACATAAAATTATCTGTCTAAATAATACGCTGTCCTTTAAAATATTAAACTGCACCCGAGAAAAATAAAATCGTTCTGAAAGGTTAAAGGCATTTTGAAATTAAAATCAACATTGCGGAAACTACAATTATGTACTATGATTACCCTTAAATTTAACGTTCATTCAGTATAATAGTTAGTGTTGTTTTAGAAAATAGACTCACTTGCACATGTCATGTATTTTCAACATACTGGCTGTAAGTTTTGCCGGCGAAGATGCCAGCAGCAGGTGCTTCAAGTGACGCTGTACTGACGTCCACCAGGGAAGATCACAAGGTAACATTACAAGCGCCATGCTGGAATAATATAAACTTATTAGTTTAAAACAATTTCGAATGTTCGCAAGCTTATTCTCAGAGATTTAAAGTTCGCGCTCTTCGTTTTCGGCAGTATTCGGTACGGTTTGGTCTTCGTTAGAAATGCGTTCATCCTAAAGTTAATTCTTGTTATAGAGTTTGGCTCAAATAAGTAAGTTGCTTGGTGGAAATTGACATTATTATTAGAAATAGTTAATAAATTAACAGTAAAATGAAACCAGTTGGCAACAAAATCGATAACATAAGGTTAGACATATTTATGTCGCACGATAGCAGCAGCTGTGGTAGCACGAACGCTCCCGTTACTGTTTGACGTTTGACATTTGAAATTTCGACTGCGCGCAGTGGACTGGTTGTGCGGTGTGTAATATTACGATTTTTTCGTGTTTTTATTTTATTTTACGATTATTAAAATAGTGAAACAATGCACAAAGTTATTTAAGCCATGATTAATATATAAAAACTGTTTTTCAGTCTAGTTTCATACATGAAACGAATGAAAATATATTACGAAACAAATACTAATGTTGCGTGTTTAGTTGTAACTAGTTTTTATCAACTAACAAATGCAGATATCCTCGGTAATTGTATTAATCAATAAATTCCGCATAAACAAACGAGGTCGTAACATTGCTATTGAATACGGCTGTACGTATAGTTATACGATAAAATCATAGAGATACGGAGCGCACGATATTAGCAGTCAATATCAAAGTACAAAGGTCAGTATGACTGCGAAGAAATTATTAAGAACTTTAATCCTTGGCGCTCCAGCGTCAGGAAAGGGCACTATATCTTCTCGAATAGTCAAGAAGTACAATGTAGCTCATGTTTCTAGCGGGGACAAGTTAAGGGACCACATTGAAAAACAAACTGACCTAGGAAAAGAAGTCAAAAAGTATTTAAATGAAGGAAAACTAGTACCAGACGATGTGATGATTAAATTTATGATCACAGAACTGAAAAAAGTTGAGAGCCAGCCGTGGTTGCTGGACGGATTTCCTAGAACAGTGGGTCAAGCCGATGCTTTGTGGAAGGTACAGCCTGTTGATGTTGTAGTTAACCTGGTAGTGCCATTTGAGGTGATTATTGATAGAGTAAAGAACCGCTGGCTCCACTTGGCTTCAGGAAGGGTGTACAATATTGGTTTTAACACACCTAAAGTGGCAGGTAAAGATGATGTGACTGGAGAAGAGTTGGTTCAAAGGCCTGACGACAAACCTGAAGCTGTGCGCAAGCGGTTGGAGATCTATGACAGCATAACCAGACCTGTCATAGAGTTCTACAAACAAAAAGGTATACTCAAAGAGTTTGAGGGACGCACTTCTGATGAGATTTGGCCCAAAGTAACTGATTATTTAGACCCGATTTTTAAAAAGTAAGCATAAATCAGTTATTATTAGAAGGTTGACTTCTGGAAGCTTTAGTTTTAGTCTCTGATAAGAATAAATTGTACTGGTGCTCGGAACAATAGAATTAAGAGTAATATATGATAATGGAAAATATACCTATGAATTTTATAGAATTTTTATGATTGTTAATTATTTGCAAAGCAAAGCCATTTTATTCATGTTTACTTATTGGTATGTTGAGTTGTACAATTTTATTATAATCAATTTGTACTTTATTTATTATAAATCATGTATCACTGATTTAATTTAAGCTTTGTAAACATTTTTGTTGATTGTATAAAATAGACCATATCTTCTAGAACTTACCAAAACGTTATACTAAGAGTACCTTGTATCTTTAAACTTATGCCAAAAGTTTTGTTATGTGTGCAATATGGAAAATAGTAATAGAAAAAGACAAGTGTAGTGAAAAAGATGTAGAGAGTATGATTTTTGTGTAGCACATTGATTTTATTTTCCTAGTCTTCCATGTTGATATGTACTTATGTATTAGTAGTGTAGTACTTATGGAGTAGCTATTAAATCTTATGTATCAAAGAAAAATAGTGCCTTAAAAGGGCTCACAAGATTAATCAATGTTATACATATTATTATTAAGAAATTTTAACTAAAATCCAGTTCCTGACTTATATCATAAAATGCCATAGGAGCTCAAAGTAAATCACAAACATTTTGTTAGTAATTTTTGTTGAGAATATGTTATACTTTTTGTTGACTCTCTTTGTTTAATGGAATAATAAACGTTATTATAGTTTTTACATAAATTGTTTAATTCATAACTTCCGCAAAAGCAGTCAATTCAAACCTGCCGATCTCGAAACGGTTTTCGTATGTTACATACCTGCACATGCAATAGTAGGTAGTTAGTAGGTACCTGCTTAACATACCAACTTGTGCATTGGTCATATTAGTGAAGATAGAGCAATAAATAAAGCCAGTCTAATAATAATAGTAAACAGTTTTAGTCAATAGCTCTAAACTCATAATAAACTCGATTTCCAGCTGTTGGATGGAAGTACCTACACTACCTACCCACCACGTAACCATGCTGTCGACGTCGGTTGTTTGGTAGTTTGCTATTGTTTATTTACGTCAATCTACGTTAGTGTGATAAGATCCGTCTGCTTTGGCCTGTACAAGGATTGATAATATCACGATTCAAGAACTACAGCAGCGAAGACGAGAGGGTCATCAAATTCTGAGTTTATTGCTGTAGCTACGTCGAAAGCAAATAAATATGTAACACGCATGTATGCTTGTAAGTGTATGTAGAGACTCATATTTGCATACAAGGGCGAAAAAACTAAGTAGACATGAAAATATCTCCAGCAATAAAGTTAAGTAGCTATACAGATACGGCATAGCATGACGAAGGCAATAAATTCGATGAATCTGAAATGCTTTCGGAAACTTATAAATGCTTTGCACGTATCTACACATTTGGGAATGATAAATACACAGAATATCTCTAGTAATAAGATGTATTTAGTTACCTTATAGCGAATGCGTTGCAATTGAGGCACAATAATTAGGTATTTCGTAAACACTATAATAACACCATCAGTCACTGTCGCCTCGCGACAACCGGCTTCTTTTTACGCACTTTTCTCATTATCTACAAGGGAACCGTCCACTGGTATTCTTTAGCATGTAGAATATCTTATTGCTTTTCTATAAGACAGAAATAGTGTAGGGAGAAACGCGGGCCGGCTGCGGGCAGACACGAGCGCGCAAACCCCGACTATTTTTAGCTGCTTTCGTGCATCGGCGCTGAAATTAGATTGTAAATAAAAAGTTTGGGTTAACAGGAGTCGAAGGCCTCATTATTCGTTCTTGTAGGTCATCACTTAAACTAGCATCTGAAGGGTTTCGGCTTAATTTGTAATTAAAGTTTCCTCGGCTGTTTGTTTTGTTTCGTGTCGCGTTCGAGAAAAGTTAGTTAGCCATAATATAACGCTTCATGGCCACAAAAAGTAGGTTATAACAGCGCTTATTTATAGTATTTTGCGATTTAACATTGTCACGAAAAGCGCTTATTGTAAGTTCTACACGCGAAACAAAGAGTTTTAACAAAATCTGGGATAACGTACCTAACACAATCCACTATTTCAGCTGCTGGACGGTCGCTTATTTAATAACGTTTAGGTACTAGAATTAAATCCGAGTGCCGACTTAGTTTTCAGATATTGTCAAAACAATCTAGCGCGAAACTGCTATACTCGAAACTTTACCAACTTTTCACTCACTGCACGGAATTAGAACATTGATGTCTCATTGACTGTAGTTACTAAAATTAATATTTTCTGACGTATAAATTAATATCAGACCCCGATGCCTGAGCATATAGGTTGAGCGATCGGTGTAAATAGAGGAGCGAAGAGCAAAGTGTACGAGCCCATCGACGAGCCAGGCTGTACTGACGCCGTCGGGCCGACTTTCACTGGGGGGTGACTACCCTGGCCCTGCCGGCTGTCGCACCCTCCACCCTCGCCAGTGACGTCACTCGGGCGCGTCACGACCTACGACGCCGTACGACGCCGCCACCCGATGCTCGATACCCCGCTCCCTAATAGCACGCCTTGTGAAATGTCGCTGCTGCTCCCGAAACGTTACGTAAAATGAAATATGAAAGTACCCACAGCCTGCGTCAGCACACTACATCATTTTCATACGGTTAAGGTCGCTCCGTACGAAAAGTACCTAACGGGCTTAAGAGCAACTTAGACAAGTTTATTTATCTTTGTCAGACGAAAATCTTGATGAAGGTAGGTACGTAGGATCTTGAGAAACATTTAATATTCTCAGGAGAAATACATTTTTTATTTAGAGGGCCGCTTACCTTAGACTTAACTGGTTTTACACAATACCTACCTTAATTATATAAGACTAGCTTTTGCCAGCGGCTTCGCCCGCGTGGAGGTCGAAAACTATCCCACGGGAACGTAGTACCGGAATAAAGTTATCCTATGTATTATTCCAGGTTACAAACTACCTGTGTACCAAATTTCATTAAAATCCGTTCAGCCGTTTTTGCGTGAAAGAGTAACAAACATCCATACTCACAAACTTTCACATTTATAATATTAGTAGGATAAATTATCGAAACAAATGGGTACTCAGGAATTTTGAGATTTAGTTTGTAGCAAATGCCAACCCAAACCTAGGAATCCAGGCTTTTCTCAGATAGGTAGTTTGGAAGTTTGTAATATACCTACCTATAACGAGAATGCGACAGATAAACAATCAGGAACGCGGGAAGAATTCTTAGGGTTTGTGTTTTGTCTAGAACTAAGAGAATATTGTATTGGACTGTATTGTATTTTGTCGCAAATCGTGAATGGGTTCGATCGAAATCAAAACAAATCAAAATATTTTACTTCACTTTCCTATACAGAAGACCTGGCAAGAAACTCCACGGTTACTCTTTTACACATAATTGGCTTTTACAATATTCCCAAATTACAGTGTTAGGTATAGATACTTGTTTCCAGGCCTAAACTGTCAGTAGGCTTGTCAACAAGTACCGGATAGGTACCTAACAAAAAAATTACAACCGAATTCAGAACTCCTCCTTTTTGTGAAGTTGTTTATAAATAGAAAATGGTCAACAAATCCAGTCTACAAGACCTATTTAGGTACTTAAACAGATCGTGGACTACGTAACCTTTTGATGAATCAATTGAAACATTTTTGTTTCAATTAATTAAGTATCAGAATGTTTAGTCGTACCTACACTATGTCACATTTGCACCACGAATCACTAAATGCATTTAGAGCTAAACGTATTAAAACATCATCTTGTCTCTATTATTTTCGAACGATTTACAGAACCAGAGCAATGTTTTAAATAAGTTTAGCGGTGAACGTACGTGGGACACTCAGAATACTATGCGAAAAAAACATGTTCTATATGTAATAATACATTACGATATAAGTGCAGTAAGTTGAAAATTACAGCCGAGGCGATATTGCTAGCTCGAGCCGTAGGCGAGGGCTACAAGAAAGCAGAGGCTGTAATGATCAAAGCGCACGTATGTCATACGACGTTTTATAACATATTTGCGAGGAAATAAATAAAACTCGAACTTTCATAAACGAATAAATCTTTAATCACTTGTTAAAGCAGTTAGAAAAATTTGAACAATTTTTAAACTTGATTATTACTTGTTCACAAATTAGCGATGCGCGCGCATCACCGCTTTTTTTAAGGCAAAGGCACAAAAACAGCTAGTATTACTAACAAAGTAAATTTTTTTTTTTTTTTTGTGTTACAGATAAATGGTTGTAATTTATTGTCAAAACTAATTAAATTAAAGAATTAAATGTTTATTTTTTATATTTTATCTCTCAAAGTTAATTTTATTCATAAAATGTTGACCACTTTTCTGACATAAAAACTCTTTGCTAAGATTTAAAAAAGCACCGTTCGTTTTAGACGGAGCATCTTGATAAACCGTGCGTTTTACCTTATTAAAAAGAAACTCGTTTTACATTACGTTATAAATACTTTTTTAAAATCTTTTCAAAGTACTCTGCACTAGACTCTATACAAAGTTTGATGCTGAACCAGTTTTCGAAACACTTTTTCCAGTCCGCCGCAGACACCTCGTTTACAGCCTACTCGAACGCTGACAGCGACGAGAACTGTATCCCTTTGAGCTGATTTTTTATTTTCGGGAATAAAAAGAAGTCACGCGGTACTAGGTCAGGGCTGGAAGGAGTTTGACCGGCGTGCTGTCCAGGAAGTCCCTCGTTTTGAGCGCGGTGTGCGAAGGCGCGTTGTCGTGGTGGAGCAGTAGCCCGCGGAGCTCTGTGTTTGGTCGTTTGTTGCTCACAACAGAGAAAACTTCTGCCAAGCATTTGGTAGTATACCATTAAGCGTTGATACTTCTTTGGTCCCGTAAAGGAAATGACACCAAGTAGCCAGTCAAATTGAAAAAGCTCGCGATCAAAATCTTCCCCCCGCAACTAGATCGCTTCACTTTTGTAGGCGTTGATTCGTTTTGAAACACCCAAACCGTCGAATGGCGCTTTTTTTCTGGATCATATTGATAAATCCAAGACTCATCACCTGTAATGATGTAAACACGCCGAGACGAGCCTGCTTCAAATTTGTTTATCATATTACGGCACCATTCCACCCGGCCTGCTTCTGAGCATCGGTGTGGTTGAGCGGCACCCAGCGTGAAACTATCCTCCTCTCGCGAAGATGCACATGTAGAATTTCGTGAAGGCTTCCCGATCCAACCTGCAGTATGTGCTGAATCTCTTGATACGTAACTCACCTATTGTCATGGATTAAATTTTTCACTGCTAGCACGTTTTCTTCCGTAACAGCCGTCAAAGGGCGACCACTTCTTTCTTCATCAACCAAAGTTAGTCGACCGCGATTGAATTCGTTAAACCAACGATACACGGTTGCCTTAGAGTTAGAAGGGCCTTCATCCATGAATGCCATTTGAAGTATATCGTACGATTCGTCCCGTTTCAGGCGACACTTGAAATCGTAAAAATCATAGCGCGAAAATGTTCCCGGCGCAGATAATTTTTTTTCTAATGAGACACGATTATTTAAATTACCTCGCAAACAATGTCGAGGGAAATTTTGAAATTGGAACGCACTTATTTTTACTTACACTTATCACATTTTCAAATTAGATTATAACTGGCCAGTCTCTCATATATAATAAATAATATTTTCTGAGTGTTTAGCGTTTTGTAGTGTACTTTACGTTTTCGGTTCTAACGATCTTAGGGGATCAGCGACGGCATCCAAGGACCATTTTCATGGGACACTATATTTCACTGTAGACTGCAACAATGAGTATCTTTCTGCACAAATATTTTTTTACTAATAATATCAATTTTTTCCTAAGTATTAATGTGAATCAAACCCAAAGCCTCACTACTTCTGGCCACTTTTACAATAGCACACATGCTGTTTACGGGTTATACAGGTGCACACTTATATTCTACGTTAAAAAAATATGGGACAAATTAGCCACGAAAGACAGTTTTTCCATAGTTACTTTCTTAAACAATGTATTTCCTCTTCATTGTGAGAATTTTAAGTACTCAGTTAGATTACGTAAAGCATTTAAAAGTGTTTTAATAAGTTTTAAGAAACGTCCAGCAAGTTTTCCGGATAACAAACGCCGTGACGTCAACATCTTTGCCTTGCCCTATCCGTCAGCTGATCACAGTCCGTAGCCGACTACGATCTCTGAGGATATGAAAAGCACCTGACCATTTGGACTACTGCGCATGCGTGAATTTAATGTCCTGTCTCTTTCGGATTTCTGAAACAGATGTCTTGCCTAAGCGTAAGCTCTTCTGTCTTCTGTCAGCCTGGTATAGTAGCCGCCCGTAGAAAGTTGCCGCCGCCCTACGTTGGCGACATTGGGCGGGCTAGGGCGGGGCAGTTATATCCGCCTTAGCTTAGTTACCTACTTGAGATTTATAGAGACAACACTTTTGATTTATAGACAGATTGAAAATTGTATTTACTTAAAAAAAAGTAGTTTTTATTAGTAACAATATTTGATAGTATTACTACATATTTAGTTCAGTATTGCGTTCCGCGTTCCGTCGATCAGACTCCTAGAGGTATAATAGTTTTCTTGGCACGATACAACATTATTAAAAGCTTTAACATCTAAATTATCTGAACATGAATTAGAATCATTAAGAGCTTCATTAAAATATCGGTAAAAGGTCGTCTATTTTAAGAACATCTTAATTGGAAGATTGTTATCAAAGTCGCCGTATTCTGATAGAAGCCCAGTTAATGCTTTAAAGGCCCCCTAAATAGCCCGAGACACCTTTTGTAGCTATGAAGCCCTAGTAATGTAGCCACGTGACATCCACTCAGCACCGCCCTCCGGAACAGCTGGTGGGTGGAGAGAATTTCCTGACATTCCCATTAATTTTCTTACGTGGAAAACATTCTTGGATTTCTATCCTAATAATATTATAAATGGGAAAGTTTGTATGTTTAGATGTTTGGATGTTTGTTACTAAATCACGCCAAATCGGCCGAGCGGATTTGAATGAAATTTGGCACACAGATAGTTTATAACCTGGATTGACGCATAGGATACTTTTATACCGGTAGTACGTTTCCGCAGCATAAATTCCGACCCCCAAGCGGGCGAAGCCGCTGGCCATAGCTAGTACAGAAATAAATGAGGACGACGTGGTTTTAAGAGGTGGTGCTTTTAATTTAGAAAATGATGGGGGCGTTTATTCGTTTAAGTTTTTGAGAACGTTTCTTAGAACTTACTTAGGTTAGCTAAGTACCCTTATAAACAGTCCATGAATGTCACCAGAGTTCCTTTGTTTTGTTATTTATTTTATACCCTATAATCATTTTTAGGGCCTTCAGTTTAGTATAAACTAGCTTCCTAAGCGTGATTTTTTTGTTCTCCTGTGGTATCTGGTATCCCTATGGTTCCGGGTTCCTGTCGCATCGCATCGCATCGCCTACGCCGCGCCGTTACTTAATTTTGCGCTGAACGTTCTTTCTGGCTTTTTCTTTTGCTCGGCTCCTAAGGGTCCTAGCGTGAATCTAAATAAAGCCTATATCCTTTCTTAAGAATAAAGCTATCAGATGCAAAAAATATTGTTTATAATCGGATTGGAAACAAAGCTTCCATCCTTTATTCAGCTTTATTATAAGTTTATATGTACAGGTTGTCAAAAGGCCAGACTTTCTTAAGCGTGTGAACGTAGGCTGCCTTTGTGTTATTCCAACTCCTAAAATTGTGTTCTCAAAGGGTTTAAAATAATGAAAGAACCTACCTACCTACGTACCTCAGTAACCTTCCCTCTACATTTCTGCATGAAAAACATCTGAAGCGAGTCGTTAAAAATGTGTAGAAAGGTGTACAGTGTTTGGTTTGAATTACTATAGGTAACTACTACCTACTTGCTTATTTCTACGTCATTATTTTGTTCTTGTACAATCGGTTTGACAGAATCTGGCAATCGCTTTCGTACAGTGTAGGTAAATTGCAAAAATATGTAAGAAATTTCGCGGGCCACACTAGCGCTTTTTTTTTTTGAGGGTGGGAAATCATCAATAACTTCTCCCGCTCTGGGTGGAGCGGGAGGGCGTGTCAGGTTTTTACTGACTAAAACCCACCCGTGATCCCTCAGTTGCCTGTGTGCCAGGGGCCACGGTATCTCTTTCGAACAACCCGTACCCCTGGCACCCTAGCGCTTAACCCTTAACTGCCCTTAAGTGCTTATAGCTATTACGTACTGCCTAAATAGAAAGACCGACTACGAAGAAGCAACTTTATTAAACAGTTTCTGTAAAGTAAACCCTTAAAGTTACCTTAGTAAACCGTAAAGTAGAACCTTAAAATGAATACGTTTGTAATTGCGAAATGATCTTAATTACTTACCTATTATGTTTTCACATTTACAATACCTACTTATATAAAAGTTGTTTGGTACATTGGCGCAGTTAAAAAAAACATTGGTATACAAAATCTTATCTCGGTTGATAAAAACAGATAGTAATGATGAATTATAGATGGAAACTGATGCGATAACCGTTACTTTTGGCAAAATAACAAAGTATTGAACTCGTAGTGACATTATGATGTGTTTCATTATAAAAAAAATCTATAAAGACCATTTGGATAAATAATTTAATTGGACTTTGACAAGCTGAAAATTAAATTCATAAAAGCGAATAAATGTGTGAAATAATAACAATATTATCTATAATTTGCTTCGCTCTTGACAATCAATCAATCCATCATACTTGACTAGCTTCACTAAATCACGGGTCTTTTTATTATTAAATCAAGAGATTAGACCCAAATTGTCTGGGTAGATAATTTAAGTAAAACCTTTTCCCGTATTCTGTTCTCCTGGTAGAATCGACCTCTGGCGCGGACCGAGCTCCCCCAACGAACGGCGTCACCCTTGGGGTAAAGGTCACGTGTAATGCCAAAGATACACAGTTTTGGCACGTACTGACAATTTGCAAGGTCCCTGCGTACTGAAAGTTATATAGCGAACAGCGTTGTTACGTACGTCAAAGTATAAAATTAATGTTTTTCCAATCAGTAGATATAGAAGCAGCAATTGTTTAAAAACTATAAAATAAAGGATTTTGCTTGGTTTTTTTAATTTACTTGCTTTAATCGTAGTTTCAATACATTTTCAGTCAACTTATTAAAATCACATGTTACGCATGCAAGGGCTTAGAGTAATTTTATTCAACCCTAGCACTCGTCAGCCAAATATGACGTCATAATTATGTAGCCGTTTACCCGTGTCACCCCCTGCAAATCACCTCTCACGTTCGGCTGACGTCAGCGCCGACTCGTGACCCTTTGTACCAGGGCTTTATAGAATAATGGAGATAAATCTACCCCTATAGTTGCCGCGGACGTCATTTATCGATTAGCGTACGTCTGGCAACAAATGCGTAATAGTGCAGCAGACTGGATGAGCTTATACGTTTGTAAGTTGTAATAAGCTCGGGTTTAAAGTGCAGACGTCAATGATTGGGCTTATTTTGAATGCATTCAATTGTATAACTGAACTACAGTGTACCTGTAACTTTCAGGGTCTATCTGAATTTCAGTACAACTTTAATAACAATAATTTACCTTATACTATTTGATTGCTATAGATTACGGCAAATTTACTTTTTTTACTTTTAAGGACTTTTAACAAGCAGGTAGATAAATAGTACCTGACTTATGAAGGTACACATAAAATACAAACAGACTCCCAAAAACAAACATCTAAACGAATAAATACCACACAATAATATAAAAATATTTGACTTTCCTCTGCTTGCGGACTATATTACTTAAGTACCTATGAATTTATTAGTGCTAAAAGTTCTTTGTTAATTAATAAGTTCGTTATAAACATTTCTCCGTTTATAGGTATCTAAAATTTGTATTAGGTAATTATTAATTAATGATTTTCGAAATGTATATGATAAATAAGTACTTACCTAAGTCATTTAGAGAACATTACATTATTACTTAAAAATATTAAAGGTGTCTTGTTACATACCTTAACATAATTTTGTTTAAAAAGTTACTAACTTTATTTTCTGTTTTAGACAAATTTTCGGGGAAAAAAGTAATTTGCATGGTCCTAACAAAAGCACGTTATCATTGATGTCCTATATGTCCGATATGGTGCCCTTTTATATAATATATTTGCATAGCCCCAATATTGTCCCATATCTAAACATTGTTATCGTTTATTATCAATCATCAGTCACTTGCCCTTCGCGAACCCCTCCCCAGTGGATATCATGCATGACGTCAGCGCCCCTCGCGATCCACCCGCTACCACCCGATAGTTAGACGAAACTATTTTCACCTTCATAATATCATGTTGTCCTATTGTGCTACACTAGCAAGCGCGGGGCGCTCGCGTTAGTTGTCAACTTGTGGAGCGTACAAACTGTACAAGTTGTACAACCCTCCTCGCCGGTCATGCTACCCTAGTATATTCGTAGTCAGGGGGTTACGTCACTACGAAATTATATGGGGGCGCTTTTTAGCGACTACGCCAAAACGCTACGCAGCTGTCCACGCTACGACTTGCAAAGTTTGCCGACCGAACCGAAATCGTAGCGCTCCGCTACGATTTCGGTTATAGTTTTCACGAGTTAAAACTGAATTAAGTACTCATTTTTTTAAATTAAAAATCTTAACGTTTTTCTAATTATTTAACAGCTTAAAATTATTTCGCCTTGTTTTTGCAATAATATTCAATTGCTGGAAATTAACAGAAACGTACTACATCGGTAACCTTAACCTGATATGGTAAAAGGTTCGTAGGTTCGATCTTGAAAACTTTAATCAAAGTGATTGTTAATTCACTTATATCGACGTTTTATTCTTTATCCTCTGTAAAGTGAGCCGCAGGTAGGTACTCTCACTCTTAGTTCGAAGGACCAGGGCCGAGGCTATCTTATAACACGATTCCTGTCGGCTTCCCTTCGAAATATGATACTGTCAGTAGTGTTTAATAATAGGTACCTGTTTAAAAATCACACATAATAAACCATAAAATTAAAACATTACAAAACGCCTACATGATTTTTGTCTTCATATCCCAACAACAAAACATTATGCTCTAAAATAACTCGTAGGCGCGTCCGGCTTGTCGTGAATTCAATTTCTATACAAAATAATGTTGTCATGACGTCACTTCGGTCACGTGACAGCCCGGTTTCTTATCGGGAGAGTAACCTGAAAAATATCGAGTTACAGTAATAAAAATTGCGTGCGCATGTACGAGATGGAGCAATACCGAGATTGAATTTTGTAACGCGTTCGGCTCGGACCTCGGTCGGATGACTGACAGTGTGTGGTCGATGCTTGACGTAATCGCATTTATAACCTTTTATTTTGTTTACATTTGCATTTTGTTTGTTGTATTTATTGAATTCATTAATTTATGTAGTTTTAAGTTTATAGTTAAGTAGTAGTTAATATCGGTCTTTGGTTTAAATAATCTAAAGCTGAAGTTTTATCGAAGCAGTTGTTAGAAATACTTGACCAGTAACGTTGTAGGAATAAGTTAGTTGGTTAGTCTCACAACGACGGTACTAATAACACAGTACAATGTCTGGTGAACACGGTGGAGTACAAGCGAAAATTCGCGATGCATGGCCCTATGGCAACGCTCACATATTAAATTTAGTATTTAGCCGATCCCTTGATTTAAAAAAAAATGCTTCTTTCTCAGCTCTCCCTTAAAAGCACCCTTCGCCACTGCGAAGGACCAAAGATCAGCCGGTTGATTTGTGCGAATATTTTTGAATTTGAAGAAATACTTGAACACTACTCAAAGAATAACAAGAAAATCGAAGGGGTCCAACATTGGTCGACGATAATAATTTTTAGTTACTTATATACCTACGTTTCACTGTATACTATATTTACTGGACACATTGTTGTGTACCTATTTATTTACTTACGTTACTTTGCACGTCTTATTTATTCTTCTGTTATTACTTAATTCAGTACCTTCGTGATGTATGGTACCTACTACATATTTTTTATTTATTCAATACTTCACGCACAGAAATGTACAGAGGCGGACTTAATGCCAAAGGCATTTTCTACCAGACGACCAAACTATACTACAGATATAAACACGTTATAAATTACCTAATCAACATATTTTTAGCGTAAATTATTCCAAACACTGTTCGACTGACTATAAACACCACTATAAATTACAAAAGTATTGAGAGTACACAATCGTAATAGTTTTGTTTTGATAGCAACTATGTTCTATATAAAGTTTGGTAGGCGTAGTGGAACGCTGCCTGAAAATGTTATCCTCCTGTTCCTGGTCTCCTGGTCGAAATAACCCCTGAAACGCCGACGCCGCGTTCGGCCCCGTATTTTCAGTTGAAAGTTTTGAACGAGGGCCGAACTTGTGCACGTTGTAAATAAATTATTTTGCGTTGTTTGTACTATCTGTTCGTAAACTACAAGAAAATTTTATATTGAACAGGTACCTATGTTTTAAATGTATGTTGTTTAAGTGTAAATTTTTATTAAACACAATATAAAACATAGTTCTCGTAGCACATTAAAAAATCTGAGTAAATCACGGAAAACTTACAAAATATTATTAAATTAACATCTTTAGTTTTAAAAACATTTTAATAAGTTTTATTGAAGCCGAAACCTACACAACAAAAATGTCACGAGCAATTCGTAACCATGACACACTACGACGAAAGCGTAGCGTAGAACGCTGTAGGCGTTTTCGTAGCACTCGTAGAGGCTCTACGCTCCGCGCTCTGAGCCTGAAATATCGATCCCTCCGTGACGTAGCATTCGAGAGTCTCCGCGCAGCTTATGTATTCTTAGTAGAGAAAACCACAAAGCCTTTGGGGTGGTATTATCCGAATTCAATGGCATGTTATGGGGGTGATACCATTCCTCCTATACTTTTGGCATGGTAGTGGGAAATAAATCCGAGTATTTTTATGTGTAGTAACCGAATGTCATTTAAAACAAAATACGATTGACGTTAATTGTTTTAGTTTTTTGTCGTGTATATTAATTATGTTTATCATAAAAGTGAATGATTAAAATTACTTTTATTGCAATTTTAAGAGCAGTAACTTTATTGGTGGTCTGTATATGTGTTTACTATAATTTCAACTCATAAATAAAAACCATAATTATAATCACAGTAGTTCATGTACATAAAAAGTTTAGTTTACTCGCAAAGCTGAGCAACCAGTCCACCAAACTATCGCGGTTGATCTCAAATTCCCAGATTCCTCAGTGCCTAAGTACCAAGAGATCAGATGCTGTAAGAAACATGTTTAGCCTAGATTTTGTCTGAAATTTCCTGACATACATATGTGGTCCCAGTGTTTAGGTACATGGAGTACTGGCGCGTTACTATTGGCTACAAAGGATAAAAGGAGTCAGTGAGTCAGTAAACTATACAGTTCACGAACAATTTTAGAGTTAAACAAGGGCTTTCAAAGTACTGTTCGCTTTCCGAGTTGAGATAAATCCTGTTAGGTGAACTTTTAAAATTGATTTTGAATCGAGAATTATAGTTGCATTTCACAAATCAAAAGTCGGTATTTAAGGAGATTGCCAAACTTTAACCTGCTTTAACTTTCCGCAACTATGTCCTTAATCCAGCAATTCTCTCCAGAACTGTCACCTAGCTTCGAGGGTAGTTGGCGAACTATTTATATTACTTATTAACAAACTTCTTTTTATGATGACGAGCGTGCACGGTATACGTTTTGAAGTTTCCTTATTCTTAGAGTCTTGAATCCTTAGTACACCCAATGTCATGTTTAGTCACGGCAAAGTACGTCACGCAATGCGCACCAGTCTTCGTCTACGTCATCAAATGTTAGGTATATAGTAAACGTTTTTTGTAGATGTGAATATATTTTATATTCAACCAAGCAGATCAGAAAGTCTTTGCAGAAAGGATTTTGGATAAGTTTTTGAATGAACAAAATCTAGATTACTTCATGTTTATATGGCTTTTTAAACATTTTATTGTTTTCGCAAATTAATAAATTATAAAAAACAACGTCACGCGTTACGATTTCGCAAATACACACAAAAACGTGAACAAAATCAATATTAACTCACACTACTACGCGTCGTATCGTGAGCGTGACCCGCTCGATAACCACCCTTCGTGACGTCAGAGCACTCTATTGATTTTCTCTTCCCCACATTCTAATACTTCTGCTGTCCTGGCATCTAAGTATGCCGAGGAAAGCGCCAGTCTACGGAAACTTTGAGAAGGCACCGGAAAATCTTAAGAAAACCTCCTTTTCTTCAGTGCTATTTTCATGTACTCAATAATGGCCTTCGTTTCAGTAGTTCCATTATTGTATCCGCCTTCCGTTACCCATAAACAGATAGGAAAAATATTGCACATGATAATATATGCAGATGCATACGTGCCTGCCTTACATGAGAGGGGACTGTCAACGTGTTGATAAAGTTTATTAAGGAAGTGTTCTCGCATAAGTAGTAAATTACAACGACTAATACAACGCCAGTCGAGTGCTGTTCATTTGGGATCCCGCCCACGTGTTCTCGCCACTTCGCCTTCACTCTATCCGCCGGGCTAATCTATAAAACATCTCCTTTCGCGTCTAGTCTCCTGGTACGGCCGGTTCAGTTTATCCGAAACTTTATCCGATATTATCCGGGTTATCCAGAGGGGTTAATCCAATGGCGGGCAGTAGTATCATTTTGATTTCGTTGTGTTTTGGTTTAGTGCAATGTTACAGTCAGTACAGTTTTGAAAGTCACAAATATTGTGACGACCTGTCACCTTTTTATGGAGATATCAATCTGGATCAAATATCTGGTGTTTGGTATGGTGTAGAAAAAATCCCACACACGAGAGGTGAATATAAAATAGAACACACGCAAGAGTGTTTTTATATCGACATTAAGGAGCTAAATATAGAGGTTTGTTGATTTGATTTATTTACTGTATCTTCTCTATTTAGAATTACTTAGTATTATTGTTTGTTGCAGTAGGTTACACTACTCTAACACTGTGCCAGTCCTTCCCACCGCGGATATGCATGATTAGCTGCGCAGGCAATTTTATTATTTGAAAGAAACTGTCTTGAATGTTGTCGTAACTTTTTCTGTGGTTTTTAATTAAGAAAGTTCTACTAGCAATAAAAAGGAAATGAAATTGGAACTTGTTTGTGACAATGACAGGTTTTAATTTAGACAGGACCGACTGAGTACACAAATGAAACCATATATTTTTTAAATTGGTTTATCGGTTAATGTAACTGTTGTTGCAGTGTTTGAGACAATTGCTTGACCTATGGGAGCAAGTAGTTGAGATACCTAGTTGTTTATCGATCCACACATATTGTTGTCCAAATAAAATCGTACATATAAGTTCAAGCCGTGTATATCGAGTTGATTAGCCTATGATTTATAGCAAGGTTAAGCTCTAAACGGCCCACTCATAACAGGAAACAGGGTGGTAGTGTCAATTAATAGGTTAATTGTAATTACTGTCTACGTGAGTACATAACAAGACGTATTATACCCAAGTGGACCTGGGATGTTAATTAGGAGTCCCGGTGTCGTGAAACAGATCGCTCACAAGTACATAGCATACATTTTAATGATGGGCTTCATTGTGTTAGTCCTATCATGTTTCTTATCAACTACCTTCGCAGCGAACGTACATTTTTGCCAGAACTTAAGTCCAACGAACGATTTTGATGAGGAGGCATTGTTAGGTATGTGGTATGTTCACGAGTACGTGTACCACAACGAAAACGCAACAAGAACTGAAGTAAACCCTTACTGTCCTATTGTACAAATTAGAAAGTTTGAAGACTACGTTGAAGGTGGCCTATTGAATCATAACTTAGTGAGTGACTGTGTGTGTGTATTTTAATGAAAACTTAACTGACAAACGCGGTTCTACGTGGTATCAAACTGGCAATCTTACGACTCGCATTATTTATGCAATGACTGACATTCATCATCATATCAGCCGAAAGACGTCCATTGCTGGACATAAGCCTCCCCCAGAACGGGGGGATTTGCCATAATCGCCACGTTTGGCAGGCGGTTTGGCGATCGCAGTATGGTGGTCAAATTCAACGAGAACGCTGTTGCCCATTCTCTAGTAAGTCCCTTAGTCGCCTTCTACGACACCCACGGGAAGAAATGGGATGGTGCTATTCTTTTACGTCCGACACCACACGGAACTGACATTGCAGCGATTGAAAAAAATATATTGTAATTTTGTTTTCGCTTTAACACTAATTATTATTAACACTATTAACACTATTATTCTGTTACAGCCAACTCCACCGACTCCGTATCCTCAGCTGACGAACTCACCATACGTGAACCGTCCGTACAACATGCAAGAACAGTACCGCATCAGACACTTTGTGCTGGAGTGGCACGAGGGCCTGTGGCAGGACGACTATCACATCAAGGTCAACACCTCACATAAAGGATTCTGGGCCACTGATGTGCCAAATAAATGTAAGGAACTGAACATCACGATAATGTAATTTTGTGAAGATTATTTTGTTGTTTTGCTGAACCAATATGGACCAAAATGGATCAATTTCAAAATAAGAAGTTATAGGATCGTCTCTTTGCAGCAGACACGATGCCATAAGTCTTGAATATTTTCATTGAAGCATTTTCATTTAAAGCCAATTCTAGATTAATTGATTATTTAAATTAAAACCATTCTATTTTCTATTTCAGCCGTGGGCGACATGTATCGTTTCTTCGGAGGCGTGATCCAGGTTCTGAAGGTAGCTAATAACCACTTGGTGCTCAACTTCTGCATGAGGCTGCCAAACTCTCAGCTCTTCAGCGTCGTGCTATCCAGGAACGAAAACCAGCTGACTCCTGAGGACCTGGCCAGCATCCATAATGTGTTCACAATGAAACACCTCTCCACGTCTGCGCTACAGAGGGTCTGTGAAAATTCAGCCCCAAAAATGACTGTTTCGACAATATTACTCTTCATAATTTCGTACACAATTTGGGGATCCCGAATTTAAATGATACTTAATTTTATATTGTAATTAAGTAGTTTCTTCAAAGAAAAACTATTGATATTTATATTTTTTTATGAGGAATGAAAATTAAATTATTTAAACGCGCATTATTGTTGGAAAAATTTCTTAAATCCTGTCCTATCTTTAGACTGCGGCCTAATCCTAATACCCAACCCACAAAGATACAATCTCATCTCTTGGCTCAGTGAGATTTCTCCAGATTGACATTAACATTAATCAACTTTATTTAGAAAAGTTGTTTAAAGTACAAAGAAGTTTAAGCATCATAATATTTATGGCTACGCAAACGTTAATCATTACTTAACTTAAAACAACGTTTAAAAATTAATAGGTAACAGTTTAATAAAAGTAATGAATAATAATCATAATAAATGTTTATTTGCCAAAAACAGTGCGTTACATTTCGTTATGATCTGCATTATAATAGTTAAGTTTATAACACATTTGCTCATACGTGCGCTTTGAAAATTACAGCCTCTGCTTTCTTGTAGCCCTCGCCTATGGCTCGGGCTAGCAATATCGCCTCGGCTGTAATTTTAACTTACCGCACTTATATCATAATGTACTATTACATAAAGAAAAATAATAAGACGTAAAGGAAGCGTTTTTCTTTTGAACTCCACACTAGGTCGAGCCTGTCTGGTGGAACTAGCTAGGTACTTTTCGAGGGGTTGGTTGGATAGCTTCTTATGAATAAATACTATTACTTACTTACTTTTCGCGCACACAGGCAGCTACACACATCATCATCTGCTTTTTCCCTAGAATGCTGGGCTAGGCTTCCAGGCTAACCGGAAGCACCTGATTACCAATATTTTACATGGAGCCACTGTATCTTATATCTGGCCTGCACGACCCAGTTACTGGATAACACGATACCCCTTAGTAAGACTGGTTGGCATATTGCACATATAGGTACATTAAAACCTCATTCATACGCAGAACACATGGTTTTATAAAGATATGCACGCTGACTTT
This sequence comes from Polymixis lichenea, assembly GCA_949091785.1. NCBI lineage: Eukaryota > Metazoa > Arthropoda > Insecta > Lepidoptera > Noctuidae > Polymixis > Polymixis lichenea. The sequence goes on along the minus strand of OX420933.1, from coordinate 11,838,439 downwards.
AGATTGAACGCGGATTAATCTAGGTAGCTAGTAGTATTCACGATTCATATCGCTGATGTAATGAAATAGAAGTTCTGTGAGTAAAGACATAAAACAGGTTTTTATTCAACGAAATGACAAATGAATAAAAATAGACCTTAGTGCCTTTAGCCAGGATCCAAGTAGATCATGTTATCATGTTATATAGATAAGGATCTCGGGTCTTTTGTTGTAGGTACAATACATTACGCTTGTCTCAGTATTTGTTCAGACAGAAAAAGTTTTCAGGAGAGCGAAAACCAGTAAGAAACAATTGATGAGTTTTATTGGCAGTTTGATAGGAATATAAGACTTGTATGTAACGTTATTCATTTAGGAAAAAAGTTGGAATAAAGTAAGCGTTAACTTGTAAAGCCTACGTAGCTTGCATGTTTTCTTTTTCTTCGTTAAGTAACGAACATTCATTTTATGTAGTTCTGAATGGCAGAGCGTGGCTGCAAGTCACGCTGCACATCCATTTTGGTGGCCTCGGTGTTAAGCATAACTTCAATATAGAATCAAGTTTTTTGACCTTAACAGACAGCTGTGATGCTGGGGAGTTTGTTGAGCGAGTTCTTCACAGCTAAAGCATTAGGAAGTGCTGAAGGGCGGGCGTTTTGCGGTACTGTCTTATGTAATTTTAGTAATTTTGACGTTCAAAAAGTGCTGTATCTCAGCCAAATTTCAATAAATGCCTTTTGATTTTGATTGTTGGTGAACGCATCTTTTTTTTCCGCTGTCTCACGTCACACCCGCGTAAGCTAGTCAAAAGAGTAATTTATTTCTATTTCGGTGAAAATAGTCAAAAGAAAACTGCCGCTGCAAAATTGCTGTATAAAGGTTTTGAATTATGACCACGTTATTGTTTGCTGTGAAAACTTTTTTTTTACCTTTGTCCTAATTCTGGGCAAAGGCATCCACTCCTTCCATCTTTCGCGCATGTGGAGACTTTACGTACTTACTTATTAACCGCAGTATTAAACCGCTCTTGTTGATAATCATAAGTATAGCTATCGATATTGATTGCTCATAACTTTGTATATCAGTTAATAACTTTTTATGGGCCTCAATAATAGGCATATAATAAACAATCAGGGCACGTATTTCGTCCAGAATCATTCCACTGAGTCACAACTTAGTGCAGTTGCGCCAGAGAGCATCACCTGCACCAATTCGCTAATTGGCAGCGCGGGCGACGCGACGCTTTGTCCCATATTACTTGCGTATCTACTCCGAACATGTTCACTGTGCCCGTGAGTCTCCTCCTCCACTTGGTCTTCTTCTCCGTCAACGTCCATGGATTCTGTGCTGATAGTGTGAGGTGGGCCCATCACTTCAACATAGAGGATGTGTACGGGATGTGGTACGGCGTGGGGTACGCCCAGCACACCCCGGATATGACGAACAAGCCGAACACGATTGGCTGCGTCACTCTTCACATCACCGACGTCACTACTGAACCACAGGATGATTGGCTTGATTGGTCTGTAAGTACTAATTATTAGAGTTTGTTTTTCTTAGTAGAGTTACTGTTGTTTGCTGTGCTGGGTTATAGCTGAAGTTTGAAAGAATGCCTCATGTGTTACTTAGAAGAGATTAGAGAGAAGTTCAGCATTTACATAAACAGATGAAAGTAAACTAAGATAGGTAGTGGGTATTTATTTTAACTTAGTATTTTATAATAATAATCCTCTAAGATGGTATCCGGGTTAGCTACCGGTGACCTTTGGATTAGCAACGCACCTACAATGAACGTTAGGTCGGTTGGCTTCACCTTTCCTCTTCGGATACATAATAAAATGAAATTTGGCACACAGATAGTTTATAACCTGGATTAACACAGGGAGTACTTTTAAGCCCGGTAGTACGTTCCCGCGGGATATGTTCCGACATCCACATGGACAAAAACAAAATAGACCTTTTCATGACCTTTTATTTTTTTTCAGATCCAAAAACACAACTATTCGGATGAAAAATGGCGCTCATACAAGAGTAACCCGTGGTCGGATAACGTCATGTCAGGCTCGTGGCTGGACATACGAGTGAAGAGGGACATATACAACGAGAGGCGGCTGCGGGTCGTGTGGGATGAGGACGGGCAGTCCGTGGAGCAGATTTACCTTTACACTCCTGAGGCTCCGGGGCTGTGGACAGCGGACCAACGGAGGCCTTTGGAGAGAGAGATGATGGCCAGAGGAATAGGTAGGTATACTTTGTTCTAATTGTTGTTGGTTACAACGTTACAAGGTTTCTTGGCACGGGGCCAAAATAGGAACTAATAACGCCGCCATCTTGTTTTTTAACCAACTTAAAAAGGACAAGATTCTCAATTCGGTTGTATGTTTTTTTCACTTTGTAGTGTTTTTTATATTTCTTTTTTTGAGTAAGTACCTATCTGTGAAAATTTCACAAATGTTTACCAACAACACCGCCCCTCAATGTCATTCAGGAGCCTAAGGATCTTTCTAGCTCTCTAGATGGATGTTGATGTTACAAGTACCTACCTCTACCAATCATCTTATTAATTAGTTTTGCAATGCCAATTTTTATGTCCAATTTGCGATACTGTGGGGCTCTTCAAAATCTCTGTCGACAAAATCGCTCATAGATAAACTAGGTGATAGGGACATCCGACGTGCAACCTAATCTATGTATTATTGAGTTTATCCATCAGGAATTTCTCGTAGCAGCCCGGAGTCTGGATTTGTGCCCTGATGATGGCAATAGGCTCGCCACATAACTGGCGAAATGTGAGGTGTACTAATATAAGTACACCTCTGTCTTGCCATTCGAGGAAAACAGGCGCGATTTTAAATTGTCGTTGAAATGTTTATCTGAAGATTAAAAAAAACTCACCTAGTGGGACTTTTTCTGTGTGGGTGTAAATAAATAGGTCAAAATATCATTTGATTTCCTCAACTAAATACAAGTTCAGCTACGTTGTATACTTGCTCTTCTACACGAGGCTACATTGAATTAAAATTTTATTGCTTGGCATAAGCCTTTTCAAAATCATCTTTATAAATAATTATATCTCATGTAAATTTCTTTATACGTGTATCGTGTAGGTACCTTTAATGTACACATGCCTGTCGACCGAAAAAATCTTAGTACAGCGCCCTTTATTCTTCATACCGAAACTTTCTTTGTTAGTACTAAATTTTAATTTTCATCCTTTAACAGAGGTATGGAACCCAGACGAACCTCCAAGGCATCCTCAAGTTATACGGATACTGAAGGTGTCACCACACGTCATGATCATCAACCACTGCTCAGAAGTCAGTGGGGGCGTGTTCTCACTCATCCTCCGAAGGTCACCCTCCAGGGTAGACCGCTGGGAGTGGTTCGACTACAAAAGACAGTTCTTCAATTTCGAGTTACCTAATGTTGTTCGATATTCTGCAGTTTGTGCGGGCTGTATTGAATCTAGCTCGGTGCTTTTTATTTTAATGTTTATGGCTGTTTTTGTGATTTTATGAGATTTTTATATCGTAAACTGCTTTAAGAGTGTCATGAAAATATGTGGTACAAAATAAATAGGTATCATAAAAAGAAAAAAAGTCTTTCATTTGATAGGTATGAATAAATAAGTCCGGTCTCCAAAAGAGATAAGTATCTAAATATAAGGGTCATCGGATATAGTTTATATTTAGTAAGAAACCGATGGATGTTTTCGAATAGAATTTAATTTTAATTACCAAAAACAAACAGTTAATTTGCTGTGCCCATTAGCTGGGATAGCGCCACCAAAAATTCGAAGAGCGGTGGCAAGGTCAAGTGAAAGAGCCAAGATGGCTTCTGACACACGACACCCTCTGCACAATAACATCCTCGTGTCACAGAGGCTGAAAAGCCGCAACAGCTTCTTAAAGTGTGTCCCCCACTCTGTGGTGAAAGGTCTAAGGAAAGGCTAAGCCTGTGGCGAGATGATGCTTCTCTACCAAACCCATTCGTTCCACCTGCTGAAAATACCGCACCGGGACATGAGTTGCCTTGGCTTCACTGGAAGTCTCTAAATAGACTCAGGACTTAGGTAGGCCGAAGTTAAGAGAACCTGCTCAGGTGGAAATTCACAGATGACTCCGCCTTGGAGTGTAAATGTGGTGCTGTCCCACAAACAATGGGGCACTTAATATCTTGTCCAGCGTGTCCTGCTATCTGCACGCTATAAAATAAAAATTCGTTTGAAAACTTACTTCAGTTTCTTTTTATTCTTCAACTTTATTCGACGACCCTGACTACTTAACTCTTTTAGTGACTGTTGGTACCTGTACGTCATCATCTGCCTGACCATTTCCCAACAAGTTGAAGTGTTCTTCCAGTCAAACCGGATGCAGCTTAATACCAGTATTTTACATGAAGCGACTGCCTTTCTGAATCCTATAACCCAGTTACTGGGTAATTTGATACACCTTAGTAAGATTAGTAGTCTGACTTTCGACATTCTTCTGATCCGTAACGACAGCCAAGGATCCACGAATGACAACCGGGACCAACGGCTTAAAGTGCTTTCCGAGGCACGAAGGCATCTTGGTATGTAAAAATGGTCACCGTGCACGGACCAACCGCAGCAAGATCGACTCGTGCAGCTGTTATAACTTAGCCACAAGCCCCTCATAATACCTGTTCCTACCAACCTAAATCAATATTAGTCTATGTAAGAATACCTACTCTAACACACATTTTCAAATATAGCTTCCTTCCATCGTCCATCAACCACACCTTCATTCATCATCATCGCCGTGTTACTTTTTTTGGTGTCCAAAAAGTGATTTTATGTTATGTAATACTATTACGTAGAATTGTAGATAGTGCGATAACAACACAATTCGCTATCAGTTCCCTCATGAACGAAATTATTGCACAACTTTATTTCACTGTGTAGGGTAATATCTGTATTTTCGCACAATATTATTGTGCAATTTATTAATAGTTTACAGTTCACTTTAGAGCAGCTAGGTACTCACGAAGGTCAACAACGTTTACGAAAAATAGATGATTCATAAATAGGAAACAGATACTGATTTTACATTTATTTTATACATAGGTACGTACTAGGTTTTCTTACACTCCGATTTTATGGACAACACAAAACACGTGTTCCATTTTTTTTAATGGCCTCCGTACATAGTCACAATTTTCTTACGTGCCATGTGATTATGACATCTAGTAGGTAAATAGGATTTCCCGTCGCAAGTATGTTAACACATCTTAGGCAAAAAATATTTAGTCATGTTTTTGGAACAATTGTTGCACAATTATACAGCAATTAGGTACTTATATTAAGAATGCCCAATCCTGACATGTTATTTTTTTTTTACTTTGCTTTAATTTATTCATGTCTTGTCTTGTATTTTTATGTTTTATCCTATTTACACGATCGTTATTTAAGTGCTCAATTTTGACATATTAATTTGTTTTTTATTTCTATTTTCTATAATTTCATAATTTATTTGTCATCATTTATCATTGTTTCCTTCATGTTTATCGTGTTTACACTTAGTTATATGTGTATGCTGTGGTCTCCTGTAATTGAAGGAGCACACGTAAAAGAACCTTGTTATTACTTTGATTTATAATGACTATAACGTATAAGTGTATCCTTTGTTGGAGATCCTAAGTAAATAAATACATTATTGCGAAATATTTTTACGAGACTTTTAAGTGCAAGTCAGGTGACTGTCTAGTGTGAGTGTCTACAGGAAAAGAATGTAGGTAATCAAAGACGAATATCGAACTCTTATAACCACATGTCGCGTCGCCGCGTTGGGTGCAAGCCGCGAACGTTTGCACCGACTTGCGCCATATTTTTTAACCAACGGACACACGATTCGTAGATACGTAGATAATGATACGGATTTAGATTTAGTTCTGTAAACATAGGTAAACACGGTGTAAACACACACAGCCTAGTACCTATTAACTAGTTAACTACGACTGTACCTACTTTGCATAGTTACACGTCATTGTACATAAGTACCTTCGTAGCATGTAATATTAAAGCGATTTCATTCATATACAAGGTAAAGTCAGCAAGATTTTTTTTAGTGTCTACAGTTTGTGCTCCATAAGTAATACAAAATCAACGTATAGCAACAACAAAGTACTTATTATATCTACCCAATGTCAGTACACCGTATGTCATTGGTAAAATTTTGATCTTGAGGTAGCCTAGAGTAGTAATAGTGTTCCTATACATAGAATACGAAGCCAGCAAATACTGGTTTTGTTATACTACTACTACTGTACTTAGTCGCTACGCTAAAAGAGGAGTACTTCCAATTTTTGTTTTTTCTATCTAAGTATATGTAAAATTATTATTCTATTGTTGTATAAAAACAGACTCATATGGTCAAAGTGTGCCAAAATAGCATGGAAAGGAGTCTCTTGGGCCTTAAGCTAAGCGATAAGGTGAGAAATGAAGACGTCAGGAAAATTACCAAGGTAAAAGACATAGCAAAAACCATAATGACCCAAAAATGGAAATGGGCTGGGCATGTCCAAAGATTACCAGGGAATAAATGTTCCAGAATTGTTACTAATTGGTACCCTGTTCACAAGAAAAGGCGGAAAGGAAGGCCATTCAAAAGATGGAGTGATGACATAGTTGCCACGGTGGGAAAAACCTGGAGCAGACTGGCAAGAGACAGAGCGAAATGGAAGGAAATGGAGGAGGCTTTCACCGCCAGAGCGGTCCTTACAACAAAACGCGTTAACGCAGTTTAATAACATAAACTAACAAACTAGAATAAGTATAATACTAACACTACAAATAATGTTTAGAATTAATGTAAGCTATGTGTAAGGAATAAATAAAGCTTTATTATTATTATTTTTGTAGTGTTTTTTCTTCTCAGCTCTTTGGCTGGTTTTTGCAACATTTACGGACCGAAGCCAAGTAAATGCAGCGTGTGGTGTGTTATGTTTAAGATGTGTTGTTTAGATGCCCTATTTCGTTTTCATCTATTTGCATGAACTTTCGGACAATGCGACATGTATTTAAAATTGCAGCTTTTTGTAAGGTGATATAGAGGGTTTCTTTTAGGTTTAGTAATTTAAGGCTATGAAGAAGGTGATTTGGGATGACGCCTGTTGTGGAGAGGACTATAGGCACCACGTAAACTTTTTGTTGGCGCCATATTCTAGTTACTTCATCTTTGAGTTCGGCGTATTTACTAATTTTTTCAGCTATTGTCTTCTGAATGTTATGTGTGTTGGGAACGGCAATATCTATTAGGTAAGTAACTTTGTTTAATTTATCTTGTAGGGTTATATCCGGTCTATTGTAGTGAATTGTCCTGTCGGTGAGTATGGCGCGGTCGTAATAAAGTTTTTATGTGTCATTTTCTAGGATAGTTTGTGGTGTGTATTTGTAGTATGGAATGTTTGTGTCTTGTATGAGCGTGTATTTGAGTGCTAATTTTTTGGTGAATTACATTTGCTACCTGGTTGTGCCTATGTGTGTAGTCTGTCTGCGTAAGAGTTTTACACGCTCCTGTTATGTGTTGAATTGTTTCTGGTTGTGTGTGACACTTGCGACACTTATCATTTGTTACTGATGGATCTTTGATGATATATTTTCTATAATTTTTAGTGTTAATAATCTGATCTTGTATCGCAATTATAAATCCTTCAGTTTCTGGGAATAAATTGCCTATTTTCAGAAACTTATTTGAGGCTACTTGGTTCACATGGGATTGTTCTAGGTCATGAGGATGTCGGCCATGGAGTACCTTTTTTTTCCAACCCTCAATTTTTTGTTTCTGCGGGTCGTCACTAGTAATTTGTGGAATATCTAGCTGTTCATGCAAGTTAAGTGGGGTGTAGTTACTATCATTTTGAACTATGGCTTTATGAATGTTACTAGTGCGAGATTTTAAGTGATTATATTATTATTATTATTGTTGTATAGTATATTTAGAGTTTTTTTTTTTTTTTGTAAATCAATAAAACTGGAATAATGGTGGAAAAAAGACACACATGTTTCAGGGTAACGAAAAATTATATCCCAAAAAAGCTAAAATAGGATTATTAAAGTTTGTATAGGAAGCTGTTACATAGCTACCTATTAAAATGGGTCCTAAATACCTATTTAGTAATATTTGTAATCGAAAGTCGGCGGCAAATAATTTTCTTCTATAATTGGTTTAATTCATTCATTGACCATCTTCATTGATTTAATGCATACAAAACGAAAACCGTTCCGTGTGGTGCCGGACGTAAAATAATAGCACCACCCCATTTCTCCCCACGGGTGTAGTAGAAGGCGACTAAGGGATTTACTAGAGAATGGGCAGCAGCGTTCTCCATGCATTTTACCACCATACTGCGGTCGCCAACCCGCCTGCCAAACGTGGCGATTATGGCAAATCCCCTTTTGGGGAGGCTTATGTCCAGCAGTGGACGTCTTTCGGCTGATATGATGAAAACGAACATTCGAATCAATGAATACGTACTATAAAGGTTGCATGCAAAAGTCGACCTTATGTAGGGCAGGCTGATAATAAAGTTGCATTCAAGCACGTTTAGAATATAATGAGCTTTCAAATATTTTGTATTAATCGGTCTTATTAAAAAACAAGGGTTTTCTTTAGGTAGGTATCTGTTTTTTAAATTAGAACCAAATAGAAATCGAAATACAGTTCCTTTTACAAAATTAAAATCCTAGACCGATGCTAAGTTGTAATTTTTGTATTAATAACTTTACCAAAATCGAAATAAAATTCTAAATAAAAATAATATATGTAATAAATGAAATTCTAAAACTGTCTCAGAGATTAAGGCTAAAACTAAAGTTAGATCGCGTTTTGTAATAAGGCAGAATTGGGTTTTGGTTTGTGAAAACTAGTGAAAATCGCGATGATGTAAAGACGAACGTACCTACTATAATAACTAGTAACACTAGAGTACCTACTTTAATAACTACGGGGACGCTGGAATCAAACCGCGATTAAAACGATTAGGGTTTAGGTATATTGCAAGCGAACTTGTTTATGTCACCGTAAAATTGTAAATAGTTACCGTTAGATTATAATCTATCTCGCGAGATTGTAAACTGTCGATAAATTGTGAACTACACCGTACTGCTTACCGGCCGAATAAGCTAGGTTGTGTGTTTTAGTCAGTAAGAGTCTGACAGACCCCTCCGCCCTCCCCAAGATGGAGGACATTCATGAGGATTTCGCCCCGTAATAAAAAAAAAAGTAAAAAATGCGACCAACCGCGCGCGAGCCAAGCAAGCGAAGCGAGCGGTGCCGCAGCAGTGGCCGGTGAGTGCTTCTTCCAAGTTAGTGGCAATTACTTGACTATTTAGTAATAGCGCAAGGTACTATCCGTCTTGATACCAGTTCACAATCTTTCGACAGTTTACAATCTCGCGAGAAACATTATATTGTAACGGTTTTTATAATTTTACGGTGACATTTTCATCAACGCGCCTAGATTTTCACTGTGATTTCGAAACACAAACCTATCTAATTCATTTCAAAGCTCACTCTAAAACACTCGAATATTCGAAAGTAAGTTATTTTACTTTTCCTGTAGCCACAACGTTAGGTCGACTTTTGCATAAAACCTTTAGAGTACCTACCTAAGTCTTCGAAAACATATTTTTTTACCAGTTTCCATATATGAGTCATCAGTAAAAGGTAATTGCCACATACCAGCAAGCACCCTATTTATTAATGAGTCGTGAAACTTAACTACTGCTCCTTAACAACAATGGAGTTGTTTGTGCGCGAGGATGTACCAGTGGCCTCTGATCTGTGAACCAGCGCAGGAGACAGGGTCACGTAGCCGTCGAGCCACAGGACATTAACGAATTATATCAATTAACCGTTTGTCACACCGGATTTTATGAATCAGCTTTGCATAAGTAGGTACTTACGTATTTGAGAGATTATGCCTGGGAATCAGCAGCAGGGTTAATTAAATATAGACAACTTTGGGCAAGTCACACAGCTCGGTAGACACCTAGACACAACTTTGAGAAAGAAGTCGACAGAAGGATCCGGTTAGGTTGGGTAGCGTTAGGAAAACTTCAACTCTTCTCATCGCCTATTCCGCAATGTTTGAAGACTAAGGTCTTCAACCAGTGCGTCCTGCCCGTTATATATGACATACGGTGCCGAAATGTTGATACTGCTAGTTGGCCTGATCCTCAAATTCAAGGCCGCTCAGAGCGCTATGGCGCGGGCTATGCTCGGAGTTTCTTTGAAGGATAAAATCAGGAATGTAGTTTTTCGGAAAAGAACTGGAGTTACCGACATAGCTTGCAGACTAAGCAAGCTGAAGTGGTAGTAGGCTGGCCATGTACATATGTTGAAAGACCGATGGCCGGTGGAGTAGATAGGTCCTGGAGTGGAGACCGAGTATCGATAAGCCTATAAGTGTGGGACACCCTCCAGCTAGATGGACCGACAAGCTTAAGGTGGCTGGGACAGACTAGATGCAGAAGGCGGAGAACAGGGTTGTGGCGCAGTCTGGAAGATGCCTACGTCCAACAGTAGACTGCGATAGGCTGAGTTGATTGAGACTACATTGATTTGAAAGAGGTGGGTTGAAAGGGTACAATATCGTATTCAGTCAGATATCGTCGCCACTGTCAGTGTAGATTTCGAATAGTGGATGAAACCACTGTGTCAAATAGCAGAGGTTTCCCGTAGTGATTACTGTCCAACAAATCTGACCATTTGCAATAAAGTCTAATTTCCCGAAACCACTATAGAGTAGTATAGAATTTTGGATGTATTAGTAGTCAAGGTGGGTCAATTCCCATCGACCAAAAGCTACATTGCATTTACAAACCCATAGATTGTAAAACAAGAATTTGGGCACAGATGGTTACTATGCTAGCTCATATGTTATCGTACTTGTTACATAAATGAATAGCAGAGAGTTATTGCGTAACACACTAACAGTAAGAATGGCTTTCATTTTGACAGTACGACAAAATTGCGTTATTTACGTTGTTGAGCTGACTTTATCTTCGAACATAAGTACGAAGCAATGGATGTAACTCTCAGCTGCACCCGGTTAGACCGGAATCCGACACCAACATAGGTATTTGGGAAAAGGCTTGGTGGATCATCCGCCGCGGATGATGATGGAGCAATATTCAAAACATGATTGATAGTGTGTCACGCAATTATAAAATAAATAATAAAAATAATAAAAAAAGTTTATTTCGGAACAATAACACAAGACTAAGTAGAACAAGTAAAACGATGATAGCTGCAAAAGTATAAATAGCAGCGCAGCTAACAACGCCCTTCTCCAGATACAGAATGGAATGACGTATTATGGAATATTATGGTACAATGGAATAATATGTAATTAGGGTGTAGAATAAGCACTATTCTTTCAATCATCAATTTATATGTTATACTTAATTTTATTTTAGCAACAAGCACTTACGTGCATTAGATACATTGGAATAGCAAATATTAGCAACTTTGTTTTTTTTAAACTCCGTTTTTAATAGAAATAATAGACCTCAGGCCGTATTTCGGCCATTGTGAACGAGCCTTTGGCGCGGGAGGAGCAGTCTGCTCGTTTTACGTAAGTAATATGGGTATGTGGCACGCACCTATTTAATTACGTAAACTGATTTTGATAAATTCGGCCACAGTTTAAGCTTCAAACCAATTTCTGCCTCGATGTTTGACTAGGCTTCATTTCTTCAGCTTCCCTATTATTGAAACCAATCTCTCTAAAGGACGACTGACCTTGAATTATGAGACAGAAATGTAATACTTACTTGTGTTTACTACCACGTCTGCATTTTTATTTCATAAGTGCCCTGAATGAATGAGAAGGGGCGTTATGCTAAGAAAGTGCAATAAGTCTCTTTTTCTATGCATCGATTGGGGATACAAAACACAGATGAGCCATCCAGTTTTACATACGTAGCTAAAAAAGTCGGCACCACTCCAGAAATTATGAGAAAAAAGATTGTAGAAAGGTTTCGTTCGTTGGTTTTTATGTAAATAATTTTTTTTTAAACTTGCCGGGTCAATTTTACTGTATAACTAGCTAACCTGGCAGTCGTCGTCCTGTGTTAACTACGAATATTTAATTCGCATTGGTGTAATATTAGAAAAGTTAATATAGTCGTTAAGTTTTCTAAAATTTTCTAATTGGTCCCAGCCATTCACGTGTGATGCCGTGACCAAGGGAAATAGGGATTCATTTCTATTTACATACCTATATAGATTCGGGAAAATGGATTTTCTTTGGGAATTTTAAAAGAGTTATTGAAATTTGGACAGAACAAGAAGTCGGTTCAGCGATTTAACTTCCAGCAGTTGTTTTTTTATTTAAAAACACCAATTTTAGACCACAAGTGGAAGATTTTTATCATCATTGTATTTTGAAGCGAATGTTTTGAAATCAATATGAGAAGCTCTAAACAATATTAAAACATAATTATAATTTAATACATATTTACAAAAAGATACACCTACTCTCCACGTCAAAGATCACACAGTATTATCTAATTAACATTAAGTGGACACAAGAAATTATAAATGTGACTTAGACGTGTTCTCATCTCCGGGACCAGTGGTCGTGAATTACTCGTAATTAGTTTACTTCCCACTCCTATCGCGCGCCCGCACCAGTCACACATTGTGGCACAACCTTACTATCACGCAACGACACACACCGAACACCAAAAAACAACTAGAAATGTACCAAAACGCGGTCGTTTTAATTGTTTTGTGGGCCACAGCCGAGTGCGCGAACTACCAACGATACGCCGAACCCGGTGATGCAAGATATTCTACATCCTCCAGCTGGGGCAGCAGCTATACGACCGCAGCAAACCAATACAGTCAAAATCAATACCCTTACAAATCCGCCAGCTACGGGAGCGACATTTCCAACTTTCCTGAAGCGACCAGGTACCCCAACTATAGCCCTGGGATTTCGACGAGCCAGTACAACTCCTACACCACCCAAAGATCGAACCAGTTCTACCCCCCGGGCGGAGACAGCACCCAGAGATATGGAGACACCTATAACAGGCAAGGGTACGGTCAAGGATATGGGCAAGCTGGGCAAGGATACGGGACTGGCTACAGTTCTTACGAGATGCCGTTCATGAAGAATATAAGGGACTACTGCGTGAACCGCTCGCCGCAGCAGGGCATCTGGGTGGACAGCCTGATGGGCATGTGGTATGGCGTGGAGTTCGTCCAGCATTTAGCCGGTGATTCGAGGATCGACTACGCAAGAACGTGTATCGTAATTCACATTTCGGAGCCAACAGATCAGGTTAGTTTTGTTTCAAAATCTTTAACACGAATAAAGTAATGATTGCTTGGGAAAAGCAATTAAATACATTTTCTGAACGTATCATAGTACGAATTTCCATAACATAGCTCTAATCGCTAGGAAGGAACAATTAGATATGAACATAAATCAATTAACCAAAACAATACGCGACATTAGCAGTGAGTCTTACTAACAAATTGCAGAACTGTGGCGCGGTTTTATGTTAAAAAAAGCTCGTAAAATACGGAAAAATCCGAAACCAACACCTGTTCCCTGTATATTTTCTGTAAAACCTTTTGAAACTTTATCAATAGTACCTACATATTGTGAAGTAGAGAAAGACTTCTTCAGGAGAGAATTATTTTGAACATTGAAAATCATCATTCCAAATACAATACAGAAACAAAGGTCAGAATTGAAACTTTCTATTGGGAAAGCATAAACGCTGTTCACTACTGGACCAATTGACGGTCCGTCAATTAGTGACGTTCCCGCACATTTAAACGATTGTTGTGACAAATTCCACCCAGCTCTATATTACTCCTTGCCACAGACCTACAAATACTGTACACAAGCACTTATTATTCGCCAACAAACGCCCACTGCTGGACATTTATGACGGTACTTCTGATGACAACGAATCATCATGCTTGGCAAATTGCCATTTCTGATTCTACTTATAGTATAGACAATATAGTCCCTCACCTGCCGTTTTTCCAATTCGTTTGGGTGGGTCCAACCAGTAAGTGTTCTTCTTCCATAGGTCTATCTCCATCAGCCGCCATCTTAGTGTACTTGACCGTTTTTGACGTCACAAACGACAGGCGCGTGAGGTGGCTTCTCAAAAAAGAGAATAGGTACTTGCTGCCAAATGTTGCTGATGCTACGCTTTACGGCACCATCGGGTAGATCGTTTTGTTTCATTTTAAAATCCCTACATCCCTACTAATGTTATAAATGCGAAAGTAACTATCTGTCCGTCTGTCTGATACGCTTTCACGCCTAAACCGCTGAACCGACATTCATGAAATTTGGCAGATATATAGCTTACTGCTACTACTACTTCTACTACTACTGCTACTTTTTTCACGCGATAACGGACATCCACGCGGGCGGGGCTAAAGCTAGTACTAAATAAATATATCCAAAGTACAAATGCAATGGTAGTGCGATAAGTATTTCTGAAGCTGAGATGACTCTGCTTATTCAAAGTTCATGGGCTCATTAAGATAGCTTTATTCACAACTGGAATTTCATTATCAGTAGGTATACCTACTTACTCAGTACACGATTTGTTGTTATTTCGGCAAATCCAGGACCCCGGGTCAATGTGGGTGCGTTGCACTGATAGATTAGTTTTAAAGATGACATCACTATATCGAATAATATGTATGAAGTTTTTAAACGTAAGTAAATGAAAATCTATAGATTGTTTGATTGTTAGGGTTTCGGAAATCGGATGACAAATCGCAAAATATATTTGCAACTTGGAAAAAACCCTTGGAAATCATAAAAGCCTTTCGTAGGTACTAGGTAGGTAGGAATTTTATTAAGCATATGTGCAACTCTAAAATAAAAAAATAAAAATTAATTATTTTATGGTTCTTAATTTAAAAGTATTATTATTGTTTATGTAACAAACCTGCTTAATTAATGTTACGCAATTTCTCCCCGGTTACACGGTATTTCCCTAAATGCAGCATCGTTAAGTCACTCAGTAGGTCTACTTAGTAAGCACACGGGTACAGTACCTAAAACTTAATAATATTGTGAAATATTAATTCACCCTAAGGAAAATCTTGTTTACGTTTTTACTTCGTGGGATTACCTACCTACGGCCGGCCGGCCACCTCTATCCGTATAAAAGCGTCGGTACAACTTTGATAACATCAAGCCGCGTGAGTCAGGCGCGCGCGCCACTTCGCCTCAGTCGGCTACGATCTTTTCTAAGCGCAATATTTATTCGCGAGCGCAATACCTCGAATTATAGTCTCGCTCGAGATATTCGAATTTTAAATCAACTAGACGGAAGTTTCATGTCAGATAAGTGGAGTGAGCGTTATGTGAATACGAGAAACCTTAATTTAAGAAAATGGAGTTATTTTATCGAGTTCTACCTTGGATGTTGCTTCTGTTGACATCGCTAGCTGCTGAAGAATTCATAATACATGACATGGACCTTGACTCGAACCATACTGAAAATAGGTCGAGTGATGTTTACAATGCAACTAGTGTGATGTGTGTTCGAGAACACTTGTACGACAAGCTGGACATTAAGGAAGTGCTGGGCAAGTGGAAGGTCCGCGAGCTCTACGTGCACCTGAGCAAGGAAGGCGTCAACGAGTACCACAGCTGTCCCGACGTCACCATCTGGGAAGAAGACCATTTCCCCACTACCACGTTTGGGGTAGGTTTATTGATTTTCAATATGCAATTTGGCAATTTGAGACGCCAAAATTAGATTGTGACTAACAAAATTGTGGCCCGTGAATAAGACTAGTACTCTGCATGAAGTATTATTTTCTCACTAGTATTTAGATTAGAAATATTGAGATAACCTGGGGTATTCCCTCTAAATTATAAGGCTACTGTTAAATAAGTGAACAGTTAGGTCTGGAACTATTAACTTTATTTCTATTTAAGTTCGTATGCATGTTGTTCATGGAGCATTTGATGATTGTATTGTGCAACTACTTCAGTTGAGAAAATTTTATTGTATAATGGTTGTCGAACTGTAAGAATTTCGTAATGATTTTCTAACATGTGTGTCTGTTTATTCTGATCTCTATGTTGTAATAGCAATAAGACTGAAAATAGAATCTGCTTGCTTATTATTAGAAGAAGGCTGAATATTTTCTGTTAGGTAGAGTATTTTTATAGACGTTAATGTACTTATATCTAGTACAAAATGTACTAGTATGTATGTGATTTTAGAAGACAGGACACTGCGTAAATACCTAGTATTTTTATATTTATTTTCTTTAAGTTAGTGTTACGACATCATCTGGTCATACCTATTTTAAATTAATATTAGAAAAAAAAAGTAGCCCAAAAGTTAAACAACGGAAAGGCTTATTGGAATCTATTGTACTTATTTTTTACCAATGCAACTTATTTATTGTACACTCAATAAAAATAAAACAATGATTTTTGTAACTCAAAATTTGTGTAAATGAAAATCCTCTACTTCCAACTGAATTAGCACCACCTTGAATCGATATTAGGCAATGGAGCGCACGCGTTGATTTGTCATAAGTTTATAGCCAGTTAAAACTGGAAACAATGACAAACCTTTTCTAAAATTGACTGCGTCTGAGCACTCTCACATGTGCTACCTCACTTAAGTACCTACCTACTTTACCATAGGTACTTTCATCTTAAACTTTCTAAAATGAAACCTATGCCTGGAAAAATCAGCAGAGCAGTATCGAGACAGAAAAACTTATCCTTATTAATATTATAAATGCGAAAGTAACTCTGGCTGTCTGATACGCTATCACGCCTAAACCGCTGAACCGATCGTCTTGAAATTTGGCAGAGATATAGCCTGGGATATGGAAAAGGATATACCTAGACAACTTTTTATGCGATAACCGACATCCACGTGGGCAGTTATTATAGGAATAAGTGTGTTTTAATAAAGTTCACACAAAACTTGCACTTGCTTATTTACGTAGCTGCCTACTTAGTATTTTGTACTGTATATAGTACTTGCTCTGTGTTGTTATGCAATCTGTGCAATCAATTTCAACTCGGTACATTCAATAGAGAATTCATACTCCAAAGTAGGTATGTATTGGTAATAAAACCAACTGTCCGCATATGCTCATATGTATGTTAGGTACCTACATCTTTTAATAAAGGTGAATGAAACTGATTTTATTTAAACTTTCGACGCTATCTTTTAAAAAAAAAACCTGTGCAACTGAAAGACTACACGGAGATGACGTAGCGTAATTTTTCATTGTACTCTTACTACGGGTACTAAAGGTAGATAGGTAAGGTTTAAGTAACATTTAAGAAGAAGGTACTAACCACGAATACCTACATAAATACTGACAGTTTTGTCTGACACTTTGATGTAAACAAGACTGAATTCTTCGAAGAAGTAGGTTAGCAGAAGTGGACTTATGCCTGCATGCATGTGTCCCTCGGCGGCCTCGGCTCAGTATTGCAAACTATTTACTACAAGTAAACTAACAAGTTCTGATACTTTGTCTGTTAGAAAATCAAATAAGGCAAAAAATTAACACAAATACTGCTCTATACTGTTAACCAATTAGATACTTTACTACTTATAGTTATGTGAATTCCATAGTGTACAATCACTAGTAGGCATGGCCGCATGGGTTCAATGAACCAATTCTAACCAACACACTTACACCAACACACCATTAGGTATAGTAAAAGTAAACACCAAATCATTTATTTGAAATAGACAAATCATAAAAGTCACTTTTGAACGTCAAAAATATAAAACTTCTCCGTTTACTTTTGTATAAATTACTTTAATTTTCTTTTGGCAATAACCTCATCATTTCAGCCGAAAGACGTCCTCTGCTGGACATGGGTCTCCCCCAAAAGGGAGGGGGTTTGCCATAATCGCCAAGCTTGGCAAGCGGGTTGGCGATCGCAGTATGGTGGTAAAATGCATAGAGGACGCTGCTGCCCATTCTCTGTTAAGTCCCTTAGTCGCCTTCTACGACACCCACGGGAAGAAATGGGATGGTGCTATTCTTTTGCGTCCACGGAACGGCAATAACATATGTAACTATAATTTATGTGTTACTATTAGTACGAGTGTACGTAATTCTCATAATATTAGCATCTTATGTAAAGTGTAGATGTATGCATTTTAAAAGATAATAATAAAAAACAAACTGATAAACCAGAAAAATAATAACAAACAGACGTGACTAATTATAAATCTGTGCAAATATAAATGAAATGCTGTTCGTGGATAAGCGCATGAGTTGAAAACGGCTGGACCGATTCGGCTATTTTTCGTTTTAAAATGTACGTGATAGTCCGAATTAGGATAAGTACTTTATGATACCGAAACAAAAATTGGAAAAACTGAACGTCCCTTCTTCTATGTGGTTTTTGTTAATTCTACTGCAATATTTGTACAGGAGAACATCTGTCGGATCAGCTACTAATAGATAACAAATCAAACAAATTGCATCATTCCTAGAAAATAGCGAATGGTTTTCCTTATACAGACGCACGTTTCTTCCATGTGATAATATTGCTATTGCACAACCTATCACGAAGTATTATAAAATTATGACATTTTAATATAAGCATCACTTTATTGGTACAATATAAACAGGCTCATGCTGGGTTCCTATAAACAAAAACGGATCGTTTTGCTCACCAATTGTAGTATTTTTTATTTTCAAACTGGCCGAATAAATAGTTTCGTAAGCTAATTTTACCTGTGACAGCTACTTCCAAATGGAGGGTGGGAGGGAACCCTATTTGGAAGATTGAGTCTTAATTTTAACCTAAGTACAACTGTCCGTAACCTATAGGAATCGGCCATCAATAAACAATAGACAGTTCGCTCCTCAGGATATACTTATCTCATTTCCAGTTGTTATAGCTACTGTTTTATTTCTATATCTATTCCTCGATCCTTGATAAGTTCTGCTAGACAGATTGACAAACTATGGTCTTATACTTGCGTTATAGCTTGCTTTGCTTTGCGTTATGTTGCGCTGACCCCAATTAAATTGGTATAAGGGCACGAAAAAATTAGATTTTGAAAAGTATATAGGTGATGACATTGATATCAACTATCAACGAAGCTTAGTATTTTCCTTCTATATTTAAGAGAAAAGGCGAGGGAAAACGTTTAAGGAAAAATTAAATGTTAGGTAGATACCTAGGTAATGATTCTAATTTAAACACTTAACTGGAATTCTCAAATGCGTCATTTTTAACAAAATAAATAATTGTTAAATTGGCAGTGAACTCATATTTTTGTTATGAATATTAAATTAGGTAAGTATTACTTTTCCTCGATATATATATGGCGCTTACAAGCGCTTCTGTTTTGTTTTACGCTTGCATAAAAGGAGTCATAATATATGATAAATAATTGTTAAATTGGCAGTAAATTAATTTTGTCTACCTCAAACTGTCAAGTTTTCCCAATTGAACATGAACCTTATGCTTACGTCATTAAGTTGAACATCTATCAAAGAAATTTGACAGATTGGGGTAGCTTGATGTGCTGGCGTCTATACATAATACTTTACCTCGATGTATGCATCGCTAACAAGCAATTCTATTTTGTTTTTCGGCTGTATGAAAGGAGTCTAGATCCTCGAGTTCAGTGACACAGGTGTGTCAGTTCGTATGTTGTAGGGAGCCGGTTCCGACCTCAATGCTCCATCCGGCAGATTGAACCGAATCGCTTCCGATCCCAATATTCATGATCACGGTTGCAAATTACATGTCGCTTACAAAACATGGCTAATCTGTCTAAATTACGAAAATTGGTTTAACAAAAGTACGGAAGTGAGATTGTGGTTTTAGTTTTCTTCTTACAAATGGTTTACGTTTGAATCTAGTTCAAATTAAAACCTTATTGCAACTATACACAACATACAAAATAAATAGGGTTTTATAACTTTTTGTCCCGAGCTGTTGTTAGCGTGTTTAGTAGTAATACTTGTCACAGTCCGTTTTTTAAATTACTGAGAAGTCTTTGTCACTATCCATTGAATTTTTAAGGACCGAGAATCTGGGGTTCAACACTGAAGTCCGTCAACGAAATTACGGACCCGACCGAAAGTAGTTGATCTTAAAACAAATGTCAAATTCAATTTCTCGGACGGGCTAATTCAGATCCGGAGTAGGGACAACTGTGAAATCGCGGTGTTATTCATTCTTAGGTCCGACCCCGAACTAATTTTGTATTTGTAGGTAGGTAATACGGAGTGGGAAACGCGTGTCACTTCGGCTGAAACTACGGATTTCGTGGTTAGGAATCCGCTGGAACGAATTTTGTCGAACAAAATAAATATAAGTTTTGCGTTAAGGAGAAAACTTAGCTTGTTTTCTCCTTGACTCTAAATAATTGTTGACCATAAATGGGGATATTTTGGAATTTAAAATTGAAATTTAACTCTTGGCCCTTGCCAAGAGTTAAATTTCAATTTTAAATCCCTTGAAGCCCTTGCTTCAAAAATTGTTTCGTCTCTATTTAAACGGGCCACCCATGTACTATATCAGCATTCGTTTAGTATTGTTCTGGCGCAAGCGTTTCTGTCTTAGGTTAGATTAAGTTAGGTCACCTTACTTGGAAAAAGGCCCGCGCTCCCAATTAACCTTTACCAGGGTCACTGATTATCAAAGGTCTCTTCTCAGAAGAGATAGTAAAGGTGCCCGGGGACGGATAATACAAAATAAAAAAATGTTGTGAGCTGCATTTAGGTAGATAGTTCGCTATTTCTCATTACTGGTGGTCGAAATTCGAGCATAATTCATTTAAAACTGAATGTATTTTTATGTAAAAATATTTTCTTTCTGCACTTCTTCTCCATATAAACTTTAACTGTGCCAAATTTCACACTCCTCCATCTGCGTAATATTCGGAAAAAGGGGTAAAAAGTTTTTATCCAGTGCGCAAACTGTGACCAGGAATTCAGCATATCATTCTAGACCCCCAGGGCAGAAATTTTTCATCGGTAATACAAAAAAAAAAATCAGCTGTTCCATACATTTTGACCGCGTAGGTATTGCACTTTTCTATGAAACAGCTGATTTTTTTTGTAAAACTGACGTAAAATGTCTGTGCTAGGGGGTCTAGAATGATATGCTGAATTCCTGGTTACAGTTTGCGCACTGGATAAAAACTTATCCTGTATACATAGATTTAAAATTGTCACAGTCATGTGTCCTCGGTACAATAGGTAGGTAGCTAGTTTAACATAAATAACATGATACTTTCATAAACCACTAGAACGCACTTAGGCAAAGTAAGTCGACGTTCATACGGACATAATAATATTGCGGCGGGATTTTTTCGCGCACTGTTTCTTCAACGTACTGCTTAGCGCCGAAAATTGAAAATCGAACACTTTGTTTTTCCGACGCTCTGTTGGATTCCTAATGCTTGGTGGTACCCAGAGTTGAAAATCCAGGGCGCGATAGAATCCCGCCTCGATATTTTTACGTCGGTGTGAACGTCGACGATTGTAAAGACCCGCAACGAAGACTCAGGCGAAGATTGGCAGCCAGTTAGATCACAATACCAACAATTGGAAAAACGAGGAAATCCCTTTGCCAGTAATAGGTATGCAGGTCAACATTACTGTAACGTAGTACCTTATGTGTTTATTATACTTTAGGTCAGGGATGGCGAACCTCTTAAACCTCTACGAGCCATTAAAAAAAAAAAAACTGGCATTGACGTGCTAACAAATAATCTTGACTTGTTGACTACTAGAAAAAGGCTAAATACTTTCACAATAACTTGTACTATTATACAGTAATCAACATCACACCACCTTATTTATGTGATAGGACATATTAGTGCAACTTCTGGTGTCTGGTATTAGGTTCATATATTACTTTTAGCAGAATGCAAGCTGAATTGGAATCATGCGACATAGGTACGGTTTCTGAAAGTAACGACTCAGGCATAAGAAGATGAAATTATTACGCTCAGATTTCTATGTTTGTTACTGTGACTTAGGCTGCCGTGCCCATATTATTTTGTTGCGTGCCACCAAAGGCACGCGTGCCATTGGTTTGCCATCCCTGCCTTAGGCACTGTAGAGGTTGGTTGATGTTTATTGAAGGTAGTTTGTTGCGCCACTTCTTCTTCCCAGCTAAAGCACTAAGAAGTGGTGAAGGGCGGGCGTTTTGGGGGACTGTCTTATGTAATTTTGACGTTCAAAAAGTGCTAGCTCTTAGCCTAGTTTGATTTAAAGACTTTTGATTTTGATTTTGAAGGCAACCTTATGTTGTACCGGCAGGCAACAAAATTGGTTAATCACATTCGAACTATCAAGGAGATCTAGAACAACCCTTCAAATATTTAAGCTTAGGTTTTTGTTTCGAAAGAAATCACTTGAATGCATTGCCGGATTAGGCAAGCGCGGGGCCCCTAGCAAATTCTATTGAGGGACCCTTGATCTTCTATGGGTTCTAGTATGAAATGGTAAAAAAAGAATATTCAAGACTCAATACATTTATTTACCAGGTTACAGTTTTGTTGTTTAATAGTAGGTAGGTACAGTAGATTAGGTACTATAGGCCCGGTCGTTTTTTTTATACACCCTAATTATTACTAAATTACCTATAATAAAAATAATGTACCTACCTATACTGAAAGCCTTAAAAATAAATAGACAGTGGTGCCGATTCTCTTGTCACAAAATTCTCTAAACTAAACTAAAAATCACTAAAATTTAGTTTATTCCTGTCAAACGACGATTTCCCATTCTGACATTGACTAAAGTGACACAACATAGCTATATTTTAGTTTGACAGCACTAAGATTGTACTGAGTTTTTAATTTAGTGAAAATGGTAATTTTGCTATTCTGTTGTTGTCAAATTCATTATTCTATTCAATATAAAATTTTGATTGTCTAACTAAATCTGACTATTTTTAATCGCGATTAAAAAGGTGTGGAATAAAATTAGTTGTCAAGAACTAAAATTCACACTGACACCTCGACTTCGGGCGCAAATACAGAACTGTATCTTTTTTTTCTTTTCTTTTGCTTATATCTCGAAATTGGTGTGTCCTATCGTAAAAATAATGAAAATTTCGACTCCCTTTATAAAACGCCATGCACCTCTAAAACTCAACATTAATAATTGCGCGGAACTGTAAAGACATAAGCGTGGAATAAACGAAATAATGTATAACTAATTACCTACACGCATACAAACCCGGTGCCCTAGGGACCTCTGCGTTCCTACAGTACTTATGTATGTATACAAGTGTTCCAATAATGGTGCCGATTCTCTTGTACACCGAACTAAACTATAACTAAAATTCTTTATTTTTGGCTATGGGATTCATTTAGATATTCAGCAAAAAAGAAAACTCTATATTTAAAAATAATTTTGAAACAACTAAAATCGAATTTGACAATCGCGACTCCACGTGGTATTTTTGGCTTCGCAACGTGGTACTTGTTTGCCCTACCCCGTGAGGGGGCAGCCTCGACGTGTTTTATAAGGAATTTTTCACTTTTTGTATGGAAAATATGAAAAATGATTACTAACATGTTTAGAGGTCTATATATAACTAAGTGCTGTCAAACAAAAATTTAGATAAGTTGTGTCGCTTTAGTCAATTTCAGAATGGGTAATCGTCGTTTGACAGGAATAATCAACATTTTGGTTATTTTTAGTCAAGTTAAGAGAATTTTGTGACAAGAGAATCGGCACCATTATGTGCCTAAACTATTTGCACCTTAAATTATTTTCCAAAGGAAACTGTAGAGAAACGAACGTGATGCGTTTTCGCTCGAGTGCCTCTAAAAACAAGACTCATATCGTTTGGTCATTCTAAGTGACTCATACATAAATACTAACATACGACAATGGGGCAATTAACTGCTCCCACTTTATACCTACCTATTTTTCTGTACATCAACTTTACTAAGGTAGTAATTGTCAAATTTCGAGATGTATTGTACAATTAATGTGACCTGTATGCGTGCACCCATGGTGACGCATACTGACCCAGCCAGGGGTCAATCTGAGTGACCCAGTTAATCTCCAAGGATTCAGTCTCTAGAACACGATGACTAACTCCAGGTTCAATTGAATGAACGTGGAATATGTTTACAACTTCTTGGAATCACTTGAAGATAATGTTTACATGTTCTGTATCTACACGTGTGCTGGACACCATTGTGCTCGAGAACTGTGTCCCATCTGTTAGAATAGAATTAAATATCGAGAAAAGGTCTTAGGTACTTATAGCAACCTACTTTTACTTCTGTTCCTCTTCCATTTTACTAATAGCATAGATTACTCTAAGGCCAGTTTTTGCGATAAGAGTCTTATCAACAACGTCGTATCTAGGGACTAATCTATTTATAAAAGTACGAAAATAGGTGGTTATTGTTGCCAGACTACTTCGGTATCAGTAATTGACATAATGATTTAATTTCTGTGTCTGCTTTTATTTAGGTATGTTCTGGCATGTAGAGAATTTATTAAAATGTGACTATTTTGTATTCAAAATGTGTGAATATAGCGATCGATCGTTATAGAGAAAGCTATGTGACTCTATTTATAAAAATCTCTATGCGCTATTTCATAAAACGGAGGAATTGAATCTACCCAGAAAACAACATTATATTTAACTTTTATCACTTTCCAGCCCTCAACGGAGAACCAGCTGTTCCACGTGCAGCACATCAACGCGAAGTTCCGCCAGGAGTACAGGCACCTGCGCCTGCTGTGGGACGAGGCGGGGCAGACCATCGAGTACTCGCTGTACTTTAAGAACGACTCTGCCGGATACTGGCAGGTGTTCGACGGTCAGAACGGTAAGGGTCATCATATCGCAATATTATGCGACTGCGAAAATTTGTGTGATGCTGCAATGCGTGGCGATGCCTGAAGAAAGATAAAGTTTACAAAGTCAAAGTAACAAAAAAATAAAAACAATTTTAAATAAGCACATTTTAGAGAGGTACTTTAGAACGCGAACAGGCACTTTTAAACATGAAAAGGCACTTTTTGACGTCAGAACTTCCATACTATATTATGATGTTATTCCTAAGCCACCTTTTACAACACTCACAGTACTTATACATTTTCTTTGAAATTTAAGTAATTTCATTTATTTACATTTCAGGAACGCTACCGGCTCTTCCAAAATATCAACAGTTCAGCGGTACCATTCAAGTGCTTAAAGCGGTCAACGATCATCTTCTATTAAACTTCTGCCAAGACCAAGTGAACGGCAAGTCTCCGCAGCTGTACTCCGTCCTGTTCTCCCGCGAACCTGGATTCATGGAGCGATGGGAGCTGGACTCAGTGCACGCTCTCCTACAAAACAAGAAACTATCCGTCGCTTCGAGAAGAATGGTCTGCGGAAACAGCGCAGACAGACCTATTTTTAACCTAGCTTCGTCCTTCATCCTACTAATACTAGCCTATACGATAAGGTCCTGTTAAGGTCGTCTTATCTAGGGATCATTCTGTTTATAGAAATACGAAAATATATTTAATCGGACAAGATGAGATCACCGACAGTCCGTTTTAACGCCCACACAGTAACTACATAACTATCGAAGATGACATAACTCTAACTGAACTTGAAAGTATATTAGATGCGCTGCGCAAAACGTGGCACGGAAGTTCTGGGACATTGAGAGTTCCTTGCTGTTAGCGTGCGTACTAAAACAATTGTCACGAACGATTTCAAAGTCACCAGTTCACCACGCACTTAGCTGCATTCCGCGGTTAAATGTTAAATGCCGTCATAAAAAGCTGACAGAATGTTTTAAGACTGCATTTTGGAACATAAAGTTAACGGCAAACAAAGCTGCACAATGTCCGTGACGTGAAATGCTGCAGTAAAGATGTTAAATGTTTCATTGTGTATGTCTGAGACCCTTGACGTATTTATTTGACTCTTCAAAATACGTAACCGGTTCCATCTCGTGTGTCCTTGTCTGCACTTGAAAGATCTGAGACTAAGGAGTACAGTAGTCCCATATATATACCTACTTATATCGTTGTTAAATATCCGTCCTTATATAATGTGAAAATGATTGATGATCGAGCTGATATTGTAAACGTTAAGTTTGATCACAATGTTAGCGGTTTTATTCGACGCAAGACGGTAGCTAGACCACAAATTGCTGCGGAGGATGAAGCTGCAAATTATAATAAGTAGGTAATATAGTGAACCAATGTTAAATTGCCGCTCTATAACTAGTAATATAAACACAATTAGATGTCTATTACAATGATGCTTCTTATTGTAACAAACGACCGTTTGTTTCAATGTTGAATTCATATAACTAATGTTTGTGTGACGTCATACTAGCACAATGTTTTGAAAAATGTATGCAGATAATCTGTTTGGAAGTGAACTCGTAACTGGGGTGCTACTGTTGCCAACATTGCTAGCGCATTAGGTAGGTAGTCTGCTTCTAGTAGTTGAGGGTTACACAACCGAGGTCATGGTGGGTGCTTCGCTAGACTCTAATTTGTTGTACAAACTTCTTGGTAGAGACCCACTTTTTAATAGCATCAGTTGTGTGTTTATCTTGTTATTATACATTTACTAAATATAACAGTGTTTAAGTATAAGTCCAAAATTGGCCATATATTCATTCGAATAGCCATATTTAAAACTCTTTGCATTCAGAATCCTCACTTTATTTCTTATTTATTTTATACCAAAGATTTATTAATGCAATTATAATTTTAAGTACATTTACCTATTCTTTTGAAGAATAAAATCTTAAAATCGATTCCTCTCATTTTATTAACCCTAATCTTACTAATGGCTAATCGGAACTGATGACGCCATGAGTCTATTGAAAATTAGTGATATTCAGTAAAATAAGGTCGGATTTGACGTAAGCCCACGTGACACGATAGATTAGAGACAAAATAATACATGTCCTTGGAAACCTATTTAAGCCCATACATGGCTTCTTTCACGTGGGTTTGCCAAAAACAAATCTCATTTATTTATTATGCTTTGTCAGTTTAGCTTTGTCTTTTACCTTGTATTGCATTGAATCCATAAAATAGAGTATTGTCATTTTCGTTGTTTTTATGGATGGAGCTTATTGTTTTATTATACATCTGGCTGGAACAACTTGGATATGCTATCTAAGATTTACATATGGACATCGCTAAATTGGTATAAGATTAAGTAAATTCAGTTTGCTTGTACTATTTTCCGCTTTGATCTAGAATTTATTAGAATAAAAAACTACCAACAAATGCATTATGGGATCACGGATTCTACAAATTATGACTAAAAGGTGCCATCACATAAATATAGATAACAGAGAAGCAATTATACGTACAGAAGTATATGGTCTACCCTATAAATAAAACATAAGTAGGATCCTAAAAATTTCACTACTAAAAAGTTCAGGCAGATGAAATGTTACAACCAGGGTACAAAGGGTTACGTTCAAATATAATTAGGTAATCTTTTAAATTTTAGAGCCAGCTCCAAGGTCGACTAACAAATCCAACAAATTGTTTATACAGTTTTAAACGCCGTTGATCCAATTAAACCGGCTGCCCTCTACTAGCTGAATTTAACACTTTATAAATCACTTTTAACGTTATCTTGACAGGGATAAAGTTGAATTTTCTTTGAGAATAGGATTACAAATTTCGGTTCGGTGGTTCGGCGATGACGTCACTCAGCCACCCGTTATGGAGCATGCCTAAGGGGTGGTTCACACCACACATAACGTTTATTTAATAGTCTAGACTTCGTTGTAGTGTAACAATTCTTCAGAATCAATCTAAACAGTTCCACAGATTAATTATGGAGCTGAATTATTGTTTAAATAAAAAGAGTGTTAGAAAAAATATCGTGCACAATAGATATATAGTGACCCACTTAACTACAACAACATGCTAGTGATGACTGTTTTATGTCATTAATTATAAATTATCAGGACATATACAATTTCATTGATTGCAGCTAGTATTGAATGTATCCAGCAACGCGAAAGGCGTCTCTGTTGTTGTATTTACGGAAATCATGAAGTTAATATTCGTGTTAGTGTGCGTGATAATCAGCGTATTCGGCAAAACAACGCATAAACCACATAAGGCCACCAAAATACCATGCGAAGGCGTCCATGTCCACGGGAAACTGCACAAAAGACATGTCATAATGAACGGAATCAATCGGCCCTACCAACTAGCCATGTACAACCACGGACATAAAATATTTTTCAGTTACAACGTCGGTGAAGATACCAAGGACACCTTTGGGATTGCCTACGTGAAGATAAACGACACAATGCCGACCCCAGTAAATGGAACTAAAAACGGATTCGCGATCGCCGTCGACGAACACAATAAAACAGCGTATTTCGGAGGCAGCGAAGGAATCTACGCAGATAATCTCGAGAAATCTCACGGCTTGAAGCACATTGTTAAGAACCGTGACATTTGGGACTTACAGATGTTCAACCACCACTTGTACTTCATACAGTACCCGTCGCAACGTCTACATAAATACGATGTGAAGAAGGAAAATGTCACACTTCAGCAACATGTGCAGGAAAAAATATACCAGTTTGCTATTGATGGAGACGGTGACACATTTATAACGACTAGAGATGGCTTGTTCGAGATAAAGAAAGGAGCTAATCATCGCATCCCATACGAAGGGCCCAAAGTGTTCAGGGCCATCGAAGTAAATCACGAAGGCGTCGCACACTTTTGCGCTAAAAGTGCCATCTACGTGGCGCGGAAGGAGAACCACACGCTCATCGAAATAGCTAGCATCAAGAACATCTTCGGGCTAACTTTCGATAGTTCCGACAACATCATTTATTCTAATCCCCATGAAATTGTGAAACTTTTGCCTCATGATTGTGAGTAAAACTTTTGTAATAATTTTGGGAACCTTTCCCTATTTTACATTATTCTTATATTTTGTGTTGTCAAATTTTTCTTAAATAGGTACTTAGCATTATTTTTTATCAACATGTATTACGGTTCCTTCAGGAACAATGTCGTTTCAAAAATCTGCCCAATTCAGAAATTATTGTTACCTACCTCAGCAAATATATGAGGTACCAGGATAGTAGCACTCCGGAGATATGATGTGAAAGAAAAGGATATTCTCGGTATCTATCTCGCTTCTGTGCTGGAGGGTTGAACCCTATTTGATTTTCCCCCAACCCTCTGCGTTTCCCAACCAATCCACACTCCGCGCAAGTAAATACAAAGCAGTTCAATTATTGGGGGGCGAAACTTTTATTTTAATAACAAACTATTTACGTCAAAAACTAAAATAAAATTAGAATGTAAAAAAAATATAGATAGTACCTAATAATAAGAATGAAAATGGAAGTTTCCTGAAAACTTTTTAACGTCCATTTTATGGCAGATGTTAGCCGGTAATTCATATCTTGTAACCTTATGCTAGCCTGGTGTTGTGGACGCCATATCTATTGAACAGTCAACGATATTAATATCGATGTGGAGTAACGCCTTTTGCGAATATAGATGCTCGACAAATGAAAACAAAAGCGTCCATCGTTGTATACAAAGTAGGAAGTAGGTAATACTTTTTCAAAAATCGAATGAGTCTTTGAATAAAGTTGATAGAAACAAATGAGTTCCTTATTTATTAATTTTATTTGTATACTGTACCTTGATTTTCTAACTTTTTGCTATTTTTTCCAAACTCTTCTCGGTGGAAAAACATGTACACGAGAAAAAAAAAGCAGTGTCATTTTATTTATTCTAATTAAAAAAGAACATATAACACGATAAAAAGTGTCAGGCATTAACTTAATACCACACAAAAAAAAACACAATTTGAAATACGACTATTTTTCCGAAGTTTTCACAAACTTCCACAAGAATTTTATAATCTCTTGTCAACTTATGTTATCCGGGTACAAGTATATTCCGGACCGGTCGTGAAAAGCCAACGTTGGCGGTTGGCGGTTGGCGTCGTTACTATGCATTGCGTGAAAAGGAAGAATGAACTGATTTTCAACCAAACTGTGAAATAGTTTCCGATTTTCCAAATTGGACAGCGGTCAAGCTGACTTGCGAAATCGCCATGGCAACGTCGCGAAATCGTCAGCAGAGGTCGTTTGTACCAGGCAAGCATAAGCTGTAGGCAGTCGCATTTCGATGGGCAGTGCGAATACCAATGCGAGAATTTGGCGGAAGGGAAGCTTCGCAACGTCATGCTACCCTAGTGAGCGGCGCAATTCGTGAAATATTTTTGCTATTGTCTTCCGACAGGGGAACATTGTAGAGGGTCGGATAATAAAAGAAAATGTTTTGTTTCATTTGAAGTTGCGTTCTTTATTTGGTTGAATTTGTATGAATTAAAACTAAAAAATCTTACTTGAATATATTTAGAACGCAACGAGATCTTACACTTCGCAGGCGCCCGTTGAGGACACAGTTACCGTTCCTCTGACGTAGGTGACACCGTCTCTGCAGGCGCAGCTATCCTGTAAAACCAATTAAAAAATTGATAACATAATCTATCATTAATACTTAGTTAATTTTGTTAAAAAGTGTGTCAATCCAGCATTATTTTTCTGTTACAGCAAATGGACTCCCTAGACGCATTAAAAAAGTGGTAGGTCAGTATCGGATTTTTTTTTCTGTGTCATTTTGAGATCAATGTTTTACAAAGACACTTGTCTCTAACATAAAATTAGTACAGTAAGTTTTTTTTTTTAATAAATAGGTACTTACAAATATATCTTGAAATGATGGACACTCATCCTGCTCATAAAACTGGACCTTCTCAAGATTATGTCGAATAATTTCGTACGTGGTTCTTCTCTCTTCATCGCAGCGCTTCTCCGTAGAGACCAGTCCTGTGTTGTACCTCTTAACTCTCAAGTGCTCAGCAGTAACATTGTTCATGATGTCGGGACTTCCGAAGATCGTGTCTTCTAAGAATGTGCAGTACTTATCGCTTTTCT
Organism: Polymixis lichenea; assembly: GCA_949091785.1. Classification (NCBI taxonomy): domain Eukaryota; kingdom Metazoa; phylum Arthropoda; class Insecta; order Lepidoptera; family Noctuidae; genus Polymixis; species Polymixis lichenea. The sequence continues at coordinate 11,807,481 of OX420933.1, read as the reverse complement.
TTGTCATATTTGTGTAGCCATTAGAATTGACGCGCAGCTTAACTTTCGACTCGTCGTTTTCCTTATCGAGATAATTCTGGTAAAGTTGTTCGTTGAGCACTGGTGTGGGGGCTGGCGCTGCGAGGGCCTTCCTTCTAGATCTTCTGATTTTGATGTAGAAACTGGTTACGAACTGAAACTTGAGGATGTAGGCGGCGATCTCGGCGACGCTCGCGTACCCGCTTTTGTTGCCTTTGTTGTGCAGCAAGCAGAAGTGCTTGGGTGGCGATGTGCCGTATGTGAAACCTGAGGAAATTAATTTTGTAAATTACTTTGAAGAAATCTTATCAAAAAAATAAGAAGATGGGCCACATCTTCTTACTTTTTGATAAGATTTCTCTGTAAGAAAGATGTGATGAAGAATTAAAGGGTCAAAAATATTGTTTACTTCATTTTTTGGGCACCGACATAGCATATCAGGCGTTGTTCTACAACTTTTGGTGAAGAACAGATAAACAGATATACCAAAATCTCTTAAAAGTTCAAGCATGAATGAATGAAACGCATTTCATACTTACTATGAGTATTGTAGCAAGAACATGGAGTGAGCAGCGGCGAGTGCTCCGCCAAGGTTTGCGGCGCACTGCGCGTGCGACAAAAGTTGTTGCTGTTCCAGGTGGAGTCTGTGTACGGGATGGAGTCGCACGCGCTGCCTGATGCCGATGACGTGCACTTGCGGGACTCACGCAGGGAGAAGAATGTCAGGGTTACGACGGCCTGTAAAGTGATGCAAGTAAGAAAGTACGTTTAGACGCAACTACATTGAATGATCATAATGTTCTCTCTATAATTGAAATCGCAACCTTTTAACTCTTGCAGTTTGCTAAAAAGCGGAGCATTCAAAGGAAACCCGTAGCTCGTAGCCCACAGAAGATGCTCACAGGAAATTTGTGATCTTCGTCTGCACTAGTAGTTTGTTTGCTACACAAACGAAGCCATAGTTTTATAATCCATACCCGTAGCAAACAGGTGAAACTCATAGCGCACAGAAAAAATCCCTTTGCCCTATATTCATAACTTTCTTCTGCAGTCGTAGTCTGCTACGAAAATCTAGCGGAGTACACAGACAGAAACCCCAGCATACAGAAGAATCCCGAAGCACTGAGTTTACCGCTACGTAAACTGGCGTAGCACACAGACGGATATCGTAGCGCATAGAAGAATCCCGTAGCACTGAATTCGCGATCTTCGCACACGTAGTCCGCTACGCAAACTTGGCGTAGCACGCAGACCGAAACGATAGCACACAGAAGAATACCGTCGCATTTAAATCACGAATTTATTAGTACGCCACAGATTCAGTGACGTTGAGGCTATGTTAACTTAGACTTACCATAGTAAAGCAGGCAGCTGAACAAAGTGTAGCACAGAGCGGAAAGCCGTAGCGCTCGGTCAGTGCCCCGCCGAGCGCGGGCCCCAGCACTTCGCCCAGCGAGTAGCAGCACGACCACACGCCCGCCACCGCGCTGTACGTCGCCAGGGCTTCGGGACAGCCGCCCTCATAGCTGAATAACGTAGAATGGAAACATGAAACTCTAGAAACCTGGTTACTCTTTGATTTGTTTTCTATGGGTTTTGCTGACCTCGTGAATGAAATGAGTGAATGTGAATTGCGAATTTTACTGTCATCAACGAGATGTTTGCCGGAAATTCATACCGCGCAGAGCGGATATTCCATGGCCTCCCAGAAATCCAGAACTGACTCCATTAATTTTTTTTATGTGGAGATACATTTAAAAGTCAGGTTTGCTTCAATAATCCAACAAGTATTGCCCAGTGAAAGGCTAATATCCGGGAAGAAATGACCTACTGCACGTGCACTGCGCCAGCGAGTTTCCTCAATTTAGGGTCAAGGTTCGAAGAGTGTTTGTGTTGAGATGGATCACATCTGGATGATGTTATTTTCAAAAAATAATTTTCCCATTTAGCTTTTTTTAATTTCAGTTTTTTTTGATGTAGGTATTTTAGAATGTTTTTTTTTTCATGATTTTTTTTAAATCCATCAGATTTTCTGACCCATCGTGTATAGTACATGCAGGCGTTCATGAACGGGAAAATCGAAAAACTTCGCAAGCAATAGGAAATTGCTACTGAAGGCTGTGTGTGTCGACCTAAGGACCCGCTGCTTCTTACACGAACAACTCTACGTCGCTTACTCCCGCGTGACCAGTTCTGACTTTCTGTATATTTCGCCTGCTGAGACACAAAACTACAGATGTAGTTCCTATACAGGAAAGTTTTATAAAATGTGGCTGAAATTTTAGTATAATATTGTCTGGATTAACACAAAGGATACTTTTTATACCGGTAGTTCGTGCCCGTGGGATAATTTATGACCTCCAGGCGGGTGAAGCTGCGAGCAAAAGCTAGTAAGTTAAAAAACCAGCATGTATTTGAGTAGTTTAGTTTGAAAGTAATTTATAACAACTTACATAGAGCTCGTTAGCACTCCTTGGAAGGTGGGCAGAAGTGTCAACGCGACGGATATGCCCAGGATAGACAACGCCACAAGATCCAGCCACAGGTCCCTGAAAATATTATCTATTTACAGAATATCCAGCTGACTGAAGAATCACCATAATATAAAACGGTATAGCTGTACAAGGATCTTTTGGCGGGTGGTAAAATCGGAACGAACGCCGCCATCTTGTTTTTTCAATACATTTCACAAAAAAAATTCATGCGGGAAGTGCCAGGGTAGCAGTGGCGAGGTGTCAATATTTCTAAGAGACAAGCCGAAGCGAAGTCGGCTTTAACTTACTGACTTATCCATAAAGAATACTTACTACCATTCTAAAATGAATATAGAAATAAATAGAATTAAATACAACAAAATTTTACAGCTGAAAATCAAATAAAATGTGCAATATTCCTCCATCTCGTTCTCGCTGACGCATTTTTCCATGTCTGTCTCTGTCATAACTCTTTGTACAGCGGCTTGCTCTTGTCCATTTTAAGCAGTACCACGTGACCTAAAGTGACAACATTACGGGATCGCTGTTGTATGAATTTTTTGTTCCCGATTACGCCATTGGCGCCGGGTTAGTTAAGAACATTGTTTTTCGTTGTAACTATATTTTTTGACAATAGTAGCCACTATTGAAGTGCCATTTTTTAATAGTAATGGAATTGCCGATGCGCATCCCCGAAGGGAAACCGGCAGGAATCGTTTTATATGATGCTTTCGCCACACAATTTCAAATTTTCTACGTTTTATTTTGCAATTTGCAAGTCTGTGTCAGGTTGTGCCTATGTTGAACACAATATGATTAGTGACCGTCACACGTATTTACAGAATAATAATCACTAGTCGCCCGGTGGTCGAAATTCGATTATAATTCGATGGTATTTCTAATGTTTTATTATAAAATTTTAGCTTTCTGCACACACACCTTCTTCATACAAAACTCAAAAGTTCAAAGCCATATTTGTTACGGTCGCAAATCGTATTTAAATCAACGTAGGCATGTAACCTGACACTGATCTGTAAATTGCCGAAGAAGGTACGAAAATTTAAAAAACCAATTATATTCCGTATGAGTGAAAGTGGGGCTTTACCCTCTGAGGACACTAAGCTTGCACCACGCGTAGAGTGTTTTTTTTGGAACGGATTACCCTGGCCAATATTCCACCCCTCGCCACTGCCTCCTAGTCAACGTCATTCGTTCGTCAACAGATACTCGAGGGCCTGTACAAGTAATTATCAGGCGTGGAATGAATTCTATTATGTCCTATTATTATATAGTATGGAAACCACATAATTATCCTACTAATATTATAAATGTGAAAGTTCGGATGTTTGTTACTCAATCACGCAAAAACGGCTAAACGGATTTGGATAAAATTTGGGACACAGATAGATTATACTATCTGTGTCCCAAATTTCATCCAAATCCATCCAAAACTGGATTAACACATAGGATACTTTTGATACCGTTTGTACGTTTCTGTGCGATAATTTTTGGCCTCCATGCGGGCGAAGCCGCAGGCAATAACTAGTAAGCAATTAATTAAACCACATAAATTCTTATTATAACCTTTGCTGATGATACACAAAAAATGAATGAAATCGGTCCAGTAATCAGATCAAAAAGTAGAGTTTTAATTTTGTGCAGATTTGAAACACCCTGTAGAATTGGAGCACTAGGTCAATGATTAAATGAACTTGAATTTTTGAAAAGCGACATGGCCACGCAGTGCACACTGTCACGGCACCGTTACGTATTCTACATATTTGCCTCAAATGTCGCTACACATTAAACGGCAAGGTACAGACGAAAGCACATCAAGCTACTCCAATCTGTCAAATTTCTTTGATATATTTTCAACTTTATCACGTAAGCATAAGGTTCATGTTAAATTGGGAAAATTTGACAATTTCGGGTAGTTTGATATGCTGGCGTCTGTACAAAGGTTTTTTTCTGTTTTTAATTTAATATTTTATTTTACTATACTCCTGTGGACTAGTATGACTTGTGGTTTCCATACTGTATACCACGATTACCTTGGCAGACCCGGGATGAATGGACACGGGCCGAGTAACAACAGTCCTGCACTGGACAGGAACAAACCCCACACCATCATGCACCAGTGATTATGTACCCTGCAAATAAAATAAAAACCTTGCATAAGTTTAACGGACGATTTCTTTGTAGGTCTTGGGTTCGATTCCTGGGTCGGGCAAAGTGTTATTGGGTTCTTCTGGCTGGATTTTTTCAGTAGCAGCTCGACTTAGGATTAGTGCCCGGTTGATGGCAATAGAAGGTGTCCCGTATTAAAGTTATTATTTGCTCTAGTTACATGACACAAACTCACATAATATCTAATACATTACACACACACAACTAACAATACATTAACATTACAACATAAAACAAAATAAAAACCACCGCACTAAGATACGACTGTAGGTACAAACTCACTGCAGCGTATAATGTATGAACGGTCGAGCCTATCCATAATAATTATCTTTAAAACAACGGGCGACATGTGGTTGTACCACGGAATACAGGCGTGAAGTTATAATATGTTATGTATTATTGAATAACTTCTCGTCGTTTCATTGCAGACTTATAAAAAGTTAAAATTTAGACCTAAAATAGACAGGAGTCTACAAATATTTTCAACCTAAACATAAAAGCACACGTTACTTTAATACGTTGCCTACATCTCTTTTTATGTTTTGTCCTATCGAAGGTATGCTGGAAGAAATATCTTTAGAAATAAGCAATATCTTTGTAGAGATCAACTAAATGAAGACTACATGCCCCTCCACTAAATTTTCAGATTCAGATTCAGATTATTTATTTGTAAACATAGGTTACAGATACACAAGTGTGTGAGATGTTACAGTTTTGTTAGTCCTTTATGCTTTGCCATTAGGTGTACAAATGTTAGTATCAACGTCACAGTGTGTGTGTGTGTGTGTGTCAGTATGTGTATACAATCATTTGAAATGTGTAGGTATGCAACAAGCAATTGAGGGGCGTGCAGTTTTAAATTAGTGATGGCTACGTAGCTATCACTAATTTAAAATGTATTTGTGTATGTATTTTTGTTTCTTTCTCCTTGTCTGTTCATAAGTGTGTACATAAATGGTTAAATAAATAAATAAGGAAACGATAATAGAAAAGAAAAAAAGTTTTTTACAATGTCGACTAGATGTCCAGCAGTGGACAGCACAGTGAGCTTGCTGATATAATGGTAATATGAAAACTAACCGATCCGCAACCCATCCCCAAATAGGGCTAAATATTCCATAAAGACTGGAGAACAACAAGAATATGAGCCCTATCTGTTCGGTGGACAGTCCGAACTGGCGCAGGTGAGGCTCCAGCGTCGGGTCGAGGAAAGCCCACGTGTTGGACACGATCACTATAACCAAGCCCGTTATAATTATCGAAGGGATCTTGAACAACCCGAAGATGGAGGCTGTCTTGGAACCGGACACGTATTCTGGAAAGGAAAATATTAGAAATCTGGTCAATCGATTGCAATACAATAAAGCAAATAAAAATACACGTCACAGTTTTATGATTCCGTAAGAAATTCTAGAGAAAAAGGGGGCAGTGTTGGCCAGTGGTTTCGACCCCGACTTACGACTTGTAGGTCGTGAGTTTGAATCCAGGCAGGCGCTTTACTTTGTGTATTTAATTTCATCACCGCTGCTCTGAAAACAGTGAAGGAAAACATCGCAGGGAAACCGGCATGTTACAGAACCAAAAATTCGACGACATGTGCCATACACCAACCTGCACTGAGCCCGAGTGGTGGATTATGACCCACTCCCTCTCATAGAGAGGAAGCCTGTGTCCCAGCAGTGGGAATTGGCTGGGACAGACAGCTTATGATTATTAAGAAGAAATTCATGCACGGTTGGTCACACATATTTTTCTGAAGATGGTATTGTATCTTACGAAATATGTAGAAACATTTAGTGATGGGAAGATTTATCGTTGGAATCGAATCCAAGACTTCGGCTTACAAGCCCAGCTTTGTAACCATTGTACGACCCCTTAAAATGACCGAATCCTTCAAATGGTAGTTACCTTCGCAATCAGTGAGCAAGAAGAAGTTGATGGGCACAGTCAACACCATGATAACGCCAAGAGTGTAAAAAGGTAGCCCGAAGCCCCCGATCTACCTGAAACATTCATATAAGTAATTATACATTCACACAAATGTATTACGAATTTACGATCGTCGATCGTTGAGTATGAACTTTTTCATCAATTGGTTGTCGTTGTTGCCATTGCAAAATTGTAGGTACACATCTGTAAGAAGCTTTTGCATTTTCATATTTGGAACATGGCTAGAGCGATATCGTTACGAATGTTATCTAATACCTAATACGAGCAATTCTTGTATATATAATCTGAATCTCAGAAACGGTTCCAACAATTTTCATGAAATTTAGTATGCAGGGGGTTTCGGGGGCAATAAATCAATCTAACTAGGTTTCAGTTTTAGAAAACGTCTAACCAGATATTTAATAACTACTTAAGTAGCTAACTAAATATACAATTGAAAATATATGGCATTTCCTTTTGCTAGTTCATATTTTGGTAACTTATCAGTGGCAAATTCACCATATAACACGATTCCTACCGGCTTCTCTTCGGCGATTCGAATCTCTACCGCTTTTGAAAAATGGCACGTCAATAGTGTCTGCTTTTGCCAGAAAATATAGTTACACTACGGGTATTTATTTCGCCATAACATTCAAACAACAAAATCGCTTATTAGCTTTGTATTCCTACAATAAAATGTTCTAAATTAACCCGACGCCGAAACGTCATAATCGGGAACTAAAAATTCATACAACAGCGATCCCGTAATGATGTCACTTTAGGTCACCGCGCCTCTTGATATTCGATGAGAGCAAGCCGCTATACAACGGGTTACGATAGAGAAGGATATTGAAAAAATGCGACAGCGAGAACGAGATGGAAGAATATTACACATTTTATTTTATTTTCAGCTGTTAAATTTTATTGTATTTAATTCTTTATATTAATTTTAGAATGATAGTAAGTAAAATTTTTTGATAAGTGAGTAAGTTAAAGCCGCCTTCTCTCTTAGAATATTTGACACCTCGCCGCTGTACCTTATGTATGTTGATATATCACAGTTATATAAAAACAAAGTCTTCTTCATGATCTTGAAGTAATAATAAGGCTTGGTCCAATAGTTTTTATTCAAAATTACCAAATTTTTACCAAATACCAAATTCCCAAAATTCTAAATTGGTACCAAATAATCCTACTAATAATAAAAATGTGAAAGTTTGTTACTCAATCACGCAAAAACGGCAGGTCTGATTTGTATGAATTTTAGCACACATATAGTTTATAACCTGGTTTAACACATAGGATACTTTTTATCCCGGTAGTACGTTCCTGTGGGATATACGACCATCACGCGGGCGAAGCCGCTGGCAAAAGCTAGTATTTTATTAATAATGCCCTAGTTTTCAAATATCGAAATCATGGAGTGAAGGTTATTTGTTTTGACGGTGTATGGGGAGTGTTAATTATAACCTGTAACGATAACATTACGATATAGATTAATATGTTCGCGGTCGCGTTACAGAGATTAATTAAAACAACTACATGATTTCAATAATGATCGTAAAAATTCAAACTGAAACATTGATAAATATTTCAAAACAAACGTTAATTTTGTAAGTTTTGGTTACAGAATACTGAAAACAACCTTCTTCGGGTTACATTAAACTAAATGCGGTTATTCATACAAATGACAGCAGCAAATAAAACAGCAACCAACGAGGTTGTGATGTGCGACCTTCGAATAAAAATTGTTTTTATCCGTCGTTCCTAAAATAAATACAATTACCGAGTACAGGAGGCCTCCAATGGCCGGTCCCACGGACATGCCGAGACCGATGAAAGTCTCCAGAATACCGAGGACCGAGCCAATGCTGTCAGGAAAAGTATTCACGACGAAGACGTAGCTGGCCGTGGAGTATGCGCTCGCGCCGAGAGCCTCCATACCTCGCACCACGAAGCATAGTGTCGTAAACGTCGTTGTGTCTTCAATTAAAGCTAGTGTGCTAGAAATAAAAAAGAAAAAAATGCAGGTGCTAACAAAAATAATTGATAAAAATTAAAACTAAGTAAATCGAATTGGCCTAACATAATAGTTGATTATTGATAAAAAATCATTTTTAGTCGGACTTAGCTAACAAAAAACTAGGTGATAATGTTTAAAAAAAAATTGAAAGAAAGTATTTGGGTAATAAAAAAAATTGAAAAAGAAGTCTAATTAATGGCTCTTCGTCGTTATTTTAATCGAAACTGGCCAGTTTTGCTAGCATTTGTTAAAAACGTAGACAGAAAAAGAATATTTCAAAATAGGTAGAACTTATTTTAGATTTTCATGCTGCCTGTCTATACGCGAAGGCATATATTTTTAACGTCCCACGCTTCATCGGAGAAATTAATAATTCGATTAATTGGCGAAGAAATGAGAAACGTGCTACAGTGAAAATGAGAAACTACTGTTTAGCGGTCACAGTGAAACCAAAACGTTTTATTTTTTCATGATGAAAAACGAATCCTGAACGATGACGTCCTCACAAAGAAACGTGCTTTTGATGAAATAACCCACTGTTATCGCCTTTTTTACGTAATTTGTTCTACAAGAATTGTTTTGTGTAGTTTTACGAGAATCCTTTATCAAAAATCGTTTAAAATAATCACGTAACATTGATTTAATAATGCTAATCCCAAAACTGTCATTTCAGTAACTTGCATAGTTACCTGCTAAAGTAGGTAAACGATAAATCATTTTATTTATGTACGAGTAAGTAGGTTTGTACTAAGTTTATACAAACACTTCAACGTCAATCATATTTTAAAAGCAAGATGAGGTCGATGTTTCCTAGGAAACACTGACCTCATCTTGCTTTTTCTGACTACTCTGAGAAGAAAGGCCCTTTCTTCTCAGAGTAGTCAGATACCGGCCTTTCTGAAAGGCCGAAACAAACTCAGAGGTTTCTTTCAAAGTCTAGACAAAATCCTGGTCAGATCACGAGAAGACCATGTAGATTGGTGTCTGAAATGGTTTTTTGAGGAAAGAACCACACAGATTGATAGTTATCTATAACATTTTTAAGTATACTATTAGTGGAAACGCGCTATGTCACTTCCACGGATTATTTTAGATGCAACATCAAAGCGGCGTCCCCGTTTATTGCACTGGTTGAATGCAATAAGTAGGAATTTAATATTTCATATTATACTATATATACATATGTGCACATTGGATTCACATAACGCCAGGTAGCAACACTTGCCATCACTAGACTTAAGACTGTGCCGAACAAAAGCGGCGAACGCCATTTAGGTATTTAACTTCATGCGCTCACTGTGTGTGCAATAACGCACACAGCTGCGCTCTCATCCGTGCGTGGCTGTTTAAAAACAAAACTTAGTAACTTACATTTAGTCAAATATGGGATCATGTGGATTGTGACTTTGTGAGTGAATATAATTCCAGTATTTACATTATTTTTACTTGAGCTTCATATGTTTTTCTAATTTGGTTAGAAAAGAAAACAATTAATTGCAATATTTTTAATTAAAAAATGTTTTGCAAAAATTTAAAAATATGTATCAAAGGCAATTTATTCTAAGCTTTATGTCGATTTGTACAAAATTTCTTTCGAAACAAGTTTATATAAATTTATCGATGCATTCGACGTTTAAAATTTGTCAAAAATGTGTACATGATAAGCCAAGTCAGCGAAAAAAATCAGTACCGTTTTATAGGTACTTTATGGATCGTATCAAACAGCAGGATGGTGTGATAATAAATACAGTATTTATATTTTCTTAATTATTATATTATAACAACACAAATAGTAGATTGTTTAATAAGGGACGTAGCTGATAGTATTATTTATACTATCTACTAATCATTACAGTCTTTTACGTTTAACATTTGTAAATTTTTCATCTTCAGTTTTTCGCTTATTTTTCTTTGCCCGTGCATTGATTGCTTCTAGGATGTATTCGGGTTCTTTGATTTCCATTTGTCTGTCCAATCTTGAGTCAACTATTTTCGGTAGTAAACAGTCGAAGTAGAACATTTTTAATTTATTTTCCATCACAACCTCGAAAGAAATTTAATTATAGCGGAAAAAATTAAACCCTCTTTACTTTAGTACGGTACTAAATTTTCTTTTGAGGGAGTTTCATTGGAACGTTTGCAGTAGTAGTGTTTGCAACAAGCATGATTGTCAAATACGTGATGCGGAGAATTCAACAAATCTTCTTTCAGTTCTAAGACTTTTTGTTCGAAAGATTTATTTTCGTGAGCATTAATGTGCTTTACAACCCCAGTAACAGCACGTCTTAATCTCATTAAGTTATTTTCAACAGCTTTTCTATATTTTAATGGGTAGCTCGTATTTCTAGTTAACTCGTCCAACTTTGTGCCACAATTTCGCAATAAGTGCACTAAATTTTCTCCACTAATAAGTTTCCATATGGTTTTGCTTTTTCTATATTACGATGAGTGCTTGAATCACCGTCAGCTATCAGTCTAGAATAAATTAGACCGTGAGTTCGCTCTGAAGATTTAAATCCTTCAACTAGTGCTTCAGCTTCCATGCCACTAGAGGACCCTTCATAATTTTTGAAGCAAACATGCTCAGGTATCGTCTCTTTTTTATTTTCTGTTCTAGCACAAACCATGCAGTACTTTTTTGTCACCGCCATATATAATACTTTTTTCGTCCTGTATCCTATAATAACGGCTGCGCCCGATAATGCGTTGTACCTATATAATCTTTTCGACCAGCACGCGTCAGCTATCACAGTTATCATGGGTACTCCATGTAAATCAACGTCACCATTGCGCACAGCCATGTCATATTCCTCTTTAGCTGCGTCCGCCATGCTTTGTTCCTTGGCCAATTCCCATAGCCCACAAACCTTACAATGGCACTTGGCATACAATTTATCACTCATACTAGGTATATCCAGAGAAGCTGCAACCTGTTTCAGACCGGAAAATCCCGTTCCTATAGACATAAAACTGCTTACTGCGTGGTCATTAAGATTGAGGTCTGCGGAATTTTCTGGAACTTCCCTTTTCGTACCTCTTTAGTCATTTTTAAACAGCTTAAATTACAACCAAAGGCCGAGTTGTGATTTGCAATATTTTGAATTTGTTCATAAACATCCGCAAAATCGACTATTCTGTTGCCATTTGTCACAAAAATTTCTGAATTGTCGGTTTCTTTCTCTATAATTATTTCAGAATTAGTATCATTGTCTTCTAGTGATTTCTGTAATACAATTAAAATTAAAATAAATTGTGAAAAACAATTACATAAGTTTATCATATTAAATCAATTTCACATAGCTCTCAAATATTTCCACCCATTGTCAAAGTCTACAAATGCATCTGGAAGGTCCCATAAAAAGCTAAATTGGATCATAAATTTACATCGAAATGTTTTTCGCGTTGCTGTACTTGTATATTTAGTGTTCTTCATTTTCATATTTTCTGACTCTTTTTGAGTTGGGTATAAAATTCTCTTTATCTTCTTCTATATCATTCGAAACTATTGACCTAGAATAAAACAAGAAACAATTGTCAATAAAATAGATGTGCAGAAACAATATTCTTATACTTAATAATCATTAGTGTTAGATCGCTATAATATAAGAATAAAAACAATAGAACCGCCTCAAACAGCCAAAGGGCCGCTGCAATCGGCTGTGCGTCTTGCAACTAGTAATTGCAAACGCTCTTTACCTAAGGTATCTATGCGATACATAGGTACTTACCTAAGTTTATAAATAAATAATATTATTTATAGAATTTATGAATCTAGCTTTAAGAGAAAGAGAATCAATCTTAAACTAGGAGATGATACGTACTGATTTTGAAGAATGGCTTTTTTCTTGAATTGGTTCCTTTTCTTTCTATAATATCTCTCCTTTCGCTTTCCCATTTTTCCTAAAACATTAGTTAAATATTTCCTAATACATTAGTTAAATATTTCCTAAAACAATAGTTGATGCTATAAAACGTATGTAAATACACAAAATTTAAACTCAATCGATTAACGGAATTGCTTACAAGATAAAATTCATTAAATGATGTAGGTAGTGAAATAATATTCAATATATCGAAAATGTTACGTACCTTATTTTTCTATGCAGCAGAATGTGTCTATACGGTAGTTCGCGATCGATGCGCTCGCTCTGTAAAGTGACGTGATGACGCTCTGAGCTCTCGAGATCGACTGAATTGATGTTGGCGCGTGGCACGTATTTATGCGACACAGTGCGTTCATAGTAATTTTGTATGGCGAATTCGGAGCGTATTTTTAATAAAAATATATTAAATCTTCTAGACAATATTATGAAAATGTGAGACACAAAAAATAAAGATTATTTATTAGAGATTTGGTTGAATTAATATCTACAGAATATTTCAATAGAAAAATACACGAAATCTCCCGAATGCCAGCACGCGTTTTTGTAGATTTTTGCTCAACTTCTTAGGAGTCCATTTAAAAAACTATACCATATTTCATATGTTTGCTTCGCAAACATTGTAAACACATTATCCGTGGTAATAATTATGTAGATTTTAATTGTGTAAATAAACGATTTTAGTTAATATCAACAAAACTGTAGGTAACTGTCGTTTTTTCGCTTTTTGCTCGGCACAGTCTTAAACCACAGTAAAAGTAAACAAACACAGTCGTAAATTTCCTCTATGACCTTGTCAACACTCCTCGATGATTACAAACATCCCTACTTATGTGTAAACAAGAGAAGATTCCATACAATACGGGTCATCAAACAAATCCATAATGTTTACTAGAACTCACCCAAATAATACATTGCAGGCGCCGGCGACAAACATGCCCGCAGTAAATAGGAACTTTGCGCCAACCATCGGCAACTGCAAAGAGTAAAACATCACGCATGATCATTAAACTAGGTATCTACGCCTGTGAGATAGTGCTAATTACTCTGTACACTTTCTAGTGTTTGCTCAACAATGTTGTTTGTCTAAGCATGTGCATGCATAACAAATGAGTGCTCATTTGTTTTGAAAAAAGAAATGCCTGAGTATCTGCACTTTTTGAAAGTTATAAGTACAAAGGATAGCCCACAAAACGCCCTCCCTTCACCACTTTCATATTTGAGATTTATAAGAATCATAAGTGTTTGCGCTGGGAAGGAGTATTGCACTATAAAACTCCGTAGCAACGCATCTTACGCATCGTAATATGGTTTAGTTCTAAGAAGTAAGAACTTTTAATTCGGTACTGTAGAATACCCTTTATTACCTATGTTGGTAGGTAGAATTACAATGTTTTATTACTAAAAGCTATCTTTCCAAGACACTTTTGGATGGATTATTAAGAGAGAAGGAATAAGAATATTTACTGATTACCTGAAGTATCATAGGTACTACAGGTAATGAGTTGATCAGTATACTATAATAAGTATGAGAATTTTGCCACATGTTAGCTAGCAGCTAGAACAAGCACAAGCAGGTTGTTATAGAAGAACTAAACATCAATAAAAACAAACTGAAATGACGTACCTACAAGGAAACTTAAAGGACCTGTATGTTTCCTTTTACGCCGTATAGGTATCCACCTACACGGCTATAAATACACGTGTTACGTACTTTGGTTCTTCGAATAGAGTCTACAGAAAGTCTATTTGAAGTTTGTAACCTTTTGATTTACTGCGTTCTTGGAATCAAACTTTACGTAACGTTCTCCAGACTTTTCTGTGGGGAAAAAAACTGGATACGCTTCTAGAGAGGAGAGAACAAAATGTAAGGCCATACAAAATGCTGCGTGTGCTGTCAGTCGTATGCCTGCTGTTAATAACCTATCTTCGTCATTATTCAGTTCATTACTGGATATAGGTCTTCCTCAAGCATCGCCACAGCGACCGGTTGTGCGGTGCCCGTATCCAGCACCTTCCCACGACCTTCACTGGGTCTTCCACATCGTCATTGGCCTGTATAAAAGGTGGCAGGGATATTGACGAGCAAATTGAAACCAAAGATTCAGTAGTACTAAATCCATGGTTTTTACCTGCGTAGAAATGTTTGTTTTGGTTATGAAAAAGAAGTCTGCTGGTCCATAGAAAAGTGCAATGCCTAGCCTACGCGGTCAAAATGTATGGAACTGTATTTTTGTTTTAAATAACCGACGTAAAATTGCAACGCAAGGGGTTCAGAATAATGTACCTACTGAACACCATGGCAAAAGGTTGCGCGTCCCTGTCCCTGCCACCAAGAGTCAGATAAATCAAAGATTATAAGTACTTACGAATTTTCCGAACCATGGCGATGTGAGAAACATGACGACTGCATAAAAACTGAACACGATTCCACACATGGTTTCCGAGAGGCCCTTGGCAGCTGCCTCCCGGGGGAAGAACGGCGCCATAACACTCATGGAGCAGAAGCTCATGAAGTCTACTAGGGCCAGAGAAGCCAGGGTCAGCCTCTGACGGCTGGAGAGGTGGCGCACCGCCCCCGGCTGCAGGCGCGTCTGCGTTCGCACCAACCTACGAATTATACAATAATGTAATTTAAGTTAACGAATAGAGATACCTGCAATATGGTCTGTTGGATACGTTACGGTCAGTCACCTACGTGAAGGCAGTTTAGTCAACTTGTAAATAGGTAGGTGTGGATTGAGTGTGTGGATCGAGTGGACATATCACATATGGATTGTTTTTATTGGCTGATTTAGTTGTAGTTTAGTGATAACTCGTCATGAATCATGATGAGTGTGTTTGAAATCTAAACCAATTATCATCATATCAGCCGAAAGACGTCCACTGCTGAACATTAGCCTCCCCGAAAAGGGGGGAATTTGCAATAATCGCCACGCTTAGCAGGCGGGTTGGCGATCGCAGTATGGTGTTCAAATGCATAGAGAACGTTGCTGCCCATTGTCTAGTACGTCCCTTAGTCGCCTTCTACGACACCCACGGGAAGTAGTGGGATGGTGCTAGTCTTTTACGTCCGGCACACACGGAACAAACCAACCAACCAATTATAGGTACTAACAGGTTATTATTGCCATTGCAACCGTCAAGTACAATGAAATTCAAGGCTACCTGTGTCCTAATACTTCCTGAATACCCTATTGTTGCATTTCTTCTAGCAGTTTATCTGATAGTAGGTAGCTCAGACCTCTCTTCATTGAATCCAAGATTAATCTAGTATTGCATTACATATGTTACTTGATATGGTTGCCAAACATTGATTATTGTTATACAGATAAATAACGACTGTTATCTAACATTACAATAGACTGATAATAGTAACAAACTGCAACACGTGTGGTTACAATAATTACCCAGTATGTGCACGTATTCATTAACAAATAACGGGTAGGTTTCCTGCAAATTTTTATTGATTTGAAGAGTAGGTAACTTACCGCTCTCTTAATATAATTATCTCCGAGCTGATATCGTCAGGCGGGCCACCGGACCAGGAGTGCACGCGCCGCAGCCGGCCCGAGTCCTGCAGCGAGCGGCGCCCGCCCCACGTCGCCGCCAGGTCGTCCGTGTGCGTGGAGGTCTTCATCAGCTTGCTACTAAACACTATCGTTTCGTCAGAACCCGTTCCACGGCCGGAAACACTGTTCAAATTCGAGTCACTGGTAGTCCGTTCACGATCAGTATCACTTAGCAGCTGCGTGTTGTCGTCAGCATCGTCGCAGTCTCGGTCCATATTGAAGGGCCACACTGCTCTCAGTCCGTTGGCGCTGCTCAATACGAATATGCTAGATTGCACCGCACCGCCGCCGTCGCAATAAGAACCGATCGTAAACAAACCGAGTTATCGGCGTGTCAACACACCGAGCGCACCGACTACTACTGTTAACAATTAAATCCAACCTCGCATGTATCAATTCATTATCGATATCTTATCGTGTTCAAATAAAAAATTCCTGGATAGAGGACGCTTTCCAGCCCGTGATGGTGCGTTGACTCGGCTGAATCGGGTAGTGCGGCGGAGTTTACATTTACCTTTATGTAGGTAGGTAGGAATTCGTACGTCGTGTTTGTTTGCGATAATCCATAAAAGAAAGTAGTTTATCGCAACTTGTCAACCAAAGTAAGTTTTGGAAGGATTCCGAATACTTCCATACCTGGGCATCTCGCGTTCATGCTTCAATTGCTTTACAGTATGTTGCTGTATTTTTAAGCTGTATGCGTTTTTATACCTGAAACGAAAGTAATCGTCATAAAAATTCTATTACAATATTACATTTTACTACCTACCATTTTTATTTGGCACTGTTTTATGTTAAGTCAATTGTATGTTGGACAGCTAAGATTATATCACCCTAACTTGTACCTTAGCAATTGATTAGGCAGAGGTGGTATATACCTAGTAGAGAAAAAGATAATCGTCTGTCAGCATGTCAATCTCACACTGGGCGCCTGAAGCTACCTGACGGCTTGTTCAAACAAAAACCACGCTGGCACTATGTTTATTTGAAAATCCCTGGACCAGTGGGTACAGTCGAGTTCATTATTAGATTGGCCCTTTCAGGCTTCAAAAATATAATTATGAACGTCAAAAACGTTCATAATATTGTGAACTATAAGCATCATTAAATTGTGGTCAAGATTTAGATTAATTAATATGTGACTGCTTTTTCTCTTAATTATTGAACCGTTCACATGAGGACATATATTTTTGATATATAGGTTCTATAGAATTTATTCAGCTATCCAACGCTCACAATATTTTGAATCATTGACAGTGCCAATACATTAATGAGCTCGACTGTACCTAATCTAGATCCTTACGATAAGTAAGGGAATAGTTTTCCTATACCTACCCAACTATAGCTATCATCGCACTTGGCAAACGGATTAATGATCGAAGTGTTGTACTCACAAGCATCAGTCACAATTATTTTATCAATTCTTATTTCATGAGTTCTGCACAACACTGTTCTTTTTTATCCACTTTAATTAAAGAAAACAAACACTGCAAAGGCTCGACTGTTCCTCTGCCTATCCATGGGGCTAGTAAAGCGGCTGCTTGCTTCGATAAACTAAATGTTTTTATTGCTAAATCTAGAACTGCATTCCAGAGCGCAAAAATTTCCTACACAACGCAAATGAAATAATTTTTTAAGTACTTTATAATCATTGTTACCTGTTTTTTTTAAATAAATGATTACCGTTTTTTATAATTACCTAATATTAGATACATAATTAGTGCACCGTAATTTGAAGGTGAGCGATTAGAGAGCTGTTTTTATTCCCTCTTTAGGTATTTTTTTTGCTTTTCTGGCTCATTGACTCGTAGTCGCGAGCGGAATAACTGAGCTGGCGTGGGGTCGTGGGTTCGATCCCGACGGGCAAAGTCTATTGGGTTGTTTGGTTTGTAGTATAGGTTTAGGACAAGGACTACCACCATCATCGACCCATATAGGGAACACAGGGGACATGTTATATCCAAAAAAATATAACTGACTTCCAAAAGAAACACTAAAAAGTCAAAAATTACTTAATACGGAAGTCGGTGTCTTTGGTTACACACACCTTTAAAAAAAAACCGGTCAAGTGCGAGTCGAACTCATGCGCCAAGGGTTCCGTACCTACCCATTATACCGCCATAATATAAAAGGTATGGACAAATTTAGATTTTCGCGAAAACTTGTAAGTACTTACCAAAAGTTACCTTAATTTTCAACATTTTTTATTTTTTGGAATTTTTCCTTTATTTGTGCTGTACGACCTTGCTTTTTGCCAAATTTCGTGATTCAATCAGAAATCAAAATCAAAATATTTTATTTCACTTATACCTGCAAGGGCACTTATCACGTCAGAAGTTAGGTGCACGGTTCCAATTTATCGCTTCCTATGGAGAAGAGCCGGCAAGAAACTCCACGGTTACTCTTTACTTTTACGATTCTAGGTCAACGGGAAATACCTTAAAGGTACTTCAAAACCTATAGGGTACTTCAAGTTGACCTAGTATTGTAAATTTTGGTTAAAAGCAAGGTCTAATTCCAAAAAATAAATAAGATGAAAATTAAGGAAAATTTTGTTACTTACAAGTTTTCGCGAAAATCTAAATTTGCCCATATCTTTTTATATTGTTGACTCAGGACCATGATTTTTATACACCTAATAGGGACTACAGACCTCAGTATCTGGTATACATTTCAACTTGCTAGATCCACCCGTTCCTGATAAAATCGGTGGTAACACACGGACAAGAGAGTGATCTTAAAGGGTTCCTTTTTTACCTTTTGAAGTACGGAATCCTAAAAACAACCGAATTGAGAACCACCTCCTTTTTTGAAGTCTGTTGAAAAGGGGTTCGATTCCCTGGTTGAGTAAAGTGGTAGGTATTGGGATTTTACGTCTCAAATTTTTCAGTAGCTGTCCGGAGCGTGGATGTATGCCCGGTTGATGGCAATAGGCTCGCCCCCTATTACATGGGACTTACTGCCTAAACGTGGGTGTACTATAGGTACCTACAGCTCTGCCTAAGCCTTCGAGAAATTGAAGCGTGTTGTTATGAATATGTTCAAAGGATAACTAATTTCTGCACTAGCTTTAGCACGCGTGGATGCCGGGAATTATCCCAGGGCAACGTACTACCGGGTTAAAAAAACCTATATTTCATGTGTTAATCCAGATTTGTACCAAATTTCACCCATATCTGTTCAGCCATTTTTGCGCGATGAGTAACAAACATCCAAACTCTCACATTTGTAATATTAGTAGGATTTTGTTAGGATCATTTATTTGCCTGTCTATTCTCTTTCATGGTTGGTATAAACAACCCGTTTGCTTGGTGAGAGTAGTTTCACGATAAAAGTGCAACCAGCGAGTGAGGATCGAACTCATGACTTCTCGTTTGCACAGTTACTGAGAGCAGTAACACTTTTGCCCTCATTCGGAATATTATGTAGCTATGTATTAGTAATAATCTCGATTGAAATCACACAAAAAAATTATATCGTAAGAAATCTTTTTTCCAGTCGATTTTTACAACTTATGCGGTTTTCACACTTGTAATATAGATCAACGTGCAAGATTAGATAAGCTGATAAAACACATTAGCGGAAATACAGATAAAGATAAGGTGACACGGTGGAGGTCTGCCCGGCTTGGGCTGAGCACCGCTGTGTCCTCGTGGAGGCGATCGGCGGCGGCGATCTCTCGCATCCGGCCCTGGTCCAGAACATGGTACAGAGCAAGAGTGCATGGGTAGCCGTCACCTCCTTCTGCGAAGCAGTGATTCTCGCGAAGAGGGAGGCGGCGCACGTGAGGGAGAGGCAGTATATACGCCCTCACGGCCCTAGTCGCCGCAGGAGACGCCCTGGGCGTCGGGAATCCCAGGCTGATTCCCGGCCATCGTAGGCGCGGGCTTGCGGACGGCGAGTAATGGGTAGCTCGCTGCCCGGTAAGGGCAAAGCCCGGGACGACGGTGTGTTGTGTTCCACGCGCGCCTCAGAGATGTCAGCACCAACTGGTGGGGTCCGCAAGGGCCGATGCCTGCCAGGGGCGCGGGTTCTTGAAAAGAGATACCGTGGCCCCTGGCACACAGGCAACTGAAGGAACACGGGTGGGTTTCATTCAGTAAAAGTCTAACACGCCCTTCCGCTCCACCCAGAGCGGGAGAAGTTATTAGTTGAAGATTACCGACCCAAAAAAAAAGATAAGGTAAATAAAACTACCACTTACAAATATAGTAACCAGATTTGTATTGATGTTTTTATGTCAAACCAACAATCACTTTATGCATTCATAACAAAAGAAATCCAGCGATTTAGTACACTTAAGATATTATTAACAACAAATTCAAAATAAAAGTATTTTAATCCTTCTCATATTTAATACATTTATGTGAAAAAATATAGCATTTATATGAATGACTGCACTCGCGAATAATCGAACCAGTAATAATTTGCAAGTCTATTCATCGGCCAATTTCAGTCCGGTTTTCATACGTAAGTAAATAGATACATTTCAAATCTTATTATATTATGCAAACGATTACGTAAGCGACAAACTCTTTGATACAAAAATAGTAAAACAAAACATATTTCTATAGTAATGACGTAAATTAATATTTAATTTTGACGCCATATTAATTTATCTCTGAAGTCTTTTCATTAAATTAACTATTTAACGAATATTGAGCCACTCCCGTGGAACAGGTATATAGAATTGTGATAAATAATGAATGCTAAGAAAAAATTATGTTCTAAAATTAAATTCACGAAGAGACACGTATTTAGGCGACCTGTTCCACTGGAGTGGTTCAAGAATAAAGCTGTCCTTAACACTAGATTAACACAAAGCAGGTTGTCAACGAAGCATATGTCTTGAGCTAGTACGATCATAACCGAAGCAGGGCGAGTTCTTGAAGCAGCGCCGGCTCCTGCTCGATTTTGGCGCGTTGGTTCAACTCCAACTGTTTGCCAGATGCTTTCTGTTGCTTCAGCTTGTCAATGTCGCTCAGTTTCTGTAACATAAAAATATACTTGTTAACACGTTCACTGCCGGGAGCCGTCCTGGAGGGCTCACTCAAGTTGCATATGGGATGCCGCGAGCCCTAGCGGAGGGTCAACTAGCAATATGTAAGTTCGATGAAAACTGGGTGGCATAGTTGCATTCGTATATTACAAAACGACTTCTTACTGGTGCTATCTTAAACCTTTCAGCCAGTTTTATTCGAACCGTATTCCCACTTGAGTAAGGTTCTGTATACAAAATTGACCACTTAGACAAGGGGTTTTTTAACAGTATTTGTATTTAGACCTTTAACACTGTCGGAATAAAGATCAAACTCACTAAAGTCCAAAGATAGATCTTGTTTTGTGATAGGGTTCAGAGTTTGACGATCCACATGTTAGATAAAGTATTATGAGTTTTGGAATTAGACATTTCTTAGTGGCAGTCCGGAGGTTGGATTTGAGCCAGATTTATGGCAATATGGTGTTCCCTTGGTACATGGGACTTTAGCCCTGGTTCGCCTTTATTTGTTGAGGTAGCCACAGTCAAGTCCGGTTAAGTAGACCTGCGAGATGTGGTACACAAAAATAAAGGGAATTAAACTGAACTGCCAATGGGGGTCTGTCATCTGTCTGCCTAACTCTTCGAAGAATGCAAGCGTGATGTTATGGTACCTACGTCATGTTTTTAATATTATGCTAACATCAGACGCCAGTGTAGTCGGCCAGGGTCATAAAACGCAAAATACCAATTTAATTATTTTTTTGAATATTTTTAGAATGACCGTGAATTCAGGTTTATTGATTCTGTGTGCATTCTTACACGCGCTTGCTACTTTGGCAGTTGATAGTGAAATATGTACGGTCAGCAACAATAGGTGCAAAAAATATGGCCAAGTGCAAATCGGACTTGCACACTAACCGTCTTTAATCATAACCTAATGAGCCATTTTTTGCATTTCCAACTTTATTTCCATTTGGATGGCGACGCTAAGATGTCGTTTTTGTGTTAAGAACTTTACCAACACACTGGTTTTGGTCTTCACATGATCTGACCAAGCTTATGTCTGGACTTTACAAAAGACTGTGACCTCCGGGTTTGTTTCGGCCTTTTTTCTCAGAGTAGTCAGATAGGAAACGCCGACCTCATCTAGTTTAAAAAATATGATTGACGCGTAAAAGTGTTTGTACAAACCTACTTACAGAAATAAAATCATTTACAAGGATTTTTGTAAGTGTAATTTAAACCATAGAGCCTGTTTTTGACATAAGAACCTAACAGAAATCGAACTACAGTTCTTTTTACGAAAATGACAACTTATATTTTTGTTTTTCTTAACTTTCCCCAAATCTAAATAAAGTTGAAAATGCAAAAACTGGCTCGGAGCTTTAGGCTAGAACCGCAGTTGGATCGCGTTTTGTAATGAGGCGGCTTATGTTTCCGACTGTACACTCAACACTACAGCGGATTCCTTGAATGAGACGAATATTATGTGCGCATAGTCAAAGATACTGACGTCAATCTAAGGAGGTCATTCCTAAAGCGATCAAATGCGGAATTTTATATTCTTTTTTTTCATAATTACCTAATAATAATAGGAACCAGAATCTGTATATCGGATAAAACTAGGTACCCATAGTTTTGTAGTGTGTATGTTTTGTCTTGTAATTTACATTAGAAAATATTTATATATTTTACTAAAATAAATAGGTACCTATAATTAATTTGCATGAAATAAACAGTCAAAATATGGACTGTACAATGTGTCTACATAAACCAACAACTTTTACAACCGGTAACACCTGTATTTTCTGCAAATAAATTATTCTTATTCTTTAACTAGCTTTTACCAATGGCTTCGCCCGCGTAGAGGTCGGAAATTATCCCATGGGACTGTACTATCCAGGTTATAGACTATCTGCTAAATTTCATCCAAATATGTTCAGCCATTTTTGCGGGATTGAGTAACAAACATACGAACTTTCACATTTATAATATTTGTAGGATAAGATTAGTGGGATTAGTGGCCTGAGACAAAACACATTTCTGTTAGCGTTCACGCCAAACTCTACGCCAAAATGTATGGGAATGACATTACCTGCGGAAAGGACGTGTCCTTTCAGAAATGTGTTTTGTCTAGGCCTGCTGTTCAGAACATTACCTTATTGAGATTTTTGATCTTCTTGTCCTTCTCGGGATCTCCGGTGGACATGAAAGGAGTGCGGGAGCCCGCGACCGGGGGCGGAGGGGAGGCGTCGCCGCGGGCCTTCTCTTCAGCTTTGCGGGCCTTTGCCTTCTCGCGCTTTTCTTTCTGTTTGAGTGCCTGCTTCGATGGAGCCGCTAAACGAAGGGAATGTTTTAAATTAACTTGCTACGAAAATTGTCAATAAGGAACAACCCCCACAAGGGGTAACACGATACCCTTGGTAAGACTGGTTGTCAGACTTTCAGGCTTCTGACGACCCGTAACGACTGTCAAAGATCCACGAATGACAAAAATCAAAAAATTAAAATCAAGTCATTTATTCAAACTAGGCTGAGAGTCAGCACTTTTTGAATATCAAAATTACATAAGAAAGACCCCCAAAACGCACACCCTTCACTACTTCTTAGTGCTTTAGCTGGGTAGAAGAACTGGCGCAACAAATTTCCCAGCAGTACAGCTGTCTATTAAGTTGGAAGAACTTGATTCTATACAATAATAGGTAAGTAATTAACATTCAACAATAAATGAAAATTTCATTAATAAAAATTAAATAAAAACATAGTTTATACAGTCAAATAAAATAAACAATGATATGAAGTAATTCATATGACCTGTCAGTAGTTAAGCTAATTCTGGTGAAAAAACACAAACGTTGTCTTGAGTTAAGGCTCGTGCAGACTAGCGCGACGCGACGGTCGCGTCGCGACACTTGTAGAACAATTTCCATGAAGTTTTCACAGAAATTGTTCTACGAGTGTCGCACAGTGGAACGAATGTATGGGAGCGGTTGGACGTAGACATGTCCGAAAAATAAGAGTAAAATTATGACAAACTAATGATGCCATCTTATTCGATTACTTAATGCCTTCATAAATTGTGGTGATGAATTTCTTCATAACTCCCATATTTCGGGAGTAATTTGAGAAAATGTGAAATTTTACTATGAAAATGAGTGTATCGAGCTCTCTCCCTCCTGATTCCGGGCTTGTTTCAAGTAGCGGTCTCTAATATCGTAATGCTATTACTAAGAGCTATATTTAATACTAAGACACATAGTGCGCCAAATGTGCACTTTCTGGGATAAAAGGAAATGAAAATTTAAAAAAAAAAACGTTTTTTCCCCATTTGTATTTACTTTAAACCGCAGACAGACTTATTAAGAGGTCTATAAATATATTATATATATATACAGAAATATATATTAACAAAAATATTCACAAGAACTGATGAGAGTATGACTTTTAAGTAAGTTGATAATAAATTACCTAGTTTCATTAAAAGTACAATAAATAATTAAGATGTAAGCTCTAATTTACTAAGTTACACATTTTAAAACAATAACATCATTTAATTATCTTCGTCATCATCATCATCATCAATTAATTCAAATTCAGAATCGATGTCCGCTAAATCATTTATGTTAACAAATTCGATATCACTTTTCTCAGAATCCGTAAGCTCATAAAATTCCTTAAAAGAAGATTTTTTTACAAACTTATTTCCTTTTGGACGGATACTTGTAACAAGTGGATCAGAAGACAGTAAAAGATTGTGCATAATATCTTCATTGCATGAGATACTGCTATGCTTTCGAGAATGCCCCTCTCTATATTTTCTAAAATCTTTATTTCTAGCCTCAGATGCCTCTTCGGATAGAAAACCAATGGGCACAATTGACATGTTCTGAACTATGTCTGGCCCATGCATTAAAATTTTATGAAGTGAAGAAGGCATATAATACCATGGGTATAACTCCACGTAAAGCTTAGCAGTATCAAAGCAGAACTCTCGGAATTTAGTTACGTTGATCTTCTCTCCTGATGAAATACACTGCAAGATCACACAGATTTTTCTTAAAAGCATAGCATCTATTCCGGTCAGTTCAGCAGATTTAGTGTAGTTTTCAAAAAATCTCCTTGCCGAGTTGCCATTGTTGGTGGATCCACTGCCTTGTTTCACAACATCGAGAAGTAAGCCCGTTTCTCTTCTTACAGCCTCTTGAACTCTTTTCTTCCTGTCATCAACTTGCCTTTTTGCTATATCACCCCTTACTTGCCATGATTTTATGTCTAATTTGTAGGAAATGTGTAATAAGCATTCCATTGAGCGAATCCAAGCGTGAAGGGTGCTTAAGCTATATTTATACATGTCCTCGTTTGCGTGTTTATCTTTGATTAACTCTAAATTATTCATTTCTTTAGGACAAGCCTTGCATATGTCACACACTGAAGCTGCTGTATTGGATATAATGGAATGAATTTTACCATCAATCATTGTCAACAGCAGTTGGTGTTTGACACTAATTCCATCAGTGATGGTGGATGGAGTTAAGGCTTCAATCTCTGCTTCGATTTCAGCCATCTCTCTCTGCACATTTTCTTTGGTTTCCTTTATAAACTTAAACAATATTGGCCGGCAAAATGAAGTGGAAGATGGTCGCTCGTTTTCCCAAATTGTTACACCTTTTGAGACGAGCCGCAGTGGTACAAGACTAATCATAAAATTACTAGCAAGATCGATTTGCTCATCTTCACTCGTCCTTTGATGATAAATGCTTTGGCTAGATGATCCGTCAAAACCCCATTTGCTGGTCAATACGAGCTGTTGATTGGGATCAACAGGGGTTTCTAACGACCTAATAAGTCTTCTTGAGGTTAAATCCATCAAGGCTTGTAATTTGATTTTTGCAGAGCTCTCTGTAACTGTGAGATCTTCTTTGGCCGGATAGCACTTAATTTTTTCTTTAACCAACATGTAGTAACTCGGGTATTGAAGAGCTCCTTCTTGAGTGTTGAAATCCCGAAGAGTGTTATAGCGTCATTTCGATAAGTTCATCGATACATAAAGAGCCAATGCCTTCAAAGGGGATATTTCCCGTACCTGAATTGATTTACCTTCAATGAAGGCTTTGATTTTTGAGGCCTCTTCTGGATTCTCCGTCAAGTATTTCATAACATAAGCTGTATCGCTTTGTCCTGCCTTTTGAAGCGCCCTTTCGGCCGAAAACATAATTTCAGCGCTGCTACTGCTGCATGAAAGACTATCTTCAGTGCGTCTTCTTTTTTGCCGGTTACTAAGGTCCTCAAAAGATTTACGAGGACTAGGATGTGTACAAGTTGAAGCATCAGATTTAGCAGGAGAAATTATGGGCTCGATGACGTCACTTATATTTTCTGTAGAAGGTTCCATATTTTCATTCTGTAATTCCGGCCATTGAATTGCAGCCTGTAGCCAAATCTCATGTTTCTTCCGAAACTTATCTGTGCTTCTTCCAGACTGTGTCCATTTTGCATAAATGCGGTAGCAAAATCGACGACACCAGTCTTTTAAACTTGTTTCAGCACTTTCACATAACTGAACACAACTGTTATCTTTTAAAACACTGAACAAATAGTTAAAGTCGCGTAAATCTTTATGTGCGCGTGCGCATAAAGCAACGTGAATATCAAGATTTGTATTAAAATTTGGAAAATACATTGCGAGATTAGCTTGGATACAACGAGGTGTAAATCAACACTGATTTTAAAGTTACTAATAGTGACCTATTTATATAAAATCCAGGTATCCCAGGTATCCTTTGTTAAATATTGCAAGGTAATTAGTTATTGTGATAATTAGTAAATGATGCATGCTAAATTAGTGTATTAAGAGCCATTTAGTAATTAAATAATAGCAATGTTCTTATCAGTAATCATTAGTGCATCAGTTTTATATGTAAACCTTAAGTCCCTAATTATATATCCTAATTAGCTTATATCTTCTCTAATTGGCTGCTCAGAAATGTTATTGTAATAAGGTAAACCTTTAGAAAAACGGTTTTAATCAACAAAATAAACAAAAAATAAAAAAATTGTGTTATAAAATAAACATCACTCTTTATCCCAGAAAGTGCACATTTGGCGCACTATGTGTCTTAGTATTAAATATAGCTCTTAGTATTAGCATTATGATATTAGAGACCGCTACTTGAAACAAGCCCGGAATCAGGAGGGAGAGAGCTCGATACACTCATTTTCATAGTAAAATTTCACATTTTCTCAAATTACTCCCGAAATATGGGAGTTATGAAGAAATTCATCACCACAAGTTATGAAGGCATTAAGTAATCGAATAAGATGGCATCATTAGTTTGGCATAATTTTACTCTTTTTTTTCGGACATGTCTACGTCCAACCGCTCCCATACATTCGTTCCACTGTGTGTCGCGACGCGACCGTCGCGTCGCGCTAGTCTGCACGAGCCTTTAATCACAGCGACCAACAATTTTTATCCATTAAGTAGTTGTTGATAGAATAGCATGCCTTAGAACAAAGATTTGATTTTACTTTAGCTTTAAACGCATTAAAATGTAAATCTAGCAAAGAAGGGAGAAGGGAAGCTAGGGAAGCTTGTTATAAAGGTTATACCAAGCCCAACAAATGAGTTATGAACTTTATGAAGCCGGTGAAAGGGAGCACGTAGTTTGTCCTTATTTCTAGTATTAATATTATGAATATCACTGTTTTTAGTGTATAAGTGTATATTTTGCGTAATAATAAGATGTTAGCGAAGATGAATTGCGATGCCACCGTGAGAATACCATCTTTAAAAAATTCTCTCAGAGGAACTCTAGCACCAGCTGGTAAATTGCACGAACAGCTCGTTTTTGAAGAACAAAAATATTTGGAATGTTACAGCTGCTTTGCCCCACATCAGAATGCCGTAGGGTAACGTAACGCTATGAAAATAACTAAAACAGACTAACAGAGCTGTATGTATGTATGCTTATGTAGATTCTTTTACATATTGTGAATGAGAGAACGTTGTAGGCCTTACAGACGTCGTCTATAAATCGATTATAGACGATTTTCTATCCTCTATTTTCAGTCCTCTAAGTACCTGGTACTTATTGACAGGCCTGCACTGTCCTCCCATACCTATACTGTAATTTGAAAACATTGTAAAAGCCATTTATTTTTAAAAGAGTAACCGTGGAATTTCTTGCCGGCTCTTCTCCATAGGAAGCGACAAATTGGAACCGTGCTCCTAGCTTCTGACGTTTCATAAGTGCACTTGCAGGTTTATGTGTTTTTTTTTTTTTTGTATCAACGGCAGTGTATTGTCTTGCTTTCCTGACGGCGTAGGCGGCCGAACTGACCCTTCCCGCTAGGCTTGATAAATGTGATCCCCACTGAAGTTTGGCATCTACTGTTATGCCCAGAAAAACTGCCGAGTCTACAGTTGCAAGCGCCTCATTATCTAAGATGATGTTGGGTCCCAGATTTCTTATATTTGGTAAAGCGAACTTTATACATTTAGTTTTCTTAGCAATTGAGAACTAGACTATTCGTGGTAAACCAATGCGTAACCCTTGAGAGTGCACTGTTTACATCGCCAAATCTTGTCTATTCCTGTCTACTTTAAAGATAAGAGAGGTATCATCAGCGAACAGTACAACGTCACAGATACGCTTTAAATAGAATGGTAAATCATTAATGTATACTAAGAATAAGAATGGACCCAGTATTGAGCCTTGAGGTACACCTAACTGAACTGGTAGCCCGGAAGATTTCACACCATTAATATCTACACATTGGTGCCTATTATTTAAATAAGAATATATTACGTTGAGAGCTTCATTTTGAACACCGTAATGACGTAGTTTATGCAAAAGCGTGTGGTGGTGCACGCAATCAAATGCTTTGGAAAGCTCACAGAAAACTCCAATAGCATTTTGTGAGTTCTCCCGTCATGCGTTAAATATGTGCTTCAGCAGAACGACACCCGCGTCTGTAATCGAATGACCTTTTGTAAAGCCATATTGTTCATCATGAAGGAGGCTATTTAAATTAAAATGTCTTAGCAACTGCTTGAGTATTATCAAATATTTTACTAAATGCCGGCAAGATAGAAATAGGCCTAAAATTTCAAACGTTATTTACATAACGACAGCAGGGACCAACGAATTAATGTGCTTTCCGAGGCACGGAGAGGTCTTAGTATGTACAGATAGTCATAAGGAACCATAAAGCGAATAATGTATACTGATTGCTAACATCAATACAGCGAACAAAGACTACACAAAACTCAATAGATTCATATTCGTATGAAACGTTTACTGTACTTAGCTTGAGTTAAGTCTAAGTACGCTTTATTTATCTCACACTATTTTTTTTTAGTTCAAGATATTTTGACGAATTTAAATGCTTTTCTTTTACTTGGTTTTTGAAAGCAAATTTTTAATACAACATGTAAAATCTTACCACTAGGTGTTTCTCCAGGTTTATGCGGCTTTTCCTGCTCATGTAGCGTGAAAGTCGAAGGCCTATTCTTAGCCCCGGGAGGTCTGTAGGCCGCCGCGGGCTTCGGTGTGGAGTCCTCAATCCCTTGGGGCACAGTTCGAGACAGCTCACTCTTGGGAAAGTTGCCTGGTTGCCAGCTGATAGCAAGGAGGTTCTCCTTCTCAGCACATACATGCTTGTGCATCAGTGCGCATGTGTAGTGCCAGATTTTGTAGCTGAAATAAGAGTAAGGATTGTACCACCGAAATCTATGTGGTATTGATAGCCGACCTAGAACCAAATGTGATATCAGATCTACATTTCATGTTTTAATCTTCGGTATGTGCTAGTGTATTCAAATATTAATATAGGTATATTATTCTTTGTACTTTTAATACCATTTTATTCAACTTTATCCTAATTTAGCACTCATAAATATTCATTTATTGGTCATTCAAATAAAATACTTGAATGATCAATAATTGAATATTAAGTAGGAAATCTAGTTTAAACTGCTATTATGATTGCAGATACGACATGGCGTCTATAGACCATGCGTTCTATCTGATCGAACGAAATGTAGACCTAGTTTAGAAGAGTTAAGGGCCGCCCAATACCCCTAATGTTCTTCTCCTTCTATCCCCAACCGAATTCCCTCAAAAAGGGTAGTCAAGCTTACTGAATAGCTATGCTACATGTTACCGGCACGAACGTTATTGCAGTAACGTGCGTTCTTCCGGATAGGTCTTACAAAAACAGGTAATATTATGGTATTTGACTCGTTTTATATTAGATATTTAGAAACTTTGCCACACTACTTTTTTTTTCAAAATATGACGAAATTGTATGCGTTTTAGAGATAGCACTGCTAGCATCTGAATTGATAACATAGGAGCGCCATAGTATCTTCGCGCTATTTAGTACAACGATCGTTTTGCGTGACAAGGATCAGAGAATATTTTCAAAAGCTTGTGTAACTTCTCCATTTTTCCTCCGTTTTTTTTTACATCGTTACGCTAAAAGTATCATTCATGTATATTTTTGATAGTAGTCAAATATACAATAAAAGGTTCACCCTACGAAGCTTCGTTGTAGCACACGTATACAAAACCATTTAAATAAATAGCGACTCTTACGACGACACAATAAACTGCAATTCATGTCGCACATTTATTGTGTCGTTGCCTACAGGTATTCACCTAGAAGGTGACTCTCTTTCTATCGAGTAACTTTTTTTTTTGGGTGGGAAATCATCAAATAACTTCTCCAGCTCTGGGTGGAGCCGGAGGGCGTGTCAGACTTTTACTGACTAAAACTCACCCGTGTTCCCTCAGTTGCACAGGCAACTGAGGGAACACGGCACGGCACGGCATACAGATGCCAGGGGCCGCGGTATCTTTTTCGAACATCGCGCACCCCTGGCAGGCATCGGCCCTTGCGGGCCCATCAGTTGCTGCTGACATCTCTTTGAGGCGCGCGTGGAACACAACGCGCCGTCGACGTAACTTTTATCACCTCTGACTATGTTAGGATTGTCTTCAACAATCAGAATCAGAATAATTACTTAATATTTTATTACCAGTCATGTGCCTATTACTCAACTTTTGTGAACAAATGACGTTTCGTTTATAGCTTCATATCTAAAATGCGGAGTGCGCTGGCCTGTTTGAAGTAATAATAAAACTTGATATGATACATACCCATTACCAACAGTGAGTCTGGGGTACGTAGTGGCTGTAACAAAGGTCTCGGCACGCGGGTCCCACATGAGGCTGGTGGTGTCGGGGGCCGCGCAAGAACCCACCTTCTTGTACCCGCGGAGCTCCCACACCTCGATGTGTCCTGAAGCTATGTTACCGAAGCCGCTCAGCAGCATACGTGTGATTGAGTTAAGGTTTCATTTTGTTGGTGTATGAACGTAAACGAGAAAGAATATGTAGTAAATTGACTTACATAACTTTTACAACATTTAACACAACTATTATTGTTTTACACTAGGTACTAAATCTAATTACTAGCTATAGTTAACAAACTATATCAATAGAATCATCTTATTATTTATGTACTACCCGTTACTATTTATTTATTTATTTGTAACTGACACACCCCATGGATACACACCCCACGTTGCAGTATTGGTCTAAAGCTGATTTACATCCCTCACACTTCAGGTCCACTTGAAAACCAGCGTCAGACACAAGTTGTCTGACATTTTTGCTGAACAGAAATAGGGCCACCTATTTAGCACAGCCGTGAGGCACACATTAATGCTAGTTTCTGACATCGCATTTTACACTTTTTTTAAATTTATTTTTTGCTGTATATTGTGTGCCTTTTTAGTCTGTGCTAAATAAATGTATTTTCTTTCTTTCTTTCTATGTCAAGACCGTAGCAAGGTGGCGTTATGTAGTTTCTGCCTACCCCGATTAGAAGAAGGCATGAGTTTAAGTATGTATGAATGTTTGTTGAAAAGCTTGAGAAAAACGATCACTTGATAATTATGAAAATTATGTCATTTCATGTAAACCGGGGTGGAACTTTACACAGTGCATTTAAATTGCCTGAGGCATACCATAACTTGAAGTAACAATAAAAGATAAACATTATCTAAACAGTGTCTAAACAATGCAAGTCATTTGTTAATTTAATGTTATTGTAAGCCACAGAAATGCATCTGCATTTAAATAAAAAACCGGCCAAGTGCGAAGGATTCCGTACCATTATCTATAAAAACGGCAAAAAAAAAATCATGTCTGTTGTATGGGAGCCCCCTTAAATATTTGTTTTGTTTTATTTTAATTTAATTATTTATTTTTAATGTAAATATATAACTAAATATTCTGTGAATATTTCAAGCGTCTACCTGTTGCCGTTATCAATATCGAGCAAAACCGAGCAAAAATGAACACATTTGCTGTATGGGAGCCCCCTTAAATATTTATTTTATTCTTTTTTTAGTATTTGTTGTTATAGCGGCAAAAGAAATACATCATCTGTGAAAATTTAAACTATCTAACTATAACGATTCATGAGATACAGCCTGGTGACAGACAGACAGACTAACGAACAGCGGAGTCTTAGTAATCGGGTCCCGTTTTACCCTTTGGGTACGGTACCCTAATCATGGGGTTAAGTTATTTATATTTTATGGGTTAAGGCCGCTTTTCCACCAGAGATGTGCTATGTAGATAGTCTGCGAGGATGTGAAAGCTAAGCTATGAAAGTATGCGACCGTTTCCACTAATGCTAAGCTGTGTAGCGGACCGAGAAAGGTGCTATGAAGATGCGCCGCCGCGAGGTAGTTGTGCGGGGCAGATGCGCAGCTCGAGCTATGCGATGCATCGATAGTAGCGAAGGCACGGGGCACCTACTGCCTACAGTAGATGCCCCGTGCCTTCTCTATGTGTATATGTGCAGAGCAGAGTACCCAAGCTCTGCTCTGCACATACTACTCGCACATCCATAGCAACGGAGCATAGCACATCTCTAGTACTTAGAACACTTTTTCGAAAAAAAAATAAGCAACCGACTTCCGGAACACACCAATTCGAAATTTCATCATCCTCGGGGTCAAAACAATGCATATTTATGCGATAGCAGCTTTCGCAGTTGATTTGCTGTCATTTTTTGAAGAGTTCCGTTGTCTGTCTCCGAAACGTATCATCAGATCTATATGAAATTTAAATGGGACCAATTCGGAATAAACCCCT
Source organism: Polymixis lichenea (assembly GCA_949091785.1). Taxonomy (NCBI): domain Eukaryota; kingdom Metazoa; phylum Arthropoda; class Insecta; order Lepidoptera; family Noctuidae; genus Polymixis; species Polymixis lichenea. The sequence continues at coordinate 11,774,243 of OX420933.1, read as the reverse complement.
TCCAAACAAAAAAATATTTTGCAAATCCGTCTATATAAATGACAGAGTTATGCCCGAACATACAAAAACAAACATATCAAATTGATAACCTCCTTCTTTTTGAAGTCGGTTAAAAAGCGCTTTGACTCCTGGGATTCGAATTATAAACTGCAAAATATTGATTTTCTATTTTGAGGGCAAAAACGCGGTTTGACCCGCTACATAGACATTTGAAACATCCAGTAATTCTGTATTTACCGTGATATCATATGAAAAGGATATGGTTGCCTTCAGGCGGGAAGTATATGGAGTTCCAGGCCCCAGTTCCGAATTCAAACAGCGGTTCGCACTTGACGTTAAAGAGCGTGGCTTTAGCCGGCGCGTGACCGTACACTGCAACCCACTCGTTGGAGTTGCCTGGGTTCCAGGAGATCGCGTGCACTGGACCCTCCTTACCTGAATAAGATACTAGGTTAAAGGAATAACGGAGTAAAAGACGCTTAACGGAACCAAGTGTCACTTGTACTCCTTATTTATAAATGACTTATTGGCGGATCGTTCGAGTCAGGGGCCGTGGTCACATAGTCGAGGTCCAGTCAGGACAGGTTCCAATCAATGGCGGACTAAGCCTGTCGGTCCTGGGGCGGCAAAACTAAATGAGGCCCCCCGTCTTCTTGTTTATGTAGGTATTTCTAGTTACTTTTTATCACGGAAACAAGGTTTAAACGTTATAACTTAACTGTACTACCCCCACCACTCTTGTAAAATTCCATGCAACCATAAGCACAAGGTTTTGTGTACGTTATATTACACGCTGCTATAAACAGCGATTTTGCACACCAATATAAGTCATTTTCCAGCAATAGTTCTTACTAAGCGTTACTTAGTCCAGAATTGAAGTACTTACAGAAACTATAGTTCTTTTGTGTGGATAAAAGCAGCCATTTTTTTAATTAGCAGCGCCTAACATACCTTGGATAGTGAGAATCTACCTAAGAGAATCCATATTGTATTGTCCTAGGTAAATTCTTAAAGATCAGATATCTACAGTAGATTGCAATAGTTCATGTATTAACAATTTTATTGTAGTCTAACAATTTATTAGTACCTAAAACTTACTAAAAGTTACATTTTCTGAGCTGCCTTTCACATCTCCATAAGAGAGTGATTGCTTTCCATAGTAAGAACCACCAGTCTTGTCAACCTAGAAACCAGAATGATTTATTGAATAAATTATTTGATGCAAAGTTCCTCATTCATGCCAATCTGGGATTGTTGATGATTGTAGAAATCCCCGTAGACTGTCATAATGATCGAAATCACACTGTTGCATGATGCTCTTTTGAAGAAAAAGTTAATCGTATGTATATGTAGTGGCTACTGTTATGTACTTAAAAAGCATAAAATTTATTTATTCACTCATTGATAGGCAACGTACTCACGACGACATATCAAGCCATACATTTCCAGACCTTTCAATGTACGAAAAACCTATACAATGCGAATTGATCTAAAACTGGTAATATATATAGCTTAATATGGCGTCGTGTGTACCTACAGCCTAAAGTCTAAGAGTCTCGATTTCAGGAAACATATCATTTTGAAAATGCATCCTGTAAAAGGTTTAATTAGGGGATGAAAGTTTGTATTGTAGTTAGTATTTTTTCCCATTGGGATCACAGCTTGGACAACAAAAAAAATCTGAACTTTAAAAGAATAATATTGTAACTAACATCAGTCTGCGTCATCGCGAACACGTTGGTGCCGCGTCGGTTCCAATAGAAGGTGGCCTTATCCGCCTGGAACGAGGAGCGCGCCACGACTGCCTGGGTCTGCTCTAAGTCAGGGTATTTGAACGCGCGCCAGAATGACGGCTGGCCGGCCTTACCTGTCAATCATTAAGTTATTTTTTTTTAAAACGTTTTTATTGAATGCAATAACGGATTGTAGCACCAGAGTAACCCGCGAAATACAAATATTCTTATGTTTTTTGCAGATTGCAGGTCAGTATTAAGTTGTATGTTGATCAAAATATGATTGGAGAACGGTCTCCAATCATATTTTCATCAACATTCAAATATCTGTAAATACGTATTTGTTACAGAACAAATACGTAGTTACAGAATTACAATCACTAGAATCATCAATACAACTCTTTGAGTTACCATTGGCGTCAAAGGTCATAATTTCATGAAATAGAGGCTTTTTCTCAGCAGTAAGTAGGTATTTTAGGTGCTCACCTAAAGTAAATGCAGCAAAATAGTATGTGGGTGCAGGGCTGGGCGAGACACTGAAAGACTTCAGTTTATCTGCCTGCAACTGTTGCACAAATCTGTCGAGAATGCCATCCTCATAGATCAACACCCTGTTGTTCATATGTAGACCAACCAACTTCTCATCTGATGTCCACTTTGGTTCCCTTGAAATCGAATTAAGAGTTATTTGAATGAAAACATTGTGAAATATTTTTTATGATATTTTTTACTTGTCATATTTAAATGTTATGATGTCTTTGTCTTATTGACCTGGAATCTACGCTAATATTATAAAGAGGAAAGATTTGTATTTTTGTATGTAACGAATAAACTTAAAAACTACTGGACCAATTTCAAAAATTCTTTTGCCGTTAGAAAGCTACATTATGAGTACACACTGAGTAACATAAGCTATATTTATTACTAGAAAAAATTAGAGATCCTTAGAAATCCCTACTAAAACCAACCCAAGGTGTAAAAAAATTAGCCATAAAATGTATTTCATCACATGCGCTGCGGAAAGTATTGATGATAGAACAAAAAAATGTTCTACAATATTATAGAACATATCAATATCTATAAAAAACTTCGCGAGACCATATGTCCAACTACTGTAGTTATGTCACTATAACTACTTTTTTACATTTGAAAAGTTGATAGAAATGCCGATCAAAATCAGACCATGTTATCCATACCTTTGTATCAATTCTTATCCAAATAAATTATTTGGTATTCAAGACTGTTTCAATACCTGTTGATTACTTTTTGAATTATTGAAATCGGACATTCCATTCAAAAGATATTACGAAATTAAAAATGTTAATATAAACAAAAAATTCACGCCAACGCGCCGGTGTGATTCCGCGCAGCGCAGCGGGCAACGCGGCGAGAGGGGGCACCGAAATGCGGGAGGGGGTGTGCGTTTGAACATTTGGACATGTTTTAATTAGCAAACTTGTTAAATTATCTTTATTTATCCCAAAATGTTTAAAAACAAATGTCCACCCGTGCGAAGCCGGGAGGGGCCGCTAATCCTAAATAAAACAAAATTAAAAATTATTGAATGTACTTATTGAATGACAACATTGTGAAATATTTTTTAAATTATTATTTTTACTTGTCATATCTAAATATTCTATTGTCTTAATGACCTGAAATGCTAAATGGTGAGGAAATTGTAATGCTTACTCCATGCGTGTTCAATATGGGATATCTTTGTGCAGGTCTATAGCAAGCGACATGACCATTATTATCATGAACATTGGATTCTTAAGATGTAACTTACCACCCAGTTTGATTCTTTTGTATAAAACTGCCTGCAAGTTGCCCATCAGCTGATTTATAAATGTGAAGATTAGGCTTGCCCTGAAACAGTCAATTTATTTGTTCAATTCTTTTTGTATTGGATCTTCATCTAACCTGTTGTTCGGAACCTTTAATAAATAAATATTGTGATAATAATCTTGACTACCTGAGGATTTTCTTTTGTCATAAAAAACATTTCCCAGACTGTAAAATAGCTGTCCAGCGGTGAAAAAAACATGTCCTTGATATTTCCATTTATAGTTGCTGTTACAGACCAGTCAGAACATCTCACTATCTCTGCTCTGAAAATTATACAAAATCACAATTTCGTAGAAGTTTAAATAATCCTAATAAACCGTTGGTCCCGGCTTCCATTAGTAGATCTTTGACAGTGGTTATGGGTAGTCAGAAGCTTATAAGTCTGACAACCAGTCTTACCAAGAGCTATTGTGTTACCCAGTATGGGTTGTAGAGGTCAGATAGGCAGTCGCTCTATGTAAAATCTTGGTATGCATCTGGTTAGACTGGAAGCCGACCCCAATGTAGCTAGGGAAAAGCTATGCAGATTGATTATATTTTAAATAATCATGTTTTACTATAAATAATTGAAAATAATCTGAACAAAATAGTCATTGACAACTTATTAGGGTTTATCAAATTAAAAATAGATTTATTAAAGCATTATAATGTGATACTTACTTCTTATCCGTCCTATATGCTAAGTAGGTACCTTTTGGACTAAATATAATGCTACGTATATTGGTTGTCGTTTCATCCCTTAGATTTGTCTCTCCATAAGGCTCTTTAAAGTCAATTAAAAATATATTTTTGCTGGTCAAACCTGTAAAAATATTATGGTTCAGACAATTATAACCTCCGGATCATGCTGTTTCCAGAAACATTACGGATGTACTAAAAACATTTACCAGCAATAAACGGTGTACTCATGTTCACAGCAAAATATTATAGAATAGTATGGCTAAAAACTCATCATCTTCAAGAAAATAAGTCGTATTGGGATTTTAGGACTCGCCGTCGCCGCACGACATTTACAATACCGTAGACAGAGACACAAATACAATGTTGCCAACTCCAAAAGTTGTTCAAATTATCGAGTTCCCAGTGTGCATAACCCAGCAAAATGTTGCGCCTTAGAGAAATGAGAGTATTACAGATATTTAGTTCACAGTTAGTTGCAATTTGTTCAAGTATAGCAAAATTTGTTCAAGATGTATTTTCGAAGTTATTCGAGAAAAACTGATTTTGCTGGATTAGCATTACCCCAGCAAAATGTTTTTCAAAAAAGGCATTTAGACTGGAACCAAGTAAGTACATGAGTTGTAAATGTGTTTATCTTATAGTTTTTGAGATTTTACTGGGGTAACGTATTAGGGTTTTCAAAATCTCGAAAACTGTTCGTCGCAGGAGTTTGAAAAAAAAACCAAAGGCCTTAAGAATCAGAAAAAATCGATTTACTCGTAAACTACATTTAACATTACATTACAGTACATTTACAAACAAATAAACAGCAGTTACAATGTATACCTATCATATACCCTTTTAAGGGGAACCTTTGGGCACGCCACAATTGCGGCGGTAAGTCCCCTCTTTGAGGACTGGCTTGAGAGGCGGCATGGCGTCCTCACCTTCCGCCTGACACAGGTCCTCACCGGACACGGTTGTTTCGGGAGGTTCCTGTTTCGGATAAGGCGGGAGGAAACGCCCGGGTGTTTCCACTGCGACGATCGCCCTGAGGATACGGTGGAGGTCTGCCCGGCTTGGGCGGAGCACCGCCGTGTCCTCGTGGAAGCGATCGGCGGCGACGATCTCTCGCGTCCGGCCCTGGTCCAGGCCATGGTACAGAGCGAGAGTGCATGGTTAGCCGTCACCTCCTTCAGCGAAGCAGTGATGCTCGCAAAGAGGGAGCGAGCAGTACATGCGCCCTCACGGCCTTTGCCTTCGCAGGAGACGCCCTGGGCGTCGGGAATCCCAAGCTGATTCCGGGCCACCATAGGCGCGGGCTTGCGGACGGCGAGTAATGGGTAGCTCGCTGTCCGGTAAGGACCAAGCCCGGGATGATTTCCCACTCAAAAAAAAAAGGATATGGTTCATGTTCATTTGTTAAAATTTGACAGTTTGGGATAACTTGATGCAGGGCGTCTGTACTTAAGCGTCATCTCAAATGTTTTACATATAGGTTTTTTGGTGTGAAATTTTAACATTGGCAATATTCGACTAAATTCGTTTTTAGCAATTAGGTAGCCAGAAATATAAGAAACATGGTTCAAACTATCTAATAATATTAATTAATGTTGAATGCGTTTGTACGAGTAACTACTTTTGTAAAAAAAAACACATTATATTAAAATAATATTGAAATGTAGAAAGATTTATCACAGGGCCGCCCGTTGTTAAGCCCAACTGAACCTCGTGGGTGTATAAGTATGTACACACGGTGACATATTAAGCTGTACTTTTCTAGTTTTAGCTGTTAGAGCATTCGATCAAAGCATTGTTATGTCAGGGGGCGGCTAATGAAAATTTTATCCTTTCTACAAGAGCATAGTTCCATTCATTATTGCTGGGCATCGTCCGTTTGGCGTTTTCATTAGCCACCCCCGACGTGACAATGCATATACCAAAATATTACCTACAATGTAGAAGGCCAAAAAAAAACATTTTTTTACATTTTAGAGGTTTTTAGGTGGGCCGAGGGGTTTTAAAATTTAAAATGTTTATTTCCTGCTTTTTAAAGTTAATAGTAAACACGCTACGATCAACACATGTCACGCTTAAATCTGCGCAGGTTTACTTAAATTTGCCACAGTGAAGTTTGTTATTAATTTATCCTCATTCCTCGTCCTGATCACCATTTTTCCATAACCTATTCATTGAGACCTTTTCAATGAGGTTACTTCTGCTGTTTGTTGGTGAGTAACTTGGGTATTCTGGAAATTCCAGGTGATACTCCAGCATCAATTCAAGGTTACTTTGTTCGTCTAATATCATTGTACTAACTCGACTCGATCAGACCTGTGGAAGATGCTCAAATCCCTTCATCAACTAGAAACGAGCTGATAATTTTCAAACGGCAGAACCGATTTTGATCAAACATGTCTAAGAAGCATCGCTAGAAAACCTACTTTTAAATTTAAATAACCGCACCCAAATCGGTTCATCCGTTTAAGAGCTAGCTAGATACAGTGCCACAGACAGACAGACAGACAGACACACATAGCGGTCAAACTTATAACACCCCTCTTTTTGCGTTGGGGGATGGCAATAACAGCGAAAACACTGTGCAACCAGAAACCGAGGCAGAGACGGAAAACCGAAATCTGGGAAATTAATAAATACCAATTTTGATTTTTTTATTGTGTGCAACTTTAAGCCAACTGCCAAAGTCAGTCAAGACGATTGAAAGAAAGAATTCAAGATGGTGGAATTCAGTTTTCAGAAATTTTGAATGGCGCGTGAATCTTTAGCCTCTGTTTATTTATTTATTTTAGATGTTTGTGCATTGATAGTTATATCTTAAGACTTAACTTTTCAATGTTTAGTAACAAGGCTCAGCTTCAGAAACGTACTCCTGAAAATGGGACAGATCGAGAGAGCTTTTTATCGCTTCTAGTAGATGAATTTTTGCATTCTACTTCGTTTGGTAAATATCTTCTATTTATTGTTACAAATTGTTTATCATTTGTTCCAAAACGGTATTACTAAAAATGCTTCTGTTTTTATTTGCTCTTCTATTGCCATTTATGCTACTACACATTCATTTGAAGGCATTAAATGTACGATTCGCGTAACATAATATTCAAAATTCTTTTTGCAGATGCCAAATGCCAAGTTCTAGCTAATTTGGCTAATTTTGCATACGATCCCATAAACTATCAGTTTATCAGAGATGTTGGCGTGCTAGATATTTTCCTTCACGTTATAAAGGATGAAAGCAGCCATCAACTGCTACATTTTGCTGCTGCTGGTATCTGCAATTTGAGCTGTGGTAAGAAAAGTTACCTTGCCTTCTTCTATTATTTCATTTCCTGCAGTGATGTTGGACTAGGTACAGGAGCGTATTTGAGGTGGCCCACAGAGCCGGGCTGGCACTAGCCAGGGATCGCGGAAGTTCTATCAGACTCCGTGATTCCCGGTGCAAATGTGGGAAGGAACACCGGGTGGTTTTAATCAGTAAGAGTCTGACAGACCCTACAGTCTACCCCAAGGTGGAGGACATCTATGAGGTAAATCCCCCAACATCAAAAAAAACAAAAGGCACAAAAGCTTAAAACTTCAGCGAAACTAGCTTGATCACAAAAGTCTGAGATGACTCAAAATAAAACTTAGTCTCATAAATATTGCCCAATCCTGTAGGGGGGTAGGTATATAAATATCGCTGGTCTTTTAGCTGTGTGAGTTATTTTCGAGGTTCATATACTACATCCTTTTGACCATATTTTTAGGCTACAGTGACCCAATGTTAACCTCTATTTATTATGCTGCTAATCTCATACTCATGTTCTGTTTATTATGTTGTATTAAAACTACAATTCTCAATTCCAGATCCATTGAATGCGGAATATATATTATCACAGTCTGGACTTAAGCCACTTATTAATTTACTGAAGTTGGACAACAATGATATCTTAGCTGACACCATCACAACTTTGTTCTATCTCCATAACAATCAAACCAAATCTGAAATTTCCACAGCAGAGATTACTCAGCGAATTCATGAAATACAAAATTTAAATGACAAAAGATTAGCTAACTTAGCTACTATTTACTTACAAGATGTATGCAGTACAAATGAGATTTTATAAATAAAAGTGAGAAAAAAAATGAACAAAATGCTATCAAACAGATTCCCCTACATTGTTGTGAATAACAAAAATTATCAGAAGATATGCAAAATTCATACAACTACATTCAGTAGTACGGCTTTCAAGGCAGGAGATAAGATTCGCATACAAAAAACATTGACTCAGAAAGATTTGGACGCCTTCTCAAACCTTACAAGTGATCATAACTACTTGCACCAGAATAATGGAAACAAGAGGCCCATAGTGCATGGAGCACTTCTCAACGGCTTAGTGGCGGGACTGATTGGCACACACCTACCTGGCCCGGGTACAGTACTTGTATCACAAACTATGAAGTTCCCCAACAAGTGCTTTGTTGGAGAGAAACTGACTATAAGTGTAGAACTTGTTGATGTGAGGAAGATTCTCAAAGTGAAGTTTTTTTGCATTGTCGAGGAAGAAAAGAAGGTTGTGTTTGAGGGTGAGGCTAAACTTGTGTTAGCCAAAGACTGTTAGAGATTTAAGTTCATTTTTAATAGTAACTTATTTCTTAGATCTAAGTATTAAATATTAAGAAAAACTTTTAATAATGCTATATGGCATTTTAAAATTCAAATAGTAATTTATGAAATCTCTAAAAAAAAATTAGTTTAAATGAAAACTATTGGAAAGTCTAAAGTTTTATGATAGTCTGTCTTATGTGCCAATAAATTCATGAAATAAAATAATATAAACTGTAAAGTACAATTATTTAGTGTTAATAATAATAGATTACCTACAAGGTAGTTTAACATTTAGTAATGTAACACCAAGCATGCTGCAGTTGTATCTCCAAATCTGTCCATTTAATGTCCATTATTATACAATTTTCATAGTCTATAATTAATTAAGACTGATAGCAACTAGATCACTACTTACCTACTCAAGGGATGCACATTACTAAATTTTATAACAACTGTATGTATGGTACAATTTCTTGTCCCATAATTTCGTAAATAAAGTATTGACATTCATTACTTGAATCAATTTAATATAAGCGTAATATTCATCAGCATACTGATAAGTTCTTGCCAATGTCGTATAATAATGTATTCATGAAGACATAAATAGTTAATCTCAGTCACTATTAACCATGGGCTATTTGTCATCTCATTTTTTTGGGCAAAAGTTGACAAATACATGAATCCAATCAATCTCAGCAATCGTAAGCAAGATGCTAAATAAAGCCACTACGTAGAATGTCGAAAATTAAAGATTTTGGATGTAATTTAAATGTCCAATATTAATATAACTATTTGGTTTGCAGACGTGTTACTAGCTTCGGCCGTCTATTTTAAATGTTAAATGCATTCTTAATGGTTGGCCGCCGGCACAAATAGAAGCGGTACGACGTCGCAAGGCAAAATCTTTATATTGCCGATTTTTTTACACTGCACTAAGATCACTCATTTTTAAACAGTTAGCATTTTCTGAATTTTCTATGATTTAGTATGTGCCTTTTGCTGGCTTCTGATACTTTCGTAATAACATGTAATGCTCTAATATTTAGTTGTCATCATAATTCCGCTATGTATGGTAGACAATGAATGAACATTAAAATTCTTGTTTGATGATGTATTAGAATTTATATCGTAATTAGAACTTGTAAACTTATTAGTGCTGCTTAGGTGACTGTTCGTCTTTTTAACTTACTTTCGAACTTGTTTTTAACAGGAAATCGCTGGGAGGGATGCAATCTGTGGAGATACAATGATTGTTTTATTTTACTATTCTGTTAGTTATTGGTAAAATATTTGTTATTTTTTGTCCTTGTTTTCTTTTGTCACCACCACATCGCATCAAATGTGATCATGAAACCACCTTTACTTTTTTATAATGACCTTTTACATTATGATTTCATGTAACAAACCCTTTTTTGTTTTACATAACTTCTTGATCTGTTACAGACATGTTAGTTTTTTTTTATTAAACCTTTGCCTGTTTATGTGTTTTTTTTGTTCCATTAACTTGTACACACGGCTACACATCAAGCTATACATTTCCAGTATAAGCTAATCTCGCATTGTATAGGATTTCCGTAAAGTGCGAGATCAGCGTAAACTGGAAATGTATACCTTGATCAGTAGGCGTGCGTACGAAGGCCACTTAGGTATCTATTATAAGTATTTTACCAATGACTCTTTGAACGATTGTTCTTACATTTCGTTGGTAATCATTTTATAACGTGCATATAGTATTGTGTATTTATCACTTTATAGTTTTTATATAGCGTTAGGATTTTCAAATTTTATTAAGAGTATTGCTAGTTGCTAGATACTAGAACTCGCTTCAGTATTTTGTAGACTAAAAAATCTGCTATTGGGCTGTGAAATCTATCTTTTATTAATTTTCGCTAATATTGTGCATACCGATTCAAATATCGTAATGATACAATGAAGGTAATGTGTAATCTTTTTTTTGTCAATTTTCTTAACTGATAATTTTTCTAACATTCATGTAGAAAATAAAACTACATCATGTTATATGGCTTTTTAATTCTAATCCAATTTAATTACACCCATTTCTGAAATAGTAAGTACCTACCTCACCATATTATTTTAGGAATGTCTGGAATTATATCCTATTAATATTATAAATGTGGAAGTTTGTATGTTTCGATATTTCTTACTCTGGTTTGGATTTTCTGGAATAACGCATAAACTGGATAAAAACTATCCTTTTAGTCCCGATAGTACGTTCCCGTGGGATAATTTTCAACTAGTGTGATCATAATGTCTATGCGTCTTATTCCTAGATGAGGCGAGTGTCATTTTACGACGGCATAGGTGCAGGTACCTGCATTTGTCGCCTATCGACTGCAGCCGCCGCTCGTCTGTACGGCGAAGACCCGCAAATCGCACTTTAACCTTGCTAAGTAAAGTAGGCATATAAATAAGGTTTTTATACGAATGTGAACCATTTTAGTCACACTGCCAGGTCCACTTACTATGCTCACGTTTTCTGAAGGAGTTCGTCATAAAGAGGCCTATAGGTGCAGCTAGCCAGTAGGTGACCCCGGTGGTTGCGACGTCCAACTCCAAATTGGGGCACTCTGACCTCATCGCTTCGTTTGCTCAGCTTCGCTTTGAAATCCCCCATGACAACAACTCTAGAAATATCCTCATACTTGGTCTCCACCTCATCGTCGGGGTGTGGCGGGACAGGGCGTAAACGTGTACGACCTTGAGCGGAATACCTTGCGGGTATAATGAGTATAAGGGACTCCACCATGGTCGACACGCTCGATATTCAGCACGTTGTTCACAAGGGGTTTATTGACCATAAACCCGACACCAACTTGGGACTGCTGGTCGTCCTGTTGGAAATAAAGCAAGTTTCCAGATTTGAGGGTTGTTGAGTTCTCCCTCTCTCGTCGGACTTCAGATAACCCTACCCCATCGTAACCTGCTCAATTCTTCCTCGAGTTCAGCGATGTTCTCGTCGGTCCGGAGGGGACGCCTGTTATATTTTGCCAGGTCCAGTTTTCGGCGATTGTGGTAGCCGGATCTCTTCCGGGGATTCTTTGCGCCCACAATGGGTGGTCATGGCTCATCGTGGTCTTAACTGCTACCGTAGCCAAGGGGAGTAGGGCCGCTGGGCACTAGCGGTCGTTTATTTTTGGTGCCTGTCATTTACAGCAGCAGGCGGTTTGGCGATCGCAGTATGTTTTTAAAATTGTATAGAGAACGCTGCTGCCCATTCTCTAGTAACTCCCTTAAACATAGGAGTGGGTTGTAACAGCTTTAATCGCATATCTGTTCTGCCTGTTCCTGTTCCACGTAAATAAAAGTTCAAAAAATCTGTTACAAAATAGGCTGTTATTTCAGATTATTATGTGGGAACAAACTATAAAATCGCATACATATCTGTTTCGCCTGTTCCTGTTCCATGTACACATGGTAGGTACTTCTTTTTCTAAGGTGCTACACCTATGCGAGAAAAGGAAAGAGCTTGTGACGATGTAACAGGGTGCAACAGTACCTAACAGTTATTATCTCATTTTAACTAAGGTAATTGCCATATTTGCCATAAGCATCAATAGAGAAAAGCTTGTGACTGTCGTGTGTAAGGGATTTTATTATTTTGAGGAACAGTAGCTGGCATTTCAGTTTGTTTTTCACAGTTACAATCCGTTATCATCAGATAGATACCTGTTATATTTAGCTGTTACAATAAATACGCCTCACTCCATCTTAAACCTCTAGGGTAGGTATATCGCGAAATCCTAGAAAGCTGAAATTTTATGGCAGGCAAACAACAACAAAAATGAGAAGTCTGTAACTGTCATCCTCCCACCCCGTAATGGAAGGTTCAGGTTACACCACGAAGTCATAGAAAGCTGAAATTTGTTATGCAGGAAAGGAATTATAGACAAAAAAAATGTAACTTTCACCTAGGGTTGCCAAACGTACTCTAAAACAGAGTATTGTACCTACTCTTTTTCTTATTGGTGTCTCTATAATCTATAACACTATTAGAGTACGTACGCCAAAATACTCTTTTTTCATAAACGGACTTTTCAAATCACTTGCCTCAAGCAAGTGATTGCGTTTTTCTGCGGTATTTCTTGGTGAAGTGACGAGAAGAGAGGAACAAGGTTTAAAAATACTCGTTAAAATGAGCTTCTGATTTTATATTAAGGTAGAGTTAGGATGTTTGGAGTTCTAAAGTTCTTGTAAAATCAATACAAAATGGTATGTACCGCAAAAACGGCTAGAAAATACCGAAGAGAAATGAATAAAAATCGTACTCTTTTTATTAATCTGTATTCTTTATGTACCTACTCTCTGAAATCAGAAATACTCTACTTTTTCTAGATAAAGTTGGCAACCCTAATTTCTCCACCCAACCCTCTTATAAGGAGATGCAAGTCTGTATTTATAATATAAGGTCAGTATAATATTACCGCTAAAATAAAAAGAAATGAAATCCTACAAAAAACATTAATTTCATGTAAAGTCGGTTGCCAAGACTTACAAAACGCTTTCACTGTTAAAAAGTTATCAGATCTAATGTAGAGGTAAGCTCCTAACTCTTCAAACCTTACATCTTGCTCAAAATCTATGGCTGGCAGTTCCATCGAACTATTGCATGACAAAACATTAAATACCACATATGTAACTCTTAACCATAAGCACATTGAACTGTCCGTAACTATATTTTGACTAAGGGAAGATTAGGTAAGGTTAGTAGAGTTAGGGCCTTTTTTTGTGGGTCAAACATAGTCCTAATCCATTTCCTTAAACATTATAAACGGCAATACCACAGCGGCAACGGCGTACGGCATGCTATCGAGTGGTTGTGGGTTCTAAATCCCGTTTACAGATTTAGTGACGCATTGTATGCTCGGGCGGCTATAGTCCGAGTAGGAATTGATGTCTTTCACCCGTGTTAAGCACTCTACTTTTCATTTTGAATTTCAGGAAAGTAAAAAATAGTAGTTTTTCTAAAATATTTATTGATAATAATAACATGAGTAGTACCTATTTAAAATTAATTGAGAAGTTAGAACAATTAATTTTAACAATTTGTGAAATTTAAAGTTACATTTTTGTTTCGAATATTTACGCTGTTTGATATGTTAGGACAAATTTGGCTGTGCTGAATTTCTGTAAAAGTAGGAGACACCAGTATTTGATTAGACGGTGGAATCCATGGCGCAGCCTCCCTTGAAGTAGTTGGTTGAGGCGAAGTGGGGCGTAAATTTATAGTCTCAGTTAATTTGTTTGAAATTTTAGTTTTTTTTTGGACAGAATCCTCAATGTAGCCTTCCGCGACAGTCCTGGATTTCCATTCACCATGTCTTTTTAACATTGTCAAGTTCGCCCCAGAATCTGCTAACAGTGTCGCTGACGTTCTTCTATAACAATGCCCGGTATACTGTTCGCAGTTTGGTAAATTCAAATATGTTGCTTTTTGTTTCGGCATACCTGAGTTTTCATTTTTACCGATCACTTGTATAGAGCTTTTTCCTTTTGGTAATTGAGAAAAAAGCGATCCGTTTTTATGTCATTAGGTCTGATTTTTTGATATTTTTTACTATTTGTGTAAACTGTTCTCGTACAACAAACGTGCGCTCAATATTTGTTTTTGTTTTAGTTAATTTTACGAGTAATAACTGGCCTTGATTTTCAAAGTCGTTAATTGTTAAATTTGTGAGTTCATAGCTTCTGCAGGCGCCGCTTATACCGAGTATCAATACCACCTGTGAAAAACATGATTTCTTCATTACTATTAATCTTTTAGGTACCTAAGTAGATAAAATAACAAGCAGAGATTTTTTACTTCAGAAATGCATGCCTGTCCAACGTCTTTACTCTCAATCTGGCCAGTGTGTTTGATTGATATGATTGCCTTTTTTATGCAAACCCTACATATCAGCGTAAAGTCGTTGGGATCGACTTTTATGTTGAGAGTAAAAGACCTCTCCCTACCTAGATAAAAGTTTATAGCTTACCTTCACTGCCAAATATATCTCGTCAGGGGCTTCATTTAATAATGTTTCCACTTCGTAAGAGGCGAAAACCTTCGATTTTTTGCTCTTGAACCCCTGAGACTGTCTTTTTAGAAACGGATGTTAGATACATAATGGAATGTTTTCAAATCGATATTGTGTTTTACTTTTAGTGTACTCTTGAGCATTGAATACCTGCTCCATAGCGTAGAAGGCTTTATTTTGGCAGATAGTCCATTGAAATATGTAAGAAATACACTTTCGGAAAATGATTATATTTTCTTATCTGCTCGCCACTTCATAAAGTCATTGTATGTATTGAAGTATCTTTCCTTTGAAATTTCTGGCAAAAGATTTTCGATAACAGTATTTGCCTCGTCTACAGAATCGGGGGTCAACATTTCAGAATCACTTGAACTCATTTGTAATAAGATATTAGTCTAAATAAACCGAGATTTCGATACAGCTTACAGAGTTAGTATCCCGCCAAATTAAAATCAAATTAGTCAGTCAGTCTATTTCAAATTTTAACGTTGGAACACACCCGCGTCACTGCCGCGGGCGGACCTGCTTACTTTTTTTTAATTCGCACTGGCTGTTTATACACACACAAGACCGCAGCATTTTTTTCGCCGACTGCCTAACCAAATTTAGTTCTATTTTTAAAATTTATTCCCACCCTAGAGAGGAAAGCAATTACTATGAGTCTTACCCGCCCAAAGGAGGGAAGTAGCATCTTCCACCCGCTACTCGGATCAAACAAACACTACTTTCCGAGTATGAGAAATGAAAAGGGGTGGGTATTACCTACGTAGTGCGGTGAGACGTTTGTTATGATTTGAATTTAAGAAACATGAAACCGAAAATTGGGTATGAATTCTTAGAGTATTTTATTTTGAGCTGAAACGATGTACAGTCATTCTATACCAGCTGTTATCTTAAGTGCTTAAGGATAGCAATAGGGGTTCTGTTACACCCTGTATAACTGAAAAGGTTTTTTTTGGAATAACTTGATGGACCGTTTTTCAGCCATTGCACCATATAATCAATCTCATTTAGTTCCCTCAATACCTACTAATCCCTACATCCCTACTTTCAATATTATAAATGCGAAAGTAACTCTGTCTGTCTGCCTTAATCGCTTAACCAATCGTCATGAAATTTGGCAGAGATAAAGCCTGGGATATGGAGAAGGACATACTTAGGCTACTTTTTTACGGTCGAGCCGTGGGCATAAGCTAGTTACCTACGTTTAAATAAGTTAGGCTCTGATAGAACGACAAGTTTATAAGTTTAATCAGACCGCAACCCAAAAGAACTGCTTCCAGTTTTAGTACCTACTTTTGGATTGTCGGCCAGCACCCTTATTGCGTTACGCTTTACCTTTCAATTGGAATCTGTATAATTTTGAAGGATATTTCTATCCATTGCTTCACATTTTCGAAAAAATTGCCTGCTCAACAACGAAATAACCGCAAAAATTTAGAATAACTGTCCAAATGAAAGCCATTCTTACAGTTAATGTGCAACTCAGTTACCCCATAGGTTGTCGCAAGGGAGGTTGAATGCAAAGATTGTGTAGGACATTGCTCCGTTTCTGACTATCATGTATAACTTTGAATGAAACAATCACTTAAATTCACGTGTTCTCTCTAGAACTGAAGGGACATGTCATACCTACTTAATAAGAACATTGAATCATCATTCCTGCCATACTTCATACGGCTTGGAATTCCGTCTACATACATGTTAAAATGAAACTTATCTTAAAACAATTCTCAATCACGTTTCTTACGTAGAAAGATTACTAGATACATTTATTCACGTAAAATATACCGACTAGTAATTACGACACGTTCTGCTGTGCGGCAAACATGCTGAATTAGCAATTTTTACGTAGATATGAACTGGAGATAGCGTTTAAATGGCCAGATAATCATGGCGGGTGACACTATACGTTCATTGTGGTGGTTAAGTGATGTAATTGTCTGAAAAGCAGTGTGGAGGTGCTACGGTAACTGGACGCCTGAAGAATTTTGTGAAGTGAGTAGGTTCTTTATGTGACAGTTTTTTGTTCTCTTGTGAACTAAACTCTGTTCGGCTTTACTGATTGCGTTCCTATTTTAGTAACAAATGTACTAAATTAGGAGATTTTGGTATATCATAATAGGTACATTCACTACTGTTGAGGGCCTGATTTACCCACAGGCTTATTAGGCTCGAGCCTAGGGCACAAGGATCGAGGGGGCACTGAGCGTGCCCTTGCAAGCGCCACTTATTTACAGAATAAAATTTGATGATTTGAAAATACAAATGCCCTTAGTCACCAAAAAAAGTGATGTATTTTCGACGCGTTGAAATGCAGTCTTTTTGATTTCCAACTCTAGACGCTACGCAGTGTGTTGAAGATTCAGTGCGCGAAAAGATCCCGCCGCGATTATGTTACGTCCGTGTGCACGTCGACTAAACTCGTGTCTTGTTCGTGATTGATACATGTTGCTTTGCGTATACGTTAGTTTGGTTTATTTTGTTAAATAGAATGAGCGGTAATGACAGTACTTCGATTGTGAAAAGCCAAGCGCACCAGAAAATACAAAAAAAAAAACAAAACGAAAAGAAGAGAGGAGAGAAAAAAATTCAGAATTGAGCAATGGTCGCCTAGTGGTAACGGCCACGACTTACGAGTTGTAAGGTCGTAGCTTCGCACCCAGTCAGGCGGTTTACTTTGTGTAAATAATGTCATTACCACTTCTCTCAAAACGGTGAAGGCAAAAAACATCGTGAGGAAACCGACATGTCCTAGAATCAAAAAATTCGAAGACATGTGACATCTACTAACCCGCACTGGGCCCGCGTGGTGGGTTACGGCCCACTCCTTCTCACAGAGAGGAGGCCTAGCTGTGTCCCAGCAGTGGGAACGTTATAGGCTGATTCTGGGCAAAGAATTGCTATTGATTTCGGCTACAAAGACCTCTTGTTCATTTAGTTTAAACAATAGAAATAAACTTCAGTTCAAAACCAATCCAATACCTGATTTTTTTTTAAAGGAATTGGCAGTAAATAATCTTTGAAAACAACCTAAATTTATTTAGGTTATTTTCAATTTTTTTATTATTTATTCATTATAATACTCGACAAAAATAAAAAACTAGCTTATTCATAGTAATTAGATAATTGAAACGATCTTTCATGTTGTCATCATATCAGCCGAAAGACGTCCACTGCTGGACATAAGCCTCCCCCAAAAGGTGGGATTTGCCATAATCGCCACGCTTGGCAGGCGGGTTGGCGATCGCAGTATGGTGGTCAAATGCATAGAGAATGCTGCTGACCATTCTCTGGTAAGTCCCTTAGTCGCCTTCTACGACACCCACGGGAAGAAATGGGATGGTGCTATTCTTTTACGTCCGACACCACACTTTCATGTTGTGCTTTAGTGCATTATACTTAACTTATGCAAATACAGTATTTTGACTACACGTACGTCTGTAAAATTAAGCAAATCAGCGACATTGAGAGCAAAATTTCGTATACGGCCTCAAGAGGCTGGCACCGGAGCGTGGGGATTGGGAAAGGAAAAGAGAAGCTTTCGATGATGAAGATGATGATGCTATTAAAGATTGTCGTGGCCAGAGTTATGATAACGCCAGCAATATGTCTGGTCAATACAAGGGACTTCAGGAATTAAAGCTGTACGTCATCTGGAAAGTTTTATCCCATGTGCAGCTCATTCTCTACAACTCCTAGGGTCGGCAGCAGCAGAGAGCAGCTATGAGTCACTGCTTTTTTTTATTAGAGCAACAAATTTATAGTATTTTTTCTAGTTCAACTAGCAGATGGAAAGTATGCTATCGAAACTAATTAGACAGATGAAAAAATCAGCAATACTTACAAGAATGTTCTTGCAGCATTAGACTATATTTGTGCAGATGTAAATAAAAATAGAGAGGCCAAAATAGAGGAAGGAGGAATAATAGAAAAATTGAAAACCTTGGAAACGACAATTATTTTAGGGATTCTGTGCTGGTCAAGTTTCAAATCGTTAGTGCACAGCTTCAAGCAAGTTAGTTTGATTGATCAAAAATTGTTACTCTAGATGAGTATATTCACAACTTGATACGTTGCGGGACGAAAAAGAGTTTGAAAAATTGGAATCCGAAGCAATCGATAAGTGTGAACAGCACCCTAATTGCTTAGCACACTATCAACCACAATCTGAATCATTTTGAAGGTTATTGCTTATCCATGGCTTTATTTGTTCGAAAAATTTGTCGGTTCAGCAATGTAAATAACGCAATCTATGTTGTTGAAATGTTAAAATGAAAGCCATTCCTACTGTTAGTTAGTGTGCTACGCAATTACCTCTCTACCCAAGTACAGAAAAGATTTAAGAAGAAAAAAGAAACCAAAACGTAATTTTGATGAAATAAAAGCGGGACATACAGAATTTGAAGGAAGACGATCTGTTTCATCTACCGAAGTAAATAAAAAACTAGGTTTCAAGGATATTTACTTAAGCTAAATGACATTAATGTTATAAGAACCGAGGAAAGGGGATAAACTGACAACATGCATCTTGAAGAATGACCTTTTACCGCAGGAAAATAGGTACCATAAGCTCACGAGACAATTTGATTTAATGTGGGCGAAACCGTACCTCGGAAAGTTAGTAAAATTTAAAAATGTAGTAAGTATATTAGTGGGCTAGGCAGGCGCAAAATCAAAAAATCAAAATCAAAAGTAATTTATTCAAATTAGGCTGAGAATCAGCACTTTTCGAATGTCAAAATTACATAAGACAGTCCCCCAAAACGCCCGGTCTTCACCACTTCCTAGTGCTTTAGCTGGGAAGAAGAAGTGGCGCAATAAACTCCCCAGCAGCACAGCTGTCTGTTTAGTTAGATAGACTTGATTCTATACAATAGGTAGGCAAGGTAATCAACATTACGACAGACACAGAACTTAACTATATGTCAGCTAGCCATGCCAATATACCAATAAATAAAATGAAAACTTAACTCAAGCACAAAAAATAAAAAGTAAACAAAGCATACTACCAAAATAAAACCCTCCTGGTATAAATGGCGTGATAGCTTACATATGAAATGCTGGATTATGTTCACAAATGATAACCTAGAACCATAGACGTAAAATAAATAAACAGGTGGGTAATTATTAGCAACAATAACAAAATCATGGTCGGCAAGATGACCAGTCACCACAAGCAGCACCCGTTCACGAGCATAACGCAAAGATCAGCCATAACAACCCTCACCAGCGGCAAGCAGGACAGGCCCGAGCGGGGGGCGCACGTTCATAGTTAGCCTAGGGGCGTCAGAACTCTAAATCAGGCACTGCTACTGATTCTCTATAGCCACTTAGCTTTATTAAACGCCCCTTGAAATTTTATTTTCTTAATCTTTTAAGCTTACTATAGAATAAGTCTAATTCTGAAAATAAAATTTGAATTTTTGACAGTTTTTCCATACTAGAACTCTATAACGTAAATTGTACGTTACTCTTTTGTTTTAAGATTCTTCTCCGATTGTTCAAAATGCGTGGATTCCAGTGCTGGTTGCTCCTCGCCGTGTGCCTGTACCTAGCGGTGTCTACTGAGGGCAAACGGAAGGCTAAACGAGAGAACTATGAACTCAGTGCTCCGTCAGAAGAAGAGACCATCTACGATGAAGATTATAATGAAGAGGTAAGGATTTTGACATTCCATTTTCACTTTTCTTGTTCTTTTTTTTTGTTCGGACTTTTGACCCGTAGCCTGCAGTCCTGCACCCTGTAGTTGAGGTAGCATGTTGTAATTATTTTTCCTTTCGGGTCGTTTTCCTAAATATTTTCAAACTGGCTAGGTTTTGCGTAGTGACGAGTGACGTTTAACTTCTACGCTGCACGGTGAAGTTTCGAATCCCGCACGCAAATTTGCATTATATCATTGCCATGTGTCTAGAAATTTAGTCTTTACTTATTATTACGTGTAAGTCTGACAACCAGTCTTTCCAAGGGGTATCGTATTACCCAGTAACTGGGTTGTGGAGGTCAAATAGGCAGTCGCTCCATGTAAAATACTAGTATTCAGCTGCATCCGGTTAGACTGGAAGCCGACCCCAACATGTTGGGAAAAGGCTAGGCAGATGATGATGACTTATTTATTACGTGTCGGTATAATTATGTCCCATGTTTTCCAATTTTTGGTTTAAGGACATGTCACTTTTCTTCACCGTTTTGATAGCAGTGGTGATGAAATCATTTACACAAAGTAAATCGCCTGTCTGGGCCCGAACCCACGATCTGCTACTCGTAATTCGCGGTCGTTACCACTGGACCTCCACTGCTCTTATCTGGCATAAGTCTAGGTGCTCATAATAATATGAATCATTCATCGTTGTCATCATTCTACTGGTTTTTATTATAATTGACAGCACGGTTGGCGCAGCGGTTAAGCTATCGACTGCTGCGCTGCGTGTCGCGGGTTCGATTCCCGCACGGAACAAATATTGGTATGACCTACAAATAGTTGTTCCGGGTCTGCCTGTTTGTGTATGTGAGTTTAAAAGTTTGTAAACGCACTCACAATACAGGAGTAATTCCTAGTGTGGAGCAAGGTTTTTATATTTAAAAAAATTGCTTCTCTGCACCAATCTAAGCTTGCGATGTGGTCAAGGTTACTTCATCACTGCGGCAGGATTGTCTAATGAACCTATGTCAGTAGGTATAATATTAATGGTTTTGCTACATCCAGTAATGAAGACGACACGCATGGAATTTTATAAGAGCAGCATTGTCTCTAAATAGTAAACATGTAAGTGTTAGCCCTAGACGTTGGACATGCATCGCTAGTAATTACTTGTTTACTTTAGGTCATATTGATGACACTGGTATTTTATGCTGAGCTGAGGCCCTTTTGGCATTAATAACATTGTTGTGTTTTATTTATAGTTTTAAGGTTTTATAAGCTGTAAAGCTAATAAACGCATTTTTCTTTCTTTCTTTCTTTAACTCAAGCTATTGATTCCCACCTTGGTATGGTAGTATGGTACAAAGTGCGCCATTATTGTGTGTGCATGATCGAGGGACTAGTGACAAGCGTCCGGCATTTGGTAAGTGTATTGCAGTTCACTGTTAGGCAGCAGACTCCTTCATCATCATCATCTTTCAGCCGAAACACGTCCACTGCTGGACACAGGCCTCCCCCAAGCTCTACTACTTTGACTGGTTCTGTGCTTCCCGCAAACCAGCGGATTCCTGCGGCCTTTACAAGGCCATCAACCAGTCCACCTTGTGGGACCTGCCAACTCTACGTCTTCCGGTACGCGGTCTCCACTGCAGAACCATTCGGCCCGTTGCGTAGATATAATATACCTACCTACTTGGGTTTTTTCCTAAAACGAACGTCGTAATACCTACTAACGCAAACATCGCAGTCAGGGAAATTAATTGCTTATCAAATTGACCACCAACTTAAATTGTCCTTACATTCAATTCTTTGAGTTTAAGAAATGGCTATAACACAGCAAATTAACGGAGCATGTCTATTCGATACACAATTAAGGAAGTTGCAGCCATTCAGTTGCCTCTACCATTTTGAATATTAAAAAATCGAACCCATTTTAATTTCCAGCTTGAGCCATGCCAGTGCGGGGTGTTCCTGTCACAGCAGGTGGGCATCAAGGAGAACAACCGGCGCAGTAGGCCGCGCGGACCTCCGCAGGGGGAGCCCGTGGTCACCTACGACACCGACTCGGCCAGCCTGCCCTGCGGCACGGGGGGCTTCAAGAACTGCGTCAGCAGGTGTCTTGATGTGGTCAGTATTTTTTAATCAAGTGTTTTAAACAAATACCTAACACGGCCTCAGCTACAGGTTGGGTTTTATTAATTGATTTACAAATACCTTTGTTTATCCATCGTTTACTGCATCAAAATGTGGGACATATTATGTACCACATCCTTACCATAAATAAAATGCAGCAAGGTTTTGGAATTTCGGGCCAAACGACTGCACTGGTACTCCATCTGTTTTTGTGGCTTATAGAAGGTAAGTAGTAGTTCGACGATAGTTATTTGTTCCTAATAAGCAGTTTAGAAAAGGGTGAAAATCAACAATACACATATAACATAATATCACGCCTGTATTCTCCTAATAGTTAGGGTAGAGAAAACCTGCAAATGTCCTACAAAAAACATATTCGTTCGCCTAAGCAAATCGAGTTCAATGATACAGCTAAGCAATGTCAAAGCCACAATGTTCTATAAAGGATAATGTAAGCATTTCTAGACAATTTTAGAACAAACACCTACCTAATTGTTTATTTGTTAAACTTGCTAGTTAATTTCGCACAAGTGCACACGAATTCATGCGCGTAACCTCACGGCCCTTTATTGTAATTAGCTGCCATAATACAACAGAGGTCGCGCCGCGTTCTGCCGTAGTCGTAAGTAGGCATCTAATCATAACAATAGCATAGCAATCAAATGGTTACATGAAGGTTGCCCGTAAACACTTATACATATGTATAAACGATATCCAACATGTAACAGAATAAACGCAAGTCCTGTAGAAATAACGTAGAAATAGGTTATCATTTCTGCCACCAAACTAATATTGCTGTGTTCAAACTGGACCAGGCACCCTAATTGCGTAAAACACTAATAGATACTTAAGCAGAATCTGAATAATTTTCAAGGTTATTTCCAATTCATTGCTTCATATGTCCGAAAAAATTGTCTGATCAACTACGTAAATAACGTAATGAATCTTGTTAAACTGTTAAAATGAACAGAAAGCCATTCCTACTGTTACGTAATTACCCCGCTTCTGCATTTTCAACATGACGTCGTAGTTTCAAGACTGATTTTCTTCCAATCGCATGCAGGACACAGTAGCATTTTTTAAAGAGGGTTAATCACAGAAATCTTAATAATAGATGTATATGGGGTTAATGAATGAATATTATGTTTAGATCCTGAAATACCTGCCTCGAGCCGGCCCTGTCATCTGTGGGGCGGTGGAGCGTGACGTGCACAGGGAAAAGGCGTTCCTCTTCATAAAGAACTGCGGCGGTGAATGGACGCCCACCAGCTTCTCGGCAGGCAAGGAGTTCTGTTGCACCGACGGAGAGCACCATAAATGCTGATGCAATGACCACCAGGACGACAAAATTTGTCATTTAATGAGTTCGGCGTTTTGGAGTATTGATGGACGATGGTCAACTTCTGTGGTTTTGCAAGTAACTTTTTGGGAGCCAATGCGAATTTTCTAGTTTTTAATGGCGACTGAAGAAGGCACTCGTTTCAGTATCTAGTGGTAGTGTGAAGTCAGAAACGATTTGAATGGCGCCAAAATTATATTTGTCGATACTTGGTATTATATCACACCCTAAACTCGCGTAGTTTTCACCCCACATGGCCTATTGCGTCTGGTTCTCAGAATAGACGTCATGCACTCAACACTATGTACGCAAATTCGCAGTAAATATGCAGTGAATATTAGCAATTGTCGGGGCCGTGGTGATAATAACAATATGTCGGCAGAGTCAATCATGAAATCAATTTGTCAAAACGTGAACACGAGCATCATTTGTCGAGGACCAAAGTCGAACGCGTACTTTGTAATTTACGTTTTATATTATGTAAGCTTGTAGTTTAGTATTGTATGTACTTAGTTACATAAGTATAGTGTATAAACAAAAATCACTGCTATCATCGATCCATTTGCAAAGAGGTCTAATAGAACCATAGATATTGTTTTTTTTTGTCTCTGAATAGAACCCAACATTGGACATTGCAGGTGGATGATGAGAAACAGAAGAAAAAAAAACTATAATATTGTTGCCAACGTAAACCTACAATACTTTGTTAATTTAGCTAAGCATATCAATAAGGTATTTTATACCGAGAATATTATGTAAAACCTAGCAATAATCTAAACAACGCGATTCTAAGTTTGACATTATCATAATAGCGGTAAGGAAAGCGCGCTCATCACATTAGTTTACGTCCAATTAATGATTTTAATTATTTCCAATAAACTTTCTAAGTTAATTTCATAGTTACTAGTTAGTGCATCTATTTATAAACTGCTTTCATTCATTACCTTTACCAACGTATGTAATTACAATTCGCAGTTAATTAATTTCTACTTACTAAATTAATTCAATGAAATGGAATTTTAAGTGCATTGTTGACATAGGTAGATTGTACAATTTATATCTATAAATTATTTGTAATTTAAACCTTATAGTTTATTAATTGTTTTATAAGTATTTTTTTAATAAAGCCATAGCTGCCTATTTATTCTTGTTTATTTTATTTCATTTCTTGAAACGTGTTATTTGAACTTGATGTAGGTAATTAATTCAGATAGCCACGTTTTATTTTAACGTAAGGATTGTATTTACGCACTTCTGGCACGTGTTAGCATAGTATTATCTATTTTTGCGCACACACGCGGTTCCGCGCGTCTTGCCGGCGTGGTCCTGCGCCCGCGCCGGTGGGCGCGCCGAGGAGTGCCTTATCCGCTGACCCGGTTCTGGATTATGGTGTCAATGAAGTTCCCTTATCAAGGACTAGTACAGTCACATCAAGTGAAGTACGTTCTGTAGCTAGACGTACGGTGCGGGCGCGGGCGGGGGCGCGCGGCGCGGTGTGTGCGGGGGGCGCGGCGCCTGACCCGGATCGCGTAGGGTGAACAACCCCGACACGTGCCACTTTCTAAAAGAAACGCGTGTCGCCCGCGCATCCTTGCGTGGACAGCTGGGACACTGGCTGCTTCTCTATTACATGACTAAAACGTTTTGGCACCTAACGACCGACTAAAAATAGCACACGCGTCTCAATCGTAGGTAAATTATTCCTTATTCAAACAACCTGTCTCGAGTCTCGGCCGAAATAAGATGTTACGATGAATGACTCCAGCTCTACTTTACTGGATACTTCATCGCGGTTAGACAAACCTCTGTGTCTCAGTTTTCTTTACGCTCATTTATGCTTATTAACAAAAATGACGTAATGCGACGTCATGTAAGTACTTTAACCACCGAAGTACCTACTACTACATTGTGGAGTAGGTAGGGAACTTACTACATTTCCATTCGTTTTTATTGAATTCTCATCTCCTATCATAAACTCGTGTTTAAACCGCGACTGCCCTGAGGTAAATCATGTTCATTTTATACACAATTATGTTTTCGTTTGTCCAGTCACTGAAATTCTCATTATTATTCTGAATGGAATACAAACGCACCTTAAAGGATACTCTGACCCAACAGTTCTGCCAAAACTGAATGATGCAAAATGCCAAATTGAAAAATCACCAAAAAACAGTCATACAATTTTGGGACAAACCTATTTTTTTTAAAGTCTTATTAACTAACTACTTACATAATTAAAATTATCTAGCTAAACAATAATTTGACTCATGTAGGTACATAATTTATTTAATTTAAAAAACACATCGACGTGTAATAATTTAATTTTATACAAAATTCTGTTAAAAATTTGAAATTCGAAATGCGAATTCAATCCTCCATAGATAAAATAGATAAACTTAAGGTCATGCGTACACATGACTCCCGGATCCTGATTCACGCGTGCGTATTACTGATAAGGACTCACATCTCATTGCTCAGTACCTATAGTGACGAGATCTACTCTTACTTGATGAATGCTGTGCAATCCGTGCATATTATTACATAGGGCTGCAATGAAGCACGAATTAAGGACAATGTCAGAGTGTAATTAAAATGTAATTATGGATTGCGGATTATCTACGACTACGAGCAACATTGTCTAATGTGAATGCCAGTAAGAAGACTAGGCAGGTACATTCAAACTTAGTAGCTAGTTATGAAAGGGCTTCGTGTAACTGTCAAGGGAAGGCGTGAAGCTCTTTAGATAAAGTCACGCCAACGTACAAGGTTTGAACTCTACTTCACGAATCGTAAAAGATGTCAGAATGCTGCAATTACAAAGTACAGCTATGCAGTGATCGTTCGCTAGTCTGCTACTCTCGTCGCGTGATCGCATCCATTTCGATTAGCAACCCTAGCGAGGTGTAAGTTGGAGCGCGAGCGTTCCCCGAATCGTCGTGTGACCCCGGCTGCGCGGGCGCAGCGGCACGTAGCATCGCGTTATTGTAATGCGTTGCGCAACATCCCCTTCCCCCTTGCCCCCCTCCTGCGTCCAATGCCCAGCACTGCCCTCCGTCGCTCGGGGTATTAATTCCAATGAACTCTAACTGTGACTTATTGGTTGAAATTGTAAGTACAGGCTTTTAAAGGTATGTGCACTACTAAGCTTTATTGCATTCGCTTGGAAACTACCTATATCGGAGGAATGTGGCAAATCTTTTATGTATTATTGACTGGTCGTGTATGTTTCTGGGAATATGACTCCAGTGTGTAGGTACTAATAGCATTTGTGAGTGGCGAGTCTGTACAGCCCTTAATGCCGATAAATGTTTTCAATAAAAAATATTCACTATGTACTAAATTACATCATGTAAATACAAATGACATAAGTAATCTATACTTATGATAATAATAATATTATAAAGCTGAAGAGTTTGTTTGTTTGCTTGAACGCGCTAATCTCAGGAAGTACTGGTCCGATTTGGAAAATTCTTTCAGTGTTAGATAGTCCATTTACCGAGGAAGGGTATAGGCTAAATGTCATAACGGTAAGACCAAGAGGAGCGGAGCACCAATGAAGAATGTGGGGGTTTTTTTCCTTTTTGGAGCTTCCGCTGCGTGCGCTGCGTAAACGGTTAAAGTTTCGCAAAAATCATGTATGACAGAATTGTGCCCCTTTAAAAGTTCTAAAAAAAAGTCTGCTACAGCATATGTCTATCTTTTAAGGTTGGCTCATTATAACCGTTTTTATGCTAACCAAATTTGTTCTAAAATAATGCATTATTTGCGAAGAGGTTGAACGCGCTAATCTCAGGAACTACTGGTTCGAATTGGAATATTCTATTAGCGTTGGATAGCCTATTTATCGAGGAAGGCTATGGGCCATATTATAACATCACGCTAAGACCCTTAGGAGCCGAGCAAAGACAAAAAAGTCACGAATACGAAGTACTCGCACGGACTCTAGTTACTTTATAAACTTGCAGCAATTATTATGCAAAAACATATATTTCGCCAAGTAAGTAATAAAAAACAATATCTGATAATCATTAATATAAGGACCTCTGCAGAAGGTGCTTCGTGGTGCTACGTGAGTAGTTATGAGCTTCATGAAAATACGGACTCATTTTCATATTCCTTTCTCTGTTTGTAACACAATAGTTCGACCGAAGAAATATTTACCATCACAAAAGTTCGTAATTATTGATTCAAAATGTAGGTACTACATAGGTATGACGTTTTAAGGTAAAGCAGATAGTTCTCATGCCGATAGGTAGAAGGTACCTAGGTACGCGCTAAGTACTTAGTCGTCGTAGATAAAAGGTACGCCCCCAATCACATGAGTCGTTATCGTCGCCACCCACAGACTGGATGGTCGTGTGAAAATATGAATCTGCCTACCCTACCCTTGCACAAATTACAGATGTTACCTGTGTTTTAACTGTACGAACCTATTTTAGTTTTACTGTAGGCTTGACTATTAACTAAATAGAATGACCTAGTTTTTAATAAATGAATCCGACTTTAAAAGTCAGCCATAATTTATGTTCCGTGGAAACTGATGCTGCTGGTTTACGAAAAGAAAATCAATAAGGCGAGTATAACCACCGGCTAACACTATGTATGCATCCATACAATGCCACACTTAGTATCAATCTATCATGTAGAAACATACGACGTTTAAGTTTTTAGCTGTGTGCGAGTGTTTACGACGCCTTCCTACAGTGTGGTACCTGCGCAATAATGACGTTCACAGTTCAACGGAAAACTATAAAATGCATACATGGACGTTTTCCAGCGAGGCGCGGGTGAAGAGCGGGGTGCGGGGCCGCGGGGCACCCGCCCCGTCGACACACTTTCTGAAGGGCTCTAAAACTCCGGCTTTTGTGGCCACCTTTATGACCATCTATTCGTAGACCTTTTGATTTATTTAGCTGTTAGGCCTAGAGTTTGAATACAAAATAGAGAGCTTTTAAAAAGCTAAATTATAAATCTCCATACTTGCTATCAAAAAGTATCAAACGTGCTTCATGATGTTGTTAGATGGGTATCCTTTTTGCGGTCAGCTCGAGCTCGGCGAGGTTGACCATAATAGATATAAACTGCACAATGTCGCTAACACATTGTCATAAAACTGTGCACATTGCCAAACCAGGGATTTTCCGTTTGGCCGCAGTCCATCCTTATCATCGCTTGCGGTACTGTGAGCACGGACATGCCGCCGAGGATACATAAGATACATTACACGCGGGTATATTGACACACGTTATAAGCTTTATAGGAAACCGACCCTGCAGTCTGTACAGTTACCAACCACACCCACCACAAGGATAATCTACGCTCGTTTGGCAGAGGATGTTAAACACATTGCCCATTTAGATTTATCGACAAGCAAAATTGACTTTTTCTAAACTATCTTAAGTATGATGACGATGAAAACGTTGGGAAACGCCAAACATTCGTGCTGTTTATTTTCTTTTCAGATACAGCGTGTGCTTGGCACTAAAAGCCCTGTAAGCGGTCGCAACTAGGTCGCTTACATGCCTAGGCTAGGAATCAACAGAATGGTACCTAGTTAATGCTTCATTAATACAGGCAGGTTCACATGAATAGTGGTACAGGGACTATCTATAGTCCCTAGTATAGCTAACTGTTCGGGTCTAAGCTTAGAGCTGATGTATTGTTGTGTCCAAGCTGGCCGTTGGTGAAGGAAAAATGACCTCAAGATATCGGAGTAGAATACGTACTTCTGTCCAAGTCTTTCGTATCGTGAATCCCAGTTACAAAGATTATCAGTGTTCGTAGCGATACCCCAATTCCTAATCTTTGTCTAAAAGCAAAAACGTTATCTTCCTATACCTACTAGGTAGTTGGGAGTGCCGACTTGTCGTCTGAGCATGTGATGCATTTTTGACACAGCTGAAGTATCCTGTGGTCAAGTTCCGTGTGGTGCCGGACGTAAAAGAATATCACCATCCCATTTCTTCCCGTGGGTGTCGTAGAAGGCGACTAAGGGACTTACTAGAGAATGGGCAGCAGCGTTCTCTATGCATTTGACCACCATACTGCGATCGACAACCCGCCTGCCAAGCGTGGCGATTATGGCAAATCACCCTCTTTTGGGAGATGCTTATGTCCAGCAGTGGACGTCTTTCGGCTGATATGATGAAGTGTCCTGCGAATTCTTGGTGAATAATTTCTCGGCTAGTTCTATCTTTCCATACTTTTGCATGCTTTCGGAAGTCGGAAAATTACATGGTGGCCGTATCCAGATTCCTGACTTCATGGTTGGTCAAGGCGTTTAGGAACATTCGTTTCATTCAGGGAGAGCTATAAGTAAGTATAGCGAACTGTTTTGTAGTTTTTGGGTTGAAACCACTGACGGTTCTAACAGAAACTGTATCAAAGAACTGAAATCGAGTGAAACGGGGAATTGGGTATCTTACGTAGATACCCTATTACCTTCCACTCTAAAGTATCACTTCTCAGTTTGCTTGTGTTGGACCGACCGACCTGAGGTAGTCTCGGTGTACGGGATGGGGCGGGCGAAGGATCGAGTGTATCTAGTCGTGCGATTTGGGATTGGTCTCTGTCGAATAGTGAATTTATGATGAGCTGAAATAATCATTAAACTTCAATTGCTTAAGCCTAGCGGCCTAGTCTAGCGGCCTAGACTAGCCTTGCTTAGCTTTTCGTATTAACTCTTTAGGAGTAAATAAGAAAAGCCTGGCAGAAGTCATCTTGCTATGGCAGTAAGTATCAGTAATTCATACGTATAAATGTGAGTTATCGTTGTAAGTTGCGCATTTTAACATAAAATTAAATGCAGTTACGTTTAAACACCGCTTCTTTGACGAACTACCGTAAACCGTAGCGATAGTTACATACTGCCAATCACAATGCGTTGAACATAAAGGAGGGAGAGGAAATAGGATAACGGTGTGCGCGGGCGCAGTGCGTCGGCATAGTCAGCGCGCAAGAACTTCTCGATATCGCGAACCGTTCCCCTGTCTGCGACCAACAATGTATCATTAAAATCTCACCGCTAGCGGAGGCCTGCCCACCCCTGCGCGCGCACGCCGGGCCTAGCGCGCGCGGCGCTGCGCCGGCGCCGCCGCCGTGCCTGCGCGCGCTGGCTGCCCATAATGGCACTCGATGTCGCCCCGCCTGATGACGCTCCACCGTTCACAACTTTTTGCTATTGCAAATGGAAACTACGGAGACAGTGGGGTGAATCGAGGCCGATACACCGACGTTACACTACGATCTCAGAAATGATGGCGATTGTCAGGCGCGATTAGAGAAAACATCAACTTGATGAACTACCAAATGTACGGTAATAACTGCTTAGGCCCCGAAAGGTCATGGAGGCGCGCAGCGTTAGCTTTACGTAACATCGCTTCATAAATACTAACAGTTAATATCTAATCTCTCTTTTAATTATTACATCCATAAAATTTTAAGCTTTAACACCAACGTAACAAATAAGTGTTTTGAAGAGGATTCACCAAGCGTCAGTGTTCCTAACTGTTGAAGCAGTTGAAAGTAAATATTGCGTTACAAAAGCTTAGATAACTATATTTATTGCTGCATTGCCGTTTCTGTATTGTCAGCCAGTTTTAAAACAGCGCTATCTCTCAAACTTTTTCCTGTTAGTAGAATTTTAGGTAAAGTACTGTTACAAGGAAAAACATACCGTGCGCGGCACGTGTAGAACTTCCGGTTAGTCTCCTGAATATTTCAATTGGCCCGTATCAATGAAAGTAGCTCAAAAATATACAAAACCAATCAACATAGCACTGTAGTATTGATTAATGCCGCTATACGTGCTACTCGGTGTAGCTGTATCTAGAGCAAAAAAAAACTAGATAATAGTTTAGGTAGATCTAACAGGTACATTATTGGAAAGTCTACCCAACAACCTGTCTTTGGAGACTCAATTTAAAAAAGTAATGAAGAAGCTTCAAATAATAGCAGATGATTATGAAACTAATGAAGTTTGTATAAAGTTAATAACACATTTAAATTGGGGTTTGAATCTGAATAGTTTGCGATGCGATCATTCGATTCGGTTTCTCCTTGTTATCACATTCTCCTTGGCATCCAGTCAGACATGCGGTAAGCTCATCAGCTCGTCCGAGAACGAGTCATATCAAGAATCAGTTGCACGTTTGCAAGTGGTCTATCACAGCGTGTCAGGTCTTGCATCGAAAGAGCAAGAAAGAAGAAAAACCTCAGAAGAAAAATCAACGTGATAAAAATTAAGAGTAAGTCTTTTCGTAAAATAAAGGTTTATTCAGTTACTACTTACCCACAGTTTGTCATGGGTAGATAGAAAAGTAAGTACTAGAGGTAGGTTAAGAGAAAAAGGCACTCTTTACAAAACCCGAACCTGGACATCAGAAGAATCTACCAACAGAGAATGGGCCAGCAAGGCAGCTGGACGCAAGGTCTGAAGCAGTGCTTGATGTCATGTGAGTTGAAGGTCGATGTAAAGGTGATGATTGCATTACACTTACACAGCCTAGTGCAGTGTGCACA
This sequence comes from Polymixis lichenea, assembly GCA_949091785.1. Classification (NCBI taxonomy): domain Eukaryota; kingdom Metazoa; phylum Arthropoda; class Insecta; order Lepidoptera; family Noctuidae; genus Polymixis; species Polymixis lichenea. Next base: position 11,741,731 of record OX420933.1, on the reverse strand, counting down.
GGATGTTGCGGATTACAGTAATGGGTATATTTTTCCACAGGATTAGCTGACGATCAACATGATTGACATCGGGTTCAATTTTATCCTGTAGTGTGTAGCTTTATATGGCAAGGCAAAGGCCTCTCTTAGGTAATTCTACTTACCTATTTGGGGCTTTTAATTAATGCTAGTCCTATGTACAACTTTAATTTATGCCACTGGCTCATTTAGACATTTCGTGTCGTTTTTGGTTGTTTGGGAGATGGTGATTTCAGCATAAAGCGTTTCTGTCATGCGGAAGCTAGATATATGATTAATATGAGACAACAGAGCATTATGTTACAGAGGTTGCCTCTATAAAGGTAAGTAACAAAATGGTTTTTTTTAGTTTGCTTGCCTGCAGTCGATGTTCAAGCCTTTCGAAAAAGTAAAGGGTTCAAGTTCTAATAGAACAGAATGAATCGTGGCGGTCACAAAGTAATCGGTCATATTATTTATAGAACACGGAGCCAAAGCTCACAGTATTTAATAAGTTAAATATCGCCTTTCTAATGTTTAGTACGAAGGTACACTTGTGCAGGCATTGTCAACAAACCATTAAAAGGTAGGAGAAAGGAGTCTGAGCAGGCTGCAGACGAATTAAATGAAACCAGTAGGCAGTTATCGCACTAACTACTACGTCACACATAAATTATGTCGTTATCAAATGACAAGACATAAAGGTTGGCCTTGAACTAGAGTGCTAGGCAGCTAACCGTCTAAGACTAGAGTATCTAATACGTAGTTATAAAGTGTATATTGACAGGTTTTGGTGCGGTGACCGGCGTGGACACAGCCACGGAAACACGGAATGCACCGTCGCTTGCGCAACCGAGCCTGCCCACAAACGTGTTGTTGGTCGGGGAAGACATAAAAAGAAATATTTTATTAGTGAGCCACACCGGTACCACTAAAACTCTTGGGACTTACATTAGAACAGCGTGGGCGCAAATGAAATCCATCATTTAAATGCCGCCGCATCGTAAAGCGCAAAACGGGACGTACACAAGTTTATTAATCGATTCTTTAACATTGTGTTATCAATTAACTTCATACGGTACCTTTGTATTTTGTAAGGGGTATTCTGTGAATAATAATCTCATTCTTTCAAGATATTATATTTTCCCAGCTGCGTAACGGAACTCCTGTAAGTATAGAAAATATTATGCTGTTGTGTTTGAACAGGATGAAATATGGAAAACGTTCTATGGTTTACTGCGTTCTCTGAAGGATCCATGGTTAACGAAACAATATACGTACGCTGTGTCTGCTGGTAGATTTCACGCTGAATGTTTATAAGGTAGAGAATCAGAAATAAGCAGCACCTAAGTACTGGCGTGCGTCTACAAATTCATCGCCATTTTCCACAAACGGCACAAATCAAATCAGAACTATGACGGAGGCGTGTAATCCCTGCACGTCGTAGTCAGGGCCACGCCACGGCCTGTTGCCGCTATGCACTCCTGCGCAGCACGCGCGTCCCGTGTCGACGCACTGCGTAGGCTAGATTAGGTACTATTTAAACCCAAAAAATCGTTTCGTTTTAATATTTCAGGGGACAACAATAAAGGGAGTGTTATGTAAATACGTAATAATCCACGGCTATTCTCCACAATCGTCATATAATCACATAAACGGAGGCGTGCCCGTCGTCAGGGCCACGGCCCGCTGCCGCGCTCCTGCGCACCAGCATCGCGTGTCACACCGTGTTTAGAACCTTCGAGGCTTCGAGGTGTACCGACAACTTCTGCATTAAATTATAGATGAATATGGTAGAGCTTTAAATATGAATCTAATCATTTAATCGGGCTTACAAGAATATTGTTTACATATATAATAAAATAAATAAACGATAAAGTTTGCTTCATCGAATAAGCCACAGTCATACGACTTTATTTGTCGTTGTGCACTCGCCCTGCTACAATGAAGCATCTACGGAAGGCACAGTTTCTTCAAAGTCAAATGATTTAGGGCAAATAGCCACATAGGCAGTACTTTAGTACGTGAAAATTACAAAAAAAAAATATTGATTCTAGTTGCCGCTTCCAGAAAATTCCACCACAATATTTTGTATACCTACATTAATTACATTATTATAGGTGAAGACGATGCACCTAGAATAAAAAAATACTTTAGGTACCACAATAGGTAAAAAGAAGCAATGAGAGGTGTATTCATTATGTGATAGGTGACATCGTGCTCACTCTTTTCAATTCAGCCCTCTCCAGACTCTAATTTGCACACATGCATGCATATATTTCTTCTACATTGTCATAAACACTCGGAATCAGCGTAGGGTATCCTTCAACTCATCAGCAACACAGTCGTCACGCCTGTCAATCCGGAGGGTTACGAAGGGGTTCTGTCATTCTCTCATTCTTCACCGATGGTGGTGTACTTATATCCCATCAACCATATCTTAGGGGGTGATGTGGCCTGCGGTCGAACAGTTTTAATATATCTCGTACGTCGAGTTAAGTTAGGGGAGGTCCAAATACATAAATATTTACTCGTTAAATACTCGAACCGTTGATAACCTCAACATGAACTTCGGTTAAATTTGATAAATGGCAAGGATAACGTCCGTCAATAAAATAAAAAATGTTTTTGTTTAATTAGCACTTCTCAAATGTTTAAAACGTTATTCTTTGCTATATTATACGTTATTGTCACAATACCCGTTCTCCCCAAGGTCGTGAATGAGCGCCTTCATCGAGGATACAGATTCCTAGCGCGGGTAGGTGCTGCAGTGATTATCGTGAGACATCAATCATTGCTAGTCGACCGACTTGTAGGTACATTATTCTATGTAGGTACTTAAATGTATAGCAAAACAATCTATCTATAAGTAAATTGAAAATCAAGTAAATACTCTTTCGTGTTCTCAGGATTGGAGCAACCACTTATGAATAGTAAACACCTGCTTAAGGTGAACCTAGTCCACATTTTTCCCATACAAACTTCGGGAGTGTATTACTCCACTGTTGGACAATGTACATTAAAAATTAAACATGGTATAGTTTTGTCTCATTATTAATATTGTCTGTACGGAAACACAATACTAAAATAAAAAGTCATTCAAAAGTTATGAGCCAACAAAGATTCGTTTTTCTTGCTAATTTAACCTAACTTTGGGCGTGTTTTAGTAATAAAAGAAGTGGAAAATCTGAAAAACCAAGTCGGTACCGACAAAGCTCAAATATCGAAACGTTCAATAAACTTTATTGGTTATTGATTTATGCAGTGGTTTTTTCATAAAACCCGATCTTCCGAAGGAATGTTCTTAATTTTTTACGCGCCTGTTGTACTATAAATGATCCTGTATCTCACACAATAATGTTGTGCGTGTAGACTAGCGTTTAACTGCTCATCCCTGATACTACCTCTGTCGGACACGATGCCTGGTGAGACTGCGTGCTTTTTAGCCAGGCCCATCAGTGAGTTCGAGCCCGCGACTAGGTTCCCCTTAAATCCTGAAATTGTTTTTTTTCGCGGAAAGTAGTTGTGGAAAGATGAGTAGAATACGCTTAGAAGTTTTCACAAACTATTTATAACGGAAAATAAACCAAATTTTACAAAGAATTCTAAAAGATTCAAATGACTCGAGCACTCGAGCCTCATGAATGAAGTTTAGGAATATGAATAAAATTAATTATAGTGTCGTAGGCGTAAGATAGACACGCACAAAAGAATAAAGATTGTGTGAATCCACCTCCATTTTGAGGTAGAATTCGGTAAGTTTGCCAACATATTAGCGGAGTCGTCCAAATTTCGTAGATGACTCTATATTTAGTAGGTACACGAATTGTGAAGGCTTGTGTAAAAAAAAGAAACAGAAGTAGGTACCCCATGTAGGGAACACGAAATTCTATGAAATCTTGAAACCGCCAAATATACCTACTTTATTTTTAGCTACATGGGGCAAATTGCACTTTTGTCATAAGATGTCTGAATCTCTGAACACATCAAGAAAAACGACGACGGTGGGGAAAACCCAGCTAAACACGCCAAAATATCATGTAGATAGTCATTACAATCACACATGCCTTTTTGTAGAACCTATACACAGATACCGAGATTCGTAGTAGGTACGTGTGTATTTTCATAGCTGTCCGTAGCTGGTTAAAAACACCAAGTCCTTTTTCTAGCTGTGTAGATTTGTCACAGTAATATTCGCATGTTGGAACACAGTACCGATTGTGTCGACACTGTGGGTAGTTGGAAAACAGCAGAGTTCGCAGGATACGTGAAGGCCGATGCCGCCCACGTCGCTTCTCCGATGACTAGGCGATCGCTACCTGTGTTCACTACTACTTAGCCATCTTTATTATACTAATTAAGACTTCATCAACGCAAGGTTCGCTTATTATTTCCCGAACGTAATTGTCCCTTTGCAAATGCAAAGTCATAGCGCAGTTCCGGTGTTCGTAGGGGAAGAATTATTACGGAGTGGTTGCTGATTTTAATTGTTTTGTACCTACTATACAGCATTGGTGATTTGCTATTTTCTTCGTAATAATATCAGTTTATATTTTTGGGTAAGTTCATTGCTTAGTTATGTGTTCGTTTACCTATAAGTTAGTTATACAATTCCATTTCATACAGATATGGATAAGATATCATATGGACTCAATCACTTCACAGAATCCTACGCGTAGTTTTAAATTCTACATTAAAACAGGAAAAAACCGATCTAAATCCTTAGAACAAGTCTTATATTCAAACAACATAGTTTTTATCTCGTAATTTGAAGGTCATTTCACATATTAAGGAGATAAAGACAGATTTATTTATGTAATAGGCAATCATGTAGGTAGGTATATAACAGTCGTGATAAGTTACTTTTCGTACAACCAGCCAAGTTTTTGATAACTGTATTTTTTATTACTTACCTAATGGCAAAAGTAATGATGGTCGATGGACGCAGTTTTCGGTATTTTGTTGTGTAGGCATAAGACAATTAATTATTAGAAAATTTAACATAAACTAAAGAAAACGATTAACAGATTATGTACTTCCATAATATCCCTCGAGCTGACCATCGCGATAATAGCTATGATGATTGTTTAACGCAGAAAAAACGAACCATAACCTCATTTTTTCCTAAAAATCTATAGATAGTTGTAAATTGTTGGAAGGCTGGCAGCTATTGCGAGAATATTGTATTGATGACCAGAGGAAAACAGGTTCATAATCAAATCTTGCTTAATATATATTTTTAGTGTGAAAGTTTAATTCTGTTAAAGACATCTTATCTTACAAATAATTAATTAGACAAACAGTGTCTGAATGAAAATATAAAACGTTTGACATATTGTCACAATATGGAATTATTAGAAACGATACGCATATTTATCGATGTATGTATTAATAGTGTTTGGTGGTACTGGTGGTCGACCACCCGCTTATTAATACATTGTGTCTGTTCTCAGAGCACCTAATTGTCGCGCATTAACAAGATCGTGTCCTCAATAGCCGCGAGCAGCGCGCCACCCCTAAGGATGCCCATTTCCTTGTAGCTGATTACGGCTCACGGACTAAAAAAGTACAATCATAGTGCTCTCCGGCGCGGAACGCACTGTCCTCATTTGAATACAAACGCAATGCGCGTGCGCACACACCCTTAACTGTACACAGACCCAACCCGACGTACCAATTACAACTCTAAAGTCAACGACCATCAGTTCCAAATCGCTCGGCGGCCACACCATCGTGCCCTCTTTTCAAAGTCGAAAGAAGAGGGACTCTCGCACGCCAGAACGAGAGGGCGCTATGCTCGAAGAGGACGGAGTACGTTAAGGGCATTCACCCCGTACCCCGTGGGTTGCGACTAGCGGCTCTACAAATGATGTACAAGCACATAGATGCCTTTCTCTATTTAGGTGCGCACGAGTTTCGAAATAGTGGCCGTGGAACTTTTTGTTGGGAGGTGGATCCTGTTTGGGTTGCGTCAGCGCATGGCGATAAGTTCGGCTATTGCTGCGGCTAGAATGTCCACGGCACAGGTGTGCGCCCGCGCCGCGCCGCCGTCACCCACCCATTGCTGGCACAACCTTTCAAAATGACCATCTCCGCGACGTTACACACTTATCACTGTTCTTTACGTATTGTGGAGGGGCTTGACCGCTAACCTAGCTCTCAATGCAAGGCTACCTACTCATTTTTAATTAATTAACAAAAAAAAAAATTATATCTTTCATCAGGTTTTATTGAATCATTCTCCTTCGCCGATTGAGGAGTCGAACGATCCTACGGTGCCTGAAATTATAAAAGTAACTTAAAACTTCGGGATTATTTTCCATTCGTTAGGTTGTAGAAATATTATACGAAGCCAATTGACGAATAGATTAAAGCTTTAGTGATCAAGCTGCATCTTATAATATACTGGATTTCAAAAGATATCACCATTAATGTTATTGCAATATTGATTGGCTCCATAACGCCAATGGTAGAACATTGAGGTTAATGAAGACTCCGAATGCTGGGTGAGGCCCTTACGAACGGGATCACGTCGATGAGAACAAGCCACTGGAATATGTTATCATGTTAATATACGTCGTTGTTTATAGGCTCATAACATTTGCCTACTTTCTATAATTTTGACAAATCGTAGGCAAGACCCGTAGAAGATTCTCTCCGACGCCTTGAAACGAAAATAGAATGTATGTACATATAATTTAAAAACTGTAATTATATAGTTGTAATACAATATAAAAATGGCATTATAACTGAGTAAATAAATAATATAAATATATATGCATAAATAAAATTGATGAATTCGTTCTTCGAAAAGAAGCCGAAAAGAAAGTGGACCTGGCAGAGCTCCGATAACGTGACAAGGAACGAGATCGACTTCATCATGACGGATAACACAAGAAGCACATATTTAGAGATGTCTCCATGATCAGCAGGTTCAATACCGGAAGCGACAGGCTTGTTCGAGGCACTCTTAATAAAAAAATTCGAGCTGAGAGAATCCGTATGATGAGGCTTACCCACCGACCTACGCAGCTCCAAACTGCTCTACGATCCAAAAGTTCTAACTGGAACTTCAAAATCGATTCGCCCTGCTGTAAACCACAGACATTGTTGACAAGAAAGCCGACGAGGTGGTCAAAGCACTAAGTGACGTGTCTCGAAGACTTTTCCCGTCGCAATGAAAAAGTAAGGTGTCCGAACTTTCCTCGGAGACTCTCGGACTTATGCGGGAAAGACGAGAACTGCCATCCACGCAGCCGTCTTCTTCAGAGAAGAGGGCCTTACACCTAAAAATACGAAAGCTGACGCGATGCGACCTTCGGTGCTCCAACACCCACGACATTAAGGTCGCGATTGAGCAAAACCGAGGGTCGAAAGTGTTCGCTCAGCAATTAGGGAGGTCCCATCTGACGAAACTAAGAACTGCGGATGGCAGAATCGTGACTTTAAAGTTCGAGATACTCGAGGAAGTCGAGGATTTTTACGGGCACTTTTACTAAACGCGGACAACAAACCAGCGGAACATAGTGCTGATGACCACCGAGCCGAATTAACGCGCTACTACACGGAGGACATCCCAGATATCGACCAGTGCGAGATTAGGGCGGCTCTTGAGCAGCTTAAGAACAACAAGGTACCGACCGAGTGATGACGGAATAACGACAGAGCTCCTTAAACCGGGCTGGGCTCCAGTCCTAAGTGAGCTAGCGAGTCTCTTCAACTCCGTCATCCAAGAGGGTACAACGCCCGAGGCGTGGAGCAGAGGTGCGGTGGTTCTGTTCTTCAAAAAAGGTGACAAAACCTTGCTGAAGAACTATAGACCCATCTCACTTCTGAGCCACGTCGACAAGCTTTTCTCGAGGGTCGTCACGAATCGTCTCACCAGAAAACTTGACGAGTTCCAGCCGCCAGAACAAGCCGGTTTTCGAAAAGTCTTCAGTGACGTTTACCACATCCACACTGTTCGGCAAATTGTACAAAAGACTGAAGAGTACAACCAACCGCTGTGTAAGGCATTTGTGGACTACGAGAAAGCCTTCGACTCCCTCGAAATCTGGAAAGTGCTAGCCTTTCTGCAACGATGTCGAATTGACTGACGCTATATCGAGATCGAGATGTTTGTATGACACTGCTACCATGACTGTCCAGATCCAGGATAAAGAAACAAGCCCCATTCAACTGCTCAGAGGGGTGCGACAGGGGATGTTATATCCCCGAAACTGTTCACCAACGCGTTGGATGACATCTTTAAGATGTTGGACTGGATTGGACAAGGTATCAATATTAACGGCGAATACATCTCACACCTTCGGATTGCCGATGACGTCGTCATAATGGTAGAGACACTGGAACAATTAGACTAGATGCTGAATGAATGAATTTGGACAAGGCGAAAGTCATATGCAATTCTCACGTCATGCTGAGTCCAATCCACATCGAAGGGTCGCTTCTCGAAGTTGTGAAGGAGTATATCTACCTAGGGCAAGTCATCCAGCTCGGTAGACACAACTTTGAAAAAGAAGCCGACAGGAGGAACCGGTTGGGTTGGGCAGCGTTTGGGAAACTACGTCAAGTCTTTTCGTCGCCTATTCCGCAATGCTTGAAGACCAAAGTCTTGCGCGTCTGCCCGTGATGACATACAGTGCCGAAACGTGGACACTGACAGTTGGGCTGGTGCACAAATTTAAGGTCGCTCAGCGCGCTATGAAGCGGGCTATGCTCGGAGTTTCTTTGAAGGATAAAATCAGGAATGAAATTATCCGGAAAAGAACTGGAGTTACCGACATAGCTTGTAGAGTGAGCAAGCTGAAGTGGCAGTGGGCTGGCCTTGTTTGTCGAAGGATCGATGTATGGTGGAGCAGACTAGTCCTAGAGTGGAGACCGCGTATCGACAAACGTAGTGTTGGACGCCCCCCAGCTAGATGGACCGACGACCTTAATAAGGTGGCTGGGACAGACTGGATGCGGAAGGCGGAGGATAGAGTGTTGTGGCGCAGCCTGGGAGAGGCCTATGTCCAGCAGTGGACTGCGATGGACTGAGTTGAATGAAATAAATAATAATCATTAGGTAAATTGTAAAAAAAGGTCATTAGAAAAGCGAAAAAAAGAACCAAACCATTTGTATTTCATATACAGGATAAGTTTTTATCCAGTGCGCAAACTGTAACCATGAATTCAGCATGTCATTCTAGACCCTCTAGCGCAAAAAAATTACGTAGGTTTTACAAAAAAAATTATCAGCTGTTTCACAGGAAAGTGCAATACCTACGCGGTCAAAATATGGATTTCTTTTTGTATAACCGACGAAAAGTTTCTGCGCTGGGGGTCTAGAATGATATGCTGAATTCATGGTTACAGTTTGCACACTGGACAAAAACATATCCTGTATTCGTATCTTAAACAATAAATAAACTAAATGTTAACAATTATTGCCCTGCATATCCAAATAAAAAGTTTTCATTTTGCGTATGTTCTTTTTTATCAAACTACAAAATGAATCCCAATTTTCTTATCTACATATTACTAGCGACCCCCGACCCTGGGGGCCTACTCTCTAAACCCGCCCGGAACTCGTCCGGTACTTCGAAATGAACCTTACTGCCGATTAACTAACTTTTTCGGACGGGTAAAAAAAAATACATCGGATTCAAGAACAGCTGTCAAATCGTGATGTCATTAATTCTTTGTTCCGGCCCCGAAAAAATCTTATGCCGTAGGTGATACGAAGTAGGAAACGCCCGTAACTTCAAAACATTGAGATAATATCTGTGCTTTATCCAAGTTGAATAAGAATGTATTATAAACATAAATTTTCGGAATAAATGCTCTAAATGATGGCGAAAACCGCAACAAAATCTTTTGTGGAGTAAGAAAGAAAACAGCTTTGTTTATTAATATTAATATACAAGTACAGAAACGAATCCACATATTATGGTGCTACGAAAGTTGCAATGGCATTACTTTGAACACAATTTGGTGTTTGGCCCTATCCCCATAATTCTGCAGCATAGTTTTCGATCGATATGGGTACTACCACTGTTTACGTAGATATGCCGCCTACTACTTGAGGGTAGGTTATAGGCAGGACTGACCCACGTCTATAAACGCAACCGCATACATTGTTCATCCATCTATAAATAATTCCCATGATTGAATTCGCAGACTGCTCCCTATCCCCAAGTCAGACGGGCTAACCACTCGGTTTAATTGTAATATACCTAGCTAACTGTTTTATAATAGGAAGGCACTTTCCCACCTCCTAATAAGTTTTTTTAGGAATTATTTGTAACGAATGAAAAAAACCTCACTATTAGGTTTTCTCTAAGAGTTTTGGTAACTAGTGCGTTGTGACGAGGCTGTGATGTGTTTCTAAATGCAATGCATATGTCAACTTAAAAACGTCCCTACCCAGTAACATGCAGTCAAAAATCTGCAATATTATTCCCATATTTCCGTTAGCAACTAGGTAGCACCTATCTACATAGGTGCTATATATCTAGGTATGGATTTTCATGTAGGTAGTTTTCCATGGCTATTATCGACCGGCGCAGATAACTAGCTGGAGTCCTGGCCGGGGGTGGGCCGCATCCACCCAACCCCCCTGCGCCGATGTGTCGATACAGCCCGCATGCACCGATGGCTAATTGTTGGGAGACTACACTGCGCTGTATATATAATTGTCCGGAGTTAAAACAATAAGGGTTCACTCTCTGAAACTGCACGGATGTTATTGTGTAGTTTCTTATTTACTTTCCGGTTTCCAAACAATTGCTACCAAAGTTTGTCTTTTAGGAAATCAATCGTAAAACCAATAAGCTTTCTGACATTTAAATGATAGGTTGACAGGTTTATTTTGAATACAGTGGTATTCAAATAACTACCTACCCACTTGGTTATTTCTCGTAATGACGCTAGAAACCAGCTACTAAAATTTAGGTTGTTCAGTTATGAATATGAATATGAATATGAAATGCACCGATCCCAGCGTGGCTTGACCAGACTCGATAAATCGAATGAACCCCAAGATTTGCACTAGCCCCTGGAGCCTCATGCTTCATGGTGTTACAGAGGCCATTGCATATCAAGAAGTAGACCGGGGGGCGCGGTAATGGTCAGGTAGACGTGCCCATAGGATAGGAAAGGATTGCGAGCCTACCGGATATGCATCCTTGAGTAAGCATTGGACTAGTGGAGAGACGGGTGGTATTTATTTATAGGAGGGCATCTTTTCACGACGTCGCCGGCATGTTGATTCAGGTCGGGCTTCTTGGGTACGTTCAATTGTTTTCTTAGCTCTTTTCTATGCCGTTGCGTCGCTATGTTCTGTTTTGTTGTTTTCGTAGTAATATTCTGAGTTCTCGCAGCTAACAGTTTCTGATTTTTTGTAGATATTGCTAGCCGCTTTCTTGATCTTAGTTTTGTCTCCAGCCATGTCCTTTCAAAACTTGATTCCCATGTCGAAGTATTTCATTGCTTGTTTTAGATTGTCATTCCTTGGGTAAATAGGTCGTCCGAGGTTCTTAGATTTGGCCTTGTACTGCATTGCTACCTGCAATAGGTGTGGTTTATCCCGTCTGAAGACATGTGCTAAGTAGCACATCCTGTGATTCTTGATGCGTTTTGTTACGGTTTTTTCGTCTAAGATTTGGTGCATTTTCTTAATTATTAGTTTATTCCTGATGTGGTTAATCAAGTCTCTCATGATAACTCGTTCATATCTTCTGAGTCTTAATCTGTTCACCTTGGGTCGATACTTTTAAGTCATATATCATACAAGGTACGATAACTCTTCGATACATAAGTCTAGCTAACTTCCAGTCCATCTTTGCCTTTAGTATGAATGGTAGTAATGATTTGCGTTTCTCGTGGCCTGTTGGCATCGTTTTCTAATTGTGCTTTTTCTGCTTGTGTATGTGCCTAGCTATTTTATTTCGTCCATTGTTGGTATACTTATTCCGTTGAGGGTCACGTTGATTGTTTGCTGTGATGTTATGGGGTCCCTAATTAGAATGTTTGTTTTTGTTTCGTTTATTTGGAGGCCTGCGGTATTTAGTAAAGGTTTTGTGTGGTATAAGATGCGCTCTAGTCCTTCTAGATCATCTGCAATGAGTATAAGATCGTCCGCAAATGATAATACCAGGGGGAGTGAAACGCGGTCCTGATCTAGTTTGATTAAATGGGTTGCATCTTTAAGGGTTCTAAGGACTTCGTCGGAGACTAATGTAAAAAGGCGAGAGCAGTGAGGGCAACCTCCTTTGATAATTATAATCCAATTGCTTTGCTGGCCACTCCATTTGATGCATGTTCTTACATTCATGCATACCTTGATTATCCTGTTGGTCATCGATTTGTTAGTTCATTGCAATAATTATCCTAATGCCTTAATGTCTTTAAGTCGACATTGGTGTTTTCTATGACAAGGGCGATAGGGCCGCTCGCCCTAAATTCGTTTACTTGCAAATCCTTCCTCGTCTAGGACCCTTTCGTGCATAAAATGTGGTAATCTGTTGATCCATTGTTTAAAAGGGACGCTTGGTAGTTGCCTAGTCCTGTTATTGCATCGTCTATTTTTTCTTTTTTTGTTTTTACTACGCATCTGGCGTAAATTCTGTAGTATTATGCAGCGATATTCGTTCGCGTCTCCTAGTTTTTTATTTTTGGGATTAGTACCTGCGCGGTTTCAAGCCACTTGTCCGGCACTGTATTCTGTGTCCAGGCTTTATTCTTGTGTATAGTTGCGGTTTCCTGTTATATTTGGGGCATCGTTTTGTTAAGTTCGGTTACCACGGTTACCTCTTGGTCCGTTCCGGGAGCTGTCTCGTTTGGCTTTTATTGATGATTACCATTACTTCTTCGGCTTTGTTATTTTAACATTTGGTATCTGAAAAGGCCCTCGCTCCTTTTTTTTTTGTTTTCCTGGGGGACACCTTTATGTACGCGGATCTCCTTCGGCGTTTTGTTTGTTGTTCCTGTAAAACGTGTCGAGCATTTGCCTGCATTTTCCGGTGTGAAATGTCCCCAGTCCGGTGAAGCGGGCTCTGCGTGTTTTTGTTCTTCTTGATATTTAACCTTTTGGAGTGTTGTCTGCCATTATTTTTATGCCTATTTGGATTATCCGGTTTCCCGCTTTGTAGATTAGCAACAGCTAAGCGATGGTCTCTTTATTAAATTGGCTGAAGAATCAGTTTCCTGAGCACCGGTCGGTTTTAATAACCTGTCCTCCTGTTCCTGTGTGTATGTAATCCTGTGATGTCTTTATTTGCTAGTTTTTTTGTTATCCAGTCTTCGTATTTTATTTATACAGAATTTCTGTTGAGAGCTGCGTAGTTGCATTGTTTGTGCTTGATATGACCCCGGTGTGTGTTACTCGCTTTTCTTGAGGGGTGCCAATCACAGTGTGAAGATGTATGTTCCTGAGTTCAACCCTGTTTCCTGTAGGTTGGCTATATGAATGCCGCTACGTGAAGGTTCAGCGTCTATTTGATTTTCTTTCTTTGACTGGTGTTGAGGCGCCGATGCACAGGTCTGGTCAAGTACGCTTAATTGCGGTAAAGGTCTGTTTCTGGGTGTTGTGTATCCAGTGTCGTTTGCGATTACGACTGATAACGGTGTGAGTAGCTTGCTTCTTGTTCTTCACATGGTGTTAATGAGTTCGCTAATTGGGGGCTGTTCGTTTGAGGCCGGGGTTTCGTGGATTTTTCTTGCTCTTCTCGTGTGTTTTACCGGTTATAAGGATTGGCATGTTGCGGTGTTTTAGCGTTGTACTTAGGATGTCGCTGTTGGCGGGTACTAGTTCGCCAATAGGTGAATACCCTTGTGCGTTTCTGTTGTTTCCGTGCACATTTACGAGATAGTATTCGGACAAGGCGATGATGATATCTTCGCCACCACAAAATGTTATATTAAACTAGCCCCTGACCGCGGCTCCGGCCGCGTGGAAGTCGGTTATGGCGTATGTTCCTATATGAAAGTAGCCTATGTCTCTCTCCATATTCTAGGCTATATCTCAGCCAAATTTCATGACACTTGATTCAGCGGTTTAGGCGTGAAAACGTAACATACATACAGAAAGTCTCTTTCGCATTTATAATATTAGTAGGGATTGTGCGGTTATGTATTTTGCTATCCTTTATTCCTAGAAGAGAATGCTGTTAGGGAGAAAATCATGTATATTATTTAGAAGTGCTAGGAAAATTCTATCATCCTGTCGATGTTTCCAAATATATGTGGCGAGATCTTGACTGACAATCCTATGATCGAGTGTTAAGCCCATTAAATTATTTTTTGAAAACACTTTTGTTTGTAGTGCAAGTCCAGGACACGTGCAAAGGGGCTGAGGCTGACTTGACCTTTTTTTTTGGTTAATCTGTAGAACAAAAGCGTGCTATGCGAACTTAAGAGTTAAGGGAACTTTTTTGTACACTTCAGCACATATGGGCCGTGGGCCGACTCAAATTTCGGTAACCGTGGCGTTACAAGTTATAATAATACAATCTTTAGGTACTGCGTTTTGAGCGATAGGTACCGTATTTTGCGCTAGAATAATAGCGTAAATTAGTTTGTGCCGCCCTATTATATATAGTGTTAGCACACTGGCCCACAACGAACCGGCCGGCCGGTCGTTCTCAGTTTTATAGAACAAATCCCTGAAATATTAGGAACGATCTCACCAGGTTTAGCCGCCAGGGGTCAGCCGTGTCACTCGTCCTCCAGCAGCCAGTCTTCGCTGCAGGCTGAAGCGCACTTACATCACTTTTGCTCCCTTGTTTTATACTACCCAATATAACAAATTGCGACACAGACGGAGACGCATAAAAAACTCGGATTGATTTCGAGGTCTGGCAAGTAAGTCAACATCTGCTGCGCGCGGGCAGACGCGACCGTTCACGACGGCGGCCCAACTTGAACTCTCTACTAAAATTTAGGTTGTTCAGTTGCAATAAAAAACAAATGAACATAATAAGCTATTGCGCTGTGGACTGACCAGCGTTCCTCCGAAGTCCGAAATAAGAGAAATAAAACTCGAACAAAAAAGTGAGCCGGTCATCCCCCTCTGGACGGCGGCAAAAAGTACAAAAATGGGCCACCTCCCGCCGTTCCCAGGAATGCTTTACGTCCCCTTCCCTCTGAGGGACGGGCGCGACTTCATCTCGTGGGAGAGTTTTCATGATCATTCATGCCTTTTAAACTTTTTGCCTTTGCTACTTTGTTTTCTTAGAAATGTAAAAATGATTTTGAGGGTGGTATTTTGCGCCGTACTTACCTACTTACGAGTTTTTATAGTGGCTGTGTTTGGGGTTAGGTAAATATAGCAATAGTTAAATTGGTTGGCTGAATATTTTAATTCTATTTATCGTATCGTCGACCTTCTAAACATCTGTCCTTTCCGTAGATCGTTAGATTTTAATTTCTATCAAAATGACTGCAGGTGCAGGATATTTGTAGGTACCTCTAGGACTTGATCCTTTGAGTAACCATTTGTATTTATTTAAATTCTGGGTAAGTCATGTGAAAGACGGGAATAAATAATGGGACTTTAACAATTTGATAAAAAGTCTAAAATAAAAGTTTTATGCATTTGCAGTACCTGAAACCTAGCACCTGAAACAAAAAAAAACATTTTCTTTAAATCAGATACATATGTACGTGAATTCAGGCTTTGCTGCGAGCAAATCTAGGTCGGAGTTAAATCAATATTATAATATGTGAAATGTTGCAAGAATAGAATCTTTTCAGTCCGATCCAATTAAAAAGGTACTTTAAGGTTAGCGAGGGAGACCAACCAGGTACCTGGTACTTGTAGTTGGTGATTTAAAGAAACTGTAACAACGTTTGGCAGGTCCGCTTCTAATTATAATTACGACGAGATAGATGAAGTTCCAGGAAGTGGCTTAACCTGATAACATACTGGATTCATGCCGGTTGCCACGTAAAAATGTTCATCAAACAAAAACGTAATTTATATTTCCTGCACAGAGTTCATGATTTATTCAGCAGTATTTAACCAATGTTTACAATTAGTTTCATTGTTATGTCGGGCATTAGAGCAAATAAAAGTTATGAATGAACGCACTCCCCATGTCATGGATCTCACGTGACATGTCGTGACCGAACTCGCGGGAAACCACATTACAAGGACGAGTGACGCTGGAAGAGATACGAGTATGACGGAAGGAGGTTTTCGTTTTTGAACAGCGGCTTTCGATTTTATTTCAGAAAGAAGCTTAGACAGCTTTCCCAACCGCTTTTCGGGCGTTAACTTCTTATGAATAGGTAAGCTTTTTATTGCCTTGCCCTAATTTTCTACAGCCGACAATAATTTTAGGTTTATAAATCATGTAAGTAAATTCTACAATTTGCTTAGCTATCCGACTATCAAAAGCGTCATACAATAGTTACACTAAGCCTCGAGCTATAGGTACAATTAAAAAAACATAATTATATATTGGGAAACACTACGAAAAGTTATGTGGAAATCTTCACGAAAATTCCTATTGTTATTTTAAACAACGCAGTTATTTCAAACTGACTAGATTTGCTTATCTGTTTCAGCTGTCATATCCAGCAAACTATACAGTACTGGCAAAGTGTGGAAACCACGAGCACTTGTCGTTTGACACGGAACCCCGCGATAAGTGGCGAGGGCCGAGGGGCTCCAGCCACAGGTTATTAAACCGGCCCCGCGGGGGAGTGTTTGTTTTATTTTAATATTAATAGCGATAAACAATCAGCTCATATCGCGCGCTGTGTAATGAAAGGGAGGTTCGCAAACCTGAAGTGGAATGAAAAGCCGCTCCGGAAAATGGATCAGCATGGCTAGAATGGTTATAGGATACAACAATAAAACAAACAAACTTTATAATGTGACTATTCCTAAATTACTATAAGCCTATTTTTTGTTTAGCACGATTTGTCAAAATCGTGTTGTATTGTATGTGCTAAGTAAGGTATACTTTTATTTAGAACTTTATATGGACGACCCCCGCAGGCTTATCCGTTTATACGAGGTTTCGAGAAAAGTAATTCTAAATAGGGTCTATAAACGAGCCGTAGCTGCCACTAAGATCTGATTTCAGGGTTAAAACGTTTTGAAACGAGCCATAGAACTGATATCAGTGTTCGGTCCGCAAGATTTCAGTTAGAGGCAAGAAAAAGATACAAACAGACATATTTACCCAAAATGTTTTACTATACTTAGGTACAATGATTAATGATAAAATTTTAGTTTTTCCTAATTTAACAAATTTTAGAATAACATAAATTTTATCAGTCTAGTACCTAATTTAGGAACAGTCACATGTGTATAGCTGTGTATCAATATTTGAAAGATTTGGCCAACCTAATTAAAGGTAGATAGGTACAGACGCCAGCACATCAAGCTACCCCAAACTGTCAAGTTTTTCCAATTGAACATGAACCTTATTCTTATGTTTTAAAGATTAAAATCTATCAAAGAAATTTGACAGATTGGGGTAACTTGATGTGCTGGCGTCTGTACTTTTTAGAATGCTGGCAGAAACATGAAAATATGTAGGTATTAAATTTGACTCACTTTTGACAGCATACCAAAACTTTCAAGAGGTTTGTTCGTGCATCTTGAGATACCCGTAACCGTTAATGGTTAACATCTTGGAATCATTTTTGTAGGGTCTTGTTACACACTAGTGAATATGGAAGCTTTTGAAGGCTCTACGTTTTTGTTTATAAAAGCTTCCCTACGTACGTGGGTTTTTAATAACTTAGACAAAATTGAAGCCATTGCCAAATGGTTTCGTACTTGACTTCATAGTTTGATAGTCTAATTAATCAGATAGCGAACTGAGGCTAAATCGGAAGTAAATCTGACAAAATACCCATTCTATTTTAATTAATTTTCAATTTAATTAAACTTACTTACCAACTAAATAAGTATTTATTTTTTGTCTGTTGCACGATTTTCTGAAATCGTGTTGCATTGTATGTCCGATACTTTTTTGTAGATGGATGACCCAGCAGTATTATCCATTTACGCGAGTTTTCTACGCGCCGTAGCTGCGACATGCGCATTTTCACAATTTGATTTCAGGGTTAAAACGTGGTGAAACGACCGTTCGAACAGAAATCAGTGTTCGTTCCGCAAGTTTTTAGTTAGGTAGAGGCAAGAAAAGGATACAAACCGACACACCCAAAATGATTTTCCATAGGCCGCAGCAGCGGCCGGCGAGCGCTACTTCCAAGTTGGAAGCAGTTACTTGGCTATTTAGTAGTTTTAGGACTGACTTTCATAAAACTCTGGTACCGAAACCAGAGGCGTCAGAATTTAGACCCAAAATCTACAATTCGTAATTACATTTCACTCTGTTTTCTAGAACGTCTAATCGTTGACCCGCTGCTTTGATAAAAGCAAAACGTTTATATAATTCTGCGTGTTAAAGTTCAGTAATTATGGAAAATCGCTTAACGTCATTCAGCTGTTTTAGATAACGAAGCTGTTTTGTAAAACGGCTACCGGATATGTAAAACAACGGATTCGACGATCATTCTGCGACATTATTAGATATGAGACACATTATTAAAGCAAAGGCAATATACCTAAAAACATCATCATCATCATTTCAGCCGAACGACGTCCACTACTGGATATGTCCAGTAGTGGATGTCGTTCTTCGGCCTGCTCCAAAAAAAAATGAGGGGTTTGCCCTAATCACTACGCTTAGCAGGCTGGTTGGCGATCGTAGTACGGTGGTAAAATGCATAGCGATCACTGCTGCCCATTCTCTAGTAAGTCCCTTAGTCGTCTTCTACGACAGCCACGAGAAGAAATGGGATGGTGCTATTCTTTACGTCCGGCACCACACTGAGCCCTAAAAACATAACATGTATTAATTGTACCTTTTGTCATTTTAATTTCCCCTTTCCTTGTGAAGAAATTGTTCATTTTTCCTTTAACTTTTCCGCGGTTATTTTTAACACGCTTTTCATGGTTTCACCTGTACACCTGCTAAGCTAATAAAAGCGTGTTAAAAAGTACAAATATACGTTTGTGAGCATGTTTGTTTGTTTGTAACCGACTCCTTGGGACTTGATTTTGACCCACTTCAATCGGTCAGATTTCATTTAAACTTTATAGACTTATCGAGGACCGATGACAATTCAATAATTTCAACAAAAATAAAAAACACCTGAAAAATCACGCTTTTGTAGTTAGCAGAACTAAAAAATTGAAAATAAATAATAGTTTAAGCACCCCACGGCTTTTTAATAGAAGTAAATTACATTCTACTTTTTTAGTTTGGTTTTTAAAGCGTGTTTTTTAGTTTTTTAAACTATTTCTTTTGTAGCTTTCAATGTTAGTACTTAATAGTTCCACAATTTAATAAAAAAATTGCTGCGTTTTTTACCCGATTACGAGGGGTAATGTGTTTATTACCTAAATATTTTCGGAGACTTCAGCTCAAACTAAATATTAAATAATAAACCTATTAAATAAAAAATAAAATATTATAATCCTTATATTTCTGTTATTTTACAGTGTTTATCAATAGATTTTATAATTTGTATTTAGTTTGAGAACCCATTTGCTCCGTCCATCCAGTGTGCTCCAGCTATACGCACGATCTCGTTTCAACATTTACGGAGACTTAAAAAGTTCAAGCTTAACGTTATATTATATTAACTTTTAAAACTTGATAAGTTTGATAATTCTCCCTAAATATTAAAACAACTTTCCTGTTTCTGTACATTCCTACAGAAAGCATGTCAACGCAGACTAATTATATGATTAAAAACAATTTTCCGCTTCGACGATTGTCTTTTTTAAATTGTTACGATTGAAATAATAAAACCCTTGATAGAAACAAACTACCCTCATGGTTCACCCTCGTAAAACATATTTTCACGCTGCCATTATCTAATACCGACGTTATAGAAGTAGACCTAAGGTTGATTATTGCTTGTTAGTTGTATTTTGTACTGGTAAGTGTCAGGATTGTAATGCAGTAAATTCAGTTCAATTTGACACGACGGAGTGGGTGCAGCGTCCTGGCATGCGGGTGGGGTGAGTGTGTTTTGTTTTTTATTTGTCCATCTACCCGATATTCGGTCGAAGGGTGCATTTTTATTTTTTGTCCGTCTATTAGTATTTAAGTACTGGTCTGGATTAAGTGATTTTGTTAGGGAGAGTTTGTTGTTTTTGGACCGGGCTTTCTAAATTGGTTTTCCTCTAAATAAACTGTTGTTATTAAATATGTACCGGCCCGGACCTATGCGTGTACTAAAGTTTATTACAACTACATTAAAAGAATAACGTATACGTTCTTGAAATTTTCCAATATGACGAAAATTGCCATTTTGCTAATTTTCTTTAGCAAGACCGATTGCAAGACTTCTTTATATCGTCAAATATGACATCTTAACTTTCCATGAGCAACTTTATCCATGAGTAAAATATGAATATGAATTAAATATCTCTTAATTACTAAAAATCTTGTACAATAATTGAGTTTTCTACTTTTGTTCCGCTTTAATATTAAATGGCAGCAAAAGATGTTCAGTAATTGAGATATATTTAAGTACAGTACTCATGGGAAAAGTTCATAGAAACTAAAGATACCACAGTTGATCGTGCAGTGGAATTTTATCCCTTAGTATCAAATATCCTCCCCAATTTAAATAATGATGCACTTGTCGTTCCGAAGCATGCGGTTGTAACGTTTACCATGTATAATACCGAAGGGTGCCTCCATGGGAGAATGACTCGAACCATACGCTCTAGTACCCTCACAGGAATCATTTTTAAGGGAAGCGAGGGTGCTTGCTCCATGATTTAATTACGGAAATGGACGTAATTTGAACAATTGTTGTCGTTATATCGAGCAGGACGAAACCACGTGTGACCGTGCTAACTTCTACCAGAATTGCGTGTTTTTAAACCTAACGATAATTCTATTTTTCATTGACAGTTAGGTAACATTTTCTTATTTCACCAACGATGTTTGAAGAGGGATCTGTAAACTGCTCTCAGCATCTAGATTGTGCGTCTGCGCATTCGTTTGAAACCGTACCCACACTTATAAGTAATCAATTAAGGATAGATAAAATTTTCTTATTTCATTAACGATGTTTGATGAGGAATTTGCAAACTGCTGTCATTTTCTAGATTGTGCGTCTGCGCACTCGTTTGGAACCGTACCCATACCAAGTTAACGTTTTTAATTATTTCTCGAACAAGATTTTTAAGTAACAGGGTGCTCGAGGCATTTTGTTTAATATTCAGACCTCATTTTCTATCACGTACACCGAGACTACTATTTCAAATTATGACTACTATAAATGAGCAAGTTTACGACATACCTCATGTTAAAATATCTTTTCAATGAGTTTCAACTAGGTTAACTTTACAGCCTGCTTTGATATTTAAAAACATGCTTTAAAATTAGCATGGTTTGGGCACAAACCTATTTTATGACATTTAAATGTAGATAGTTGCGATATTTTACCAGATAAAGCTTTATTAAAATGGATTTCTAATATCTATGTACATGATCTTTTCTGATTTAAAAATTGTGGAGTAAAAATTTGAATAAACAGTGAGGATGTTTTTTCGGGTGACCCCTTTAACATTTGCGCGCCTTACATAAATCCATTAATTTTATTTTTGGTACTTAGCTTATTCTTGATATCGAATTCTACACCTTCGTTACATTTTTGGCCTCAACAAATTAAATAATCAGTAACATATAAGGGATGCATATTCAATGTCATTGACCCAAGCTTTGTTAAGAACCAAATATAATTTCTTCGTTAAAACAAGTCGTGTCCGAGTAAGAAAGCACATACGTACCTGAGAGCGAGCCCTCTTAAAGTTAGAAGGCATTTCAAAACAAAGAAATGGAGTCCTTGCCCTCACCGAGTAGCCCTCAGCGAGTCTCACAAAGGGCTGTGATTGAGGGCGCGGGAGGGGGACGCGGGTGAACGACC
Organism: Polymixis lichenea; assembly: GCA_949091785.1. NCBI lineage: Eukaryota > Metazoa > Arthropoda > Insecta > Lepidoptera > Noctuidae > Polymixis > Polymixis lichenea. Next base: position 11,719,777 of record OX420933.1, on the reverse strand, counting down.
GCGCGCCGGGGTGGCCGCCCCCTGCGTATGCGCACGGTTGGCCGACGGTCTGTAACGTCCCTCATTCCTACAGTATTTATTAAAATCTAGAGTTCCGGTCACATAAATCGCAGCTTAAAATATCCTTGTGGAGCGCAACGTATTTTATTGTTCAATGAAATCTAAAAAGGCAATTGAAAAGGGTATTTAACGTACATCAGTTTTTGCCTATATTTTTTTGAGAAAAATATGTTATACCAACAAAGGATTTTTTCTTCTACAATACAGTTAATAAACTGTTATTTCGCCAGTCTTACAAAACCAAATGACCAAACTTTTCTTATCTGATTTCCCACTGAAAAGGAAATTTAAGGTTTAATTTTCCGAAAAAATGCTTTAATAATTTATTTTAGATTGCTCTAGTGCACAAGTGCTGCTTCTGAGCTAATGCTAATTTATGTATATCATGGGTTGGATTCCCAAGTGTTTTGGGTTTTCTATCTGGAATTTCTCAGTAGCAGTTCAGAGTCTGGATTTGTGCCCGGTTGATGGCAATAGGCTCCCCCCTATTACCTTAGACTTTAACATAACTGGCAAAATTTCGGTCAACTATAGATACACTTCTGCCCATCCCTTCAGAAAAACAAGGTTTGACGTAACGTTACGTTTATTTGCTTGCATCTACAACATCATCGTCTATCAAAATGACGATTTTTTATTATTATTGATGAAATTGCATAATATGGGTAGATACACAACAACTGACCACCAATCTATAAAGTGGTAATATTTCTATACAAATAACAGTGGTCAGTTACATAATAATAACTAAGAAACAACAGTTTCTCACGTTTGTCCCGAACAGCAAGAAAGTAATTGCCTACATAGTGACTCTATTTCCATTATCGAGAGTTACAGCTTGCAACTGAGATAAGGAAACTGTAATGCAATACCATTTTCTCAATTTATGTCCGGTACTGAAGGAAAATAATCTAACCTAACACAAATGTAATTTAATAAACAAATCTTCCCATCATCCCATTTCTTCCCGTGGGTGTCGTAGAAGGCGACTAAGGGACTTACTAGAGAATGGGCAGCAGCCGTTCTGTATGCATTTGACCACCATACTGCAATTGCCAACCCACCTGCCAAGCGTGGCGATTATGACAAATCCCCCCCTTTTGGGGGAGGCTTATGTCCAGCAGTGGACGTCTTTCGGCTGATATGATGATGATGAAACAAATCTTCATTTTTATAGAGTTCCCACTGCTGGGACACAGGCCTCCTCTTTGTGAGAGGGATTGGGTCGTTATCCACCTCGCGGGCCCAGTGCGGGTTGGTAGATGTCTTCGAATTTTTGATTCTAGGACATGCTGATTGCGTCACGATGTTTTCCTTCACCGTTTTGAGAGCAGTGGTAATGAAATAATTAATATAAAGCTAAGCACCTGTCTGGGTTCCAAATTACGACCTAAAAATCGTAAGTCGCCGGGGGTCTGGGCCACCACTGCTCCCCTAGAGCATAGATTAAACATTTTATTTCTTCTTAATATTTTGGTCTGGTTGATGAGATTTGATTTTTTAAATGGTAATGTAAAGAACGAGGAAATTTCTAATGGAACAACATTTTAACGGTTACAGACGTAACTTCAGGCGAATTTTGTATTAATTAGTTTAAATATGCCGTATCTCGTATGTATTTTACTGTGTGTACATAAATAATAAAATAAATTAATAATTAGATACTCTGCTTCGTCATGTTACAAGTTTAATTATTGTGATAAATTACGGCCGACTCCTTGGTTTAGCTTAGTCTATGGTGAATTAGAAAGAGTTAATAGAAACTTTGATATTTAGGAGGAGGGTTTTTTAAAACATTTTTACTTGAAAAAAATTAAGGCGCGTATTGGATTTTGTTTCTTTTTCCATATTTTCCTTTTCGCACTTTTCCTGAAACCGATTTTTCATTTGGTAGGTAGGTCAACATTGTCTGCGTAAACTTTTCGCAACTATTTTGGGGTCGGCTACCACTCTGACCGAATGCAACTAATTACCAGTATTTTTCATGGAACAACTGCCTGTCTGACAGTTACTGGGTAATATTAGTAGGTTTGTACCAATCCTCAATCTCATTGGAAATCGATGGAACTGAAATTTCAATTTTCTTATCTTTAGGATGCAATGACAGTAAGTCATAAACTCATAACCCTGCGAATGGACTGATTTCTGCGGTTTCTTTCTTAGCAAGTATACCTACTTGCTAAGAAAGAAACCGCTCTAGCTACCGCTAGAGGTACTTACATTAGGTACATTATGATCTAAACATAATCAGCAGTGATGGCGCGTCGGTAGGTTCGACCCCCACCTGTTGCGAGCCCCCCTCGCCGGAAGCAGGGAATTTGCATCACAATCAGACGTACCCTCGCTCGTCCCCTGACGTCGCATCGCAGCTTGACTGACCCCAATCGGAATCTTTCTACCGTAAATGTTCATTTCCGGTCATATTTTCAGGTAGGTATCGAGGAAAATTCGTAAATATTATCTTGTTTCTGCATGAGGTGCTAACCGGAAAATTATAGATGTTACTTACAACAAAAATTTCGAGTACTTATCATGTTGCGTGTATAACAAAACGAAGGTTCTATCAACTAACGAAAAATTGTATAACTTTCCAAATGCAAGTACATTAGGTATTTACCTATAGTGCGACATGAGTTTAAACGAACTCGGGCATGAATTGACAGAGACATTAATAACTCGCGTGTGGAACAAAAACAAGAGATTGCTGATACTAGTTTTGGTCGCTGAATTAGGAACATCGATGGACCCTCACTTTACCAGTCTTAGACCGACTACTGCACGATTCACCACTACAAAATACCTAAACAAATGTGGAAAATCAATCTGTAAGTAACGAGAACGTAAATTCCTCCCACGTAACTGTGTGTTAAGAGTTAAACTATACAATTTCATAATTGATAAAATGTATGCAAGTTTACAGAAGTAGCTAATGTACCTTTCAATACAGGTACTTATAACGCGATCCATGAGGTTAGTAGAGTGGACGAGCGCTTATCGTGGCGAGCGCGGAGTGGCGGAGACCCTGCCATGACCTTCTGATTATTGTAGGACACGCTCGCCCCTCGCGTCCTGCGTGATCTTTGTTCTACGATTTCTATGCTCTAATGCCAAACGATTGGCCCCAACGTTGGTTCAAACGATGGCGCCATCTTTAATGAATCGCACACTCGTTGAGCCCACGTGAGAGACGCTACGACGGCGACGCTCGGAGTCACCCATTTAATGTAACTTGAAATTATGGTCGCCCTTCGTATTTATTTCTCTCATCAAACATGTAGAACTTTCAGATGTAGCTTTTCCTATAGAACCAATGGCTTTAAATTTTATGATACTTTAAGATGATCACATAGTTAATCCCCTGAGAAGAAATGTTAATTCACGTTTTACACGGAAATTGCTGAGCAATGTGAAGTCTTTTGTTAGCAAATTTTACTGGGCCTGCCTTTTCCGCGTTAAATACCTTCCCTTTGTGAAGGTAACTGTAGATTTTCCTGCAGCTTGCGCGTCTCTGGGGCTATTAAGGGAAACAAAACAAGAGTTACATTTTAGTTTTTATATAAATGTTTTTTTTTTTGCATGGGTAGGTTATTTTACATCTAGATTTGCCAATTCACGTATGTTTATTAATAAAAACAGCTAACACCAGATGTTTTAGGTAGGTTTGGTACATCTACCTAACTATCTAGGTAGATACATAGTATTAAAGAAAACAAGTTTTTATTATCCTGGTTGGTAATTATTGAGATAATAATAATATCTAGGTATTGATTGATTAGGAGGTATTTCCAATGTCTTTATTCGTTCTGATATGGCATTATAATTAACGAAATAAAGATTAATATAGAAAAATAATTAAATTTACGACTAGCACAGACGACTACTATTACGACGACTGTCTTTAAGCAAAGCCGTGGCTGGATCTACGGCACAAAGTAGACACAGTGTTGTCTAAATGTATTGCAACGACCAATAACAATTTTCTCGTTGGCCGCGTCCACGTCATTTGTCATGAGTTGACGGTGTCATCAACAGTACCTATTATAAAATTTTCCTGCGCGCTCGTGTGTGAGGGAGGCGACGCGGCGGGGCGGGGGTGGTGCGCGGGGCCGGGGGGTGCGGGGCGCACGGCTCAAGGCGCAGAGGGCGCGGCGGGCGGTGCGCACCCGCCGGGGCCTCTCGATCACCGCCTGCGCAGCCGCCGATTCGCCTGCAACGCCGTCGCGAGGGCAACTCTCCGGGGAACTTTTCGTTGATCGCTTGACGTCACCCCGATCGAAGTCTATTGACTATTGCTAAGGTAGGTACCTTACGAACTCATGACACCTATCTGATCAATCGCATCGATCCATTCATCTGCGGCCTGTAACTCCCTTCGAATCATCTCGAACAGTCCGAGTACCTACCGTGAAGCCCTTTCTCTAATTAAACATTCCTACTTTTACGATATGCGCATCGCTATAATATACCTGCTGAGAAGTAGGAAAAACTAACGGTGCAAAGAATGATGAGTGCGCCTTTCGGATGCACACGTGTGGGACGCGTTTGCGCAAGGCGACTCCCAAACCGCGGCCGCAGGCGGCCATCGGGGCCACGAGCGGACACCAGAGAAAGGTGGAATTCACGCAAGTCATGCGATACAATATAACACGGAATTTTGGACATTTTATCTTGTCAGAATGCCACTATAGTAAACTTAGAGCCATTCGGATTACTTAATATTTACATAAGTAGGTTTGGCTGTATGTGGCTAAATTAAATAACAATTCCACGTGGGTCTAGGCCTCTTTATGACGAACGAATTCAAATGTCTGTGGTTCCAGTGAATTATGAAATAAAATACGGTTGGTAGGTACTTCACTGAAACATGTTGGTTTCTCGTTAGATCCCAAAACCCCCTAATTAGTTGATTCCTTTGCTCTTACTTATCTAACACACAAATCTTTGAGTCATGATGTGGTCGACATAGGTGTTCAACATAGTTGCTTAGGATATATCACGGATGGCTCGTTCGCCGCAGCAGTGGAGCCGTGGAGCCCGCCAACTGTTTACACGTGGAGAAGGCTTGCGCAACGCTTGCCTGCCTCCGCACAACGCTACTTTCCTTACGGTCACTACCCTTCGCGGAGGGACATTCAACACTTTTTTCAATGCCGACTAACCTCTAATATTAGAATATATTTTATATACGTAGGTATCTACTAATTCAAAAGCATTGTTTGCAAATAGGACGTTATTGAATAACTACGATTGAGTAGATACTTTATAGGATAGAACTTTTGCATATTCAGCGGCAATTACAAGCGACTGTAAAAATACATTCTAGATAGTTAAAAAGATATTTCTTTAAATATTAGGGGTGATAATAAAAACACGCCCATAAAGTGAAGGTCACGATTATCATACAATGGCAACGAACCGATCTGTATGTCGATGTCGGTGCGACATCGTACGGTGACAGAATCGTTGTTATGCAACTTATTTAAATAAGTGCTAAGCTTCTTGTTTGCTTCGCTTTTTTGGACGACTTTACAGTTATTTGTTTGAACGGCAAAAGACTATCGCTTTTAGGTGTTATTGAAATGTTCACTTTGGAATTCGATTTTGTTTCGTCGGATAGCATTAGGTACATCTTGCTTCGGAAAACGTTTGAAATAAAAACACGAGGAAAATGTACTAAGATATCACTAAAAAATCAATGAACATTTTGTACACCGTGTACTTATGCGCCTGTTGAGAAACAGATCTGTTCAGTGTTCGTGTATTGGAGATGGAGACACGCAATAGAATAAAAACCTATAAAGTATTGATCACAGACATGCGACACAAATCTCTCCACCATTCCCCATAGACCTGCACAGTTCACTTTAATGCGTTGTAACACAAGTCTAGATATAACTGAACAATTTCCTGCTGATTTAGAAGTCAAAGTTACATTAAAATAGCTAGTGGGTAATTAATTAAATACCTATTCGAAAAACAACATGCAAATTGATTACCGTACTTACAATTGATAGTAAATGGATTGAAATATTGATAAAGAGCAAACAGTCAATGTCACTAGGTACCTACAATTTTACAAAATAAAAGGGAACCGATAAAGTAGTATTTATGTAATATGGCTAAGGTATGTTGTTGCTAAAAGAGAGCTTATAGCGAGCAGTTTCGTTACGTAGGTACCTGGGAGGTGAATCTCTTCCGGGCATTAAAACGGAAATTTTGTCCCAAAATCCAAATTATAAAAATCACCGATACGCGTGTCGCGTGTGGGTCGTTGACCCCATGTGGAACCACCCTGATTTCACATTGTTTGTCTCTCTCTATCGTACGTATGATTAGTATCGCTGCACTGTTCATTCCGCTCATTCTCACGTGCGCGCACGCTGCACTATGTCGCACGCGGTGCCTATCAAAAAGTTCTACTCGTGTCTAGGATAGATTTCAGAAATAATACAAGCAATGTAGAGAGGTAAGTATGTTAGCAAAATGTGTTTTGTCTTTGGACTGTGTATATATATCTAAGTAAATGTCTTATGGATTGCCCATCGTATACTAAAGAATAGAAACATCTACCCGCCAGTTCTTAGAGCTCACAGCGCCGGCGTAGGCTTTAGCGTAGCGTAGGCGCAGCGTAGAAACCGCGAGAAAGCTGCGTATCAACGATGAAACCGCGTAGCAGCGTAGAAGTCGCGTAGCAGCGTAGAAGCTACGTAGCAGACTATAAGCTGCGTAGCAGCGTAGTAGTCGCGTAGCAAGGTAAAAGCAGCGTAGTAGTGTAGACGCAGCGTGGCAGCGTTGAAGCTGCGTAGCAGCGTAGATACCGCTTAGAAGCGTAGATGTCGCGTACACGCAACGTAAAAACCGCGACGACATCTTTCAATCACTATAAATTGAATGTTAATAAAGCATTGTTGCCATTGATGCTAAAAAGAAAATAACAAACGCATTAATTCAAACTTTTCTGGAAAACTATTAGTGTCTATCCCAGGTAATCAGCAAGTAGCTTCGATTTTACAATGTTTTTTTTTCACGCGTACTGTTCTGATAATCTAGCCCATGGAATTAAGTAGATTTGATTTATCAGCTCAATATTTGATCGCCATGAGTCAAAGTAGGTACCTATGTAGAAGATGAGAAAATTAGTTAGATACTTTTTCTAACGTTTACTTGTCTCTCTCATGGTTTTTAATTTATTTGGCCGCCTGGGGCTCTGTGAACGCATTTTATACCGCTACGCAGTCCCGGTTCAATTCGCCAGAGCGTTAGCTTTGAATTTAATTTTCTGAGTTAAAGTTTAAGATGAGAACAATCAAAATAAAAGTAATTATAAAGATAACATCAATATTACATTGTTCTGTATTAATATTAACGTAGCAATCTACCTTTGCGTTTAATTATTCGTTTAATTATTAAAGGTTTTTTTTTTCTTTTTGAAATATTTTTTCCAAGAAACAGAGCACAGTTTTTTCGGAAGTAAGTTCTAATAAGACCTACTTAGTCAAATTAACCTTCATTTAGGCATCTCTAGACTATCTAGCACCCTGAGCATAATGGTATCCACCCAAAAAGATAGGTATCGGATGTTCAAAATGATTGTTACCTTTTATAGAACTTAGAAATACGTAGCAGGTAATGTCATTGTTTATTTTTTTCCTCATCCTAGTTTTCGTACAGGTAGGTACGCCCTCTATAAAAAACGATCGACACGTTTTTTTTAGAGGGAGTTGGTTCTATCGTATTATTTATAGAACTGACACAGACATTTACATGCTTTGCAAACACAAATGTTCACAGCAAGTAGACTGTTTCTTTGATTAACGAGTCTTTACAAATGATGCGCAAATTTTGCGCTACATGGGTAGTAGTAGTCTCGTCAAATGAGGTAGGTGGGCGTCGCCGCCTCTCAAGGTCTCACGTTGCCACGGTGCCGGTGGTGGCGGAGATTATCTCTATTTACATGTTCGTACCTACACGCCAACAGCTACAAGTACAGCTTAAATCCCTTGTGCATCTCTCGCTTTGTGCAACTATCTATGGTTTAGCAGCCCTTTGATCGAAACGCCGAATCGTAAAATGACGATAAAATCGTTACATACTAAAATCAAATTGCACCTCGCCTCTAGCTATACCTACTCGGGGTATTTACAAGAGAAATTAAGGTTTCTTACGCTTACAGAGCTTTTAAAGACACTAAGAAAATTCATAATTATGTGCGCGAAAGTCGTATAAAATCTTGGAGAAACGAATGTTGTTGTCTGATTTTACAACATCATGAAACATTGTGAAAAGCAATGGTTAGATAAATGCATGATGTACTCTGCCACAAGTTTTTGAGATATAGGGACTTACAGTTTCTACACATAATTAACTAATCGTGTTCGTGATATTTATTAGATACCTAAGTGCCTGTGCCTGTAATGTAATGATAGGTACTGATAATGTTTTTTATTTGGGGTAGCGATAATATTATACGTCGTGTGAGTAAATTGTGCAAAAATAGGTATATCTACCTACAGCTAAGGACAGACAACGTAGAATATGTCGATTTGATCAATCAAAATAAGCAATGATTTCGTAATGATCGTGAAGGGTTTTCATTCGTCTGATGGCTAATTTTTCATTCCATTTTTATCAAAATAATTCGGTAAATGGAAAACTTATTTATTTACCATTACCATATAGGAGATCTAGTGTCTTTCGAGCAAATAGTCTTCTACCCCTTATAGGTATAGGACAAGCGATCCAAAGTTTGCACTAAATGTTGTTAATTTGAGTGATTTCTAATTAACTGACTAACTCACTAATATCTACAGTACACATAGAAAAAGTCGTATTAGACTCTTAATAGACTGTCGTAAGCCAAGGAGCACCGGTCGCGGTCGTAATCAAGAAGGGTACCTTTGCATAATGTTCAATATTGATATGTTGGCTCGGTAATATTTTTACATTGATGGCGGCGGCAAGTGGGAGCAATCCTCCGAAGCGCTGACCTTGCCGCGTGGGAGCCGCGCTAGAAATCGGCCCCGTGCGCTTACGCAATCTCAACCACTCGGGCGCGCGCGCGCCTCCGCGTTCACACCACTGCGCAGCGCGACACGCTCGCTGCGCGCCCAACCTCAACGCGCCCGGTTACCACTCCACGTTAACCTCCAAATATATACCTATACATGAAGATATTTTTTGTACATTAATTTTATCATGTACTTTTACCTCGTTCTTTACTCTACCAGAATAGCAAAACACGAGTCTCTACTTATCGTATTTTTAGGTTAAGTAGGTATTTAATCACTTAAATAATACTTATAAGTTGCTAGCATGATCAAATTGATCATCACGATTGTGATCATCATAAGTATGCATAAGAATATTGAATACATCTTTTAACTCTGAAAATTGGCTAGGTTTAATAACCACCGTTGACAAAGGTTTTCAGAAGTAGGTACCTGTAGTAGGTAGGTAGTAGGTAACCTACCCACGAACTTGATATGTGTTATTTACCTGTGAGTTAACTAGCTCATAATCATATTTCGAGAATACCTACCTATTATTTGAAGTTTAACACTAACATGAAACGAATAAATAACTAACCCCTTTACTGAAACAATAAAAAACGTGGCAATGGCGGCTGCGTGTACCGGATATCATTTAGGGTTAATTGATTCACCGCCAAAATTTGAGCTTTCGTGAGATGGAATTAGTGATGAGCCGCGTAGTAACGGGACATCGCTAGCTAACGGCTGCTGTTGATGCTTTGCACCGCCTGCCTATTCTGAAACACTCGAATACACCATTCGACTTAACTGAGATGTCGTCTTGCTCACACTCGTTACAACTATGAAAGGAAAAGCGTAAAAAAATGTCGAATCGAATAAGAAATGCGCCTAAGTACAGAATAACAGATTGGACCCGGACCGTCACATTGCGCACCGACAGGTGTCCCTGATTGTGCGACTGCGGCCCGATAAACTGTGAGAAGACATGGCTTATCATGATAATGTCGGAATTCACGCTGTTTACAATCGATAAAATTGAGCAATAAATTCGACAAGTATCCATCATTCGGCCATTGAGCAAAATTAAGGCTTACTAATGCAAGTGTCACTTTAATGTTCACTAGTAAATTAGAATTAAGTAGGTACTCATTAAAACAGGAAATCGTTTATTAATATACTCATTACAATAAATAAGACTTATTGTTTTGCGTTCCGTAAGTACCGGTATAAATGCTAAGTAAAATGATGTTTTAATGGACATTAATATTATCATTTGCAAGTTTATGAACCATTGACATGACGAAAAAGTCGATTTACTTACAAAGCTCGACTTAAAATAAGTCGTATGAGAAATAAGAAGGTCAAGCAAGATGGTTGTCGTCTCACCCACTAGCTAGCCCTTCTCGGAAATGGGAGTTGGTCGGCAGGAATCAGCCGCTCCCCTTACTTCACGCCGTTGACACATACAGGAATTCATCGATTTCAAATATGAGTAACAACTATGGTATTCCATAGGAGGATTTATTTGTATACCCTAGGAAATTCGCGTACCTCTACCTACCTATTCAAAATAAAGTACTACCTACAATAGTTATATTTTAAGAATTACTAAAATTATTTCACTACAGGAAAATAAACACATTGAGTTATTTAGATCACTATTATACTCGTACTTTTTTAATACTTTTAATACTTTATTATTTCTCCAATAAATACATTTACAGTACTTAGATTTAAAAATGGCTTAAATTAGTGTTCCAGAGAGAAAAACCCTGACTTCTAAACTAGGTTTATGTACCTGTATCTTAGAAGCCAGTGTCCCTTAAAAGTGATGTGCATATAGGTAATAGGACAGTACACGTCATACAAAAAAATCCATTCGGACAAGTCCAAGAAAAACAAAAAAAGAAAATAAAATGAGAAAGGATGAAACTAAAACAAAAATAAAATATACAAGAAAAAGAAAAAAATAAAAAAAATAATCATAGTTTCATGTATGTCTCTAGTGTGTTTGTCTGGAGTTATGTGTGTGTGTGTGTGTGTGTGTGTGTTTGCGGGAGTGTGTGGTGTGTGACTGTGAGTGAAGTATGAGTGAGTGTGCGGGCGTATGCAAGTATAACAACTTTCACAATATTTAACAATTTTCCTTTATAAAAATCCTCATCTATTAACTTATATTTCCAAAATTTCCCAACAGAAGATCCTCCGTATTGCGATAAGTAAGTTTTAAAAGATAGTCCTGTAGCTTAGATTTTAATTGATTTTTAGTATCATGAAAAGTTTTTAGCACTTTATTTAGCTGGTTATAAAGTTTCGTGCTAGTGACGTAATAGTGTCTCATGGCAAACGAGGTTCTATGGGACTCTTGAGGAAAAACCGTGTGTTTAATTCTGCCTGTTGGCTCTGAATACGGACGAGTAGGGTGTTTACGGAGCATTGACTGAAGGACATACAGCTGCCTGACAGTTAACACTTTAGATTCTGCATATAGCTGTACTGTGGAATATCTTAGTGGCCGAGAGAGCAGAACCTTCAGAACAAGTAAGTACTACAACGTGAACAACTGAACAAGTGGGGTTATAGCAATCGTTTTAATCTACTGGTAAGCATTAAAAAATAGGTATACCTACGTGAAATGTATGTAAGCATAAACATGCAAGTTACACAATTTAATTATCCAGAAAAATCAAGACACATGATGACATGAGTCACGGCCTCCTTCTTCTGCTGGAGCTTTAGGAATTCGGAAAAGCTTTCTCGGAAATTGACTGACTGTAACTGTATTTACTTGAGCCGTTTTATGGAAAAGTTTCTAAATTTAGAACTAAATTTGGATCCTAAATTGAGAACATCCAAAATTATTGAGTTTTAGGGGGAAGTGCTGGGAAAGCCCGAAAAATTCTAATTTTGTTACGTTTTTATTTACAGCAGGATTAGCATGACGCTTTCTATTTCTACTCTACTGTAGAATAAAAATTGCTTGTCTACATTTCTCGATGAAAAACTGTCAACTGTCTATACGGAAACATCATTTTTGTCTACTCTTCCGACGACAAAACGCTTGTCTACGGTTGTTGTGCTAAGCCTGCTGGTCAGTGTTAGGTTGTAAGTTGAATAAAATATGATTTGCGATCGTAACACGTATGTGTCCTCTTAAATAGAAAATTGTGTAAACTGAACATGCAAGGGGAAATCACGCTACATCCACATCACCGTCTCGGGACAGATTCGTCTGCTCGCTGCAATGTTGCTGCCGTGAGATATCTAACAGTACCCGGCGAAAATTGAGCGTCCGAATCGAGTCATTGAACCGAAACCCGACCGTTAGACGCACCGATTCTAGCAGGACGGGCCCTTCTACCTACACCTACTTACTAATGCACGATCATATTGGGAAACCGAAATGCATGGGTTTGGACAACCATACGAAGACACAGGGCCAAAATTATAACAGCTTGAAATCTAAAAGGTGCAAAGTTTAGTATAAAAATACAAGCTCACCAATTAAGCGTTTCGGAAAGCACTATTAGTTCGTTGTTTTTGATAAATGTGAAATGATTTTACTGTTGTAAGTATGTAGGTTTATATAGGGTAAAATTTTAATCACTGCGCAAACTGTAACCATGAATTCAGCATATCATTCTAGACTCCCTTGCGTAGAAACTTTTCGTTGGTTACACAAAAAAAAAAAATCTGTTGTTTCATAAAAAGTGCAATACCTACGCGCTACTCGGTCAAAATACATGGACCAGCAGATTTTTTTAAATAACTTAAACACTTTGGTTTAAGTACGTTTCCACCATTTACAGTCTACGATGATGAGATTTTCTCATTTCAAGCTTTTAATCTATTTTGAAATAACTTTTAGAAATATAGTGTCAAATGACAATTATTACATATTTGCTCATAAGAATGATTTAAAAAAAATATTAGTTATTTTTTTGGTATTCTATCAATCTCAATAGGTTACAAAATAATTTTCTGAAAATAAACTAAAACTTAGCAGAGTCTTAAATAAATCCTGGGGAAATTTAGGTTAGGGACCTACTACCAAGAAATAGATAGTTGTCATGTTCGCTTCTATGCATTTGAATAGCTCATGAAAGACGATATCCCATCCCATAGTCAATGAGATTGTCGGCATCCACGATGTGCACACACGTCTCTGTTAGAAAGCTGAAGGATTTCTTTTTGTTCGCAGCTTTTACCACTCTCGTAGTTTAACAGTTAACGTCGACCGTTCTTCGCAAGCCGTTACAGCAAAATCTGCTTATTCATTGGACACTCGAAGACCCAAGTTGAGAAAAGAGGCTATTACTTATTTTGAAATAGAACATATTATTATACCGTTATCTGTGGTGTCCGAAGTGGCGGTAAACATGCAATAATTAAGTTGCATCCTACGAAAAGTTTTCATGGTGAGGTGTTACAGCATTCATGTATTTCGTAGCCCAAAGGTATCTTACGCAAATGAAAAATCTCAGTTTTTTTAAACTGTACAATAATACAAAAGGAAAAATAGGTTGTTTGAAGAAAATTGTGATTACCGTAACCTAAAATATTAAAGTATTAACTTATTACTTCTTGATTACATCGTCAAAAACGACAATCCAAATTCTTTACTTTACAAAATTACAATGAAACCTCGGCCTACTGCGGTCATTCATGCGTATCTAGCCTTAGAGGATTGAAAAAAATGTGACGATTTATCAAGCAAAGTATCGTAACATCATGCCTTGTTTCCGCGAAGGTTTGGACAGAGTTGTACTTAGTAGGTACACCCACATTTCGCCAGCTATGTTATAGTTACATGTTATAGGGGTCGAGCCTATTGCCATCAATCGGACACAAATCCAGACTCCGAGCTGCTAATAAGAAATTCCAAACAGAAAATCCCAATAACACTTTGCCCGACCTGGGGATCGACCCCAGAACAAGTAAAACACATCCAGCAAAATATCGCGAAAAATTTTAAATAACTTCATTGCGGTTCATAAATCAACAATACATTTACATAATATACGTAAAAGCTTACGTCATTCATCAAAAAGCAATGTAGATGCGAATACATAACGAATATTAGTGACTTCCCCGAGAACGCTTCACTGGCAAAACGTGCCACCTTTATTCCAGGGCGTGTTTGTTATTAGAGGGAAAGTGTGTTGGCAAGCTTTTATGCATCAGCCGCGCCGCCTGAAAACTGGGTCAGCTGGCTGTAAGGACTTCAGCTAACACGGGCACGATGACCTAGGTCAGGTCACTGCTGAATTATAGCTCTCGCTCCGTCCAATCGATACGGCCAAGTTGACAGCGGCAGGTGCGCTAATTCAGTGATAATATTCACATGTGAATCCAAATGTTATTAAAATACATCGATATGATTCAAGGAATATTCTTGTGGATGTTTATGATAACATGATGTGTGCAGGAGTTTGATTATTTGCGTAAAAACATAGCATAGGAATTCTTTTAAATTGTCTAGATAGCTGGTACTTATGTCATATTTTTTTAGATTTTTATCATTTTAAACAAATTCATGCAATGATACTATTTAGAATACTTTTAAGTAGAACAATTTAAGTTCTTGTGTGTTTTCAGAGCACTATTTTCAGATCTATATATTAATACGTGAAGCTAAAACTTTGTGCCCCTTTTACGAAAATCACGCGGACGGCGTATGTATTTCGGTACAGTTAAAATTTTTATGAAGGAGTGTAGACAGCTAACATTTTTATATAGAAATACAATAACTTAAGAATTATAGTAGAGTCCACTAGTAATAATTAGGTAATTATAGTAAAGACAGTAAGATAGAATCCGTGAAAATCTGCCATTTAACTGCGTAAACGAACGACATTGTTTAGATATGATCATAAAACAGAAATGTCATTGAACTGAGTAATTATTTCATCTCGTAAACATTCATTGCAGAACGTGAGCCTCCCTGTAAACTAATGTGAGAACGCTACAGTGATCAGACATAATAGAGAGATATGGTTGGTCAAATAAACCAGCATTTCAACAACAGTTTTCAGAATATGCTCGTTATTTTTATCTGGTAGTAAATAAAATGGATGGTGAAAATCATCATTTGCAATGGAAAACACACATAGGTGCTAAACTGGACCTGCGAGTATGATTTGTTCCACCTGAAGCTCTTTTCCTAACCTCATTAGGCCTGAGAGGTTGGAAACGCAAAGCGAGCATTTTCACACGATATAGACGGCTTTCACTCTGAATCAAGCCTGAAACCCGTAGTTCGTAGCTAAATTGCTAAGAATAACTTGGGAAAAGGGTAAAATACATTGTTTTCTTTAAAATTGTATTGGATCCTTACGCACCCTGAGCTGAGGCAGAAAGGACTTTATAAATACACACGAAACGACGTGACGTCACTGATATGTATTAATTAAAGTGTTGAAACTAACATCATAGGTAGTTTTGTTAGATGATTATTCAGGGTCTTTAACTTTTACTTAGGGTCTTTCAATAAAAGATGTATTTCGTTTATCGTCCTAAAAATAAAACTTCCAGCCGGAGGCCATCATAAACCAAATTAGCTGCGATGTCTTTCAGAATTAGGTAATAAGGATTGTTTGTCGGCAATTTAAATTTTCAGATAAATTAAATTCTGTCTAAGATTGAACCTAATGTCATTAAATTATAATAGAAAGAATTATAAGTAGGTAATTATAAATTAAAGGAACTGATTTAAAAATAAAAGCAATCAGTACCCATATTATATTTACAAATTTATAATCTGTGACAAATACTTTTAACAGAAATATATCACTGGTAAGGGTGCACAGGAAACCACTTACGTTGGTATTTTTATACTAAAGTTTCTGGGTTCGCGCCAAAAATCATAGAATCAAAATGTTCAGCGCTACGTGGCAGCGGTGGAACTACGCGATGTGGAATAAATAATACATTAGCTTTTGGCTATCCTGTTAGGTCAGTTGATATGCCAGTCATAGAAACAGGATATTATTAGTTAATTTGAAATGACAGTACGGATTGATAGGCCACAGTTCTGGGCGTATTAACTCTGTGTCGCGTCTGTCCACATAAAGGGGGTGTCATCGGTCGATAACGTTAATAACAAATGCAATAACTAGGAACCAGGAGAGGGAAAATGTTTTCTGATTCCTTTCAGTCGTATGTAGTTACTTTTTACTGGAAAAGTGTTAGGGATACATTATAATTTACTTTTAACCCTACATCCAACCGTCTCCTTTACTTGAAAATAATTCAGAGCTTGACGATTATTCTTCCGTTCCTGTAATCCTTCGCTAGCTGGTAATATATTGTACTCAGGAATCAGTGTTCGTGTTTTCCACGATTCACTTTTGAAACTTTCTAACCCTGTGCCGGAGTGAAGCGGCAGGGAGGGGCGCGCGCGGGTGCCAGAGAGAGGGTACCGACCTCATTGCCCATTGCCACTCCTCCCGCCGAGGCGGCAGGCCATTTTTATTAAAAATACTTCCGAGTAACATCGCGCGCTGATTTTTTTCGTGTCCTGAAATTCTTCCTATTTTTGTTCAAAAACTACGAAAAATAAATAAAGTGGTACGCTGCTCAATACAATCAAACAGATATATTTTCTGGACCTATTGGAAATAAATCCAAAAACATTAGTGTTTGTTCAAGTGAATTTGAAACTTAAAAAAATACAAGTGCGCCCTGCGATCTATTTTCCGTGCGGACTCGGGTTGGTTCGGTTGCGAAAAGTGGCGGCACTCGGCCATCATCGGCGGCGCTCGCCGCTTAGAGGGCGTCCATCCAACCCCGCCCGTGCGGGACAGAGACAGAGAACACTGCTGACATGGCGACAACACGAATGGATTGATGTTTTTCACGTGGAAAACTCATCCCTTGAATGTATCTATGCAAAGGTAGGTGATCGTAATATAATTTCCTAAGTAGAAAATAATTAAATTGCCTTTGATTTTATATTGCTTGCAAGAATCGTGTAGGTTGAGGTCTAAAGATTTTACACTGTATAGTTTATTCCTGTATGTTCTGAAGTAGGTACATATTGCTACATTATTTAGTTCTACCTTCTGACAATAATAAAGATTGAAATACTTGCAAAGAAAAATGTATTTATAACCTTTGAAATCATTGTTATTGCTAAGTTCAACTTGCATAATGAATGAAATATAATAAAACGGTCTTGTTTTGCTGCAATGGTCTGCCGGGGTACCGGCGTTGCCCTTATTTTCGTCTACACCTCGAAGGTTTAGTTTCAAGATACACTTTAATACTGAGTAATGCTTGGAAATAATGAGCATACACTAACTAAAACCATAACCAATATAGAAAACTATCTTATAACGTAGCATCCTGACGGGGTGATGTTCGACGCGGAAAAGGGAATCAATGAATTTCAATAAATCAATATTTTACTGTGCACCCTGCGCTGAATATATCCGCTGCCGCCATTTCGATGATGACGGCGTATTTTTTGTGAGAGATATTCGAGTCGCGGAGCGAGTCGGTGTTCGTCGCGCGGGGTTGCGGGCTGCGGCCGTCAGTCGTCGGGTGAGCGGGGTGCGACGTAAACGCGGACTCGGACTATGGCGGAAGGGCTGATCCTCATTCCCATAAAAGGGTCGAGTTGATTGTGGTGCAGATACGTGTGGTACGTTCCTTTATGTTAGTGCAGTGATATAATTATTCTCAAACGGTGCTTATCTCGACGTATCGGTTGAATTAATGTGGATATCGGAGGTAATAATGCCATTGTGATGACGTAATGTAACGCGCTCGACTGGGTGCGTAGTAATAATTCGAGCGCCCGTTTATACCGCGATAACGTTTGTGGTCAGCACCTGTGGATGTGGAGCAAATGTTCGTGTTTTTGTAGCTTTTAAATAAATTCGAGACCGTTCCAATTGGATTCTGATTAGAGCGCACGCCAATCTGGATTATTTTTAAAGGCAAATATTAATGATTGGCGTTATGTTGGCGTTGTACAAAACATGATTTGTGACGGACACGATGATTATTTGATGTTTGTCATGGCTGCAGTGGTAGCTTACAATTCAGTTTCCTACTGCAGTGCGCTCGCCGACGCGATGCACAGGCTCCCCACGTCCCCACGCCGCTAGACTATAGACGCCCTCGATTTTTTTAACCTTGATTGAATTGTGTAGTTGTTGGACTCGTTCACAACCCAGTAAAATAAAGTGATGAATGTGCTATCTGATCTAGTATCCCTATGATAACATAATGTTTAGTAACGATATTTTATCATTTTAGAATGATTTATTAATGCTTTATTAAGTAGGTACGATACTAAATAACGAGATCAGGAAGCGTTTTTCAACATCTTAACCACTTATAATTAATATGCAATGGTGTGTTTACCAGGTTACTACCTTTTTCAATAAAAGTCGACGACTGGAAGAGACTATCTACTAGGTCCTTACCTATTTTGTTTTTTTTTTCACCCTCAGGAAGTGAACAACACCATTTACGATTCACTTTTATTAAACGTTTGAATATCTTAGATTTGCATATTGTTTTTAGCTACAATAAATGTTCGGACGGCCACGACCTCTACGACTGTGATTCAACACATAAACTGTCAAAGATATAAAAAAATATACCTAACCAACATCATGTTATGTAGTAAGAAATGTTGTATTTAGTTCAACATAAATATTTATATACAATGCATTCTGTACGAGCCACAGAAGTTATAATAGAATGCTTCCGATTGCAATTGTTAAACTGATGAAAAGAAATGAGGTTCATTAACTAGTATATTATAAAAGATATTTAGGTTAGAGTATTAACCTTCCGTTCCGTGTGGTGCCGGACGTAAAAGAATAGCACCATCCCATTTCTTCCCGTGGGTGTCGTAGAAGGCGACTAAGGGACTTACTAGAGAATGGGCAGCAGCATTCTCTAGGCATTTGGCCACCATACTGCGATCGCCAACCCGCCTGCCAAACGTGGCGATTATGGCAAATCCCCCCTTTTTGGGGGAGGCATAGTGTCCAGCAGTGGACGTCTTTCGGCTGATATGATGATGATGATGATTAACCTGATCTTCTGTTCACGGGCTAGTAGAAACATATTGCGTGAATAACCTAGGAGGATAATAGCGTGATAGAAGCAAGTGCGCTCAAATGTGCACAAATACTGTAATCAGTAACCACATTAGCAGTGCACCTAATTATTTCTAACAGACACGAGAGCAGAGAAATCAAGGCGATCCTCGACTTTTTGTTTTACTTTAAATTTAATGCGTGTCTTTGCATAGATAGTACTGTATTAATAAAGATCATTTCAGTGTTATAACTATAATTCTAAAACTGAGTGTTATCCCGTTACAGGTCCCCCTGCGCCCGGCACACAAACTGCACTAAGCACTATGAAACATACACATTGAAAATGGCTTTTAAAAAGTAAACATTATCTATTGTTGACGTTTTGTTGTATTGTTCATGGAACAAGAGAGAATACTTATGTATACATGATTGAATAGTTGTTGGTAAAATTAGATTTTAAGCCTCGACTGGCAAAAATCATATCTTCCAAAGAAGAATATACAAAAGCAAAAATGGCTACGCAAAGGTTTTGCTTGCGGTGGAACAACCACCAATCTAATATGTTATCTGTGTTTGATCAACTACTACATGCGGAGACGTTCACAGATGTCACTCTCGCTGTCGATGGCCAGTTGCTGAAAGCACATAAGATGGTCTTGTCGGCTTGTAGCCCTTACTTTCAAGCTCTCTTCGTCAATCACCAAGAGAAACATCCCATTGTTATTTTGAGGGACGTTCCGTATTCGGACATGAAGAGTTTACTAGACTTCATGTACAGAGGGGAAGTAAGTGTGGACCAGGAACGATTGACAGCTTTCTTAAAAGTAGCTGAGAGCTTGAGGATAAAAGGACTTACAGAAGTAAACGAGGAGAAGTGTGATATTCCAGCTTTAACTAACTCGTTAATACAGCAGCAGACGAATGCGCACACACCTCCCCCTCAGCTTCACCGAATACATCCATACATGCACCAGAAACGGCCGGCATCTGGGATGCCCAGCGGAGGGGCGCCTCCCAATTTATTAATGCCTTTATTGGGTAACGCATTGATGCAACCGAAAAGAAAACGAGGTCGGCCGAGAAAACTTAGTGGAAGTTCAAGTGACGCTCTAAACACAGCGGCTAGTCCTCCCGGAGAGTTTATTCCTGAGCCTGCCTCTCATGGATCATCAAACAGACCTGGTGACCAACTGATAAGAGGCTCGCCAGAAATGCTGGAAGTGAAGATGTCCATGGATAGCTTCAACGCTGAGGATGGAGCAACGTCAGGAGGCGAGGAGGCCGGCGAGGCCCTACTCATCGACGAAGGTGATGACGCTCAATCGACTGAAGCCCCAATGACTGGCAAAGACTCCGAATCGGCAGGTACGTGGCTATCCCAATAAGACTTTCATAATATTACAGCAACGTCGGTAGAAACTATTCACTTGTTAATAAAATAATATTCTCATTTTATGAAAGTTGATAATCTCTTAAATGCCTTTTACCTGTTGTATTGATTGTATAGAATGTTCAACTGTAAAAAATAAAAAAATCGCGCCATAAATAAATGAAGATATTGTTGTATACTCGCTTACTATTTGTAAATACCTGTATTAATCTTCCTTTCCAAACATCTAACATTGTTTAGAACAGTAAAATTTTAATTAAAAAGGGAAAAGCTAATGGGATATAAGCTTTGAAGTTAGGATACGATAAGTGAAAAGTGAAGTGTATTACGAATGCCTACTTTATATTTAATCATATTTAAACTTTATTGAAAAGGGGTAAGTGATTATCTATGAAATTTTTTGACGTATACGAGTAACAGATGCTTATTTTTCTTCTGTAAATCGACAATTTTAACTATTGCTTGCTTTTCTGCTTTTGGGGAGAGCTATTAGAGGAATGGCCAGGGGCAAACTCGGTGTGGTACTTAATGGTTTGATTGATAATTTCTTTCTTTTTAAACTTCTTCAAAATAAAAATATTTTATCATTACGAATAAGAAAAGGGAACACAAACAAGGCTTATTCCCAATAGCTTTCCTTGGTAATAAAGCAATTGGAAATATTCTGGTGGCTTGCCACTCACAATAAACTTTTTAAATACATATAGGTTCGTAGTTTCTATTACTGTTTTTAAATTATAGTCCTAAGTAAATATTTTTGCGTCTCACTAAAATATTTCCAATGACGATGTCGAGTGAAATGAATATTTTGTTTATTTCATCAATTTCGTATAAATTGAGACCTGAAACAAACTTTTCAGATCCTGATAAACCGCCAAAAGAAGAAATACAACAAAACTATTCAACAAACGGGCCTGTACTTTCTATAGAAAATGGATCTATTAAACAAGAACCAGCCGCTGAGCTTAACGACGGTTACAATGAGCCAATCGAATATAAATACAATCCTGACAGAAGCCGCGAGAACTCTAATTCGCAAGATGGTCCCATTAAAGACACAGAAGACAAACACAGACTAGGTCGTAACTTAAAGCCAAAGAATAGTAAAAAATTGCTACCCCAAATGTCCAAAATTAGAGCTCGAAACTTGTTCAATCAGCTTTCTGGGCTATCGAGTCTGAATCCCGCTCTGAATACGTTTGATAAATTCCCCCCAGACCCGGTTCTGATGCCAGCTCTCGCCACACAGCTGTTCGCCGCAGAATTAGAGCAAAATAACCTCAACTTGGCTAATAACGAGGTATCCGATTTAGCGCAGACCAATTGGGAACATCGTATATTTCCCTCGCCTATAAGGAAGGCCAATATGGGTAGTGTGGGTAACTACCACGAGGAGACAAACGAGTCGGTGAGAGATTATTGCATCAAGGAAGGGGAAAATGTATTCAGATGTAAAATATGCGCGAGAGTCTACACGCATATAAGTAATTTCTGTAGGCACTACGTCACTTCTCACAAGAAAGATGTAAAAGTTTTCCCATGTCCCATTTGTTTCAAAGAGTTCACTCGAAAAGATAACATGATCGCTCACTTAAAGATCATTCATAAAAATCAACCGAATGCTAACGAGCAAATGGCGAAGCAGGAGTCTTAATGTATTTCAGAAGTTTTAGATTGTCGACAACACTCAATAGGTACCGTACTCTTTGTCGCAGATGTATTAAGATCTGATTAGCCAGAATAGAATTTATTCATGTTATACGTTATTTAACTTAAAATTTGGATTTTCAATAGTTTATAAAGCGTAGATTGCGTATTGAGTAAGCGTTCGAGCTCTAAGTTTCATGCATATGTCAATAAGTTTGTTGATATTAGACGACGCCAGTCGTTCGTTGTTAATATTTATCTATTTATTTATATTGTTCCATTTGTTTCGCAGAGTGCTGACTTCAAAGAGATTTATAAAATTTTCTATGATTTACTTGTTATTTTGCACTTAACTTGTTACTTAATTTTATTAGTTACAACATTTTCAGGGTACAAAATAACTACTCATGGTGATCGTAAATTCAAAAGTAGTGTAATTTTTTATGTGCTGAATATTAAATGCAATTCTCATTGAACTGAATTAGTTAGTTTAAGTTTAGTTAATATATTTATGAATTATAGCAATGGCATAGTCTTTTTGTAAATCGAGTGTAGGATAGTTTAGGGCTAGGTGACATGTCGGCATGTCGGTATCTGTTCAGATAAGTATCACGAGAGGCTAGAGTGCTAAGCGAACTCTTTATAAAAAGACTTGAGCGAAATGCCATTGCGTAAGTAGTAGCGGAAAAATGCATTTTCATTTAACTTGCCTTAATAGTGATCTTAGTTGTAGATGACGATTTGACTTCTTCGAAGTAAAACTCAACACAGGCTATGATTTTATTTTCTAGAATTTGTTAAGATTAATTTAAAATAGTTTATCAATGTTGAAATATTTGGTTGTACATGTTATTATACTATTCAAATATCTACTTATTTAAATCGCTTACATTATACAATAGTTAAATACAATAAAGTCTATAGAATAGTTGGTAAAACAGTATCAAGGGCGATCATTGTAGTATGCCTACAAATTATTATTAAACGTTCAGTTCCTGAATAATCAACAGAGCCCCAAATCATTTAGATATTTTAATAAAAGTTTTAAATTCCTTAAATTATATTAAAATAGGATTATATTACTTTGTTAAATGATTAAATTATTTACGCATGTGAAATATCTATTTGTCAAAGACAATACAACAAATACTGTAGGTAATATATTAAAGGTTATTATATCGCGTATTACATCTATTGTCGGCATGCCTCCAATGTAGCCGTGCTGAGAATTAAGTTAAATGTGCACTGTGCTTATTGTAAACTTAATCATCGAAGCCAATGGGTGCAGTCGCGGTATTATAACGTATCACAAACACATCTACCTTATTCATATTTGAGTTACTATCTAAAAACAACTTTATAACATATGTAACATATTATATATTTTAAAGGTTGACGTTTAAATTGTATATATTGAAAAGATACAACAAGGCGTTGTTGTTAAAGTGATCTTAGCAAGGTGCTTTGAATGAAGTTTATATGTATGGAATCATGAGATGATTTGTAAATTCTATTTTAGTAGAAAACAAAATGCCTTAAATATAAAGTAAGGAATGGTACTTATAAATTATTTACTTAGTTAAATTTAGAGGCAAAAGTAGTCTTCCATGTAATGATAGCGACACGTTTTCATAATTCAATTATAACGACAAAACTTAAATTGTTTTAATGAATATTATATAAAAGAGTTGTATGGGTAGTATCTACTTTAATAGGTACCAACGTAGTTACGTTGTCGACCCAAAAACCAAATTCTCCAATATGTAAACGTAGGTCCAGGGAACGCTTGCCTATTAGTGTGCCTTTACTTGTATATTAATAAGTTTAATATTTATCGACTACTAGATTACTAAGAAATTTCAAAACTGTTATGTATTACTCATTTATTTTCATTATTCAGAGTTTACAATGTCTACTTTAAGAAGCTTCCTTAGGAGTTTAGAAACCTTTTAGGCCCAAGTAGTTAATTAAAAGATGTTATTAAAATTAAGAATATATCATCTCATGTTTTCCATTTTGTTTGGAAATCGGAACCACTCGTGAATGTTATTTACAAAATGAATATAAAATTCGTGTAATTTTCGAGGCGTCGGGTCTTGATAATCAATATTAAGACTGTTAAAATTCATAAAAACGAATTTATTGTACCTACCTTTCATAAATCTTTATACGAAATTTACCTTGAACATTGATAGGTACTTAAAGAGGAAATTTAGACTTAAAATGGTGAGGCTATTATTGAACGATTTAACAAATCACTTACATTATGATAGTCAATTTAGCCAGTGCCTAAGCTTAACCCGTTCATTTGTGTGTACCTAATTACTACTTGAACATCTTCTTTGTAATGTTACGTCTTTATAATATAGCATTGTTTTGTTTTAATATTATATATTTCAGCTGTAAGTCAAAATTCAGATTAAATTCATGTTTTTCTTTTTTAATTTGGACTCCGTATATATATTTTACTTAATAATTATCATCTCACTAATAAATAATTTTATTATTTGTTAATGTTATATCATAATTGGTGCTAAATTATACTTAAGAAAATGTCACATGTGATGTGACATTAAATGGATTGTCCCTAAAATATACATATATATATTGTTTGTTAAATATTGTTGTTTTAAAAAGCATGTATGCAAGTACATTGTAGTCAATCGTTACATTTATCCGTTGACAAAGTTATCATGGGACTTCAAACATTCGCAATTATGTACTTAGTTCAAATCAAATGTTAATCATAATTATTTCTGGTTGAAACAAAATAATAAGAATATAGATACTTACAGTTTACTATGAAATCTTAAAGCAATATTTATATAAATAATGAATACAAGTAATTATTGAAAGATAGTTTTTATCATTAATGGCATGGAAAGTATCTGGGTTCAAATTAATCATAATTTTCATCTTATATATAAATTACTTCACATTAACAGTATATAGTTTTTTCTATAAAAGTATATACTTAAAGATTTTTGAGGAATTGGTCAAGTGGTTACAAAATATGGAGAAGTATCTATTGATAATTTTTAAACTACAGGGTTGTATAAACACCTACGGCGCGATTATACTTATCGTTCTGGTTTTTAATCAAAATAACATGATTTATTCATGAAAAGACTAAGCTTAAGTAGTTGAAATTGTCTAATGCCAATTCCTCAAACATTTCCAAAATCGTTAAGTTGTTAACTTTCTCTCAAAAAAAGTTGTATTAAAACCTGCAGATAAATAAATATTTAAATTATATACTAATTAAAATTCACACAACAACTATAATAATTATTAATTCTAGAACTTAGCCAAATGTTAAGCAAATCCATATTTTTTTGTTATTTGCACTTAGACAATAGAAAATGCAAAGAGTAATATTTAGATAAATTTAGAATTGAAAGTTACACGACATAGAGTATTTGTTAATGAAACAAAATACAATGGTATACAATAAGGTGTTAATTACTATTTTTAGAAACTTTAAAGAAAATAATAAAAGTTACAGCAAAACAACAAATATTTTTAATGATTCTTACTTATTATTTTGTTTTGATTCGCTATTGTTATTTTAAGTTTTACCTCTTTGATTTTATTTATTGTGACATTGACAAGTCTATGATTTTATGCCTATCTGAATGTCTGTTTAAACTTTATTAATATTATCGTTAAAACGTTCTTGTACCTATTGTACCGTGCCCACGTGTGGTGATCAATGGCGCTAAACGCTATGTAGTTGATATTGAATGTCTTGTCTTGCCTTTGATTTTATACTAAACTTGGTGACACGATTTAATTACGTTAAGGTACATAGTCTGTCACCCGTGATTTATGCAGCAACGATGACGAACACTAACGATTTCAACAATATTTTATTATTTTTTTATATTTAAATAGTAGCAAAGTAACAACACGGGTTATTAGTAAAGAGTAGATTAAAAGTTAAGTTATTTATAATATTATAGACATAAATAGTGTTGTTAACGATGGAGTGACATTGGAACACTGTATAGAATGTTACATTAGTCACGAAGAGAGGACTGATCAGGTACGTTATCCTATGACGCTACTCTCACGTTTCGTAGATGGTGTGGTTAGAGCTAGATTACGTTTAATGCTTTCTATGTTGCTCAAATTGATGCTCTGCAATGAACAAAGTATTGATTTGTTGGTCCAGTACAAATTGTTGCTTTTTATTTTTTATTTTTACCATACTCTTAGATATTTCTGATGCAATATTATCCAGATATTGATTAATGAGGCTAATTACATGTTCCTGATAATTTTATCCAAACATGATTGTATCTTTCGGCTTATTTTTTCTGTATGCCCATACAATAAATACCTATATTGGCAACTATGTTTTCTAAATAAGATTTCGTGTGTAATAAAAAAAAGACACACGCAACTGCTGTAAGTTTAATGTTACTTTTCAACTATCAACCCACCTTATGTGATCTTAAGAACTTAAGTTAACTGAAGTGTTATTTTTATGATTATGTACCTAATACTGAACTTGCCGAAATAGTTCCAAATGCAAACACTTGAGTCCTATTATATCATAGTGAAATCTATTCTTTTTTGTTATTATTTTTTAATTTAATAATTTATATGGTTATTTTAAAATAATTTAAGCAGTTTGACTTTGCTACAAGTTCATGTTTTAAATAAAACACCAGACTTTCATTGAACACAATTTCTGTTATCTATTGAAATTTATTTGCTTAGTGAGTTTTAATTTATAGGACTGATGATTTAAATTTTGGTTAATATATATACACTTAGTACATATATTCCAAAATTGATATTATTTCACATTTTTCTAGATTTAAATGTTTTATTTTGAATGCATGTCATGAACAAGTTTATCTTCTTTAACAATATTGTGGAAAACTATGAATTGTTCTAATACTGGTGCTATAATTATTTTAATATCAATGATAGAACTTTCTAAACGGCAGCTATTTTAAATTATATCGTAAACTTGTTCATGAAATGATTCCATAAATCGTGGTTTTTCATTTTAATCATGGTGTAATAAAATTTCGTCATTCAATTTGAACAAATAAAGTTAATATATTTTCAGTTTGTTTTTTTTTTGTTTTTTACTGTTTTCCTTTTCTTTTATTCACCTTATAGCACATGATTTTCATTATTTTGCAATTATTAGTGCCTATAATCACAACAGTAAGTTGAGTAACTTAGGTAGGTATATAAAGGACAATACCAAAGGACTAAATATTTTATAGAAAACAAGAATTGATAAAAGTCATCAAACCAACTAACCTTAAATTATAGCAATGGTGTTGTCCTTTTATACAAAAAGTTTTGAAATATTCATCATAAATGTTGAAATCTGGCAAATTAAAACAATACATACTCATAATTTTTTACCTTATATTCCAGGACGTGATAGCCCTGATTCAGAAAATAAGGACATCAAATATGCTCGATCGTCGCCCTCAAATGATGGATCTGGAAAAATTCGCGTTAATCCGGCAACACAGGCTTCTACTTCAAATGAGTACCAAAATGACTCCTTAAATAATAACACGCTACAGACCGGCAGTCAAATGCAGAGGCCAGCTGTCAGAAGGCGGATAAGGAGAAGAGCTAATTCAGCATCGAATGACCCCGCCGAGCAGCTGACTGAGATGTCTGTGAGAGGCCTCAATCTCTTCAGATACGCGTCTGTTAGCGAAGGGGTCTACCAATGCACGGAGTGCGCTAAAGAGAACATTCAAAAAACCTTTAAAAACAAATATTCATTCCAGAGGCACGCTTTCCTGTACCACGAGGGTCATCAAAGGAAAGTATTTCCGTGTCCAGTTTGTTGCAAAGAATTTTCTAGGCCTGACAAAATGAAGAACCACATGAAAACGACGCACGACTGTTACGTGCCTAAAGATTGCGTATATCCACCGAACGCATTCTTCTTGATACCAGGGATGGAGGGCCAGCTCCCTCCCGGCATCAAGCTGGAGGCGATGGGCTCCGGCTCACCGCGCGGCTCCACGCCCTCGCACTCCTCGCCTGACCCTGCGCAAGTCTGAGTGATGGGTTTGCGCTGGATTGTTATTGATTCCACGTAAACATGTAAACTTTTCCTTTGGCTAGTTTTAGGTCGTCAAGATATCGAGGTTTCGATTATAGTATTCGTTCTATTTTTGGAGTTAAATTTTCATGTACATTTTTACATTGTACGTATTACAATATTTCCAGGAATAATGTTATGCATTTAATGACGAATGTTTGTTACATAAAATAAAGCTCATTATGTTATCTTGTTTAAAGTATGGTTGTGCAAATATTAGACAATAATATACACTGTAATATTTGAGGCCAGTTACTGCGTGTTGAATTTAACTTGTTTTTGAAATTATAGCATTTGTAGGTGCTACAAAAGTCTGAAATGTGCCTTCCATTTACGCAGTTTATTAAACTATATTACTAAATGAGTTGTCGCCTAAAGTGCCTAAAAATACTTATAGTTATTCGAGATACCGCAAGACACCAACCAAAGACTGTATTACAAATAAAACATAGGCGGTGGACAGGGGCCCGTAACATAAGTATATTGCGACAATATCAATATCACTCGCAAGCATTAATTAAAATAGATAAGTATATTTAATAATATTAAAATCTTTTCTATATTACTAAAGACTTTTATACAATAGATTATATACAAAATATTTGTCTACCTATTAGTGAGCCTACTGTTATGTACGATATGTACCTTTTTGATTGAATCTATTTTAACAAGAGAAGTATAGTGGGAAAATATCAATATGTTAACATTTAACTTGATAGTGCCATAGCGCAATTTTTATTCATTTTGTATAATTTTTAATATTACTAAAGTTTCCAACTCTTATTATTTCACTTTTTAGATTATATTTAGTGGATAGCGAAAGAGTTCTAGATATACTACGAACTAAAACAAAATCAGCAGTTCTTCCATTGATAAGGGAAATAATATTTGTTAGGTTATGTTAATGTAACGCCTAATGTATATCGTTAAGTTCTATTTCAGAATGGTTTATGCCTAATCTACGTTATTGTAAGTTCACGTTTTGGAAGAGTAGGTAGGTACGTTTACGAAATCGATTAATGTTTTACTGATTGGATACTAAAACAGAGTAGTATTAATTTAATGTCTACTTAAAACATTAATCGGTTATAAATTGAGTTTCTGTATTTTAAATTTTAGCGCACAACTTGGATATAGTTTCATCTACGTATGTTAAGTTTACATGTATAAGATTTTGTTAGATCACGTTCTTGTATATAGTTAAACTGTGTATTACATAAACATTTAGGATATATATTATAGTCGCCGACAAGGTATTAACAATTTGCAGTGTGATTTTTATTTAAGTAGGTACGTCAGCGCCAGTCAATCGCACAAACTAACTCAACGTAGCGAAACGTTGAATTTTTTTGACCAGGATTAGGTTTTTTGTTTGTATTTTCTTTTCTTTTTATTTTTCTTTTTCACCACTTCCTTTTCTATTATCTTATGCTTTGTTACTTATTGAGTCCATAAGCTTTCTCAAGTTGGAGGAGAATTGTTTCACACATATTTTTGTCTTTATTATTTGAAGTGGTGAAGTGTTATGCCTGACTTTTATCTTTTTTGTAGTATTTTATTTTGTGATATTAGTGCTAACTAAGTTGGCAATCATGTTCATTGTTGAGTTATTGTAATTCTTACTTTCTCACTTCTAAACACATGCTGCAAGGCAGCGTAATTATAATATAAAAAGCATTGCAAAACATATTTTACTTTATGATTAAAGTATTACGGAAGTTAGAATGGGTTATTTGGTAAATTTAAATATCGGTGATTAAATGGTTTGTTATTTTTACTTCT
Organism: Polymixis lichenea; assembly: GCA_949091785.1. Lineage (NCBI taxonomy): Eukaryota > Metazoa > Arthropoda > Insecta > Lepidoptera > Noctuidae > Polymixis > Polymixis lichenea. The sequence continues at coordinate 11,689,756 of OX420933.1, read as the reverse complement.
AACTACATTTTTTTCAAAATTGTATTTTCAAATTAACCTGCACAAGAACATAAATAACCGTTGCTTGGTAATTTTATGAACAATATTTTCTTATAATTGTAATTATCTATGTCTGGCTTTATTTCTTTTGGAATTTTCTTTTGTAAAAGTTTAGCTGTACCTACCTTCAAATATATTATTATATACCTCCATGATAGATCCTACAGGAAGGTGATTATTTCGCCTACTTTCTTATAGCAATAATATGCTAAATGTAAACTATGTTAATGAAAAAATCGTCTAGAAGTTTAAAAATGTTTATTATTAACTAATATTGCAAGAAAGTTTTTACTATTTAGGTTCGTGTCAAGTGCAATGATTATATGCAAGTGTTGATTTTTTTCTATATTCTATTGATTCTTACCCGATGCCAGTAGCTCAGATTAGTTTTATCACACTGATGGAGGATTAATAATTTAGCCATTAAAGATTCCTTCGTCTGGAATTATCCGTTTGAAAAGTTATTGGTATCGAGTATTAATAGTTTACTATCGTTCACATATAAAGTACTGTACCTACCATTTATTTTTTCATTCAATATTATTAATATTTAGGTACTTGTCTTATTCTATCAAATTCTTGTTGCAATATTTTGAGAGATTCCTACCAATTAGTCGTTCAAAAGTATCATTTATTTACACCGACACAAGGTAATAATTTCTATGTACTTTGTAGAAACCGTCAGTAAATATATCTTTTGTTTATAAGATGGGCCATACTAAAATATGTTTTTTTTTCGACTACCCCTACAATATTGTAATGATATAGTGATGTAAGAACGTTAGATATTCGATAGTCTATATTAACAATAGCTATTAACAAAATTACTACCACAGTCTAACTGATAATTTTAATAGATTACTATAGTAGGTATGTAATTATCGTTGCAAACATCAAAGCTTTAACAATAAATTGATGAGAACGAGACAAAAGTTTATTTTTGTTGTAACAAAAATATAGTAGTTATATTATAAAGAAAGGATCTTACCAACACGTATTGAGTAATTATTGTGAAAAACATTTACCTACACTACGAATAAAACGATAAAAATATTAGAGTGTCTTTAATTATACGACTACCTGACCCGTTAAATTTTATCTCTGTTTTAGTGCATAATAACATTAATAAAAAATAAAATAAAAAATATAAAAATATGTATGTTTAGGTTAAGATATCTATGGGTCTGCGTCGCCTGAAATAAATGGTTTATTATTATTTATTATTAATTATAATTAATAAATTCATTAATTTGTCATTAGATCTTCCAGAATACCACTACACATTTGACGAGGATGGCGACAACAGCCGATTTCCTATTATAACACTAGAAGTAATGTCGGATTCTTCTTATCCTGATCCGATTATAGCGAACTATGTAACTACAACGCCTAGCGGCCCCTTAGACGATGTCCTTAAGAAGGACACTGGAGTTCATTTCCTAACAGAGCAAATGCCTGAACTGGCTCCTAAACCACAAGGGAATAAAGACGAAGGAAAAGACGGAGCCAGAGGAAAATACGAATTGTTGGAATACTTGCTGAAGAATGACGGTAGAGTGATCTGTAAGATGTGTGGGGAAGTGCTGCAGAGCCGTACGCACTGGTACAGGCACAAGTACAAGCGGCACGCAGCCCCTCCGACCAATCCTGCGCCACTTTTCCAGTGCGAACAATGTTTTGGCTATTTCAAAAGTAGAAAAGGTAAGAATATTGAGAGAATCCCAAAGTTTGGCAATTACAAATACGTAAGTGAGAAATTGACTCTTCTTTTCTGATCCCTTTCCTAGTTTTTTCCACGTTCTGTTTCGATAGCAGCATTCCAAATTGCGTAACACATTTCCAATCATAATCAGAAGGATGTTGACGGATATTGCTAATCTTAATAAAAAAGCTTCATATTGTATGAACAGTTCGTCTGCTCGACAACGTAAATCGGAATGAATGTTTTTCAATTGTCGAAATGAAAGGCGTTATGATTGTTAGTGTGTTACAAAAATAGTTGGAAATGAGATAGGTACAAAGATTTTTAGGTGAGGTAAGCCACTGCTCCACTTCAGAATGACGCAGGCGCAATTTAGGTAGGTGAGTAAAAGCTTAGCCGGAGCGGCTTAGTCTAAGTTGGAGATCTGACACATTCTTGCGTAAGAAAGCAGTACAGAGGGCCAAGGAACAGCACCCTAAGTGCGTAACAAACTATCAATCAGAATCTGAATCAATTGAAGGAATAATAATTCATTGCTTCATGTTTTAAAAATTAGCAACTAAAATAACGCAATGAATGTTGTCGAACTGTTAAATGGAAGCCATTCATATCACACTGTTAGTCTGTTACGGTTACGCACTACCCCCAGAATTCTTGATCTACACCCAGCGGCCTTCAAGCCATTATAGAGTGCGGGCGGTACAGGCAACGACAAAGATAAAGTTTGAGTCTAATCTGAGAACAAAGTTAACATAACATCGTGTGCGTTACCCAGGCCAGATGTTGTCGAAAATGGTCATTTGAATCTTATAGATAATTAGTTTTGCGGCTTCTGTAATTGTTGCGCACATTTTTAAATTTGTTGCGCTTATAGTTTTTTAATTATTTCACAAAAACATTTCCTGCTGGGGTAACGTTACCCCAGCCAGACCTTTTTCTTTCTAATGGGAATATTTAAATAATTACTAGCTATAAAATTAGTTGTCTAGATGAAGTAAATGTTGTGCCTTATTTTGTATTTGTTCTTTCATCGGTTGCGAAGTTATTCGAGATTTTGCTGGGGTAACGTTTTTGGTTTTGCTAGATCTTTGAAATGGTTAAGCGGATTCTTATCATATTTTGTACATGGCTTCTTGGGAATTAGTTTAAATTTGTTCTGCAATAAAAAAACCAAAATAATACATAGCTTAAAGGTTATTTCATTAAATAGAAAAACACTTCAATTGGTCCCAGCACTCTCAATAAGAGCTCTAAAGACTTACTTTAAACGTTATTTTAAAGCTTGTAACTGCCTTCAAATGTATGTGAAGTTTCATTAGTATCCTGTAAGTATTTAACAAGTTATGATGATATTGAGTTCTTCACGAGCACGGTCTTGATGCGCGCGGTGTTATTTGGCCACTGGATTGGATATATGAACTGAATGTTATGTCAATTATTAGTTTTTTAGTTCAGTTGTAAATCAGTAATATTTCAGCTCAGTACATTGGATAATTAATGAGATAATACGATTAAAGTCATCAGGAAGTGAATGACCGTGGTAACCCGACCAAGTTTAGGTGGTTACGAAAAAGCGAAAACGCAGAACATTATACTATCTTTTGAAATGTTTAGTATAATACACCTTTCGTTCGATACCCGCACGGAACAAATATTTGTATGATCTGCAAGTAATTGTTCCGGGTCTGGGTGTTTGTGTTTGTGAGTTTCTATGTTTGTAAACGCACCCACGATACAGGAAGAAATTCCTAGTGTGGGGCAACGTTTTTTTTTAAAAAAAAAAAAAAAAACCTTACAATTTCGGTACAGACGCGTACACTGTTAAATACATTAATAATATAATAATATCTGTACTAGGAAAACATTATTATTATCTTCCAGTTGCACAAACTTATCAAAAATCACTGATATAACATGTCGTTCGGTGGGACGCGGAAGGGGTGGGGTGAAGGGGCGCATTGTTTGCATATCGCACTAAACATGCTCCGTAATCACATAATTCATCTTGTAGAGTGCGCATGCGTTTCGGCAGTTCCGTTTCCTGTTTTTGCAAATATTTATAGAGTGCGTGAGAGCTAATGTAAAATAATAAGTGTGGCGAATTACTGCTAATGTGGAGTGCTTCTATTGATGATCATAGTTATGGTGCAGGCTGCTTGATGAATTCACGAACAAGGTAAGCTTGTATAATGTAACTACAGAAATAGTAGCAAAATTATTATTAATAAGTACATGTTGTTAGGTACTTATCTAAAACTGTATTTTTTTAAGGCTTAAATATTTAAATTTAGGAACTTATTATTTTCTTTTCTTTCGTACTTAATTATTACCTAGACTGGAATTCTCAACAATGATAACGACATATTTATCCTTCGCTACATAGTACCTATAAAACAAAGTCGCTTCCCGTTTGTCTGTCCCTGTTTGCTTAGATCTTTAAAACTACGCAACGGATTCTGAAGCAGTTTTTTTAAATAGATAGATTGATTCAAGTGGAAGGTTTTTGTGTATAGGTATATTGTCAAAATATGACTTGAAACTTGATTAATGAAATTCATGACTTAGCGACCGATTTTTATCGTTATCAATGTCGGGAGTCGGGACTACCGCAACAGGTAGGTATTTATTTATTTCCACAAACTCCTTGGACACGTAGACTTTAAGAAATCCATAATTACCTTGTTGCGACACTCGCGTTGATATAAACTCGCAAATAGGTGACGATTCGAGTTTCAAATATGTAGGTAGCAAAACTACAATTGAAACCCCATTAAGGATTTAGACAAAAAAAAATTACTCTTTGTTTTTATTGTAGGCATAAACAGAATGGCAACATAGCAATAGCCGTGGGCCGCGATGATGGACGCGGTGATGGCGACATAATACCTACGTATGAGTGTGGTGGCGACTATGGCTGCGTGGTGAAGTTATAAAAAATATCGTTTGACGTTCTCCTCTACGTCTGTAAAACTCTCAATCTACGGTGAGTACATACTTATATCTAGCTAGGTATATATATAAATAACATGACCACACTATGAAAAATGTTATATAACATGTTATGTTATATAGTTTGTACGCACCGTAAGTTTAGTGTTAACTGAAAAAAACCATTGTATATTATTTATTGTCTGTGATCATTACACAGTCCAATATGTGTATATTTAAATAAAAACTGTAACTGTGTACTGTGTACTGAAATCTATAATTTAATTAAAAAATAATAGAAAATTTCAAAAAAGCAAAATTACTATCTGTAATTTTAATCTGTGATTGTTTTTAAGTATAAGTTTAATAATACTTTAAAAGTTCAATTGCAATGATTATATTACCTGTCAATAAAAATTATTTAATAATCACGTAGTTTTTTTTAAACTTGTGTACATGTCTGTACTAAATTTGTAACACTATCCTACATATTTTAGAAGGTACCATAATGTTTTGCGTTTTCGCTTTTTCGTAACCACCTAAACTTGGTCGGATTACCACGGTCATTCACTTCCTAATGACTTTAATCGTATTATCTCATTAATTATCCAATGTACTGAGCTGAAATTTTACTGATATACAACTGAACTAAAAAACTAATAATTGACATAACATTCAGTTCATATATCCAATCCAGTGGCCAAATAACACCGCGCGCATCAAGACCGTGCTCGTGAAGAACTCAATATCATCATAACTTGTTAAATACTTACAGGATACTAATGAAACTTCACGTACATTTGAAGGCAGTTACAAGCTTTAAAATAACGTTTAAAGTAAGTCTTTAGAGCTCTTATTGAGAGTGCTGGGACCAATTGAAGTGTTTTTCTATTTAATGAAATAACCTTTAAGCTATGTATTATTTTGGTTTTTTTATTGCAGAACAAATTTAAACTAATTCCCAAGAAGCCATGTACAAAATATGATAAGAATCCGCTTAACCATTTCAAAGATCTAGCAAAACCAAAAACGTTACCCCAGCAAAATCTCGAATAACTTCGCAATCGATGAAAGAACAAATACAAAATAAGGCACAACATTTACTTCATCTAGACAACTAATTTTATAGCTAGTAATTATTTAAATATTCCCATTAGAAAGAAAAAGGTCTGGCTGGGGTAACGTTACCCCAGCAGGAAATGTTTTTGTGAAATAATTAAAAAACTATAAGCGCAACAAATTTAAAAATGTGCGCAACAATTACAGAAGCCGCAAAACTAATTATCTATAAGATTCAAATGACCATTTTCGACAACATCTGGCCTGGGTAACGCACACCATAACATCACGGTCTATTTCCCCAAAGGGTTGGGCAGAGGTGTACCTTTATAGGTATGATAACCCACAATTCGCCAGTTATGTTTAAGTTCCATGTAATAGGGGGCGAGCCTAATGCCATCAACCGGGCGCAAATCAAGACTCCGGGCTGCTGCTGAGAAATTTCAGCTTGAAAAACCCAGTAAAATTTTGCCCAACCTGGGAATCGTACCCAGGACCTATGTGAGAACTATCAGTCGCCTATTATAGAAGTAGTCCGCTGGGTTGAGGTCGACATCAAAAGCGTTTAAGTACTGCAAGAAATGAAACGGAACAAATTACATTTCAGGAACCCTTGTAACCTCCCGCGGTTTGTTATGGCTTGGGGCCATTGGATGTAGGGTGACGTTCCACGTTAACCTTGTGACCGCCACCGTCGGGTATAGCCGACATATGAAAACGTGCCCAACACGCCACCGTCGCCTAGTGCCGACAAGAAAACAACATTTTTTAGGTCAAATTAAATAAAAGAATGATGTTACGAGTAATATTTTATTTAAAAAATAGAGTACCAAAAGCAATGATTAATTGGTTATCGATAAAATTTTGGAATCCCTATTCTTTTTTGTAGGTATGTATTTGCGCAGAATTTGTAGCGTGGCGTGGGAGGGACGCCGCCGATGCGTTTATGCTCTGGCGGTTAAAAGTTTAATAGAACCGAGCGTACAAACGGAGTTAGTGTCTTTTTCTAAACTATATTTTCACCGATTTTGCATATATATTAACTCAAAAATTTTACATTAACTAAATTTTTCAGGGTACATCGGACACGTAGCAACTAGACACGGCGAATTGTCATCAGACACCAGTCCAGTATTAACTAACACACAACCAGAAGTTATTGTACCGGAAAATGTGCAGCCTGTTGTCGTCCAGCAAGTGAAGGACGAGACCGATCCAGAATTAGCGATACCAAAATCAAGCGTACCAAAGTATCAAGCAATCGCTCCGAAACCAGCGAAAGCGACGGAAACAAAAAAGGCCTACTTTCGTAAAGGTAACTTTTTGCTGGAGCTTATTTTAATATACTGTTAATAAAGGCTGAAACTTGTAAATAAGTCTAATTAAAGTAAAATAAAAACTTTTTCGCAAAAACAACAAACTTCCAAGAAAAACACTACAAAGTGCAAAATAACTTTAATTTCGGAAGACCGTGACAAAAAAATAAATTACACATCCAAAGACACCGACTTCCGGAATTAAATATGGTTGTTTTTTTTGTAAAAATGTTTTTTTTTTTCACTTTTAGTTATGGTACGTATCTACCGACTTAATGCGGGGTAGCCGCATTAAGTCGTATACCGCTACTGGCCAGGTAAACAACAGTGACAGGAAGTAGGTATTAGAATATCATCACGATACTCACAGTGCATTAAATCTAATACCTTTAAACGAGTAATTCTTGTACATATTATATGTACTCGTATATCTAATCTGAATCTTGGAAACGGCTCCAACGATTTTCAAAAAAATTTAGTAAGTATGCAGGGGTTTTCGGGGGCGATAAATCGATCTAGCTAGGTTTCATTTTCGGAAAACGTCAAAAAATATACTGAGCCAAGCTCGGTCATCCAGATATTACTTATTATCGATGTTAACTCAAAAACTACACGAGCAAAGTTAATTAAATGGGACCACCCCTGAAGCATACCCTACCCATTTATTTGCGAAATCGACCCACAATTGCTGGAGATAATTATCACGGAGTACACAAATACAGATAAATACAACAAAAAAAAAACAGACGAATTGATAACCTCCTCCTTTTTGAAGTCGGTTAATAACACTATCCAACCTTTTTATAGTTTCGTCCAATAGGCATGCACCCAGTGAGCATATCGTATCATAAGGAGCAAATCGCGTAGATATTAGGTAATGAAGTCTCTTTGGTTTCAGAACCACCGGAGAACAAAGCCAACTGGGACGATAAACGTTCCAAAGAAGAAAAAATGGTGGCTGACATCATAGACCGGGTACGACGGGAGTGCGAGGCTCAGCCAGGACCAACATCCGCGCGCCGGGTCAATGCGCGCCGCGCTCCCACAGTTATGCAACCGATGCGACAAACAGACGCACTGACGTAAGCACGACACACGTGAAGTTCCTTTAGGATAGATTTAATGTTAAGACAAACGGCGTCTGTTAGGTATAAACTTATAACAATTTGGGTATACTATACGTGCAATCCTAGGACAAAAGCTCAGGCCAAACTGACCGATTATATCAACTAACTTGTAGATGTATAAACTGGTGTGAAGACGCGTGACTTCCATCATTAAAACAAGAGAATCACGCAGTCACGACTCGCGTCCAGCTCGGGATTGGCCTCAGGATGGCCAAAGTTAAAAGGTCCATTATGAACTACAAAATAATTGCATAACACACTACACACACACATACCTATCAATCAAAATCTGAATAATTTTGAAGGATTTTGCTAATCCATTGCTATTTCGAAAAAATCGTGTGCTCAATGTAAATAACGTAATGAGTGTTGTTGAACTGTCAAAAGCCATTTCTACTGTTAGTGAGTTATGCAATTGCCCCTCTGGCTTGTTAATAAATAAACTCCTTTTATTTATCGTAAAAAGTGAAATGGCTATAGCACGTCAAATGCAGTTAGGGTTGCCATCCGTCCGGGTTTCCCCGGATTTGTCCTAGTGTAGAGGGCATCCGGGGAGCGTCCGGGCGCGGGCTTCATTTGTAGTCCGGGTTTAGAAATTTAAAGTCTTGGGCCGTATTTTCAAATGTTTTTTATTACACTGACCATGTTTTAAAAAACCTGTTGACATGTCCGGGTTCTGAGCTCTAAAATCCGGGGTTTTCACGCGTCTTGTCCTGGTTGCTAAATTTTAGAGATGGCAACCCTAAATGCAGTGCGATGCCCAGTACATAGGTAATACATATACCGATGCAGATTTAGGTGACAAAAAATAATTAGTTAACTACAGTAATTCAGTCACCACAATGTAATAATTTCACATAAGTAGGTAACATTCATAATGCTCACTGATTAACTGTTTAAAATATATGAATTATCTAAAGTGATATTTAACGTATAAATAAGTACATGCTCACGAATTCATGATACTTATTAGCAGTAAGCTTGTCTCAAGCAAGATTTTCGATAAGATCAAAGTTTTCCTTAGAGTTAACATTCAATTAAACCCAGGGTAAGCTCTATCGATGCAAGCAATCACGCATGCAAACAAGCTAAACATGAAATGAAGCAAAGAAAAGTTTCTAAACGTGTTTCGCTAAAAGCTTTGTCAGTTTTTCGTGTTAACTTCAAGCATAAGCAAGGAAGCAACGGCAAGCAAGTAATAATCACCTGGGAACTATAAAAATAACACTATAGTCTACTATGTGCAAGCAGTATTGAGCATAGCTTTTTTTAAGAAGTGATTAAATTTAGCACAGCGGAGCCATTTGAGCTAAAGAATGATTTGAGTAACCTCTGCAGTCACAAGTTGTGACCAAAGCTCGATAAAAGATTTCTGGTCCAGAATAATGTGTATTTCTTAACATTTTTAGAATACTGGATGTTTAATGGCGTTTATGGTTAACTAAATACATAAAATATACTATGATTGCCATTAAATGTTGTACACACGGCTACACATCAAGCTATACATTTCCAGTTTACGCTGATCTGACTGTACGGAAATCCTCGAAAATGCGAGATCAGCGTATACTGGAAATGTATAGCTTGATGTGTAACCGTGTGCACAAACGATGTTTTTTACTAGCCTGTGCTGTCGCACTCCTGGGCAAAATCTAATAATATTGCATCTCTTTTCAATATATCAAGCAGTCTCGCCCTCACAATACGTTGTTTTTAAAACGATATACGGCCTATGTAAAAATGTGCTCAGTTTTTGTGTCAATCAAAAGCCTATCCTCAAAAGCCTATCGCAGTCCAATGTTAGAGGTGGGCGGGCATCTTCCAAGTTGTGTCAAATGTTGTAAATACGTACCTGTAGTTATTTATATACTTACATTAAATTGATGTGCCAACAATTTCTCAGATCATGTAAATAAAACTTATTATTAACTTATTATTATACAATATAAAATCAGTGTCTAATCCATTTTAAAATTATTAACTAAGCATTTTTGTGAAGTCTGTTTATCAGCGAAGTTAGGTTAAAGAGAAATAATTTAGACAAACTTTATTATGTTCCTACTAGTTAGTCATCGTTCCATCAAAAAATCATATCAATTTAAAAAAATGCTACATTGAATTCTCTGTTGGCAAAAACCTTAAGGAGGAAGTGCCAAGCTAGCCCAAGTAATTCAAATTTAATTCTATTTTCCAATAACTAACGCTTTAATATTATATTGCTCCATTCCACATGCACTCATTGAGGTATTATGTACTAACGTACAGTACATAATACCTCAATGATAATAGGATACTTCACTTCTTCACTCAATATTGTCAATAAATAAATACCAAGTCATTTACATTAAGCTATTAAGTACCTATCTACTTATTTCCCTTGTATCATCATCTAGGCATAATTGTAACCAATTCTGTCCCGTATTCGTCTATGTTGATTTTTTTATATAACGTCTTAATTATATAGGAATGAATTGTGAGACTGAAAGTAAAATAAAAAGTTAGAATCTCCTGAAATGCCTACGTTACTAGCGAATGTAAGGGAATAGTGTTATTGATCAGCAATATAATATGTATTATATGACCTATATTTTGGCTATATTTTTTGGTCGACGTTTACGCGGGATTTTTTCGCGCACTGGAACTTCGACGCTCACTGCGCTTCACTGCTTAAAAATCGAAGTGAGTTTTTTAGAAGCGCTGGGATGCACTGCAGCATTCTCAATGCTCCGTTCAACACCGAGAGTTGCAACCCAATGTGCGATAAAATCCCGCGCCGTTATTTTTACTACCGTGTGACCGTCGACTTATGGCCTATCTACTTACGTCACGTCATCACGTGTTATAAAACTGTGAACGAATCTTTTATTCACTTTTTAATTATTTACATAGTAGGTACCGTCTAGCTAGGTAGGTATTTGTAAAATGAAAATTGAAAATCCTGCATCAGGGTTGCAGTTTTAGTTGATTTCTCCAGTATTTTACTGCCTTAGGTAGGTAAGTACCTACAAACCTACCTGTTTTGTTGATTAATGTTTTCATTGTTTGTTTGTTTTTGAATTAATATGAATCATAGTAAGTAATTTAACTATTCACTAAATGTGTCAAACTTGTAAATATTAGCATGACTTAAAATATACAAAAACTGTGATGAATGTAGCTCAGAAATATACGTATTATGAAACATAATTTTGTATTATCCCTAGCCTCATGTTTTAAATCCAGGCATCACCATCTTATTAAACCCGACTAATACCGTATGAACCGGCGATTGCTCATAAGGAAAATACACTGGAAACGACAATTAATATAATCGTGAAAACCGTTGAGCTTGAATGCAAACGGCTTCTAGTACATAAGCGATCGTTTCATTTTTTTTTTGAGGTTGGGAAATCATCAAATAACTTCTCCCGCTCTGGGTGGTGCGGGACAGCGTGTCAGACTTTTACTGACTAAAACCCACCCGAGTTCCTAAGTTGCCTGTGTGCCAGGGGCCACGGTATCTCTTTCGAACAACCCGCACCCCTAGCAGGCATCGGCCCTTGCGGACACCACCAGTTGGTGCTGAGGTATGAGGCGCGCGTGGAACACAACGCGCTGTCGACCCGGGCTTGGTCCTTACCGGACAGCGAGCTACCCATTACTCGCCGTCCGCAAGTCCGCGCCTACGGTGGCCGGGAATCAGCCTGGGATTCCCGACGCCCAGAGCGCCTCCTGCGGCGACTAAGGCCGTGAAGGCGCATAGATTGCCTTCGTTTTAGGGGTTAAGTCGACGTTTACACGAACGTAATAAAGTCGTGGTGGGTTTTTTTCGCAACGCACTGCTTTAGCAGCGCGGCGCGCTGCACCGCCGAGAGTTGAAAATAGATCAGTGTTTTTTCAACGCGTTGGCGTTTCCAAGCTAGTGCGCGATAAAATCTCCAAATCTCTCAAAGTCCGGCCATGGGAACGTGGGCTAAAAACACTATGGTGTGCCACGTAACGCCATGTTTGAGGACAACAAATATTGGTCACTACTGCTGTTATTGTTGCTACATGTTGCACTGAACCGTGGCATTGCCTATTGCTAGTCGAAGTTCACGCTATGGGCTCTCCTAGGTTTTGTCTTTTAGTTCTAGTCTTTCGTATCTAGTTTGCAGAGAGATTCGTGGGTGTGCATCTACTGTAGGTATGGGTAAGTACTTTTAAATCTACTAAATCCATTGAGGTAATATATACTAAGTACGTTATTAGGATATTACCTCAATGACTAAATCAAAGAAAATAAACGAAATCAAATATAAACGAACACGAGCGAAATGACTTCATGTTTGTACAAATCAACATGATAGCATGACAACTACCTACACCTACTTATGTTGGGGTCAGCTTCCAGTCTAACCGGATGAAGCTGAACACCAGAATTTTACATGCCTATCTGACCTACACACATAAACCAGTGACTAGGCACTTTATGGACTGCGAAGGGTGATTATTTGACGTACACCTTAGAAGATGCTCTCTGAAGAACGCTCTGACTGTTCGAATATAGACAATGCCCTTTAGTTGGCTGCCAGTATGAACATAAGGTTGCCTTCGGTAAGCGACCACCCTTTACAGTACCTAATACAATACCCCTTGGTAAAACTGGTTGTCAGACTTTCGGGCTTCTGACTACTCGAAATGATTGCCAAGATCTGTGAATGAAAGCCGAGACCAACTCCCATCCACAGCTCGACCTCGGCAACCGTTGCTTAACCTCCAAGGTCGACTCGTGCGGCTGGTATTATATAGCCCAAGATTCACCTAACCTCACAACTAATCGCTTTATGTACTTACGGTACTTAGGTATTATTTAAAAAACTGTCTTTCTGTCTAATTGTTTCGGCAAATAATGCAAAAGTTATGGGGTTGCATACTTAGACAAAAGATGGACCGATGACTTGGTGAAGGCCACAGGAATCCGACGGATGCGAGAAGCACAGAACCGGTCGATATGGCGGTGCTTGAGGAGGCCTACGTACAGCAGTAAACGTTGTCAGCTGAAATGATGACGATGAATATCCAGGTGGCTTTTGACTGTAGCTAGTAAATATTGCTCACAGAAACTTTTCTAAAACGAGTTTATAGCCAAACAACACAAATACTGCTAAAAGATATAAGTACGTACTTTTTGATCTTCATAAGTCCATTTTAAGTTTATTCATTTTCTTGTGCTACTTAAGTTCTATGGCTACACTCCAGGAATGTTTGCTGGAAGCTACGACTGCGAGCACAAAACTTTTCACATCGCTCTCAATTTTTCTATTCGATTTCAAGAAAATACGCGGGCTATAGTGAATTTGACCACAGAGATTTTAATGAATATGACCACAAACCTTTGACCATAAATGATTAATGCCAGCTTCACACACATGTTAAGCTCGACAATATGTTTCACTCATTAATTTTATTAATCATGGAAATAGTATTTCTTAGTCATTAATCTTAATCTGTCTCAATTTCTCTTGTGCAGTAATAATATTGGGCATAGCTTTCCATTGACGTCCATCTAGTTGGGGCTTGATACTTTGTTTACAGAAAGGTTACATTATTAAAAGCAGACACGCAGTTTCAACATTCGGAGACGGGTACTTTTTGAGAAAGAAAAAAATTGAAAATCAATTATTTTAGCAATTTATGTCAATCCCTACCACCGATTATGTAGAATTTGCGCCATTTAACGTTTCGTTTTACCTACGGTGAAGTTGTTATACGTTCAGTAACATTTTATTTTATATAAATTTACGTAAATAATTATATTTTGTACTCATTTCAATAGTTTTCATGCACATATTATATTTAACAGTTTATACTTAAATTACAGCATTATTTTCATTACAAGCTATTCAAATTAAAATGTGTAGTGTTTCCGTCTTTTGCCGGCTTGTGGAACGAAACGTAAAACTGATGCATTTTGTATTGTGACTGTCATCGCAGTATATAATAATGTACTCTGTGGTCAGCTCCCATTAATAATACTCTTTGATCGTCAGTCATCGTTTGTGTCACAGATACGTAGTATCTCTATTAGTGTTGGGTAGGACACGACATGAAAAAGAGTTTGTAAGAGTAGCCTCTTTTTTGTACTGAGCCGGTACAATGTCCTACTTCAAATGAGGCGAGGCCAATGAGGATTGGAACTTGGGCGACGCGCACTGAAGCTCTGTGATACGTTTGAAGTTACCAGTACAAATGTGACATTTGTACTACATTTGGACATTTGTACTGGTAGCTTCAAACAGTACAATGACGTCAATGACAGTCTGAACTCTGATTGAAAATGTATTTACAAGTAGGTATCAAGTATCGCAAAGTAATATGAAACGATTATCATAGTAAATATTGTTTATAATTAAGTAAATAATTATGAAACATAATTTAAATAATATAATAAAAAGGTAATTAATAAAATTACAATGTAAAAGTAATATTTGCGCGACTTGTTGCCACTGAGCCGGTTCCTTCTTTTTGTAAGGACCCTGGTTCGCTTTGCTAGAAGTACGCTCCGAAGGCACAGAAGTGACAACAATACAAAGCCGTTTAAATTAATTAGTTTTAGAAATAAAGCATCAAATAAACAGCTTTTAGACTGGTCACGACTTTAAACTGTCGCTTCAATAGGCGCCGCACGATAAGTAGTCATGTCAATCTCAACATATTTCCCTTTCGCCCGAGACTCGAAACGCAGTCATGTTCAGTGTAGAATGACGTAATTTGTAGCATGCGTCTCGCTCCGTCTCTGTCCTCATCCTACAGTTTGACGGAGATGGAGAGTAAGTAATGCGACCTCGCGACTGCCGCGACATAAAATTTGAAGTAGTACAATATAAAATGCCGAGCCGCTCTTACATTTTGACGTCATGTACGGGACAAATGTACCGCCTCTTGTATGTCCTACTCAACACTAATCTCTATGTAGTCTGTGGTCACAGAGTACTTTATTATATACTGGGTTTGTGTCCCTAGCGTTGGAGAGCGTTTACGAACGTCAATGAACCGAATTAATTGACCTCGACTCTACCTGGTACGAGTCTGTCCTACCCCTAGTGTCTTTATAGAGCCGGAGGCGCGTAGGTAGAGCAGCCTCTGCCTGCTGTAACAAAGCGTATCTATATATTTCTGTATCTATTTTGAGACTGCAACGTCTCCGGCGCTGCGGCTACGTCTTTACGTAACAAATCGCAGGCATCCAACCTCGCTTCTGCAGCTTCGGCTTGGTGGTCGCCTTGGGCGACCAGCCTCAGCCTAGAGCGTAGAGGCTGCTGTTCCCGCAGCGCCGGAGACGTTGCAGTCTCAAAATAGATACAGAAATCCCCCCTGAATCAGTCCAAATTTCCTCAGAATTAAACATTTAAAAAACTCGAAAAGGGGGCTGGCTCCGAAACTTTTCCTTTTAAGGGGGGGTAGTACCCCTCCACTATCCTCCTCCCACCCTCAATTCGACGGACGACAATGGAAAGTCGTACCCCGTCACCATGTTCGGCAGCAAAAAATACACGCTAGCGTTTGTATGTTTGCCTTATTATTTCTGATAAATATATAAGAATAAAATAGAGTTTAATTAAATAATCATATTTATTTATTGTTATGGTAAATTTAGATCTTATTAGCCGATAAGGAGCCGATTTGAAAACGAGGCAAAACTTCAGCTAACAGATTCTTCTATCCATAAACTGAGTGTCGTTAGCAAATGAGCAAACATGAAACCTGGTGCATGAAGCTGTAGGTCTGTGCCTCTGTGGCAGTGTTGCCAACCCATACGATAATTTTTCCAATGGGCCAATGGTACGATGTACGATAGTGATTGTGTCCAATGTAAGATAATTTGGAGCATTGAAAAAGAGAACAAAACCTATTTTGCAGACAAAATAAATCGCAGAAAGTCAACCGAATGTCAACATCAACTGACAAGTATGTCAACATCAACATGTAAATGTCTCTCTTTCTCTTTCCCTCACATTTTTTCACATGAAAATAATAACACTTGTTTCCTTCCGACCACGACTTCGCGTTTTATGCTGTATTCTTGTGGTTTTGTCAGATAACTTTTATTTACTTCTAGCTAGCTTTATGCGTGAACACAGATCGTAAAAAGTAAATAACGACTCTTGTGACCTGTGATACACACCGTGGTTGTGTATAAAGTTTGGCAGTTTGTGCTGCTAGCGCTACTAGTGGTGAAACTTGGCATATTCTCCCCCTTGACTACTTTTTGTCATTTGTTGTCAATGTTTTATTAATGTTAGTAGTGTTGGGTAGGACACGACATGAAAAAGAGTTTGTAAGAGTAGCCTCTTTTTTGTACTGAGCCGGTACAATGTCCTACTTCAAATGAGGCGAGGCCAATGAGGATTGGAACTTGGGCGACGCGCACTGAAGCTCTGTGATACGTTTGAAGTTACCAGTACAAATGTGACATTTGTACTGGTAGCTTCAAACAGTACAATGACACTCTGAACTCTGATTGAAGACTTATTATTATCAAGTATCGCAAAGTATTAAGAAACGAAGTAGTAAATATTGTTTATAATCAAGTAAATAATTATGAAACATAATTTAAAGAATGTAATAAAAAGTTAATTAATAAAATTACAATGTAAAAGTAATATTTGCGCGACTTGTTGCCACTGAGCCGGTTCCTTCTTTTTGTAAGGACCTGATTCGCTTTGCTAGAAGTACGCTCCGAAGGCACAGAAGTGACAACAATACCAAGCCGTTTAAAATTAAATAGTTTTAAAAATAAAGTATCAAATAAAAAGCTTTTACACTGGTCACGACTATAAACTGTCGCTTCAATACGCGCCGCACTGTATGTAGTCATGTCAATCTCAACATATTTCCCTTTCGCCCTAGACTCGAAACGCAGTCATGTAATGTTCAGTGTAGAATGACGTAATTTGTAGCATGCGTCTCGCTCCGTCTCTGTCCTCATCCTACAGTTTGACGGAGATGGAGAGTAAGTAATGCGACCTCGCGACTGTCGCGACATAAAATTTGAAGTAGTACATTATAAAATGCCGAGCCGCTCTTACATTTTGACGTCATGTACGGGACAAATGTACCGCCTCTTGTATGTCCTACTCAACACTAAATGTTAGGCTTTGACCTTTTGGGGTTGGCAACACAATCTGTGGTTGAACGGGTTGAACTTGAATGGAATTCACGTTGAAAACTTGAAACCGAGTCGAAAACAAACTTGTAAATACAAATACAAACTATTTTAGAGTAGCGTAAGATACAAACTTTATTTAGTAAAATACCTAAAAGTACAGTACGACGATGCCGCAGACATTTCAAGTTTTAAGATGCTATAAATGTTCCGTCTTTCAGGTTTGTGAAAGTTTTACTAAATAATTATACCTAAGTACATCTATTTTCTATTTTGTAATTTATTTATTTACACTATCTTAGGTTCACCAAACAAAAAAATCAAACAAATGGGAGTGTAAGCTTTGTGGTGAAAAGCAATCAGTCAAGAGATACTATGCGTTAGGCACAGCAAAGGAATGTAGGTTTCACGTTCAAAAACTAAATGCCATGAGAGGGGAGCTAGATGGAATGAAGAATAACACAGATGAAGATAGTGACAGCAGCAAAAATGAGGAAATTACAACAGAGCCTGTAAAGGTTAACTACCAACCTGTGAAAGCTAGTAAATGGTCAAACTATGTAGAAGAAACGGAAACTGTTGAACAAAATACTAACGAAAACATGAGCTTAGGAGGTGCTGAAGTTGTTCTAGAGATACCCAAAAAACGAAGAAAGCAAAATAGAAATGACTTTAAAAGAAAACCTATGTTTTCAACTGTTACACATGAACAAATGCCCAAAAACTATATTCCTACACCCGTCATTGTGCCCAATCCCAATACTAAGATAAATTTGGTCAACACACAATCAAAAATACCACAACCAAGCTTTCATATTAATAACTTGAAAACAGAAGATGAACCCGTCAGTAAAATTAAACATAATATCAAGAAATGTATTCCTCCTGTGATAAATAAAAATTCAAAATGGACTGAATTCACCACTGAAGAGCCATTAGAAGCTGCACTTTTAGATATATTATCACCTTCAGACAATTTAGATGCCATGTGTTCGGACAGCAGACAGACATCACAAAATAATTTATTGTTTTCATCGTGTGATGATCAGGATATTGACAATATATTAAACATATAAATACTCTCCATCTAGTAACAGCAAAAACAAAGATATTTAACCTCATCTGAATATGTTGTTTAGTTGTCGTAGAATAGTTGTCTTGTATGAATTTCATATAAAAAGTCTAATGTGCATGCATTTGAAAAGAAGAATTGTAACTATTGAGTCAGTTAATAATAAAAGGCAATAGTTTTCCATTAATTTTATTATTACAACCAATACACATTATCATCACAATGGCAACAGTTTAATATCACTTTCATTAATGTCTACTAGATAAATAGCAAGTGTACTACAGACATACTTTTACATCATAACATCTACAACAAACTTCAATGATTAGATCCCACCAAGGGCACATCATTCCCATACTTAAATGTTAGCATATATCATTCCTGCTAATCTCCCACAAGTAAGCAGCGCTATCGCAAATAGTCACTGCTCCAAGCTAGTAATAACAATAATATTACATTGATAATAATTGCAGAATATTTGTTTAAAGCTAAATGTACACAGACTCATAGAGACAGACCTATAAAAGTTTATTGTACCAACTGAGCCTTCAAAGAGATTGTCACACTTATTACTAGATTTGTTCATAGTATTAACATTTAAAAAAAACTTAGAGTATAAAACTTCTTGTGTGTTAGGCAGTGAAATATATAACGAAGATTTTTCATAACACTGACAAACTTGGTTTACATTTTATAGATAAGTAAGTATTCATATTTTTATTGATTATTCTGAAGACAGAAAAGACAGCCACATAGTATATTAAAATATAGAATACATAGGAAGCCCTACTACTTTCGTTGTTTATTAAGAATACCTTAGAATAAATATTACAAATGATATAGTCACTTAGAAATATCAGAAATCAGACTGTTTATATCTTTACGTAAAAAGTTTTAAGTTGATCTATATTTAGATGTAAACAATCTCCATAACTTCTATGCCAATTACGACATTTTTCACTGTTTTCATAGCTTCACTTAGAAGTTTTATCAAAATTTCTCGTCGCATCACGACTCCTCGCGGTCTTAACTAACAAACTATCGTTATTGCTCCCACCCCGTGCTGCCTGCCAAAGTCCTCTTCACAAAAAAGCAGTTCTTGTCTGCTTGTCGCGTAATTTTCCAAAGATATTTACAGTAAGTAAACTAGTTCGGCGTCATGTGCCTTCGTCTGTGCAGCTCCCTCGCTCGCGCGTATCGTCGACCGTAGCTCCATCGCCATGCCCTGAGGGAAGAATTTCCTAATCAGCTATGAATACCATTAACCTATCGCTGGTTGTAACATAGCTTTGTAAGCATTCACTTTTTCCATCCACCTAAAATACCTATATGCTATTTAGCGTAAAGACCACAAACCTTAGCCGATAAAAGGAAACGAATTTTGTAGTTACGATGGTAGGTAGGTGATTATGAATTATTTATAAGACCGTTAATTCGGGGTTACCTCTCATTATATCCGACAGAACCACCCCTGTACAAATGATCCTCGAATCGGTCGTCAAAGCGCCTGTTGATAGTTTCCTCACTGCTGCCTGAAATTCGAATATTTTATTTTTAATTCAATCAAAATCAAAATATTTTATTTCACATAAACTTGCAAGGGCACATGAGAAACAGAAGCTAGGTGCACGGTTCCAATTTGTCGCTTCCTATGGAGAAGAGCAGGCAATAAACTCCACGGTTACTCTTTTAAAAATAATTGGCTTTTACAATGTTTTAAAATTACAGTGATAATAGGTATGGGAGGACAGTGCAGGCCTGTCTATAAGTACCAGGTGCTCAGAGGAATGAAAATAAAGAATAGAAAATTATTAGAAGTGATGTATAATGTCAAATAAAGACAAGACGAGAAAATATTATTATAGGTACTCTTTGATACGAGGTGCATTCAATAAGTACCTAGCCTCATCGCCAGAGGGCGCTGTAGTTTCAAAAGAGTTTTACCACAGTGTAGCACATTCTTTTTTAATTCTTTTTTCAAATTTTCATTCCAATCCCTTCATTTGTTTTAATTTGACAACTTATGGAAGCGAACGTGTCGATCGGTTTTACAAAAATGGAAAAAGAGCAATATCGTTCGGTGATTCGATTCCTATTTTTGGAAGGGAAAACGCGCATCGAAATCAAAGAGCGCTTGGATGCTGTGTACGGTGACTCTTCTCCATCGATGGCCACCGTCAAGAATTGGTTCAACGAGTTTGCACGTGGCCGTACGTCGGTTTTTGATGAACCACGTCCAGGTGCACCGAAAACAGCTGCTACGGAGGAAAACATTAAAAAAATCCATGATCTCGTATTGGCAGATCGCCGATTGAAGGTTCGGGAGCTAGCTGAGACTGTAGGCATTTCAGAAGGAACAGTGCATCATATTCTTCACGAGGAACTCGGCATGAGAAAGCTGTCGGCGCGATGGGTGCCGCGTTTACTCACACCAGAAAACAAGCGCAACCGTGAGACCACATCGGAGACGTGTTTGGCGCTGTTTAAGCGGAATCCAGCGGAGTTTTTGCGTCGTTTTGTGACCGTCGATGAAACCTGGATCCACTGGTACACACCAGAGACCAAGGAGCAATCAAAACAATGGATCCAGACCGGGAAACGTGCTCCAAAGAAGGCGAAAACTGTAAAATCGGCCGGAAAAGTTATGGCCACCGTTTTCTGGGATTCACAAGGTGTGATCTACATCGATTACCTCGAGAAGGGTAAAACAATTACAGGGCTTTACTATGCCGATTTATTGGGCCGATTCGACGCCGAATTAAAGAAAAAACGACCCCATCTGGCGAAGAAAAAAGTGCTGTTTCACCACGACAACGCACCGGTTCACACGTCTGCCGTTGCCATGGCCAAATTGGTCGAATTACGCTACGAATTGCTGCCCCATCCACCGTATTCTCCAGATTTGGCCCCTTGTGACTTCTTTCTGTTTCCTAATCTGAAAAAATCACTCGCCGGGAATAGATATGGATCGAATGAGGAGGTCATCGCCGCCACGGAGGCCTATTTTGCAGAGTTTGACAAAAACTATTTTTCGGACGGATTAAAAAAGTTGGAGCATCGCTGGGCTAAGTGTATCGAACTAAAAGGAGACTATGTTGAAAAATAAATTCCCACTTTTCCAAAATTTTCGTTTACTTTTTGTAGGCTAAGTATTTATTGAATGACCCTCGTATGTCAGAAATTGTAAAATTAAAAATGATAAAATTAACACTGTAATTTGGGAGCAGTTAATAGACTCTCATTAACTTCGAAATTCGACACTTTTCCAAGTGTCGAATTTCTTAATTTCAGTTTAGCAAATATTTAGTGTATGACGTCGTGTAATTGTTTATGATAACTACAAAGTGCATCGAACCATTGGGGAGCTTGGGCACGCTACGATTGCGGCGGTAAGTTCCCTCTTTGAAGAGTGGCTTGAGAGGCGGCATGGCGTCCTCACCTTCCGCCTGACACAGGTCCTCACCGGACACGGCTGTTTCGGGAGGTTCCTGTTTCGGATAGGGCGGGAGGAAACGCCCGGGTGTTTCCATTGCGAAGATCGCCCTGAGGACACGGTGGAGCATACGGTGGAGGTCTGCCCGGCTTGGGCGGAGCACCGCCGTGTCCTCGTGGAGGTGATCGGCGGCGGCGATCTCTTGCGTCCGACCCTGGTCCAGGCCATGGTACGGAGCGAGAGTGCATGGCTAGCAGTCGCCTCCTTCAGCGAAGCAGTCATGCTCGCAAAGAGGGAGGCGGCGCACGTGAGGGAGATGCAGTACATGCGCCCTCACAGCCGTGGCCTTCGCAGGAGACGCCCTGGGCGTCGGGAATCCCAGGCTGATTCCCGGCCACCGTAGGCACGGGCTTGCGGACGGCGAGTAATGGGTAGCTCGCTGTCCGGTAAGGACCAAGCCCGGGTCGACGGCGCGTTGTGTTCCACGCGCGCCTCAAAGAGATGTCAGCACTAACTGATGGGGCCCGCAAGGGCCGATGCCTGCCAGGGGTGCGGGTTGTTCGAAAGAGATACCGCGGGCCCTGGCACACAGGCAACTCAGGGAACACGGGTGGGTTTAAGTCAGTAAAAGTCTGACACGCCCTCCCGCTCCACCCAGAGCGGGAGAAGTTATTTGATGATTTCCCACCCAAAAAAAAAAACCATTGGGGAGCTATTCAACAAAAACTGTTTCCGCTGGGGCTGCGTTATCCTAGCGGCACTTTTTTTTCCTATGGACGTACAAGAAAAAAATTGCATTCAATAATTAGTGTGTAACGAGAGGTAAATGTGTATGTTGAAATGAAATTTGTGTCATGAAACTGCGGAGATAATCAAGTTTCCGCTGCGCTGACGTTTGACTATTTGATGAAAACCATATAAAAAAACAGTTTAGTGCAGAGCTGTAATTTTTTACGCACGTTGCTTTGAATTTGTGTATAAAGTGTGTGAAAACAGAATTTGGAAAAAATATGTCCTTCAGAAGATATTCACGTAAAAGTAAAAAAGGTTATTAGGTCCAAGTACTTAAAATAGGAAGTCTAGAGCCTTACTTATAACGTTTATTTGTTTCTAGTAAGGTTCTACAATGTCTTGCTAAGTTTCATTTATGTGCTCTTTGTAATTAATGAGCAATGGCATAATTTACTACGACTGGACCACTATATTGTATGACATCCGATTATAGGATTTTTAAAGGAAAAGGAGAATAAAATATATTCCAATATTTAGTGTATTAATGCAACTATTCACGTGTGAAATTTCAGCTCATTACACTAAATAATTATAGAGATATAATAAAAATACCAGAGCAACCGTAATACATGGATAAACCGACCAAGTTTGACTGGCTACGAAAAGGCGGCCTTGCAGTATAAAGAGCTACCGTTCTAAAATTTCCAGTGTTATAACACTGGAAATTTACCTGTACCATTCCAATAATGGTATACCATTATTGGATTGGTACAGGTGGGCACACAATTCTTGAACAAATAACTAATATATTCGTGATAAAACTAGCAAGTCTCAAGTTTTTTTCTTAAACTTACGAACGGATTACTTACAATAATAATTGCATCTGTATTAACAAATGCATTTATTTGTCAAAATATTACAAAAAGTTTTAACAGTAGATAATTATTATGTCCTTAATATTCTGGTACTTCAAGCGTACAAATATTTTAATAAAGGATACAATTTGATTAAATTAAATTGCCCGCTTTTTCGTGGCCTTACATGGACCCAATGTAGATTTACTAGCATCCGTAGCCTGGCTGCGTTTCGGTGACTATTTGATATTCTAATATTTAATTAACAACGTATTTTATATGTATTTAATGGAATAAAGGATTTGTTGCTATAAAAGCTCGAACGAGAACAGCAACTTCCGGATGTACTAGTAAAACCTAAGATTTACGTATTTATACATAGATGGGCTTTTACAGTAGGCAATATATTTGTTATTTACATTTAATAAAAAACACTTTTAATAAATGTTTTGGTTACATGTTTCTTGTGTAAGTATATTAGATTCTTTATATCAT
Organism: Polymixis lichenea; assembly: GCA_949091785.1. Taxonomy (NCBI): domain Eukaryota; kingdom Metazoa; phylum Arthropoda; class Insecta; order Lepidoptera; family Noctuidae; genus Polymixis; species Polymixis lichenea. The sequence continues at coordinate 11,665,872 of OX420933.1, read as the reverse complement.
TGTTTTTTGATGTCTGACATATCTCTGGACCCTGTGGTCCTAGTTCTTTGGAAGACGTACGAGAGGTCGCATCGAAGCCAACTCGCAGAGGCCCTTTATACAATTTAGATGTGCAAATGCATACAATATCAATAGTATTAACACTTTGTTACTTAGACCTGAACTAATAAATACTTTTATGAGTAGGTACCTCCAAAGTTAATGCAGTTGTTGTATTTTCTACTAATCTATTGTGTACGCACCTGTACGAAACTATTAAACCGAATAACGATACTCTACTGGACATTTTAGAACGTTATCTCTATATACTACACAGCCGCTTTTTCGTAGCCACTCAAACTTGGCCGGTTTATCCATGTATTACGGTTGTTCTGGTATTTTTATTTTATAGTTCTTTAGTCATTTAGTGTAATGAGCTCAAATTTTACATGTGAATAGTTGCATTAATACACTAAATATTGGAATATATTTGATTCTTTAAAAATTCCTACAAACGGATGTCATACAATATAGTGGTCCAGTCGTAGTAAATTATGCCATTGCTCATTAATTACAAAGAGTACATAAGTGAAACTTGGCAAGACATTGTAGACCCTTACTAGAAACAAATAAACGTTATAAGTTACGCCCTAGACTTCCTATTTTAAGTACTTGGACCTAATAACTTTATTTTACTTTTACGTGGAATATCTTCTGAAGGGTATATGTTTTCCAAATTCTGTTTTCACACACTTTATACACAAAATCAAAGCAACGTGCGTAAAAAATTACAACTCTGCACTAAACTGTTTTATATGATTTTTATGAAATAGCCAAACGTCAGCGCAGCGAAAACTTGATTATCTCTGCAGTTTCATGACACACAAATTTCATTTAAACAGACACATTTACCTCTCGGTACACACTAATTATTGAATGCAATTTTTTTCATGTACGTCCATAGGAACAAAAAAAGTGCCGCTAGGATGATATAGTCCCAGCGGAAACAGTTTTGGTTGAATAGCTCCCCAATGGTTGGATGCACAAATTTGTATTTACCATACACAATTACACGACATCATACACTAAATATCTGCTATACTGAAATTAAGAAATTCGACACTTCCGCTGGGACTACGCACACCACATAATTATGCTGTTAATGAGGTACCAGGGAAGCCACATGTGCAGAAGGAATTAATGCCAAACTACCCTGTCTTCAACGTAGTCTTTTATCGTATAATTGTTATAATATGCTTTTTTGATAAGGACACGTTTGATGTGAGTTTTAAACTTTCCATCGCTAAGTTCTGTAACTGACTTTGGCAACTTGTAGAAGCGGATACTGTTTATTAGAAATGACTTACTAGTTTTAGTTAATCTAAATTTTGGATACACAATTTCATCTTTACTACGTGTATTCAGGTTATGGAAGTCGCATCTTTTTTTGAAAAGACAAGTTTTTGCGAACATACAAGATATTTTCTAGGATATAAAGAGAAGGCAGAGTTAGCGTATCTATTTCAGCCCTGCAATCACAGCCCATAAAGTCATGTACATTTTTATAAATTCTTTCAAATCTTATACCTATCCTAATAATACATTACCATTTGGATTGGAGTGTGAGAACCGTCGACAAGATGGACCTCTGCAACCGAGCAGTTGTTGCAGCTGGTTGTGGAAGTAATCTTTCTCAGTCGGCGTTAGATATTTAACTCGGTTTTGGGTTTCAAAAGGATCTGTAATGAACAGTTGAAAATGTTAATCTATTTCGGAACTTATGCTACAGAATAGCAATTGTTTTTTTTATTTGGGGTCGTACCAATTCTCAAGTTGTAGTAAGTGACAAGCCCGGTGATAAACTCGCAGTAGAGCAAGTTATGGGTAGCGTTGATGGTCCGAATGCAGTTGTAAGTGTTGTTGGAGGTGCTCATGCAGAAGCAGAAGGGGCCTGCGGTCCAGAACGGCGCCGTCCGCCAGTGGTCGTTGTCGTGCCGGTAGCAGTTCATACGCTCAGACTCGCATAGCTTTTCTAATTCCGCCTGGAATTAAAAATCACAAAATATGGTAAGTTTACCTGTGTTTCGATTGTGTTTTCAAGTTGGATCATAAAAGTGGGTATATGTATAAAGAAAATCGAATACATACTCGTTTCCTAGCTTTCCTAAGCTTCTTTTGAAGCAGCTGTGCCTTTCTCTTTCTCTGTTCTTCTCTCGCCTTCTGTGCCGCTTCCAAGTAGCTGTGCCCGGGTCCTCTGATTTTCCTGAAAATATAAATAGCCATTACATTATTCCCCCATTACCTCTAGAAGAAAAACACAAATAGAATTATCGTTGTGGACTACGAACCTATTTTCTTCACAGTAACAAACATGCTTGTCTTCATTTTCAATGAAGAGTGGGTGGAGTCTTTTCTGGAACACGTCAGCAGGCTTATCGAAAATACCCATATTCTTTGACGTAGCTTTATTAGGGTTTCTCTGTTCATACTCAGAGGCATCTAATCGCGCCGGGCCAAGACTCAAAGGGCTAAGTGTCGTATGCCTCGGTGCCGTGGTTGTCGGTCTACTCGTAGTAGTTGTCTCAGCAGTGGTTGGTTTACTTGTTGTACTTGTCGATTTCTCCGTTGATAGTAACTTATCTATAGCGGAACTGAAATAATCCACTTTCTGTGAAAAATATCCTTTATCTGTAGAATTCTCTTCCGGGCCACGTTTTATGGTAACATCGAAATTCTTGGCCGAATCAGTAGTGACTATGGAATCTGTACTCGTGATTACGCTTTGCAGCGTACTTTTGTCTTCTTCAACGCTGTTCTGCTCGTAGTTTCCTTCTATTATGACTGTAGTAACTTGGGGTTTTTGTATTTCGATATTATGTTCGGTATTGTTGGCTGCTGTATTCGCGTCGCTCGAAATATTAAGAGTTTGTACCGTAGGAGCTTCAGTTTTTGTCTCGTTCTTAAATTGAATATCAAACACATCGTCTTTGGTTTTAGCATTTATCGTAGGTACCACATATTCATTTGAATGCCTGAATTTCTTTTCCTGTGCAGTACTATTTCTATGTTTAGGTTTCACTCTATGTAGTCTGCTTTTTCTAAAATGTTCCTTCGAAGTATTGTGTTCGTGAGTTAAACTCTTGTTGAATAGATGATTGCTGATGAAGGCGGGATGTACAGTTTGCGTTTCAATGACTGGCTTCGCAATCTTTAAATGTCTTTTTATTTCTTTTAAATCTTCTAGTTTTGTTTTTAATTGCCTTATTTGATCTTCTAAGCTCAATCTATTTGTGTGCCAAGCTTTAAGATCGTTGTAAATGATTTGGGAACAGTTTACGGCTCCATCTTTCTCTATCTTACATTCTAACGTAGACTCATTGCTGTTAACTATCGCGTCGTTCTTCTTATGTTTATTATGGTTCCAGTGTTGAGCCCTACGTTTAATTCTTTTATGATCTATATTTTCTTTGGTACGTTCATAAGCCTCAAGGAATGCTTCTGTTTCCTTAATAAGTTTGTCGATTTTATCCTTAGTATTTCTGCTTTCTAATTCGTCTATTGGTTCGTTCTTGAAGTTCAAGTGTCCAATACTCGGGTTTTCTTTTAGAATACTATCAACAGTGTTAGGTTCGTAAACCTCATTGTCTATAGACCTTCGAGTGCGAGTACTGTTCTCTTTTGAGACTTCGGCGAGTCGCCTAGCTATAGTTCCATCAGTTTCTAACCTTGTGTATACAAGTCCGCTGGGTGTAAAGCACGCACATTTCTTTGTGCTCATCTTCGATTGTGGTGAATTCAATTCAGCCTGCAAATCAGAAATATTTCATTAATATTAATCGAGTAGGTATTATAGTATGTCCTTTACTACTCTAGATGTTGTTTCCTGAGATACTAACTTCATATCTACATTTGTGTCGCCGCCATCGTCCGTTTATTAGAACGCACTTCCATTTCCTGCCAGCAGAACAGGGTGCACGCAGTTCAGCCTTAGAACAATCAGCTGCTATGCGAGCAGCTTTTCCTTCCAGCCCGGTTGCATCAGCTACTTCTGAAATTACAACGACAAATAATTTACTAAATAGACCTGCATGGGTTTTGGATTACACTGTCAGGTGTCGCTATGGTTGAACAAAGAAGACAGTAGCAGCTATATTACAAAGAATTTACCTAAAACAAGATGGCGATTAAAATGACTACTAATGGCTGGGCATCTACTTGAAAATCTGTAGGGTTTGAAAAGCATCTCATTCTAAACAACTTGTTTCTTCAAATCTGCATACACATTAGTAGTAAACTAAATGGTTTCTTACGGTCAAAAAGCTTGCTTCCAGGTGTTAGGTAGTTGGGTTGTTCCTCAGCATCGAGCACCTTTTCTAGGCTCGCCTCTAGCAGTGGGTTGTGACTCTCGTTTGTAATCAGTGGCTCCGATGACTTCTTTAGATCAGTGGAGTCATTTTCTGAGCTCTCCTTCAAAGAGAAATATTAAACGGGATTAGTCATAAAAAGTTAAAATATTTTATATTATCTTCTGAAGTTAAAGTTTAGGATGTTTGAAACTAAAAACTACTACTCTACCGAATTACTACCAACTATTTAAGCATAGAGTTATGTTTTGCAAAGTTTTGTTCGCCGTGCCTTCTACCTTAGCATCTAATAATAGGTACACACGGCTACACATCAAGCTATACATTTCCAGTATAAGCTGATCTCGCATTGTATAGGATTTCCGTACAGTGCGAGATCAGCGTAAACTGGAAATGTATAGCTTGATGTGTAACCGTGTGTACATAATTATTCAACTGGCATAATATACCACCTCATATAGTAATTCTTTCATATTCAAATCAAGATTCTCAACCATTAATTAAACGACTAGTTTTGAGTTCCTAAAAACATGAAAGCTAGGCAGCTTTACCAAATTTCATCCTTACATCATCGTCATCATCATCAGGCTCAAGGAAGTCATCATCATCAGTATCCTCGTCGAAATCGCCGCTCTCAGAAGACTGTGGAGGTGATGTAGTGGCTCTGTTCTCATTCATCTCCCGGCTGTACTTGTTCTCTCTGGAGCGGTGGCCCAAACCTGGGATATCGCGTCGACCAGAGCTGGGGACGGAAAAAAACACACTCTTGCTGAAATGTTTGAGTAGTTTTGTACAAATGTGTGTGTGTATATATTTTAAGATTTGTAGTCATTAGACTTACCTACTTCCAAAAAAAACTAGAGAGACTTTGGTCTAAAAATTCGTGACAAAAATGTAAAGAACTGCTACTAAAGTTTCGGCCGACTTGCACAGGCCTTCATATGGGGCAAATAAAATTAATTTCAGTGTCATACCCAACCTTAAGTTCTATCGGCTCTATATCATTACCTACCTCTCGACAAGGAACGTGTCTGGCCAGTGCGCGGCAGCATGGCGGCGGCGACGCGGCTGCAGCAGCGGCAGGAGCGACCGTCCGTCCATATGCGCAGGAGGCTCCACGCCGCCCATGTCCAAGAATGTTGGCGCCAGGTCGATGTTGAGGACTATATCGTCAACACTGTAGAGAAAAGAAAAAGCTCCACTGGTTTGTAATTTTTGTGAAATTCTTGCCTTAGCTACTCATTTTGAAATGAGCATAGAGTTCATCGTTGACTCTTCCAATTCTTTCAGTAGATTACCTACATAACTGGCACATACCGCTGACTGATGTAAACTAGATTCAATTTCGTAGTAGGAACGCAAGTACCTATACATATAATTTTATAAAGGCTGAATGCAACGGCAGTCATTCTTTATTCTTAGGTAGATAATCAAATCTGAAGATTGTTTACAAGTATTGTTGAGAAGGTATGCAAAGATGTTTATGTCTCCCATATCTAATCTTTTTCGATGTTTAATATCAATTTAGGAAATAAAGAGGATGCATATAATTTCTTATGAAAAGCAATGCATTCGCAATCATCTGCAAGTGCATATTGGTTTTTATTGCATAGGTACTCAAATAGAAATTCTAAGTTCATCATGGTAACCTACGCTTGCCACGGCTGGACTGCTGATGGGTGACCATTTTAACACACCAAGACCCCTCCGTGCCTTGGAAAGCACGTCTTGCAGTTGGTCGTCAGAAAATCTAAAATCTGTCAACGCGTATTACTAACGGGTATGGGATAAGGTACACAGTAACGGGGTTGTGAATGCCAGTCGCTCCATGTAAAATACTGGTATTCAGCTGGATAAACTGGAAGCAGACCCCAACATATTTGGGAAAAAGCTAGGCATCTTGACTCAATAGTTATTGTATTCAACCTAACTACAACCAGTGATAAAAAATAAGATGCCAATAAAAATTAAAAAGAAATCCATAGTTTCTTTTTTTTATGGCATCTTAATTTTTTTTCAGAGATTTCAACCAGTCGTAAACTGAAACGGTAACGGAGGAAGTAAAGAGGATGATTACATTTTTATGATGAATAGAATTCGTACGTTTTGCGCGATTCGTATTGTGACTAGTCAATACAGTTGTTAATACAGGAGAAATTCCTAGTGTGGGGCAACGTTTTTTTAAAAAAACAAAACAAAACAAAACTAGTCGGAAAACCAACTTTGGAATTTTTGTCACTAATACTCTTGTATGACTTTTTGGGCCTCATTTTTAATAACTAATGAAATGTAATTAGTAAAGAATTAGAACTTACACAGTGCCAGGTTCCACTCCTGGCCCCCTTACAAGGAAGGGAACTCTGATGTCAAACTCGAAGGGAAAGCTTTTCCCTTTAACTAAGCCAAACTGGCCCAAATGATAACCGTGGTCTGACGTGTACACTAAATACGTGTTGTCCAGTTCACCCAATGCTTTCAACTCTTGATAAACGCGTTCTACAGCCTGAAAAAGAAAAATTCTGATTTATTCAATGAGTAAAAGAAAATCTTAATTCTCGGCTAATCCTTTAATACATCCTATTTCTTCTTACGTGCAATAAGTACCTACATATATTATCTACGCTTAAGTGTTTTTACTGCAATAAGGTTTTTTATCGTGAAAGTAAAACACAATATGGATCTAATAAATAACATAATGAATATATTCGTATGAGATATTGACACGGGCACCTTGTTGGTACTTAAATATTTGTGAAATTGTCAAGGCAAGTGTATTGAAAAAACAAAACGGCGGCGGGCGCGGCGTTAGTTCCGACGCGCCAAAAGCTCCTTGTACCGTTGTATAGCATAGTGGCATAGTTTACGACGTACCATGTCGACACTCTGCAGCGTCTGCAGTCGTTTGGTCATCAACAAGTCGGTGAACTGACGATGGATGGGCCTCATCTTGTCGGTCACGCGTAGGATCCACTGCTTGTCCGGATTCGGAGCCATGTCGTAAGTTGGCGTGCTGTGGAATAGAGCAAAGTTTATGAATTAGTAAAAAAAGTAACAGTAAGCTATGAGAAACACATGTGCCCAAGAGTGGAAAGATTAAGTCTGTGGGAAAGATACAGGTTGAATAACAAAAACAGTAGCTAATAAAAGTATAAAGAGAACATACAGGAATATACGAAGCTATTAAAGCCACATTTCGCTGGTTATGTTGTAAGTTCCATGAAGGTACTACAAGGGGGCGAGGTAGCCGAGCACAAATCTATAGGCACAGATTATAGGTAAGTAGGTACTCCGAGATGAGCAATTGTTATTGAAAAACCCAAAAGGTACCACTTTTCTCGAATCAAGGATCAAACGCAGAACTTCACGCTCAGTAGACGCGACTATTATACCACTTATCAGCTGTTCTATTCTGGCGGTTTTAAAATAGTCACTTATTAATTAACTCGAGCTTGTATATTACCGATAATAGAGTTATCGATGAACTAATCCTGAACGTCGAAGTTGTTCCATAGTTTTGCCATTTTGTTCATGAATTTCAGGAACTCCAGAGCTGCAGAATGCATGATATTCAACTCAAGTTTTATATGAACGGCTGGGAAGGTAATTTACAGATAAGGTAGATACGTACATAATTATAGGTAGGTACCGAACCACCTACACTATCTAAACTATTTGCCGATAGACCGTAGAATCAACATGTCACCGTATGAATAAGAACGCTAACACCTAAAGTTCTGAGTTGAGCTGCACGATTAGTGACAAATGCGTGCACTGACTGGACGGGTCCACTAAATCTGTGTGGTTCTTTCCTCAAAAGACCATTTCAGACACCAATCCACATGGTCTTCACTTGATCTGACCAAGATTATGTCTGGACTTTAAAAGAGACTGTGACCTCTGCGTTTGTTTCGGCCTTTCTTCTCAGAGTAGTCAGATAGGAAACGCCGACCTCATCTAGTTTAAAAATATGATTGTCGTGTCAATGTGTTTGTACAAACCTACTTACAGAAATAAAATCATTTACCGTTACTCTATAATCTGTCTTGCAAGATTGTAAACTGTCAATAAATTTTGAACTGCATGATAATGCTTACAATTTATCGTATTCGTTTTCGATAGTTCTATCTGTGTCAAACCGTAAAATTATGAATTAACCTCCCAAGCAGCATGCAAGCGTTTTCAACATCAATATAACAGCCTATTTAGAACTTAGAGTTCTTTTAGAGACTTACTAGAGTGTCAAAAAATTATTTAGTCTTTATAATAGTGATTTATGAGTCATAGTCAAGATATTTATAAGATAATATCTGCAGTGTTATGGTTTCTTTGTACACCGAATAACAGCTCTAATACAGGTATTATTAATATATTGTACAGCTACTATACAGCTCTACTAACGCATAAAGCTGTATAAAATGTGCCAATTTTTTACTTATGAGGGCTGTATAAGCGCTGATACAGCCTTTATACAGCCTGGACGTACAGCTTCTAGTATAAAAACGAACTAAAATACAGCTTGTATACAGCTTGCAATGCTACTTGGGCTGCTCTTATCACACGAGTATCAAACGGTTACTCATGTGCTCTTACCGACAGGTTTCACAATCTGTCCGATTTTATTAAGTATCCATAAAATTGTGAACCGTCCTAATTTATATGTTGTTGTCTTGTCGGTCTTGGCGGTAACCGAATTGGTCGCAGTACGTAACTAAGCCAGGCCACCCCGACCAAATGGGCTAGGTTAGAACTGTGACCAACCGCTACTTCCAAGTTGGTCACAGTTGGGTAGGTCCGCACGGCTACATATCAAGCTATACAATTCCAGTTTACGCTTATGTCCCACTGTACGGAAATCCTATACAATGCGGGATCAGCTTATACTGGAAATGTATAACTTGATGTTTAGCCGTGTGTACTAAGTGCGATCCGTCGCATGCAAGTTTGATACCAGTTCCTAATTTGTCGGTTTGCCATGGATAGATTAAACTATAGACTAACTATAAATTTTCATGGATACCTCATAAATGAGTATAGGCCTTTATTTCGTTACGTAGGTACAATAAGAATTTTCACACTTAAAATCAGGGTTGCGGGTTGTTCGAAAGAGATACCGTGGCTCCTGGCACACAGGCAACTGAAGGAACACGGGTGGGTTTTAGTGAGTAAAAGTCTGACACGCCCTCCTGCTCCACCCAGAGCGGAAGAAGTTATTTGATGATTTCCCGCCCAAAAAAAGTCTATATATGACGTGCGTTTGACTGTACCTACAGGGTACGTAGCTAAGGTACCTGCATAAAGTTTGCATCAACATGCAAACACTCAGTTACTGGCTTTTATTAAACGTCGATATCTAGGCCAAAAGGTAGACTAGGTACTTGGGTAGCAAATATAGGTACCTATCCAAATAAAAATAGAAGACAGAAAATTATCCCTACCAATATTATAAATGCGAAGGAACTCTGTCTGTCTGTCTGTTACGCTATCACGCCTGAACCACTGAACTAATCTCTTTTACGCGATAACCGTCATCCACGCGGGCGGAGCCGCGGCCAAAAGTTAGTATTAAATATAGGTAAGTATCCAACAAGACACGAAATTATAAGTTTGTAGGGAGGTAATAAATTATAAAGATCTTTTAGGACGTTAATTATTATTAAAGATAAACCATGCTGTCCACGCGATAAATTAGCCAATTTATGTTTATTTTATTAGTGTGTTAATAAAATCTACACAAGCCAATGGCCAATGTGTTAGACTGGGGTCGGAAGGTCATAAGTGCACATTCTTATCCCAATTTGTATCTCTACGAACAGAAAATAGTACATACCTATTGCATTATTACGATAGAGGGGCTCGTGGCTAAGTAATAACAGCCGCACGATTCGATAGAAGGCTAACCTACGCTTGCCGTGGATGGGTAAGCAACAAAATTACAATTTTTGATTCAAGACCCGTTCGTGCCTCGGGAAGCATGTTAAGCTGTTGGTCCCGGTTGTCATTCGTAGATTTTTGACTGTCGTTCCGGGTAGTCAGACGCCCAACAGTGCGACAACCAGTCTTACCAAAGGGTACCGGTTACGAGGTAGGTAAACGATTGGCCCTGAATTGGTGACGGACCACTCGGAGCGCCGAACGCGTTCGAAGGGGTTGATCGAGATGGTTAAATAAAACTAAGGCCTCAGATATTCACACGTAAAATACTGGTACTTTATGTGGGGCGATTTTTATTCAACTGCATCCGGTTAGACTGGAAGCCGACTCCAACATGGTTGGGAAAAGGCTAGGCAGATTATTTGTTTACCTAGGTTAGTTTCTAGCATCCTAGGTACCTAATTTGCAACACATAAATGCACACCTGGGCAACCTAGGCAAAGCTGGAGGCATGGACGAGTGATGAGATGACTACCAATTGTTTTAGAAAAGACTCAAATTTATTTAGGAACTCCTGTAATAGGGCATTACACCTATTTTTGAAAAGTGTCTTAATTAGATTCTAAAATGCTAATAAACCACTAAAAAAAACAACATTTTCATTGAATCGATTAGTGCCATAAAAATGCACTTAAATTTTACATTTTCATATTTCGTGCGTAATTTGACGAAAACGCTGGACGCCATAATGCTCTGTGGGTATGACGTCAGTTTGCTGTGTACAAAAATGCGTTGCTATGTTGTATTATAATTGTACCTATATTCTACTAATCGTTGGTCTGCTATTTCTGAATGTAAGATTACTATCTTATATCTTATTTATATCTTTCAATAAAAATTACTTTGGTTACGAAAATAATAAAACTACAAAGTTGTTCACTTGAATAGTTTATTCAGCGGTATGACGTAATAACATGGCGGCTACTAGGTATTTCATGGTGTCCAAGAACAGATTGAATTTTAAAATGTAGGTATTTTGTTATTTCATGAACTAAAACTAACATTTTCCGACTGCTTTTTGCCTTAGCTATCTCAATATACTCTATTTAAAAAATCTATAATATTCAATTTACATTAAATTATTGGATTCTTTTAATAATTGGTAAACAAATTGTGGTCAATGGCCCAAGTGTTGACATGGCATTGGAAGGTCAAATTATGGCCAACTGCAATTTATTAAAAACTGTTGGCAGTAGGAATTTCGAAGAACATTTTGTGCATAATTTTAGCTTTAAAAAAGATTTATCTTTGTACTTAATCAACAAAAACTTATAAGCCGCATACAAAATTGATCACATATTATTATCTAACTAAAAATCAAGGTTTAAAAGGATTCATTTTACATCATTATTACATATTAAAGGTCGATTTTAGACATTTTTTAATTCGCGTTTGTCGGCACGGCCTCGAGGACAGGTTCCTGCGATACGCCCGACCACACAATACGCCGATGGCTGAATATTAAAACGAACAGGGTTACCACACCGGTATTAAAAAAAGAACGCTGGACTCTTTGATCATACATTTGTTTGGAAATACCGCATGTCTGGGAGACGTAAATCAAGATTTATTAGGCAGAATTTAATTTGCTTATTATTATGCTGCCTAATAGATTTTATTGATAGTAAAATCACTATTATAAAATATTTGTATGCCAATTAATGTTTACTGTCGCCATCATTTATTTAAATTGCGAATGCGTATTTTCAATTCAAATAATTGATGCAGTGCACCTTAAACATACGAATTCTTTTTTTGCCACTAATGATCAAACGATGAGGTCCTGTGAATGGTTTCAGAACCATTCATATTTAAAAGTACGTACTTATAGTACCTACACGTTCAAAAATTTGAAGAAATTAGCCACGTTGTTCTACAACCCTGAAGCTTCGTTCAGCCTCATGTTCGACTCTAGACACTGGTGTCAGTGCGTCGCGGACAATCCACCGCAGAATGCACATGCACTAATCAAATGTAGCATCCAATTATTACAAGCTATGTGGAACTAATGTCTTCCAATTTCCATGTCGAGTTAATCCGTGAGAGTGGAACTATTTTGCATATAATATGTTAAGTGATATTAGTATGCAAAAGTACAGAACTAAGATGCTTAGGTTAACTTAACATTTTAATGTAGTTTTTTTGAGAGTAGGTATATTGCTAATTAAAGTTGCACCACTTCTGTTTAAATAATCTAACTGCATACACTATAAATAATAAAAGCTGGTTACTAGCCTTTCTAGCCCAATAGTTCACCAGTGTACTTACTAAGCAAGGCCTGCATTATGTAAAAATTTGGAGCGTTTCTCCTAAACATGTATCATGCCATGATTTACTTGTTTGATCATCCATGGGTACTTGGTATGCATTGTTAAAGCCTCCACGAGGGATAAATGATAATGATAATGATAAATGATTTTATTTCTGTAAGTAGGTTTGTACAAACAGTTTTACACGTCAATCATATTTTATATAATCAAAGCATATTTTTAAAACTAGATGAGGTCGGCGTTTCCTATCTGACTACTCTGAGAAGAAAGGCCGAAACAAACTCAGGGGTCATAGTCTCTTTTAAAGTCCAGACATAATCTTGGTCAGATCATGTGAAGACCATGTGGATTGGTGTCTGAAACGGTCTTTTGAGAAAAGGGCCACACAGATTGAGTGGACCTGTCCAATCAGTGCACGCATTTATCAGTAATCATGCAGCTCAACTCAGAACTTAAGGAGCTCAACGATTTGACGAACAATACCAAAGAAAGGACATTTGGGTAGGCCGCATAAATTACTCAAACTGCCAGACCAAGACTAAATGAAGAAAAACAAATCACCCACAGTTATCACATTCACAATAATTAAAACAAAAATAATATTATACATGTCAAAGTAAATATTCATGTCAAAGTGTATTTATTAAATGTCAAACAGTATGTCAATGAGTAAGTTTGCAAAAAATTAAAAAAACATTCAGTAGGTATGTAAAAAATTGGAGCAGGTCAATCCCAAGCTTTTTTGTCCTCAATATAATCTTTAACGGTATAAAAAGCTTTCAGGCACAACTTACGTTTAATAAATGATTTAAATTTATTGTGACTTAGATCTTGAACATGGCTTGGAAGTTTATTATAAAAGCTTATACATTGACATCTGAATGACCCACCTATTTTCTTGAGCCTTGTTGATGGTACATCAAATTTGTGTTTATTCCTAGTATTTATACTATGGATATCACTGTATTTTTTTAAACAATTTAATATTTTTATGGGCATATAAAAGATTTGAATGATGACAATACCAATGTGCGTCCGCGCAATCTGAGTATGCAGCCACGCTATACCAAACTTGCTGTCTGCTAATGATTTAACACAACATAAAGTATTGTGGTATGCAGGTACGCAACGCATTGCAAAAATCCGCCTTCATCTCTCTGGTAAATTTTCTCACACACGGACCGGCTTTACTCGTGCCCGCCACGAGAGAAGAAGTATGATAGAGAATGGTCGAATGTCACGAAATACAACTTCTCTGTCTAATCTACTTAAATAGTTAGGAGCTTGAATCTATCTATATCTATATTGTTATATATATAATAATAAAGCTGAAGAGTTTGTTTGTTTGTTTGAACGCGCTAATCTCTGGAACCACCAGTCAGATTTGAAAAAATATTTTTACCGTTCATAGTCCAATTCTTGAGTAAAGTTATAAGCTATTTAATATCACGCTACGACCTTTAGGTGACGAGTAAAATAAAAAAAAGTCAGAAAACATAAGAAATGGTGCGATTGGGCCTATAGGCCATAGGTGACAATAGGAATAGGATGCATCGCGGTTGGTCGGGGGCAAATGCTAGCTTAGTAATGTTATAATGAGGCTGAAAGTTTATCAAATACCTAAACATTCACTTAGATACCGACTAGGTAGTTAAACAGGTACCTTAGTCGTTTACACGAAAACCGATAATCGTACTCATAACTGATCATAAACGTTTATCGATTTATTACAGGGAAGCTATAAAAGTAAAGGAATGTAATGCACTTAATAGTAAGAGTCGTACAGGGAAACAATTTTCTGAATGGTGGCATAAACTTTATAGTAGCAGTGGAACAATGGGCCATACGCGACCATGTTTATTAATAAGCCATATTTACTAATCGTAATCAACGATATGTCGTTATAAGGGCTGCTTTTTGTAATAGGCTCGTGCCTTGAAATGCGTTTGGAATTAATGTGGCAGCTTGCAGGAACATTGTTCTGAGGGCTATCAAGCGTAAACGAATATGCATAGAATAGAATTTCTGAGAAACCTGAATGAATGATAAATATACTTTCTACAGCTTTTGATCTGAAGAGAAAACTTGGTGACAAAACTAAATAGTCAATCAAAATCAAAATCAAAAGTCATTTATTCAAACTAGGCTGGTGTCAGCACTTTTTGAACGTCAAAATTACATAAGACAGTCCCCCAAAACGCCCGCCGTTCACCACTTCCTAGTGTTTTCGCTGGGAAGAAGAAGTAGCGCAACATACTCCCCAGCAGCACAGCTGTCTGTTATGTTAGAAGAACTTGATTCTATACAATAGGTAGGTAATTAGCGTTACGAAACATAAAATTAAAATATTTGCCGTATGTCAGCTAGTACACGCCAATATACCAAAAAAAAAAAACATTAAAAAAATTACTCAGGCAGAAATAAATAATAAAAACAAAAACATAAACAGAACTTAAAACCTAAATTAAAGTCGGTACGTACCTACCTACTATTCCTTCGACCTGTGTAGTAACGGTACTACCTCAGGTAAATAAGTACCTACTAATCTTAGCTAGCTAGGATTAGGGTGATTACTCCTTACCTAGAGTATCTTCCACGAGTTAGACAATTTTTCAGAATCATAGGTAAACGCCTTATTGTAACGAAAGCGTCAAATTGTCAGAAAAATACAACTGAAAATATCTTCTCCACATACCTATTCTTCTGAAATCAGCAATTCCAAAACCACTCCTATTCAGTAGCTTGAACATCATCACCAACATCATCTACCTAGCCTTTTTCCAACTGTGGTTGGCTTCCAGTCTGACCAGATGCAGCTGAATATCAGTAATTTACATGTAGCGACTGCCTATCTGACCTCCATGACACAGTTACCTTCTAGGTACGCTAGCCTTGGTAAGATATGGTTGGCAGTCTTTCGGGCTTGTGACTACTCGTAACGACTGTCAAAGATCTACAAATGACAGCCGGGACCAACGGCATAACGTGCTTTCCGAAGCACGGACGGGTCCCGGTATATAATGACCGACCTCGGCAAACGTTACTCCTTTTTAAGATCGACCCGTGCGGTTGTTATAATTTAGCCAGAAGCAACACGACACACGTCACACATATTTCACACACATCACACAAACACATTCACATTTGCTCGCACATTCTCAACGTGCGAGTGCTCACATTCCTTTCTCATAACATCAAAGACAGCACGGAACAACCCTAGCCGGCTAACATTTTAACGAACCACCGACTTCATCCCGCTGTCTTAGCACGATTAAAAATTTACAAATAAACAGCTTAACATTTATATGTTAAGTAATGATTGGGATAAAGACTGTTTCGTTTATTTGCTTCGGCGACTTTCAAGCACACACTGAAGGCTCCCCAGACCGGTATAATTTATGCGAGGATCAGCGAAGCCAGAGACGCACCCGTCGAACGTTTCAACTGCACGATAAATAAAATCATGCAAGGAAGTCGTCCGTATAAAAAATAACGTAAAATATGCACATACATACATTCCTGATGTATTTTATGTGGAGCTGCGGCTCAGCTTTTATGTTTTTACTGGATGTAACAACTGGTATAATTGAGTACAAAATAACGCTCGTTGTATTTTCTGTTTGCAAAAGGGACTTATTAAAATTCATTTTGTGTAAAATATATTCAGATGATTTTTTTTGGTGTTTGAAATGTTTACTCACGAAATTTACAAAAATTTGCAAGTGAAAAAAGCATAGATATCTAACGTGACCTACGTTAGATATCTATGCTTTTTTCTAACGTAGCTCTAACGTAACGAGGACTCTACTGACGACGATCTTAAAAAACGTGTGTTTAAATACTCAAGCATTTGTTTGTTAAAGTTTCCAAAATACATGTGAGGTAGGTATATAGGTAGGTACATCAGCTAATAAACTCGGTAGAAGCGAACTTCATCCACCATTTTCCAGAAAACATTTTGTTTTTCCGCACAAAATTGGTCCGACGAAGTGGAAATTCTTCAGCGTCATACAATTCGAGTCTGTTTCAGAGAGGTTTGGCAACTCCGATGGAAACTTGATAGACGGTTTAATACCTACACTATTAATCCCGGAGCACGTTAACACTTTTCAATTTAATCCTGATTTTCGCTGGAAACAATTCCGCTTTTCAGCACTTTCAAAGTTTTCGTGTTCATTCGTCTGAATGGTATTTTAGGAAAAGAGAAATGAACAGCGTATTTGAGCTAGGTGAGTTTATTCGTACTTACAACTTTTCAATGCAAATGGTCATGGGGTGATTGAAATGACACAGAGAGTTTAAATTAACTTATTAATCAGTTTTCGCCAAGCTGGTCTAAATCGCCAGACCAAAATATCAAGTGTGTCCAACTCAGTTGCCTAAAGTGCATGTGTAGAGTGACTGATGAAAATAGTAGTTATAATAATACTAGCGACCCACACCTTCTTCGCATGGGTGCAATGACGAAATCTCGTAAATCTTTAAGTCTCATTTAGGTGAACTGTATGTCATGTTCTTATGAGAATGAAGATTCTTTTAACCTAAATGTCAAATCGTCGAGATTTCTGTGCTATAAGTATCTCAATTAGATATTAATGTTTTATACACAACCTTCTGGACTAAATTCTCTAAGGGATGGTTAAAACGCAGTTTAAAAGAACAACGCGAACACACAGAGAGACACGAAAAGCAACTTTAATTTGTAACACACCGATTTAAAAAAAAATGTTTACAAAGCCGTAGATATAGGACTCCTATCCATTTCTCGAATCCAATCAAATGACAAAACTTGCAATGGGATGGAGTCGAAGCGGCTTGCGATCTAATACATATTCAGCTTGCATATTGTCATCTGTCGAGGGATGCCAGTGCACCGCGTCTCAGCGTAATAACACCGTACAGCGGCACATCTGACACTCGATACCTCTATCTACAGTAGTCTAAAGCTGCCAAAGAATGATTAGCTTGCTATATAATGGAACCTTTCCGTCTTTGCTACAACACTAATTTAATAATTTAAGGTTACCACTAATCTATTGCTTCATAATATGTTCTGATTTATCTGCTCAACAATGTAAATGACGCAATGAATGTTTTTGTACTGCCAAAATTAAAGCCATTCCTAATGCTACTGTTATACGCAATTACCACACAGTTCTTGAAAATAGGTTCCTATAGGAAGGAGTAATTTTTGAAATGTGCAATTTGTCCCGATATTCTTTGTAATGTGCAACCTTGTCCCGATATTCTTAGTAATGTGCACTTTGTCCCGATATTCTTACTTCTTACCTACTTAGCTGAAATGAATGACAGATTCAGATCAGATAAAACAAATTGAAGATAGATCACCTACAGCCATAAATAAGAGCATAAAATTGGTTTACTAGTTTGTGGAAACTGTTTTGCGAGAAACTTTTCGCAGATATTCTGCAGAGATAAACTTACATTCTAAGCGCACTACGTTTTCTTCCTAGAAGGTAAGTTTCTACTGATAGACTGTTATCAGTACAGAGTAAGATCTTTACGTACTCAACGTGGTTCAAAACAACATACCTATGTGCCATTGCCGGATTAGGCAAGCGCGCGGCCCCTAGCAAATTCTATTGAGGGCCCTTGATCTTCTATGGGTTCTAGTATGAAATGGTAAAAAAAGAATATTCAAGACTTCAAGTAGGTAGGTAAAGTAGATTACTATAGGCCCGGTCGTTTTTTTTAAATACACTAATGATGACTAAATTATAATAAAAATAATGTACCTACCTATACTGCAAGCCTTAAAAATAAATAGACAATTATAACATTTTGAATCGAGCCATTTCAATCCTGCTGCGCATCCACATTGAGTGTCGAGTATTGTAAGGGTGCTTGCTCCAGCCAGACTTTGTGTAGAGTCGATTATCAGACCGTTTCAAATTGTAGACGAGCGACTTTTTGTAAATTGTGCATTTACCGTATGAAATCCTGTTTTATTTTCAGCAACGAAATAATCGGATACAGATTGTTTGATGTAAATTGTGTTTAGTCGGAAACGGAGTTAACATTTAGATATACGTTTTTGTGACCTCAAGTAAATTCAATATACCGCATCTTAATAAGTTTCACTAAAAAAATTACGCTCAGGCGGAGGTAGGCGGGTTTGGTTACGCGGGGCACCTTTTGCGCGGGGCCCGTAGCAATTGCTACTCTTGCTACGTGGTTAATCCGGCACTGCTATGTGCCTATGTAAACGATTCGGAGAAGCTAAGCATAAAATAACTGAAACGGTTCCAATAAACTCGTTGTTCTCTCTATGTTACATCGTAAAACGTGAAAGCGTCAAATATTTTACCTCTATAAGTGCTATAAATAGATTAATATTGTGTGTTTTCTTCACCTATACGTGCAGTAACGTGGGAAGGAATGTTTCTTTAGTCGCTTAGTCACTTAATGAAATCCTTATTTTGTAACTAATTGAAATAGGTAATATTATATCTTGTTCACAGATTTTACGACTCTTTATTACTAGCGCTCTCAACTACCAGTAGGTATTGGTTACCGGAAGCTGTCGGCACAACACCTGAGCGAGGCACTGACTGATCTCCTCACATTACTCGACCGCACCTACAACTTCCGCTGAGTAAGCGACTGAGCCTGATGCTCCAGATCGTAAGACACCAGAATATAAAGTCCGCCATCCTCTAAACATTCTTATGAAACATAAATCACCCTCGCGCCGACTGCGCCTGAGTGCAAGTAAAATTATTCAGGGCATCGTCCGCCGTAAGTGCACGTAAAATTTTCGGAGAGTTTCCGCGAAAAAAGGCCGTTCGTGATTATGAGCGCGAGTACATGCACCGCAGTGTAAAGTGGACAGGTTTTTAGTACCTCGTATAAAGAAGTTGTAATGTGTGAAAAGTTCTATGCAGTTTTTATTTCGACATGAATCATTTACTAGGACAAGTTCGTATACTCATTTTGCAGCTCATAAAAGCTTAAAATGTAGGTATATTTTGTCAGAAAGTGAATGTGAGAGTAAAACGCAGTAATGACCCCTCAAAGTTAATCGTTCCCGCGCTCCAGTGCTCATTTAGTAAGGACCTCGTAACATCCTTGGGCGTATCTTTGCAGTAAAATGTAGCAAGGTCGACCACAAACATCAGAGTGGCATCCTAAAAGCTATTTGCTTTCGATGGAGCTCCAAAAACCCCGACTTCTTAAATATTTAAAGAGAGCAAGATGGCCGTTGCTGTTGCGAAACGCTGCAGCAATTAGTGTTTTTGTTGAGATATTTAGACGACGCGAGTCCGCCGAGATTTCAAGTTGAATACCGATTTATATTTTTAATTTTAACTGACGACGACGAACGAAGTGATCCGAGTACCTACTCTCCGAGGACTAAATTATGAAATTGAATTTTATCGATTAGGGGAACGACCTTTTCAGTTCTTTCAGAGGTGAGCCGGTGACAAATATAAACATTATTTAGATAGGCAGGCAAGAGAGCAAAAATAATTTAAGAAAGTTATATTGGGACCGTGGTGACTTCGGTGCGGAAAGTTTTCATTTCAGTATTCTCTTCTCTCACAGATGAAGAGACTTCTAAGTTGTGTTTGAACACCCTTCAGACTCACGTTCCTACATAGTGTTCAAGTTTTGACTTTATTAGTGTACCTAAAACTTTGACTTGAGCTTTCCTTTGTGTCGAAACCTAGATCCCTAGTATGTACTGAAACCTCTACAGCGAACTTTCAAGGTCGCCAACCACCTTTGTTCGATGCATCTGAACTCTTAACTTCTAAAAGTGCGATGTTCTTTTGTTTTCTTTGTATTGCTATAAAACATTGCAACTGCAGCGGCTACATCCTACAACAAATAGGACGATAGCCCATCACCTTTACGTGATTTATTCGCTACTCTTACAACTTGTACGATATAAATCATAAGTGATAAAGTGCCGACACTCGGCTGTTATTCACTGTAGACCACATACCACATATTACCGTCACGCAATAATCCCTGGCGGGGTAGGCAGGCGTGTTATCGGACGACGGCCATTCGCATGGGGTCATTAAGACTTAATATGACAGGGGGAAGTTATCAGGGACAATTCCAAACTAGTCCTATTTAAGCTAATGGATTTTTAAAGCTTACTGTATTGCAGTGAAATATGTGTTTTGGATGTAACACAATTAA
Source organism: Polymixis lichenea (assembly GCA_949091785.1). Lineage (NCBI taxonomy): Eukaryota > Metazoa > Arthropoda > Insecta > Lepidoptera > Noctuidae > Polymixis > Polymixis lichenea. Next base: position 11,645,156 of record OX420933.1, on the reverse strand, counting down.
AAAAATCTAGATAAGTGGAGAGGTGGTCTTTCGCATTATTTATGGTATTGTAAGCGTCACCAGCTAAGGGGAAGGATAAGACAGTAAGTGCAAGACTCCAGCAAATCGTAAATCCCAACTGCACACGACGTGCTCGCCTGCTGAGCGAAAAAGACGACTCTTCGTCTCAGTCCTTCTCATGTCCCAGTATTTGGGATCAGGACTGAGCGAAAAGAACAACATTTTTCTGAAAATTTACCTACCACAAGCAAACGTACCAAGTAGGTACAGCCACCGTGGTGCGACATAAAGGGCCCGAGAAAACTAAATATAATCCCACAGATTTTGACATTTCGCCTTTGCAAGCAGCCCCTAGACGACCTTTCAAGAAATAAGTCCTAAAAATATCTAGATTACATTTGTACTCACTGATGCGTGGTGACATTGAAGAATAGATGGGAGTACTGTGGAGCGGAGTCCTCGGGGCCGTGCGGTGCGGGGAACGACATCACCAGTAGCACTGGCTTTCGGGAGAAACGACGCTTTGATGCACGCAGGAACGCTATGGAGTCGTTGGCTATCAGGTCTGGGTAGTAGTCCTAGAATGTTCAAGATATTGAGAATAAGCATTAGTAAAGTGGGCATTAATGGTATGCATAAATTGGTAACTGGTGGACATATTTTCCAAATTAGTCCAGGATTCTGTTTCGAGATCCTGTCGATATCTTCTTATTATCAAAGACCTTAAATAACCTTGATTTTGCTTTTAGAAAAGAAAAATTGGAAAATGATCTGATTTTTTTTACTGCAAGGAAGAAAAGGCCTACTTTCAATGGAATATTAATGAACATGGAGGGTTGTATAAAAAATGATTTTAATGATTATAATTATGTAAATACACACGTGTCACGGTTGAAAATCATATTTTAATCAACGTACAACCTGACACTGACCTACAAATTACAAAAATCGTAAGAATCGGTTTACCTTAGCTCATTTACCTGAAATTTGAATTGTGCGGTTTACCTTATCTCATTTACTTGAAATTTGAATAGTGCGGTTTACCTTAGCTTATTTACTTGAAATTCGTCAAGTACCCAGGCCAATCTCTAAGAGTAGTTCAAAATGCTTAAATACGTACTTTGTTATAATCATCGCCATGTTTAATCTTCTTGCCGTTCATGTTGATGCTGTAGTTGTAGTACTTGGAGTTCATGATGAGTCCCCCCCACTCGCGCCAGCCAGGCGGGATGTAGGAGCCGTTGTACTTGTTCAAGTACTTGCCGAAGTAGCCTGCACAAAAGACACGACCAACTTTACTTTACCACTATTAAAAGTTCTGAAAACAGACTCACTACTCTCTCTTGTCGATTGTTAAGTTAGTTTCTTAGAATTGTTCAGGTTTGTGTATGGGTTTAGGGTGTTTTAACAAGTGTTCTTTAATTCAGACAATTTTTTCAATAATTTTCACATTATATAGAGAAGAGAGAGAGAAAATAAAAACCCCAGGACTCAGAAAGCAACGAATTTGTTAAGAACTTCACCTTCTATGATTCTCAACAATTTTCTCGTTACAGGCATTTTAATTGGTTTCCACGAGTCCCAAAAAGAATAATAAATCTTAATTTAAACGGCAAACATTTCAAATAATGAATGAGGACAACGCGCGAACGAAACGCTGAATGAAAAGTGCTGTAACAAGGGATCATTGTTCGGCGGAGACAATAGTTCTCAAATTTTAATTTCGGCGACATTAAGGGAAACGGAGAGGGGTTTTAATTCAGTGCCGGTGTCGTGGCAGCCGGGGAGGCACCGTCATCTCCGATGAAGAGGGACATAGACGATGATTACTCGCGCCCCGCGATGTTCACGCGATTGGCGCAAGGGAGGACCTGGCATGAGCGTCATTTGTTTTCTAACTTCACGAGGGAACCCATATAAAGTTTTAAGTAAAGTTTCTTAACACATATTTAGCCTGCTAATGAATATTATTTGGAAAATAAGCAAAAAAAGCATGGACAAAATTATCGAACTTTAGTTAGTTGAATACGAGGCTTTTGGGCTACTTTGTTTTGTAAAGTGCGTTTTTATTGTGCAGGATGATCAATTTTTCGTTCAATCTTCTTTTAAAACATTTTTTAAGTAGAGCAGCAGTAATACTTGAGACTCATGGTAACTGAGACAAAGAGTGCACCGCTTGTTATAGCACAAGACTTTATCGTAGTCACCCTGGCACTAGGCCAGGAAAACATTACACACTTCGTCATCATCTTATTCTCAACATTATGAATTACACTTAGTCATCATTTTAATTCCACTCATGAGGAGCCCTGACACAGCGAATTGGAGTCGCGGAATAACACGAAAGACGATGGCGGAACAAACCATTAAGCAATAGCCTCACATTAACATACTCAGGCTCTTCAGTCTGAGCCTAATTAGTTCTAACTAGAAGTCATAGAAGAGAAGTATTTGCCCAAAAGTAGGATGATTGCGATGTTACAAGCCAACATGGTTTATCGTTTTAAAAGAATTTTGAATGCTTTTGCAATTTTAACGTTTGTATTACAATAAACTAACTAATATTATAAAGCTCAAGAGTTTGTTTGGTTGAACGCGCTAATCTCATAAACTACTGGTTCGACTTGAAAAAACATTTTAGTATTGGATAGCCCATCTATCGAGCAACGCTATAGGCTATATAGCATCACGCAAGGACCTCTAGGAGTCGAGTAAAAAGAAAAAAAAATCACGAACACGAAGTACTCGCACGGGCAGGCGATTCGATACGACGGGGTGGGTCGGGGAGCAAGAAATTTGACGCGGACGAAGTTGTGGGCATAAACTAGTTAAAAAAAATGTGTTAGTTTTTTTGTCATCCTCAGCTTAAAACAAATGTGCGTGATGGAGATCACCTTCTGAATGTCCTAATCGTATCGTAGGTGCAGATCCACTTTAAAATCTTTTTGGAATATTTGATGGATATCAGTCGCTAACATACATATTATTTGTACCATCCCAAAAACTCTCATAAATTCAAGGAAATCCTAATCCCATTATCAAACCTTTTAGCTCCGTTTACAATGCAATATTTCCTCATTGTGGCCAAAAATTGGATTGGCCATAGAGAAAGTCGCGGTGAGGTCATAAATTGTGGTTCTTTGTTGGCTGTAAGACAACGGGGTGCTTTAAACGTAACGTAAACACGAAAGCTGCACAAAATGCTTTTAGATTTTCTGTTCTTCTTCGAAAAGAGTTTTAGCTTCAACACGAATCAGGAGGTTGTGCAGTGGAGCAGTACTAGGAAAAGGGGGCGAAGAAAATGGGCTAGGTAACAGTGCTAATGAGCAAGGTTTGGCCAACCAAAACCAAATAGGTATGGAAATGTAGAGGACATAGCTTTATAAGCTGGCAGTGCTATAAATAACTGCCGTTCATAAAGTAAATGCTGTAGATATGTATATACAATATATTCACTTAATGTTCCATTTACTGAAATATTTACTATGTCGTTGAAAGTTTTTGTTGATGTCTAATGGAAAATTAGAAAACGTTTTTACAAAATGCTTTTTTTATTTGAAGCGGGAACTTTCGTTTTGGGCTATTTACCCTTACAGCTCTAAAGCTGTTGGATGTTACTTAATCTTCAGTTTATGTAACATCCAACAGTTATTATAAACTGAAGATTAAGTAACACTAGTAAAGAAGAAGATACTTACAGTATCTGGTACCTACAGTACCTATAAGCAAAGAACAAGTGCGACCTGTGAGACTATCCTAAAATAATAATAGATAGGTATGTATTTGTAAACAAACAGTTCCTTGTACTCCAGAAATGACAAACACATGCTAATTTAGATCACCAATCACCGTTCAGTTAATTAATTGATATTAGTTTCACTTAAGTTCTAATATGTCGGTGATAACATCAGAATATTGGACGTGGAGTCAGAAGGCGCGATATGTCGCCTTAGTGTTGCCAAATGAGAGCAAGTTCTGAGAAACGATGTGCCGGCGGAGACGCAGCTGTTACGATACTATCGAAATTAAATTCCGTATACAGGCGGCTATACTTATGTCTTTCTGGTGCGATAAACTTTCACAACTTGCGTAGATGTTCTGTTAAATAAGTTAGGTACATAAATTTTGCTTTGTTGGAGTTTTGTTTCAGAATTTTGAAAATGTGAAAATGTCATAATCGTTGGTATTGTAGCATTTGTGGCCCAGTGGTAACAGCCCCGACTTACGAGCGTTCGAACCCTGAGGTTCGACCACTTATAATTCATCACCACAGCTCTCAAAACGGTGATGGAAAACATCGTAAGGAAACCGGCATGTGCAAGAACCAAAAAATCGAAGACATGTGACATCTACCAATCCGCATTGGGCTCGCGTGGATGATTACGGACTCTCGCAGACAGGCCTGTGTCACAGCAGTAGGAACATTAAAGGCTCTTCTAGCATTTCTAGCATATTGTCTCCAGGAAAATGAAAAGTCGTTTACCATATGAAACAATTGAATCTATGTTGTTTGTTTTGAAAAAAATGGTATAGATCGCGGCACGTAAGTTGAACCAAAATGACGGAATTTGTTTCAACTTAACTGCAACGATCTGTTATTTTTTACAAACTTCAGTACACGTTACCTATGCTAGAAGTTCACCTCATTCTTTTTCCGTGCGAGGCAACGAGTGCACGCGCTCCTACCTTCGATTGTTTGTTCTGATTTTAGTTCAACTTACGTGTCGCGATCTATATTTTGTTTAAGTGATACCTCTTAGGCGACGATTCGATAATTGGACGAGAATTGAGTGAAATTTCAAGTACGCGTCACGTTTAGGCATATTTCGTTACACGAGAGAGAAGAAAGATATAACTCTCTCTGTCACTCACACTAAATCTCACTTATTCTTTATTTTTTAAGAAGTTTCACTTCCATTACGTATAACTATGGTGCTGCACGCGCAATTTACGTTGGTCAAATATAATCTGCGTTTAAGGTAAATATTTATTTGGAAGATGATTTTGTTATGTGCCGTCTAACAAATAAATAGAAATGTATGTTTGGGTTACTAACTGGCTCGTTGGTCTAGTGGTTGCAAGCGCTACTGTTGAGCATGAGGTCCTGGGTTGGATACCCAGGTCGGGAAAAGTGTTATTGGGTTTTTCTATCTGGAATTTCTCAGTAGCAGCCCGGAGTCTGGATATGTGCTCGGTTGATGGCAATAGGCTCGCCCCCTATTACATGGGACTTAAACATAACTGGCGAAATTTGGGTACACCTCTGCACAACCCTTCGGGGAAACAGGGCGTGATGTTATGTTAAGTATTACATTTGGGTACTCTATTAAATCAGACAACTCATTACTGAAATGGAATCTCTCAACAAAAATTTCGAGGGGAATCAAACCGCTTGATCCCTAGGGGCGCAGGTCCGTTGACATTTCGGTTTACCTATGAAAATTATGTTTAAAAAATTAACTTAATTAAATTCGTTTCTTTATTATTTACCATTTACGACAGATTGGTTAAAACAAGTTCGTAAACTAAAGATTTCTGTTCGGAGTAAATTTTAAAAGCCTTCTAAATTATCATCTTCACATTTTACTTGTAATTTTAGGTCCATTATAGGTACTCACTATGATTTATTTAAATAAAAGTACCTACCAAAATAAAGCAAGCGGCTTTTCTTTCAAAAGCTCTGAGGGAAAAGTTAAATTGAAAAGCGACGAATAAATATTACTGTCTTTAATAAGCATTCCAATGAAACATGAGCAGTTCCAAACAGTCATATCTGAACTGTCCTACATTTTATGATCTACTTCTATGCAATTCTATTGCTAATATATGGTAAGCAAAGCCGACATCAACCATTCTGCCAATGTCTAAAGTGAATTAGAAAAGCAAGTGTGCAAATGATCAAAGGAAAATTAAAAAAACCCCAGACCTTAAAAGCAAAAACCTCTAAAAAGTAAAAAAATATATAATATTGGCCTTTTAAGTTGTAGGTAATATTTTGATCAAAGCATTGTCACGTCGGGGGACGGCTAAGTAATAAAAATGTTATCCTTTCTACAATAGCATAGTTCTATTCTATTCTATTTTTTTAGTATGGCAAGGAAAGCCGATGTCGACTATTCTGCCAATGTCTAAAGTGAATTGGAAAAGCATGTGTGTTATTAAAAAAAAAAACAAACAAAAATAAAAAAAAATTAAGAAGAACGATCTTCGATGATACAGTTGGGCATAATGTTGTTCTTGTGGGGTTAGTACTGGACTGAAACAAACAAATAATAAATAAATAAGATAACATAGTTCATTTATTATTGCTGGGCATGTACTTTACATGTATTACTGTTTGGCGTTTTCATTGACCGTCCCCCACATGACAATGCTTTGCTCAAAATATTACCTACAACTTAAAAGGCCAATAAATATATTTTTTTTTACGTTTTAGAGGTTTTTGTTTGGGTCGGTGTTTTTTTTTAAATTTTAACTTTTATTTCCTGCTTTTTAAACTTAATATAGTAATAGTAAACATGCTACGATCGACACATACTGTCACGCTTAAATCTGCGCAGCTTTACGTATGTTTCCCATAGTGAAGTTTGTTACTAATTTATCGTCATTCCTCGTCCTGATCACCAGTTATCTACAATATGTAACAAAAACCCTGTTGTTCCTTCTACCCACGTTTTCAGAATCGGTATACATACGTAATAAAGCAAGTCATTTATAAAAACTGTTCAACAAAAATATTTAAAATAAATATTTAATTATGAATATTTGTAAAGTTTAACTGATTTTGATTAGATCAAAGAAAGCCGCCGAGTTCGTAGTCTATTGTGCGAAATAAGGATACGTGTAAAATCAGATGTTGTAAATTTTTTTTTCGAATATGTCGATTTTAATAGTTATTTGATACTGAACTCTCGACCAGCCAATGCTTATTTTTTAAATTATAACTTCGTAAATGTTGTGCTTGTAGGTAAGTGTATACGTCCCTAAAAGGAACAACAGGGTTTTTGTTACATATTGTATAAACTATTCATTGAGACCTTTTCAATGTACCCAAATATGATACTTCTGCTGTTTGTTGCTGAGTAACTTGGGTATCATGGAAATTCCAGGTGATACTCCAGCATCAGTTCAAGGTTACTTTGTTCGTCTAATATCATTGAAGTAATAGAATACCAAATATCGACTCGATCAGACCCGTTATTGGGTTGTGGAGGTCAGATAGGCAGTCGCTTTATGTAAAATAGTGGTATTAAGCTGCATCCGGTTAGACTGGAAGCCGACCCAACATAGTTGGTTAAAGGCTAGGTAGATGATGAGTTGGATTAGGTACCAGCTTTATAAAGCAGTCCGATGGGATTTCTCATCGGCAAAAATAACGAACTTTCATTCAAACTTTTATCCCATATTTAACCCCTGTCTGTAGGGATGACTTTTTGGAAGGCTTCTCGCTAAGTAATAGTCGCCGTACGAGTCGATCGATCAGGTGAAGCTACGCTTGTTCCGTGGATGAAGATGAAACTAAAACCGAATTTTAAAAAGCAGGCTATGTTAGTCTGTATGTATTTTTTATTTACATTCTTCGATATTTTCGTCAATTATGGACCGTTTTTGAAAATTTTTGACAAGAGGAAGCTTGGTTGGTGGTCCCATATTAATTTTATTAACTTCACTTGGGTAGTTTTTGAGTTAGTGTTTATAATACGTATTTATAATCCTTCTTGTGTATCTTAATGATATGTTAAGTTATTGTAATACTTCCACGTGACATACCTACACATTGGTGCGATATAGGTTAGGTACTTATCATAGCTAAAAAGTGAACAAAACAAGAACCGACCCCCAAAACAACACTACATATTTTTAATTTCGGAAGTCGGTGTCTTTGGATCTGTATCTTTCTTAGTCTATCTATCTTTCTATCTATTTTAGTTAATTGCCACCGAGTTCCCACATTTTTATAGAGCTTTTCAGTCTCTACAAGTTACCTACGTCAACACTTTGGAATTTAATAATTTGCGGCGACAATGTTAGCGTCATGAAAATTAGAATTTATTAACGCAATGTTGTAGGAATTCTATTGTTATATTCAGGCCCTAAATATTAGCTAAAGTTGCAGTTTACATAAGTTAAGGCATTGTGCCATGCATGTTGTAAACTTTGAGGTGATTTGACCTGAATATCTGAAATACCAAACGTGTACCTTCTCGTTACTCTTGTAATTCGTCAAAGTGGCAGTAGGTGGTTTCAAAATGTATGTACACATAACATCAAGCTTTGTTTCCCCGAAAGGTGGGACCCATATTTCTCCAGTTATAAGTCCCATATCAAAAGGGGCGAGCTTATTGCCTTCAACTGCTACTGAGAAATTCTAGAATGAAAAACTCAATAACACTTTGCCCGACCTGGGTATCGTACCTCATGCTCAGCAGTGGCGCTTACAACCACTACACCAACGAGGCAGTTTAAAAAGTACAACACAGTGGCGAGGGGTGGAATCATGGTCAGAGTAAGCCGTTCCAAAAAAAAACACTCACGGTATGATGCAAGCTTATAGTTTCTTCAGACGATACTTTCACTGATACTGAGTTGGAATCAAATAATTTTTTACCAAAGATTTGCTTTTCTTTGCGGGCAGGCGTTTTTTTTCTTCAGTTGGAAACACTGTTAGGATTTCTTAAAGCTAAGCGGATGGGAATCGGCTTGTATTGAGTCATCGCCACTGGTACAACATCTTTTTATTACGTCTATCATTCTACGTACGAGCCTTAGGAGCTGAGCCAAAAAAATTGTCAGATGCAAAAATGAATAGAGAGGGTGGGCGATGCGATGCGACGCGGTGGGTCGAGGGAACAAGACGCGGAAGAAGTCGCGGGCAGAAGCAATGTAACAGGGTAGCAGGGCAACGATGCGAAAACTGTAACAAGGAATAGGGTTTTACACCCATTTTTGAAATGTCCTAATTAGATTCTAAAGTGCTAATAAACCACAAAAAACCACAACATTTTTATTTAATCGATCTGTGCCGTAAAAATGCATTTAAATTTTATATTTTCAAATTTCGCGCGTAATTTGACGAAAACGCTGGACGCAGTGGACGCTGGATGCCATATTGCTCTGTGGGTATGACGTCAGTTTGCTGTATAGACAAATGCGCTGATATTAAAATTGATATTTGTTTATAATTTAGAAAATTAGTTATTATTCTGCTTATTGTTGGTTTGCTGTTCCTCAATGCAAAATATGATTTAAATAAAAATTACTTTAGTTACGAAAATAATAAAAGTACAAAGTTGTTCAATTGACACGCTGTATGACGTAATAACACGGCGGCTACTATTTCATGGTGTACAAATACCGATTAAAAAAACTGAAATCTTTGAATTGAATATTTTAAAATTTATTTTATTATTTTATGAACTAAAACTAAAATTTTCCAACTGCATTTTGCCTAAGCTATCTCAATAATATATTTTTAGACGTTTTCTCATATACCCTATTCAGCACATGATTCTAGGACCCTAGGGGGTTCAAAATCATGTACTGCATGAGCATAAGAATCAGCTTTCATATGTTCCCACTGCTGGGACACAGGCCTCCTCTCTGTGAGAGGGAGTGGGCCGTAATCCACCACGCGGGCCCAGTGCGGGTTGGTAGATGTCACTTGTCTTCGAATTTTTGGTTCTAGGACATGCCGGTTTCCTCACGATGTTTTCCTTCACCGTTTTGAGAGCAGTGGTGATGAAATAAATTACCTGCACGATTGACGACTTGAGCTGCACTATTACCTGCCAGGGGTGCGGGTTGTTCGAAAGAGATACTGCGGCCCCTGACACAGGCAACTGACGGAACGGGTGGGTTTTAGTCAGTAAAAATCTGACACGCCCTCCTGCTCCACCCAGAGCGGGAGAAGTTATTTGATGATTTCCCATCCAAAAAAAAAAATCGCGATTACTGGCAAATTCGTGCACTAAGGCAGTGCCACCCAATCAGTGTGATTCTTTCCTCAAAAGACTATTTCATGACCAATCTACATGATTTGACCAAGATTATGTCTGGAGTTTAAAAGAGACTGACTTGAATTTTGACTGTCGGCCGTTCTTGTCAGAGTAGTCAGATATGAAACGCCAACCTCATCTAGTAAAGCATAGCAACTAGTAAAGTAAACCAGCTGTTGCTAGTTGCCAGACCTGTGTCTGAGTTGGAACCTACGACCTACTGTATCTCACTGTACTGTCCTCTTGTACTGAATTCATGATAATGTGGCGGACATCTACAATGCCACACACGAAACTTCAAATCAACAAATGTGGAAAACACAAAAAGTGAAGTGGCGCCATCTACGACGCCATATGCACACTACTCAAATTTGACGTCACACCGCAACTATATCAACTACATCACGCATGCAGAGTTTACCAAACTAAAAGTCACCGCAGGAAAGCCCGGTTAAGCAGTCACGGCCTCTCAAGGTCAACTGCGAGATGCCATACCCAAAAAAAAAAAAAAAGCAGAGTTTACCGAGCGATCGACATATATCCCGACATCAATCGTCGGGCAGTTGCCCACCAGACACAACACCCGTCTGGTCGGAGGATCCTCCTTTACTATAGAGTATGAGTGAACTTTACATCCTGTTCCTCATACCTCTTTAATAACTGGCTGCGTGTCGGTGTCCCTGCCACCTTGCACAATAGGCTTATATTTATGTGGTTCATTAACTTAAGGTTGAAATTGTGCATGTTATCAGGGCGCCCATAAAAACCTTAAAGTATAGAAGCACTTTAAGGCTTTCTAAAACAATACTCTCCTTTTATCGTTGGACTTAAGCACACACCCTTAAGTAGGTAAGCACCCTTACTTTACATTAAGTTGATAGGAAGTACAGCTACTGATGAAGCTGTGTAGGTATATCGTGAACTTTATGTAGTATTGTATTTCTGTTGATTTATATAGTCACCAGCACATCAGTAGCACCGGTTGCACTACGAAATGCGCCCTTACTACGACAATAAATAAACAAAACAAGTAAAAACTTAATACATACAATTACTTAGGACATTATTTTTAGTAATTTAACATTTAGGCAAAAATATTTTACTTGTGAGAGACTGGCGCGTAAACTAAGCCGAAGCCTGTATTTTAGGAATGGCGCTGTCTATGATGCCATTTTTTTACCACTGATTTGTGTGAGTGTAAGCAGGTAGGTACTATCGGTTGGTACACCTCTGCCTACCCGTTTTGGGGACCACAGGCGTTATGTTATGTGGGTGTTTCTTCATTATAAGTTCCACCAATTATAAATATTTGGCCATGATATACGTATTTATTTTGCCCCGCTAAACTATTAGTAGCACACAGGTTAAAATTTAAATATATGGTTTACACTAAACAGGAACGGTCAACATTTTTATACTTTTAAGCATTCTTAGACTTTTCAGGCCTTGTTCACAACACCTTTCTAACGTTCCGATTTCAAAATAATAGTGTCCTAAGCTAAGCTGGAATCGATTCAAAGGGTACTTACCTACACAGCAAGACAGGGCCCGTGTCAACCGCGGGTCGCGTTCGAAGCTGGAATTTCATTTAGTTGTCGGCAACCTTAATCTGGTTGCTGCCGACCAACCAGCTCGGTAGTAATTACACTAGCTAGACAAACGAGGTATTTCACCGCCGAGTTTGTAGAATTTGACAGCTGATTGATAAGTACTTTGGTACTTACGTAATGTGGTCTGTATTGTTTGCAGTTCCGTTGAAATGCTCCTTTAGTGGATTGTTTAGTTAGCTAAATAGTGGAAGCTTTTAGTAGAATTGTCAGTGTACATACGGTATTAACCTATTAAGTCGATATTTGAAACTCATTTAATTATCATTTAGGTCGCTGTTAATGTTAATTGAAGTATGTATAGGTAGCTGTCTACCTATGCCTTGTGGCTAAGTAAGAAGAGCCGCATGGGTTTTTTTTTGTTTACTTTTTTTAAGGGTGAGATATCATCAAATAACTTTTCCCGCTCTGGGTGGAGCAGGAGGGCGTGTCAGACTTATACTGACTAAAACCCACCCGTGTTCCTTCAGTTGCCTGTGTGCCAGGGGCCACGGTATCTCTTTCGAACAACCTGCACCCCTGGCAGACAGCCGCATGGGTCAATCGGTCCGTGAATGGGACCATGTCTAAATACCGAGACCATTCCGTGCTTCGGAAAGCATGTTAAGCCGTTTGTCCCGGTTGACATTCTTTTTTTTTTTGGGTTTTGGCTTCGCACGGTTTGTGCATTTAGCCAGTGTCAAGTAATTTTTCTTTTCCATCAAGTAAATGGCCCGATATCGGGCACGAAGTTACAAAACAGTCATAGTCGTCTTTAGTCAGTCAAGTCAAAGTTATTGTAAAGCGGTAGTAACTTTACAACAACCTATTAGGAGTTTTTGGGGGGAACACGAAAAGTCCACGTTAGTCACTTATTTTCACCTTCACTACATTTGTGCGCTCACACGTAATTAAATTGCATAATTCACTACCAAAATTATACAATTTTATTCGCTATTTCACTAAATTTCCTGAAAATAAAAAGTCGTGCGACATGTTCCAACGCGATCCCGCCAAACACCCCTTGACATTCTTGAATCTTTGACAGTCGTTACGTGTCGTCAGAAGCCCGAAAGTCTGACAGCCAGTCTTACCAGCCTTACCTAGTAACTGGGTTGTGGACGTAAGCTAGGCAGTCGCTTCATGTATAATACTGGTATTGAGCTGTATTCGGTTAGACTGGAAGACCCCATCATAGTGCAAAAAGGCTTAGCAGATGATTGAGCAACATATACCAAGTAGGTAAAATACCTAAAAATACTAAGTGGTCATAATACATTTTTCGTTAAGAAATTGTAACACACAGAAAATGGCGTGATCGTTTCAAATTACAACTTTTTTGTGTTTATAAACGAGAAAGTTGGTATGTTTGGATGTTTGCTATTGCTGCCCAATCACGCAAAAACGGCCCAACCGATGTGGATGAAAGTTGGCATACATTTAGTTTATAGCCTCGATTAACACATAGGATACTTTTTATCCCCGTAGTATAATTTCCAACCTCTATGCGAAGCCGCTAACAAAAGCTGGGTAAAAAAACTTTTTCCAAAAAAAACAACAACTGTCTTCCGGAAAAACACTACAAAGTAAAAAATAACTTTAATTTCGGAAGTCGGTGACTTTGGATATGTATTGAAATTTTTTGTCATCGCCTTCCGAAATTAAAGTTATTTTTCACTCTGTAGTGTTTTTCTGGAAGTCGGTTGTTTTTATTTTTCACTTTTTAATTATAGTACCTACCCCACATCAATTCGAAATTTCATCATCCTTGGGGTCTAAACAATGCATATCTAAGCGATAGTAGCAATCGCGGTTGATTTGCTGTCATTTTTTGAAGAGTTCCGTTGACAGACAACGGAACTCTTTCTCCGAAACTCATCATCAGATCTACATATATTATATGTAATTTAAATGGGACCATTTCGGACTAAACCTCTTTCGGATAAAAAAATAATTTTGCAAATCCGTCTATATATGACGGAGTAAGTCGAATTGATAACCTCCTTATTTTTGAATTCGGTTAAAAATAAAGCAATGACCATCGAATACCAAGTACAGTCAGCGGCGCTGCGGTGTATTACAACTACTTAGGTACTAGTCGAGTAGTGCTACAGGGTAGTTACACGAGTCCATCGCACAGGCTCATGTCGTGTCATGTCTCGGTAAACTCCACCTTATCTAGCTAAGTTAGAGCGCCATTCGCGACTAAAGCTCGGCGAAGACCCGATACTGGTGGTTGGCACGCGAGTTTACATAGCTTCGTGGAGCTATCGTGTATAGAACAGCTTAAACTGAAAGTATTTAAAGCAAAAAGTTAAATAAAGAATTTGTTAATGAAGACGTTCCAAATAGGTTATGAGTATGCTTGAAATTTCCAAATTCAAAATAAAAAGGCGGTCCAATGAGGTTCTTTTATTTTTTGTTAAATAAAATATAACAAGTACGGAAAATAGTTTTTTTCAAGGGGGAAGCGCCAAGTTAATATGACTCCTATAAATGTGATATTCTAAACCTTTACAGCAAAATTCTCAAAACAGTCGCCGGTTTTGAAGTTGGTTAATGAAAATCAAGGAATAAAAAAAGTCGCTCATAAGTACATTTGATATTGACTTAACTAATAATCCTTGACATTGTATTTGCTAGTAACTAGTTAACATTTTTCTTATCCTTGACATTGTATGGTTTTTCAACCACTAATTTTGTACATTTAATTTTAATTCCTTGAAATATTTGTACGCTGTAAACACCAGAATATTATGGACGTCTTAATATGTATAACAACCTTTGTAACAACAACATTCTAACAAATACATTTTAAATGAATAAATAAATTAAATAAATTCGTCTCACGAGCCGTCCGTTCATATATTAATAAATAAAGTTTTTTTATTCTTACTTAAGGTCAAGCAAAAGCAAAAGTTATTCACTTTCGTGGGTAGTGGGTACCTACTTATTTGTTGATTACCGACTGAGTAGTAGGTTTATTAATGCTTATAAAAATATTACAAAAATAGGATAGTAACTTGGAAAGCTATTTTCTATAAATAAATACCATCTTGTTGGAGGAAATTGAACGTCAGAAGTATTATTTCGATAATGGATCTCATATCATCTTTGGGTGGGTCTAAAATAAGACTGCTATTTTGGGCTATGCTATGTTTATCTTAGATCTTATTTTTGTCACTTTGCCGTCAGTATTCATTACCTAATATTAGGCTACCTATTTACCAAAGACGCCGGATTTTTTTAATTTGTATTTGCACAAAAGGTTTTTGTATTTGCGGGTGTTCTATAACTACTTATTTAGCTCAACAAATCAAAGTTGTTATATCACGGAAATAAATATTTGAGTAAATCGTCTAACAACTTAAATTGTCCGTAGGGTACCTATATTCAAATCACAACAGACTGAGGAGTGACTCTTCAAGAAGCAATGTTTAAATTTTTTACCTGAAAGTAAATTTTGACGGAACCCAGTTGGCAAGGCACACTTAAGTCAATAGGATGAATTTCTTATAAAAATGGAAACTAATAGGTACATATAGGAATTTCTACCAAACCAGGTTCTCTGTTCAGTTTAAACAAAACGCCACATTTCCTGCTTGAATTTAGAGTACTTACTTAATTCAAAATAAATCTTACAAAAAGGAGGAGGTTCTCAATTCGTCTGTATGTTTTTTTTCTATGGACGTCCATACAAAAGGTATTATTTTCAAGCAAATTTGCATTACTGTATGAAAAGGAAATATTAAAAAAAAAACAAATCTCGCCTACAATAATATTTTTATCGACCACTATACAAAATTAAGGGCTTTTTATATAAACGTTGATTAAGTTAAGAGATGTTTAAACGTCAAAAATGTATGGGTAAACAGTTGCTAGTCAATATTTAACTTTTAGCAGTTTTTATAAATAAAGGGGGGCTTATAATATTGAGGTAAAAAATTAATAAATTGCATCTTTAGTACGTACCACATAAATTTGCGATTTTTTAAATTAATAATAATCGAAATAAAATAAAGCCTTTTGAAAAGACACTCCGTTTTGTCTTGTCCTTGTGTTGTCTTTGGCATGACATGGCGATTATATTATCACGACAATTGACGTCGGGTGTCAATTTGCAACTTCATAAAACGTCATTGTATGTGTTAAAAACATAAACAAACATAGTTTCGACTACACAAACACACACAAACCCGTGGGCGGACTATTTGACACAGAACTGCTTACATAATTGCCATCGCTGATTCATTTCATAAAGATTGCCATTAATCATATCACCACCAGGCTGGCAGTAATTTATGGAGCTCGAGACACTGATAATAGATTTTAAGTGTTATTTATTTATCATTTATCGGACCGGCCCTTCAAGTTGTTATACATTATCAATATTGCCAGTATTTAATTTGCAATATTTGGAGCACAGTTAGCATGAAATATTTTTATAGTAGTAATCTAAATATATAAACAAAATACTACTTTTTAATCAAATATTTTATCTATACCCCGATCGTACATAGCATACATAGGGATATAGGGACAGAGAAAGCGACTTTGTTTTATACTATGTAGTGATAATATCGCACCTCCGATAAAATAGGGTTACAACTCGAAAAACCTAGGTTTTTAGAAAAGCGAAAATAAACTCACGAATTTGTTAATCAATCGTTATTCTTACAATATTATTATTCTGTGACCAAATTATATTGAAAAGCTTATAAAATATATGTTAAAATTTTAAGTATTTCTGTATCGTTAACTCAAAATTCGACTTTTTCGAGTTGTAACGATATTTTATCGGAGGTGCGATATTATCACTACATAGTATATAACAAAGTCGCTTTCTCTGTCCCTATATACCTATGTATGCTTAAATCTTTAAAACTACGCAACGGATTTAGATGCGGATTTTTTTAATAGATAGAGTGACTCAAGAGGAAGGTTTATATGTATAATACACCGACCTCCACGCGGGCGAAGCCACTGGCAAAAGCTAGTATTATTATAAATGTGAAAGTTTAGATGTTTGGATGTTTGTTACTCAATCACGCAAAAAGGGCTGAACGGAATTGGGGGAGGCATATGTAACCTGGAATAACACTTTACCCCGATAGTTCCCGTGGGATAATTTTCGACCTCCACGCGGGCGAAGCAGCTGGCAAAAGCTAGTACCTGTATTAATCAAAGCATAGCACGAAGCAAGGGCTTTCATGTTGACAACGACATTCCTTTAATTATTTACGTTGTTGCGCAGACGATTTTTTCGAAAATATAAAGCATTGGATTAGCAATATACCTACTTCAAAATTATTCAGATTTTTCGAGGGAATTGTGTACCACACTAACAGTAGGAATGACTTTCATTTTGACAGTTCATCAACATTCATTGTACAGACGCCAGCACATCTGTCAAATTTCTTTGATAGATTTTCGAGTTTATTACATAAGTATAAGTTTCATGTTCAATTGGGAAAATTTGACAGTTTGGGGTAGCTTGATGTGCTGGCGTCTGTACCTGTCTTATATCCTATTTGTGGAGCAAACATATTTTTGAAATGTATTACCAATATCCTTAAAAATGATTCAGATTTTTATTAATAGTGTGTTGCACAATTAGAATCCTGATTAATAAATGAGTTCGCAATTAGGGTGCAGATAAACAGACCTTTTAAGAACACCTATATTTCGCCAGTTATTTTTAAGTCCCATATATTATTAACAAATCTAGATTTCGGGCTGCTACTTAGAATTTCTAGAAATACTTTTCCCAGTCCGGTGATCGAAAAGTAACACTCGCACTCAACAAGGCACTCCATTTGGAACAATTATAATCTTAGATAATTCCTTTCTAGTTAGCATGCAGGGAATTTTAATTCCCATGCATTTTGTAACTATTGATTCCGGAAATGCCACTATGAAACAAATCTGTGCGTACTTACGTAAAGCATTTTCCAATGTGTCATGAGTTCATGACTTCTAGTAAAGATAACAATCGTGGGATAGGTACATGATAGGTGTAAGCATAAGTACTTACCTGTGAAATACACGGGAGAGTTCATTAGAGGTCAAGTACCACTGTGTGTCCTCCGGCTAAGAAGTCTAGACCTCTTCTTGTCCATGCTGGCTACTTGCACGGTGCAAACGAGGCTTAGTGAAAACCGAGACGTTACTAACACCTTAGTATTATGATCCTCGGAAGCGTGCATATTCTATATCTTTATGCACATATTATAAATTGAAACTACTTTTTTTCTTTTTTTTTTAAACGTTGCGCCACACTAGGACTTACTCCTGTATTGTGGGTGCGTTTACAAACATTTAAACTCACATACACAAACAGCCAGACTTGGAACAACTATTTGTAGGTTATACCAATTTTTGTTCCGTGCGGGAATCGAACCCGCGACACGCAGCGCAGCAGTCCATCGCTTAACCGCTGCGCCAACCGTGTCGTACTTGACCTGTTTGTTTGTGTGACCACGTCTTTCTTCTAAGCTACAACGGATATGGTGCGCGGTTCACAATCATTTAGAGAATTTATCCCGGAAAACTTATGTCCTTCTATTTAAAGATAGGTGATCTTTAGACTGCTATCTGACACTATCTGTACTTGTACCAAGACGTTTAGCCGTTGGTCCCGGCTGTCATTCGTAGATCTTTGACACTCGTTGCGGGTCGCCGGGAGCCCGAAATTCAGACAACCAGTCTTAACAAGGGGTATTGGATTACCCAGTAGCTGGGTTGTGCAGGTCCAGACAGGACTTCTCTGTTCAATTTAAACAAAACGCCACATTTCCTGCTTGGGTTTAGAGTACTTACTTAATTCAAAAGAAATTTTACAAAAGGGCGTATTTTTTAGCTTTTTTCTAAGGACGTCCATACAAAAGGTATTATTTTCAAGCAAATTTACATTACTTCATGAAGAGGAAATATTAAAACAAAATCAAATCTCGCCTACCTCACTCATGATACTAATACTTAGGTACAAATAGCAAACGGTCTTTTAAAATGCTGTCCTCTTTGATTAATAGGGGTGACATAATAGTGTTCTAAGTGCTGCAGGCAAATAAAACCATTCGCTACGCTAATGGAGGCTCAATTGACAAGCTTTATACTTAAATGCGGGACACGCCAAAATAATAGAATAGAATTACTCCACCATTAGGTATGAGGGCGTGAACAATTCAGAGATGATTGTGTCAGCTAACAATCTATTAGATAACTAATGTTAATGAAAGTCGATTTATTCTGTAAAAATCTCACCTTAAAAACCTACGTGAAGTGAGAAGTGAGTGTCATCCCTCTGATGCTAGAGAAATTTTTCGTGATGGATTTGAAATCTGATATTATAAGAAGTAAGTATTGCCATAGGTGCCATATTTGATAATATACAGTGTTTAGTCGCATCAGCATAGTTTATCTGATCTTCGTCGTGTTCAAAATCGAGCTTGTCTATAAAAAAAAACACGATAAACTGTTGGTTTAATTATGTCTCATCCGACTGGCGGATGGACAAATGGTGGTCACTTGGTCTGTGTAGACACTTCAAAGTAACTTTCCAAATAGTTCTGGTTCTCTTTGATTCTATTTTGACTAATGACTTTCCTGTCAGACTACTTGTTAGTAGGTTTTTAGATGTAATTAAAGCCGCAGGATTAAAATTCTTTGACAAAATAATATTGTTTGAAAGTATTCAATGTTACGCTCAGGTGTACAAAATTCAAAGTTCACAGTATCATTTCATGAAGAATATAGGTATCTTTTGTAATACCTCTTTGCTCCAATATTGAAATAATATTGAAAGCAAACTGGCCGAATCACGACAAAAAATAAAGACAAGCCATTTAAAAAAGAACTAGATTTTTTTTTCATTAAATGGCTGTAAATATATTGTAAAACTTTTAAGCCTACTTGCCAGGATTTCTTGGTTTTCTAAAAAAAGGTGTGAGCATACAACCTTCTTTCTCGCATCAATGGTTTCAAAATGTCAAGATCACTATACTTACATCCCAATTAACTGTGATATTAGTTTTTAGGGGATCACGACCATTCTTCCCCATTTCACGTTATCATGCTTCGAAGTGATCACAATCAGTGATGCAACAAATTATACACGCAACGAAGCAAAGGGGAAATAACAACATTTTTGCCGAAATATTTTTAACGTGCTAATAAAGCTAAATTATTTGTCGCCGATAAGTAATTTAAAACAAAATGAATTCAACCAAATGAATTCAATTCTCTATAAAACCGTCTAGCCATCTGTATTATTAGCCGCGTAAAAACGTAAAAAAGACAAGACTGAAAAATAAAGCAAACATAAATTGCCTTTCTCCATTTTATTACGTACAGAAACGCGTTTTATAAAGTGAAATAGTCGATGTCGTAGGAATCACATTACGATAATACGTTTATTGATGAGCCAATGGGCTTTCATTGACAAACTGTTTATGAATGGCTTCAAGGCGAGGCGGCTAGGTGGCTCGTGGCTAGGCGACTGGCCACGTTAGCCACGTGCCTCGCCCACGGATGGCTCCGTGTTTAGTGAGAGGCGGAGCGGAAGTGCTGTCCGATTTGTCCGTCCGTTGCGCTACTGTAGGCGGGTAACGAGGTAGTGCATGCCATAAGCGATAGCGACCTAATGTTTCTTGTTATGTTTTATCTCATGATTTCAAGCACTGTTGGCTGTGCATTAGTAGGAAAACGGAAACGCGTGATATTTTTTGTGTTTTCTCTAACAGTATAAAAGTTTTTGTACAAGTAGGTCCCAATCCGGAAAAACTACTCTGTGTTTTGTGAATGAATTCGCACAGCAACTTGTTTAGACTTTGATTTGTAGTAGTTTTCTTTTTAAGTGCCAACAAGATAAAATTGTAAATAGTTAAATTCTCTTCAGCCTATGCCTCAGACTGTGCGCCGCCCAAAGGTGTAAGTTGCATGTGATTGCGTGCCGTGACCTGCGTGGGCGCAGCGACTATAAATCGTTGAATTATTTACACGCCTTTGACAACACCGACCATTTGAATAATGTTTCGTTAACCAATATAAATTTTATCGTGACAACATGTACTTTGTTGTCGTTATGAAATATTATCAGTATAATACGGATAATTGTTATTGTATTAATCAATAAACACGTCACGCCATTTTGCAACTTAGCGATATGAATAATAGTCATAATCATAATTAATTTCTCGTTAAAGTCGTATCGTGATTTGTAATTTTCTTAAGTAATGTACCGTGAAATGTATTTCCGTTCTCTTAGTTCCATTTATAAATGTATAACGAGTTCTCTGCGTGTGTTTTTTTTTTTTTTTTTTTTTTCATTTTGGCTTCACACGGTTTGTGCATTTAGCCAGTGTCAAGTAATTTTTCTTTTAGATCAAGTAAATGGCCCGATATCGGGCACGAAGTTACAAAACAGTCACAGTCGTCGTTAGTCAGTCAAGTCAAATCAAAGTTATTGTAAAGCGGTAGTAACTTTACAACAACCTAATAGGAGTTTTTGGGGGGAACATGAAAAGTCCACGTTAGTCACTTTTTTTCACCTTCACTACACTTGTGCACTCACACGTAACTAAATTGAATAATTCACTATCAAAATGATACAATTTAATTCGCTATTTCACTAAATTCCATGAAAATGAAAATTCGTGCGACATGTTCCAACGCGATCCCGCCACAACTCCTCTGCGTGTGTTGTTAAGTTATTCCAAATATAAAAATCATAATTGTCTATGGGCTATCGACTTGACGAGCTACCGTGGAGGATTCATGAAGGAGAGCGCGTCAAGGACGGTGGCCTATTGACAGCTCAATTAGGAATACAATAGTGAGACGATGGATGAGAGGCGAGCTGATATAAAAACTGGATCTTGCCTCAACTGGCACAAGCCGTCGCATAAGCTGCCGCGCGAGTATCAATCACAGACATGAATTTGTAGAAAACTATTAACAATCTTGCAATTAACATTTTTGTAAATTACGTCGGTAACTAATTTTATTTATAACCTTCAAAATCACTTCTAGACTACGTGTTACAAATCCCCAGAAACTCGACAATCTTTGATGCATTCACTATTTTAAAAGGTCGGTAAATATTCCAGCCTGTATTTAAAGCTAAAAGCTTCAGTGACGTAAAATGTATTCCTGAAAGCGTCGCCGTAGATATTGCTAAAAGACTAACACAATTCAGCTCGGTAATGTCACCTGAAAATAATTTATATTTCCCTTCAGTGGACACATTTCTATTTACTCTGCAATCTGTAATATTTCGGCTTCGTTGGACAGAGAGCTGCCAATAACAACATTGGGTGTTTCTGCTCTAATAAATTCACTTATAAATGAAATACTGTCTGGAATTCAATTCAACTATTCGATCAAACTGCTTTGCATATTGGCTGGCTCGCAGACGTGTATTAAATGTATCTGTACCAATAGGTACTTCATTTAAATAACACAGTATTCGTTAAGCTTCATTTAAATTTGCCCTTAATTCGAGTTATATCGTTTTGTTTGTAATATTTGCTGGTGTCGCTGTCTTGTCGTTGTCTTTATATATACTTACGAAAAGTGTTACTAAACGGTTGCCTCATGTTGTGCTACGTACTTATATGACATTAAATACCGCATACACTTAACTTTTACAACTGGTGAGAGGCGTGGGCGGGCCGGTGTGTTTCATTCAGACTTTATCACGATCAATGAATGAACTACCAAATAAAATGTTTATTGACCGTCATTTACATTTATTTCCATAATATTATGTGTCTTCTAATGCATTATGCTCCTCGGGACTTTAAAGGGCATACCTATAGCGTAATTTCAACGTTAAATAAATATGGACTAAAGTGGTACACCGGCCAATCAAATCGATACCTTTGATTGTGTAGTTGTATCTAATTGATTTATGTGGATACGTGCAATGTGCGAGTTATACTAATTGATGGATTATCTCGCATACCTAGACTTCAATACATAATTATTAGATAGGTAAGTACCAAACAGGTTTACTGACAAAGGTAGAAGTGCAAAACATAACTTTTAATTTAACTATTTGACAACGGCAAGTAATGACGTCATGCAACCTCATTACAAGAAGAGTTCAACGAACATTCTTAATTTTTAGACAAGTTGGCGATTTATCCATGTCTAATAGTAAAATAACTTTCAAAATTGACTAATAGCTTTAATTTGACGATGGTGTGGACAATGAATTAGTCTCTATCCGGTCGTTAAGCAGGACATCCAGAGGGCTATATTTTTAACAGAACAATTGCCGCAATTGGCGTGTCGTAAAATTACGACAAGAAATCTTCAACAGACAGACGCAATTATGAAAAAGTAGAATTATATTCAATTAGTGACCGCTATGTGGGATGAAGCTTCCTTGATTTTCTTGCTCATTTCTAATGGGGCATTCAATTGTTAAATAGTCTTAAATGACAGTTGTTGTCTATGGAAGCTAGCATTTGAATTTGGAGGGGTTCAATTTAGTTTGTGAAGCTTTTTTCGCTGTTTTTTAATGCAAATTGATTTGGCTTTTGAAAATCGGTGGTCTTTGGTCTTCGTTAGGTATTGTAAAGGTGTCTGCAAGAGACGACCTTACGTTGTACTGGCTGACGATAAATATTTTTAATGGCATTCAAACAGTCAAACTAATTTAGAGATAGAATAGAAATGAAAAAACAGTAGGGGAAAGATTGGGCCAACAAGCCGAAGAAAGAAGATTAAAATAGTATTCGTAGAACGATTCCAGAAAACTCAACAAACGAGTTTTATTATTAGATCCCGATACAGGGAACCTTATGGATCCTATAGTACCTATCTACCTTCATAAACACACCTTCGTATACAGGGTGATATTAAATTGGCTGGCAATACTTTCCCACGTGGTGGTTATCGACGATATTGAAAACAAATGAAAAAAAAACGATCCGTCATTACAACTTGGTTCAAAACTTTCAGTAACACTGACGTATACTTTAAGGCATTCAAACATGTTTTGGTTTTTGTAAATTTGTAAAAAAATAGTACCTACGTTCCACGAAAAATGACAGAAACAGCTGATCGATACGGGCAATTGACCAATGATACTGACAATTGATTTTGTTTTGTTCGATTTCGATAGTATCGATACCCAACACGCATGTAAAGTATTGCTAGGTTATTTAATTTTACCCTGATTAGTCTCTCACCTTTTATTCCTGGTTTTATTTTTATTTCTGACCTGAAACACAGGCCCTTAAATAGAATAAAATATAATAGAATAGAATTAGATTTATTTCTCAGTATATATGGTACTTTGAGGTCTTACTTTAAACATTGTTTCACACATACTATCATTGCTGGTGTAGGAATAATAAATAACAAACTAGGTACATGAAAATCAGAACTAGGTAAGTACATTATAATAATATTATATAAAATTATGAAATCTTGGACTCTTACAAATTATTAGACTGGTTAACATTATTTATAATGTTAAAAAATAAATAGTTAAATCAAAAATAAAAGTCATAATGTCGAAAGTATAAACCATAATGTCAAAGAATAAATCATAATGTCAAAATATAAATCAGAATGTGAAAAATATAAAGCCTACCATAGGCACCAGTCTGCCACAGTAAACCAGACCATATCATGTACCGTAAGTGTAATAATGGCTGAAATGTTTATTGTGGTGAGAAAAATAAATACTTATACTTCATCATCATCATCATTTCAGTCGTAAGACGTCCACTGTTGAACATAGGCCTCCCCTAAAAGGGGGGTTTTGCCATTATCGCCACGCTTGGCAGGCGGGTTGGCAATCGCAGTATGGTGGTAAAATACATAAAGAACGCTGCTGCCCATTCTCTGGTAAATCCCTTAGTCGCCTTCTACGACACCCACGGGAAGAATTAGGGTAGTGCTATTTACCACGGACCACATGGAACTTATACTTATTTAGATATTTCTATGCTTTGCTTATAACATCTTGTTATGTTTGCTTAAGTATCGCATGACGATTGCTTAATTAAGTCCACGTTATCAACCCACATGAATTTCCTAATAAAGCAGATAATGAGATTAGCTTTTGAACCCACTTATAATTTAAATGTTTTTTTTTTGCATGATGACATTTTAATTACTTACAAGTATGTAATGTTGTAATAATAAAACTATAAATAGGTATCAGGTCCTAGAGTAATTATAATGCAGACTTCTATAATAATATATTTTAAAATAAATAATTATCAAATAGGTACCTACTTTTATAATTGTTCTTTTCAACACATTCCTACAAATCCATTACTACAGGAGCTTGCAGCTAATAACAGCTGCGGGGGTCGATTTATCAGGTTAAGCCACGCTTGCCACGGTTGGTTCGTGGATGGGTGGTCATCTTTACATTCCAAGACCCTTCCAGGCCCCGGAAAGCACGTTAAACTGTTGGTCCCAGCTGTCATTCGTGGGTCTTTGAAAGTCGTTACGGGTCGTCACTTCGTCAGAAGGCCAAACGTTTGACAACCAGTCTTACCAAGGGATATCGAACCCAGTAACTGGGTCGCTCCATGTATAATACTGATATTCACCTGCATCCGCTTTGACTGGAAACTGACCCCAACGTAGTTGGGAGAAGACTTTCCTCGTTTTTCCATGTCTCATTTAACATTTGCTGTTGTGATCTAAAATCTAAACATGAAACCGTCTAGCTGATTATTCTTCGCGTGAGCCTTCGTTGTCTTTACAGTTAGATGCTTCAATATAAATGTCCCTCTCGTTTATGAAGTAATTACTGCCCCGTCTTGATGTGATCTTAATGTCCTAATGAATTCTGTTCGTCAAATGAGGGTACCTGACAATCTCTGAAGCGTCACTTCCGCCTCACTAATTACGTTTGTAATGAAAATCTACTCAAGTTCACGGACGATGATCTGGGGGTTCGGACATTCCAATCTAAAAATAAAAGTATCTTAAGACGAATACATAGGTATCTAGCCCTTATTAATTGGGAGACGTCACGTTACCTACTTATTTTACTTGTTTCTTAAGAACTAGGTTTTGCCAGCGGGTCCGCCCGCGTAGAGTTTAGAAATTATCCCACGGGAACGTAGATACTACCGGGATAAATAGTATCCTATATGTTAATCCAGGTTATACTATATGTGTGCCAAATTTCATCCAAATCCGCTCAGCTGTTTCCGCGTGATTGAGTTACAAACATCCAAACATCCACACTCACAAACTTTCACATTTCTAATATTAGTAGGATACTTATCTTTGCCGCTCCCTTCCCTTCTATTCTTCCTCCTTCCTTTTGCCAGCGTCTCCGCCCGCTATACATGTCATCATCTGCCTAGCCTTTTCCCAACTATGTTGGGATCGGCTTCCAGTCTAACCGGATGCAGCTGAATACCAGTATTTTACATGGATCGACTGCCTATCTGACCTCCACAACCCAGTTACCCCCAGTAACTACTAATACGATACCCCTTGGTAAGACTGGTTGTCAGACTTTCGGGCTTCTGACGACCCGTAACGACTGTCAAAGATCCACAAATGACAGCCGGGACCAACGGCTTAACGTGCTTTCCGAGGCACGGAGGGGTCTTGGTATGTAAAGATGGTCACCCATCCACGGACCAACCGCGGCAAGCGTAGCTTAACCTGATCGATCGACCCGTGCAGCTATTGTTACTTAGCCACAAGCCCCTAACCTTCGCCCGCTATACATGTATTATACATATAAATCTTCCTTGAATCACTTGAATCAGTCTATCTATCGATGAAAACCGCATTAAAATCCGTTGCTTAGTTTAAAAGATCTAAGCGTACAGACACGAAAAGCGACTTTGTTTTATACTATCTATGTAGATGAGTTAGTGATGGCCCAGATGACGTAGGTTCGTATAAAATGTTTATTTTTCAAGTTAGATTTCAGTTGTAAGTACTTCCTTAGCTACCGAATCTTTAAAACCATTGATGAATCGACGAAGAACACATCGCAAACATGCAATGTCAGAAATTTCCAAAACTTGCTCCTTCCTTGAAAATAAAAACCGCATTTTTCCGGTTAGGCAGAAATTTGATAGACCGGCGCGACACTAGTCAATCGATTTCCATTTATTATAATATTCCAGTTATATTAGAGTCGCATCGTTGATTGTAGGGGATATTCTTCGAAACTACTGGATCGATTTTGAAAATTCATTCACTGATGGGAAGCTACATCCATAGACATCAGATTCATAGTGTGTCGTCTCTCTATCTCTGTCTCTCCTAAATACAGAATACTCATTGATCTAGAGCAGTGATTCACTCTACAATTCGTTGTACCTACACCATGTAAATAATTATTTAATTATGCATACTTTGTAAGTCCCTCATGTACTACAAAACCTTTATTTATCTAAATAAATATACGGGGTACATTTTTAACCAGTGCGCAAACTGCAACCATGAATTCAGCATATCATTCTACACCCGCACCCCCCCGAGTAGAAATTTAAAAAAAAAAAATTTGATTTGATTCGCGGGAGGGATCAACAGTTCCATTTCATATAAAATCGCTAATTGCGTAAAACGAAACGCAACATGGTAGTTTTTTTTTCTGCGTTAGCAATACTGAAGAACTATCAAATCCTTGTCTGAGGACATGCTGGGAATTCACTAACAATTTTAATTATTTTTCCTGTTGACAGGTTTTGTTTTTTTTAATTCTATTGGCAATTATAATATTGGGGTTACTTTGTAATTACGGAATAAAATAGGGGGTATCAAAGTAACACTACATCAACGCATAACTTTGATCAGTCAGCAATATTTTTCACGTTGGCTATTTTTGGTATATTTTTATAACCACAAATTTAAGATATATGTACCTTCAAAGTTCAATATTGATTAAAGTAACCCTGGTACGTAAGTAACCTACCGGTATACCAAAAAAAATCAGCTGTTTCATAGAAAAGTGCAATGCCCACGCGGTCAAAATGTATGGAACAGCTGATTTCTTTTTGTATAACCGACGAAAAATGTCTACGCTAGTCTAGAATAATATGCTGAATTCATGGTTACAGTTTCCGCACTGGTTTAATTTTATCCTGTATTATTATTTTAGAGTGTCATATTTTTTTAAATTGGTAAAACAAGAAATTTCACGCGAACGAAGTCAAGAGCAGAATCTAGGACAGTCGACAATAATGATAGGCGGCACACATTTCTTTCAAAACTTGACGGTCAAAATCACCAGTGATTATTGATCACCGCGTCGTATTTGACCCGCTAGTGCACTGTGCACCCACGACCTTAGGGAAGGGCCGCTTGACGTCGCCCCACGCAAAGCGCTGGAGTCTTGCGAAACGATTCGTGGTAACTAAATGTTTCTCATGCATACAACCTCAAGGTATTCGGAATACGTTGGCCGTGTTGATACAATGTTGATATCGTAAATAATTGAAGCTTTATTTGTGGCTGGCTTGTTAGTTTATTTATAGGGAATTTAGCTTAATTTAGTTTGGATTTATAGGGTGACTAGCTAGTACCCGCGACTTCGTCTGCGCAGGATTAGTACTTCGAGTAGCTTATTTTTATTGTATTTATGGTTCACTATTTTGGCGATAATGGTTTACACATAAAAGATAGATATATGCTGTCGCGGTCGCGGGCCTTTTTTGTAGGGCTATTTAAGATAAACATTTCCATTAATACATTATATACATATATAACCTACGTGTAACTCTAACGGTTTTTGCAGCGCACGCCAGAATAGCTCGCAGATGGCAGATTTTTTCCTACTTACTTGACACTTATCGTTATATTTTGAACAATTCACACAATATCTTTATAATGTGTTATTCTGATGTGTAAGCTATATTATTATAAATTTCATTAAAATCCATTCAATAGTTTTTGCGTGAAAGAGTAACAAACATCCATATATACAAACTTTCGCGTTTATAATATTAGTAAGGATTAATGTAGTGACGAATTCATTTTTTGAGATGTACGTTTTGGAATTGGCAGCTTCAAGTTTCTGGCTAACAGATCGACTTTTTGACAGTTCAAAAGTGCCTGTAAATGGTTTAATTGAAATAAATGCTTTGAGTTTAAATTAGATTTGATTCCGTGTAGATAGAGAGAAGCCAGGTTCTCTGCAATTTTATTCGACCCACGATGTTGTCAGCATTCAAATATATTGCTAAGTTAGCTGGGAATACGTTAAAGATGTCAAATATAAGGATCAACCATTAAAATTAACTAATATTTAAAATTAACTATGATATTCAATAAACAAAATTAACATTTTCGAATAAAAATATCATTTCAACTTAAAAATATTCTTTCCGTTACGTGCATTTAATTGTATGCTTTATCTCTCTTACGATAAAACACATTTACTGTTGGGGATATTTTATTTTAAACAAACTCAAGTGATATTTTTAACAAATATTTCGGTCCGTTAATGGTTGATTGGTTGATTAAGTTAGTTTTGTTTTGATATTCGAATAACAAAGCCGTGTCGTCGCGTTGTATTGTTTTCGTTTAATGTGAAGATTGTGAAGCCGTTTTAACAAATGCCGAGACGAAATAGTGATGCTTGTAATAATGATATTCTCACGTGTTAAAAATATTCGAATAACTAACCAAAATAAATGCTAGTCAGTCCTAAGCCTGTTCAAGTATGAAGGAAAGTTAATTGAGTTTAACTTAACAATTTCAACATGCATTAGTAGAATTTTCAACCACTAACCATGTTCCAGTTAACTACTTCAATAAAAATATTAACTAATATTTTCAACCAATAAATTTATCGATATTTTTTTTTACCATTAACTAATAACCAATAAACAATTTCAACTAATATTCTCATCTCTAGAATACGTAGGCTGTAAGGTGTTATCCCAGCGCCAAACTTACCCAACGTACTCTATCTGTATTGGCTCATTCTAACATTATATGTGACAGTGCAACATAGGTAGCCTAAATGAAACCAGAAGTAAGCTCTTATTCTAATTAAAAAGGAAATATTTGCGCCTGTTAAAAAGTATCATGTTTTGAACAGAACATATTTAACACTTTCACTCTTTCACAGCTATGCAGAAAACGAGAAGTTGGTCGAAGCTTATCAACATCAAGAATGTGTAAATGTCAAAGAGTGAAGCTCCAAAATGAAAGAATGCGAACATTTCTCCCGTTAGTATCAATACGGATGCAATATACAAGATTAACAGACACCATAAATGATTATATTCGAAGATAATTATGATCTCTCACGTTCTCTCACTCTCAATAATCTCCACACTTTCAAATAAACTGATTCACGTAGTTCTGTATAATTCTATGGAATTAAAGGAGAATAAAATACCCGTTACGATAAGCTTTACAACTTGCAATGTATCTAAACAAAATCAATACGGAAATTTTACACTTTTATTAAGCTATTATCGTACTATTAATATTGACTACATCAAAGCTGGGTGTTTCATTCTACATCCTGGCTGATTTATACATTATAATTTAATAGTTATGGCTAGGGTTTACGATTACGAGCTTTATCTTTCATAAACATAACATTATTTGCACTTAAACAGCAGTATTATGGATGTAAAGATATAAAACGCAATGCCTACCTACTTTGTTAGCAAACACTCGAGGAGGTACCTAAAGGGAAAGGTCATGCCCTCCCACGCCGCGGTGCCTAGAGATGATAACCACTCTCGGCACGGAGGGCCTGCCCTAAGCTGGATAATTAGCGGGTGTTCACAGGTGTGTGGCCACTTTCCCTCCGTGCTGCAATGCCGAGAAAGTTACTCAGTTGAATGCAAACACCTTTAGTTACACCGTACCCGTTGTGCACGCGAAGACTCGCGAGCGAGCGACCTTTTAACATCTCAATAACTGCAGTGCTCAATAGGTAAGTTACATAAAGAGGGATTCGCGGCAGTACTCATTTGAATGTCCGATGAGGCGTTTCTAGTGAGTTACTTTGTAAGTCAAGTGTATTTCTGTAGCTTGATTATGTATATTATAGAGTTGCTTTTGAAAGACATCTTTGTGTTCTTTAATAAATTATATTCGTTTTTGCATTATTCATTGCCATAGCAGCATTGTATTCACCCTTTTTTACAGTTCCAGACTGGTTTAGATTTTCAAATAAAGAAACCCATTCTGATACCTACATTTTGGGCATAATAGCAAAGAAAATTAGGAACTTGAAATCTTAATCTCAGGATTTTTTTCGAATGTCAAATTCTCTCAAAGACAGTAACCACAATTCCATAAGATAGTCTTTCATTCACAAACGCTTTCCCATGGAAGTCGACACTATTGTTTGTAACGGGTAATAAAAACTTGTGGTTATCAAATATCTTACGTCCCCCACTACGAGGCGGTAGAGAGGTGAATTAGAGGTGCATAGACAACACTTGGTAACGTACACCGGCTGAACGAGACCACAACGAGGTCACAGACTCGCGAGCAGAGATGCTCCTTACTGCACCGTTAGGGTTGCCCGATGTCTATCATGTTCTTCTAAAATAACGGTTGGCAACACAATGTTGTGTTCTGAGATTGATACGGAAAGTTATGCGTGAAATTACCTATGAGCGATTGTTTTGTGTCGGTAAACATTTGATTAGTTTTCGATGTAGCTGTGGCCAGATTATAATACAAAGTAGAAACCGCTTTTGATTTATCGATCGTTGTCAAGCTATAATTCACTGTCCAGGAAATGGCTGTGCAAGTAGTCAAAAGGGCTTAGCTCACAAGCTAATAAGTTTAAATACCAGTTTTATGACCAAACGCTTATAAAACCTTCCTGTATTTATAGCACCATCACAGCAAAGATTTAATAATTTTAAATTAGCTTTATACGCCGCGTAAATTACGACACAACGGAATTGGTAATTATCAACACTAGTTAGAAAATTTATCTAGACACAGGACGTGAAGTATGACTGACATATTTCATCGTGGCTGTAATTAAATACAACATTTTAAGACTGAGTTATGCCGTACTAATGTTTTACATTTATTTGTTTTAGGAATTACGAATACCTGTGTATAAGTATCTAGAGAGTTTTGAGGATGTTTTTAAAGATTCGCGTTTTGAGCAAGAATAGTTGAAAATTGTGTTTCCAATTTGGAAAAATAACCTGTGTGTAGGACTGAATGAATATTACCTATAAAGAGCTATAATAGTTATGTTCTAATTTACATATAAGAAAGACGATGGAATAAATCAAAATTCTTTGATATTTATGATTAAGTTTTGTTCCAATTCTGATCCATCAAGGCTCAAGAGCTTTGAACACTATCTCAAAGCAGTTTTCATTCTTTGTAATGTTTTTCAGCCTTTCAATATCAGGGATGTACTTGTGCATATATTTATAGGTAATCACAGCCCTACTCTACTAGGATGTCGAGGTACTCGATCGGCACATGCAGACAGAGCGACGCGCCACAAACTAGCCATTTTATCGTGCACCGGCCAGCGTAGGCGCAGCGACGCTCGACGTTAATTTACTTTCCCTCATTGTTTGCTAATACACGTGCAAATTTATTTGCGACCTTAGAAGTTAGTAACATTTCTAAATTAAAGGAAAATATAGGAATCCATTTTGTGGTTTAGATATAACATTTGATCCAAAACTGAAATAAGGTGTTAAATCCCTACTTAATATTATAAATGCGAAACTAACTCTGTCTGTCTCTCTGTTAAGCTAACACGCCTAAACCGCTGAGCCGATCGTCATGAAATTTGGCAGAGATATAGCCTGAGATATGGAGAAGGACATAGGCTACTTTTTTTTTCGCGATAACCGACATCCACAGGGGCGCAGCCGCGGGCAAAAGCTAGTATCTCATAATTCTTAAGTTAGAATTAAGTAGAACTTAGGGTAAGCAACAGAAAATTTTCACTTATACACCTACATATTTTCTGTAGGTATATTGGAACCATTACCTATGTATATAAAAGACAAATCTCTTGTTCAAAGATTTTGAAATACCTACCAGTGGTGGACTAAGCCTGTCAGGGCCAGGGACGGCAAAACGAAATGGGGAATGAATGTACAAATATTTAGCACGCTTCCTCGAACGGTAAGGTTTTCTTTTGACTATTGAAACAGAAATATGAGACAATTTGTCGACAACAGAAAAAAACAAGAGCATCAGACGAATAGAGAATATTAAAGCCAGGAAAGTGAGCCCGAAAATTTCATCGCCCCACCCCGGATAGGTAAGGCATAAGTTTGACTATTCGTACATAAGTAGGAGTTGCTTTATCGAATTACACAGAAAAGAAAAAAAAAGTGAATTTCGAAAATTTTGGCACCCTTTGTAATTTAGCATGCGTAGGGAGGCCCCAACTACAAACTGCCTTTTACTTACTGAACATATTTTGGTCTTGATTGGATATGATAAAAAGTATTTCTTGAGTTTCGCGGGCCCCTCAGGACCTTCTTTAATCCGCCAGTGGGATATGTATAGAATAGAATAGAAAACTCTTTATTAAATCTAATACCTTTAAACGAGCAATTCTTGTATATATCATTGTTTAAAGAGATATATAATCTGAATCACGGAAACGGCTCCAACGATTTTCATGAAATTTAGTATGCAGGGTGTTTCGGGTGCGATAAATCCATCTAGCTAGGTTTCATTTGTGGTTTCATTTTTAGAAAACGTCAAACCGAAAAAAAAAATCCGAGCCAAGCTCGGTCATCCAGATATTATTAATAAACTTCCAGTTTTTAATTATATTACAAATATTATTTACGCTTTAACAGATACCAAATATTACCTCTATACAAACTACATAGTGTATCTAGTTACAGCATAGGTGAATATTCCGTGAATTACGTTAGAGCGATGATAATTCAATCAGCGAAACCTAATAGCAGGGTAAACAGCTGCGGCTTCAGTAAACATAATAACATAACGGCATTAAAGTGGTTTGATGGGAAACACGGATTTATTCAAACATGCCCACAATTTTACTGTACATTCCTTAAATCTCTCTCGAATCAATATTAATGGCTTTAACAATCATAGCTAACAATACAATGATACTGAACCCGTGCCTAAGTATCTGTTTGGAAATTTCACGGACATTTTCTTTAAAAGCTCGTTCACCGCCTCATGAAATTATTTTTGCTGGCGTATACGCTATCCTAAGCTATGAAGCGCATGAAGCTGGAATGCAGAAATAAATTTCTATGACAGACGGACAAGAAAGTCATCATAAAAAGGTTCCGTTTTCCTTTTAACGCCAGAACCTTAAAAGTACAGGCAAACTTAAACTAAGAAATCCTCTAATCGACATTCAACTCTTGTACAAAAAACAAAATACAATCGGAACCGTTAATCACGCCCATAAATATTATCACCTTGTCTCACGATTTCCATTCTGTGTCGGTAGGTTGTTAAACAAGCCATGATGTTCTGCAGGTTGCCTAGACAGTTCGGCGCTGCGCCCACGCATCCACGCACACTCGCTAATACACTATTTATAACTATTATTTATTGGCTCCATTCCATCAACATGTCTGTGTGAAAAGAATTAATGACGGCCGGGTGATAGATATAAAACAAATTCAAACTTTGATAACGATGGAGTCTGTTTTGGGAATGAACTTGACGGACACACATATTTATAAGAGGAAACAATAATAAACCTTAATATACTGGGTGAAGAGGACAAGGCTGATACATAAATCTCTCGTCACCCGAAATCGGCAGCAAGAAATACTTTAATCTTCAACAAATACGTCGATAACGATCGCCATTTATATATATTAGTCTGCCGACACTGATTTATTATACAGATGCTCTTAAAAGCCACCATTATCCTAGCATTACAGCACTACCGTACTATCCATAGCCATAAAACTGTAATATATTGAACCATGCTGCATTATATTCAAGGTGGTACAAAGTCCTACAGGAAGCCTTGAATTAATGCTACTCTTGGCCGCTAATATAGCCACAGCGTACTCTGTTCAAGTGTTATTAGATACTTGTAATATTGTAAGGTAGTTACCCGCGTCATCGACACGAGATACTCCATGGAAGTATTATACGGATATAGATATTCTTGTGTACGGATTCCTATAATTATTCGAGTTCAGGTTTCTCCAAAGTTTCTTGAGATATACACCGTGACATTTTAGTCGTCTTACAACGGCAGCCCACTTGATTTATCCAATGACTACTAATCATTTATTTTAAAAAATTATATTTTTGAACATTTGCACAATGAAAAAAATTAAAATATCATTCACTAAGACGCATGACGTAGTTTGAAATACCCTGTTATGGAGATGGAATTAATAATGGAATGTAATGGTAGGCAGGTAGATATCTTCTACCATTTTATACGTAAACATTATTAACAGAGAGGGTGTTTAATCATTCTAAAGCATTTTTTTATAATTGTGTTCTTAATTAAGGTTTACTCGCGCCTAGAGGTATTTTATGTAGGATACATTGAGTGGACCACCTTTGTAAGACGACTAAAATGTCACGGTGTATAACAACTGTGAGGGCAAAACCATAGTGAACTATAACTTACCTCTGTTTTCAACCTTTGTTATATCATATTATTGAGGTTGACAATGCACTCCATTACATTTTCGTCTTGCTATATGTACAAATTATACACAATTTCTGACTCTCGAAATAGCAACAGGAGAACGAAAGGAGGGACAATAACTTTTCACACGAGACAAAAGGAAGGAATGTGTTTGGAATATAGACGATATAGATGCAATAAAGACAAATAGAATACATTTCACGGGTTTGTGGCCACAAGTGTAGGAATTCTTAATAAAAGCGATAAAGGGCTTCTTCTAACAATAGCCGGAAACGTATCATATGGAGTAAATGTGGAATAATGTCAAATTTTAGTTATTTATGAGCTATGGTTAAAGCCTTAATAACGAGAGCGTGAATTTAAACCACACTCACTGTCTAGCCTATTGTGGTGGATTCATCCTAGCATATTTAGTTAGCTTAGTTAGAAACGTAACACGAATTCAAACACAAAATTATTCACTGAAAAGCCAAGAAAATTTACGACGAGATAATTCGGGAGAACAATCGTGTTTCCTTCTTGAATAAACTAATTTGGCTGAATAAACAGCTAAACAAGACCGGTGTTAGCAAGTTCTACATCCAAGCAACACAATGGGGTGTAACGTGGCTGAGGCAGCCTGCACGTTGCCCTGCAGGCTCTGATAATAAAACCTCTTTATTGTGTTTAACTTTGTACACAGTTACTTTGTTGCAGCTCTGGCGATTTAAAAGCGACTCGTGCACTTGGAGGCTTGTATAATTAAATGAGCAGTTACGTAGAGAAGGCGCTAACTGTTACACAAAGGGATTCGTTGAACAGATAATGCACGCAGTAAATGTTTGTACAACATTACACATGAACCGACAATGTGTTCAAGTTCCATTCTGTACAATAAAACGTAAGTAATTCCTGCCCGTCTACAGTGTGTGTATGGGCGGGATCATTTCAGTAACCACAGCTTGTTAACTACTTAGTAAAGATGCCGAGATTGTACTCATTTTGGAAGGTCGCCATCGTCGGCTAATCATGGGACTGTATTCATAAATCACTCCAATTTGGAACTTGTAATTTTGCTGCCTTCGGGGATTATGAATAAAAAATTTGCTAATAGTTCGAAATTCAAATGAACTTCACGTTTGGAAAGTTATGCAAGGAGTTCCAACTAAATGAGATTGGTTAAAAGCTGAAAACAATAATACCTACCACAGGAGT
This sequence comes from Polymixis lichenea, assembly GCA_949091785.1. Taxonomy (NCBI): domain Eukaryota; kingdom Metazoa; phylum Arthropoda; class Insecta; order Lepidoptera; family Noctuidae; genus Polymixis; species Polymixis lichenea. The sequence goes on along the minus strand of OX420933.1, from coordinate 11,608,803 downwards.
TAATTATCAAACTAAGTTTATAGTCTTTGCTTAAAGACAAGCCCCCGCAAGTGCTTGTTTAGACAGATTGCTAAACATAGGTATCCTAACTTAGTACCTATTAGTTAAAATTACCAAGTTACAGCTAAGTTCAATCAAGGCTTCGCGCCGGAGTTGGGAAGTTTCAACAAGGGGCCGTTACTTGCAGCTGCTAATCTCTATATTCATTACAGTATTGTTGGCAGCGAGCTCAACGCATTCCGTTTACGTAAGTGTCCTTTGAAGTGTCAATTCACAGTAAAATTCGTTGCGTTATTTGCGGCAACACTTTTCTTTTTTGCTCTTTCTGGATTGTATTGGTTTTGTTGCGATATCTGCCAAAATGGGCCTAGAGAGCACTTATCGACGTTGGGACTAATGTAGTATAAATACATTGTGTTATTGGATTTATACGCCGAATTGCTGTTTTAAGTTATAGCCTACACACACACTATACATATCTCGAATATACAGAACTAAAACTTTACCAAAATGAGACGGAAGCCACAGATGAGCAATAGGCAAGAATAGTAGTAGAAAGAGTGTCCGTGCAATCAGCGATGATTTGCACTCCCACACTTCTCAACTTTCATATCTGGACGGAAGAGGCAATATAAGTGATTAGGCTCTATCACCGGCCACACGATGTGTCAGCCGTGCCCGTGGGTGTACCGCACCTACCGTCTGGCCCGGAAGGGAAAGTAAAGGGACGAATTTATGATACCTCGTTTGAAGCATAAATTTACAAGCCAAATGGATTCTTTAGAGAACAGTGATAAAGTGCCAACACGTGCTTTGTGTCCTAAAAGGCACTTCTCTGAATATTTTGCTAGGAATGTACAAAGTGCACATTCTTAAGCATATGTTAAACACTTAAGAGTTCGCACCTGCGTTAATTCCATTTGAATACATTGTAGATGGTTGACATACAATCCGTTTAATAGATGTCACATGCAATTACTAATCTTCCCTCAACTGAGATAAATGTTAGCAACAATTTAAAATGTGATAAATGATACGCGCCGTATTTGCTTAATTTGTAAATGATGCAATCGCTAAAACTACTGGAAAGCTCGAGTATATTGTGATAAACACTCTTGTTTGCATGCACTTAATCAATGTTACAAAAATAAGACATTTTGGACAAAAAGAGAGCTCTCTAGAGTGAACTCGGCAGACTTAGGTCAAGACGCACCGGACAAATCTGAGGTACATTAGCCGGATGGAGATAGATCGCCCGATCGGTCTCCCCAAATACCGACAAGGACACTTCCATCTACATTTATTCGTACAACGAGTGATGCGATCAAATGGACGACGTCCGGCGACCCACGTGCACCCACGCCGCACAACATATAATATTTAGACCAAATCTTAGAAGATGCATAGTGCATTATACAAATTGTGGCTGTCCACTGCTGTGTGCTATTGATTTATGGTCGATGTTAAGTAGGAGATAAGGACGGTACGATTCTATTTAGATGTTTTGCTCTGCGCCGCAACAAGCTGCTTCCGCGATTTTGAGATGCTGAAGTAGCTAGCGGTTGTTTGTCTTTCATTTGAATACAGTAGGTAAGTGGTATTCGAGAATGGACTGATGAACAATCTATCAAAACTGATCAAACTATCTGAGTTTCAAGTTTGCCCGAGTTCGCAAGTTTGACGAGGAAACATAGCTAGGTATAGGATTTAGTGAGACTAGAAGGCTAATAATTATCGTAATTAAAAACGTTTAAAATCTAGTCATCGTCTCACCTCGGCGACAATCAAATTTCAAAAATTCAAGGAAACTACAGGTATTTTTCACAGGTTGAGACTGAGATCAAACTGTGAACATTCTTAAAATTACGCGAATTGCCCCTCTGAAATCAAGAACAGAATCTTTAGACATTTTGGTAGTAGATAAAATCACGGCTTTAAAAATAGTTTCAAAAGCTTTTGGTAGTGTATTGGATACCATCACCATCAACCTCTTGCCTTTATCCCAATTTATTTGGGGTCGGCGTAACATCACTTTTTCTTCCCTACTTCTTTATTAGTCGACATCACGGTAGTCACCCCTATTTTTTTTTGGGTGAGTAGTCGACAAATGACTTATCCCGCTCTGGGTGGAGCAGACCCGTGTTCCCTCAGTTGCATGTGTGCCATGGGCCGCGGTATCTCTTTCGAACAACCCGCAACCCTGGCAGGCATCGGCCCTTGCGGGCCCCGTCAGTTATTGCTGACATCTCTTTTAGGTGCGCGTGGAACACAACGCGCCGTCGACGCGGGCTTGGTCCTTACCGGACAGCGAGCTACCCATTACTCGCCGTCCGCAAGCCCGCGCCTACGGTGGCCGGGAATCAGCCTGGGATTCCCGACGCCCAGGGCGTCTCCTGCGAAGGCACTGCCTCCCTCTTTGCGAGCATCACTGCTTCGCTAAAGGAAGCGACGGCTACCCATGCACTCTCGCTCCGTACCATGGCCTGGACGAGGGCCGGACGCGAGAGATCGCCGCCGCCGATCGCCTCCACGAAGACACGGCGGTGCTCCGCCCAAGCCGGGCAGACCTCCACCGTATGCTCCACCGTGTCCTCAGGGCGATCTTCGCAATGGACACACCCGGGCGTTTCGGGGAAACTCCCGCCTTATCCGAAACAGGAACCTCCCGAAACAACCGTGTCCGGTGAGGACCTGCGTCAGGCGGAAGGTGAGGACGCCATGCCGCCTCTTAAGCCACTCCTCAAAGAGGGGATATTATCTTTAACACAGTCCGTCCATTGTTTCTTTGGTCTTCTCCTTCTCTTATAGCCATCGACGAGATTTATACTCAAATCTTTCCGCACGTCTTCCTCATTTCTCCGCATCATCTATGCCATGATAACCGATTTTTGCACAACTTTTCAGTTACTGGTGCCACTTTCAGACTTCCTCTTATGTACTCATTTCTTATTCTATTAATTCCGCATAATTTTTGTCACAGAGCCGTCCTATATAGTTCGTTGTAAATATGAAGTCATCTTGTCTGCGGCCTAGTTTTATTTGTGGGTTATTTTTAATTGATCTTTATACTTAATTGAGAGAATTGAATCGTTAGTAATTAGGGCATTAGTTCTCAAATTGCGAAATAAGTTCATTTCAAAACGTCTAAATTGTCATTGTGTTGTGAAAATAAAAGACTATAACCACGACAAAAATTGGGGATAATTACTTCTTTACTACCACGACATCTATGATGCATATATATATATGGTATATCCACGAGAATTTAGTAGTGTAAAACATAAACGAAACAAAAACGAATAAATGTTTAGATTCTAAATACGGTAAAACATTAATATTACTTAATCGTGCTTATTAATAGGCGTATAACAACAAACACATTAACGTGGTCGCTGGTCGCAGGACAGGATTAACCGTTTGTGCGACCGCCCTGCGCTCATTAATCTAACACAAATAGAAAGTGGCACATATCTCAAACAGCCGACTCTAGCCGTGATTATGCCACTAATCCTTCCTGGCTGTAGATCAATTAAATTGCACTTTAGATAAGACGTAGGTATCTATGTATCTATTTAACGCATAAAGCATACTATTATGTCAGCGAATTCCTTACTGAAAAAGATTTTTGTGTATAAGTATTGTGTAGTGTTTTGTTGAGAAATTTGTATGTTAGTGACCTACATATTGATATGACCGTGAAAGTTTTAAGTCACATACTTAAAACTTTTCAATGTATATATTAATTGGCTTTACTATTTTATCACCAGACTATATGACTTTTGCATAACTGTTGATAAAATATAGCTGAACCTATCTGTAATAATTTATCACCATGTACCCACATTTGCAAATAAACGACTTACTTACTTACTTACTATGTATGGCAATTGACAAGTTTCCAACAACAGCGTTTGGAGATTCATAGCCACAGTTTTATGATGTTACCCTTAACTTTATAAACTTGTTCTCGTATTTATTCATCTCGAGTCCTCCATTCTTCTTTCTGCCCTTGTTCTATGTTATTTGGGGTCGGTGCAAAACGTTTTTTTCTTCCATTTCTGTCAGCCGTCACGCTATCATTCACTTCGTTCCCTTTCATATCATTCCTCACACAATCCATGCATTTATCTTTGGCCTTCCTCTCCCTCTCCATCAATCGATCTTACTTCTACTACTAGCCTATCTCGGAGTATAACTTTGTTGGTTGAAGTTAGAGGTGATTCTGCGGATGTCAGAGGAATGCATCAATAAGGCACGGCAGTGCCTCAAATCAAAATAGGCCAGCAAGCTCGACATTTTGGGTAGGAGACTGTTTTCTGCAGGAGGATTCAACAACTAAGATTTTGTTATTCCAATGCAAACATTACTTTCTCTGTATTCCAACAAAGATTTATTGAACATTTTCAACATTTTCGTTTGACAATGAATCATACAGCATATTACAATGGATGAGTAATAAACGTAGTTTTAACGCCAATTTCATTTTGTAACATCTTTACCTTCTTTTTAATAAATTCAGTGGAAGAAGTGGTATAACTCCATACGATCTTTCATCAGATTACCCTTTTTTTTTTTTGCTTGGGAAATCATCAAATAACTTCTCCCGCTCTGGGTGGAGCGGGGAGGGCGTGTCAGACTTTTACTGACTAAAACCCACCCGTGTTCCCTCAGTTGCCTGTGTGCCAGGGGCCGCGGTATCTCTTTCGAACAACCCGCACCCCTGGCACGCATCGGCCCTTGTGGGCCCCATCAGTTGGTGCTGACATCTCTTTGAGGCGCGCGTGGAACACAACGCGCCGTCGACCCGGGCTTGGTCCTTACCGGACAGTGAGCTACCCATTACTCGCCGTCCGCAAGTCCGCGCCTACGGTGGCCGGGAATCAGCCTGGGATTCCCGACGCCCAGGGCGTCTCCTGCGAAGGCTGTGGCCGTGAGGGCGCATGTACCGCCTCTCTGATTTGGTAAAAACTTTAAAAACTTTGATGAAGCTTAGCTTACAACTGGTGTCCAACCGAAAATGGATTTTCACCCGAAAATGAAAAAGAAGCTTCGACTTATTTTCGGCCGAAGACATAAACGAAAATGATTTAGACCTTAAAAATATTAATATTTTCACTACATGTGTATTTAAGCGTTAAGAAAAATTACAAAATAACAGCGCTTTACAATTTCAAAACAAAATCAGCATTTAAGTCAGCAAGACCGGACTCAATTCATCCTTCGGCATGAATCGAGTTAGCCTAACGTCACCTGATATTGCAGAACCACCCACCATCACCTCATATTGATTTGTCATTACAAGGGACAATTCACGACTGTGATTTTCGGCTTGACCGAAGCTTCCACTGGTTTATGGCCAAAAAAAAAATTAAATACCATGAATCGGTCATACCGAATCATGGTTTTTGGCTGAAAATGGCCGAAAACGAAGCTTAGGGCGGTAAATACTTACATCAAAGAATTTTTAACCCCCGACGCAAAAAGAGGGGTATTATAATTTTGACCGCTATGTGTGTCTGTCTGTCTGTGGCACCATAGCTCTTAAATGGGTGAACCGATTTGGGGGCGGTTTTTTTTATTTAAACGTAGGTTTTCTAGCGGTGGTTCTTGGACATGTTTTATCAAAATCGGTTCAGCCGTTTGCAAATTATCAGCTCTTTTCTGGTTGATGAAGGGATTCATCATCAGGGATCTTCCACGGGTCTGATCGAGTCGAAATTTGGTATTGTATTTTATTTGGTATTTGGTATTGTGAAATTTGGTATCTATTATTCAATGATATTAGACGAACAAAGTAACCTTGAACTAATGCTGGAGCATCACCTGTACTTTCCAGGATATCCAAGTTACTCACCAACAACCAGCAGACGTAACGTGTTTGGGCTCATTGAAAAGGTCTCAATTAATAGGTTATAGATAAATGGTGATCAGGACGAGAAATGAGGGTAACTTAGTAACAAACTTCACTGTGGGAAACATACGTAAAGCTGCGCAAATTGAAGCGTGACATGTGTCGATCGTAGCGTGTTTACTATTACTATATTAAGTTTAAAAAGCAGGAGATGAAAGTTAAATTTAAAAGACCCCCGACCCAAACAAAAACCTCTACAAAGTAAAAAAATAAATAAATATTGGCTCTTTAAGTTGTAGGTAATATTATTATCAAAGCATTGTCACGTCGCACAGTGGAACGAATGTATGGGAGCGGTTGGACGTAGACATGTCCGAAAAATAAGAGTAAAATTATGACAAACTAATGATGCCATCTTATTCGATTACTTAATGCCTTCATAAATTGTGGTGATGAATTTCTTCATAACTCCCATATTTCGGGAGTAATTTGAGAAAATGTGAAATTTTACTATGAAAATGAGTGTATCGAGCTCTCTCCCTCCTGATTCCGGGCTTGTTTCAAGTAGCGGTCTCTAATATCGTAATGCTATTACTAAGAGCTATATTTAATACTAAGACACATAGTGCGCCAAATGTGCACTTTCTGGGATAAAAGGAAATGAAAATTTAAAAAAAAAAACGTTTTTTCCCCATTTGTATTTACTTTAAACCGCAGACAGACTTATTAAGAGGTCTATAAATATATTATATATATATACAGAAATATATATTAACAAAAATATTCACAAGAACTGATGAGAGTATGACTTTTAAGTAAGTTGATAATAAATTACCTAGTTTCATTAAAAGTACAATAAATAATTAAGATGTAAGCTCTAATTTACTAAGTTACACATTTTAAAACAATAACATCATTTAATTATCTTCGTCATCATCATCATCATCAATTAATTCAAATTCAGAATCGATGTCCGCTAAATCATTTATGTTAACAAATTCGATATCACTTTTCTCAGAATCCGTAAGCTCATAAAATTCCTTAAAAGAAGATTTTTTTACAAACTTATTTCCTTTTGGACGGATACTTGTAACAAGTGGATCAGAAGACAGTAAAAGATTGTGCATAATATCTTCATTGCATGAGATACTGCTATGCTTTCGAGAATGCCCCTCTCTATATTTTCTAAAATCTTTATTTCTAGCCTCAGATGCCTCTTCGGATAGAAAACCAATGGGCACAATTGACATGTTCTGAACTATGTCTGGCCCATGCATTAAAATTTTATGAAGTGAAGAAGGCATATAATACCATGGGTATAACTCCACGTAAAGCTTAGCAGTATCAAAGCAGAACTCTCGGAATTTAGTTACGTTGATCTTCTCTCCTGATGAAATACACTGCAAGATCACACAGATTTTTCTTAAAAGCATAGCATCTATTCCGGTCAGTTCAGCAGATTTAGTGTAGTTTTCAAAAAATCTCCTTGCCGAGTTGCCATTGTTGGTGGATCCACTGCCTTGTTTCACAACATCGAGAAGTAAGCCCGTTTCTCTTCTTACAGCCTCTTGAACTCTTTTCTTCCTGTCATCAACTTGCCTTTTTGCTATATCACCCCTTACTTGCCATGATTTTATGTCTAATTTGTAGGAAATGTGTAATAAGCATTCCATTGAGCGAATCCAAGCGTGAAGGGTGCTTAAGCTATATTTATACATGTCCTCGTTTGCGTGTTTATCTTTGATTAACTCTAAATTATTCATTTCTTTAGGACAAGCCTTGCATATGTCACACACTGAAGCTGCTGTATTGGATATAATGGAATGAATTTTACCATCAATCATTGTCAACAGCAGTTGGTGTTTGACACTAATTCCATCAGTGATGGTGGATGGAGTTAAGGCTTCAATCTCTGCTTCGATTTCAGCCATCTCTCTCTGCACATTTTCTTTGGTTTCCTTTATAAACTTAAACAATATTGGCCGGCAAAATGAAGTGGAAGATGGTCGCTCGTTTTCCCAAATTGTTACACCTTTTGAGACGAGCCGCAGTGGTACAAGACTAATCATAAAATTACTAGCAAGATCGATTTGCTCATCTTCACTCGTCCTTTGATGATAAATGCTTTGGCTAGATGATCCGTCAAAACCCCATTTGCTGGTCAATACGAGCTGTTGATTGGGATCAACAGGGGTTTCTAACGACCTAATAAGTCTTCTTGAGGTTAAATCCATCAAGGCTTGTAATTTGATTTTTGCAGAGCTCTCTGTAACTGTGAGATCTTCTTTGGCCGGATAGCACTTAATTTTTTCTTTAACCAACATGTAGTAACTCGGGTATTGAAGAGCTCCTTCTTGAGTGTTGAAATCCCGAAGAGTGTTATAGCGCCATTTCGATAAGTTCATCGATACATAAAGAGCCAATGCCTTCAAAGGGGATATTTCCCGTACCTGAATTGATTTACCTTCAATGAAGGCTTTGATTTTTGAGGCCTCTTCTGGATTCTCCGTCAAGTATTTCATAACATAAGCTGTATCGCTTTGTCCTGCCTTTTGAAGCGCCCTTTCGGCCGAAAACATAATTTCAGCGCTGCTACTGCTGCATGAAAGACTATCTTCAGTGCGTCTTCTTTTTTGCCGGTTACTAAGGTCCTCAAAAGATTTACGAGGACTAGGATGTGTACAAGTTGAAGCATCAGATTTAGCAGGAGAAATTATGGGCTCGATGACGTCACTTATATTTTCTGTAGAAGGTTCCATATTTTCATTCTGTAATTCCGGCCATTGAATTGCAGCCTGTAGCCAAATCTCATGTTTCTTCCGAAACTTATCTGTGCTTCTTCCAGACTGTGTCCATTTTGCATAAATGCGGTAGCAAAATCGACGACACCAGTCTTTTAAACTTGTTTCAGCACTTTCACATAACTGAACACAACTGTTATCTTTTAAAACACTGAACAAATAGTTAAAGTCGCGTAAATCTTTATGTGCGCGTGCGCATAAAGCAACGTGAATATCAAGATTTGTATTAAAATTTGGAAAATACATTGCGAGATTAGCTTGGATACAACGAGGTGTAAATCAACACTGATTTTAAAGTTACTAATAGTGACCTATTTATATAAAATCCAGGTATCCCAGGTATCCTTTGTTAAATATTGCAAGGTAATTAGTTATTGTGATAATTAGTAAATGATGCATGCTAAATTAGTGTATTAAGAGCCATTTAGTAATTAAATAATAGCAATGTTCTTATCAGTAATCATTAGTGCATCAGTTTTATATGTAAACCTTAAGTCCCTAATTATATATCCTAATTAGCTTATATCTTCTCTAATTGGCTGCTCAGAAATGTTATTGTAATAAGGTAAACCTTTAGAAAAACGGTTTTAATCAACAAAATAAACAAAAAATAAAAAAATTGTGTTATAAAATAAACATCACTCTTTATCCCAGAAAGTGCACATTTGGCGCACTATGTGTCTTAGTATTAAATATAGCTCTTAGTATTAGCATTATGATATTAGAGACCGCTACTTGAAACAAGCCCGGAATCAGGAGGGAGAGAGCTCGATACACTCATTTTCATAGTAAAATTTCACATTTTCTCAAATTACTCCCGAAATATGGGAGTTATGAAGAAATTCATCACCACAAGTTATGAAGGCATTAAGTAATCGAATAAGATGGCATCATTAGTTTGGCATAATTTTACTCTTTTTTTTCGGACATGTCTACGTCCAACCGCTCCCATACATTCGTTCCACTGTGCGTCGGCAGTATATGCGCCCTCACGGCTCTAGCCGCCGCAGGTGACGCCCTGAGCGTCGGGAATCCCAGGCTGATTCCCGGCCAACGTAGGCGCGGGCGAGTAATGGGTAGCTTGCTGTCCGGTAAGGACCAAGCCCGAGTCGACGGCGCGTTGTGTTCCACGCGTGTCTCAAAGAGATGTCAGCATCAACTGGTGGGGTCCGCAAGGGTCAATGCCTGCCAGGGGTGCGGGTTCGAAACCAAACCAAACCAGGGGTCGAAAGAGATACCGCGGCCCCTGGCACACAGGCAACTGAAGAAACACGGGTGGGTTTTAGTCTGTAAAAGTCTGACATGCCCTCCTGCTCCACCCAGAGCGGGAGAAGTTATAACCATTGTCACGTCGAGGGACGGCCAATGAAAACGTCAAACAGACGATGCCCAGCAATAATGAATGTAACTATGCTATTGTAGAAAGAATAACATTTTGCTTTTTAGACGTTTTTTTTGTTTGGGTCGGAGGAAATTATCATTTTACTTTTTGTACGTTCAAGTGCACGTTTCTCTCTCTCACCGGATCCGTACCTTTTTGATGCGTTTAACATTTAGTAAATTGTGCAAGTTACAAGTTCGTAGCTGTGAGTCAGTCGGCATTCCTGACCTTATTGCATCATGGCGGTATCTGGCGGATAAGCGTTCATCGCTCCGCTCCGCAGGTATTACCGGGGGGGAGAGTATTACGTCTTCATAATATACTCGAACACCGTCTCGTCTTGGTAAGTACGGTCGGGAAGAAAATGTTGAACGTTTGTGGTCGTATTTTTAGAATGTTGCACTTTAAGATGGGTTTTTTTTTATCGGAGTTTTCCATATTGAACGGATGTTCGCCTTTGAATCTGTTGTTTGGAAGTCTATAGGGTGTTTACCTTACTTTGTTTCTTTACAGTTCTATTGGCGGGGGTATGATCAATGATTGGATGGAACACCTTGTTTGTTAATGATATATATTAAATAAATGTTTAACGGTCACTTCTAAACTTTTACTCTCCATTTAAACGTTGTTATCTTTTGAATCCATCAAGAAGAGCGATTCAGTTTTTTACGATAACATCAGTGTCAAGTGCATATATTTTAAAATCAAGATTGAACAACATATTACAATATTAATCTAAACATCTATTAAAAAAAGTGTGATCATATCTTTATCTGCCATAGTAAATCTAAGCTCACACATAAAGCCATGTTCTCCGAAATAAATGCTACTAATAGATCCTCTACAAAGTGCTTAAACATAACATTTTATAACTGTAATAAAATAAAGCCTTCTTTAACGGCACCTCACTGAATTCATTAATACATTAGAGAACATTCACATAAAACTTTGTTCTTCGAAAGTACGTTATAAGTATCTAGACGAAGTGCATTCCCAGGTGGTCGGGTGTCGAGTTACGATGGCTTGTACTCTACATAATAAAACAACTACTCTGCCAGACGTACCGTCGATCATCGTATACGTCGGCGAAAGCTATGGACTAAAATACCAACACCGTTGTGCATAGAAAGAGTTCTGCGAACTTAAATGTACGAATGTACCAACAAGTACGAAGGAGCTTTTAAAAGAAACTCAAAGAAATTGGCTGCATACTTGACTAGGGTGTAAGAATGCCAATTTGATACCTTCCACGGGCAGTCTTAAGATTAAGTAACGATAAATCCTAACTGATAGTTTTAATACCTAATTCAAACTGCAGGTTGCTCTTAAGTCCCCAGGGGTTTCAGCCGAACCCTTATGTGGATGATGAAAGACTAATGAACGTAGTAGAAACTGTAAATATCAGCTGAATGCGGCTGAAAATGCACTCGTAATTACGATAGTTCTCATTGCATTGGGCTTACTCGCAGCCTAGCTTCCAATCTGTCTCGATTTCATAAGCGCCAGCAAATTGCACCGTGCATGTACCAATGCAAACGATATTTCAGACTGCGAGGCGTAGACTGTAATTTAGATCGTCATTTTTTTTCTGCTATCTATCTTATTTACTCAATCGCAAAATATATAAAGTAGATAGAAATACAGATACGAATTGAGGTTATAAATAAGGACACAAGTTCTTTCATTAGTCTTATCGGAACCGTAACTTTGTAGGGCAAAAACTTCACAACTCGAAGTAAATGATTTGGCACCATTCCCAAAATATAAATTAAATGATAACCGTTTTATTATGAAATATCATATAGTTTAGTTCATTTAATTTTCCGAATCTGTCATATTTTAAAAATATAATGTGCATAATTAATTTTAATGCCCAATAAACACTAATAATTACGTCTAAAAACCTTAATGAAATCTTTGAAAACATTCTACATATTATAAATAATTCACGAGTTCCCACCGTCTGAATCGTTTAGTGGTTGCAGGCGGATGATGAATGACACTAATTACCATCAATTATGCCTACCTGAACAGTTCCAGGCTGTGAGGTGCTTACCAACTGGTAAATTACTATGTAAATCATAGGCAATTGACGTGATATTTTACTTCAACGTAAGTTTGTCGTCATTACCGCAAAATGGAAGTGCGTGGTCCTGACGTAGTGCGTCAAGTGCGTGGTCATCCAATATATTTTTTCTGTTGTTGAGAAAATCACGGGGATTGAAAATTGCTTAATAATAAGTATTGGTTTTCTGTCGTTGCTTAGTAAAGTTTGCAAATAAATAATACAAAATAATGCTACATGAATGGTACATTATAAAATAACGTCTGATCCAGAAAGTAGCAGCAAGGAACTCTGAATTAGAACGTCGAAAGACAGTTTTGGAGAGCAACGTAAGTTTCATTGTCTCATGTTTGATGACAATGTTACTAAGATTCGACAAACAACGCTTCAGAAAACCATAGTCTAGTTTGCTAAACATGCCTATAATAGACATTTTCTTGACAAGAATCTAGAAATAATATTGCTAATGCTAGAAGATAAAGAGACATTGATGACCCGTATGTGCATCTTAAACCTGCTGATTTCTATGGAAAAACAAATGAACGCCACACAATAAGTGAAATAAAATGACTCACCAGTCCGGTAACCAGCATTAGAGAGGTAGGTAGCGAAGGTGTTGGTCTCATGCGTAGCCTGCCACATGGGAGACGAGCAGTTGTCATTGTTGGTGTAGACGTTGTGATTGTGGACGTACACACCAGTCAGCAACGAACTCCTGTAGAAGATACAGCAGTTGATTAGCAGAAAGTGGCAGTTAATGAGCAAAAGGGGATTCTTGAACGTGTAGACATACTAGCGGCAAGCGTAGTGTGGGCGCAAAACGTGGCCTGAGTACATGCAGGAGCAGTGTTAATACAATAATGAGAAGATATACAATATATAACACATCTTACTATTCACACTAGGGTCACGGGACCCCAGTGCACGTCTTTCCAATTGGTCGACAATTAACGTGACCAGAGGGCTGGGTTGTTCTTTGGCCAAAGATTTAACATTGCCATTCAACGTGGTAATGCTGCCAGTCTCCTAAGCACGTTCCCGGATGATACGATGCGGACGAGTGTCCCTTTTTTTTGTATTTCCTTTTAAAGTTAGTTAGTCATTTAAGTTAGAGTGTAACTAGGACATCAAAACAAGCAATTAATATATAGAAACTTGTTAATAGTAATTGAAACAGAGCAAAAATACTTGCACAGTGTAACAGTTATGGGCTTTGAATTTCTATTACACTATCTGAATTTATTACAGCCATAAAGGAAGTCACTATTAATCGACATAAACAACAAAACAGGCTTTTCGCAACAGTCTTTAGTAGAAACACTGACGGTAGACAGCGTGAAAGCAGTCGCATTAGACTGCAATTAGTAATATAGTTGTTGGAACTAGTTTCGATAGTAAACTGTCAGTCAGTCGTACCTATTTCTTCGAGTCATTTCAGTGTAACCGATAATGGTGCGAGGTCTATGTCATTTATATTCTAATGGCACTTAACTGAGTCGTTATTTGCTGAAAGGCGTCAATAGTGGTCTGTATTGCTTGTAGATTTTATCGCAATTGTCATTATGAACTAGAGCTGATGAGGAATAATATAGAACTGGATATGAATTGTGAGTTGTTTTAGGTTTATGTTAACAGATTTATCTTTGAACTGTCAAACTAAGTGGATCCAAGAGACAAGAAAGAAACAAATTGGCCAAAGAATCAGCATTGCCATACGACGTGGCAATGCTGCCAGTTTTTTGAACACTTTTCCCGTTGACAACGATACGGACGAATTTTTTGATGCCCTATGATTATTTTCTTTTTTTAAATACTTGTACACACGGCTACACATCAAGCTATACATTTCCAGTTTACGCTGAACTCACTCTACGGAAATCCTATACAACGTGAGATCAGCTTATACTGGACATGTATAGCTTGATGTATAGCCGTGTGTACTCACATATTATTATTTTAAGACCGGTAGTTTTTAAAATATGTGTGAAAATATCTATACAAATAAATCTCCCAGAATTTGTAAGAAAATATCAATAAAATACCTTGACGGACAGCACATGGGAGTGGTAGTGTAAGCATGACGGAATTCCGCTCCAGCGCTCCGTACGGCCTTCATAGTCCTTGGCATAAAGTTCAAGCTCCCAAGCTCCACATCTTGATCATCAGTCAGGATCAAAATTATATTCGGCTTTCTTTCCCTCTGCTGCGGGTACGGAATGTAGCCGCCAGTCTGCCATTTATTCGCCGATTTCAACTTCGATCTGGTCGAGTTCTCTCTCACAGGCACGTGCGGCCTTTCAGGTGCCTTACTCTGAGGAATCGGCCTCCTTGCAGAGTTCCATGGTTTCTCCATGCTGCTTCTATTCCAGTGCTTCTCTGCCTTCCTTGATTTCTCATTCTTTCTCAAACTATACGGCTCTATCGTCCTGTTGGCACTGTCTTCTAGTGAATGGGCGTCAGTACCTTTTCGCCTGTCTCTTCTTATTTCATGTTCTCTGTCCCACCTTCGTCTGTCCCCACGATATCGTGAACTGTTTTTGTGCCTTAGATTCCTCCTCTCGGGTATATCGGTAAGGGTCCCATTGAACGTTGTTCTGTTTCGATTGTTCTCTCTATTCCTCAATTCTCTGGACCTTGAAGTTTCCTCGTCTTCATACGAGTCTCGTCTTGCAGATATTAGTAAGAAATTCCATGTCAAGACTAGCGATATGAACTTTAAATTCATATTGGTTTATTGTTTCAAGTTATTAATATAACTTTTTGGAAATTAAGTATAATTTATGGTTTTTACTGTAAATTGATAGCGTCGCCATATAAGTTGTTGAATTCAAGGACCGCCTCGGACACAAATCACCATTTTTGTTCACCAACTGCAACAAAGGAGACAAAGAATTAGTTCTATGAATATTTAGCTATTCAAACAATATAATACGAAATAATAAACCGCAATCAGGAAGTCATTGATTCAAAGTCGTTTCAATAACTTGGGACGTTTATATTATCTTGCCGAGGACACCTATTCCGTGTTTGCTCTGGATATTGAAATATGTTTCGTTTGGTCCGCAATCAATATCGAAGCATTTAATGGCATTCGACCAGGGCATCAATCGTGAATTGCTTTTAACAGAATTGGACTGGTATCGGCCGGGGCGACTGAATGAATGTTCAATTCCCTGCACGAGGTTATTTAAAATAGATGTTGGTCGATCTACAAGGATTGACCATGCATAGGACTTCTAGCACGAATTTCTCATTAAAAATAGTTATTCAGATCTGAAATCCTGCAGACGCTGCCCATCAAATAAACGAGAATATTACTCACGTATATCGAGACTAGGAATGAATATTTGAACAGATAGCTAAAGTGCAATGCCGCTATAAACTAGTACTAAAATACGCGCCGAGTATTTATGGATAACATTAACATTTGATAGAGAAGTTCACAGACGAAATTATGTTTTCAATATAAACATCTCTTTATGTTGTTGTTTCTGTTTGAAACGAGACCAATGTTGAAAGTGTAAGTACAAACAGCTGCGAAGTGTGTGGGACATTAGAGAAAATATAATTTATATGCAGAGACCGTAGGTATCCTCAAACTTTTGCACGATCATCAAAATAAACCTATATCGTTCCCACTGCTGGAACACTGGCCTCTTTCAGTTGCCTCAGTAGGGATCGCTTTCATTTTGACAGGTCCACAAAATTCATGGCATTGTTTACTTTGCTAGGGAGTTCTTTTTTTCGAACATATGAGAGAATGGATTAGCAATCACTTTCAAAATTATTCAGATTCCGATTAGTAACGTGCAATTAGGGTGCAGATTCTGAAACCATTTTATGATATCTGAAAATATGTATCAAACAAAATACATTTAACACTACAAAAGATACAGTGGGCGACCTTATCGCTTTCTGCGATCTCTTTCAGGCAACCGTGGAATGGACAGTGATTGCGTGGACATAAAATTGGAGTATTGTCATTGGTGCAAAAAATAGATACAAATACTGTCTATACTATTATGTACTTATCTATACACCGTGAAATTTTAATGGTTGTTTTCCCGCAGCGAAATGGTTTTGTCTTGGTAATACAATCGTTTTATAAATAAATAAAATATTAGAAACAAAAAATGGCAGATTAACCATTGGGAAAAATCACCACGTGCGAGAGTTTATTTTGCTCTAAACATTTATGCACCGCTGTTCTCTTTGTCGGAGGTGCGTGCGATTCGAGTAGTACCTACAAGTTACCTCTAGTGTTACTATTGAGTAGTGTTTTGTCGAGTTGATGAATATTTTTTAAATTATTTTAAAACAAGAAAATCTTTATTTTTGTACTTTTACTCTACGCTTCGAAAGTACTCCTAATGGCAAGTTGTTCTGCCGCGGGAAAACAACCATTAAAATTTCACGGTGTATACTAATAATAAAGCTGAAGATTTAGTTTGTTTGCTTGAACGCGCTAATCTCAGGAACTCCTGGTCCGATTTGAAAAATTCTTTCAGTGTTAGATAGCCCATTTATCGAGGAAGGCTATATGCTATATCATCGCTAAGACTAATAGGAGCGGAGTACCAATGAATAATGTTTCAAAATCGGGGCTTTTTTATGTTCCTTTTCAGAGAAAACAGAATTTTTCCCCTTTAAAAGTTCTACAAAAAAATCCGCGACAGCATATGTCTGTCTATCTTTTAATGTTGGCTCACTATAAGCTTTTTTAGGCTAACCAAATTTGTTCTAAAATAATGCATTATTTGCGAAGGTGTTTATAAAAACATGATACTAATCCTTATCCAAATAAATACGTTATTCCTCACAAGTATTTAATTTAAAACAAATTTGCCTTAACATCATTCGATTTCAATTAATATCTTAGGAGATATCGCAGTTTTAAAATAACATCGCAGCAAAATAATCAATACTATATAGGTATTATATATATGTTATATATATTAAATAATAGCATTATTATAAAGCTGAAGAGTTTGTTTGTTTGTTGGCTTAAACGCGCTAATCTCAGGAACTGCTGGTTCAAATTGGAATATTCTTTTAGTGTTGGATAGCCCATTTATCGAGAAAGGCTATAGGCTATATTACACGCTAAGACCCTTAGGAGCCGGGGTGGGTCGGCGAGCAAGAAATTTGACGCGAACGAAGTCGCGGGCAGAAGCTAGTCGATATATTGTATAATGCTGTGTATGTTGTAAACGCTGATAAATCACAATCAGCCTACAATGTTCTCACTGCTGGGACGTAGGCCTCCTCTCTGTGAGTGGGAGTGGGCTTTAATCCAAAATGCAGCCCCACCCATGGAGGATATCACATGTCTTTGAAATTTTGGTTCTAGTACATGCCGGTTTCCTTATGATATTTTCCTTCACCGCTTTGAGAGCAGTGGTGATGAAATGAAATACACAAAGTGCTCGGCCACCACTGCTTTCACACTACACCAATACATATTTGAAAGAAAGAAAATACATTTTTTTTTCTCGGGTTTCGTGAAACATGTTGGGAATACCAGTTCTTAAAGTAAACACGTCATCATTAATTCCCCGGGAAACTCAGATGTTCAGTTGTTTACGAAACAAAAATACCGTTTACCATAGGTTTTTCCAAACTCAATGTTCATTAATTCGCGGGGCGTCGGCGCGCGTGCGCCTGACCGGCCGGGCACTCGGCCCTCGCGCACGCTGCCCGTTCATCTTGATTTATATCCCCAGCCTAATTGATAGGGGACGAGATGCGATCGATGACGTCACGCCACCCCGTTATATTGCCCCTCTACACTATTTATTATTCGATAGTTGGTCGCACTGCTCGTAAAACAATTCACTCTAAATGAGAATGGCTGTATTCACATCCACGCGTGTGTTATATGTAGTCAGAACACTGAACCAGACGAGTTAAGTTGAAAATACATGCATAATGCTGAAGTACTGCGTTTTAAAATGCCAACGATGTGAATACTTAGTGGAAGTGTGAATTGTCTTTGGCTCCGCACTGCAGTGTAATTTTCCATAAACAAAATTGTCATAAACTAGATTTCTTGGAAATGTAAATGAATATCATCTGTAGCATATTTCTCGTCCTTGAAACAGCTTAGGACAGTGAACATTTGAGACAAGAAAATGTTGGATTTTTTTTTTTCGTTTCGGGTATTTTCGCCACCGCGTATATAACGGGAAAAGAAAGAGTTCGTTTTTTTCCTTTCGGATATTTTTCGCCACCACATATACCTACTTATAACAAAAGTCCAGTGCGGTCATTAGTTCATTACGTAACTGGGTCACTTATAAAAACGGTCCGACGCTACTGTAAATGCACAAAAGCTTCTTCAATTTAATGAGAATTCTAATTTTAAATGGCCCAGTGCTGTCCACAAAAAGGTCGCATGCGATGGTAAAATTAAAAACGTTTGCGAGTGAACCAGTGAGTGTGAACCGCTCTCCGCGCGCCTCTCAGGATTAGGTCCGCATTAATAAATGAGGTTTCATACAAGTTAGAACAAAGCCAACTCCAGCTTAGCATCCTATTCAGCATTTTTATTCAGTTTACTTTTCCATCTGCGGTGTGTTCAACGAATTAAATTTCCACATAATTATGTATTTATTGTTTAGCTTGTAAAACTTTGCTGCCCAAATTTTCGCTCAGCATTTTCGTTGTTTATTAGAAGAAAGCACGCAGAATTCAGCGCTGCAACGTTAATAGAACATTTCCTATGTTTTGTTTTAGCAAACAGTGCAATAACCTATAATATAATATGAAAATAATATGCAAACGTCGATTGTTATGGCTCTGTTGATTTGATGTTTCGCCCACGTTTTAGAAGCAAAACACTCGGCTTGTCGCTATGAGCGTGTTATGCGAAGCATGTGCCGAATAATAATATTTATTTGCAGTGGAAATATGGCGCCTCGTTGGTTGCGCCGCGAGACTAATCTGCCAGTTTCAATTTGGGGATCAACCGCGTTTAGAGGATTTCGTTCGCGGGGCTGGCGGCGGGACTACCTCGACGTCATGATAGGATTATTTGAAACCTTTGTCTACTTCTCTCTTAGCGAAGGCTTATCTCGTATAACTAGAGGATCTTATGTCTATAATAACAGCCCGATGAAGGCTGTATTCTTTTCATCCTAGATTAGTGTCTATTACCTACGATTGCGAACCGGTTAAGCCGTCCCGACTACGCCGTAATGTAGATAAGTTTTCATAAAAACCTTGTTTAATGATTTCATCGATATCTCCGAGTTGCTTATTAGCAGTTAATGCTATGTTAGATAATATTACAGCTTACTACTAATGCTACAGTTTCGAACGGCATCAACGCTTCTCGATAAACAGATTTTATCTCAGAAGATTGCTTAGCTAAACTGTTTAATTAAAACATGGGATAAACTTCATAATTACATCCTGTTTGCCTTAAAATCAGGAAGTTGGATTTTACACAAACATTGTTAATGAGCGCTTATAAATTAGAAGGTAATCAGCCGATCGGCGAAGTTCGCGTCAGCCCTACCCACCTTCCATGTAAATCCCTGTAATGGCGCGGGCGCCGCGACAAACTTTACTCTTTACTTACTCTCTCTTGATAACATTAATTCCCTCGTAAAGTATAATTGAGTGGGTTTTTTACCGCTTATTTAATTACTGTGATAAAATTATCCTTTCGAGATTACTAACGTTTTAAACTTTATTTACGTTCGTTTGGCGGGATTTTCCGCCAGCCTACGACGTCTCAATAAGAAAAATTGCACGAAGAAACTGAATGAAGAAGGACACTGTAGTTCAGTGTGATGAAGATGATGGTAACGAATTGGTATAAAAACTGAAGATGGATGCGGTAAGATAGCCCCCGACATTAAATTTTTTTTACGTTTTTTGACTTTTATGAAATAGTCATTTCATTCATTATCATCATTTCAGCCGAAACACATCCACTGTTGGACATAGACCTCCCCCAAACTGCGCCACATTTATAATTGTGCTTGTCATTTTGGCGGGTTTGCTATAATCACCACGCTTGACAGGCGGGCGATCACAGTATGGTTTTAAAAAGGTATAGAAAACGCCGCTGCCCATTCTCTAGTAGTTCCCTTAGTTGCCTCCTACGACACCGACGGGAAGAAAGGGGTTGTGCTATTCTTTTAAAATAAACCACACGGACCATCTAGACCACGGAAATAGTCATTTAATGGAATGAAATTAAATATAATCTTTAAAATCATCAATACAACCCTCTAAGGGTTATAATGATGAAAACTAACTTTTGCCCTTGGCTCCGCGCGCGTGGATGTCGGTTATCGCGTAAAAAATAGCCGTAGACTATATTCTTCTCCATATCCCAGGTTATACAGGATAAGGTTTTAACCAGTGCGCAAACTGTAACCATGAATTCAGCATATCATTCTAGACCCCCAGCGCAGAAATTTTTCGTCGGTTATACAAAGTCTGGAAGAAACAGACATATTGCTCCGGCCCTAAATAAATTGGGATAAGTTGCAGGAGAACGATGAATGGAAAAACATCTATGAGAGAAGTTTTCAGAACCCTAGAATCTGCACAGTCTGCCAGCTACGTAAAAGCAAATGTCCTTGAAACTTCATTATTCATGAGGAGCGAATGCAGGATGCATTCGCTCCATAATCCAAATTCATGTAACCGTTCGTAAGTTTAAGTGCACTCGTTTAACTGTTCGTTAACGAGTCGCCGACAATACGTAGGCACCGACGACGGGTAGGTACTAGTGTTTCTCTATGGGAGGTGCAGATATAACTAAGGAAGAACTGCTCTGTTAATTACATGGTGGGTTCTTTTAGGTTTTATCTTTTGCTGATTGTTTCAAGTGTCGGGGTAGGTATCTGAAGTTTTCTTGCCCGTTCTTCTCCATAGGAACCTTCTGAGCTTTGCCATGAGCAACTAGTTTTATCTTTCTGACTGACAATTCAAAAGTGCCTGTAATTGCCTGCAGCAAAAGTGCCTGTAGGTAATATTTGAAATAAATGCTTTGAGTTTGAGCAAATCAAAAATGCCTTATTTTTTATTTAATTATTTATTCGGAAGAACAAACACTTACTTACACAATATATTCTACAAACAAATAGGATATAAGGAGTTACACAAATGTGCAACCAATAACGTTCTCTACAGATACACAAAAAAAACAAAGACATTGTTGCTAAAATAAAAGTCGGACAGAATAGATAAGTACGTAGATATAATTCTAGTTAGATATACATAATAATATTAAACCATTTATTTCAGGCGACGCATGCCCATAGATAAATACCTTAACCTAAACATAAATATTTCTATTATTTATTACATAGAAATACAACTACAGGATAAGTTTTTATCAAGTGCGCAAACCGTAACCATGAATTCAGCTTATCATTCTAGACAAAAAAAAATCAGCTGTTCCATACATTTTGACCGCTTAAGTTTTCTATGAAACAGCAGATTTTTTTTTTGGTTTGATCGATGGTTAAGGTTGCGCACTGGATAAAAACTTATCCTGTATTGTACACGAAGTGATGACTGTGTCGGCGACTTTTTTACTTAGTTTAGATCAGGCTTGTCTTGAACCTTGTTCTTTACCTTAACCTTGTACGGCAAGTGCAAGACAATATTTCGTCAATTCGTGAGTCCACAGTTTGATGACTGATATGCAATGACTTTCCACTTAATCCTTATCCAACGATGTTCTTCAACTTGATACAGACAAGCAACGAAAGATTAGAAACATAACTTTAATTTCGGAAGTTGGTGACTTTGGATGTGTTTTAATTTTTTGTCACCGCCTTCCGAAATTAAAGTTATTTTTCACTTTTTAGTGTTTTTTTGGAATTCGGTTGTTTATTTTTTTTGAAAAAAAAAAAAATATTTTTCACTTTTTAGTGGTTCACATGTGCTTACCCCTTCACAGCGTACCGGCGTGATGTTATGTTATTAACTGGTGTAAACAATTGACAGACATGAGATTTCAGCAATCCCTGTCCATTTGCTATCATTTATTGAGGAGTTCCGTTGCCTATCTCCGAAGTTCTTCATCAGATGTTCACCAAATTGAAATGGAACCACTCCGAGAAAGTACTCTTCCAAAAACTACACAAATTGCTTCAAGTGTGCCTATAAAATTTTAAGAGTTCTCTCTATTTCTCCAGGATCCCATCATCAGATCCTGACTTGATGATCATGGGACCACCTGGGAAGCCCCTTTCAAACAAAAAAAAATTTATCGAAATCGGTCCAGCCATCTTCGAGTAATCGGGGAACATACATAAAAAAAAATAAAAAAAGGTTCCGACGAATTGAGAACCTCCTCCTTTTGGAAGTCGGTTAAAAAGGCGGTTGCAGATCGTATCACATAGCGACCTATACGGTTTGTCCGTTTCTCATATCTCCATGGAGACAAGGCGTGAAAACAAGTATACTATCAAGATAATCCTACAATATCGAAGAGATAGCGACCTAATATTAGTTTGTAACCACGCAAACGGCAAGTATTAATAAAGATATTACGAAATACAAGCTGCAAACCGTTATGTCTGCCCGATATCGGAAATAGCTGAATGCAAATTGCCGCCAGCAGACACATTTATGGAGTGTGCCTAGAAGTGTCTCACGTTTTGGCATTCCAACGAGAGCGTGACACATTATTCTGGGCTAGAAGCATACTATGCAATTAAGTGCAAATATGTAACATGCTAAGTACGTAACACCTCCAATTCGGTAATTAAGGGCCCGATTACACGTCGACATCGACAACACATGGTTGGACGCAAATTTGTATATAAATGGATAGTTTCTTCACACAAACGTCATCATTCCGACCCAGCCCGTCTCTTGATGATGTCTTCCAACGACACCTTAAGCCGAGGTTCGTACCACACAGGGGGTGCCCTTAGCGTGTAGTCTCTTTAGTTTTAAGATTTTAAGCCCTGGCTGGAGGCCTTAATTTATTAGAGGAGTTTGTTGCACCCCTCCCTTCTTCCCTGCTAAAGCACTATGAAGTGATGAAGGGCCGGCGTTTTGGGGGACTGTCTTATGTCATTTTGACTACTAAGTAAAGCAAAATACTATCAACTTTAGTAATTTCGCATCCATAAACCAGTGCCTTACGTACGATATAGTATGGGACGGGAACTAAAATAGACGTCATTTACGTCTATTTTAGTTCCCGTCCCATAATATTGGATTACCAACGCCCGCGGTACCAAAGTATTGAAATCAGTTGTAGAACCAGTGGCCAGTCATGTTCTAGTTCAGAATGTTGCCACATAAAAATGTATACGTAGTTTGTTCTCATTAGTACATGACATAAAATCTTTACGATTGGTATTAAAGAGATACTAGTACAGTCGTCCGTCCGCACGTCGCTGCGCAGGCGCCGGTGGTAATTAATACTGGTAAAATTTGACTTTAAGCTCCCGTTCCCACGGACATAGTAATACCCCGGTTCGATATTTTCGCGCACAAGATCTTTAATGCACTGCTTAACGCCGATAGTTGAAGATCGACTAGTATATTTTGTTCAACGCGCTGAAATGCACTCTGTTGGATTCTCAATGCTCGATTCAACACCGAGATTTGAAAATCCAGTGTGCTATAAAATCCAGTGCGCTATAAAATCCAGTGCGCCATAAAATCCAGTGCGCTATAAAATCCAGTGCGCTATTAAATCCAGTACGCTATAAAATCCAGTGCGCTATAAAATTCAGTGCGCTATTAAATCCCGCCGCGATATTTTTACGTACGTGTGTGTCGTGTGTCCTCGACTAAGAGCCCAGCTTGTACCCGCTTTGTTAGTAAACTGATGTACTATAAGTACGTGGTTATAAAGAACAGCCGAGGCGCCCGCGCAGGTCCGTGTGAACCTCACAGTACTTTGAATAATCGAAACGGAATAAAACGGACATTTATTTTGAACATTTTATAAATGTTAGTATGAGAAAAAGGCCGCATTCAATCGTGAATTAATTTAGGAAATAGGATTTTTTATGTTTCAAGTTTTTGAGTTGTCTTTTATGAAGTTTGCTACAGAAGCAGGTTGATTCTATTTCTTGGATTGTTCTACAAATGAGTCAATATGAGAAAATTATTTACTATAATACAAAAAGTTTTCAAACATTTTATTTACGTAACAGAATTCTCATCTAGTTTATTTCGTAAAAATAACATTAAATAACCTCATTTTCCCTCGACACTTTCCAATAGGGGTTACAATTGGCTTCATATGGTTTCAGTCACGGTTTCCTTACCTTCGCCCTAACAACATCTTCACCGGCGTCTGAACGAGACATCGTTATAATATTTTAATCGTGACGCTACATTTTTTTTCATCATTACAAACGAGAAAAAAAATAAGTAAAGCAATGTCATAACACTATGAAATGTTTTGAATTTTGGAAGGACTAATGAGAGCTTCCTCCACCTTCCGTATTTAAACTAGCATGTACAGACGCCAGCACATCAAGCTACCCCAAACTGTCAAATTTTCCCAATTGAACATGAACCTTATTACGTTATAAAATTAAGTTGGAAATCTATCAAAGAAACTTGACAGATTGGAGTAGCTTGATGTGCTGGCCTCTGTACATATTGAGTACAAAGGTTTTAACAAAATAGTTTCATTCTGCAGCTACCTGTGTTTATCAAAGTTTATGTGACAGTCAGAATGAATGAGTCTTACAGTATGGGTCCCTCAAAAGGTCCAACGGCATCGCGGAAGACCCCGGCGTAGATGGCGAGACGAACTTGACACTTCGGTATATGAGGAATTGGTCCATATTCATTCAGAATCTTGCTCTACAGTGGACCAATACATGCTAATTATATATTATACCTGAGTTTTTCATGATTCTCATGTACAGTCACCAAGTCAGTAAGCAACCAAGGTCGTCAGATATAACTATATCTGATCTAAGATACCGATGAATGTTTTCTAATAAAATTCAATTTGAGAAATCAACTGTTTGTTTTCTATTAATTAAATTAAATTTTGTTCTAAAGTATCTATCGGTTTTTTATTAAACGTCAACTATACAGCGTGTAACGGAAGGGGGGTATCAACCCTGAAGGAGGTGAATGTGTTCATGAAACTCAACAACTTTCCCCAAAGAACATAGGTCGAAATATGAAAAAAAAATTTGGCCCTCCCATAGTAAATCAATCAGCTGGTAGTCAGTTTTGTAAGAGAGGGCCATTTTTTTTTTTCATATTTTGACCTATGTTCTTTGGGGAAAGTTGTTGAGTTTCATGAGCACATTCACCTCCTTCAGGGTTGATACCCCCCTTCCGTTACACGCTGTATACGAAGATCCCAGTTACTTATCTCTTTTGGTGACCGTACCTTAGCCTACTGAGGTACACTACCTACGTATGTTAAACAATGGTCCATTGTAAACATTGTTGTTTCGGTTTTTTATAATGACTATTAGTATTTAATTTATCTTTTCTTTTAAATAATATTCTTTTAATAAATAGTATTGTTATAATTCAGTGACCTATAAGACAACTTAAGTAGAAGAATTACGGCTTCTTCAAACAGACCCGACGCGACACTTTTAGAACAATTCCCATGATGTTTTCATAGAAATTGTTCCACGTGAGTCGCGTCTCGCCTGTTTGCAGGAGCCTTTACATATTGCTACTAATTAAGTCACCGTACCTACCACATAATTGATTAAATTCTTAACCATTTAGTCATCCTACCACATTTTAATCTAAACATTTTAATCAGTAGGTATCTATTATCAGACTTAGTTACTTACCATATTTCTCAATATCCTTCGTGCAAAGTAAATCTTAATCCAATCTCTGGAGCTATATTATCCCTTACATATATTTCAGTTGCCCCACATTTATATTAAGATTATAATCAAATAGACGTTTGTAATGGGCAATGGTGGGCAATACTTTCAAATGTGCGAGCAATAAATAAGATTGAAGGCGTGGTCGTCAAAGGATATAACTTTACATAATCTGCTTACATAGTTGGTGTTATATTGTCCGGTATTATAAAATATTGGCAGTGTAATCATGAATGTGGCTATTCGCGATTCGATTTAATTTATAAAGTAATAAGATCAACAACAGACATTCAAAGTCGGTGGATATTCATTACAATAGTATTGTATAAATATAGAATATGATTTTTTCGAAGTCTTGTTTTATTCTATTACCATAGAAAGCCACGTTATTTGTAAGTGTCATAGGCTATATTATAACCTGGAAACTGAAAAGACTTTTTCGTGGTAGTCGGATTTGCAAAGTAGGTAAATCGGAGAAAAAACGGTCGAACGAAAACGTTTCTCACGAACGCTGCCGTAGCTTTTACATTAAAAAAAAATTGGTCATATTTATTGGTCATATTATCAACAATTTGCCAAATGGACACTAATAATAATAACATTATAAAAAGGAAAAAATTGATTGTTTGTAATGGATAAACTCAAAAACTACGTAACCGATTTAAAAATTTCTTTCATCTAAGGAAATGTACATTATTCAGGAGTAACATGAGCTGAAAGTTTATAACTTTACGCGGACGAAGTCGCGGGCGAAGTGTTATATTAGATAAACGCTGGACCTCAAATATAATCTATATTTGATTGTTGTCATTAAATCTGTCTGTTTTTTTTTTCTGTTGTTTTTCTTTTTCTGCCTTTGGCTTTCTCATTTAAGTCCCAATTATTCCCTCAATTAGATAATAAATTAACACCACACATTAATGTGTTAACGTTGTTTATATAGATCATAACAACAACTGCTAGTATCATAAACTTGAGTTACTTCCGCAAATTTTAAAATGGAAACACCCAATATGATGATGGGAACCCGCAGTTTGTTATAATAAACTTAGACACATGTGTTTCAAAATATTCCACGTAATTAAAAACACATTGTTGTTTATTATCCTTTAATTATCTGTCATGGCGTCAATTGGCGTCCTTGTGGTGGGTACGTGGGTAGACAAGTAAATATTATGATGGTAAATATATGGTGGGTTATTAATATTATTGTTAAATGCAGGCATCATGGTACCATTAAGTAGGTAGGTACCTAAGTACATCATCATTATGTGCAATTGCTGGTGGTGTCATCGTCGTAATTAAAACTTTATGGAGTTGTTTTATAAATAACATACTGTAGATGCACAACTGCGCAGACGGTGCAATTTTTTTTCCCGAATTAAATTGCGTTATTCAGCCATATGTTTGCTGAGTTGGAATGTGCTAGCCTAGGACAAATTACCGGATCTAAAAATCGATCTAGGATTCCTAGGTCGGTTTTTGCGTCCGGCAAATTGTTATTGGGATTTTCTATCATGAAATATCTGCTAGACTAAACGTTTTGATAACAATATGTTAAACACCAGCCGCATAGATAAATGAGTTTATTTCTGTAAATAGGTTTGTGCAAACAGTTTTACACGTCAATTTATTTTTAAAACTAGATGAGGTTGCCGACCATTATCCATTACATATCGAGACCCTCCGTGCCACGGAAGGCCCGTTAAGCTCATGGTCCCGGCTGGCATTTGGAGATCTTTGACGACTGTCTTTGTCAGGCTTTTTGGCTTCTGACTACCCGTTACAGCCGTAACCAACCAGTTTTACTTACCAAGGGCTATCATATTAGGTACCCAGTTCCTACCTAGGTGGTAAAGATCAGATAAGCAAACGCTCTATGAAAAGCACTGGTATTCAGCTGGATTCTGAACACCGGGAGTTCAAGACTGGATCTTTAACGCTTGAGAATGCACGAAGAAATCCCGCCGCTACATTATTACGTCCGTGTGAACGTCGACTTACACACCTTTCACACTAGCGTTTGTCCAGCGTAGGTGTTCAATGAAAGTACGCGTGCGCCGCGTTGTCGCAACGTTCTCTCTGCAGTTAATTGAACGCTGCGCTAGCGCGGCGCAGACGTCACACAATTTCGTTGTCGTTTCGGTAATGGATTCCGTCGAGGAAACTCTTGACTGTATTGTGACAAACTGAAGGGGCTCTTTCTTCCGGCGTCATTCGACGGTTAACAATTATTATGCTTTGTGACGTTCACCGCAGTGTTAGGATACCCTAACTTTACTACGATTTTTGGACACCCCATTCTAACGCCAATGGCCTCTCTGAATGTACTCCTCATGAAGTGTGGCGCTTCAACTTTTTAGAACTACATAATAGTCAAGTGCTAACCACTCAATGTATCTTATTGAATTCACAGCTGCCTTTTGATGTCAATGAAATCATATCAATAAGGCGATGATATATAACCACTAATTTAATTGACACTTATTAACGTTAAACTCCATAAATAGAGGCCAATTATGTATAAAATGTTGTAAAAAATGTCAGTGTCACAAGTCAAATATCTTAACACTTTTGAGCTACACGCTTACTGACAAATGCTTGCACTGGCAGGACAGGTACACTCAAATCCGTTTAGTTCTTTCCTCAAAAGACCATTAATTGCTATCTGCAGGAACTGCAACCTCTAGGTTTCTTTCGGTATTTCATATCATTTTTTATTTTACTTGACTGCATAAACTATTATTTTAATTTTTATTAATTAAATTTTCATTTATTGTTGAATGTTAATTATATGCTATTATTGTATAGAATCAAGTTCTTCCAACATAACAGACAGCTGTGCTGTTGGGGAGTTTGTTGCGCCACTTCTTCTGCCCAGCTAAAGCACTGGGAAGTGGTGAAGGGCGGGCGTTTTGGGTGACTGACTCTCAGCCTAGTTTGAATGATTGATCTCATAGTAGTCAGGTAAGAAACACAAAACTCATCCAGTTGTAATACATAATTTTATTTTGACGTGACACTACAAGTCAAAATAAAATTATGCATTTAAACTGGATGAGTTTTGTTTTCCTGTTTTTGTGAGCCAATTAAACAGAAATAAATTTAATTCATCATCATAATTTCACATTTAAATATTAGAAAGTTTCTTTTTTTAGGCTGGAAAATCATCAAATAACTTCTCCCGCTTCCGCAGGAGGGCGTGTCAGACTTTTACTGACTAAGACCCACCCGTGTTCCTTCAGTTGCCTGTGTGCCAGGGGGCCACAGTATCTGTTTCGAACAACCCGCACCCCTGGCAGGCACCGGTCCTTGCGGACCCCACCAGTTGGTGCTGACATCTCTTTGAGGCGCGCGGGGGACACAACGCGCCGTCGACCCGGGCTAGGTCCTTACCGGACAGCGAGCTACCCATTACTCGCCGTCCGCAAGCCCGCGCCTACGGTGGCCGGGAATCAGCCTGGGATAATAAATATTAGAAGATACGACTTCGTTGTCACTACAACGAAGTCGTACCTTATAATATGTAATTCACTAATTCCAGATTTTCCCATTGAAACCTCAAAACCCCATTATACAAGTTTGCTCACTAGCGCTTTCATTTTATTGTAGTTTGTACTCTACTTCACCATTATTGACTTTAATTAGAAAATAGAGGCTTAATTTTACCCGACCGCGCAGAGAAAAGGTAATTAAAAAATAATAAGAGAATAAACCTAAACAAAGATTAAATTATAATAAATGCAAATATAAAAATAAAAATAAAATAGGACTTTAAAAATATATACCTAATGTTTTAATAAAGTTTTAAATTAATTATGAAGTTTTAATAAGAAAAAATAAAAAAATTGAAAGGAAGGTAATCCTACTATCCTACTAATAATATTATAGATATGAAAGTTTGTGAGGATGTTTGGATATTTGTTACTCAATCATGCAAAAACGGCTGGCACACAAATAGTTTATAACCTGGATTAACATATACGATACTTTTTATCCCGGTACTACGTTCCCGTGGGATAATTTTCGACCGCCACGCAGGCGAAGCCGCTGGCAAAAACTAGTGTTTTATCTACTATAAAAACCAATAACTTTTAAAATATGTCTGATTTTTAATGACAGGTGCGCTAACCGTTACGTCTACCAAGTACAGGCTTTTCATAGGATTCGCCATAAATCTGTCAATCGTTACTGATACTTGAGTAACTTGTTATGATAAACCCTGTATATAGTGCAATTTATTCTAATAAGCAATCTAAACAAGGCTGTATCATTATATCGATTAAGTGTTGTATCGACCGATCAAGTTAAGCCATGCTTGCCGCGGTTGGACCGTGGATGGGTGACCATCTTTATATGTAAACCCCTCCGTGCCGTTGGTCCCGGCTGTCATTCGTTGATCTTTAACAGTCGTTAAGTACGAGTCGTCAGAAGATTAAAAGTCATCAACTGGGTTGTGGATGTCATAGAGGCAGTCCCTCCATTTAAAATACTGGAACTCAGCTCCATCCGATTAGACTGGAAGCCAACCCCAAGATAGTTGGAAAACGACTAGGCAGATGGTGTATGGACAGTTGATTTATTTTAAAGTTTTTAAAACCATTTTCAGTTTTCTAAAATAGGTGAAGAGAGAAATGTGAGTGCCCCTGTGTCTGCGCACACGCTTAATTGGGCACTATAATATCTCCCGCGCCGAAGGCTAGCCTCCGTTGAGATTAGCCGCCATGGCCGAAATACGGGCTGGAGGACTTTATGGTACACCGTATGTGAAAAATATAAGTATAGACGCCAGCATACCAAGCTACTCCAATCTGTTAAATGTATTTCATAGATTTCAAACTTTATTACCAATAAATAAGGTTCATGTTCAATTGGGAAAATTTTACAGATTGGGGTAGCTTGATGTGCTGGCGTCTGAATAGATAGAGTGATTCAAGAGGAAGGTTTATATGTATAATACACCGACCTCCACGCGGACGAAGCCGCTGGCAAAAGCTAGTTAATAATAAAATTATAATTACAAGAATTCTAAAACAATAAGGTAAACTAAATTATAATATCTTCTTGGAAAAGCTAATGTTCCATGGAATGTTATTATTTCCTAGCCTGTGGCTGTACCTAATTAATTATGTACGTTTTAATATGCTACATGTGATAGAATAAATTGTAGTTAAAGACAATAGTGGCATACAAAAGCTAATTTAATATTTACATTAAACGTTTTTCACGAAATTAATTAATTTGTTGGCAAATCGGTAACTCCAGTATTACGTATTAGGCAATTGGCACGTTTTGATCGTTAACAAATAATTAACTTTTTAAATTTTGTGAATCGACTAACATGAACAAATTCAACTCAAGCTCAGAGAAAAGTTTTAAATGCCAACCCAATTATGCTCAAATTAGTTCACGAACACTTGAAACACGATACTAATAAACATCACAGATGTGTTACAAGCTCCTCAATACACATATCTATAACCATAATAATTTATCTCTTCACGTACAAGTCGTAAAAATAATGTCTCGAGTATCAATGTCAAGTGCCCGAACGCACCACAATCCTAAATGATTGGTAATGACGTGCACACTTGTTTAAGGTATATTTACGAGGCTCGTGTGCACTCGCCTTGTCTCCAACATTGTATATCATTGGCCTTGTTGGTTCTGTCGTCTACTACGCTTTAGTAATTGACCAATCATGGGTTGGTTTTATTAATGTATGAAACTATGTACTTGGGACTATTTGTGACCACACTGACCACCCACTGGACCCGAAGAGGCTTGGAGTTTCTGACAATCATCCTTTTAGCCTCTGAAACACATTGCATTGTCTAATGTTTCCATCTTTCCGCTTTACGTATAAAGGTTGCTTATAGTTAAGACACTTTTAAACGTCAAAAAAGGTATGGTTAAACAGTCGTTAATAATTACTTAGCTTTAAGCAACTTCTATAAATAATCGTTTATAAATAATGGTTATGACAAGTGTATTGTTCTTTCTTGTCTATCAGTTATTCAATCGGTCATGGAATCGCTGTATAGCTATAACCTCCGTTGGTCTGTCTCTACCTATAGACAACTAGGTATCTAACGTATCGCAATGCGCAATAGCTAACTCTAACAGAAAAAAACCGTAACTGAATAAAACCTTCTACATTTTATTCTTTTTTAGTGCAATATCTAGTCCAGTATCGCTGCACAAAAAATATGAGCGAGCTTTTGTAAAAAAGATTTTCAGAGCAGAA
The DNA here is from genome assembly GCA_949091785.1 of Polymixis lichenea. Lineage (NCBI taxonomy): Eukaryota > Metazoa > Arthropoda > Insecta > Lepidoptera > Noctuidae > Polymixis > Polymixis lichenea. The sequence continues at coordinate 11,576,647 of OX420933.1, read as the reverse complement.
AACATTGCACAATATACCAACGTAAATTGAATAAAAAAGGCAATTTGTGCAAAAAGTTTTTTTAACTGTATTATGAGATGTGGACCTTAAATCCGGGCGTGAGATGAGAGTTTCATTAGAAGTAACGTACGCCCCTGAGCCATTGTACGCGATAACTGCGCTGTAAATGAGCTAATCCTCGTCCGCCAACAAATAGAGCTGCAGCCAGTAAACCTCGGTAAACCGCGGTAAACACACAACGGTCGGTTAGAGCACTAATAACTCACCGCAGTGCAATCTGCCTTATTACACGAGCAGGTAAATGGGGGTATTTCGACCTTAGTTTATTTAATGAAAAGATTTTTGTTTACATATTACGCTAGGCAAACACCATTTTTCTTCTATGATTTACTAGCAGCGCCCCGCGGTTCCACCCACAAGTCACGATCCCGTGGGAATACCGGTATATACGATTCTATGTGTTAGATAATCCATGTTATAAACAATAGGTGTGCCATCCCATGACATCCAAACATGCAGACTTTCACGTTAACAAGCTGTTTTTCACGACATCGCCAGCGATCCAGGATGGGTGCGCCAAATTTCTTCCAATTCCGTTCAGCCGTTTTCGCGTGAAAGCGTTACAAACAGACAAACTTACTTTCGCATTTAGAATATTAGTTAGTACCAGGATATTATAGTCGATTTTTCTATGCTACCAAAAGATCGTCTTTTATGTACTGAAGAATCCCTCCCAACTTCTACTTAGGGATAAACTAAAATATTTAACTTCATTCAACTGTTGACAAATATTGTTTTCATTGTAATTCTATTCATTATTTCAACTTTACTTTCAAAGCTTGACCTAAACAAACATATTTACATAACTTCACAATAGGCAATTCTAGATTTTATTATTTTGATAGATAGATATTAAAGGATGAGTCCTTTCAAAAACAAGATAAAATCTAGAAAAAGTATTATGAAAACATTACTAGGAATCCCCTGATGGTTAATATTTAATTAATGCTACAATAGTCGGTGGTAATGAAAACAAACTGGTTGCCCACCTGACAGTCGGTCGGCAGCCGGTGCGGCGCGGGCGCGGGTGTCGCGTTACAAGAACTACACAGACGAAGTAGTACATGGAGTGATCTTGCGCATACTTTTGCGACAAGTCTCAGTTTACTTACTAAACGAAGGAGATAAAGAAACAACTAAGTCAGTTGCTACTGGTATCGCAGATGGCAGTGTCGATCCTACCGAAATTATATGGATTTTTAGACAGTTTGATCTCTTTATCTCGTACCTCTTGTGCAATGACAAAAACAACGATTACCTAGCCATCTTACTAATAAACACAGAATAAAGTTATTTCAAGTTTAAACCCATGAAAATGTATGGTTATTCCTTTGTTATGCCTGGTATAACTTTATTCCGTGTTTATTAGTAAGACGGTAGGACTGTAACTTTATACCTGCAAATAAAACATAGACGTCGATGAAAACATTTGGAGCCACGGGTCCAACAAAAACTTTAATTAAAATTAAGATGATAGCGACACACTGAAGATTAATATGAAGCTACTTTGCAGTTTCTAAAACAAGTTCTCTCGGATCGGATAGCAGTTTGCAATTAAATCAGCGCCATTATCGCTCCATTTGCTGCCCACTCTGTGAATGTCACCGTCAACTGCGCAGACGCAGCGTCTATGAGTTTCATTTTCATTGAGTCATCTTTAATTAACGACTCGTATTGAGCACAATCATGCCTGATAGACATTTAACTTGCTGGAATTAATGGGGTATTCAATTTTATGGAAGATGCTTTTAAGATTGCTGTCGCACCTCATGAGGTACCCTAGTACCTCCATTAATTCGCGATAGGTATTATCCTCTACTACTACTATTATTTTGTCTGATTTGTAAAAATCCTGGCCTGATTTCCGTGCGTTGTTTTCCGGTGACCACGGAAAATCAGCGCTGTGCTGTGGGTCCCATAGCACAGCATCATACTGAGTGGAAGACTTCTGGTCACAGTCACGGCGTGCATCTGCCGACTATTTAAGTTCTATATGCCTATGTATAAATATCTGTGTTGTTATCATGTTTTTTTTTAATGTTATGTAATTTTTTTAATGTGCACGTATTTCTGTGACAATCTCTTTCTTTCTTTCTTGTCTTTCTATACTACCTCGTTGGTCTAGCGATCGCAAGCGCTACTGCCGAGCATGAGGTCCTGGTACGATTCCCGGGTCTCTCAGTAGCAGCCCGGAATCTGAATTGCAATAGGCTCGTCCCTTGTTATATGTATAAACTCAAACGTAACTGGCGAAATGTGGATGTAGGTACTATAGGTGCGCCTCTGAGAATATAGGCGTCATATTATGTGACGTGTTATTTTCCTATACCAAGACTCTGGCTGCTGTGATTTTTATTCTGGAAAGGAAAGTCTGGTGGTACCTTAAGCACCAGATTTTCCCGATTAATAAAATGGAGTAAGGGTAGGTACTTCCCTACCCTTACTTTAGGACAGGGCTAAACTATTGGGTTCTCCCTATTGTGTGCTGGTCGCGACGCTTCCGTATTCCGCATTTCGCTTTGATTTTAACAAAATAATAATTATTATGTGCAATGCAAATAGATCATCACATCACATTAGCCGAAAGACGTCCACTGCTGGACACAAGACCCCCCCCCCAAAAGGGTGGATTTGCCATAATCGCCACGCTTGGTAGGCGGGTTTGCGATCGCAAAATGGTGGTCAAATGCATGGAGAACGCTGCTGCCCATTCTCTAGTAAGTCCCTTAGTCGCCTTCTACGACACCTATGGGAAGAAATGGGATGATGTTATTCTTTTACGTCCGGCACCACACGGAACAAATATGCAAATATGTAGTGTGGAACAAATATGTAAACAATGCAAATATATACGATATAGAAATCGAAAGCCAGTTTGCCGATTTTTTAATTAAGTTATAATTAAACACGCTATTGACACAGGTGGGCAAACAGGACATATTAAAACACAATGGAACAACACGTTATGCTTAATTTGATCACTGTTTGAAATCATAAACGGCTGTAAGTAGAAAAGAAAAGAGAAACTCTTACGAATGCATAAAATCACTCTTTTTTGAAGTCGATTAAAAAGATAGCGATTACGGAAAACGTCATCAACTTAGGTTCTATGTCTGGATTGGCGGGCACTTATCATGTATTCAAAACGGCCTTATAAAAAATAAAGAGCACTGGATAAACTTGTAGGGAATATGTTGCTAAGCGTTGCACTGTAAATTAACCTCTTATTTATAAACGTTGTTTAAAGTTAAGACACGCTTAAACGTCAAAAATATATGGTTAAACGGACGCTTATCATTACTTAACCTTAAGCAACGTTTATAAATAAGAGAATTATGATTAGCGTGTGTTTAACCATAAATTTATGACGTTTAAACGTCTCGAAACTTATTGTAACGTTAACAAATAAAGGAGGTAACATTTCACACTGTACTATGCAACGTTGTGTACTTGTGCGACTATAGTTATTAACTGCAAACTGGGTAGTTATTAGCACCGCCAGTTGTAATAAAGATACAGATCGTATACAAGCCTACAACATAATCCAAGCTAAATAATTATCTTTAAATGGCAGTTTGTATCCTGTCTGGTAGTTTTACTTTATTTAACTGCTGAAATTATAGTTAATTTAAGTGCCTAGTGTTAAACGTTGGCACTCATAATGGTCTATTGTGGATTAATGCAGAATCACGGAAATTAACTCCCTTATATAAATAACACTTTAAGCAACGTTTATAAAAACGTTGCTTAAAGCTAATCTAAGCTAAGCTTTTTCCTGTTCAACCATCCATTTTTGACGTTTAAACATCTGTTAACTTTAAGTAAAGTTTATAAATAAGGGATTAATTGACTACCAACTTAATTGTCTGTACCTACGTATATCCTAATCAGAAACATTTGCATGAAATGTGTGTCAAATTAACGTTGGGTGTAAATGTTAATTAACAATTAATTACTAACTTAAAGCCAGAATGATTTTCGTGATAATCAGAAAAGTTCGACAAACCGCAAAGCGGACAAAAGCTTGAACTCAAAAAGAAAAAACTGCCAAGTGCGAATCGAACTCGCACAACGCTGTCCGCACCATCTTACATTATTCAACAGTACTTACAAATTGTTTTTAAATATTACTTTAGAAAAAAAAAACACGTGTCCTGAATGGGTCTCCATTCCCTTTAATATTTCACTTTATTTTTTTTTCTTTGTTTTTCATTACAGCAGCCATAGTAATACACATTCTATGAAAACTTCAAGTGTTTAACTATTACGGTTCAAAATATATAGCTCTGAGACAGATAGCAGAACGGACAGCGGAGCCTTACCTACTAAAAGGGTCCCGTTGGCACACTGGCTACAGACCCCAAAATACGTGCTGGCTCAGAAGGAAATGGTAACAAATCGTGACTGTCTCTATACGGAAACTACCTACTTATTACATCAAACGAGGACTGCATGCAATGTGACTTCCATTGACGGACAACTAACAGTACGATGCACCTCTAGTGCACAAATGAAGCGATGGATGCAAAACAAATGTTGTATAAAGAAGCCATTAAGCACATACACGTCTGAGAACTACAGTTTCATGGAAACAACTTTCTTAATGTAGGTTAAATATGCATTGTTTACTGTAGACATACGAGCATTCTGGGCTAGAGACAAGATGGTAATGTAGTATCTATCTGTTACACAGTGAATTAGCAAAATAACACGACCTTAGACAAAACTATCGCTAGGAGCATTAGGTACTTAAGTACCTAAGAATAAAGATTACACACACAATATACATGACATCACTCCTGTATTTTTCACATTTGCAGAGACCTTGCTTGGAAGTACTTAACAGGTTTTGATTTATTTGCGAGTATCAAAATATTTCACATAAATGGCCGTATTTTTGTATTGCCTTAGAATCTATATGAGAGCCCCAAAGTACCGTACACGTACATATTTGATACTAATTACAACATGATACCTCCACGCGGTTCTAAGACAGTTTTGACGGACTGACAGACATACGAACAATGAAGTGATCCTAATAAGGGTTCTGTTTTTTCCTTTTGAGGTAGGAATGGAACCCTAAAACGAAAGAAACTACTGTAAGTAAATCGCTTCGCCTTACGTAGATCTTGTCAAGAAATGTGCTACTATTAAAGTCTATTAATAACAATTACGTATCTCACTCTAGCTACTGTCTACTGTCTGCTTAAATTCCCACAAAATACAGCTCACTCACCTATTTTAGCGAATTTCCACTTGTAATCTAAAACTAATTCGTCAGTGCGATTGTTTCAAAGCGAGTGTTGCCAGCGATATATTCCAGTTTAAACAGACTGCTCCACAAAAGGAGCTTTGACATTTATATTAGCTTAGGACGGGCTCTGCGCCAACATTATGGTAGATCGTTTGATATTTGTACTAATAACATTGCTAAGTTTTAGGACAAAGTGATGAAAGATGAGGCTGACGTATCATGGATGGTTGGATGCTGTTACATAACCAGCCAATTAGGTCCGAGCAGGCGTAGCATGACTAATTCTGTCTCTATTCTACCAAAAATAGTCAAAGTTCCTTCTATATACAATTTTAAAAAATCAGCTGTTCCATTCATTTTGACCGCGTAGGCATTGCACTTTTCTATGAAACAGATGGTTTTTTTTGTACAACCAACGAAAAACTTCTGCGCTGGGGGGTCTTGAATCATATCCTGAATTCATGGTTACAATTTGTGCACCGGTTAAAAACTTATCCTGTATATATTTATAAAATACAGGCAAGGTTTCTCCAAAAATATAGGTGTTCCTCATGGTGTATTTGTTAATAAATACACACCGAAGATATAAATACAGGGAGGTAGGGACATCGACAGATAACCTCTTACCATAGTTTCAGTACATGATGCAGGGGCGTTGAAGTAATTATTTTACTTTTTGTTTTTAATTACCGCTTAAAGCGGTTATTAATAAAAATTGGTCTGCTATACATTTTAACCGCGCAGGTATTGCACTTTTCTATGAAAGCAGATATTTTTAGATAACCAACGAAAAATTTCTACGTGTCAGAATCATGTGCTGAATTAATGGTTAAATACAGTTTGCGCGTGGATGTGCCCCCGTGCCACCCTTTATAATCAATACATCACGAACCACAACACATAATTACGTCTGCACCCGAATATTATTGAATTCTTGCAGCTACCCAGTACGAACCTTCACATCTTGCTCAGCGAGTCGATGACGTAATTAAAAATAAAGCGAACCCGCATCCAATCATAAAATCATACTAAAACTATCTACAAAATACCGTTGAAAAGACCAAACTAATCATAATTACAGTGTCCAACTGACCACACCAATTATGAAATGTCAATTTTAATTATACAGGAATTCGGAATGCCGGTAACATGCATTCAAACGGTCGTGTATAGGTACGGTGTACTGCAAATTGAGCTTTAAGGGGCTTATGAATGAACCATTTTAACACTAAATTGAGCTAGGTAGGTAATTTCAAACATCACGCTCGTATTCACCGCAGGGCATGGTAGGTGTAGAATCTAGCCGACCTATTCTGTTAAAATCTCACCGTGACAACTTAGGTGAAGTGAGCTGTCATTCCATCTGACACGAAAAAAAAAACACTAGGGATTGATACTAATGACAGCTCACTTTAAGCTCACTTCACCCAGGTTATCACAGTGACATATTTACAGAATAGCACTGCTGTTCATTCCGTTGATTATTTCACTTCACTGGCTCACTTTCATCTAAATCTCAGAATGGTCGACCACTAGACCAACGAAACAGTAAATGTAGGTAATTGAACTTTAATTAGTTATCCAAATAAATGTAACAGATAATCTTCCCAAACTTCAGCTGTAATTAAATCGCTTTAAAGCTGGGAATACCTCAATAATGAGACAAACGCGGCGAGTGACTGTAATTTGCAATAACGTACGATTTATGTTGAACTCAATGAAACTTGCCTGTAATTAATTACAACAGCTGCTCATTACGATTCTCGACGAAATTATCAAAGTTTAGAGGAAATGTAACGCCAACGGGAAATGGCGCTTCATTATGCACCGCTCACAGGGTTTTACTTAATTTCATTTAGAAAATGGTGAAAATTGCGAAAACGGCGTAAGTAGCTATTTAAAAGAGTTATCTACATTTTGGAATGGGCTAAATGATCGACTTTTTGACAGTTCAAAAGTGCCTGTAAATGGTTTAATTGAAATAAATGCGTTGAGTTTTAGTTTAGAAATTGAATATTTACGTACACTTACTTTAAACTATACTCCCTGTCATAGAAAGAAGGCCTGTGTCTTTGGGGGAGGCCTATGTCCAGCAGTGGACGTCTTTCGGCTGAAACGATGACGATGGTGGCTTTAAACTAATTGGAACACATTTTCTTTTATGATGATAATTAATTGGTTGAACGACAATGAACGAAACACACAACAAAAGTTATTAGTTTATTACGTTTGGGGGCGTTTAGGTGCCACGCACTCACGCAGTGTTAAGCAGGTGGGTTAAGTGTTTTCCAACAGATGATTACTTTTCCGGAATTGTGACGATTTCTTGCAAGGAACAATACAATTCCAATGAGGCAGTCAAAACCGCGTTCACAGATTTTATTGATTCTCGCCCCACATTTCCCCACTCCCAAATTTTTTCAGCAATGTAATCAACGAACTACCTCTAAAATGGCGAATGTTTATAAATAACAATGGTACATACTTTGATGGATTTAACATGTTTTTTTTATCGTTTTTCTATTTCTATATAAAACGCAAATTTCCTATGTACGTTACTTTCCATGAGCAACTTTACCAATGAGAACTGTACTTAAATTTATCTCGATAACTAAAAATCTGTTGCCGCTATTTAATATCGAAGCGATATAGAAGTAGAATAATCTACTAATTGTAACAAATTGTAAACCAATAAGTTTACAAGTAGGTAGGTTAGGGATCGACTAAAGTTTTTCAGGTTTGTTCGAACATATAAAATCATTTATCTACTGATACACTACGTTCACTAGGTCAAACAATAAAAATATCTCATATATTTTACTGCAGACCATTTAAGTTTCTCTGAAATATCTACAACATACTACGCGGTACTTGAATCTATAATCATCACAATACAACAAAAAAACAATGTGAAGAAATCTGCAACATGTAAACACAGTTTGTTTGTCCATTCCCACGGTACGTGCGCGCGCGCAGGCCATATGGCGTCTAGCGCCACAGCTAGATCTAGAATACTCTTAAATTTAATCACACTAATTTAATCAATCTTTTTTGTGAGCTGCGAGCTGTTTTGAATCGTTTAATAATAAATCATTGAGATTGAATCTTGCCAACGTAAATAAATACGTCCATTATATTGACACAGTTGGGTGGCACCTCTGGCAACACCGGAGCCGCACACGTCACCCAGCGCCACAGACTAAACAATGTGACTTCTAGGCACGCTGATATGTTTGTTTTTACTGGCTTTGTTTTATCATGGACGACATATTCCTGAAATACTAGCTAATGGTTCCAGCTAGACTATCTACCTACGTTAATATTGTAATTATGGTAGGTAGCAGAACAATAAAAAAACAGGCCGTATGTCGGACCACGCACACTGAAGAATTCCATAGTTCGAATGAATTTATTTCAAAAACAAACTTAACTTTCTAGTTAAGAAACATGTTCTCCCATACATTGATATGTATTGATACACCTTTTTTACGTGGACAAATACTCATGCATACTGCGCTACCACGAGGAGCTAGCGCAGATATGTGGGATTCTACTCTAAAGGCTGGTTTACACATGGTCAGTGGTTGACTTACTTACGGACTGACTTCAAAATATTCGTCCGCGAATATACAAGTCAGCGCTGACTTCATACCGCTGTACTGACTTCAAATCAATTTACAATGGGTTTTTTTCGGGTCAGCGCTGACTTGCCTTGAATTCGGAGTCAGTCACTGACCCTGTATAAACCTGCTTTAACCCACTAAAACTCCTCGGTGTCTTCCCGTGCCGCTTGTGGCGGGAAAAAGGGAACGCGCAAGCTATCCGCGAATACATCAACGTCTCAATTCTCCAACTGCACTGCGCAAAATAATATTCTATAAACCACAAATTAACCATTTTCGTTTTTTTTTGTTATTGCGTTGACTTAAAAGCTTGATTTTTTTAAAGCTCCAAGGGACCGTAGACCTTATTGTATTTGATATGTAATTCAACGTAATACGTCCACGCGTTCTTGAGAAAAAGGGTCTTAAGAGACAAAGAGAGTGACGCACCACGAAGGTTTGAGGGAACTACGGAACCCTAAAAGGCAAAAAAAAGTTATGTGATATTACTATATTTTTCTTTCATCATTATTAGTTAACCCAACAAACCTACGTGGTGCCTACGGCGTAGTCTCCGTAGTAACTTCGAATGCAAATATAAAACTATCAATTTAAGCAGTGACCATCAAATAAATGAAAAGCTAATAAATAAAAACATAAGAGTGAATATTCACATAAAATTATACGGGTATAAAAAGTTTCCAGCATCTAAAACAATATTTGGTCGAAGAAACTCAAGAGTAAAAGAACTCACTCGTCAAATAGTGCAAAAAATCTTTAAAAGAAATTTTTCAAGTCGTTTTAAAAACCGAACTTTATTAGGAACCTTTTTTTATACTTAGAATATTTGCAGTTAACAGGACGTTTAACATTTGTTTTTAAATAGACGAAGGAGGTCATCGCCTATTTGTCTAGTGTCTATGCTTGTATAATTTATTGTTCAAATACTCAAAGTCTAGCTTAAATACAGACTGCAAATACCCGTAATCGATGCAGTTTTGATAGCCTTAAACATAACCTGATAGATCTCTTACAGCCACGCTACACGCTACACCTACCTATTGAAATTACATATTTAAATAGTTTGAACAACAACTACTTTAGGTTAACTAAACCTGTAACAATATTTTAAACATGGAATTTGTAGTAGTAGGTACCTACTTCTTTATTTATTATAGGCTACTAATAACTACCTAATTTAAATGATAGTTAATAATTCAGTAGCGGCTATAATATTCATTTAATTTTAAATTTATACAATGAATATTTAGCTATTCATCATCATCATCATATCAGCCGAAAGACGTCCACTGCTGGACATAAGCCTCCCCCAAAAGGGGGGATGTGCCATAATCGCCACGGTTGGCAGGCGGGTTGGCGATCGCAGTATTTAGCTATTGGTTCACAAAGATGTTTATCGGTGAAGGAAAACAACGTGAGGAAACCGGTACGTCCTAGAACCAAAATATGAAGACATGTGACATCTACCAACCGCCACTGGGCCCACGTGGTGGATCACGGCCCACTCCCTCTCACAAAGAGGAGGCAGCCGTGTCCCAGCAGTGGGAATATTATAAGCTGATTATGATGATTATGAATATTTTCCATACAGCACAACGCTGGTTATTACTTCCCAATACAACGAGGTGTCAGTCCAACAGTCAACAGTCAAAATACAGAATATGTAATTGGACTCAATCAAACACACCGCCTTCCTGCCAGGGGTGCGGGTTGTTCGAAAGAGTTACCGCGGCCCCTGGCACACAGGCAACTGAGGGAACACGGGTGGATTTTAGTCAGTAAAAGTCTCAGACGCCACTGCTCCACCTAGAGCAGGAGAAGTCATTTGATGATTTCCACCCAAAAAAAAATACCGCCTTAACGGATCAAATATAGAGCTACGATTCGCACTTTCCGTAATAAATCAAAAACGGGTATTGAGAAAACCAAAACACGTTCACATTCCTCATAAACGATGTAGACTAAAACCACAAAGTTCCGCGTTTCAATCTAAATCCCCCACAAACATCATGTCTTCACGAAACATTACCGAGGAAGTAATTTCCTCACCAGTCTAGGAGAATCCAGGAAAACTAAACAAACAAATTGAACCAATAACACCAGGAAATCAGTCTAGATAGGAGCGGTTTCGTCCTGAAATCCTAGAGATTACAAAAATTATTTGTTCGTGTTTCACCTCCGTCGCTCTCGCGTCGCCAAAACTCTAAAATACACATTTGAGCGTTCATAGAGCTAATATTAGATGTTCACAAATGTGCATACGACGAATGATGTCAGTGACGGATTCACTTGCTTTCCTCTTACAGACCTACACACACTGCCGTCGGTAATTGTTGTGTATGTGTGGTTGCTCGTCTGGGAATGGAGTCAGTCACCAGATTGCTGTAACGTGCTGAATTAACAACTTACTCAAACATGGTCTAGCATTCACGTCTATCAAACACCAGTAATAGTGCCCTATATCCTTCTTTCTTTTAACTTTGATTATATAAACACCAATGTCAGCATATGCTGTGTTTTGTTATGTCAAAGCTTACCCATCATCTTTTACATGTAGCGACTGCCTATCTGACCTCTACAGCCCAGTTACTGGGTAACACGATACCCCTTGGTAAGACTGGTCATCAGAGCTTACTACTAGACTCCGTGTAGTCGAACTGCTACAAAGAGAAAAGACTCCTAGACGTTTCCAGTTTGCATCCAAAGTTCCAAACATTCTTGGTGTCAAGGCTTCAACAACCGATGATGTTTCATCGCTCAATGTGTACACGTCTTTTTGCCATGAGGGTAGACAGAAACGTAGGTGTGTACTGTGTGTAGTACCCAACCGGCATGCGTGTAAGACTAAAATGTATAAACGTAAACGAAGGAACAGGAGTAAAACAAAGAGTATGTAAGGATCGTAGCAGATGGCATTGTGTTGTTTCTGTCTTCCCTTATGTCTACATGTATTATAAGGGAAAAAAGCAAATCTTCATTCTCAACTTTTTCTCGTTGTTATGCTTGGCTTATTCCCTTATAATTCGCAAGCAGGTTCCTTAGCTGCGATGTCTCGGCGAATAGCCAGGATCGGCTCGGAAGCGGTAGTGCGCTCATTAGTTTGCGCACGCGCTTGCTTCACTCGATCCCTAATTTGTCGAGTGATTTCCCGCGGAATGTCAGTCGTTTGACATTTGCAAGATTGAGGGGTAAGTCTACACATCTTACTCTTAGATCAGTAAAATCTACCTAATCAACGATCTACAAATTGCTTTAAGCCTTGTAGCTGCCTCCTGTTTTCGGTGGAAAACCGTGGACCAAAAGATTTCAAATTCAAATTCAAATACTTTATTGCATTCCATAATGTGTACATATAACAGTTGGTATATTATAACATCGAATCAATTATGGACCCTGTCGGGCACAGCAAAGTTATTTTTTAACAGGAGAGAGGATGAAGGCGCTTTTTATTAAGGGAAAAATAAATATTAAATTAGAATAGGTAGTATCATTAAAATAGTATCATTAAAATAGTATCATTAAAATAGTATCACCAAAATAGCGTCATTAAAATAGCATCATTTGTTTTTATGGTAGTAAGTAAGTATTTATATATTTGGTTTTAAGTTATATTTATATATTGTTATATTATTTATTGCACGATTTACATTAATAACACTATAAATTATAATAAACTAAATATTTACAATTTTATTGAATCTTGTAGAATGTTATTATTATTAATTGTGCACTGTTTAGTATATTCATTTTAAATTTACAGTATTTTAGTGTAAGTGTTGTAGTGTAATTTACAGTATTAGGTAAGAATAGTGTTTATTGTTGTTGGAATTTATCTCTAAAATATTCGTCAATAGTGTAGTAGCTTTTCATTATCAGAAATTGTTTTAATTTATTTATAAAGATATTATTTTTATTTATGTTTTTGATGTTTTCCGGTAACTTATTGTATATTTTAATGGACATAACGAATGTACTAGAAGAGTGCATTTTCAATCGTCAAGTGGGTATGTTTAACCTGCTTTCATGTCTAAGTGCAATTTTTGTTTGGATATCTCCTCTTTTGGTATAGAATTTCGGATATTTTCGTACAAATTTACAAATTTCAAGTATGTAGAGGCACGGCAGGGTTAATATTTTTAGGTCTTTAAAGTGGGGTTTACAGGAGTCTGTATCTTTGATATTCATTAGAATTCTAATCATTTTTTTCTGTAGAGTGAATAATGTAGGCGCGTCCGTACTATTTCCCCATAGGATAACTCCATAGTTGAGCCATGCAAATGCGTACGCGTAATAAGTTACTAGTGCTGTTTTGAGGTCTGTTGTTTTTTTTATTTCTCGGAGAGCGTATGAAAACTTGGATAGTTTCGTTCTTACTTTTTGAATATGTGATTTCCAATTTGTGTGTGAATCTATGTCTAGGCCTAAAAGGGTGAATTTATTTACTGCTTCTAATTTAGATCCGTTGTATTTGAAATTTATACATAAAGGATTTTTTTGTCGGGGGTGGAAAGTTATTATTTTTGTTTTATTGTAGTTAATTTCAAGGTTGTGCTCGTTCATCCAGTGTGTTGCAGTGTCAAGTATAGAAGTCAAGTTTTGGTTTATATTTATATTATTATCACATGATGTTAAGATAGAAATATCATCGGCGAATAAAACGCATGACTCATTGATGTGGTTGGGGAGATCATTTATGTAAACAAGGAATAGCAGGCACCCTATCACACTTCCTTGTGGTATAGAAGCGTTTACGGGTATGTTGTGGGATCGAATTAATTCTATTTCTTTTGATTTATGATTGAAATGTTCTATTTCGACAACTTGTTCTCTGTCCTCCAAATAAGATGTGAACCATTCGTAACTTTTTCCGCGGATACCGATGTTAAATAGTTTATTTAATAATATATCAATCTCTCTATATCAATAAGATCCCATCATCTTAGTAAATTTAACACAGTAAAAATGTCAAATCTGCCACGTGGACAATGTTAAACGTGTGCCATGCGGACTGCCTCGTTAGTCTAGTTCTCGTAAACGCTACAACTGAGCATATGGTCCTGGGTTCGATTCTCAGGTTGGGGAAAGTATTATTGTTTTTAGGGTTCCGTACCTTAAAAGGAAAAAAATGGAACCTTTATAGGATCACTTTATTGTCCGTCCGTCCGTCTGTCTGTCAAGGCTCTTTATCTTGGGAACACGTAGAGGTTTCGAGTTCAATTTAAAATGATATACTCAAGTCTGTAGTCTCTTGAAGCTGTGAAAAAATCAAACTTCTAAGTTAACGGAAAAAAAAGATACGGTCGTTTATGCCGCAAAAAAACGTATATTTCGACACTCTCAAGGGAATCAAAATTTATAGGGTACTTTCTGATGACCTAGAACTATGAAATTTGGCAAGTAATATCGTCTTATACTATTAGTACAGGGAACATCTGAAAACTATAATTTTGTAATAAAATCATAAAAAATATCCCCCGCCATTCACAACAGCAACGAAAAATTCAAATTTGTACGGAACCCTCGGTGGGCGAGTCCGACTCGCACTTGTCCGGTGTTTTTTTTTTCTGGAATTTCTCAGTAGCAGTCCGGAGTCTGATATGTCGTTGGTTAATGGCAGTAGGCTCTGCCCCTCTAACAGTATGGGACTTAAACTTGACTGGCGAAATCGTAGCGAGGTACACCTCTGCCCAACACTCCGGGGAATGAAGGCGTTATTTGAAGTTATGCAATACCAAATATACTCGTCCCCTATGAACATAGGAAGAGACCTTTGTCCTACAAGGGGCGAGAGTACGAGCTTCATACCGGCACCGACTATTATTTAACTTTATAGTAAAGGTAGCAAGCTAGTGCTCTTTGGCTCATAACTCATTACTTTCTATCCAGCAGGCTTAGCACGAGCACAGATTTGTCGACGGAAGAATATACATGACTATAAACTAAATGATGTACAATAGGAGAAGATAGCTATGTATTTCTATGCTATTATATATCACAGTTATGCGTTCTAAACGTATCAGGATTTTGTAGATAATCGTATATACTTTGTGGCCGTCGAGTAGAAAGTTAGTTGTCAGTGTGACTTTGACAGTTTGGGAAGAAATATTCTTCTTAAATAGTCTACATTTGTAAGGACCTAGACAAAGATCGTTAGAAACGAAAGACAAAATGACAGATTGTAGAAGGATATCTACGGTGCGATGTCAAAAATGGAGAAACGAAATGTCACTTTGTATTGAAAAAGCACTGTCTATTCTTCGTAGAAATCCAAAGCGTCATGCTAAGCCTGGAGTAATCAAGAAACTTCTAAGGTCCGCGCGTTGTGCGGCCCATTGCATTGTTTTAATCGGACATTTTGTGCGTGTACGCTGGTCCTGTGGATGCGAGGACCAGTCTGTCGGCATTCCATTGTAAACCTCTTTTCCTCTCCGTTTTACTTTGCCATTATAAAATTCGCTATTTCGCTCACAAAGCTGCAGCATCAATGAAACCTTTAAACTCGATTTTCTATTTCATTCACATAAATATGTAGAGCTTTTATTACAAACTAGGTTTTGCCAGCGGCTTCGCTCGCGTGGATGATGCAAATTATCCCATCATACGGGAACGTACTACCGGGATAAATAGTATCATATATGTATGAGCCAAATTACATCCAAACCCGTTCAGCCGTTTTTGCGTGATTGAGTTACAAACATCCAAACTTTCACATTTATAATATTAGAATTTAAAATTATTTAGATATTAAAATTTTAATATTAAATAAGTATATTATTAGTAGGATTGAATTCTGCCATTTGTAAGGAGTAGGTAACCTCACTGCGTTTCGGGATACTCGAATCTGCGTAGGAACATTAGGGCCCTGGTAACTTTAAATATTGTCGTTATGAGCGATAATAGTTCTTATTGCAATCTGTTACGGGTTAAAATCTGTTGTAATAAATTCGAATAACAAATGAGCAAGCGTATGTCGTAAAAATGCAAATAAAATCGTATAAAATTAGATATTAACTATTTAATAATAAATAATCAATCACTGGATGCAGTTTGGCATTTGGAATTTTATGGTGCATTTTTAATTATGTTTATAACTGTTATTGAAGGAATTAACTGATTTTAAAGATAATTAAGAGATGACTTTGATAATTTTTTTGATGCATTAAAGTATGTTTTTTTTTTTTTTTTTTGGGTGGGAAAACATCAAATAACTTCTCCCGCTCTGGGCGGAGCGGGAGGGCGTGTCAGACTTTTACTGACTAAAACCCACCCGTGTTCTCTCAGTTGCCTGTGTGCCAGGGGCCGCGGTATCTCTTTCGAACAACCCGCACCCCTGGCAGGCATCGGCCCTTGCGGGCATCATCAGTTGGTGCTGACATTTTTTTTTTTTTTTGCATACAGTGATGGAACTCAAAACATAATTAAACATGCATTAAAGTATGTTTAATTATGTTTTGAGTTCCATCACTGTATGCAAAAAAAAACTTGAATATATATATTTTTTTGCTTTCAAAATTATTTATGGTTAAAGAGATACACAGCTTTAAAAAACTACCTTTTTGAGCGTTTTCCAGAAATCTCCGCCTTAAATCCAATTATTGCCATGTTTTTAATTAAATAACGACAAGTTCAGTCGTTATCGTTAATTATGTCGCTTAGTAGGTAATGTCACAGAAATAAATATTATTTATATTTTTTTCACAAGTAGATTTAAGTCATACTACCTACATTATAACACATTGTAGACAATGACGTAAATCATTTTAACCGATTTCAAAGCAAATATCGGTAAGTCGTAGCTGCGCCCACGAGCTTGTCATGTTTGATCATCATTGACATATTTCTGTTTGATGGTCCATTCAAGTCATAAGCACCTACCTGCTAAGCATATTTAAAGTAACTTCAAACAAGTTCTTAACAAAATTATATTTTTTAATAAATAAATTAATATGCTGATGAAGTAAACCAGTTCTGATCGCGTACCAATCGGGCAGGTGACGAATTTGTATATTTATTGAAGCTCCGGTTTATTTGCCTTGAACGTCGGGTCAGGCCTCTGGCGACCTTGCTGTAAGTCAATAAACCCATCCTAGACAGGGGTCAATTTATGTGAAAGCATTTCCTAATTTAGGTAGACGGCGCGCGTCTATCACAAATCCCTCTAAAGACAGGATACAAGTAGCCGCCCGCCCGCCCCGGACTGAAAGCTTTCAAGTCTCAACTTTTGAGCGATGCCTTAACCCAGAAACATAACTAACGACATTTTGTTGAAAACGTAGACTTTCTCATGAACCGAGTACATCGTTCGATCTGCAAAATGTTTACTAAAGTAATCCGTATACTATAACAGTCTTGTGACGTCCGCGCGAAGTCGTTAAAACGTAAGTAGATCATGATCTAGATTAGGAAACAGGATATTAAATCCCGATATTCCCACTTATACGGGTGAAACCACGGGGCGCAGCTAGTACTAGACATATTCCGTCACTCTAACTTTACCTAGGTTAGCACTAAACGTCTTTTCAGAGAAAAATAGACTCGTACTGCAAGCAATTGCAGTAAATCATGAAACTTAACATTTCAACGACCATTATGAAGGGCACCTCTTATTTAAGGCGTACGGCGATAAATGTCGGTTACACTTAACCTTAATCAGAGTTAGTAAACGTAAACGCTGCTTAACAAGAGACAATAGACGATTGCATGTCCACAATACGTTTATGACACATTGTGCATGCTCAGCGGCGTAATTATGTAGAACATCGACGTTTGGCGACCACCAGCGGTGACTATTGGGTCCGTCCAATGATCATGGAAATGTACCAGAGTGTGTCTGACTTTAGAGACCCAAAAAAAACTTGTCTTCAGTTGGTCTTGATAATAACTAAGACCACATGCGGACTAACTTAGTATGTGGTTGCGAATTTGCTTATCCCATGAAATAAATAAGACTTGGTATCACCTTCTGGATTTCAGGTTGTAAACGTCAAAACACGCCTGTCTTGTGAAGCCATCCGCAGACAAACTTGCGAAAAGCTTTGATTGGAAAATTAAGGGTGTATTAATTATAAACTTAAGCAAACTTTTATACATAAACCCTTAATTTTCCAAAAAAAAATCCAAAGCTAAGTAATTATAAGCGATTGTTTTTTTTACGTATACACGTCTTTTTATTTTAGCTAAGAGTTATTTATTTTATTTTTTTATTTTTTTATTGAGAGATGTTATTGAGAGATAGTGACGTTATTGCCACAACGCCCCTTATTAGGTGCCTATTACCTCTCAATCTATAATATTTGTGTATACATCGTGTAGTAGGTAGGTATACGAAGAAGCTAACTACATGTACCTATCATTTGCTTTGGCTAAGTTTCAACAATATTCCACAACTTAGTAATAAAACACCATCGCAATATTATCGTACACGCCATCACTGCTTTTTGCATAACGAACTTGCAGAATGCGTTTTAAAGTTTATGGACGATGCTTCTCCTTCGGGATAAGGCGAGGGTAGGAAGGTAGGAACTATTTATTTGCCCCTTATATGGAGGGCAGGCAATATCAGTCAGTCGTCAAACACGTCCAGCCGGGGCCGAGAGGCTGTAACACCAAACATGGCCGCCCTTTAGACGCAAATTATATTTCTTCTCGGGAGTTCTAATACGGTGTGTTATTGCCAGACTGTTATGCCAGCTTCTTTTAAAGCTTCTTGCTGCTAATAAGACATAATTTAGACTACTTTAGTTATTGCAATTACGTCTGCGATGTGCGATAACAATCTTTTATTTTATTTTCTATGCTGCACCTAAGGATGAAATGTGTTTTTTTTTTTTAATTAGTACGCGCAACTTGTTTATATTAGAATAATTTATAATATCGTTTTTCTTGATAGTGTATGCGTGCTACTGATATTTCTGCTAATCAATTTAATCCAGCACCCTAATTGAGTAACACGCAATCAATCAGAATCTGACTCTTGATCGAAATTTGAAGGATATTGCTATTGTATTGCTCTATATGTTCGAACAATTTGTCTGCTCTAAAAAGTAAATAACGCAATGAATGTTGTTGAACTGTCAAAATAAGAGCCATTCCTACTGTTAGTGTTTTACGAAATTACCCCTCTGATAACATCTATACTTATAATATTATAAAGCTGAAGAGTTTGTTTGCTTGTTTGCTTGAACGCGCTAATCTCAGGAAGTACTGATTCGAATTGGAATATTCTTTTAGTGTTGGATAGCCCATTTATCGAGAAGGCTAAGGCTATAATATCACGTTAAGACCATTAGGAGACGAGCAAAGAGAAAAAGTCATTAATACAAAGTACTCGTTCGGACAGGCGAGGCGAGCGACAGGGTGGGTCGGGGAGCAAGAAATTTGACGCGAACGAAGTCGCGGGCAGAAGCTAGTAATAGAGAATTAGAACAATCAAACTTATTGTATTAATGAATTCGTCGAAAGTCCTGCTAGTTGTAATCCCTTGGAAGAGACTTGTATAGTTTAAGAAGACTCGATGAAGCAATTCATAGAAAAGCTTAATTAAGTTAATCTCTAGTTACGAACACGTAATCATGTTAAGACGTTAACGGCGTATTAACATTTGATCGCACGTTATTTATAACCGACCGATTAACTTGGTTACATGGCGGCGAAACTTAATCCGCGTTTACCGAAGTTAGTAGTAAATAAGAAAGTGACGTTTATGTTATTATTAAAGTAGGTTTAAGCATATCCGTTAGTGGAACTGAATATGAGAATTTACGTAGAGTTCTCTTTTGTTGCAACATTTTAACTTGTCTTTTTCGTAAGACTGGTCTGAGGCCCTAGTGTGAGTTTCATTTAACCATCTACACCAAACGCAGTGAGCGCGTTTGGCGCTCCGATTGGTCCGTCACCAATCCAGGGCCAATCGGAACGCGGCGGCGTGCCTCCTTGCCGGATTGCCGCCATGGGATCTGGAGGCAAAGGTCCTCGCGCACGCTTAAGAGTGGCGCGAGAAGGCCAAACCGGCCAGCCGGATCGTAACTGCGCTGCCGCGAGAAATCGCGGCACAGCGAACAGAGCTCCGGCGGGATCTGATGGCGACATGGAGAGTGCAATTATCTCAACTCAGTGCTGGGCACACCACAATCGCGGCGGTAAGTCTCCTCTTTGAGGAGTGGATTGAGAGGCACCACGGCGTCCTCACCTTCCACCTCACGCATGTCCTCACCGGACACGGTTGTTTCGAGAAGTTCCTGTTTCGGATAAGGCGGGAGGAAACGCCCGGATGTTACCACTACGTAGATCGCCCGGAGGACACGGTGGAGCATACGGTGGATAACTGCCCGTTAAACTGCTTGGGCGGAGCACCGCCGTGTCCTCGTGGAGGTGATCGGTGGCGGCGATCTCTCGCGTCTGGCCCTGGGGGACTACTCTCTAACTCCGAAAATAGTTCGAAACTTCAAAGTGACTCCTACAGCTGATTAATAAACTTTTATGGACGGGTGAAACCATATAGGAAGTCCAATCTAATCATAGGTCCGTAAGTGATACGCGGAGTAGGAAACGCCCGTAACTTCGACCGAGATTACGGATTTCGTGCTTAGAGAGTAGGCCCCGTGGTCCAGGCCATGGTACGGAGCGAGAGTACGACGGCGCACGTGAGGGAGAGGCAATCTATGCGCCCTCACAGCCCTAGTCGCCGCAGGAGACGCCCTGGGTATCGGGAATCTCAGGCCGATTCCCGGCCACCGTAGGCAAGGGCTTGCGGACGGCGAGTAATGGGAAGCTCGACGTCCGGTAAGGACTAGGCCCGACTCGACGACACGTTGTGTTTCACGCGCGCCTCAAAGAGATGTCAGCACCAACTGGTGGGGTCCGCAAGGGTGCGGGTTGTTCGAAAGAGATACCGTGGCCCATGGCACACAGGCAACTGAAGGAATACGGTTGGGTTTTAGTCAGCAAAAGTCTGACACGCCCTCCCGCTCCGCCCAGAGCGGGAGAAGTTACTTGATGATTCCCCACCCTCAAAAAAAAAATGAGAGACAAAGCGCCTTTGTTTAGCGTTCTGCGGAGTCTAGGATTGAGAATGGTGTTCAATACGGACGCATGGAGTGACAGTGATCGTTTAGACGTGGTCCTAACACATACTGGACTAGGCACTGTACTGTGTTTCCTTTTATGCTCAGTGTATTATAGTAGGTACAGGAGTATTAGTAATCGACTCTGTAAGGATAAACTGTGCAGAAGTTAAAAGAGCTATTTCTCTCGTTTACCTGTATCTCAATTCTGCGGCCAAGTGTTATTCGGTTTACCATTACCTTTTACATGAGACTTGACGTTATTACTATAACAGGGCCCCAATTCTGTATCGTTATAATGACTCCCCGCGGAATCTTACTACGTTCAAACTACGTCAATATCGTTTTTTTTAGAAACCAATGTAACAGTAAGGAATCATATTTTATATTCCGTATGTTCCAAGACAATTTGTCGATATTATTCATACGATATCAGCAGAATTCGTGTGTGATTGACGTGGTTACGAGTAAGGAATCGTTAAGTGGTCATAGTGAATTCAGCCCCTGGCGAAATATGTACCTACCTAACCTAACCTAACCTAAACGCCTTGTTTAACTTACTTGTACTAATAAAAAAGTGACGGCATCTTAAGAAAGGTGTCTTATGAAAGAGTAATGTTTTATAACTGAAGTTTACACAGAACTTCGACTTAAGTGCCCATTAATTGGACAAATAACTTCATAAAACTGACTTGAAGTCCATTTATAAGTTTAAGTGCTCTAACTTTTAAAATATAGAAGTAGTCTAATATTGACAAAACGAAGGCAACGGTTGAGTTTATCCACAAAGGTATCTCGGCTAACCCATGAAAGAAGTGTAAGACTATATTAGTGCTTTAACACAGAATAGATCAAAGGGGTAATTCCCGTAGTTTTAAGATCGTTCAATCTGACTCAGTCTTAATCTGTCCAAAAACCTCTAGTTTCCATACGGTTTTGAGGTTTTAGTGAGATGAGACTAAAACTAGATTTTGAACGTTTTTAATTACAAGAATTGACCGTCTCATTCTATTGTGTGCTAAATCTGAGTCATGTAGGGAGAGGTATCTGATTAGGAAGTCTAGAAGTACTTAGCTGTGCCGTCATGAATAGGAACGTCAATGATAACTTGTTACCGCCGTTTAAAGGTGTTAATCTTAATGTCAAATGTTAGTTGTTTGTCAAACCAAACACTACAAAATTAAATTAACTAAAGTATGTAACTTTAGTTGATTTGATTTAACTTCTTGCAAGGCTTTTAAAAAATAGGGTTCACATTTTCACAATGCCGGAAGTTGGTTTTGAATCGAATTCTCTTTTGAATTCGGTTTCTATGAAAACAATTCGCGTTTTCAGGTTCAAAGCGTTTTAACTTCATTCGTTGAAAATTC
The DNA here is from genome assembly GCA_949091785.1 of Polymixis lichenea. Lineage (NCBI taxonomy): Eukaryota > Metazoa > Arthropoda > Insecta > Lepidoptera > Noctuidae > Polymixis > Polymixis lichenea. The sequence continues at coordinate 11,554,278 of OX420933.1, read as the reverse complement.
GGTCAACCACACGTTGTCAAATTTAGGTTATTTGATCCTTTAAAAGGTGTATTGTGTATTTTCAAGGATGGTATATTTCGTGCCAAATTCAGGATATTTGATCCTTTAAAAGGTGTATTGTGTATTTTCAAGGATGGTATATTTCGTCAAAGGAAACCCCTCAAGGTTCCATAAGATTTGAGAGTGCAAGAGGGTCCGGAGACCCCTCACAGCCCACACAGAATCCGGCAATTTAATATCTGCATTGTAGACTTTTGCAAATATTTGCGTTGGATTTATGTCGGTGATACATATAAAGTTATTGTACCTAAATTTATCTTGGATATAAATCGAGATTAGGCGCTAATGAATGCTTGGCTTCTTAGCTCGATAATAATTATATATCAAGGTATTTCGAACATGCCAGGCATTTGCAGAGAGAAATTGTGGAGTTGAGTGAGCTATCCACTGAAATATTTGGCGAACCTGACCATAATATTGTTTACTTTCTCAAACATTTATATTTTTATTTTCATGTAGGTAATTAATTATGTGATTAATTTGCTTAACATGAGTTTGTAGTCTAAAGTATAGTATGATTTTAGTGTTGAAAAGAAAATGTAGTGAAACAAAAATTACAACTGAGTAGGAACTACAGTAATTTTTTGTTTTAATTGTTTTGTAGAAACTCTCGTAACCTGCGTGTTTATTTTGAGGTAATATAGGTTTTCCTAAAACCTTCTTCATACACCAGCTCTCACAATGTGACGTTTTATAGTTCAAAATCTAAAAACTTGCAAATTTAAAAAAAAAACTCGTATTATAACTTTATTGTGTCTTTGACATGTCTCGGGACCCTGAGTTCTCGGACTTTTGGGAGACGTACCAACGGAAGGGGCCGAAGTCAACTCGCAGAGGCCTGTTAGACGCGTAAGGCTCAAGCAGCCAGCTACTCTAGTTGAACAATTTCAATTAAAACATCAAGGGATTTCTTCTACCGGAGACGCGTCGCGCCGAGTAGTCTTTCCAATAAAATATTATTATTATAGTATGTGTCGCAAGCAAAGTCGCTTCATCCGTCGTTCCATTATTCGATATTCATTTTAATTTCAAATAGAGTCCCTGATCCACCAATGAAGTTAATAAAGAGCTCGCAAAAAGAATTTCTACATTAACAACAAAACCAAATTATAGGTAAACTGTGTGATAACTGGTGTCTGTAACAATGCATACGTTGAAAAATCCTAGCTGCGTTTGCAAAGGATGGCTAATAATAAGCCACAAGGTGAATGTAGTCCACATTTTTCCCATACAAACTTCGGGAGTGTATTACTCCACTGTTCGAAAATTTACATCAAAAATTAAACATAATATTTTAATAAAAAGCCATTAAAAAGTTAGAAGCCAACAAAGATTCGTTTTTCTTGCTAATTTAACCCAACTTTGGACGTGTTAAGGTAATAAAAGAAGTGTAAAATCCGAAAAACCAAGTCTGTACCGACAAAGCTTAAATATCGGAAAATTCAATAAACTTTATTGGTCATTAATTTATGCAGTGGTTTTTTCATAAAATCCGATCTTCCGAAGGACTGTTCTTAACTTTTTACGCGCCTGTTGAGTACAACAGGCGCGTAAAAAGTTTATAGTAATAAATGATCATGCATCTCACTAAATAATGTTGTGCGTATAGACTAGCGTCTAACTAGTCGTCACTTATACTACCTCTGTCGGACACGATGCCTGGCGACGGCATGACAGCGTGCTTTTTTAGCCAGGCCCACCAGTGAGTTCGAGCCCGTGACTAAATTCCCCTTAAATAGAAGAAGTCGGTTAAAAAGCAGCATCGTTGATGCGCAGTAAGAGACTCTCCTAACGGCTACCTGGGGGTCATTGCTGAACAATATTGAGAGTCCTATCTGGAGGCACTGGACTCGCCGACGAATTATTAAAGTTTGTTTTTGAATGTGTGTATAAACTAACATAGGTCTTTTACTGAGACTATGGAAAACCTAGTCTGAAATAAATCTTTACATAGTATAAAACAAAGTCGCTTTTCGTGTCTGTACGCTTAGATCTTTTAAACTAAGCAACGGATTTTAATGCGTTTTTCATCAATAGGCTTGATGATTCAAGAGGAAGGGTTTAGGTATATGTATAATACACCGAACTCTACGCGGGCGAAGCCGCTGGCAAAAGCTAGTTATAAATAAATAAAGGATAATTAAGTCAAAACCAGTCGGTCCATAATAACTTTAGTTCCAGAAATCGCCACCCGCCAAGATATACTGGTCGCGCGGTAAGGCAGTCATTTCGAGGACCACCTGCTGTTCTCATTAAAGTCTGGTACGTCTGGCGATAAATTCGCAAGACATTGCTTCTTCTCTTACGTAGGTACCTACGAGGTACGTACGTCTAGCCGGGGGAATATTACACCGGCTACAGTTTACGGTTACATCCCGGATTATATTTAGAGGGCTTTTTGTAAGCTTAGCCTACAATTATATGAGTTTGCATGTCACAGGAGCTGACAAATTGCGTGTCGTACTTATGTTTTGTTGTATCTACTGGTGTTGTTTGCAAAAAAAAAATCCGTATGTTTTTTTACGAATTAGAGTAATATTGTAGGTATAACCTACGGGTTAATTGTATAACCCACTAACAGTAGGAATGTCTTTAATTTTGACAATAGAGTATTTTACTCTATATGAGAAAAAATCTAAAAATATATTATTAAGATAGCTTAGGAAAAATGCAGTCGGAAAATGTTAGTTTTAGTTGATGAAATAACAAAATAAATTTTAAAATTCAATTCATAGTTCTTCTATCTGTTTTTTGAACCCCATGAAATATTAGCCGCCATGTTATTACGTCATACCGCTGCTTTAACTAATCAACTGAACAACTTTGTACTTTTATTATTTTCGTAACCGAAGTCATTTTTAATGAAATAATATCTTACATTAAGGAACAGCAAACCAACGGTAGAATAGTAACTCATTATTTTAAAGTATAAACAATTGTAATACAAAATGTCAGCGCATTTGTTTACACAGCAAACTGACGTCATACCCACAGACCAATATGCCGTCCACTGCGTCCAGCGTTTTTGTCAAATTACGCGCGAAATATGAAAATGTAAACTTTTAATGCATTTCTATGGCACTAACCGATTATATAAAAATGTTGTTTTTTCGTGGTTTAAAAGCATTTTAGAAACGGGAGAACGTTTCAGTAGTCGATATTTTTTCAAACAAGACCAATGGATGTTTCATTTGTTTAGTTAATTGTCAGTTTGACAGCGGATGAATATTTCGGAACACATTCATCCTCAGTCAAACTTAATGTTTAGTTAGAAAACATAATATTTTAATCTTTAATGTTTTTTGGTTTTTGCCACATTTTGCGACTTAAAAAATTTGGAATGTTCTCTTTGCACTCGTTACCGTGTACTACCGTTTTGAATTTCTATTTCATCATCATCATCATTTCAGCCGAAAGACGTCCACTGCTGGACATAAGCCCCCCCCCCCCCCAAAAGGGGGAGATTTGCCATAATCGCCACGCTTGGCAGGCGGGTTGGCGATCGCAGTATGGTGGTCAAATGCATAGAGAAAGCTGCTACCCATTCTCTAGTAAGTCCCTTAGTCGCCTCCTACGACACGCATGGGAAAAAATGGGATGGTGCTATTCTTTTACGTCCGGCACCACACGGCACAAATTTCTATTTGACTGTTTATTTTTTAATTTTAATGTAAAATTTTGATTCTACTAATAACTTTAATTTTGATTTTAATTTTTATTTCGATTACGATTTTGTTTTTTGATTGTTTGATTTTTATTCTCATTTCAATTGTGATTTTGTTTTTTGATGTTTAATTTTTATTGTAGTAATTACTTAAATTTATTTTTTATTCTTATTGCGATTATGATTTCGTTTTCACTAAATGTTTTGTCCTTTGTTTCTATTTAATTTCTCTAAAACCTCATTACGAGTAACAAATCTTGTTAAAACGTATATTTAAGGAGCTATATATAAGGAAGTGCCCTATAAGTGACAAATTCACCATAACTCAATGCAAATGTCATTTTTATTATATTAATGTGTCTAGTGAATAAGTCGTTGGTGTACCTTTAAAATAAATATAAATAAAATTGTTACAAATCCGTCTAGAACTTAACACCACTGTCACTATTCAAGGCTAGGCGAGTGCAACAAAAAATATTAATTTAGTGTCCATAATCTATAATGAAGTGAAATAAATTCATGTCATGACAGCTAGATCCGCATTTAATACTGTGCAAAAGGATGAATACATTTTGGCGTTAGATAACATCTGAAATCTACATATACTTCCTTTACTTAAATTTGTCTGATACGCATACCAATTATGCGGAAGTTAAGATTTTTTCGCCAATAATCCAGCAGGAATAATTAAATGTAATTTCTATGACATAAAGGTGGGTTAGATAGGTCCTAACGAATACCATTTTTTAAATGACAGAAAGTAAGTTCAAAAACCAACCACTCAAAAATCACGCTCTAAAAAAAACAAAATCAAAATCGATTTATCCGTTCGAGAGCTACGATGCCACAGACAGACACACACACATACACAGATACACAACACAGACACGTCAAACTTATAACACCCCGTCGTTTTTGCGTCGGGGGTAAAAAAGTATGAAATAAGAAAATACATATTCTCATCGGCAAGCGGTGGTCGTATGCTTACTTACTTTTGATTTAAATTACTTTGGGGTTTGCTCACAATATATGTATATTTTTGAAATGCTAATTAAGCCTTGTTTGACACCCAACACGACATCATTGAATTAAAACATTGTTTTTGTTTATCACTTTATGTCCTCTATAGGGCGCCATTTTCATTTTATGTGACGTCACATAGCCTTTAACCAGCGTACGATCAACACGCTTCCAACGAAACCTCATTTGTCAATTGAGATAAGTCATTTGAAAGTTATGAGACAACAGATGAATATATACCCACTTACATATACACATACCGGTCAAAATCATAACTCTCCTTTTTGCTTCGCCGTAATCAGGTAAAAAGCTCACTGATAAAAGTACGGACCTACTCATTAGATACTTATACAGTTTCCTACAAAACAGAGCACCACAACCAGGGAAGGTTAGCAAGAAAACATTCAGTCCTTCTAAGTAACACTTCCTAATAAACATAAACATTCGAAGTCGAAATGAAGACAAAAAGTTGAAACAGCCACCACCAGCCATAGTGCGCAACACTCGTCCATTGAAGACGTGCCTGTACTTCCAAAGATTTTCCACGGTTTATTTTATGTGAGCACTGTAGGTACGGAAATGGTTACAAATTTTATGTTTCGCAAGTAAAAGCTGGGCTTGACATAAATCCATGTCGTCGTCCTGTCAGACATTTTTCACTCCTTTGTACACAATACAAGAAAGTTTTTAAAGACTAAAATAACACATAGGTAGGTAGATTTTATTATCAACTAGCGTCTGCTGCCCGTGGCTCTCAAAACGGTGAAGTAAAACATCGTGAGATCTGTCCTAGAACCAGAAACGAAGGCATGTGACATTTACCAACCCTTCAGGACAAAGAGAGAGAGAAGTCGCCAGCTAACCTATGTTAGGTACTCCTTATATCATCAGCTATTTGTCAGTGAAAGTGCCGTCAAAATCGGTCCTGCCGTTTCGGAGATTAGACGGAACAAACAGACAGTCAGACAGACAAAAAAGTTTTTTTTTTTTTTTTTTACTTTAAGTACTGTAAATAAAAATAAATCCTTTCTTATGCATTTAATAAAAAAGCTGTTATTAACAGAAACTTCAATTTAATTTATTTGTATAGATGTATAGTGGAACTAAGCTCGTGACTGCTCGTGTTAGGTCGATGTCTGTATAAAGACACGAATAATAAAGTGCTAAAAGTTTATTGGCAACTCTGCCCCTGTTTATAGCCCACAGTAGTCGATACGTCCGAACGTACAATTTGGAATGTGTACGGAATAAACTCGACGGTCACGGTTCGTATAGAGAACGCGGTTAGCGTCGAGATCCAATTAAACACTGGTTTGAATAAGTTACCGCCTTCAAATGGCCGCTGGATTAAGATAAGACCCACTGCGAAGCGTGGTAATCGTGTAATTGGTTTGTTAGATTTGATGATTATCTATAATAATAATATTCGTACGTGTTAACGCGCAAAATGGAATGTAATTTTCTCCGAGGCCTTCTCGGCGGCGTGGGATTATTCAAAATGGGAATTTAAATTTACGTCAGCGCCTATTCAAAGTTGGAACGAATCAGAAATGTTTAACATATTTCGTTTATATTACGGGTTCTAGTATGTAACAAGAATGTTGTTAATCTTTCAGCTCAGTTTGTAATCCCGCGTGGACCGACTTCATTTGATGGATGCCAGGATGCGAGAGGCGGCTTACTGCGGGATAATTGTGTAACACACACTAACAGTAGGAATGGTTTGCATTTTGAGAGATTTTTTTTGTTCACACCATTCATTGCGTTATTTACGTTTTTGAGCAGAACTTTTTCCAGCATATGTAGCAATGGATTTAGCAAATATTGTTCATGATGATTCAGATTCTGACCAATAGTGTATTACGCAATTAGGGTTCTGCAGGCACCATGACGCTTTATATTTCTACTCTTCAGTATAATAGAAAAATCGCATGTCTACATTTCTCGGTACAAAAATGTCAAGTGTCTTTAAGGAAACGTCATTTTTGTCTACTCTTCCGTCGGCAAAACGCTTCTCTACGGTTCTCGTGCTAAGCCTGCTGCAGGTCGGTATCCTTATTAACAAACATCAAAACTACATCATGAGAATAAATTCCAAATTCAAAATATTTTTATGAACGAATATTTTTGGTGTCTTATTTGCTGACGGTACCTTCAAAATAGACTTAGGTCAAAGACTTTTTGCGTACAGGTCATTGTACCTACAGGGTGTATTTATCTATGTGAGATTTTCATAAACAGCTCTCGTAGAACAATTTTCATGAAGTTTTCATGGAATTTGTTCTACTAGAGTAGCGTTACACTGTCGCGTCGCCGCTGTCTGCGGGAGCCATGATCCTTATAGATTCTTTGTCTGAGAAAAGGTGAATGCGGAAGAATGACATTCTCCTACTCGCTAAAACTACATCTCTCTTTATATAAACACTGATTCACTTCACCTTTTCTCAGACAAAGAATCTATAAGTGCGGCGTTCTTATAGTAATATAAGAACGCCGCACTTTTAAAATTATAATTAACTAGCTTTTGCCAGCGGCTTCGCCCACGTGGAGGTCGGAAATTATCCCACGGGGACGTACTATCGGGAGAAAACTACCATAATCAGCCTTTAATATTCCCACTGCTCAGGCCTCCTCTCTGTGAAAGGAAGTGGGCCGTAATCCACCACGCGGGCCCAGTGCGGGTTGGTAGATGTCACATGTCTTCGAATTGTTGATTCTAGGACATGCCGGTTTCCTTCACGGTTTTGAGAGAAGTGGTGATGAAATTATACAGCGTGTAACGGAAGGGGGGTATCAACCCTGAAGGAGGTGAATGTGCTCATGAAACTCAACAACTTTCCCCAAAGAACATAGGTCGAAATATGAAAAAAAAAATTGGCCCTCCCATAGTAAATCAATCAGCTGGTAGTCAGTTTTGTAAGGGAGGGCCAATTTTTTTTTTTCATATTTCGACCTATGTTCTTTGGGGAAAGTTGTTGAGTTTCATGAGCACATTCACCTCCTTCAGGGTTGATACCCCCCTTCCGTTACACGCTGTATACACAAAGTAGAGCGCCTGACTGAGTTCGAACCTACGACCAACAACTTGTAAGTCGCGGCCGTTACCACTTGGCCACCACTGCTCTCGAGAAAAAGTATCTTTTATACACCGTGAAATTTTAATGGTTGTTTTCCCGCAGCGAAATGTATATTGGTAATACAATCGTTTTATAAACAAATAAAATATTAGAAACAAAAAATGGCAGATTAACCATTGTGAAAAATCACCACGTGCGAGAGTTTATTTTGTTTTGAACATTTATGCATCGCTGTTACCTTTGTCGGCGGTGCGTGCGATTCCAGTAGTACCTACAAATTACCTCTAGTGTTATTATTGAGTAGTGTTTTATCGAGTTGATGAATATTTTTTTAATAATTTTAAAACAAAAACATCTTTATTTTTTTACTTTTACTCTATGCTTTGAAAGTACTCTTTATGGCAAGTTGTTCTGCCGCGGGAAAACAACCATTAAAATTTCACGTATAAACTATCTGTGTGCCAAATTTCATACAAATCCGATCAGCTGTTTTTGCGTGACTGAGTAACAAACATCCGAACATACAAACTTTCACATTTATAATAATATTATAATTTCAGGACCTTTCTTAATCCCCGTCCTATAAATAAATTAATAGCCATTTTTGCGGTATACCTACATAAAAGACTATGATCACGTTTCTCTGCGAGACGGACAGTGGGGCTACAACGATTTTCCATTACGCTGGCCGGCGATCCATCGCCGCGCGATAAGCGCCGACCGGTCCAAGGGATAAGCCCTAGGTCGTATGAACGGCTAGGTACAAGCTTCTCGATATAAGAACCTATAGAGTTCGGCAGATAAACTGACTACCAACTTAATTTGTCCGTATATTCAAATCACAACTGCAATTCTTTATCAGTTGTATGAAATGGCTATAACACGGCTGATTGACGGAGGGATTCAATGTGTTTAAAAATTCGAGTAGTATTCGAGTTTTGTTTTCCTCACCACATAATATAAGTACAAATACAGAATTAAAAACAAGAAAGAAAGAAAGAAAGAAATGTTTATGTTATTAGACGTCACAGCGGCGAGGAGACTTGTGGCTACAGTTGCTCCGTGGATTCGTGATCATCTTTACGAATCAAGACCCCTTCGTGCCTCGAAAAGCACGTTCAGCAATTGGTCCCGGCTGTCATTCGTGGATCTTTGACAGGGGTAACGGGTCGACAGATGCCAGAAAGTCTCAACCAGACAACACTACAACTACAACCAGACTTACCAAGGGGTAAGACTAGGGAGGGTCTTATATTACCTACCCAGTAATTGGGTTGTGGAGGTCAGTCGCTCCGTGTAAAATACTGGTATTCAGCTGCATCCAGTCAGAAGCCAGAAAAAAAAAATAGTTCGTAAAATGCTAGGCAGCTGGAATAATGATTTGTTTGGTAAGATTATACCAATTTATTTAACAGACTTCAAAAAAGGAAGTGGTTCTCAATTTGTCGGAAACAAGTTTATTTTTTTAAGTTTTCAGTCATACATGCACATACAATACATTTCTACAGTTGCCTTCTGACAAAATTTTTGATACAGTTAGATATCACGACAGATTTTTGGGAAATGTTGCTTAAATTAAAAAGAGATGATTATGCAGATTTAACGTTTGCAAAAGCTGTAGCTAATAAATACAATAAATCTATTTCAAAACTAGTCTGTCATGTTTTGATCAAGTCGATGCGTACCTATTAAGATTCACCAATTTCTACATTCAATAGGCCATCAAATATTATAATTTCATAATATTTATGGCAAGAAAAACATCTATAGCTACGTGTGTAATTCTAGGCAGCGATTTGACCAAGCGATCCATAATGAGAATGTCCTTTTAAGTATGTACCTTTATCGGGTTTTTAACAACCAAGGTGGAGAGGGAACCAGGAGCAACGGCTCAACGTGCTTTCTGTGGTAGAGAGGTCTTGGTACAAAAATATGAGTACCGATCCAATTAACCTGATTGATCCACCCTAGCGGCTGTTAAAATGTGAGTCTGAAACAACCTCAGAACATCACGAAACGATCTCTAGTCAAACACAGACCACCCATTTTAATCAGAATTAACACAAAATCCTCCGGCTCATCCGGTCCTAGTCTAAATAAATCCAATCTTAGCGGCTGCGCTAGTCGGAATTAATTAATTATACAAGCGCGCCGACGTGCCATATTTGGTGCACCGCTCCCTACACCGCTCCATATTTGTCACCCATAGCAGACTATGACTCGGGAAAAAACTATCCACCAGTTCCGCCACATAAGGCTGCACACTATTCCTGGGAGAGACGTAAAAGTTCAAACGAAAAATCGAATAAAAAGTTAATTAAATCGTTGTCAAGTCGACTATTAAAATCGATAGAGCGGGCTCGTTAAACGTCGAATGGCTGTCATTAAAAATAACTGAAACAAAATCAAACCGCTTTCTAAGCTGTAGTCTGTAGATATACTAAACTGCATTCCACATTTGATTTCCGTCATAATATTTGGCGCCGGCAATTTGCATAGTAATTAACAGAGAATTTTATTATGATGCAAATTTTGCGAGAAACATTCTTGTAACCTTTATTAAGACGTACGATAGCACCGAACTCAAAAAACCTGTCGCATGCTAAGTAGAAAAAAAAGTAAATCCAGTTATTGCACATTCCTGTCAGATAGTTTAAGCCGAGATAAGAAATAGTAGGTACCTAAGTGTCTGTCAAATAAATGCATATGTTATTTTTTTGCCTACATTCTAAAGATAATTGATGACTTCATTATTCATGTAAATACGCAGTATAGCTAAATATTCACATTATTTTTATCGAATGATTATGTCGTGTAATTATTCAGAACGTGGCTCGCTGTGCAAAAAGCTTCGTTAATTAATGCAAAACACGCGTATTTTGAATTCTATTATAATTGGACAATCAATTTAAAATACAAAAACAGAGAGTAGGTGAATTAATTGAATAAGTTTTACTTCAACAATTTGTACTTGCACAATTTTTAAATTATTGGGACCAGCCTCAGGATTTCCGCAAACAGGCGTGATGCGACTCTGATAGAACAATTTCCATGAAAACTTCATGGAAATTGAGCGACTTGAGTCGCGTCACGCCGGTCTGCGGGAGCCTTTAAACTTTATCGAAATCACTTTTAGAACCGAGGTACATACTTCATTTTCTATTCCACTGTCTACAAAGATACCGAGAGCACCCTGTACCAAAGCTAGCTTTAGCCTGCCACTTCATCCGCGTTGCAGAAATAAACCTAACCTGGCCTACCTACCAGTTGGTTTTCCCATATTGCAAGTTGGGTTCCATACTCCAGTTGAGGGTAGAATTAAGAAAAATCCACTTGGCACTGCTCCTAACTACCACTTCAGCAGATTCAATTGTGCTTTATCTGTTAGTCAGTCAGTCGCGAAATATATTCCCAAAGTACGACATCCGTAAATTCGGCCAAAGTTACGAACGCTTCCTACTCCGTATCACCTACGGATAAGATTACCGGGCCAGAACTAAAAATGAATGACAACACGATTTGACAGTTGCACCCTACTCGCAATGTGTATTTGCCCGTCTGACTAAAAAATCGGGAGTAGGGTTCACTCCGAAGATTCGAATTACTGTCGGTCAGGCCCCAATTTCCGTTAAAGGTCTAAGAGAGTAGCCTTTTTGCTTGTGTTCTTTGGGAAAGACATCTCTCAGAAAAACCTATGAGGTGGTGAGCTACCTTAATAAATTAAGGCCCCCAGCCAGGGCTTAAAAACTTAAATCTAGAGTGACTCCACGCTAAGGGCACCCCCTGTGGGACACGGACCGCGGCTTATGGCGTCGCTGGAAGAAGCAGCAAGGACGGGCTGGATGGAAATTAAGAGTAGGCTGAGCTTTATCTGTACCTTCTTAACGTAACAAAGTATTAGTATGACGCTTGCTTCCCCCGAAGGGGGCTGGATCGAAATGAAGAGTAGGCTGTGCTTTATCAGTACTTTCTTAACGTAACAAAGTATTAGTATGACGCTTGCTTCCCCCGAAGGGGGCTGGATCGAAATGAAGAGTAGGCTGAGCTTTATCTGTACCTTCTTAACGTAACAAAGTATTAGTATGACGCTTGCTTCCCCAGAAGGGGGCTGGATCGAAATGAAGAGTAGGCTGAGCTTTATCTGTACCTTCTTAACGTAACAAAGTATTAGTATGACGCTTGCTTCCCCCGAAGGGGGCTGGATCGAAATGAAGAGTAGGCTGAGCTTTATCTGTACCTTCTTAACGTAACAAAGTATTAGTATACGCTTGCTTCCCCAGAACGGATAGGCAGAGGTGACAGAGGTATGTACCATATTACACACTCGTTTCGCAATCTCGTGAAATATGGGGCGGGCGACCCTATTGCCATTAAGACTCCCGCCAGCAACTGAAAAACTCTAGATAATAAACCCCTGTACCAACTCAGGTTCAGCTACGCTTGCCGCGCTTGGTTCGTGGATGGGTGACCAACTTAACATACCAATCCCTCCGTGCCTCGGAAAGCACGCTAATCCGTTGGTCCCGGCTGTCATTCATGGATCTTTGACAGTCGTTACGGGTCGTCAGAAGCCCGGAAGTCTGACAACCAGTCTTACCAAGGGTTATCGTATTACCCAGTAACAGAGCTGTGGAGGTCAGATAGGCAGTCGCTCCATGTATAATACTGGTATTCAGCTGCATCCGGTTAGACTGGAAGCCGACCCCAACGTAATTGGGAAATGGCTAGGCGGACGATGATGAAACCAGATGACCATTCGCTAAGATACTCAATTACTCATCTTCCACCAATCCGTATCAGTTCAGATCCTTGGGTCACAAACACAGTGACATTGAACTGGGCGGGCTATCGCAGCGACGTGGCGCCATCACTTACTGCTAGTCTAAACAGACTGCCACCGAATGACCAGAGAGCCATTGTTCACGCAAAACATGGACTCGAATTACATTACATAGTATATTATACCTACTTGGCAAGCGAATATGTTAATTTTCTGTTTTAATTCAATCAAAACACCTGATTAGATAGCAATCTATTTTTTTTTTAGAAATAAGTAAATAATTACCTATGATAAGTAAGTTTCCTACAATTTGATACTCGTGAGAGACAGTCGTCGTAGACTATACGACTGGCTCAGTTGAAGTAATGTCAAGGATAGATCTTTCTACAGATAGATCTCTAGAAGCGTAGAAAAAAAGCTGTCAAATACGAGTAGTTTAAGGTTAGCTTAAGGTCAAGGTTAAGTGAGAGACGGAACACCGGGGTGGTTTTAGTCAGTCAGAGTCTGAGAGACCCCTCCGCCCTCCCCGGGGCGGAGGACATCCATATGAGGATTTCCCCCGTAATCAAAAAAAGCTCCAGGGAAGCCCGCAAAATAAGTTTATTGCAATTTGCACGTCAATGTCGAGTAGAAGTTTGAAAAAAAAAAATCGCGACCGAAACAAACATGGCATTTGTTTTATTAGCCTATATTGTCCCATTGCTGCGCAAAGGCATGCCCCAAATCCTTTCAGGCATGCTTTTCCAGGGCCACCTCGATCTAACCCTTGCAATACGCGTCGAGGTCGTCTCACCACCTCTTCTTGCTCCGGCCTCGGCGGCACCATCCATCCAATATGGCTTGACTTATTATAACCATTAAAATCATCAATTAAACCCTCTAAGTTCATTTAATTTCATTGAATGACAATTTCATAAAAAATCATCCATATTTTATATTTTAGTTTAGATATCGATACTAATCTCGTCTCCGAAGGCACGCTAGCTAATTTAATTTGACCTTGTATTATTATTCTTACAGTTAGTCGCAAAACATTGCCAGTAACAATACACGCGTAAGTTGGCGTGCGAGGTAGACAACACGGCCAGTCCAGCGTGAATGAAAGAATGCCAGTCATTCATAACTCGAAGCATTCTTTGCCAACCCTTTTTTATCGTGGTGGGTACACCACGATAAAAAAGGGTTGGCGCCCTTACCGCCACGGTTACACCAAGATCGCCATTTATAGCTAGTTATAGCTTGGAACATTGCTCGTAAAGGATTTCTTAGAAAGTTTATCTGTTTTGAAATATTTTTAACCGACTTTAAAAAGGAGGAAGTTTTTTTTTGTATGTATGTATATTCTGCGATATCTTCGGAAATTGTAGATCGATTTTTTTATGGAACCTATGCCTCAGGGTTCCAAATAAATTTTATTAACTTTGCTTTTGAAGTTTTTGCGTTAGCTTCGATAATAGGTACGTATTTAATTCACTTTGTGTATCTTGATAATGTTCTAATACCTACTATAGCAAGTCGTGGTGTACGAATTGGTGTGGGGTAAGTAACATACCTAACTAAAAAGGGAAAATAAAAACTTTTTTACAGAAATAAAACGTGTCCTTAGAACTGTATTCTGCCACGACTTCCGAAATTAAAGTTATTTTTCACTTTGTAGTGTTTTTTTTGAGGAAGTCGGTCGTTTTTTTGCTATCAGGTAGGTATTTCGTTCTAAAATAGTTGCTCGGAAATGCTTAGCTATTATTAATTTAATCAACCGTCAGCAATCAATCAAACGATACCTAATCGATTAAAATTCCAAGGCACACAAATATAAAAAATATATGTGCTTTGAAACATTGCGTTGACCTACATACATTTCACAGTTGGTATTTCGAAGTGTAAATAAGCCACAAATATTCGCTCCTTTGCAAAAATGTAACTCAGTCATGTCACATTAGAAGGAATGAAAAAAATCTAATATCCACCAACAAGCCGTTGAAATACGCCTTTGTCTCAGGAATTCATGAATATGTAATAAAATTCATAAATATGTAATAAAATGTCGGAAAATACTCTCTGGCGGTATGTTTTCAGGGTATGTGTTAATATTTGTGGCAATGCGAACGGGTGCGATCGACTGTGAAAAGTATGGATTTTCATTCTACTACAAAATATATATTTTCTTTCTCTTTGTTCTTCATTATGGAGGTAAACTTGAATCAACTGCTCATGGGAAACCACCACAACGAGACTGAAGTTAACGAGAGAATAATTCGATTCAGATTCATCATTATGTCAATAGGGTATTTTACTCTAGATGAGGAAAATCTAAAAATATATTATTGAGATACCTTAGGGAAAATGCAGTCGGAAAATGTTAGTTTTAGTTCATGAAACAACAAAATAAATTAAAAAATACAATTTTTTTATGATTTCAGTTTTTTTAATCTGTTTTTGAACAGCATAAAATAGTAGCCGCCTTGTTATTACGTCATACGGCATGTCAACTGAGCAACTTTGTACTTTTATTATTTTCGTAACCAAAGTAATTTTTATTTAAATAATATTTTGCATTCAGGAACAGCAAACCAACGATAAGTAGCAAAATAAATCATGTTTTAAATTATAAACAATTGTTTTACAAAATATCAGCGCATTGATTTTTAAAGCAAACTGACGTCATACCAGGGTTACCACTCTAGAATCTAATTAAAACACTTTTCAAAAATGAGTGTAATACCCTATTGTTCTAGAACTGAGTATTTTCTTACAGATTTGAAGTTTCTATCAAATCCAAGACAAGACAATCAAGTAAGCTATACGGACAAAAAGCTGCCTCTTTGAAAACATTAAAATTTATATTTGGCGTGTGCTACCTGACCTACTATGCCAAATAATTTAATTTAATAATTTGTGCAAATAATTTAACTTACTATGGTAAAAAAGCCAAGTACCAAGTTCTTCTAACTTAAGGCCCTGGTAACTTTAAATAATGTCGTTATGAGCGATAATAGTTCTTATTGCAATCCGATAGGGGATAAAATCTGTTGTAATGAATTCGAATAATAAATGAGCAAACGTACGTTGTAATAGTGCAAATAAAATCGTATAAAATTAGATATTAACTATTAATAATAAATAATCCATCACTGGATGCAGTTTGGCATTTGGAATTTTGTGGTATATTTTTAATTATAATTATAATTGTTATTGAAGGGATAAACCAATTTTAAAGATAATTAAGAGGTGACTTTGATGATTTTTTTTAATGCATTAAAGTGTGTTTTATTATGTTTTGAGTTCCATCACTTACATTATTTACGTTTAAAGAGATACACTGGTTTTAAAAGCCACCTTTTTTATCGTTTTCAAGAAATCTCCGCCTTAACAGACAGGAGAGTTTGTTGCGCCACTTCCTAGTAGAAGTGGTGCAGGGCGGGTGTTTTCGGGGACCGTCGTATGTTATTTTGACGTTCATAAAGTGTTGACTGTCAGCCTGATTTGATTATAGGTATAAGTTTATTTTCGTTGAACAATCACTGTAAACGTCGGTAATTAGAAAGACAGAAAAAATCATTTATTTGCTGATCATATAGGTATACATGTCATATAAGTTGGAATATTTGTAAATAGTAGTGTAGTGTGTGTGGTGGGTCTGTTGTGTGTGTGTGTGTAGTTGAACTTACAACAGACACAGAGATAAATAAAATAAAAGTCGATCTAAATAAGTACGAACTGAAAACTACTGCAAGTAAACAAAACTATATCAAGATACAACACAGACAGTGTTATTCGTAAAGTTTTCCCAAACATGAATATTCAAAGATATCAACATGAATGGGTACCCTGAGAAATCCAAGTAGATCAGGGTATCAGATAAGCTGGAGAAATCTCATAAACGGACGCAAGTCGTGCTACTGTTGCCATCCATAGACAAGATAAGACGTGTGTACATAGATAAGAGACCCTTGCAATAGACAAACATACGCTTGCGACAACTATGGACTGACTTGAAATAGGATCATCATTGGCTGTTCCGGAGTTTCATTGAGTACCTACTTTCCAAAATAATACAATCAATGAACCGATTGAAATGTATGGTTTACCGAACACAGGACTTCCAATCAAATTTTTTTA
Source organism: Polymixis lichenea (assembly GCA_949091785.1). NCBI lineage: Eukaryota > Metazoa > Arthropoda > Insecta > Lepidoptera > Noctuidae > Polymixis > Polymixis lichenea. The sequence goes on along the minus strand of OX420933.1, from coordinate 11,537,558 downwards.
GCTTTCGATTTTTAGTGCCGTTGTGTGGGTATAAAATGATAATGAAAATCCCATAAAAAATACTATCAAGTTTTAACCAAGAAAACAACTTACTTCCTCATACCGGAGTGATCCATAATTAATTAATTAGTTCTTCTTTATTAGTTACGTACAACGCAGGTAGTTACTCAAACGTTTCAGCAAAAAAACGACATAAAAAAACGACACAAAAACCGAATAGGCGCATAAACAACGTAGTCGACAGAAGTGTTTGCTTATAAAAACTTAACTAATGAAGGTAAGATAATATGCTATTTACGGAATCACAGTAATTTACGCTGATCGAACGTATTATTATCACGTACCTAACTATACATAGGTAAGTATCGTAGTTACTTTGTCTATGATTTCACTTTATAAAAGCTAGAAAAACTAATTAGATATTATAATATCTGTATGCTAGCTTTGTGCTTTATGCTTGTGAGGCTGGCTAATAAAAAATAACAAATGGTATTATGTAATTGCTATTAGAATTTCAATGAATATATAAATTACCAATTTTGAATTACATGTTTTATGAAAACTTTAAAAGCCGTTCTGTAGGTTAGCCTTATATACAAACAAATTGTATGTAGCAACGGCTGAATCATGAAACTTGCTATGGGGATACTTTGAACCCTGGGGAAGGACATAGGCTTTTTATAGTCATACCACGCGAGCGAAGCCGCGTGCAGAAGGTAGTAATATACGTATAAGTAGTACTAAACCAAATTAAAACCGAATAGGGTTTTAATTTGGCTCTGACGCCAACGTTGCTGTGTCTTACAGGGTCCGCAATGATCTTGTGTTTGTAGAACCTACCACCTAAGTTCACATTGTGAAATGCAATTTATGCAACAAATAATATGTATTGACTGTTGAATTTTTGTTCATTTTTAACCAGCGGGGTAACTGCGTACCAAACATTTAAAATTACAATATCTTGAATTTTGACAGTTCAAGCTTCACTATCCCTAGCGATCCTAATAATGAGTTCAAATAATGTGTTCAAAGTAATCGTGTTTTTAGGATTTCGGACTTTGGGTGCCCTATACAGGGTTAATATTTTACCAGTGCGCAAACTGACCATGAATTCAGCTTATCATTCTAGACCCCCCCAGCGCAGTATATTTTCATCCGTTATACAAAAAAAAATCAGCTGTTTCATGTAAAAGTGCGTGCTACGCGGTCAAAATGTATGGAACATCTGTTTTTTTTATTTTTATTACCCTGTATGACAGTCAGTATGTCGTTAAATAACACTTACAAGTTAAACGATGACGCAAGAACTGACGCTTACGTTAACTAACGATAAGGTAACAATCGGCCATTCTGTGCTCAATGCACTTGCATTTAGCAGAATGCGTTGTTGTGGCGTGGTAATAGATAAACAAAGTAATATATTTTGAAAGGTAGGCTGTCTTGCGAGTTATCATACAAAGTCATCGCCGATTGAGTATAAACGTTTGGCAGCAGCCAACAGCGTCCGTCTGTCTGCTAATAACAACAGAGCGATATGAAATGTAAACGAATTTTTGGGGCTGCCTTCTAACAAGCTGGATGATAAGAGAAATTGTGGTAATTCTAAGTGGTTATAATTCTTTGAGCTCCGTCAGTTCTGAGCTGCACGATTAATGACAACTGATGGGACAGGTCCAATCAAATCTGTACCTGTGGTTCTTTCCTCAAAGGCCATTGCGGACATCAATCCACACGGTCTTCACATGATCTGACCAAGATTAACTCTGGTTTTCAAATGAGACTGTGACCTCTGAGTTTGTTTCGGCCTTTCTTCTCAGAGTAGTCAGATAGGAAACGCCGACCTCGTCTAGTTTAAAACATAATTATGATTGACGTGTAAATGTTTGTACAAACCTACTTACAGAAATAAAATCATTTATCATTTATTATTGCGACTATCATAGACATACCTATTTGTCATAAACATTTGAAATTCGACACATTTTCTCGACAGTGCTATCAAAAAACTATGAAATAAAAAGAAAACAAAACTGTCAATTTGCCGCCTGTCATCTGTCACCTGATGGTTTTAGTAAATAGGCCTCTGGTGGCCGAGGATCATCACAGCAGTGGACCATTGTTCTAGATATCCTGTCATACATACCTACTCGTTTTCTCGTATATGAACTAATACCAAAATTCCGTCTTCTTTCGACCATTCACGACGAAGATTCGAAGATTCAGCAGCATAAACGAGTTTTAATAAAACGGCTACAATTTATAACTATTTATTTATGACTGCATACGGCGCCAAACGACCCGACCTGACCACTGGCCATTGACTTGATGAATAGCAAAGAAATAATCTAGCCGACATGAAAAGTGTAATCATCCTTCTCTGGACCTAGATGTTTAATTAAAATCACAATTTAGGAGCCATTTTTTAGGATCATTGTGTAGTTTTTGCTCATCTCCTAAGTGCTTATATTTTCGTTTATTTAGAAGATCATCTATACTCGATCCATCAGAGCGTAACGAACTTTTTACTTTTAAGTTTCTATATTAACAAACGTCACTACTCACTAGTAGGTATAAAAAAAGTCTTCTTTATGGTAATTCTAGATAGTTGTAATTGAAGTCACTGGAAACACGTCAAAGACTTGTCCTGTACTCCTGTCCTATCAAGGAAAAGCAATGCCGATATGATAACGAAGCAATTAGCGCATGACAGACACATTTTTCTTCGAAATCCTTTTTATGCACCGAGCGAGGCATGTAAAAATATTATCGGTCGTCTTATCGCTGAACACATAAATTACAAAATTATTTCGAAACTGTCATCAATTTGCCGTTGTTCCTTATATTCTGGTAAGCAGAATTGCTGGCAACACTAAATCAATGTCATTTTATTTCGACTTCGATCGATGGTTCTATGTTTTGACAAGTAAGGTACACATCAATACAAATAAGAAACATGAGACAATATAGATTTTGATGACATCGGTATGGAGATACTTTGAACCCTGGGGAAGGGTTACTTTTTATCGACGTACCATGTGCGCAAAGCTACGGATGGAAGCTAGTATTAGTAACCTTAATGAAAATTGGTATCTGGGTTTGCGATTAAAAAACATGAAACACGTGTTTAGTATTTTTTGATAATTCTACCCCAACAAAGCAGATGAATGTTATTATAGAAAAATCAGAATCCTGTCGGATGAAGTCACGGGAATAGTGCTAATACCTACTAATATAATGGAAGGGATAAACTTTAACAAAGCAAAATGTGTATAGACCCCAGATCCTTAATTAAAACGTAGGAGTAACTTAGCAAGTGACCCAGCTGGAGCTGATAATAATCTAAATTTTAACCAAATCATAAACAGTGCAAGCTCGCTTAACTACTTTTTAAACCACCTAAAATCGATAACTGGACATGGTAATTCGCCAATTGCTCACATAAATGCAAATAACATATGATCAGCGACACTTCGTTACGAGATCTCAAGTGCCATTTGCATTTGCTAATCGTGCGTGAGTTACAACGCATACTGAGCGATAACGTTCATCCGGTTCAGCACACCACTCGATTATCTGATTTAAGAATATATGTAGGTCCACAGCTCCCCGTCTCACTTTCCTCTTATAAATGTACACAATAATAATTATTATTCTTATCTCGTCTGTTCAGTGTATCAGGCAGATTTCCAGGTAAAAACGTTTGGGATAAACAGTCCGCCATGTTGAAATATGTATAGAAAAGTAATTTAAATATTGAATTTAGAACGTTCTTTTTCCCTTGGCAACTGGCTCAAAGGTTATTATTGCCAGTGTCAAGGCACATCCTAAAATAGAAATTGCACGAGAGTTGTTGCCATAAGGATTATTTAATTGGCTAATAGTACTTTATAATGTTGATTTTATACAAGTTCTACGGAATACATTTCCAATCATCCAATGTATCAAGTATCAACAAGTTCTTGTCAATCGCTGACCATTAAACAAGGTACACTGAACAAAGTAGGCCATTCTGATCACTTAAGTATGTCAATCGCATCCCGAATTGACCTACGACCGTGACAATCTAAAATTATTTCAACGTAAAACTGGGTCAAAATGAGCATAAATTTATACAGCTTGATATTATCTAATGGGTCGATGTACCAGGGTCGCAGCGGAGCGCGGCGGTGGACCGTGGACGCCTATTGTCATTCAATCGGGCCATTGTGGGCTCTTTGTCGGCCGCGGCCGGAGCCCTGCCTCGGTCATTCGACATGGGGGATGCGGGACTTGAAATATGTTAAAATTTTTGGAATGTAGCCGAACGGTTAATGAATTCGAGAGCGAGGTGCAATTTAAATGCATCTGAATTAAAAGCAGGGACAGAACTATTCGACACATTTCATCATGATCGTAGCGTTGCAAGATTTTTTGTTTGTCTAAAAATGATAAGCTAACAAAAATAGCTAAGATATTCTTTCAGATAGCTAGGTACTGATCGTCACGAAAGGCTTCCTCGCTTGAAGACCAAAACCAATTTTGGGTCATGAATAGACCAGAGTGCATAAGAAGCCAAAAGCAAAAACCGAAGCGGTCAATCCCGGCAGGACAAGCATTCTATTTTTAAATAACCACGATCCAAAAACAACATCTTCAACCACTTCTCGATACCACATAACATCAGTCGCGTGACTTCCTACATAACATCATCCATGTAGATATTAAGATGCACGTAACATAACACATTAAACGCACATTATCCGCAATTAGCGGCCGCCGCTTTTAAACTCGTCCATGCACCGTGAGAACGACGAAAAAACTTGCGCTTGCGCATCTTGACAGCACTATGCGTATATACGAGATATGTTTTGTATCTTTACCTACTAGATCTACAAGAGCTTATTGTTGAGCGCCTTAAAAAAAAACAAATTATCTGAAAATCAACAAACCACATGTTGATCATGCTTCTAATTTGACAACAACAAGTTCATCATGCTTCTAATTTTACAACAACATGTTGATTTTGCTTCTAATTTTACAAAAACAAGTTCATCATGCTTCTAATTTTACAACAACATGTTGATCTTGCTTCTAATTTTACAACAACATGTTGATCATGCTTCTAATCATCAATAAACTTACGCCTTCTTCCCATGGGGTAAGGCAGAAACTATAGAACGACACCAACGATCCTTACATAAGCACTCCTTGTGCTTATGTAAGGATCGTTGGTGTCGTTCTATAGTTTCTGCCTTAACCCCCGACGCAAAAAAGAGGGGTGTTATAAGTTTGATCGCTATGCGTGTCTGCCTGTGGCACCGTAGCTCTTAAACGGGTGAACCGATTTGGGTGCAGTTTCTTTTATTTAAAAGTAAGTTTTCTAGCGGTGTTTCTTAGACATGTTTCATCAAAATCGGTTCAGCTGTTTGAAAATTATCAGCTGATGTAGGGATTTGAGCAGCTTCCACGGGTCTGATCGAGTCGAAATTTGGTATCCTATTACTTCCATGATATTAGAGAAACAAAGTATACCCTTGAACTGATGCTGGAGCATCACCTGGAATTTCCAGGATGCTCATCAACAAACAGCAGAAGTATCGTGTTTGGGCTCATTGAAGGTCTCAATGAATAGGTTATAGTTAAAGAAGATCAGGACGATGAATGAGGATAAATTAGTAACAAACTTCACTGTGGGAAACATACTTAAAGCTGCGCAGATTTAAGCGTGACATGTGTCGATCGTAGCGTGTTTACTATTACTATATTAAGTTTAAAAAGCAGGATATACAAGTTAAATTTGAAATTTTAAAAACCCCCGACTCAAACAAAAACCTCAAAAACTTGAAAAAATCAGTATTGATTGGCCTTTTAAGTTGTAGATAATATTTCGATCAAAGCATTGTCACGTCGGGGGATGGCTAATGAAAACGCCAAACAGACGATGCCCAGCAATAATGAATGTAACTATGCTATTGTAGAAAGAATAACATTTTCAGTAGCCGTCCCCCGACGTGACAATGCTTTGATCGAAATATTATTAGTTTATTACCTACAACTTAAAAGGCCAATCAATATTATTTTTTTATTTTTTGGAGGTTTTGGTTTGGGACGGGGGTTTTTAAATTTTTCATTTAACTTTTTTCCTCGTTGACGTACTAATTCAGCTTCTAAGTCATTAAATTATTGATATAAGACAATTAAAAAGAATGTCCTTTATTAATTCCAAAAATAATGTATCTGGCGCCCGGCGGCGGCGCCATAATATTCGACAAAGTGAATTAATCATGTTCATTCATAAATTATTTCTCTTGAAGATTATCCTTTTTTGAACAATGTTAATGTTGCCAGGACAAAAATAAATGAAAACGGTACTTCCTTCCAGCCCAAATTCGGAGAAAACGTCGAAACTGTTCGGTGACTCAGTTTAAATTGAATTCTGTTGCAATCCGTTAATGAGTTTTTGATACTAGTAATTTTGAGTGGATGTAAAAAGGAAAAATATATTAAGATATTATTTATAGTCTACCCGAAATCATCGATCAATCATCAATAATCGATCATCGATTAAATAGGTGATGGGAGCATTACCCCTTCTTTTATACCTAAAAGCTGCTTTAAGTTCATTCATTATTAGCGGCTGTTTAACTATACGGTTTTAACGTTTAAACATAACTTTAATCAACGTTTTTAAATAAACCCCGTATCTAATCTTAAAGGGAAATGTAAACGCTGATTCCCAAAATTTGTCGTTCTTCGTTCACAAAGAAGGAACTTCTGGCCAGCCCCTGGCAACAGTTAACTATGAAGTACCTGCTTTACCAAACTCTATAAAACATTTTTATAGTGTCAGTATTTGTTGTGCTCTTCTTATCATTCAGTAAGTTGAACGTTGTTAGACACTCTGGCGCGATGGCGCACACTGGTCCCAAATTAAAAAAAAGTGGACATTGATAGTAGACCGCTGATATTTTTTTTTATTGTTGATACAATGATAACAGATAAGGCAAAAAAATATTATTGTCCTACTTCAAATACTTTTCTGTAAAAAAAATATTTCTTTTTTTTTTGTATGGGAGCGATTACATTTTACTCAATTTCTCAAAAACTTTAAGCGATGTCGAGATGGCAATCACATATGTTAGAAAACTAATAATTCTGAGTATTTGGCTCGAAGAAACTTATTGCTTATCTCTGCGTACTTTCGAGATAATAGTGACAGAAAATAACATTTTTTTTTAATGTTAATTTTTTGCTTTTTTTTAATCATAGCCTTATTTAGCACATAATTATAATGTATGCGTAATGTCAAATAAGTAAAAAGAGACTTCTCTGTAAAAGAGGTTATGGGGGCTCACTAATGACTGAAAAGCTATGACCTTTCTGAAGGAGTACTTTCATCAGTTCTAAAAAACAATCAAAATGAAGACATATTAAGCTGCAAACATAAAGTTGAATATGTTCACAAACGATTCTGAAAAAATATTATGGTGAAAGATTAATATTTGGGTCTATATTCTCTTGAGAAATCTCTATTTCCTCGTTTTCCAACGAAAGCAATTCATTGTTCAAGATCAAAGCACTAGCCTCTGGAAACAACTGTTTATGTAAACGAGCAAACTTTGGTTTGATATGGCTGATGTAAGGATCTGAGCTAATTAGAAAGCTGTGGATAATGTCTAAATTAGTCTGAACTCTACCGATTTTTCTTGTATGTGCCATTCTAACATTCCGGAAATCTTTATTCCTCGCTTCGGAAGCTTCTTCGGAAAGCATGCCTATCGGAATAAAGGAGAAATTTTCACAAATATCAGCACCGTGTATCAACAATTTATGGACACTTGAAGGCATGTAATACCATGGATATAACTTTACATATAGCATTGCTGTTTCTTTACAATATTCCCTAAACAAGTTGGTATTAATAAGTTGACCAGATGAAATTGTTTGTAAAATGACTGCAAATCTCTTGATTAAATCAGGGTGGATACCCGTTATTTCAGCAGATACTTCATAATTTTCAAAAAACCTTCTTGCCGTGTTACCGTCATTGGTTGTACCAAATCCCTGTTTTACTATGTCAATTAACAAACCAGTTCTTTCCCGGAATTCTTCTTGTGTCAAATTCTTTTTAATTTCTTTTAACAATTTATCTTCTTTTCGTGCAGCCCACTTTTTGAAGTCTAAGTTGTACGAAATGTGTAAAATACATTCCATACATCTTATCCACATATGAAGCGAAGACAGACCATATTTATACATATCTTCTCTGATGAGTCTTTTGGATACAAAGTCCAAGTCATTCATTTTGCTAGGTGGGGTATTGCAAATATTACAAACAGCTGCAGAAGAAGTATTGGAAATCACAGTAGAAATTTTCCCATCAATCATAGTCATGTACAAATCATGTTTAATATCAAAATTATCTACAATTGTGGGAACAAGATTACGAATTTCTTCCTCTAAGGATGCACTTTCCTTCTTTATCAATTCATTTGTTTCTTTTGCAAATATAAAGCCAATTGGACGACAATAGTTTGTTGAAGAGGGAGCAGGATTTTGCCACAAGATTTTGCCACTCTCTTCTTCCAAACGAAGCGGAACCAAACTAATCATGAAAACTGAAGAATCGTCAATTTTAGTGTCGGAGTGTGACTTTTGTTTATAATTACTTTGAGAAGATGACCCGTCAAAACCCCATTTGCTTATTAGTTTTAGCGATTTTTTGTCGGCAGAGTTGTGCTGAATTGTTTTTAATATCCTATTAGTTGTCAAATCTAGAAGCGATTGAAGTCTTATCTTAGCATCAGATTCAGTTACAGTTATGTCTGACTCTGGAGGATAACAAGTTTTTTTAGCTTCCAGGAGCTTTTGATAGGATGGAAGACCATACATTTTCTCTGAAGCAAGAATAGTTCTTAAATTTCGATATTGCCATTTTGACAAATTTGTTGAGGTGTAAAGCGCTAACGTTTTATCATCTGGTAAACACGGTTTGTCAGTCTTTTTAGCGAATAGTACATCATATACCATCTCACATTTTTCCTTGTTTTGGCTGAGTTCGTTTAATATAGCTGCTAATTTTGTTTTTTTAGACTCTTTTAATTTGGCACATAAAGCATAAACTAATTCCTCCTCTGTGTGATCTAGAAGTGTTAGAGAACGCCTTTTCTTCTGTTTATCAGATATATCAACAAATGGTTTTTTACTTGTACCATAACTTAATTGATGAGTATCCACTTGCGTTTCGAAATTTGGAATTACTTCCTCGGCAACTTTAAAAATGCTGCTTAAATCGATATTTTGACATTTTGGCCAAACTATTTGGGATTGTAACCAGTCTGAATTTTTGTTAAGAAAGGTCTTTTGAGCTCTACTGGAAGCAGACCATCTTTTTGAGATATTACTTGAAAAATTACGACAAAATAATTTAATATTACTCAAATCTTCGGAAGACAATTCAACACCAATACGTTCAATAAGGGCATTAAATAAAAATTCGACATTTTTAAAACCACCTCCTGATTTAAGAACAACGTATAAGTCTAAGTTGGTGACAAATGCGGACATATTATAATTTTAAGGAAAATTGAAAACTAATTAGAATCAAAGATATCAAAGACAAAGTGACTTTGATTTTAACAAAAAAAATTACGAAAACAAATTCGACGAAAGAAAGACAAACAAAAATTATTTGATTTTAAAATCCAAAGATTCAAAATACAACAATAACAAAACAAACAAACAACAAGCATTTCTTCAAGCGCACAGAAAAAATAAGGACACGTCTTATCGCAACCACATTTAGTTGTACACTGAGTGAGGTGTACGCGCGCGATTCGTGACCGTATTACGTTACGTCATGAGAGGCGGCCATCTTGTTATCCCGGCAAACTCGCGTCGAAGCTCCATTTTGCTGGCCAGCGGACCTATTGCGATATGAGTAAGGCTATGATTTAAAAAAAGCGAACAATTAACATTAAAAAAAATTGTTATTTTCTGTCACTATTATCTCGAAAGTACGCAGAGATAAGCAATAAGTTTCTTCGAGCCAAATACTCAGAATTATTAGTTTTCTAACATATGTGAATGCCATCTCGACATCGCTTAAGGTTTTTGAGAAATTGAGTAAAATGTAATCACTCCCATACAAAAAAAAAAGAAATATTTTTTATAGAGAAAAGTATTTGAAGTAGGACAATAATATTTTTTTGCCTTATCTGTTATCATTATATCAACAATAAAAACAAATATCAGCGGTCTACTATCAATGTCCACTTTTTTTTAATTTGGGACCAGTGTGTGGCGGGGCAATTGTATGCTTTGTTTAAGGCGGGGTGATCCGGCAAAACGTCGTTTTGTATTGTGTTTTATAAGTAGATAAACAGGATTAACAAATTTGAAAAAAAATATTACATAGTTCATACCTTGATCCAGATATTCCGGCCGTGCGATACACGATTACTTGCATTTTACTGCATCCACGTAAATCGCAAAGACAAGTCTAAATGATGATCGGATTCTTATTTCATTTGAGTTATATAAGGCTTTGAACAATAAAACTTATACCAAAATAAAGGTCATAAAAATATGATAAAATCCGGCCGTCATATTATGGACTATGAAAATACATTTATAACAAATCTAAAATCCGGTGTTTTTATCTTTACATGCGCGCGCCGCGTGTCGTTTTTTCGTCCCGAGCGGTACGTGTTGGACGTCGGACGTGTGCCAATTTTTTGAACCCGCCACCCCCCGCTATGATCTGTTACCGGCAGAGCTTAAAATTGTTTGTAAAAAATAATACGTAATAATAAGCTAAATACAGGTATATTTATGTATAGCAAGCTTCATTTCGTAGGAAATTAAAGTAGTTAATATTTTGTCAAACAAAATGGGAACCTACAGAAAGTAAAAACTTTCGCTGGCTCTTCGAAGGCTAGTAAACAAAAACGAATAAGGATGGTTTGACAATATTATTATTTACCTACATTCATTACATTTTACGCGTAATAGATTAATATATTTATTTATTATAGATAACCTACTATTAGCGCTTTGCAAATCTATGTACCTACGCGAATAGATTTGTAAACCGCAAATAGGCGTGTAGAACAGAATTGGAACCCTATGTCCGTGTAAATAAAGACGCCACGTGCGCAAAAGCTAGAATGGTTCATTTTTCTCGCGGAATAGATTTACCAACATGTCATACAGCATAAAGCCGCCACGCGCACAAATTGTATAATGGTTTATTTACTTTTTTCAAATATCAAAGAGGTAGGTTGAGAAACAAAAAAAAATGATGATTGCCTGGAAAGGCACTGTATATGATAACACTATGACCTTGAGCTGGTCCAGCGTAAGACGGACATTATGCTGCTTCTTCTTTTGCTTTTTTCTTTCTTTTACTTTCGGAGCGGAGCAGTGCAGGATAGATAGATTCTTACTTAGGTACTTATTTTTGTATTTCTTAACATGTGCTTTGTTTTATTGTTTACTTAAACAATAAAACAAACGCCCGCCGCGCGCCGCCGCCGTTCGCGCGCCGCGAAGCCCTGCAAACTTTTGCAGGGCTTCTTCTGCGTTGTTAATGTGTGCGGCGGCCGTCATGTTACTGCGGCCGTCATGTTACTGCGGCCGTCATGTTGCTGCGGCCGTCATATTGCTGCGGCTGTCATATTGCTGTGGCCGTCATATTGCTGCGGCCGGCCGTAATATTGCTGCGACCGGCCGTCATATTGCTACGGCCGGCCGTCATATTGCTGTGGCCCTCATGTTACTGCGGCCGTCATGTTACTGCGGCCGTCATGTTACTGCGACCGTCATGTTACTGCGGCCGTCATATTGCTACGGCCATCATGTTACTGCGGCCGTCATATTGCTGTGACCGTAATGTTACTGCGGCCGTCATATTGCTGCGGCCCTCATGTTACTGCGGCCGTCATGTTACTGCGGCCGTCATGTTACTGCGACCGTCATGTTACTGCGGCCGTCATATTGCTACGGCCATCATGTTACTGCGGCCGTCATATTGCTGCGGCCGGCCGTAATATTGCTGCGACCGGCCGTCATATTGCTACGGCCGGCCGTCATATTGCTGTGGCCCTCATGTTACTGCGGCCGTCATGTTACTGCGGCCGTCATGTTACTGCGACCGTCATGTTACTGCGGCCGTCATATTGCTACGGCCGTCTTGTTACTGTGGCCGTCATATTGCTGCGGCCGGCCGTAATATTGCTGCGACCGGCCGTCATATTACTTCGACCGTCATAAAACTGCGGCCGTCATATTGCGGCGGCCGTCACAAAACTGCGGCCGTCATATTGCGGCGGCCGTCATAATGCGTAGGCCGTCATATTGCAGTGGCCGTCATATTGCAGTGGCCGTCATATTGCGGAGGCCGTCACAAAACTGCGGCCGTCATATTGTGGCGACTGTCATATTGCGGCGGCCGTCATATTGCGGCGGCCGTCATATTGCGGCGGCCGTCATATTGCGGCGGCCGTCATATTGCAGTGGACGTCATATTGCAGTGGCCGTCATATTGCGGAGGCCGTCACAAAACTGCGGCCATCATATTGTGGCGGCCGTCATATTGCGGCGGCCGTCATATTGCGGCGGCCGTCATATTGCGGCGGCCGTCATATTGCGGCGACCGTCATATTGCTGCAGCCGACACATTGCGGCGGCCGTCACAAAACTGCGGCCGTCATATTACGGAGGCCGTCATGTTATTGCGGCCGTCATATAACCGTGGCCGTCATATTACTGTGGCCGTCATGTTACTGCGGCCGTCATTTCACGGAGGCCGTCACAAATCCATCTTGGATTTACATTTTGATCAGCGGCCCCAAAAACCATGACATGACATGTCATAAACAGTTAGAAAGAAAAATAATAAATATAAGTGTGGGTTCACACGGACGTAATTTCACGAGCTGGATTTTCAACTCTCGGTAGTAAGCCGAAGGTTGAGAATCCTCAAAACTCAGCGCGTTGAAAATCTAACAGTGTGGTTTGCTGTTAGATTTTCATCTCTCGGTACGTACCGTAGTCCGTACATAGTTTTGTATGTAGGTACATAAATATGAAAATAAATAAAAAAGTGCAACGTAAGTAAAGTAATAATCCTAATTCGAGACTAATAATTCCAGTCTGTATGTAACTTGAACTTGGCGAATTGTGGGTGTACTAATACACCACTGCCCAACCCCTCTGAAAGAATACAGGCGTTATGTTATGAAGAAATCTCATTTCCGCAACTTATTATATCTTGTAAAAATACTTACTAGAATGGTAAAACAAACTTTTACTAATCGTAATCAGTTCAAGTTGATCCACTGTATTGCTCTATTCGGTGACATAGTTAATACTGCTGCCGGCCGCCAGCCACGCCTGGCGCGCGCGTCGCTCGCGCATCGTAACTAGTTACGTCTCGCTACTCGTTTCGGGGTCTGAGGCAGTGTTGCCGTTAGGACTATCTAGTTTGTGGCTACATCAACGAAAAAAGTGGCCAGTTTTGTAAATAAATTACTTTCGATTTTCAGCTAAAAGTGGCTAAAGTATTTTTGGCTTAATTTAACCTATTACTACTGATAATAATTTTAATATTGTATAGGGGTGCGGTTAAGCGGATTTAATAACACAATATTTAATAGTGTTGATAGAAATGTATTAAAAACTGGTTACAAGTTTATAGCTAAAAACATTAAAATTTCTGTTTTTTTAGTAAAAAATTCAAAACCAATTTGAAAGTTCACAATGTCATCGTCCATAAGTCACCCAAGTATTCACTCAAAAAGTTTATGAAAAATAAAGGAGAACTACTCGCGAGAGTGATCGGCTAAACAATAATATCGTTTCGGTACATGTTGACACGAGTAGTATTGACTTTGTACAAAACAAACTAGGTCCAATAGCTACAGTTATAACATACATTTTCATTCGTTCGAATTTAAATTACGTTAAAAATCTAAACATTCACATTATTGGGAATCCCTTGATTCGGCGCGGACCTCTGTGGTGTTGCCTACAGTTATTGACGATCGTCCCATAATTATTTCTCTAAAATACATTAAGTATTAGTCGGTAGACTTCTAACAATAATATAAGTAGGTAGTAATAATCTAAAAAGTAGCCAGAAGTAGCTAGATTAATTTTGGTGGCTAAAACAGATTATTTTTTGGCTAAAACCGTCGAAAATCCGCTAGATCTAGCCACGAAGTGGCTAAAACGGCAACACTGGTCTGAGGTAAGCGTTAAATGCCTACCGCGCTCGGCTCACCTCGCCTTAAGTATCTTTTTACTGACCACTGACCTTCTCGGAAACTAATTTTCATGTTTTGATTTGACCAATTGTTAGATTGAATATTTTAAAGAATTTCGTCTTTGGTTCCCTGCTACCCTGTACTATTATCGCTGCTGCGGCAGTGTTTTTTATTTTTCAAGAAACGACGAAAACGCAAATGGGTCCAGAAGAATGAACTGAATTCATGATAACAAGGTGTACGTCGATATTCCTGCCTCCCTGTAAATATGTACACACGGCTACACATGAAGCTATAAATTGCCAGTACTTATAAGCTGATCTCGCATTGTATAGGATTTCGGTACAGTGCGAGTTCAGCGTAAACTGGATCGATGTGTAGCCGATAGCCGTGCGTACTTACTTTGTGATCATAATTAGTTGAATGCAACAGCATTCTTCATATTCCTAGAAGTAAGGTGGATAGGTACTTATACCTTAAAACAACCGACATGCAAACACTCTGAAATACTCAAGTCCTTTAAGTACCCATTTGCTAATCTAATAACAAAGAAGAGTTATTCTGATAAGATAGGTAATCCGATGAGTCTATAGGGACAATCATTAAGACAGCAAATATTGTAAGTAAGTTACTAAAATTAGTGTAAAACCAGTCGCCGGATAAGAATTTTTGTATGAATCTAAGTACAAACAACGGACAGGTACCCGCAAAATATCGCCAATATGGAAAAATTACCAAAGCTTAATTTATATAGGTATATACCTACTAGCTTTTTCCAGCGGCTTCGCCAGCGTGGAGGTCGAAAACTATCCCACGGGAAAATAGTACCGGGATAAAAAGTATCCTATAGGTTACAAACTACCTGTGTGCCAAATTTCACTCAAATCCGTTCAGCCGTTTTTGCGTGAAAGAGAAACATACATCCATGAGTATGGATGTATGTTTCAACAAACAAACAAACACAAACAACAAACTACAAACAAACTTACAAACTTTCACGTGTATAATATTAGTTGGATTCTTATACATAAAAGTTTTTATCCAGTGCGTAAACTATAACCATGAATTTAGCATATCATTCTAGACCCCCTAGTGCAGAAATTTTACGTCGATTTTCCAAAAAAAATAAGCTGTTTCATAGAAAAAGTGCAAAACCTACGTGGTCAAAATGTATGGAACAGCAGATTTTTTTTTGTAATACCGACGAAAAATTTCTACGCTGGGGTCTCTAGAACGATATGCTAAATTCATGGTTACAGTTTGCGCACTGGATAAATACTTATCCTGTATGTGGAGCGTATATCCACGATCGTTCCGAATATGACACATTTCTGAAACCTTATCTATCGCATAGGACACGGTTCACGCGTACGACGTACTACACCGCACATCGGTAGATACGATCAAAACGCTCAGAGCAATCTGCAGTTTGTCCCTATCTATAGAGTCTGATCAGTTTCTCAAATACTATCGTTCAAAATAGTTTTCTAGGTTCCTAGTTTCGGAATTCCATTATAATAAAATCCTTACTTATCTGTCTTTGAATCTTTTTTCTGGAGGAAGCCATGAATTTGAATTTTTTTGTCAATTATTCCACTACATGAAGTAATGGATGAGGCAACAAGACTAGGCCAGGTAATAACTTAGAGGGTAGGATGTGAATAAAAAAGTCAGAGATCTGAAAGAGATCAACGAAACATTCCCATCAGACAGCAGAAAAGAACAGACAAAGACAGTAGAAGTCAGTAGTGTGGACAGTATATCCACATAACAGCTATAATTATATAATCCTACAGTAATGGCATTCATCATCATCATCATCATTTCAGCCGAAAGACGTCCACTGCTGGACATAGGCCTCTCCCAAAAGGGGGGTTTTGGCATAATCGCCACGCTTGGCAGGCGGGTTGGCAATCGCAGTATGGTGGTAAAATGCGCTGCTGCCCATTCTCTAGTAAGTAGTAATAGACACTATTACAATGAGTATTATAAATTAAGTGGCATTAAAGAAACATGACAAATTAACCGCAATACCTATATTATGACAATTTTAGGTTTAAGGAAGGATAATATTGAGAATAATAAATACACATACCCACTGACCGATATTTCTGTAGAAATATTTGGTTCCCAGAGCGACTTTATTCCAAAATGATTTTAATTTCTTGATCTATAGACAGATTTGCGGGTACACATTTGTAACTCCAATGTTGTGTTGTTCTTTAACTTGCTGCTTAGCAAAATAATTATACCTACATGGATGCACACCAATGTCTATCATACTACAAATGTGTAATATACCGTACCAAACAACGAAATATGTTTTTTTTTGGGTGGGAAATCATCAAATAACTTCTCCCGCTCTGGGTGGAACGGGAGGGCAGACTTTTACTGACTAAAACCCACCCGTGTTCCCTCAGTTGCCCGTGTGCTAAGAGCCGCGGTATCTCTTTCGAACAACCCGCACCCCTGGCAGAACGAAATATGGTGTTATATACCAATGACCTACCTTTATAATGCACAATAGTAAATTGATAACAAATCCATCGTATCATTATTCAGTAGATGATATTATGGTACAGAAGAAAAACAATGCGATGTAAAGTCCAACATCCTCCCGAAAATAAATAAAGCTTTTTTAAGTTTAAAAATACTCACCGTTATTAAAGGTGCAACAGGATCTTCCTGGCATGCACTCGATACCGATGCTTTCCACAAAACTGAAGACACGATCTTATTCCTATCAAAACTGGTAAGGTAAACTTAATTAAACGTAAACGAACAGCTCGCTACAAAGTCGCTAAATACACTGATACAATATTTACAGTTTTAGCTAACAACCACAGGTGGTTTAAATATTTACGTAAACTTTTTGACGTTTCAAGTTGAACAGCCGCGACGTAACGCGACGCGATCGGCCCCCGCTCGAGCCGACGCAAGACTATCTCGGATACACTCCATCCTCGAGCTTTCGTACCGCGGCGCCCGTCCCGCTCGCGCAGCCGGTCACCTGCCGGTTAAAAAAATATGAGAAGCCTCACATTTCGGCGAAATGTGAACCAAACCAAACATTTTACATTCATACAGACAGGTACGGGACTACTTTATCTGGGGAGTCCTCTACGTAGGCCATGTACGGGCATATACGTTCACGCGATAAATGATTGACGTATTCCCTGATACTAGTAGACAGTTGTATGCGTGTTCGCACGCCCAGACGGCAATTTTGCTAGATTATCTATTATTGCAGCATCGTAAATTACTGCATCGCCGCGAGAGATTTGTGGCTGGTAAGTCTACAGCGAAGGAAACTTCGTGTCGTCGATAATGAGCCGAGCAAACAAAGAGAACATCTTAGCGCTCTGCCAGTAATCACCGATACAAACTAACCCATCGTTTCCCAGTAGTCAATTCAATTACTCGTTGTTTTCCCGCTTTATCTCCGCTAAGAACATCCTACGTCAATATTTGAAGGCACAATATAAAGCAACCAGCACGGTGTTCTGTTGACTCGAGCACCTCAGATAAACAAACTTGATTTCACTGATATGCCACCCTGAAAGATTACATCCTGTAACTGCGCGAATTAATTCGTAGAACTATTTGGGTTTAATTCCAACAATTAAACAATTTAGGTCGACCATTATTCAGCAAATACGCAAACTGGCGTCCATTAAATTTTACGATATCCTAATTTGAGAACCGAGCTTACAACTTCAGCAAAGTTACAGAGTACGTGCAAATAAATCTGTAATTAAAAACTTTTGAATGTTGAACCAGCAACGTGCGCAGTTCTGTGCGCTGCGGTCTGATAGCATCAGCGAGGAGCTGCGGCGGCACTTCACTGCTTATTTACTTTAGCCTTCAACAAAATACATATTAATGTATAGCCACAACGTTGTTAATGTAAATCTTCGTTCCTTTTTGGGCTCAAAGTTAGACGAAACAGAGTTAGCATGACGCGACGTCAACGCGGGCATGACACGGCAAAGCACTCAGAAAGTCAGCACCCCCAGGCTTAAAATAGAGTCCGAGCACCCGCAAACCGCTCGCAACTCTTAAATCCTATTAAAGGAGCTCGGCAGTACCTTTATTCATAGACTTTACCAATAATTTAATAGCGCTCCTTAACGCCGGTTCACACTGGCGGCCAACAACAAAGACCCAAGTTTTTCCTCTAATAATGACAGT
The DNA here is from genome assembly GCA_949091785.1 of Polymixis lichenea. NCBI lineage: Eukaryota > Metazoa > Arthropoda > Insecta > Lepidoptera > Noctuidae > Polymixis > Polymixis lichenea. The sequence continues at coordinate 11,519,121 of OX420933.1, read as the reverse complement.
AGCATTTATGTATCGAATGATGCAACAGTTCAACGGAAAACTGTAACGGCATGGCTACTTACGTGATAAGATTACCACATAATATATGCTCATGACGCTTGACCGAGGACTACGTGATATATTGCAGGCGTCAGGTGTCGTTCATTGAATGAATTTTATTAGATTATTGTTCTTGTAACATGATGAGACCATTGAACAAACGTGTTTTGGTGTGTATGTGTGGTCAAAACTTCAATCACACACATAAAATAAGAGAGAGAGGCTTGAATGAATACAACAGAAATCTAATTTTTAAGATTTCTTGCTCTAAACTGCATTTAGCCAAGTCGTAGAGTGTATTACTAACAACTTTTCATTTTATCAACTTAATCCACCCACTAATCCTTTAGGGCAGAGAAAATTTACATTAAAACTGGGCTATAAATACTGGTCACAGTTTCCTCGCTGTGTAAAAGCAAAAAGACCTGCACTCCGCAAACTCCGCAAGCCTGCGCACTAGTCGTTGTACTAATATTTTATTTTTGAAATAAAGCAGTCTGGGGTATCCTGTTCAAACTAGAATTTAGTTCAAAGTAGCTTAGAGTCGAATAAACGTCAGGAATTGATGGTGTATCTCGTTGGATTCAGATTAAAAATAATTGGTCAACGGTGCGATTTATAAGAAAATGTAGTGACAACAATTGGAAAGAGTATGCTTAGATGGTTTGATCATGTTGAGAGGATAAACGAAAGGCGGCTAACAAAAGGTATTTTGTTGTTGTTGTTTTCACAAGGCAGGGAGTCGGGAGGGGACGCCTTAGGACAGGATATATAGTGACCTTATTGGTGATGTTCTTTGAAAGGTAAGGTGTGCGTATATGATTATGGCCCTAGTGTGAGTTTCATTTAACCATCTCGATCAAACGCGCTCGATGCGTTTGATCGAGATGGTGGCCTCGTTTACGTTAATACACCAGAGGCCCTAGTGCGAGTTTCATTTAACCATCTACACCAAACGCAGTAAGCGCGTTCGGCGTTCCGATTGGCCCTGAATTGGTGACGGACCAATCGGAGCGTCGGACGCGCTCGAAGCGTTTGATCGAGATGGTTAATTAAACTTTTTTTTGGTTATGGTGGATCGAGATGGTTAATTAAAATTCGACCGGCTTCCCGCATCCAACGGATTCCTGCGGCCTTCACAAGGTCATCGGTGCACTTTGTTCGTTTTCCGGCACGCGGTTGACACTCAACAACCTATCGGCCCCATCGGCCTCGGCATCTGTTCTGCGAGCAATGTGCCACTTAAGTTACTTTGATTCTCCTGCGAATCTCTTCATTTCTGATTCGATCACGTAGGGAAGCTCTAGGCATAACTCTCTCCATTGCCTTTTTGGTGACTTTTAGCCTTCTAATACGGCCGATTGTGAGGGACCACGTTTCAGTACCATAGGTCATCACTGGCAACACGCACTGGTTAATGATTTCGTCTTGAGACACTGTGGTACGACCCTACAAGAAAACCTTATTCCTTTATTACCGTTCGTCCGTTTTTTTTACCCACTCACGGTTAAAAACATTTTCACACAAGTTTTATTGTTTTAAAAATAAATTAATAACATATTTACAAAAGACTCTTTACTTATAAATAACACGCATCATGGCTTTTATTGGCAAATACAAAAAAAGTTACAGCGTCAAACGTCAAAGTCTTCAAACAGATTTTCTCGTTCATGTTTACTAAAATTTTGTACTTACAGATTTTTTATTTATTTTAGTTTGTATTGTAACCACACAGAATTTTCTTTTAGTTTGCGTAGTGTAACTTATTCTAACAAGAAAATAAAAATATGGCGTCTACTATCGGTAAATAATTTTTGGGAAATGTACTTACGGCAGTTTTACGCAGTCGCGTTATCATGAGTCATGTTCTAAATTCTTAATCTGCCTTTAGTTCAATATTCAAATAAGTTCCTAGATAATTAAGTAACTCAATTTTACTTAGTCAATATTATTATCAATACTTGCTATACAACCACCCACTTTGACATTTATGTAACAACTTCCCATGTACAGCCTCTTATAGATTTTTAAACATCGACAGCCAACAAGAATTAATTTGACTGTCTACAATCTGTGCTCCATAATATTGGTATCAATAGCTACAACTAAGCACTTATAGCGTAATCTGCACCCTAATTTCGTTAAATACACACTATCAATCAGAAACTGAATCCTTTAAAGTATATTGCTAATTCACTGCGTCATAATTACTAACGTTCGAAAAAGAACAATGCAAATAACTCAATGAATATTGTTGAACTATCAAAATCAAAGCCATTAGTGTGTAACGCAATTACCCATATTATATTTTGTGTCTACACATTGGTATTGGTACCATAATATAGAGCACTGATTGCAGACGGTGAAATGAATCCTTGTCGATGATTGTGTGTCATTTTTTGGCTGACTGTACGTACCTCTTTCCGCAGATGACACGCTTCTTACGAATATATCTGAAATGATCGACCTGGCTATCGGTACGCCTGAGGTAAAACCACAAACATTTTATTCCCATTAAGTAATTTTATTATATTTATTCTATACCTATAGGTATTATTTGTAGAAAACAGCGAGGATTGGGAAAAAATTTACAGGCAATAAGCTGGCAATACGGTGTGTAGTCACCATTGCGTAAGGCGGGCGTTTTGGGGCACTTTCTTTTGAATTTTGACGCTCAAAAAGTGCTGATTCTCAGCCTAATTTGAATTAATGACTTGATTACCTGTAATAATCTAAAGCTAGGGTTTCCTAAGAATGCAGTGGCAGCCACATAGCGTCTGCAATTTACCGTTAAAGATGTCACCAAAATGTAAAGTAACTTTGTCTGTTTTCCTAGAAATCGTTTTTTGACACCGTAAAGCCCCGGTGCTATTATTTTTGTGACAGCCTCACTGCGCCCGCTGTGTGGCAGCTACCGTTCTTCTTGGAAACCGTAGCTTTACTACATCAGTCACTACATCAGTCGTAAGACTGGACATGCTTCCCACAGAACCACGCCACAAACACTGAATAACTTGCCACAATAGCTCCGCGAACCTGCAATATTTCAGTCCTACCTCCTATGAACTGTTGTATATTTGTAGCTGTCCAATTTGTTATTGGGTTATCTTATATGAAAATTCTTACAAAGTAATATCCACGGTTTGGAAGGATGCCCGGTGAATATATGCCGTGTATAGGCGTCCATCTAACACATCTATACGACACGTTTTTATACTTTCATTAACGATCTATGAATACAGGTGAATTTTCTCATTTTTCCCACAGCATTAATCATAAATCACAATCGAATAAAGTGTGAAAAAATTGTGTCTTTTTCCTTTCTTGGCGGATTATAGGCAGATGGGGAAAAATCGGAGACAATGGGAATATTTTGCACTGTAAAACAGGGTGATTCAAAGAAACAGATTTATTCCTTTATCATTACTGGGTTTAGAAAATTGTGGTAGTATTCTTGATTGAAGAGCAGAGCGCGACGGTGTAGAGTTGTAGACGTTGTAACCAACCTAATGAAAAGGGAAGTTATTTATAAAATCTTCATACTAGTCTCATACTTCCTGTACCTGTAGCGAAGTTAAAAAGTCTAATTTACCTGTCATTTCGGCAGCACCTCAAACCAAATCACAGCAATAAACTTGGTTGGAGGAATAGTTGCATGGGATGAACTTTAACTTCTTGTAATTCATTTTTTTAAACAATTCTGGAATTAATTAACTAATGCACTTTCGTAAAAGTACTTAAAACTCACGCCTTTTTAGCATCAGGTAGGACAGAACGCCACCTGCTATTTATTTATTTATATATGCTTTATTGTACACCAGAACATACATGACAAAATTACAAAAATTAACAATAAAAACATACAATGGGCGGCCTTATCGCTTTCTGCGGTCTCTTCCAGGCAACCTTGGATACCTGCTATGACCCTTACTTAGTCCACGTTGACTCGGACGTGACGGACGTAATAATATCGCAGCGGGATTTTTCGCACACTGCATTTTCAACGCACTACTTAGCGCCGAGAGTTGAAAATCCAGTGTGCGATAAAATCTCGCCGCGATATTTTACGTCCGTACTAACGTGGACTTATACCTAATAAATATAACTATAATAGTAGTCGCTCAGTGGTCGAAACTCGACCATAATTAAATATTAATTTAAAACTTAATGTAGGTATTTCTAATGCATTATTAATTTATTATATAAAAATACTAGCTTTTGCCAGCGGCTTCGCCCGCGTGGAGGTCGGTGTATTATACATATAAACCTTCCTCTTGAATCACTCTATCTATTAAAAAAACCCGCATCAAAATCCGTTGCGTAGTTTTAAAGATTTAAGCATACATAGGGATATAGGGACAGAGAAAGCGACTTTGTTTTATACTATGTAGTGATAAGCTTTCTCACTGCACTGCTTCTCCGTATAAATTGTAACTGTGCCGAATTTCACACTTCCGTCCGTGTAATTTTCGTAAAAAGGAGTATAAAGTTTTTGCTTCACGTACTAGTACATAGATAACCGTATGATCCTACGAAAACTATAATATAATACTGTGTTATCTAGATCGGTGTGGTGGACTTCAGCATGCTGCAAACTGTCCTGCATTGCCTTGCCCAGCAGATGCGGGTGTTGGGTAAGAACGTGGAGCTGCGTGGCAGCATGGCGGTGCTGCCCGTCGGGAGGTCCTCGTCCAACTCCCAGACTATAGCCATCAGCGAATTCATCGTTGATACAGAGGTATGTCGTTTAGTCTTTCGTAGTAAACTACCTAGATAAACAATTTTACAAGCTTCCAAAATAAATAGAAGTCCAGTCAATGGCAAACTACACTTATTTTAATTTTTTTCCGCATTTTCAGGTTCCTGGAAAGTATGAATTAGGTAAGTTTTTTTTGTGAAATATAAAGGCTGTACAAACTCCCTCAAAGGCCGTGTCCAGGTCGTCTCGCCCCCTCTAGAATTTTTGATTGAACACCTTTGTTGTGTATATTTGTGAGCCTATTATTTATTAGTCCTTAGACTAATAATAACCGGCTCCAATAAATATTATATTCAAATTCTTATTTTGTGTTGATTAAAATTTTCAGCGACTGAGCCGCCAACACCGGATCAAGAAAGTGTGCTAGTCGGTAAGCTTTCAATATTTTAACATTCCTATAAATACATATTATTATTTTTTACTGGCCGATCTTATAATCTGGATTAACTTTTCAGTTGAGCGCCGACGGAAGAGTGGACCACAATCTGTTTTTGTCATGAGTAAGACCTAATTTTATAGACTTCATAAAAAGAGAATCATGAGTGAATAGGCATCTTCTGGGCACGCTCGTTCCATCATATACCACATCCATTGCTTTCCATCAGGCGTGATCGAGGTCAAAAGCAGACTCAGTCAGCAATAAAAAAAAAATAACATACTTATTAACATCACGCCTTTACCAATGCAAAAAAAAAATGTTAGGGAAAACATGGGGGCTCTCTCCAAAGATCACTCTGTGGCTATACAGAGCGGTAATCAGGCCAATGTTGGCTTATGGCGCTCTGGTTTGGTGGACGAGGAGAACTCTCGACAACCATAACCAGACTACAGCGCTTCCAACGACTGGCCTGTTCGGCTACCACTGGCTGCATGAGAACCACCCCAACAGCAGCTTTGGAGATAGCCCTACAATTAACTCCCCTTGACCTGCACATACAGCTGGAGGCGGCGCTAGCTGCCATCAGGCTAATGCATCTGGGCATATGGGGCAAAAATCTTACCAGCCCACACGCAAAAATCTTGGACCGGGCGATTGAGTACCAGCCGCTCATCGCTGCCCCGTGTGATAGAATACCAAACCAACCTATATGCAACAAAACCTATATCATACAAACAGTAGAGGAAGAAAGGGATCAATCAGGAGCCAATGAAGTGCGCATCTACACTGACGGCTGAAAAACACAAAACGGTTCAGGTGCTGGTATACACTCCCTTGACCTCAAGCTTAACTTTCACTTACCGCTAGGCACACACAGTTCAGTCTTTCAATGTGAATGTGTTGCTTTAACAAATGCTGCAACAGCAGTAAAGCGCTTAGGCATCCGGAACTACGGCATTAAATTCCTATCCGACAGCCTATCTGTGCTCAAAGCTTTAGAAAACAAACAAACCAACAACAAACAAATTTTTGAGTGCCATCTAGCCCTGCAGAGTTTATCGACGTCCAATCGTATTACCCTCCAGTGGATCAAAGGGCATAGTGGATCCTTAGGCAATGATGCCGCAGGTGAACTTGCGAAGAGAGGGTCTGATATGAAAGTGCTAGGCCCGTACCCGCTTCTCCCCCTTCCTTTCTCACAATTTCGTGCGTGGATTCGCCAAAGGTCGACCGAACTCCATAACAACACATGGTCACGGGCAACAGACTGTAGACAGTCAAAATTGGCTTTACCAATTGTATACCCGTGATTAACCAAAAAACTTCTCAGCCTGAGTAGAAATAACCTTAGAATAATAATAGGAACAATTACAGGCCATAACCCCCTTAACAAACACCTTTTTAACATAGGCGCCACAGATAGCCCACTTTGCAGGGGCTGCCTTGACGCCGAGGAATCAGCCGCCCACGTCATCCTGGAATGCGAGGCCGTGGCTTCTCAACGTGAAGAAATCCTCGGAACAGTGAGGTCGCTCCGCGAAGCCTGCGAATCTCCCAGGAAGCTTCTGTGCTTCTGGGCGGAGCTAGGCTGGCTCTGTTAGCCAGAATCCCCACGCACAACGGACCGAATGGGAGTCTAAGTGTGGAAAAGGGAGTCCCATCATCATCAACATCACGCCTTTGTTTGCCCGAAGGGTGGGGTAGAGGTCTACCACATTGCGCCAGTTATATTAGTCTCATGTAATGTGGGGCGAGCCTATTGCCATCAATCGAGCACAAATCCAGACTCCAGCCGGCTACTGAGAAATTCCAGACAGAGAAAAACCCAATAACATTTTGCCCGACCTGGGAATGAAACCCAAGACCTCATGCTCAGTACTAGACCAACGAGGCAATCAATATAAAATAATAATATAAATCATTCGAACAGAAACTCCTTCGAATGTTTTTTATTGAGAACTACATAGCTGTCCCGAAAGACGCTGTCCTGTCCTAACTATAAATATTGAATTGTGTGGTGCCGGACGTAAAAGAAGAGCACCGTCCCATTTCTTCCCTTGGGTGTCGTAGAAGGGACTAAGGGACTTACTAGAGAATGGGCAGCAGCGTTCTCTATGCATTTTACCACCATACTGCGATCGCCAACCCGCCTGCCAAGCGTGGCGATTATGGCAAATCCCCCCTTTTGGTGGAGGCGTATGTCCAGCAGTGGACGTCTTTCGGCTGATATGATGATGATGATGATGATTGAATTGTGGTGGTCATATCCTAATTAAGCACGCTTATTTAAAGAGGAGTTTTTTTTTTTTTTTCAAACTAACAAGTATAAACTAATTGCATTTTTTTTGTATGTCTCTCGGTATCGCAAAATTTTCCATACTAGCGGTACATTCGTTGATAGACATGATTGGCTAAAAAAATAAATAGATAATCTTTGTACCTACATTTTACCTCAACCAAGTATTTATATTTACTGGCTGGTCACATAATTAAGAACGCTGAATAGGCACTTAGTTAATCTTTTTTTTAAATTTAAATATGGAACACTCTGTGGCTCTGTGGCTGTAGGTTACTATTCGTATAATTTTGGCGCCATTTAGTGTTGTAAAAGTCATAAAGGTGATTGCTTCATATGAAAACAATGGGGAAAAATAAAAGGTTGTGATAAATCTACAACGGAATTAAGAATAAAACCTCGCGAGAAGAATTGGTCACATAAAAAGATTGCCGACCATCTGTATTGCTCAAAAACTATGGTTTTCCATGCTGTGAAGCATTTTGCCAAGTTTCAAACGACTTCCATGTTCCGCGTGTACCTAAACAAAGAAAGTTCATCTCGTCGTGATGATCGAAATATCGTTAGTTTGGCAAAACAAAATCCTTTTAAAGGGTCTAATGAACCGAGAAAAGAATATTTTGGTGAAAACGACCCTTCAGCAATCTTTGCACGCACTATTCGAAGGCGTTTGATAGAAGAAAAGTTGCACGGCAGGATAGCAAGGAAGGTGCCAATGTTGAAAAGGAGCAATAGGCAAGCCCGGCTTGCATTTGCAAGAAACCTTCTTGCTGAAGAAAGGACAAAATGAAAACTGGATAGTTAGACAGTCGAAAAATATTCTTTTTTTTTTTGACGAGACAAAAATAAACAATGTTCTAATGGAAAACGATGTACGACGCCCTCCGAATAAAGCTTTCTACCCTAAGTACACAAAAAACACATTAAAGCATGGTGGGGTAACGTAGAAATTTGAGGGTGCTTTTCTGGACACGGTGAGGTCCAACACCATGTCCAGAAAAGCACCCTCAAATTAAGTCAACATCAGTTACGCCGATAGAAGGAAACATGGATCAATTCAAATACAAAAATATACTGTAAGAAACAATGTTACCTTATGCTGAAGACGTGCTTCCAGTTATTTGGACATTCCAGCACGACAATGATCCAAAGCATACTTGCTCGCACCGGAATTTCTCACATCGCAATCAGTTTCTGTCTTAGATTGGCCAGCTAACAGCCCAGGGGCCCAAGTCTGCTATTTTTATTTCGTCATTCCAACACGATCCCATTGTCATTTTGCTAAAAGTTCGTAATCTGCTAAATTCATAATGTTCGATCATTGGTCGGTCAATGGTCTCGTAATAGAATTGTGTTATAATGGCATTGTCGTATTGACATTATTATAAAACCCGTTAGTAGAAATAATTTTCCAAAAACTACTATTAAATTTGAACATTTATTCAAGCCCGATTTCATTTATATATATTTTACATATTATTTATTAGTTCATTAGTGTAAAATTTTAGTAAGTCAGTCACTCATTTGTCATTATGTACAAGATTACCAATAAATGCCATTTCTTTCAATGGAGTGTCAGTGGCTGACATAATGACGCCATTATATTAGTAGATTACCAAACTTGTCAAAATCAACAATTTTGAAATCAATGATAGACCATTCTGACACTATTGTAATAGCAGGGGCCCAAGTCTGCTATTTTTATAAATTCGTCATTCCAACACGATCCCATTGTCATTTTGCTAAAAGTTCGTAATCTGCTAAATTCATAATGGTCGATCACTGGTCGGTCAATGGTCTCGTAATACAATTGTGTTATAATGGCATCGTCGTATTGCCATTATTATAAAACCCGTTAGTAGAAATGATTTTCCAAAAACGACTGCTAAATTTGAACATTTATTCATGCCCGATTTCATTTATTTAAATTTTTACATATTATTTTATTCGTTTATTAGTGTTGAATTTTAGCAGATCACCGCCTAAGTCAGTCATTCATTTGTCATTATGTCGAAGATTACCAATAAATGCCATTTCTTTCAATGGAGTGTCAGTGGCTGACCACTGGAAAGTCATAATGACGCCATTATATTAGTAGATTACAAAACTTGTCAAAATCAACAATTATGAAATCAATGATAGACCATTCTGACACTATTGTAATAGCAAACTTGAGGCCCTGACTTGAGGCCCAGAGCTAAATCCAAGCATCTTTGGTGCGAAATCAAGATAAAGGTTTCAAATCGACAGTGTGGCAATTTAAGAGAACTGTACGACGTTTTCTTAGAAGAATGGAACTCTGTCTCAAGCAAATAAAGACTTATCTTATCTTATCTCTCTTGCGAAATGTCAAAAATTGATAGAGTCAATGCCTCTCCGGTGTAAAGCATTAATTAAAAGCCGTGGACATGCTACTAACTATTAATGTTAATTTAACATGTATTTAATTGTTTTTTTCATTACGCACGTCACATTAATGTGTTTTTTTAAATCTAATTTTCATATAAAACAACTCTCGAGCAGTTTAATAAATCGTTCTTCATTATTTGTCCAGCTTCATTACTATTAATTGTCCTTAGATTTCTCCAACATATCGACTCACTCATTACTAGGCTACGTAAATTGATATTGTTTTTAAAACCCTGAGACACGTGGCGGATGACAAACTAAAGAGATCAGTCTACTTCACCCTCGTTCAGTCATTGATAAGTTACTGCATAATAATTTAGGGTGGTGCACCTAAAATCACTATCCTTGAGCTCGAGAGAGCCCAGAGAGTTATATTAAAAGTCTCTAATTTTTAAAACCCAACGCAAAAACGACGGGGTGTTCAAGTGATCAAGGCTTTGTCAAGTCGGGGGACGGTCAATGAAAACGCCAAACAGAGGAGGCCTAGCATTTTCACTAGCCGTCCCCCGACTTGACAAAGACTTGATCAAAACGTTACCTACAACTTAAACGGCCAATAAATATTTTTAACTTTTTTGTTTTTTTTTGGGTTTAACTTTTCTTCCATACCGTTATCCTACAGATCTTCTATACAAGCAATCGAAGACCCTAACAGTACGCCAACTATTTATCCTGAACACTCTACTAAAAAACATTCATTACTCAGCTATCACCCCTTAATAACACATGGTAAGAGACGATATAATCCCGTAAGTCGCACTCATTCTATCCTTTCGAGTGTTTTTTCTAACCGCTTCTTTTGCTTTCTGGGACGATTTTTGTACAACATAATCAATAAAATTCAACCCATATTTCACCTCAATAAGGGACAATACAAAAAGAAGCGTACCACGTGGCTCCTGGGACTCAACTATGATGACACCGAAAACCTGCGTACCACTGTGACTTACGCAATCTATCTAATAAATCCTCACCCACACCCACCAACCCACATACGCACACCCACCAACCCACATACGCACACCCACACACGCACCCCCACACTCGCACTCTCAGACATACACACACAAAACACATCTACTTACTCACGCTCTCACTACAAATGTTTACTAACAATACTAATACTAAACCAAACCATTCAATTTTGTATATTTTCTCATTTTTTATTTTAAACACAATTTTTGAGCTATATAGGTACCTACTCTAAAAGCTATTATACCACCTCCTAATTCAAAATAGTAGTAGTAAATAATAATTAAAATAAATCACTTTATTTTAATTATTATTTTGAAATTTATCCAACTGCTAGAGGGTGGACCTGGTGACCCGAAATACAGGCCTTTAAAGCCTAGCTTAATCACCAGTCTCTCACAGTAAACCAAACCATATCATGTCGTAAGTGTAATAATGTCTGCAACGTTTATTGTGGTGGGAAAAATAAATACTATACTTATACTTATTTGAATAACAAACACAAAGAATAAATACAAAATACAGAACAGAAACAGAACACAGAACAGAATACACAACACAGAAACACAACACACACAGAACACAGAACAGAATACAGAATACAGAACAGAATACAGAACAGAATGCAGATGCAGATGCAGATTCGTACAGAATATATACAATTTGTAACAAAAATAGTTAGCAATTTCATTCTATATTCCTAATCCAGTTTGCTCTATTCATGTGGCTACTTCATAACATAAATAACTACCTAGTTGCTTCTAAGAAAAGGAACACATAACTACACATGACATGATTTAGATAAAAAAGTCTGGAACATCAAATCGTTCTTAATTATATGACTACAACTGTTTATGTTACGCGCAACTTTCTTTTTTTTTTCTCCTGACAATAACGAACACAACAAAAAAAAATTAGCAAAATTGGTCCAGCCGTTCACGTGTGATGCCATGACCAAGGGAAATAGGGATTCATTTTTATAAAGATAGATATATGTATATATGAATTTGTATTAACATCAACAGCAACTGTAGAGCCACCTTGTATATGATTAAATGTAATTTTTTGGTTTTCTTTCGCATTAGCTGGAGATGGGTCAACCCAGCCTACTTCCGGTCCGCGAAGTGCTGGCCATGCTACCCCCCGTCCGACGGCGCCGGGTGCGACAGCGACCCCATCAGCGACGACGTATGCGTCTCGGACAGCTACCGCCTCAGGAGGCCCCTCCGCTGGAACAGGTCCCACCGATGCAGCAGGCGCCACTGCTGCAGGGGGTCCCACCACTGGAGCAGGTGTCACTACTGCAGGAGGTCCCACCGCTGGAGCAGGTCCCACCGACGCAGCAGGTGCCACTGCTGCAGGAGGTCCCACCGCTGGAGCAGGTCCCCCCGATGCAGCAGGCGCCACTGCTGCAGGAGGTCCCTACGCTGGAGCAGGTGCCACTGCTGCTGGAGGTCCCCACGCTGGAGCAGGTGCCCCTGCTGCAGGAGGTCCCACCGCTGGAGCACGTGCCACTGCTGCAGGAGGTCCCACCGGCCGCACCATCGCTCCCGGCTACACTCCCGGATCAGGACCCAGACCGTCCATAGAGAGGCTGTCCCTCGTCACACTCAGCAAATTCAACTTGTTAGAGAACACTGTCGCAGACCTTAAGGACCGCGTATATGGAACTTCGCCCAAGAACGAGGAAATATTGCAAGAAGTCAGGTACTTTTATCATTTATTGCAATAGTTATAATCCGTTGATGTTCCATTAAAACTGACCACCTTCCGTTTTTGGATACATAAATGGGCGCTTAAGAAACTTCGCAGGTGGTCGACCTTGCGCTTCACCGCTCAATGTATCTTGCACTACCACAGACAGACCAGCCAACCAGAGGCTATATCTAACGGCTTGGTGATTCATCTCGAACTACATGCACTAAATTCAAATGTTAAAATTTTAATTAATATTATTGCATAACACAACCTTATTACTTCGTGGTACCAGATTCATAGAGGGTGGCGGGGATATTGACGCGGAACCTATTATACCACTACTACTATTACCTATTAGGTACATAAATGTAAAGCCCCCAGCGTTCATATTTTTCGTCGGTCAATAAAAAAAATATGCGGCTCCATACATTTTGACCGCGTACGTATTGTGCACTTTTTTATGAAACAACAGGTTCTTTTTTGTTAACCGACGACATTTTTTTACGCTAGTGGATCTACAATCATTTGCTGAACTCATGGTATACTTGGTATACGAAAATCAAACGTTACTTATTCAAATTGGGCTGAGATGAGCACTTTTCGAACGCCAAAATTAGGTACATAAGACGGTCCCCATAACGCCCGGCTTTCACCAAATTACCTGTACAAGTGGTTGCCAAGTGGTCAAAAACGATCTAATTAATTTAAAACTAAATATATTCCTAATGTATTATTAACTAAAAATATTAGCTTTCTGCACTCCTTCGCCATATGAACTTCAAACTGTGCCAAATTTCATACTCCTCCGCGTAAATTTTGTAAAAAAGTTAAATATTTTTTTTTTTAATGTGTAAACTTATAAAATGTTAGGCCAAAGAGAGGAGCTGTTTGGCGTTTTCATTAACCGTCCCCCGATTTGACAATGCCTTGATCAAAATATTACCTACAACTTATATATTTTTTTTACTTTTTAAAGTTTTTGTTTGGGTCGGGGGTTTTTTTAATTTTTATTTAACTTTAATTTCTTGCTTTTTAAATTTAATCTTTTGCGCAGCGTCGCGTATGTTTCCCACAGTGAAGTTTGTTACTCATTTATCCTCAGTCCTCGTCCTGATCACCATTTATCTATAACCTATTCATTGAGACCTTTTTAATGAGCCCAAACACAGTACTTCTGCTGTTTGTTGGTGAGTTACTTCGGAATCCTGGAAATTCCAGGTGATGCTCCAGTATCAGTTCAAGGTTACTTTGTTTGTCTAATATCAATGAAGTAATAGAATACCAAATTTCGACTTGATCAGTCCCGTGCAAGATTCTCAGATCTCTTCATCAACTAGAAAAGAGCTGATAATCTTCAAACAGCTAACCCGATTTTGATAAAACATGTCTAATAATAATAACACTCCCGACTAATTCACCTTTCAAACAAAAAAAAAACAAAATCAAAATCGGTTAATTCGTTCCGGCACTACGATGCCACAGACAGACACACACAAGCACGTCAAACTTTTAACACCCTGTCGTGTTTGCGTCGGGAGTTAAAAATGGGTACATTAAAAAAAAAAAACACATAGATATAAGATATATATAGATATATAGCTAGATAGACAGATGTACCTAATTACCGATATGTCACAGATCATCAGGCAACCTGAGGGCTATTACGGACATGTGGAACAACATGAACGTAGCATCTCGTTTGGACGCTGCTGAAGAAGGCATCAGCAAGCTAAGCTCGCTTATTGAAGATCTTATCGGAGAGACTGCTGAAATTCATAAGAATCTTGGTGCCCCACCGTAAGTTATTACGGATTCAGAAGGATAATTGCGTAATACACTCACAGTAGGACTGGCTTTCATTCTGGCATTCAACAACATTTGTAAATAACGCAACGAATGTCGAATGTTCGAAAAAAAAATCAGCTCTACAATTAGAGCAGATTTTTTTTTTCGAACATGCTCGTATGAAACAATGGATTAGCAAAATAATTCAGATTCTAATTAATAATGTATTATGTAATTTGCGTGCTGATCATTTAAGCGTAAGCTTCTGAGTATCCCTAACTTAATCTGACCTGTTTGCATAAAGCTATGTTTAATGTTTTTTTTTTTTCAGGAGCCCTGCGACACTCAAAATGGCTCAAACAGCCAATGCGTTGTCGAAAGCTGCAGCAGCAGGCAAACATGCTCCTAGTGGCATGAAAGCCGTACCGGGTCAGCCTGCACCGAGACAGGCTGTACCAAAACAGGCTACACCGGGTCAGCAAGTACCGGATCAGCAAGTACCGGGTCAACAAGTACCGGGTCAGCAAGTGCCGGATCAGCAAGTACCGGGTCAGCAAGTACCAAGTCAGCATGTACCGGGTCAACCTGAACCGAGTCAGTTTGCGCCGGGTGCGCCACCCATAATTCAGGCTTCACCGATTTTTGACCCTAATCTCTTGGCAACTAAAGATGAGCTCTATCAATTGCTGGATCACGTGCAGACTATGAAAGACGACCTCAACGGGCTCACAAGTGCCTTCGCCGATGCTATGAAGGATGTCAACCCTGATTTCGGTCTGTTGAAAAATTTATTTTACTAGCTTTTGCCCGCGGTTTCGCCCGCGTAAATGTCGGGAATTATCTCACGGGAAAATGTACTGTCGGAATAAAAAGTATCCTATGTCCTAAGATATTAACCTAAGCCAGTTCATGGTCTATGCCGTTCATCCTTAGGGCGTGAAAATGTCACAGACAACGTTAATTCCGCATTTTATAAAATAAGGTTTTACCCATCATCTGCGTGGACTTTAGCATTGATAGACGACATTGTAGGATATTATTTTTTCCGCCAGTCCGTGTAAGTGTTGGGCACTCGATACTCTTGCGCTGGCAAATCGAAATCCGTTCATCCGTGTTCGCGTGATTGAGTAATGAACATCCAAACACTAAGGTGAAAAGGACAGGGGTTTATTTATAAACGTTGATGAGTTAAGAGACGTTTAAACGTCAAAAATGTATGGTTTAACAGTCGCTAATCATTACTTAATTTTAAGCAACGTTTTCATAAATAAAGGGGACAATGTGTATCATGACTAACTTTTTAAGCTAACACATCGGGTTTACCAGTTCAGTGATCAGCGTGTCTTGTGACACACAGGCCTCATCCAGGTGTTCCCATTCCTTTCTTTCTTTCACCAGATAGTCGAACATTCCTACTGTCATTCCTTTTGCCTGTCTGCTTCTTTTCTTTTTAGAAATGCGTGGTTGCGATTCTGTGATATTTTTGTCCGTTTTGTCCTACTGTCTCTAGTCATGGTATCCTATCTCCATTTCCACTTTCTTACTTTCTGAAGTGAACAAATAAATAAAATCTTTATTGTAGACCACATGATCCGTAAAAACGAAATTAAAAAAACATAAGTTAATACAATAATTGCATTTAAATACATTCACACATAAACTCACGCCTTTCTTCTCTTCTCTTGCACATCAAATTAAGTAGAAACATGATACGTGCTTATTTCTTCCGCCTTCGTAATGGATCTTATTTCTTCTGCTCTTCTGCGATCTTTTATCGTGGCCCCTCTGTCATACTTCTTTCTCCCCCTCTGACGTATTCTCTGTTTTTAAAAAAGCTTTTTCTCAGGCCGAAGTTTGGAATCCATATGTCAGGCATGACAAGACTTTTTTCTTAGCTGTCATAAAAAATGTTTGCTTTTAAAAACCTCCATAAGAGACCAATGTCTTTTCCATGTGAAAACAATTGAACTTTCGATTTCCCAGACAAGCTTCCTCGGGATTATTTGTCTTAAATTACGCCATGAGACCTATCAACTAGTTCCTCAACCATTTCCAGACAGCTAAAATATTTGATCACGGCAGACAGACAAACGGATAGTCTGGTGGCAGTAGAGGCTTAGTAATATCACGATAAGATAAAATTTCATCCCCCGTTTAAGGCTTCAAATTACTACAACATTGATATACGTCGCGTTATTTTCCATCCATAAGCTTAAATAATAAATTTAGTGATTTATACTTTGAAAATGAGGGACTTTCCATACACCACCTTAGGGGATAGCTACACTGCTTAAGATATCTATGTGCAAAATTTCAAGTCTCTAGGTCTAGCAGTTTGGGTTGTGCGTTGTTATACATATGTATAATATATAGTATAACTGGATTTATATAATCCAGTCAGTCGGTGTACCATTTTCGATAATATACTCGTACATATTGAAAAGAAAATCTATTCAGTTCAGTACAACACATATCACGGACGCTATTTAGCAGCTGATTCTAGGACCGATATGTACAAAACAATTACAATTATTCAATTGTTCTTCGAGAGTATGTATGTTGTTTGGCACGCTCTGCAGCCTGAACGGCTCGATGGATTTTAGCTTGAGAGGTGTCGTTAGATTCGTATTTACTGTGAGAGTGACACTGCGTATATAAAAAAAAATGGCGGATTTTTGGCGCCAAATTCAAATGTTTGACACGCTCTGCGGCCTGAACGGCTCGATTGATTTTAGTTTGCGAGGTGTTGTTAGATTCGTAATTACTGTGAAAGTGATGTCGTAATATTAAAAAAACGGTAATTTAAAAAACTTAAAAACCCGACTGCTTTTCTGAGTATTCATGGAAAACCCCTAAAACAAGAAAGTCGTTGTACCCGATTGCACTTAACTTAAGAATCCCCAGTTGCTAAAGCGATGCTTATAAGCAGATAAATTGTAGCAGTCGGGACACATTCTAGAAATGGAGGCTTAGTGAATTGAGAGCACATACCTATATTACATTGCAGAATACTCCAATCTACTGACTAGACGGCTGACTTTATGGGTCCTGCTACAATTTATCTGCTTATAAGCATCGCCTTTGCAACTGGCGATTCTTAAGTTAAGTGCAATCGGGTACAACGACTTTCTTGTTTTAGGGCTTTTCCATGAATACTCAGAAAAGCAGTCGGGTTTTTAGTTTTTTAAATTACCGTTTTTTTTTCTCTTTTTCTTTCGGTAAATCCTATATTGAATTTTATATTTAATTACAGCTCGCTTTTGGCTTTTGAATTACGCAAAGCGCTAACCATTTATCCTTCTCGACCCTTAAACAATGCTTATCGTGACATCGATATTACCAGTATAAATTCCCAGGTGTGATTATCAACAACGTCCTGGGATATAATTAACTAAAAATCGCGTTTAGAAACTACTGAATTTAGCAGCGAAATCTTATATTCGGGCGGACTGGGGTTTCTCATTTTATATACATAAATATATTGTCTGTTGTTACACTGTGTAAAAGGTTGGATTTAAAACTTCAATAGAGGATCTGCTGAAAACGATCAGGAAGCGGTGCTTTCAACTCTTTCACCTGCAGACCTGTAGACAACTAATCAAGATTTTTTTTTTGTTAGTGGCACCTGAACCTCATGAACCGGTCCAGTTAGGACTGATAGCTGGAAGGGTCGAACCCGGTGCCATGGGCGCACCCGGGGCCATGGGAGCACCCGAAGTCGCGGGAGCACCCGGGGCCATGGGAGCACCCGGTTTCGTGGGTGCACCCGGGGCCATGGGAGCACCCGGTTTCGTGGGCGCACCCGGGGCCATGGGAGCACCTGGGGCCATGGGAGCACCCGGTTTCGCGGGCGCACCCGGGGCCATGGGAGCACCCGGTTTCGTGGGCGCACCCGGGGCCATGGGAGCACCTGGGGCCATGGGAACACCCGGTTTCGCGGGCGCACCCGGGGCCATGGGAGCACCCGGTTTCGCGGGTGCAGCCGGGGCCATGGGAGCACCCGGTTTCGCGGGCGCACCCGGGGCCATGGGAGCACCCGGTTTCGCGGGCGCACCCGGGGCTATGGGAGCACCCGGGGCCATGGGAGTACCCGGTTTCGCGGGCGCAGCTGGGGCTATGGGAGCAGCCGGTTCCGCGGGCGCACCCGGGGCCATGGGCGCAACCGGTATCATGGGTGCAACCGGTATCATGGGCGCACCTGGTGCAATGGGCCCACCCGGTCCACCAGGAACAGGTATGAAACTTTCCTTTTGGTACCAAATATTTTATTTAACTATCCAGACAACTTAGCAAGCGACTTTTGAGCGCATGTTACTATGGCTATCTTAATTAGGGTTTGATAAATGCTTAGCTCGACTTCGCGGGGGTACAGCCGTGCCCCCAGATTTACTTAAATGACTGACTCACTCATCAAAACCTCGAGGGCACTTCTTCCATAATAGGTAAGTACAATATCATAGCTAAAATTAAATGAAATAGAGCAAGCACCTACAAAAATACATTGAAATTCCACCAAAAACATTTCATGTAATGTACATGGGTTGCCAAGGCTTAAATTACATAGTCACGGATAAAAAGTTATCAGTATCAGTTATCAGTTATCTAATGTAGAGCCATAGCCAAGCCCAACTTACATCTTGGTCAAAATGTATGGCTTGGAAATTCCATTGAAGATTGATATTTAAGAACAGTGACTTAATTTCTTACCATAATCCCTTAAGAGTCTCTGTGCCACGGCCGCGACACGGCCAAGCCGTACATTTTGACCAAGATGTAACGTTGGTAGAGTTAAGCTTTGTAGAGTTAGTGTCTACATTAGATCTGATAACTTTTTAACAGTGAAAGCACTAAAGTTTTGGCTTACATGAAATATTTTTGTTTAATATTTCAGTGGGTTTATAATTATTTATTATTACGCGTAATTTATGATCCCTCGTTAAATGACTGTGGTTCATTCAGCTGGACGGGGCTGCCCTCCCTAGACTAAATCTTAGGTACGGAACCTAATGCTTCCTAGTCATCATCCGTAATCAGTATACACTTATAAAGTCATAACTGTTACGGTGCTTTTTGTAATTGGTTAAGCTTTAAGAGCGCACCGAGTTTTTGGCGCTAAATGAAGCGTGGCGGCTCTGGCTAGAATGGGAGGTTCGCGTGCTTATATAGGTATTTCCTTCGTATTATTACAACAAATACACATTTTGAAAATGAAAAATTTACATTACGTTTAAAATGTACAGTTTTGTTATTATTTAAAAAAAAAAGAATTTCCGTGAAGTATTTATTACGCCGTGCTAAGGGTTTATTTTGTTTTTTTCTATCATGGAATCTACAAGTAATCATGTTTCTAAAATGTACGAGAGTGATTACTTAACTCTTCATCATCTGCCTAGCCTTTTCCCAACTATGTTGGGGTCGGCTTCCAGTCTAACCGAATGCAACCGGATACCAGTATTTTACATGGAGCGGCTGCCTATATTACCTCCACAACCCAGTTACTGGATAATACGATACCACTTGGTAAGTCTGGTTGTCAGACTTTCGGTCTTCTGACGACCCGTTACGACTGTCAAAGATCCACAAATGACAGAGTGATTAAATAAATAACTTCCATCTCTGCTGCATCGTATTAAGTAGGTAATACGATGCAGCAAGGATCAAATGAAAGCAATTATTGCACAAGTCCCTCGGTGCGCCCTTAAATAAATCTTTTCTTCACGACACCCTTCAGACAAGGGTCCAGAAGATTTTTAAAACAGGCTCATTATGACTTAGGTCCTTGCGCAGCTGTAAGTGGCCACGACCATGTCCATTTATGTCAGCGTCCAAATAAAGTACCGTATCCAGTATGCATCGCGCACTAGGTCTGCAACGACCAACTAGTCGCACAAACTGCTGTCAGAGTAGTTGCGGCAAAACTTTGTCTGCCTACTTTACTATGAACGTACAATACAACTAAAATGTCCCTTGGGAAATACGCATTTCCGAATATAAACGAATTTTCGTCCCAATTTTTAAATTAATTACATTAAGTTAAAAGAGTATTAACTACTCTATATACTTTCAAGTCGATTGAAAGCATCCGGTCTGCACCAAGTTCAAAGAGCAACTGATATAAATCCGAGTTCCGATGACTCACGAAACACGAAGTTTGCCGAGGGACATTAAGAAAATAGTTGTAGTTACTGTACGCATCTTTATCTGAGCTCGTGCGACCAATAGGTACCAATCAGTCGCTTTCGAGGCCGCGTAGACCGCGAAGTCCCAAGCAGGTAGACAGCAGGTACATAAACAACAATCATAAAACAGCAAACACAGTCCTTCGGTGAATTCCCAAGCTACCCGAAACGATAATTTTTCTATTGTCTCAAGTCCAACCAGAGGTCCTGACTCAGTTAGAAGCCCGTTTGCTAGACAGGCTCGCTCACCTGGAGAATGAAATAAGGAAGTGTTGCGACACTGTCAAGAAGATAGACGGAAAGGTTCAAGACCAGGTACTCCCTCCGAGATTTACTAAAACCCAGAAGATTGACCTTAATTAAAACCGTTTTTGTTTCATGGCAGTAAGAACGGTTTTCGTCATTTAAGTTTAGTGTCGCTCAAACTCAAATCATTTGTTTTAATTAAACCATTTACAGGCATTTTTAATTGGCAAGGACAAAGAGGCAATCCGACAGATGAAGCTATATAGTTAGCCATTCCAAAGCGTAGTAGGTTCTTATGGAGAAGAACAGACAAGATACTCCGTGTGCACTCTATTATTACAAAATATTGGTGACATCATTAAGTTGAATTTATATTTTATGTGAGAAAGATCTAAAAAGACGTAAATACCTATTTCCTTTAGCATCTTGTGGGGGACCGTGCCATAACTAACCTGATCCTTAGGCTAGCAACGCACCTAAAACTAACTGTAATTCTGTTACAGATGACTTCATTCCAAGATCAACTAGATTATATGATGAAGCAACTCGCTGGAGTGGCATTCCAGGGTGTTGGCGGAGTTGGCGGGAAGCTGTCGCCAGATCTTGTTAAAGACCTGCAAGGTAACGTGCAACGAGCCTTTGTCACACTAATCAATATATATTTTATACTGGGTCAATTAAAATTTGCTGGTAATACTTTACCCATGAGTTGGAAATCGATTTCGAAAACGAATGCAATATAAATAATATTTTTTTTAAACTATTTTCTTTATTTCAACTTGCAAAACTTGAAATGACACTGACATGTACGACACACATTAAGGCACCCAAACGCCTTTTTATGTTTTGGTTCCACGAAAAATTACACAAACAGCTGATCGATTACGGGCATTAAACTTCGGCCATCGAATCAATAAACCTTTGTTTAAATTAATCAGGGCAAAGTATTACTAGCTACTTTAATTTGACCCTGTACAGTCGCCATGGAAGTGGCGAAGATGTGAGCCATTCAAATTAAATAAATTGTCGTCCCATCGACACAAAGAAGAAGAATGCTTGAAGTTAGTGGCGTGCAGTCCATATTAAAGACAGAAAGACCTACCTAAATCAGGTAATTATTTAAAACTAATATTACTTTTTCAATAAACAAAAAATCTTTATTGATAAATCAGCTCCACCTGTCGAGTGTCAGTCGTATCATTAGTATCATCGATACAATACCCTGTTCGTTCGTACAATTTGCCGCAATTTCGTATTGCGATGCACTAGCGCCGCTGAATGCCTCGGGAGAGACACGAACTATTCGCGTCTTAATGTTTATATGTGTGCTCTCGTGGTCATGCAGATTTATTGGGTGTGCGTTCCTATACATACGTGGCACACAATGTAACAAATAACGCACACAGGGTAGTCAGTGGCTTTTGACACGACGAATTACGAAACTTACCGAAGTTTTCTGAAGAGATAATGCGACTATTTTAAAGAGTAGCATTGTTTCATTGAATTGTCGCTACATAAACAACTATTACTTATTTTTCGTATTATTTTATATCCCGACGCCTTTGTTTGTTTTGATTCATTTTATTTGGTTGTGAGCTACGATAGCATTTATTTAAGATTTTAACGTTGATATTAGTGTGAAAAACAGATAATAACGGTAATATTCACTGTAAAAGTTGTTCGGGTGGTGTGTTTACAGAGAAAAGAAAAAGTGATGCGTTTTCAAAACTATCTTTCGGTGAAAAAAAAAACAAACAAATGATCGTGAAAAGTAAATGTACACCGAATTTGCAATGAATACAAACTAAAGTTAAAGTCAATCGTAGATTCCATAAAAATCAATATGATTCATTGAATTGCCTCACAGGTTGCATGCTGTGTAGGTACAGCAATAGGTTATTCAGATTTTTTTTTAATTTTTTGCATACCCTGTCCAAAAACTCTATGCACGCCACTGCTTGAGGTGGACGTGCTAAGGGTACCCCGCGAAATTTAAATTTCGGAACAGTGAGGTTTTAGTTAGTAGGAGTCCGACATAACCCTCTGTACTTCCCAGAAGGGTATCCATGAGGATTTCACCACGGGGGAAAAAAAGAACGCACTAAATCAATCTTCATACTGCTTCGTCGAAACCATAGTGGACTATAGACAGACACCAAACCTACTTATCTCAATGCTACAGGTTTGATGAAGCTGTTCGAAACGGTGAACAACATGAAGGCTCAACTGGAGCAAGTCCACGAGACAGCCTTGAACCTGGCCGCTGAGAAGGAGGACCGGCAGAACCATATCGACGTAATTACACCCCTCAAGGCTCTTTATTCAGCTCATACCTTGCTGCTTCAGAAACCCTGATTAGTTTTAATTTCAAAAGCTCGCGCCTGGTTAAAAAAAAATATTATGATCGTTTGTATCAACAGATTTAAATTGAAATTAATTGAATTGAGTGACCCCTCCGTACCTCGGAAGCCACGTTAAGCCGTTCAAGCCGTCAAAGCCCGAAAGTCTGACAACCAGTCTTAGCAAGGGGTATCGATACCCACTAGCTGGGTTGTGGAGGTCAGATGGGCAGTCGCTCCATGTAAAATACTGGTATTCAACTGCAAATGAAATAACACTTTCTAACCTTACTGTGCATCTACCTACATCCCCTGATATCATAGTCTTATGGCGCTTACACGGGATCCAAAATTGCGCTATTCTATTCTTTACAATAACTAGGTGTGCCTATGCCTCTAAATCTTGAAATTTCCGTAAGTTGCCCGGCTTTACGGAGACGTACGTCATATTGCAAGAACTTCAGGGAAGCGCATCTTCTGGTTGCTATCTGTCACCGGCTGCTTTATCAATTTGGGTGAAGATGGTGTGATGGGGTCGATTATAATTTCGACTTCGGTCTTTTCAATTTCAGCCAGTAATAAATCCTAAATATTTTTCTCAGGCTCTTTTGGAACAAATCGAACTGCTGAAGGTCATCAAGCTGGATCGCGAGGATATGGTCGAAGCTCTAGCAGACAAGGCTGACCTGCGCATGTTGGCGCGAAAGGTGTCCCACGACCAATTCGAGAACGCCTGCGATGACCTCTCCAAAGGTCTCGAACATGCTCTTGGAAAACTTAACGTGCAGGTCTGTGTTTATGGCGTATGTCCTACCAGTTCTTAGGATATAAGTCATAGTAATAGGACAACGTCCTTGTCATTAACTTACTTAACCAGACACGAAAAACCCAACTACTGAAAAATTAAGCATAATAATTATGCAACACATAGCTAAAAATTGGTTGCCTGTAAAGTCGGTATACGGGCGAAAGTTTTACGTGACAACGACTTTGAGTGGTAAAATAATTTTAATGTGAATATTCATTCGTATAGTAGGAAGAAGGATGAAATAATAGTAACAATTTAAAACATTTATTTATACAAAGAATTATATTTAAAACATTAATTTATACAAAGAATCTCGCACTGAATTTCATACTAACAAAATTTTATTTTTACCTTTACACATACATACGTATTTATATACAAATATACATACAATAACTTGCACTTTTTATGTCTGTCTCTCTCGCTCTTAGGCGGGCTAACCATGCCCGAGTGGAAGGGACGCGTGCCTCTCACTCGCTCTCATTGTGAGCGCATAACGTGAGCGGAGCGTAACGCAGTTTCTTGAAGTGTCACCCGGCAAACCAATTTATAAGACGTTGTCACGTCAAAAATTATGCAACACGAAAATATTCTCACCTAAAAGCCGTGGTTGTTCGTTTTTTATTTAGTTCATGATTTGGTGTCCCCTAGCGCCATATTCATTTAACAAGACGTTTACAATGATAGCTCATTCGTCAAATTATGATAAAGAATTTTGAGGGAACAGATAAACATACATACCTACCCACATACATACATACCGGTCAAAATCATAACCCTCCTTTTTGCTTCACCGTAGTCGGGTAAAAATATTTGTTCCGGTTCAGTGATGCCTCCAACTCGTTCCGGTAGGGAATTGAATAGGACAAGCGTCTGAATTTTACATTGAGCAAGGTCAACGACGCTCGTTACACGAGCTCATTCAGCCATAGAGAACATTGTTCGTGATCAAAAACTGTACCTCTCACCGATCGAAGACTATTACTCAATAGTCAAACGAACTTACCTGCAACTGAAGTTGGTCAGTAACTAAACGAAGTTGTTGTCTCGTACAAAGATGATGATAGAACACATTACATAACATCACGCCTTGTTTTCCCGGAGGGTTGGGCAGAGGTGTACCTATACTACACCAACATTTCACCAGTTATGTTTAAGTTCCATGTAATAGGAGGCGAGCCTATTGCCATCAACCGGGCACAAATGCTGTTACTGAGAAATTCCTGATAGAAAAACCCAAAAACATTTTGGCCGACCTGGGAATCGAATCCACGACCCCATGCTCAGCAGTAGCATTTACCACTACACCAACGAGGCAGTCATGATAATGGAATAGGTACAGTTGTAGGTAGTCCCGGCGTAACAGCACTCACATCTAGGGTTGCCAACTTTTTCTAGAAGAAGTAGAGTATTTCTATTTTCAGAGAGAGTAAAAAAAGGCTACAGATTAATAAAATAGAGTACCATTTTTTCATTTCTCTTTATGCATTTTCTAGCACTTTTTGCTGTACTTATTGACTTTTTATTGATTTTACAAGAATTGTAGGACTCGTAAACATACTAATTCTACGTTAATATAAGATCACGGGCTTATTTTTATCAATATTTATAAAGCCTTGTTCCTCTCTTCTCGCCAATTGAAATTCATGACCGACAAATAGTCAATTCTGTCAGTGGAAAATATAAAAAAACCGCAGAAAACTAAATCACTTGCCTCAAAAAAGTCAGTAAGTATAAAAAAGAGTATTTTGGCGTACTCTATTAGTATTATAGATTATGGAGTAGTAGTACCCATAAGAAAAAGAGTACAATACTCTATATTTTTAGACTACGGTTAACAACTCTACTCACATCACATAATTTTGAAAAAATAATGAAACATACTTTGATTATATAATCAAAGGAAACATAAAAGTATGCTGACGCGTCTAAACGCTGCTTTCAGAATCTATAGAAAATACCTACTAGCCATAATTTGTAAATTTTTGAAAAACATTTATTTTCTTTTAGGAATCTCTATGGCAACAAGCGTTGGATGACATTCAGCGCGAGATCGAACAGAAACTGGACAAGATGGAGTTGTCTCCCGTGAAGGACTTCTTCAATAACAAGCTGAAGCAACTCCAAGAAAATCTGAAGCAGATGGCCGCGCTGCGGCGCGAAGCAGAGGCTGCAGGCACTAAAAGACGACTATTAAGGTAACCTTACTCATGTTTTAACTCCATACGTCAGTTGGTCAACGGCATGTTCATTGCCAACCATTTGTCCATAGACTACAAATTCATTAAACTTAATCTTTTAAAATATAATTTGTTTGAATTTAACACCACTGTGAATACCCTTATCTTGCAGTTGCACTGATGACTCACTGCATTCTTAACGCGAACGAACTTTACATCGAGATACATTTGACATTTGACAGCGTCTTTATTTTTCTAAAGGTACTTTTAGTAGTTGAACTGCTAGGTAGGCTACTGTAAAGGTTGTCTGAACATTCCGAACACATATTATTATGCTCTGTGTTCTGGTAGGGGTGCCTACAATCACTCGCGAATTTAAAATAAGTTTAAAAATTGAATACACGTCGAATGTTTTTAACCGACGAAATCAAAAGGAGGAGGTAGTCGACACGTAGGTTTTTTTTAAGTTGGCCACACAGTACACATTGCTTTTTACTAAACTGTCGATTTTGAAACTTATTTTTTTATTGGAATTGAATAATAAAAAACATAAAGGCGACAAGTTAAATAATGGCAGCTTGATTGACATGCAGCGTTGATTGTTTGTAATTTAGTAACTTACATTAATTTAGTACCTTAGTCAGAATAAAAGCTTCTTTTTTGCATTTCAGTTCCTTTTTTCATCGGTTTAACTTTAGTCCAAAAGTTTTTCTGAGATAATGATTTTACAATTAGGGGTGGATTTTGTTTTTATTTATTATAAAACTAGGTAGGTATCTATGCGACACGCGCGTAACTTTGAGGACGTCTTCTTGAAATAAATAGCTAAAATTAAGTATTGCTTCTTAATTAGCGCCTACCCATATAGGTTCCGCAGTTTCACGTTCATACGATTTGCACAGCAATTCCTTTGCCAAAGGAGTTCACAAATATACTGACCAAATGCCTTTCTTCACTAGGGATGTCAACTGTATATCCTGCGACGCGAAGGCTGTGATGGCGATGGATGCGCCCCCGCCGATGCCTCCTAAGCCACTGCCAGCTCACTTGTCTATGAAACCATATCTCAGTTATGAACTAGGTATATAACTATACTCGGAGTTAAGATTCTCTTTTAGGTATAAAATGCTGGGGTTCCAAGCACAAAATACCTACACTTGTTATGTAGACGATCTCAGTCGTGCCATTGTTGCTGCATTTACATGCCTAATCCGGCCCTGGGGAGTCCATTCCCTCCCTCGCACGATCCATAGGCCGGGAGTCGGCCGTAGAGCTCCTAGGCTGCGGGGGTGTAAAGATCCCCCGGCAGCTTTGGCACCCCTTTGCTTCTGGGCGGGTGCTCCACAGGCTCGTCCACCTGCCCTGTGCCCCGCGGGCCTCCCTGCAGCTGTACAAAGGCTGCAGTTTGGCGCTGCGGAGCATAGGGCGGACTTGTGGCCGGGCTGACCGCAGAGAAAACATTGCTCGCTGCGGTCTATTTCGGCGGTACACCTCGCCCGGACATGCCCAATGTCTAGGCAACGGTAGCACCGTAACACCCTGGGTTGCAGCAACTTGACTCTTGCTGCAACCTAAGCTAATTTAGAATTGCCTGTGTATAGTCCTGTGTTCCGTATCGTGCCGGTCAGTTCCGTGTCGTGCCGGACGTAAAATAATAGCACCATCCCATTTCTTCCCGTGGGCGTCATAGAAGGCGACTAAGGGACTTACCAGAGAATAGGCAGCAGCGTTCTCTATGCATTTGACCACCATACTGCGATTGCCAAGCCGCCTGCCAAGCGTGGCGATTATGGTAAAAACCCCACTCTTGGGGGAGGCCTATGTCTAGCAGTGGACGTCTTTCGGCTGAGTCCTGTGTGCAGGCGCGGTCGCAGCCAAAGGCTACCTACATATTAATAAGAAAATGTATTATATTTTCGATAAATTACTATTTTTAGCTTTACGTTTACGGCTTTGACCCAGGAACCCCCTCTCGGACCGTGCCTGTGTGTGTGTGTGTGTAGTTGACTAGTTTCCCACATATAGGTACCGTGTTATAATATGATGATTTATTTTCGCAGACGCAATTCGTAAGAATCAAGCGAGCAATTTACCGCAACGCAACATGCACGACTGGGAGCACGTGCAGCAACAGATGCAATCTAATAAACCTCACAAAGTCAGGTACATACACTACCATTATCACAAACATCATCATTATCTGCCTAACCGTTTGCCAACTATGTTGGGGTCAGCATCCAGTCTAACCGGATGCAGCTGAATACCAGTATTTTACAAGGAGTGACTGCCTATCTGACCTCCACAACCCAGTTACTGGATACCAAAGTTCAATTAATAACAGCCGGGACCAACGGCTTAAAGTGTTTTACGAGGCGCGGAGGGGTCTTGGTATGTAAAGATGGTCACCCATCCACGGACCAACCGCAGCAAGCGTGGCGAAATCTGACCGATCGACCCGTGTGGCTTTTATTAGTTAGCTATAAGCAGGGTCGTACCAATAGAAAATGGCGCCTGGGGCACGCATTACATTTGCGCCCCTTCGTAAATTATCTTCTCAGTCTACACTGAGCAAACCTAGGTCGCATAAACTTTCTTGACCAATTATAGCCTTCAATAATTACGGAATTAATTTCAATTTGATAAAAAATCGCATGCAATGCTGCAATTTTAAGAGAATTTGAATAGAAATAGGCAGATTTGTAAATACGCTTTCATACTCATACTGCTCAGCATATTCATGTAGTTCTAGATTTCTTAGATATACGAAACAGTTTATTGAAGTTTTTTTTTTATTTAGGTAATCATTGGCGGCTTTTTACGTCCCCCTTCTATAGGCGCCCAGGACTCGTGCCCTGCGTGCCCCACCCAAGCTACGACTCTAGCTACAAGCCCCTCTCACTCTATTATCACATACAATTTACAAAATAATTAAACATGTTTGGTGTGCTGCTCGCGTGTGTTTCGGGATAGCCAGACTAGTTTCGAGCTAGACCATAGCCTTAGTAGATAATCATAGCCCTTACTGAGGATGTGTAATGGCGTATCCAAGGATCATCTTCGTCGTATCGATCATTTCATTTCCATCGACAGCTTTAAAATTGGCTTCGCAAAGGACTTCCATAGTGCAAGGTGCACAGATACCACGACAAGAGGTGGTCGTTTGTGATGTGGCTCGATAGTCGCATTGTGCCTCACCGGAGTCGTTACTACCCCCACCTGACTAATTAATATATAAAATATAGCATAATAATTAGACTTCAACATTTAAAAAAAATGCTCTCCTCTCTCAGATAGATTAGTGCTACCACAATTTTTGACAATAATTATGCCGATAGGTGGGAACATAAAATAGACAATCACACACACTTTTTGAACGGAAGATAACACACAAATAATATAATAAAATAATAATAATAAAGAAAAGCTACGCACATGGACTTTCAAATGCCTGTGTCTAAGTTACAACGGCGAAGTTGCATCTGCATGGCCCCATTAATATACAATGCTTTGCCTGAAGCTATTACGCAACTGACCTTTAAATATTTTGTACTGAATTAAGAAAATGGTTGTTGTATGAATGTTATTATTCTCTTAGTGAGATCTTTCATAAAAAAATCTTGTACATTTTATACTTATGACCTTGCATCAAAGTATAGACACTGATTTATTGTTATATATTGTTTAAAATGATTTTTTTTGTGTCCATTCTTTATATGAACTGTTTGTATTATTAATTTTAGATTGTATGTGTATGCCGCTGTGTCGGCGAAACATGCTGAACCAAATATTCAAATGAAATGCTACCGTGTACCGTGTTTCTGGCAAATAAAGACATTCATTCGAACACATCTAATCAGTAGATCAATACGACATGTTTTATGTAACTAAACAGGATCTTCTTTTGTCTTTACACAGATCGGAGACAGACAAGCATTTGTGCAACCGTTACTGTGGCGGTTCGCACACTGTGACAACTCCTGCACAGCGCGTTGCACGTCTCGGACACTTCATAAAGCAATGGGGGCCAGAGGTGCTCCCACTGTCTTCTGGATTCGCTGCTGGTGACGATGGCAGGGTAATTTTCTTATCAAGTCTTATCGGCTTGCTTGATCATTCGTTACAGACGAGTGCTGAAGCTTAATTTTTAAGGTTCCAAACTTCAAAGAAAAAACGCACCTTTGTAATCGCACTTTTGTGTCCGTCTGTGATGGAACGTTTTTTATTCCGTCACCCACAGAAATAATCGATAGCTCTAGACCAGCTCTGAAAATTTCACACCTATACATAACTTTATCTTGTTTGTTCTTTCAGCTGTATAAAATCAGCACGTCAGAGGGCGCTAACGTTGGTCCAGGTGAGTATTTCAGGTTTTTACTTATAAAAACACCACTGAAGACGAAAAGTTAAAACCTCAGTTAAAACTGTTCTGTTTTGGACATACAAATGATGGACGTCAACATGTAAAAATTATGTTCTACAGCATCTAGGAACTGAATACGATCAGCAATTGCAATGATAGTTCCAATATAGGCTGAGTTTTAAAACTCCCGTGCACAGCCTTAAAGAAATTTGAAAATTAATTGGACCTAATCAAGTTCTGCCACCTAAATGGTTGTTTTTGGATAGATATGTGAAAAAAATCACGGTAGTAGTATACAGGATAAGTTTTTATCCAATGCGCAAACTGTAACCATGAATTAAGCATATTATTCTAGACCCCCCACAGTGGAACGAATGTATGGGAGCGGTTGGACGTAGACATGTCCGAAAAAAAAGAGTAAAATTATGCCAAACTAATGATGCCATCTTATTCGATTACTTAATGCCTTCATAACTTGTGGTGATGAATTTCTTCATAACTCCCATATTTCGGGAGTAATTTGAGAAAATGTGAAATTTTACTATGAAAATGAGTGTATCGAGCTCTCTCCCTCCTGATTCCGGGCTTGTTTCAAGTAGCGGTCTCTAATATCATAATGCTAATACTAAGAGCTATATTTAATACTAAGACACATAGTGCGCCAAATGTGCACTTTCTGGGATAAAGAGTGATGTTTATTTTATAACACAATTTTTTTATTTTTTGTTTATTTTGTTGATTAAAACCGTTTTTCTAAAGGTTTACCTTATTACAATAACATTTCTGAGCAGCCAATTAGAGAAGATATAAGCTAATTAGGATATATAATTAGGGACTTAAGGTTTACATATAAAACTGATGCACTAATGATTACTGATAAGAACATTGCTATTATTTAATTACTAAATGGCTCTTAATACACTAATTTAGCATGCATCATTTACTAATTATCACAATAACTAATTACCTTGCAATATTTAACAAAGGATACCTGGGATACCTGGATTTTATATAAATAGGTCACTATTAGTAACTTTAAAATCAGTGTTGATTTACACCTCGTTGTATCCAAGCTAATCTCGCAATGTATTTTCCAAATTTTAATACAAATCTTGATATTCACGTTGCTTTATGCGCACGCGCACATAAAGATTTACGCGACTTTAACTATTTGTTCAGTGTTTTAAAAGATAACAGTTGTGTTCAGTTATGTGAAAGTGCTGAAACAAGTTTAAAAGACTGGTGTCGTCGATTTTGCTACCGCATTTATGCAAAATGGACACAGTCTGGAAGAAGCACAGATAAGTTTCGGAAGAAACATGAGATTTGGCTACAGGCTGCAATTCAATGGCCGGAATTACAGAATGAAAATATGGAACCTTCTACAGAAAATATAAGTGACGTCATCGAGCCCATAATTTCTCCTGCTAAATCTGATGCTTCAACTTGTACACATCCTAGTCCTCGTAAATCTTTTGAGGACCTTAGTAACCGGCAAAAAAGAAGACGCACTGAAGATAGTCTTTCATGCAGCAGTAGCAGCGCTGAAATTATGTTTTCGGCCGAAAGGGCGCTTCAAAAGGCAGGACAAAGCGATACAGCTTATGTTATGAAATACTTGACGGAGAATCCAGAAGAGGCCTCAAAAATCAAAGCCTTCATTGAAGGTAAATCAATTCAGGTACGGGAAATATCCCCTTTGAAGGCATTGGCTCTTTATGTATCGATGAACTTATCGAAATGGCGCTATAACACTCTTCGGGATTTCAACACTCAAGAAGGAGCTCTTCAATACCCGAGTTACTACATGTTGGTTAAAGAAAAAATTAAGTGCTATCCGGCCAAAGAAGATCTCACAGTTACAGAGAGCTCTGCAAAAATCAAATTACAAGCCTTGATGGATTTAACCTCAAGAAGACTTATTAGGTCGTTAGAAACCCCTGTTGATCCCAATCAACAGCTCGTATTGACCAGCAAATGGGGTTTTGACGGATCATCTAGCCAAAGCATTTATCATCAAAGGACGAGTGAAGATGAGCAAATCGATCTTGCTAGTAATTTTATGATTAGTCTTGTACCACTGCGGCTCGTCTCAAAAGGTGTAACAATTTGGGAAAACGAGCGACCATCTTACAAGATACAAGATACAAGATACAAGATACAAGATACAAGATTCTTTATTTGTGGAAACATGAGTACACACACAGAGCATGCAAGTTATTAAATTACATTATAGTTTAGATCAGTCATGTTTGGCCTTAGTGGCGTACAAATATTTAAATTTCGTCATCATAATTACGTAACAATTAATCAAGTAGTCAGTCAAATAAAATTATGATCATAGCAATAATATGTTGCTGTATGTACAGATTATGTCAAAGATGTATTGATAATATTGGTTACTTACACAGTATTAGATGTTGTCATTAAGAAATTCTAGAATACTGTAGTATGCTTTCCCTTCTAGCAGTATCTTTAATTTATATTTTAATTGACGGACATTAAGCTCCTTCCAACTATTTGGGAGTTTATTGAAAATTTTAGGGGCCAGACAGAAAACACTCTTGTGCATTAATGCTGTTTTCGATCTATGTAGACAGAGAATACTGTCATCGCGTCTACTATGGTTGCGATCGACCACTTCTGATTGACGTGGAAATAAGAGCCGATTTGATTTTACAAACATGACAATGTCTAAAATGTAAAGGCAAGGGAGAGTTAATATTTTATATTTTTTAAAGTAGGGCTTACAACTTTCGATTGACTGTAATCTAAACATAGTCCTGATGCACCTTTTTTGGGCTTTGAAGGGTACGTCCTTGTCAGTTGAGTTGCCCCAGAAAATGATTCCATATCTTAAGTGTGAAGAAACCAAACCGTGATAAGCCATGAGCAATGATTCAGTGTTAAGCACTGAGGCCAGTTTGAACAGAGCGTAACAAGAATTATTAATTTTTTTACTGAGTTCTTCTATGTGTGCTTTCCAGTTTAGTTTTTTGTCAATCGTCACTCCAAGGAATTTAGTGTTGTCAACTTCTGTAATAATTCTATTATTGTATTGGACGTTAAGATCAGTCATAATTGATAAACGTTGACTAAAGTGCATTACGGCAGTTTTATTAAGATTAATTTTTAGATTATTATTATTCATCCAATTTATTATTGATGTCAGAGAATTATTAATGTCATTATTGTAGCTATCTTTGGTATTACATTGAATTGTGATAGTGCTATCATCAGCAAAGAGTGTAACTGGTTGGTCTACATGTTTAGGTAAGTCATTTATATATACTATGAATAGTGGGGGTCCCATCACACTACCCTGGGGGACTCCATACTCCACTTCATTTTGCCGGCCAATATTGTTTAAGTTTATAAAGGAAACCAAAGAAAATGTGCAGAGAGAGATGGCTGAAATCGAAGCAGAGATTGAAGCCTTAACTCCATCCACCATCACTGATGGAATTAGTGTCAAACACCAACTGCTGTTGACAATGATTGATGGTAAAATTCATTCCATTATATCCAATACAGCAGCTTCAGTGTGTGACATATGCAAGGCTTGTCCTAAAGAAATGAATAATTTAGAGTTAATCAAAGATAAACACGCAAACGAGGACATGTATAAATATAGCTTAAGCACCCTTCACGCTTGGATTCGCTCAATGGAATGCTTATTACACATTTCCTACAAATTAGACATAAAATCATGGCAAGTAAGGGGTGATATAGCAAAAAGGCAAGTTGATGACAGGAAGAAAAGAGTTCAAGAGGCTGTAAGAAGAGAAACGGGCTTACTTCTCGATGTTGTGAAACAAGGCAGTGGATCCACCAACAATGGCAACTCGGCAAGGAGATTTTTTGAAAACTACACTAAATCTGCTGAACTGACCGGAATAGATGCTATGCTTTTAAGAAAAATCTGTGTGATCTTGCAGTGTATTTCATCAGGAGAGAAGATCAACGTAACTAAATTCCGAGAGTTCTGCTTTGATACTGCTAAGCTTTACGTGGAGTTATACCCATGGTATTATATGCCTTCTTCACTTCATAAAATTTTAATGCATGGGCCAGACATAGTTCAGAACATGTCAATTGTGCCCATTGGTTTTCTATCCGAAGAGGCATCTGAGGCTAGAAATAAAGATTTTAGAAAATATAGAGAGGGGCATTCTCGAAAGCATAGCAGTATCTCATGCAATGAAGATATTATGCACAATCTTTTACTGTCTTCTGATCCACTTGTTACAAGTATCCGTCCAAAAGGAAATAAGTTTGTAAAAAAATCTTCTTTTAAGGAATTTTATGAGCTTACGGATTCTGAGAAAAGTGATATCGAATTTGTTAACATAAATGATTTAGCGGACATCGATTCTGAATTTGAATTAATTGATGATGATGATGATGACGAAGATAATTAAATGATGTTATTGTTTTAAAATGTGTAACTTAGTAAATTAGAGCTTACATCTTAATTATTTATTGTACTTTTAATGAAACTAGGTAATTTATTATCAACTTACTTAAAAGTCATACTCTCATCAGTTCTTGTGAATATTTTTGTTAATATATATTTCTGTATATATATATAATATATTTATAGACCTCTTAATAAGTCTGTCTGCGGTTTAAAGTAAATACAAATGGGGAAAAAACGTTTTTTTTTTTAAATTTTCATTTCCTTTTATCCCAGAAAGTGCACATTTGGCGCACTATGTGTCTTAGTATTAAATATAGCTCTTAGTATTAGCATTATGATATTAGAGACCGCTACTTGAAACAAGCCCGGAATCAGGAGGGAGAGAGCTCGATACACTCATTTTCATAGTAAAATTTCACATTTTCTCAAATTACTCCCGAAATATGGGAGTTATGAAGAAATTCATCACCACAAGTTATGAAGGCATTAAGTAATCGAATAAGATGGCATCATTAGTTTGTCATAATTTTACTCTTATTTTTCGGACATGTCTACGTCCAACCGCTCCCATACATTCGTTCCACTGTGCCCCCCAGCGTAGAAATTTTTCGTCGGTCTGGCCCGCAGGTTTGCACGGTATACCTAGCAAGTCAAAGTGACATTATTTAAGGCCTTCTGTCAATCTTTTTACACCTGCAGCCTGTGGACCAAGTACACGCAGCGTACATACAGTGCTCTGCGAGTGCAGTACAACAACGCGTTCAGAGTTCTGTTCGGGCTGCCGTACCACTGCAGCGCTTCAGCAATGTTTGCGGAGAAAAGCGTGGATGGGTTTCATGCCATCATGCGGAAGCGTTCTGCTTCTCTTATGAAGCGTATACGGGCCAGGTCGAACAGCTTTCTGAGCGTGTTCGTGGGCTGCTGGGACTCGCCAATGTGGCGGCACTGGATGCGACTACACACTGCGGGTGGTCGCGTCCAGGGTTTGGCACAAACTGGCACTCCTGTGCGGTACCATTTTGTGATTTCTGTGGCTTTGTCTTTGTATACAATGTACTAATAGCTTTATAAGATTTGTGTGTTACTAACAGTATATGGACTACGTCTGAAATAAATGTCTTATTATTATTATTATTTCCTCCTTTATTTCGTTGATTAGTACATACAAATTATATTTTGAAATATTCGAAAAAAAAAAATATATAAAAACATTTAAAAATATCAAAAAATAGTGGCCCGCCGGTATCGGGAATAGGGTCCAAGCTACCGGTGGTCAGGGCTGCTGAGAGAGGAACCTCCTTACTATACGCGTCGTGTCCAGTAATACTGCTTTCTGGATCAAACCCTTGATCCAGCTGCCTAACGAGAGCCTCTTGAGGTGTTGGTCGAGGCTCTTGGCTGTAATGCCATTGGCCGTCACGACTATCGGCACAATGACTGCTGTATCCACATCCCACATGTCGACAACCTCGCGTGACAGGTCAAGATACTTGATCTGCTTATCTTTTTCAGCTTTCACGAGGTTCTCGTCATGTGGGACTGCTATATCAATAATCATTATGCGACGCTCTAATCGCTCTATCACCACGATGTCCGGCTTATTGGAAACAATAGTCCGGTCAGTGATGATAGATCGATCCCAATACAATGTGATAGTGCCATTTTCGAGAACTGGGTCGGGCACATACCTATAGTACGGTACTTCCGAGTCCACAAGACTGTATTTCAGAGCAAGTTGCTGGTGGATAATCCTGGCTACAAGGTTGTGCCTATGCAAGTAGTCTCCGTTAGCCAGACTAGAACAGCCAGAAATAATGTGTCGGATTGATTCTCCCGGACGGTGGCATGCCCGACAGATGTCAACCGTTCCATCCTTCACAATATATTTCCGGTAGTTGTTCATCAACATAACTTCGTCCAGAATTGCAAAGACAAAACCTTCGGTTTCTCCAAAGAGATCACCGAATCGTAACCAGGATACGGACGCTAAGAGGTCTACATCAGGTCCATGTAGGACCCGGTAAAAGCGCCCGTGAAGCTCTTTGCTCTGCCATACATGCCTGCGGTCATTAGTATCTAATATTTTAGGTTTGCGCCAGTTCTCGTTACTCAAGGAGAGCGGGGTGAGGCCCTTGTCCACTGAGACCACATCTCGGTGCATCCCCACGTCGGCTTCTAGGAAGTCTTCCCTGAGACTGCATATCTCGCGATTGTGGAGGGTCTTAGCGTTTAAGAAGCCTCGACCTCCACACTTTCGCGGGATATACAGTCTCATCACCGATGACCGCGGATGATGCATCCGATTTGCGGTGAGCAGTGTGCGGACCCTCCTATCCAGGGCGTCAAGTTCCGTCTGAGTCCATTTGAGTATGCCGAGAGAGTACATCAAAACCGGCATGACCCAACCGTTGAAGGCGCGCACCTTGTTTCCGCCTGATAAAAGACTATTTAAAACTTTATTCAGGCGGCAAAAGAAGCGCTCCTTCAATGATTGTTTCATGTAAGCAGTGTTGATGCCTAACGCTTCCGACATACCCAAATACTTGTATGTTTCGTTTGAGGAGAAGAATCTTAGGTGTTTGGAATCCGAGAGCTGGGTTCCCTCGGATTCCACAATCTCCCCTCGCTTTACATGCATGACCGCACATTTGACCACACCAAATTCCATCCTGATAGCGCTACTGAAAGTTTCAGTTACTTTCAGTAGCTCCATCAGTTGCAAATTGTTGGGGGCAAAGAGCTTTAGGTCATCCATGTATAGGAGGTGAGATATAACCTGACCACCTATTCTCAATCGATAGCCTACCTATACCTGAATCCTCCAATGTGGGTGAACTTTGCAGATAATTTCCCAGCAGAGCAAAATATAATGTGAGTTCTATTCGCATGAGCATGAGTTCTGGAGTTCCTCATACTTAAAAAAAATAGTTGAGCAGTTTTTGCCTGAAAAAAGGTAATAGAATTGTTGGCTACATGGTTGTAAATTTTTGCTCTCAAAATGGATGTCAGAACTTTATAGACCGTCGGTAGACAAGTGATTATTATTATTATTAATACAAAAAAAATCAGCTGTTCCATATGTTTTGACCGCGGAGGTTTTCACATCGCACTTTTCTATGAAACAGCTGATTTTTTTTTTTGTAAAACCGCCGTAAAATTTGTGAGCTAGGGGGTTCTAGAATGATATGCTGAATTCATGGTTACAGTTTGCGCAGTGGTTCAAAACTTATCCTGTACAGCGTGTAACTTAAATAACGTAAGACCTCGTATACCCCAATTTGAGTATTGAGTTAAAAGCATAAGTAATATAATGACAACGATTGAATTTGACTTGATGATTGAATTTTCTTAAAAAATTATGGCAAACGACATTGTTTTTGAAAAAAAAAATACCAATTTTAACAGAAACTGGAATCAAACTACTTTCAGGTCTTGCGTCGATTCTGTTAAACATTGTTAAAAGGAAATCTATCACAACCAAATAGGCTTTACAAGTGTTAACTTGTAAAGCCTATTTAGTTGCTTGCTATAAATTCATTCCAATTTCGGGTCTCTTCATTGTTTTTCTTCTTTTTATTTTTAAATAAATTGTTTTTAAAGCCGGCGCGGTAGAGGGCGCGGCGATATGCACGCCGAAGTCTCCAGTCAAGAAGCCAGAAACTCCCAAAGGGCCCAGGCCTATTGTCATCAGCGCTGTTAGTTTCATTTTTTAATACTTTGCTTATAATTTGTAAAGCTTTTATTTATTTTTATCGGAAGGATACGGTTCTTTTTTAACACGTTTTTATTAGCTTGGTGTGTATCTATGAATCTTTGTTACGGAATCTTTGTACATGATTTTCACCCATTTCAAAACGTCGGATTGATTTGAAACTTTGCACACTTATCAAGGACCGATGAAAATTCAATCTATATAAATAAAAAGAAAATTCCTGACTGACTGACTCATCAACGCCCAGCCCATACCCTTGGACTTAGAAAGCTGAAATTTTGCACAGAGGTTCCCTTTATAATGTAGACAAGGAATAAGGACGGCCTTTTCGAAATTCAAACCTTAAGGGAGTTAAATAGGACATGAAAGTTGTATGGAAAATCGCATTTTTGTAGAAAACCATGAAAATTGGTGTTTATCATTCTGATTAAAAATTTAAAACCACGTGTTTCAGTGTTCTTGGAAAATCAGCCCCTGAGGGCGTAAAATAGGAGATTAAAGTATGAACGGGAAACCCGTTAGCTTTGTAGTTGAAACCATGAAAAATTATTTAGCCTTTTGGTTGGTAATTAATAATTACATGTACCAGCGTTTTTGAAAAATTGTTGCGGACATCTATCAATGACAACATACGAAACTTCAAATCAACAAATGTGGAAAACACAAAAAGTAAAGTGGCGCCATCTACAATGGCATATGCAAACTACTCAACACTTGACGTCACACCGCAGCTACATCACGCAAGCAGAGTTTACCACGCAATCTACATACATAATATACAAAATCCCGACATCAATCGTCGGGCAGTTGCCCACCAGACACAACACCCGTCTGGTCGGAGAATCCTACTTTACCAATAGAGTATGAGTGAACTCTACACTCTGTTCCTCATACCTCTATAAAATAACCCCAGAAAAGGGTAAAATAGGGGACGAAAAACGTGCAAAGGGAACCCTTTTAAAACTTTTGAAACTATATTTACTGGCTGTGCCTGAGGTGAATCGACACACCTATAAACCGCGGATACCACTAATACCGTCGGGATACACCCATTCGAGTTTAAAAGGCTGCTGTTCCCCCCTTAAGGTATGTTTCACAATGACGATAAGGTAAGTCTCAGGGTCAGTCACTGAGAATAGTGGAAATTGATCTTAGAGGGGACTGCTTCTCGCAGGGTCAGTTTTACGTGGCCTGCTCGAGAGTGAGCTCATCTAGCAGCCTGGTTATGTTAGCCTCTAATCTATACTAATATTATAAAGAGGTAAAGTTTGTGAGGTGGTGGGGTTGCGGGGTGTAATCTCTGGATCTACTGAACCGATTTTGAAAATTCTTTTACCAATAGAAAGCCACGTTATTTGTGAGTGTCATAGGCATATATAACCTGACAATATCCATATATTAACCCGAAAAATTCAAAGACTTTTTCGTGGTAGTCGGATTTGCAAAGTAAGTCGGAGAAAAAACGGTCGAACGAAAACGTTTCTTACGAACGCTGCCTTAACGATGAGAGATATATGATTGAGTTCTAGAGAAAACTTGTAAAAGTCAGCGACAGCATATGTCTAACTTTTATATTTAAGTCACAAAAAGTAGTTTTTTTTTGGTCATATTATCAACAATTATGATTTTTATCAAATAAATAAATTTGGTAAAATGCTTAAAACAAAAGACTTTTCCCTTTTACTGCATTTAATTTTGACGAATGGTTAAAGAGATAATACGACATAGGTATGGAACCGCGACCGTGTCGTACTCTATGTGATATAAAAACGTTTCCCACCCAACGAAGTGGGCACGGGTCAGCTAGTAGTATATAAAGAGGTACTTTAAGTATGTATAATTTTTTTTTTAATATTCCTAACCCCCTGTGAATAACAATGTAAGTAAAAGCGTAATTTGAA
This sequence comes from Polymixis lichenea, assembly GCA_949091785.1. Lineage (NCBI taxonomy): Eukaryota > Metazoa > Arthropoda > Insecta > Lepidoptera > Noctuidae > Polymixis > Polymixis lichenea. The sequence continues at coordinate 11,478,639 of OX420933.1, read as the reverse complement.
TTCTTTAGGTAACTATTTACCTTAGCATTTTTTTTATAAGGGATTTAAATTTCCGTTTTACAGTTGCCATTACAGTTGCCTTGAAATTTGGCATTCAAGTTAGTAACTTTCCGTGCCGTTACTATTATTAGATTTTAGGATTTGTTATCCTCCAGCAATCATATATCAATCCGCGCACCGCATATAATAAGCAGTGTGAGAAGACATTGTTTACCTGGATTAACACATAGGGTACTTTTAATCCCGGTAGTACGTTCCCGTGGGAAACATTTTCCGACATCCACGCGGGCGAAGCCGCGGGCAAAAGCTAGTAATTTCATAAATTTGTTCGATTATGCAGGCCAAAAAAAATTTAAACCTAAAAAAATTACGCTTTTGTGGTTAGCCGAACTAAAAAATAGAAAATAGTTTAAAAAACACCCTTTAACGGGGCGTTATCCGAAATTGTCTGTTTCAGAATCAAGATTATCAAATTAGTGTATTTAGGCTAAAAAAATATATGTCACAGATAGATCCTTGTTTGAGGGAAATTAAAGGTTCAAAACACGATAAATTGCAATTTGCTCGACGAAAAAAAATCCGAAACAGGGTCGATTTCGAAACCATTTTCCGTCTCATTTCCCAATAACAGCACAAAATAATGTGGAAATTGCATGTACGATAAGGGAATCGTATTTGGGAGGGAATTTAAAAGTTGAAATTTTTAGTTTAGTGCATTTTTTTTTATTATCTCAAATACTGCGGGACGTCATCGAGGATGGACCTGTGTCAAAATTTTCAAAAACTCGCTCATCCGACGCCTGTACAATAAAATCTAATAAAATAATAAAAAATAAAATTATGAAATCGCGATAACTCACAAAAAATATCTTGTAATTATATTATAGTTATAATTCATAAAATTGTTTTCGAAAATGTGATTATTTCTAGGCAATATGATGACGTTAAATGTCATCTTAAAAATAGTGTTGACACATTACAAATTATTATCGATAAAATAATAGTCAAATAATAGATAAAATATTATGTGCGACTCTCACAGTCGCACATAATATTTTATCGTCGTTTATGAAGAAGCTTGTACAAAATATTTTTTTCTAATATTTTTTAAATCAGATTCATCCATATCAACTATGATATTTACTCTCCACCGAACTGTCTTCGCTACTATCATCCTACATTAATATCACATGGTAAAAAAATTGTCCGCAGTGTGTAAAAAAATTGTCAGCAACACAAGATTTTTTCTCGGATCGGTGATTTTATCATATTGGCTCTGAGTTTCTCTACCTCTCTAACTTTCAGTTTTGAATACCAAAAGTCACTGTCACTATACGATAAAATATCATAACGTGCTTGAAAAATAGCGCCGTGTGAACGCAGTGGTTATGCGCTAACAGTATAGCTTGGTGCTCATGTTCCAAATCAAGTTCGTCAAAAACGTATCGTATCGTATCTATGTCATAGACTTGCATCTATGCCACTTTTGTCTTGGTAAATGGTCCAATGGGTCGGTAATCCAACAAGACCGGGGGCGGATAAAAGATATATACAAAATTAATTTTGATGTCCTAAAATAGTAGATTCGATCAAGCTGGAGCAGTAGGTACGTCACTAGACAATAAAGTACAGACGCCAGCACATCAAGCTACCCCAATCTGTCAAATTTCTTTGATATATTTTCAACTTTATTCCGTATGCTTATAAGGTTCATGTTCAATTGGGAAAATTTGACAGTTTGGGGTAGCTTGATGTGCTGGCGTCTGTACGTTAATTGTTTATGGTTCTTTATGAGCGGTGGCAAACATCAAAAACAAAAGAATTTGGTTACAGTATCTATAAGCGAAACAGTACCACCATTTCTGGCCAATTCTACTTTACAAAAATCTGAAATTCAGGATCTTTGAAAAATCTGCCACTAAAGAAGTTAAATAGTGAATGAAAATTTGTATGGAAATCTACCATTTTTGTCGATGAGAAATACCCGTCAAGCACACGGCTTGTCTACTTGATCAAAGTTACTGATAACTAACGCTTAGCCTTAACCTCTGGGTCTGAGAAGCATGAACTCTTTTTAGAGATATTTATTTTCTCAAAGAACAAATTGCACAAGGGTTTATTTTTGTTTTGGATGGAAAATCATCAAATGACTTCTCCCGCTCTGGAGAGCGTGTCAGACTTTTACTGACTAAAACCCACCCGTGTTCCTTCAGTTCAAATTCAAATTCTCAAATTCACCCATTTCAGACAACTAACACTTGTGTGGAAAGTCGCTGGTTGAAAGGTCTGGAGCATGATTTCGGTTTAAAGACATTTATTTTCTCAAAGAACAAATTGCACAAGGGTTCCTATTGCAATGGTAAAACCATTGCAATTTTTTATTTTCACCTTACAACCGAAAAACCATGTGTATCTGTAACTAGCTTCTCCTCGCGACTTCGTTCTCGTGGAACCACCACCACCACCACAATATACTAAAGTATATTGTACGACAGCCACATTATATCAAACTTCCCTGTACACAACAACGTCACATTTGTAGTTTTGCTCTCAGCAGTCTAAATATACAAAAAGAACAGGGTGCTTACTCTCGAATATAATTCCGATAGAGATAAACGTCAGGAATTGGCTGGACTCACTGAGTCTAGCCAATCCCTGACGTTTAACTCAACCACCTGACGTTTGACCAATGTCGATCTATCGGAATCATATTCCAGAGTAAGCACCCTGGGCTGGTGAGGCGGGAGCAATTGACGTGTTGTCAGTGTGAGAAGCAGCTAGGCCTGAGGTCGAAACCCGTAGCAATCATAATAATAATAAAGCTGAAGAGTTTGTTTTTAGGGTTCCGTACCTCGAAAGGTAAAAAAGGAACCCATAGAAGATCACTCTCTTGTCCGTGTGTCACCACCGATTTTCTCAGGAACGGGTGAACCTAGCAAGTTGAAATTTATACCAGATACTGAAGTTGATAGTCCCTATTAGGTGTATAAAAATCATCCTGTCAACACGATAAAAAGATATGGGCAAATTTAGATTTTTTGCGAAAACTTGTAAGTACCAAAATTTACTTTAATTTTCAACTTTATATTTTTTGGGATTTTCCCTTTACTTGTGCTGTAAGACCTTGCTTTTAACCAAAATTGACAATATAATATGGTACTTCCCGTTGACCTAAAATCACGAAATTTGGCAAAAAGTAAGATCTTACAGCACAAATAAAGGAAAAATTCCAAAAAATAAAAAAGTTGAAAATCAAAGTCAATTTTGATACTTATAACTTTTCGCAAAAATCTAAATTTGCTCATAACTTTTTTATTATAATATGGTACCTACAAATTTGTACGGAACCCTCGGTGGGCGATTCCGACTCGCACTTATCCGGTTTTTTTATATATGTTGGAAATCGCTATCTCTGGAACTACCAGCCTCAGGCAAAGCTAGTTTTGAATGAAAATATATTTTTGCTTTTGTTTCATTAATAAAATTAATGGATTACATCACATTAACAATTACATTACAACACAGCACAAGCACATTCCGACACCGCCACAATATAGGCGGTCGGATTTTCGCATACGTTTAGTACCTACTAAACGCTTTTACATGCTTAGTTGTTATTATCACCTATGTCGTCGCAGACAGTGACTGACACCGATATCAGCACTATTTCTACCGGCGAAGACGCAGTGCGGGATGAGAGAACCAGCCATTCTTTCACTTGAACACGCTTATTCGCACTGCCGACTTCGAGACGTCGCGGCGTCGATACTTACTGTATTGTAGTCGTTTGGTGACTCGCGATGGTCATCGATATTCACCAATATCATCGGGCCGATAATAATTATATCGGTTTGTGTATAGCTACTAACATATCGGTAGGGAGTTTTTGGCGGGATCGCGTTGGAACATGTCGCGCGAATTTTCATTTTCATGGAATTTAGTGAAATAGCGCATTAAATTGTATAATTTTGATAGTGAATTATTCAATTTAGTTACGTGTGAGTGCACAAGTGTAGTGAAGGTGAAAATAAGTGACTAACGTGGACTTTTCGTGTTCCCCCCAAAAACTCCTATTAGGTTGTTGTAAAGTTACTACCGCTTTACAATAACTTTGATTTGACTTGACTGACTAAAGACGACTATGACTGTTTTATAACTTCGTGCCCGATATCGGGCCATTTACTTGATCTAAAATAAAAATTACTTGACACTGGCTAAATGCACAAATCGTGTGAAGCCAAAATCAAAAAAAAAAAAAAACATATCGGTATCGGGTTGGCGACGGTATCTGATCATTTGAAAACGCTCAACAGATAACTTACAGGACACTTACCCTACACAGGGAATTTTAAGTAGGTAATAATTTTAGTTCTACCATAAAATGTATCTAAAATTAAAGAAAAAATATCGAACATAAGCAAAAATAATTCAGTTGATCAACTGCAATATGTTATACTATGGCATGCATTTTCCGCTAAATGGTTGACAGTTCACCGTAAATAAATACGTGGCGCTGCATTTGGGGGAGGCGGAGGTAGCGTTTCAAAGGCCCACAGGCCGGAACAACCTAGCCTTAAGTACCTAACTAAAAAGCAGAAAATATTTTTTTGAAAGCGTGGTGTGCTTGATATTAATTGATTATAAACAAAAATACATTAAAAAGCACACCGCGCTTTTTTAAATTATTTTCTGCTTTTTTCGTTGCGTTTTTAAAGCGTGTTTTTTAGATTTTTGCAGGATACATTCTATCTCCTTTGTAAATTATAAATATCCATATGACTATTACCACATTCATATGTAGTTGTGCATTTTCTAATAGTATTTATATTTTGTTACTTATCCTTCCAGGAATGTCGTTGTTTGGACCCCACAGCAGGTACGAAAACTTTGGTTTCTTTTTACACCAATAATTTGCCACTCTCATTTCTGTTATGAATGGCACATTGAGGATTGATATGAAACAATAACAATCAATTTTATTTCCTGTTAACGGACGACCCCTTGTATACCGGCTACACTCAGGTGCTATAGTCTGGCAAGATTGTGCGCGACCGTCCCGCAAATTGATGGACGTTGGTGGGGACGAGGTATTGTAAGAGTACTTAGTCTTTGTATCAGTCTTTAATATCTGATACACGGTGTAGAGAACACTGACGGAGACCCTCAAACTGAAGACCTTTATCCATGGAACCAACATCGTATTCGAGATAAAAATAATCAGCCGTCGCATACATTTGAGTCGAGTAGTTTTTGAAGTTTTATTGAGACCGTTTATAATCTTTGATTGGTACCATGGAGTTGTTCAGTTTGATAGTCTGTACCACACCCATAAATCGGACCACCCCTTTCTGATCCATGCTGTATAGAGCGAACTTTGACGTTACCAAGCTAAGTAGGTACAGTAGTATTTCATACGAAAATGAACATTAACCTTTTAAGAATATCATTCATTTTTGCATGTTATGCTACTGAACTTACCTTGTATAAAGTTATCAGTTCGCTTTCAAGATTTTAGCCTCAATGTCCAGATTATAAAAGTTAATTGAGATCTCACTGCCCCGCGGCACCACTGCGCACGATCTTGTTGGACTATAGTGTAAACGTAAGTAATTGTCGAATAACTTCGCAACAAGTATCACCAATTTAGTGCCAAAGCATCTATTTTACTGTTAGTTCTTTAATTGAGCTTTTTGCATTGAAAAAGCATCAAACTTGTTCGAGAACACCATTCTTCATGGAAGAGTTAAAAAATATTCCGATTATAAATTTCTTGATGACCAGACCTTTACTTAGATTTCAGATTTGCCTATTTTTGTTTCAGAGCGCCCTCCACCAAAGAACTGAATCGATATTAATATTTCATAATTTTCCTGTGTTTTGCTTTTTATATTTGATTTTTTTGTAAATCTTTATGAATCGTGAAGTTAATTAAATGTTAATCATGCTTAATGTAAGTAAGATTTATTGTAAAATTTTAGTTTTGTTATTGTCTATGATAAAATTAAAAACATAACTTTGTTTTATGATTTTAATGGTACATCAATTACCATACAATATTACCTTACATGTAATTCGTATCACTAAGTATTCAAAAAAATTAATTGTCTTTTGACCAGCTTCGATTTTTTTTAAAGAACATCATATTATTGAGTGCATCACGACTCTGGATAAAAGAATAAATCCAGCCAATAGCCAATTAAACAATGTTCCTGTGATACAATCTTCCTGTGATATACATAGTTATCTGAGACATCAATATCTAGACAATTGAAGACAATTAGACAATTTTCCTGCAATACACATTAAGTTGTTAAAAGCGATTAAGTTTCTAATTTTAATTATATTTACAAAATAAACACAATATCACACTTCAAACGATAGCTTAAGGATAGGCTGACACTGAAGTAACGTCATTCTTCATACATAACCCTTCAATATGTGCACAAATCCCACCAGCCACGCGTCGAGCAACTCATTTACACGGCTCTTAACCTTCTACCAATCAGTCTCGTCATTATTACACAATATAAAATTACATATTACATGCGCAATATTTTACATCCAGTTATCCAGCTGTACAGAGCTTTCCTTTTTACAAGCACATACATAATATTATTTTACCCTGACCCCTTACAACTCTAGGGCCCTAAATTGTAAAATTCTGGGTATACAGGGTATAACAGAAATATATTATAATATATTGCTATCCTTAAGCACTAAAGATAATAGCTGGTATAGAATCACTATACATAGTTTCAGCTCAAAATAGAATACTCTAATAATTGATACCAAATTTTCGGTTTCATATGTGTTTTAAATTCAAATCATAACAAACGTGTCACCGCACTACGTAGGTCAATAACTTTCCACGTTACTTGCCAATATCACGATAAATCTCTTCCGAGTGATGTTTTTATTTCAATTTGAAAAGCTCGGTTTCTGGTATCAATGTATTAAAATTCTCATAACTTCCGAACATGTAGAGATAGGATTTAAAAACCCTTCCAATATCGTTTGCTATCATCCAAAGAAGCCGTGCCCTTGGTATGTATATACCCTTTCCGTTACACATTCTATATCCAGAACTTTACAATCACAATTTATCAAGTTACAATTCACAAATTTGTAAATTTTACAAGTCCGTGTACCACTCGTTAGTCGACGTTCACACGGGCGTAATAAAATTGCGGTATTTTATTACGTCCGTGGGAACATGTGCTTAGGTACACAATCGTAACGGAAAAATCTTACAAATATGTATACTGTAGTGACACATCTACAATTTATACATGGGCTATGTATAAATTGTAGATGTGTCACTCATGCTTTGTTTTACGCTTTTAAACAAGCGAAAGAATTGTAGATTGTAATTCATACACATTTGTAAGTTCCTTACCTTATTACCTACGCAATTTTTTCCGACTATTTAACAATTTTGTAAAATAGTAAACTTGGTGTAGGGCCCATGTTTAGCGATGAACATCTACTTTATTTATAATTATTAGGAGCGGCAAACAACGAACTGCGGAATACTCACAAGGCAAATAAACTACATGGGACCAGGCTACGTCATTTAAAATGAGTCAAGGAATTTTTGTGAGGCAACATTTTTCAAAAGCTAGGTACTTTTGTACCGCGTAAATTACGCTTAGACAGGCAAGGTAACGCCTCGTCCACACCTGATAATCAATAATAGTTTCACAAACAAGTCATGGTTTATTTGTCTGGGCAATCAAACCATGTGCTAGAAAGTACCGCGACTTGTTCCCTAGTCTATACTGGGCTCAAAAGCACGCATGGTTGAAATCTGAATCAGCAAGACGTAGCAATATAATAATATATTGTCTAAAAGGTTAATGTTTATTGATAAATATTATCAAACGCGGTCATCAAACTGTATTATATGTTTGGGCTCGTCCTGCACCCTAATTGCGTAACGCACGATCATTTGAATGAATCATTTTGAAAAATATTGCTAATCTATTGCTTCATATGTACAGACGCCAGCACATCAAGCTACCCCAATCTGTCAAATTTCGTTGATAGATTTTCAACTTTACATTATAAGCCTAGAGTTCATGTTCAATTGGGAAAATTTGACAGTTTGGGGTAGCTTGATGTGCTGGCGTCTGTACCAAAAATGTGTATGCTCAGTAACGTAAATAACGCAATGAATATTGTTGAACTGTCAAAATGAAACATTATGATTCATCGTGTGTTACGAAATTAGGGTGCAGGTCCCACTGAGTCAATGTTATAATTCCAAACTTAAGCCCAGGTAAGCACGGGCGATTTTTTTTACGCGCACTGGATTTTCAACCCACTCAATGCCGAGGGTTGCAAATCCAAGTGGGTCTTTTTTGACGCGCTGGTATGTTAGATTATCAACTCTCGGCTCAACACCTAGAGTTGAAAATAAACTGCGCGATAAAATCCGAAGCGATATTTTTACGCCCGTGCAAACGTTGACTAAATATAAATAACAACTCCACTTTTTACATTTTTATTTCCAGAATTATTCATTATTTTTTCATAAAGATTTTATAGAATTTGGACACTTCTTCTATAATTGGACAATCTGTACCTATAATGTATTATCATCTACCTTACCAATTATACAATGCATCACTTTCCATATGTTGGATGATGAATACAAAATCACTACAACTTTTTAATGCAACCTCCTACTTTGTAGAGAACATATTAATCAGAATGTTCTATTGCATTAACATATGTTGAGATCTGTCTCTACCAAGCGCGCTACACATGATTAATGTTATTCTTTGAATTTCCAATAAGCAAGTATCACAAACAGTAAACACATAAAATGTTTTACATTTACCAATTCAATCATTTGGACTTGCAAAAACACAAATGTCTAAAGTTAACACAGTCTCGGGATATACAGGGTTATTTGTAAAACACCGGTAACCTCTCAGGACTACGTTACTAACATCATAATCAACAACTTTTGTTCTATGACTTTTAAAAATTCATCATATTTTAATTCATCAGATTTACATACAAAAATAAAAATATTTAAATTCAACGCTCTAAATGTTACGAAGTCTATGCGAAGCAAAAGAAAGCGGTAGGTAGTACCGACAATAGCGAGGGGAGCGGGGTAGGGGGCGGCGGGGGCGCTTGCACTTGACCTATTTACGGGCGGCCTTCAGTCATTCGTTTGCTTTGATGCGCTTGCGTCGCGTCATTACGGGTCCTTGTAGTGAAATTCGGCAGTGCAGACGTATACGTAATTATCTTTACATGATGGCGTATCAATATTCCAATGTCGAGTACACGGAAATGGTGCAAATGCTAGCTAGGTGTGATGACAATGTTTCGGAAGCGTGTCGCCAATACGCCATACGATTCCCAAACGTACGTATACAAAATACTTTTATCAAGTGATAAACCGTTGTAACTTTACAGAAAATGTGAGATGACATTGTTAGTTTGTTTTCATTACGGTGTTTAGTGCATAGGTACGGTGAAATATCAAGGTTATTTCCATGTCAAATGTTCGATTGTAGGTATAATTTGGCTTTTGCGCAAAAAGGGTAGCGAGTTACTAACCCAAAAGTATTACTACGAGGACAGTGCGCGGCAATGTATGTAGGTACAGCAAAATACAGAGTTGAAATGTGTTACATAGGACAACGAAATATTTAAGGTTTGTTTTTGGTAAATGTATTATGTTTTGTAAAAAGTCGTAGAACAAAAGTTGTTGATTATGATGTTAGTAACGTAGTCCTGAGAGGTTACCGGTGTTTTACAAATAACCCTGTATACAATAGTCATTATTACCTACAAATTAGGAAAAACATGAAATCCGTCAAGGAGACACATTCGACAAGATTCAGTTGCATTATTTTCGTAAAACGAAAGCACAGTTCAAAAACTGCAATTGTTACCAAACAGCACTGTCAAATTAACTATTAAAACTTATTTTACGACATAAAATCAATTTCACAAGAGCTGCATACATATGCGTTACGACTATTTCGTAAAATACGTGTTCCGCCTATCGCCCTGAACGTACGCGCCATCGACTGGCTCACTTAACATAGGACAAGGAATGGGCGGTCACTTATGGTCACTTATAGTTGCACGAGTGTACTCCGAGGCCTATAGGATCACTCGAAGGAGTCGGCGACGTGGTCTAGCGGTGCCGGCCGCGCGAGTTGTAGTGGGTCCCGCCGTCGCGGCTGTAGCGCCGCTCCTTGCGCTCGTCGCGGGCGGCGCGCGACCGGTCGCGGCGCTCGCGCTCGCGCGAATACTCCTTGTCGCGCGAAGGCTCGTGGCTCCTGGTGACGACGATGTTAGTATGTATTAACATAACGTCTTGCCCGTAGGTATATCCCGAGAGGGTGAGCAGTATAAAGTAAAACCTCATTTCGCCAGTTATAATTCCCATAATTTTGCGCATTATCTTTATAACTGAAGGCTTACATTAAACGCTGAACAATATCATCATAGATTGGACATCGCTTACATACATCCACAGATCGTGTTTATCGTCCTCACAGTGCATCATCGCGAGCGTTTTCGCAAAGCAGAGCTTGCAGTAATTGACTGTGGCATACGTCCCCAGTTGCCTTATCATATGACGCTTAATAATAACGAATGTTGTAGAGTGCTAGGAATTACTATGATATAACGCAAAAGCATATTACTTGCTGAATATCTTCAGGTGTTTCCTTCTATTTTCTAACTATTTTAAAATGGGGTATGAACCTGGCCTCTGCAGCTGAGCGGTTGTCGGCCTTGCGGCGCGCGGGCGCGTGCTGGCGCGGCGAGCGCGAGCGCGACTTGCGAGCCTTGGCCGGGAGCGGGGACTCTCGCTCACTGTTCAAGTCGAAATCGTCGAATCTGTTACACACAACACTGTTTGATAAAAACCGGTGTCTTTGAAAAACATGGATAACTTCATAAAAAAGTAATGATATGCTTTCAAAAACTTTATACCAAAGTAAAATGGTATTTATTTTATTTAATAGATGAGGAATGTACTTACCATCATTCCATGTAGCAGCGTTCATGACATTCATAATAATACAGATTTAACAAAGTTTTTTTTTTAACAAATGGCACACCTATACGAAATTGATATTATTGTAATTTTACAACAAATTAAATGGAATTAGTACTCACTTGTTTTGAGGAGCTGTAGAACTGTGACTAGAACTGGAGCTAGAAGTCGAGCTTGATGATGAGGAGGAGCTCCTAGACCTGGGAGACACATACAGTTAATGATTCATTTGAATATTCAATAAGATATAGATAAGATATAGATGTTTCGTTCACTACTAGTTAAGATGCACTAAAAGATTTGTAGATTTGAATGCTAATATTCATACACATAATATTACAGAAAAAAAAGCAACAACTATACTCAGTTTGGAATAAGATTAAATTTAAATAAACCTTTTTTACAGTATGTTCAACTGATTTTGACTTCTATTACGTTGGTAGCACGTTAAATGGCATCTGCAGTAAACCAACCAATATTGTAACCACTTTTTTGCTTTTAATGCCATCATCCTTATGCCTACGGAATAAAAGTCAAAATCGGTTGAACGGACTGTAAAAAGGGTATATTTAAATGTCTTATCTTATTTCAAATGGAGCATAATTTAAATGGTATTAATCTTAAAACCCTTCTGAGTGATTTAATATAATGTTTAATAATTACCCACATCTAAGACCAACCTTCTCTTACTGTTGTTGTTTGGGGACACCTTATCATTTTTAGCCTCCTGAATGTCGGACCCGCCCTCTTTGGAACCCTCACCATCGTTTGCTTTTTCCGCATTTTCTGGAAACCATAGATATAATTCTATGATAAAGGCAACCGCTTCACTCTCAACTGTCAATAGTTCTAGAACATTTTGTAAGGGCATGAAACGGTAATAGGGCGGGCAGGGGCGTACGAATAGAAAATGGCGCCGAGGGCACGCATCACATTTACGCCCCTTCGTAAATTATCTTTTCGGTCTACACTGAGCAAAGCTAGGTCGCATAAACTTTCTTGACCAATTATAGCTTTCAATAACGAAGGTATTATTTCAACTTGCTAAAAAAAACGCTTGCTATGCTGCAATTTTAAGAGAGTTTGAAAAGAAATAGGCAGATTAGGAAAGACGCTTTCATCCCCATACTGCACAATATATTCAAGTAGCTCTCCAGATTTCTTAGATATACTATAGGTCACGGAATGAAATGTTTCATTGATGTTTTTTTATTATTTTATAATTGGCGACTTTCGCCCCCCTTCGATAGGCGCCCAGGGCTCGTCCCCTGCCTCCCCCACACTAGTCACGCCTCTGAGGGCGGGCAAATACTAACTTTTACCAGCTGCTTCGCCCGCGTAGGGGTCGGAAATGATCCCATGGGAACGGACTACCGGGATAAAAGTATCCTTTATGTTAATCCAGGTTATAAACTTGGGACCGCGAAGCCGCTGGCAAGAGCTAGTTTTTAATACACGGTTAATTTTACATCGTTCTGGAGCCGAAACACAGTAACTCCAGACGAGTAACAGTCACTATTGGCATTGTAATTTTTTTTAAGACGTCTAATAAAGAAGTTAGAAATTTATAACTTTTTTTCTGTCATTCGAGTTACATTTTAGGAGCGCTTCCACTATTTCATTTATAAACGGAAGATCGTACGCGATCCGCTCGGTGATGACGAAGCGCGGCACAGTGCGTGTGCAACAGTTTAGCGCGCTCGCGGTGGGTCAACGGACGTCGGACGAATAACCGGCTGCAAGTACGCACGGCTAAACATCAAGCTATACAATTCCAGTTTACGCTGATCTCGCACTATACGGAAATCCTATTCAATGTGAGATCAGCTTATATTGGAAATGTATAACTTGAGGTGTACCTACAAGTAGGTATTTCATTTCAGGTACGATTTAGAGTGGTGTAAGTTCATTTACCTCCATCATCTCGTTGTATCGAAAGCACGGCACGGTGTTTACCACTATCACATCTCCTCGTAAACAAGATAAATTAATTGACATTTAATTCACCTCTCTCGCATCACGAATAACCTAGTAGGTACTCGTACCTATTCAACTAGACACGGCGAGTACGCTTGGGAGTTGTATTTAAGGCCTTGAATCGAGTGACGACCAATCGCGCTAATAGGTATTTATTAAGTTTAATACCTACCTACCATATGATAAATACTAAATACTGCCTAAAACAATTTTTATGCGACAATGCTTGCGGCGGCTTCTACAAAGGCAGGCAATTCAAACAGAAAAATGAATCGTTTAATCTGTCACATAAAGTCCATTATTAGTTGGAGGTGCACTTTTCTATGAAAATATTGAACCGTATTATGACCTTATTTTTATAAGCTTAACCGCGAAATTCGGTTGTGCATTCTTGTAAAGTCCGGTCGAACACGAGACAATAGGTTTCTAAGAATAATTTTAGTATACCTAGTTTGGTGAAATTTCTATTTTTACCGTTTACTGTTAAGAAATAAAGTCAGAATTCGCTTTTCATATTTTTACACACATTACACACGGATAAATGCATTGATCGCAAGGAAGCGTTACTTCGAGTTCTCATTATTTCACAAAAAAATCAATCAATTTAATTTTTCGTGATTTTTTTATTATTATTTATTTTAAAAAAATAGTCCCAATCGACTCGAGTTCGATGATTGAGTTCATGGCTTTCGGTTCCAGAACGACCTAAAATTAACCGTGTATAAGTAAGACGGGTTGATAGATAGGATGTAATAAACTTTTCATTTGCACTGAATTCTGGTCCTCAGAATAGTACACTTATCTACCCTACTAACCGGCTTTCGACGACTTGCCTTCAGCGTCGCTGCCCCATAAGTCATACTTGGAGAGGTCGGCTTCTTCGTCCGAATCCTCGTCGTCGTCCTCTTCGGCCGCGGGCTCACCTGGCGCCGGCGCCGGCTTGCTCTGCAACAAGCATGCATCAACGTCATAAACGTGCCCGGCCAGCCCAGCACACGACACTCATGTTTTGTGCCAACCCTCGCTTAAATTCAAATAAAACGTACAACGTGCGATATTTCAATAAAAATATAAAATAACGTCTTCAACCCTCAATTAGTTCCCTTTAATTCCGAATATTTATTTTATTAATCATTAATACAAACCTTATTCCTTCGCTTCACCCTTTTGCCAGAGCTTTTCGTAGGCTTCTCGGCAGTTTTCACAGTTAGTTTTAACCTATTCAATAATATAGGTTTTGGCAAAGCAAAACTTTTAAAATTCCCTATAACAGGCGCATTTTCATTAGAATTTTCGTTAGAATTTGTGTCATGAAACTGTCCTTCAAGGTTTGGCATGTTCAAGTTTAATTTTCTTACTACATTGAGTGGTATAACTACAGGGCCTGGGTCTAATGCATCGCTTAAAAAAGGAGTGTTGTCAGTACTTCCATCCATTTGCTCCAACTGTCTTTCGATGCTCCCATCTCTATTAGATTCTTTCTCCCACTCCTCATCATTTGTTAAATTAATCGTTTCTGCAACTTGAGACTGTTCTTCTTGGCTTTGATGATCACTATTGATTTCTTCAATACGCTTTGGTGAAGAACTTTGTGCTATTTGCTGAAGATTTTGCAATGCTAATCGCAGATTGATGGCATTTGCGTCATCCAATAAATCTAAATAGTCGATATGGGCCACGGGTTGTTCCTTTTCTGGTGGTTTTTCAAGTGTGTCTTGTTTTTCGTCAACTTTTGGGCTTGATGAAACAAAATTTGTATGATTTGTTTGGGCTGCCTTAGGACTTGAATGTTGAATTGTATTTTGCTGGTATGATGGAGTGATGTTCTGATGAGGTGAAGCTGGCTGAATTGTGATATTTTCAAGGATATGCACGCGCTTTGATGGACTTATAGTTTTAGATGCATTTTGTGTAATCTCACAATCAACATTTCCTTCAGATAGGCGTAAAACTTCATTTGATAATTCTGTAGGAATTGGATCAGGTATATTCATAGTAAGGTTTGAGTTTAGGTCCGATCTAGTCATGGCATGATTAGGAACCCGATCAGCTCTGAGCATAAGGAGATTTGAAATTGTCTCTGGTCTATTAGAGGTATGATTTTGGGTTAACTCTGATCGAGAAATCGTATGATTTAGACCCTGATTGGGTCTGGAAAGGTTTGGATTTGGGTCAGGTCTAGTCATGAGATTTGGTGTCAAATCAGATCTGTTCATCCTGAGATTTGAAACACGATCAGGACTGGTCATGCTTTGCTTTGGGATAGGTGAAATTCCAGGCATGTGTAGATTAAGAATTGGATCAGGCCTATTCTTGTTATGATTACAAATCAAGTCAGATCTATTCATGGATTTAGGAACTCTAGCCTGTCTGTCCATGGGATATTTTGGAGTTGTATCAGTTCTTTTAACACTGTGCTTTTGACCTGAGTCAAATCTGTCCATGGCAGGATTCGGAATTGGGTCAGGTCTAGTCATGAGAAGATTCGGCATTGGATCAGGTCTATGCGCGGGTAGATTAGGAATTGGTTCAAATCCAGTAATGACAATATTTGGGATTGTATCTGCTGTAGACTTCTGATACCCATTGATGTCTTCTGCTGGTTGCAACTGTGGTGGATGCTTCAGTGGTGACACCATTTGACTTATTTCTTTATTTTGAAAATCTTTTAGCATATCTAAAATCAAAACATGTTTGTCTTTAATGAAGTCTGGTACCGATTTGTTCTCACAAGTGTCTTGCGACTGGGAATCCTTCTCTGCTGTGTAGAGCATGTCTGAAGTGGGACTTTGATTTCTATTAGAGACAGTTGGCGAGAGTGCCCCACGCGGCGCTGCTTGCTCTTCTTCGCAATCTGTATTTTTGTAGAGTGCTTCATCATCTTCATCCCACTCATACGTTTTTCTAGTATTAACATACTTGTCCAAATCATTTTTTTTTTCTGGACTCTTTTGTGCTGGGTCACTAATATCAAAAATATCCAAGATGCTTCTATTTCTCGAAACATTGTTTGACTGCACTTGGGCAAAAATGCGATCAGTGTTTTCAGAAGTTTTATCTTTTACACTGATATTCTTAACTGTCTGGATTGGTTTATCAAAAGGTAAGTAGGACTTTGTGCTGTTAATATTCTTGTTAGTGAAATCATTAGCTTGATTTTTAATGGGTTTAGTCTGTACACTATCATATTGGTGAGTTCTCATAGATTTGACTGGTTCTTCAACAGTTTGATTTGGTATCCCTTTGGTTTTATGGATAACATCCATTGACATGTTATGTCTATTTATTGTTAAAGAAGATCCATTACCCTTTGCCCAATAACCTTTCTTCCGAACATTGTCTTTAAACTCTTGGTAGTTCTTCTTAGCTGTAGACCCTATTTTGGTAGGAACATATTCACTAGAACAGCCATCAATATCGACGCTTTGGCGACTTCTTGTATTCATATTACGCAAATTGTTTGTGTAGATATTACCAGTAACCAAAGGCGACTGGTCTGATTTTTTAACAGTATTATATCCTTCAAAGGTGTTGACATCATTTGATGCATAATCACTAAGTCTTGGTGGTAGTGCGGCAGAAATAGTGCGTTTCTTTACTTTCCGTCTCTTTCTGCCCTCCCCAAATATTCTTGATAAGAAATTATCTTCCCCACTGTTGAATGACACTGACTCTGAATCAGAACCGTGGACTGACTGCCTAGCAGATATATTTGTTGATTTCAAAACTTCTTTTGAGTTAACAGATTTTAAGCCTTTTTCTGAATCAGTATCTGGATAATGAGAATCTTGGCTGTCACGAGAATTTGAACGGGATAGTAGGTGTGTGGATTGCGAGCAACTTCTTGCTCTTGAACCCCTCCCATCCACAGTACTTGCTGAGCTTCCTGCTGCTTGTAGTTCTGTGTTGCCGCCAATGAACAAAGTTTCAGTGCTCATACTTCGTTCTGATTTCTCTAAATTTTTACTACATTCTTCTTCTTCACTCTCTGAAGGGATGATTATTTCTTCAGGATTTGGCAATTTGCAAACTATTTTTGTCTCTTTAGTATTTGTGTTGTCAGTATTAGTTGCAGATTTTGTTTGGAAAGATTTCTCCATTTCTAAATGTGAATCATCTAAGCAGCCTGTACTCATAAGCCTTTGCCTCCATGTAAAGATTGTTTGAAAATCTGGGGCTGGTTTATCATATAATGACTGAAACTTGTCAGCAGTAATTTTGCAGTTATTGTACGCAACCGCAAAAGCTGCACACTTTACTCTCTCTTCAAGAGTGTAGGTAACTTGAAAATTTTCAGCTGGGAAAACCATCTCAGTTTTAGTGGAAGAAACGCTATTTTCCATTACAGGATTACACATTGTTATAGAAGAATCTGTGTTTTCCCGTTTCCTCTTCTTTGAGTTGGCATCATAGCCTGATGAACCTGATTGGTCTCTATCACAGGTACTTATGTAACGCTTTCTGGATTGTGCACCATTCTTTTTGTAAGTTGGCAACATATATTCTTGTCTTGGTTTGGATATCTGATGATGTCTACTGACTGCTGCTTCTGTGAGTGAAGGAAGTTCGCACACAGAACTGTCACTAAGACTGCCGTTTCTATTCACGTTAGTCTTACTTGTGTTCATCAATAAGTTTGGCCCAAAGACTGGCATGTTATGTTCTTTATTTGTTTCTTTCTGCAGCACTTTTGGTGGCAAGTTTTTGAATACTGCTCCTTCAGTGATGCCAACCTGAAGGCAGGAAAAATTATCTCCACTTTAATAATGATGTGCTTCAAAAGTTATTGCACTTATAATATAACATCAAGTCTTCTTAGCTTCAAAATCCATTACTCCCTGAATATTTGTTAAAAAAGAAAAAATTTACACAAAAAAGCTGTCATTATTGAACTTATATGAAAAGACAGATATTTTATTACAAGATGGTGTTAATGATATTCAAAAATAGTTTTATTTTTGTGATTACATTTTAATTAGAAGAGATGTTATTTTAACTAATGCAAGCATTATCATGGCATTTTCTACAAAAGAAGTATGAGTAGATATCTTAGTACAAACCTTTTCTGGCCTCTCATTCTCTTCGGAGTCCGCCTTACGTTTTCGTTTTTTTCGGCCAAATTCGTCATATTCATCATCAGAGGATGGTTCACGCCTTCGGTACTCCACTACTCCGCGCTCATTGTAACCTCCTCCGTAACCGGTACGAGCTTCCACCTAGAAACATGCACAAGAAACGAGTCACATATCTCATTTTCATGTAAGTTCGGAAGTTAAAACAGAAAGATACTTACTTCTCCGTACTTTGGTGCATTGCAAACATTGCAAGTCTGACGCCGGGCCCAGTTTACGTTAGCACATTTATTGCATTGCCAATCATCGGCATTGAATAAACCACGAGACTTTTCAGCGGCAGTTTTTCCTATTTCGGTGCCTAGTTTCTTTTTACTCGGTGGGGGAGTTTCGTCTCTCTCTTTATTACATCGATAACATGAAACCCTACGTGCAAAATTGATATTTCCGCAAATCGGATCAAGGCATATCCAGTCCCCGTCGTTCATTTTGTTATGGGTTTACACCTTTCTCTAGAGCAAACAATACATATCCTTAAACGAACACTTCCTTTTAATACAAATAACCAAACATGTTCAGTTCTGAGTCAAAACTAGTCGAAACGTAAATAAAAGTCAAAACATTGGCAGAAACCTCCACTTTCAAAGAAAACCAAGCTCACTTTTGCAAGAAAAGTAATCAAGCTTCATATCAGCCATGACGTGACGCAAGTAAAAAAAAAACATCCATAGACTAGACTATCGTATTGAGACTTCCGTTTCTCCTATAGAATTACTATTTAAATTACTATTTTCAACTTTAAAAAAAAAATAGTTAAAATATTGTTACTTCCATTCCATGAGTCTAGCGTACAAGTACACACATACAAGTTTAGTAATAGAAAAAATACAGAACAGTTAAATTTTATTCCTAAAACATATATCTAAATTGTTTTTGTATGTTTAATTAATAATAAAAATTATTTTACAAGAAATATTCTATCAAGATTGTTTTTTTCAAATAAGTTATTTTACAATGCTACTCACAATAACGAAACGTAAATCGCTAAAGCGGCTTTTGCTTTTGAAGAGAAGTTCGAGCCTCGCGCGCAATTTACTACTGTCAAAATTGTTTACCGTGAGGTTACTTTATTAAAGAATTTCATTGATTTACCATCGTTTCATATTGTAAATTAAACTAATACTTTGTTTTTTTTTTTGTTATTAATGACGCTTTGTTATTATTGAAATTTTAATACAAAATAAGCCAACTGGATTTGTGTTCGACTGTCAAAAAGTACGCGAATATTTTGTAAAATAGGATTTTTACATAATGTTAACGCACGATGTATGAAGATGACAACATAACTTGTACTCCAAAGCGCTGCGTGCTTACAGAAGTTACAAACTCAGCTAACTATGTGTCGCCGACTGCTAACCTCAAGTTACTGACTAATGTCGCGTTACAATATCCCACACCGCCACCAAGTGCTGTACACCGAAAAGAAAAGTCTCTTCAGATATTATGTGATAGGTAAACATACATACGGTTAAAACTGCATATTACGGAATTTGAATAAAATATTACCATTAATTAATTGGAAATTATTACAGATTCCTCAATCTGTATCCACTTCATGGCGATGGTCCAGTGGAAATACAACTGGATAACACTGCAGCCCGGCTAGGTGTCGAGAAGCGCCGAATGTATGACATAATAAACATACTTGAAGCTATGCAGTGTGCAGTTCATAAAAGAAAGAACACATATCTTTGGCATGGAGGTTCTCGTCTTAATTCGTTTCTGAAAATGCTGAAGAAGCAGGGGGAGCATCTCAAGTTGTCAGAGGCGCTGCGTGGGAATGCTCCCAAGCCCCCAACACCCAAACATAAGACTTTGGGAGTGTTAGCACAAAGATTCCTCATGCTGTTTTTAGTAGAACCTCCTGTGAGTATTTTTGAACAGAATAAAATTAATCCATGTATTCATAAATAAAGAGATAGTAGTGGCAATGGCTCCTGTAGCTGAAACACCAACTGTATTAATGCAACCAAACTGATAATAGTCTAGAAAGGACTGATGGCAGTTATTGAAAAATATTTTTCCATAAATATGATAAATGCAGTTGTTTGCTTGTTAAAAAAGAATAATAATTTTAGCCCTTTTCATATTGTATTTCCTCTGCAGAATACTCTAATAAACCTGGAGATGGCTGTGAGAGTCTTGATAGACACATCCAGCAAGAATAAGACTGTCCTCACACCGGAGCAGCAGGACCGCCAACACAAGTCCAAAGTGAGGAGACTCTATGACATCGCCAATGTATTTATTTCTATTGGTCTCATTGAAAAAGTATCAGGTAATTTAATATTAAAGAAGCCAGTTTTTAAATATGTGGGACCATACAAGATGAAGAATTGTGACAAGACAGTTGTGATAACTCCGTCCCCTATCACACCTCTGTCAGTGCTGGACAGTGAGCAGAGGAGCACAGCTTGCCATGTGTTTGCTGGACGGTCCAAACGGAAACTGGAGTTCACAACTCCAACTTCCACCAAAGAACTGAAGCTTGGTATCACAACCCCACCTCACACACCGTCTCACAAGTGGGATGAGATCCTGCTTGTGGCTGACATGGAACTGACTAGAATTAACAAAGGAGTAGTCTTGTGATTAATATTAAATTCAATTGTATTGTAATAATTCAGATTTTTATATAGTTCTTTCTTTTTATTCTATTTTTGTCTTCCAGGAATTATTATAGAATGTCATAGTGACTATTATTATATAGACAAAATTATAATGTACTTTGTTCCTATATTTAAATTTTATTCAGTTGTTGCTTAGAGCAGATTAATTTTATTTGATGCAATAATGTTTAATTGCCTCTGGTTATGCTAATAAATACATTGAGGGAATGTTGAATATGTTGTACAGTGCAGAAGGTATATTCATGTGTGAGAGATTAGACTGGACTCCATTTTATTATTATTTATATAATTTTCTAATCCTGGTGTCTATGTCTAGGATTCATGTTTCTATAAAATCTATTTAATGACAAAAAAACATGATATGATTTTTTACCTGGATTATGTATAGCCTGGCCGCTAGCTGTGGACATGGATTTATATAGATTATGCTTTTATTTTCTATTTGTTTATCCTGCAATCTTATTAAATGAAATGGCCTTTATTTTTATTTTCTGATTTTTTATTGCCTAATGGTTTGTTTTATGGTGCATCCACACCGAAGTAAGCTTTTGTAAAGCAACATTTTGCAACTTTCTATAACTTTTGTGGCTGTTACTATACATTTTTGTTATCCGTTGTTGTCCAGTAACACTTGTAAATGTTGCTCTACAAAAAGTAACTTTGGTTTGGATGCACCTTTATATTAACACTAGTTCTGTGCTATTATAAATTGAATTTCGTACTTGCCCCTTGGAACTTCAACGTCCCTTCCCTTTGTAGGGTATAGTATAAAGTACTCTGTGAGTAAAGTGGTGAGCGAAGCGAACTTATAAATGCTCCACTTTGAACTGGTTTGGTTGGATTTTCCATAGTATTGGCAAAAGAAAAATCATGAGTTGAGGAAAGCTGTATAAACTTTGATCGCGCGAGGCCCTCAAACCACGCCATCTTATTAGCATTATATGGTATCCCGAAATCCTCTCGCCGACTCTAGGCTGGTGCATTGTTGGTATAAAATACATGTACATGACAGTGCCCGAGTACGAACTGACCGCACCACTTTGAACCTTAAGCCACTGCTACTGAAGTTATAGTTATATAGTACCTAGGTACAGAGGCCAGCACATCAAGCTACCCCGATCTGTAAATTTTTTCCAATTGAAAATTAACCTTAAGGTTATGTGATAAGGTTTAAAATCTATCAAAGAAATTTGACAGATTGGAGTAGCTTAATGTGCTGGCTGTGCTGGATGCATTCAGACGATTATATTTTATTTCACATAAGGTGGAAGCTCCAGGGTAGCCCCAGGTAGTAGTAGTCGTCTTAGGTGTTTTGCAATTTGCGGGTCAGTGCAAGGTTGTATGTTGATAAAAATATAATTCGCGACCGTAACGAATATGGCTTTACGTAATTATAATCATTTAAATCATCAATTATTTTAATTCGATATAATGACTGTTTCATAAAAAATGCATTCAATCGAATTAAATTGAGTTGTATGGATGAACTCTTGTTTACGATACTAGCTGTGCCCGCGACTTCGTCCGCGCGGAATAGTTATTTTTTTTATTATTTATTTATATATTTATGTATATTAGCTGGACCGATTTTGACGGGACTTTCACTGGTAGATAGCTGATGTAATAAGGAGTAACTTAGGCTACTTTTATTTTAGAAATGTATATATGTATATATACATTAGTAAAAATAAATACAATTTCTAAAATAAAAGTAGCCTAAGTTACTCCTTATTACATCAGCTATCTACCAGTGAAAGTCCCGTCAAAATCGGTCCAGCCGTTTCAGAGATTAGCCGGAACAAACAGACAGACAGGCAGACACATTTTTTTAATAATAAGCGAGACTGGCCCAAAAAAGCGGGATCTTTCTACAAATGTACAGAAAAGATAAAAAAAAACAACTGAAATCATTTATTTAGCAGTACAAAAAAGTTAACGAAATAAACTCATTGCTGGGTATTGCAAAGTTATGAACACAAATCAGTAATAACGTTAAAGCACTTTGTTCAATCAATTGTGCCCAAAGACAAAATAATTGGTTGTTCTTTTTGATGGAGTAGGTACTTGTGATTTGGCACAATTGAGCAATTATTCTTCAAAATGCACTCATAAAAGTCCATGAAATTTTATGGAAAGTAAATTTTTACTTGTAGTTCCGCCTTTACATGTTGAATACTCTACTACATACAATATAGGTACAGGATAAGTTTTTATCCAGTGCGTAAACTGTAACCATGAATTCAGCATATCATTGTACTTCTTCTTCTGTAAAATTTTACGTCGATATACAAAAAAAACCAGCTGTTTCATAGAAAAGTGCAATACCTACGCGGTCAAAATGTATGGAACAGCTGATTTTATTTTTGTATTACTGTTGAAAAATTTCTGCGCTGGGGGATCTAGAATAATATGCTGAATGGTTACAATTTGCGCACTGTATAAAAACTTATCCTGTATTAGTGTAACTTGGGTCATTTACCTTATAGCAGGACAAATAAAACTAGCCGTTATAAATCGATTAGTGCGATTTTGTTTTCAAACCAGTGTTGATTAAAACGCGTAAGTGACGCCTATTCCACGGCACATACGACCTTTCAGTCGCGAGATTTCAAGCGAGCTTCACTGCATCGCCGCTCAGCGCTTTAAGTATACCATCGCTTTATTCTATTTGGCACCGCTAGACGCCGCATGCTCTGTGATCCGCTGGAAGCGTTTTATTGCCCTAACCCACATTTTGAACTGTACTGACAAAGATGTCAACAAAAAGCTGCGGTGGTTGTTTGAATGATTTTAACTGCAAAGAATGCTTACAATGCTCTATTTGCCACCAATGGTATGAATTATTGTGTGCTAATGTTCGCGATACGGTGTTTAAAAGCATGAGTATCAAACAAAAATCGACCTGGAAGTGTCCTAGCTGCGTAAGTAAACAACCTAAGGACGACAATACAAACACACCTGCCAGATCGGCTAAACTTGTGAGCCCCACCACGGAGCGGTCCCCGCAATCACTGTCACCCCTGGTCACCCCCGGGAACCAAGATCACTGTGCGTAATAAATCTAAACAGTCAGAAAGCTACTCACCTGTTCAAGAATGTGATAACACCTTAATTGAGTTTTCGAGGGGCACATTGCGGGAAATTATTGAGCAAGAAATACAAAATGCACTTAAAGATTTAGTATCCGATCAGTTCAAACAAATTAACGAGTTGGTCGCAGGTTTCAACGAGTCACTTTCTTTCTATAACGAGAAATACGAAGAGATGAAGGTCATGCTGGAAGATAAATCTGATAGGATACAGAAGCTTGAAAAAGACAACTGTGGCTTCCAGGAAGCCATCCAACAACTTAGTCAGCGTCTGAACTTGGTTGAACAAAATTCCAGGTCGGCCAACGTCGAGCTTCAGTGCGTCCCAGAAAACAAGGCTGAAAATCTAGTTACCACCGTGCTGCAACTGGGTAAGGTGATTAGTTGTGATATTAAAGACCCCGATATACTACATTGTACCAGAATTGCTAAGAAAGACACACAAAGCACCAGGCCCCGATCAATTCTCGTCAAATTCAGTAGTCCACGTCTGCGTGACAGTTTCCTGGCCGCTTCAATGAAATTTAATAGACACCACAACCAGGAGAAACTAAACACGAGTCACCTGGGTATTGCAGCAGAGAAATCTCAACCCATCTACGTCTCGGAACACCTATCTACTGCAAATAAAGCTATCCATGCCGCTGCTCGGATCCGCGGGAAAGAACTTGGTTTCAAGTTTATTTGGGTTCGGGATGGTAAGGTCTTCATGAAAAAAGACGAGTCTTCGCAAAGAATTGTTATCAATAGTCTAGATAAGTTAAAATCCGTAGCCTAATTTTATTAACTAGTGTCATAAGTTGCAAGTTCCTATTGTTATTATCTAGTCACATTCAATTGTCCACTTCATGTGTACCTACTATCAAAATGTACGAGGCTTAAAAACTAAAACTATTAACTTTTACAATAACTTATCTATACATAATTATGACATTGTAGTGCTTACAGAGACTTTGTTGAACAGCGGTGTCTACGATTCTGAGTTGTTTGACGAAAGATATGTGGTTTATAGGCGCGATCGTGAGTCAAGTAAATATAAAACTCGTAAAGACGGTGGAGGGGTTTTGATTGCCGTTTTGAAAACTTTGAAGTCGTGTAGATTATCCCACTTTGAAAGCGACATTGAAGATTTATGGATAAGTGTTGAAATTAGTTCGTCTAAAAATTGTCACAATAAAATGTATGACAGCGGTGTATACCTACCACCACAAACTCATCGCGATACACTGGAGCTGTTTACTAAAAACGTCCACAAGTTATTAAATAATGATGAACAAATTCTGATTTTAGGAGACTTTAATCTCGCTAATATTATCTAATATTACGGCTTACCAATATTAACTCAATATACCTGCACCCAGAACCCAGCAACTCTGATTTAAATGCGGTACTCTCTGAGTTCTTGACTTTAAATGGCCTAAATCAATACAATCATATTTTAAACAACAAGTCTAAAATATTAGATTTAATACTACGAGGGCGGGTCAATAAGTCCGTGACTTTTGGAATAAAACACAGATTTTTTGATAAATAAATCATTTTATTTTTCAACGTAGTCTCCCTTGAGCTCTATACACTTTGTCCAACGCTTCTCCAATTTTTTTATCCCTTCCAAAAAATATGATTTGTCGAGGTCGTCAAAATAGGCCTTTGTTTGCGAAATGACTTCATCGTTGGAGTCAAATCTTTTTCCACCAAGCCATTTCTTCAGGTTTGGAAACAAGAAGTAGTCACTCGGAGCCAAATCTGGAGAATAGGGCGGATGATGGAGCAATTCATAGCCCAATTCATGGATTTTTGCCATGGCAACTGCACATGTGTGCACCCTTGCATTGTCTTGGTGGAAAATAACTTTTTTCTTGGCCAAATGAGGTCGGTTTTTTTCAAATCGTCATTGAAGCGGTCCAATAAGTTGGCATAATATTCCCCATTGATTGTTCTTCCCTTTTGAAGGTAGTCAATGTGGATTATCCCACGTGCATCCCAAAAAACAGTCGCCATAACTTTATTGGCTGACAAACCCACCTTGGCCTTCTTTGGCGCCGATTCACCCTTAGAAACCCACTGTTTTGACTGTTGTTTGGTCTCTGGTGTGTTGTGATGGATCCATGTTTCGTCCACGGTTACAAAACGGCGCAAAAACTCCTCCATATTGCGATTAAACAACGCCAAACCTTCCTGTGAAGTTGTTACACGATTGCGTTTGTGGTCGACTGTGAGCAAACGCGGCACCCATCTTGCGGAAAGCTTTCTCATGCCCAAGTGATCATTCAAAATTGAAACCACTGAGCCATGCGAGATCCCTACGGCTTCCACAATCTCTTGCACTTTCAATCTTCGGTCGGCCAACATCATATCGTGAATTTTTTCGATTGTTTCGGGTGTAGAGACCTCAACTGGGCGTCCAAGACGTTCGGCATCTTCAGTGCTTGTACGGCCACAACGAAATTCAGTAAACCACTTTTTTACCATTGAAATCGATGGTGCAGAGTCCCCATAGTATTTATCAAGCTTAGCCTTGGTCTCGGTAATGGTTTTTTTTTTCGCAAAAAATAATGCTTAATAAGCACACGAAATTCACTTTTTTCCATCTTTTCCTCAAATTACTGGGTAGTCTGATAAAGATAGCTGTCAAACACAAACTAACTGACGCAGCAAGTTCAAATTTTGATAGGAGTCAACTGACAGATGCCTGTTGACAGGAGTAGTGTTGCTTTTTCAGTAAAGAGGTCAGAAATTCAAAAAGTCACGGACTTATTGACCCGCCCTCGTATGTAACACTTCCATTACAAACATCACCCGGTGTAACTACAGTTTGTCGAAGGAGGACCCTTTACATCCCCCCCTTAAATTTAATCTACCAGTGCTAGCAGAACGTTTTTAGAAGCTAAGAATGTGCAAAAACCAAACTTTCCTTGCGCAGATTATGAAAAAATTTCTACGTCATTTGTTGGGAATAGAATGGGAAAGCGAGTTCAAAAACTGTACTTCAGTGAACGATATGGTAGACGTTTTTTATAACTTATTAAGACGTACTATTACTGAATGCATCCCTACGAAAAAAACAGCCAGCGACAAATATCCACCTTGGTACACACGGGATCTTATACGACTTCTAAGAGAAAAGTACAAATATCACGTTCGTTTTAAGAAGTACAAAAATCCACTAGACCGAGAGGACTTTGAGAGATTACAAGATGAATGCAATGTTCTAAGTTCAACATGCTACAAAAAATATATTTCTAATATTGAAAACAACATTACAAAAAACCCTAAAACATTCTGGTCTTTCATAAAAATAAAAGAAAAAGTACATATCCGGAACAAATGTCTCATAACAACAAAATCGCATCAGGGGGAAGGGATGTCTGCAACATGTTTGGTGAAAATTTCGCAAGTACCTTTAATGCCCCTACAGATAATCCCAACCTCACAAACACTGGTTATTCTCTCATGACTGCAGTACTGTGTAATTTAGAAATTGATAGCAAAGAATTATACCGAAAATTAATTGGATTAGATGAAACTAAGGGCGCGGGTAGCGATGGTATTCCCCCTATATTTATTAAAGGCTGTGCTAAGGCCTTAGTATTTCCCCTACAAGTAATCTTCAACAGATCTTTACACGATGGTATCTTTCCAGATACCTGGAAAGAAGCTCTCATCATACCCATATTCAAATCTGGAGAAAAGCATCTAGTTGCAAATTATAGACCAATCTCATTCCTAGTTACATTTGGAAATATATTCGAAAAACTTGTTAGCAAACATCTGATGTGGTACCTGAAAGAAAGCATTACTGAGCATCAGCATGGTTTCGTTAAATCTAGATCGACCAATACTAACTTACTATGTTTCACATCGGCCTTGTCGAAGTGTCTTGACAATCGTATTCCAGTGGACGCAATCTATACTGATTTTAGTAAGGCATTCGATAAAGTGGATCACTGCCTTCTTATTAATAAGTTGGCTCAACTGGGTGTGGGTGGAACGTTGATAGTGTGTTTTAAATCTTACCTAGAAAGGAGAGAGTCAAGAGTGGTAGTGAACGGTCATTTTTCTGAAACCTATGAAGCAACCTCTGGAATTCCGCAAGGATCGCATTTGGGGCCGATTCTTTTTAATGTTTTCATCAATGACACATATCGGAGTGCTTCAAACACTCCCGTTTTTATTTGTTTGCAGACGATTTAAAGTTAGTGAAGCCAATTCAGAGTAACTTAGACTCCAAAATGCTACAAGACGACATTAACAGACTTGTTGACAGGTTCAAAGTAAATAAAATGCTTTTAAATGTTAGTAAATGTCACTACATCCAGTTCACTCGTAACAAAAAAGTGGTTGAGAACAAATACTACATAGAGGGAGTCGAAGTAAAGAAACTGTGCAAAATTCGTGACCTGGGAGTTCAACTTGATCAAGGCCTAAAGTTCGATATCCACATTCTGAAAATTGTCTCAAGATCTTTCAAGGTATTGGGATTTGTTTTGCGAAATAGTAAAGAATTTAAAAAACCCGCGACAAAAATAAAAACTATTCAACACTTTAGTCCGTCCAATCCTTGAATATAGTTCCGTGGTATGGAATCCGCATTACGAGGTTTACTGCAAGCGATTTGAGAGTGTCCAAAAGCGGTTCCTTTACCATCTGTGCTACGGAGATCACTTGGCTAAACAACTCACTAGCTACACTGACAGGTTGAAATATTACCACATGGATACACTATCCAGTCGTAGAAAGAAACTAGACTGCGTCATCCTTCACAAAATATTAAACGGAACAATAAATTGCAGTGAACTTTTGAGTTCATTAAGGATTACAATTCCGACTCGCATTCCCAGGCATAACACATACAATTTATTTTATATCCCTGGCTCAAAAAGTAACCTCGGTCATTACGTCGCTGTGCCGAGACTCTGTAGGCAATATAACATGTTAGCCAAAACGAACAATTTAGACATCTGCTAGTCTCTGTCTAAATATAAAAAATGTCTAATAGATTTAAATTAATTTAAGTATCTCTGATTGTTTTATTTATTATTATTTTTTCTTTGTATGTCTTTTTTAATATGTTTTAATTATTTCCAAATTTTACCTATAATTAATATTTTTACTTTGATTGCTTAGTTGTTAACTCTATTGTGCATGCTGTGGTCTCCATAACTGAAGGAGTACACCTACTTAATACCTCACGTTGCCCTTTATTTATGTGTCATGTATTGTGTACATCTTTTGTTGGAGATCCTAAATAAATAAATAAATAAATAGCGTCACGCAGACGTACTTATTTCCAGTTTGTGGACAAGGGACGTTTCGCCTCACACGGGATGGTTGGTAACCCTAGATCCGCTCTTGATTATGATCAAGTTAAGGAGTTAATTCTGCATACAAACGATGAAAGTGTTACACATAAACCTTCCGGAATAAATTCAATAAATGATAGTTAAAACCGCATCAGTCCTTTGCGTAGTTTAGAAGAACCACGCGGTCACACAGACAAGACACGAAATTACTTTAATTTATAATATTATGTAGGTACAGATTATTGTATTTATAGATAGTATTGTTGCTAGCATCATTCAGGCAAGGAAACGTGTCAATTTTATCATGAGGAATACTGCAGGCAACCTGAGTGTATCAAAACACTGGACAGAAAATACTTTAGTTTTAAAATGTTGTCTTTATCCCGTCATTCATTATATTGGACCTTTTTAAGCCTCAGGCTTTAAACAACACTTCCCTTTCTACTTATGATTTTTTGGTAGGTTACACATTATTTATATAACGAAAGTACATAAAGTAGGTACAAACGAAGTAAAACAATGATATGGAACTTAGGTTTTATTTACATTAAGATGCAATAAAGTATATTTACAGATACATACATAAAATAAAACAGGAATATAAAATAATAGTATACACACAAGTACTAATTTTTCCATTTTCAGATTGGAAAGATAAAGCTAATTAAATATTTAATACATCTAGATCACTAAAATAATTAATCAATCGAATTTCAAGGATTAAAAACTAAAACCCGCTAATGTAAAATACTAATGTTCACAAATTGAAAACCCGGTCTTAAATTGTAAGAATGAATAATATCATATTCCTAAAATTAGGGTAAGGTACAAAACTGGCCATATGCAGATAATTTTATGTGTTCCAGCCTCATTTTCCTAATAATTTTAACACTGATAACCCCACACAATTCTTTATGAAATAATACTCCCTAGTTAAATAATATCTAAATTTTAGCCATTTTTTTAAAAATTACACACCTTTATAGAAACTAGAGGTCGAAATTTGACCATAATTTAAAAATATTAGGTTTCTGCACCCCTTCGCTATATAAATATTAACTGTTCCAAATTTCATAATCCTCCGTCCGCGTAATTTTCGTAAAAAGCGGTACTTACAAACCTTTTGCTTCACGTATTAATATGCAAGGTTATTTTTTAGTCACCGTCCAAATTTTTCAGGGTGATAGTACCCGTGAAATTGAACAACTTTCTCCAAGGAACATGGGTCGAAATATTAAAAAAAAAATCCGACCTCCCATACAAAATCGAGTACTATCACCCTGAAAAATTTGGATGGTCACTAAAAATTCAGCCTGTATAAATATTTATATGATTCCCTTCGATACATCTCTCTCTCTGGATCTCCTGGCACAGGTATTAACTTTTACTTAAACAGAGGTCCCTATGTGTGCACGACGGACTGTAAAACTGATTGTTATTGTACCATAAATCGTATGTAATTATTCTTATATTTTATTTGTAACCTTTTGTTTCTTAATTGTCGAAAGTATCTACGCTCGCATGTGCAAGCTACACAATAGCGGTACAAAAGGACTGAGACAATAGTGAGCGCCGGCCAATAGCGAGCCTGGACGTGAGTTTGCCGGCGCACTACGGCTAGCTAAGCGAGAACTTTCGACCGTTATTGCGTCATCTTTGTTTTGGTACTCTGTGAGTATTATAAATACCAGGACGCGCAAATGTTTGCCGTCATTATCCTTGTGCATTGTGTGAGACAAGTTGTTATTATAAGCCATTTTAAAAAGTATTTAGTGTTTTTGTTTAAAAACCTCAAATTCTTACACTCGTGCTATAGCCGAACCAGCTCCCTATAAAGAGCTCTCTGACTGTCAAGAACACTATGTAAGATTGACTGTAAAAGTTGCACAAGCATTTATTCCTACTCAATATGAAAATATTTCCAAAGATTCAGCAAGACCCACTTGAACCATGAGACATTATTGCTAAATGTGTAGCTCCTTTTTTTAAATTAAATACCATGTTGGAGCTCAAAGCATAACACTGTCACAAATGCATGCATATTTAAAAATCGTAAATTGTTTATAAAATAAACAATCCATGAATAATTTCATAGAGTCAGAGTCAGTTGGGGTCGTTAAGGCGTTGTGTGATGCGTCCGGGTGGTGGCAGAAACAGCGGTAGGTGTCCGTGTCACACTTGCTCGATCATCGGGAACTGCTCCGGGTCCTCGGACTGAGGAAGTGCCTCCGCGTCGAAGAAGCTAGCGTGAAGGGCTACTACTGTCACCGTGGCTCCTGGAATATTGCAAAAAAGAATGTTAGGAGCACAGTAGTTTGTTTAGAGTTGTAAAGACGTATAAATAAGTCTTTAACAAGTAATCTTTATCTTTTACCTAAAACCCAGAAGAGAACAGCGCCAGCCCCGGCTAGCCAACACAGAGCCATGGAGCAAGCCGCCGCCACTGCGTACTGCTGTGTTTTGCTCAACTCCCAGCCACCAATCTAGCAAAGTGATAGTAGAAGTGTTAGTCATAGAGAAGAAACTATGGGTACAGTCAGGGAAATTAATTGTTAACCAAATTGACACCCTACGTCAATTTGCCGTATCATACAACTGTCAAAGAATGACAGTTGTAATTGTTTTTTTTTAACTCCTTTAAAAATGTCAACGTTATACTATCTGAGATTAATAAACGAACTGCGAATAAATGCGAATGCGGCCTACCCAAATGTCTCTTCTTTGTTACTGTTTGTCTAAACGTTGAGCTGCACGATAATTGACAATTGCGTGCAGTGACTGGGCAGGCCCACTCAAACCTGTGTGGTTCTTTCCTCAAAAGACCATTTCAAACATCAATCTATAAGGTCTTCACAAAATCTGACCATGATTATGTTTGGACTTTAAAAGAGACTGTGACCTTTCTTATCAGAGTAGTTAGACAGAAAACGCCGATCTCATCTAGTTTTTAAAATATGATCGACGTGCAAAAGTGTTTGTACAAACACACAACTACAAAATGATTTACCACTGACCTATACTGCTACAAGGATCTTTTAGCGGCTGAGTGACATTGACAAGAGGCGTTGTTGGTAAACTTAAGTGAAATTTTCACAGAAATTGTATTGATAAAACAGTTAAAATCCCATTACGGCCACGCAACAAAAGAACTTTGTAGCAAGTTGGTAGTCAATCAACATTTTATTTTTCTGACTTTACATAAACTATAGTCATAGACTCATTGTTTATTTTACATAATATTTTACAAGTATGTACAGACGCCAGCACATCAAGCTACCCCAAACTGTCAATTTTTTCCAATTGAACATGAACCTTATTCTTATGTGATAAAGTTGAAAATCTATCAAAGAAATTTGACAGGTAGCTTGATGTGCTAGCGTCGGTACTTGTGTTAATTATGCGTTCCCTCCAAGTTATGGAAATACCAAACCACTCATGAAATGGAAATAAAAGGAAATAGTCTAGGGAACTTACTTTTGGCTGAAACAAGAAATAGTAGGTATCATTACATTTTGTACATTCCTTCTATTCTGCTATAATTAATATTTTAAAGACTAACTTCTGCCCGCGGTTTCGCCCGTGTGGATGTCGGAATTAATCTAACGGGTTCGAGAACGTGATACCGGGACAAAAAGTAGCCTTTGTTCTTTCCCAGGAGATTTTGGCGTAAAAAGGTATACTTACAGACAAGAGTTATTTTCGAATGTATAATATTAGTATGGATAATAGGGAATCTCACCTTCCAAGTGTTTGGCCCTGATGTAAGTTTTCTATATCCAAAGAAACTGGCCACCATAGCGATCAATAGAAGAGGTGAAGTTATTCTAAAATGGATAAAATACATTATTATATCACTAAGTCTCAGATTAATTTTGTCCCACTTAGGGAATGCAATCTCGATTCTAGATATCGAACCTTTTTTTCGGGATTCAATCTCGTGAGAAGACAACGTCGTTCTTGAAATGGAGACTGAGCGAGCGCCTCTAAGCACACTATGCTTCTGGAGCAGACATTTTCATCACTTAATAATTAATGAATTTAAAGTGTGCTTGATCAACTGATGTGCACTGCTGATTTATTTCGACATGTTTGCATAGTGACGGATAATTAGTACAGCACATAAAGCTACTGCAATCTGTCAAACTTTGATAGATTTTCAACTTTATTACATAAACATAAGGTTCATGTTCAATTGGGAAAATTTGACAGTTTGGGGTAGCTTGATGTGCTGGCGTCTGTACTTAAGGTACTCCAGGTAAGGGGCTCCAGGGTAGCCCGCGAAATTGTAATTTTTTACGTTTTATGCAATTTGCAGGTCAGTGCAAGGTTGTATATTGATTAAAACATGATAATTATCATTATAACTAAAGCCCACTTAGGGTAATCGTGTTATGTGCCGTAAATAATAAACGTATCTATCGTGTACTAATATATGTGTGTATAGTGCCTAATTAATAAAAAAAACAATGCCAAATTATTTAAAATATATTTTATAAAAAAACGGATTATCCCAAAAAGTACTTTTTGAGATTATGCACTTATTTATCAAACTTTTTTTAAATTATTACGAAAGGACATCTCGCCTGATGGACGGGCGACATCTGGAATGGCCAATCTCAACAGCAGACTTAGCGCACGGATCTCGAGCTGCCCATTTTGACTAGAAATTGCATTACCTAGTGAGCCTAGTGAATTTAACATTCTACTTACAAGCAATATGCAAACAATCCAAGAAACACCATCAGGTAGTTAGCTTGAAAATACTCCACATTTCTATAAAATCGTCGTGATAGTCGAGGTATTGATGGAGGAGCCTACAACAAAAACATAAATATTGTTTTAAGAAGTAATCTCAATTGTTGAAAACCTATGTTGATTGAGTATTTAATTATAACAAATATAATAATAAAGCAAAATGAATATGTAAGAAAGGATAATAGTAGGTGTGGTTCTGTACTTGTTTGTATGAAAATATAATCATGAAATCGGTCCAGTAGTTTTTAAGTTTATTTGTTACATACAAAAATACAAATCTTTCCTCTTTATAATATTAGTGTAGATTTATTACATAAAAAATAATCATACTAAATAATAATAATGGTAAAAACTATATGTCCCAGTATAATAATTAATGATTAAAATGAGAAGAGTGAAAATTTGGAAATAA
The DNA here is from genome assembly GCA_949091785.1 of Polymixis lichenea. NCBI lineage: Eukaryota > Metazoa > Arthropoda > Insecta > Lepidoptera > Noctuidae > Polymixis > Polymixis lichenea. The sequence goes on along the minus strand of OX420933.1, from coordinate 11,444,309 downwards.
TTGATTTGAACATGTTTGATGGGTAACGAATATAATCAATAAACTATCATAACAACCTTAAAGTTATCGGTGGCAACAAACTGCGTCCATGGTCTGCGCGATGCAAGGACTCCCATGAGCAGGGCTGGTCCAGCTCCGCTACGGACATGCTGAAGCAACCTTTAAAAACTTTTTATTTTAAATTATGAGTAAATGTGATAATAAACAAGCAATTACTTACACTGAAAAGCTAAAATGTAAAATGATCACTATGATAATACAGAAAGGAAGATTTGTTAGTATGAAAGAAGTACTAAAATTAAGCACTATGTGGTGTGTTTCAATTATCTTGTTTAAAGTTGAATTTTACAAAAACCTCGCCTCTAGTTTAAACTGTAGGAAGTCGTTAATCTTTATTTTCGATAAATTAATCATGAGAACAACAAAGATGTGAAGCAAATGTCGTCTAACTAAATATTTGATTTGATTATATTGAAATTGCACCCCTTTACGATTATCAGATCCAATCAGAAATTTGTAATAGAGACGAATTCACGAATGATGTAGCATAAACAAATCTCAAAGCAAGGAAAACACCACGTAGCATTGTTATTGTTAAGACTTACAATTCCACATCATTGACATACTTTTGAAATCCTTTCTTTTCTACGGTGGCATTAATTTCTCCTGAGAGATCAATATTCACGTTTTCAGACATTTTAGAGGCAAAATGAAATAATATTTACATTTGCACTAACAAATAATCAGTGATAAAATTCTAATGCAACGTCGACGATGCGAAACTGTCAAATTATTCATAAATTGTCACATTTCATTGATCTCATGTCATTGTCAACTGTCACGTTGTTGACATTTGTGGACAGATCACAGGAAGTTCAAAAATCGGAGTTTTTGGCGGGATCGCGTTGGAACATGTCGCACGAATTTTCATTTTCATGAAATTTAGTGAAATAGCGAATTCAATTGTATAATTTTGGTAGTGAATTATTCAATTTAGTTACGTGTGAGTGCACAAGTGTAGTGAAGGTGAAACTAAGTGACTAACGTGGACTTTTCGTGTTCCCCCCAAAAACTCCTATTAGGTTGTTGTAAAGTTACTACCGCTTTACAATAACTTTAACTTTGACTTGACTGACTAAAGACGACTATGACTGTTTTGTAACTTCGTGCCCGATATCGGGCCATTTACTTTATTGAAAAGAAAAATTACTTGACGCTGGCTAAATGCACAAACCGTGTGGAGCCAAAACCCAAAAAAAAAAAAAAAGAGTTCAAAAATCGACTCAAAACAAAATTAGAACCCGACTCAAGTTTAGCAAACCTTGACGATTCTACGATAACTTGACCCCAAGACAATTCAATCCCAGCACAACTCGACCCAGACAACTTAACCCAACACCTCAACCCCGTGATAATTCAACTCCAAGACAACTTTAACCGGACAACTCATACACCTGTTGTACCCACGGCTACACATCAAGCTGTACATTTCCTGTTTACGCTGTACGGAAATCCGAGATCAGCTTATACTGGAAATTTATAGCTTGATGTGTAGCCGTGTCACGTTTTTCATGTCGTATACACTACGGTTTTGCCTTGAAAAACTGCGGTTGTCACTTGTCAGTGTTTTACACAGGTGGGTCAATAACAGTTTTTTGGTTAATGTAATTTAACTGTAAATCATCAATGGTCAACAGGTTAAAAAGCTGTTAAATTATTAACAGGCTTTGAATGTTCAATCTGAAGCGTTTAGCGTCAATTTATGTCAACGTTTTCAATCATTGACAATTTTGTGCAAATAATTAATTTAATAAGAATTTAAAAACAATTAATGACATTCCCTTCGTACATACAAATAGTATCCAGGCGTACTTAAAAGATTTCATTTTATATACTTACATTCAAATCAAATAATATTTACATTTACAATACATACAGTTGATTCTCACAAATTAATAAAATTATAGTGAAATAATCCGTTGAGCCGTTGACGTAAATTAGCAGCATTAGCAGGATTTTATTTTCAACTAGTTTTATTTGGAACTGTATAAAATATCGAATATTGAAATAATACGTCTTAACCGTTGACATAAATTAACAGCTAATATTTTCAACTTGTTTTTTCATTGATGAATAGCAGTTATCTCGTTGAAGAATGAAAAGTAGTTAAAAAACAGTTTATTGCTTCAAAGACCACCTCTAGTGTTGTATGAATCACTCTGAATAGCTTGTTGACAGACACTGGGAAGTCCGGGGCACTACGCCACGGTACGGCGGCGTCGTGTCTTCCAGTGTCTTCGCTGTATGCGTCGTCCGGTGGTGCAGTGGTGGTGAATAATATAAATTTAAAAAAAAATTATAAGAATAGTAATTGTGATTTAATTAATGTAAACTTAAATAAAATTTGCACGGTTGCTTGCAGGCAGAATACACTTAGGTTAGATATACACTTAGGTTATAAGATCTCACATTAAAAGTCGTATTACAAATTAGAGGATTATATCCAAGATAAGAATGCTTGGAAACATGCTGGTCCTGCTCCATAGGACAATCTCGAGTCTACACAAAATCAAACTGGTTGCTAAATATAATTAATTATATTTATGACATTGATTTACACTTAGTGACTACTTTAACTCATACAGTGACTTATTACTTGTTAATATTAGGGGAAAATCGTATACTTACTTTTACAATGTTTGTAAATATGTGAGCACCATGTATCTATCATTAAAAAAAAATCCGTATTGCTTCAATTTCATTCTTTTTACTTATTTTGGTATGGTAATTTTATTCGGGGTGCATCGTTTTCACATATATAATGAATGCATGTTAAATATTGTGCTTAAAACATTTTAAAAGAGTAAAGATGTAGTTTCTTGCCCATTCTTCTCCATACGAAACTACATTTTGGAAGGGGCGACTAGAATCAATTCTATTTGAATGTAAATTTTGACGTTTAAAAGTGCCTATTTAAAATAAATGCTTTGACTTTGACTTCATCATCACCAGAAATGTATTCCTTGCAAATAAACATTTGATTTGATTTGATTTACTATCAAGCTGAAGCTGAGTTTTGTTTTAATGCAAAACAGTTATTATGTGATGAAGAACCACATAGCATTGGAGCAAGGTGCTTGCTGATGAGTTTTGAAGACTTCTATGACCTGACAGTTGACAGGTGACAGCTTGCTGTGCCATAGATCACCGCTAGCGCTGAGTATGGCGTGAAGTCAGGTAATCGAGCAAGGAAGGTATGTTTTTCTTTGAGTATTGAACTTAAATACGGCAAACAGCTGCTGCGCGGAACACTTTTTTCGGTTGTTTTGTGAGTGATATATCGCATCTGTTTAATATAATATCATTGGGGCTGCATGAAGAAAACCTTGTACCATGAAGAAAACCATCTGTGTATGTGTATCATATCAATGTCAAGTTCAAATGTAAAATTATACCGCAACATACTGCTTAAAATTTAACACATTGTTTTTTGGTAGATTATAATCTATCGAATTGAAACCGTCGAATTGTGAACTGGTATCAAGACAGATAGTACCCTGCTGTGAGAGGAGCTTTATGATTGTAGAGTTGGCAACACAGAGTGCTCTCTGGAAGGTGGTTCAGGCGTGTAGACCTAAATTGTAACCTTCCTTTGATTAATAAATTATCTAAATACTGCTACTTAAGAAGAGTTTTATTATATATATAAAACATCTTACATGGCGCTGCACAGGATATAAAATCGACGCTGAATAAAGTAAAGAAAACAAAAGGGTAAGAAATGGAGCAACTGCAACCGCCGCCGCCATTATCTTTGGTTGGATCGAAATCTAAAAAGAGAAGTTTCGAAAATTGGAAACAGCGGTTTGATCTATATTTTCTCGCCAGTGGAGCAGATTCGCGTCTAAATGACCAACAGAAAAAAGCTCTTTTATTACATTGCATCGGCGAAGAGGGCCTCCTAATATACAATAGTTTTGAGGACAAGGCGGCCATATCGTTCAATGAGATACTCATACGTCTGGAGAAACACTGCAGTCCACCCACAAATGAGACATATGAGTCATATAAAAGCAAAGGCAGCAACATCCCATTTTTTTATTTTGGCACCTTTTAATGCAGTTTGGTAGTATTCCGTCAACTTTACTTGATCGATTAATAAAATCGTATCAAAACCATCATTATTCTATACAAAATAGAGGTTCTAAATTGAGATTGGTAGCAATACCAGCAACATACCTTCATAGTTGCGGCATAGACAGCAACTTCCTTCTTTGACCAATCAGGTGTCACTATTTGAACCAACGGTGTAGCGGTGGTTCTGTGTATTTTGCTCTCATAAATCAGTGAAATTAAAGCATAAATAGCGTTAATATTGAGAAAAACTTAACAAAACTTTAAAAATGGGATGTTTTCCTAGCTCCTGTAGTAATAAAAACAGTCGAAAGAGCAAGGTAAAACCCGAAAAATAGAAGAGATACCAGGCGAAGATAAAACGGTAAGTTGTACTACAGTCAGATAATTTTGATCATTTCAATTATTTTTTCAAGGCAAATAATCTTGTTTTATTAATTTTATCTAAATATACTGTCATTGACTAAACTGATGGTTGGAGTTACAGTACGTTCAGATCATTTTGATCTTTTAGGTTTTTAAATTGTCTCATCCTTACGGCACAATCGTGTTTTCGTCGCCACCCCGACAAAATAGACTTAAAAGTTACTTCAGCTAGGATGTAGAATGAAGCCTTTGCAGCTCGAGTTTATAGGTATGTTCTATATGGTATTTAAGCAGGTACTTACTTACATAAAAAAAGGTTTAATTTATTTATTACTATAATTTATAAATAAAACCTTAACATTCATATTCATAGTGTCCTTCTTCCCATTTCTAATGAATTCGCTAAATAACTTTTCCTAGTAAAAAAAGGAAGTTCACTAGGTTCAAGAAAAAATTAAGTATCAAGATTATTACACCAAAACATCGTCAAATACAGCCATTGCAAATGCAGCAATATCCTTAAATGACTGGCGCAAAACCAGCAACATCCCATTTAAAGAGGTGCAAAAGCAGCAATATCCACACATTGGATGCAAAAACAGCAACATGCTAAATGTATTACTTTATTTTGGTAAATGTAGACTCAATTAGGGAATTCTGTTTTACAATATCTGATTCTAACATAAATAGTTACCTATGCTTGTAACTGATTATAACTAAAAATTGCTACATGCAATGTAAACAAAAAATAACGTCTACTGCCTTTTCAGTAAAAGTGGATGTTGCTGCCTTTGCTTTTATATGACTCATATAACAGATATCTATTCTTCTCTAGAAAACAAAAAACAAACGAACAATACGAAGAATATCACACAGCACTAAAATCTCTCAGTTTGGATTGTAACTTTGGAGACCTAAAGGATAGTCTTATAAAAGATCAAGTAGTACTTGGAATCACGGATGATAATATCAGAGAAAAACTACTAAGAATACCGGACTTGACACTTGACAAGTGCATGAGTATAATTAGAGCCGCACAAGTTGCTCAAAGTCAAATAAAAACTTTAAATAGTGAATTGTCAAATGAAGTAGGTGCAGTAAACAAGGGAACATGCAGTCGCCCATCAGCAAGTAAACGAGAAACAAAAGTCAGGGGTCGTAGTAGAACTCCAGGTCAAGCAAGATATGGTGCGAGAGGAACATCCAGTAGCAGACAATCAAATTATCAAGAAAGGTCAGGTGAGCATTTTAAAAAAGATGCCAGTACATCAAGACCGTGTAGAAAATGCAATAAGTTTCATGATTATGCTAAATGCCCAGCGCATGGTAAAAAATGTGTAAAATGTAATAAATTTAATCATTTTGCTTCATGTTGTACTTATAAATGTTCAGTAGTCAACAGTGAAAATATAGAACAGTTTAGAATAGATACAGTTTATGCGGTAAACTCAGTAAACAAGGAGTGGTATATAAATGTACAAGTAAACAACAAATATGTAAAATTTAAAATTGATACAGGTTCTCAAGTGGATATCATTAATGGAAATACAATGAATCAATTAAAATTGCAATTATATACATGTAAAAATATAAGATTGACAAATTTTGATGGATCTGACATCAAAATACTTGGAACTTGTGATGCAAAAATAAAATACAACAACAGTGACTGTATATGTAAACTCTTTGTAGTGAATTTTGACACACCCAGTATTTTAAGTTACTCAACTGCAGTAAAGCTTGGTATTATTAATAGTGTGAGTTTGGTAAATAAAAGTGACATTGTGTCAGAATATAGTGAATTATTCACTGGGTTAGGTGAGTTAAAATATGAATATGATATTAAATTAAAAGAAAATTGTGTACCTATTGTAGAAAGACCTAGAAAAATTCCATTTAAATTACAAGATCAAATTAAAAGTGAATTAGATAAATTGGTGAAGTTAGGTGTCATTAGAAAAGTAAATGAGCCTACTGAATGGGTTAATTCTATGGTTGTGACAAAGAAAAACGATGGTTCTATTAGACTGTGTTTAGATCCACAGAATTTGAACAAATGTATAATCAGAGAGAGATTTAAAATGAGTACTTTTGAGGAATTAGTCGCTAGAATGCCTAATGCTAAATATTTTTCAGTGCTAGATGCCTCTAAAGGATTTTATATGATTAAATTATCAGAAAAGAGTCAAATATATACAACATTTAATGCTGGTGAATTTGGTAGGTATTGTTATAAAAGATTACCTTTTGGTTTAAACTCAGCACCCGAAGTTTTTAGTAAATGTTTTCATGAAATATTTTGTGACATTGAAGGGGTAGAACAATATGTTGACGAATTGTTAATATGGGGAGAATCTAAAGAATCCCATGACAAGAGATTAAAACAAGTTTTGAATAGGGCTAAACAAACAGGAGTAAAATTCAACAAAGATAAGTGTCAGTTTGGGGTAACTGAGGTCAAGTATGTAGGCCATATATTGAATAGCACAGGTATTAGACCTGATTCAGAGAAAATTAGAGCTATTGTTAATATGAAAGAGCCCACAAGTAAAAAAGACTTACAAACATTTTTAGGAATCATAACTTATGTATCTAAATTTATACCTAACTTATCAGACATTACAAATTCATTGAGAGAATTAGTGAAAAAAGATTCTGTATTTGTTTGGGGTGAAAAACAAAAGGCAGATTTCAATAAATTAAAACAAATCTTAACTACAGAACCGGTTTTAAGATTTTTTGAGATGAATAGTCCTATTACATTGTCGGTTGATAGTAGTAGTACAGGGTTAGGAGCAGTTTTATTGCAACATAATGCACCAGTAGCTTATGCTTCTAAAGCATTAACTGAGTCACAGAAATCATGGGCACAAATTGAGAAAGAATTATTAGCAATTGTATATGCATGTGAAAAGTTCCATCAATACATTTATGGCAAACAAATTACAGTAGAAACTGACCATAAACCACTTGAACAGATATTTAAAAAATCTATGAATGAAACTCCTTTAAGATTACAAAAATTAAGAATGCGCATACAAGGTTATGACTTAGATATTAAATATAAACCGGGTAAAGAACTCTTAGTGGCTGATGCATTATCTAGAGCATATGTACAAGACAACATATGTAATCAGGATATTGATGAAAAGATAGAAATGCATGTTTGTATGATTATAGAAAATTTAAATATAAGTGAGCAGAAATTAAAAATATTTCAAGAAGAAACGGCTAAAGATGAAAATTTGACATTGCTTATTAATTATATTCAAAATGATTGGCCTAAATATTCAGATATTCCATTTCAATTAAAGTTTTATCATTCTATTAAAGAAAGCTTATATGTAGCTAATGGTTTAATATTTAAAGATTCAGCTTTGTTAGTACCAAAATCATTACGTTCTGACATGTTAAAACAAATTCATTACAATCATATGGGTTATGAAAAATGTAAAAATAGAATAAAAGGATTGTTATATTGGCCACATATGTATAAAGAAATAGAAGATATGATTAAAAATTGTGACATCTGTTTACAGTATCAAAAAAGTCATAGTTATGAACCATTAAAATTAAGAGAAGTTCCTGATAAACCATGGAGTACAGTAGGAGCTGATATGTTTTTCTTTAATAATAAAATCTTTTTATTAATAGTAGATTATCTTACTAAGTATATAGAATTATGTGAATTAAAAAATCAATCTGCTGAGGAGCATGTAAAAGCTTTACAAACAGCATTCTCTAGATGGGGAATCCCTGAATTATTATATACAGATGATGGAGCTCAATACAGAAGTTCAGTATTTGTAGATTTCTGTCAGCAATTTGGGTTTAAACATAAGACATCAACACCTTATTATGCTAGGTCTAATGGGATGGTTGAGCGTCACATTCAAACAGTTAAAAAGTTGTTGAAAAAGTGTTTATTAGAAAATAAGAATATAGATTTAGCTATGTTAGAATACAGGAATATGCCTATTGATAATGAGTTAAAGTCGCCAAATGAGATGATGATTGGTAGACAAGTAGCTTCTTTGTTACCTGTGAACAGAAATGGTTTTGAAACAATGTATAAGAAAATTCAAAACTATGTACAAAAGAAAAATGTAAGTTATAAAATGTATCATGATAGGAAATTTAAGGGTAAAGGAATGATATTCTCTAATGGACAAAATGTTTATATTAGAGATAGAAATAAGAATAAGTTAATTCCAGGTAAAATTGTAAAAGAAGGGGATAAAGACAGATCCTATGTAGTATTATTGGAAAATGGTCAGAAAGTTCTGAGAAACAGATATAATATATTTAAAGGTTCAAAATACAGAAAATTTGATGTAAAAAATACATATGATTATGATGATGAGGATCTAGATTGTATAATACAAAGTAATACACTAAATGAGAAAGGTTATGATAGTGTAACAAATGATAATGTAATAGATGATGACGGTGTTGACAATTTAAGTTTTAGAGATATAGACTTTAATAATTATATTGAAGATAATATAAATGACAGTTTGGAAAACAATGATAATCTAAATTTCGAATATGTTAATTGTGACATGGATAACTTTGTAGATTGTTCTGATGAACAGACTGAGCTTGGAGCTAATAATGACATAGCAAATAATAAAACCAAGAAGACTGTTACATTTAATCTTGATGATACTGTGGTAGAAAATATAAAAACTAGAAGTGGTCGAATAGTTAAGAAACCAAATTATTTGCATGAATACTGTAATGATTAATTATTTTTAAGAAAAGAGAAGGGATGTGAGAGGAGCTTTATGATTGTAGAGTTGGCAACACAGAGTGCTCTCTGGAAGGTGGTTCAGGCGTGTAGACCTAAATTGTAACCTTCCTTTGATTAATAAATTATCTAAATACTGCTACTTAAGAAGAGTTTTATTATATATATAAAACATCTTACACCTGCGCATTACTAAGTAGCCAAGTAACTGCCACTAACTTGGACGTAGCGCTCGCCGGCCGCTACCGCGGCACCGCTCGCTTCGCTTCTTCGGCTCGCGCGCAGTTGGTCTCAGTTCTAACCTAACTTATCCTATTCGTTCGGTAAGCAGTATGGTTTAAATATATGTCATTGTTTACATCTCGCGTTTAAAAACTTTAGTCGAATTTCAAATGCTGCATACAACGTGACGTGTTATGTGAGCATACCGGACAGTATCTCCCCTAAAGAATAAAATAATGATGTCCTCTCTGTCACATCAATGTCACTAGAGGTGAGACGTACTAGATAAAATGCATACTGAGTTTTAGAAGTACGCGTCCGCCTAAATACTTGTTTAAAAAACGATTACAGGTCCACGAATATTTAGGCATCTCTAGTTTATTGACGTTTCCATAGCTAGCTAGTCTTTGTAACATTGACATCGAGTAATTGAAGTTTATTATTTAAGATTTATGGATTATTAACGTATGTACAGTCAGCGTCAAAAATATCGGGACGAACAGACTGTTCAAAATGATCTCAACAACGAAGAAAATTAAACTTTATCTCAATTGAATAAAGTTGTCGTTTACTGTCATCATTCTGCAACATTCCTTGTGTCATAGAGTTAATATTTAATTTTCATAATTGTTTAGATTATTTTGAACCGTCTGTTCATCCCGCTATTATTGACGCTGACTGCACAGCATATCAAGCTATCCGAAACTGTCAAATTTTCCCAATTGAACATGAACCTTATTCTTTTCACCGGACACGGCTGTTTCGGGAGGTTCCTCTCTCCCGTCCGGCCCTGGTCCAGGCCATGGTACGGAGCGAGAGTGCATGGTTAGCCGTCACCTCCTTCAGCGAAGCAGTGATGCTCGCCAAGAGGGAGGTGGCGCACGTGAGGGAGAGGCAGTACATGCGCCCTCACGGCCGCAGCCTTCGCAGGAGACGCCCTGGGCGTCGAGAATCCCAGGCTGATTCCCGGCCACCGTAGGTCCCAGGTTGATTCCCGGCCACCGTAGGCGCGGGCTTGCGGACGGCAAGTAATGCGTGGCTCACTGTCCGGTAAGGACCAAGCCCGGGTTGACGGCGCGTTGTGTTCCACGCACGCTTCAAAGAGATGTCAGCACCAACTGATGGGGCCCGCAAGGGCCGATGCCTGCCAGGGGTGCGGGTTGTCCGAAACAGATACCGCGGCCCCTGGCACACAGGCAACTGAGGGAACACGGGTGGGTTTTAGTCAGTAAAAAAAGTCTGACAAGCCCTCCCGCTCCAACCAGAGCGATAACTTCTTATTTGATGATTTCCCACCCAAAAAAAAAAACTTTATTCTTTTGCAATAAAGTTTTAAAAAACTATCAAAGAAATTTGACAGATTGGGGTAGCTGGGTGTGCTTGGCTCTGTACTACGCGTTGGTATTCGTATCTTTTCAACATATTTTAAATATGTAGGTACTTAAAATGAAATCTCATTGAAAACTTCCCTTCATACTTTACATAGGCTTAGGATTGTCAGCTTATTTATAAACATGATATTATTAGTCCAGTAGCCAGAAAAATATGCCCTTCGATAATTCAAAAGTTTTTTATTTTCTCTGGGTGGATAAATTTAGTGAATTCAATGCTATGTACAAAAATGCTAACAGTTTAGACTTATGCAATAGGTATGAGGTAGGTATTTCCTATTATTTCGTGTTATAACAAGAATATAAAACTTAAATTAAAATGCTTTACTGATTGTTTATTAATACTATCTAAACTATATATTAGTGAAAATGCTAACAGATAGGTATTGTGGAACAATGGAAAACTGAAAATGACCCGTAACTCATTCAATAAAAAATTTAAGTTTTTTAAATCATCTCCTTTACGGGCATAGGTATTAGTTACACCTTACAACAAAAGTTCTAACAACTAAATAATATGCTGCAAAAGTAATCGTTTTTTTACGTTGCGATATGCGCAATATTGAATTTAAATTGATAATTTTGCGCCTACATATTCGTAATAATAAACTCAGCTTCCACACAAAAGTTTCAACAAATATGTGCTATGCCTTTTGTTTAATAAATAAAATACAACATGGGTTTTGCGGGGTGCGGTCAGCGCGGTGTAGGTACAATAATGCGTGCGGCGAGGTACGACGACACTCCACTGCGGAAGTGCAGATGTATTGAATGAGGCACGAAATCATGTCAATATTCTCACTTCTCACAAATCACTATACTCCGTTCGAAATAAGATTAGACATTTAAATAAACCTTTTGTACAGTCCATTCAACTGATTTTGACTTCTATTGCTTTGGTAGCATGATAAATGGCATCTGCAGTAAGCAGTTGGTATTGTAACCACTTTTAATGTCATCCTTATGCATACGAAATAAAAAACGAAATCGGTTGGTCGGACTGTAAAAAGGTTTGTTTAAATGTCTAATTATATTTCAAATAGAGAATAGGTACTCTGTTCCGGTCCGTGATTTCGCCCGTGTGTAATTAATTATTCATCAACAATTGTCAGAATCCCGTCACTACCGTCTAAAAAAGACTGTTTTGAAAAATACGCTGTTGTTCTGTTCTTTATTTCAAACAAATTAATAGGTACCTACCGACCAAGATCGTAATAATTATGTACACTTTCACTATGTAGCTACTTGTTATAGTGATAGGGGAAGGCACAGAGATAGAAAGTGGAGATTCCGTTACAATTTTTTTTCGGGATAGTTTTCCCGGGAAAAATACATTTATATGTATTTAATATATTAATAAAATAATTATATTGAAGCGGTAAAATAATTGAATTCAATATAGGTACCTGTTTTTGTTCCATCATTTTAAAAGTACCCTTAAGTGATGTCCCGAAAACCGAAACAAGAAATTCCCAAAAAAAAATGCTACAAATAATTTCTTAATAAACCTCTTTGTTATTGAGAAACAATAAATCCTTTATAAAAAGCTTTCGTCTCTTAGTAGACGTTGTGTTTCATGTTGAAGATTCCAGTTCTCCGAGGTTGCAGTTCGCTTCATAATCTGTGCATTCGTTTGGTTTTTATTTTTTCTGGGTGGGAAATCATCAAATGACTTCTCCCGCTCTGCGCGCCGTCGACCCGGGCTTGGTCCTTACCGGACAGCGAGCTACCCATTACTCGTCGTCCGCAAGCCCGTGCCTACGGTGGCCGGGAATCAGCCTGGGATTCTCGACGCCCAGGGCGTCTCCTGCGAAGGTCACGGCCGTGAGGGCGCATGTACTGCATCCTCACGTGCGCTGCCTCCCTCTTTGCGAGCATCACTGCTTCGCTGAAGGAAGCGACTGCTAGCCATGCACTCTCGCTCCGTACCATGGCCTGGACTAGGGCCGGACGCGAGAGATTGCCACCGCCGATCGCCTCCATGAGGACACGGTGGTGCTCCACCCAAACCAGACAGACCTCCACCGTATGCTCCACTGTATCCTCAGGGCGATCTTCGCAATGGGAAACACCCAGGCGTTTCCTCTCGCCTTATTAGAAACAGGAACCTCCCGAAATAGCCGTGTCCGGTGAGGAACTGTGTCAGGTGGAAGGTAAGGACGCCATGCCGCCTCTCAAGCCACTCCTCAAAGAGGGTAATTCCTATGTTTTACGTAATCTCTCAAAGGAGGTAAATCAAAAAGTTTTGGTTACGGCGTGTCATGCATATGTTACGTCTGCACTACGATACGGGATTATATACTGGGGTAACTCCACCAACAAGGAGACAGTATTTAGAGCGCAAAAGAGATGTGTGAGGGCGATATAGGGTATTCAAAGCACGGAAAGCTGCAAACCGTTCTTTCTGAATTTCCGTATATTAACAGTACCCTGCCTATACATATATGAGGTGGCCGAATTTGTTAAAACAAACTTCCACCTTTTTGAAAAACTACACAATTCGCGACATAGAAATAAAATAAGCAGTAAGCAACACAAAAAAGCAGTATTCCGTAAAAACTTCCTAGAAATGGCACCACATATTTATGATAAGTTACCTAATGCTTTATTAAGTATTAAAGATACCCATTTATTTAAGAAGCAACTCAATAATCTACTGATAAGTAAGACATACTACACAATTAATGAATACCTCTTTGATAGAAATTTGTGTGTGTAATACTAATAATAATACGTGTAATTAGGGAGAATACCTGAGTTCGTTTTGTTTTTACTTTTATTAAAATTATCATATTTGTAATAGACATTACTAAGTAATTATGACATTATATATTCTGACATTACATACTTATTGATTTGAATTTATGACATTTTCTATGGTATTATTTTGAGTTATTAATGAAATTGTAAAACATATTAAGGTGAATTTATGAAATAGTATGATTTTATTGGTTTAATATAATTTTGCATGCCTGAGTTGGTGCAACACAGTGGACTGCGTATTCACTTGACATCTAGAAATGTATGATTATGTACTGTGTTGAGCCAAAAATATTTTAATTTTAATTTTAATTTACCGCCGCAATCATGGCGTACCCAGTGCATTCGTTTGGTTAGATGACTAATTTGGAGAGGTCCAAATTAGTCATCTAATATCATTGATAGGGCGGGAGGAAACGCCGGGTGTTTTCATTGTCAAGATCGCCCTGAGGACACGGTAGAGCATACGGTGGAGGTCTGCCCGGCTTCCGCGGAGCACCGCCATATCCTCATGGAGGGGATCGGCGGCCACGATCTCTCGCGTCCGATTCTGGTTCAGGCCATGGTACGGAGCGAGAGTGCATGGCTAGTAGTCGCCTCCTTCAGCGAAGCAGTTATGCTCACAAAGAGGGAGGCGGCGCACGTGAGAGAGATGCAGTACATGCGCCCTCACAGCCGTGGCCTTCGCAGGAGACGCTCTGGGCGTCGGGAATCCCAGGCTGATTCCCGGCCACCGTAGGCACAGGCTTGCGGACGACGAGTAATGGGTAGTTCGCTGTCCGGTAAGGACCAAGCCCGGGTCAACGGCGCGTTGTGTTCCACTCGCGCCTCAAAGAGATGCCAGCAGCAACTGATGGGGCCCGCAAGGGCCGATACATGCCAGGGGTGCGGGTTGTTCGAAAGAGATACCGCAGCCCCTGGCACACAGGCAACTGAGGGAACACGGGTGGGTTTTAGTCAGTAAAAGTCTGACACGCCCTCCCACTCCGCCCAGAGCGGGAGAAGTTATTTGATGATTTCCCAAACAAAAAAAAAACAAAAAAAAATAGCGCTGAGTACGACTGGTCGGGATATCAACCAAGTGCGGATGGTACCCTGCAGTGTGTTTGGTAGTCCGGTAGTAAAAGGGCGATAGTGGGATCATGAAGCCCAGCCACCATCGTTTCGTCACCTATGAGCCTTTTTTGCTCTGCGTTCCACGGAGTCAAGGGCAGCAAGCTGGTATTTTGCTGAACCATCCCATAAGTGGCTGCAATACTCCACACAAGAACGCACTTGGGATTTATACAGGCTCAAAAGCTGTCCAGGTATGAAGTATCGCCTCACCTTATGTAGGATGCACCTTATTTAGTTCCCATCAAAACACTCGACCAACCCGCACCTGACGATATACTGAAAGTTATATCTTGCAAGTGCAAGTTAACCTGCAAAGGCACTTGTACGTGTATGAAGGCCGGATTGAAATGTTCTGCTATGTGCGTCTACTGCATAGATAAACCATGCAGCACAGCACACATAATTACAAGCGAGCCTGATTTGGACTCGGCAACCGAGGTCCAAATTAGTCATCTAACTAAACGAATGCACAGATTATGAAACCAGGTGCAACCTCGGAGAACAGGAATATTCAACATGAAACACAACGTCTACTAAGAGACGAAAGCTTTTATAAAGTATATATTGTTTCTCAATAACAAAGAGGTTCATTAAGCAATTATTTGTAGCTGATGCTGAACCTTCCATAGCTTCCATGCTAATCCCCCTCATAGTCTTCTTAAATATTTTTCGTTATATTATGATAGTAAAACTTGTATTTTTTTTATTTATTATGATTATTTTTTATTAATCGTTTCTTTCAGGCTTTAGCACCCATAAAATTATAATTTAAACAAAAGATAAACTAAACAAACGAACATAAAAACAAAGTAAAGAAAAATAACAATACAGCAACCCACCATTTCACACCAAGGAAGTCAAAACAAATGTAACAATGGTGAGTACATTTATTTTGTCTCCCTCAGTAAATGCACAGTATGAAAAACAGCTTTGACAATACTATTTTGACTTGCCACCACACGCGAAAAGAACAACGCCCTGAGCTTCCCCATGAGCGCAAAGAAGTCGGTTCCTCTACTCTCAGCAAACATCTCAGTCGCACTGCACCGCCAGGGCAGGTTGAGCATGACCCGAAATGCGTTATTATATTGTACACGAGGCGTGTTGTATGCACTCTTCGTGTACTTGTACCAAAGTTGATTGGTGTAGAAACGACTGACAGTAAGCCTGGAACAGAGTTATTTTACTTGTATCGAGCAATGGAAGAAACGTCTATTTAGCATGTTACTTCTATATGCGATGCTACGTCTTTGCCTCTCCAGGTCATCGTCATCTCTTAAATTTTCCGTTAATCTGTGTCCGAGATACTTAAACTGACTAAGTATTTTTAATATTAAACTACACAAAGTAATTGGCAAGACCTTATTAGGGCCATTGTCGTGTTTGAAAATCATTACTTCTGTCTTTTTAACATTATAGGTTAATTGGTGTAAGGGAAATTAATTTTCTGAGGCCGTTGACCGATGGGCTGAGCAGAACCATGTCATCTGCATAACTGAGCTTATTTAAACATTCACCGCCAATATGGCATCCGACTCTTGTGCTGCTCAACTCTTCAATCAGGTCGTTGACATACAGGTTATACATATACTGTCATATTAGTTAAAGTTGGTCTTCTTAATTCGTATACGTAAGTCTATTCGTATAGCAGCATTGCCGTTATCACACCTTCCTACTACACATAGTAAATTTATCGTCAACTAGTGTTGGGAGTATATCGTAGGAAGGCTGGCAGATGCCACACTATGATACGTAATATTTCAGAGCAGTAGATACTAACGTAACAAAGTGATGACCGCCATACTAGAAAGTGAAACTGTAATTTAGTTACAATTGTACCCAAAGGCACTAGTGTTCTATGAAAATTGCAAAGCACCATGTTTCAAACATCACAATAGGAAGACAGTATTTAGCTAAACTTCGAGTAGCAGAGACAAAAAGTGTAGACTTCCTTACGACAATCTTTTTTTTTGCGGGAATTTCTTGTTTCGGTTTTCGGGACATCACTTAAGGGTACTTTTAAAATGATGGAACAAAAACAGGTACCTACTTCTTGAATTCAATTATTTTACCGCTTCAATATATTTTTTTTTAATATATTAAATACATATAAATGTATTTTTCCCGGGAAAACTATCCCGAAAAAAAATTGTAACGAAATCTCCACTTTCTGTCTCTGTGCCCTTCCCCTATCACTATAACAAGTAGCTACATAGTGAAAGTGTACATAATTATTACGATCTTGGTCGGTAGGTACCTATTAAGTTGTTTGAAATAAAGAACAGAACAACAGCGTATTTTTCAAAACAGTCTTTTTTAGACGGGAGTGACGGGATTCTGATAATTGTTGATGATTAATTAGTTACACACGGGCGAAATCACGGACCGGAACAGAGTACCTAGTGATTTCTGAGAAGAGACGATAATGAAATGATTTCGTGCCTCATTCAATACGTCTGCATTTCCGCAGTGGAGTGTCACCACACTTCGCCGCAAGGCGCGGCGGCGCGGCGGCGGCGCACGCATTATCGTAGGTACCTGTACCGCGCCCCGCAATACCCAAGTTGTATTTTATTTATTAAACAAAAGGCATAGCACGTATTTGTTGAAACTTTTGTTTGGTAGTAGAGTTTATTATTACGAATATGTAGGCGCAAAATTATCAATTTAAATTCAATATTGCGCATATCGTAAAGTAAAAATACAATTGCTTGTGCAGCATATTACTTAGTTGTTAGAACTTTTGTTGTAAGGTGTAACTAATACCTATGCCCGTAAAGGAGATGATTTAAAAAACTTAAATTTTTTATTGAATGAGTTACGGAACATTTTCAGTTTCCCATTGTTCCACAATACCTATCTGTTAGCATTTTCACTAATATATAGTTTAGATAGTATTAATAAAGAATCAGTAAAGCATTTTAATTTAAGTTTTATATTATTGTTCTAACGCGAAATAATAGGAAATACCGTAAAATGCCCTAATTTGGCCTACCTAGCCTTACTTTACCTAAACAGGTTATTTGAATTTCGTTAGTAAACTATTCTAGCTAGAGGATTTTGTCAATGGTACGATTATTTACGCGTAGCAACACTTATTTTTGGTTATGGCTAGAAAGTTCTGAAATGTCAGTGAACGTCAGAATTTTTCAAATGGTGGACGGTGACTTTTTGGCTGCACTTCAAAATTTCACTACGTGAGTATTTTAAGCTATTTTTGCTGGTTTTACGGATCATATTAAATTAAAAATAGTCCTCTGTCTTTTAAACTATGTTTTGCACTTGTAAAGTGAGTTTAAGTTGGTAAAATCAAGAAGAACAATAGTGTGTAGGTTTTTATGAAAACTCGACAAAACTTTGCCTGGGCGTAAGGTTGTCACTTTTAAGCTTGAATTGATTTTCCATAACTGTATAGAGGAATTTTATATCTGCAATGTGCGAGCGAGTTATCGGTTTAGCTGTTGTCAGGGTTTTAAGCATAAATTGTTAATTTGGGTATTGATTACCTATCCGCCTTATCGTGTTGATTTAAAAAAAACGTCTAAAATCATGCCAAAGATTTCTACTTATTATTGTAATCTAATTAAAATGTAGGTATCACCGCGTACATTTGCGTGGACTACTTTTCGACCTTATAGGTACCGCGACCCTTAGTAATAAAGTTGAAAAGTGGTTTACCTCCAGTGTCCGTGATGGTACCTACCCATTTGCAATAAAAGATAACATTTATTTTTTAATTATTTTATTATGTAAGCATAATTTCATTAGGTATTGCATAACTGCAAATTGTTACCAAGGTGCATACTTAATAAAAACAATGAAGACTG
This sequence comes from Polymixis lichenea, assembly GCA_949091785.1. Lineage (NCBI taxonomy): Eukaryota > Metazoa > Arthropoda > Insecta > Lepidoptera > Noctuidae > Polymixis > Polymixis lichenea. The sequence goes on along the minus strand of OX420933.1, from coordinate 11,425,743 downwards.
CTGATTTTTTAATTTAAAAATAATTCATAATTAACATTATTTTGTAAGAGTAATTTAATTAGGTATTGCATAACTGCAAATTGTTACCAAGGTGCGTAATAAAAACAATTAAGGCTGCTGATTTTTTCAATATAAGTTGTTTTATTTCCTATGGTGACAACCCTGAAAGATTCCCCTTATAAGTACTTAATGTTCAAAAAGCCTGCCTAACTTTGCCTACCTTCTAAAAAAAAAAGATAAACGTTTGAGACTTTATGGCATGATTGAGTATGAATACTTATCCAAAACTTTATGGGTACGCAATCTGTTATTTGGAAATATTTAATTTAACTGCGATATTTTTGCCTGGGCAAAGTAGAGGAAATGCCATTAACTTTGCCTGGCTTTTGCAAAGCTTATATCTCAAAAAATATGAAGTGTAGACTATAATGACTTCTTTTGCTAGGAGCACAAAGTTCTGATTTCCATTTTCTTTTTAAAAGTCATAAATGAATTTCCTACTCATGTCAAAATAATTACAAAAAATCTCGAAATCCGTGCAAAGTTAGGGCATTTTACGGTACCTACTTCATACCTATTGCATAACTCTAAACTGTTAGCATTTTTGTACATAGCACTGGATTCACTAAAGTTATCCACCCAAAGAAAATAAAAACTTTAGAATTATCGAAGGTTATGTGGAAAAATTATTGTATCCTTACTGGACTATATTAGGAACATTGAACATTTTTTTGTTGGTACTTTTGTTGGTTCGTATGGTACGTATGGACAGAGGCTAGCACATCAAGCTACCCCAATCTATAAAATTTCTTTGATAGATTTTCAACTTTATTGCAAGGCTGTTATGTTCATGCTCAGATGGGAAAATTTGACAGTTTAGGAGCCTGATGTTCTGGTGTCTGGACAATATGTTTAGAAACGCAAACTAGCAAACTTCGAGTACCGACGCAAACTAGCAATTAGACGCGTGTCAAACGCCAATAACGCCAGCTTAAATACTCGAGACGTATTTATATGACGCGCTCGGAATAAATCTTTACGCGTCCAGCCACAAACCCATTTCTAGTCTCACCTCTAACTGTCATGTCATGTCACGTCATTCATTTGTCATAGGCTACGTTCCGAGATACGATAATATCGATTTGAGCGTGCTCACACCTGTTCCGAATTGGCGTGAGCGCGATAACGATGTCCCGTGAATCGTCATAGATGACGTCATGACATGCGCCATCTTGCGATAACGCCGACCATGCGTTATACTAATAACACCGTGAGCGCTGTCAAAAATGACACTTGTGCTGTTTTTTTTTTTTTGGGTTTCGGCTTCGCACGGTTTGTGCATTTAGCCAGTGTCAAGTTATTTTTCTTTTTGATCAAGTAAATGGCCCGATATCGGGCACGAATTTACAAAGCAGTCATAGTCGTCTTTAGTCAGTCAAGTCAAAGTTATTGTAAAGCGGTAGTAACTTTACAACAACCTATTAGGGGTTTTTGGGGGGAACACGAAAAGTCCACGTTAGACACTTATTTTTACCTTCACTACACTTGTGCACTCACACGTAATTAAATTGCATAATTCACTACCAAAATTATACAATTTTATTCGCTACTTCACTAAATTTCATGAAAATAAAAAGTCGTGCGACATGTTCCAACGCGATCCCGCCAAAAACTACCACTTGTGCTGTTATGTTCTGATTCGTATCATAGTTTTAGCTACCTTATAAATAGTGCTTCTGGCTAGAATCGCCACCTAATCAAATAAGAAGATGAAATTTGTGATCTATACAAGTTTTATATGGTGTAAATAGGTTTTAACATTGAGTGAGCACTGTTAGCGCTTTCACGAGCGTTCCGTATTGATGACAAAAATGACAGTTCTTAGCTGCCATAATCGCGATTTATCTAACTCGGAACGCAAATTATTGATGTGAGCGCTCACAGCGCTATTTTTCTAATTCGGAAAGTGGCCCTAGTGTTCAGTGTTTTGTCTTTTTGTTAGTATCTCTGTCAGATTACTCAGATTTCTAATCACAAGGATTGACACGATTTGTATAATTTTATTTAGTTTTTTTCTATTTATTCTTCTTTTATAACAAATATTAAAGTCCTGTCGTGTAAAATTAAGGTATTATGACGATTAAAATGAATATTAAAGTTTCACATCTAATTTTTGCTTTATCTTCTGTGATAGCATTCGAAGACGTTCACCTGGTGCAGCAGATTAAGGGTAGATATTGTAGATAAACAAATAACTGGTTAACAGTTTCTATTCTACGCGATCGTACTAATTGGACTGCCTGCAGAACGTTTTGTTGTTATTTCAGGGAATATTCTGTGCCGCAACTGTGGCAGCGACGTTACATCAAGTGGGTCATTAATTTCGAAGTCTAGTCCTAAAGCTCGATATTCTTTCAGTGATACTTTGTTTTATAAAGACGACGTCCTAGTGCAGGTGTTTGCCACTGATGTCTTTTTCCATTATCCCTTGATATCATTTACATATTCTACTTGTGTTCCTACTGGGGAGGTAATAATGAGTTATTTATTCACAGATTTTTATGTTATTTCATGATAATAAGACGGCTATAACTTATTAAATTAATTGCAGTGGGAGAAAAGTACATCTTGGTTTCCTGGGTATCTTTGGAAGCCATGTGTATGTCCAGATTGTGGAACATATATTGGATTTGTCTTTGAACCTATCAATCCTAGTTTGGTAGAGCCATCCAAAACATTTTATGGACTCATTCTGACACGTGTAATCAGCGAACATTGTAAATATTATTAGTATTCTAGGGTTTTTGGGATTGATTTGTGGGTTAGAATGTTTTGTGTGTCTAGTTCCATTGCATATTGTGTTGTCCTTTCCAACAAGAATTTTTGTTCATTGACTGAAATGGTGCAAATATTTACCAATTGATCTCACTAAGTATGGTTATTACAATAATTGTCAAGTTCAAAACGTTTCTTGCATCTGTATCAAGAGTCCTATGAAAATCTGTCCAAAAGCTTGATCTCTGGTTTATGTAAAAATTACAATGAAGTTCATCCTTCCAATGTTTTTGTTGTTCTTGCTGTCCTGTTGTTTTGGATCATTACTACATTTTTGAAGTGTGGCAATCACTATTATACTTAATATTAATGCTTCTAATGTCCTGTTTTACCACCATCCTCAGACCACAATAATTCCATAGCTTTGTGGTTTGAGGGTTATTTTTTAGTATAGAAAATTCCCATTCAGTATAATGTTATTCCTCAAATACTGGTTGGTCCCTCGGAGAATGGTTTTCGTTTGTTTTTGCTGTTGGTGGCTGTTTCAAGTGAATTAAATTGGTTTTTTACAGCTTATTCATCAACCAAAATGTAGAAGGTATAAATGGCTATTCTGTTATTTTCAGTTCTAAATTCCCTAACTGAGTACCCTGCAACTATATCAGATTAAAGATGGCTACTGATACACTATCAGCTGAAGATAAAGAATTTTTAGCTAAATGTGAGGAAGAATTAAAAGATAGATTTACTGAGAAAGATGAAGATTTTATGAAAGTATTTAATGATTTGGCGTCTACGCCGCCGGTGTTAGAATCATGGTGGGTTCCCAATTCGGGCCGACGCAACGACCGCCGCGGTAACCGACGGAACCACCCTTATCAGCGGGATGGCAATAGAGATGGCAATAGAGACAGCAACAGAGATGGCAACAGAGACGGCAACAGAGACAGGAACTACGACCGGCGCGACAACAGAGGATACAGCGACTACAACAGGGGCTACGATGACAGTGGCTCGGGATACCAACCACGACGCAGATACCAGTACTGATGGCTCATCGTCATATTCACCCAAAATTGTATTTTTCTTAATATAAAAAATAAAACATTATCTTTCTCAAAAGAATATATTCTCAATTATTATGGCTTGATTTACATTTTAACAACTTAGAATTACATAATAAATCATCACCGATAAAGTAATGTAGCTACAGCAACCGTAAGATGGAAACCATAACAGAATAAATAAATATTTTAATTCTCACTGCTACTCAACAAGTCTAATGATTATAAATTTATAACAATAATTATGCCGATATAATTTTAAAACCTAAGTTATCTATTACATTCCTGATGTACACAAACAATAACAACGTCAAAATATCTGCATGAAGAGACGCACGCGCTATATTCTATACTTTAACAGCTGGGACACATTTTGGTACTTGTACTTTCTACCATCGATATACACAAAAGTTATTTCGCGTGGCCTTTCACAAAAATATATATTATATCTCTTCTAATCTCACATAGGAATATGTTTTATATACAGTAGATAATATATGGAACAAAACAAAGATGACGCCATTATACTGGCCATAGCGGTAGATAGATGCGCGGCGCCGCGGCTCCAGCGCAGCGCGCGTGCTTACATAGGACAAATAAATAATGTTATACGACCAGATAGATCTGAGTAACATCATGCTAACGATTACTAAGCACAATGACGATTACATTCATCAAGCATCTAAGATAACTATTTAAGATTTTTTTAAACTATTTAATTAATAATATTCATATATTGGCTACTCATCTCTGTACTGAAGCGTCACATCACAAAAATATCTATGGTTTATTGGAAACTATGTTGATTGCGTGTTTGTATTCTGTGGACTATCGTAAACATTCTTATAAACGTGTGACATGAATGAAGATATGTTAGATATTCGCTAAACTCCCGATCAGCATATTGTGATAATGTTAATGTAATTAATCAGTGACAACGCTCCAATATGTGAAAAAATGCAACCATAATAATCAAATCACAGTACAAGTGTAACATAATTATGCTCACTAACTTAACATTATTATGACTCAATACAATCAGACACGACAACATAACATACAAAATCTACACAAATTATTAATAAATAAAATATTTATACTGACAATGTCACCGACCCTTGCGTGGGCTACACACGAATGGCTCGAGGCTCTCGTGACGTTGGCAAGAATCATTCCAGCTTCCGCCTTCTGCCAAATACGAGCGAGCTACCTCCAACGATTAGTCATGAATGAACCAGAATCACTTTCATAAAATTAATGTTTTAACATTGCTCGGTACTGGACACGCCAATAAGTCGGCCTCTAAACATATAGGTAATGATTGATTCGTTAATATATAAAGTTCTACATAACATACAGATTTTATAGTTACAAATATGCTTTTAATTTCCTTAACAACAATGCACAATATTAATTGTATGAATTGACACGTAATAATTATCGGCCTGTCCGGGTGCAGGGCGCGACCCGGAGCGCCGCATACTTTGTAGACGCCGTCCTCCGAGAGCCCACAGCGTGCGGTGAGCTCTGTCCGACTCCGGGACTTTCAACTTACATACAAATGACAATTGACTAGGATTAATGCACTTGCTCAGTAGAGGTCGCGGGCAGGCGCCCGCGCCCGAGCGGCGGCACTCTTATCCGAACACGCCTCTAAATTCGGAGAGGATGAAAACATTGGTCAGGTTTCAGTACATTTGACTAGAAATGCGCGTAGACGTTAGTAATATTGTCTTCATGTCGGCCGATCGATGTTGATCCGCGCCGCTACGTTTCGAGTCACAATGCGAGTACAAAATCGTTTTCAGACTCTTCGGTACTAAAGTCGAAAAGACTGACTTGTAAAAGTGTCAAATCTTCGTAGCAAATTTCATAAGATAATCTAAAGCTTATTTTTGATTTGAAAGTAGAGTAGTGGCCGGCGCGTGCGGCGAGTCCGGGGCGGGGGGCGAGGGGCGGGGCGGGCGGGGCGCTCAGATGAAGGTCCAGCACTCCATGATCTTGACGATGAAGTCCTCGCGCGTGGTGAGCGGCTCGTTGCCGTACGTCTTGCAGCGCTGCGTGCGGCCCAGGTACAGGTCGCCGTCCAGCCACAGGCCGAACTTGCCGCTGAAAGTTGGACAAGTACATTAGTACATCGATACGATCCCTCTCTCTCGATACTCTTTGATCTTGGCGAACACGAAATTTTTTTAAGGCAGGTGAAAGAAAGTGTTTATCTAGGTATGTGGCTGGTACGTATACCGCTACAAGGATCTTTAGCATCTTTAGCGCTCAAATGACTTTCATAGGGGGCGCAGTTGTGAAAGACTGTTTTGTGAAATTGAAAAAACAAAATGGCACGTTAGTTCCAATCTTGGCTACGCGTCAAAATATTCATATACGATATTTTATTGCACATATCGGGCTGTCAAAAGAACCAATAACGACCGTAAACCTTCAAGATCTAACATTGTATTACTTGAATTTGTAACAATACTTACTCGCCGGCGCCGATGGAAATGTTATCGTTGCTGCCGCGAATAAAATACATGTTGTCTCCGGTCCAGCCCCAATACTTGAACTTGGTTTTCATCACTGGACCTGTTCCTGGTTGATCTGAAATTTCAGTAAATTGGAATGAATTATAAATAAAGCGTACCGACTATATTGCTACTAAGGCTGAGGGTGCCCCGAGCTTTTTGCGGTCTTTGCACATTGGCAACCCTTTGAGACAGACTGGATGCGAAAACTCGAAGACAGGATGTTGTGGCGTAGCTTGGGAGAGGCCTAACTCCAGCCATGGACTGGGAGAGGCCTAAGTCCAGCAATGGACTGGGAGAGGCTTAAGTCCAGCAATGGACTGGGAGAGGCTTAAGTCCAGCAATGGACTGCGATAGGTTGACTTGATTGAAGGAACCATTAGGGCTTAGTTTGTGTAATAATACTGTTATAGAGCAGATGAGATCCAATTTTTGTCGATGCTATCATAGGGGAAGATAGAAAAGACGAGAATATACAATTCGAAGTCTGCAGCGAAAAATCCCGACACGGATTCGACCTTTTTTATCACACAGTAACTTACCTTCTTTTTCATCCTTATTGCCTTCGTCTTTAGGGTCTTTATCCTTGGCGCCCTCGATGGCGGCGTTCGACTGGCGCCGCGCCTCGTCGCCGCTGCACTGGAACGAGAACAGCAGCGACTCGCCCGTGCCGTAGAAGTGCTCTGAAGGGTGCAGCGCAGTCGATGTCAGAGCTCCGAACACCTGATGGACGTGAATGTTTTTATTATACTTCCTTAGTACGCATTTTATAGGTCCCTCGTTGGTGATCTATATGGAAATCCGTGGAAATCGGTTGTCATGGTCCCATACCATGACGATGTGATAAGGAGGAATGAGGAAAATTTCGTGAGGAAAGTTCTAAGTAGGTATGAATATGGGTGGCTATAAGAGTACGGGGAGACTAAAGAAACGATGGATGTACTGTGTGAATGATGATATGGTTAGAAAGGGGGTGACTGCCGAGATGACGACTAATAGAGAAGTTTTAAGACTAGTAGAAGGAGAAAAAGACATGTTGCACCGACTCCAAATAAATTGGGATAAGGGCTGGAGAACGACGATGATGATGAAAATTATACGTAAGTTTAATATTAACGTATTGTACACATATTGTATAGAAATAGAAAAAAAAAAATTGTACGAATTAAATAATGACTTAGGGGTCATCCATAAATTACGTCACACAAATTGTATAGTTTTTGACCCCCCCGCCCACAATCCTTGCCACTTATGAAACCCCCTCTTCTATTGTGTGATGTAACATATTTTTAGATTTTATATTTAGAAGTAATAAAATTAAAACAGCAGTTTTCCATTTTTAGTAAATTATAAATGATCTTTTGAAAACAAAACAAAGTCAAATATTTTAGTATTGGACAAAACAAAAGACCAATTAAATAACGATAAACGATTCATAATGTTATTAAAGACACATAAATTTCGAGTTTTAGTATTTTAAATTTTAACATGTCTCGTGAAGTCACAAATCTCTTGACCCCCTGTCCCTTGTCACACAATGTCACATTTCGTTGTCCCCTTAAAGTGTAACGTAATCTATGGATGGCCCCTTAGGCATTCTTCACGGTTTGCAACTGTTATGACGAAATGTGAAAAAATTACCTCCGTCTACCTATTCGAGGATTACAGGCGTGATTTTATTGTTTTGTCATGTTAACACCAATGCGTTTAGTAATAACGATGATAGTGTCAAAACACAAATATGTTGATTAATATGTTCATCTGTAAGTTCTTATTTATTATTCAATTGTAGTTAAACCAGTAACCCAGAGCTTTTCATATGATAAATACTTGTTTTATACTATGAAGTACTACTTGATAATCTTGATATAATACCATTGTGCATCAATCGAAACGAAATTTTCCTATGAGGAAAAAATAATATTTACACACAGTTTTATGAACTAGTAAGCCCATTAAATCCCCAATTGAGATAATATTGTTCATGGGGGATAGCTGTCTCCAGTGTTATCATAATGAGTCAACAACTCGATGTAAGTTCAAGTGGTCTGCATTTTATCAAAAAAGTTTGTTTTCCTGTTCTCGTCAATTTGTTAGACGAAACACTAGTTTGATTTTTTCGTTAAAAAAAACTATATTGAATCTACTCTCAGTCATGACCAGATGGTTTTTAGATCGGTTTATCTACCTGGAAAGTGGAATGAGGCTTGTTTATTACAACTTTATGCTACAACGTATATACAATCGGACCTATTCACTTTACTCTTAGAAATATTGAACACACATTGAAGATCCTAGGCGAATTCGGCCTAGTTCTGCTGTTACATTTCATGTTGTATTGCATAAATAATGCCTGGTACGGATTAGTGAAACGTTACACAAATGAGCCGTCGGAACTTTTGCAATGTAACATGACATGTAACACAATAGCTGTTCGAATTTGTTTCAATGTGTGTTACATTTAGGTACCTACTGCTTCGTTTCACCGAATCGTACGGGGCGCCGGAGGTAATATGCCCCAAATTGTCTTACTGCAGTTCGGGGTCATAAATGAGATAAGTAAATCCTATCAAAAATCTTAAATTCATTCATTCATTGACCTGACAGACAACACACACACACTAAAGTGCTGGGTTTGGAAGTATGCAATTTTGAACAAGAATTTCTTTTGTAAGGTAAGTGAGCACTAAAGAAATCCATCCCCATATGAACTATAATAGGGGATGAAACTTTGTAGGGAAGTTCGTCATTTTGGCAGCTGGGAAATCCCTTCCTTCAATTCATCCAATGAAGAACAACGCACAGCCTAGATCGCATCCAGAAGCATGAAATTTTGTACATAAGAGTTAATATTATAGCGAAGGTGAGCACTACGGAAGGATTTTAGAAAATTAATTCCCCAAGGAGGTCCACAGTTTTTATGAAACCTACCCATTTTTACCGACGGCAAATTCAATCGGGCACAAAGCTTGTGGTTCAAGCGGACCTATAAGTAGTGGATACGCTACGGAATAGTGTAGTGTAGTGAGTACCAAGAAGCATAGAGATAAAAGTGGAGGCCACACTCCAAAGAAAAAAGTGAAGACAACCTGTGGGCTAGCGCTCTCTTTCTGAATACATACATAAGAGAGAGAAAACACGTATCACTGTCTCGTTCTTATGGATATATTTAGAAAGAGAGCGTCAGCCCAAAGTCGTCTTCACTTAGGTATTTAGAGTGTTGCCTCCACTTTTATCTATAAGCTTCTTGGTGAGTACTCACGTTGTTATCCGTGTCCTGTATGACGAGCAGCACGGGGCTGTCGACGCGCTGCATCTTGCGGTACATGGAGGCCAGCGAGAAGCCGTGCTGGCTTGTGCTGAACGCCAGCGACCACATATAGCCCTGCGCGCGCGCCGGCAGCACCGCACACAGCTTCTCTCTGAAATATAACCAAGTTATGGTCAATATCTAAAGACAAAGAAAATGCCTAAAACATTAATTCCGACTTGGTGCATTTTTTTTAACTTGTAAATAAAGCATTGAAAAAGTAAATAAACAATTCAATTATCGACCTTTGAAGCATAATATTAAACTTGTTATAAGTAACAAAAGACTTATCGCTATCGAATTGTTAAATATTATAATTTTTATAGTGATACCTACCTGTTGTTATTGCATAATTTAAAAACGGTATGGTTACTTTTATTTCAAAGGGAAAATACAACTACAATGTGTGAAGTTATACAATGATTGTTTTATCTAGGCAACCATTTCCCAGTTATTACATCAGACCGCTTAGCTTACATTTCGTACCACACCGTGCCAGTTGCGACAGTGGCAAAACAAAAGTTGGTAATAAAGTCGTGAGGAGGAGTCTCCTATTAAAGCCATCGGTGACATCTGACGTCAGCGGAAACGTCACACAGTATTTTTAAAGCTGCAGTGAGCGTTTCAAAGAGACCACGTCAGCCTCGAAGCTGTATACAACGACTTGAATTCATTTAACTGTCTACGATCTATATTCTATAATCACTAGATATATTATTAAAAACCAAAGTCCCCCGCCGCGTCTATCCTTCTGTCTGTCTGTCTGTTCGCGATAAACTCACAAACTACTGAACGGATTTTCATGCGGTTTTCACCAATAGACAGAGTGATTCATGAGGAAGATTTAGATGTATACAAAACGCGGGCGAAGCCGTCGGCAAAAGCTAGTATTAGATAAATGTGTAGCCACAAAACATATTACACATTGGGTGTTTCATTGTAGATCACAAAACATATTACACATTGGGTGCTTCATTGTAGATACACATTGATATAGTATTAAGAACCACAAAATATTTCTTATCGATTATTACATCTTTTTGAGGATGACAGTACACTTGACCAAATATCAAGCTATCCATTTTCAGCGTAAGGTGACTTCGCATTGTAAGGCTTTTCGTAGGTCAGTTTATTATAATGGTAATGGAATATGTTAACAAGTCATCAGTCATCACTTACATCCCTACAATAAGCATTAGACATGGGTAGTTCGCGAACGATTGAAGGAAATGAACTACTTCATATCACAAAATAAACTTATCATTCAATCAGTAGTCATTCAAATGTGTCTCTACTTCATTTAGTTCAGTCTTTCTTTTCGGTATTTCGATTTTAAATAAGCCAAGCCTAGACAAAAATTTCTAACTATCAATAAAAAAAAAAAACATACTACCTACATACTTAATAAAAATAGTTATTCTTAAATTAATATTTCTAGTTTGACATTCCTAAGCCTGTTTATAGTATGAAGAAAAATCGACATACGTATAAAACTGAACTAGTGAAGTGCATCATTTGTCGTAACTTGTCAATCACTATCGTTAGCCATGTTATGGACTCGTTCTGATTTGCTGAACTAAATGAAGTACTGAAGTAAAATAGTGGACTAGTTCGCTAAGCGAAAAGATATACTTCATTCATTTCTTTTTACTGACACATTTTGCGCATCTCTAATAAGCATCTTGACTTTGTATTCGACCGATGACGTTAAGAGAAGACTTCATAATAATGTGGCAATTACCTGTGTTCCATGGTGAATACCTCCGAGGTGCCGATGAGGTCGGGCGGAGAGAACTCCATGTCAATGGAGGCGCCCGACGAGTACAGAGCGCGGCGAAGCTCATCGCTCATGGACAACACCTACACAACACACATATAAGTAAGTTTACATACTAACAGTAGTTACGTACACGCTAATGAGATGCTTTATTGGAATTCAGAATCTCAGATACATTTTTCAGTTTTGGAACAACAAACTCAATGTCTTACATAGCAAAGTTAAATTTCTATTGCAATAAAATCCTTGGGACCCTTTATTAAAAATACACAACGTTAAAGTACATAGTTGTGTTTGTGGTAATGGACGTAAATTATCTGAGATTAAGAATTTGAGTATGGGTAGTAGGGTGAAATAACTGGATCAATCATGAAAATGATAGCCCCTCAGATTGCATAATTAATCGAAAAAGTTTGGTTTACAAAATGTGCGAAATCAACTACTATTTAATGAGGACATAAGGTGAATGCAAGTGCAGTTCTAATAAGAAATTGCATAAATTATGCAATAAGTGGGAAATTAGATTAATCAATTATGAATTTAAAAACTACTCTGTCAGGGCTTATAATTCTGATTCTGTTCACATACATACATGACTCAAGACTATGTGACAATATGAGGCATGAACTTTTATAATAATTTTTATATGGAAAATGTTAAAGTCATGCTAAAATGTGATAAAAATATTGCAATGATTAGTGAAGTGAACAGTGGTTTACAGTGTTGCCACTTTTGGATTTACACCTTTGTTTCTACTGATACTGTAATTTGACCAAATGGTAATAAAATGGTCGTAAAAGTGGCAACACTGAACAACTCCATGGTACAGTCGACAAGATGCACTAGCAGGTGACGCATTCCCGATCTACAGTTCACATTCAACATTCACAGTGAACAGTGCGAGTTCGTGCGCACTACTTCAACTAATTATAATACACAAGTACACAACACAACCGGTGTCCAACGATCCTTAACAATGTTAACATATACTAGTGTGTTGCTGCTATTTCTTGCTGCAATACTATCTACTAATATTGGAATAAAAAATCCTATGAAACTGTGTTTGAAAACCTACGGAAGCTAAGTAATTTATGGAAGAAGGAACTCCTTAGTCGTGGGCATATAATTATTTACAATACAGAAATAAGATAGATAGTAAATGCACAAATAGGGGTAGTATACAACCCTTACAGCTTATTAATACGCTCAGAATGACAATATTGAATAGCAATGCAGATTTTTTGTGAATATTTCGTCTGCTCTACAGCAAAAATAACGTAATGGATGTTCTTGAAATGTCAAAATGAAAGAGATTTTCATTCTGAGCGTGTTCATAGAGTGCAGGTTCCTGAAAGCCTCATCATATCAGCCGAAAAACGTCCACTTTTGGACATAAGCCTACCCCAAAAAAAATTGCCATATTCGCCACGCTTGGCAGGCGGGTTGGCGATCGCAGTATGGTGGCAAAATGCATAGAGAACGCTGCTGCCCATTCTCTAGTAAGTCCCTTAGTCGCCTTCTACGACACCCATGGGAAGAAATGGGATGGTGCTATTCTTTTACGTCCGGCACAAGGAACAAAGAAAGCCTGTTTAGATGATTTTTTCAGTTGTCATGGGCTGCCAGCCAATCGCAACAGCTAATTCATGGTTTGGCAGCAGATTTACTATTTCTGAGGGGTTAATGGCGGAACACATTAACAGTTCCATTTTGATAGTTCAAAAACATTCATTGCGATAATTACGCTATTGAACATACACTTTTTTTGAACATATGAATTTGCAATATCCCTCAGAATGTTTCAGAATCTCATGAATAATGTGTTACAGTATTATGCAATTAGAGTGCAAGCTTTCAGAAACTAGAGTTAAATTATTTACAAAGTTGTACAATTTATATCGATGAACACTTAGTTGCTAAATACAGGATAAGTTTTTATCCAGTGCGCAAACTGTAACCATGAATTCAGCATAACATTCTAGAACCCCTAGTGCAAAAAAATTACGTCGGTTAAAAAAAAAAAAAAAAAACAGCTGTTTCATAGAAAAGTGCAATACTTACGCGGTCAAAATGTAAGGAACAGCTGTTTTTTTTTTTTGTATTAGCGACGAAAAATTTCTGCGCTGGGGGTTTAGAAGGGTATGGTGAATTCATGGTTACAGTTTGCGCACTGGATAAAAACTTATCCTGTATAGGTACTCTTATAGAGTGAATAGTTAAACATAAATTATCTAGCGTGAATGCTTAGCGCCTACCGGTCACTGGTTACCAGTGTAGTAAACTCAAAATAATTACTCAACGCAAGTTCCATTGCAATGTTAATTGATCAACACAAGTCAAGTCACTATGCTAATAACATTTATGTCATAACAACACTGTTTTGGATTATGCTATACAAAATTATTTAATGAGAAAACAAGACAACCGTCGAAACTACTAACACTAAAAACTTGCCAATGAACTTGGAATTATGTAAATCAGTTTTTTTGGGCATAGAATAGGTTTAGTTTATAATGTTGGTCGCTTCTCACCTCACGTATAGAGTGTATGGTCGCGCGCCTGCGCGTAGCGTGTCCCAATGTTCCCCGGTCGCACACTGAGTGTATAGTCCCCCTTCTTTTCAAGTTTGCATTAAAAACCATAATTTCAAAATTCCGCACCTTCGCGGCTATTATGCGCGCGAGTCGACGTAAGAGGCGAAACATTCTGTATTTTTTATCGATTTGTAATTAAAACCTTGAACACCTGTTGGTAAATGTTGACTGGGTACCGAGCTACTTTGCTTGTTGAGATTACTTTTTTATATGGAGTACAACTGTGCAAGTTAAGGCTGAATACCTAGGGGGGACATGATGGCGTTTTATTTCAGCTCTATTCACTTGTCCACAACAATTTGCATGATCTGTGTTATGCAGCTACTGCGAGCGATTGCATTCGCGGCGTTGAATGAACTGTTTCCTGTCGGCACCTTGTCCAAAAAGAAATGTCGTCATAATCTCAATTTATCGCCTTTATCTTAATGTATAAAACATCAATGTACACAACTATCTCTGGATTAGAGCTGGGATTACGGATTATTTACTATAGCAGCTAATCGGCAATAAATATGTGCTGATAACATTTTAGCTGGGGGATTGGCCAGAGCCAAGTGACAGACGAGTGTCGTTAACAACACCAACAACAACCAACCAACCACCGTCAACTTTACTGACATAACGAAACCACGTCTTCTAGAGCAATATTTTGTAAAGTAATTTAACAATGTAGATTACCTACGTAATGCAAAAAGAACTAAGATAGGAAAAAATATAGGAAATTGAAGAAACCCCAGCGCCCGTGCGTGCACGCATATGATGAATTTTCTTAAGACGGAAGGTAACCCAGTATCGTAGGAACAAGAGCGACATACTTGACTGAATTCGTGCTGGTTCCAAATATACCGATTGGCCAATAAACGAGAACAACAGAATGAAATTAATTGAGCCGAGTTTCGGAATGCAAACGAAACTAAAACTCAATTTGTTGAAGAAAAATTATGAAACTGATTGACAGAAGTAAAATGCAATAAGAACATAATGAGCGGCAAAAGGAGCAAGGCTTGCACATTTTATAAAATTACCTACAAATTGACACCGTTGTACCTAGAGTTTATATATTTTCATAATGTAGTACATGACCTACAATACCATTTTGTTTGTTAAGTTGATAATAGAAGACGTTATATTGATGAATATCGAACTTAATCCAGAAAGATGGAACGTCCTAATAAATAATTGTGATCATTATTTTATTTGTCTCCAAAATTTCTTAATTAACTTTCAATGGAGTATTGACCACACACTTCCAGTGTTTTAGAGGGAAAAAAAAACGGAATTGTGAAGGCATTATTTATTACTAGTTACAACTAGTTCCAATACATGATTGAGGATAATTATTAGTCAAAGGGGCCAATGGGCAATTCTTAAACGTCATTTATTGAGAAATGTTGTCCTGTTTCATTAGATCGTGTATACAGGCGCTATAATTGCCTCTGCATGAATAATATATTATTTATTACGTACAGACGTCAACACATCAAGCTACCCCAAACTGTAAAAAATTCCCATTGAACATGAACCTTATGCTAATGTTATAAAGATGAAAATCTATCAAAGAAATTTGGCGTATTTGGAGTAGCTTGATGTGCTGGCGTCTGTACAACAACTTCCATGCTGACAGGTATTTTTTTTTCCTGTTATATAAAACGTTAAGCATTAAGGTAACGATAGCAGCTCTATAACAATTATTTTCGAAATATTGTGCAGTCACTTAATCGTAATATATTTTTTAGATACATCTGGCTTATAAATCGATTTAAAAATAACTTTGATAAATAATATTTTGTATCTATTTATCGTTTCACTTTTAATCAGTAGGTAGCCCGTAGAACATTATAGAATTTAGTAATCACTAATTATAGGTAGGTATTGATTTAACTTAGGAATAAAACAATATATTCTATAAAACGGTTATACGAAAGGTCTTTTTTTAAATGATTCCTATGGCTAGAACTCTTTATATTGTCCCTAGGTAGGTACAATATAAAGAGTGCTAGCTAGGTGCTAGGTAGGTAGGTACCTACCTTAAGCCTGTGCTATGATCTAATTTTGCGATGCTTTCTTTACCGCAAGGTGCTAAACAGTATAACATAAACAATGTTTCTGATTACTCAGAAATAAGGTACGATACATGATACCTAGGAATTTTCAGGGTAAACATCAACCATCAGAATCTTCGAAAAACGTGGAAGTTATTTTTACACTCATCCAGCAGATGTTTTGGAAACGATCGATGTTGGTTAAAAAATAAGGCATTACGATAACAAACCACTAATGTTAGTATTTTTATTTTGATTTTTAATTGATTTGTCGTCTCTTACTGGTTTATTTTCTACAATATTGGCCTTAGAATAGAATAGAATATTTTTATTTCAGACAAAGTCCTCCTTAGGCTTCCATTCTATCTACAACAAAATACAATACTCTGTTGAAAATGTCCAAAAAAGTCATTTAAGGCTTACTAATTAATTAAGTATGCCGCCGCCATTAATTTATTTATTGCATTGTCTTCCATCATCAGTAAATACCTAGGTAATTACATAATGAGAAGGCACGTCTCATAAAATCGTACAAACTATTATTGTTCAATTCAAACTCAGGTAGGTACATAATATATTGGACAATAATGCAGTACGATGCGGCTGTTAAGATGATTAGATAATTGTTATTGGTGGTTTCGGTACAATTTATTACTTAATAAGTTCCTTAAGTACCAATGTAATACTGACTTTCAAGTGTAAACAAGCCTCTATATCATCGATGGAATATTTTTATGGCAGTTATTAATAATACATAAACTTCGTAGGTTTCCATATGACATTCCAAATCGGTTCAGAGCCCTTGTAATTGATGTTAATTTTAATATTAGTGTCGCAAGTCAACGGAAAAGTTTATTTCCAGATTGATTCTACGCTGCGCTTGCGCCGCTTTATAAACGCACGATGATTTTGGACAAGGCGTCGACGTCGACATAGCGACGACTTTACCAAGTTGAAATAAATAAACATGCCTCATAAATAAACAATGTTATGAAAAACAATGCGCCATCAGCTTCTAAATACATGGTGTTTCATGATCCGCCTGACCCTTAGAGGCATATCTGGAGTAATAGATTACAGTTAGAATAAATAAATAGTTACTAGACCTTGCGATTGGACACACGGTGGCTGAGCGCCTCTCTCTCTATTTATAGAAGAATTGGTTACTAATTGCTACCAGGTAGGATAACGAGACTTGGCAGTAGATCAAGCCGATAAAGGCTCTATCAAAGACAGTCTGTTGTTGTGCAAGACGGAGGCAAACTATGACTAAACGTTGGAATTTAAAAAAATGTATGTCATTCTGAGGTGTAATAGTACGTCACCATCATAATCAACAATAGCGTGGATTAACGTTGCTAATCTATCAACTAGTGGCAGTAGACTTTTAACAACTAATCGAACCTTTCTTCTAGACAATCTTATCCGAGCATAAACACCGATTCGCTATAACTAATGGCTAGGGGAACACGTGGCTAAGTCTACCTACGCTAAATACTTAAGTTAAGCTTACCATCTATCAGATTCATGGTCGAAATCAAATAAAGGAAACTTGAATAAGAATATTCTGACCAAAAGCGTCTGGAATTTAAAATGTAAATCTTAATTCTGTATTCAGTTACCGAGCAAATGGATCTATTTTTAATCAATTAGGTAGAGTCGTCAGTAACTAGTCGAAAACTTGACTAGTAGGTAAGTAGCTTATTTTTTACTTGTGCATAAAAACAGACCATGTTATAATGATATGATGCCTGTATCTACAAGCCCATTATAAGACCTTGTTAAAAATATTGGAATACGCTCTATAAGAGGCTACCTCAAGGCAGTTATCTTGGGACCGCTGCGTTTTTACAAAGATTTTAATTGAATAATGTCTCGCGGTGTATCTATGTGGGCGTGGTTTTTTTAATGTATTCCTTTGAGTTTATTGATTTATTCAGATTTAAGTAACTATACCTACAAGTCAAGCTTTCTTGATAAAATAGTTGACACCAAACAAGTAATTTGTAGTCTAATTTTGTTGAATGAGAGGTGTAGGTATAAATAGTCAACCAGTTTTTCCTCACATGGAAAGGTCACTACGGAATGCGTGGACTTCAATTAGTGAGTGGAATGTTGAGAACGCGAGATGAACTTCTGAATCTACTTATCTTCGTGTAGTTAACGCTCCAGTTGAACTTTAAAGATAAGAGCGTGCTATGCCATAGTTATTGATCAATAACGTGCTTCTAATCATCAGATAGCACAGAGATAAAGTTGACACAGCCAGAAACGCAAATATTTAATGTATTATTGTGCATGCGCGATGCAAAGTAATTATATGTTTTAAAACTTGTTTCTCATAAATTATATGTTGTTGACGTAATCCCCCACCTCTAAGTAAATACAATGACATTGAACCTTTGATTTTTTTTAAATAAATATATTTTAACCAAGTGATGTACGCGCGTACATGCGCAAGTAAAGCTAACGGTACACTGCTCACCTTTTCGCCGTCGAAAGTGGCAGAACTTTCGGTGGCAGTGGGCCCGAGCCGCACCATCTCTATCCATTTAACAGTCTGCATCGAGTAAGGACACACGTTTTTATGAATTAAAACAAAGGTTCGAGCGCTTCAACGCTCAGTTTTGTACACACAAGCGATGCACCACAAAAAAACACGGCGTCCACATCACAATTTGCCAGCGCTTAATTTAGAAATCACCCACGCGATTACAAGGTTTCTTAACTAAACACTGAGCACTAGCGTCGCGGGCTTCTGCTTATAAACAAATGTGGTTTGCATTCGTTTGTACGGCCAGCCGGCTACAATGAGCGTGTATTAATCGCGGAAACAGTTCGAATGTACGGTTGACGGCCGGTCGAGCTCACGTCGTAATTAATGCTTGAATACTTGGATCAAAGTATTTCAAAGAGTGCGGTGCGCGAGGCGAGCACGACGAAGCGACGTCGCTTGGAAACTAGAGTCTATAAGAAAGGAGCGCAACACGCGGCCGCCGACGACCCCACCGCACGGCCCGCGACAAATATGCGCTGCTCCGAGTTCGAACACCAATACCATACGCGCGGAAACGATTAGTTATATCCAACCAATTTGCTGTAAACTGAAGACAGCACAGAACACACCAGACTGACACTTGTTTACGATAGGAACAACGCGAAGGGAGTCTGGCCTGCACTCGAGATCATTACTACTCTACTGCTAATGAATAATGAAACATATAAGGTAATTATTGTTAGTTATCAGGTAACTAAATTGGGATACAGTTAGCGCTACACATGTAATGAACAGTAATTGTAATGGATACAATGAACCAACTGTTTCAGGAGCAGGGATGTTAGCCTTGGAAGTAATGTCAATGCTTTGGCTCGACCCGCGGTTGAAGGTAAGTATACTGTACACCGTGTATACGAACGAAGTTCCTACAAACTGGTGAATTATTTGTTTAATTCAAAAAGACGAAGATACTAAAATTGGTCCAAGTCATAAACAAGATATGGCGGAAGCACAAGAAAACGAAGGGCTCTACTTTTAAAGAAAGGGTGATACAGCTTACATAGCCTTGTAAGGACCAACACAAGTCCTTGATTGACTATTTCCTACATTAATTTCATTTACAAAAATTGAGATGAACGTTCAAGAATTGTCTCATATAAAGTGTCGCATTAGCTCGGTAATGTGACCTATTGCACGTTATTACATAAACTTCACGCAAAGAATGACACAATTATAAATGCACGTCGAAAGTAAAACAAAATAATGAGTTCAAAATAAGTATAAAGGTATGAGATATTATGAGTCCATTACCTGTTACTTTGGAAGGTCTTACGTACAAAAGTAGACAGCGATCTTGGATCAGGATATTGTATTCATTAAAACAAAATCACTGTACAAAATTGTCAGCTATACAAACATTCACTATTTTTGAAATTTTAAACCTGTTAATGAATGCAAGGTTCGTTCACATTGTGGCCAGGCCGGCTGGGCTTCGCGTGTGTTGAATTTATGCAGATGTAGGCGCTCTAGTCTTGTGTTTTGCAATGCAAGAGTTATTATTGTCTCATAGCGCGAAAGAAATGCGGCATAGTGCGTGCGTGCGCAGCAGCATGTGGCTCACTGAGGTCTATCGTTATAGAATATCTCGTGTGACAGGCTGCCTTGCATAAATCTCCAGATATTTATTCACGTCGAGCCAACAACGAGCTTACAATTAGTCGCGATTAACATCTCGGCTAAACGCGGCGATTACGACGACGTCAACTGGAACGCGTTTAATTGAAATGTCTCACACAGAGCTACATGCAAATTAATGAACGCACCATAAAATATATCGTATGATATAACTGACGGTGACACATCTATTAACTTTATGACATTCCTTAAGTTGTGAAATCCACACCAGCTATATTAAGAGTAATCTCCTGGCATGTGATGTTGCTTAAAGTATTTGATGCATTTGTTGCATTTATTAATAAGACCTCTCTGCTTAACATTTTTGTAAGGAAATTTCTAGCTCCGTTGAATATTTAAACTTGTTTATAATACCTACTTCCAAAGCTAGGCGCCAGGTTTATGATAATTAGAGACTAGACTATACAAGATCTTAAGAATATGATTCCGGTTCCAATTGAGACAGCTATGTAACTAACTACTTCAATTAGGTAACCTTCGCATTTGTAATATAATAATTCCGAAAAGAAATACTTGATTGAACAGAAAAGGCAACCGCTAGGATAATGTTATGAAAGTTTATGGCAAAGATCTAGTACGCACAAAATCTGGAGTTGAGCAAAATATTGACACACTTGTGTTTAAAGTAGACACAATACGAATGTTATTCTTTATGTCCCGTTCGCAATGCCGTTAACTGCAACTCTATAGAAAGGCCATCATTTAAACCACCGCTGCGCGATTTCCTTTGTGATAGGAGAATGTCAACAACAGCTGGAAAAATATTATGAACTATCACAAAGCCTATGCACAAACATTGATTCTAAGAAAATTAATTCTTTAGAAAAAACTGGTACTATGTCTGGCGTAGTGGCATAACAGTATGATGGGATTGTTGTTGGTTTTTGCCTACACGACATCAATCTAGTGATCGGACCAAATCTAGTGGTGGTACCGGTGATTTCTATTAGCCTTGCATTGCTTTTGCCTTAGCATGTAATTCTAATTTCAAAACTGTACCTAATCATAAGCTTCTTAAGATCCGAGTTGACCTGCACAATTACTGACAAACGCGTGCACTGACTGGACAGGTTCACTCAATCTGTGTGGTTCTTTCCTCAAAAGACCATTTCAGATACCAATCTACATGGTCTTCACAGGATCTGACCAAGATTATGCCTGGACTATAAAAGAGACTGTGACCTCTGAATATGTTTTTCCTTTCTTCTCAGAGTAGTCAGGAATTCAAAGTAGTCAGTAATATCAGTCAATAGGAAACACTGACCTCGTCTTGTTCAAAAAATTAAAGTGTTTGTACAAACCTACATTGAGAAATAAAATCATTTGTCTTTTATAGAATTCAAGTTAAGTAAGGGGTTTCTTAATTAAGGAGATCGACTGCCTGGGCGTGGCAGGATTGAATATTTTGTAAGCTGGCTGATAGGTACAGATATTTTAATTTAGAATGTTCAAGGCATACAGGTATTACGCTTTTGTGATCGTGGAGTTTTGCCAATTTTCTGGCGGAAACGTCTGCCGCCATAACAGAATATGTTACATTTTCAGTACGATACGGACCACCGTCAAATTAAATTGTCTGTTTATTGCTATAACACACGCGATCGAAATAAGAGCACGCTGTAGCCATGATCATTATCATTTTGTGTACAATGTGATGATTCGTTACAATCTACGAATTGTCGTGTATTCGTGTAATATATCAAAAAGAGTTAATTTCGTTCCGGTTGCTCAGCATTAAGTAATTGGTTGGTTACAATTGAGTCTTTATATGCGATTGTGGAACATCCCTACAGCTATCCATCACGAGGACAGCGGTGGACACAATTGGATAATCTCGTTGGTACTGTGTTACGTACTAGCTATCAGTCACAAAAGGTACACCTTTAATTCGATTTACTTGCTATTACACAATTATCTGTGTATTTGTAAATATTTATACTACACTGTTGTAAATTATCTGGGTCCTGTATATCATTGATAATGATAAATGATTTTATTTCTGTAAGTAGCATTGCATCTGTTATCTACATTATTTGCGCATCTTGTTGTTCTCGTAAAATTTTCTGACAACTAAACAAAAGTCAGGCTCATTATTTACTCGTTAATATACGATTACGCAACGGCCCATATTATTATAATTAAAATCGAAAAATTCCACTATGGCAAATTTGCAATTCCAATAATACTATTATGTAGTAGAAGAAAATTCTATGCAGATTACATATTAATTAGCAATTTTATAAAGTTGTAAAGTTGTGCGGAACAACAAAATATTGGCATGTGAAATTGAATACGATGAATATGGTGCTGATTTCCACAATCAGGGTGAAGGTTTGGGTGGTTTATCATACATTTACAATGCTCTTATCATGTTTTTTTTGTAAATTATACGATAGCGATGTGTATACGAGCAAACTTTCGCATTATAAAACCATTTATTATTGTTTATTGCTCATTGATTTAGAGATAAAAGCGAATGACTATCTACATTTCTAATTATCATACTTAGATGGAGCCCCCGGCGTACTTTGGGCAGTGAGTACCACTAGTTCCTAACTCACTGGCAAATATTTAGCGACATAACAATTAGGGAAAACGAAAATTTAATCAGCCTAGGGTAATTTAGGAATAGTCATACTTCGAGGGGTTACGAGAGAAGGATTAATTCGTTTGAAGCTTACTTTTAACTCCATTGCCGGGTTTTTAAATTCTTCTTCTTCTACTTTCACTGACATTTTGAATGTAATGAAAAATATTTTGACTACCACTTGACAAGCACCATGGAGTATTTTATACTTAGGTTTTTAAAGCTTGCCTTTTAACTTTGAACTCGAACTTCTTTATGATTTCCTATGGCGCTCTAACAAGGCTTGGACTTCTTCACCTTATTTTTTTTTAATGATTTCTTATCTCAATCATGTTGAACCATCAATAAGCTGCTGCTGTTCAATCAAAGGGTTAAGCCCCTTGAACAACTTGGTGATTGAATATTTATTCAACCACGTGGTCGCCTAGTAGTCGAAATTCGACCATGTTTTTTTTTTAAATTAATTTATTGTGTTTCTAACGATTAATTAAAAAAAATACGCTTTATGTACTCCTACTATGTTAAATTTCATACTCCTCCGTCAGCGTGATTTTCGTAAAAAGGGGTAAATAGTTTTTGCTTCACGTATCGACTTAGTGGTCGCCCAGTCGTCGTAGTTCGACCATAATTCATTAAAAATAGTGATGTACCGACTAGTAACCGACTAGTCGGGAAAGCCGACTAGTCGGCCATATTTTTAGTCGGTGACTAGTCGGCCCATTTTATACTCGTATGCTTAAAAATATATACTTAAGACGGTGATTGAAATTTGAAATCTTAACTTTTATTATAGAATCAGTTTTACAGTTTACTTTCAGTGCAATCTAGAACAGGATAGTACATTAGGATAGGAATAAGAACCCTTCGTTTGGTCCATTAATTAATTGGACTTAGATCCTGAAATTAAATAAAGTTAAAAGTTCATTAATACTTCTAACAAAAAAGAAGAAACTCTCTAGCAAACAATTGGCAATAAGTGAGTTTGCCATTTTGAAAATTGCCGATGTCACCCGAATTCAACCGAAAGCAAAAGCAATGATCGGCTTGGCCGACAGTCGGTCATTGAGCAGCCGAATAGTCGGCTAGTCGGCCAAAGTCGTAGTCGGCCCCCATCTATAATTTTAAACTTAATGTATATTGTTTATGCATTATTTTGTCAAAACATTAGCTTTATTCACTCCTTCTCCATATATCTCTAACTGTGCCAAATTTAATACTCCTCCGTCCGCCTAATTTTCGTATAGAGGGGTACACTGTTTTTGCTTCGCGTATTAATAAATAGATTATAGATAATGTACCAACTATGCGTTGAAAAAAATCATGTCCTATTTGCTATTCACTGAATATAATGTCAACTTCACCTAGACACAATAACTAATTAGATATGTATGAAGTAGAATGCCGGTTATGAATAATGTAACGTACATAAGGCAGGCGAGTGGCGTGTGTCGGTCTGTACAGTGTACAGTGCTAAACACGCAGTTTGTAACGCAGTGGACAAACGCCGCGTCAACAATAACGTACCACGCCGACGGTATTGGAACGCACCGTGACGCACTACAATGCAAATGAGGCTTTCCACTAAACTCTTTTCTATGACTTGATGCAAGAAACTTGTGTTGTAATTTGTAAACACCTTTGTTGTTTGTTGCTTGGCATTTTTGCAATTTTTTCTAATTAGCGATTTTTATGCTAGAAAACAATGGTCGATTGACGCATAACACCATCCGGTATGTATGTGATAAAATTAAAATAAAGGTATACCTAAAACCTGAGATGATTGATTTTCCTTAAAAACTAGCCTTGCCCACGGTTTTGCCCGCGTGAAGGCCGGACATTACCCCACGGGGGGAACATACAACCAGGATAAAAAGTATTATAATGTGTTAATCCAAGTCATAAACTATTTGTTTGCCAAATTCCATCCAAATCCATTGTTGCGTAATTACATAACAAACATCTAATATATAAAATTTCCATGTCACAATGTTAGTTACCGTACTCCTCCGAAACGGCTTTACCGATTTTTACCAAATTTTATATGCGTATTCAGTAGGACTGAGAATCGGCTACTATCTATTTTCCATACCCCTAAGTGATAAGGGTTGTTCACCCTAAATAATTTATAAGGCAAAACAACGTTTGCCAGGTCAGCTAGTTTAAATATAAAATTTCACATTTATATTATTAGTAGGATGAGTAGGATCATACATTAATGTCTAAAAAAATCAAGACTAGACAAATACAGGCGCAATTTCATAGGCAGTTCTAGAACAAGTAATGAACTACAATTTTTCAAACAAACTACATGAACGAGAAGATTACACAGCGTCCAGTCGTGCGGGCATTGTTCGCAATCCATTGTAATGTAACAATAACTATAGGTGTTCTAACATAATGTGTTATGTAATAACACCAAGAACTGACCCAGGTTTTGTACCTAATAATGAAAAAAATGTAAATCCTTTTATCCGTTTTAATAACATCACATTTACATGCGTTTTGTTATGCGTATGGATTTATAAGTACATTCAACATATCATATTATATTACCGCCAATAGTGTGGCTAATCAGGCATTTCTCTCAAGAGATTTAAAAACAAAACTATACCTCGACTATTCTTAGACGCAAGTTTATGTATACAAAATAGTTTTATCTTAAACAGATAGTGCATTTTCCCAATAAACGTTCTATAAACAAGAACGTATACAGCTAATGTGCATTCTAAAACCCCGTATTTATGGTAAACAGTAGTTGCACAACATTGGTTTAGCATCATCAAACTGTTGCATGCAACATGTTTCAGCAACATAAAGACATGTTCGTGCAACAAAGTTGTCCAACTTTTGTTTTTCATGAAATAGGGCTTAACATCAACATTTCTAGCCTAAAACATTTCGTATAATTAAAACATTCTGAACATCGCAGGTTGCTACATAGTTTCGGATGCAATCTAAGGGCAGTGCGTTCAACATTTCACTAATATGTGCTTTACAGTCGCACTACGAGGTATTTACATAGACTGAATATGACTTTGTGTGTTTTTCTCGACTTTCATTATAGAAAAAAGTCAGCTGCCTAAATTGACTTGTGCTTATTATATTGTTCTCGAACAAGGTAATCATGGTCGGTCAAGGTCGGGCATAGTTGCATGCACAATGGAGGTAAATTAGGAAATTCTAGCAGTTTCCCGTCATTCAAAACTGCCGAAATATGCAATCGACGTGTGACGTAGGTAGTCTGTCCAAAAACGGACTCACAGTCGATTGTCTCATCTTTATTATTGCAATAGAGTAAATTTTTTATCAAGGAATAAATTGATTTACTGAGAATCTTTAATGATTTTGGTTAGTCCTCTCTGTGAGAGGGAGTGGGCCGTAACCCACCACGCGGGCTTAATGCGTGTTGCTAGATGTCACAAGTCTTCGAGTTTTTGGTTCATTCTCACGATATTTTCCTTCTTCGTTTCGAGAACAGTGGTAATAAAACGAATTTCACAAAGTAAACCTGGGTGCTAAACCACGACCTACACACCTCGTAAGTCGAGACAGCTACCACTGGGCTGTATGGTTTTGATGTATGTATATTTTGCACCAATGACAACCCCATTTTTATGTCCACGCAATCACTGTCCGTTCCAAGGTTGCCTGGAAGAGATCGCAGAAAGCGATAAGGCCGCCCATTGTATATTCCTAGTGTTAAATGTTTTATTTTTGTTATGTATTTTCTGGTATATAATAAAGCTTATATAAATAAATAATAAATAATATTTTTAGCCATTTGACTGTGTAGAAGTTCAAGTACTAGGATATCATATGTGACAAGGTCATATTCAGCCCGTGTAGTCGTCGTGGTACCTCCGGGCGCGGCTCTTCGCCGAGCGAGTCGCCCAGCGCCTCTGCCTGGCTCTTCATTATCGAATATATTTTCACGTAGGGCGCCTTCAGCAGCTACGCGTAACCGTGCATTAGTTTTAATATGTATGTTTGTAGCTTTGTATTGTATACCGTCGTGTTTTGTCTTTTGTGTTTATGAAACCAAACGTGGGAAAATTCCCAGAAGTATTTGAACCTATGTTAAGTATTTAAACACCCGGGCGTGAATATAACACATCAAACTATTGAAAAAGACTTGTCACAGGTGTATGACCGACAGAGATGTTCCACTTAAAAAAAATACGTGTCCATAAGTTTGATGTGCCATATTTACCACCGGGTTTCCTAAGCTAAAAATTGTGAAAAATACTTGTATAACTATTTAACATGTCTTAGGGGACTGTGGTCTTAATAATAAAAATACATAATCTTAATAAGAAAGATTTCAGGAGAGCCAAAACGATAAGTTAATCTAATATTGTAGACATTATCTAGAATAAATTGTAGGCACAGAATTGATTAAACGCTGCCAAAACATCAAAGTTACCCCACCCCATCTCATCCGCCACATAAAGAAATAGATAATAAAATAAAAACACAAACAAAAGTTTATCTGCCATGCTGTGACAGATAAGTAAGTCGAAGTAGGGCACCCGGGAGTAAATAGATATAAGTCGACATTCACGCGGACGTAAAAATATCGCGACGGGATTTTATCGCGCAAAAGATTTTCAATTAGGTGTTGCACCGAGCATTGAGAATCCAACAGAGTGCATCTTAGCGCGTCAAAAACAAAAAACACTTTTCCATTTTGAACTCTCAGCGCTAACCATTACGTTGAGGATCCAGTGCGCGAGAAATTCCCACCGCCATATTATTACGTCCTTGTGTACGTCAACTTACACTTCGGAATAGACAGACCTGTTTGACAGTCTATTTTGTCAGAACTTAAAAAAGGACGAAACTTAAAACGGACTTAAAAAAGAAAATTAAATGTGCCATATTTACGGCCGGGTACGGCTCTATTAAAACTGTATGGCGGCTCTGAACTGCGCTACTCGCTGAGCAGTACCTCACCCCTCAGCCCCGCTGACAGGCGAATTTATTATTGCGCAGCGACTCGACTTGTGTTTCATCTCTCCGATCCAGCGCGTCCTTCGCTGCTTTCTCCCATTGACGCCTAAGCTGAGGCTGCCTTAGTGTGCCAGGGCTTAAAAACGTACAACTAAGCGAGTATCTTAGTTTTAAGTTTAAGCCGTGGCTGGAGGCAATGTGAAGTAGCCACAGGCAAGTCCGGTTAAACAGCCGATAATCTGCTAGGTTGACCTACGAGATGTCATTCCCAAAAAAACCTCATATTCCGAGCCGCCATAAAGTTTGAATCAGGCTGTACTGTCAACAAGCTAGTGCGCACTGCGGGATGGGTACCCTTATCTTGGCAGTGACGGGCAAACATGTCACCAGTGTTACGTCTTGCATAACGAACCTTGAACACTGATCGTTCACAACTGTGGCACTAATGACTGAGACAAAAACTGTCGGTAATGTGGCAATCGCACTTCGAAATATTGACTCCTTGGTGCTTTTATAGGCACAAAAACATTAGTCTGCCTACGTCATACGCTGCATATGTTATGATTAGTAACAGTTAACGCTCCTGCGTCGTCATGAGAGCCTGGTCACATCAACGTATTTTACGTCTACTTAAAAGGAGAACCATAAATATTCTGTCTGTCTCGTCTAAATGCGGCTAAACGAAGTCTGTATGATAATTAAATCCATAAATATAACAATTGACGGTGCCAAAAAAGGATTCGAATAAAGGTACATTTGTAATATAAAAACATCCATGTTCAATGTGTACTGTAATGTGGGATGTGAGATGCATTGTCGTTGATATAACAGTGTGTTAAAAAAGCGTTTGTTAGTTTATAAAAGGTGTTTAATGTTATGTAAATAAGGACTGTTTTTGTATAAATGTGAGGACTTACCTCCCAGGATTCGCGGGTGAGGTCTGACACGTCGCCGGTGCTTCCAGTCCGCTCGTCCTACGAGTAATTAGTCATTAATTATTTTAGTTTAGAAATTAACACAAATTATAATCATAAAATATGCTCGGAAAATTCTTATCTTAATGAGTGATGACAGTAGACAAGATAAATCTTTGTTTAAAAGTTGACATAGAATGCCTATAAATTCAGAGGCATTTTGGTGCCAACAGCGTCATGTATTCTAGTTTAATGGTGGCGTTACACTTGATCGTTCGCCCGAAATCAGATATAATAATTAGGTACTGTCCGACACAGTACCTAATTTATTATGCATATAATATCTGCGATTTATCAAATTTAGATACCCGAATGCAGGCTAACAACTATCAAGTGCATTTACACCTTTGGACCCGGAGGTTGAGGTCGGCTCCCCTCCCAGTGATACCGGAAGTAGCTGAATACCAGTATTTTACATGGAGCGACTGCTTATCTACCCTCCACAACCCAGTTACTGTTACTGGGTAACACGAAACCCCTTGGTATGTATGATTGTCTGACTTTTGGGATTCCTAGTATACATACCGACTGTCAGACGAATGACAGCCGCGACTAATTTAGCGTCCTTTTGTTTACAGATTATACTAGATTTTGTCACCGGCTTCGCCCTCGTGGAGACCGGAAATTACCGGGATAAAAAGTACCCTCCGTGATAATCCCGGTTATAAACTATCTGTGTGCCAAATTTCATCCCAATTCGTTCAGACATTTTTGCGTGAAAGAGTAACAAACATCCATCCTCACCAGTTTTCACATTTATAATATCAGTAGGATAGGATTAGGAGGATTCCAATATTACTACTTACTTTGAGTCCAGGTTTAGCCTCATCGTCGTCCCACTCGGTGTCGCTGTCGATGAGCTCGTAGCCGTTGACACTGACGTCACCCAGAGGACCATACCGGTCCGGCACCCAGTGCGTGAGGAACTTGAACAGGTCGTCCACCCTATAATAAAATATTACAGTTAATTTGTGATACTAAATTGTAAAGCATCATAGTGCTGCTTTATAAAGAAACTAGCTTTTGCTTTCAGTGGCTATGCACGCTTGGTGGTCGAAAATTATCCCACTGGCATCTGCTACCGGGATAAAAAGTACCCTATATATTAATCCAGGTTATAATCTGTCCAGGGGTGCGGGTTGTTCGAAAGAGATACCGCGGCCCCTAGCACACAGCCAACTGAGGGAACACGGGTGGGTTTTAGTCAGTAAAAGTCTGACACGCCCTCCTGCTCCACCCAGAGCGAGAGAAGAAGTGATTTGATGATTTCCCATCCAAAAAAAAACCTTATAATCTGTCTATATGCCAAATTGCATTCAAATCCGTTCGGCCGGTTTTACGTGATTGAGTAACACAAATAATTAAATTTTAAACTTTCACTGTTATAATATTAAGTAGGATTTAGATGCAAGTCTGAATTATTTTCTGCAAAATCAATACCTAAAGTCACGCCTTCTTTCTGCAAAATAGATTTACTATACCAACTAGCATTAGTTGGTACGACTACATTTAAGCATACCTAATAGACCATATCTGCTAATTAGGATTTGGGCGAAACCGCATAGGTAGATGAATTTGACATTCGGTTGATTGCAATTTTAGAGACAGCTATATTAATTAACCTTCGTGTATTAAAATGCTTGAAAGAGGAACAATTAAGCACGATGTCTATACCATGCCATTAAACCGTTTTAAGGTCTAAAGCTTGAAGTACAGGCCTCCATGGTGGACCAATGTCCTTGTGAAAGTCTCGAAAGTTGGTAGGATACAGACAGCTTGAACCAGTCATTGTGGGCATGCTTTTGAGAGACAAAAATGTCATTAAAGTTTCAGTTACCATTAATTAACAAGTAAGTATCCAGATGTTCAAACGTTTACCAGATAGTACTAGCTTTCATCAATTTTCTACGGTGTACTTGCCTGTTCCTGGGTATTCCGAACCAGTATTCGGGCTTCATCCGCTTGCGTCCGTAGGACATGAGCGGCGTGGTGCGCGGCAGGGGGCGGCCGATGGGCTTGCCCATGCGCAGGCGCAGGTACAGCGGTGGGTCGTCGCTCGGCCGCGCAGGTCGGGGAATAAGCTCTGATAGACGAGAAGAACATGTAATGAGTTTGATTTTAGCGAATTTGAGGTTAAAATAGAACAATTCCCGTATTATGTTTGTTAGCGGGTGGATGTAGAATAAACTATGAAATCTCCTATAGTCCCCGTGGATAATATTCTCATTGACCAAACTCCAATTTCAAATTGCTTGACCTAGGGTCTAAAACCAGAACTTTACACGCAGCAGTCGCGCTTCCGTCCTCAATACCGACGTGAAAATCTTATCAGATCAATCGTAGGTTGTTGTTCGTTTGTGTTATCAACATTATTCGGGGCACAAGGTTAATCAGGCTTTATACTGTTGGCATAGCGATTAACTGTTTTATTGCCATTGGATTAAGGACTAATGCTAAAGCAAAAATGATTATTTCAGAACGATGTAATAAAAGTGTAGTATATAAAGTTGGGTCAATACACCAGACTACGTCAGGTTATCGAACTACTTTTAGCCTCCAGTTTATTCGGCGCTATCGTATTAACAATAGTTCAGAAGTAAAGGTGTTTATAAAGGCTGCTTCAGGGAAGAATATTGTTTCAGTCCGATCCAGTATGTCTCTTCCTGCTCTCTACCAGCAATTTCCTAAGCCGAGGTCCGTGCCGCACAGGGGGTCCCTTTAGCGAGCAGACGCTCTAGTTTTAACTGTTTACTGTTTACTGCTGGTAGCCTTAATTTATTAAGGTTATCACAGGCAAGTCCGGTTAAACCTCAAAGGTTGAACTACGAGATGCCAATAATAAAAAAAAAACTGCCATAACCATTTCTGCGCCCGAACAGTATTGTTGTATTCTAGCGATGATTTTACAGCTTGAAAATACAACTTGTCTCTTGTCAAAAAAAATATAAAATATAATGCTTCTAGTATCTTTTGGAGCGTAAATTACAATAAGTACCTGGATGACCGACCTATGGTCGTTTTTTTTTTGGTTTGACGTTTTCTAAAAATGAAACCTAGTTAGATCGATTTATCGCCCCCGAAACTCCCTGCATACTAAATATCATGGAAATCTATTTACACAAGAATTGCTCATTTAAAGGTATTAGATAGATTAATAATTCATCCAGCCATCGACGAGAGAAATATTATAGTAGGTACACAAGTGCATGCGCACTGCAGAGACACGTGCACTCACTCTTCCCTCATCCCTCACTCTAGATAACTATTCATATGTAATTTTTTTCGTGTTATTTTTGCCACCGACAACGCTAAGAAGAAGATACGGTTCGGATTTGTAAGCTTAGACGAGGATTGTCCGCTCCTGCGAACTGATTGCATCACTACTCTGTTAGTACTAAATCTGAAATACATTTCCGAAATTACGACCTACTTATTCCAAGGCCACCCGTCCGAGATCAGTAAAATCTCTCGTAGTCCGATGGGACTGAGTGACATAGACCGGGAGGCGTTGTTGAAATTGTATTGGAAAAACAAGATGGAGACATAAGGTTTGATTTTTGGGTCGCGCCAAAAGATCCATTTCCAATTGTTATACTCACTATCGAAAGACGCGAACAGATCAGGCATGTCATCCACAGACACCATGCTGCGGTAGTCCAGGCGCGGGGGAGGGGCGCTGCCGGTGCTCGAAGTCGACTTGGTGTGCGAACGACCGAACCCGCCCAGTGAGCTGCGTCTATACCATACAGTGTTGTTTAGACAATAGCTTGGATAATGGTCATATAGCTCAGGCCATAACGCGAGTAAGTTAACCTTTATTCATAAACAACATTGTAGCGTGACATGTCTGCTTAAAGCGCAAATTCCAACGGCCAGGTTAAATTAAATAACTTAGCCTACCTAGCTCATAGCTTACTAAGCCGTTAGAATTTGCACTTTAAACAAAGGTGTGAAATTTCAAAACTGTAATTGAATAAAGGTAAACTTAGTAAACTCATGCTTGTGATGTGGCCTGAGCTTGTAGCTCGAGAACATAGAAGGCAGGAAATAAGTAGATTTTTAATTAAAGTATAAGTCATACTCTTGCCAGCCACTTATGTGCTTTAGCTTTATATTTATGGCGTTGATATAGGAACAATATACGACTAACTATACACCAAACCTTCTCTGATTAATAAGTTTTAAAATACACAACATTTAAATAAGATAAATTACTGTTCATATAGACAAGGAAGATTTCAAACAATTCCTCATAGGTTTTAATTTACAATTACTTTAGAGAAAAATAAATACGGAAACTATAATATTTCCTGCACCTGCAAAATTCAAAACTCAAGATCATTAATCCAAATACTTAAAAAAATAAAAAATATCTGACAGCAAATTGGAGGAGACACACAAGGCACGTCTTGTTAAAAGACGTCTTAAGCTAATCATGCTAAAACAGTAAATAATACATATCAAAGGGTGCCGGTAAGAAAGAAATGAGCGTGTTAGTGATCCTAGAACATCATATTCCTATAGTAATGGAGGTGAAATGATTCAGAGGTACTATCTTGGAAAATGATGACTAATATCTTCCTAACACATATACATCATGCTCTTTAGCTTTAATAGAGAACAATTAATGTGGATTTTGAAGTTGTAGAGTGAAACACAGCCAACGGATTTTCAGTTTTAGTATGTTTTCATTTATAAGAGAAGCTAAAATTCATATAATCATTGCCTGTTTCACCCTAAATTAACTTCAAAACTCCGCCTGACAAGACGTAAATAAAAAACAAACACATTTATGCCGGTGGAAATGCCTAGAAGAGTGATAACGAATAAAAGGCCAGACAGTGAGACCACGGCGTCATAACAAGCTCCTTAATACTTTGACTCATGACTTCATGAGTCATGACTAGTAGCGGCGGGAACTCAATACATTCATCATACGTTATCAATATAAGACGATGCATTGACATTTAATACCCTTAAGCAGTTTAAAAGGCATTGAAAATAACAAATGATGCTTATCACACGATAACTTATCGTAACATAAACATATTTACAGTGTTACAGTTACAACGTCGCACTCCATAGGTGTATTTATTTATCATCAATCTTATGTAAATACAACAAATGAACGAGAATATTCTATTTTCGATTAGAAGTTCACAGTACTAGGAGACAGTCAAAATATTAAAGCTAGCATAAACATATACGGCGCTGTGGTCTGTAGTTGGTCAAAGGCAACACATTACAATAGGGCACATCGACACTTGCAGCGGAACGTGGTGTCACGTACCCCGAAGTAGAAAACACGTCCTGGGGCGCCTCCTCAGAAGGGGTCTTACTCAGGAACAACCCAGTACCGAACTCCACTAGGTTCATTGGAGAACTATCAATGAAATTAGCGGAGTTGTGTAATATCGGTACGTCCCGGTAAGCATCCACGGTAGCAAAGGAAAAATTCACGATTGCAATATTAATTGTTTTAGTTCCAGCATGTGTATATGTGTGTCGAATGTAAGTGGCATCGGTTTATAGTAGTCAGTAGCGATTAGAGTCTGTGCAAACATCGTAAAGATAGAACAACACAAACAGATGATGAGCACGAAGCTCGTAAAATACTCAGTACATCACAATAAAAGGGTTGTTTGCTAGGATTAGAATAGGTATACTGTTCGTGACTAATGTAAAATAAATCTTATATATTGTGTGTTCGTGCCAATTAACTTGATTTCGATTGAAGTATGTATTTAGAATGCATAAATCAGTGAACTGTTTTGTAAACAACGTGAAATGTTTACAATCAATACGTATTATGGCGTACTGAATGCCGCTTATAAACTGTAGCTGTAGAAATGTAAACATAATAAATGCTGTCATGACAAATATTTGCATATGCTGTGATACAATTTTATTGTTATAACTAAATACTGTACGTGTAGATGTGACACTTAAAGGTGGAAGCTCTAGGGTGGCAAGCGAAATTTTCTTATGTGTTTTTGCAATTTGCAGAACAGTGTCAGGTTGTATATTGATTAAAATATGATCCGCTACCGTAATAAATATGGTTTTACTTAATAGGGTATTACACACATTTTTAAAAATTTTCATTAGATTCTAGAGTGCTAATAAACCACAAAAAACAACAACATTTTTATTAAATCGATTAGTGCCATAAAAATGCATTTAAATGTTACATTTTCAAATTTCGCGCGTAATTTGACGAAAACGGTGGACGCAGTGGACGCCATATTGCTCTGTGGGTATGACGTCAGAATGCGCTGATATGCCAATTTTTATAATAAAAAAATGAATTATTTTTCTACTTATCGTTGGTTTGCTGTTCCTGAATGTAAAATATTATTTAAATAAAAAAATAATTTGGTTACGAAAATAATAAAAGTAAAAAGTTGCTTAGTTGACATGCCGTATGACGTAATAACATGGCGGTTACTATTTCATGGTGTTCAAAAACAGATTTAAAAAACTGAAATATTTAAATTGTATTATAAAATTTATTTTGTTGTTTCATGAACTAACACGAACTTTTTCCGACTGCATTTTAGATTTTTTCTCATTTAAAGTAAGACACTCTATTGTAATCGTTATAATCATCAATACGATCCTCTAAGTTCATTTAAACCCATTGAATGACCATTTCATGAAAAAGTCGATCACGAATCATATTTTGTTTGTTACACTGACGTGCAAATTGCAATCAACCTAAGAATATGTGAATTTCGTGGGCTACCCTGGTGAGCTTCCACTTCGCTGCGTTTCCACTAAAGAGGAGAGGAAACGAGATATGCAAGAAGATACGTAATAAAGACCAATCAGATTATTTGAAATTCACATCTCCTGTTCACTAAGTTATTAGATTGGTCCATTTCTACTGGTTTCGTTCCATATGTGCTACAGTACGTACCTATTGAAGACCTTTGAGAAGACGCTGGTGTTGTGGCTGTCGGCGGAGGTGGGCAGCGAGTCGCTCTGGGAGACCGGCGCAGCGGCCTCGCCTGTGAAGCCTTCCACCCAGGACAGCGGGTACGAGAGGCGCTTCAGCATCTGTTTGATAGGATCATAGATATAAAATTGTATAACTTAACATGTGACTATGAGAAATAGATACCGAGCATCGAGCTTCTGGCTATAATTGAAGTGTGGCGGCTCTGGCCTGAAATGGGGTGGTTCGCGCGCTAATTTAGGAAAATATTTCCTTCGTATTACTGAAACAAATACACATCGTGAAAAAGTAAAATGTATAACGTATACATTTTACATTTTCAAAATGTGAATTTTGTATATAGGTATATAGAATCTATAGAAAACATAGTTTTGTTATTATTAAAATGATGACCGTGAAATAGTACGGCGTAAGTACTTCACGCCTTCGCCTTCGCATTCTTCGCGTCTTCTCTAAAATTCAAAATTAACTCTTAGGTTTATTTTGTTTTTTAGAGATTACTTTCAATTTTTATTCTATAGACGCGTCCTGCAGTGACATTCTGTAAAAATCTCAACGTGATAATTTCGGTGAAATGAGCTTAAAGCGAGCTGTCATTAGCATCGATCCCTAGCGTCCGATGGAATGACAGCTCACTTCACCTAATTTCTCACGGTGAGATTTTAACAGAATAGATCGACTGACCTTATTCTTCTTGTCGGGCTTGACGTCGTCCTTCGGCGGCGTGCCGTCCAGCGAGAAGGACACGGCGTGCGGCTTGCGCGCGCCCGCGCCCGCGTGCGGCGGCGCCGACAGCGGCGGCTCGGCGCGCGCCAGGCACACGGGCGGCACCCACGCCGCCGACAGCACGATGTCCGCGTCGCTGTACACCTGCCGGCCCACGCACTGACTCTTAAATCCGGTGTTCTGATCATTGTATTGGGATCACTTAAGATAGAACGGAATAATGTCCGAGCAATTTACTGGCTCCATTGAAAATAGTACCGAATTACCATAGTTTTAAGTAGAAAATTGTACGAAAAAGACAGACGGCTCGCGCATGCTCGCGATTTTGTTGCTCTCGGTTAAAATTTCAGCCAGCCAGCCTCGACCCTGCGCGAGGATTTTTAAGTTTTTTCTGAACTGAACTGATACCAAAAGAAGAGCCGTTTTAGGGGTTCCCATAGTAAAAGTTTATTATAGGTACCTTTCTTTACGTATTGAAAGATGTTTTACGAATATTACGTCAGATATGTGATCCCATCCAAGGCTAAAATTACACAGTTAGTATGCGAAAAGTGAAGATTTCATTGAAGTAAGTAGTAAGAACGAACTCTGATCATAGAAAAAAATATTTAAGACAAAGACTATAATGTTGATTTAGGATAGATTTATTTTTGCTATTCTCCAATTGATATATATAGAACGATCCATTAGATAGAACTTTCCTTTTAAGGCTCATTTTGACAAGTGCAAGGTTTAGCCGAAAGCGAAAATGCCGAAAACCGAAACTGAAATTCGGTCAGACTATATTCTGTTCACATTTATACGCACAAATAGGAACACGAAGAAACATTTTAAAAAGATCTTCAACCACCGAAGAAATAAACAAGATGCTATAACGAAAGAAGTGCAAGAATGGAAAAAAAGACACACGGAAGACCTCATCCATTTAGAAAAAAGTGAACCATCGACATAGAAACCAGAACTCCAGAAGTACTCCACGAGATTCGACGTCACGACGAAGAATCCAAGAGATGACGTCACTGGCTTGAAGACAAATGAACCATTACGTCACCACATCTCACCTCATCGCACGACGAATAAACAGAATCAGAACGTGCGTCTGCGTTCTTATGCATGGCTACGAAACACTGCAGCGCCTGCGCAGCGTCCTGGTGCCAATTGTGACCGATCTCCAGCTCGGTCGACTCGTATATCGTATCTATTTCGTGATAGTATTCGCAATCACAATCTATGAGGGAGTCCTAGAAAATCATGCGGGTTAGAAATGTGGTGGTAGTGTTGCTGGGATAAATGTTTGTTAGTACAACCAGTTTGCGTTAAGTTTGTTGGTGACGATATCATGTCACTCAAGAGATAGCGAGAAAATACTAAATATTTATTATGATTTTTTCTGTGTATTGCATCGCTCGGCTACGGGCGACAATGCTCGAAGATGGCAGCAAGGGACGCGCTGGTTCAGAGGAGAAAACTGAAGAATATTAAGGCGACTCAGGTTGGGGAAGGGAACGCGCATTTCACGGACCGGCAAACTTAGCGCGAACGGGTTGTAAATGTTAGTGGGACAGATGATACCCAAAATTATAAACTGTAAAGTTAGACTGAAAACATTATTTTCTAGACGTTTTTCTTATAAGACTCGCGGGTGAATATTATTTGCATTCCAATTACTTTACGTTTTCATAAAAATATACATGCACGGCTTAATATCACACATCACGCTTTAGAAAGAGACTTCTGCGACAGAGTGAAAGAGACGACACTCCAAAAAGCTGTTTTTTTTTTCTAAAACTCGTACGGTGATATTACAAATCAAGGTTTTTCTTTAGGTATGTTTTAAAACATCGAGACTTTTTATAAACCTAATAGAAATCGAAATACAGTTTTTTTTTTTTACAAAACTGACAACTTAGTCCGGTGCATTTTTGTATTAAGAACTTTACCCAAAACGAAATAAAGTTGGAAATGCAAAAACTGGCTCAGAGCGGAGACGGGATGTGTCACATTTACGGTGGGGTAGGTACTGTAATTTCATGTAACACTAACTTTCTTGGAATTAGCAGGAGTTACATGCAGCAGCGGGTCGCGGATGTCGATGCCGGAGTCATGGTAGGACAGTTTGACAAGGTGCTGCGCGTCGTCGTCGGGCGCTTCGCCCTCCGAGCCGTCGGCCAGCGCGCCGGCACCCGGCTCTACGTCACCACCCACTGACTCGTCCTTGCCAGCGTCCGCGCTTGATGATACCTGGTAAGGTAATACAATGAACTAAACTTCAATTCAGAATCTCAGACAGATATCAAGTTCTGGAAAAAGTAACTCAATGTCGTACAAGACAAAATTCTAAATTCGTTGCAACTAATATTCATTATTGATTAGGAATGGTTGCAAAGTCTCCAAAGACTAAATAGTTGAGTTGGCAATTGGCATTCTGAATTCAAATTGAGACGAATGTGACCACGGCTAATGAATGGATTCATGGGAGGATTTTTAGGTCTTTGTAACATCTCTCTGGTCTGGGAATTTTGTGGTTTTAGGCTGTGCCATGGATCGAGAGGCTGATAAAAACATACTTAAGTTGAAAGGTCCAGGTAAGCCCGCGAAATGATTTGTCTCATTCATTCGAATTAAATGAACTGGCAGGGTTGAATGGATGACCTAAATGATTATAACAATTATAATCATTTAAGTCACCATTTAAATGTAATTTGCGACCGTAACCAGTATGGCTTTTCATAATAATTATGAAAAGCCAACAACAAACCACCTCAACATAAAACCTTGCAAAAAACGTTAGAAATTTTGAAATTTCTGGCTACCTTGGAGTATTCACCTTAAGTTTAAGATATTAATTTCTAATGATAGCCTTACCTCACTTCCTTGATCAATGGACATCCTGTCCTTGCTCGGTATAGCCCAGTGTTGGTCCAGTAACGATTTTCGCCTTTCCTCAGTAGATTGTTGCTATGATGAACAGAAAACAAGGATTTCGCTTTTAAAATGTTTTTTTTTTTTTTGTTAAACATGATTATTATGGGCAGGGACATAGACGCGCAACCTCCGATCCAAACCATGGATTCAGATGAGATTCCGTACCTACAAGATTCAACCCTCTTGCATAGAAAAAAATATAGATATAAAAAATGCTGTACCATACATTTTGCCCGCGTAGGCGCTTTTCTATCAAACAGCAGATTTTTTTTATACTATCGACTTGTTTTTCCACACTAGGGGGTCTAGAACCATGTGCTGATTTCATGGTTATAGTTCGCGGATCGATGTCCCTATAGATATAGTGATTCCTTGAGTGCTTAGAAAATGTTCGTTTTAAATGGGCCTCAGTAGCGAACAATGTGGCTACGATTGAAATAAGGTGCTCTCCATCGTTATGTTGGTGATTACTCTGTGAGCAAATCTTTACAGCTTTCTTTTGTTTAAACCAGAACAAGCTGCGATAGACAAAAAATTGAGAATCGTTAGATAATTTACATTCCATCGCCACTTACTCAACTATGCACTTTAGCTTTATGTATTTTCAGTTGATTTTTGTGCGATGCATTGTGTTTTGGTTCCAAAACCTGAAAGTTATCAGTGACTTTTAATTAAATTTTAGCGTGATATAGTGCTGTGTATACCTGCAAATTAGTGGGCGTGACGAGCTCCCTGTCGAAAGCCTTCGGGAAGGCGGCGCCCCCGCGGTCCTCGGCCTCGTCCCCGGGGCGCGCGTCGGCGGCTGACTCGCCCTCCACACCGTCGCCCGTCGCCGCCTGCAGCTCGGGGAATGTTTCATCCTGTAACGTCCACATAATGTTAAAACCAAATTTGGCACACGCGAAGTTGTGTGTAAGCTTAGTTTATCAGGTTTACCCAACCTAGTAACTCGGCAATACGGTACCCTTTGGTAGGACTGGTTGTCAGACTTTCGGGCTTCCGACTATCCATAACGACTGTCAAAGATCTAATCAACTGACAGCCGGGACCAACGGCTTAATGTGCTTTCCGAGGCACGGCAGGGTCTTGGTGTGTAAAGATAGTCACCCATCCATGGACCAACCGCGGCAAGCGTAGCTTAACCTGATGGATCGACCCGTGCGACTGTTATTACTAAGCCATCCTACAGCCATTCAGAATATGAACCCTATAATATCTTACTTTGACTAGAAGTGAATCCTTTCCGGGTGAAAGTTCCGACTTGTTCATGTAGTAGATCTCAGCCGTTTCGGCTCTGAAATCAAAATAAACATACAAATTAATTGATTATTATTCATTTCTATTACTAATGTTAAGGTACTGAAGAAATTATAAAACAATGAAACTGTTACGTAGCCGTGAAAATTACTTTGGTTTCAGTTACAGTTACCGACACAATATGGTGTTAGCAATCTGTTAACTTTTTTTGTTTTTATTTAGCCAAGCCACATATTAACAACCAATGAATCATTTTGATTTCCGACGC
The DNA here is from genome assembly GCA_949091785.1 of Polymixis lichenea. NCBI lineage: Eukaryota > Metazoa > Arthropoda > Insecta > Lepidoptera > Noctuidae > Polymixis > Polymixis lichenea. The sequence continues at coordinate 11,384,822 of OX420933.1, read as the reverse complement.
ATACATAACATACATACATAACTAGCCTATAATGTTCCCACTGCACACACTGCACTGTGTCCCAACAGACCTCCTCTCGGTGAGAGAGTGGGCCGTAATCCACCACGCGGGCCCAGTGCGGTTTGGTAGGTGTCACCATGTCCTCGAATGGTTCTAGGACATGCCAGTTTCCTCACGATATTTTCCTACACCGTATCAGCGCCTCTCTGTCCGACGCATAAACAAGGTCAAATTAATGTAACTAGCCAAACTCTGCAGATGTGGTGGGTATTGTAATGTTAACATGATAAAATAAAAATACAAAATATTCAAAAATAAAGGAGTTTAACGACCGCCGGAAGTGTTGTTATTGAAGTATGAGTAGATAAAATCTGTTTTATTTTGTCATTTCATGTCTAGATATCGATACTTCTGTGAAGTAAACACAAAAAAACTGATTTTAAACCTATATTTCACGTGCGGTCAATGACCCCATAAAAAATCATCAAATTATAATATTTTTTTGTTTTACCATATTTACATTTCGATACCCATCTCGACTGCAGAAATTCACTGGCTCATTTAATTTAACCCTGTATTTGGACTTATATTATATCACTATTGAATAAATACAAAAGCAGAAAGTGATTGATTGTACAGCTAAAGTTTTACAAAAAATCCTGATTCGTAATCAGCACCACATATTGTATTATCAGAACAGTTTCGCACATTATTACCTTGAACAGCAGGAAAAAATACGATTCCGAGATAATACACCTACAGAAAAATATTATGCTAAATATTATATATACAGCTGATTTGGGAGTCTCGTCAACTCGCAATTTATTTACATAAAACAAGCTGGTAGGTAAAATAAAAATTGTATGCAAATGGGACTACACTAATTTGAGACGCTTAATAGGATTGTTGTTGTTTGATAAAGTGTCCGTTAGTTGAGTGTGCTCTTGTGACAGACGAAATCGCTCTAATTAGGTTGAGGCAGGGGTGCGGCGAATGTACAAGTATGTCCTAGGCCCCGACACATGGAACTAGAAGGAAGTGGGGTTTTAGTCGAAAATAACCCTCCGTTCTTCCCGGGCGGAGGGTTATTGCATGAGGACTTCGTCGCGGAAAACAGGTTGTAATTGTAAAAAAAAAGGTTTATTTACCTAGGGTTTAGTGAATGTATATAAAATACATGCCTGGTAATTCTTGCAATCATCGCCATCTACGGATCTGCCTATAGCAGTCCAGTGCTGGCCTAACCAACAGATCCGATATTGATACACGCCCGCTCACCCGCCCGCCCGTCCGCTTCTCTCATCCACCTACTACTACACTCACCGCGAAGATTTTCAATCCATCACTCCACCTAACTTATGGACGTCCCATACCACGCTATCTTGATAAAGTAGTTGATGTAGCTACGTACTTTTGCGTGTTATGGTCAGGTCCGTGCGTGCGCATGTGCGCGATGTCGTAGAAGATGGCCGCGTTGACGACGTACTCCATCGGCGCGATGACGCCGTACGACTCGGGCCCGTGCTCCATCACTAGCGTGTCCGACACGTTCGGGTCGAACATCACCGCGTTCGGCGTCACCAGCAGGACGCCGGATACCACGCCCTGAAACCAATAAGATATTTTATATATTTCTGTAAATTGTAAACCAGACGAGTTCGGTATTACCTATCCGAAAAGTCTAAGCAGAAAGACCGAAAAAAAAAAACACAGTCTTTATAAAAATCCAGACAATCTTGCGGTCAGATCATTTGCAGACCATGCAAATTAGTACCTGAGATGGTCTTTTGAGAACAGATTTATTATACTTTAGCACTGTTTACTGTATGTTGTCAATTTCAAAGAGAGTAGAGACTTGTCTTTCCGTCGACTAAATTAATGTAAATAATAATTAAGCTGCAGCCAAACCATGATGGCTAGCCACTTCTGTCACAATTAATCACTTTATATCCGCTTATTGATAAATATTATTGATCTAAATACGACAATAGCTCTTAATTTGGAATAACGAACTGGACGATCTTGAGTACTCTGCCAGTTTGTAGGACCGTTTGTGTTGGCACGACTGGGCTATTACGTAACTGCATTGTTCACAAGTAGGTATACTCGCAGTTGTGCCTGCATAAATATACTTGACCGACATACTTGCATACGGCAAATAAAGAAATACATTGTTTATTCTATTTATTTTACCAGCTCGTGTATGAAGGATAAATACAGTTTTCAAATAACAGAAGGAATCTATAGAAATTAACCTCAAAAAAATGTACCTATGAATGGACAAAATTCACTGTCTAAGATTTGTGTTCCATACCTAATACTGTATTACGCAAACAAAGATGTAAATAATTACGATTTTGAGGCTGATTGTAACAAATACAGTAATACTGATGGTCTACAATAGAATGAGTGGCTCACTTAAAATATTTAATAACTGGAATTCATTTTATAGCTTCATGCTATAGCCATTATTTTTCCAATAATTAATTCGTTTTACACGACATTACTCACTATTAATGTGTCAATATTAATAGCCTTATCAGCACGCAACACAAATGATAACGAAAAAAGTGTGTTATAAAAATAATCTGTCCACAATATTATGACAACTAGCAATTGGAATATTTTGTTCGTTGGCATAATGACTTGCTGGTGGTAGAAATGAAATGTATCACTTCCCATACATACCTACACAATACAGGATAAGTTTTTATCCAGTGCGCAAACTGTAACCATGAATTCAGCATATAATTCTAGAAAGAAAAACGCAGAAATTTTTCGTCGGTGATACAAAAAAAAATCAGCTGTTCCATACATTTTGACAGCGTAGGTATTGCACTTTTCTATGAAACAGTAAATTCTTTCGCATACAGTTTGCGCACTGGATAAAATCTTATCTTGTATACCACAAACTGGGGTTCATCGACATTGATATGGACAAACTATTGCCTTACCATGCTCGCAAATACAATTTATAATTGAAAATGATCATCATGATTACAAGAGGCCATTATGTTCAAAATATGTAGTTATATGTTACCCCAAATATCATGTACGAAGAGGAACAATGTGAAGTTCATTAAAAAAATTGGGCCTGCTCTTGACCTCGATTTCGCTAGGTGGAAAACGGGGGATGAGGTCTACGACAGAATGAAAGTACCCAAATGATGCATGTTCACATTTACTTTAAAAAAATTCACGAGTCTGAAACATAAGTCACCAAACCACACGCCTGTTTTACAAAATCTATACCGTAATATATGTATGTTTATGCCGTAGTATATGTATGTGTATGCCGTAGTATATGTATGTGTATGCCGTAGTATCTGTATGTCGATGCCGTAATATATGTACTTCTATGCCGTAGTATATTTATGTCTATGCAGTGATATATAAGTATGTCTACGCCGTAGTACATGTACCTACGTCTACGCATTGATACAGACCTGTCCATCGGTGATGTGTCTCACGTTGATCTTGAGGAAGCGCTGCGGTGCGCAGCTATTTGTAGTGTTGCTTGTCTCAGGCGATCCTGGCCGTAAGCTGTCCAGGATCTCTGCAATAACAACACAAGCAAATGTTTATTGTGAGACAAGAAACATGTAATTTAGATTTTCCCGGCTCTGCCTGTAAATTACACGACACACCATAGGTAGGTGAAATCGAGTGACAAATCTCATGTTCCCACTACTGGGAAACAGTCCTCGTCTCTGTGAGAGAGAGTGGGCCGTAGTCCACCACGCAGGACCACGACTTCGAATTTTTGGTTCTAGGACATAGCCGGTTCCCTCACGCTGTTTTACTTCACCGTTTAGAGAGCAGTGGTGAAGAAATTACGTACACAAAGCAAAGTGTTCGTAAATCTAGATACCACTGGGCGACCACTGCTCCTAGTTATCCTCTAGTGGTTCTTTAACTAAACTACATCCAACCCAATCATAGTGAATAGACATGAGAGACACCAACAATTTCAATTGAACTGCAATTTAGGTAATTGGCTCTGAAAACCCTAGAGTTATCCCGCACATTTTGTTATTGTTCAATCGTCTTCCATTCGCGTCACCGTGAATTTACACTTATCTAGTATCTACAGCTGTTGTCATAAACGAAGGATCTCAAGTGACGTCACAGCGCATGTCTACAGATTTTCCGCGTTGTTCAAAATACTAAGCAGCTTGAAATATGTTATCTAGAACAGGACGATTACCTATATCTCCTTTGTTTCTATTAAGGACACATATTATAACGTACGAATAGTTCAGTTATTAGGTCTTTGAACTCACATAATTCGCGATTCATGTTTCGCATTTTATTACCTTTAACCATGAGAAGGCTAACTATAAACAGCTGAGGTAGTGTACTTATTAGTCTAATTTGCCGTAGGTATTATTTGTCGAGGAACGTAATTGGGGCACGACTGTAGTCCGCCAGCCCGAGGTAAATCATCTGTCATGGCCGTGCCTCCGGTGCATTTATCTTTTCATCATCGCTCATTGAGATTGACAGTGACAAACCCCGTACATTGAATACATAACCTATATAGATTAGCCATGTTGTATGTTATTGTCTGCCCCGGATTTGTCTGTCTGGATTTCAAGACAGATTTGTGTCATAGTGTATTTTTGTTTTGTTAGCCTGAACAATGTTCTATGTTCCTCTCGTGGGAAATTCACCAAACCACAAGTGATTAACAGTTATGGAATATTTTTAATGATGTTGTTTTTAAAGCATCATTGAAGACTGAACTCATTCGGAGTGCTTTTCGGGTGATTAATTAGTTAATGTGTTATCGCCGCCTCTATAAACTCAACTGCCTGAATTGTTATTGCTCAAGTTAGCCTAAAATTAGTGTAATTTTGTAAGTATTTGTTACGATTATCCTTATTATTGAATAAGTCTAGGTTTTTTACTGTATCAAACTCAGTACAAGAATATAATAATAATTCGTTTTAATCATTAAAACCACAAGGCTCATTCTTGTATACCACCATAAAAGTTAATATGATTTATGGGGCATTCCAGTGTAGTGCAGTGTTGTGCGTCGTTAAAAATATTGCAAACACTTGTTAGCGCTCGATAACGGCTCGAATTTTACGTGATCTGATAACAGAACGTTACATGTTGCTGCTTTATGATTGATCCACAGCTCTACCAATTGTAGGTAGACATTCAATATTTACCTTAAGCAGAACAATCTATTGATTTTCTATAGTTTCTGTCTTCATTGATGACATTGTTTTCATACCTTTTTCGTTGGCGGGCTCGCTCGGCGGGCCCTGTGTTGACTCAGATGTATTATCGCCGCTCTCCGAGGGGCCATCAGAGTCTTTATCGCCATCTGGAAACCGACACAGCACTTGTTATTTACACCTGTTTGTTTACTTACACGTCACGCGAGCCGGTTGCGGTGACGTTCAACATTATTATAATGGAAGAAACAGCACGAAAACACACCGTGATACCACCGCTTCAGGAATTCAAAACTGAACATTGTTGAGCTGAACCGACACTAGGTCCATATCGGCATATTTATCGGTAGTGATAAACCGAATCCATTATTATCTTGGCGCCTAGAGTTGTAGCCGAGAAGCCGTGTGGCCACAGAATTGATTCCAAAGTGGCGTAATTACAAATATAGGGCGAAATGTAATTTAGTGGCAAATTAAAATAGAATGAGTGAGCGCAATGCGTTCGCTCGGTGTGGCGGCCGCGGCAGTACTCCGTCGCGGCTAATGTTGTAACTTTTGTTTGCCGTGCAAATAGGAGAAAAATTTGTTCCATGTCTACGTCACGCATGAATGAATAACACCAAGGCTGAGTGTTATTGTTTTGTTTCACGCCTTGACAATGCAGCATCTTGTACCTGCAATGTGCAGGCTTTAGATCCTAGTACTTAATGCTATTTTATTGGCTACTTATTTATACAACTCTATATTTATTATCATCTCTATATCTAAATATAAACTGTGAATTGAAAACGTAGGATCCACATGCTTCCATTCAAATGTAATTGATAATCGTAGGAAATAGCCACGTGTTGTCTGAGCAATAATAGGAACATGTGACGACCGTGGAAAAATCTAAATTACAGGCGACTGGCAACGTCAAGAGGTTATTGAAAATAAATAGCAGCATTAGTTATTCAGAATTCAGATTACCGTCTCCATACATAAACAGACTATTAGATATTTCCTGAACACGATGTCGATGCACGAACGTCGGAGTTGTGCTTATTACATGCCTAAAACACATAAACTGAATAGTTGTTATTTAAAAGTATTTTGGCATAAACAACATCGATGCCCGACGTAGGTACCCTACCTACAAAGATATAAGTTCTGATTTCTGTAGCCGCCATAAATATTATATTTGCTATTAAAGTTTGATTGAATACTTAAGCTCCTGCGATCACAGATAAAACTCGAAGATAAACACTCGAGTGAAAAGGAAAACTATTCGGTATAGTAGATTATGACATGAGATTTGTATCGCACATTAAATTTGATTAAACCGTGTCCTTATGTTATTTAGATAAATTGAGGATAAAACTCAATTACTTTCAATGTGTTCAATTTATTTCTATGAGAGTGGGCTGGAAAAGTCGTACGAATATACCCGGAGAGATGGGCAAAGATCGTCACTCACTGGACGCCTAAGGAGGTACATCGCCATCGAGGCAGACCATGGCGAAGGTAGAGTGACGATCTGATATGATTTACAGGGTCAACATGGCCAGAGATCGCAAAAAAACAGGCAGGTTTGAAAGGAAAAAGGCGGCCTTTGCCCGACAGTGGGACACAATATAGACTAACACAAGGAAATCTCTATGTCGAATTAGGTATTGAATACTCGAAAGAATTCAGATCTCAGTTTTAAATATTACCAATAATAATAACACAACAAGAATCACAGTTTAAAACGAACTAAATAAGGAACGAGAAGCAATACTTTCAGTTCTGGTACTTGCCAAATAACTGTACAATAACGAAGGTCGCGTTTCGTAAGACGCATTTTCTCATTATAATGATCCGTCGCTATTGCATCGATGACTAGTAAAGGAGACGACGCTAGTCTACTTTGTCAAGTGCAACCCTAATTTTGTCATTGCTTGTAAGTATTATAGGGCACTAATGATAGTGTGTAAGCAGCTAGCGTCACCACTGCATCTGCAAAATATACACTAGGCCCTAGGAATAGGGAATCTCTTTCTCTACGTCAATTTCAGTCTATGTATTTACTTATACTTATTTATATATACTTACTTTACATCATACCTATGGGCAAATTGGTTAAATTGACGGTTGATAGTGTGAAAACAATAAGAGTTCACGCGGCGTCTTTACGATATGTACGTGACTGCTGCGTCTGCTACATGATGGCTAAGCGTATGCTATGCCACGCCTACGCAATTGCTAAGTGCCGCCTATGTGACGGCTACGCGAGGCCTACGCATATGCTACACGAGGTCTACACGTATGCTACGTGACGCCAACCCGTATGCTACGCCACGCCTACGAGTATGCTACACGAGGCCTACGCGTATATTCCACGCGGCACCAACTCCTTTCCTACGCGGCGTCTATACTTCAACGAAAAAGAACTAAGTTTAGATTTAAGTTCAAGGAATGGCATGCAATTGATGCATCGCGACCTGTATGCCACATTACAACACACTATTATTTGTAAACATGAAACCGATTGTTATTACTATGTGTTTCTTAGCACTTGACTTTAGCTTGATATTATTCAAACATGACTGCACTGGTTCCAGTAATTTTATACATACTAATATTATTGTTTGTATGTTCCCTTTTCACGCTTAAACTACTGAACGGATTTCGATAAAAAAACCTTTCTAAAAACATTGGTAAGGAGATAGATGGCACCCTGGGAAAGGACTTGGGATACTTTTTGTCCAGGTAGCATCTTCCCCTCGGATAATTTCCTAAAACTAACCGGGCGAAGCCGCGGACAGAAACTAAGTAGTACCTAGTTTATAAATTAAACTTAAAAAGTTTACGAGACACACCATTTGCCAGACTTCTTTAATATCGATAAAGTTGTTATTCTGAAATTATTGTAGTACATATATTCTTTTGAAAATAGCACCTCACTTATTCTTCCGTCAAAATAAGTACATAATTCGAATTGTTTATTTTACATTCGTATGTTAATAGTGCATTAAACTTATTAGCCTTTTTAAAATATACAATTTAAAAAGCAACGTTGAAAAACTGAAACTTTAATGAATTTATTTAAGCAATTCTTTAGTTCAAGAAAAACAGTTTCTACGTTTCTTATTGGCTAAACATCAAATATTTAAGCTTCAGACAACCGGCGATTAATGAGACAACGGTCCGCGCTGCACTACGTCGTCATTGCATTTTTAATCCAAAATGTTTCTTTACCGACATAATTATTTTTGTGGTCGTTGAATGATAATGTGTTTTGTGCAAACAAATGTCTGTAACCTTCGCACGACCTTTCCCTGCCCGTAGCTGAGAAATTATCGGTGTTTTGACGTTATAGTCTTACACGATACGTAGGGACGTGTAAATTATAATGGTATTCATTAAAACGTGCACAGGAGCGAATATTAATTCATTGTTTTGTTTCTGCATCGTATGTTAATTGATAACTGTTCAGTGTTTACATAAAAGCCCGTTTGTTTTGATAATAGCAAATCACTTTATAGATGTCGTGTAACGATGTAACAAATTTTACAAAAACTTCGGCTAAGAATTACACATTTTTTGTTTTTATTGATGAAAAATAAGTACATACATACATAAGAAGGTGTCCGCATTTTAAATTTCTACATGGCATAGTTATACTTATGACTCAATCACATTTTATGATAATTCAACTTGTAATTAATTTAGGAAATGTTTTTTTTTTTGTATTTAGGTCAGGAACTGCAAATAGTCTCCTGAGTTGGAAATTAACCATATTTTTGCAAGACAAATCTACAAATCAAATCTTTTATATGTATAAGAATTCATAGGGTCACCACTATGTACTTATTCATCGAACCCTCAGACACCAATAAATCTACAACTCTACATATTTATTTACATACAATTATAACATGTGTCTTGGTGTCTAGGTGCTCGATTGCCCCAATAAACTAAAACTTTTAACCATACACTGGATTCTTCAGAAAGGTTTAATATTAGAACTTTAAAACTCAATGAAATGGAAACCTTTGAAATAGCCGAGGCATTATTTATGTTAACTTTATAAATAAACAACACTCCATTCTATTTTGGTGGGATGGCGTGAATGTAATATTTTCGAACTTCAGACTGCACACTGCCTCGTTGCCTATACTACTGAGCATAAACTAAAAACCCTTTTACAATTGCTCGAACTGGGGTCCAGACCCCAAAACCAGACCCCTTATCCCAAATAAATTGGGATAAGGGCTGGAGAATGATAATGGCGACTAAGTAATTGATTTCCATCGAATCTAGCCTAGTGTCTGCATACGTAACATATCTCTCTATATTGAAATAATTATCCCTAAACTAAATGCTCGGAGAAAATGCACGTCCTTTTTCAATGTTCCCCACTATAGAACGAAGATCTATCCATGAATAATCCCATAGCTAGGCTGACGTCAACGTACAACCGATGGTGCTAACTGTATAATTTGGATGTCTTCCACAACCACCCCACAAAATTTAGGTCAAAAATCTTGAAGGAAGGGAAGATTGATGATACCAATTAAGTAATTATTGTTATATATTTTTCTAATTAATTAATATTTTTTTGTTCTTGTTCTTGCTTTGTGTTTTTTGTGGATACTGTATTTTACTTTATGTTCATCTTATTAATACTTTTGAATTACAATTACATCAATTACGGACACGTGCACAACGTCCGTAATTGATGTAAACACTAGTCTGTATCTCTTTTTTTGTTGTCTGTCAATGTTTGTGTTTATATTGTTGATGTGCCTTAATAATAAATAAATAAATAAATATCTAGCTTTTCGTGAAAATAGAAAGCAGGCATAGCCCAATATTACCGTCTAATAGTATTGCCATCACACAAAAAACTTTCACTCATCAAAATATGCAGGTGAGGTCGATATTTGTAGACATAAGAAATGAACAGAGATGTCTTTCTTTTCTACGGAACAAATATGTGTCTGGTTCTTCACTCCGAAAATATGGCAATCTGTTTTTTATTGGCAGATAGCTAGATGACACAAGTCACGAGAGGTATACGCTAAGTAGTAGGCTGCGACTTAATTATATATTTATTGAGAGTCCAGTTTACAGTTACTTAGGTTTATCTAGGTCTTCAATACTCTATACCCTACATAACTACGGGTTTAATAGACATAGGTAGACTACTCAAAAAAGGCCATTGGAGGAGTAAGTATTAGTCTCAGTTCCTATGACAGAAAAGTCGAGAGGTGTCGTGGGACACCCGGTTTCGAACGAAGTTCTTGTCGCTTTGACCGTCACGACACATTTGTTACGTAACAAATATGTCGTGACGGACAAATTTACACATTTTTCTGGCTAACTTTCATTCGTCAAGTTTGCAGAGTATTACTTCGTTCCTAAATCTGAGTCTGGCCAAGCGATCCTGCAACGTCCTTCAACGTCAACAGATTTTAGGAGCGCGCGTTGACTCACATTTCATAGAAACTGGACTAAGTACCTTTTGGATGAAGGGCAGAAGTTTCATTATTAATTCTCACCTCTCCGTTTGTCGGGCACTAGCAGCGTCTGCCCCGGGAAGATGAACTGCGTGGCGAGCCTGTTCAACTTGGTGAGCTCCGAAGGGGTGGTGTCGAACCTGGCCGCTAGCGATGTCAGGGTGTCACGGTCGCGTACCTGCGCAAACAAAGATAATTATGTTTATAATCGTCTATTCATATTAAAAAAATAAATCACTCTTCGCGTCTGTCTATGTGACCGCGTTGTTCTCCTGAACTATTTGTTTTACTAGCCTACGAAGTTTCACTCCTTGGCAAAGCCCTCCCTCCACTCCATCCATCTTTCGCGAGCCCGCACGTCCTTCTTCCAGTTTTGACGGAACCTATCCAGCTCGTCCCACCTACGTGGTCTGCCGCGACCCCGCCTCACTGTGTCAGGACACCAGTTTGTCCCGCAGACATGTCCTGCCCAGGTCCCATTTAAGTTAGGCAGCCTTATGAGCCACGTCAGCTATCTATGTTTTAGAGCGTAGTATTGTGTTGCGAACATGATCGGTTAAATTAACGCCTAGTATACTGCACTCCATTGCTCGTTGGCAGACCTTGAGTTTGGACTCCTGGATGTTAGAACTATCATCATCATCATCTGCCCAGCCTTATCCTAACTATGTTGGGGTCGGCTTCCAGTCTTCCTGGATGATAGAACTAATCATTTACATAATTTAAACCGGAAGGTTTATTTGCATAGGTAGTACATTCATATTAAACATACTTAAAATTTAAAAAAAAAATCGATGTTCACAATAAAAATAACCCGCTAGATGTCGATGTTGAAAACCGAATTATAATTTCAGTATTACATGAAGTAAAAAATAACTGGACGCCGCTTTCAAAGCAAGAAAGGTCGCTACAATTCCTTTGGGACGCACGTAGGTATGTAATAGTATTCTGGAATACATGACACTCTATTACCCTACATTTACCCAGGAGGCTTTGGATATAATACTGTGGGTATTTGAAAGGGTAAAGTACGGGAATTTTTATGTAAACAAAACAAGAGGCCCTAGTGTGAGTTTCATTTAACATCTACACCAAACGCAGTGAGCGCGTTCGGCGTTCCGATTGGCCCTGGATTGGTGACGGACCAATCGGAGCGCCAAACGCGCTCACTGCGTTTGGTGTAGATGGTTAAATGAAACTCACACTAGGGCCTCAGAAAAAAACTGATTTAAACCTTTACGTATTATAAACACATTTACAAATAGCCGATTCCTACAATTTACGGACAGTTGTAGGTTTAAATTAAGACTCTGGTATCTTTACCAATAATGAAGCAAAGACCTAATACCTTCGCATAGTAGACCTATTTGGAAGCAGCTCTCACAGGTAAAATTAGCTTACGAAACTATTTATATGCCTAGTTCGGAAATAAAAAATGCTACCATTGGTAAGCAAAACGAACCGTTTTTGTTTATAGGAAAGTGGTATGATCCGTAGATACATACCCTAATCCTAAATCTACAGATTAATCCTCACGAGATAATCTTACTATTTACACATTTTTATGTTGAGCGGGTTAATGTACAGCGGTGACCTACTGTCCATTCAGCCGTGGGAACTGAGTTACATTATAAGTGGCCGAAAGTGAAGGTGTCTCGTAAACCTGTCATTATTATACACCATTGTGTAGCTAGCTTAATGAACAATAATATTGATATGCCTAGGCTTGTTCCGATAACATATTGTATGAAGAAATTACCGTATAAGTCATTGTTTTAATCGGTGGAGGAGGCGGTAGTCTCTTGGCGTGCTCGTCTTCATCTGTAACAAATAAAAATATAGTAAATACACGTCATAGTTATTGATTACATAATATAAACACCGGAGCGTGTTCCGAAAACGCCTTACAAAATAGTATAGATGCCAGTTCACAACACGCAAATTGCTCTGCGCGCAATGGTTGGCGTTGCGTTGGTCAAGAATAAATGTATGCAAAATGATTTATGATAGTCGTAAAGGTTTCGATAACAGAACGATTTTTATTGTTGCGAAGGTTATTGCAGTAATCGATTCTCAGTAGTATGGTTACGTAGTGGAAGACTGTAGATCGCTGCAGTGTTTTACTAAAAAATTCCGGAAAGTGTTTTACTGAAACTGAATTCCGGAAAGCTTTTTACATAATTTAGGATTTATTGATACAGTAATCATGGTAGCTGTAACTACAGTTTCATAAAGCACAACTACTTACTATATCACCTTCCTAGCCTGTTCCCAACTATTTTGGGTCGGCTTCCAGTCTAAACGGATGCAGCTGAATACCAGTATTTTGCATGGAGCGACTGCCTCTCTGACCTTCACAAGCCTGCTACTGGGTAGTACGACACCCTTGGTAAGACTGGTAGTCAGACATTCAAGTGTCTGACGACCCGTTCCGACTGTCAAAGATCCACGAATGACCGGCGGGCGCCGGGACCAACAACGGCTTAACGTGCTTTCCGAGACAAGTATGTAAAGATGGTCACCCATTCACGGACCAACCGCGGCAAGCGTAGCTTGACCCAAGCGCCTGTTATTACATAGCCGCAAGCCCCTCATAACCCAGCACAAAGCACAACCACTATAACGAATTAGTCATAAATCCAATGAAGGTTGATAGCGATTAAACTTATAAATTACTGAACGGACTTGAGCGTGCAAGACAGCATGTAAATAAATGATTTGCGAGTCAAAAACGATTCCAAAGATCATGGTTGCATGCAAATAGCAGCCCTTTAATCAATTAACAGTTCGAACTTGAACGAATATTTATTAAACAAATAAAGCTCACAACAATCGTTAAACCATTGATTATCATAAATCAACTGTCAAAAGTTGATATGCTCCGCTAAAATTCTCATCCGTTAATCAGAATTTTAATAAGCTTATTTCGTTCAAACCAAATGTTACAATCATCAATGTATAAAAAGATTGCACATAAAGATTTATGTCTAGTTACGAAACCATAAATCAACATGATGATAGAATAAAAATGTACCAATAGAATCATAAACAGACAATGCAGTGTTTTCACAGAATTTGCTGAATTAAATAGGTGTAATTTGAAAGCCGGATGTAATTTTATAATCGGGCTGTTTATTTTCAAAATATGTTTTGGTGCCAAGGAATGATTTGCGACAAGCGGGTATGACATGACTCCGAGAGATCGTTCTTTGTCGCGGATTACGTCTGTCGCTACGTGTGCGGTGCTTGCAGCGGCTGCAGATCATCATACCACTTTCATTATAACAAGTAATCATTACGGCTTCTAACATCAAGTTGGCACACGTCATAACTATTAGAATTAATTTAATAAAGTCACGGTACATATCAAATAGTTTTTCATCTGAAGTTTTATTAAGACTCTAGAGACCATTCTCGCTGTAAGGTTCCAGTCTGATATGACTGAGCTGTTATATCTCACTTAACATAATATCACGCCTTGTTTCCCCGAAGGGTTTGGCAGACGCATTTATAGTAGTTTTTGACTGCGGCTTCCCCCTCGTGGAAATCAGAAGTCCCTTGGTAACGTATTACCGAGAGAAAAAGTATTCAATCCAGAACTATCTAGGTGCCAAATTTCATCCTAATCCGTTCAACCGTTTTCGCGTGATTGAATAACAAACATCCAAATATACAAACTTTCACATAACATTCGTAGGATGAAGGCTATTCAGTACAAGAACTATAAATTCCGTATGATACTGAGTCAGCGGATACATTCGTATCAACCTAACCTACATTAAATAACTGTTATAATTTTTTAATGAGACAGCTATTTAATCCTGGCTACATTTTAATAGTCTTACTGTCTTCGGCTGTCTGGTCTATGGAACGTGAATGAAATCCTCGGAGGTCACAGCCTCACAAGTCACAGCTACAGCTTAGTGCAAGTTTTGTCCGTAGGTCGATTGACCAGTGCGATAACCGAGGCAGGTAACTTGCTGCACGAATATTTCGAATTCCTTTATTGCCGTTAATGTCAATGGTTACTTAGTATTTATTATAAAAGGTGCTGCCCGAGAGGTGCTGCTTCGTCCGCGTGGATGTCGGAAATTATCCCACGGGAACGTGCTTCCGGGAGGGTCCGGGACAAAAGCCTAAGCCTTAAAAACTTTTATACGCATTTAGTTTAAAAAAAGTCACTTTAAAAACAGACACTTCAATTTTTTATTTATTTGTAGAGTAGATGTAGATATGTATATAGGTTTAGATGTATGGATTTCTATAGATACATCATTCTTTCAATGCACAGTGATGAAGCTGACAAGTGTTGAAATAATTTATTTTACATGAGTGTAGAGTTTTATCAACTATTTTACAAAACATGTTCTGCGAAATAGTTCCACAACGCTATTTACATAAGTGAACACGATGACGGCCATATTTCTTAAGTGCGTCTGCTCCTGGGCCCGACACCCGCCACTAAACATAATCGCCAGTTTGTAACGCGTGTTAATGAAAGGGTTTTAAGGGTCAGCACTAGGAAATCGTGTTATGGGATTTCAATAAGTTTATATAGAAAACTTAAAGTAATTGCCACGAAAAAATATATCTGGCTAGCTCAAGAGTTGTACTATACCGTGAAACAATCGGATTGGGGATAAACCTTGTAGATGATTGTTAAAAAAATATTGAAAATCACTAAAAACGTGTAAAAAGCACTGCCGTATTTTGATAACTTAAGGATTAAGTAAGAAGGCACCTATTTAATTTATACTTAAAAATAAAAACAACATAAAACAGTGAACCCAATACATCTTTCAGTTTTCCATAATATTACTTCTGTTTTGCGTAAAAAATTAGCAAACTTTCTCAATTTTGATGCCCAAAATCTCCATACAATTTACTATGGCGACGCGTATTACCCGCTATATGACAAAGTTCGAACCACGGAGCTCAGTCGACCGCACGTCTTCAAGGTGGGAGCACGTCGCTCTTCAAGTAAAAAATACGCGGCAAATAGTGGCCTGTGCGTACACGAGATTCCCCGCACAGTGGTCGGAACTCCCGGAGTCAGAACAATAATTTATACAAGGTAAGTACTAAAATTTAAGATTTTTACGCTCGAATCTTTTTGCACGTATTTTTTATATTGTGTCATTTATTATTTGTTTATTTGTTATGTTTACGTCTCTTATTATTACAAGCTTGCTTCGTTCGCAGGTAGGTATCTTTCCGGTTCATAATTGTAATGTTATTTTCAAGTACTTGGTGTGACATAATTTGTTCTAGGTGGTGAAAAAGACCTAGATGGTGTCCAGGGTCTGACGATGAAGCCATCCGGTGGCCATAGGATCTCTTTAACTACACAACATAGCCCAGTCGCGTTTGGGCTCGTAAGATTTGTCTCGACAAGTACTATATATCTGGAATAATATCCAGGGTCTGATGATGGAGCCAACCGGTAGCCATAGGAACTCTTTAAGAATACAACACAACCTCGTCCTGTTTGGGCTCGTAAGATTTGTCTTGACAAGTACTACAGATCTAGACGGTGTCCAGGATCTGACGATGCAGCCTGAAGATAGCCATAGGCCACCCCGAACTTGAAACGCATGTTTAAAGATTTTAAAGTTTATTAGAACGAACTTCTGCGGCTTACGGTAGGAGTTGACTAGTAGAAATCGTCACGCGAAAAAGCGTTCATACTTGTATGCCCCCACCATGCGACTTTCTTCTTTACACTCTGAACCTCTGAAAGTGTGAATTTGGTCAAAATGTAAATCCAAATGGCGGCTGCGAAAATTTTCAAATTTTTCGCCATAGGTGTCGATTTCATAGTTTTCGAGGGTGCTAAAGCCTAATAGTGGGGTCAAAATGAAAATCTAATATGTCGGCTGATAGAATTTTGTATATGGATTTTAAACCATACGATAGAAGGAATCTTGTTCCTGATGGGTCTCCCGACCGCACAGGTTTTTTTATTAGGTGCATGCATGTTGTGTGCTCGTAATCGTAAACAATTATATACCTTATAAAAATAATTATTGTTTCTGTAATAGTGAAGTAACATTGGATTTTTTATAGAAAATATGAGTACGGCCAAAAGCACAAAATACAAGGGCTTTTTTGCCAGCCAGAAACGCGTGCATTGGAGTAAAAAACGAAAAAGGTGAGGAGTGTGAGAACCTACCTACATTTTTCCAAAAACAGTATCTTTGACTAACGAAGAGCGTTCCCACTAAATTTTCAGTAGGTGCCGGCCGGTTTTTTTTATAAATTGTTAGCTATTGTACTATATACCTACTTATGTTTTTTGTCAGTAACGGATATAAAATTGTATCTTATTTGTTTCAGGGCTGCATTTGGCGAAATCCAAAATGTTGATAATAATTGTAATATCTGTATGTATTAGTTAGCACCTATTTACGTTTAGTTTGAAACAGTGAGCGAATTGGAAGGCGAGTAAGTGGACGAATGCTTGAGCGAGTGATACAAGTGAGTGGAGAAATAAATAAGAGAAAGAAATTAGTCTTGACTTTGTTTTTTAAAATCATAATATAACAGCTAATTGATACCTACATAGAAAACTGTGCAATAAACCACCCCCTCTCCCATCCTTCCTTACTAAGTATAAATGCAATGAAACGAACAAAATAGTATCCTCTTATATTTTAAATATTGTCTTCACGCTTCCCGCCGTTCGAACCACTATGTAAGCATTTATGTGTGCGTAAGCGGGGCGCACGCGTCTATTGCTGTGTGAGTAGCGCTTCAATACCTAATTTTCTCTCGCGCTCGCGGTGTATACGGCCCTTAAGTTTTAACATGGTTTTAATTCCGTCACAACACGACAATTTAATGTTGGTTTAAGTAGAGGTTGCGCAACGAATGGTCAATAAAACTGCTCCGTGCTGTACAAATGGACAAAGCTGTAATGTTATTCTCTATTTGTATGTTGTTACAACTCGTGAGAATATGTGCAGTTGAATTGAAAACAATTATTTAATTAAAAGGTAATGAGATAACTATCTAATTATCTGAGTTTCTAAAAGCAATAACTAGAATTGTGGCATCGTTGTTATCATATCATGTTTTCCTACTATCCTACTAATATTATAAATGTGACAGTTTATAAGTTTGGATGTCTGAATGTTTGTTACTAAATTGCGCAAAAACGGTATTTTTATCCCGGTAACACGTAAGATTATTGTCGACCTCAACGCGGACGAAGCAATGGCAAAAGCTAATTTGTAATAATTTTAACGTTTACATTGAATACTTTCTGTTTTATTCCATCTTATTCTCTTTCTTCTCGTATTAGTCTATTTTATTTCACATCATTTGCATTTCAGAGAGAATCAGGAATATTTTTGATTCGTTGGCAAGGTCTGAATTCTAAATTAAACAGCAATAAGTAAGTATATATTGATAAGTCAGCATATTGAGTTGTCAGTATATTAATTAAATAAATCGTATGACGTGTGCATTAATAACATGTTTCCGGAATGCAAACATTCGAATGAGTCAGTATTTATTTCGGTACAGGAGGACGTATTTAGGCTATTTCTGAGTTGGTCCAGATAATACTGGCCTACCTCTTTGGTCTAGTGGTTGCAAGCGCTACTGCTGAGCATGATTCCCACATCGGGCAAAAAGTGTTATTGGGTTTTTCTATTTGGCATAACTCAGTAGCAGCCCGGTCCGAGTTGAGCCCTCGTCGCAAGGTGTCGCCTTTGTTCGCGCGCGATGTTGACTGATCCGTCTGGCTTCGAAATAAAACCGTGTTTTTGTGTGTGTGCCTCTGTGTAGCTTCTTGTGAAATTGGGTAACTGTACAACATGTAACATAATTAACGCAAGACCTCCACTCAAACACCCCAATTAGAGTATTAAGCTAAAAGCGACAAAAGCTAGATCATCATGTTGAATAAAATTGTCGAACCGCACTCAAAAATCGCAGTTAGGATCACATTATGACGCCACACACAATAGAAAAACTCTTTCACTTCATTAAAGGTGAATGGGCCCCTGGCTGCAACTCCGACCATAAAATAATCTGGGGACTAGTAAGACAAAACAAAATTGTAAACAAAAACCAAACACAATACCCAAAAGCAACGGCAAGGCACGAATGAGACAACAAATGAGGCCAAGCATTTCAACCATAAACCATGCAACTATGCTGCGGTCAATAGAAATTCTACCAAAACAAAGTACTAAGAATGCATAACAAAAAAATTAGCAAATATAGGAATGACTCCAACAGATGAAAACATCAAAATACCCTGGAACACCATTACGGAGGTAGTAAAAACCGCTGCCCAGGAAACTACCTCTTCAGCCAATGAACTCAAGGTATCATCGATTAGCCCTTGCTAACCTACAAAAAGCTAAATTCCTACTATAGCAGACAACCGGATAACCCCAATAGGCATAAGCGAGTAAAAGAACGCCAGACGACACTCCAAAGGGTTGAACATCTGGAAGAACAAAAAACATGCAATAATCGAAGCACACTGCAAAGAAGCAACGGTGGACGAAATAACAGGAATCATCAATAAAATGCGAAACGGGACAGCCCCCGGAACTGACCAAGTGGTAATCGAGCTGTACAAAGCGATGCCCCAAATACTACAGGAAGTTGTATCTAAACACATGAATCACTCAATCACACACACAAGCCTGGACACAAAACACTTTACCCGACACGTGGCTTGAGACCGTACAGGTACCAATACCAAAAAAATAAAAAATCCTAAAGACGCAAACGATTTTCGCCGCATAAGTCGCCTAACGATTTGTAACATGGGCTTTAGAATTTACGCCTCATATTTACAAAAAAGAAAAATAGATGATACAATAACGGAGCTGGGAAATGACCAAGCAGCGTTCTTAAATAAATAGGTCAACAGATGACCACATTTTTACGCTCCTCGTATAAGTATACCAACAGTGGACGAAATCAAATACCTAAGCAAATACATAACATCCGCATTAGGCAGAAAAATCACAATTAGAAAACGATGCCAACAGGCCACGAAAAACGCCAAATCATTACTACCATTCATATTAAACTCAAAGACGGACTGGAAATTAGCTAGACTTATGTATCGAATGGTTATCGTACCTTGTATGATAAGAGCTTAAAACTATCAACCGTCACCAAGGCGAACAAATCAAGACCCAGAATATATGAACGAGTTATCATGAGAGATTTGTTTAACCACACCAGGAATAAACCAAGAATTAAGAAAATGCACCAAATTTTAGACGGAAAAAGCGTAACAAAACGAATCAAGAATCACAGGAGGCGTGCGTCTTCAGACGGGATAAACCACACCTATTGCATGCAGCAATGCAGTATAAGGCTAAATCTAAAGTCGGACGACCTATTCACACATGGAACGACAACCTAAAACAGGACATGAAATACTTCGACATGGAACTCAAGTTTTGGAAGGCTGGAGACAGAAATAAGATCGAGAAAGCGGCTAGCGATATCTACAAAAAACCAGAAACTGATAGCAGCGAGAACTCACAAGACGACTATGAGAACAACAACACAACATAGCGAAGCAACGGCATAGAAAAGAGCTAAGAAAACAGTTGAACCTACCCAAGAAGCTCGATCTAAATCAACATGCCGGCGACGTCGTGAAAAGATGCCCATAAATAAATACCACCCGTCTCTCCACTAGCCCAATGCTCATGCATATCCGGTAGGCTCGCAATCCTTTCCTATCCTATGGGCATGTCTCCCGACTATTACAGCGCCCCCCGGTCTACTTCTTGATATGCAATGGCCTTTGTAACACCATGAAGCATGAGGCTCCAGGGGCTAGTGCAAATCTTGGGGTTCATTCGATTAATCGAATCTGGTCAAGCCGCGCTGGGATCGGTGCATTTCATTCATTTATTCATTGGAATAACTCAGTAGCAGCCCGGAGTTTGGATTTGTACCCGGTTGGTGGCAATAGGTTCGCCCTCTATGTCATGGGACTTAAACATAACTGGGGAAATATGGGTGTACTATAGGTGGACGTCTGCCGAAACCAAGAAACAAGGCGTGATGTCCATCCACACTAAGAAACAAGGCTTGGTGTCCATCCAAACCAAGAAACAAGGCGTGATGTCTATATATTACAAATTATAGTTGTGTTTACCTCTGTGTACAGCGTCAAATCTGCCTTCGACCTTCGAGCGCAGCGCATCCAAGTCGAAGGGCGGCGAGAACCCATGGTCAACCGAACGACTTTTCGACCTGTAACATAAGAATTACGCATTAGTAAAAAAATCTTAGTTTCAGTGCGACATTTACATAGTTTCAGCTTTGTCTGAAAATAAAGTTCATCATCATTATAATCAGCCTATAATGTACCCACTGCTGGGACACAGGCCTCCTCTCGGTGTGAGGGAGTGGGGCCATTATCCACCACGCGGCCCAGTGCGGGTTAGTAGATGTCACATGTCTTCTAGGACATGCCGGTTTCCTCACGATATTTTCCTTCACCGGGTTAACATCAATGGTGATGAATTGCACAAAGTCAAGCGCCAGTCTGAGTTCGAACCGATCGTCAACTCCTAAGTCGCGGCCGTTACCACTGCTCCTAAAATAAAGCTCATTTTCATGAATTTACATGACTGATATTTCAGTCTTGTACAGTCATCAGGTATTTTAAAAGGATTCCCAAGTATTCTGTTTATCATCGAAGCATACGCACAGTTCGTAAACACATAGGTCAATGTACGTATAATTGTCCACACTCCCAAAAGCTAGCGTCCCAAATAACTGTCGTAAGACCGATACAAATAGAATGAGCCGAGGCCTGTCCGACTCACCTAAATACGATGCCGGTGAGGGGTTGGCAAAATGCGCCATATATGCACAAATAATGCGATACTGGCAGTTATATACTCAGGTGTTCACTATGTAAATGGACTGAACTGGACGGAAACGTTGAATATTCACTTCAAGTTATTATTTAAAACGCCTTGTGTATAAGAAAATATAGTGTATTATCTAGAAGTTTCCTTTTCTCCAGTTTACTTGAACACAACTTAAGCATACCTTGACGAAACATAATGTCACAAGTATGATAGGAAGTGCCATTATTTTTCATAGCCTGAGGTGGCCACGGCTATATACATTTCTTTGGCACTGGCTTATACCAGCTCGCATTTCTGCATTAATTATTTGAATAACACTACTTAAGGTCAATCTCGTGTCTCCACTGAAGGCCGATCACTTGATATTAATTCACCGTATGGTATGAGTCATACATCATAGCGAGATAGTGTTTGTTGTGCTGGGCCAATGAATATCGATGGGATTACATAATTAGGCCAATGTTTATCTGCCGAATCGAACGGAAATATTTTGTGGAGACAGGCGATGATGATAACCCGAAATCGTTTCTTGTAACTTAAATCACAATCATTGATGAAGTAGTAGTAGTAGTAGATCATTAGTAAAGTATTTATTGTACCTCCTGCTGTGTATTGGCAGTGCCATTTACTTAATTAAACCTATCTGATTACAACGATATGTGCTTAATACCAGTACTAATGATTTCACAATTTAAGCAAAACACAAAATAAACAATGTAGTACTAGGTGTGAATAAAAAACCCGAGCAAGTTAATGATGCCTTTAATTAATGCTTAAAGGATATCTAGGTGCTTAATCTGTCGGCAAGTCCATAAGATAACACAGTTGTTGTGTTTGCTTTAATCAAATTATTGGTATCGTTCAAAAAGATGATGGCGATAAGACTGTAACTAGGTACAATCAGACGTGATTTATTTTATGGGCTTGCCAATAAAATAAGTGTGAAATAATGTAGTGTGCAAAACGTGAATACCTCTTGAAAGACTGGTCGATGCTCTCTGCACTCCTGGACAGCTGCTGCGAAGCTCGCCTAGACCTGCATGCAACAGAGACCACGCTAGACACAGGCATACGCATGCAACATCAAAACGATCCAGACAACTCTAAAAGAGCTATGTTTCTTTGAAAGTCAAAACAAAACAACTAAAAATTTGTTGCCTACTTATGATATGAATTATTAGAACTGCCTGGACATTTATCAAATTAATAAGTTTCCACTCTGATTCATCAAAAGAAATACTTCAAAAACAAATGGCTACCATGTAAATTTTCTCGTTCTAAAAATAAAAGTACATCTGAGTGGAAACTTACATAAAATTAACAGTGCGGTTGGCAAACAAAAATATTTACGTAAAATTTTTTATACACCAGCAAATAAAAAGTAAACCATAAAAATGCCACATCGATCCATGCGATGGGTCGTTTGCGAATCATGCAATGTGTAAATAATGACACGTAGTGAATAATGTATGTGACACTGACATTACAAATATTTGTGCGAACAGTTTTTTTACTAATTGTGACTTAAATTGCGACTGGAAATCACTTGACCTCATAACTTTGAAGATATATCGTCGGGTGACAACATCTCTCGACGCTGCCGATATTTAACATACATTCTCGTAATAACTCCCGCAACGAAAACGGACTTGAAAATGCAAAAGATATAAAAAGAATTGGCAATACTTAATGTTTTAAAAACAACCTAAATCCAATTTAACCATTTATCCATTAAAACTTATAGAAATACTGTATTTTAACTGTAATATCACGTCTGTATACACGTAGATCAGAGAAATCGGAAAAATTTCGTTTACGTCCACTTCATATTTCATGTACTGGCAGCAATTTATTACCTTTTACATAATAATTAGACGCCAGAAGCTACAGAAATTATATAAAATATTGTGGTTCTATACTTGAATGCTGTAAGCACCTTGCGAAATTTAATTTGTTCCTACGTAATTACTGTCAAAGGCTTTGATAAATTAATTGAAGTCCTCAACGGCAGGAATAGGGTTAGGTGTAGCCCGCGCCGATCAAATTAACGTCACGGTTAATATGATCGATACCCATCGACTATGGGGTGCCGATAAATGCGTTAGTTACGTGATTATAAATATTTGGCACAGTTGTATTTTACGATCTTTCATACTCTGGGACAGAATGTACTCAAATATAATTCAACAACGTCATGGTCGTGAGTTTTTCAGAAGGGGGGGGGGGGGGCTTGTGGATAAATAATAACAGTCGCAAGAGTCGATCGATCAGGTTAAGCTACGCTTGCCGCGGTTGGTCCATGGATGGATGACCATCTTTAAATACCAAGACCCTCTGTGCTGTCATGACCCCACTATCATTCGTGGATCTTTGACAGTCGTTACGGGTCGTCAGAAGCCCCAAAGTCAGACAGCTAGTAACTGGGTGGAGGTCAGATAGGCAGTCGCTCCATGTTAAATACAGATATTGAACTGCACCCGGTTAGACTCGATACCGACCCCAAAATAGTTGGGACAAGGATAGGCAGATTGATTGGTCGTGAGTTGTTTAGGAAGACAAATTACCGTATTTTCCAATACAAGACAGAAAATATCGAATAACTGTTAGACATTTTTGCTTTAGCTTTAGCTAGTTATTTATTCTCAGTTCACCGGTTTACTAGAATGTAATATTTTCTCATGTGGCATGTAGGTAATTAATCTTTCTTTTAGAAAACCATGTCACATTTTATTCAAATAAAAAATTGGTAATCAAATAGCACCCACAAACCTGGGAAAACAAAATGAGAATCGAATTACACCATGCCTCTTAATTACAAGGCTTACTTAAATAATTAGTGTTAATTTAAAGAAGACGTCTAAGTTTAAGCTTATATAAACGCAATGCAAGCTAAGCGCGACCCTGCGGCCCCGCCCGGGAGTTTGCCGGGGAGGCTCACCGGTCCTATACTGTGGCCGGTTGTGAACGAGCTCCTACGTTTCGCTTTTCCTTGCTCGTGTTTGCGGGTATCGTACAAAGTAGTGGTTCTTCTTACATTGGCTTGTCCTCGGGCCGTGACAGCGAAACGAATGCGGGGAGTGAGCGCCGCCCTTGACACTGGGTGGGCGCCAAGCCACTCGCATATTTACTAACATCCGTGTCAGCCTGTCAGATTATTCGTAGCACTATTTCCATAAATTATGTTCTTGACACACTAACGTACCATTACTCAATGGATTAAATTCTTTTCTAATACAAGGGATCATTAATTAATGGAACGAAACTGCAATCAATCTTGGGCGGCCCCGTTTGCGACATGATAATTATCTACGAATTTAATCCGCTCAATTACGTTAAAATTTATTTATTATTTTGGTCTTAACCAAAGCAAGTTTCTAGCCCGTTCTTCTCCATCGGTACCTACTTACTACGCTTTGAAATTCAGCTTCATATTAGGTACTGACTGGCCGACCCCTTGAGAATTCAAAGTGCCTGTAATTTGTATATCCTACATCACAAATGTGAAAGATTTTATGTTTGAATGTTTGTTACTCAACCACGTAAAAAAGGCTGAACGGATTTGGATGAAATTTGGCACACCGATAGTTTATAACTTGGATTAACAGATAGGATAGTTTTTATCCCGGTAGTACGTTTCTGTCAGATAACTTTTGACCTCCACGCGGGCGAAACCGTGGCAAAAGCTAGTTTGAAATAAATGCTTTGAGTTTTTTTTAGCAATAATGTGGAAGATTCACAGGTCGTAATTAACATGAGTGTCTGAGCCAAATTTTTGTAAAAACTATAACGTAACACTTGTAATTGGTACGTCGTAGTATGTTTTCGTCGCTTGCGCCGCTATTCAACAGTATCATGCGCACACAAGGCAGGCTCACACTAGGTAGTTCGCAGTGTCTGTAACAAGATCTACATCCTCGGATACTGTGACAACCTTTTATGTAGAAGCCTTCGATGTGTGTAGCAATGCGTTGATTATATTACAGAAATCCTTGTTGTTTATGATGCAAAGTGAGCATATTTTTCTTTATTTAACGATTACGGCATTTCCGTACTTATAAACTAACACATTAATGCAAAGTTTATGGAAAGAAGAGGTAGATGATGCAGAAGGAAAGTTTCTTAGGGTTGGTCTGCCTGTACAGCTATAAATATTCTCCTACACGTACATTATTTTAAACCTAAATTAGGTCACGTTATAATTTTATATCGATACCCCAGAATATTTTCGATACTTAAATAAATATTATATTTATGAATTTGTTTGATCCCCGCCTAAGAATATGCCGCCCACTCATCTCAGGGGTGTCAAAAAGGAAAATTAACGATTTTAACGGATGATTGAACAACAACACCTCGTCTACGCCGATGACATCATTGCCCAATTCGCCCACCCAGCGATTTGATCGAAACATTATTTTTCCAAGAGAGTTATCCTGACGACCTATCATGCCAACATCGTAAATAGCTTCCAGACAGATTTCAGCTTGACAAGGTCGTGAAATGCGTATGAAATAATCATAATTTTTCCGACTAATCACGTCCAACGGAAGCAAGGAAAATGAATGGATCTACCTAAGTTCTGGCTTTTCCGAAGGAGGAACAATGCTTTCTAGTTTTCCAGTAAATAGACTTGCTGTCTTGTATGGGTCAAATGTTGGGCCACGAAAGGGATGAATGAAAGACAATTGCATACAGCTGAAATGAGAATGCTAGGAGGTATGTGTGGTGTTACACGAATGGATAGAAAAAGAAATGAGTACATAAGAGAAAGCCTGAAAGTGGCACCGGTAAACGAAAAGTAGCGTGGAAATTATTATAGGTTGTCATGGTATGGGCATTTGATACGCAGAGGAATGAGGAAAATGTCGTGAGGAAAGTTTTGAGTATGAATGTCGATGGCTATAAGAGTAGGGGGAGACTAAGAAACGATGGATGGACTGTGTGAATGATGGATATGGTTAGAAAGGGGGTGACTACGGAGATGACGACTTATAGAGAAGTTTGGAAGATAAAGACATGTTGCGCCGACCACAAATAAATTGGGATAAGGGCAGGAGATTGATGATTGAATTTAAAAAGAAATATTTTACAAGTTTCCTCCAAGAACTCCTTGATCTTATCTTGTTCTTCCTATTGCATTACTCTGTAATACATAGGTACTGTGTATGTAAATACTTTCGATTATAATTAAAACCAAGGCGGAACGAAACTTGGGCCGGAAATAATTTTAGTTACAAATACCCGCGCAATTACAATGCACGAACTAAATAAAACATAAATGTAACTATGTAATCCTATTGCCTTCAAATTAGCATTTTTAATAACAAGTAGCTAATTATGTACATTATCTATTAGAGCAAAATGCAATTAATATGCAATAACAACCAGTTTCTAATACGCATTGGAAGTAGCTGTCACTGGTGCTCAACATCTCAGTAAGAAAGATGTATTTCATAGCCTTTGTGTTCTGTCAATAAATTAAAAAAAAACAATGACTTAGGCAAGTTTTTATAGCTTAAAGTTACGCTTACAAAACTATAATGACATTTTCCGGTGGTTACGGGTTGGACTTCACGTTCACGTACATAGTACGTCACTCCACTACAATTTTTTCTTTATGCGTCAACAACTTTTCTTAAAGACGTAGAGCCAGTTAAATTAAGACTGTCGAACCATTAAATCCATAATTGCTATTATCTATTGTCATAAAAGTTTACTAGCGACCAGCGAGGAAGTAGGAGTAATCTACTAACCTATTCCGTGGCGAGGTCATTGTACTGTTGCTGTGGTTTTGAAATACGAACGAGTAGGTATACCTACATACGCGCGCAGGCGCACGTACCAAGTACCAGCCAACGAACTCTCATCATTTATTACAACACATAGATCGAAATATATGACAATTTGCAACATTATCGCCTTCTCAGAATCGGAAATTACAAGTGAGATTTCGAATTAGTCAGTCCAGTCATCCTGTGTCTAATAGGTAAAATGAGACATTCTTCAGTGAAAGGTTTATTGCAGGCATCAGAATTTAAAGTTACGGATTTATGATTGTTGTTGTATAAACACTCAAGTGCTCGATTCAACGTTAAAAGATTAATTTTGCAGATTTATTGATTGTTTCACTGAATGTATGAAATAAAGTGCAGTGAGTGATACATTGCGAAACGATTTTCATTCTGAATAATTCCCAGGTGCTCGATTTCAGTAGCTTGGAAATTTTGAAGATACACGCGTAAAGCTTCCTACAAATCGGGGCTTTTTCGAGTTACATTACCTATAATATACGCACATGTGTACACCTGCTCACAGATCGATGTGGTATTATGAGACAGGGCGGCGACAGCGATACCTTCTTGTAGGTACTACGTCAGCAGTGGGTGTGGCGTGCGCATGAGTTGCACAAGCGCGACCGTGATATGATACTACTGCACGTGTATTGTATGTAGTGTTCCTACGCTTTGCACAATACAACTTTTTAATCTCATAATAAAAAACCTCTTTCATTAAGTTCACAGGTTCACACGCGCATTCAGTTTAGTATTTATAAATTAATACAGTAAGTATAATGTTAACATTGACGTCAAATAATAAACTGCTTAGTATTCTGTATTTTATTATTAGGATTTCTTTACAGAATGCAATGCTTCTAAAATTGTAAACATTTAAATTAAGCAAAAAGATATTTAAGTTAACGAAAATACATAGATAAGTTATCAAACTCATGCCATGTTGTGTCATCTCCAGGTGATTTCTTAATAATTTGCTAGGTGAAGATGTTATTATCTGAAACAGTGGCCTCCCGCTGGACCGTAAGTCGACGTGCACACAGACGTAATAAAACCGCGGCGGTTCGCGCACTGGAGCGCACTGCTTAGCGCAGAGAATTTAAAATCGAAGACGGTGTTTTTTAAACGCGCTGGGATGCTCTCAGTTGAAATCTCATGCTCGGTTCAACACAGAGAGCTGAAAATACAGTGCGCGATTTTACTACGTCCGTGGGAACGTGGGCTTAGATAAATAATCTTGAGTAGTCTAAACAATCATGTATGACACAATTTGTTCTAAAAACACTGAAGCAAGCATCGCGTACAAAGTGGAGTAGGTATGTTTAGCCAACAGAGTATAACGAATTATACCTACACAATTATAAAACACTTAAAATGTGTTTGCGTTGCAGATTCGCAATATTAAATTACATTCATTATGAAACAGTATTAACCGATTTTAATACACACATTTAGGTATTGTAAAACGAAATAATTAATCAGGTTTAAGGTTACTTCGGCTACAAGTACGGCTGTGAACAGTGATCCATTTTTGTGTTTGGTTCGGTCAGCTTCGGTGTCAAGAAAATTTACTGGTTTTTTGTTTGTACCCTTCCTGTTACATAAAAGCACAAAATGAAGACAGAACCCCTATGAATGTGCCCATTCGTATTTAATTTTGAAGTAGATGAAATTAGAAACAGAAACCCAATTTCACTCATGGTGCCAATCATATGCTAATTTAATATCGTCAATTATTGAAAACATAAAAATTAATAATATACATTCGATCAAAATCAACAAATTTTCAGTTTGATTTTCGTAGAAACCTCAACATTTTGAAGCTTCTGTAACGTTTTTAATCGACTTCATAAAAAGGAGGAGGTTCGTTGGGATCCTTCCAATTACTTGATGAAAGCTGGACGATTATCTTTTTGTTTGAAAGGGTATACAGGGTGTTTGGCAAAACGTTGAACATAGGAAAATGGTGGATAGGTGGGGTCATCTGCTACTTACTCAGCCCTAATTTATTTGGCCCTGGGCTCCTGGATATTAAAAAAGTTTTTTTTTTTGCTTTCTTCTAGTTTCATCACTTTCTTAACTTTAAAGTGTAATTTTTATTAAAAATGGGTAAAACAGGCAATATTTTTTTTTTAATGCAAGTTGAAATTAAAATTTAAATATTTTTTACATCTTTCTGTAAGTTTGAGGACCCATACCTTTATATTATTATATATATATACCTTTTTTCTAGCTTACATCTGAATAAAGCAATCATTTTATAAGAATCTCCCTAAAAATTACACTTTCAAGCTAAGAAAGTGGTGAAACTAGAAGAAAGCAAAAAAAATTTTTTTAAATATCCAGGGGTCCAGAGCCAAATAAATTAGGGCTGAGTAAGTAGCAGATGACCCCACCTATCCACCATTTTCGTAAGTTCAACGTTCTGCCAAACAGCCTGTATACTTCCCTTGTTATTACGTCGGAATCTGATGATGGGATCCTGGAGCAATCGATGGAACTTTACAAATATAGCCTATGGCATACCTAGCGATTTGCGTATTTTTTAGTTGTGGTAACACTTCGAAAGTGAAAATGAAATCTATTTTACAGGAAAAACAACAGACTTCCATAAAAAAAAGAACATACAAAACCAAAGGCAGCGACTTTTAATTTTGTGGTGGTTTTTGGAAGTCGATTGTTTGGTATAAATTGTTGTTGTTTGGATATAATATTTTTAAGTGCCAATGTTTTTTTTTTTTCTGTAATATATGAGGCACTGACATATCTAGGTACGTTTAGTTCTCACGTAGAAGGTAACGCCATATCGTTGGCGATCGGTGTTAAATGTTAGATGCTAGTTGACCCTAATGACTACAGTGACCTTCTGACGCTACACATATACGTACGAGAAACGCGACAACACCTTATTGAAACATCGCGGTACTCATGAGCGAGCACTACATTTAACATTGTCATTTCATATTAGGTAGCCGTCTAGCACACAATGCATTCAATGCATGATTTAAATTAATATCCTTCTGTCTTCTCCATAGATTTACGAGTATATTTCTATAGTCTCCTCCTTACATTCAGACAAGCTAAAATTAATTACAGCATAGATGATCATGAATACATTTAACAATCCGTTACTAATTAATTATGCTTGCTATTCGTAAATGTCGCTCTTAGAAATCAGCGGGATGACATCATCAGATAACTTGAGATTTCAGAACAATTATGAATGAATATCTAACATTTCTTTTGTACACACGGCTACACATCAAGCTATAAATTTCCAGTATAAGCTGATCTCGCATTGTATAGGATTTCCGTTCAGTGCGAGATCAGCGTAAACTGGTAATTTATAAGCTTGATGTGTAGCCGTGTGTACGTGTGTATGGCACTGAACTCCTCCTAAACAGCTGGACCGATTTTGATGAGTTTGACCGGGTCCCTGTATGGTTTAGATTCAAATTCTGACCCGGTAGGTGGCGCAGTTCGGGCAGCACAACGTCTGTCATGTCCGCTAGTGTGTAATGAATTTAAACTCTATTCAGGCTAAGTGAATAAGACGCTAATGAGGCTTGCCCACTATAAGGAAAAGCCGGAGATGTCATCTAAGACTTCAAATGATTCATGTCATGGCATTTATATGATCTTGTTAGTATTGTAGAAATGCGTTCTATTAATAACGTCATTAGTTTCATCAGCAACCGTTTGTTTGGTTGAGAAAACGTCAGACCGTCATCAAAGTACGACGCGGCGCACCTGGGCAGGCGGAGTCCGTCACAGTGGACCCGCCAACTGCCAGGCTCTAAAGCCCGTGTTTATTTTCATTGTGTTTATGCCAGGGGATCATTAGTCGTGTTTTGTCTGCTGCTTAGACGCGCAAAATACTAAATTAGCTTAACAAATGAAACGTTTTCTACTTTCACTTGAAATATTAGTCATGTTCATTCACGAATGCTCTTTTGCCAATAGCTTCTTGGCCCGACTACAGTAACAATTTTATATAACAGGTCCATTTTTCGCATGAATTTAATGTTCTGTGATGTACATACATAGGTACATTCGCGTCGTGAGGTGCGCAGTCGCCCATTAACGAACGAGTCTGTTGTTCGTTAATTGCGGAGCTTACAATTAGTTGAGTGCCATCCGCAAACGAGCGCAATTGGCGCAATGGGGAGGAAATGGACATCCATCCTCAAACACCTAAATTATACGCACATAAACACTCATATAAAGTGGCAGTGAAACAAACAACTACAGCCGGTCTATTCTATAACAATCTCATCGTGAAAACTTAGGTGAAGTGAGATGTCATTCCACCTGTATGTCGATACTACATATATCAATCTCACTGTGAAAACTTCACATGCCTGGTCAATCCAGCATCAGTAGGATAACACTGACAGCTCACTCACCGCTCACTTCATCTAAGGTTTCACGATGGGATTTTTACAGAATAGTAATGCTTATGTTATAGGGATTTATACTCTTGACAGCTAATTTCACCTTAGTTTTCACCGTGAGATTTTTACAGAATAGCTCAGCAGTTTTGAGTACTGCTTTATTAATGTTACACTAGCTTCCTGTTTCTTAGGTATTCCTACTCGAAACAAACACAAAATTACTTTGATCTTATTCATGGAATCTATTGTCAATCATGTTCTGCTACAGGAAATCAAATTCGTGCATAATAAGTTAGCAACATCTTGATGCAAACCATTTTGTTGTTATCGTTTATTCAAATACCTAGATCTCTATTTGAATAAATACTTAAATAATTGTATATTTCACAAGGTCTGAAACAAAACCCATTCGCATACAGTATGACGTAGCCAATTATTGATAGAAATGTAGGAAATAGTATATAGCTACGGTAGAAATGATCAAGTACATAATAGTGAATTTAGTATGTATTAATACGTTTTATAGAGATTTCACTCAAAAACGGTGAAGGAAAACATCGTGAGGAAGCCGGCATGTCTTAGTAGAACCAAACATTCGAAGACATGTGACATCTACCAATCCGCACTGGGCACGCGAGGTGGATTACGGCCCACTCCTTCTCACAGATAGGAGGCGTGTCCGGCGTGTCCTAGCACTAGGAACATTATAGGCCGATGATTTGACTCAGTTTCAACGCTGCAGAAAGCTCGTATAAAATATAGATTAACAGATAAGCTAATGTGTGGATTGGAATAAAACGATTATCAATCGTGCATGACTCATTAAAGTTAATTGCATAACTTATCGCCTGAGCCGGTCTAAAAATGGTGTTGTAGTCCGTGCATTAAACGGTCGGAGATATAAATGTACTTAATGAAAACGTGACCGACGACGATGATGGCCACAGGCCACTGGGATCGTTGGGAATTTATCTGCGCACTGATATTAAATCATAGAAATACGAGTGTCTGTTTGTAATGTCAAAATAACAGCTTTTTACTAAATCCATAAAAACAATTTTTTGTCTGTCTGTTTGTTCTGGCTTATCTCCGAAGCGGCTGGACCGATTTTAGCGGGACCTTCACTGGCTGTTGCTAGAAGCTGTTGTTAGAAGGATTAATATAAGCTTTTTTCCCTGTACCACGTCCCCTTGATACACACGGGTAACGCCGCGGGCACACCTAGCAGTTTAATATTTATGTGTACAGTTGTATAAGTCTCAGATCAAACAAAACTACAGTTATTTATTCGTTCGAACAAACCAAATTCGTATTCTAGGAGAGGAAAGACGAAGCACTATCAAGTGGTGCAAGTGAAAGTGAAAAAGGCAGTCAATATTCGGTAACACTAGTGTAAATTAATCGCAACGAGTTCGGCAGTGGAGCCATGAACAAGTGTAAGTTGACGTGTACACTGAGCAACAGAGTGCATCTCAGCGGGTCAAAAACACATTGTTCGATTTTCAACTCTCGGCGCTCGACTAAGAAGTGCGTTGAAGATCCAGAATGCAATAAAAATCCCCGCCGCGATATTTTTTACGTCCGTGTGAACGTGGACTTAATCCCTACTAATATTATAAATGCTGTAACTCTGTCTGTCTGTCTGTTACGCATTCACGTTTAAACCGCTGAACCGATCGTCATGAAACTTGGCAGAAATAAAGCCTGGGATATGGAGGACATAGGCTACTTTTTTACGCGATAACCGGGCTCCACGCGGGCCGAGCCGCGGGTAAGAGCTAGTGTGTAATAAAATAAACACGATCGCGACACATCTCGGCAAGCTGTGCATGAATGTGGCCGTCCTTGCACAAGACCACATTGTCGCAGCACCGACCGGCCACCGCACTGCGCATACATCTGGGTCAGGTCCCTTTCCGCACCTCATTCGGAAGTGAGCCTTTATAGGTAAACTAAAAACATTGAAATCGACACTCATCTGATAGGATCTACGGTCAGGTGTGTAGAAAACGAGGTAAACGTGCTGCCGGTAGTAACGACTGTGTGTTCTTACTCCGGTCTACTCTAACTTGGTAAGTAAATAACTTAATGCTAAATTGCTTAGAGAATAAGACCCAATTTCACCATTGAATCCACAAAAAACACTGGTAGTTCATAAACGTGGTCTATATGTGCTGATCGTGTTCAGTTTTAATACACAGGCCTGAAGGCTTTTATTTAGGTATTAGGTATGCTTTGTTTACATTTTATTGTTGTTGTTATATTGGCATGGCTAGCTAACATAAATGGCAAATGATTTAATGTATTGTTCTGTGTCTCATATTATTAATTACTTTGCCTACGTACTATTGTATAGAATCAAATTTATCGAACTAAACAGACAGCTGTGCTGCTGGGGAGTTTGTTGCGCCACTTCTTCTTCCCAACTAAAGCACTAGGAAGAAAGCCGGGCGTTTTGGGGGACTGTCTTGTAATTTTGACGTTTGAAAAGTGCTGATTTTCAGCCTAATTTTAACAAATGACTTTTGATTTTGTCTGGTGAAATTCGCCGTAGGTCTAATTCTCCTTACACACAAATAGTCTTATGTACTACCTATTTCCCAATAGCCGGACAGCCACGAACAATGGACTAGATAAATTTTCAGCGGTTTTCAATCTGTTGCAACAACAAAACGTAACATTGAGCTATATCTGGACGATCTAATCCTGCCGCTATTTGTGTTCATATATAAACAACTTTGTCTGATGACCCTGCTACACAGTATGACAGTAGATACAGGGAGCGGGCTCACAGCGCATCAGCTGATACAATAGAAGGATTGATGTGAATAGCACTTACTAGATTTATTGATATACGATTTTTAGTGAACACTTTCAATGTCATGATGCGATTTTATTGATGACGTTTTTAACCTACTACGTATTGCAATTCGGAAATCGTGTATAGGGGTATCGTGTTACCTAGGAACTGGGTTGTGGAGGTCAGAGAGGCAGTCACTCCATGTAAAATACTGGTTTTCAGCTGCATCCAGTTAGACTGGACGCCAACCTCAACATAGTTGGGAAAAGGCGAGACAGATGATGATGATGATGTATTTCAATTCGGAGTTAGACGACATGTGCAACCAAGTTTACTAGAACTAGACATGAGACATCAAAGACATGGCGATAATGGCATATCGAACAGTATGCGTGATGCCAAGACATACGGTTCCTGATACGCAAATTGCTAGAATATTTATTTAAAACAATTTCGTGGAATACATCATTTGAGCCGTAGATCAATGCCAAGGAGAATTGCACGTGGACGCTAAAAGCTCTTCAGCATATTCATGAAGATAGACGCGTATAATCGTATAAATTTTAATGCTGACACATGGTACGCGGTATTTATCCGAAGTACGCGATAAACTACGTCTTGCATTATGTTTAGCTTCGGATAGTTTGAATTTGCTTAAAACAAAGCAATGTAGCGATGGTTTTAGGAATTATTCGGCATTGTTGCATATTATAAAATATTTTTTCAAATTATCAAAGAAATGGAGTTTCAATAATTAGGCAGATTGGAGAGATTCTTGAGAACATGAAATTGTTCAAGTTAGGAGATGCAACTTCATCGAACCTAATTCTATAAGGTAGCTACAACTATCAACTGGAAAAAATTAGATCAGCAGTATTGTACAATAGCTGACTCATATAGTAAATATAAAATTCATAGCATGAATAAAATGAGAGTGGCGTGAACACGAGGAAATATGGACACGGCGGGGAGCGTATAATCTCTGAAACCAATAAGGCTGAGACAATTTTGCAATGTGCGGAAAGCTAAGGATATTTTCATATTGTTTAGTAACTTTTGTTCTTTTGTTTTTCTTAAACCCCTCGAGGGCTACACCTTACCGACAGCCAATTTCAATTCAATTTATTTCAGTAACAATTCACATTGCGTTCGAATATAAATGCCTATGAATATGGCGCGGTGATTCACAAAATCCAGTAAAAAATTGCAGAACTTTTGAAGCGGTACATAGCTGATCGAATATCAATATTAATATAACACAAGCAATGGGTATAATAAATAATGCTGGTTTGAATTAGCTAAACATGTTTTTGTGTGAGCATGTCTGCTACCAAAGTCTCAGTGGGCGTGGTCATTACGTCAGTCACCTAGTCTGCAGATTATTGATTCTGATACGCCTGAAAACATATATTTGTTTCTATGTGGTACCATTGTTTTATCATTATACAAGATAACATAAAATATAAGTTCAATGTTCATGTCGGAAATAGTGCTATGACAGTTTCTTCACATATTTTACAATTTATTATGTTGTCACTCTATTTGCAACAAGCAATGTGTACTAAGTTTTAAGTTTAGTAGTCTGCGTTGATTAGTACATTTTTACGTGACTTTAACATAGGAAGACCTCGCGTGCCGTCATCATCGGTTTTCCTTCTCGTCAATTTTCAATACAAGAACGCTCTACGTGTTTACTAGCTGGTCATAAAATTTAACGAAACTCGTTATAATTTTCTTTATTTTTGTTTTATCGTCTGTGCCATTTACACAGTGCACAACGGATTTTTTTATTTTCACGTTTGGCTGATGTACCATTTGCATAATTTTACAAAAACGTCTATGACTGAAGAGTTTGTCACATTTTTAACCTATTTGAAAAGGAAGAGATTCTCACTTCTATCTCCTATGTTGATGTCATATCCTATTTTTGTATGTATGTTCCGCGATATCTACGGAAATTGTGGATCATATTTTTTTATAATTTACAGGATCAGGTACGGTTCAGGGGTGGTCCCATATAAATTTTATTAGTTTTAGTTACGTTTTGAAATAAAAAAAATTGTTTCAATTAAAATTATCTAGGTACATACATACAATATGCATGCAATATGAATACAAATGTTCATTTCTGCTCACAATTATTGGCAGCGAAAAGATATAAGTACAGGATAAGTTTTTATCCAGTGTAACAAAATGTAACCATGAATTCAGCATATTTTCTAGACCCCCCTGGTCTAGAATGATATGCTGAATTCATGGTTACATTTTCTTTTAGGTCGGTTTTACAAAAAAAAAAAATCAGCTGTTTCATTGAAAAGTGCAATACCTACGCGGTCAAAACGTACGGAACAGATGTTTTTGTTTTGTATTACCGACGAAAATTTTCTGCGCTGGGGGTCTAGAATGTTATGCTGAGTTCATGGTTACGGTTTGCGCACTGGACAAAAACTTATCCTGTATAGATCTGATATATAAATAAACAAGTAAGAAGAACACATGAGAACCAATGCAATTGTAAGCAAATCATATTATTTCCAGGATGCATCACTGTGCTACTATACGCTGTAATGTTTTTATTTATCTTTAGAGAATTAGATAAGTGGCTTATAAATCTATTGTTACAATGAACAAACTAATTTCATACCTATTGCCTACCAATAGGACTATTCAGGCGATAGTTGACGTTTTAATCTTGTAATATTTTATAAACACCCATTGAAATTAATTAGGTAAGTATCTAATATTCTCATATCTATTTTAAAAGATGTAAAATCGTGTGCATTGATATGACAACAAAATTGTGCAACAATGGGCGGCGGGCGGGCGCGTGGTGTACGAATGTGCGGGACGAGACAGTTGTCAGACGCCTGTGTTTTTGTCTCGGAATAGTTTTTAATAACAACACGATGTGGTGGAGGCGACGCGACCGCGTGTACTTCTGGCCGCTAGCCAGCCTTGAGATGTAAATCAAAAAGATTTTCAAGGTTTTGCTATTCAGAAAAAAGATTAACAAACATGCAGTCATAGTCCAAAGCACTGCGCAAAATGGAGTCAAGTTAACAATCTTAAAAGACGCGTTTTTACAAGAGTCGGTTAGTAACATAACATATCATCACGACTTATTTCCCCGTAGGGTTGGGCATAGGTGTACCTTATAGTCCACCCACATTTCGCTAGTTATGTTTAACGCCCTGGTATCTTTAAATATTGTCGTTATAAGCGATAATAGTTCTTATTGCAATCTGTTACGGGTTAAAATCTGTTGTAATAAATTCGAATAACAAATGAGCAAGCGTATGTCGTAAAAATTGAAAGAAAATCGCATAAAATTAGATATTAACTATTTAATAATAAATAATCCATCACTGGATGCAGTTTGGCATTTGGAATTTTATGGTATACTTTTAAATATGTTTATAACTGCTATTGAAGGGATAAACCGATTTTAAAGACAATTAAGAGGTGACTTTGATGATTTTTTTGATGCATTCAAGTGTGTTTAATTATGTTTTGAGTACCATCACTGTATGCAAAAAAACTTGAATATATCATATATTTTTTTGCTTTCAAAATTATTTACGGTTAAAGAGATACACAGCTTTAAAAATCCACCTTTTTGAGCGTTTTCCAGAAATCTCCACCTTAAGTCCCAAGCAATAGGGGGCGAGCCTATTGCTATCAAGCGGGCGCAAATCCAGACTCCGGGCTGCTACTGCGAAATTCCAAATAGAAAAACCCAATAATACTGCCTGACCTGGGAATCAAACCCAGGACCTCGTGCTCAGCAGTAGCGCTTGCAACCACTACACCAACAAGGCATTTGAGTCGGTTAAAATATGAGAATTGAAACAAACTAAATAAATAGACAACTGCACATGAATATTGTGATTTCCTGTCATAGCATTTAACTTGTACAGGTACTTATTAAGAATTAAGGAAAATTATTAACCAAATAACGATTGTTTATGTTTATGTTATAGTCGTTATAGAAATAAACGTTGTTTTATCCTGTTAATTGATTTATTAAATGGTTTAAATTAAAGCACATAACGATGCGCCTGCGACGATGTGAATCATCCTGCACCCTAATTGCGTAACGCACGATCAATCATAATCTACATCATTTTGAAACATATTGCTAATCCATTGCTTCATATGTTAGAAAAATATGTTTGCTCAACAAAGTAAATAACGCAATGAATATTGTTGCACTGTCAAAATGAAACAGAATATGATTGATCGTGTGTAACGCAATTAGGGTGCTGATGCGAGCAAGCGAGCGAGATACAGGATAAAATTTTAAGCAGTGGGCAAACTGTAACCATGAATTTAGCATTTCATTCTAGACCCCCTAAGCGTAGAAATTTTTCGTCGGTTATACAAAAAAAAAAACAGCTGTTCCATACATTTTGACCGCGTAGGTATTGCACTTTTCTATGAAACAGCAAATTTTTTTGTTGAATAACCGACGAAAAAGTTTTACACACCCTAGCGTAAAAAAAATTCGTCGGTTAGAATGATATGCTGAATTCATGGTTGCAGTTTGCGCACTGAAATATCCGGTATAGCTAGGAAAACTAAAATGGAGTCTTTGTCAGCCATTAAAACTGATCTAACCAATGAATATGTATTAAGTAGTTATTATTATTAATATCTGGATGACTGAGCTTTGCTCGGGTAATTTTTTGGTTTGACGTTTACTAAAAATGAAACTTAGCTAGATCGATTTATCGCCACCGAAACCCCCTGCATACTAAATTTCATGACAATCGTTGTAGCCGTTTTCGAGATTCAGATTATATATACAGGGTTATTTGTAAAACACCGGTAACCTCTCAGGACTACGTTACTAACATCATAATCAACAACTTTTGTTCTATGACTTTTAAAAATTCATCATATTTTAATTCATCAGATTTACATACAAAAATAAAAATATTTAAATTCAACGCTCTAAATGTTACGAAGTCTATGCGAAGCAAAAGAAAGCGATAGGTAGTACCGACAATAGCGAGGGGAGCGGGGTAGGGGGCGGCGGGGGCGCTTGAACTTGACCTATTTACGGGCGGCCTTCAGTCATTCGTTTGCTTTGATGCGCTTGCGTCGCGTCATTACGGGTCCTTGTAGTGAAATTCGGCAGTGCAGACGTATACGTAATTATCTTTACATGATGGCGTATCAATATTCCAATGTCGAGTACACGGAAATGGTGCGAATGCTAGCTAGGTGTGATGACAATGTTTCGGAAGCGTGTCGCCAATACGCCATACGATTCCCAAACGTACGTATACAAAATACTTTTATCAAGTGCTATACCGTTGTAACTTTACAGAAAATGTGAGATGTCATTGTTAGTTTGTTTTCATTACGGTGTTTAGTGCATAGGTACCGTGAAATATCAAGGTTATTTCCATGTCAAATGTTCGATTGTAGGTATAATTTGGCTTTTGCGCAAAAAGGGTAGCGAGTTACTAACCCAAAAGTATTACTACGAGGACAGTGCGCGGCAATGTATGTAGGTACAGCAAAATACAGAGTTGAAATGTGTTACATAGGACAACGAAATATTTAAGGTTTGTTTTTGGTAAATGTATTATGTTTTGTAAAAAGTCGTAGAACAAAAGTTGTTGTTTATGATGTTAGTAATATAGTCCTGAGAGGTTACCGGTGTTTTACAAATAACCCTGTATACAAGAATTGGTCGTTTAAAGGTATTAGATTTAAAAAATTTAAATCATCATCATCATCATCGTCCTGGCAGTACCACAAGGTATTTCAGCAGTTTCACAGTCGGTAAGAATAAGTCTGATTCTTCCAAACATCTGTCACGTCACCATTTTTCATAATACTATCGTTTCGATGGTATTTTCCTACTCTTGTAGCCATCTATATCATATATTCTCAAAACTTTCCTCTCGGCAAGGTTCTTATTCCTCAACATCACACAGTGCATAGACAGGTTACTTCTAGTTTCCGCCAATTCCAATGCTGGTTCTTCAACAATTGTCTGGTGACCATGGCTGAAGACGTTGGACAGGGAAAACCCTTGGGTTTTGATGGTGGAAGAGGAGTTGGATATGGAAAATCCAACAATTCTGTGGTCGAACGGTTAAGGTAAGTAAAGATGACTCTGCGAGGGGATTTTTTCATTTATACGTTATAATCAGTTCTACCTAATGTCGCAAAGGTTTTTTTTTTAATTTGTATACAATTATATTAGCATAATTAGTCACAAAATCCCCAATTTTTTGCTTGCGCGTCCAAATTAATAAGCAAAAATATTTGATTTGCTTATTGACATAATTTCGTTTTGATCAGTGATTATTTCGTATTGTTTCCAGTGGGTACAACATCGTCATCATGTTCATTTGTTTACAGTGGACAAAATTGGCATTTTTCCAAAATTCTTCAATATGCACCAAGATAATACGGACACACGAATAGTTTATAATGTAGTGCTAAGATGTTAATTATTATTATACAATAAACGCAGTTAGCGTCGAATTCGTAAGTATAATAATTTAAGCTTAATACCTTCACAACATACCTACATTTTATACTATTTTAAACTATGTTATTGTGTACCTACTATACCAAAAATATCCCATTTGACCGCCGTTGTTTTTCGTATCATAATTCTATAAAATCTCCATGAAATATTAAAAAACAAGAATATTTTAACGGAGACATTAATCATTGCGTTTATGCTCCATAAACACTTGCAAGAATTATAATCTAATTATAATTTTGCATTCGCAAATACATTAAATGTTAATAAGCCATGTGTTGAGAATATCAAGTGGAGACACAAGACACATTTACTGCCCGTCCGTTTCCGGTAATACGCGAAACGTCGGTTGAGTCTTACTAAGGTCACGCGCATAACTGTATATCAAATTTAGCACCATTTGCTTATGAGAACTCAATTTGTTTTAACGATTTTTTTGTCATATACTACGGAAGGTTAAAAAGACACATGAGAAAACAATAGCGAAACCCATTGTTTTCTCATGTGTCTTTTAAACGTTCCGTAGTTTGACTTTTGACAGACAAAGGTGAACGTACGATCGCGGAAGCTGCGCCGGCGCTGCATGACGAGCATGATGAAACTACCTTGCTTCATGACGTAGAGCGTACGACGACTGAGACGCGTATAAGACGTTATTCTAATAATTTGATACAGATTTCCGCATGACTATGACTAAACGTGTAGGTAATACAACGCCCACTTCAGAACCTTTTACTTCTATTTGTCATCAAACTGTCCACAATCAGTTGGTTACTGGGTGTTCGCGGAACAAATTTTGCGAGTAGGTAGATATTAGAGGTCGCTACAAAGTAGCAATTATGAATTTGATCGGATCGTTATGTATAATTTTATAATTTGTAACGTTATTGAATAATTCGGAAGTTCGGTTTAGTAATTTCCTTCTGTTTATTTTCATAATTATTAGTTACTAATATTGTACAAGCTAGCTTACCTATACAGGATACATTTTTTTACACAATACAATTCAGCATATTATATCATTCTAGACGTAGCGTAGACATTTTTCGTCGGTTATACAAAAAAAAAAATGCTGTTTCATAGAAAAGTGCAATACGCGGTCAAAATGTAAATTTATCCTGTATACAATAATTTAATCATGTCATTATTCCGGATAGCACCATCTGACGTAAGCAAATAAAAAATTGCAAGCGCTTAGAGAGTTTGCGTAATCAGCTAAATCACTATGACGAAGTTGTAGTTAAAATACTAGAGAAATATAACGTATAAATTCTCTAGTCCCCGAAAGATTGGCATTGGCATTTTTATGGGTGGGTACCCATGGAGGTCCAACGTCAGGGTGTCCTATTTGAAACTTATCAATATTTCGAAAAAACTATGTTTAAAATTGTAGACAAAGCAAAGTCGGGTTCGGGCGATTAGACTTCAATGAGATGTGATGATGACTTTTAAAACTTCCCAAAAACAATGATCGGTCTATTGAATATTGATGAAGAAGTAGTTTCAATTACTTTCAAATTCTCAACGGAATAAACATGATACAGACATGATCGGGAGATTTCTTTCTATTAGAGATGTACGTAGTACATTATACCAAGAAAACCTAGATATAAAAGATCGAGAAGTCAAGGTAACTACCTTACCTACTGCAAAAAAACTTACGAATTGTAAATATGTCCGGGTAAATTCGACACATATCTGGTGATGTAAAGAGATCGTGAATCAATATTGGCGCTCATGGAATGATTAAACTATCGACAGACTGTAAGGTAACATAATATGGTGACCATATACAGAGCAGTCATCGCACATGTGTTAAGTTTGTTTAAAACTTAAGTGAACCTAAAATATCTGCATCACTGCAGCATACAACAAATATGTCGAATATAAATAAGATTAACTGTCAATTAAATTAACCTCGATCGCTAAAAGCCTAAGTTAATCTGCTGTCGAAAATGTCATGTAGGTGGCTTGTTGTGATTTGTTGACCTATAATAACCATGTGCATGACAAATGACATTAAAACTAAATCCAGACTTTAGGTGGTCATAAATAGCATACATATTAAATTCCAAAATATTTGGCAGACGATACAGACTGTGCAAATTCAGAAATACTGAAAAAGCATTTAATGTATACACCTACGCACCTAATTAATCCCAAAGAGTCTTGTGTGATAAATAACAAGACATGAATCGGTATTACATTCAACAAATAAGGGAAGCTGATAAACACAGTAAAGTAAATACTTTTAATTTTCAAACCATATCTTTTTGAGAGGAAATGGAAATCGCATGTGATACGGTGGAAAGAGAAAAATGTGAGGAAAGTTTCGAATATGAATGTAATGGCTATAAGAGTAGGGGGAGCGCTAAGAAACGATGGATGTACTGTGTGAATGAAGATATGGTTAGAAAGGGGGTGACTGCCTTGAGGACGACTAATAGAGAAGTATGGGAGAAAAGACATGTTGCGCCGACCCCAAATAAATTGGGATAAGGGCAAGAAAATGATGATCTTTTTGGGAGATTCTGAATTTCTCTTATTTACCTCGCGTGACGATATCGTCGTAGACGTCCACGTCCATAAAATGTATGAAAATACGTGCACGTTTATACCGTTATCGTCGACGGAACTTTAGAACCGTCTTCATATATTTCCATTAATTTCAATTTCCTGTGTTATCATCATGATGCCGTACCTGTCTACGATAATTACGGCAAGTAAGAAACAATAAACGCGCACATTTAATTCCTTCGATTAATTCCTTGGATTTCAGACTTCAAAATCCCTCGGGATATTTGTTGTAAGAAACTAAAGGCTCGTGCAGACTAGCGCGACGCGACGGTCGCGTCGCGACACTCGTAGAACAATTTCTATGAAAACTTAATGAAAATTGTTCTACAAG
Organism: Polymixis lichenea; assembly: GCA_949091785.1. NCBI lineage: Eukaryota > Metazoa > Arthropoda > Insecta > Lepidoptera > Noctuidae > Polymixis > Polymixis lichenea. The sequence goes on along the minus strand of OX420933.1, from coordinate 11,340,880 downwards.
TGTCGCGTCGCGGCTGTTTGAAGAAGCCTTAAATCGTGAATGCTTGACTTTAATCGATTCTCTCAGAGGTAACAGTCAAGTCGTCGAAACGTGACAGATCTATTGACGTTTTCAGGGATCACATTACACGTAGGTATATCATTTTATTATGACGCGAGTTTCCTCACCATGTTTTCCTAAGCTGTTCGAACCTTTTGATACATTGTGTACATATTATTCTTTAAAATACATGTAGATACGTCCAGATTTGATTTCCATGACGTTTCTCACGCACAATTTAATATCTCTATCTACACATATAAATAAAAATTAAATGCTGCTCGTTGCTAAGCGCATCACTTCAGATCGGCAAGTCTAATTTGGCAATTTTTTCTTTTTAAATATTTATAATATTCCGAATCAGGTAAGAAAATAATTAAAATTTGCCGGGAAAATCGGGAAAACGAAAAATGCATTTTCTATGGGAATTTTTCATCTCAAAGAGGTATGACATTCTTCTGAATTTAACCGAGAAGGTAGATATTTATACCACAAGACTTGTCTGATATTAATGCAGTCTAAGAGGTGTCACATCTTATTGAAACTGTTGCAGCATCCTATATTTTGGCGTTCCTTGTCTCGCCAGATTGTTTTGGTGTTCCTTCGATGTCACATCATATTGCTGCGACTTGTATAATTATGCACAAACATCAGACATAGTCATCTTGACAACAGATATTAATAGATGAATCATGAAATCAGATATTATTGCTGAGCTGTCCATCTTCATAGTACATAATATATTTATGCTCGTGACTATACAGCCATATTTTACTTAATTTTTCAAACTAAATCAGCAAGAAAAGCGATAAAATCTAAATTAATTTTTCGATATCGCGAGGTTACTTTAAACGATAACGTGTAAGCGGCTGCTACTATAACTTGTGAATGCAAAGATTAAGAAATTGATTGATGAAATATTACGTCTGCACGTTCATGCGTCTCGATGACGAAGTAGTTTTAACCGTAGTTTCACGTGAACGTACCAAACTGTGGTGGAATAAGCGCCGTGATATCAGGTGATACAAAACAAACTGAACGGGCTTCAGCGGTGTTAACGTTAATGATACTAAGAGCTATAAATTCAACAAATATTTGGGTAATATTGTAGGTATAAATGTTTTTTTCTGATAAAACTAATATACACGTAAATCTAGATAGCGTATGTTACTGATTTATCAAAGCAAAATACTTGTAAATTTGTCACCTCCCCTGTGTACATAATTTTACGTAGATAATGGAATTTTTCGGTGTTAAATAATAACCTATTGTTTACGGCTTTAGAAACTCATTCGTATACTACGCACACGCACGTAGAGATTACCTAGCACCTTGAGAAATAACATTACAATATTTAGTTGGTAAACTACATAACACGGAGAATTTAGAAAGAATTACTGATCTACGACAACACGTATACATAGATTAGTTATTTGATCATGATGGCTAATGCATATAAAAATGAAATTGTTTCGTTACCACCTGCAATGTCGAGTACTCATGAGAGTTGCACACTTAGTTCACAAACAAACAATCGGACTCTGAGCATTAGGTCAAGGAAATCATGTGCCCTAGCCCCACAGCTACCTATACACATTCTAATCCCCTAAAGGAATACGAACATTATATCACATTGCATGGATTAGCTTCGGTTATTTAAAATAAATGACTTCTTTCTAAGGGTTGATATGGAACCAAAGAAATTAGTTAGCTTATGAATGGTTCAAACAAAACGGGTAAGTTTATTTGACAACGATACCTGTTCTTCAGCATGTTATCTGGCACGAACACGTTCCACCAGGAGGGTCGTTTTTGCCGGACATATATCGGAGTGTCGCTTTCTTCGTCGGTGTCGTTCCCTCCCGACTTCCTTCTTTTTTTGCGTTCTAATTGTAGCCTGGCGGCCCAAGAGCGCCGTCGACCTTTATCGTTAGGAGCAAATCCTCCCGCGCCTACTGGCACAGCCAGGGATGCACGTCGCGGAACTTCGGGCGGAGGACCATCAAAATCAGTCAATTGTCTGTATCGTTCGGCGAAATTGGCTTCGGACGCCCTACGTCCGTTGGACGTGGATAGGGGAGGTTCCTCTGAGACTACATCATCAGCGAAAGCCTCGTCATCGTCCGTGTCGGCAGCGAATGGTTCTCCACTGTATCGTTTGGGAGTCTCGTCGGCAGACTCCTGCAAGCTAGCGAGAGTCAGGCTGGGGCGGTGCGTGCGCAGGCTGCGCGGCTGTCGGCTGGGCCGGGTCTGCAGCCGCGACAGTGCTAGCGGCACCGGCGACTCGGTCAATGTCGGTTCAACACTCATTTTTCAAAACACTTAGAACTCGAAAACTGTCACACTTTGTTTTTACTTGAAAAAAGCCAACATGACAATCACGGCTCCTTCATTTTCGGACCCATTTTGTCGAAAATTTGCAAAAATCAGATCACTATTCAATCAGTTGTATTACTTATATTTGTTATTAATTCTCACCAACACTGTAATTTCATAAAGGAAAATGTTTTTAAATCAATCCCAAGTGACATGACACCTATAATCTATCCCTATTAATAGAGTTCACGAATCGACTGACCACCGAACAATCTAAAAACGGGATGACCCAGGAAAGAGTGGCACGTTTTAACTGTCTTGGAATCGGCAATGAAAAATACGAGCAGTAACAAGCGTAAACCCAATGTAATGGCAAACCATAAACAAGCTAAAAATGACTATTGGACGCAGGGTCTCTATAAGTGTCACCGAATAGATAAAGGGACATACAAAAAAATAACTTTTGGGTCTATGGTAGAAAGAAGTTATAAGAAATCGACTGTAACCGAGACGGTTCGATTCCGCCGTGCGACTGGACAACACGGCGAAAATAGACCATGTAAATAAATATTATACAAAGAACAGACAAAACAGCTATAACGACATGCAGTACAACCAAAATAAACGAACAATATTTACTGTAAATTCATCGAATGAAAATAATGCTCGGCATGAAGAACGGATCTGTAGAACATTACGTGACATCACAGTAGTCACTACTTGGCATGAACATTAAATGTAGCGGTAGTAATCTAGTTATAAAATTATCCTTATTTTGACAATAATATGCCATTTATAGAACATGCAGCGAAAACAACAAGCCGTGGTATAAATAGCTAGTGGTCGCTTAGTAGTAAGCAACCTTAGCGACAAGTGTCGGCGCTATGCCATATAAGCAGGTGATTGCAGCTTTCGTAACAGCGCGCTGTCCGTCATCAACTCACGCGCACACAGGCACCGCGGAGCGAGGGGAAAGTTGCCACCGTCTTGCATAAATATGTATTGACTATCTCATATAATCACCATCGATTTCATTACCATTTTGAATTTGATCTTATAAAGTTTATACGTATAAAAACTTGGAATGTAGCCAAAATTTCGAATCCGTTTTGGATTTTACGATTAACCAGTGCCACCGCAGTCATTACTCATAAACTTTATAAATTATATATTCGTATACACATTTATTTCTACTCATAGCTGTTTTTACCTTGAATAGACAATAAATATTTACCCCATGCATTTTGATTATGCTGCACTGCACCTACCCGAATACTACAATGTCTTGACATGATGAAAGAAATATAAACCACATCATGGGTCTTCTGGCATGCACTGTCAGTCAAGGTCGCAAAGCAATGAACAACATTAAATCTAATAAACCATAATGTTTAATTTAGCTAGAGCGAACGACGTTATACGACATAGGTAGGCAGTTAAGTAAACAGTGCACAGGAAATCAAATCCACCATTTCGCAACATGGTATCTAGGTCAAGTAAGTGCGTATTAATGAGACTCGGAATATTAGTCTAGGACGCGAGTAGTGTAAACTGTATATGATGAAGCAAAAACATTTGATTTTAATATGGCATTACCTATTAGTATAAATATGGCCTTATGTGTATCAAAGTCAACCCATTAACGTCAATCATGCGGCGAAATGTTAGCTCAATGTCGACGAGGAGATTAACCTCCAACGAGAGGGCTCGACACCCGACCCTTACATATCACAATTTCTAATCAAAGCTATTCGCCGGGTACGTACTAGTTCAAAACAAGGCTACTCGGTAATTATGATTCTCGATCGAACCATTACGAATTGACTAATTGAGACATGACTGTCGAGACAAACGGTCATCCTATGAAACACATTGCTACTTGTTAACGTATACAAATCATTGTTGTTTATTAAAAAGAGATAAAACGTAAAAACAAGTTATAAAACCATCTCGTTTCCACTTGTCGTAATTCATCTAAAGCTTTGATGTTTGATGATCGTCCACACTTCCTTTGAAGAGCTCGTTTCTGATGAAATTACTTGGTTATCTGAGTTCACCAATCAGAAAGTTGAATAAAATCTTGCTAAAAGTTGGTGATAAAAAATTCATCACCATAACTAGATTTTCCCATACTTTTGTGACTTGCAAATAATTGTCTATAATACATAACTATCGTGACTGCATAATTATTTGCTTACATTTATAAATAACCTTTTTATAATAAGGAGACGAGGTGAAAGATAGCAGAAATCACATTGATATTATCATTCGCAATTAAAACAATAAACACGTGACTACACATTACAGATACTAAACATTAAATATATCTTACAGATAGGGTGGGACTAATAGAAAAGCCTTGAAAACAGCACATAGTCTCACTCGCAGTGGAAAATGTCTAGCTAAATCATTACGCGGTTTATGTTAAAAACGTAAAGGGTGATAAAGCACGCACAAACACTCATAAATGTGTTGGCACCATTACTGTTCAAGCTACTTCGTAGTTATCTCACGTCGTGTTCTAGAGACCTTCTTCTGTATCAGCGTTGAGAAAATAATATTTATAACAGGTTCTAACCTTAAGACAATCAATGTAACTACCACTGCTATGCGTTCCAATAATTATGATAACAGTGTTTGAACCAAACTAAATATCTGTTTGGTTATTGTTGAAGTACAGACGCCAGCACATCAAGCTACTCCAAACTGTGAAATTTTACCAATTGAACATGAACCTTATGCTTATGTCATAACGATGAAAATCTATCAAAGAAATTAGAAAGATTGGAGTAGCTTGATGAGCTGGCATCTGTACATCAATAGTAACGAAAACTTGCAAGTACGTTTTCATGTTGCTTGGTAAATCATTGGAAACAACTAAGGAATCGATGCAGATACGATCGAACACGTCGATGGGTCACGACGACGCGAAAGCATGCACGATCTCAAAGTCAAAACGTCGGGTAAACAAAGGGGTCAGCGCACGCGGCGACGCCAGATTTTATTTTATATCAGACACATTTCAACGAATGCACTGTACTGAAATGAAAGCTCTCAAAGATATACGTTAAGGAAACTTAATAAAAAAGATATTTGAAAATTTCGACGTTCGACTACACAGATTGTAGAATCTTATTGCATTCTTTCTAGATCTATTTCATTTTTATAAATCAAATTTTAATATACGATTTATTCAAAATATAGGATGTAAATTGCAATTTTAGTACTATACGCTCGTGTGAATTTCTACAGCACGATTACCGTGACAAACAATTCGTTTAGATATGCTTGCGATTTCTTCTCAGAAATGATCATGATGTCTCTTTAAACTTAGAGTAAATGTGAATTTAAGTGGCGAGAGCGCAGAGTCAACAGGACATTTAGGGAGATAAGTAAACAGTTACTTTGTAATAGCATTTTAACTAAATTGTTCTTTTAAGCTTTATCTTATCACATGTGATTTACTAAATTGGAAGAAAACAATGGAATCGACCAAAATGTACAAGCTGTAGAAGATAAAATCAAAATAGAAATGGGAAAATTTAAAAAATATCTACCGAATAATTTAACAAAAGAACGTTCTCTTAAAGCGTATGCAAATTTATCTTTACAGAAACATGCAAGGAGAATATATAAGTCCGTGTCATGGGTCATTAGTTTCAAAGTAATAAGAATGCATTTACGAGAGTTAGATACAACAACATGTCCACAAACAATGATAATTGAAACGTAGAACAAACGTCGCATGTATAATAAGATGGTAGCAAGAAGCAAACGCACTGAATACAGATTGATTGGTAACAATAAATAAACCTACAGACAAAGAAAATACAGAGTTCATTAATACAGTCGTTGTGTACAAAGATTCCGGTTTGAAACTATCTGTTGATGTTTCTGATATAACTAATTGGCCTTTGAATAGTTCATGGACCCCATGATAAATTTTGTGGGTATTACAATAAGATCACATTAATAATCATACTACTTACTCATAGCAGATATTATATGCATAAATATTTTTAGGGGAAAATATATTAAAAACGATAAACCTATTGAGTAGCTAAAATATATTGCAAATCCGAAACGTTTTAGCACTGGGACAACGAAATTCAGCGCTGCGGCGCGGCGGCATCGATACTGCGTACGTGACGAGAAACATTCATTTACAAAATTATCGGATATTCTAGATATGATTCCAACTATTCCATGAATGACTAATGAGCTAGAACCAACAAATACATTTGAGATTATATGACGTGAGCGTTAATTTGATGGATATAAACAAAACATCAAATGGAAACGTTCAGGACGGCTGCACATGTGCAACCGTTAGGAGGAAACTAATATTATCTAACATCACCGGAATGGCATAAATCAAAACCAATTACATTCAATTAAGAGCTTTTAATTTCTACCATGAATGATTTGTTAATTAATAAATTGATATTGAACAAATTTAATTACATTTTCCAATATACGAATAACTATAGCTGCTCTTTTTTGCGCTCCACATGTAAATTTTCATGGTATCACGCAAGAGCTGCTGTAAATACATTTAGATATAATGACTAAGAACTATAACATTGACCGACCATGTCACTAATTGACGCTAATAACACACCGTTGTTGTTTTCAATTTTAGTATAATTTTATGAGTCGGTGTTGATATTACTAACAAGGTATTATTGAAATGGTTCCGCGACATTAACAGAGATAATGTACACGGCACGCTAGGATTTAACCAAACATTTATGCAACACATTGTTTAAATCATTACTGGTATTTAAATTGAATATCATAACAAGTATGCGGAATTCGTTCTGGCAAAAACTAATATGTAAAGCAGAGGATAAGTAATTCGCCAACAATGCTCCGGCTTCAATGGCTTGTCTAGCCACACCCTTCAAAACAATTGACGTTGAACGCAAAAACGTTCGAATGCATTGCGAATGAAATTAAGCAGAGATAATTTACTTCTCGTTTAGTTAACCTAAGTACTGATTAATGATCTTCGGTATGCTAATTCGTTTGGAAAATAATGAACTGACACTGAGATGGATTATCTCGTGACAAAAAGAAGAAATTACAAATGATTAATTTTATAGTTAGTATTACGCTTCACGTTGAGGTAATTTTTGACTATTTATAGCAGGAGAGGTATCTAAAATATCAACTCTTACGAAAACTCGGACATCCATCGTGAAGTGTTTGTATCGCATATTATGTATTTGAGCACCGATTCCAAGTGATACTTATTATAATAATGTTTGAAAATACCTTCATCGAATTCTGTTCCTCTAACATTGAGGTTATCGATTTTATGTGCAATACATCAATACCTATTCGTCTTTCATTGCTGCAATTCTGAATTAAGAATGGAATATTATAGAAATAATCGTGCCGGATTTCGTCCATATGATACGTGAAAAATATATCAGTTAATAAATGGGGAAAACTTTGAATATATATAGTAACGTCTTGTTTATTCATGCATTACTTACAAGTTACAAATTGAAAAAATTACAATAACAGAATTCCTATCACAGTGAAGCAAACAATTGACACAATTGTGCAGGGCAACTGTTAGGTTCTTGATCAATAAATCAGAGTCCTCAATAACATATCATAACGATCCTTAGATACACGCAAGCGTGCTTGATTAGATACTTAAAGGAAACATGTGGAGTACTTCCTCAAATCAACTTCACTATTAACTAGGTGCTAAAATGACCAAACATGTTTTGAAACTTAAGGAAAACGAGACTTGAGTGTGAGCACGAGAAGACCACATTCTTAAACTTGATACTATATTAGAGAAAAAGATGCTACGTGCGCGAAATAACAACACAGACTAAATTGTGAGGAATTTATCAAGAATTTATCAGCTCGTGCACCTTGCAAGTTGCAGCCGAGAGCGGTGCTGTGCATAACACAATACTCAAGTTACGTCTATTGCTGAGAAAAATGTAGGTCGTGTCCGATTTCAAAGCGCAGCGGGACTTGCACAACTTAGTTCTAACTGCCAATGGCAAATCAACAACAAACTTTCGATATTTCTACTGTTAGTATATTTCACGCTTCGCCAATTTGTTGTAGCTACATCGGTGATTAGATAAAACATTGAATCTGACTTCGATTGAATCACTACATGAGTTATCGAATTTAAATAGACAAACGATTTCATGGTCAAGATTTAAATCTCACTAACATCCGGATCATGGGCATATATGGAAACTGGTAATCATTATGCACGGAAGTTATAACCTAAGCTAAAATAATTTTGTTACGGTCAAAAATTTCTTGTTTTTAGACCATTTATGGACATCGGAAGACAGACACATCTATTACAGCTTTAAGCTACAAAAGAAATAAGTAGGTAGGTATTTAAAAGGGGATCTACTGAATGGTAAATTATCTCGGCTTTACCCGGAGAGTCATCAACTGACCATGGTTTACAAAATGGTTTTTTTTATTCTAAAGAAACATAATTAATGTATCTATAATGTATTATATCTTTTTGTAATCCTCTCATGTTTTAACTAGTGATGGGATTAAAAAATAACAATATTATAAATCCAATAAACAAAAAGAAAACAGAACATTAATTGTAGCTAAAAAGAATTTATTCGTTGGTCAATAAGTGTTATGAAAGAATAAAACTTAATGAAAAGGTACGTAATGTGGGAAAGGCGTAAGGGGTCACGGACGTACACTCGGTTCTCGTTTTCACTTGCAGTGGTCTGTGGGTGCAACTTGGCAACTAGCAGCCCACCACCGTCTAACTGACGCCTACCGACAACTGCTAACTTCTCGCCGCTTGTTGTTCTCCATAACATCGCCGTCCAAGACATTCAAGTTTCCACAAGAACAAGCCGCAAGTTCTACAACTATCTAAGTAACTAAGTACTACGAGATGTCTACGAGCTCGTACTATTTACGTTTTCATAACTTCTCTTAAATTATTTATCTTTGTTGTTACCGTTCAGTGCTCCCTTCAAGTACTACTTAAGAAAGTTTAGAACTTTAAGACGGTAATTTGAAAATACTTTTGCAAAATAAAGGTATTATTAATTTTAAAACAACATTGAAAATATTTTTGGCAATTGTATTTGAGGCAAATGTTTTCAAAATGTACGTAAACAAAACTTAGAAATAGGTTTATGAATGGTAAATAAGAGTAAGAATTGTAAAGTGTCACACGAACATGGGATCGATTTAAAACTTCAGTATCACAAATCACGGTAGTGTTACGGGCTTCGGACAAGCACCGACCTCCTTTCCCCGTTGCACTGGCGCAACGAACAAACAGAATAACTAGACGAAGATGTCGGCGTACGAAATCGTAGCGGAACCTGCGCGCGCGACTTTCACTACCGTACGTACACGCGTGCTCGTGCGCAGCGTGCGAATCGCGCGCTGCTGTGAGTGCTACTGATGACAAACGCCGGCCGCCTCTCGCGCCGATGGTGGGGCAGCTGGATGTCTATCGTCAACATCTGATAATAAACATACCTACTGAAACCTACCCCCTCGCTACTGACAGCGTTATCTGTTTTCAAAGCCTAGATTTTCGTTTCGCTCATCTGCGCCAATTTCTTTATCGTTGATGTCACTCGTGCCCCACATTTTGACTCATCAGTAAGAAAAAGTGTCGCAAGTAAATATGTAAACGAATATGTAAATATTTTTTTGGGACCACGTTTTCATGAAACGGCGAAACAAAGTAATTAATTTATTCATCGTGAGCGCAACACACGGGTCGTCAGAAGCTCGAAAGTCTGACAACCAATCTTACCAAGGAGTATTTTGTTACCCAGTAAATGGGTTGTGGAGGCGACTGCCTATCTAAATAGGCAGTCGCTCCAGTAAAATAATGGTTTTCGACTATATCCGGTTAGACTGGAAGCCGTCCCCAATATAGTCGAAAAAGACTAGGCAGGTGAAAATGGTAAGCTCAACACACTTCTGTTAGTTACAATGGCATATTAATTCGGTGTATCTTAATTATATCACGTTAACCCGTAATAACACAAGTTTTGATGAATATGACAACCCACACAATTGCGGTTATTGTATTCAAATTACATCTGCTCCTATTTCTGTAGATTGCCCGTGTGGGCAGACTGGGCCACGTCGTAGGGCGCCCTACCTTTGCATTATTAACTAAATCGATCTGTTTGACAACCTGCACTGCAATCGCACAGACGGAGACATTGATTTTCTAACTAAATTATGAATATGCTAGTAACTGGGTCAATTTCTTGTACAACGAATACTGTTGTTAAAATAATACTAATATCGGTTTCCCCGATTCTATAAGACAAATCTAGTGGAATGCGGGGTAGCATTTGTAAGTCCGACATTGAATTTAAGACAGTCGCAGACAACTATTGTCATTTATCATGAATGTATTTTCCTGCTCAACATTTCTCGTTGCGGTCATTTTTATTTTTACTGATTCTATGTGATAGATAGAATGTAAAAATAGTACAAAAACAATAAAGTAGAAAATAGATAGCCGAATCTCGGTCATTTTTGATTATATACGCATCTACCAAACAATTCCAATGAATCATGAAATAGGAAAAAGATAAAAGGCATTGATTTTTTTCTTTATCCTCCATTGCACTACACAGGTAATACGGTCAATAACATTATAATACAGAAGCCTATCAGGTGATGACTCGGATTAGGAAAATGCGCACTTATTTGACATGTAGGTGAGTAGAAATATAGTTCCAGCAAGTTTTGAAATCATGTGCAATAGTGCATTAATTTTTATCATGAAATACATCCTAAATGTATATGTCTGGTGAATACAGGCAATGTTCTCCTGATCATGAAGATTCTTCAATTAAGTTTTGGGAATCCTCAGTTTTAAAACACCTCCAAAGTGAAGCTCACAACAGTTGCATCGCTTTAATCCACAATTTTCATTAATATTTTACGACCGCATTTAATAAATATCTCTCATAAATTAATCATTCAGTACGGTTAATCTGATCTGAATAATTTTCGCACATAACAAGGCACGCATAAAGGATTCCACGTTGATATCCACTGCGTTCTTACTGGATAAACATCAACGAAAAAAGCCATGAAACACAATGGATATAAAAAAAAACTCAAAGTTCGCGCATCATAATTTTAAGTAGACCCTGGTTAAACTGGCATATGGCGCAATCCTTGCCCTTTCATCTGACTTTGACATATTACAGTGATGCAAGAGCCTTCCATGTTTCTTATACATGGTCCAGCTGCAACGCATATTACAATACTATACTTTAATTTCAGATTTCTAAATAACGTGACATGATACGCGTAAGCTACTGAAACGCATAAAGACTAAGCACAATATGGTTCTTCACTAAACAAAAGCATTACGTAAATAATGGTACAAAGACTAATTTGCTTAATCGAGACTAGTGCCACGTCACGGATGAATAACGGTGTATTTGTGGTCTGCGCTGTTTCCAATTGAAAGTGTTCGCAACGGTACTTCCGATTGTAACAAAACTTTGAACTAATGGGGCCGTCACGGACCATAGAACTTTAATATTGGTAACATATCTATTCAATAATAGAGCCAATCAAATGACCCACCATCTCATGAAGAAGCCATTTAAATGATTTCTTTGATGCCAGCAGCTTTGCCCACGTGGTAGTCGAAAATGATCCCACGGGAACGTACTTATACCGGGATAAAAAGTATCCTTTGTGTAAATCCAGGTTATAAATTATCTGTGTGCCAAATTTCATCTAACCCGTTTTTGACTGACTGGTAGCCAGCCAGGTGAAGAGAAAACTTAACCCATCTTAGGTTTGGGTTATAAGTTCCACGCACCAATAACCACTTTAAAATCAGAAAGATCGCAGAAAAAATTGTAATGACAACCTTTAATAACGGTCCTTTCGTGCATCATAGGCAAACCACCAAAATCCCAATTGGTGTTTACATGTGTAAATTAACCAGGAAATCATGCCGCAAGAGACATTCATATTGATCAGCAGCGAAACGAGGATACAAAGTGAAATGAAATAGACAAATTACAGTCTATCCATATTCATTACTGCACATTATTATAATGCACAAAAGCATAAGGCAAGTCATGTTTCAAAGAAACTCAGTGAATACGACGTCGGGGCGACGTGTAGTCAGTCAGGTCATAAGCTTTGTATATATGCAAAATGAATATACAGGGTGACATCACATCGACGCACAATCTGAAACCATGAATTCAGCTCATGATTATACGTTGACCGCCTATACCCTAGAAATTCTTCATTGGCTACCTTTTTGTCTTTTTACCTTTTGTGGTATGGTAATTTTATTCTAGATGCATCGTTTTCACAAATTATTATAATTATATAATTAATCTATGTAAAATATTGTAAAACATTTTAAAAGAGTAACGGTGGAGTTTCTTGCCCATTGTTCTCCTTACGAAACTACCTTTTGGAAGGGGCGATTAGAATCAATTGTCGTTCCAAAGTACCTTTTATTTATTTGAAACTAGTTATTGCCAGCGGCTTCGCCCCTGTGGAGGTTGAAAATGATCCCATCTGAACGTACTACCGGGATAAAAAGTATCCTACATGTTGATCCAGGTTATAAACTATCTGTGTGCCAAATTTTATCCAAATCCGTTCGGCCGTTTTTGCGTGATTGGGTAACAAACATCCAAACATCCTCACAAACTTTCACATTTATAATATTAGTAGAATAAAAGCTTAAACTTTGATTTTTTTAAATTGCTGTTTCATAAAAAATTGCAATACCTACGCGGTCAAATGGCACCCTGTATACAGGATACATTTTTACCCAGTGCGCGAATTCAGCAAATAATTCTAGACCGGACGCGGTTAAAATTTATAGAACAGCTGATTTCTTTTTTTGTATAACCGACGAAAAATTTCTGCGCTGCTGAGGGCTCTAGAATGATATGCTGAATTCATGGTTAGAATTTGCGCACTGGTTAAAAATTTATCCTGTAGGTGAAACCCTAATTGCTCTCACTGCCATTTTGTCGCTAGATGGCGACACATCCACAATTTCGAACATTTTCAATTTTTACACCTATCATAGAAATTTTTAATAAACAACTTTATTCTTAGCGAAACCTAGGGCATTAACTTGATTTTTTTAGATCATCACTGTGCTTGTTAACTGGTATCATACAAAGATTAGAACATAATAATGATTTAGCCGCGTGAATTTACTCTTTACACACACATGCAAAGTAAATAGTAGTAACTTCCGACTCCACTAGATGTCGTTTTATTCAAACATGGTTGGAAATTAAAATGTCCAGATGGCGTTAATTTAAAGAAAGAGGACCAAATTATTTATAAGATGAATATCCTTACAATATAGCAAAAACTGAAAACAAATATTAATTTACTAATTAAGCATACTTTAAATTACTAGAGGATTGTTATGTTCCAGTCTATTTCTTAATAATATAATTATTGGGATATGCATACTTTTGTTTCTAGGCTCGATATCAGATACCTTTTCACCATAACAAATTATTCAGATAAATTATTTTGGGTAATAAAGGTATATTGTACCTGTATAGGTTGTTGTAATGTGACTGAACCTAAATAGTACCTACTACTAAATAAATAAAAGATTATGTATTCAATTGTAAAGCGTTTTATTGTATCTTACTATAAATTAATAATATTTATCTATGGTTAATATTTTCATACAAATATCGTTTTATTTACTCTCACTGCATTTACCTAAATATTTTCTGGTTGGATTCGAACCATCGACTCGTACCACCACACAAAGATAACATACTTTTTTCAATATTTTGATATTTACAATTATGATTCTGTATTTAGTATTAGAAAGAATTATGTACGTAGATTACAATTTATGTAACATCACACGTAAGTGTAAGTATCTTACACAACAACACACAAGTGGTTGCTAGCTAACCATAACATTTATGTTTCAAGAATACCCACTTATTATACAACTTTGAACAATAAATATTCTTTTACAATTGAATTGTTTGGCTGGTACCTAAATACATGAGTGAAACATATGTACACAGAAAAATCTTATAAACTAACAAATAACATAAACTATACATCACTACGTACAAAAATAGCATAATAATTAGTCTATAACGTTCCCACTGCTGAGACTCAGGCCTCCTCTGAACAGTGGTGATGAAATAATTTACACAAAGCAAAGTGTCGGCTTGGATTCGAACCATCGACTCGTACCACCATACAAAGATACATAAAAAATACTATAATAAAATATCTTCTCTTCTACACGCTACTTTTTGCTGCGCCGCCGTCGCCGCGCAGTATCAATCTTCTGCTTGTCACTTTTTACTTCCATTTATATCATTTCCGTGCGATCTGAATCAATTGCTAGAAGACACAGTTTTCGCTGCAACAAATGAATTTACACAGTTTTGTTAGACTATTCTTACTGAACCCACACCTCAGAAACCTGAGGAATAAGTTAGGAAATGAGTAAGACTTATATTTTTCATACCTTTTAATTCCTTGATGTCTAGACATTTAGCATTTTTCTCAACTCGTCTCAAAATAATTTCCGGCAGTACACATGTTTTGAAAAATGTTACCAACTTCGGCATCATAGCATTGATAAATTCCTCATCCCGGTTAACTTCTATGACAGTCAATGGTTGGGTGACAGATATAAAGCAAATGAAGTAACATTTACTCATTTTGGTAATTCGCAATTGACCCTGGACCTAGAATCAAAATAATAATAGCTGAGAAACAATCCAAGAAATACATTATATTTATACATACATGAACCAAGAAATAATGATCTTTGTTACTTACTTGATAATAATAATTATGCTTTTTGTTCATAACTAATTGATGTTCTTTCCACATTTAGTTGATAAGCTTCAGTCTGTGGATCGGGTTGCGGCCAATTAAAATCAGCAGTCTCTACTTGCTCTGTAACAGATTCAACTCTATTAGAGCTAGAGCTGCAGGCTATGGCTTCGTAACGAATTTGTGGTATACCACGTGAATACGTTTTGGGCGTATCTTGAGCTGTGGAAGGGTTGGATAGCTGATCATGATCTTGAGTTGTATTTGGACTGAAATAAAAAATAAATAAATGAAATAGGTACAGTTATTAAAAACAATGTTGAGAGACAGAAAAATATTGATATGTCTGTACCTACCTAAACACAGCAGGGCAGTCCGCGGTTTCTTCCACTACTTTTTTTTTCTTGTTACGCCATGCTTCCAGCCGGCTGCAATTTGATAAAACTTGCTCAATACACTACTTGAAACTAACCTTATCGAGCTAGCCGTTTCTTTTTTTCCTACTGTTATCGACGAGACACAATAGATAAACAATTGTCATAAATCTCCTGGAGGTATCGTAACAGACAAGGGTCTACAGAAGAAATGGCGGCAAACCAACGGCAAACCAACGGCAAACGAAGACATTACATCACGGGCCAACGAGTATCAAATACACTCATAGGTACATTCACGTAAATCTGATTCGAAATCTTATGGGAATCTGATTTACTCACTAAAAATCATTAGAAGGATTTCCATGATGTCTTTTCAATGTTGCTTGCACTTTTTTCCGTGATTTTCGCGGCCCTGAATACATATGTCGTATATAGGCAAGTTTATTAGTCGGATTCATCTTAGGCAGAGATGCAATTCAATCTGTAATCAAAAAGAATAATTAAACACAACAGCAAAAGTATCGTAATTATGAAATGCTTCAAGAAATTTGTATTAGTCAGAAATAACACCACCATTTGTCACCATCAATCAAGCTGTCATGCTGTCAAGCTGTGTGTGAAAATTTGCAAAACAAGTAACAACTGACAGAACATGAAAACAGACCAAATAGAGATGTCAATCTGAGATCGATTGAGCAAAGAATCGATTTTTTGGAACAAATAAAAACGTTTTTTCAAATCGATATCTAGTACTGAATCGATACAGGGAATCGATATTTCACCCTAGAACATCAGTTTTTGTTTGTTTGAATTGTTAAGAATTGTGGTTGCGGGAAAATTACGAAGCATATCCAGTGCAAATCCTTTTGCGTAAAAATACGGATTTTTTCCAGATATGAGACCAGGAATCGTTTTTTCGGTTTTTTTTTTCAAAACGACAAGGGGCACCAATTTTTTATGTAGGGGCACATTTACAGCAGATTAGGCACCAACTATACGTTCCACTCATATAACTATAGGAGACACTTTCTTGCTAGGGTAACGTACACCCCGTAAACCCCTACATTGCAAATTTCATCGAAAACGAATGATTGATTTTTGGAAAATCATTTCTTTATTTGTGAATCGATTTTTCATATTTCCTTTCGAATCAATTCAGTAACGGATCTTTTTCAGAGAGTTTTTTTTGGTTCCTTTCGTCCCTCCCTCTGGGACAGGCAAAGTGAGTTTTTAGAGAGAATTGACGTCCCTATTAGGGGGAAATATTTGAAATTTAGAGTAGGTAGGTATGTGATGTGATGACAATCAACGAGTGTTGCTAACGTTTGATTTTGTATTTCCTCTTCTAAATCTTACACTTTTTAAAGTTTTAAGGGTAATTACTATTATAATATAACTCTGTATCACCTTCAAGCAGAAAAGCATCCTTTGTACATAAAAATAACACTTACCGTCAATAAAACACAAAAACACTTCACTTTTAAATAAAAACTCTTTCACGGATGGCACTCGTATGAATGGTTCTCAGTAGTAGCCTCAGTCACCAATTCTAAACCTGAATGGTGCTTACTACTTACTTAGCTGTTCAGACGAGCGAAATTGGAACTACAGCTACCATTTTGAGAACGTCATTTCGCTGACAGTTAAAAACCCTGAAACCTTAAATGAATGATGTACAGCAGTGGTGGCTCTGACTTGTAAGTCAGAGCCACCACTGCTGTACCTATATCATTCATCGTTTTAAATATCAGAACATCCTACAACTTACTACTAAAATACTGCCCTATGTTTTATTTCCCCTTTTTCTTGGTAAACTTCTTAGATGGCAAGACCAATTTATTTCGACGCACTTTGACGTGTGCTAATAATACTAAAATGTGCAATTGTTATGAAAAATCAATGTGGTTTGTCTGTGTATTCACTTATCTTGCTGGTTTCACATAAATTAAATATGATTCAATCAATAGATGTAAGTAGTACCTACGTGTCACCATTGCGTAGGTAGGTAATTAGAAAAAAAATAGGTAAATTTGCCTACGCTGATCGCCTGATTTAGGTATACCCTAAGTTTACATGAACTTCTATTCTCTGATTTTATTCAACCCAAACCAATGAATTAGTACCTAACCGTGTCAGAAAATGTATTATCAGTACCTACTTACATACAGTAGAAAGATTTTTAAATCTTTAGGTACTTTATATTTAAAGTAGATATTACAATAATTAGGTACATTAGTATTGTATCTGTGTGAACCAAATGCAGATCGCAGATATTTTTTTTCACTTTCTAGCATTCTTTCTCATTCCCTAATAAAAAACATTTTAACAATCATAAAATGTAAAACCCGCGGGCAAACCCGCGCGCCGGCGCTAACTTTCTAGAAACACAATTTTGGAAACGATTCGCAAGTTGTCAAGACAATCACGCATGGACTGACTGGAGCGTTGCATCGAATCGTTCGAATTTTCGAACAGCGCCATCTATTATAAATGTTTACCGAACGTAAACTCGTAACACAACAGCAAATAGCTCTTTCTCGGTGGTTCTTTAAATTTCTGTTAGATGGCGCGATTCAGGTCACTCACACATGTAAAGATTTTTCGTTTTTTATTGGGTCTAATTCTCCTAGAAATACTGTTTTTTTTATAAAATTTTGGCGTTTGGCGAACATAATACATTATAAAGTCTCATTATACTTGCTTTTATTCTGCAGAAACCGTTTATTTACGGAGATTACAACCCCTGAAAAATGTATGGCGAGGCCTATCTAGGGATCGACCTTAAGGAATAGTATGATAACAATAAATTATTAACTTTTCAAATTACGAGTAGGTAACTGAATAAAGTTTTATGCAAGAGATGCAAATGAGAAAGGAAAAATAGTTTTAACGCTATATTTTCTGCTTCAGATAATATTCTGCACACTAAAGCATGTTTACTTCGCGTTACTGTTAACATACATAGTGACAGAAAAATATACATGACCATATGCATGCATAATGGCGTTCAAACTGTAAGATTAAACGTTAAGCAGGAAGCTGTATTTTTATGAGCAGTTTCTAAGTGCACTAAAGTAATTAGAAAACGCACTATTACGTGCTTGCATACGTCACTATATTGTGTGCATATATCGTATAGGCCCAGTGCTAACCTTCCACTCAAGTACGGCTTCCAACAAGGGCTTCTGGTGTTGAATCAAAGATAAATCTATTTCACACGCGGTGTAATGTTTCATTGCATTATCGCGGTTTCGCGTGACGCCATTATCAGAAACAGGAAATTTTATGTGGAAAATCGAATAGGTGAGTCATTTATATTTTCACTACATGGAAATATGCTTCAAAAAGTTTTGATGTTTGTGACCGCCTCGTTGGTCTAGTGGTCGCAAGTGCTACTGCTTAGCACGAAGTCATGGTTTCGATTTCCAAGTCGGGCAAAATGTTATCGGATTTCTCTATCTGGAATTTCTCCATCAGATGCCGCGAGTTTTGTGTCCGGATGATGGTAATAGGCTCGCCTCGACTTAAACATAAGCCCTTGGTGAAATGTAAGCCCTTGGCCAAACCTTCGGAGAAACAAAGCGTGATGTTGTGACAATGTTATGAAATTTTGATGTGACTTTTGTCTTTGTGCTAATTTGTTTTGCGGTCGGTGCAACATATCTTCTTCCTTCATTTAATCGTCATCGTTTCCCTATTAGTTCCCTAAAAATAACGAACAAATATTTATTCCCCTTTTACCGAAAACTCGTGTTCAGATAATATTGTAAGTTTACTAATTGCGAGTCGCAGCCCGTCGCCAGTCTTCATCAAAACTTGCGATGTTTTGGCTAAGCCCCAAAAAGTTAAATCATCGACAGTTGCTTTTATTATGAGACTAGCTACCAGCCCCGGCTTCGCACGGTTTTCACGACTTGACAAAACCATCATGATTTCTTTATTAAGTATATTTCAGTTTAATATGAATAAACTTTCCGGAATAAATTGTCAAAATTATGGTGTAAGCCGTATCAAGATCCACCGTTTCTTTAAGAAAAACTACGAGAACATACAGACATACGATAAATACGACTTTATTTATAGTGAAAAATAGGTAGATACGTTTTAGAGTACAGGAACAAGTGACACTGATAATAGTAAATTGGTAATTCGTGTAAATTATTGTAAAAACTGATTTCTAGATAAATATTCTCTGTCTAAGTAATATTTTTTAACTCCTTTCACAGTCAAAGAAAAAATCATGATGAGAACGGTTTTCACTTTAGTCTAAAATAAGAAAACGGCGTTTTTCCTGCAATAGCTTTTGGATAATACTAATGTAGCATAAGCACAAGTACAATCAGCCTGTATTGTCCTCCTCTTTGTGAGAGGGAATAGGCCGTAATCCATTACGTGAGCCCAGTGCGTTAGTAGATGTCTTGGAATGTTGGTTTCTTCCAGCGCCGTAACGCAGTATATAAGTTGTCTATGGTCCCAAGCCTTGACTGACATTAACAGTCAATGGACAATATTGTATAACCTTCCGACTTGGATACGGGGCTTTTGTCTAAATTGTATGTGTGCATTTCCTCAGCATAATTTTATTTTTTTTGTAATGTGCGTTTTGTTTGTGCAGAATAAACATTTTTCTTTCTTTCTTTTTCTTAGGACATGCTGGTTTCCTCACGATGTTTAATATATTAGCGAGTTTATAATTATAATTACCGATTATTATTAACAGATAATGGTAGATTACTAGAGGCGTTTAGCTTGAAGTACATGTTCAAAGAATTTTATTAAGACCCGCTCCCGCGGGTCAGTCAATATTAAAAGAAAAATACCGAATAATTAATATATAAATCATTATAATAGTGACCTGTCTGTCAAGTCTGGACTCTGGAATTATGAGACAAAATTAGTTGTGACTTTGTGACGTTACTCCCGGAAGTCACACGTGCGAATATAAATTAAACAATAGTTCTTACTAAGAACCATATTGTAATTGGACAATTATGCACAAGTCCCTCTTGTTACTTTGTATTGCATGGACGTTTGTACAGCGTAGAAGCGAGATGGGTACCAATTGCGTAGGCGATGCCTTAGTATTCGCGTGGACGTCTCTTTTAGGTGTCGTAGAAGCCTCATAGGCATCTCGTAGAGTAATGTAGCCACGTCATAAAGTGTCGTAGTAAAGTCGTAGACGTCTCGTAGCCGTGGCGTAGCGGTATTGTAGCCGTGCCGTAGAGGTCTCGTAACCGTGCCTTAGAGGTCTCGTAGCCGTAGCATAAAGGACTCGTAGCTGTGGCGTAGAGGTCTCGTAGCCGTGGCGTAGAGGCCTCATATCCATGGCGTAGTAGCTTTCTATTCGAGCCATTGCTGTGACGAGACCTTACTTAACAGCAGTGTCATAGAGGGCTCAAAGGCAGCTCGTATACGTATCGTAGCATTCTCGTTGGCCATCGTAGACGTCTCCTGCGCGCCTGGTCTAGACGTCTCATAGCCGTCTCGTAGAGGTATAGTGAGCTCATCGTAGACGTGTCGTAGGCGTCTCATCCAGACGTCTAGTTGAGGTCTAGTAGCTGCCTCGTAGAGGTTTCGTAGCTATCATCAACTTATTACGAAAACGAAGGGAGACAATTAAAAGCTATGACTATGCTTTCTATTTTTTCCCCCAAACATTTTCCTTCACGATTTTTAATACATGTGGTTGAGAAAACGAGGCGTACTCGTGACGCCTGCACAACGTTGTGGGTACAGTCGCAGGTAGCAGCAATTCCGTGGCATCTGCGCTGGACCAACGCCCAATGAGAAGGAGCCCTTACACTTTTACTACTTGAATCTTTTCCTTATTCCGCTACTGCGCACCATTTCTAGATAATACTACGTGTTGACAGTGTTAATCATTCATATCACTGCTCTCACCACATACACCTTGTAAAGGGTGCGTAAATAACGAAAGGCAATTTGTTACTGATCAGGAAGAACGACTGAAATGTTTACTAAACAGACTCCAACTGCGAGTCATCTGTGCGACTGCAACACATTTGTTTACTTTCGTCTACTGTAAACCATCCTTAAACAACTACTTCACGACGCACTTAGCTGACGACTCAGATATTACATGTACATGAAGGTACACACACTCACATCTCGCAGAAATTCAGGTGGCAAATTCTTACATCAGAAAACGTTACAACGGTATAACGTTGTACTCACATCCACGGGTACACAAAATGCGAACTTCGATGGTACAATGTGCCCAAATCTAATATCATCGGTGGAAATTCACTCACATTTGGAGATTTACAAGCGCCTCGCGAATTTTGTTTTATTCACTCGTCTTCGTGAATAATATTTGTCGCTTACCTATTTGCTCGGCGAGCTCGAGTTGATGATATGAATATTCATGACAATGTGGAAGTAAAGCAAACGTACGCTATGCTAGAGGAGCGACGGAGCCACGCTGGTGACGGTGTAGGCGTAGTCGGCGGCGACAGAGAAACATAGCTGAAATTTTAACAAACTTGGATTTCATTGCGATCCGCAGAAAAGAAGAAGACCACTCGCTCGTTCCCGGACAAAATGAGATGGATGACATGAAATGTATTTGAATACCACGAAGTGAACGCAAAACATATACAAAGAGAAGAGATATCTCGGTTGATGGAAAAGTGGCTTGTAAACACGTCCACTTGACGTGTGAGCGATGAGCTCGGCAAGAGTTCGTAGATTTTGATAAGGATTCCGGTCAGAGGCCCGTGGAAGGGCTCCGCCGGTTTACCCAACACTATGAACACCGAACAATCCAGCACGCGTACATTAATTATATTCGAACAAAACTGTATGTTACCATATAACTTCTGCTGTGTAACAATAAAAAATTATGTTAATCATATTTTCCTTAGAGATCTTTATGACAAGACTAAAATAAAGATGCGGTACCCAGCATCCGAACAATAGCAGCGCGGCACGGTATGTACAAACATTCAGCTTTATCTTGACAGGTTTACCTACTTCAGTGTGATAAATAAGTTTCTAAGAAACATACGTTAGTCTATTATCAAAAATTAAACTGATATAATGTTAATTATAATTATCTGATGATCGAAATTTTATATGTTATTATTGACAATGAATGCAATGCAATTGAAAGTCACACTTGGGATGCCAGCGAGTGGTTTCAGTATTTATGATATTGCGATCGAGTACTCACTCGATCTCGGCACTCCACAGTTCGTCCTCGTCGTCTTCGTTATTTTGCATTTTAATAATTAACAAAGTATATATTTTATATGCTTCTATCTTCGCGCCTGGAATATACGCTACATCTGAAAATAGGTATGGCGAAGCTATCTTATTTAATCAAATCTTAATGACTAATTTCTCGCTTTCAAGGACATTTATCGAGAAAGTTCTATGAAGTAACATTTCAAGCCTTCAGTAAGCCGCTAAAGACAGAAGTGCTGTGTTTTTTTAAAGAATATAAAACCTGGCGACAGCTGCTTGAACGTGCAACTGGCAGCGTTAAACGAACACTGTACCTATCAAGTCGTATCAAAGGCTTTCAAACCGATATCATAATTATTTCAATCAAGCGTTCTCTCTTTGGAGTTTTACATACTGCAACGGGCCAGTAAGTTTTGCATGCGTAATGATGTCATCAATTAATATTCATTGGGTTTAAACACACGCTCATACTTGTATGAATATCCAGTTCTGTCAAAAGAATGACTCCCGCGGCTGACTGTACATAATGCATAAATAATTTCCCAACCAAAATTGCTGTTCTTGAAAGATATGTGTTATAACGCATCTTCAACAATGGACATTTAATTGGCTCAATAACTCATGTTTTCAATGGACGTGACGTAAAAATGTTCACTCAACGTGAACAGCGGACAGAGCAATTTGTTTTAAATCTTCTGTGACTTTACACGAATAAATCAGAATTGAGTTCTCATTAAACGTGAACGTGACATATTTGGCTTTACAATGGTTACTCATTAACATTGATATATTTATGTTATCAGATAAAACTTCAGAATATTATACAATCTTAGATATTTTCAGCGTTGCCTGTGTCAGTAAAATTATATCACATGTCTGTACATAAGCAGTTATACGAAAAATGCAGTACATACCTGGTCAAGAAATCAAAAAAACTCATTGAGAACGAGTACACTCCTAAATGTTAATTAACACAAAAATTTGGGCCACTATTCACCACGAAAACTTAAAATTGAAACTATAGTGTATCAGCAAAGCATTGCAATCAACTGCCGCATTAATATCGAAGGAACCAACACTTATCTTTGAAACATTACCAATACGAAATTAGTAATGATAACAAACGTTGATTAATTGTACCGATATTTGTGTTTTCCTTAAATATCAATATCATATTTTCCTAAAATGCCTACAACTGCTAGAACACGATTGAAATTAATAATAATATCTGGATGACGGAGCTTTGCTCGGTGTTTTTATTTTTGGTTTGACGTTTTCTACAAATGAAACCTAGCTAGATTGATTTATCGCCCCCGAATCTCCCTGCATACTAAATTTAATGAAAATTTGCTTGTTTAAAGGTATTAGATTAATTATTTATTTTTAAATTCTGGTAACAAACAACAGTGTAGCCTTGGCTCTTGTGCTAGGAATTTCTGCATCACTAGAGCCAGACCTCTTAATTTACAGGGTACATGTTAAAGAAGTGTGATAGACAAAAATGAGAAAAGTTCAGGGGTTATTCCCTGAGTACCCCGATCCCCGAGGCCCCCGTGCCGGAGGACCCCGATTAATTAAGCTTAAAAGTACCGTCAGCAGATGATATGTTAAATAAAATTGTATTACCGACTTACTAAAATTATAATACTTAACTTGAAGGAAAAAAATTATGGTCTTGGTTAAGGTAAATATTATAATCAGAGAATCCTACCCATATTATAAACGCGAAAGTTTGTAAGTATGGATGGATGGATGGATGGATGGATGGATGGATGGATGTTTGTTACTCTTTCGCGCAAAAACGGCTGAACGGATTTGAATGAAATTTGGCACACAGGTAGTTTGTAACCTGGAATAACATATAGGATACTTTTTACCCCGGTACTACGTTCCCGTGGGATAGTTTTCGACCTCCACGCGGGCGAGGCCGCTGGCAAAAGCTAGTACAATATAGTCTCCTAGAGCAATCACAGGTTTTAAATGACACCTTCACTTATTTGGCTGAATATGACACGCACCTAATTTTTTTTAAATCTGGTACACATTGTGGTAGGTACATGATAAGATTGAATATTTACAAAGTGACCTGCAGTGTCGAATTTCATCACCACATTTTTTTTTTAGTTTTGTTACTGCAGGTCCGAACACACGTATTTTTATTTTGTCTATAAAGACATAGGCATGCCCGGCATGTAATAACCACTTTCCCCCAATCTGTTTTTCGTAAATTCGTAATTGCGCTCGCGCACTTGTCAAGGCCCTGCTTCCGACATGTTTGAGTAACACACAGACCTTTCTTATCAATTGCAAATAGCATTACCAATTATTGAATGCGGGAATCCTATAAAAAGCGAGAACAGCTTATACTGGAAATGTACAGCTTGAAGTGTAGCCGTATGTACAAAATTTCAAATAAACTACTTTCGTCTTAAGTATTTCCAACACATACATTTAAGCGCTTTTTATGTCGACCGTACAAGTTGAGAACAATAGAAAAAGAAATGTAATCGTATTTATTGTATTCGGGGTCCTCCCGGACGGGGGCCTCGGGGAGCGGGGTACTCAGGGAATAGCCCAAGTTCAGTAGCATAGTCATCGTAGTTATAGTAACAGAATCATTGAAAACAACATCTTAAAAATAGCATTCGTTATGCAATTAGCATAATAAATGCTTTTTAATAAAGCTGAAATCAAAGGTCGACGTTTACAGAATTTTTATAGAACTAAACTAAACTGAGATAGAAGTACTTGACAATTTCAGTGAGCGATCTAAAAAGTAACAAACTAAAGAAGTAACAAGCTAAAGTGGAAATTGCTGAAAAATTCCATACATCTCTGAGTCGGACATCCTCCATACAATGTACAAGGTGAAACGGGATGTACTCGAGTCGCGGCTAACAATGTGATGCATTACTGTCGGATGCAGCTCTGTGCAGCATCATACATCGTCAAGTGTCCAGCTGGCGCCGCCGCCAATCATTCAATTACATGCAGAGCATAAACGATTCAATTGCGGAATTCGCTTCAACAATGTTAAAACTGTACTAATAAACGCCCGTGCGTTTTGAGCGATCATTTGAACGGTTACGTCACTTCATTAAGTGCATCCGTCAAGGTGCGTAGAGGCTAATTCGGTCAATGAAGTCAAATTATTTTGCCAAAGCCAGTTAACACATCCAGGCGAATAAACGAAACTGTTTAAAGCTAGCTGGAAAACAAACTGACCACAGGAAACGGTTTCCATCAATTGACTCAACATAAAAATAGCAAGACATTAGTTCCACTCTTTGTTCAACTTCTTCGAACATATTCTAGAATTTCCAACGATGTTCAAGCATGATTCTCGATTTAAGACACATAGATTTCATACTAATCTCCAGATCTTGAGCTCAGTTTTAGAATACGAGCCGTAGCGTGGACATTAAAATTAGAGATGGGCCGACTAGGCGACTAGTCGGCCAAGCCGATCATTGCTTTCGTTTGAGTTCAGGTGACATCGGCAAAATGTTCAAAATGGCAAACCTACCGAATGACAATTGTTTGCTATAGAGTTTCTTCTTTTGATGTGACGTCTTTTCGTTCGGTGTACTGGTAATAAGTTCAATATTTCTGACCGACAAACATGTGAGATTTCAACAGCTAATAACTACGAGAAATTTATGCTCAAAACTGAAAAATGACATAATCGGTGAAAGCTTACTTCATATGTAATGCAATGACACTACTAGATCTAATATCAGGCAAATTCAACGGCTACAGCTGTATCGGGTACCATAGGAATATTTGTTGCAAACATCTTGTTTAACGTTTTCACGAAAACAAACGGCGCGGACTCGAATTGCGCCTGCTTAATATTTTATTGTTAGAAGTAGGTATTAATTAATTTGACTTTATTGAATTTCTGGATCTATTAATTTGACTTTATTGAATTTCTGGATCTAAGTCCAATTAATGAATGGACCAAACGAAAGGTTCCTATTCCTTCCTATCCTATTTCTAAATTACCCTGAAAGTAAACTGTAAAAGTAATTCTATAATAAAAAATAATAACAGTAAAGATTTCAATTTTATTTCAATCACCGTCTTTAAAAAATTTAAGCATATTAATACGAGTAAATAATGGACCGACAACAAATATAGCCGACTAGTCGGCTTTCTCGACTGTCGACAGTCGGGTACATCTCTAATTAAAATCCAATAAAACGTTTTTGCGCACATTTGGCGTCACATAAACACTATTAAATGGAATTGCGCCATTACTTTTGTCTCAAGACCTAGTATACATATACTCCAACTAGGTAACATTGAAAACGTGTTGATAGTCAAATACAAAATGAATAACTTTCTATGAAATAGCTTATTTATAATGATGAAAATTTTACCAGTAATTCGCTTCACGTAAATATTTGCATAATGTAGTCACAAAAGCGACAGATAACAGTACAGAATTTAGGAAGATAGTTGTTAACAAAACAAACTTATCTCGTCCTGCTCACTTGAAATAAATAGCCAAACAGAAACTTGATGGGACAAACAAAAAGCGGGGGCTCGACTATTATCTAACTATACGACAATCTGCCTGTTATCTGCCTCTCTGTACTGCGCAGTTCCTCAAATAATCAATAAACAGCTCAATTGAATTACAATAGCCACTAAAGTGAAAACAGGAAGGAAAACTGAAAGAAATCCTTTATTTTTATTATCAAGTAATATTAAATCGAAATCATTTACTGTGTAATATTTTATCACTTTCCTGTCATATTCCGAGAACATTTCACACATCTCAAGAGAGTGACTCTTGACGAAATTACTTGAGTGTCGGATTAGATGTAACGATAAATGCTGTCAGTCTAAGCTATTACAGTAGTGGATATCTGTATCTTTGACACAGACACCAATAACCTGATAAGTATCGGAGACCAAACTCCAATATCAACTCAGTTATTATACTTTCAGTTATTATAACTACGCATGTTCACTGAAGCAATTAATTGGAGCTATTGCTTTACCGGCACGATAATTTTCGTACACTGCCGAAAATAATACAAAATCTTCGGCCGAAAACAACAATTGCCACAAACCAAAAAGGAAATTCGGTCGGACAAAATTAACCAGTAACTCTTACCGACCTCATTGACGAAATATTTAGATTTAAAACATCATCATAAGAGTATTAAATAAAGACTAGTAAATGCGGTGATGGATGTAGGTACTATATCAAGTGTAGTGTACGTATTCAACCTGAAAGCTGCCAGATCCGCCAGCTGCGAGAACAAGGAGTACTTAATCAACATGATGAGACAATAGTTGCCATCCTATAAACCCACATTGAGATGCTAATAAGAAAAGGGAAAATAGATACGTTTGTAGCCAGCAAACGTTCGGCTGTGAAATTGATTTGTACGCACTAATACGACGACAAAGCGATGCGTTGTGTGTGTCGCGAGCGACGCGTGACAATACGGTTACGTGTACAATATCACATGGCCTCGTGCACCCATCGCAGTCACGATCCGAGCCTGCAAAACACTATAGCACTGCCTGCCCGAATACACAATACTCCAATGAAACCAAGTGCATTGTCAAGATGTCTCACATTCATAGCCGTTTTAATCATTGAAGAACGTACGCGCAACGGAAAATGCAAGAAAATGAAACTGGATGAGTCACCTCTGCATATTGGAAAAACAATCATTGTTGTCAAAAATGCAAATTACTGAGAGGTCTCAGTCAGAAAGGTCTTTGAAAATAAATAATTTAATAAAGAAGAAAAAAAGAGGCCGTACAATAATAAAACACATTTACATTTTATTTGTGCTTTCTTTGTGTGGAACAAAGAGAGCATAAAAAGATTACTGTAGGAGGAACTGTGTGAGCTTATAGCTTTTTCAAATATGCATACGTTCATATAATATTCTCACGTTACGTAATATTGGTGACTCTATCAACATTACGTTCCAGAGTAGCTACAACTCGAATAATAATCAACTAGTCGGCAGTAATAACTATTCAGATAGAGAGTAAAAGTTGCTAAAAAGCCCAAATTAGGAAGTACTAGTAAAGGATCCGACCGAAATAAATACCGTTGTGCAATCAAAAACTCAAGACACAAGTGGAAAGGCCTATCGTAACCATAAGTAACAAGAGCCAGACATCCTATACTAAGAGGCTATATAGCTAACCGCAAACATGCTTCGCCGGCGGTTTAGAATAGATAGCACAAAAGGAAACAATGACGGGGTGATCCGGCCTGGCGCCCCCGGTCCACCCTCACCCACACTGCGATGATGTTGTCGCCTAAACGTTTTATATCGGCCAAGGACGGCCTGCGACATGCACAGCGGAACTGAGCACTGCTACGATTCCACCAGCTCACCAAATATGCAAGACTGACGAGAATGAATTAGCTCGCCGAAACTGGGTCGACGAAGCCTAGCTAACCACTCAGATTGTGATTCACGATTAAATTATTTTATTAGTCGAGTGTGCTATATTGTTTCAATGTTCTACACTCGTCGACTGCCAGCTTGAGTAATTGTATTTTTTTTTCTGCCTTACTGTTTATCAGCCTGTTTACATTGTTGTTGATTTTGCTTATGTTCAGCAGATCAAAAATGAGAAGGAAATCTTTAAATAACGTATGAAAGTCAGGCTGGGAGCTTTATCAAATAAATGATTACATTAGCATTAAACGTGCGCGTATGCTGACTGATATCTTTACTTACGTAGCAAATTACGTCAAACACGGAAAGCAAAAAGTGTACAAAGTCATATGATATGATATTAAAGTGCACTTAGAAGATAGGCAGCGAGACGTCGACAACACAGTGTAAGTAATTTCTCCGTTTACGGCGTGGCATGGCGCAAGCTTTTTAATTAAATGACGTTATAAAGGGGAGCGGTAAACAAGCGAGATTTAGTTAGGAAGGCCAGCGCTACCGTCGGAGGCTGCTCGAGTGGAGATAAGGACCCAGTAGGTGGAGGTAATGTACACACCCGAGATAGGGAATGTTGCACAAGGCAAATATTTGCGCCCCGACCGACGGCTGCCGCTCAACGTGCGTACTGACAGACATGTTATTAATGAAAGAAATGCTAGTTTCAGGCTAACTGACACTTCACTCGGTTATTGTATAAACAATTCTTCTAAATAATGCCCCCATGCCAAAATCTTTACCGATGTTTTGTGATCTATCAATAAAATAATTCGGTATAGAATTATTCATTTATAAGTAATCACTAAGCGGCTAAGCTACCCACACAAATTGTAACTCTAGTCACTAGACTAACATAAATTTACCTTGTTTTCATATTAGGCGTAACATAAGATTATCGACGAAGGATAATAACAACCGGCTGAAAATATTACTGTGTTTATTATTGCTATAATATGATTAATTAACGCAACGACCATGTATCATATTTCTTTATCGTAGCTAGATATTAATTAGGTAAATAAAAGGCGAGTGAAAAGCGCCGGCGCCGCGACCTTTGATAAATATGCCGAGTGGAAAAATTCCATGAGGGAAAGAGGAAAAATAACATTCATACAACAAGCGGCTAATCCGTGATGCATTCGCACAAATTGCGCGTCCCAGCTTGGAACAAATTGGATTCCCGATGACGAGACGCCAGAGCCGCTCAAGTACGGGCTGAAACCGCCCACGGACCACTCTACGTCTAGCAAATTGAATACCGTGCGCCTACGACTATATTTTTTTAGTTTTCCTCTTCAGCAAGCGTTTTGTAGCAAAAACTTATTTAAACAATTTACTTAATTAAATTCCTATCAATCAAATGAAATCAAATCTTTCAAAACTGCGCTAAAATCTACGAGAGCTACGAGCTCGGTGGTTGTTTCCACAAATCCGAAATACCTCTCTTACGCATTGGAACTTTTCTTAAGATTGTTTTGCTTTCACTCATTTAATGTAGCAACCCTTTTAATGTCACAGTTCTATATCGCATTATAAATAGAAGTATCGCATCGTTTGCATCATCTTCTTGCCCTTTTGCAGAATAAATTTTCCTTCTGTTGTACTTTTTGGGAGAGTGACTGACATGAGGACTGATAGAGCTCAGTCCTCATCTCAGTGTCCTCACTCTCTTGAGCCTTCTCATCTTTCGCATAATCATTTCAGCTGAAAGACGTCTCAAATTTTAAACAAACTGTCCATTATTAAAACATTTCGCATTTCAAAGCTACACTATTTTTTATGTTCGTCGTTCGTTTATGACCAAAACTGGAAAACCGAATACTTATGGGATCACCTCCGTCACAGTGTCTGTCCGTCCGTCCGTCTGTCCGTTCTCATTGTCGAATATCGACTCGCTTGCCCGGTTTTTTATTTGCTCTAACCGAGTGACAGTCCTATAAAAGTAGGTAAGAATTTTAACCTCTGTTAAAGAAGCTTTTATTGTGCTCGGGTTTATATTCTGTGGTAGGACTACCCAAATCCAAAGCCTTGCCTACAAGTCTACAGCGTTCAAAATTTAAAGTTTGAAAGTGATGTCGGGAGCCCACGACAGTGAGAGTGTTCAACTTATACTTTGTTTAAGTTTTCCTGTTTCGCTTCGTCCGATAAAAACACATGTTTTCCGGTTCACAACTTCACAACTTCCATTGTTCGCAGACATAAGAAGTTAATGGTTTTCATAGATTTTATATTTCCTTACGTCGTTGTTTATTATATGAAGTGGTATTTATTTATCGAATGGTTAAATAACAGTAACTGATAGTTCATGTACTCCGGCGACCTCATTGATGCTACGAGCAATGTCCACGTCCTGTCATGACTTTGCAGTAACTATATTTTGCCCATCATCATTAATCAATTCATGTGGTATATTATTTAGATCATTCTAGGGATCGAATACTTTAGTTTTACGTAGTTTTCTTTCTCAACTATTTAATGAAATGGTAATAAGATGCATCAGCCTCATTGCACACAAGTTTGTATGGTGGTATTTAAACTGGTTTACTATAGCAGACCAATGACGGGTCTATTATAAAAGGTGTAAGTATTTTTGTTCTACGGCACTTATCATCAAGTTCATTTATCACTAGCTTCCGCCCGCGTAGTTTGTCCATAAAAAGTAGCCATGTCCTTTCCCAGAGTTCAAAGTATCCTCATACCAAATTTCATAAAAAATTGGTCCAGCCGTTTTAGAGATTAGCCGGAATAAAACCGACAGACAGTCAAAAATTAGAAAAAATGTTTTTTTCTTCATCAACATCATTCTTCTGCCCTTTTACCAATTTATTTTGTTTTGATTACCTTATATACTTATATTTGCATTTAGTAATAGGCTTTTATTTTAACATTAAAAACAGACAATATATTTTTGTGTAAATGCATAGATAAAAAGGCGCTTGTTGGTACATAGCCGGATTCACTATTATTCTTCAGGTATTTAACGTCAATTCAACACACGGATATTGGTCTCACGCCTATTATTTGTACTTAATAAGCCAATTTAGTCTATAACATAAGAGATAAGTGTTCGTGCACGCTTTTTACAATTCCATAAAAATTGATCGCGCTACTCTACCTCACGTCACACCACTTTATACCAGATGGTGGCTGAATGACAAATGTATAATGCGAATAGACGAACTAAAAGTGTGTGCTAACAAACGGCAATACAGGGGAAATGTAAGGGAAACGAGCTCTGCGTCTATTTAACAGACGTTTTCCATAAAGCAACCTGATACGTATTCTTTCAGGAAATTGAAAACTCACAGCGAGACAGCGCGGTAGCTCATTTGTCACTTAACGACCTATCAAGATGTTATTTATTAGATAGAGACTTTGTGGCCGCTTCTGTATCAATTTTGTGTAATTTACGGTCAGGAACGACAACCATCACCATAAATTACAGTGATACAATCTAAGAGGCAATTCTACATTTTTAAAGGTTTACGTTTGACATTGACCTTTAACGGCTAATTTTCTTATCTTCGCCACTGAACGACTGCTTTGCCTACAATCACGAGGAATTTATAAATCTACCATTTCGATAAAACATGTCATTAGGTAAGTTTAAAATGATTTTACAAAATTAATGGCAGGGGAAGTTACAAAGTCAAGCTTCCATGACATTATCATCAGCAGGCTTAGCACGAGCACCGATTTGTCGAACTAAATGATGTACAATAGGAGAAGATAGCTATGCTCTTCTATTAATTATAATTATCACAGTTATGCGTTCTAACCGAATCATGATTTTGTAGATAATCGTATATACTTTGTGGCCGGCGAGTAGAAAGTTTGTGGTCAGTGTGATTTTGACAGTTTGGGAAGAAAAATTCTTCTGAAATAGTCTACATATAAAAGGACATAGACAAAGATCGTTAGAAACGAAAGACAAAATGACAGATAGTAGACGAAAATCTACGGTGCGATATCAAAATGGAGAAACGAAATGTGACTTTGTATAGAAAAAGCACTGTCTATTCTTCGTAGAAATAGAAAGCGTCATGCTAAGCCTGCCGGTTTACAAATCAAGCGTACTGCTTTGCCTACGATCACGAGGGATTTAATAAATTGTTTTCATATCGTTTTTTTTTTACCCTATATTTAATCTATGTATTTAATATAATAAAACTTGAAATATGTAAGTGCTGTACAGGTGTGCACACTTACCTAGATTTTAAGTTTAATTGTTACAGTACTCCAAAAAAATTATTAGTGAATAAGTCATTGGAGTGCAATAATTAAATAAATAAATAAATCTACCACTTTGACCCGCCGCCAGTTTGATAGACAAACGACGTCAAAAAAGTGGCTGGGACAGACTGGATGCGGAAGGCGGATAACAGGGTGTTGTAGCACATCATGGGAGATGCTGATATCCAGCAGTGTCCAGCATTGATTGACCACTCCGATAAAACATGTTATGTAACTTTAAAATGACGAAACTTTACAAAATTAAAGGCAAGGGAAGTTACAAAGTATATGAAATTATCGTCGGTTTTAGAGATCAAGCGTAGCCGCAAGTTGCTGTTAAAAATTTCCGCTAATTATGTCACGCACAAATACAAGTATATCAGTGAAATACAATCACGATATAATAAAAAGCTAATTACATTTTGCAAGTGGCGTGCTCGCAAGCTACAGCCTGCAGGTAATAAGTAGCTGGCACGATGGAAACATTGACTTGCCACCATGTTGTGCGCTGAGGAGACGATGGATAATTTGTCCGTGACGATGCTTAGAATGTATGGAACCTCTGTAATAACACACACAGAGGACAAAATGTCCGCCGTCTGCGTATCGTCCTATGTAGGTACTTTAAATTACGTATGTACATTCGATAGATAATGACCTTTAAAGCTGTTATACTTGCAAGCAAGCTACTTACACAGTGGAAACGCGCCTTTAAAATCATAAATACTGTGTTGTTACCCAAAAATAATAAAAAGCATGCAATATTTTCGAAATAAGCTACAATTAAATTACATTATTTTAAAAGACAGCCGGCCGAAGACACGTAGACCTGGAATTGTTTTGAAAGGAAATTAAAAGAAGCACTCACTGCCAGTGGAAGGGTCCGGTAATGCCTTCTCTAAGTCGGTCCTTCAAGGAGCGTTGTCTTGCAGGGCCTGGCCCGGGGGGCAGCACGCCCGCGCCGGCCGGCACCGGCACCGGCACCGGCGGCGGGGGTGCGCGCGCCGGCGACGACATCACTATGAAACGCGGCGCACGCGCTCTATCACCACGCCCTCAACATCACCACTGCACTACTAACGCGAGCTGCAACAAAGCAAAAACAACCAAAGCCACATAAATAAAGCAAAGCGATAACAATGAACGCAAAATATAATTTGCAAAATTAAATATACACATAAATTAAAATTGTAGTACATCGCGCGTAAGTGGAAAATAAGGGTAGGTACAGTAGGCCGCACGTCAGTAGCAACAAAACCAGTACAAACTGGCCTCTTTATTGAAACTGTACTACGATGAAGCAGCTGAAGTTGATACCACCGACGTCCGGTCGACTGTACAGTCACCAAAAGAGGTAAGTAACCAGGGTCGATATACATGGATGATTTCGAATAAAACTAATAGAAAACAAACAATTGATTAACCAAATTAAAATTCATTCGAAAACATCCATCGGTTTCTTACTAAGCTTCAACTACATGAGAAAAGTGCAATACCTATGCGGTCAAAATATACAATTTAACAGCATAGGTATTGCACTTTTCTATGAAACAGCTGATTCTTTTTTGTATAACCGACTAAAAATTTCTACGCGTCTAGAATGATATGCTGAATTCATGGTTAGTTTGCGCACTGGATAAAAACTTATCCTGTATATCAGACGACCCTGGTTACGTATATGTTTTGCTGACCGCCCACCGCGTGAAGGTTGAAAAGTCAAAGTGGCGATGGCGTGTCAATAAAAAAAAACCTCATTTATTTTGTATAAGAGTGAAAACAGTATATAATTTTTTGTATCATCCTTTAGAGGATTCAGTATCTGTTACAATTTCCACTACAACTTTCAAAATGACAGCAAATAAAAAGATTATAAAGTACTTTTTTATTTGGTCGTTTTGAATTCTGTAAATAAATGAAGTTCGAACTATTGAAAGCATTGGAATTTGACGCTATAATAGTAGTAGCTGAATAGAATAATAAAATAAAATAGAAGCGGGTGCTTTTTTCATTTGTGCGCCTATTACTTTTATAAAAGCAACGACTAGATGGGAGTTTGTTATAACATTATCATCAGGCGTCCGTACAACATATCCGCTCAAAGCAACATAAATATATCGTGTTTTGTGTTCATATCAGTAGTTATTATTATTGTATTCCACGATAGCTTTATGCGTTTCATATAAAAACCAGAGATACGTATATACGTCTCATAACGCCTTTGGCATTTATTACATACCTAGTGTCGCTAATATCTTCTGTATGATAGAATAAGCAATAAGATCACATACTTCTTAAATTTCTAGTGAAAACAGCCTTGGAAAATGATTATCCATAATGTGTAGAAACAACTACATATGTACGCTTTTCCTATACTTTGTTGCTGTTTGAAATTCATGATATGCAAGAAATGAGTAACGTCTCCGTCTCGTGACACAACCGAGCTCCGTGGCATCAGGGGACAGGCATACCGCATGCGCTTGTCATAGCGACTGTTAAACAACATCATCCCTACTCCAAAAGGTGGTTTTACGGTGGTCTTACTTAATCTTAAAGGATAATTGCTCAAGGTTTGTATTCTGGGATAATCCTCCAGGATGAATTTAAATTTAAAACTAAACTACTTCGATTAAAAACTAGATTTGAGGAGACTATTAATGTTCATCAATTATGAAATCTGTTAGTTTTGAATCGATATTCATGCTGGAGTATCGTTCTAGATTTGGGATTCAGTGAGAACCTAAGTCCAACAATATTTTTGATCAAAATCGCGCTTTACGCTATGGTATGTCCAACTGTGTGTCTAGTACTATCGGAAACAAAACAGGCCTACTGTCTAACAATACAGTTCCCAATAGTTTTCAGACCAGTACATATTTTTCAGTCAGTTTTTACTTAGATTTTCCATACAATGCACCGATCAAATCAGGGAGACTACTCCCTAAGCGAAATCCGTAGTATCGGCCGTCGTTACAAGCGCTTCGCTCTCTGTCTAACTTACGGTATGTCCGTAAGTGAGACGGAGAACGAAGCGCCCGTAACGATGGCCGATACTACGGATTTCGCTTAGGGAGTAGGCCCCCAGTTACGGAAACGCGAGACGGACCCCCGATAGCCATCATACAAGACTTGCAGAAAAGCTCAGGAGTTCCCAGTATACTAAAGTAGTATCAAGTGTTACAGATCAAGACCCCTCAGTGCACCCTATCCTTTAAAACTTCGGTTCGGTTTCTTCAATCGGCATGCACAGCAAGATAAAAATAAAACAGTTAAAAGGACATTCACAGTCAGACTTACTAAATGCTGGTAAGCGGGATGGTTTTGCGTGTTACCATCCCATCTGCATAGACTTATATACATAGGTATTTTGCACATCTATCTACTTGACAATCAAAGCAATACATCACGGTTAACTTTCCAACATACAGATATAATTTCTTTCCTTCAGTTCTGTGACAGTGACAAAATCACAAAACAAGAATATGAATGGGTAAATGAAAAGTTATTGTACCTTGACCTAATTTGATCCAGTTCACATTGAATCAATCTAAATATAATCAATAGAACACTCTTCTGGCGAAATTCTGTGTTAACAGGAAGCCAAAAACAGGAAACTTAGAAATTACTTTAGGACGTAAAAAAGTAGCTGTCGCATTTTTATTTACCTATCTCAATTGAATAGAAAACGTTTATTTGTTGGGTTGGAGAACTTTCGGCTAACTAGTTAAGATCCTTCTGAACAGTAAAAGTTTTGTTGAGAATACACTGAAACGGACAGGGCGATAGCAAGGGGCGAAAGCGGCTATCGATCGGCCCTAACCTCTCCCCGCGCGAACCCCGCTCCTCCCCGTCGTCCCAGCTCACCTTACGTAAGTCCAGCTGATCGCACCCACCCTGTAACCTTGGCAACGAGCCTTATGCACGCATTTCTGTACACTGTTTGTTATACATTACCAATGCATTATTTGATTACCCATAATGACGCATTTTACTGTAACGACATTGAATCATGATTTTCGTATGTGCCGTCACGTCCCTAAAGGAAATAAATTAAAACCTAAATAAAGCCTTCTTTCAAGCATGTCACACGTATGTAATCTAAGTTTATTGATTGTCATTTAATATCCCGAGGGGACAATTCTCCGACAACCGTGTCCCATATTCTAGGTCGTCACGTAGACATGTTAATTTCCTCCAACTAACTGACCCTTCATCCACCTGCCAATATGCTACATTAGTACATCTGTGACTATTCTATAGGCTACCTACAAGAAAATGGGGTTTTCGTTGTTTATTTCGAGGCTGAAAATCAATTCCGTCTTAAACGATTATTGAAAAATAAAATCTTTTTACACCTGCAATGGAAGAGGACGATAAATAAAAATCATTTGAGCGCTTGTTGATAGCAGAAGATTTAAAAGTAATATAAACAAAAGTGACGTGGAAATACCGGGTTTAGTAATGCATAACATAAACAACAAAAGGAGTCGAAAAAACAAATCATCTTAAACAAAGTTATAGTCATAACATCGTACTTCGAACTCGGTGCTGGTCTGGCTCGTATTCCAAAAGTTTATAATATTTTTTTAACAGACTGAAACAAATGGCTGTAGCTACAGGAAAATTAACATAGCGGCCATAAACATGACTGAACAAAATTTAAGACAGTTCTATGGACAACAAGATGGAATATGGTATCAGATTTTTATTCTTGACGTCATATTTTATCTATTCTCAACAAACTTAACTCGAGGCACGTAAATTGCAGGATAAAAGATTTTGTCTCATTGATACTCCTTTTTAATGCGCGATGAAGCAGTTAGCTGAGATTTATTTCATGAAAATAGAGCGTAGGAAGTACACACCGGAAACATGAGGAAGGAAGGACGAAAATAACAATTCAACAAAAGATCACAAGGTACCCATAGATTTCTGTATCATGAAGGTACACCTGCTACCAACACAGCGAACACTAGAAAGATGTCCCAGGAGGGACCGAGATCGTGGGAGGCCATACAAATAAGGACAAATCTAAGGGTTCCGTAAATTTGACTGAAGGGAAGTGATGGGTCGGACGCGTACGGTTCGTTAAATATTTGACCGGTACCGCTCAATACGAACGACCTTGCGACCGCGAGGCGTCGCGCTTGCTCGCTACCGAATAGTTAACGTGGCCCTTGCGATCAGCTGTTACTACTTTTTGTCAACAATTACTTACGGCACTAGATAACATTATTTATATGGTGCTATTTTATCCAGAGATGATATACTACAAGATTCTCGATTTATTACTATCATCCAAACACAGGAAAAAGAGTTTCCAAACGAACATCACAAATGGACAGTTAATTATTACACTCGCATTTTCTAAATATCGTAGTTTTTCAAACTAAGTTACACTCAATTTGTTTAAAACAGACATCTATAGTATTTATAAAATCTAGCTTTTACATGTGAGACTAATTACACCTACACGGCAATAGCACAACAGTGTTCCAATTAATTTATCGAAATAAATGATTGCGACACACGATTAACAATTCTATCACTTTCATGATAGCAAATTATGGATCTAAAACCCTAAATAAGAGTGAAATGAAGAAATTATAATGAAAACAGTGAAGTTTGATGATAATTTCATTGCGACTAATGAATGAACAGTGCACGTAAGCATCTAAGAGTGGTCCATGCATATATGCAACGAACCGAGGAAGTACGAAATTCATGTGAAGAAGCGCTGACGGAAGGTTTGATGACATAACGCGCACGCGGTTAACTCCAATGGCTGAAAGCGTGCAACTGAACCAGCACTAGGAGGGGGAAGGGGAGGGCGGGAGCGAAGCGGGGCGTACTGAGTTGGCGCCCAACACGGGCCCGGCTTACCCCTATGACACCTTCATATAATCACAGGACAATTTCTGCACACCTCCGTAGCGATATATCGGAAGGTTCTGTTTTAGTGTGTATTCGTTTTGTCTGAGAAATAAAAATGACCCACTTTCAGGAATAATAATAATTAGAACGTTCCCAGCTATATTAAAAAATACAAGCGCATAATGCTAACAAGAAAATAGTATTTCCAACCAAAAAGGAATACTGTTATCAGTATTTTCAAATACAATCCTTCGTACATCCCATTAAATGTGAAATACGTTCAATGTAGACGCCAACCCGAATCGGTGTTCTGTTGTGATCAATAAATCGCATATACAGGATACAGGGAATCTAAAATACGGCGCGGTTAATGGGTCCTAGGAATTGCGCGTGTATTACGGGAACTGGGAAATTCCGACTTGGCGTGTCGACACCGTATAGGTACGTTCGCCGGAATTAATTCACTAACAAAAATTAGTTAAAATGTATAAGGTCGGGGTTTTATCTCACGTTTTGTGATTTAAAGCGAAGCTTATCGAAAACTTAATATGAACGTTAGGTTTTCAAGAGTTAAAGTAACAAATATTAGTTTCATAAAAGAAAATTTTCTTCACATCGTTATCGATTAGGAAATAGCAGTAAATTGCACCGAGTAATTCACCACGGTTACCACGATAGTCCAACTAAGTTCAATATAGTTTTTAATTCTTTCGTGGTATCTAGGTTAGCAGAGTTAGAAAAGCAACAGAAAGGCTTGAAATTGAGGACACCATAATCAATATGAATGCTACAAGTCATGTTATAACTATCTAAACGGAGTATATACGCTTTCCGGATTGAATTACATTTTATTCAGATTGTATACGTTTTTGAGTTAGAAGTGGTGTACATAGCTGGTATTCACGTTTCTGAAGTAATGTGTTACCTACTATCTAATTAAACACGTAGTTTGCAACACTAGCAGCCAATTTCTTCCAACAAAGAAAATATTAAAATCATTCTGTCAAGCATTTTCGCAACTATGTTGGGATCTCCTTGAAGTCTAAACGGATGCAGCTGAATACCAGTGTTTTACATGGAGCGACTGCCTATCTTACCTCCACAACGCGGGTACTGCTGCCTAGCACGATATCCCTTTGTAAGACTGGTTGTCAGACTTTTGGGCTGACTACCCGAAACAACTAACAAAGATCTATGAATGACAGCTGAGACCAAGCGCTTAACGTGCTTTCCGAGTCACGGAGGGATCTCGACATATAATGGATGGTCAGCCAGCCGCGAACCGATTGCGGCCAACGTAGCTTAGCCTACGATCGACCCGTGCGGCTGTAATAATTTAGCCACGAACCCCTCTCTTCTCGATAGAGGGAGAGAGACAATATAGCGATAAAATATTAATAAAACGAAGCTTTTAGTTATTCTCTATTAAAATGTAAAGCAAAATGTTCGAAATCGAAAAATACCAAATTTCATGTTTCCATGAGCGAGAAGACACGAGGCCTAACTGGTTTTGGTAGTAGAACATTGTATTCCGTGAGGTGGCCTTGACCCATGTTCTCTTAAGGCGGCCCTCAAAATACTTGCCAGAAGCCCAACATCCCCAGAGAATTACTCTCATGAAGTTTCAAATACAGCATTCCAAAAAGGATTACTATATAAATTGTTTAACTTGGCTACCGAATCTGATTTTACGTTTTCAAAGTTAACGAATAATAAATTCATTATAATTTTTTAGTCAAATATTTAATTATTTGTTAAGTTTGAAAATCATGCAATGGCAGTAAGAAGGGTATAATGGAGTCATTAAAATGCACGGGACGTACAAAACGGAACTATGAAACAATTGCCCGGAATTTTGTAATAAAAATGTTTTTTATCACATGATTTGAGAAAACACCAGTCACTGCTTGCAAGGGTTCAATGGCCAGTGAAGGTGGCTTTTATTTTCAAAACAGGATTCTGTACTGCGCGTGAGTCAACGTCCAGACCATACAGCTGTGCAGTGCAGCACGATACCGACTACAGTTTCTTATTTAATTTTCCCCTTGTAAGGAAATTAGATTTATGCTACATTATAAATAACAATTCGTCAATAAAAATATTGATAGTGAATATTTACGTCTTTGTTTTATTTCAGATAATATGAAGACTTTCTTATCTAAACTTCTTAGCCACGTCACGCTCAAAATAGAAATAATGATAGCGTCTATCAGTATCACCCAAATGTTTACCCGACTAGGACAGATCTTGGAAGGAAGTGTTGCCTATGTTTTTATAGCCTGTATGTACGGTAAAACTACGAAGAGATCACGAGTTTTTGTAGCGTTTATTTTCCTTATTATGGCAATTGAATTGTCACTAGATTCCAATCCAATTGAATTACACAAGAGTCACCTTGCCACAGACAATTCTACATCATCATCATCTGCCTAGCTCTTTCCCAACTATGTTGGGGTCGGCTTCCAGTCTAACCGGATGCATCTGAATACCAGTATTTTACATGAAACGACTGCCTATCTGACCTCCACAACCGTCGTCACAGACTACATATACCTACAAAATATTAATTTAATCAAGTTGCAAAAATATTAGCTGTGCATAGAGCGCAGCACAACCGCATTATATAATTCCGATTGTCTGTTGATGGTGACGACGGTAGCAGATTTGATCTCATCGTGGTTTTCGAGTCAATATTTTTTCCATTATGATTTAGATAATCATTTCTGGAATCATCTTTGGAAACTAGTAATACGAGCCAGTTTTTGAACAAGCCATGTGCTTCGTTCAGGATGTTTAGGGACCTAGGATAGGTCCTGCAGATTTGCTACGAAGAAACAGTGGAAATCTGTAGAGCGCATCAATACAAACAATTCTCACAGGAGATAACGACACAATGGATTGACGAGACTACAAGATAAAGTGGCAAGTAAGTAACACCTACAATCGAAAGAGTTACCGTGGCCCTGGCACAGGCAACAGAAGGAACTTAGGTGGGTTTTAGTCAGTGAAAATCTGAAACGCCCTCACGTTCCGCCCAGAGCGGGAGAAGTCATTTGATGAATACCCACCCAAAAAAAACAAAAACAAAGCACCTAGAAGAGGGACGCAGAAAACCAGGATGACTGGTAGAAAGATAAGGATGCCTGAACCCAGCACTGGACGTATCTAGTGGTTGATTACAGGTCAAGATGATGACTAAATTAGCGCGAACATTAATAAAGCGATACATTTTACAATACTTTTCCATTGTAATTAATACTTTGAGCGTGACACACAATCAATAACATGTTTATCAACTCATATGTTGGCCCGGACGGTGTCTGCAGTTTGGCCCTCGTCTATGTAATTATGTTTATGTATGCGCACCGTCTGTCTGGCAACAACTCTGTCTAGGTTTTCACACTTTCAATACATAGCCAATACATCTGAGACTAATTGACAACACAAACACACCTAAGTATTTTCTTAAAATTCGTGTTAAATTGTCATTTAAAATCAGTATAGCTAAAGGTTTGTCCTTGCAGATTTAAACGTTTGGCTATTGACTGACATGCCGTGCCATTTGGTATTATAGCACAGTAATCGTAATACTCATACTACATTATATAGGTACTAAGCACATAATTCAAATGATTACTTACTCGATATTTTCAGCTTACTGCAAGTTGATGGACGAAATGATTTAAACAGCAATGACTCCAATAAATCAATAAAATGAGCCAGCGTTTATTTCACGCTTACAGAACTTGACGAGTAAAAGTCTGAACCGCACAGGTACCTATATCATTGAAATATCACTACAA
The DNA here is from genome assembly GCA_949091785.1 of Polymixis lichenea. Classification (NCBI taxonomy): domain Eukaryota; kingdom Metazoa; phylum Arthropoda; class Insecta; order Lepidoptera; family Noctuidae; genus Polymixis; species Polymixis lichenea. The sequence continues at coordinate 11,297,764 of OX420933.1, read as the reverse complement.
AATGTATTACAATAAACTGTCAGTCTGTCAGTAACGAAGAGAAAACAAGTACTGATAAGTTATTGTAGTAGATAACCCTTTATTTATGCCGAGATAAGGCCAAAATCTGTCCATGATGTCAATAAGTTTGTTTTGAATAAGACTAACTGTAATAAAAGTACGAATGTTGAATTTATAAATAAGTCCATTCACTGTAATCTTTACACTGACCTTTACAATACCTACATGACAAAGACCACTACACAAAATATACTTTTTAATACAGAATCCTTTTGTACGCCTGCACTAACAAAGAACCCAGAAGAGGTACCTGAATAAAAATTAAGAGGACAAGACCACGGAGCAAATACAAAGAGGAGATGGTGTAATTAGATTTCCCTAAGGAACAACGCGTGACAATTTGCGGGGTGAGGGGGTGTTAGATCCCGCCCACTTCTTTAATTTCCATCTACCGGTCAATGGCAAAACTACTCGCTCGTTCTGTAGATTTTACTTTGTAGTGACGTAAGTATCTCACACTAGATGTCACTAAGTGCAGGATGCAACAGGGTCGTACTCAGAATTTTCGTACCAGGGAGTAAGTTACTAACTCCGTTTTTTATATTAATTTTGCGGACCAGCTAGGTACGTATTTTTTAAATTGAAATAGTGATATGAATTTTTGTAATACATTGCTGTCTTAGATTATCTTCGGAAAAAAATCTAGTACATCATTTAGTACAAAATTTAACTAAATAAACTAGATAGACTTTAAGTACTTTTAATTAAGTAAACAACAACTACCATACAGTATGGTAATTGTTTTTTACTTTCCCTCCGTGAGACAACTAGTATGCACCATAATAGTTGTCTCACGGAGGAAAAGTATTTTAAATAAATTATTTTAGATGGAATATTTAATTTATAGGAGATTGTATTTTTTATGAGTATTTCCATTTATGAGACAGCTGCGGGATATTCAGTACAATAATTGGATTCCATTACGGCCCTGTGTTTTTGTTACTTGTCAGGACGAACGCCAACAATACACTGACAAGGCCACGCCTACTTGATGACGTCAGGACTTAGTCGAGAATCACAGTGCACAGTTGTTTAGGCCGTCTCCTCTTTGTATTTACTCCGTGGGACAAGACCCAATAAAAAAAAAAGAAATTACTGTTCGGTCTTTGTTTAGCTACAAAGTAGAGATCAATAAAAAATAACTTTTAACCTTTGGAGTAAGGTGTCGTGTGGAAAAGCCTTTTTCGTCCGTGGTAAAAACTGACCATATACTTTAGTTTAGATATACCTTTACATTTATCTGGCATCTCTGTCAAGATAAGTCTGATCCAAATGTTACGATTCTCGAATGAATAAATTGATAATATAATATCTAAAATTCTTATGCATAAGCCTGTACATTTTCCTTGTGGCATGTCTAAGTGGACCAGGGTGCTTAGTCTCGAATATAATTCCGATAGATCGACATTGGAATTGTCAGTCAAACGTCAGGAATTGGCTGGACTCACTGAGTCTAGCCAATCCCTGACGTTTAACTCAACCAACTGACGTTTGATCAATGTCGATGTATCGGAATTATATTCCAGAGTAAGCACCCTGGTGGTACACAACATAATGGATCTTATTTTTATAAATAGTCCACAGTTTGATAATCATATTTTTAATGCACATTTCGTTTTGTGGTCTTTCTGAGTTATCCATACAATGCGTTTTAGCTGTTTATACAAGGACCACAACAGTAACATCGAGTTGTGGATGTTTTTGTCGCTTACGTTTTTTAATAGTTTTCATATAAATACTGTAGTTATACAACGACACCTCACCTGCAGTTATAGCATTAACTGTTCAGCTCCTTATTGATACACATTGGATGGACCACTACTGTTTCTTTCTTTCTTTCTTTCTTTGTTAAAAAGGATATTTTTCCGTGGGCCACAGAACTGGGTCCAAGATGCTTTTTTATTTAGCAGAGAAAATACAGGATGATTATGCTGTCGCAGCAAAGCCAAATAACCCTTTCGCCTTTGGGTATGACGGTACCCTAATAAAATACATATATTATGTATATTCTGCGCAACTGTGCAAGAATACGACTTGTTCTAAGGACGACCAAAAAGTTTAGCGCGGTAGTATAAAACATACAACGCGTTTGGTAATTTTAGGGTAAGTAGTGGGTATTCCTTACATGAGACTGTAAGAATCACCTAATGGACAAGGGAGGGGCCTTTACTCGGCAGCCCCTATACTTGCGCGAACGAATCCTAAATGAAAAAATCCGCAGGAGAATCAAGGGAATCGACATAACCCGAAAAATACAGTGCTTGCGGCACACTGTTCGCTGAACGGATTGGGACCGAAAAGGACTGGACCCGCGCAGCGTGTGGGAGACGCCAATAGATGGACTGACGACCTTGAAATGGTCGCGGTTCGCTGGATATAGGAAGGGCAAGACCGGTCGTTACCGCGAGGGATGCTTGGAAGCCCTACGTCCAATAATGGACGAGTGATGATGACAATGATAATTATCTACGAGACCCTCGGCGAGAGTCTAGTTTCCACTTGTTTTACACAATCTTATTAATGGTACTACAAGTACTTAACAATGTATTGATTCAACAAAATCAACATTCACAGATATAGGTAGATGATGTGATGTCACAACAGAATAGGATAATGCTTTAATGTTATGTTTAAAATTCTTAACACCACACTTGGTTACATACAGTTGTTGTTAAAGTTTTGAATACAAGATTCTGCTTTGAATAATAATGATGTTTAATTTTTATAGGATTGTTGTCCAGCTAAGCATAATATGTCACATGTTATACTTCACTTCATCACAATAACATAAACTACAAAGTTCTTCATCACAATAACATAAACTACAAAGTTCTCAACTAGTTTTTACTAAAGCATAGAGCTTTGATTCCAATCCCAATTTTATTTCAAGAAACTCAGGGTATTTCTCTGGACACATTACACAGGGAATGGGAGTAAATCTTACTAAAATATGAAGTGATGATGGGCTAACTTAGAAGTCTCGCAAAAAGATAGAAGTTTTTACCTTATGTCTTTACTAAAACAGTAATAGCCATCAATATCCCTCTGGTTAAGAGGTACTTTGGAGGGGTTAACAGGAACAAAAGAAGAAGTCTTCCAACCATCATATTTTGCAGTAGATGATTTATTAAATGAAATAATAAATTATGTAAAAGAACATGTCTTCATCAAGGTTTGATGATACAATAACAACATAAAATCCAAGACATGTGATGTTCAGATTTAAGAAATAAAACATTTTAATAGACTGTTTATGGATTGTTAACAATATGTACAAGAATGATGTCCGATAAATACTTAAGTTGAGACAATAGCTTAAGTATAAAAACAGCTATTGTTAGTCCACAAAGGAAACTCATAAACACATGTGTATGACAATATCTAATAACTTTAGAAATAGAATCAGCTTTTCGTAAAAATTATTGTATGGTCATGCCTCTACATGCACTCCATTATCCGTGTGGTGTCAGACGTAAAAGAATAGCACCATCCCATTTCTTCCCGTGTGTGTCGTAGAAGGCGACTAAGGGACTTACTAGAGAATGGACAGCAGCATTATCTATGCATTTTACCACCATACTGCGATCGCCAACCCGTCTGCCAAGCGTGGCGGTTTTGGCAAAACCCGCCTTTTTGGGGGAGGCCTATGTCCAGCAGTGGACGTCTTACGGCTGAGATGATGATGCCTTCAAGGTCATATAATCACAAGCATAATCAGCCTATAACATTCCAACTGCTGGGACACAGTCCAACTCTCGGTACGAGGGAGTGGGCTGGGCCATAATCCAAAATGTGGGCCCAGTGCAGGTGGGATCCAAGCTTATAAGTGCAGAATTTAGAAGAGTTATTCCTCTAAGAAAGCCACCTTAAATGGGCGAGTGCATTTTCTTTTGAAAGGAACATATTTTCTCCTTGACTTAATATTTTTATGCACAGTTTAAAGGATATCTCTACAAATTTAGCTTCTCTACTTCATTCAATAGGGAATGAAATGCTGAACAGTAAAAATATTTAGATAAGAAACAAGAATAATTGGGTATGACTTAAGTACTGGCTGCAGAGGATCTTTACACCGTTGAGTTTTAAGACGGTTACTTAGCAGTATTATTTTACGATTATCTATGCTATTCTTAAACCTGTACACCTATTACTGTGTAGGCAATATTAATATGCCTTGAAAGGCAACTTAGAGTCATACCATATTTTTCATATTATAACACCATTTAGTACGTACCACAACTCAATACCTGTGTCAAAATTAATACATTTTTTGAACAATATCCTGCTGATCTACAACTAAACATAAACTAAATATTCTAATGTGTTTGCTAAGATTTTCAAGGTAAGTAACATTCCTTGTGGAATCTTTTGCTTCTGATGGTTACAAATTTACAAAGCAAGGGTAAAACTGAAATATACCTTAACTGTTCTTTATTTATTCAGGATTAGCAATCAGGAAGGTACAATAAAAACTTATTTTCTATCTAAATTAGACTAAATACGAGAATAAGAAATATTTTTTTCTTTAGCAATTCCACAGTTGGTAGAAAACATAAATAATTTTTGATAATACATACATACCTGGTTTGTGGAGAATACAGATGGACTTTTTAGATACTATATACTCTTTGCAGTTACAAAGTAGTACTAATGCAGTTGGGCATGCCAGTCAATGAAATGCCACTCGCTTACAAGATACATAGTACAAATGAATACTCACATTATGGAGAATTTTCCTCGCTAAATCAGGAGCAATAAGCCAGGAACTTTCGGTGTCTAATCAATTCATTTACTTATTTATTGTGACGCCGCAAGTCACAATAACAACCTATGTCGCAGACAATGCAATATTATCTGTGTCTATAAAAAGTACTCTGTGATTATCTGGTAGAGCATAAAATGTTTTTAACAGATTTCAAGTAATCGACGGCAATAAAAACGAAACAGAATTTTCAATCAATACTAATCTTATCTTTAAAACTATACCGATACAATCGAGCAAAGTCAGTCCCGAGTGCAGCGATGTATAAACCAATAAAATGTTACGCACTTCAATTATTACGAACGAAAATTAACGTATATTTTATTAATAAGTCCATTAAAATTATGAATAACTACTATTTTTATAGAAAAGTGAATAAAAGTCGAAAGACTTCGAGGCGTTTCACTGGTGCGCGCATCTGTCAACTTTTTTCTGCGCTTCAAATCAAACCCGATCAAAATCAAAACAATGCTACGAGTGCCATCTAGTGAGACTTATCTGAAATAGGCCGAACCCGACCCGACGACAGCCGACAACGAAACTGTTGTAGTTTCTAGGGGTTGGTATTGGTACCCACGTAGCGATCGGTACATTTTAGCAAGCGTCAAAATATGGAACGAAATCATTGGTTGCTGATTGGAACTTATGACAAACTAAGCATTCTGTATAAATCAGCCTTTAATTAGAACCAGAAAAAAGAATAAGTACAATTTTCGTGTGAAGGGTGCGCGTTTTGGGCATTCCGGACCCAAGGCACCCCACAGTAATTAACCCTTCCGCTTCTATTGAACTCTGAAAATACTTAATTAAAGCATATGTTGCCTCAAAATGTTTTCAGCAATACACTAATGTTTAAATTTAAAACAAGACACAGCTGCCGCATCATCACCATTTTAGGCGGAAGACGTCCACAAAGCATCGCCACTTCGACCGGTTCTGTGGTTCTCGCACCCAGCGGATTCCTGCGGTTCTCACCAAGTCATCGGTCCACTTTGAGGCAGGCATTCCAACGCTTTGTCTTCCGGTACGCGGTTGCTACTACAGAAACTTTAGGCTACAACAGCCATTTATTCTGTAAGCAATGTGCCCAGACCGGTGCCACTAAAGTTTGGCAATTTTTCGGTTTATGTCGGTTACCTTGGTTCTCCTCCTCGTTTCTGATTCAATCACGTGGTTAAGGAAACTCCAAGCATTGCCCTCTCCATTGGTCTTTGGTGAGACCGTTTCAGTTCCATAGGTCACTGGTCTCGACTGCGGTACGAGAAATGAGAAGATATTACGTAGCTTCCAGAACGCTGCGCAGCCGAGTCTGATCGACGCTCGTCCTCTGTCTTGAAGTTGGACCTACCTAAGGGGACAGTGTGTTCTAGGTAAACATAATCGTCCACAACTTGTGTAGATGAAAGACAAGTGTAGATTCTCCCATATTCATGAGAGTGAGTGTTACATGGGCATTGGACATAAACTTTGCTTTGTCCATGTTCATTTTCTGAACTTCTCATTCGGAAGGTCTACTAGGGTCATGGAACATTGCACTGAGTTCCGCCAGTCTCAGGCATGACTACTATATCGGCGCCATACCGAAGGTGAGTGACATACCCGCCATTGATGTTGCTACCACTTTGATGCCTACCACTGTCAGTCCAACCTTCAAGCCATCTTCCCATGCGGTAAACAGTTCCGGAAAGATAACGTCTCCCAGTGTCATACCTCACACGTAGAAGGATTAGTTGTAGAGGTCTGGTCCTGGAGTCCGACTGATATAGTGGTGTTTTTATAGAGACACTTCAGCACCTCGATTTACCGATAGTGAATCTAGCATGGTTGAAACACAGCCCAAATCACAATCGAATCGCAGCCTTTCTCATAGTCCACAAACGCTATGTAAAGAGAAAGATACTCTTCGGTCTTCTGCATAACTTGTCGCAGTGTATGTAGGTATATGGTACATGGTCCTAAAGCCTTTACGGGATCTAGCTTGTTCTATTGCTGCTTAAGCTGAGCATGATCCCCTTTTTAAAGAAGAGTAGCATTATACCTCTTTCTCATATTTCCATGAGTTTTACCTTCGAGTATGACGCCATCAAACAGCTTCTGCAGAGCCTTAAGATCGGGTTTTCCTTCGGTCTAACTACCTGCTATTGCAAAATACAAATAAATTGCCATAACATTTTTGTTTATTTTTTAATACTTAACGCCTACTTAATTGTTTTTTTAACTAAGAAAAAAAAACAATTTTATCATCATGGTCGGATGATGATGATAGGTACCTACACTTTTTTTTTAAAGACGGTAAATCTATCTAGATTCTGTCTATCCCACAGCCTTTTCCAAACTTCTTTGGAGTCGGCTTCCAGTATAACCAAATGCAGCTGAATCACACAGTATTTAATATTTAATACCTAATGCTCTGGCCAATCTCAAGCGTGTCCTGGGTTCGATTACCTAGTTTTTTTTTTCTTAGTAGCAGCCCAGTCTGGTTTTAATTGTGCCCAGTTGGTGGCAAAGAAACTCGCCCCAGACACGAAACGTAAATATGAAACAAGAAATTTTGGGGTACATACTAATCACATCTGCCTTACCCTTCGAGAATTACAGACGTAATGTTATGTTCATGTGTAATCCAAAAATTGGGAAAATAGCACCTTAATAATATGTTGCGAAACGATTGAGCGTAATACATCTAAATCGATGGTTGTAAGAACGAGTTTTACCTATCGTAACAGTACAGTCCGTAAAACCAGGTAAAACTCATTATTACAACCCGTTTATAAGGTAATGTGGATACAGATCCACATCACCTTCTTGTTTGCAGTTCAAAAAATGTATCTCTTATTCTAATGCTTGCAATATATTTTTACAGGTCACTTCGATTAAATGCTACCCTAGCTACAATAATGGGATAGCGCCAAGCATGGCGCCACCTTGTTTTCCCGGATCCGGAACCCCTATAGTAATTAAAGAACGTGACAACGATAATAGTCGAAATATTTTGTATCATTTGCTTCTATTGATGCTATTGGGAGACGGTGGTGGCTTTTTTAAATACATAAAAGTGATAATTAGTCATGCATACTGCCCGTGGTGGAAGAGCTGTGATGTGTTAACGGTGGTAACGACCGCGTAACATGCGCTTTACTTTGTGTAAATATTTCATCATCACCTCTCGAAATCGGCCTATGTCCTACATTATGAAGACATGTGACATCTACCAATCCGCACTGGGTCCTTGTGGTGATTTCGGGACTGCGAATATTATAGGCTGATTATGCTACGGCCCGTACTGCTAAATACTCATACAACGGCCTCGGCACATTATATTTAATTTTAAGATTTTCAATACTTTTGAATACAATCGATCGATTCTATAAAATAATCGACTAAGCGACTACACATTCGTTAAAAAAAAGAAGAGCGCGAATGTTCCAATATAACTTAAAATGACAACTTTTAGCATGTTCTTTTCTGACAACAGAATAGCACGACATAGATTTGCGCAAGAGTAAAAGTGATAACAGTAAACATATGTCAAAGACTTAACATATTCTCCCGGTTACTGGAACAGAACCTAGAAACGATGATGGACACATTACTTTTCGTAAAAGAAAGAAAATAATAATTTTGTTTAGTGTACAAATGAGTAAATAATGATTCCAAAAATAAGTTTGTCACAGAACTAATTAGGAAATTATTCAATACAATATAGAATAGTCAAAATATGAAGCCGTTTTCTTATCGTCTTGATTAGATTATAATCTTAATTGTTTCCACTTCAAGTTCCTATAAAATTAGTTATACCTAAATGAGAGTAATGAACTAAAAACAACCGTGTGTGCGAGATGTCTACTTCTAACTGTAGCGAAGAAGATGATGGGTTTCCACTTCACGAGTGTATATTTATTGGTGATGTTCGCAAGCTCTCGTCGTTACTAAGAAATCATGATGTGGCTCGAAAAGACAAACACGGCAACACGGCGCTGCACCTAGCAGTCATGCTGGGCCGAAAGGAGTGCGTGCAATTGCTGCTCGCGCACGGCGCGCCTGTCAAAGTTAAGAACGTCGCAGGCTGGTCGCCACTGGCTGAAGCCATCAGTTACGGAGATCGTCAGACCATATCATCACTAGTACGCAAATTGAAGCAACAGGCACGGGAACAGATGGAACGTCGTAGACCTGATCTTATTCGAGCTCTAGCTAAAATACAAGATTTCTATATGGAACTAAAATGGGATTTTCACTCGTGGGTACCTCTAGTCTCCAGAATATTACCATCAGACGTATGCAAGATTTACAAATCAGGTTCTGGAATCAGATTGGATACCACACTAGTCGATTTCACGGACATGAAATGGGAAAGAGGAGACATATCTTTTATTTTTCAGGGAGAGAAACCTCCTAGTGAGTCACTAACTGTCTTAGATAACAAAGGTAAAGTGTACCAAAGAGTCCGCTATGAAGAAACAGAAAATGAAATAGAAGATGAGGTAGATATTCTCATGTCAAGTGATATACTTGCTGCTCAAATGTCAACCAAAGGGATTTCCTTTACAAGGGCTCAGTCTGGCTGGATATTCCGAGAAGATCGTAAAGAAACTGTTGCTGGAATATACAGGAGCGATATTTATACCATCACTGGTCTTGTATTAGAGTCACGTAAAAGACGAGAACATTTGTCAACTGATGACCTCCAAAAAAATAAGGCCATCATTGAAAGCCTTACTAAAGGAAATACACAAAGTTTGGATACAAATGGAGAGCCTACCCGACGTGCATCACTGAACCCCCCTCCTAACAACAATATTGATTGGTCTTCATACATATCATCTCCCCCTGGGTATTACCCTAGCCTGGGAAGAGCACTAGTTTACAAGGAATCATCAAGGAACTTCCGAGCTACTATTGCCATGAGTGATGATTTCCCGCTAAGTGTTGAAATGCTATTGAATGTGCTGGAAGTGATTGCACCCTTCAAACATTTTGCTAAGCTACGAGAATTTGTTGCAATGAAATTACCAAGGGGGTTTCCTGTAAAAATTGATATACCAATTTTGCCAACAGTGACAGCTAAAATAACATTTCAAAAATTTGATTTTCGTAATGATATTGCACCTGATCTGTTTGTGATACCGGATGACTTTGTGGAAGACCCATTGCGGTTTCCTGACTTATGACGCTTTGATATTCTAACACTGTTTGCAGTTGATGAAAGGCCTAATTGGCGATGTGAGGTAAGGCGATGCATAGTTAAGCAAAAGCCACGACACAGGCTCATGGGGAATAGCCTACTCTCAATTGAATTCCCAATACCAATAGGTCTGGGCAGCTACTATTCCAGCCATTGTGTCCTTTTCGTTGAATAGCTAAATTTCAATGTAGGAATGTTAAATTTGTGGTGAATTGTCCAGTGTATGTAGTATTTTTGGTCAACAGTGTTAGAATAAAAATGTGTAATATTATTATTCCTTTTATTGTTTTTAGTTATGGAAAGAAATGGCTCATGTTTTGATTATTAAATTATAGATTGTTTTTAATTTATTTTTTACTTTTATATATTTGTGTAAAACAACTTTGTGATTTTATTTCAGACAGGATATGTCACCTTTAAGTAATTTCCATTATGTTATATGATTATGTATTAGGTGTGATGTTGAGTTACATTGTACACATGGAATATGTGTAAATTATTTATTCAGAATTTTATCATATCTTAAATGATGGAAAAATCACTCTGAAAACTGGCCTTCAAGAGTTTAAATACGTTTTTTGGGCCTTGTTATTAGCACCTATTCTGTAGTCCATGGCCTACACCCTATGTAAGGTACACTTATGATCACTTAGGTACTAATTTAGCTGTATTCAAGTTGCAGACTGGAGCTTTTTAAGTAGCTACCCACCAAATGTTTTTAAACATGACAATGCTCATTTATAGATTGGAGCTTGTGTGGTGATTTTATAAATTAGTAATGCTATATAATATTACATAAGGTAGATCATCATAAAGTAATTTCATAGTGACGATAATTCATGTAGAATATACCATACCAATCTGTGTCTATACATTAGTCAATGAGGTTTTAAAGCCTACGCACTGCCATTTCCTTTACGTATACCGTGCCTTAAGCATTTGGTAACTTTTTAAATACTTTTGTTAAAATATTGTTTAATTCAATTGTTCTCTTTCATTGTTCTTTCTACATTTCTGTGAAAAATAAAAATAGTTTTGTGTAATGTTTAAATAACTTTGTCAATTGCCACATAAATGACCATAATATTTATGTATAACCACAGGTGTTCCTTTGTAAATATCAAAATAAATAAATGTGTTAGAACTCTTTAGACTTATTGAAGTTTGAAAGCACAGAATGTACTTATTCTTACTGAATTTAGCACATAATAAAAAGTAGAAGCCAGATGCTTGTGTAGTGACTTGCGCAATAGTTTCCTAATCGTAATTAGAATTTCGACAATAACTTTCAAATTACAATCCCACCAAAAATTAAGATTTTGTTTAGTGTATGAAATAATGATTTCTTGCCGATAGTGTTTGTTAAGTCAAAATATAAAGATAAGAGTATGTCTGACGAGCTAACTGTAAAACTGAAATATGAAAAAATGAAAATGTAATAAAATTGAAAGTAATATTTGCAGTTTTAATAACAACCACATTGGTCGACCACGTTAAGCTAGGCTTGCCGCGGTTCAAGCTCTCATGCCCTACCGCCGGCCCCATCACCATCGGGGCGGTCCGGCCAGTGCTCGAGCGCTGGCTCGGGAGGAGGCACGGCTCCCTGTCGTTTCGGGTGACACAGGTGCTCTCGGGGCATGGTTGCTTCGGGAAGTACCTGTGTCGCATAAACAGGGAGCCGGACGCTCGGTGTCACCACTGCGTCGACTGTCGGGAGGACACGGCGTGGCACACGCTGGCAGAGTGTGCCGCTTGGTAGGAGCCGCGCCGTGCCCTCATCTCAGGAGTCGGCAGTGACCTGTCGCTGCCGGCCGTTATCGACTCGATGGTCGGCAGCGAGGAGTCCTGGGACGCGGTAGTTTCCTTCTGCGAAACAGTCATGTCGCAGAAGGAGGCTGCGGAGAGGGAGCGGGAGATTGCTTCCGCTAACCCGATCCGCAGCAGACGCACCGGGCATCGGCGGAGGGCGGACAACGCCCTCTTCCAGCCCCCTAAATAGGTCCAGGGGCGACAGATCCGGGGAAATCTGTCGCCCTCTACTTGTTAGGACCCGAGATGGCGGCGCGTAGTGTTCCACGCGCGCCTCTATGACGTAAGGGGGGAGTTTAACACCTCACTCCCCCCCTATCGCGAGGTGGCCCGCAGAGGCGGGCCGGCACCAGCCGGGGATCGCGGAAGTCACACTAGTTCCCGTGATCCCCGGTGGAAGTGAGAGACGGAACACCGGGGTGGTTTTAGTCAGTAAGAGTCTGACAGACCCCTCCGCCCTCCCCGGGGCGGAGGACATCCATGAGGATTTCCCCCGTAATCAAAAAAAAAAAAAAGGCTTGCCGCGGTTGGTCTGTGGATGGGTGATGTTGACATACCGAGAACCCTCTGTGTCTCAGAAACACAATAAGCCGTTGGTTCCGGCTGTCATTCGTGGACCTTTGACAGTCGTTACGGGTCGTCAGAAGCACAGAAGTGAAAAAACCAGGTCAGAAGCCCGAGTCTGACAACCAGGCTTACCAAAGGGTCTCGTACTCTCTTATTACCCAGTAACTGGGTTGTGAACGTCCGATAGACAGTAGCTCCATGTAAAATACTGGTATTCTGCTGTATCCGCCTATCTGGGGCTGGAAGACGACCCTAACCCAGTGAACGAAAATAAACATGGAAGCATTCCTAGCTCTAAAAAATGACCCAACGCAGATTGCGCCGCGGTAGGCGGGGCTTACCGATTGCGCCGGCCGTGCATTTAGTTCGTCCGCAGTAGGCAACAGCGGCGGTCGCATATTATTTACCGGTTTTTGCGTGTTAAATATTCAAAAACGCCTTCTTGTGCAGTGAAGTGGTGTGTAAATAAATCACATTTGCATAAAAAGACTGCTGGAATTAGTTTTCACGTGTAAGTACAGACGCCAGCACATCAAGCTACCCCAATCTGTCAAATTTCTGTGATAGATTTTCATCTTTATTCCATAGGCATAAGGTTCATGTTCAATTGGGAAAATTTGACAGTTTGGGGTAGCTTGATGTGCTGGCGTCTGTACATAGCTATTTATTATATTTCTTTTATTAAAAATTATGTCGGTTTGAATTATGCCACGAAGTCTATAGGGATGATGTTATGCAACCAAACAATTTACTTTTCTACCTCACATTAAGGACAAATTGTATTATTAAGACATAACATTTTTTTTTATATGTGGACGGTATTATGTAAAATATACTAAGTTATTGTAGGTTCATAAAAGTTCCTTTAATAGCATGGAGAAAATAGATATCGTTGCTGTATTAAAAAACATATTTTTGGAACGAAGTTCTTTAACGCGGCTTGCGGTAAGAGTTGACAAAAGTGTGAATTTGGTCAAAATGAAAATCCAAGATGGCGGCTGCCAAAATTTTCAAATTTTTCGTCATGGGTGTCGTTTTGTTAGTTTTCGGGGGTGTTAAAGCCGATAATGACGTTACAATATAAATCCAAGATGGCCGCAGCGAAAATTTAGTTTTTATTTAAATCATACGTAAGAAGAAACTTCGTCCCTGATGGTGGTCCCCAGACCGCACACGCTTTTTTTATTCTTATTTAATTCACTACATTTTCTTTTAGATTTCCACAAGATCTATGTCAAAGAGAACTATGGACGAAAGCTGATCGTTTGGAAAGACAACAAAGTGAATGGACCCCAAGTAAAAAGTCAAGGATATGCTCGGTTCATTTTAGAAATGAAGATTTCTATGAGACAAAAAAATGGTACACGAAGCTTAAAACAAACGCTATTCCAATTTGTACGGTAAGATTGATTATTTGATAATGATACCTTTACAAAGCTATTATACATAGTATTCGTAAAAATATTACACCTCGTGTTAAAAGGTTTCATACTAAAAACCTACATACTTTTAATTTCAGATGGTGTTTTCGATAAAAAAACCAGTTGAAGCAACTTCGTTAGAAACGTTGCAGTCGATTCTAACACCCAAAACAGTTAATGCCAAGGAATTGTTAACTGTGAAAGAAAATGTTATTGAAATGCCCAATCCTGACATATCCTCCAAATCACGAAAACATCACTTGGTAGGTTAACATAATAAGCGACAAAATAAAAGGCTATTAAAAAAATGCATATCACTTAAAGACGTGACCACAGCTCTGAAGAAGAATAAGTTTGTAGACACCAATGCCGAAACCTCACTTGATAAAATTTCTAGCGATATTTTTTCAATGCTAAAAAAAAGCAGAACGCAAAGGGAAAGAGAACTGTAGTTAAATTCACACAAGTGGTCAAAAAATTTGCCCTGACCCTTAATTATTACTCACCGTCTGGTTATAAGTACGTCCGTAGACAATTTCAATTATGCTTGCCTCATCCCTCAACATTGTCCAAATGGTATCAGGCAATTGATTATTACTCCCTAAACACTGCTCTATTTACAGACCTTATAACACTGTTGCCATACAGTTCATAAAACATAAATGTTTTATCATAATTCTAAATATTAATACCATCAATATCACGATTGATTATTTGCGTTGCACCTTATTACATAAAACAACCCTGGCGACGAATGGTGGGCAAAGCGGCGTCATAGAAATGTCGGTAGTGACCTATACGTTACATGGTAATTTAAACCCAAATTTTCAGGAAATAAGGTCCATTTTTAACTGTGCATGCAGAGTAGTAATAATATTGTTTCTGTGGTTTCGCGAATCAGCGACGAGTTTTCGATGTGTGAGTTTGTTTGGGATTTTGTGTCAAGATGCGCGCTTAGTTCCCTTGAAGTAATGCTTCCATGTTTATTTTCGTTCACTGCCCTAACCCTATTTGCAGATTTTTTCCCGATTGCGCCATAAGGAGGGTTATGTTTTTTCGAGAGTCTGTATGTATGTATAATTGTTTGGCACGCTCTGCAGCCTGAACGGCTCGATGGATTTTAGCTTGAGAGGTGTCGTTATGGGTCCCGACTGCTACAATTTATCTGCTTATAAGCATCGCCTTAGCAACTGGCGATTCTTAAGTTAAGTGCAATCGGGTTCAACGACTTTCTTGTTTTTGGGCTTTTCCACGAATACTCAGAAAAGCAGTCGGGTTATTTAGTTTTTTAAATTACCGTTTTTTTTTAAATTACGATACCACTTTCACAGAAATTACGAATCTAACGACACCTCGCAAACTAAAATCCATCGACCCGTTCAGGCTGCAGAGCGTGCCAAACAAATTATACATACATACATACTCTCGAAAAACATAACCCTCCTTCTGGAGCAGTCGGGTAAAAAAGGATGGAGTTTATTATTTTCGGTAAGTATTAATATTATCATTTCATAATTGTTATCATTGTATTCTAAATGCTGATATTTTGTCAAGAAATCATCGAAAAACAAAGCATCTCAATTGTAAAGACTCTTACTAAACGTATCATACTATCGCATGCCCACTTGCATTGTTTGGGCTATGTGCGTTGATTCTGTTCCATTTATTGGAGACGCGATTGTTTTTTAAAATATTATTATTACAGAATTATTGTTTTTTTGTTGTATAAGAGTTGAGAGTGCTTTGCTGTTTCTATCAATATTATAGTAACATTTTATGGATTTATTTTTGACTAAGTGCATGTAATAAGATTAAAGATGTGAGTTTTTTAAGCTTTCCTCGAGATCCAGTGAGGTGTGAAGAATGGATAACAGATATAGCACGTCAAAGATCCGAAGAATTCTTCAAGCCGACCCAAGGAAGCGTTGTATGTTCGAAGCATTTTTAGAAAGTGATAAATATGACTACGAAAGGCATCAGAAGGCTACACAAAACAGATGTACCTACCTCAAATACTATGTGAAACAATTTTAATATATTGGGTTCAGTTATTTGTATAGTACCTACATGAATTATTATGAATGTGTTTTGTTTATTGGAAGCAAATGACCATGATCGAGATGATTCTTCTTTTGATTTAAAAAAACGATTGAACAATGTTGCTTGCAACGACAAGTGAGTAGTTGTAAATATAACAATAATATTTTAATTTGTTTTTAGTTTTATATTGTGTTTTGATCAATTCAAACTTCAATTCGTAATGAATTTCACGGGCTTCAAAGAAAACCTTAAAATTAATTGATCGTTTTTCTTTTGTCTTTACATACAATTTTTTGGTTATTTTAAAATGTGGTATGGTATTATGCCTTACCTGTAATTATAAAATTATATTTTATCTCATGATTTATTACGGTTGTTACATTTTAGTTAGTTAAAAAAAAATTGGACAGTTCGACTCCACTCATTCTTAGTCCTAGCGGAGAGCTTGGATCGTAAAAGTTTATTGCTATTTATTGGCACTTTTTAATTCGAACTTTAAGACTTGCGTGTAAGGTTGAATTTGTTTTGATGTACGTTGACAGTGAGTATCGGTCGTAAAAATGTATTGCTTTTTGTACATAGCTTTGTGAAATAAACTTTAAGCATTGCGTTTAAGTTTGAATTTACATTAATGTATATTTATTTCAACTACACAATTTGGTGACAGTTTTAAGAGAACTTTTGCTTGGGATTGTGTATCTAGTTCTTTATTAGTGATCGATGACTGCGCCTTCTTTTTGCGGTCGGCATCGAGTGCAAAATTATATCAAGAATGGGGATGTCAAAAGGGTTGAATCTTAAATAAAACGAAAATAATATCGAGATATTGTTTATTTCATTCATTCGGGTCAGGTATAAACTACATGTTATTTGCAAGGGAGATTTTACAAGAAAGCACATGTATCCCAACAAATACCACCTCGTTTTTTTAATTTAAATAAGTAAGTACTAAGTAGTAACATTATTGTCAAAACTAGCAATCTCCAAGGTATCATTCAGCGATATCTAGTCTTTGCATTTCAGAAGCGAGCGTTCATCATTGTAATTTAAACCTTACATCAATGATCATTAAGTGACAGGACACATGCACCATTGCCCACGAATAACACCAACTACATGTTATTTTTGTTATAAAAAAAAATATTTTGCAATTAGTTACAAAAACATTATAAAATGCAACAAAATGCAAGTAAAAACTAAGATTAGTACGAATACTCCATCCGCTAAAATACTAGCACCTTTTGAAATTTACCGAAAGGCGGGTAAAACCCATAATACTGCCAATGACTATAAATCAGTAACAAAAATATAGTTATTATCATTAGATTTTTTTGTTTCTACATTAAATATAAATATTTTGTATTGCTAAAATTCCCCGTAAGTACGTAGTTGAAAGACTACATAGATACCCATTCCACAATCAGTTACATTCAAAATACAAACATTACCTTTTCATAGTAAGTACAGTTGTCAAATAAACGCTAGTCAATATTGTTGTTTACCACATGATCACTTCAGCACAAAGCCCTTGCGTAAGGCGGCGCGCGGCTTGTTGTCAGGTAGCATCAGTCCACCAGACTCCAGCCCCATGGTTACGACGTGCAGCGACACGGTGGAGCGCCGAGCTAGAGGAGAGGGTATTCAGTCAACGATGACAGTGACATAACAGGGCCACTATATAGCATGGCAACGGCGCGCAACCAGTTACTATGGATTCAGTACATGATCTGAACCCCTGCGTTGAGATTTTTAAACAATTAGTTTAGGGGTCTAGAATCATGTGCTGAATTCATTCCTGTGCCCCAGCAGTGGGACACATTACGTTTATTTATTTTATGTTAACTTATTTATTCATTAAGATTACATTTATGATAGGAATGTAATAAATACCTTCTTCACGAATGTCGTCAACCAACTGGAATAGAAAGAAAAACATTAAATCAAGTCGATTACGAAATAATACAGGTTGAAGAATCATTGGAAATGTTTGTACCGTCACGACTTCACGAGCATAAATATATTAGTAATGGACAATTCGGGAATAATACCTGATTTCATAAAAAAAAAACAAGAAAATATATCGTACCTTTAGAATTATAGAGAGCTAATGCGAAATTAGCCGCAAACAAAATAGGTATCTATAATTCAGAATTATAGAGACCTATTTCGAAATTAGCCGCAAGCAAAATAGGTCACTATAATTCTAAAGGTGCGATAATTCCGATATTTGAAGAATTTGAAGTTTGAAGCCGATGCGGTATCCTCAGTTTTGACGTCGCGTTTCTCGTCAGATAGTTTTAGTGTTTCTTGGATGTCACATTTATATAAAGTCTGACCGAGACTGAGAACAGGAATCATGATAGATATCTATCAGATATTATTGCTGAACTGTCCATAGTAATACCTATATTTTATACTCGTGACTGTTCACATTTTAGAAAACTGAACGAAATGGTCATTCAGTCAAAAAAGTTGTCATGTTATTGTCTTAAGGAAGTCCTTCATCATCAATATCATTCACAGCCCAACTTCACCCATTGCTGAGCATCTAGGCCTCGTACTTGGCTGGCTATCAGTATCGAGTTTCCGAATTTTGTTAGGCTTCTTTCCGTCTGACTTAATAATAATTACATTAGGTAACCGCCCGATAACGTATAGTGTGTCCTAAGTCCACACCCTTGCAATTTTTTCTGAGGTTGGGAAATCATCAAATAACTTCGTCCTCTCTGGGTAGAGCGAGAGGGCGTGTCACACTTTTACTGTCTAAAACCTATGACTAAATAATTTCATCACGACTGCTCTCAAAACAGTGAAGGAACCATAAAATCGAAGACATGTGACATCTACCAACCCGCACAGGGCCAGCGTTGTAGATTATTATAGCCCACTGTCTCTCGAAGAGAGAAGGTCTGTGTCCCAATAGTCAGAACATTATAGGCTGATATAGCATAGGCTTAGCCTAAAATATTTTGCAAATTATGTTTGCTGTTTCTATTTTCAAGACTATTAGAAATCATTAAACAATAACCCGTCTGGTGGCGTCAGGTAGGCCGCTTAAGATAAAATCTAATCAAATGGGGACAGTTCGACAACGCTAAATGCGACTTTAATTACGCCGTAGACGATGACTCCACCGACAAGTAATTTTCCATATAACATAACATTTCGCCAGTTATGTCTTAAGTCCCATGTACCGTAATAGGGGGCGAGCCTATTGCCATCAACCGGGCACAAATCCAGACGAACTGCTACTGAGTGATTCCAGATAGAAAAACCCGAGAACACTTTGCCCGATCGAATCCAGGAGCTCATGGTCAGCAGTAGTGTTTGCGACCACTAGACTAATGAGGTGGCGTGGTGGGGTGTTTTTCTGACACAATAATTATGATTTATCGACACTTCATCGTGTCGTAATTGAATGAGTTTTCATGAAATGGTCATTTGGATTTTGATATTGAATTCCACCTTAGGGCAATATGAAAAAACAAATGAATAAGTAATACACACCGCTTCCTCCTGTACTTTGGGCGCGAGATGTTTCCGGAAGCCGAGGAGCCGCCTGGTGTAGCCGCTGGCGACGCTCACGCCGCTGCCGGAAGGCGACGCCTCGGACGAGAAGATTGACTCTGGGCACAAAAGATAAAGGTGTAGGCATAGTGCAACTAGCTTCAACTTTCCAACTGATCGACTTTTTGACAATAGGCTATTTTACTCAATAGGAAAAAAAGTCTAAAAATATATTATTGAGATAGATTAGGCAAAAAACAGTCGGAAAATGTAGGTTTTTGTTCATGAAATAACAAAATAAATTTTAAAATTCAATTCAAAGATTTCAGTTTTTTTAATCCGTTTTTGAACACCATAAAATAGTAGCCGACATGCTATTACGTCATACCGCTGTATAAACTAATCAACTGAATCACTTTGTACTTTTATTATTTTCGTAACCAAAGTAATTTTTATTGAAATAATATCTTACATTCAGGACCAGCATACCAACGATAAGTAGAATAATAACTCCTTTTATAAATGATCAACAGTAGGGTATTTTCCAATTTATTAAAAACTCTTTTAATTTGAAGATTGGGACGAAATATGTAACAGAAAATCAAATGAAAAAAGATCAAAATCAAATTTATTTTTCGTTGTTTTGAATTGACCGCCAAACGTCTAAAGCTGACGTGACGTGATAAAACAGTCATCATAAGGAGCGTTTTGGCGGTCAATTCAAAACGTCGTTTTAATTGAGAAAATGGATATAAATAAATTTATTTTCATTTTTCTATTACATATTTCGTCCCAATCTTCAAATTAAATTAGTTTTTAATAAATTGGAAAATACCCTATTATCCATACAAAATATCAGCGTATTTGTTTTCTCAGCAAACTGACGTCATACCAACAAAGCAACATGGTGTCCACTGCGTCAAGCATTTTCGTCAAATTACGCGCGAAATTTGAAAATTTAAAATTTTCAAATTTTTTTGGTTGAATTGAAATAAATGCTTTGAGTTTGTAACGGGTATTGTCGACGGAAGAATAGACAAAATTACAGATTGTAGAAAGATTTACATCGTCATAAGCATGATGTTAAAAACTGAAGAGAAGAAATGTTTATATTCTTCAGTCGACAAAATTCTACGATGTCAAGCATGACAACGAATTTTTCTCTACTTTTGACACTTATTCTAATTCTATACACGAATTCTAATCTTTACAATTCTACTAATATTATAAAATTGTGAAAGTTTGTGAGTATGGATGTATGGATGTTTGTCACTCGTTCACGCAAAAACAGCTGAACGGATTTGAATGAAATTTGGCACATAGGTAGTTTGTAACCTGGAATAACATATAGGATACTTTTTACCCCGGTACTACGTTCCCGTGGGATAGTTTTCGACCTCCACGCAAGCGAAGCCAAAGCAAAAGCTAGTCATCAATAAAACCCTGTAAGTTCATTTAATCCCATTGAATGACTCACATCTGCCTTGTAAATATCATTTGGTAGTCGCCTTATATTGCTATCAACATTAACAAACCATTCAAGCATACCTACTCTTTTAAATTTTTGTAAACACATCTTCTTTTAAACCGCAACACTGCCTTAAATCATCGGTCCCCATTCCTATAACCAGTATAAGTTGACTTCTCTTTGTACGGAAAGCCTATAGATTACGAGGTCAGCTTGTCTAACATAATAACATTCAACACATCTTACCGTCAACGTCTAAGCTGGCTTCCTTCTTGTCTTCAATATCTGCATCTGTCACGATCCTGCAAAAGAAGGTTTGATAAGTTTCTCACATGTCAAATGATATGTCAGCTGTGATTCATCAAAAATCCAATTATATAATAATATTGCATTAGATAGAACGAAAACAAGGTTGTATGGTTTGATTAATGTTATAATATCGACGATGAAGAGTCAATATATAATATCTAACATTTTGGCCATTTTTGTTTTATTGCATTATTTATTGTAGAATAGAGTAATACACATGCTGACAAAGATCTTAGGTCTGTTTCTTATTAATTTTGCAAGATAAACAATTATTGCAATATATACTAAGTGGTGTTACGTCATTTACGATGGCAATAGATACTATCTACGCAGAGATGCGTCCGCTTGTGATTGTTGTACCAAGTGTAGACATGGGTAGTTCGCGAACGATTGAAGGAAATGAACTACTTCATATCACAAAATACACTTATCATTCAATCAGTTGTCATTCAAATGTGTCTCTACTTCACATAGTTCAGTGTTTCTTTTCGGTATTTTGATTGGCCAGCCTAGACAAAAATTTCTAAGTATTAGTACAAAAAAACAATACATAAAGAGTTATGCTTAAATTCATATTTCTAAGTTGACAGTCCTAAGCCTGTTTATAGTATGAAGAAAATTCGACATACGTATAAAACTGAACTAGTGAAGTGCATCATTTGTCGTAACTTGTCAATCACTATAGGGACTCGTTCTGATTTGCTGAACTAAAAACTAGTCCACTCATTTACTTCAGTACTTCATGTACTGAAGTAAATGAGTGGACTAGTTCACTAAGCGAAAAGATATACTTTGTGGCGTCATGTTATCAGACCCACACTAATGTCTCATAATTGTTCACAGTAACCTGCCTACCCCTTTCACTTCTTGGTGGCGTTAAGGTGCGCGGACGCCGCGCGCCGCCTATCTATGCGAGCGCTGCCGGCCTCGGAAACCGGTCTGCTACCTCACCCCGGACGCCGCGC
Source organism: Polymixis lichenea (assembly GCA_949091785.1). NCBI lineage: Eukaryota > Metazoa > Arthropoda > Insecta > Lepidoptera > Noctuidae > Polymixis > Polymixis lichenea. The sequence continues at coordinate 11,275,671 of OX420933.1, read as the reverse complement.
ACCGCACAGCCTCCGCAGCCCGCTCAAGACGCAGACGGCGTCGACCGCCGGCCAGTCAGCCACAAGCCCTCAACGCGAATCCCCGTCGCTTTGGCTCGCTACCGCTTCTTTTATTTAGCTCGCGTAATTTGTATTTTTATATCGCTATCCTAACGAACTTTATCTTGTATTCTTTCTTCCGTAAAATCGTTTCCTTTCATTCTACAATTTCTACCTACCACTTGTTCTCTATCAATCTTTGCCGCATTATACCTTTACTCAATCTTTGCCGAGCCTCTCATTTACTCGCAACCACGGAACCCAAAACTGGTGACCCCGACGTGATTCGCGGCGCGAAGATATTGTTACAAGACCGCGTGACGTTCGAGAAGTTTCCGGAACGTTCGCGAAGGACACGTCGACGTTGAAAATTTTTTCTGCAAGTCATTGCAGAGACGGCATGACGCCACAACTTCATTCATTTCTTTTTACTGACACATTTTGCGCATCTCTAATTAATATTATTGACAATGGATCTTGAACCTGTCAAGGTTTGTCCATTCCTAAATGCAAGCTCATTATATTTCAAAACGAAACTAACTGTACATAACTTCACCATGTATAACGTGGTAAATAAACACTGTACATGTTATTGGTTTGACGAGACAGCAGCTGATCTGACCTCTAATACTTTTGTATCCTTTATAATTAACTACTTAGAAAAACATTGCGTAAACTTAAAACTGCCTATTATAATATTTTCAGATGGTTGCACATACCAAAACCGTAATGCTATACTATCAAACGCACTTCTGTACTTAAGCAATAAACATAATATAACTATAATACAATTTTTTTTAGAACCGGGCCACACTCAAATGGAGTGTTATTCGGTACACAGTGCTATTGAACGCCAAATTAAAAACAATGAAATTAATTTACCTAGTGACTATGTCACTTTATAAAAGCGTGCACGGGCGTCAAATCCTTATGAGTGTATACAAATTGATCACAAATTTGTAAAAGATTACGCTTCCGTAGAAAATTTGGTATACAAAAGTAATAGACCAGGTCGTAAGGTTGGAGATTCACACGTGGTTGATATAAGGGCTATAAAATATAAAAAAATGACAATTGAAATTAAACTTAATTTTGATCAAGACTGGATGCCATTGCCACAAAGGCCAAGAATAATTACAAACGAAATTATCTATAATCAATTACACTCCAATAGAATACCAATTAAAGCTACAAAATTTAACCATCTACAACAATTAAAAGCAGTTCTTCCTATTGATTGTCATCCATATTACGATTCCTTGCCATTTGAATAAATAATATCTTGACCAATATTATAAAAACGTGTAATGAGTTTTGTATTCTTTGCCTAATTTTGTTTTGATAATTGTTTGTTTTGTTGTGTGCATTTTTACATGATTAATGTGCCATTTTTAATTTTTAATAGGTATTCATAACGCAATGTCTACTACAATTTAGGTTTACTTATTATTTTGATCTCCTTTACTTGCCAAATATTAGAGAGTAAGGAATAGAAACAAAAAATATTATTTTGTGGTTTTGTCTAAGCAATCAAAGATAATTATTGTCTTTAATATTTTTTTAATGATTAATGTTAATTTTTAAAAGCACTTCTAGTTATTATAGGCTCTTGATTCTGTGATTTCGTTAATTAACGTAAATTTACTTTGTGTTACTGTTACACAACGCAAATTACTGATAATTAAAGTGATTTTACCAAATATTTGTCTTTTATTTCTACATCATTATCATTATTATTTATATTCTTATCTATCTACAACATAATTTTCTAGTTATAGCCCACTTTTCTCACATAAGTGCACCTATCATCATTTCATTTGAAAAAGTTTTGTGTAAATTTAGAATCTTCTATCTGCACTAGCAATACCTAATATCTTAAAATTCCAACATTTTATTTCATTCAACGAAACAATACCTTATATCTGCAATTTATATAAAAACCAGTAATGTTTTAATAAAATCATTAATTGCATAATATTGCAGTCAGTTTACATAAAACATTTAAAAAATCAAATATACTAAAAAAATAATTATACGGACTTGAAACGTTTTTTTCGCCTCCTGTAAAGTTGCGTTTTTGCAGTTATTATTTATTGACTCTTCATCGTCGATATGTGGTATATGTGCAATAAAGTTCACACCCACATCGTATATCAGCCGGACTGCTGATATCAGATACCGGGTTCCGCCCCCTAATTCAGAAACTAACGATAACTCATTCAATTCTCACTCACCAAAACACATACATAAAATACATTAGGTATTATCAATGAATTAGAAAATTAATAATCACGATCAATAAATAATAATCAATAAATCCGATCGAGCAACACCAATGCCAGACATAGCTTCACCTTCAATTAATACATATTTAGAAAGAAAGAGAAAAAAATATTTTAATTAAGATACGCACAGGAAATACAAACAGTAGAACATAACGGTGATATAAAAACAATAATATTTTAATTTCTGAATTGTTATTTTTGTTTTAATTACGGACGCTTTAATGTGCACGTCTTTTTACATCGTTCTCACATTGATAATTTCAACATAATGATGTAACCAGTTGGTTTTTGTAACAACACCATGATTTTAAAAGAGTGTCCATGGCGTTTCTTGCCCGTTCTTCTCCATAGGTACCTACGCTTTGGAATGGGCTACTAGCTTCATCTTTCTAACTCACCGACCTTTACAATTCAAAAGTGCCTGTAATTGGTTTATTTGAAATAAATGCTTTGAGTTTGAGTTTTGAAAATAAAATAAGAAAATAGTGCAAACAATAAAAAAAAAAGAGAAAGACCTTTGCTAGGCCAAATAAGCTTCTATCTCAGAGTAATGCTGCGACATTCGTAAAAGTATCGCAAAAAATATCTACGCAATGTGCAGTTGTGCACGTATGGTACGGGTATTTGAAAATTTGATTATGCGCTTGGTTAATATTATATTCATAACTAAACTAGCCTATAATGTTTCCACTGCTGGGACACAGGCCTTCTCTCTATGAGAGGGAGTAGGCCGTAATCCACCACGCAGGCCCAGTGCATGTTGGTAGATTGTAACATGTCTGCGATTTTTTGGTTATAAGACATACCGGTTTACTCACGATGTTTTCCTTCACAGTTTTGAGAGCAGTGGTCCTAGTGTGAGTTTCATTTAACCATCTTCATCAAAACGCAGTGAGCGCGTTCGGCGTTCTGATTGGCCCTGGATTGGTGACGGACCAATCGGAGCGCCGAACGCGCTCACTGCGTTTGATCGAGTTGGTTAAATGAAACTCACACTAGGGCCTCAGTAGTGTTGAAATAATTAACATTAAGTTAAGCGTCCCATTTCTTCCCATGGGTGTCGTAGAAGGCGACTAACGGGTTTACCAGAGAATGGGCAGCAGCGTTCTCTATGCATTTTACCACCATACTGCGATCGCCAACCCGCCTGCTAAGCGTGGCGATTATGGTAATCCCTTCCCCGTTTGGAGGAGGCCTATGTCCAGCAGTGGACGTCTTCGGCTGAAATGATGATGATGAAGTTAAGGGTCTGACTGGGTTCGAACTTACGACCTACAACTCGTAAGTCGCCGCCTATACCACCAGGCCATTAACCTTTAACAATAATTATAATTAAAGGCTAATTAAACGAAGGCACCAGTCCCCCCGCCGACGAGGAAGCGAAACGTACAAAAGATTGTAGGGCCTGTGTCAGTAAAAAGCGTGCATTAGTTGCTGACTGTTCACACCACCGCACCGGCGAGAACTCTGTTAAACAAACATCAACAGAGGCTCTACTGTTTTCTTGCTCATCGCCGGCGGCACAGATGCCATGGGTCCCACGAAGCGACTAGCTAATCAACGATTTTCTCATGTTGGTTGTAGGTACCGTGTCAGTTAAAGAGGTATATAAATCCTTAACGTTTTAACCGCTTACGTCGGATTAATCCGACAAATATTATCGGGTCCATTTCGCCAGGGTCATATATTTACGACCAAAATTCCACAGCTCGTTTAATCTGTTGTAAAAATTTAAGTATTGCAGATCCCTCCTTGTTGTAGGTATTTATGTTTTGATTCACTGTGCAGGGCGCTGGGGACACGACAACTGATATGAAGCCGGGCGGTTAAAAGGTGGAGGCAGATAGAAAATTTGTAGTTGACTAGCCTAACTTTAAGGTCGATTTTTTCCATAAAAACTAGTTTAGAAGTGTTTAGACTAGTCGGGTGGTTACAGTCGCTGTACAAATTATTTTTTTGCCCTAAAAAGGGTTACTAGTTGATCCCTGAATGTTCACACTGTCGGTAAGTACTCGTTTGTCGCAGGGACATGAGCTATCAAAGATGTAAAATCAAATATTTTGATTTTGACTCAGCAGAGGTTTGGAACAAGGCTGCCAATGGTGATGACTGATTCTGGTAGTCCAATTGCCATGAAGTTTTCATACAAATTGTTCTACTAAAATCACGTCGTGCTGTCCCGTCGTACCTGTCTGCGGAGCGTTGATACTAACTTTTGCAGAAGTGCATGCAGCCGGCGTATGTTACCGGGCACGAGCTTGCTCATGTCGGTCGCAGACACGAGCACGGCCAGGCGCTCGCGCATCTCGGGCGCCTGTGCCGCCGCCTCGCACAGGGACGACACCGCCTTGAGCGCTGCTTCACCGAAGTCGCGGGTCCATAGTGCCACCTGTCACAGCCATTTATTGGTAAGGGAGTCTAACAACTCAACACATTTTATATTTATTTATTCAAACAGATACACCAACATCATATTTATTGTACTATAGATAATAAAAGTTGTTAACAGATATAGGTTCATAAGTATAATTATATCCAATTACAGCTGTACACGACGTTCAAAATACATTAAGATAAATAAATACATTGATATTACTAAAAAATAAAAATACATCGTTGGTGTCGTTTTCATGGTCTTCGAGGATGTCGGCTATAGCCGATAATGAAGTCAAAATAAAGTTAGAGTATTTTCAAGATAGTGTAAACGACTTTAAGTTCGGAGTTGAAGAAAAAGCGTAACTTACTTCGTTCCTGGCGGGGGACCCCCGACCAATGTTTTTTTTAGTTTAATCTCCGAATTGATGACACCAACTGCATCAGGCTGCTTGAAAAGTGATCTTATTCTAGTATGTGTAAGTCGCGTTTTTCTTTTTTTTAATAATTATTTTCGTTTTTTTTTTTCGGAATTGTCTCTTTAAGCCGTGTAACCAAACGTATCTTTTAATAGCAGCTAATATCCACCATGTTGATTTTTTAAAATCCAGCCACTGTCACCGACATCAATACGAATCTTCATTTGTCATAGAGAAAGAAAAAGTACATAACCATCAAAAAACATTAAACTCCCTTTGGGCTCCACCTCGCTCCATTTAGAGGATGCCTATGTCCAGCAGTGGACGTCTTTCGGCTGAAATGATGATGATGATGGGTGCCACCCAGTGGGGTAATTAATGTGTCAGCAAGTAGATGCTTGACTGACCTGGAACAGTCGCCACTCGTCAGCCCCCTCCACCAGTTTCTGCGCGCGCTTAGCGTTGGCCGCGACGACCTCGCGCGCGTGCTGTAGGTGCACCTGTTGGCGCTCCATGCGCTCGCGACACGTCTCCAACTCTTGCTCCGCTTCATTTCTGATGATATTATATTTTAATGAAACAGACCATACACTAAAAGGGAACAGTAGCTAGTCGTAAACTTGTCACGCAAAACTAATATGTCGTTTCTTCTCTTCATTTCTCTTGATGGGAAATATTTTAGAATGGGCACTTCAGTTCTTTTCTTATTTCTTTGTCATTTTCTTTTAGAAATGTCTATATTGGACTAATTGAAATAAATAAATAGACTTTCGCAGAGTTAGCCTAAAATAGAAACATGGAAAAACCAGAGGGGGCGTATTATGAGCCACCTACAGCGGCCAGAAAAGAAAAGTTGAATGAATTGTGTGAGGAATGATGAAAGAAAAGGGAAAAATAAGGGTTGAAAGAGAAAGGAGTGAATGATAGCTTGATGGCAGAGAGGGGAGAATAGAAGGAGAAACCGTGTTGCCCGTGTAACAATGGTACCGAAGACGAAGAATACAACGAGCTGCTGTGTATAGCATTTAGGATTACAAGAAAACTTTTTACTCCACACAAAAATGGGCAGTTTTGGCTTCTCTCCAAAGGTGTCAAATTGACTGGCGCTACATAGAACTGTTGGGATGTTTGTATGACGCTGCTACGATGACTATCCAGATCCAAGAGAAGAAATCCAGCCTCATGTGTGCTCAGAGGGGTGAGACAAGAGGATGTGATATCCCCGAAACTGGTCACCAATGCGTCGGAGAATAACTTTAAGACACTGGACTGAGCTAGGCAGGGTACCAATGTGAACGGAGCTTACATCTCAGACCTTCAATTTGCCGATGACATGTCATAGTGTCATAAAACATGATGTCGTAATGGCGGAAACGCTGGACCCGTTACACTACATGCTGCACAGTCTAAATGGAGCATCTCGGCGGTTTGGCCTCGGCTTGAATTTGGACAAGACGAAAGTCATGTACAATTTATACGCATTGCCGAGTCCAATTCAAGGGTCGCTTTTCGAAGTTGTGAAGGAGTATGTCTACCGTGGGGCAAGTCATCCAGCTCGGTAGACATGACTTTGAGGAAGAACCTAACAAAATAATCCAACGGAAGGATGGGTTAGGCACGCAGCGTTTGGAAAACTTCGTCACGTCTTCACATCGCCTATGCCGCAATGAGATGCTAAGAGGTAACCCGAAACAAAAATAAAATGTTCACAAACTTCCTAGCATCGAGCTGCTTGTTCTTCTCTGCGATGAGCGTCAATCGCGCATCGGCGTCGCGGTTGTAGTCCTCGAGGCGCGCGCTGTTCGCCTGCAGCGCTTGCAGCTCCGCGCGCAGCTCGAAGAACTGGTTCCTTAAGCTGTTCAGCTCTTTTATTTCAGGCGCTAAGGACATAAAAACAATGTTGTATGAGATTTCATATTTACGTATAGAGTAACGATCTATTAGCAGATGTTTAGACAAATCAGAAGCACTAATAATGAAAGGATGTTTATTCCTGTAACACACTTTTCCACATTTTTTTAAAACTACATGGTGCCGGCAATTTCTATCTGACTAATCCCTGAGAAGAAATGCCGATACAAACTCAGTGGTCATGGTGTCTTTTATAGTCAGGGAGTTAGAATGTATAAGTAGTAAGCATACAATGTTCGCTGAGCGGCGAGATGTTGTGTATGAAGTGGTGGTGCGCGGCGTGCACGACGCGCAGCGTGGCCTCCAGCGCCGACACGTCGCGCTCGCGCCGCCCGATGTCCGCGTCCAGCGCCGCGCCACGCTCGCGCAGCTCCGCGCGCTCCGCCGCGAACTGTACGGAGTGTGTGCATGTCACCGTAACATTGGTAACACCGTTAGTTTATAATGTATCTCGCGACATTATATACCGACATCATACTACTTACCGACCGAGAAGGTTAGGTTAAGTTAGAATTGCGACCAACCGCGCGCGAGCCGAGCGAGTGGAGCGGTGCCGCGGTAGCGTCCGGCGAGCGCTACTTCCAAGTTAGTGGCAGTTACTTGACTATTTAGTAATAGCGCAAGTTACTATCCGTCTTGATACCAGTTCACAATTTGACGGTTTCACTTCGATAGATGATAATCTACCGAAAAATAATGCGTTAAGTTGTAATCAATATAGTATTTAGCGGTTCACAATCTTTCGACAGTTTACAATCTCGCGAGATAGATTATAATCTAACGGTAACTATTTACAATTTTACGGTGACATGCACACGTCACACGCGTGGACACCGAACACAATCAGCAGTTAGTCGGCGTGATTATTTATTATATGTTTGATTCAAAATCAAAATCAAAATCAAGTCATTTATTCAAATTAGGCTGAGAATCAGCACTTTTCGAACGTCAAAATACATAAGACAGTCCCCCAAAACGCCCACCCTTCACCACTTCCTAGTGCTTTAGCTGGGAAGAAGTGGCGGAACTAACTCCCCAGCAGCACAGCTGTCTGTTTTATCGGAAAGACTTGATTCTATACATACAGAAGCAAAGTAATAAACATTATGAGACACAGAACATTAATTAAATAATTAGTCAAAATGTCAGCTAGCCATACCAATATACCGACAAATAAAATGAAAACTGTCGAGGCCAAATAAAGCATAAAACAATTCATCATAAAAAAAATATTGTTATGAGTAATTGAGTAGATCATGTCAATAACTAATGACATAATAGATAATAATAAAAAATACTTAAGACAAGCAATAATTATTGATGTTTGTGATGATTACTTAATATATGTTTGGTCTGTACTTTATTACGTTACATACTTCTGTTATGTATAAGTACTGACTTAGAACCACTAGAAATTAATTAATGTTAGAAACTGGATTTGCAATAACTTATCAACCTACCCCCAACCATTAATGTAAACTTCATTTTGGTTTCTTTTTCCCTTTTTATCGTTGAGAATTACTAAGTAAGTATCTCATTTTAGACATTCCTATTTATATAATAATATCTATCTCCCTATGAATAATTCAATTTTCATCCCATAATTAAAGATTACTCAAAACTTTAATTCTTTTGTTTTGTTCACTTGTATATTGAACTTCCTTAAAGGCTTTTCATCCTAGTACATACTATCCACATCTCATCCCTCTCTCTTATTCCTTTCACACACTTAGCTTTCTCTTCTCTCATTCCAGGGTGCCTCTAGGGTTAATCTGTCAATATGTTGACCCGTAGAGCTGCATCCCTGGAAGAAAAACTGAGGGCTACGTTGAAGGAATTGGAATTTAGTCAAAAGCAGTGCTATCAACTGATACAGGAAAGGGATGACAGCGAGGTCGTAATAGAGTTAATTAATAAGAGGAACACTGAGCTTAAGAACCAATTGGCTGAACTACATGTAAACCATACGGACATACTTGACCAGCATCAACACCTCCGTCAACTTGTATCAAATTACCAGCATTGCACTGATACACATGAACTGGCACTGAGACGGATATCTGAACTGGAACTGAAATTAAGCAGGGCCCACCACACAATCACCCATACGGCATCTCTCAGAGCCAGTGAAGAGTCTGCGACCACCAGCAGTCTCTATGATGAGTTGGTTGGTAGCGGGTCTGGACCCATATATGTTGAGCCAATTGTAACAATACACTTAACTGATGATACCATGACTAAAAACAGATTGTTTACTACCCATAATAAGATTAAAAAATATATTAAAATTAATAGACTAATTAGAAAGTATCAGAAATCATTAAAAAGTTAACAAATTAAACACAAAACTTAGGCAAAAAAAAATTCATACAAGAATTGAAGATATGTAATAGTGAATTGCAATTATCTAATACCTTGTATGTTACTGACACTCTGTTTGTTAGGGAATATGCCAGTATTAGCCAATTAATAAGTAATATTAAATTGTCAAAAATAAACCCCAGTTAAACTGTTATATTATTATGCGGGGATAGCTTAAAAAAGGACATAATTAAATGTGTCCAATTGATGTTACATCTCAATGAGACCAATAATTGTAAATTTATTTTCTGTGCGTTGCCTTATTAACATTACTTGTCTGATGAGCAAAATAGGCACATTTATAATTTAAATATGTTAATTTTTAATAGGACAAGTCGTCACAGTCGTCATTTTCTTTTTTGATTGTAATCAATTTATTTCTGATTACAAACTGACAAATTATATAATGTATTTGCCATCTAGTTGTAGGAGACAAATTGCTAATCTCTTAGCATACAATTTACACCATGACACTGGTACCTGTAGTTTACCATCGCTTACTGTTAGTAGTGCTACTAACACTACTTTTGATACGCCTAGTAGTTTAAACAATTAGGTGCGACAACAGATACTCCGCATATTATGTTCAAAATCAAAATCAAAAAGTCATTTATTCAAACTAGGCTGAGAGTCAGCACTTTTTGAACGTCAAAATTACATGAGACAGTCCCCCCAAAACGCCCACCCTTCACCACTTCCTAGTGCTTTAGCTGGGAAGAAGAAGTGGCGCAACAAACTCCCCAGCAGCACAGCTGTCTGTTAAGTTAGAAGAACTTGATTCTATACAATAGTGGGTAATTAACATTACGAAACACAAAAACATTAAATTTGCCATATCTCAGCTAGCACAGGCTTATATACCAACAAAACATTGAAAACATAGTACAGGCAAATAAAATAAACCAACACATGAACTAATATAATTATATAACCTGTCAGTAGTCAAGCTAATACTGGTGAAAGAACATGAACATTGTCTTGAGTTAATCACAGCGACCAACAATTATTATCGTTTAAGTAGTCGTTGACAGAATAGTAAGCCTTTGAACAGAGGGTGGATTTAACTTTAACTTTAAACGCATTAAAATTCAAATCTAGCAAAGAAGAGGGGAGCTTGTTAAAAAAAGTTATACCAAGACCAACAAAAGAGTTATGAACCTTATGAAGCCGGTGAAAGGGAACACGTAGTTTGTCCTTATTTCTAGTATTAATATTATGAATATCACTGTTTTTAGTATACAAGTGTATATTTTGCCTGATATATAAGATGTTGGCCAAGATGAATTGCGATGCGACCGTGAGAATCCCAATATCCTTAAAAAAATCTCTCAGAGAAACTCTAGCACCTAGTTGGTAAATGGCTCGAACAGCTCGTTTTTGAAGAATAAAAATATTTTGAATGTCAGCTGCTTTGCCCCACAGCAGAATGCCGTAGGACATAACACTATGAAAATAACTAAAATAAACTAACCGAGCTGTATCAACGTCAGTGTATTGTCTTACTTTTCTGACGGCGTAGGCAGCCGAACTGAGCCTTCCCGCTAGGCTTGATATATGTAATCCCCACTGAAGTTTGGCATCTACTGTTAAGCCCAGAAAAACTACCGAGTCTACAGTTTCAAGCACCTCATTTTCTAAGACGATGTTAGGTCCTAGATTCTTAACATTCGGTAAGGCGAACTTGATACATTTCGTTTTCTTGGCATTGAGAACTAGGTTATTTGTGGTAAACCAATCCGTAACCATTGAAAGTGCACTGTTTACGTCGTCAAAATCTTGTCTGTTCCTGTCTACTTTAAAGATAAGAGAGGTATCATCAGCAAACAGCACAACGTCACAGATACTCTTTAAATAGTATGGTAAGTCATTAATATACACTAAGAATAAGAATGGTCCTAGTATTGAGCCTTGAGGTACACCTAACTGAACTGGTAGCCCGGAAGATTTCACACCATTAACATCTACACATTGGTGCCTATTTTGCAAATAAGAACTTATTACATTGAGAGCTTCATTTTGAACACCGTAATGACGTAGTTTACGCAATAGCGTGTCATGGTGCACGCAATCAAAAGCTTTGGAGAGATCACAGAAAACTCCAACAGCATTTTGCGAGTTTTCCCACGCGTTAAAAATGTGTTTCAGCAGAGCAACACCCGCATCTGTAGTCGAACGACCTTTTGTAAAGCCATATTGATCATCATGAAGTAGGCTATTTAAATTAAAATGTCTTAGCAACTGCTTGAGTATTAACTTTTCAAATATTTTACTAAATGCAGGTAAGATAGAAATAGGCCTGAAATTACCAACGTTATTTTTATTACCTGATTTAAATAATGGTATGACTTTACTACTCTTCATGAGGTCAGGAAAAGATCCTAAATCAACACATTTATTGAAAGTAACAGCTAAATAGGGGGCTACGGTGTCGATTATATTACTTAAAAGCTTAATGGAGATGCCCCAGTAATCTCCAGTGTTTTTAGACTTAAGTGTGTTAAATATGTTAACTACATCCACAGGCGTTACATGTTCGAAACTAAATAAGCGACTACATTTAGGCACACTACTGTGTAAAAGATTTTCAGCTTTAGACGGGGAATGTTGTTCATCAAAATATGCAGGGTCTATCCGGCAAAGAGCTAAGCTTGTTTATGGAGAACCATGATGTTCAGGTGTTATGTTTGACTGATCACTGGTTGAAAGAACATGAAGTAGTGTTTATTAATGATGATAATTTTACCGTACAAAGTGCATTTGTGAGAAAAACTGCTATTCGCGGCGGATCTTTAGTCCTTGTTTCAAACAAGTAGAAATGGAAACAACGTTTAGATTTAGTTAATCTTTCTATTGAACGTACTATTGAGTTGTCTTGTGTTGAACTCGAGCGATACGTTATTATTTGCGTTTATCGACCACCCCCAATCCCCTCTGGGGATTCGTTTCGAATCGGGAATGGAGGATTTACTCAATAAGTTAAAATCAACTAATAAAAGTATAATTTTAAGTGTTGTGCCCATTAAGTATTAGACTTTTTAATCTGTTTCGATCTTTTAATTTAACTAACTTGTTTTTAGAACCTACTAGGATCACGGCTTCTACGTCGACTTGTCTTGATAATATATTTAGTGATTGTGATGCCAAAAATAAATTAGTACTAACTGACTTGACGTCTGACCACTGTGGATTATTGGCTAGCTTTCCTTTACCATTACACAGGCCATACACAGCTAGTCGTTGCAACATATTTAAAAATAACATAGCTCATAGAATTACACCATCTATAGCAGAACACGAGAATCCTAATAAAATTTTTGGATCCCTTTTTGATGTTGTGCAAAAAGAATATCAATCTACTTTCAAGACCAAAACCATTAACATTAATGGCACCTCCGTTGGCTTCAACCAATGGGCCACTCCAGGTATTTATAAAAGTAGATCGAAACTATACGAGTTATATGGTTTGAAAAAACTCTTTCCAAAAAAAACAGCCGACTTCCGAAAAAACACTACAAACTGAAAAATAACTTTAATTTCGGAAGTCAGTAGTTTTTTTTGGGAAAAGTTTTTATTTTTCATTTTTTAGTTATAGTACCTACCCCACTATTTCGAAATTTCATCATCCTTGGGGTCAAATCAATGCATATTTATGCGATAGTAGCAATCGCGGTTCATTTACTGTTATTTTTTTAAGAGTTCCGTTCTGTCTCCGAAATGCATCACCAGATCTATATCAAATTGAAATGGGACCACACGGGAAGCACCAGCTTTCAAATAAAAAAAGAATCATCAAAATCGGTTCACCCAGTCGAAAGTTATGAGGTAACAAACATTAAAAAAACAAACATACAGTCGAATTGAGAACCTCCTCCTTTTTTTGAAGTCGGTTAAAAATACAGGTTTGATAGTCCTTTTCTAGAGTATGTCCGAAATTATTCAAAATTATTTTAGAAAATCTGTGTTTTTGCTAAATCAAAATTTTTAAGCGATACAATAAAAAAATCCAAAAAAATAAAGTAAAAACCACTTGGAAAATTATTAATAATGAAAAGGGAGTCGGTTAAACAAGAAAAACAACTAGAGATTATGGTCAACAACAAATTAGTTACTGAAGCTGCTGACGTAGCTGAGGCATTTAATGAGTTGTTTGCCATAATACCTTTAACTACGACTCGCAACTTAAATTCGTCCCCGTCTAAAGCGTAAAACCTTCTGCATAGTAGTGTGCCCAAATGTAGTCGTTTATTTAGTTTCGAACATGTAACGCATCGTGATGTAGTTAGTATTTTTAACACTTAAGTCTAAATTCACTGGTGATTACTGGGGCATCTCTATTAAACTTTTAAGTAATATAATCGATATCGTAACCCCCTATCTAGCTATTACTTTTAATAAATGTGTTGACTTAGGAACTTTTCCCGACCTCATGAAGAGTAGTAAAGTCATACCATTATTTAAATCAGGTAATAAAAATAACGTTGGAAATTTTAGGCCTATTTCTATCTTTTAGTATTATACATTTATTATTTCTATCTTTTATTTAGTAAAATATTTGAAAAGTTAATACTCAAGCAGTTGCTAAGACATTTTAATTTAAGTTGCCTCCTTCATGATGAACAATATGGCTTTACAAAAGGTCGTTCAACTACAGACGCGGGTGTTGCTCTGCTGAAACACATATTTAACGCATGGGAGAACTCACAAAATGCTATTGGAGTTTTCTGTGATCTTTCCAAAGCATTTAATTGCGTGCACCATGAGACGCTATTGCGTAATTTACGTTATTACGGTGTTCAAAATGAAGCTCTCAACGTAATAAATTTTTATTTAAATAATAGGCACCAATGTGTAGATATTAATGGTGTGAAATCTTCCGGGCTACCAGTTCAGTTAGGTGTACCTCAAGGCTCAATACTGGGTCTATTCTTATTCTTAGTGTACATTAATGTTTTACTATTCTATTTAAAGGGTATCTGTGACGTTGTACTGTTTGCTGATCATACCTCTCTTATCTTTAAAGTAGACAGGAATAGACAAGATTTTAACGACGTAAAGAGTGCACTCTCAAGGGTTACGCATTGGTTTAAAACTAAATGTTTAAAGTTCGCTTTACCGAATGTAAGAAATCTGGGACCCAACATCGTCTTAGATAATAAGGTGTTTGCAACTGTAGACTCGGCCGTTTTTCTTGGCATAACAGTAGATGCCAAACTTCAGTGAGGATCACATATATCGAGCCTAGCGGGAAGGCTCAGTTCGGCCGCCTACGCCGTCAGAAAAGTAAAACAATACACTGACGTTGATATAGGTAGGTTAATCTATTTTAGTTATTTTCATAGCTTTATGTCCTATGGCATTCTGCTGTGGGGTAAAGCCGCTGACATTCAAAATATTTTTGTTCCTCAAAAACGAGCTGTTCGTGCAATTTATCAACTAGGTGCTAGAGTTTCTCTGAGAGATTTTTTTAAAGATATTGGAATTCTCACGGTGGCATCGCAATTCATCTTCGTTAACATCTTATATATTAGGCAAAATATACACTTATACACTAAAAACAGTGATATTCATAATATTAATACTAAAAATAAGGACAAACTACGTGCTACTAGCTTCATCTTTCTAACTCACCGACCTTGACAATTCAAAAGTGCCTGTAATTGGTTTATTTGAAATAAATAGTTTGAGTTTGCTCCCTTTCACCGGCTTCATAAAGTTCATAACTCATTTGCTGGGCTTGGTATAACCTTTTATAACAAGCTTCACTCTTCTTTCCTAGATTTACATTTTAATGCGTTTAAAGCGAATGTAAAATCAAATCTTTGTTCGAAGGCATACTATTCTATTAACGACTACTTAAACGATAAGAATCTATATAATAAGGTCATATGAATTACTTCCTAACATTGTTTATTTAACTTGACTGCATAAACCATTTTTTTTAAATTTTTATTTATAAAATTTTCATTTATTGTTGAATGTTAATTATATGCTATTATTGTACATAATCAAGTTCTTCCAACATAACTGACAGCTGTGCTGCTGGGGAGTTTGTTGCGCCACTGCGACACAGGGCAGGCGTTTTGGGGGACAGTCTTATGTAATTTTGACGTTCAAAAAGTGCTGACTCTCAGCCTAGTTTGAATAAATGACTTTTGATTTTGATTTTTGAACGCGGCCTTTTCATTGGGCAATATTTGATGTATAGGCGTGTCCATGGCCTCGATTCGGTTGGGTAACGCTTGCTTGGTGCTTGCTCGTACAAATCGGCTGAACACAGAGCGACTCATTAGTCGACATTCACAAGACGTAATAATATCACGGCGGGATTTTTTCGCGCACTGGATTATCAACTCTCCGTGTAAACCGAGCGTTGAGAAAAAAACACTATTCGATTTTGAGCTCTCGGCACTATGCAATGCGTTGAAGATCCAATGCGCGTATAAAAATCTCGCCGCAATATTACTACGTCCGAGTGAACGTCGACTCATTTCTCGCACGGTGAAAAGCGAGCTTTACATGATAAGTTATTAATAGAACTTTGACATATCAAATATAACTTCACCTGCAAAGTACATATTATACAGTTTCCATGAGAGAAATGTATTATTTTACTAATAGGATAGGAAGGTACTCACCTTGATTTTGAAGAAAGTCACCGTGAGCTGCTGCCCAGAATCATCTTTACCTAGCGAGTTGATGAATATTTCATATCTGTAACATACATCAAAATTATCAAACCCCGCGGTTTTAGGTGAAATAAAGTATGAAGACATTGGAGTTTATAGTGCCTAAAGTTTTCACCACTAAATTTACGAGTTGAATTTAATAAAACAAAAATTCCAAAAATAAAAACAGCCGACTTCCGGAAAAACACTACAAAGTGAAAAATAACTTTAATTTCGTCGGAAGGAGCTGACAAAAAATTCAAATTAAAGAAAAACAACCGACTTCCGAAATTAAAGTTATTTTTCACTTTGTAGTGTTTTGCTAGAAGTCGGCTGTTTTTTTTTTTGGAATTTTTTATTTTTCTCTTTTTAGCTATAGTAACCTACACCCTACACCAATTTCCAAATCATCCTTGGAGTCAAAACAATGCATATTTATGTGATGGCAATCGCGGTTGATTTGCTGTCATTTTTGAAGACTTCCGTTGTCCGTCTCCGAAACGCATTATCAGATCTATATGAAGTTTAAATAGGACCATTTCAGAGTTAACTCCTTTCGAACAAAAGAAAGAATTTTGCAAATCCGTCTTTAGATGACGAAGTTATCCCGAACATACATAAGAAAAAATATATACAAATGTCGAATTGATAACCTCTTTCTTTTTGAGGTCGATTAAAACCCCGGTGTGCGGGCCGCTCAGTACCCGTATTATTTCATCACAAAACATGTTATAGTAAGTGGGTTAGATGTCGTCTTCCTCGTTGGTACGTTGACGACCATTAGGGTCGCAAGCGTAGCGCTGAGCTGAGCCCGACCCGCGAATGGAACCTCATGGGTTCCATTCGCGGATCGGGCAAAATGTTCTTGGGGTATTCCGTCTAGAAATTCTTGGTAACATCCCGGTGTCTGGAATTGTGCCCGGTTGGTGGCAATAGGCTCGCCCCCTATTACGTAGGATTTAAACATAACCGGCGAAACGTGGGTGTACCTAATACTTATAGATACTCTGCCTAACGCTTCGTACAGGAGTGATGGTGTATGTCATTTGACGCGTTCAAACCCTGAAGGGTACCGGACGGGAAAGGAGCAGCGACATATACTGTGTAGGAACTTCACTGTGTCCGAGATAGCCGGTCTAACACCCAATTTAATTTATATATTCGACGGTCCCTACGTACAATCCCCTAACTACAAATAACGAGTTTTACAGGAGAGCGCTTCAAAGTTTCAAACACGTGTACATCATGTTCTAGTTAATGTAATATCATGATAAGTTTAAGATGGCAAAATGCACTTTAAATCCTAAAGTGCATTTTGCCATCTTAAACTTATTTTTGTTAAATGAAACGATAGTATCGGATGGCCTGAAAGTCACGGAAACAAAACATGAAAATCACGTATCTACCACTTAGAGGATTGTACGTAGGGAACGTCGATAATATATCTACGAGTACCCTACATATTATTATAAGCTATGCACGCGACTTCAGCCACGTGAAATCTCTTGTTCCGCCGAAACAACCCGTGGCATCGTATCGCCTGGCCACGTTATTCCTGTTGGAGTATTGAAGCAGGGCTGGTTCTTGAGGTATTTGATGGTGTGGAAACAGAAATAAAAAATCAGGCTTTTTGGCGGTACGTGAGTGGAGCGGATTTTATTGCAGACTGAACTGAATGACAGTAGTTTGACATAAGCGACAGGAAATGAATTTTAAATAAAAAATATCGTTTGTTGGAGTTGTCAATAATTACTTTGTAAAAAGAAAAAGTCAGTAACAACGCTAACCGGAAGTTAGCGTTGTTCCTGACTTTTTTATTTTTACTCTGGTCCTTAGTGTCCTAGCGTGATGTCAAATAGCCTCCCCTCAAGAATTGGGCTATTTAATAAAATAAAAAAAATTCAAATTCTAGGGATTGGCTCTAATAGACACGGAATGAAGTTATACCAGCAAAGAACATTGGCACATTTTCATAGGCTTAAACTTGGAATAACTTTATTCTGTGTTTATTAGTAAGAGGTCATCATCATCATCATTTAAGCCGAAAGTCGTCCACTGCTGGACATAGGCCTCCCCCAGGCTCCTCCACGTCGACCGTTCTTGTGCTTCCTACATCCAACTGATTCTTGCGGCCTTCACAAGGCCATCGGTCGACCTTGTAGGAGGCCTTCCCACTGTACGTCTTCCGGTACGCGGTCGCCACTCCAGAACCTTTTGGTCCCATCGGCCATCTGTTCTGCGAGCAATGTGCCCTGCCCACTGCCACTTAAGTTTGGCAATTCTTCGGGCTATGTCGGTTGTCTTGGTTCTCCTGCGGATCTCTTCATTCCTGATTCGACCAAGTAGGGAAACTCCGAGCATAGTAAGAGGGAAAAGCTTTTATTATTAGTATAGATATTAGTACAGATTAAAGCCGCCTTTATTGTCTCGTCTTTGTGACCGCTGTTCTTCTAAAGCCGGGTCCAGACGTGTGTAACGTGTAATGTAATGCATCGTGAAATGTAAAGCGAATTCTGTGTGTGAACGGCACTACGAGCATCACATGTAACGCTTGCGCTGGCGCTCGCCGTGATCCATCGGCTGTCGGTTTTTAGCGCGAACACAAAGGCGCTCGCAGTTCTCGTTTGGACGACGTTCGTGACGGTTGTGTCGTGTGTACGTTCCTGATGTGGAGTGACGAACAATCGCTTGAACTTATTAGTTTATTATTTTATATTGGCCACTTATTTGCTGAGACTTCAGTTCCACCAGTAAAGATCTCTTATACAACTCAGTTTTACACAATCGACGCACCAAACGTTTCTCTTGAAAAAGATTCGCTTACACGATTCGCGTTAAGTTCGTGTGCCGTCCACATTGTTGACGCTAAATTACACGTAATCTTACATTAAGCGTTACACGCGTCTGAACCCGGCTTTACACATGTCTGGACCCGGCTATAACTACAGAACAAATTTTGATGCGGTTTTCACCGTCATTTAGAGAATGTATTAGCACCTTTTGATAAGTTGATCGATGCGTTGCTCCCGCTCTCGTATCTCGGAGCGCAGTTTGCCGCAGTCCTCGAACAGCGCGCGCTTCTGCACGCTGAACATCTCGCGCCGCATGCCTATCTCCACGATGCGCTCGTTCATCGCCTAGTGACGACCAAATTATAATGGCCTTTAGTATAGAGAAATGGGTTTTAGAAATAGGGTATTACACCTATTTTTTTTAAGTGTCTCAATTAGATTCTAAAATGCTAATAAACCACTAAAAAAACACAACATTTTTATTGAATCGATTAGTGCCATAAAAATGCATTTAAATTTTACATTTTCATATTTCGCGCGTAATTTGACGAAAACGCTGGTCGCAGTGGACTCCATATTGCTCCGTGGGTATGACGTCAGTTTGCCGTGTAAACAAATGCGCTACTATTTTGTATGATAATTGTTTATCATTTTAAAAATGAGTTATTATTCTACTTATCGTTGGTTTGCTGTTCCTGAATTTAAGATGATTATTTCAATAAAAATTACTTTGGTTACGAAAGTAATATAAGTACAAAGTTAATCAGTTGATAAGTTTAAACAGCGGTATGACGTAATAACACGGCGGAGACTATTTCATGGTGTTCAAAACAGATAAAAAAAACTGAAACCTTTGAATTGAATTTTAAAATTTATTTTGTTATTTCATGAACTAAAACCACATTTTCCCACTGCTTTTTGCCTATGATCTATCTCAATAATATATTTTTAGATGTTTTCTCATATTGAGTAAAATACCCTATTGAAACTGCGTCAAGTTGGAACCAAATCACTATCCAGTCTTACGAAGAGGTATCGTGTTCCCCATTAACTGGTTTGTGGAGGTTGGCATTATCCTGGCTGGCGTCCAGCTATATCCAGAGACTAATGCCGATCCCAAAATAGTTCTAGGCTGATGAAGCTTTCCCGAAATCCAGCTTTAACTGATGTTAGTTATGTTAGGTCTAACTTATGTAGGTACTGGCAATCTTTTTATAAATAGAGCATAAATCCGGACTGTTTTCTGTCTCAAATTGTAAATAGACATTATTTTACATCACCAATGGACGTACGTACCTATCTACGGAAAGAATTGTCATCGATACTAAAACAGTTTTTATAAACGTCGTACGACTTTCAAATTCAAGAATAAATAATCATACGTGACGGGTTTAAGCAAAAACGTTCCCGAAATGACTAACGGCCCTGTTCTACAGAAAAAAATATATCCGCGCCTCCTCCACGCGCATGCGCCGCCACTGCGCGCGCGACCCCGCCAGCTCCTTGTGGCTTCTTCTACGTACCGCATCGATCTGCAGGCGCTGCTCGTCCAGCCCGAAGGCGGCGTCGTCCAGGCGGCTGACGGCGCGCGCGGCGTGCGCCACGCGCAGGCGCATGAGCGCCTCCTCCACGCGCATGCGCCGCCAATGCGCGCGCGATCCCGCCAGTTCCTTGTCGCCACCTTCTACGTTCAGCATCGCGGTCTTTAGGCGACTTTGCTGTAATATAACAATTATATTAAGTTATGTTTGCTCAAGTCAACAGACGGGTAGTGTCTAAAAAGCTTCTAGAAGTCATGTAATTTTTATGAATAAAAGCATGATTTTTTTAAGACTCCGATGCTGTCTTGTTACGGCTTTTGTCACAAACTCAAGCAAAGGTGCCGCGGCTCATTTACATGACGGCCATGTGTCCGTAATTTAACGGCAACCGCTGAGTTATTAAACCCAAGCTATAGGGGGTTAGCATTGGAATTTATTTCATCACCAATGCTCTAAAACATCCTGAGAAAATCGGAATGTTTTCCAGGGGGCCTGCGTCCTTATAGTGGGAACATATGCTACGGGGTTCAGTAGATAGTGACCAGTTTGGCGTGCTCGGCGCTGCGGGTCTCCACCTCGCGCGCCAGGCGCCGCATGTCGTCGTGCAGCTTGGCCGAGTGCCGCTCCAGCAGCGACACGCGCGCCGCGTGCCGCCCGCACACGTCCTTCATTCTGCACACAGTACACACGTCACACTACATCGATAAACGGTACTTACACAGGGCACGGAAGCGCCGCAATAGCAGCGTCTACAGACGGCAGTACTTTTCGAGGCCCCGAAAGTTTGCTGAGCGCACAACTTCTGTCACGTCGTTCAAAGTCACCAGTTTTTTTTCCTTATTTTGCTTAACGCCGAGAGTTGAAAATCGGTTTTTTTTACGGACTTGCTATTTGATTCTCAATGCTCGGCTCAATACCGAGAGGTGAAAATACAGTGCGGTATATAAAATAGTCACGTAACAAAATCGCCTGTGCGTTTACCTCATAGCTCATTTTGACAGCTTTGCGACAGTGACAGGAATAATATTCAGCCGAAACAAGTGCAAAATTACGGTTATCAATCTTAGCCTAAGGGACTTCGAAGACCGATGGCGGCCATGAAGTACGAAAAAAATGGTTTTCATGGTTTTTAGAGGATACCGATATCGAAATACAGCTTCATAGAAATGAGCACTCCAGGATAGCAGCAAAAAAGAAAAAAATGTCGTGGTTTTAGAGGATTCCGAAATCCTTTCAGACTAGAAGCCGACACACACATAGTAGTTAAGTAGGTATATAGTCGAAAACGAAGTCATTTCTCATATCCAAGATAACGTACATATAAAATGCGTATTTGTCTAGATGCGTTATGTAGTTCCCCACATTACCTGTCCTCCTTCTCCGCGAGCTCGGCCGAGCACTCCCGCTCAGACTGCCCGCCTTCCATGTGCGCCACGCGCGCGCCGATCGTCTCCACTTGGTAACACTAAAATATGGCACAGACACCTCAATCAATATAAGCTTTAATGCCTATCTAAATTATGACAAAGCTATGCAGGATGGCAGGGACATTGACGCGCAAACTGTAACCATGAATTCAGCACATGATGGTAGACCCCATAACAGCGTAATTTTTTTTTTTGTAGGATTAAAAACAAAAATCTGCTGTTTCATAGAAAAGTGCAATACCCACGCGGTTAAAACGTAATTCACAGTTTTTTTTAAATAACCGGCGAAAAAATTACTGTACATCGAAGTCCTTGTTACCCCATGCATGCCAGTGGGCAGTGTGGGCATGCCATTCCATTAGATATCAATACCATAGATCAATACGTATGTGAAGGGTCACCAGCTAATTTAGTTTAACCTAGTATACTTATACCTGTTTCGGTCTCCGAAGTTGCACAGTACCTACCAGATAAATTGAAAATAATTAAACAGAATTGGAATGAAATTATTTGCCGGATAAGTGAACGTAAATGAAAGTAACAATTTCCATTTCATTTTTCTAAATATATTTTTGGACACTATTATAATGATGCGCATCTTTTGGAAACCTCAAATAATTTCTCTATTTTGGGGACGACCCTAAATGAACCTTTTTCAGTATTTTTAGGAAAAAATGCTAAAAGAAAGCGTGCATCAATTAAGCTCAAAATGTTTTTGGAGTTTCGTTAATTTAAAAAGTTTTAGTACATACACCATTAGTTGGGCAATAAGTTTTAGAATATCAGTTACATTTTTACACGCTTTTTATTAGCTTCACCTGTCTAATTGTGTTTATTTGTAACCGACTTCTTTGGACTTGATTTTGACCCACTTTAAACGGTCAGATTTAATTTAAACTTTGTAGACTTATCGAGGACCGATGATAATTCAATAATTAAAAAAAAAACAAGAAAACAAAAATCTGAAAAATTACGCATTTGTAGATAGATAGCAGGAACTACAAAATAGAAAATAAATACTTAATAGTTAAAAAAAATAAAAAAACACGCCAAACCACCAAACTAAAAAAACAGAAAATAATTTCAAAAAAGCGTGGGGTGCTTGATATTACTTGATTATAAAAATACCTCAAACAGCACCCCACGCTTTTTTTAAATTATTCTCTACTTTTCTAGTTTCGTTTTTAAAGCGTGTTTTTTAGTTTTTTTTAACTATTACTTTAGTACCTACTTTATTATATTTTGACGAGTATTATTAATAGAATTCTGAATTAGGTATGGTAGCTGTGCTATACAATCTTACTCACAATTATGTACAGTGATTCTTTCTGAGACTGCGCCATTTTTTGTATGCCTCCTTGTTTGTATTCCAGCTTACTACACACCGCCTTGGAGGCTGTGGAACAAAACAAGCACTTACTTATTTTAAGTGATATTTTTCTTCTAAACTACGCAATGGATTTTGATGCTGTTTGTACCACACCATTTAGACAAGTTATTCCGGAAGTTTTATGTATATTATACACTAGCTGCCCGTCCCGGCTTTCGCACGGGTGGGATCCCTATTTTTTTCGTTCGACCGTTTTTTCTCCGACTTACTTTGCAAATCCGACAACCACGAAAACATCTTGCCGTTTTTCGGGTTAATATATAGCCTTGTCATAGGCTGTTACAAATAATGTGGCTTTCTATTGGTAAAATAATTTTCAAAATCGGTTCAGTAGATCCAAAGATTACCCGCTACAACCTCACACCTCACAAACTTTACCTCTTTATAATATTATAGTATAATAATAGTATATATTAATATTTAACTTCGATACAGCACACTATCCCACTGGTCTAGTGGTCACAAGCGCTACTGCTGAGCATCAGGTCCTGGGTTCGATTCCCAAGTCGGGCAAAGTGTTATTAGGTTTTTCTATCTGGAATTTCTCAGCAGTAGCCCGGAGCCTAGGTTTGTGCCCGATTGATGGCAATAGGTGCGCCCCCTATTACATGGGACTTAAACATAACTGGCGAAATGTGGAAACAAGGCGTGATATTATGTTATAGCATAGAAATGTCGAAGCTTTAACATGTCGTCATATCAATACATAATACGCGAGCGAAGCAAGGGCATGTTGCTAGTAAATAATATGGTTTACCTTTGAGCTGCATATGAAACAATTTCTCTTCGTTCTGTAGCACCAGTAGTTTCTGCTGTTCGTTAAAGGAGCAGTGCATCGCGCGCTGTTGGTTCGTCGTTATCTGATTGGCGTAGCGCTCTTCTTCCTAATTATTACAATTAAAGTATAACTAATCTTATAACTATCCAGAAGTCTCTGCTAGTGAACACAAACTATTATTTATTTATCTCTGACAGTGTCTTGTCAGAGATAAATAAATAATAGTTTGTGTAAGCAAAAACTAAAATAAAACCGGGCGTATCATACATCCGAAGCTGAAGATTTATAGCACGATTTTGGACGTGTGGAAAGTACATAATAATATCGTTCGTGATTGAAAGTTTCACACTACGCGCCATCAAATTAGAAAGTTTGGCGAGTAAAATTGTAAGAACAAAAAAATATATACTTAAGTATATTTGTGGACAATTATAATACAAAATACGCCCCCAATCAATAACCTGGGGTAGTATAGGAAGGCGCCATCTGTTTGTTTCAACGCCCTGTACAGTGCGCCCAAAGCACATTGGTAGATCATGATTTTAATCATCTTGCCCACCTGATGGAAGTAAGTCCCCCACGCCTATCAATATCTGCAAATCCTGAGGGCATTTCCTTTATTATTAAGAACATTCGTATTCTATATAATCTCACACCTGTATCTGTTTCAGTCTCAATCTGTGAAAAATCCTATAATTTACATACATTTTTGCCATGTTTATGACATTGATAGTCGCTGAGATGAGATCTTGAGACTTCAGTTATGCAGCCAAAGTGATCACTGTGCTGCCACCGATAAAGCTGTGGAAGCGGCGAAGTTTTGGGCCAACAAAACTTGGACATCGCAGATACTTTGCCAACCCACGGACACAACTGATTTGTCTCACGTGCCAGTTATTACACCGGCAACTGTGCCGGCGACACGAAGAAGAAGGCCAGTTGCCTTCCCAACGCATACAGATGCACTTCAAACTGGAACATCAAAACTGCTTGGCGACTGGAATAGATACGGGAGTAGTACTCTGCCGGTCGTGCTGCTTCACACTGAGCTCTGCTACAAATGTTGCCTTAATATTTTTACTTTAATATTTCATGAATGCGCATCAGTCATTCAATTTATAACTTAATATGTCACGAACGCGCGTCAATCATTCAATTTATACCTGAATATTACACGAACGCGCGTCAATCATTCCAATTTATACCTTAATATTTGCTACACGCGACACACAGCGTGTGCGTGTTTCACACGCGTGGAGGAGGAGGAGGACGTATTACCGGGACAAATAGCACCCGATTCCTGTATCCCCAGAATGGCAAATTTTATCGAAATTCGTTCAGTCGCTTAGGCGTAAAAAAGTAACATACCACGATACAAACAGAGTTAGTGTGGGATTGTAGTTAGTAACACGAGTCACATGATGCGCGCTCGTGAATTGTATCTTCTTTGGATAGATAGAATATTGTGCACCAAAATTTAACAAAACTCGTTTACAAAACCATTCGCAGTTGATAATATCGCTGATAGCGATATCTAAATATCTTCGAATTTTTGGTTCTAGGTTTCCTCACTTTTTTTTTTACAATATGAAACTTTGATTTTTCGTCTATACTACTAAACTGTCTGTTGTCTAAATAAATTAATACGTAAGTAAATATGACTCTTACATTCAGCATATCTTCAAGTTCCTTAGCCCTCTTCTCCGATGATTTTGATTTGTCCAAGGAGTCTGCTAACTTTTCTTTATTTTCTCTGATCTGAAAGTTTTAAGATTTAGCATTTATCAGTGAACAATAGTGTACATTCGTGTAACGAAATCGTTGAGCATCGATTAGGTCTTCTTTACTACATGAGGCTAATAATTTTTTCTAACTATGATATGCCAATAATAGAAATGCTACCATCTGGTTTAAGGACTAAATACGAAGGAGAGTATTCCTCTTAATTTGCTTCGGCCCGTCTTCTCAGAGTAATCAGTTAGGAAACACCGAACTCATCTAGTTTAAAAAAATAATTAAATATTGCCGTGTTTTTTTAACCAGTTTGTTATTTACAATTACAGTAATAAACATTATGATACCTAAATGATTTTTATTTCTGTAAGTAGGTTTGTACAAACACTTTTACGTGTCAATCTTATTTTAAAAACAAGATGAGGTCTCTTATCTGACTACTCTGAGAAGAAAGGCCGAAACAAACTCAGAGGTCACAGTCTCTTTTAAAGTCCAGACATAATCATGGTCACATCATGTAAAGACCATGTACATTGGCATCAGACATGGTCTTTTGAAAAAAGAACCACACAGATTGAGTAGACTTGTCCAGTCAGTGTACGCATTTGTCAGTAACATGCAGCTCAACTGAAAAAATTGCATAACATTGTCGTTCGCCGACTGTACAAAGACAATTATAAGCGTGCTAGCAGAATTAGTAGTTCTAAATTGTGATATTGAGTAGAGAAGTTACCTTGTCTTCGGTAACCCGCATCGCTGTGTCCTTGCGGGACTGCTCGTCCATGATGGCTCGGTTCTCGCAGTGCAGCCTCTCCAGCTCGTTGCGCATGTTACTCAGTTCTCGCTGAAGACTTTGAGCCTGGAACACACAACGCCGTATCACCGTACATTCGCAGGTTGTGTTACTCGATATTATTTTTGTTTTCCAAGACGAAACGCATTGTATAACGCGTTTGTATGCGTTTTTCAAACTTTAATGAACATTGATGTCAATATCTGGTATCCATGCACAAACTGTGTATGAAAATCATGAAAATTGTGTAGTTTGATTTTTTTACAATTTTTTCATATCAAATATACTTTAGAAAAAAAAAAAAAACAGAATACGTAGATTTCGTCTTGGTGATGGGTCTTTACACCCTGTATACTTTGGATTTGGATATTGCTTTACATAAACAAACCCATAATATAAAGTGCGGTGCTCACCTCGCTGTCAAGCGAAATAATCATTTCTTGCAGTCGTTGGTAAGACAAGCGGATCTGACCGAGCTGATTGGCGAGCCCCATGTTCTCAAGCAGAGCGTCGTTGTTGTTGCCGCGCTGTTGATCGCAGAACGCTTGTTGCTCGCGACATTTCTCCGCCAGCTTGTTTGATTCTTTCTCCAATAATGCATAGTCCTGGAACATAGCATACATTTTTTAGGTAGGAGATAAGATGATCGTTCATGGATCTCTGAAGTCGTTACGGAGCCCGAAAGTCTGACAACCAGACTTACCAAGGGGTATTGTATTATCCAGGTACTTTGCTGTGGAGGTTTGATAGGCTTTCGCTCCATGTAAAATACTGCTATTCAGCTGCATCCGGTTAGCCAGATATATTTGGGAAAAGGCTAGGCAGATGATGATGAGGTAAAAGATGGATGGCAGGTTGGTTGATAAAATGTCACTGAAGCTCACCTATACAGGGTAAATTTTTATCCAGTGCGCAAACTGTAACCATGATTTCAGTATATCATTCTAGACCCCCAACACGGCAATTTTTCGTCGGTCAGACAAAAAAAAAATCAGCTGTTTCGTAGAAAAGTGCAATACCTACGCGGTCAAAACGTATGGAATAGCTGATTTCTTTTTTTGTATTACCAACGAAAAATTTCTGATAAAAACTTATCCTGTATGGACATGTGCAATAATAATGAGGTGTGCAAGTATGTTGCCATGCGAGAGACAACGCTGAAATGTTTCAACTTCAACCCGGTACCCGGTGTAGGAACTACAAGTAACAATAATGCTAACGCGCTCTAGCAATAACTTGTGTTCTGTTTGGATTATGGAAGAAGCATCACTTTAATTGTGTTTACCTCTCGAATGTGCCTGATGTCTTTGTCGCGTTGCCTCAAGTTCTCAACAGCGGATGTCCACATGTTCATGATTTGTTTCCTCTCTTCCATGCCTTGGATCACCTGGTGACATTCAACTGTCTAAACTTTGGAAATAAAGAGAAGTGGTGGTTGAAAAAAAATATAAGTTACATTTTCTGAAAAAGTGCCGCCTTCACGCGTTAACTAACTAGTTAGATTAATTACTAACTAGTTAGATTTTCTGAAAACTGCGTTTCTAGGTGCCAGATGCAGATGTCGATTTTTTTTTTTTTTGAAAATTCTACCCTGTTTTATGTGTACCCAACGATAATATTATAAAAAAAGAACAGATAAGAATAAGTATTTTAAAATAATATACAGAGTGAAGTTAACGAAACATTTTGCGACAACCCCAAGTGGGTATATAAATGTGACAAGGGCAGAAGAAATGGTAGGTATTGGTGGTACCTGAACAGAGATCCTGTCGCAGGCGCGCTCCTCGGCGCTGAGATTCGAGACCAGCTGCACCAGCCGGTCATGCATGCGGTCATGTTCCAGCTTGAGCTTCTGTCTCTGTGTCTCTAACGCCTATAAAACAGCACAAAAAAACAAATAATAATTTGCCCCTAAAATAATTCAAAATAACAAGCTGCAGCACACTGGATTTCACGAAAGCACACGCCCACGTCACAAGCAAATTTACACAGCATTGACGACCAATAAAGCTCAAAATGGCTAGTCACGTGACTCAAAACGCCCATGGATCTAAAATTTGTATCTTTATATGGTTAGCAATATGATAGAAAAAGCATTTTTAAGCAAATTCATTCATATTGAGAAGCCATCATAAGAAGAATTTTGTCTCAATATAGGTTTATCAATCTGAGAGATTATTTCAATCAAAACCTACAAATTAATGTAAAATGGGAATATGAATAAGGAAATAACACTAGGCGGTTTCTAATTTAAACCAATAATTACTTTTGCTTTGGAAAGATCTTGTTTTGTGAACTGTTCAATAGCCGAGATGTCACAAGCATATCTCTCAAGGGCCGCTCGCCATTCTGCTAGTGCTCCTCGCTCACCACACACTTCAGCCTTCATAGAATCAGCCTTTTTCAAGAGGTTAGAGATCTGTTCTGAAATAGATAAATTGTTGCTTTTATATTTACTTATTTTTAAAGGCACATTTTTAAGGTATATTTTAGATTCTAAAAGCTAGCATGTAAACATATATGCTACTAGTTATAGCATGCGACTTGGCCTCTATTTTTTAGTACAAATATCTAAGATGACAATTTTTCCAGGTCTGAGGCTACCTATCCGTGAAATTTCATAACAATAGGGTATTAAACCCATTTTTGAAAAGTGTCTTATTTAGATTCTAAAATGCTAATAAACCACTAAAAATGTTTGCTGTTCCTGAGTGTAAGATATAATTTCAATTAAAATTACTTTGGTGATGAAAATAATAAAAGTACAAAGTTGTTTAGTTGATTAGTTTATACAGCGGTTTGACGTAATAACATGGCGACTACAATTTCACGGTGTTCAAAAACAGATTAAAAAAATTTAAATCTTTGAATTGAATTTTAAAATATATTTTGTTATTTCATGCACTAATACTAACATTTTCCAAATACTTTTTGCATAAGCTACCTCAATAATATATTTTTAGATTTTTTCTCACAGAGAGTAAAATACCGTATTGGTACAGTGGTTTGGTGTGAAAAGGTAACAGACTGTGTTTCTTTTCCATGACGGATTGTTTTTAAATGATTCCCCAAAGAGGCCACATGTTCAGTGTCACTGGTCTGATCTCAATGCGTACAGAAATAAGGTCACATACACACTGTAGGTATAAATCAAATTAAAATCCAATACTTGAAAAAAAAAACTTTAAATATAAACCTTCTTGAGTAGCATTAACACAATATGCTACGCCTATGAGCAGTTGCTCTGCTGGAGAACACACTCAAACAGCCAAAGGTCTTGTAGCAAAAATCTGCTTAAAGTACTGAAGACTGAATGTAGATAATTGCTGGGCAAAGGCCTCCCCGAGGTCTTCCAGGTCACGGAGTAAATACAAAGAGGAGACGGCCTAAACAACTGTGCACTGTGATTCTCGACTAAGTCCTGACGTCATCAAGTAGGCGTGGCCTTAGTCAGTGTATTGTTGGCGTTCGTCCTGACAAGTAACAAAAACACAGGGCCGTAATGGAATCCAATTATGGTACTGAATATCCCGCACCTGTCTCATAAATGGAAATACTCATAAAAAATACAATCTCCTATAAATGAAATACTCTATCTAAAATAATTTATTTAAAGTACTTTCCCTCTGTGAGACAACTATTATGGTGCATACTAGTTGTCTCACGGAGGGCAAGTAAAGAACAACTACCATACCATATGGTAGTTGTTGTTTACTTAATTAAAAGTACTTATAGCCTATCTAGTTTATTTAGTTAAATTTTAAAATATGTATGTTCTAGATTTCTTTCCGAAGATAATCTAAGACAGCAATGCATTACAAAAATTAATATCACTATTTCAATTTAAAAAATACGTACCTAGTTGGTCCACAAAATTAATATAAAAAACGGAGTAAGTAACTTACACCCTGGTACGAAAATTCTGAGTACGACCCTGTTGCATCCTGCACTTAGTGACATCTAGTGTGAGATACTTACGTCACTACAAAGTAAAATCTACAGAACGAGCGAGTAGTTTTGCCATTGACCGGTAGATGGAAAATAAAGAAGTGGGCGGGATCTAACACCCCCTCACCCTGCAAATTGTCACGCGTTGTTCCTTATGGAAATCTAATTACACCATCTCCTCTTTGTATTTGCTCCGTGTTCCAGGTACTACTTATAAACTATTATTTCAATCTGCTAATTTATCTACTGTAAACTCTTTAATAAGTAGACGGAAACTATTGGTAAACCTTTATAAATAAATACCAAAACTATGCTACATTTTTTATTCATAACAAAAAAATTATGCATGAAAACAAGCAATTAAACCAAACTAAAGAGAGTTGTAATACAGATTTATCAATCAAGCATTACTTTGGAACCTGTCAATCCTAGTCTCGATGTCCCTGCTCTGCTTGGAAGTCTCAACCACATCCCGGTCCAATGCGTCCGCCACATTAACACTCAACTGCCGCAGTTTCACTTCCTGTTCCATCTGCTGCTTATGCGCAAACAGTAAACGCTAAAAACAGGCAAAAAAAAAAGACTTTTATTAACTACCAGCGACTCCAGACAACTTCGTCTGCGAACCAGGAAGAAAAATAGCCTATGGCCTTCTCCAGGGCGTAGTCTATCCAAGTGGCAATTTTCATTAAAGCGTAATAAACGAATGAATATAATAATGATTAATTATTATAATAATCATTAAGTTTAAATTTGTAAAACAATATTAAGTACGTATTATTACATTTGTGCCTCAATGAATATCTATCACTTAAAGATATAATTAATTTCTGGATTTAAGTAACACTTACAGTATTCTCCTGATATTCTGTAAGGACATGGGTCTTGTAGTTGTTGAGATCATTTGTTTTCTGTTTTTGCAAAATTAAAGCCTCTTTCAGGCGCTGTAACTCAGCTTGTCTGAAATAATATTAAGCAAAGATTTTATGAACTATAAAAACTTATGGATAATTTCATTTTAATGCTCTAATATACCTGTCAATTAGTTGAGATTCTAGTTCCTTGTTCGCTGAATGTGCTAAAGGAATTCGGGTCCCTTGACTCCATCCTAAAGCATCTAAAAGTTGAGCCATATAGCCAGGAGGTTTGGCTCCTTCAGACATTTTTGCAAAAAATATAAATTAAAGTTGTCCACAAAATATATTAGCAGCCTGCCAAAACCGAATTGACAAAGTTATACGATATTGTTAAATCGATATTATAAAATGTATTGTATATCACTAGGCATCATCACCAATAACAATAACAAACAAATTCACCGCCATTTTTCAAACAATAACAAATGACATCGGCAAGATTTCTGATGTTGTTTTTTTTTTAATAGAAAGAAATGCGGTAACCGTCAAATTCCGTTTAATAATTTAAGTACGTTAAAAAATTACCTCTACGTGAGCCAAGAAACTACGAATGCAGTCCAGTTTTCTTTTTAGCCTGTTTTCAGTTCTGTCTCGCCTCTCTTCTGATGATGATTGATCTGATGATTTTTTGATATTTGTAATTAGATAAACGCCTCTCCTCTCCTCAAGCACCTCCAGGATATGTTGCCTCTTAGTCGCATACGTGTAGTCGTGTACATACAGAGGCCAGCACATCAAGCTACCCCAATCTGACAAATTTCTTTGATCGTTTCTCAACTTTATTCCAAAGAATTAAGGTTCGGCGTCTGCACAAATAAAACATGGATCAGAGCCATATTCCTTCCGTAGTTGTCTAAGGTAGTTGTAGGTATCTAGTCCACATTAGCCTCCCATAACCATAAACAATCTCTTTATTTACTCATCCTGCAAGTCTGTGGCATAACGTTTTATGCATTTGGTACGCACCTTTATCGTGGCGTCGCCTGTACTATGTTTGTTTTGTAAGTATATGTTTTTGTGTTAGTTTGTTAAGTGGCAACACTATGCTACGTTCCGGGGCTCTACTCTTAGGGACTACTCACACTCATTCAGCTCTGTTCAGCTTTTGTCCATAGAAAACAACGATTTTGTATGAGATGCGTACGCATCCGTTCAGCCGCGGAAAGCTGATCGGACTCTATACAAAATCGTTGTTTTCTATGGACAAAAGCTGAACAAAGCTGAATAAGTGTGAGTAGCTCAGTAGTCCCTTAGCGTCCCTCTCTCTTGGTTGTCAACCGTCACGGGATATGGACTAGATTTTAAGTCATTAGTTGATTCTGACCCATTCTATATCTAATTCTAAAGTATAAGACGTGTGTGACAATATATAATCACAATATCAACATGTTGGAGTTTGACTTCCGCTCTTCGACCACAACCTCACCTCCAAAAAACTTAAAAAGACACAAGTAGAATACCTTTCACCTACGTCCCCAAAGTAGTGACCGCGACGTGATGCTAATCTGCGATTGCGTCAACCTGAGGTGAACACAGAGAGCTACGAGGGAGCTCGTACCGCGTCTAAGTGGAAGTTAACAACGAAGAGGAAATCGATCACGCCCTGGGACACTGTTGCCTACATCTCGTCGGAAGTGACGGAACCTGCGGACTGCGAGACTTAGGCTCATCCAAGCTATCGCCCATCTCACGTTTTTCGACCGTGTATCAGTGCTGACAGTGTTCCAAAATCGTTGTAAAATTCAAAGTGCTACAAACAGTCAAAACCGTTTTTTTTGTGAGTGCGCATCTATTTTTAGACATTTCGGTATCCAAGTGGTAAACTAGGTAGCTGAACCCAACCCGAACCACTGCATATTCGTTGAAATACGAGTCGGGCGCATCGCATGCCCTCTGTCACTGTATGGCGATAACATTTGACACTCGAACAATAGCTGTCACTACTGACAATTGTCAACTTTCAGCAGTCAACTGTCATCAACGTTCCAGTGCAAGTAGTAAGTACTGCTCATTATTATTTCTTGAACATTTCTCGTGTTAGAGTAGCGTTTACGCCATTTTACTTTTTACGTAGTTTTTACTCATTTAATACTCTTTTTAATCCCTAATATTGCCACTCTAGAGTATACCTTTCCTACTCTAACTTACACAGACTGTAGACAAAAGAATAGGAAAGGCATATAACATCACATGCTAAACATCCAACAACAATTAGGTACGGAATGTTGCACTCGATTTAGTCTGTGCATCCGGGCTCACAACGTTTTTGTCAACGGACACGGCGGGAGTTTTTTTTAAGGTTTAAATAAGTTGAAAGTGATTGTGACGTGGAGTGATAATTTACTACGATGGATGAGTAAGTACTAAATAGTTTTTAATTGCTGCATTGTATATTAGATTGAGATTTTGTACAGAATTTGTTATTTCACCAAACATAGTCTAGAAATTCCCGCGCTTTGCCGGTACATTTCTACTTGTTGTGAGTAAAAAATACGCTAGTGACGGCTAAATGTTGTTAGAAACATGATTTATACGTTACTACGTACGTATTAGGCATTTTATTAATGAAATTCGATAAAAATAGTGTAAATATTGAAATGTAAAAATGTAGTCGAACGCATCTCCAGGAGATTTGTAACTGACAGGCATTTGACGTTTATGCCGCCATGTTTTCTGTGTTTCGGTCACAGTATGGACAATGGTCAGAAAACCAACAAGTTTTGACCGACATAGAAAAAAATCGAGGTTAAATTATTTTAATTTTTTGAAGTTTTTTTTTTTTTTTTTGGTGAGTTTTTTTGCATTTCATCGTTAATTCTAAACTGCTTTTCTACATATGACCATGTAATTATATTTTATTGTTAAAGCTTGCGAAACGTGGCTTTTGTCGAAGAATTTGTGCCGCGTGGTGGCAGCACGCGAGGTCGAGTGCGTGTGCGAGGCGGCGGCAGCACTCGACTACGTCGAGTGCGTGTGCGAGGTGGCTCCAGGGCTACGCTAGCTGTTGCTTCGCCTCCAACTTTGGAGCCGGAAGTTGCGGTGGCCGTTCCGCGAGGCAGCGGCAGCACTCGACGTGGTCGAGGGCGTGGCCGAGGTGGCTCAAGCGCGACTAGCGTAGCTTTGGGGCAGGGTGAAGGTGTGGTGGTGGTACCGCGAGGCGGCACGGGACGCGGGCGCGGGCGTGGAGGACGTGGCCGAGGACTGCACTCCCTGGCAGGGTCTGACAGGCCTGGGCCAAGCACCATAGAAGAGTAACAGCTTTTTTAAATCTTTTTTTACAAAATCATATTTTCTTATTATTTATCAGTATTCAAATTGAATTTTGTATTTCAGATTAATCATTTATGATATTGAGGAACTGCCGGTGGGTCAGCCCTTGGAGGTCGCTCTGCACCCTAACCGGAAGCGCCGGTGGCCACCGTAAGTAGTACTAAATTGTATCTAGTTATATTTACCGCTAGCGAGAATAATTTTAAATTATTCCTGTTTTCAGATCTGCTCCAACACCATTACCACCAACACCTCAGATGGCGGCGCAGGTTGTGGTGGAGGAGGTCCCTCCACCCAGCCCACCACCACCTCAGATGGCTGAGGTTGTGGTTGAGGACCCTCTGCCCAGCATATCACCACCACCTTCGCCCAGTGTGCCCTTGCCAGCGTTGTAAGTATCTTACTGACTTTTCTATTTAACTTTTTTTAATTTGTGTTTATTTGAAACACCATGTCTCACATTCAACATTTTTTTCAGATTTTTGGAGTGTGCGTCGTCCACAAGTCTTCGTCCTCGCCAGAGTCTGCTGGATGACGAAATATATCACCAGCTCTTTTATGGTAAGTACTGCTGATTTTAGCTCGGGATGGGGCTAGGGAAAACTTCTAGTTCCCACCAGATGTTTTACCTACTTAGTATTACACAGGAAGCGAACCAGACTCTGGCGAGAGCGACGAAGACGATGTTGTCGACGATGTGGCGACAACAACCGAGCCCTGCACAAGAGCAAAAAGGAGCTTTTGGGACACGCCATTAGATGATGCCGACGACCAGCCTGCAGCCGATAACCAGCCTGCAGCCAACGCACCTACTTCTGCGCTCGAGGACGCCAGCACCAGCAGCATCTCATGTGTTCCCCCAAGCGCGACGGATCAGCCTTGGGGTCTCTATGAATTTGATTGGAAACCGTTTCCGAATGTTCCGATTCCACCTGAATCGAGACGGGAAATGTTTTCGCACAACGATGTGGGTCCGACAACTCCATGTGTCGACCCATATGAGATTTTCATTAGCATATGGGATCGGCAATTTATGGAGTACATTGCCTCGGAGACAAATAGATACGCTCAGCAGTTGAAATCCCGTTTGCTCGATGGCGACACCCTCTGTCGCAATAGCCGCATGCGCAAGTGGCGTGACACAACTGCTGACGAGTTGTACGTTTACTTCGCTGTGGTTATTGCGATGGGGGTTGTGGTCAAGTCGCGCATCGAGGAATACTGGATTTCAACTCCTGACGTATTCTGTACACCCGGTTTTAGCGCACACATGTCTGGGCATCGTTTTAGTTTGCTAAGCAAGTGTTTACACTTTGTAAACAACGATGCCATGTGTGAGCTAAATCTGGGAGCCTCCGAGGCTAAACTTTTTAAGGTGCAGCCATTGTTGTCACATCTGAACAACAAATTTCAGTCTCTGTATCGTCTGGGGCAAAACATTGCCTTGGACGAAAGTCTTCTGCAGTGGAAAGGTTGGTTGGACATCAGCCAATTGATTCCCAATAAAGCTGCTACGGTGGGGATCAAGACTTACGAGATTTGTGAATCTCAAACTGGCTACTTATGGCGGTTTGAGATTCACGCTATCGGAAAGTCACGAAGATCTCCACCGCAGCAGTTTGAAGACCCAATGAAAGCATCCACGCCGGCAATTGTCCTAAGGCTTACACAAGGTCTTGAGGGCAAGGGTCACACGTTGTGGATGGATAATTTTTACAATTCGCCATGCCTCGCTCGACGCCTGAAGGTGTTGGGCTTTGACTGTGTAGGAACCTTGCGGACCAATCGTAAGTTTGTTCCGCAGGCCCTGCACAGTCTGACCAAGGGGAACATGACCAAAGGTCAGATTACTGGTCTCAGCTCGGGAGACGTCGATGTCATGGTATGGAAGGACAACAATAGGGTCGCTATGATCTCGACATACCATGGTAACGGCGTTTCTCGAGCCCGGGATTCTTCCACCAAACCCATCTTGATAAATGACTACAATATCATGATGGGTGGGGTGGATAAAAAAGATCAGATGTTGGCCATGTTCCCTATCGAGCGGAAACGAACAAGGGTCTGGTACAAAAAACTATTCCGGAGACTGTTGAACGTCTCCGTTCTCAATTCTTACATCATGCATCGCCATTCATCTTCTTCTTCTGCTTCTACTTCTTCTTCTTTAACTCATCGCAACTTCCGTATCAGTCTTATCAATACTATTCTATCTAAACATCGCTCCTCTCCCCCCACTTTCCAGCCTGCAACCACACTGAGTATGCACCAGAATACGCAGTACGACGTGCGCTTCCACCACTTGGCTGAGTATCCATTTGGGGCTCAGTCAAAACACCAACGCCAGCGGCGGAAGTGCGCTAACGTGGCTTGCCGTAAGCAGGTGCATACATACTGTGTTGGTTGCAACAAAGCTATGTGTCTAACCACCTGTTTCGTTGCCCTTCATCAATAGTGTATCTATGTTAAATCCGACCCGAGCCACGAAATCTCCAGGAGCGTTGTTACCGAGGCGCGATATTGACGTTTGAATCTCCTGGAGATTCAGTTACGGTTCAGGGGTTGAATCTATTTTTTGATATTTTTCTATCTTCTCAATTGTTTTTATTTTTTGAAGTGAAAACTTCTTTGGGCATTTTTTGAAAAACAATTGAAATCGCGACACCGTTACCAACACCTCTGTATTTAAGTTAGTTTTTTTTGAGTTTGATCAGTATACGCTGACGATTAAAAAATATTTCCTGACGATTCAAAAAATACACACGTAATTGTTCAAGTTTTCACTTCTGTCGGCGTTCCCGGAGTGCCACAGTTTTTTTAACGATTCCATATACATTGCCTTCAAGTAAATATATATTTTTTAAATTAAATTTATTTTTGAAGCTAATTGTTTTCGCTTGTGATTGTGTTTTGTCCGTTGACATTAAGATTTTTTTAATGCGATTGTTTTTTAAATGTTATTCGTCCCGCTGCACCCACGGTTAAGGATTTTTATCACCGTTGCACAACTTGGTTTGGTGTCTAAGCGTTTTAGTACCCATTCCATCTCATCTTTACAACACCGTACGTTCTCACACATTTTACCAACCACTACACAAAAGGCTGACTGACGTGGCTGACGAACTTCAGGCACGTTTAGTAGCGCTTGAAGCTGAAACCGTAGCTCTACGCTTCCAAAAAGAACACTCGAAGCCTCATTGCGCCACTATTGCGGCAGTTAATATCAAGCTGCCACCCTTGTGGACTAATAGGATAGCGATATGGTTTGCGCAAGCTGAGGCGCAATTTTTTCTGGCTGGCATTTCAGCGGATGCCACGAAATTGAATCATATTCTCAGCCAAATCGACCATAAAAACCGCTGGTGAAATCGAGGACATCGTCACCAACCCACCTGCTGAAAACAAGTACCAGAAATTGACGGAAACGCTACTCAAACGTTTTTCTATTTCCGAAGAGCAGCGAATTAAACGTCTCCTTAGCGACAAAGAACTTGGAGACAGCAAACCGTCACAGTTTCTCCGTCATCTACGGTCACTCCAGGAATTATACTGACTG
Organism: Polymixis lichenea; assembly: GCA_949091785.1. Taxonomy (NCBI): domain Eukaryota; kingdom Metazoa; phylum Arthropoda; class Insecta; order Lepidoptera; family Noctuidae; genus Polymixis; species Polymixis lichenea. The sequence continues at coordinate 11,237,472 of OX420933.1, read as the reverse complement.
ACGACGACATGTTGCGTTAATTTTGGCTTCGCCGCTTGCCTCACCATGTGCAAGGTATCCTTGCAGCCCAGGCTGATCTCAGCCTTGACAGGATAGCTGACATTACTGACAATTTTTTGAGGTTGAGCCTGGTCCTGCAAGCATGAGTGCAATAGCAACCACACCTTCATCCGGCCAAATGGCAGGACGAATTGAGGAGGTGAGCCGGACAATAGGACACACTCATTTTTGAGAAGTGTCTTAATTAGATTGTAGAGTGCTAATAAACCACAAAAAAATACAACATTTTTATTTAATCGATTAGTGCCATAAAATGCATATAAATTTTAAATTTTCAAATTTCGCGCGTAATTTGTCGAAAACGCTGGACGCAGTGGACGCCTTATTGCTCTGTGGGTGTAATGTCAGTTTGCTAAAAACAAATGCGCTGATATTTTTTATGACAATTGTTTATAATTTAAAAATATTGCTTTATTTTTCGACTTATCTTTGGTTTGCTGTTCCTGAATGCAAAATGTTATATAAATAAAAACTAGGTTCTGCTCGCGACTTCGTTCTTGTCAAATTTTTTGCTCCCTGACCCACCCTGACGCTCGCCTTGCCTGCCCGTGCGAATACTTCGTATTCGTGACTTTTTTCTCTTTGCTCGGCTCCTAAGAGTTTTAGCGTGTTATTTATTTATTTATTTATTTATTTACGCAAATCTTACCGACTACTACCATTACAGATCTGCGATCCAATGCGACAGAGTGGCCTTACATGCTAATCCTTAATCTAAATCCTATAAAAATACATAGTACATCCTAAATCTTAACCTACATCGAAATAACATATTATATATAGCCTTTCTCGATAAATGGGCTATCTAACACTGAAAGAATTTTTCAAATCGGACCAGTAGTTCCTGAGATTAGCGCGTTCAAGCAAACGAACAAACAAACTCTTCAGCTTTAATATTATATATGTATAGATTTGGTTTCGAAAATAATAAAAGTACAAAGTTGCTCAGTTGACATGCCGGATGACGTAATAACATGGCGACTACTATTTCATGGTGTTAAAAAACAGATGAAAAAAACTGAAATCTTTAAATGATATTTTAAAATTTATTTTATTGTTTCATGAACTAAAACTAACATTTTCCAACTGCATTTTGCCTAAGCTATCATCATCATCATCATTTCAGCCGAAAGACGTCCACTGCTGGACATAGGCCTCCCCCATGCTCCTCCACTTCGACCGGTCTTGTGCTTCCCACATCCAGCGGATTCCCGCGGCCTTCACAAGGTCATCGATCCACCTTGTGGGAGGCCTTCCCGCTCTACATCTTCCGGTACGCGGTCGCCACTCTAACCTTTCGGCCCCATCGGCCATCTGTTCTGTGAGCAATGTGCCCTGCCCACTGCCACTTAAGTTTGGCAATTCTTCGGGCTATATCGGTTACCTTGGTTCTCCTGCGGATCTCTTCATTCCTGATTTAATCGCGTATGGTGACTTTAAGCCTTCTGATAAGGCCCATTGCGAGCAACCACGTTTCTGTACCATAGGTCATCACTGGCAACACACACTTGTCAAAGACTTTCGTCTTGAGACACTGCGGTATTTGGGACGAGAGGATATTGCGAAGCCTCCCGAACGCTTCCCAGCCGAGTCGGATTCGACGATTGACCTCTTTCTCGAAGTTGGACCTACCTAACTGGACAGTTTGTCCCAGGTAAACGTACTCGTCCACAACTTCGAGCGTAGCGCCTCCGATCGTCATGAGTGTGAGTGTTACATGGGCATTTGACATGACCTTTGTCTTGTCCATGTTCATTTTTAGACCCTCAGTAGAGCTTGCACTGAGGTCCTCCATGATCTCAGCCATGACAACAAAATCATCGGCAAATCGAAGGTGAGTGATGTACTCGCCATTGATGTTGATGCCAGCCCCCTTCCAGTCCAGAACCTTGAAGACATCCTCCAGTGCAGCGGTGAACAGTTTCGGAGAGATAACGTCTCCCTGTCTCACACCTCGCTGCAGAAGGATAGGTTTCGAAGTCTGGTCCGGAATCGGACTGACATAGTGGCGTTTTCATACAGACACTTCAGCACCTCGATGTACCGATAGTCGATCTGGCACCGTTGAAGGGACTGCAGTACAGCCCATGTCTCGATCGAATCGAAGGCTTTTTCGTAGTCCACAAACGCTAAGCAGAGGTGCAGGTTGTACTCTTCGGTCTTCTGTATAACCTGCCGCAGCGTATATATGTGGTCTACGGTGCTAAAGCATTTACGGAATCCGGCTTGTTCGGGAGGCTGGTAGTTGTCAAACCGGCGCCCAAGACGGTTCGTGATGACTCTCGAAAACAGCTTGTAGACATGGCTCCGAAATGAGATGGGCCTATAATTTTTAAGAAGGGTATTGTCACCCTTCTTAAAGAAAAGTACCACCACACTTCTGTTCAATGCCTGTTGCGTTTTGCCCTCGGGTATGACGGAATCAAACAGCTTCTGGAGGGTCTTAAGTACTGGTTTTGCGCCGGCCCTCAGGAGTTCGGCTGTAACTCCGTCATCACCCGGCGCCTTGTTGTTTTTAAGCTGTTTCAGAGCCATCCTAATCTCGTACAAGCTAACGTCCGGGATGTCTTCGGTATAGTGTCAGGCTCTTGGGTCGTTTGCCAGATTCGTAACAGGGTTGCTTGTTGACGTGTATAACTGTCCATAAATGTCCTAAGCTAATAATATATTCTTAGATTTTTTCGCGTCTTGAGTAAAATACCCTATTGAATCCTTAACTTCAGATCACAGAGCATTAGTTTCACGCAGAACCAATGTTGGCGTGACTAATAAACGCTGCTGGTACCACAAAAAGTTCGGCCCTAAGGCCAAAAAGTGCATTTCCCCATGTAGCTAGAAGTCGGAAAACCCGATAAGCAATCAGAAGTAGCGGCAACTGATTGCGACAGCTCACCTCAACCTCTCAGCCTCTTGCAAGGCTCTTTATAACGGATCAGGAAACCAAACGTCAATTTTTGATGGACACCGGATCGGATTTATGTTGTTATCCTCATCGCTAGCTTACAGATCGTACGAAATCCTCCGACTACGAACTCTGCGCTGCTAACGGTAGTAGAATTAAAACTTATACCACCGTGACCCTGACTTTTCAATTTACGACTCCATCGCCCATTCATTTGGATTTTTGTCGTTGCGGATGTCAACAGCGCCATCATCGGTGTGGATTTTCTGGCATATTACCATTTACTGCCAGACTGCCGTACCAAGCGTTTGATTGACGGCATTACGAGTCTATCAATCATCGGCTTTTTTTTTTTTTTTGGGTGGGAAATCATCAAATAACTTCTCCCGCTCTGGGTGGAGCGGGAGGGCGTGTCAGACTTTTACTGACTAAAACCCACCCGTGTTCCCTCATTTGCCTGTGTGCCAGGGGTGGCGGTATCTCTTTCGAACAACCCGCACCCCTGGCAGGCATCGGCCCTTGCGGGCCCCATCTGTTGCTGCTGACATCTCTTTGAGGCGCGCGTGGAACACAACGCGCCGTCGACCCGGGCTTGGTCCTTACCGGACAGCGAGCTACCCATTACTCGCCGTCCGCGAGCCCGTGCCTACGGTGGCCGGGAATCAGCCTGGGATTCCCGACGCCCAGGGCGTCTCCTGCGAAGGCCACGGCTGTGAGGGCGCATGTACTGCATCTCCCTCACGTGCGCCGCCTCCCTCTTTGCGAGCATAACTGCTTCGCTGAAGGAGGCGACTGCCAGCCATGCCCTCTCGCTCCGTACCATGGCCTGGACCAGGGTCGGACGCGAGAGATCGCCTCCGCCGATCACCTCCACGAGGACACGGCGGTGCTCCGCCCAAGCCGGGCAGACCTCCACCGTATGCTCCACCGTGTCCTCTGGGCGATCTTCGCAATAGAAACACATGGGCGTTTCCTCCCGCCCTATCCGAAACAGGAACCTCCCGAAACAGCCATGTCCGGTGAGGACCTGTGTCAGGCGGAAGGTGAGGACGCCATGCCGCCTCTCAAGCCACTCCTCAAAGAGGGGACTTACCGCCGCAATTGCGGCGTGCCCAATCATCGGCTCCACGGCTACATCAGACCAACCGAGTGTGAAGGCCGTCGTCCCGCCAAATTCCGCTTCTGCACAAATGCTTGCAGAATTCCCGGAAATCACTTGTCGTCCTGGTTTACCCAGAGTAATCAAACATGACACGATACACTTCATCTAAACAACGGATGGACCTCTCATTTCTTGCCGTCCTCGCCGTCTGGCACTTCAAAAATTGACATCTGCCAAAAAGGAATTTGAGGACATGGTTAATTCTGGCACACCACGACCTTCCAAGAGCGCCTGGTCGTCTCCGTTTCACATGGCCTTGAAAAAGGACAACACTTGGCGTCCCTATGGCTATTACCGCGCACTTAACGCCCGAACTGTACCGGATGGGTACTCTGTCCGGCACATAAACGATTTTGCTCACAAACTTACTGGTTCTAAAATATTCAGCACCATCGACCTGGTGAAAACATAACACCAGATTCCTGTATCTGAAGAGTACGTCCCGAAGACAGCCATCGTTACTCCGTTTGGCCTCTTCGAATTTCCTTACATGACCTTCGGTCTCTGCAATACTGGTCAAACATTCTAGCGATTTATTGACGAGGTCACACGAGATATCGATTTCCATTTTCCATACGTCGTTGACATCCTCGTGATTTCAGCTGATGAAGCTCTTCACTGCGATTATCTGCGTATTCTCTTCGGACGCCTACGAGACTATGGAGTCATAATCAAACCCTCCAAGTGCGTAGTTGGTGCACGAAAAGTCACATTCTTAGGCTACCACATCAGTCCTGAGGGAACCCGTCCTCCTCAAGGTCGTGTACAAACCATGCTAGACTTCCTAAAACAGTCCAAGGTGTGCGGCGTTTTTTCGGCATGTTGAACTGTTGTCGCCGATTCGTGCCCCGCGCAGCGCTGTTCCAGGCTCCGCTTATAAAATCTGTGATTGAAACAAAAGGCAAGGGTGCCAAACCATTCATATTACACCTTTACTTTTAGTACAATTTAAAGCCTGCAAAGAAAGTCTAGTTAATGCCACTCTTCTGCAATATCCGATCAACGGCGTGCCTCTTGGACTGTTTACTGACGCATTATCCAACGACCACATTTGCTCCTGTCTCCAACAATGAGTTAGCGGCAAGTGGGTCCCTCTTGCCTTCTTCATCAAGAAACTGACAGATCAGCAAACGCCGTGGCCAGCTTATTATAGTGAGTTACTGGCGGTGTACGAAAGTGTACAACATTTCCGCCACATTCTTGAGGTCCAACACGTAACCATTTTCACGGACCATAAGTTGCTTCTCTTACTTTTATACAGCGCCGTGAAAACCTTTCCCCTGCTCATTTGAACCAACTGTCCTTTATCAGTCAGTTTACGACTGACATAAAGTATATCAAGAGAGAGGATAACGTCGTCGCTGACGCTATTTCACGTATCGACGCTATCGCATGACTACGAAGCCCTCGCCGAAGCACAAAAGTCAGACCCAGAGTTGTCTTTCCTGCGTGCTAAAGGGTCAAGCCTGCAATTCACCAATATTAATATTCCAGGAACGAATACCTCTGTCACCTGTGATGTATTCATGGGCAAGGCAAGGAAAGGAAGGGGTTAGATAGGGACGACTCTATCTAACCCCTTCCTTTCGAAGAGAAGCGTTTAAAAACAAGGACCACAACCTTAGTCATCCCGGCGCACATGCTAGCACCCGCATGGTCACCGAACACGCTACGTTTGGCCTCCTGTCAACAGAAATTGCAAAGAATGGGCACGAACTTGCGAGGCATGTCACCGCGCCAAAGTATCGCGTCATAATTTTTCCCCAATCGGTAATTTCGAACTACCATCTGGTCGCTTCAAACATGTCCATATTGACATCATCGGCCCCCTGCCAATTTGCAGCGACTACCGATATTGTTTGACAGCAATCGATAGAATTACAGGATGGCCTGAAGTCTGGCCAATGCAAACTATCACTGCGGAGGAAGTAACAGAAACCTTTACTCGAGAATGGGTTGCCCGTTTCGGTGCACCGTCAGTCATTACGACAGACCAAAGTACTCAGTTTGAGTCTGATCTGTTCCGCCGAATGACGACACACTTCGTCACTAAGCGAATAAGAACAACGACATATCATCCCTGCAACAATGGCATGACTGAGCGTGTTCATCGCCAACTCAAGGCTGCTCTCATGTGCCACCAAGAGGCTTGGCTACGCGCACTGCCTTTCGTTTCGTCCTACTTGGCATGCGGTCCGCTTTCAAAGAATATCTGAAAGCCACCGCTGCTGAATTGGTTTACGGAGAAACACTTCGGTTGCCCGGCAAAATGTTTGCCCCAGTTTCCGAAACAGACACTACAAACGATCCTGGAGACTTTGTCGTATGGTTGCAAGGGGCGTCTGACTGTATCGTCATGAAGAAAAACGTGAGTTGCTGAAGAGAGATCTTTGAAAATAAAAGGTGATGATTGAGTATGACGAGATTGGTCGTACAGTCGACATTTTACGTCGAAGTTAGGAGGAAGGGGTTAGATAGGGACGACCCTATCTAACCCCTTCCTTTCGAAGAGAAGCGTTTAACAAGGTCCACAACCTTAGTCATCACGGCGCACGAGCTAGCACCCGCTTGGTGACCGAATGCTACGTTTGGCCTTCTGTCACCAACTTAACCAACTGCACCAACATAATACGTAAAGCAAAAACTTTGTAGGTACCCCTTTTTACGAAAATTACGCGGACGGACGAGTTTGAAATTTGGCATAATTAAAATTTATATGGAGAAGGTGTGCAAGCTTATATTTTTATATAATAATGCATTAGAAATACAATAAGTTTTAAATTAATTATGGTCTAACTTCGACCAGTGGTCGAACCATAACCATAATCAGCCAATGTTCCCACTACTGGGACTCAGGCCTCCTCTCGATGTGAGAGAGTGGGCTGTAATCAACCACGCGGGCCCAGTGCGGGTTAGTAGATGTCACATGGCTTCGAATTTTTGGTTCTAGGAAATGCAGGTTTCAGTGGTCGAAGTTAGACCATAGTTAATTTAAAATCACTAGTTTCATTAAAAACATCTAACAGGCGAGTTAGCTTCAGCCCCGCGTACAATTTCCAAGGTAAAATAATTGTTATTTGTTATGCAAGGCTGCAAAGTTGTTTTTGGCGGGAGTACTTGTATTGAAAGCTGAGCAAGCGAAGGATTCTAGGATTGAACCATGAGCGTAGCGAGTGGTTCAAATATAGAATCCTGAACGTAGTGAGGCTTTCAAATGTACGAGACGCAGAATACCTTTGCTGCCGAGAGGAACACGTAATTTTTCAGCTCACTACATTGAGGAAAATGCTAAGAGCAAGAAAAACAGCCTAAAATATTTTACAGGTTTCACCTGTAAAATATTTTTTAGGCTGTTTTTTCATTCATTTAGAAAATTATAAACATTTTTGAATCCACTTATTTGCTCAGCAGCGGAACTTTACGGACTATAAGTATAGATAAATAGGTATAAAGAGATTTTATGAGCAATTTATACGTACCTAATATTCATCCATTATTAATAAATATTTATTAAATATGCATTTGAAAACATTTTCTTGTGATTGACAAAACAAGACAATTATCTAAACAGCTTCACAAAAGTAATGAATTACTTTTATAAAATTTCTTGAAAACCCGCCAAAAGATTAGGTACGTAGCATCCATGGCAGCATCCAAAAATAACTCATCAGAGCTTTAGTTTCGCGCTATCGTGCTCGCATGTAGCGAGCTAGTAACGCTATTTAGTTTTCATTTAACGTCATTATTGAGGAAGTCCTTTTTTTCTTGTTAGAATGAGTGCTAATGCAGCTTCTTTACCCTGTCCAATTTGTGCGCATATCGGTGTTTTCGAATCAGTGCAGACATTAAGAGACAGATTAATACATGTGTCAACAAATAAAATGCTGTGTCCAGTATGTCAGGAAGAAGTATTTGGCTTGGACAAACTTACGATACACTTGTTTAGCCATGTGAAACTATTGACCACAAAAGGAAGCAAGGAGAAAGAAAGATTAAAAGGTTCGAATGAAAAAAGTACTACGGAAAATCAAACCACAGCGCAGCAGAAGAAACAGAAAACGTTGGTGGTTAAAAATAAAACTCCGTCATCTGCAACAAATGCTCCAGTTAAATTCGTAAAAATTTATCCGAAATTACCAGTGGTATCGGTAAACACAGTCCCTGTTTTAGATATATCAAGAAGTAATAAAGAATGTGTACAAGGCAGTGAACCAATGTTTGTAAAAACGGAAGCAACATTAGTACAAACAAACACTACTTGCAACATCTGTGGCTTACAGTTTATCGATGCCAACATTTTAAGAATGCACAGGTGCTTGATTCACAATATTGACGAAAATTCCAATCAAACTTTTACCCGCTATCACTGTCATTTGTGCCCAAAAAACTTTAAAATGAGAGGTTCTTTAATGGTTCATTTGAGGGTAGCACATTTTGGATTTTTATCTGGAAATTCACATTCTGATGCTAATCCAGACAAGACTACTGGAGGGAACCCAGATCAACAGGATGAAAAATTGTCTCACTTGGAAAGAAATGATAATAAACAATGGCAATGCGATGTATGCCGAAAATGTTTTACGACTAAATATTTTCTGAAGAAACATAAACGTCTTCACACAGGTTAAAATAATAATTGGTGTTAGTTGTTGAGGTAATTCGTACTAACAGAATAATTTAATTTATTTAGGAAGGATATTTTTTAGGACCTGCGCCCTCTCGCGGTACGGCGCGGTAAGGGATTTTCGTGTGACGAATAGGAATAAAACTTAATACTTAGAATGAAAATTGAATTTTCAATTTGGTCGAGTTTATTATTTATTTTAGAGATTCACTTTATATCATTTAAATTACCTACATAAAAATTAAATAGAAAAGGGACGTTGCGACATTCCTAAGGATGCGCAGCATTGCCGTCAGTATGCGCTTGCATGTAGTGATGCCGAAGGATCCTCTGCCATGCCGTGCCACCAGTGCCCTAAGCGCAGGTCCTAAGCCATGATCGCTGCATAAGGTATCCGTATCGTCGACCTCATAGTTGCCTAACCACTCTATGGTTGAATGAATGTCATTTGTTCGTCATAAAACGACAAGACCTATTCTTACTCTTTTCCGATATTACAGTATAGACTGTTTCTTTCAACCATAAAGAAGTTACAATTATTTACTAGGAATTGTTGTCAAAAGAGGCATAGCAATTATGATGTCGACTATACATTTTCGGTTAAATAACTATTCACATTGGCTAACTCTAATGATAACGCTCAAGTCATTCCGATATTACCTACTATTAGTTTGCTTTCTTAGCTTTCAAAACATCAATGTTTATTTCTTCAGTAATAAATAAACTCTTTTTATTACAGGTGAAACTCCCTACGCATGTGCACAATGTAACAAAACGTTTACATTTCAGCAGTCATATCATAAGCATCTATTGTATCACAACGATGAGAAACCTCACACATGTACTTACTGTGGGCGCGCTTTTAAAGAGCTATCTACGCTTCACAATCATCAACGTATCCATACAGGAGAAAAGCCCTTCTCTTGCGAAACTTGTGGTAATAACCATTAATATGTAATAGGGTGAGAAGTATGAGTAATTAATAATCAGTTACCTAAAGAAAGACTTGTGTATGTTTTGCAGGTAAATGTTTTCGTCAACGGGTATCTTATCTCGTGCACAGGCGCATACATACAGGTGTTATGCCATACAAATGTACGTCTTGCCAAAAAAGTTTTCGGTATAAAGTATGTATTGCATCTACCTATATGTTGTTATGTAAAATAAGTGTACAATGTAGCTTACTGATTGTGTTATCTTATGCACCTGATTTTTTTTATTTCAGGTATCACAAAGAACTCACAAATGCCAAGCACAACCACCTGGGACAGTGGTAAGACAAACAGGGGAACTTGTGGAAAAACTTAAACAGAAACACAGTGAACCAGACACAAAGTCATCCGATAAACAGATTCCAAAGACAGAAAATTTGAATTATAACGATGTTTCTGAAGCCAATGCTGAGTTAGTTCGCACTGGAGCTAAGTTATCATTAGAGGACATGGAATCCGAACACTTTTCGTTGATTGCTGAATCTTTTAATGAAAATGGAGTCTGTAACAAGTCTACTACTTCAGGAAATGATGACGACAAAAGTGATGACGGCATGTTCAACCAAAACATAGAAGAATTAATAGACTCTATACCAATACAGGATAAGAACATGCCATCACCTTCGGAAATCCTTAAAAACTTGTGCCTATCTAAAGAAGACGACTACATCGGAATTCTTCAGCAAGCAGATGAAGAGAAAAACTACGAAATGTGCAAAGATTTTAATGTATTTCTTTGAATTACCAATGCGAATTTAAAATAAATTCATAAATGATATAATGTTACATGATAATATGTTTCCTTATGATATCCACATACCTACACTATGTACGCACATAGGTACAGAAGTTTTCGTTTACTGACCTACATTTTAGTAATCTGTGTTACTGACAAGACAATCACCAACCAACAGTGCTGTCATGTGGGCGTTTTTCTTTTCGTGGCGATTTTGAATAAAAGCTTACTCAAACTCATCATGGGTGATACTCATGAAGCAGGCGTTATACTCTTTGTCTTATTTAATATTGAGCGATGGGCCAGTTGGGAAAATCAAAAAGACCTACTAAAATGTTTCTGCCTTTCTTCACAAGGCCTCACCGGCCTCGAGCGTCCAAAGTTTACACAGCTTTCCCCAACTCATGTTTTTTTTAGCTAATACTATGAATTGTCAAAAGAAAAACTAACTCAGCTAATTCGAGGTGGGTTGATATTTTTTTTGGGTTCGCTTCGCTCGCTCTTGCTACCCAGCTTCGCACATTTTCTCTCTCTGTCTCTTTCTTATAAACGAGTGTGTGTGCGTGTGAGTATCGGGAAAGGAACTTCGTTCCTGACGAGGGTCCCCCGACCTTGGGATTTTTTTCCTAATGTCATTGAAAAATAATTTATCCCCAAACCAGCATAGTACAGACGCTAGCACATCAAGCTACCCCAATCTGTCAAATTTCATTGATAGATTTTCAACTTTATATCATAATCTTAAGGTTTATGTTCAAATGGGAAAATTGTACAGTTTCGGGTAGCTTGATGTGCTGGCGTCTGTACAATACTCACTAGATTTGGTAGACGCTTCCGAGAGTTCCTAGGAAGTCGAATAGGGTGCCACATGAGTATCTTGTGAAAGTTGGAAACGTGATCACACTTTAGGTTAAAATCGCAACAAATACCTACAGATATTTTGCAAACGGTCAAGTTTGTTTAACAGATCCTCGGTGGTGTCCACATATCAGGCATTGGCGTAATCTGTAAAGAGCTTTATGAGATTTTATCAAGAGAAATTTTGGTCTTCAAGGGCAAGAAGTTCTGGAGACATTTCAACGTATGGAACAGGTGGTGCACTTTGCGATTGACTTGACCAGCATGGGCAGTCAACGATAAGTAGGAGTATGGACTCCTACTTGGACATCCTTCGGGTCACCCCCATGTTTTTCAACCGTACGAGCATATTCAATCTGAACTCCATTCAGACAGAGTGGAGACAGCGAAGCAACATCGAGCCTATTCCATATTATAAACAAATAATCGAGCCTGAGATTTTCGAGGGTTGATTGCCAGTCCAAAACACTGACCACTGGCTAATCAAATCTAAGTCTTGAAATTATTGTAAAGCTGCAGATCGACGGCATAGAGATGGAAGTAGAGCTGAAGAGATGACTGCTGACAGATATGATGAAAATAGAAAAAAGAAGAGCATGCAGAAAAGAAAACAGAAATGAGAAAATAGACAGTATTTATTGTTCAGGTAATACAGTAAGCAAGCAGGTTAACATCAAGTTGAGACGACATGAGTAGCGTAAATATTACCTAATACCTACAGCTAGTTACAGTATATTGTTTGCCAGTGAGCCCCAGACAGCCTGTAGAAGAAGAGGAATAGAGGTTTTATTAACCAACTTAAAAAAGGAGGTGTGTAGGCAAGTGACGATTTTAAATCAGTTTAAATAAATACGCAAAAAAATGCAACATTTTTTTTTCAACAGTATGTAGCATGTTTTCTCAATGTGGTCGATTAAGCCAAGAAACGACTTTTTCTTTCAAAAAATTATTTAATAAACAATACATTACATTATTAATTGTCGACTAATGTATGAAATATAAATCTTATTGGAAAATCATTCACATCAAACATATTTTTATTTTTACCGTAAAATTACGGTTCCAGTCGGTTTTTAAACGTAAAAAGATATGCAATGCACTATGCTTTTGCTTGCTTTGCTGAAGGCAGAAAAAAAACATAAATGAGGAACCAGCTGTTTTTGTTCTACAAGCGCTTGAAAATTGATGAAAATCAGTATGAATCAAAATTAAATAGTGTCATTTCATCCTAAGTCAGTGACATTTTGTGAACTGAATGTGAAATTATTAATATTCTTGTAAATTCATGCAGTGTAGAAAAATTAATCGATTTGAAGTTTCGTCAAACATCACTCGCGATAAATGGACTGCGTTTGTAGTGATTTTATTCTGCGTCTTACTTGAAGTACATCATTACAATGTGTTGATTTAGGCCATCAGGCTAAGTTTTTGTGTCCATTTCACTGCTGCAACGGGACTTCATGAAAACGTAAGTAATTTTATTAAAATGGTGTTAGAGTTATTGATTTAATTTCCATAAAATTGAACAAGTAGGTACCTTCGTTTGTGTTGTGGAGAATAATTATTATTGGAAGGTCATGATAAATCTCCTGGCTATAAATGACTTCCTCGTTAAACTGTAGAGAATTATTGTGAGACCTTGCTCAATTTTATTACACGTACCTACCTGTAAATACACAGTGCATCTATCTTCTTGCAACATGGAGAATATTGTACTTGAACAAAATGGAAATCGTTTAGACAAAAGGTTTTGCTTTTTGAACAGCACAGTAATGAAGTTTTCAACATAATTTCGTTGTAAAGACAAAGGAAGGACTAAAATATATCAAATAATTGTTTACTAAAGGTAATCCTTTGTTTTGTTTTCCTTGAATTAATTTGAGTGAATCCATCAATGTAGATTGTGCATGTAATAATAAATTTACTTTGAAGCATTAAGTATTTTTAAATTAGTAACAAATTCTTTAAGATTATCGAAAAAAAAAAGTTTTCATTGTTACTTCATTTAATATTCATGAAATCAAATGAGAAATTGAGGTGTCTATTGATATTGCAATCAAAATAAGGTTGAAACCTCACTAAAATTTTGCTATTTATGATGGTCAGCACATACAAACTGAAGGTGTAACACAATAGGTAAGTTATACCGCATATGCTGACTCATAGAAGTGAAATCAGATGCTAGTCAAGGCCCATATTTATAATTGTTTTTCATTGTGTTGGGATGGGCAACACAATATAGTTCATCATCATCGTCCTATCAGCCGAAAGACGTCCACTGCTGGACATAAGCCTCCCCCAAAAGGGGGGTTTGCCATAATCGCCACGCTTGGCAGGCAGGTTGGCGATCGCAGTAAGGTGGTCAAATGCATAGAGAACGCTGCTGCCCATTCTCTAGTATGTCCCTTAGTTGCCTTCTACGACACCCACGGGAAGAAATGGGATAGTGCTATTCTTTTACGTCCGGCACTACATGGAACAATATAGTTCAATTCAATATATGCAATATAGTTCATCCTGTAGTAACAAGATTACCCGGTCTGCGGGGTGGTTGCTAGGCTGACTGCTCAAGCTGTGTTTGGTGACCATTTATGCAATAGTTGTGGACGCCCCTTTTATGCACCCTTTCTCATAAGGATGTGAGTGTGAGTTGTGAGTGTCCTCTTGAAAACTCACTTAGGTACACAGTTAAGCCATTTTGAGAAAATTCATTTAATTATCGTAAACTGGACATTCCAAAATTTATTGGAAATCAATCAGAATTTCTGCCATTTAGCATTTACCAATTTGACGGTAATAATATATTTTTTTTATATTAATGGACTGTTCCAAAGGTCTGAAACATCTGATAAAAGTGTAACAACCCTGTTCAAGTTAAATTCTAAAACAATCACTCACTTAAGGACTAAGTAACACATTCAACTGTATTTGGAAGGTTTCAACATTATATCTAATGACTTTTTCCAAAAACTGACCAAGTGTGAGGTAGATTACCCAAAGGGTTCCGTACCTCCAAACAATATTTAACACAAAAAAAAAATTAAAGGGTTCTCTTTAATTTAAGAATCTATTAAATTATATTCTATATAATCTATTAAGTTCTCTTTGTGTACAAAACTAAATTGTCAAATGAAAAACATCTTTAACATGATTTAAAATTAGAATTTTGGGTTTAATTCAAATAAGTCCAAACAAATAGCACTCAATTTGTAAGTGGGACTGTAAATTCGCATCCATAGGTATGTTTTCTGATGCATTTTCTTTTTACTTTATTTAGTTACAAACATCTACAATTTTTTATCATAAAAATAATAAGAAATAATAATGCCTTCATCCTGTGCCCCTCCTGCCTACAACTTCCTCTCGCATGGAAGTCAACCACACCGTACAATATATCCTATGGCACTTGTGTGCACCCTTGGCAATAGTGTAGCATTCTATCAGTGAAGTAATTTTTGTAATTGGATCAGTAGGTACTTACAGAGATTACCTCTTACAAACAAACAATTTTAACTCTAGAAAGGCTTTAAAAAAGCTCAAAATAGAGTTTTATTCAAGTTACCTGGGAGTCACTTTGTAGGAGAATGTTGTTTTTTTTTCTATAAAAATATTCTCACATTATTTTAATAGTGGTACCTACCTATCCCGAGACCACTCTCATACCAATACATGCTCTTTAAATACAGTTACAGAATGTTTTAAAGCATCGTTAATGCCAAATACCAAGTGGATTAAATATGTATTGTTGAAGCTTACTCAGAAACGTCCCAAGCAATTTTAATAAAATTGAAATGGGACCACACATAGGCCACCATGCGAGCTTACATTACCAAATTTTTTATTATTTATTTTAATCGAACATGAACATTAAAAAATACTTTTCTAAATTGATCCACAATTTATGAAAATATTGATGAACATACATTTAAAAAAATACAGAGTTACAGATAAACAAGTCATTTAAACACGTTAAATATCGATATAGAGGATTAACCATAGTTTTGCTCATCTGGGGGTATGGTAGTACCCCCGCCAAGACGTGCCAAGCGGAGCGCAAGGACATTACCTACCTTTTCTCGAAACTTGGCTGTTTCGTTACCACAAGAACTATTGTATAACAGAAAAGTAATGGTCAGTGGAGATTTTTTTCACCTTATGCCCATGTGAATGTAGTGAAATGGCCAAGCCACATATCTTGATTAAGGTGTAGAGTTTGTGTACTTAAGCCTTGTAGAGTTAGAAGCTTGGCTCTACATGAGATCTGATAACTTTTTGACAGTGCGGGTCATAAGGTCTAGTCTTAGTAATATTTTACATGAAAATGTTTTTGGTGGGATTGACATTTACAAATAATTATAGTAAAATAAATATTCAAATGTATTTTTATTTCGCACATGACGACCATCTAGCTGAGTCATTTTATTATGTAGCCAAGTTAGTGACGAGTGCCAATTTTAGCTGCATTGGGCGTCGGTAAATTATACACCGCATCACGAACTTTCGGCGTTGTTGAAGGTTGAGTTATTGTCATAATGTCGCTATCGGTTTTTAAGTACGCCTTTACAGCATGCCTTCGTCGTATGTCTCTTGAAGCATACGCTATGACAGACGTTCCTCGAAAAGTAGAAGACAGTTGAGACAGACAGAAATGTTATCCCATTCCTCAGTGGCGGCATCTTGGATGTCTTGAGTCTTGGTCTAAGAGCGGTAGAGGCAAGATCTCGGACCCGCAGTCGCCGTTTCATTTCATCCCAAACGTGCTCGATAGGATTCAGATCTGGACATCAAGGTGACCAATGCATAACAGGGATCCCAACCTCTTGCAAGTAGTAGTCTCTTACAATTAATGCGACGTCACAGCGGGCGTTATCATGCATTGACATGGACCCAGGCGCGGTCCGAGAGGGGGGTCCTAGGGGTCATGACCCCCCAAAGCCGTAAGCGTAAAGCTTAAAAAAGTAATTTTTCGAAAATATTATAAATTTTCTTATTAATATGTAGGTAGTCTTTGTCTGTGACCCCCCCCCAAGTCTTGGGCTGCGACCGCGCCTGCATGGACCCACTGTCAACAAAACCCGCATAAGGGGTAATAACCACGTGCTCTTACATTCCAGGATCTCTGTTATGTACCGAGACGCAGTCAGCGACCCTTGGCCGAGAGCATTTCTAATTCGGGAAACGCAACGCACGATTAGTTTTCCAACATGTACGAACCACCCCTGTATTCCACTGTCTCTTGTACAGAAGAGGCTTGCGCGAATTGTTCCCCCAGCCCCCCCGTACAGTGTGGTGAGTATGTTCTGGAATGATAAGTGTACAAGAGGTACGCCTATCATTCCAGAACACAGACGCCCTTGTCTCATCCAAGAAGAGCACAGCCTTCCATTGCTATATCATCCAATCAACATGCCCACGGGCAAATTGCAACAGGTCTTTCCTATGCTATGCAGTCAAAATTGGCCCTGTAGCAGCTCTATTGGTAGCAATTTTCTTCTCCGCAACCTTCTGCTAACCGTGGAAACGCTAACTGCAGTTTTGCGTACTAATCGGACCCATCGTTGCACTTCAACATCATTGGAGAATCGATTGCTCAATGAAGTCGACACAATAAATCGATCGTCTTTTTCGTATGTGCAACGTTGTCTGCTAGATCCACGGATCACAGATCTTCTGAATCCAGTCTCTTGGAACCATTGGAATACTCGTCGAACAGAAAACTGCTTAAATCCAGTTGCCGAGCAACATCCACTGTCCATCCCTAGTTTTAGTACTGTAATCACTTGAGCGGCCTCATCAACAGTGGTATCCATTTTCGGTGTGCGTTACTCTAGCAGGAAAGTGACTCCTAGAGCGATGTGAGTGAAACGTATAATTAGTGCGTAATCTGCTGTAAATGTGCGCCAAATTAAAAATTTGTGCGCTTTGTAGTTTTGGGAAAAAACGGAAAAAGCGATTCCTGCTGGAGTAACGTTCTTCCAGCAGGAAAATTCTAAACGAATGATCGGAGAGAGAAATATTGTGCAAGGGCAGAGAGCTTATATTTGTGCAAAAATGTGCGCCGAAAATATAATTTGTGCGTCTTCAGGTTTTCGAGTTATTGCGTTTCCAGCTGGAGTAACGTTTTGCAGAATCGTGTATCTCGAAAACCATTGTATGTGCGCCTGTAGAGTAAACATGCACGAGTAGCTCTTAATCTGTGCGTATTTGTGACAGAATTAGATTTAAGAAAATATTAATAATTTTCAAGTTATGGCGCTTTTTTGAAAAACCGAAAACATATCCTAGCGCCTAAATGGTAAAACGTATAAGCTCGCTGAAAACTGTATTCGGTCCGACTGGACGCTTATAATAACCATAAAAAGTTTCAAAAGTATACATGCATGCGTTATTGAATAATATTGCTAAAAGTCGAAACGACGGTGTCATAACTTTGACGGCAAAATACAAGAAACCGGCTCAACCCAAGATGTGTAGGTGTAAACCAAAAATTAGTGCGTTTAGTAAAAAAATGTATTGTGGAAATATATTCAGCTTGGAATGTTTGTAATTAAGTAGATATAAACAAAAAACAAAACATGCAAACAACGGCTGGTTATCCGACCAAATTCGATTGATTACAAAAAAGCAACGGATTCGTACATATCGATGACCTTCTTAACTTTACTCACGAGCCGGTTGAAACGTGTTGTGCCTGAGTACACTGAAGTAGAAAAGTAGTAAATAAATAAACCTCTTATTGGATTATATTTTATAGTAGTTGTTTCCGTGACTTTGCATATGATTTGTTAAAATAAAACTATCTTGTAAATAATAATTACTTAATTAATAATTAAATAATAACTTCAGCGCTGAAAGTACAATTGATTGAATACAGCTTTAGACATTATTGTATTTGAACATTAAAAGTACTTCAATTAAAAAATCACAAGTCATCAACATCATTATCTCAACCCTTGTTCCGTCCACTATTGCGTATAGGACTCTGCTTGACTAGGACTCCACTATCCGTCAACATGGCCAGGGCTGTATCTTTTGAACCGAAATAGGTAAATAGTTAATTAATTTGGGGCCCAAACTAAGAATAAATTACTACACGATTTTACAGTTTAAAGTAGACTTTCTAACTCCGTCAACGAAAATACGGGCGGGTAAAACCATATAAGGAGTAAGGGACAACTGTAAAATCGTGTATATCTATTCTATATGTCTTTTACTATGGCAGCTATAACAACAATAAAAATAATATAAACTTTCATTAAAGCCGTAATTGAGAGCTGAAATTAACAGGAACGAATGTTCATGAATGATTTTAATTTGCTAAAAATATGGCATGTTTCTCAATGTTATGGGAACTGAGTATTCGATCGCTAAAGAACGACCAGTGTAAAATTAATCATATTTGCGTTTATGTTCATATCGTTTAAAGTTACAAAATCGAAAGTTCCCGACGTTCTATGCTAGACGCTTATAACGTCCATAGGTATTTTTTACAACTGTTTATTTGGTTACAAGGTGTACTAGTTTACTTGTAAACCCGTTTTTTCTAATTTTTTAAAACATTTAATTACATTGGTGTACGTCAACCAAATCAAAAAGTAATGTTTAAACAACTTAAGGTCTCATATGGGTATTTTTTTCAGACTCGCTTTGTTGAGCCGTTTTCGAGATGTGGGAAATCCCAAAACGTTACCGCAGCAAAATCTTAAATAAGTGAAGAAACATAGCACACACAAATTTTGCTATTTACAAACATTTACTACGCAACAAAAGCTATCTATTCATGTATTTGGTTCCGGGCCGAAGCGAATGTTTTATAATTATTTTGCCAGGCTAACGTTTGAAACCGTTACTCCAGCAAAATCTCTTTTTCTCAAATAACTTTAAAACTGCAATTCAAACAAATTTTGTTATTAATTAGTAAACAAATTGCTCCTCATGATACACTAATTCAGGAATGTCGAACCAATGGCACGCGTGTCTGGTGACAAGCAAACAAAATAATAATATGGGCACGGCAGCCTAAGTCACAGTAACAAACAGAAATCTGAGCGTAAAAATTTCATCTTATACCTGAGTCGTTGCTTTCAGAAACCGTACCTATGTCGCATGATTCCAGTTCAGCTTGCATTCTGCTAAAAATAATAAATGAACCTAATACAGACACCAGAAGTTGCACTTATTTGTTCTTTCATATACATAAGGTGGTGTGAAGTTGATTACTGTATAATAAATAGTACAAGTCTACTTCTGTTTGCTAATAAAGAGTAGGTACCTATTATTGTGAAAGTATTTAGCCTTTTTCTAGTAGTCAATAAGTCAAAATTATTTGTTGGCACGTCAATGCCATTTTTTTTTTAATATGCCTCTGTAGATGTTTAGAGATCCGCCATTCCTTCACTAATTATTTGTTATAGTCTCATCTCTCTAAAGCACAAGTCAGCACAACATTTTGCCAGGGTAACGTACACAATTTTAACTGGGCCTAATGTATGCGTTGGTGGCGATACAGGCTTGAAAGCTATTTTCTGAGTGGTGCGATTATGTGACGCCGAGTGTCAGATGTTCATATTAATTTGGTCCTAACAAATTCTCAGAAATCCTAAGTTATAGTTGCACAGGGCCATATTACCACCAGGCCACCGTATGATATTAAAAATAAATCAGACCGGATTTGTAAAGATACGCTTCGAGACCGGTATCGCCGATCGATGTAGGCAACAAGTCTGCCAGGCTAAAATGGAAGCGGGCGAGCCATATTTGCAGAATACATCCAGAATATTATAAGTCATCGATAAACAGTGGATCCGGATCGCGAAAAAGAATATTGTCCAGACTACTAGGACACTTTACGGTAATTGGTCAGAAAAAGCAATTTAAAGTGAAGTATAGCATTACTGGAGGAAGATTTGCCATCGTAGCATCGCCTACGACGTCGCCGTCGCTGGTCTTGTCGAGGACAAGATTTTTTTTGTACTGCCAAAAATCCTTCTACTAAGCTGGACTGGATTGCGGACCGGCTGTGCGGTGGCTTCTGTCTGTTAACCAACTACCCATCACCTGGTTTTAATGCGCTCGACGGATTTGTATAAAATTGCTGTCGTTATGGTTTTTACAGCTAGGGTTGAATAGACTACTCCACCGTTGTCATCGAATGATTGGCAAGATTCATTTCGCGAGTGTTCGCTCACTTCCCACTTTGCGTTACGCTCACCGATGTATCTCGCTCGACACATTAAATGAAGCGATAACTTATCGTCAGCGGTGCAGCCATTTTGTTTATCTCTGCCGAGTGTGGACCGAATTTACAGAGGTACACCTATAAATACCCAACGTCACGTTGCAACTGACTGTGTCAACGTAAACCACGGTTTCATTACATTTAAGTATGTTATGTCAGCATTAATTATACTAAGTGAATATTCTTGCGCATCTCAGTCCGTGTTTTACGACAGGCCCCCAGATAATAATGATTAATATTGAAAACAAGTTATTAAGTCCACTAATGTTGTTGCGTTGTCGGGTAGTTCAGAATGAAATATGCCAATGTTTGTCCAACTTTTTATTTATGTCCATCGAACGTAATTCGTCAAATATTCCCTTTAGTAAACAGTTTTGATCGCCTGTCTGGAACTGAGCGGGGTCTGGTGAATTGGCAGGGGTACAAGGTGGTAGGGCAGTGGCGGTGGCTGCCGAGTCCGTATCGATCTGGCGGTGGGGCGGGCGGCCCGGACGCGGCTCACCCGACTCCTCTCATTACCTACTACTACAATGCAGCAGTGCCATTTACATGCATTATACAATTCTTTCATTTGAATAATAATTTCTATTGTTGTGAACGTCTAACCCACTGACATTGATATAGATAGAAAATAGACTGGAGTCCTTATCGTTCACGCACATTCACCATATCACGGTAGCCGGCAAAACAATAAACGTAAACGTTATTTGTTTTGGAGATTACATTACCTTGAAAAGATTAGATTTCATTATAGGGACATAAACAAACGACTCTGAAAATATAAATATTAATTATGGCCGTCCTTTTGTCGTTTATAGGTCAACCCTGCAACTGCGCAGGCCTTTTTCCTTTGTTACAAAATGGAATGCGCGTTATTATTTCAAGCTTAATCTTAATTGTCGTGTGTAGAGTGATATGCGAACTCTCCAATTTAGTTGTAGTGTAGGCACTGAGACAAAAAATATAAAGGTTAATAAAAAGTTTGGGAAATCCCAATTTGGTTGGTTCGGTTGGCAAAACTTCTACCTACTGCCTGTACTGCACAGAGCAATGGTTGTTTGTGGTTGTAAGAACATTAAAGAACTGCTCAGCAATCGATACCGTGTGTAAATGTGGACAAGGTTATGACTTTACAACTCATAATAACACTTGTTTGATTTAGCGGTTAATATCTACATAATGGGTTATTGATGATCGCTGTACAGAACTGCCTCGGTGGCTTGAACAAACAACATTAGTGCCCAGATCAACCACAAGTACCATATCATATTATCTTGAAAAAATTGTTGCAACATTAGAAACAATTTCTGTACGTGAGTTTGCTTTGTTAATCGTGCCGCTGGACATTTCTCCACTGGCTTAGTAACTTTAATGTTTCGAAAGAACTAAGGCTGAGGCATCAAAACATAGTTGACAGACAGACAAAGCGTGTCGGATTCAAAGGTGCACCCACCTTTGAATCCGACACTCTTTGACAACAATTATTCGGCTTAGGTAAAAAGCTAAGACAATCAAACCACCTGGGCCCGATTTTGAAAAAAGTACAGAATGGGCATTAAATCATCACAGCTTTGCTTGCTTTTTAATTTTGCATGGCAACCGGAAATCTAGTTTTCCAGTTTCCATGCAATCCTTATTAGAATTGCTGCCCAGCTGGACAATGCGAAAACGCCCAAAGAAATATCTTGCAATTTTGGAACTACTTAAAAAACAACACCGTGACACAGTCTCGCTATTACGCAATTAAAAAAAAAACATAATAATATTATGGACATAAAATAAACATAATATCTGTGTTATTTACACACGGTTCATTGGTTTGTTGTGTGTAAGCAGCACGTGGCAGAACTTACGTAACATCACACCGCTACAGAAATAGGCGCACAACACCTGTCTGCTACTGACATGACATCCGACATGCAGGAATACGTCCGCATTCTATGTCTGAATGTAACAAAACACCCTCTGTCTTCATAATGACGTACTTATCTGTTGGAGGAATCTTACCTTCGGGAGTGCTCGGGGATGAAAACAAATTATTCATCTGTTGCACGGCACTTCAGCTTCAACGGGCATATTTCAATGTAGAACAAAATTGGCAAAAGGTAATTCAACCTTTTTCAGTGATTAAAAGGCCAATGGTCATCTGTAATTCTGTATATATAAAAAAAAAAACATTACATATTCTCCACCATTTTGTAACGTCTGGAACTAGTTGGAAGAAAGGCATCCCATTTTCAATGTACCTACAGATTCTTCTAAACATAAAAATAAAATCGGAGTGTCTGTTTGTAATAGTAAAATAACCGGTTTTTGCTACATGCATATGAAAATATATACGCTACATAAGCCAAAATATTTTTTTTTACAATTTTTGTCTGTCTGTTTGTTCCCGCTAATCTCTGATATGGCTGGACCGTTTCTGACGGGACTTTCACTGGCAGGTAGCTGATGTAATAAGGAGATTATTTTAGAATTTTATTTGTTTTTATTGATATATAAACAATAGTAAAAAAACTATTCCGCGCGGACGAAGTCGCGGGCACAGCTAGCCTACAATAAAATCTCACCGCCCATGCTTGATTATACTATTGCATCATGTGGCAAGTACATCTGTGGGTATAAAGCCCACAGAATCCGATACAATATTGGCCCACTTGCGCGTGTTGCCTAAACGGCCGTACACTTGAACTCATTATTTTGCTGACACACTTTTGTTCGTACGTCCTCAATTTTTTTTTATTTGCTTAAATTCTAAAGTAATTAAGTATTTTAAGTAGGTAATTAATAATGAAACTTCCTAGAAGTGTTGCTCCTGTAGCTGTAGGCTTAAACAGACGATGCAACACTTTTCTGGAAAAAAAAAATTGTCATTCAGTGAGAGCAGTCAATCTATACTTTTCCCAACTGGATAAATCGTTTATATTCGATGTTAAGCCGCGCAGAGGTTGATCGTGATCGTAGTGAACGCGGAAAATTATGCAAGAGGCACAGATTGTCGTCACGAAACCTTTTGGCTACACGTCGGCCGACACGGTTGCAACACCATAGCTTTCTCCGCTCGTATCGACCCGAAAGTGATATTTATAGTTTTTCAGATATACACAACTGTCTTCATTTGCTTTATTTTCTGTGATAGTGGAGAGCACAAGATTCAAAGTTGCCGTATATTATTTTATTCGTTCTAGCTTCTGATCAATCATATTTTATAAACGATATGCCCTTAGATGTTCTGCTGCCAACAAATATCTGCTCTGTATAAATATTCTACATTATGAAAACTAATGTTTTTTTCTTTGTTTAGATCCGCATTGCATTCTTAATGCAACGTTTGCTTTTCATTAGTGCGAGTTAATTGGGTCAAATGTGCAGTCTACGTTATGGATTATTAGTCCGTGATTCACCTTTTCCATTTCCAATTATGTACAATTTATTTCAAATAAGAAAGCCTAAAACAATGAAATATTAATATGTCCGTTGTAAATGTCCGAATGATCCGCTTGTAACAGCACTTTATTATGCACAAATCGATTTCATTGAGCGCAGTTTATTTCAGTCGCGCGTGGTATGGCAGTCGACGCGTACCGAGTTTCGAACCTCGCCTCGGCCCGCCCGTGTTCCTTCACTAATACCTTCACGCTTCATGTGCATTACATCGTCGCTTTATAAGATGGCTCTATCTTGGTAAGACTGATTTTTGCGGACATGGATGGTCACAGTACTTGCGACACACATTCACACAAACTTGCTTGTTGGGACCGTTCGACGATATGGTAAACGGCGCCGTTTTATTTCTCTTATAGTGTGTCCGTGGCGGCTACTGGCTCTACAGAAATAGTCACAACTTTTACATGCAACCGACCTACTGAATCTCAGCTGGTTCTTCTAACATTTTACATCTTGCACTATGCGTAGGTGCATTGTAAACTGCAAGGTCTCAAACATAACCATACGCACAATGCTTACTTTCATCTACTCAAACAACGTCCGTTTCCCATAAACTGTTCCGTTTCCATGAAAACAAAGATTGCGTGTCTCCCCTGTGACTGCTACACTGGCTATAGCTATCCCTCATGTCTAGTATGTACATATCATATTAAATAGGTAGGAACCTACATACCTGTCTGTCTGCGCCGCTTATCGATTGTTTATGAACGGGAGTTGATCTGTCAGGCTCGCTATAGGCATAGAATATATACCCGAGCAGAATGAAAGCTATAACAGCTCAAAATTCTTACCTACTGTTATAGGGCTGTCACTCGGTTAGTGCAAATAAAAAACCGGGCAAGTGCGAGGGTATTGTCAAGATTCGACAATGAGAACGGCCAGACGGACGGACGGACAGACACTGACGGTTTCCCAGTTTTGTCATAAACGAACGACGAACATAAAACATTGAATAGCTTTGAAAGGCAAAATGGTTTAATAATGGACAGTTTGTTTAAAATTAAGTACGTACCAAAGTAAGTTAAGTTAGGTACATTGTATTGTTAGAAATGAAAAAAACGAAAATATTTTATTCAAAAGTAAGTAGGTATCTAATATTTCTAGAAATTTCCAACTCCCAATCGTTTCTTGTTCCCTTATTATTTCTTTTGATCTAAGACTTCTTTGCTTGAGGAAAATAATAATGTTTGCGATTCGGATTTTCATTTTGAACATATTAGCTGTAGAGATATAATTAAAACCTTTCACACTTTAAATGTAAAAAAGACTGCAGATCTCTGGGGTAATTCTGTTGAAGTCGCCAAATCTATTATTGACATTGTAGCACCTACTTTAACTCTTATATTTAATAATTGTATAGACTGTGGGGAGTTTACCGACCTTTTGAAGAATAGTAATGTCGCGCGCTACAAGTAATGTGTTATGTGGTAACATTAGTTACCACTAGCGTCATCTAGTATCGAGTAGCCTATAAAAGGCCGGAAGGGATCGCGACCCCCGGGGAGTATTGTCGAGCGATACAAGCGAAAAACATCTAAAGCGATCTTCAAGTGCGACTTAGAGTGATCAGTAGTGCAATTGTGTTTTGTAATTAGTGTGTGTTGAGTTGTTATTAGGTTGTTTAATTAAAGTGTGATTTTTTGTCATTTATATTGGCAGTTTTTAATTGTCACGAACCCCAAGCTCGTAACAGTAAAATAATACCTTTGTTTAAATCAGGTGGTACATCAGACCCCTCTAATTATAGACCTATTTCAGTACTACCTACCTTTAGTAAAAATTTCGAGAAATTAATTTTAGACAAATTGCAAAGTTTTTTTAATAAAAATAATTTATTACATTACAAACAGTTCGGTTTCACTGGGGTCGTTCAACTACCGATGCAGGTGTTAAACTCTTAGGGAATATTTACAATGCATGAGAAAATAAATACGATGCCTTAGGCAATTTTTGTGATTTATCTAAAGCATTCGATTGCGTTTTTCATGAAACATTAATCAAGAAACTCCGCCACTATGGGATCCGGAACACCGCTAAGATCTTCTGACTTCGTACTTGATAGGATTCAATGTGTTGACGTAAATGGAAAAAGATCTCTCGGATCTATGGTATCAATATCAATGGGAGTCCCTCAGGGCTCAATTCTTGGTCCTTCTTTGTTTCTTATTTATATTAATGACTTGCCTTACCTCATAAAGGATGATCATGATGTAGTGTTGTTTGCGGATGACACTTCACTTTTGTTTAAACTTAAACGTCAACAATTGGTTACTGACGATGTAAATAGCGCAGTCTCAAAAGTAGTTCACTGGTTCAATGTTAATAATTTACTTCTTAATGAAAAAAAAAAAACGAAATGCATTAAGTTAACGGTACCACGTTAGGCAGGTGAAAACTACTGTGTTGATAACGGGCGAATTTAATCCTGAAGATAGTACTATATTCTTGGGCTTGACGTTGGATGCCAAGCTTCAGTAGGGCCCACATATAGATAAATTGTCGAGAAAGCTAAGCTCCGCAGCACACGCTGTTAGAAAAATAAATAATCTATTGGAAAACGGGCACGGCGTTTCAAAACTCTATATACTTTAGAATTTCTTGTTCAACATTTTTAATTTTCTGGTTAATATTTAAAAAAAAAACATTTAATGAATCGTACAAAATTATCTGAAGGAATTATTAGAAATCCAGACTGTACATTCCTTTGTCGTGGCCAGGTCGGAAGGTAGGAAACCTTCCCTACCTTCCTTGTTTTCCTATTTCACGAACATAACACGTATCTAATACAAAAGGTCAATCGGAATGTTGCTAAGACGGCCTACACACATACTTTAGTAGATACCTACAAATCTACTAAAACAAAAATCCGAAACAAATAAGTTGGCCACGAACAATAATACGCCAATATAGGTGGTAGGTAAACCATAAGAATAATAAAAAAATCATTCTTATGCGGAAACCTTATCGCAATCGTAATTATTTTGGACACTTCCTATCTCGTTACTAAATACTTCTATAAAAAGCATTAAAAATGTGAAGGCGTAGGTTGATACAGTCATTTACCTGACAAGATCTTTTGGATATACAAAATAAGAAATCTCCTTTGTTTTCTTCCCATTGTTTTGTGCACACTGTACAACAGCTTAGCATATTGAATAACAATTAAAAAAACTTTTTTCTAAAAAATAAACAACCGACTTCCAAAAAAACACTACAAAGTGAAAAATAACTTTAATTTCGGAGGTCGGTGACTTTGGATAATATATTTTATTTTTTTATCACCGCCTTCCGAAATTAAAGTTATTTTTCTCTTTTTAGTGTTTTTTTGGAAGTCGGTTGTTTGTTTTATGAAAAAGTTTTTATTTTTCACTTTTTAGTGGTTCACATGTGCTTACTCCTTCACAGCGTCTCGGCGTGATGTTATGTTATGAACTGGTGTAAACAATAGACAGCTGTGAGATTTCAGCAATCCCAGTGCATTTGCTATCATTTATTGAGGAGTTCCGTTGCCTATCTCCGAAGTTCTTCATCAGATCTTCACCAAATTGAAATGGAACCACTCCGAGAAAGTATTCTTCCAAAAACTACACAAATTGCTTCAAGTGTGCCTATAAAATTTGAAGAGGTCTCTCTATTTCTCCAGGATCTCATCATCAGATCCTGACTTGATGATCATGGGACCACCTGGGAAGTATAACCTTTCTAACAAAAAAATTATCCAAATCGGTCCAGCCATCTTCGAGTAATCGGGGAACATACATAAAAAAAATTAAAAAACAAAGGTTCCGACGAATTGAGAACCTCCTCCTTTTGGAAGTCGGTTAAAAAATATTCTATACGTCCGCGTCGTATCGCTGGGCTACTCTTGCTGAGCTAGTTCAAACCGGTTTGTACGCAAGCGGGCGCCGGCGCCGCCGCACTGTGTATTTTTTTAATAATTTATTGTAAAAATTAAACATCTTTGTTTTTTTTTTAACCGATTTCCAAAAGGAGGAGGTTCTCAATTCGTCGGAACCTTTTTTTTTTTTTTTATGTATGTTCCCCGATTATTCGAAGATGGCTGGACCGATTTGGATAATTTTTTTTTTGTTTGAAAGGGTATACTTCCCAGGTGGTCCCATGATCATCAAGTCAGGATCTGATGATGGGATCCTGGAGAAATAGAGAGGAATCTTCAAATTTTATAGGCACACTTGAAGCAATTTGTGTAGTTTTTGGAAGAGTACTTTCTCGGAGTGGTTCCATTTCAATTTGGTGAAGATCTGATGAAGAACTTCGGAGATAGGCAACGGAACTCCTCAATAAATGATAGCAAATGGACAGGGATTGCTGTAATCTCATGTCTGTCAATTGTTTACACCAGTTAATAACATAACATCACGCCGGTACGCTGTGAAGGGGTAAGCACATGTGAACCACTAAAAAGTGAAAAATAAAAAACTTTTTTCAAAAAAATAAACAACCGACTTCCAAAAAAACACTAAAAAGTGAAAAATAACTTTAATTTCGGAAGGCGGTGACAAAAAATTAAAATACATATCCAAAGTCACCGACTTCCGAAATTAAAGTTATTTTTCACTTTTTTGTGTTTTTTTGGAAGTCGGTTGTTTTATTTTTTTGAAAAAAGTTTTTTATTACTCTATACTTCGAAAGTACTCCTTATGGCAAGTTGTTCTGCCGCGGGGAAACAGCCATTACAATATCTCGGTGTATAATTTGGGTAATTAAATCATTCCTAATAGGTTAACGATCATACAATACAGTGTTTAAAACGAGTTCGTAGAATGCGTAATTAGATTATCACTTAATATTTTTTCTCGATGTCATTAAAGTTTATGAACCTATTTGTCCGGATGTGAGTACAAATTTTAGTTCAACCATTTTTTATATAACGTATATGTTTTTTATAATAAAAACCTCAGTTATCACCGTAAAATATACCAAAAAATGTCAATTAATTTGTAAAACAGTCAATAGTTAAGGCGCTTTCCCTACCAAAACTTCGCGCCAGCCGTGTTTTGGGCAGTTTTTTGGAGCTATCTACTCGCTATTTAAATGAAATATCAACTAAAAAAATACATTAAAGTCCTATAAATTCTTGATTCCACAATAATTGTTTAGTTTATGTTTAAGTAGTATTTCTTTAACAAATCGCCTTAAAACGATACCACAGAAATGAGTAACAATGGTTAAATAACATACTTCATCATTATTTTAGTTATGTTGCTGACACTAATAGATAGACAATTTAATCATGAACAATATGCATGTAGAATTTGTTTCAAAACACCAAATTTTTATTTTATATCGATTTTATTCTAACATCTGGGTGTATTTACTACTGTATTCATGCGCGGGGCATCGCGATTTAGTCTGCCGTAAGGCCTCGAGGGTGGAACCCGTGTCGGTTGTCACCGCGTCGGCTGGCCGCAAGCGCACTTGCTCGCCCAGGTCACATTATCAGTCGAAAATAATATAAGACTGATAAGTTTGTTTTTGACATTTGTTTGGGTTATAGTTTTTTTTTTATGTTATTTACTGCGAAAATCTAACTATTTTTAAACGCGATTAAAAAGGTGTGATATAAAATGAGTTGTCAAGAACTAAAATTCACACCACACCTCAACTTCAGCAGGCTTTGGTGAAAAACTGTCAACTGTCTATACGGAAACGTCATTTTTGTCTACTCATCCGGTAACAAAACACTTGTCTATGGTTCTTGTGCTGAGCCTGCTGTTGCACAAACAGTACTGTATGGTAAATGGTGTGTCCTATGTCCTATTGCAAAAATAATGAAAATTCGACCGCATAAATCTTTAAAACTTAACATGTAGGTAATAATTTTTCTTATTTTCAATACAAAAAGTGAAAAACACCATATAAAACGCGTCGAGGCTGCCCTACTGCGCGCGGCGTCACGGAGTAGGGTGAACAAGTACCGCGTTGCGAAGCCAAAAAAAAACCACATGAAGTCTCGATTGTCAAATCCGATTTTAGTTGTGTCGAAATTATTTTTAACCTAGCTTCCCTCCGCGGCTGCGCCCGCGTGGACGTCGGAAATTATCCCGCGGGAACGTACTACCGGGATAAAAAGTTTCCTATGTGTTAATCTAGGTTATAATCTATCTGTGTGCCAAATTGCATCCAAATCCGTTTAGCCGTTTTTCCGTGAAAGAGTTATAAAGGTATGATAAACAGGGTGTAAAATTCACTCATACTCTATTGGTATAGGAGGATCCTCCGACCAGACGGGTGTTGTGTCTGGTGGGCAACTGCCCGACGATTGATGTCAGGATCTTGTATATATTGTGAGTCTCGTGGTAAATTCTGACTGCGTGATGTAGGATTTATGTGACGTCCAGATTTTCGTAGTTCGCATGTCGCATTGTACATGGCGCCACTTCACTTTTTGTATTTTCCATATTTTTGATTTTGAAGTTTTCGTATGTGGGGTATTGTAGATGTCCGCCACAGAGTTACAAACATCCATACATACAAACTTTCGCGTTTTTAATACTAGCAAAGATTTAGAGTTTTTTTTTTGCAGAATAGCTTTAAGATTTTCATAGCCAAAAGTGAGGAATTTCTCTTGAATCGACCATCGACCATGACGAAAATTTGGGTTTCTCTTGCAGCCGCCATCTTGGTTTTTCATTTTTAACCGACTTCCAAAAGGAGGAGGTTCTCAATTCGTCGGAACCTTTTTTTTTTTTTTCTTTTTTTTTTATGTATGTTCCCCGATTACTCGAAGATGGCTGGACCGATTTGGAATTTTTTTTTTTTGTTTGAAAGGGTATACTTCCCAGGTGGTCCCATGATCATCAAGTCAGGATCTGATGATGGGATCCTGGAGAAATAGAGAGAACTCTTCAAATTTTATAGGCACACTTGAAGCAATTTGTGTAGTTTTTGGAAGAGTACTTTCTCGGAGTGGTTCCATTTCAATTTGGTGAAGATCTGATGAAGAACTTCGGAGATAGGCAACGGAACTCCTCAATAAATGATAGCAAATGGACAGGGATTGCTGAAATCTCATGTCTGTCAATTGTTTACACCAGTTAATAACATAACATCACGCCGGTACGCTGTGAAGGGGTAAGCACATGTGAACCACTAAAAAGTGAAAAATAAAAATCTTTTTTCAAAAAAAAAAAACAACTGACTTCCAAAAAAACACTAAAAAGTGAAAAATAACTTTAATTTCGGAAGGCGGTGACAAAAAATTAAAATACATACCCAAAGTCACCGACTTCCGAAATTAAAGTTATTTTTCACTTTTTAGTGTTTTTTTGGAAGTCGGTTGTTTATTTTTTTTGAAAAAAGATTTTTAACCTCATTGGCTTCGGCATCTTCAAAACCACGAAAACAACAACCATGACGAAAATTTTGATATTTTTAGCAGCCGCCATCTTGGATTTTCATTTTGACCTCATTATTGGCTTCAGCATCATCGAAAAATACGAAAACGACACCCATGACGAAAAATTTGATTATTTTGCAGCCCCCATGTTGGATTTTCATTTTGTTCTCGTTATTACCTGTCTCTCTTTGTCTCTGTCTATTAGTATACATAATTAAAAGTCAGTATTTTTAGCCGTTACGTGGCGATTTCGAAATAGCGAAAAGTTGGACCAATTAATAATAAAGATCACTGAATTCAAGACCAAAATGTTATTATCCGCATGAAAAAACGTTTCATTCTTATAAAAGTAATTTTATTTCATTTTATTGAATGCCTTGTCTGTGAATTCTAAGATTCTGCGAAGTTTGTGATTTTTACGTGCATTCATAAGTTGGTCGCCAGATGGCGCCAGTAAAGTTTACGAAGTATTGTAGAGGTGAGGTGCGGCGTAGAGGGAGCGAATGCTAAGGTTATTTTGCTCGGTGAACCGCCTTAAGACACCGACTTTTGACGATATTTGGATTTATTAAATTTTCTATTTTATTTTTAACCGACTTCAAAAAGGAGGAGATTCTCAATTCGTCGGCTGGACCGATTTGGATCATTTCTTTTTTTTTGTTTGAAAGGGTATACTTCCCAGGTGGTCCCATGATCATCTAGTCAGGATCTGATGATGGGATCCTGGAGAAATAGAGAGAACTCTTCAAATTTTATAGGTACACTTGAAGCGATTTGGGTAGTTTTTGGAAGACTACTTTCTCGGAGTGGTCCCATTTCAATTTGGTGGAGATCTGATGAAGAACTTCAGAGATAGGCAACGGAACTCCTTAATATATAATAGCAAATGGACGGGAATTGCTGAAATCTCTTGTCTATCTATTGTTTACACCAGTTCATAACATAACATCACGCCGGGACGCTGTGAAGGAGTAAGCACATGTGAACCACTAAAAAGTGAAAAATAAAAACTTTTTCATAAAACAAACAACCGACTTCTAAATTTCGAAAGGCGGTGACAAAAAATTAAAATACATATCCAAAGTCACCTACTTCCGAAATTAAAGTTATTTTTCACTTTTTAGTGTTTTTTTTGGAAGTCGGTTGTTTTTTAATCATTTAGTTTATCTACCAAATGATATTGATTATATACAAGGTGTAATTTTAATCACCGTTAACCTCATAAGGGGTCATTATACTCTTCATTATGAATAACTTTTTACTATGGGCCCAAACCTGAAATCGCGAAAATAACATCAGCTGTTCCTAACATTTTGACGAGTGATGCGAACATAAATGTAGGGAACATCTAACTCGAACATAGTGTGGGTGTATATAAACCTCTGCTTACTCCTTCGGGGATATAGGGGTGATACTATTTTATGTTACGTGTTGTTAAAAGTCTGTGTTCCTCAACTAAGACACTTAAAGGAACCGTTTCATATGTAAAAATAAACAAAAATATTTTGATGATTAAAAAAAATCAGCAGTGATAACTGTTATCTGGAGTATGACAAAATATCATAAATATTTAGTACTATAAACCACCTAAAGATATTACAGTTTTCCTTTCCGCTTAAGAGATAATTCGATTTTTTATACAAGTTTCATACAAATTTTTCGTAAAAAAAAAAAATATAATTCCTTCGTTTTTGTGCAGAATGAACTCTGGTGTCATTTTTGTATGTAGTAATAACTAATAGAAGCGATATCCGGCAAAAAATCCGGCTCTTGTAAATTGAAATTTCTAAGTCTATGAAAGCCGACTTTCAGCCCACCGTGCGCCGGTGCTCGCACCCCGCGCCTTGTCGGTGACACGTCACGCACACATAGCTGAGCGTGTAGTAGTGTACCTACGCACGGAGTTAGTATGAAGCTTTATTTCTGCTCGGATATATATTCTGTGCTATAGGTTTTACAGGGGGTTCGTTGAAGGTTCGTTGAACCGGTAGGGCGTCGGAGAAGTCGCGTATCGTTGCACGTGGGGCCGCGGGCGCCACACTGGGCCGGTCGTTGACACCCCAAGGGTGCACCGTGCACCCCAATTCAACTGCACATTGATTTAGTTGCACTCCCGCTGACTTTTAAATATATTCGTCTACTATCCATTTTCGCAATTTTAATTGGGATTTTTTATCGTCTAATGCGCTTGCTGTGTGCATTAGAATTAGAATCCTGGCTTACATTAGGTACTCTGCTCTGTTGTGTAATTAATAATTGCGTTTCATGTTATTTATTCATGGTCCTCTGTACCAGGTTCCCCTGCCAACTATAAAAATCTTTATATGCGTAACTGCGTACTTAACTTTTGTTAGAAGCTTCCATTGTTAAGTTTTTGCAAAACCCTCGTCTGTTTGAGTCATGGAAAGCAAAATTGCACTTGTCCTTTAAAAAAAATGCTACCGGATGTTTTACCTAAGTATAGGGACCGGCCACCGCCTACCCCAATTCAATTTGAAACAGCTGATTTTCTTCCGACACAACCTTTTCTTTTCATTTCATTACAAAATGAAGACACTTCAAATAAAGCATTGATAGGTACATACTTAAGTTTATAATTTTTATTTTGTATGAAAAACAATTTCTGGTTTTCATTTTTGATTAATTATTATTTTGAACTTAAGTGAGGTATTAGTTATAATTTAAGAGTTATTGAAAACTTTTCTCAGTTTTCTCATAGCAACCATAATAAAAAGTAAACTAATAAATCCTAAAATATTTTTTTGGTTCGGTAATAAAATAACAAGACTACCATTTTGAATTAATTCCAAAAGTGAAACTTACAAATAAAAAATGAAATGAACTGTTGTCTGTATATGCTAAAATATACCTATATCAGGCTTGTTGTTTTGCTCAGTTTCACAGTACACTGTCCACAGGCTCCGCAGCGTTGTTGTCGAGGTGAGCTGGTTTCGCACGTGGCTGCAGCACTGCGGTTGTCGACCCGCGGCCTTGTAGCACAGCCCCCCGATACGCATCCGAAATCGCACCAAAATAGGCCTTACCAAGCCTAAACCAAAGTACATATTCGCATAACGATCCCTCAATCCATAAAAAACTGATTCAGAATAAAAGTTCGCAAAACTATATCACAAGCCACAATCATATCGAGTACCTACTCAGAATTAGTTTCATCTTAATAGCACTGTGAAGTGATTATTTCATATCAACCGTACGGTGCTTAGTAACAAAGTAAAATACATAATATTTACCTACGCATCCAAACAATAAAAATGTAACAATCGAGCCGTGACATTTACAGTAGGTATACGAAGACAATGTTACGTTTAAGACGAGCCGGTAACGTTTTTGATAGCCGAGGAGAGGATAAACGTTCAGAGTCAAGGAAGGTCATGTTGGAATAACAAATTAGTTACTGGCCGCCGAGTGGCGACGACGACGGCAATTCGCGTTGTTTTTTTTTTTGGTCAACTCACACGCAGTTCAATAACAAGGCGTCACGTGACCAACATCTCGAGTTAGGTGCATCCCGGAGTTCCTGTACCCGAGTGATGAAAAAGCCCTCACAAGTTCAAAAAAAGGTTAACTTGAATTAATGGTTGTGTAGCTACCTGGCAACTTCACCTGATGAGTGCTGGTTTTGTTTCGCCCCGCAGCAAGTTCCTTTCGGTTTATTATTAAGACAGGTTTATTTCGAACAAGTGCTGTTTTTGTTAAGCTAAGAATTCAGATTTATTTGTCAAAACGTTGTATGTTTTTACCCCACTAAGCTGATAATCAGACCCACTTACTAAAATATTTATTTGTGAGTCACTAAACATTATTTTGCTCATTTTCCGGCGTGGACGGTTCTTTCTGCTTACATTTAACGTTCCGTTTATTGGGCACGCGACAATTGTTTATTTTTTATTTCCTGACGGGTTCAGTTCAAAAGTCAAAGTCAAAGCATTTACCTATTTCAAATAGGTACATAAAAGGCACTTTTGAACGTCAAAATTTACATTAAAATAGAATTGATTCTAATCGCCCCTTCCAAAATGTAGTTTGATATGGAGAAGAATGAGCAAGAAACTCCACTGTTACTCTTTTAAAATGTTTTAAGCACAATATTTTCATTATAATATAATTATGTGTGAAAACGATGCACCCAGAATAAAATTACCAATACCATACCAAAGTAAAAAGGTAAAAAGAATGAAAGTGAAGCTACAGAGATAAATTAATTTTATGATAGATACATGTTGCTTACATATTTACAAACATTGTAAAAGTAAGTATACGATTTTCCTAGATGATTAACAAGCAATAAGTCTGTGTGTGAGTTAAAGTAATCACTGAGTGTAAATCAATGTCATAAATATATTTAATTATACAATATTCAATTAGCAACCAGTTTGATTTTGTCTAGACTCTAGATTGTCCTATGGACCAGCACCAGCATGTTTCCAAGCATTCTTATCTTGTAAATTTTATCATCTAATTGTGATATGCTTGTTTACAAAGTTTACTTTTAATATGAGTTTTAAATTTCCTTTCATTTAACTGCAGTATATCACAAGCTATTTTGTTATAACATTTAACACAGTACCCCATAAAAGATGTATGTACTTTAGCTAATCTGAAAAATGGCTGATCTATTTTTTCTTTTGTTTCTAGTATTAAAATTACGTCTATCACTTATTAAAAAGATGTAGATTTTTTCTTACATACATGATAATCTCATAAATGAATTGGCAAGGTACCGTCATAATATTAATCCTTTTAAATCCCTGAGGGATTCGCGGCGACGTAGATTATAAATGGCTCTGACAGCTCTCTTTTGCAAGATAAAGATGGATTCAATGTCTGTAGCCCGACCCCACAGTAAAATGCCATACGACATAATGCTGTGGAAGTAGCTAAAATAGACCAAACGCGCCATTTCTATATCTGTTAACTGTCTGATCTTTCTAACAGCATAAGCGTCGGAGCTTAGCCACCCCGCAAGAGATGTTATATGAGGTCCCCATTGTAATTTCTCGTCTAGCGTAATTCCTAGGAACACCGTTTGATTAACAAATTCCAGTTTTTTTCCATTCAATGTGATGTCACATTCGCTACTTCTAACATTTGGTAATTTAAATCTAATGCATTTGGTTTTTGTGCCATTTAGTACCAAATTGTTTACCGTAAACCAATCTTGGACCTGCACCCTAATTGCGCAACGCACGATGAATCATAATCTGAATCATTTTGAAACAGATTGCTAATCCATTGCTTCATATGTTCAAAAAATGTGTCTGCTCAACAACGTAAATAACGCAAAGAATATTGTTGAACTGATGAAATTAAACAGATTAAGATCGATCGTGTGTTACGCAATTAGGGTGCTGAAGAATAGAGTTATTCACGTCGTCAAGATTTTGTGACCGTCGGTCTATTTTAAATATCAATGATGTGTAATTTGCAAATAACACCATTTTCGGTTGATTTAGAAGTTAATAGGGTAAATCATTGATAAACAAAAAGACGAAGGGACCCAATATTGAACCTCGAGGAACGCCCAGTTGACTACCTAGCACATTTTCTCATAGGTTAGCTACATTCATTATTTCCTTTTCAAGAGCTGACCAAGCGACCTATCTGGTCCATCCATTTTATGGTTTCGTGTGCATTTTTTGAGTGAATTAGAGATGAAAAAAAAAACAACAGGTCAATAAAATTATTTAAGTACTTATTTTTTTAATTAAATAAGTAACACAGTACACACAGTAAATAGCTACAGATACGGAGTACTTAAAGTTATGACGTTTCTCTCACTTTGCAGCAGACCTGCGAAAGGAGAAATGAAAAGGAAGGCAATAGTGTGTGAGAAGTGTGAGAACAAGCAGAGAAGATATGATTTTAAACTACTAAGTAAAAACTATTTTTACTACTGTTTAACTATATTATTCCCTATAATATTTGAGGTTGTTTATGCATCTATGAAACAAAAGAGTGGCAACAGCCAGGTTAGTCAGATTGAAGATCTTCAAGCCCTCACAAAGTCAGTACAAGTTCTACCTCAAATTGGGGTAGAGGATTCGTTTGGATCTACTATCTGACTTCATGCGAACTGGTTCTGGATACAGTCAGCAAACTGCCACTGGCTGCTTGAATTGCAGTTGATCACCAAAGCTCAGCCGCCACTAATCACCTACCGTTATAACAAAGACCGTACCTGTTCACTATATGTATGACAACACGTCGCCGTAGTTGCATCGGGTTTCCACATACATAATCATTTTCAAGCTTATTCCATATTAGCGAAGAGCGGCTGCGCCCCGCCCCACACTGGTCCCAAATTAAAAAAAAGTGGACATTGATAGTAGACCGCTGATATTTTTTTTTATTGTTGATACAATGATAACAGATAAGGCAAAAAAATATTATTGTCCTACTTCAAATACTTTTCTGTAAAAAAAATATTTCTTTTTTTTTTGTATGGGAGCGATTACATTTTACTCAATTTCTCAAAAACTTTAAGCGATGTCGAGATGGCAATCACATATGTTAGAAAACTAATAATTCTGAGTATTTGGCTCGAAGAAACTTATTGCTTATCTCTGCGTACTTTCGAGATAATAGTGACAGAAAATGAGCCGACCCCAACATAGTTGGGAAAAGGCTAGGCAGATGATGATGATGAGTGACAGAAAATAACATTTTTTTTTAATGTTAATTTTTTGCTTTTTTTAAATCATAGCCTTACTTTAGCACATAATTATAATGTATGCGTAATGTCAAATAAGTAAAAAGAGACTTCTCTGTAAAAGAGGTTATGGGGGCTCACTAATGACTGAAAAGCTATGACCTTTCTGAAGGAGTACTTTCATCAGTTCTAAAAAACAATCAAAATGAAGACATATTAAGCTGCAAACATAAAGTTGAATATGTTCACAAACGATTCTGAAAAAATATTATGGTGAAAGATTAATATTTGGGTCTATATTCTCTTGAGAAATCTCTATTTCCTCGTTTTCCAACGAAAGCAATTCATTGTTCAAGATCAAAGCACTAGCCTCTGGAAACAACTGTTTATGTAAACGAGCAAACTTTGGTTTGATATGGCTGATGTAAGGATCTGAGCTAATTAGAAAGCTGTGGATAATGTCTAAATTAGTCTGAACTCTACCGATTTTTCTTGTATGTGCCATTCTAACATTCCGGAAATCTTTATTCCTCGCTTCGGAAGCTTCTTCGGAAAGCATGCCTATCGGAATAAAGGAGAAATTTTCACAAATATCAGCACCGTGTATCAACAATTTACGGACACTTGAAGGCATGTAATACCATGGATATAAGTTTACATATAGCATTGCTGTTTCTTTACAATATTCCCTAAACAAGTTGGTATTAATAAGTTGACCAGATGAAATTGTTTGTAAAATGACTGCAAATCTCTTGATTAAATCAGGGTGGATACCCGTTATTTCAGCAGATACTTCATAATTTTCAAAAAACCTTCTTGCCGTGTTACCGTCATTGGTTGTACCAAATCCCTGTTTTACTATGTCAATTAACAAACCAGTTCTTTCCCGGAATTCTTCTTGTGTCAAATTCTTTTTAATTTCTTTTAACAACTTATCTTCTTTTCGTGCAGCCCACTTTTTGAAGTCTAAGTTGTACGAAATGTGTAAAATACATTCCATACATCTTATCCACATATGAAGCGAAGACAGACCATATTTATACATATCTTCTCTGATGAGTCTTTTGGATACAAAGTCCAAGTCATTCATTTTGCTAGGTGGGGTATTGCAAATATTACAAACAGCTGCAGAAGAAGTATTGGAAATCACAGTAGAAATTTTCCCATCAATCATAGTCATGTACAAATCATGTTTAATATCAAAATTATCTACAATTGTGGGAACAAGATTACGAATTTCTTCCTCTAAGGATGCACTTTCCTTCTTTATCAATTCATTTGTTTCTTTTGCAAATATAAAGCCAATTGGACGACAATAGTTTGTTGAAGAGGGAGCAGGATTTTGCCACAAGATAGTACCACTCTCTTCTTCCAAACGAAGCGGAACCAAACTAATCATGAAAACTGAAGAATCGTCAATTTTAGTGTCGGAGTGTGACTTTTGTTTATAATTACTTTGAGAAGATGACCCGTCAAAACCCCATTTGCTTATTAGTTTTAGCGATTTTTTGTCGGCAGAGTTGTGCTGAATTGTTTTTAATATCCTATTAGTTGTCAAATCTAGAAGCGATTGAAGTCTTATCTTGGCATCAGATTCAGTTACAGTTATGTCTGACTCTGGAGGATAACAAGTTTTTTTAGCTTCCAGGAGCTTTTGATAGGATGGAAGACCATACATTTTCTCTGAAGCAAGAATAGTTCTTAAATTTCGATATTGCCATTTTGACAAATTTGTTGAGGTGTAAAGCGCTAACGTTTTATCATCTGGTAAACACGGTTTGTCAGTCTTTTTAGCGAATAGTACATCATATACCATCTCACATTTTTCCTTGTTTTGGCTGAGTTCGTTTAATATAGCTGCTAATTTTGTTTTTTTAGACTCTTTTAATTTGGCACATAAAGCATAAACTAATTCCTCCTCTGTGTGATCTAGAAGTGTTAGAGAACGCCTTTTCTTCTGTTTATCAGATATATCAACAAATGGTTTTTTACTTGTACCATAACTTAATTGATGAGTATCCACTTGCGTTTCGAAATTTGGAATTACTTCCTCGGCAACTTTAAAAATGCTGCTTAAATCGATATTTTGACATTTTGGCCAAACTATTTGGGATTGTAACCAGTCTGAATTTTTGTTAAGAAAGGTCTTTTGAGCTCTACTGGAAGCAGACCATCTTTTTGAGATATTACTTGAAAAATTACGACAAAATAATTTAATATTACTCAAATCTTCGGAAGACAATTCAACACCAATACGTTCAATAAGGGCATTAAATAAAAATTCGACATTTTTAAAACCACCTCCTGATTTAAGAACAACGTATAAGTCTAAGTTGGTGACAAATGCGGACATATTATAATTTTAAGGAAAATTGAAAACAAATTAGAATCAAAGATATCAAAGACAAAGTGACTTTGATTTTAACAAAAAAAATTACGAAAACAAATTCGACGAAAGAAAGACAAACAAAAATTATTTGATTTTAAAATCCAAAGATTCAAAATACAACAATAACAAAACAAACAAACAACAAGCATTTCTTCAAGCGCACAGAAAAAATAAGGACACGTCTTATCGCAACCACATTTAGTTGTACACTGAGTGAGGTGTACGCGCGCGATTCGTGACCGTATTACGTTACGTCATGAGAGGCGGCCATCTTGTTATCCCGGCAAACTCGCGTCGAAGCTCCATTTTGCTGGCCAGCGGACCTATTGCGATATGAGTAAGGCTATGATTAAAAAAAAGCGAACAATTAACATTAAATTTTTTTTTTATTTTCTGTCACTATTATCTCGAAAGTACGCAGAGATAAGCAATAAGTTTCTTCGAGCCAAATACTCAGAATTATTAGTTTTCTAACATATGTGAATGCCATCTCGACATCGCTTAAGGTTTTTGAGAAATTGAGTAAAATGTAATCACTCCCATACAAAAAAAAAAGAAATATTTTTTATAGAGAAAAGTATTTGAAGTAGGACAATAATATTTTTTTGCCTTATCTGTTATCATTATATCAACAATAAAAAAAAATATCAGCGGTCTACTATCAATGTCCACTTTTTTTTAATTTGGGACCAGTGTGCGCCCGTCCGACCGCATGGCGGACACCGCGACAGCGCGGTCGTTCACCACTGGCCCTTTGCCCCGCCTACGGAACCGCGATAGCTCATATACTTACATCCTTACCAACTCACCTATAAAGCAATCTTAAAATGGTGAAAGTGACCTTAAAAATTGTTCTAAGTGTTCGTGTTATACCAATAATTGTCTGCAAAGTATCCCTTTAATGCGTAGATTTGGAACTTTATGGTCAAGCGCCAGACAATGACGTCCTTGACACTTGCGTTGCACGATTTATGATGAGTAAACATGCGAGTGACTTCTAGGAAGTCGCCAATTGACATTTTATCATATGAAAATAATAATAAAATAATAGTTTTGTTTTTATTTAAATTTTCTAGTAGTTGACCTAGAAGACTCTTTTAATCCTATTAAACTGCATCATAAAGATTAGATTACAAATTACGTTTTCCTACGGGACTACCATTTTTCCAAAACCTATAAATGCAGTTGGCAATTACTCAATAAGTTAAGGGCAGTCTCCTAAGAAACTTTTCTTGTTGCAACAAGAAAATATTATTAATAAGGACCCGTCTCAAAAATCCATCTTGTGTGTAAACCTAGCAATTATTCTAGCCAGAAAGAAAAAGGTTTGAACTTCGTCAAGTTCTCTCTGCATTTTGATAATGACCAGTTATTTAACTTTAATTCAATCGTTGCCTTTAGCCTTGCTTGTTGATAAAATTTTCTACGATCAAAACAACATAATAACAATAAAACTGCGCGATTAAATGCAAAAATCATGCATGTGGAAGTATGTAGTGATTAGGTAACCTTTGTTTGCAATAGGTACCGAGAGTTACCTACTTGTTGCCACCAGAAAAATGTGTTAGTACCCAGGCAGTACTTATTTACTTTATATTTCCACAACCAGTCCCTTTTTGGGTCCGCTCCACCTTTCAAAAGTTCTTCCGCTTGACAGAATTTTACTAGACACAGGTAAGAAACACCCTGAGTGAACACCACTCAAGGTTTCTCATAGCGTTTAAAATAAACCAATAGAAGTTGCGTGTCTTTTTTTAACATCTACTTTGGACCCTATACCTATGGATAAAGTGCACCATATCATCACATCATAACAGTAATAATCATGTCTACTCGGCTCAAAAGTGACATCCTACGATACTGGCCCAATACTACTGTACCTTCCTACAAAGTCTAGCACGCATAAGGAACTACTCACATTTATTCAGCTCTGTTCAGCTTTTGTCCATAGAAAACAACGATTTTGTATGAGATGCGTACGTATCCGTTCAGCCGCGGAAAGCTGAACGGACTCTATACAAAATCGTTGCTTTCTATGGACAAAAGCTGAACAGAGCTGAATAAGTGTGAGTAGTCCCTAATAGGTATTTCAGTTGCTGCGCGGGTGGGGGCGACATTTCCCCGCCCGATGCCCGCGAGTCGATATTTTGTGAATACTACCGTCTAGCGATTTAATTTCCTCTTTCAGCCCATATGCGTGCAAACCATCCACCACTAATAGGTATGATGCTAAGTAGAAGACAGTGAGATTTCTATTGCATTATTGCCATAATGCATGGCAAGATTCGAATCGTTCGGGAGAACTCTGACAAAGTCATCTCGAGTTTTCCAGAACGTGGTCGCCGGGTTATACTCAGTATAAATCGATTAATTTTGAGTAATGTCGGAACATGTGTTTCCTATAAAATAGATATCCTTATTTGGGTCATACTAGCTCACATACTTATCTATACAAAGGTGGTGGTCCTTCCTATTTTAAAATCTTTCGCCAAAACACGGAATACTAGACGCTCACGA
This sequence comes from Polymixis lichenea, assembly GCA_949091785.1. Lineage (NCBI taxonomy): Eukaryota > Metazoa > Arthropoda > Insecta > Lepidoptera > Noctuidae > Polymixis > Polymixis lichenea. The sequence goes on along the minus strand of OX420933.1, from coordinate 11,194,517 downwards.
TAGAGTTGTTTTAAAAACACGTCATGTGTTAGCCAATCTATTAGGTAGTTATACAAATGTAATAATAAAACTGTATCACTGTTTAGAATAATTTATGAATAATATAATACAAATGCTTATTTATACTCACGCAGTAAGCGGAAGTTTTCTGGACTCAATTCTATGGGCATTTTCAACAAACTCCAGTTATCCAGTATAAATAAATATGAAAATCTGTCTTCCTCGTTCGCTTTGTTGTTGTTATCTCTCTTTCTCACTCACACTCACGCTCATAATTCCAATTACTACTAAAATGTTGCTGTGTTGAAAGTTTCTACTTTGGTATTTTTCTAAAAAAAATCCTTTTCATGGATCAATAATGCAATTGAACATTTATATCGTGAAGTACAAACGGTTTATATTTCCCGAAATATGCACAAATACGTAAATAAATATAAAGAACGTGGCAATCACCAGTTTGAGCTAAATAATCGAAGTAGAAGCTGATGCCTAAGTTGTGAAAATGTTGTTAGGACAGTTTCAAACACTTACACGAACATTTAATTTCGGAAAAACGCTTTTTGATTTGCATTTGTGTGTATCGTTCGGACGACTTTTATGAAACTGCGCAAGTTCGTACCCACGCATAAATATTACAAACAAAAGAATACGATTCACTCACGATCGATTTCTAGAGCTGTAGTTGTAATAAAATGCAAGCCGCGTTTAATATAACTGATTTTTATTTCATTTGTAATTAAAATCATATATAATTTAATTATGTTGACGCTTTAAAAATACACAAATATTTTAGAATATTTATCTATACACGACTGAAAAGTCACCATAAAATTCCTACCAAAGAAAAAAATAAATGGTAGTTGTTCAGTTTTGTTTTATGGCAATACTGTACGTGACAGCCAGCCAGCTGTGTGGAATGGATTGAAAAATAACTCGAAAATCCTACTCTGTCCTTGATGTGTCATCCATTACAATAATTTCTATAAAACGTGTTCCTTGAAAGTCTGGAAGTTCTTAGTAATCATCGTGTTTATTTATCAGTGTATTAGTGCCCGATTATTAGTTTGTTCAATTTGCCTGCTTCGGTGACAGGTAGTGCTAATTGTTAAAATGTTTATGTAACGCAGCATTGTTCGATCGCTGACTGTGTATTTCATCTTTTGTTCCAGATAGCTTCACGGTGTGTCATTAGTCGTGTGGTGATACGTGTTGAATACGGACAGCAAGTGCGAAGCGGACGGTGAGACTCAGGTGTGGACTGGTGATGTGGTAGTGAGTCAGTGTAGCGCAGTGGATGCAGAGACAGCGTCGTAGCGCTCGCCCTGGCATGGTGCCGGGCAGGTAGCGCGCGCGGGCGGCCTGCGCAGGCCCCACACAAGCAGCCGCGTGTGTCCCTCAGCGTCGTCTATGGCCGAGCAACACATCACACCGTCGTCGCACTCTGCACTCACGAGAGAGTCCAGCGGGTAACAACTATGACATAATACTCCCAATTATTGTAGCTACTTCTTCAATCAGAGGGTGGTTTTATCACTTACTGCACATGAAATACACAGATTTTCAACTGCGAGAATGCCACGGAACAGGAAATTATTTACAAAACTTTATGATTATTGTCAATAAACAATAATCATACATAATCATTGTTAGGCTTCATCAGCTGATTGTTTTTGGGCACACAACCTTGTATTGGCAAATTCTGTGATATCAATATTATCTTATCAATGACATGATATACACACAAGCAACAACACTGGCCTAATTCTATATTGTGGTTTCCTGTGCTCAATAAATGACTTTGTCATCATTTCGTTCATCTAGGGTGGACTATTTTAAAATTTAGTTTAATATTACTACTGATACTATTTGACATCTTATATTTGATGTAAGTACTTTTTCTGTAACTAGAGATTTACATATTATAAAGTCCTAATAGAACATTCTAGAGTCACTATTGTTCAGAACAAAGTATGTATCACAGAAATAGCAGGCTATCAAAACTACAATGAAGCATTAGCAATGTTAATTGTAACTTTTCATATTGACAATGATTTGTCCTATTAAAACCCATGCACATGCTCTCATTTGCTTTAACAAGTGAAAACATACAATTTTTTTGGTGTAGTCCAATAAATAAATAAAAATACAAATGATGATAACATTTTGTGCTTGAATTTAAACAGAAAAATACAACTAACATAAAGCTATGTCTGCAATTGAAAAAATAAACCAGAATATTGACTGAAGAAAATATAAATAAATATCCTTCAATGATTTTTAATATTATTCTCATAGTGCAAAGACAACAGAATTGTATTAAAATGATTATGAATCAGGTATGTGTCAGAGTAAACAAAAATAATAAATCTAAGGAAAAAGCATAACACGAGGTAGCTTTAATCAATAAAATCAAAGCAATCAATCATTAAGAGATAATATTTTTTTGTTACCTTATTGACATCATCATAATATTAACATTTAATTGGTAGGTATTTTAAATAACTCTCTTATCGTGAATGCAATAAACCCAGTGTGATAAAAATTTGAGACTTTCAGTACCACAAAAAAAAAAACTAAACTACAAACTAAAAACACAAAACATAAAAATACTTTTTCTTTCTTTCTTTTACCGTATTGGCTTGTGATGCCTGTGTGTAATAAATTGCCATTTAAAGAAGTTCTCTCCTAATACAAACGCCCATAATCCCCAAAGGGTTAGGCAGTAGTGATGACAGAAGAAGGTCTACCTATAACAGCCAATCTATTCTGTTAAAATGTCACCGTGAGAACTTAGGTGAATTGACCTTCAAGTAAACTGTCATTCCATCTGATGCTAGGGATTGACATTAATGACAGCTCACTTTAAGCGCACTTCACCCAAGTAAACACAGTGAGAATAATACAGAATAGCAATATAGGACATTTCATCAGTTATGTTTCAGTGCCATGTAATGGGGCCTATTGCATATAACTTCTATTAGTAGAGTATATAATACAGACAATTAGCCTGTATTGCCCCATTGCAGGTCAAAGGCCTCCCTGGTCTTCTTCCACTCAATTTGATCAGATGTACTTTTATAGTCAGTCATTTAAGTAGGGTAAGACGTAAGTAGAAAGAAAATACATGTTGCTAGAAGCCGTGTTAGCTATCAATGGTAATCCCAGGCTAGTTATAAGACTGACCACCTTTTGCTAGGGTTTATGAAGACACCTTTTATAAATAATATTTATCATTATTGTATTTTCAAATGTAAAAACACAATACCAGTGGAATTTTATTGTGGTTTGAAATGAAAATAAGTGTACTCATTAATAGATTATCAAAATACTGACATGGCCCAGGTGATAATTAATGTCCATAGCATATAAGTATCACAATTCTGCTTTTACATCTCACTCCTCAGTGTATCAATCAAGACTTGAATAAAGGCTTAATTAAATTAACACATTATTATGAATTGAGGTGGAGTAATGTTGAAAAGCATAGATTGTAATCTTGTTTTTTACTATTTTATGTTATGGCATAAAAGTACAAACTATACAAACTGCTTTATAAAATTAGGTCAAAGCACCTGTGGCGTTTTGATTGGGTAGAGAATTTAATAAGGTTAAACATTGTGAGGAATCCGGCATGTCCTAGAACCAACAATTCGAAAACAAGTCACGTCCGCCAACCCATACTTTGCCCTCATGGTGAATTATGGCCCACTCCCTCACACAGTGAAGATCTCTGTCCCAGAAGTGGGAACATTATTGGCTGGTTAAAGAAGGCCACAGTGTCATTAATTACTTTTTTTGCTGCTTAAATGCTAGCATCTGGTAGTTTAGCCACATATTCCAGCAAATGTGACAAGCTGACTGAGTTTCCTGGCAAACAATAGTTTGCAGCACTAGACCGGCTCCATTTAGCTTTAAAATATAGACCAACAAAATATTGATGGGTAAAAATGTCTTTAAATATCTACCTACATACAATATAAACTAATTTCATTAGATGGTGAAGGTGACTGAAATTTTGTTCACCCAAAATAAGATTTAAAAAGTAAGAGATCAATTAGTTGGGTGACAAATTGACAATAGAGGAATACTGCAATCACCAATCTCTTTCACACGTAATAACTACGGTAAAATCCTAACTGTGGGAATTAGAGTTGAGTGATTGAGCTAATGTTTATGGCAATATGGGCGTATGTTCTGTTATGTCCAATATGAATTTTATTTAGTTAATGAGACGCCCATTACTGCAGCAACCGAGACCATTTGTGCAGTCAGCATGGATTCTTCCAGAGCGAATTCAGCTTTTCTTAGGGTCTAGAAGTGATCACGATCAAACTGGTCTCCAAGCGCGGATCCAGGATTTATTTCTGGGATGGGCACATGATCAGACGGTTAATAAATTAATGTCTCCCACATCTAGTATTGCACTATGCTGTTTTAGAGACTCATTATTTTTCAATCATATTTAAGAATACTATAAAAAAACTAAAAAAAAGAACGAATAAAAGAAAACTATAAAAGAAAACGCGTGCGGTCGGGGACCCCCCGTCAGGACCGATGTTGATTATGTGATACTCGCACGCACACACACTGGTATAAAATAGAAAGAGACCGAGAGAGAGAGATAAAGTATGAATTTTATAAAATTCGTATATATTTTACTGTGTGTACATAAATAATTAAAAAACCACGACACCCATTACGAAAAATTTCGTAGTTTTCGGAGCTACCGCCCTCTTGGATTTTCATGTTTACCTAACTTTTGGCGTCAGCATTCCGAAAACCGTGAAAACGACAACCCATGATGAAAATTTGAAAATTTTCGTTAGCCGCATTAGAGAACTTCGTTCCAAAAAGCAGTTTTAGTACCCCGCCTCGGATTGGATAGATTTTCTGTTGACCATCATAGATACAGAAATAAGAGTTAGAGACATAGGCAGTAAAGTTTAAGAGTTAAGATAACCTGGGTTGCAAGAGCGAGCGAAGCGAACTCAATAAATTTAGCATCCCGCCTTGAATTGGTTTGTTTACTTTTTGTTTTGATCATTCACAGTATTAGCAAATGTTTTTTCATGAGTACAGCTTTACTCAAGCTGTATAAACTTTAAACTTTGGACGCGCGTGGCCGTTCAGACCGCGCTGCAAACGTGCTGCTGAAAATATAGTAGGCACTTCTTCAGCATTCCCAATTGAAGCAATGTCTTGATACATATGCATGCATTCGGGCTAGTCCATTCAGAAAATTTGATTTTATTCGACTTAAATCGTTTTTGGGCGTGCCCCCTGTGCTCCACCCCCTCTGGATCCGCCCTAGCTGGTCTCCGGATGTAGTTAAGACGAATTGGATTCTGAAGATCATCATCAATGTTTTGTCTCTTGTTTTGGGAATGGTAATTTTTGGTAACATTTAAAATTCAAAATATTTTTACGAAACTTTAGAAATTACAGTCCGGCCGTCGAGAAAATGCAGCGTTCTTGACACCCGTCGGTTTCATTTAAACGAATACGTATTTAGCGAATTTGACCTTTTTTGGATACTAGAACTGTCGCAATGACAGGTGTCAGGAACGAATTCTCTCGACGGCCAGACTAGGGTGCGTGGTTCCTATTGGTATATTCCTATGGAGAAGACCCAGCCAGAAACTCTACATTTACTCTTTTGAAATAATTGGCTTTTACAAAGATTTCAAATTAATAGAGTGTTTATTTACGCTATTCATTTAAAAACATTGTAGTGGTATGGCAGGGAAGGACAGTGTTGGCCTGTAAATAAGTACCAAGAACTTAACAAAACAGAAAATGGCCAACAAATCGTAATATCTATGAGTCTACAAGGCCTACTATGTTGTCACATTAAAAAAATAGAAAAGAATCTATATTTAAAGAAAAATGAAACAACGATACTAATAAAACCTATGATTGATATGATTATCATTAAATCTTTACAAATCGTGAGTGGATATCATGGCCACAGCCGCAATGAATTTAGAATAATGTATAATGAATGACAAAGCATTGTCAGGTTATGGCCTAAAAAAATCGAACTTTGGAGCAGTTTATAAAAGTTTACACAATAGGATATTTTACTCTATATGAGAGAAAATCTAAAATATATTATTGAGATAGCTTAGGCAAAAAGCAGTCGGAAAATGGTTGGTTTTAGCGTGCGGTGTTTCCAAAAGCTTTGTGGCGTTTCTATCGTTGCCAAGAATAGTCTTAAGGCTGGTAAAGAACTGAGTTGACTGAGTTGTGCTCAAAATTAGCAGTTATTATTAGAGATGGGCCAACTATGACTTTGGCCGACTAGTCGGCTGCAAATCGGCCAAGCCGGTCTTTGATTTCGGTTGAGTTCGGGTGACACCGACTATGTCCAAAATGGCAAACCTACTTATTGGGGTACTAGGTTAGTATACTTTGCTTATTTTCACAGTATTATGTTTTATGGCATTCTGCTGTGGCGATCGGCAGCTGACGTAGATTCAATTTTCATTTCACAAAAGAGGACAATCAGTGCAATCTATAAAATGAGGCTTCACGAGTCTCTTAGAAACAAATTCAACGAAATTGATATAAAGTCTGCCTTCTCTGTATATCCTAAAAAATATTTTGTGTGTTCGCAAAAACTTAGGTCTTTTCAAAAAAAGATACGATTTCCATAATCGTAGTAATAAATCTAAATCTAAATTTTGGAATCACAATTTCATCTTTACTACCTGCAGTAAAGATGAAATGGTGATTCCAAAATTTAGATTAACTAAAACTAGCAAGTCATTTCTAATAAACAGTATCCGCTTCTATAACAAGTTGCAAAAGTCAGTTACAAAATTATCGATGGAGAGTTTAAAACTCACATCAAACGTGTCCTTATCAAAAAAGCATATTATAAGATAAAAGACTATGTTGAAGACAGGGAAGTTTGGCATGAATTCCTTCTGCACATGTGGCTTCCCTGGTACTTCATTAACAGCATATCTATGTATGTGAAAGTCTATTAACTGCTCACAGATTACTATGTTAATTTTTATTATTTTTATTTTTTACAATATCTGATATATTCTCGTAATTATTTGACATTATACATCAATTTCTAATTTCTACTTTTTTTGTGGTTTTCATGGAAATCATGTCACTTGGTTTAAATACATAGGTTCATTTTATTTATATAAATTGTTTTACATATTGTAAATGAGAGAATGTTGTAGGCCTTACAGACTACAGAATACCCTACCTACAAAATTCCCTCATCAAAATCGTCTACAAATTATATTTGTAGACGATTTTCTATTCTTTATTTTAATTCCTCTAAGTAGCTACCTGGTACTTATTGACAGGCCAGCACTGTCCTCCCATACCTACTATCACTGTAATTTGAAAACATTGTAAAAGCCAATTTTTTTTTAAAGAGTACGGTGGACAAATTGGAGCCGTGCATCTAGCTTCTGGGGTTTCATAAGTGCCCATGCAGGTTTATGTGAAATAAAATATTTTGATTTGATTGCCAATTGTTTGCTTTAGAGTTTCTTGAGAGAGTGAAGGGCGGGCGTTTTGGGGGGACTGTCTTATGTAATTTTGACGTTCAAAAAGAGCTGACTCTCAGCCTAGTTTGAATAAATTACTTTTGATTTTCTTCTTTTTTGTTAGAAGTATTAATTCATTTTCCTTTCGGTATTTAATTTCTGGATCTAAGTCCAATTGATTAATGGACCAAACGAAGGGTTCCTTTGCCTTACTATCCTAATTTCCTGATGGCAATGAAAGTAACCTGTAAAACTGATTCTGTAATAAAACATATAGCAGTAAAGATTTCAATTTCATTTCAATCACCGGCTTTAAAATTTTTAGCATATTAATACGAGTAAAAAATGGGCCGACTAGCCGGTGGTTTTAGCCGACTAGTCGCCGACTACAAATATGGCCGACTAGTATTTACGGGGTATTTTGGGACTTATTACCTATACTGCAGGTCAGCTTTTATAATTGTAAAACTACAATTTGTTCGTGTTGGTACCTCTTAAACTTTTATGCTTATATTCTGACATAAGAGCAAATAGATGAACAAAATCTAAGTGCGTATTCGTACACACAGCTCCAATAAGTGGTTACCCTTCCAAAGGACATGTGCGTTCAAATCCGTGTTAGGCCAATGTTACTTTTTGTATTTTCCAAAAACATTTTATTATAATTACTGTATTGTTATACTGAATATGCTTAACATTTACGGATGGTTTTTCAACGTCTGGTTAGACCGGAGGTTTCAAGACCACTTGCCGTTCATAAGATTGGAGGTTCAAATCCTAGGCACGAAGTGTGCTTTTTATCATGCAATTCTTTTTTATTGCATGATAAAAAGCACACTTCGTGCCTAGGATTTGAACCTCCAATCTTACTACACTACACACCATTTACACTTACTTTACATTTACACTTTACACTTTCATAATCGTTTCATACTTTTCATAGTATTTATTATTGCTATTATTTAACAAAACTTTGATCTTATATTATTACAAAGATTTATATTTTTACAATAAGATTTGATAATTTACAGACAACTACATGTTTTGCCAACTGAGACAAACGGGTCCCTAGACAAGTGATATCCTTAAAACGCAAACGACAAAATAGGAAGCACTGGAAATAGTTTAGATTGACTTACACTGACTAAATGTCATCTGATCTGTCATGTTGTCTCTGCATACAGACGTTTTAAGTGAACATGTACATCAAACGTTGTAGATATAACTTGAGGGTATGGATTAATTTTATAAAGAAAACGTAAGTTAAATTAATGAATACCCTCTAATAGCATAGTCTATCGATTAGACAGAGTGACTCGGACGATATTAGATGACAATTCACAATGACAATTGACAATTTCATCGCAATTTATATGGGCTCGCTGGCTAGTTAGTCAAACTGCCGGTATGAGTATGACGACGTTCGGCGATGCGATGGTTCGAATCCAAGTCGAAACAATGAACTCTTTTTGAAGTATTATTTAGATTATTCGTAACGAATTCAATGTTGTAGCAGTGTAACATTTGAAAACTTGAGGGTTAGCACATACTGACGATATGCGTACTTTACTGTGGGGCTACTATCTACAGCGTTTTAGCGATAATCGGGGTGATAATCAAATTACAGTAATAATCATCATTCTCCTGCCTCTATCCTAATTTGTCTGGGGTCAGCGCAACGTTTCTTTTTCTTCCACACTTCTCTATCAATCATCATCTCTGTAGTCACACCCTTACCAACCATCTCATCTTTCACACGGACGTCCATCCATGGCTTCTTTGGTCTCCCCCCTACTCTTATAGCCATTGACATTCATAGTTAGTAACACGGAAAAAAAAAACAGGTGGAAGTGCAATGCAACAAAATTACTATAGGAACCGTTGTCGCCAAACTCACACAAATAAACCGATAATCATATGCACTACAAACAAACAATTCGTTTGATTTGTCGTTTTACTTTTAGTTAAAACTAGCATAAGCCACAGATCCTACGTCTGGAAATAAACCTGCATGCTCTATAGATAGGATTTATTTTGCTTAAGCTCAGAAAGTATTTACAACGTTTTGTAATCTAAAATCAAACTAAATTCGATTGCCGAGTAAATTCCGCTACTCGGCCATAGATGGCAGTATTCTCAGTGGTCGCAATTTTAGACTTAATTGTGATAACGATAAGGTTGACATTCGTGTCGTAGGTCGATATCTAGTGCTTCTCGACCAAGGTCACACCAGTGCAGAATACATTGAATTCTCAATTACATTATCGATATCGATAGATACTTTTTTCGAATTAAACCAGAAATCTGGTGAGTCTTGTTGGGAGTTCAGTAATAAAACTGTCGGAAGAATGACGTAGTATTATTTGAAAATAGAATAATAATTACGTTATTATGTAAAAGTCTGATTACATTTTTGGTATAAAGCATCTATGCAACCTAATACACTTCTTAAAATAACTTTCGTGTATGAATGTTAAGCAACCTATATTTGTATTTTAATGTTAGTTTGTAATACATATTAAATTACTTTTTTTATCGATATCTGTCGATAAAACCAACATCCGATCCGACTACATCACTAATTGAGTAGCGAAGTACTTTCCAGAACGAAATAGTGAATACAATCAATCCAAAAATAACTTTCGTGTATGGATGTTAAGCAACCTATATTTGTATTTTAATGTTATTTTGTAATACATATTAAATTACTTTTTTTATCGATATCTATCGATAAAACCAACATCCGATCCGACTACATCACTAATTGAGTAGCGAAGTACTTTTCAGAACGAAATAGTGAATACAATCAATCCAAAATAAACTTTAATCTTATAAGGTTGAATTTAACTAGACGTTATATTAGATTATGAGTAAATTAAAATTAACTAAGATTTTATTAGAAAACAAATAAAACCGTACTTATCGATGATACGAAACACCTCCATTTTAAAGATTTATTCTCCTATTATCATTTTTGCGCTCCATAATGGAACAGTTCGGCAGACTCGATGCGATGTTAGAACACGACTCGACGAAACGCACTTATTTGTGGCACGCGTGCCACGCCTACTTTGCACTTCCATGTTTTATCTGTTCCGTGCTTAGTAATAATACAAATCTATATTACAGTAGCTACACTAATTATTATTATTAATACATACCTTGACATTGTAATTGACAGTACAGTGTAAGAAATGTTGATGGTTAAATTAGTATAATGGCGAAGTGTGTGTTGTGTGACAGGTCTTCTCCTAGCAGGGTGGTGGGCGGTCGGTGGTTGCGTCAGGTGCGTCGAGCGAGCCACAGCCGTCGGAGTAGACGCAACGTGACGTCGCCCCTGCCGCGCTCCACCAGCCGACACTCCAGCAGCCGCGTGTCCGACGCCGAGCCCTACGCGCACGTCGAGCTGCGCCGGAGTTCGCGCCTCGTGAACACACTGCCCAGGTCCGATTACTCCATCACTGAACGCTGGTCCTACGGCACAGACGTATACGAGACACGCTGTGATACCACCGAATTCAAGGGCGGTGACGCCCACAAATCCAGCGTTCACTCGAAACGCGGACGGACTTCCTCGCATGACAGGAAAAAACGCAAGACTATATCGAATAACAGTGCAGAGGAGTGCGTTGCATACTGCACACGCTCACGGACTGCTCTTAGATCCAGCGAGCGTGCTTGTGAGCAAACACCGAATAATTTAAAACCACAGATATTAACACAGTTGCCCCTTAATCAGAACGCCACAGCTACTTCCGCTCAAGCTACTCAGCCGGAGGGAGGATTACTGCCACTCGACGAGAGAGACTTTGCTTATTCGCCGTACAGCTCGTCCACTATCACAGAGTTACTGGACTCGGATTATTCTGTATACAGTCCGACAGCTAGTCGACGAAAAGGCAAGAAGAGGAAGCGATCAACTCATCGCTCTTTATCAAGCAGGAAGAGCAGTTATCTGCTCAACGTAGACGAGTGCCGAAAGAAATTTAAAATAGATTCTCACGGTAAAGACGAGACAGATACTAGCAGTACCGGAAGGTCGTCCAAACAAGAACTCGACAAAGTCGAACTCCCGTCGTCCACTGTCACTTCGTGCACATACCTGTTGCGGAACAGGCACAGCCACCTTGGACCCCCAACCTCTACGGTCATTAGTGATCACTCAGGTAATCATTAACTCTTCCTTTTGGTTAATTGCAGCCTTGGATATTTTGTTTACGTGTAATTCCATTAGGGACAGGTTTGCTTCTATTTTGAAATGAGAGCGATGAATTAATTATTTACCAGTCTATTTCAACGTAAGTATTAGAGCATAATGTAGGTCTCGAGCCGTAGCTTATCAGGTGGTGTTATCACGTGTATCAAGCGCAGTCATTCATCGCAGATAATACATTTGATATTGCAGCCAACCCGCCCGGCGACGCGGCACACAGTCAAACAGTAGCGGGACGCATCAGTAGTGCGTCCGAGAGCCTCGGCAGTTACTCAAGTAGCCCCAGTTCACCCCCTCTACCAGACAAAGATATCCAAGGTGGTTATCGTTATCGATCATTACTAATCACAATTATTATTCACTCGTAATAATCATCTAATACGTTCACGTTTTTGTTTACAGAGGCAAGTTCGTCCAAAGCGCACAGCTCGTCGAGCAAATTATTAATAGTTCCACGAGATCTTCCTTATTTGCGTCAAACTAACGCGAGAAGGGTAAACTTCTTTATTCTTACTTTTATAATTTAGCTAATGAAGCTATTCTAAAAACTGATTAAGCACTGATGTTCCTAATTATGTAATTATTATTGTGGTAATTAGAATTACCAAAAACGCCACGATTGTTTTTAACCGGAAACACAGAAATGTCGTTCAACCAATCTCAATAGTAATAAATACTTTGTATCGTATACCATTATCAGTGTTAGTCGTGCGATCGCCCAGTCTTGACGTATACGTCAGAGCTGATATCTTTGCGAAAATAAAATATACCTATTCATGATAGATTACATTATGAATTATTCATAATTATGTGCATTACTTGGTGGTAAATATGTGTGTCATGTTGTGAGCGTGTAAGTGAGAGTTGTGGTGTGTGCAGAGTATCGCAGCTGCGACGGGGGCGACCCTGGGTGCTTGCTTGACGAGGGGAGCCAGCACTTCACAGCGTCAGCGACAAGACACTGCGTCTAAAAGACAGGTATCTACAAACAGATCGATCATGTTTCTTACTGCTCTTTAAAAGTGTAACCTTGCTGATCTGCCGCAGTCCCACGCACACGATCGTAATAATGTAAATAATTTGAATTGCGTTTAGTTTATTACTTGTGTATTTGGTTGATATTATAGTAGGTACTGATGTTATAATTATGTATTTTACTTTTGTTTCTATGTTTAATACCTTTCCTCAAGTTGCCTTATTGTTTTCCTGCAACATTATTTGACCCATTTTCTGTCGGTTGTTGATAGGTTTGTCCGAATTATTTGCAAACTAACTTCAAGCTATAAAATACTGTTCAATTATAGTGATAAGTTCAAAATATAAATGCTAAGGTTACGCTTCGTAGATAAGAAAGTACTTCATCAATACACAGTTGTTTATGAAGATAAAGTATAATATTCTATTTGCACTCTAATTGCACATTCATACCTTTTTAATTAACCGTTTGATTGCTGCTGTAGCAGTAGTCAGATTGAATAAAACACATTTCGTAATACAAAAGCCGCATTTCTATACATATTATAGTATAAGGGGGTGTAATAAGATAAGCAAAAAGAAGGATGGAGTGTGTGAAAGATAATGAAGATAATGTAAGTAGGAGAGAGTCTGTGCCGCCCTAAATTATATTGGCATTATAAGGGAAATAGTAGGCTACACCACGATCTTCGCAAGGCGGCTAGTAGCAGCTGCATGATGAAATGAAATTATATATATAACTAGGATAGCATATTACTTCAATACTCTTCTAGAGTCTGCGTTTCTTAAAAGAAGCGACCGTCGCGCGAGCATGCGGTTGACGCGACCTTTTGTATGAATTAAGACGTACAAACGACACTTGATTGATCGCCCGTGTATGTCATATTCATATAAAAGAGTGCGATGATTGCGTACCTACTTGCTCGACGATCTCTTTTTGTAGGGACGGCCTGGGGGTCGACGCTCAAAGCTCGTAATCCGTAGTTTCGGTCGAAGTTACGGGCTTGTCCTACTCCGTATCACCTACGGACATAAGATTACTTCGGGGCCCGAACTAAGAATTGGTGACAACACGATTTGACAGTTGTACCTCCCGATGTGTATTTGCCCGTTCGAAAAATTTAATTAATCGGGAGTAGGGTTCATTCTGATGTATTTAACTACTTTCAGAGCCCGTATCTTTGTCGACGGACCTTCAGAGTAAACCCCTAAATATAAATAAATGCCGAATCTTCGTCATTATCCAGCAGTGGTTTGGTAAAAGCTGATGAAGTTTGATGTAGGGCCAGTGCTGACAGCAATGTTGTGTCGCCAGGTATCGGGCAGTGAAGGCGCAGGCAGCAGCGCGGCAGGCGGGCGGCGGGCGAGAGCTCGCGACATGCCGCAGCCGCAGCCAGCGTCAACGCGTCGAGACAAACGAGGTACCTATCACCTGCTGAGGAGTCTCCTATTTGGAGTAAATGCAATTAGTCTAAACTAATGTATTCCTTAGTTTCCTCCCTGGGTAATGTCACTAAAGCAAATATTTTTGTACCATATAATTAATGTCTACCACTGCCAAAAATTCTAGGATCCTTTCAAATTTCAAAATAACTACCGTCGTAATCAGACACCTGGCAAACAAATTGGACGAATATAGAAAATTTAACAAAAACTTAGAGACAAAGCCAGTCTTTCTTATATTAGTCTTGAATAAAAAGTTAAAATCAGTCTTGTTTTGTAAATGTATTTAGTTTATTTTGCGCATCTAGGAATAATAAGTCCGAGAAACAGTTGTCTCTTTCGTGCTTGATAACGGCGAGGTTTGCGGGATCCACAACAATCAAAATCAAAATTCATTTATTTTAAGTAGGCTGAGACTCAGCCGTTTTTGAAGATCAAAATTACATAAGTCGGTCCCCCAAAACACCCGCCGCCACTTCACCACTTCCTAGTGCTTTAATTGAGAAGAAGTGGTTCAACAAACTCCGCATCAGCCCGGCTGTCTGTTCAGTTAAAAGAACTTGATTCTAAACTCAGATTAGTTACTCAGTTAAAAACCTATTCTTCAAATGGGTCACCGCACGCGTTTCCTACTAAACGCTAGAGGTGACATCTGGCGTGAACTTCTTAAAGTAACGAAAGCTTTTTAACTGGCAGTGTCTACACAGTGACTACATCAGTACCTACTTTGCCTTGGCAATCATCCCTTCGTCATCATGAAGGCTTCCGCAAACAGGCGCGACGAGACTAGTCGAACAAATTCTATGAAAACTTCATGGAAATTATTCTACAATAGTCGCATCGCGCCTTTCTGCGGGAGCCTTAACGCGGCTTACGGCAATATGCTGTATGCAGCCGGTTGCGTTAAAAAGAAACCATAGCCTCACGAAAAGACTGACCACTGTGGACTTTGTCTCATTAAACTCGTTACTTGTCAACTGATTGATTTTGCCGCCTTTATATCTTGTTATTACGTGGTTAAAGTGTCATTTTGTCGTCGCCATTTGCAACTTATGATACGACAAGGTTTGCATACGCGAATTATCACCAAACAAAACATCCTATTCATATTTGCTTCTGGTGTAGGTACCTACTAGTGAAAGTGAACAAAATGGATGAATGAATGTCATGCCACTTTCGGCTGCGGTGACTATTTTTGTTTTCGACAACTATCAGTTACGAGCGTGTGCTCTGATGTGGCCAAGTAATGATATTGTTACGAGCTTGGGGTTCGTGACAATTAAAAACAGCCGATATATTTTCCAAAATTAACACTTTAATTTAACACACTAATTAGAAAACACAATTGCACTACTAATCACTCTAGGTCGCACTTGAATATCGCTTTAGATGTGTTTCGCTTCTATCGCTCAACAATACTGCCCGGGTCGCGATCTGTTCCGGCCTTTTATAGGGTCAATAGAACATTCTAGTAAAGAGACACCTGGAAGGGTCGAGTTCATACCGGCCTCGACTGAACAGATGTCGAAAGTTCTAGCATCGAGATTTCTGGAAAGATCTTAATTCTATTAATTCTGCTACTCAATACTAGATGGCGCTAGTGGTAACTAATGTTGTCGCGTAACACTGCCCCCTCCTAAGACATGCTCGCCCCGAGCATTATCGGCCCCATAATAACGCGCCAGTCGATCCACATGGACGATCTTAGGAGTACCTCTTGCGCCTTTCTGTATCCGATAGGTTACGTCATTGATCTTTGTCACAATCCGGTACGGTCCGTCCCATTTAGCTTGAAGCTTGGGAGATTTCCCTTTGCTGCGGACTGGATTGTGCAACCACACAAGTGAACCTTCGTCAAACCCTTTATTGTTTATTTTGCGGTCATACCGGGTTTTCATCTTTTCAGACATTTGCTGGCCTGATTGTCTGACGTGCTCATAAATGTCATTCATTTTGTTCCGCAAGTCATTCGCATAATCGGTTATACTGCGTGGGGCATCAGGTGGTATTCCGGTGATCAGGTCTGCAGGCAGCCGTAATTCTCTGCCAAAGTTTGCGAAAGCTGGTGTCACAGATGTGCTTTCGTGAACAGCGCTTCGATATGACAACAAAAATGGTTGTATGTGCTTGTCCCAATCCCGTTGCCGATTTTCCACAACTTTTGCTAGGTACCTCTCTAATGTCTGATTAAATCGTTCCACCATTCCATCCGATTGTGGGTGGTAAGAAGTTGTTCTTGTTTTATGAGTACCCATAACTCGACAAGTTTCCTGGAATATTTGGGACTCAAAATTCCTTCCTTGATCACTGTGAACTTCTAAAGGTACTCCAAAACGACAGAAGACTTCATGAACTAATTTATCCGCAACTGTCGAAGCTTCTTGATTTGGAATGGCGAAGACTTCCGGCCACTTAGTGAAGTAATCCATCACAACCATGAAATACTTGTTACCACATTCACTTTCCGGAAACGGCCCCGCAACGTCAAGGGCTATCCTCTCCCATGGTGCACCAACATTGTACAATTTCAATGCACCTCTACTACGAGTTTGAGGCCCCTTTACAGCTGCACAACTTGTACATTTGCGACACCAGTCCTCGACATCGTCCCGACAGTGGATCCAGTAAAACCGTTCTCGTATCTTTAGCAGAGTCCGTTTTACTCCCAGATGACCTCCTGAGCAACCATTATGGTACAGCTGTAGAACATCCGGTACATGAGCTTTTGGGACAACCATTTGCAAATGGCAGCTATTTCCCTGAGCATTTTCCCATTTACGGCACAGGACTCCATCCTGAATTACCAAGCTGTCCCATTGGGCCCAATAGCTCTTTGTGATCGAACTCATTGCTGAGACGTCACTCCACCTGGGCTTAGGAGCTCTGGCCTTCATCCACTTCAGAATCGGCTTAATGTCCGAATCTTCCTGCTGTGCACGTTGTAGGCTTTCCTTCCACTCGTTGCTGAGGTCTGTCCTGAGCATCCTCACAGGTACCACTTCCTTACCCTCTTGCCTAGTACAATGCTTACAGTCTTCAGGACAAGGTCTTCTTGACAATGCATCTGCGTTGCCATGAGATTTCCCGCTGCGATGTTCGGCCACAAAGTCGTATTCATGCTGCTGCTGGGCGGTGCTTTTAGCCGCACTACCTGCTGGAGACCAGCTATCTTTCCTTTCTGCATTTCGCTTAGGGCAACTGGATCGAAGGTGGCCCCTTTCCCCACAGCTGTAGCACCTAGGGCTGTATCCTTTATTCCGATCGCGAACTGAAGCCACTACAACCTCCCTGACGCGATGGGAACGATGATCCTGCCGCACAGCTTCCACCTCCAGTGCATGGGCCAAGGCGTCCTTAAGCGTTCCGTGGTGACCGAGCCTCACAGCAACTCTAACTTCAAGGTCACGGATGCCATCGATAAATGCCTGCACCAGGTTCCCATCAATAAGCGCAGGTACGGACTGGTACGCTTTACGAACCAGCTTCTCCACTTCAAGGGCCCACTGCTGCAGGTTTTCATTACTTCGTTGCACACGATCCTTGAGCTGCGCACGAAACACGTGTTCCAGGTGAGCGTCGCCATATCTAGCCTCCAATGCTTCAAGGAGCTGCTCGTAAGTCACTTCCTTACCGAGAGCTTCCAGAACAGTTAAAGCCTGGTCGCGCAGGCCTAGGGTGAGGGCAGTCATGGCCTGACTTCTATTCCATCCATTCGCCTTCATGACAGCCGCGAACTGAATTTTGTAGGCCGACCAGGAAGAAGTCCCATCGTACGGCGGCACTTTGAATCCACGCAGTGAAGGTGTTGTAGCTACGGGAGCTGCGATTCCATCCCCAAGTTTAAGGTTACCTAATTCCTGCTTCACATCAGCAATTACGTCATTAAACTTGCTGATCTGAGTTTCAGCTTCTAATAGGCGGTGGTCATGCTGGGCAACCTTCACCTTCACCTCCTTCATGTCTTTCCCGAGGGTTGCGTGCAGGTCCTTCATGAGGAGCATCTGCTCTTCCTGGCGGCGCACCTGCTCCTCTTTATCGCGCTGAAGCTGTTCCTCCAGCCGACGAGCCTGTTCCTCCTGTCGGCGAGCCTGTTCCTCCTTATCGCGCTGGAGCTGTTCTTCCAGCCGACGAGCCTGTTCCTCCTGTCGGCGAGCCTGTTCCTCTTGTCGGCGAGCCTGTTCCTGCAGCATCATCATCAGAGCAGCAAAATCCGTTACTGATGATGCTGGAGCAGCTGTGGACGGGCCGGCTTCCGTGGTTGGTAGCTGGCCCTCCGACGTCTGTGGCGTTGCTCCACCGAATCGCCTCTGGTCCGTCTCCTGCTGGCGTTGACTCCGGGTACGGATACCCTCCGTGTCGTCTTTAGGTAAAATCGGCATGATTTTAATCCCACTTCTGACACCAATTGTTACGAGCTTGGGGTTCGTGACAATTAAAAACAGCCGATATATTTTCCAAAATTAACACTTTAATTTAACACACTAATTAGAAAACACAATTGCACTACTAATCACTCTAGGTCGCACTTGAATATCGCTTTAGATGTGTTTCGCTTCTATCGCTCAACAATACTGCCCGGGTCGCGATCTGTTCCGGCCTTTTATAGGGTCAATAGAACATTCTAGTAAAGAGACACCTGGAAGGGTCGAGTTCATACCGGCCTCGACTGAACAGATGTCGAAAGTTCTAGCATCGAGATTTCTGGAAAGATCTTAATTCTATTAATTCTGCTACTCAATACTAGATGGCGCTAGTGGTAACTAATGTTGTCGCGTAACAATATTGTATGTTGAAGGGCGGTTTATTCTTGAGGTAATCTCGCCTGCTGCCGAGATCTCTCGTCTGCTGTCGAGATCCCTCGTCTGCTTCTTTTCAAAGTCATAAATATTTTGTTGTACCAAACGCTTCCAAACAGGTCTATTCTGTGCCAACTCCTTCCAATGACAGGGATCTATGTGAAAAATATGCTGGACTTCAAATAGTTGGATACAATTTATGATCAGCCTTGGAAGTCTTAAGTTTTTGTTAATGTCTAATGTATATTCAGCGGGCAATAGACCATGGAACTACGCATTACAATGATACATTTATCCAACTGTTCATTCATATTAAATTGTGTTGATATGACAGGTAAAAGCAGCCTGGGTTCGTGTGCCAGTACTGGAGGTGCGTCCAGCCGGTCTCACCCCCAGCCACTAACAACGGTAAATACCTCATCCATAGACAATTTCATAGAGAACACGTTAAATTAATAATCCATCTGTACTTACTCATACATTTTTTAATCCCCGACGCAAAAAAGGGGTGTTATAAATTTGACCGCTATGTGTGTCTGTCTGTGGCACCGTAGCTCTTAAACGGGTGAACCGATAAGGGTGCAGTTTTTTTATTTAATAGTAGGTTTTCTAGCGGTTCTTAGACATGCTTCACCAAAATCGGTTCAGCCGTTTGAAGATTATCAGCTCTTTTCTGGCTGATGAAGGGATTTGACCAACTCCCCACGAGTCTGATCGAGTCGAAATTTGGTTTACTATTACTTCAATGATATTAGACAAACAAAGTAACCTTGAACTGGCGATGCTGGAGCATCAATCACCTGGAATTTCCAGAATACCCAAGTTACTCACCAACAAATAGCAGAAATTTCGTGTTTGGGCTCATTGAAAGGTCTCAATTAAAGGTAGAGGAATGAGGATAAAACAAACTTCACTCTGGGAAACATACGCAAAGCTGCGCAGATTTAAGCGTGACATGTGTTGATCGTAGCGTGTCTATTACTATATTAAGTTTAAAAAGCAGGAAATAAAAGTTAAATAAAATTTTCTAGTGTCTACAGTGTGTTTTCCTTTTACTTATCTTAATTTGTAAACAAATAAGTACGTCGAACTGAGATTTTAGTTTTAAGGAAATGTTGTGATATAAATAATGTGAAGTGTTTAATTAAAAGGTTAATACAAAACAGATTTTTATGTAATTTTTACTGTACATATTGCTTATTGCTTTCAAGCATCTAGAATTCTAGATGTTCATAACTAACTTAACATCTATGATTGATGTGTTAAGTCGTAATTTTTGTACCGTGTTTGTTTACCAAAAAGAAAAGTGAAGGTAAAATACACAATAAAGAGCAGGATGTTAAAGGTCAATGTTGTTTGGTAGGGTGCCGTGGCATCCACATCGTCCACACCGCCGGCCTCAGCCTCCGCTTCCATGCCTGACAACGCAGCTAACGATGCTAAGCCTAAGGGCAAAGGTAGGTGTACATCTTGTTGAAAAACTTCATATTAAGTGTTGTTTTCATTTACCCTAGTTATATATTCTCTTGTTGAATTTACCATTATTTACTTGCAAAAAACTTTTGTATATTTTTATCACTAAACATATCTTTTATCTCGTAACTGAGCACCTGCAGAAGTTAGGACGAATAGAACGAAAAAATAATCTCATGTAACAATATCTGTTCACAGCGTCGTCGTCGTCAGAAGAATGCGCGGGCGGCGGCAGCGGCGTGGGCGGCAGCGGTTCCACTGGCGCCGGCGCCGAGGAGTCGTCCTCCGAGGAGGGCGAGGTGGGCCGCCTGCAGGCGCTGCTGGAGGCCCGCGGCCTGCCGCCGCACCTGCTGGGGGCGCTGGGCCCGCGCATGCAGCACCTGCTGCACAGGACTGTTACTGCTAACTCGGGTGAGTCGACGATTCTTTTTAGTTACATTATAAAGTTTATTATTCTGTAAGCTAATCCATGCTGTCGGAATGTTGGACAAGGCCATTCCATTCTTTCCGCCAGTCACGACGATGCGCTACTTTTTGCCAATTCCGCGGACTTGTCTTACTTCCTGCTGTTTTACTGATCAACTTTGATTTACATGGCCTTAATTAAAACAAGTCGATATAGCCAGTATTTAACAGAGTGTGGCTTAATGTACTAAGATGTATCTCAAGTATTCATAAAAAATCTGTTGTTAGTCGTCATAATAAATAAAGTGTCGATTAAGAGGGTTGTCCATGAAACGTGTGAAAGCACTTTTTTGCTCGAACAGTGTCAATAACAAGGTTTTCATCCACAGCCGCTTCAAAAGCCGCCCAACTGTTGGCCGGTCTGCAAGCGACCGGCGACGAAGGGCAGCAGCTGCAGGCCGTCATCGAGATGTGCCAGCTGCTGGTGATGGGCAACGAGGACACGCTGGCCGGCTTCCCCGTGCGCCAGGTCGTGCCTGCGCTCGTCAACCTGCTCGCGGCCGAGCATAACTTTGATATGGTTGGTACTACTTACCATGATAAATATTCTTTATTATTTCATCGTAGATGTAACCAATGTCCCATCCAACTACAGAAGCTGAGTCCCTTTTCGTGACCACGTTGTTTTTACTAATAAGAGAACAGATTTTTATGCAGTTTTCTGGTTGGTGGTTAATGTGTATAAACATAGAACGAACTAACATGTAATAAACACTACGTGGAGCCCTGACACAGCCAGAAGACGTCGCGGCAGACCCCATAGAAGACGGCAGGCCGAGCTGGAGAAAACACACGACCAGTGGTCCACTTTAGCCCTAGATCGAAAGAGCTGGAAGTTATGGGGACTTCTCTTTGCCCAGCAGTGGGGTTTTGCCGGCTAACAGTAACATGAAATAAAGAAATCTCGAGGTTATGTCCAGTCGAAAGTGAGACTATAACCTTGTTTCTCCCTCAGATGAACCACGCATGTCGTGCTCTCACATACATGCTGGAGGCGCTACCACGCAGCAGTGGCGCCGTGGCGCTGGCCGTGCCCGCCTTCCTGGACAAGCTGCAGGCCATCACGTGTATGGACGTGGCCGAGCAGAGCCTCACCGCGCTCGACATGCTGTCGCGAAGACACTCTAAGGCTATACTGCAGGCGGTAAGCACGACCAACACTACATACGTACAGCATCAATCAAGCATTACTGATATTAAAACCTCTTTATTTCGTTTTTAGGTGTAGTACGGTGTAGTGTATTTTTATTTGTGTCTAGCATGTTTCTTATTTTTGTAATTTTTTTTAATTTGTTTATTTCGCATGTTCTTTTTTATTTATTGTTTAAATTTTAAAACCTGTTTTGTATAAGACAGCCCATAGAGGCAGGGATTACCACCACAATCGGAATAGATACCCAACAACAACCAATGGGCGTACAATCTAAAAAAAAAACACTACCATTTTCTTCCACCTTGTCCCGGTTCTCTGACGTCACATCTCATTACAGCGCGGTGTATCAGCGTGCCTGACGTACCTGGACTTCTTCTCCATCAACGCGCAGCGCGCCGCGCTGTCCATCACGGCCAACTGCTGCCAGAACCTCACCCCGGATGAGTTCCATCTAGTGCGGGACTCGCTACAACTACTGGCTAATAGGTAACTAAACTAACACACTTTTATTATTACGTTTTTATTGAGGTTTTATTCACGCTTTTATTAAGGGTTTATCCAATTAGTTTCGACCACTAACAAAAGTTCTAGTCACGCGGCGTACCCTTTTCAAGCCTAGTCATATTTTACCCATGACTTGTCATGTGAAGCAATTAAATATGTAATATATTCCGCCATAAGTTCTAAGGCTATCGTGTTACCTAGTATCTGGGTTGTGGAGGTCAGATAAGCAGTCGTTCTACGTAAAATGCTGATATTCAGCTGCATCCGGTCAGACTGGAAGCCGACCCCAACATGTTGGGAAAAGGTTCGGTAGATGATGATGATCTGCCATATGTTCTATACTATTCCAAATAATTACGCCATTTGCGTTGTAGCATCAAAGCACTAACTCAACACTCCCAAAAGGCAAGAAATAAAAGCTACGAAAAGTGTCAAATTATGATTTAACGAGACTGAATTCCGACCAGGGTTACATAGATCAACAAAGAAATTTTTGTTGTATTACACAGATTTTGTACTTTGTTTCAGACTTACCCAACAAGACAAGAAATCTGTGGAGTGCGTGTGTTTGGCGTTCTCGCGCCTCGTGGACAGTTTCCAACACGACCCGGCGCGCCTCCAGGAGATTGCTACACCCGAACTACTTACTAATCTGCAACAATTGGTGAGTATTTGACTTGTCTTGTGTATTTTTGTTATTCGTTCTATAAATAACATTGCCATTGGCACTTGTTTTCCTATCACGAAGTAGCAATTAACGAGCAAGTTGCCATAACATTATAGAAAAGCCTCATTTATGAATCCAACAAATCGGAGCTAAGGGTGTCAAACCAAATGTTTGCATTATGCAGTTGGTGGCATTTGGTCTACCTTCGATTAGTCAACCAAATTTGTTAATTTACAATAGGTCTGTTGCCAAATGCGATGGCAACCAAATCCGTTTCCGGCATTACCTACGAAATGTACCATGTACTATAGATGTATGCCTGCTCCTTCGGGATAAACAGGTGTATTTTTTAATTATTCAGTATACGTCATCGTCTGCCTGGCCCTTGTCCAACTATGTTGGGATCGACTAGTCTAACTGGATGCAGCTGAATACCAGTATTTTACATGGAGCCCCTGCCTATGTGACCTCCATAACCCAGTTACTGGGTAATATGATACCCCTTGGGATGGTTTGGTTGTCAGACTTTCGGGCTTCTGACGACTCAAAACGACTGTCAGAGATTCACGAGTGACAGCCAAGACCAACAGCTTAACGTGCTTTCCGAGGCACGGAGGATGAATGGATCTAAAGATGATCAGCCATCCATGGGCCAATCGCGGCAAGCGTATTTATGTAAACAGTATATTGAATGAATGTCTTTGTACAGCTGGTGGTCCAGCCGCCGCTGATCTCGGGCGCCACGTTCATCACGGTGCTGCGCCTGCTGTGGGTCATGTGCGCGGCCTGCCCGCAGCTGGCGCTGGCGCTGCACCAGCGCTCCATCGCCGACACGCTGCTGTGCCTGCTCACGGGCTCCAGCCTGCACCAGGAGGTAAACACGTCACTAATAACAGATCTAAATCGTGTCCCAAACTGCAGTGTGGCAGTTTGGGACTTAAGCCCCACTACCAACTGCACGATTGCTCTACGAAAATGGTCGAATTGATCGTTTGTAAACCCTACTACCACTTCTAGTGTCAACGCTCTCGAGTCCTGAGAGTGAAATGACGTGATGACTACCTAACTTGATTAGTATCATAATCAGCGATCTATTGCGCACATCATCATCATCATCCACTGCCCGACTTAACCCGTTGCTAGGCATAAGCCTCTCTTTTCTTGTGCTAGTCTCCATGCTCCTGTGCCAACCTCATCCAGTTTTTGGCTGCGCTGGCAACGCGCTCACATAGTAAGATGGAATCTAGTTGAAATCTAATAAGATTTTTTACTCGCATGTCCATTCATACTTTCTTACCTTTTACAGCTAGTGGAGTTAATCCCTCGTCTCCCGCAAGAGTTATACGAAATTACCTGCCTAATCGGTGAGCTTATGCCGCGCCTGCCGACTGACGGCATCTTCGCGGTCGACTCGCATCTCGACAGACCCTGGTCTGCCACTTCAGAACGTACTGCGCACTGGCAGTGGCGGGATGATAGAGGTGAGTTAAACGATACTGAACTGTTAAAATATAAGTCGAATTAGTCACGTTGGTGCTTGGCAAGTCTACTTAGTTGATTGGAGAAGCACAATATGTTGGCAGAGAAGATCAAACTAATCTTTGTCAATCATATAACCAAACTTGTTTTGTGTTTCTCTCGTATGTTTTATTCACTTTGGTGTTCAAAAATTGGTAATTTTAATTAAACTAACATAAAGAAAAGAAAAAAATCGGTTGACAACATTTACGATTTTTTTTTAATTATGATGTTTTTGATGCTGTACGCACTTATCTTATTGTGGTATAACTGTAAAAGTATCTTATTTACTTAGGCGTATGGCGTTCCTATTCGTGGGCCGAAAGCCGCGCCCTCGAAGCCGGCGCATCGGCCGGCGAGGAAGAGGTGTGCCTGACGACGCTGGGCCGCTCGTACACCGTGGACCTGACGGCCATGCAGCAGCTCAACGACCACACGGGCACGGCGCGCCCCGTGCAGCGCGTCGCGCCCGCGCCCGCGCCCTCCGACCAGCCCGCCGCCTCGCACGCGCCCGCGCCCGGTCAGTACACCACACCATGTCTATATATACTCAACGACCACACGGGCACGGCGCGCCCCGTGCAGCGCGTCGCGCCCGCGCCCGCGCCCTCCGACCAGCCCGCCGCCTCGCACGCGCCCGCGCCCGGTCAGTACACCACACCATGTCTATATATACTCAACGACCACACGGGCACGGCGCGCCCCGTGCAGCGCGTCGCGCCCGCGCCCGCGCCCTCCGACCAGCCCGCCGCCTCGCACGCGCCCGCGCCCGGTCAGTACACCACACCATGTCTATATATACTCAACGACCACACGGGCACGGCGCGCCCCGTGCAGCGCGTCGCGCCCGCGCCCGCGCCCTCCGACCAGCCCGCCGCCTCGCACGCGCCCGCGCCCGGTCAGTACACCACACCATGTCTATATATACTCAACGACCACACGGGCACGGCGCGCCCCGTGCAGCGCGTCGCGCCCGCGCCCGCGCCCTCCGACCAGCCCGCCGCCTCGCACGCGCCCGCGCCCGGTCAGTACACCACACCATGTCTATATATACTCAACGACCACACGGGCACGGCGCGCCCCGTGCAGCGCGTCGCGCCCGCGCCCGCGCCCTCCGACCAGCCCGCCGCCTCGCACGCGCCCGCGCCCGGTCAGTACACCACACCATGTCTATATATACTCAACGACCACACGGGCACGGCGCGCCCCGTGCAGCGCGTCGCGCCCGCGCCCGCGCCCTCCGACCAGCCCGCCGCCTCGCACGCGCCCGCGCCCGGTCAGTACACCACACCATGTCTATATATACTCAACGACCACACGGGCACGGCGCGCCCCGTGCAGCGCGTCGCGCCCGCGCCCGCGCCCTCCGACCAGCCCGCCGCCTCGCACGCGCCCGCGCCCGGTCAGTACACCACACCATGTCTATATATACTCAACGACCACACGGGCACGGCGCGCCCCGTGCAGCGCGTCGCGCCCGCGCCCGCGCCCTCCGACCAGCCCGCCGCCTCGCACGCGCCCGCGCCCGGTCAGTACACCACACCATGTCTATATATACTCAACGACCACACGAACATCGACCAACCCGCACTGGGCCAGCGTGGTGGATTACGGCCCACTTCCTTTCACAGAGCGGATGCCTGTGTCCCAGCACAGGCAACGCGTTATAGTCAGATTATGGTTATGCTATACGTACTAACATGTGATATTTTTCCGCAGACCCCCGCATCGCCATGGTCCGCTCGCACCCCGGGCTAGCGCGCGCGCTGCTGGCCGTGCTGCACGAGGTGTACTGGAGCTCGGCCGGGCCCGCCGTACGCTCGCAGGCACTCAAGGCTATATTACGCGCGGTCTACTATGCTGACGCGACTCTACTTAGACAAGTTCTGAAGATGCAGGTATGTTACACGAATTTTACGACGCTAAAAAACATCTAGCAAATAAAATCACACATACCAGCACAATTCTGTTCCATTTTTTTTTAAATCTGTAATTTCTTAATTAGATCCTTAGTAAAATGAAAGGATTAGCAACTAGTAAATTATGACTTAATATAATTTGTCCGCTTACCCCATTTATAGCAAGCAACATGGAATTCCACACACTTTCAATGTCTGACATGATTCTCAAAACATCACACATTTCTTGGTGCAGGTGATATCATCCCACATCGCCGGCATGATGGCGTCAAGCGACTTACGCATCGTGGTAGGATCTCTGCAACTCGCCGAGATCCTCATGCAGCGCTTGCCGGATGAGATGGGCGTGCAGTTCAGACGTGAGGGCGTGCTGCACCAGGTGGCGCAGCTGGCTGAGAGGGTGCCGCCCGCACAGCCGCCTAGGCATCATCCGGTCAAGGTAAGACACCTTACAAAATTACATCCATAACCTCACGCCAGTTTTCCGTAAAGGGTTATACTGAGGTGTACCTAGAGGATACCCACATTAAGCCAGTTATGTTTAAGTCCCGGGTAAAGGGGCGAGCCCTTTGCCATCAAAATTGCCTTACAAAATTGTTTATTACTTTTAAACTTCGTCATAATCATTCAGCCAAGTGATGTCTTCTGTTGGACAGAGACCTTCCACAAGCAGCGCCATAAAGACCGGTATTTATGGGCTTCAAAACATTAAACTGGGCAGCTGTCTTTATCATTATAAAGTAGTTTAAGGGTGTGTCCAGACCTGGAGAATGCGCCGCTCGCGAGCCGCTTGCGAAGTGCGCGCGTGCATATCATGTTCGTACGCAGCCCCTGCGCCATCCGCGCGCCGCTTGTCCGCAAACTACGCGCCGTACTGGAGCGGCGCAGGAAGTGCGCGCGTGCCGCCCGCGGTGCACCTCCCTCGCCCCATATTTAGTTCAAACGCGAAAGAAGCTATGTGCGCGCGCTGCACGCACGCCCCACTCGAGCCTTGCCGAGATTGCACTAGAGCGGCACACCAGACGTAGGCTGTAACCGCACGCGAGCAACACGCGCGCAGTTCGCAAGCGGCTCGCGAGCGGCGCATTCGCCAGGCCTGGACGCACCCTTGACGTCACATGCACGAAAATTACACAATGACGTGGTTCTCGTTTGCGATTCATGGTTGAAGAGGGCCAAAGCATAACTTCTGCCAACATTTATATGAATAACATCACACCTGTTATACAATACATACTTTGACGTAAATGATACAATACGAATGTGTCTTTCTTGATTTCCCTAGTCACCAGGCGGTAGTGTCCGCTCTTCAGGGGGATCGTCTCCGCCTGCCTCCACATCAGCTACGTCACTGGAACATCAGAACAACCTGTCTCTTGCGTTCTCCGCCTCGGGATCTTTTGTTGCCAGTACTATGCGTAAGTAGTTATTTTATCAAAGTAAAAATTATGGTAGAAAACAAGTTTGTAGTGATGACTTTTTTTTAAGCATGACCGATAAGTCATTATTTTAAATTGACTTTTTTTACCACATCCTACCATTATGGTAAAATTCGCTTGTGAGTTTGTGACTGGGTTATGACTATTTTTTCTCTTTTTTATATTAGCTACTGGCAGCGATGGAAGCGGCTCTGAGCCTGGACAAGCGTCGGCATCGACACATGCACAGATGTCTGCTACCTCAGTGCACAGGTAAGCGTAATGTTATGTCATGTTACAATGGTATTTTTAAACTACAACTTCATTAAACGATAGAACTGACTGTCAGTTAATGGGCAAGTACAGTAGGTACCTGGACGTTAATAATATAATTATCGATCATTAAAAAACGACTGTCATAGGTACATATGTGTGAGAAAGACGATGGTCATCTAAATCGAACTTTTTCTAAAAGTAGATGTGCCTTAAAGTATAATTTTATTGTCTTTGTTTTTTTCTATTCTATTCAGAAAAATATTATCAGTAATATAACCATTGTTCACTTTTGTATCAGGTCCGGCAGTCCCCTACAACTGGCAGAGATGTTGAAACGTAAGCGCGCAGTAAAGCGCTCCGGAGGGGCCGGCACGCGCCACGCGCGGCGCCGCGACGAGCCCGCGCCCGCACACGCGCCGCCGCCGCACGCGCACCTGGCGCACCCCGCGCACGCCACGCACGCGCAGCCACACGCGCAGCCGCATGGTGTGTACTCCACACTTGCGCTTCTAACTACTGTTCTTTTTGCCGAAATTACACTGGATCTCGGCGCAGAAGCCTACGCTTTAACAAATTGTATTCTGTTGCTATCTATGTTACACCATGTCAGAAATTGCGCGTTGTAATGTCTATACAAAATGCACAGAAGACGTTATTACCGTAGATCTGCCCGGCCGTTTTTATGCTCACTTCAAAACGCGATGTGGTAAAATATGGTTACGGCCTGATTAATGTTGCTGGTAAATTAAAACAAGCAGGAAGGAGTTCGTACACCAAATTCGATCTTGTATCTCCCATAGATGTGTCACAACAACTTTTAAGACAACGATCAAATAAGTTATCCAATAAAATCGATAAAGTGACCAGTTATAGAAGGTATTTGCGACAAAACTGTAAACTTATAACATTCTGCCCTCGCATTCTGCAGGCTCGGGCGTGTCAGTAGGCGCGCGCTCGGCCACGCGCGTGGGCGGCGCGTCCAAGACGTCGTCGTTCTTGTCGTCGCTGAACCCGTCGCGCTGGGGCCGCTCGCCGCACGCGCACAAGGACAGTGGCCTGCTCGCTTCGCCGCACACGTCTGCCAATCTCACTGTCCAGAACAAGTAAGTGAAAGAAAATACGAGGTGCATTCAATAAGTACCTAGCCTCATCGCCAGAGGGCGCTGTAGTTTCAAAAGAGTTTTACCACAGTGTAGCACATTCTTTTTTAATTCTTTTTTCAAATTTTCATTCCAATCCCTTCATTTGTTTTAATTTGACAACTTATGGAAGCGAACGTGTCGATCGGTTTTACAAAAATGGAAAAAGAGCAATATCGTTCGGTGATTCGATTCCTATTTTTGGAAGGGAAAACGCGCATCGAAATCAAAGAGCGCTTGGATGCTGTGTACGGTGACTCTTCTCCATCGATGGCCACCGTCAAGAATTGGTTCAACGAGTTTGCACGTGGCCGTACGTCGGTTTTTGATGAACCACGTCCAGGTGCACCGAAAACAGCTGCTACGGAGGAAAACATTAAAAATATCCATGATCTCGTATTGGCAGATCGCTGATTGAAGGTTCGGGAGCTAGCTGAGACTGTAGGCATTTCAGAAGGAACAGTGCATCATATTCTTCACGAGGAACACGGCATGAGAAAGCTGTCGGCGCGATGGGTGCCGCGTTTACTCACACCAGAAAACAAGCGCAACCGTGAGACCACATCGGAGACGTGTTTGGCGCTGTTTAAGCGGAATCCAGCGGAGTTTTTGCGTCGTTTTGTAACCGTCGATGAAACCTGGATCCACTGGTACACACCAGAGACCAAGGAGCAATCAAAACAATGGATCCAGACCGGGGAACGTGCTCCAAAGAAGGCGAAAACTGTAAAATCGGCCGGAAAAGTTATGGCCACCGTTTTCTGGGATTCACAAGGTGTGATCTACATCGATTACCTCGAGAAGGGCAAAACAATTACAGGGCTAAAGCCCTGTGCCGATGCCGATTATGCCGATTTATTGGGCCGATTCGACGCCGAATTAAAGAAAAAACGACCCCATCTGGCGAAGAAAAAAGTGCTGTTTCACCACGACAACGCACCGGTTCACACGTCTGCCGTTGCCATGGCCAAATTGGTCGAATTACGCTACGAATTGCTGCCCCATCCACCGTATTCTCCAGATTTGGCCCCTTGTGACTTCTTTCTGTTTCCTAATCTGAAAAAAATCACTCGCCGGGAATAGATATGGATCGAATGAGGAGGTCATCGCCGCCACGGAGGCCTATTTTGCAGAGTTTGACAAAAACTATTTTTCGGACGGATTAAAAAAGTTGGAGCATCGCTGGGCTAAGTGTATCGAACTAAAAGGAGACTATGTTGAAAAATAAATTCCCACTTTTCCAAAATTTTCGTTTACTTTTTGTAGGCTAAGTATTTATTGAATGACCCTCGTACTTTGATAGCATGAGTACGAAAAACAACCCAAAAATATATAAAATAAGGACTCATGCCTAAAGGGCATTAGCTCAGCATTCTGCCAGATGGCAACACAAGGTTCAACCAGACTCTGATTTTTAGTTGCAGCCTACGAGTGCCATGTGCTCGATTACAACATTTGTACTGTGAATTTTCTTTTCCACTCCTACGTCCCATGAATTGTAGAAATGTTGTAACAATTTAGTTCACACAGTCTCCATTAGTGTTACTGTAAATTTGAAAGTAATCCATAATGCCATTCCTAACTTTGTTTTTACAAGTTTTTTTTTCCTAATCTATACCAATAAATAAAATTGATGTACTGTCATAATAACAGGTTTTTACTAAATACATTATGAAAGTATTGTATAAGTAGTAATAATAAAAATAAAATTTTAGTCTGTGTGTTTGTTCTGGCTAATCCTCAAAACGGCTGATGCTGATATTATAAGGAGTAACATAGGCTTTTTGTCCTGGTAGCACTTTCTCGTGGGATAATTTCCGACATCGTGATCCCGTGTAAGCAAATCTGCAATAGAAAATCAATCAATTAATTTATTATGTAGACACAGACATAATAAGAGATAAAACTATGTTATGATAACGATAACGTTCTTGTTAATAAACCTAGCACACGACAGTTCAAGGCATGACTTATATTCTTTTTCTTTAATTTGAAGTGGGACTGACAAAAAACTGCACTGCAGATAGTTTATTTTGGGTACACAAACAGGGTGGCTCGTGAAAACTAGGTACAAATTAAATTTTTAGAAGCCTCCAATCGTTTCCTAAAACACCCTCATGTGTTCAGCAATTTTTTTTTTTCACCTATTTGGGTAATTAACTCCGAGTTTATCAATTGACGAACAATTAACAAAAGTCTCGTTAGTGACCAAGATTCAGTGGAAAAGCTTTTTTTATCGGTGTATATCTAATGCTATTGGGTGCAAAGAATTCTTTAACTCCAGTGCCGAAGTTGTCATCTATTTAAGTCAATTACTCCGAATTGATCAATTGACAAACGATTGGAAAAAGTGTTAGCGGCAAAGATTCTCCTTGAAAAGCTCTTTTTATCGGTGTGCAGCTTTTGGTTTTTAGGTGCCAAGAATTCATTAACTTCGGGGCCTAAAAAGTTCACTTTTAACTGACTACCAATTGGCATAAGTCGTGTTAGCAGAAAGCTTCTACTTGAGAAGCTCTTTTCATTGGCATATATCTTATGGCCATATAAAAGAATGAATGAAAGGCAATTGCATGCAGCTGAGATGAGAATGTTAAGAGGGATGTGTGGTGTTAGACAAATGGATAGAATAAGAAACGAGTACATAAGAGGAAGTCTGAAAGTGGCACCAGTAACTGAAAAGTTGTGTGGAAAGCGGTACTCATGGTATGGTATGGGCATGTGATACAGAGGAATGAGGAAAATGTCGTGAGGAACGTTTTGAGTATGAATGTTGAAACGATGGATGGACTGTGTGAATGATGATAGAAAGGGGGTGACTACGGAGATGACGACGTATGGAAGAAAAAGACATGTTGTGCCGACCCCAAATAAATTGGGATAAGAATTGATTGAGATTGCGAATGATATCTTATGGCTATTGGGCTTCAGAGCAGAAACCCATAGTTGGTGCCCATTCCCCTTTCACCTTAATTTTAGACGTTATTGTTGAGGATAAAAACATTTAATGTAAAATTAATTATTCGTTGGATAAGTTAGGAGGTCCTCTGACTTAGGTGGACTTCCACGTAAGGTAGCCCACGTGTGACTTCTAAATTTGGAAATTCAAAGAGCAAGCCGCGTCCTAGTCACTTCACACACACACGGCGAAATGCAGTGGATGGCTTTGGGATCATCCGTTTTTTTATCGTGTAAATGAAAGTCGTAGTCAGCAGGCGGTGCACATTTTGATCCCGAATGTCAGCGTGGTCGGTCCTGCGTGTGCGTTAGTGCATAGATTTCCTTATGTTGTATCGTTGCGGACAAACTGTCCATCGTCTGTTCAGCACCTAAATGGTGTGTCATCTGTTTTGTCACTAAACGTGCATCTGTTATGTGTGCAGAGAGAAGGTGCGCGAGTGGATCCAATGGACAGCATCCCGCGTGGTGCGCGAGTGGAGCGCGCTGGGCGGCTGCGGCGGCGCGCTGGAGCAGCTGGCGGCGCTGGCGGCCGCGCTGCCGCACCACCACCACCGCCGCGCCGCGCTACACACGCTGCGTGACACGCTGCTGCACCACGACGTGTCGCCCTTTGAGGTAACTATACGCTAGCACCCCGCGTGGTGCGCGAGTGGAGCGCGCTGGGCGGCTGCGGCGGCGCGCTGGAGCAGCTGGACCCTATACATATGGTGGATATAATGTTGTGGAATGAAGGTTACTTTTTCAGTGGTCTGCTTTTCAATACCAAAACACAATACGTCACCAAACTATGGGATTACGACTAGAATATCGACAGACTTCATTGAGTAAAGCATCTATTTACTTGCAATGCTTACTCCCCAGGTGAACCACTCGGGCGTACTCGGTGCTCTGCTACAGTTCCTGACTGGCGTGGAGCCCGAGGGTGAGGGGGGCGAAGCGCGGGACGGAGACGGCGAAGGCCGCGACGACTACGTGGCTGCCGCTGAGGATAGGCTGAGACTCTTCCTGCACGTCTTCGCTGACATGCCGCTTACTATCGAGTGAGTAATCATTCTTAGTTGGTGTTATTGGTTACAAATACTCAATACTCTTATGTTGAAGTATGTAAATAACTAAATACTACTACTAAAGGTGGTTTTTCGAGACAGGTAGTTAGGGAACCTTAACCATTATAGATACAGGACAGTGGTTTTAGGAGACTGTTCTTAACGTTTTGAGACATTTTGATCAGCACACACACATCACATTTTGCCGTTCAAAAAGTGCTGACTCTCAGCCTAGTTTGAATAAATGACTTTTGATTTTGAGCAATAAAAAAAGAACCCTGTGTTTTTCGATTTTTCTTCTCAGAGTACTTCGAGAGAAAACACTGAACTGAGATAGATTTAAAAAATAAAATAAAAAGTGTTTTGTTTTTTACTAATTTACATCCATAAAAATCATTAATCATTTTTTTAAACAGTCCAAAATCCCGCTTGTATAATGCTTGGCGGGAATTCGGAGGGTGAAGAATTAAAAATGTATGGTCATATCCGAATCCATATCCATAATATACTCCCAACTTTAGCACCGCCCGTCATACGTACTGTTCAGGTGTAGGAAACTTATTGCTTTTGATAGGAAATCGATTGTTTGAGTATAACGTCGTATATACAAGTCTCTTTTAGACTTTCTTTTAAGCTTTAGGGTTTTACTAGCTTTTGCGCAGTAACTAGCGTTAACCAACCTAACCAACCTATGGACTGTTCATTTTACCATGTTCATGTCTGAAATAAAGATTTTTTTTTTTTGTTTTTATCCTGATTTAGACAATCAATTTGAGAAGTATAATACAGGTTGTTGGTCAATTCCGGTAGACTTATATTAAAAAATCGACACAATATCCCATTCGTTCGTGCAATTTGACGCAACTTCGCATTGATCGCGATGCACTAGCGCCGCTTAATGCCTCGGGAGAGACACGAACTATTCGTGTCTCAATGTTTCTATGTGTGCTCTCGTGGTCATGCAGATTTATTCAGTGTGCGTTCCTATACATACGTGGCACACAATGTAACTAATAACGCACACTACCGTACAGGGTAGTCACTGGCTTTTTACGATTTTTAACAACGAGATGAATTACGAAACTTACCGAAGTTTTCCGAACAAAGCTGGTCATGCGACTATTTTAAAAAGTAACATTGTTTCATTGAATTGTGACTACATAACAACCATAATTTCTTTGTCGTATTTTTTCATATTCTGAGTAATTCGGACGCCATTGTTTGTTTTGATTTATTTGTTTTGGTTGTGAGCTATGATGGCATGTAGTTAAGATTTTAACATTGATAAATAGTGTGCAAAATAGATAATATTCACTGTGAAAGTTGTTCAGGTAGTGTGTGTAAAGAGAAAAGAAAAATGGTAATTTTTTTAACTATCCACCAGTGAAAATAAATCAAGTATCGTGTAAAGTAGCTGTACCTACACCGGATTTGATTTGATTTGATTTTTTTAGTAGGTACAAACTATAAGTAAAGTCAATCGTCAATTCAATACAAAACAAAACAATATGATTCATTTAATTGCCTCACAGGTTGCATGCTGCGTAGCTAGGTACAGCGATCGATTGTTCTGCTTTTTTTTTGCCATTTTTTAAATTTCTGCCTACCCTGTCTAAAAACTCTGTGCACGCCACTGCCATCCAGCGTCCTAAAGCAATTGCGACTGAATGTTATTGTTCTTTCCTTCGGGAACAGTACTTTTTTTTTATCTGGATGAAATATCCATATGGCCTTTTCTGTAACCCTGACAACGTATATGCAAAATTTCATGATGATCGGCTCAGTGGTTAAGGCGAGAAAAGGTAACAAACTATGATACTTTTGCTTTTATAATATTAGTCAAGATCATATAGTAAGAATGTAGTGGTTCCAGTGCGGAGTGGAGCTCGGCCGTGAGCGCGCTGGGCGTGCTGGGCGCGGGCAGCAGCTCGGGCGGCGCGGGCGGCGCGGCGCTGTGCGCACTGGTCAGCAAGGTCAACGCGTGCGTGTCGCACCTGGAGCAGTTCCCCGTGCGCGTGCACGACCTGCCCGCGCGCCCCGCCACCTCCGCGCTCAAGTTCTTCAACACGCATCAGCTTATGGTCAGTAACACCACTTTTCGCGCATGCATCGCGCTTCGTACAAGTCTGGTTTAATATTTACTGCCTGTTCGTATGATGATAAATATGCACTAAACCAAGTAGAGCCACAAATAGCGTTGCAAATTGTGTTTAAAAATAAATAAGTTTTGAGTTGAGCTGCACGATTACTGACAAATGCGTGCAGTCACTTGACAGGTCCACTCAATCTGTGCGGTTCTTTCCCAAAAGACCATTTAAAAAACCAATCTACATGGTCTTTACTTGATGTGACCGAGATTATGTCTGGACTTTAAAAGACACTGTGACCTCTGAGTTTATTTCGGCCTTTCCTCTCGGATTATTCAAATAGGAAACGCCGCCTCATGTAGTTTTCAAAATATAATTGACGTGTAAAAGTATTTGTACAAACCTACTGACATAAATAAAATCCATTTATCAAATATTGTGTAACCCATGGCGAAGAAAGTGCTTCTCAGAATACAGACATTCTGAGGACCACTTTGTTTGCTGTAGGTGTACAAAGTGCTGCAGATTCAATCTCATAAAAAACCTATCAGTCTATGTTATATACAATGGTAATCTATTTTTTTTTTCTTACAGTGTGATCTCAAACGTCACCCAAGTTGCTTAAATCTGAAGCAATGGAAGGGCGGCGTCGTGCGGATTGATCCGCTAGCTTTAGTTCAGGCCATTGAAAGGTATGTTATGGAACAACTTCGCTATAAGTCTTACAATATTTGTATTCACTTTGAAAGTATTCATGAATAGTGTTAAGTGAATTAAATCCCAGATTTATGCAGGGTGCTTTGGTCTCCTATTACAGTCGACGAATGGCCCTATACGCGTCTTGACGCGCCGAGATGTTTGCTATGGAAATGGTCTTAACTTATGTGGTATCTGGCTCTGACACCAGATGTCACTGATAACATTAACGCGTATGTTCATATGTATGAACGTTAACGGAGCAAAATGAGTATATTAGGATCGTAGCAGGTGGCGTTCTATAGTTTCTGCGTACCCTCATGGGAAGCCATGAGTGTATTATGTAAAATTATCTCTATAGTGCATTAAAATATTGATTATGAAATGCAAGGTTAATATTTGACAGCTATTTGCAACGTTTATTTATTTATGTATACATTACTGTACACCGCAAAAATATATAGCTAAAAACAAGGTACACTACAAAATATACAATGGGCGGCCTTATCGGTTTCCGCGATCTCTTCCAGGCAACCTTGGAATAGACAGTGATTGCGTGGACACAAAAAGGAGATGTCGTTGGTGCAAATAATAAATATACATTATACTAAAATAGATACACATATATATGTCTACATATACATCTCCTATATAATAGATACGTAAATACATACATACTAAATATATAAGGAACGAAAATAAATGAAGACTTTACATAGAAAATTACAATTAGGTAAGAGAACCAGATCACAACGACTGGTAATGATCCTTTACAAGTCTTTTAAACAAATGTAACGACTGCGCGCGTTTAATTTCAACTGGCAAAGCATTCTGCAAAGCAGCTGCCTGGACAGTGAAGGAATGGTCGAGGAAAGTTGTGGAATGCATAGGCATTTTAAGCTTCAAGTTATCAACATTGCCAACTTTTAGACTGCCCGCTGTTAATAGACTCCATCCGAAATAATAGGATAGAAAACGTCGATGTCTTTATACAAACCAATTTACAGAAATGAAATCATTTATTAAGTGTGAGGATTGTCCCGCAGGTATCTAGCACAACGCGGCTACGCGTGCGGGCGCGCGCGCTCGGAGTCGCTGGGCGGGCCGCACTCGGACGACGACGGCGCCTCTGACGACGACGTGGACGACTCTCTGGCCACGCCGCCGCACCACCCCACTGAGTACGTCACACTAATTAACTCTATTAAAGACATTTGCTGCTGGACATATTCCTTCCCCAAGCGTTGCTATAACGTTATGTACGCCCTTTTCGTAACGCAGTTATCACTTCAAACGTTTTTCGACGAAAGGCTGAGAGTTACTGCTCTATGAGTAATATGTCCCAACCACTGTCGCTTAAATTCAGCAATTGCTTAGATAATTTTGGCTACTATGGGTCACTTACGAATCTTATATTTTTTTACGAATCTACGGTCATAATCCTGCACATTTGCGGATTTTGCTCCTTGACACTGACTTACAGGTAATAAATAGGTAATAGGTGAAACGGGCTGTTGTCCGCAACTCCACGTCAAAGCCTGTATTTTGTGTATGGTTTGGGAGAATAAGTTATTCGATCCACCCCAGCTCCTCGAGAAAGGCCAGCAACGCCTTGGTGTTGCTGACAGTCTCACCTAGGGTACCTGGGTTACCGAAGTATTTTGCCCTGTAATTAGCGACCACCGGGCAGTTCAGCACATGAGCCGCTGTCTCGTCGTCCTCCATGCAGGCCCTGCACAGAGGACTGTATGTTACTCCTATGACAAAGAGATGTTTGTAAATAACCCGTGGCCAGTTACGGCTGCTGTAACTGTACGCAACTGTGGTTTAGCTAAACGGAGAACCTGTTTCGTGAGGCGAGCATCGAACGCAGGAAGTGCTTCCTTAGCCTGCCTGCACTCACTTAGGTCCAACCATATTTTGTGATATTGATCCCTGGTTCGTTTCATACCAGAGTGCGTAGATACCCGAAGGGGAGTGGCGCAATGGGTTCTGGTCCCACTGGTGCCATGCTCGACCCCCTCCTGGCAAGTTCATCGGCTGCACCGTTGCCTAGCGAACCGCTGTGTCCTTTGATCCACTGAATGGTAATATTGTTGAGGCTACCTACCTCGTTGAGGCGCTGGTGGCACTCGTATATCAGCCCAGAGTCAACTGTGTGACTATTCAGCGCTTACAGAACAGCCATGCTGTCTGAGACTATGCGGATCGAGTGGTCCTTAACTTCGATGGCCATGATGGCAGACACTGCACGGGAGATGCCCATGCATTCGGCCTGGAACACTGTTATGGACTGCCAGTGGTGTGGCTATGTGGATGTTGAGGTCCTCCGAGAAGACTCCAGCCCCTGTGCCACTACCTGTTTTTGATCCGTCTGTGAAGATACGCAGCTCTGCGGGGCGCAAGCCTTCGCATCGTCGATCCTCATGCAGTTGGATTCTGTTTTTTTATCGAAGATAAATTGTTTGGGCACCCGGTCATTTATTGCCTTCGTAATGGGGAACTCACTGTTGAGTTCCTTTAGCAGCGCGGTGTGTTGTGCGTCTCTTTTACTCCAGAGATTTATAGCCTTTAGACGCGCCGCCGCCATCGTTGCTTCCTGCTGTATGAACAGGTGGAGCGGCGGCAACCCCAGCATGGCCTCGATCGCTGCAGTCGAAGTAGTCGACACTGACATATACAATTGATTGAAAACATGATTTATTCCAATTTCAACAAACTGTCACCGTCGAAGCTGTTCAACGATTATTTTCTCTACGGATATAATGTTATAAGCTAGACCTAAGTTAGACCATAGTTAACACAGTACTAATAATAAAACTAATACTAATAAATAAACTATTTTCCAGTTCTGACCATAAACTGGAGTTCCTGATAGGCGACACCGTGCTGCCGTACAACATGACCGTGTATCAGGCGGTGCGCCAATTCGGCGAGCAGAATGACGCCGACACCGACACTGAGACTCCACTTGGTAAATAGCTATACAATACTATCTCTAGAAATATACCTGGCCGTAAATATGACATGCAGAACTTTAAAAAGTATCATGGCAGAGAGGACATATGTACACCAAAGCAGTTAAAAAAAATGCCATCTCACATTAAAAGTTATTCATTGTCCCTGCCAGGTAAATGTTTCTTCATTTTTTTTTACATATTTTGTTCATCTCTAGTTTAGCCACGCAGGGAACCCGAAAAATAATACCAGGTTGTGTTGTTGGTATAGAAGGAAAAATACTGCAAAATAATGTGTAATACTGATAACACACAAAATAAGCTGGCTTAGTCACTATCCCATAACCTAGTCTCTCTATCCAGAATTTAGTAAAATTTTGATTTAAAAGTGTGTTCTTAAAGTTTCTTGCCTGTTCTTCTCCATAGAGATCTATGGTTTGGAATGGGCAACTAGCTTTAACTTGCTGACTAACACCTTGATAATTTAAAAGTGCCTGCTAATGGCTTAATTGGAAGGATGAATACTACAATAATGTGTTGTTACATTACAAGAAAACATGTCCTGCTCAGTCGTATAAACTAGTAAATAAATTATAATTACGTGACTATGTTTCTAGCGAACGCGGGTATCTGGGTGCAGACGCACACGATCTACTACCGCGCCGTGGAGGCGGGCGAGCAGCCGCGCGCCGACGCCGCCGCCACGCGCAAGGGCAAGGGGCAGCCCACCAAGCTGTCCTCGCGCAGGAAGCCCGACCTCTTGTGGAATGGTACGATACCGTTGTGTTTAGTTACTGTTGTATTATAATATGTTGTGTTATATTTGTTGTGTTGTAATATATGAGTGAATAGGTGTAGTATCGTGTTACCCAGTAACTGTGTCGTGGAGGCCAGAGGCCCTAGTGTGAGTTTCATTTAACCATTTACATCAAACGCAATGAGCGCGTTTGGCGCTCCCAATGGCCCTGGATTGGTGACGGACCAATCGGATCGCCAAACGCGCTCACTGCGTTTGATGTAAATGGTTAAATAAAACTCACACTAGGGCCACTGATAAGCAGGCGCTTCATGTAAAATAGTGGTGCATCTAGTTAGATCGGAAGCCACAACAACATAGTTTGGAAAAGGCTAGTGATGATAAGAGTGTCAGAAACTCGAAATCACTCTTCGTTTCGGTCCAAACAAATATAATATAGCTCGTCTAGTAGTTTTCATACTCAAATCACAAGCCTACTTCTTTAGATTTTGCTATGTTCTAACGAAAGTATTTTCAATTTGACACATGTACTTATTGATTATTCGAAACTCTTCTTCGTTACCACTTTCATTAATTAAGATATACATGCAGAAGATAACAAATTTAACGTGTTGTCTATAACACTTTAAATATTATTGTTATATTGTTTAACAATACAATACAATACAAATTTTACGTATCTATCTTTCATCCGTCATCTTGCGTCAAACGAGTCGCACTCTGGTGCTGCAATGTATTGAAAGTTCAATAAATAATCTCCGTGACTACAGGGGAAGATGATATAATCTACCATGATATAAAGTAAGTATCATAGAGATACTTACTTTCATGATGAATAGCCAAATATACCCTTTTCCGGTCCCTGCTTTTTTTTTGAGACGATTGTGATAGATAACAAGTTTGTTACTATAGTCTATTCGCATTAAGAAAATAGTGACTCATCGTTGTTACTCAGCTTAGCCACGCCCCTTGACCAATTAAATCATCGCAAATTATTGTGTATGACTGAAGGGCTTACTTCAACTGGTCAATTTGGACACGGCTGTCTAATTTAACGATCAGTCACTATTTCCTTAACGCGAATAGACTAGTAATAAACGTGGTGGCCACCCGTCCGCAGAGGGCATGGTGCCGGTGCGCGCGTCGCCGCTGCTGGGCATGGTGCGCGCGGCCGCGCTGGGCTGCGCGGGCGAGGTGCGCGACGCCTCGCTGCCGGCGCTCAGCCTGCTGCGCGCGCTGCACGCGCTCAGCCGCCACTGGCACACGCTGTACCGCGCCGCCTGCCTGCCCGACCTGCGCCCGCTCGTGCCCAACCAGGAGTTCATTAATGCCAAGGTACGCACGTATCAATATTAATGTTAAACTTGTCATCATTTCAATTAAATTATAGTAATTGATATAATTATATCTAGCACAGACACAAAAATATTTCTAATATCATATTGTTTACCTGAACAAAATTGATTGTAAACATTAGTTTATGTGATATCCATACCAGCTCAAAATAAGTGTATATCTGCATGAATGCCGGAGCAACAATGCCTGATACTAGTTTGCGATTAGGCTTTAAATTGTATGATGTTACAGGTGTAAATCACTTGCCGCGTAAGCGTAACGTTCTGAGGCCCTAGTGTGAGTTACATTTAATATCTACACCAAACGCAGTGAGCACATTCGGCGTTCTGATTGGCCCTAGATTGGTGACGGACCAATCGGAGCGCCAAACGCGCTCACTGCGTTTGGTGTAGATGGTTAAATGAGACTCACACTAGGGCTTCTGTTTTCTTTTTGCTAATCGTGTAAATTTGTTGCAGCTCGCTGCCAAAGCCAATCGTCAACTTCAAGATCCGCTCGTCATAATGACCGGAAATCTCCCACCGTGGCTGAAAAAGATAGCTTACGCATGGTAAGCCATTATGTTTTGTAGACTAATCTAAAATATAAATAAATAAATGTTTTCGTCTTGTTTGTTTCTCCGCTTACTAAATATTAACACGATTTTCACTACCATTTAGAGAATTTCCTCCGAAAGATTTAAATATAATACATGCATATTATAGTAGTAAAAAGCCGAGAATTTCAAATATTTGTAATACATTTGTAAATAAAACATGTATTTTTGAGGGCGACCTTACGAGATTATCTTAAAGAGGTTTACATAAATTTCCGCGATGGCATAATTATGTCTCTCTCCTATAGATAACCCACAGTAACCATTTTTTTCTTTAACTATAAAAGAATGAGTTGTGTACGAAGCTATTTCAAATAAAACAGTAATCTTCATCCAATTAAATACGTTAGATACGTTGTTTATTTAATGTAGATCAAAATTGCTCTTCACAGTAAATTATTAAAACGAATATCTTAGAAGATCACGGATATAAAATTATTAATCGCTCGCAGCGAAACGGGCGGTCGGTTGGCATGCTCCGTTGTCGTCCACGCCGCGGCGCGAAAGGACAGTCTATAATGATATGACCTCCGTCACATACATCCGTGCGAAGCCGGGGTGGCTCGCTAGTGTGATATAAAAGTAGTAGTGGCGTTCAGATATAACAATATGTGATGTTCCAGCCCGTTCGTGCTACCGTTCGAGTGCCGCCACTTGCTGTTCTACGTGGTGTCGTTCGACCGCGACCGTGCTCTGCAGCGCCTGCTGGAGGCGGGCGGCGAGCGCGGCGCGGGCGGCGCGGCCGGCGGGCCCGACGAGCGCGTGGCGCCGCGCCTGGACCGCCGCAAGCGCACCGTGCAGCGCCACAACGTGCTGCGCCAGGCCGAGCACGTCATGCACGAGTTCGCGCACTCCAAGGCGCTGCTCGAGATACAGTACGAGAACGAAGTCGGCACCGGCCTTGGGCCCACGCTCGAGTTCTACGCGCTCGTCTCGCAAGAACTGCAGCGTGCCGATTTGGACCTGTGGCACGGCTCGGAGAACTTCAAACAGAAGCCGACTTCCTTCGGCGGAGAGATAGTGAAGAGTCAACCACCAGTTGTTACTGACCGTTCTTCAGACGCGGCGGCGCGTCTCGCCTCCTCGGTCCGTGATGCTCTAAACCTCGACGAGGAGCGTTCTCCAGAGCCGTCGGAGCTCGAGAAAGAGACGTCGATCCCGTCACCGGCGCCCGACGCCACATACGTGTCGTGGCCGTGCGGCCTGTTCCCGCAGGCCGTGGGCCGCAACGCGCGCGCCTCGCACGTGTCAAGGGTGAAAGCCAAGTTCCGCTTCCTTGGCAAGTTTATGGCTAAAGCTGTTATGGATTCCAGGATGGTAAGTCTAATACAGATACTGTACTACAACTTGCCTAACGATTGGAAATATGTAGTCAATCTTCACAAGTCTCTTTGAAAACAATTTCTGCCAACTTCAAATATTGAAATTGTGTTGCAATGTAAAAATTTGAGTACAGGTTTACCTTGTGCCGGATTCAGGTGAATTTCACAGTATCACAACAAATTTTTGTAGTTATTTTATGACGGTATTTTTTGTGCCCATACTACATAAAATGATAAATATGTATACACCACTATCAAAGCCGCCGTATAGTTAAGCATTGGTCGTGTTCCAGGTGGACATCCCGCTGTCAGTGTCGATGTACCGCTGGCTGGTGAGCGAGGACAAGTGGCTGTCGCTGAGCGACGTGCGGCACGTGGCGCCCGAGCTGTGGCGCTCGCTGTGCCGCCTGCGCCGCGTGGCCGAGCGCGCGCGTCTGCTGGCCGCCGACACGCGCCACTCGCCCGAGCAGAAGACGCAGCTGGTACGTCACACAAACTGCTGCAAGGTTCTGTGACCCGTGCCAAAAGTGGGAAAAAAAACACGATTACCGTTGTTTTGTTAATAAATTCACAAACTAGTATTGCATAAGTGTTTACCAACAACACCCCAAACGTCATTCGAGCGCCAAAAATCATGGCAGTGAATACGGTGCTAAAAAAAAATAACGCAGTTAAACAGAGAACTGAAGTCAAATCTGTGTCCAATTGATGTTATTCCCACAGAATCAAATAAGTAATTTATAAACAAATAAACTCATGCCTTCTTTCCATGGGCATAGGTAAAAATATACATAATCATGTGTTCACATGAAATTGTGATTAATTATAATTCTACCAAATGGTAAAACACAATAATCAGATGCGTACTTTTCGTGGCGCTAGCTGTTATTTGGTAGACATGAAAGCATAACAGGCAAAATGATGGACTGCATACAACTAACCTGGATCATAATATTCAATGTATGTAACAGATAAGCGCCCTGGAGCTGGACGGCTGCCCCATCGAGGAGCTGGGCCTGGACTTCATCCTGCCGGGCGACGGCTGCACGGAGCTGCGGCGCGGCGGCCGCGACCTGCCCGTCACCGCGCACAACCTGCACAACTACATTGATCTCGTTACCCACTGGCTGCTTTATGAAGGTACAACACGTACTACCTTACCCCAGCATAGCTACTCACAACCATTCGACAGGCTGTCCTGTCGATAATGAAATATTTTTGATTACCTGATTGGCCTTCCTTTCGTTTACCTGATTTGCAAAGCTGTCGGAAGAATAGCGGTTATAATATTTGGTGAAAACTGTTGGGTTTTTTAAATAAGAAGTGATAAAAGTTCCTTATGGTACGCACGGCTACACATCAAGCTATATATTTCCAGTATTAGCTGATCTCGCATTGTATAAGATTTCCGTAAACTGGAAATGTATAGCTTGATGTGTAGCCGTGTGTACACATGATGTTGATAATTTGGCTGCTTTATGAATTCTTGAAATGAGCCGTCATAAATACCTTGATTGGCAAACGGAATGATAAACAAATATTTGGTTACATGCCAGATTAAAATACATCGTAAAAGTAGATCTCATGACCTATTGACCGCCCCAATTGGATTAATACGATAAATG
The DNA here is from genome assembly GCA_949091785.1 of Polymixis lichenea. NCBI lineage: Eukaryota > Metazoa > Arthropoda > Insecta > Lepidoptera > Noctuidae > Polymixis > Polymixis lichenea. The sequence goes on along the minus strand of OX420933.1, from coordinate 11,149,645 downwards.
TTGTGGTGCCCAGAACCTATGTTATTTATTTTATTATTTACAAGCTTTTGCCAGTAGCTTGGCCCGCGTGGACGTCGGAAAATATCCCACGGGATCGTACTATCAGGATAAAAAGTAGCCTATGTTATAATCTCGGTTAAAAACTATGTGTGCCAAATTTCATCCAAATTCGTTCGGCCGTTTTTATGTGATGTGAGTAACAAACATACAAACTTTCATATTTACTATATTAGTAGGATGTACACACAATGCGGGATACATAGGGTTCGTTTTTATTGCATTGCACGACCCTATTTGGTGTAAATATTTATTTGTCGATTTATGAGCTGGGCGCTAGGGGCTCGACAATAGGGTATTTTAGTCTATAGGAGAAAAAATATATTATTGAGGTAGCTTAGGCAAAACGCAGTTGGAAAATGTTGGTTTTAGTTCATGAAATAACAAAATCAATTTTAAAATTCATTTCAAAGATTTCAGTTTTTTTTTTTTTCAATCTGTTTTTGAACACCATGAAATAGTAGCCGCCGTGTTATTACGTCATACGGCGTGTCAATTGAACAACTTTATAGTTTTATTATTTTCGTAACCAAAGTAATTTTTATTTAAATAATATTTTGCATTCAGGAACAGCAAACCAACGATAAGTAGAATAATAACTCTTTTTTTAAATTATTAAATATAATTTATAATATCAGCGCATTTGTCTATATAACAAACAGCGTCCAGCGTTTTCCTCAAATTACGCGCGAAGTTTGAAAATGTAAAATTTAAATGCATTTGTCGGTACTAATCGATTAAATAAAAATGTTGTTTTTTTAGTGGTATATTAGCACTTTAGAATCTAATTAGGACACTTTTCAAAAATGGGTGTTTTACAGTGCATTAAAAATATTGTAAGAAGGAAAAAGGCACATGATGAATTCTGTTTTCCTGCAGGTGTTACCAAACAAATGGAAGCATTCCGAGAAGGCTTTGAGTCAGTATTCCCACTAGCCAATCTCAAGATATTTTATCCAGAAGAATTGGAACAAGTATTCTGTGGCAGTCCGTCCGGTAAGATATTTATTTAAACCTTCCACAATCAAAGTTGAAGAAGATTGTTAGAAGAACACAGATTAACGCTATTATTCCAAAATTAGATTTCAATTTTAATCCAAAATAATTTTTTTATTGCATGATGATGGGGCTCCCTTTTCCGCACTTAGACTCCCATTCGGTCCGTTGTGCATGGGGTGTTTTATTGCATAAAAATGTACACTTCTTGTACCATTACAGGACTTAATTGATTATTGGTTCTTCACGAGCCTGCATTATTCTCAGAATATATTGTAAAATGTGTGATGTGCATGAGATCAAATAAATAAAAGTCACATAACACGGACTCGTTATACGTAATGACTAAAACAACAATTTATAAATCTATTATCTTGTACAGGAGGTCGCGACCAGCGCTGGGAGCCGCGCATGCTGACAGAGTGCATCCGCCCCGACCACGGCTACAACGCGGAGTCGCGCGCCATTCGCATGCTCATCGACATATTAGCCTCATATAACCGCGACGAGCAGCGTTTGTTCTTGCAGTTCGTGACTGGAAGCCCTAGGCTACCCACAGGAGGTAAATAGCCCTCTTATTTATAATTTAGTTTAGACGTCAAAAATGTGTGGTTAAATAGTTGCTTAACTTTAAGCAACGTTTATTAATTAGGGGGTGAATGACTATAACAATAGCGTACAGGAACCTATCTAGTCAATAAGTTTGTCTGCATTCGTAAACTGAGCAGATTCATGATGACAGTATTTCCCACAGGCTTCAAGGCGCTGAACCCCCCGCTGACGGTGGTGCGCAAGTCGTTGGAGTCATCGCTGGACCCGGACGAGTACCTGCCGTCCGTGATGACGTGCGTCAACTACCTGAAGCTACCGGACTACACCAGCGCGGACGTCATGAGCGCCAAGCTGCGTCTAGCCGCTTCCGAGGGCCAGCACTCGTTCCACTTGTCGTGAACGCCCTAACGTGTCCTCTTCTACTACTGTGATTACGTATCGACCCCTCAGAGTTGTTTGTATACACGTGTGAATGCGGTTAGTGGAACCTCTAATATGTGTTATATTGACGGTGCGCACGCTCCGGACGACTGCTGTTTATGTGCAATCAAAGTGATTTTATTAACCTAAATGTGACAGACACTTAAAGTGCTGTGCCTTCTATAGTTTTGTTTTTCTTTGGATTCTTTTTAGATTACAGAAATATGTTTATATTATATTTTGTGTTAATTTAATGTGATAACTTTGTATATTACTTTCTCTGTATATCAGAGATTTGCTGACTCTCAATATAAAGCTTATGGTAAATATGTAACATGGATGGATTTTGTTGGCTTCACTGTATAAAGACGAGACTGCACGAGTCGGTGTCGCGCCGCTAGCCACGGGACTGACCATCCATGCTGCCAAGTCTGCTGAGCCTATATAATAATGATACGAGTGCCTGTTCACTTTCACTTCGCGAGTTATTTCTCGAATACCACCTGCAGTTTCTTATTTCTGATTAGATTGGCACATTTATATTTAAGCTATTTGAAGGACCACTAAAACTTCTTTGAGAGTCCTATGAATTATAATAGCATTTATTACCAAATGGTGTATGTTTTAAGTATCATAAATGAGTAAAGAAAAAGTGCAAAATTTAATATGTAACAATTTCAATAAAACCATGTAAACAATATTGATCAACACCGGGTTTCATTTTTCACCTTTTTACTCTTAAATCCGACAGCTTAGAACTCATAAAGGCAATAATGTTAATGATGCTAGAATTAAATCCAGCCAACCTTCACTCTCCACCTGTTGAAGATATTAAAATTCATAATTTATACAAAATGGAACTACATCATGTATCTCCGTTTGGTATATTTTTCTGTGACTTCTAACATGTTTATTTTATAAACTCCTGCAACGCATCGCCATATAAATAAAACACAACATCGACTTTGAACATTAATTAACCTTTATATTACTTAACACTGCCACCAAACTCCACAAAAATATGATAAATCCATAAACATTATGTCAAAAGTTGATTATGTTATTTTTTATTGAGTCCATACATTTCATATAAATTACATATCTACTTACTGGAGACATAGTTACACATGAATAAAACTGTCTATTAATGGTTGGCACTAATATTATCTATAAAATATTACTGTATATTTTGGATTATATGTTGTACGTACAGGGGTCAAACAATGCTGAAATTAGACATAATAAAATTCTAAAGCTAGTCTATATCAGATAATAATAAAATAAAAGTACCTGTGCAATAGTCTAAAAATAACCCTACACTAGAATGTACACTTGACCATCTATCAACATAAGAACATCTAGGAAATAGTCACGAGGATTTACAGCACCATTGCAACCCAACCGAGGATAAGACAAGAGCCACCAACGGGAGTGAGCCTGCGGAAGCATCGGTCACCGGTGAAGGCGTGGTAGTAGCATGTGCCACAAAATAGCATCATCCCAGCAATGAAGAATGCGCCAGCCTGGAAATAAAGTTAACTGATGATGTCCCATATATGTGCAAATAAATAAAATGTGAAACAAGATTTTTATTCTGGAATAAAGTAAAAAATATGTATATTGCAGTTTTAATTCCTACTCATCTTACATTTCAATCAGAACAAAGCTAATGAATACTCATGAACAAGATATTCATTGTGATTACATTATCAGTGCAAACTTTTTAAATGATAATGTTATGCTAATCAAATTCGTGACTTGTCATTCCCTCTGTCATTTAATAATTACAAAGTTCAATGTCATAATTAGCAAATTGCTAAAATTAAGATCTATTTGACTTACTACAAATGGTCTCCGGCAAAGAGGAACTGTGACAAGTGCCAGGGTGTGTAAGAAATGGAATCTGTTGGCCGTGTCAAATATTTTCCTCAAGTCTTCTTTAGTTTCGGGCTCAGGGAAATTGCGGTGAGCGCCCATTGCACCGAGCACTACAGCAGCAGCACCGCTCAGCCCGGCGAGGCGCACAAAGGGCCCCGCCTCTTGCGCTAGTTGCCATAGCGGCATTCTTACCATAACTTGAACAGGTGGTTGAGGGCCTTGTTGAGGTTTGAAAATACCCTGTGGTAAAAAACAAAGTGATTAATTTTGACAGCAAACAATGAACCCTTGTATAGGATAGGAAAGACCTTCCTTAATACAAAGCTGAAGTCGGAACTTACAATTTGACGTAACAAATTCATAGCTCCATCCGTCACCGTATTTATCATTAACGCGTCGACCAAATTTACCATACCTTTACAGTGATTTTCTACTGTACAAAAAAATATTCCCTGAAGAAATCCGCAAAACGACGAGTTCGGTCAATCAATATTGATAAAAATCTGTCAAACGAAGTTTCAATTCAAACGTCATTATTAGGAATGTGAAACGTAAACCGTAGTCGATTTTTTTGTAATAAATCGTCTAATATGGAATGTTTTGAGATTTATAATGCGTTGTATACACAGAAGTGGCCTGCGGTTGCGATTAGGAGTGAGCGTTGCGGCGACGAACCGTTTCCAAAGACCGTTTTGTGTTCTGCGACGGTGAAACTGTTTTACGTCCTAGGCAGTGTTGCCAACTCAGTTTTTTAAAGAGAGCTAAAATACCTTCGAAAAAGAGCTAAAATAGAGCTAAATTTTTGGAAAAAAAAGAGCTAAAATAAAAGAAAGTTTAAAAATCAACATTTTAATTATTAATATAGAAAAACATAACATGATATTATTTTTTGTTAGATTAATGAGAGTTTTTTTTTATTCGTCGTCAGAACTATCGAAATTGTGGGTTACTAATTGTAATCCACTTGTGCTTGGTCCTGAGTTTTCCACATCATATGTTGTCCATGACAACCAATTTTATTTATGACTTCTTTTGGCACTTTATAGTCGTGGACTCGTGGCAGCATTTTTTTGTCCGTCGTAATCCAGATCTGACAGTTAAAATCGCATTGGTGGTGTCATTTTTAAGTCGATTTCTAGATTTGTTTTTGACAATATTTAGTTGGCTAAATACTCTTTCTACTTCTCCGTTTGACCATGGCAATGAAATCATTGCAAGAGCAAAAGAACAGTTCTTTGAAGGGATTTATGTCAGCCGCATTTTTGTACTCGAAAACTTCAGTCCAGAATGCAATTGTGTTCTCCTTCTTTTGCCATGGCACCAGGGTTATGCTGTTCCATTGCATTTCTACTTTACTGATAAATTCTTCATCGTGGCCCATTTCCTGCACCAGTGGTGCAATATTCTCTTTGACTTGTTTTAAAGTGTTTGAAACTGATAATTGGTTCACTTTTTTTAAAATACGGTATTTGTCTGGCAACCTTTGTTTGAGCTGTTTAATTAACGCTATCCTAAAATTTATGCACTTCTCTCGGAATTGTTTTTCATCTTCTGCTGAATGAAAATCGATTAGTGTTTCTGATCTCTTGGAGTTGGCTCTCTATTCTGTATCCTAAATAAGGATGTGGAATCAAAAAATCTTCTAAATTTTGAACTTCGAATATATCAATTTGTCTGTTGGGGTTAAGGACCTTTTTACCAAGAGATTCAATGGTAATTAAGAAATCATTTAATAATTTACTAGGGTCAATATTGTTCGGTTGGAATATTTTCACGAGACTTTGCAAATGTTCCAAAACAGAATGAATATAAAGCAAATACGCTTCATTTGTAGGATTTTGGTATAGGTTTTATAGAGTTTCTGCGGCGTAACAATTTTCACTACGTCTCGTGAGGTTAAAATGTAATTTTAATTCTGTCCACTGGTCCAATATTTTTTTTACTGCTGGTTCTATTGAAAGCCATCTCGTGGCACAGGCTTGAGTTATTTTTAAAGGTGCTTCGTCATTTATTGTCAAATAAAGATTTTCGTACTCGTTTTGCCTGTTTGAGGACTTTGAAAACCAATTATAAGTCTCCTGAACTAGATATTCTAAATGTCTGGGTAAGTGTTCGGCAGAAGCATGAGAAACAGCGAGTTGTATAGAATGACAAGAGCACTTGATCATAATAAGATGAGGTACATCCAATTTCAGTCTTTGGTATACTCCATTGTGTATTCCTGTCATAACATTTGCATTGTCAACTCCGATACCACAAAGTTTTTTGATCTCAAGTCCATATGACAGCAAAGTACTTTTTACAGCTTCTGTAATAGATTCAGAGTCCCCTTTGTTTAACTCTGCTAACGTAAGAAAGGAAGTGACAATTTCGAATGATGTTTTGCTAAAATATTGCACTACTATTCCTAGTAACTTGGTTACACTTATATCGGTGCTCTCGTCAAGCAATAAGCTATATGGTCCATCTCCAATATCATTTCTTAGGACAGAAATAAAATGTGGTGCAAGTACATTCTTTATTACTGCGGTGCACTTAGTTCGGTGGATTTTAATTTCGCTTTTGAATTCTTTTTTGCAAAGAACTCCAAGATGATCTACCGACAATATAGAAGTATGAGCAGCTATGAATAATGATAAACAAGCCTCAGCTGAACTTTTTGCATCGTCAAATTTAGGTTTGGGTTGGAAGATCAATTTCTGTTGTCGTGATGTAAATGGCTCTGCAGCTTTGATATGTTTTTTGCGTGTAACGTGGTTCAATAAATCATTTTTTTTCGCATTTAATTCACATCGACAATAGCAGCAATACGCTTTGGTTTTGTCAGTACTAACTTCTTTCAACCAACCTTCAAAAGCAGTCTCGGAGAGCCATTCTTTACGGAACTTTTGTGTGTATGGCCTACTCGATGACATTTTGCTTGTTGCACTTTCCTATACTAATTTATTGTAATTCGCACTACAACTACACAAATAATCAACACAGTACTCCACCACGATCGTACACCAATTATCAAAATCAAAGAATAAATTATCGAACGAAACGTAGTAAGTACATAAATGAAACGAACGAAATAAAACTATACGGTAATTCCCCGCCCGTAGTTCAAATCACAGACTAAAATTGGCTCGATGTATTATTTTACTCGTTGGTCTGCATGAAATTCGGATACACACCTAACATTTTGAAGAACAGAAGTTTGTTTTTCATGCATTGGAATGGAGCTGAAATTTTAAAATTAAAGAGCTAAAGAGCTAACATCGTTTTATGGAGCTGATTAATTGAAAATAGAGCTAAATTTAGCTCTAAAAGAGCTAAATTGGCACCGCTGGTCCTGGGTTCAAACAGTCTTCGTCGCACAAACCAGTCCTCGAATTACTTGGTGCGATTTTTTATTTTATGCCTATGAAAATACAGTCGAGAATGCAATGGTTCAATTATCAATCACACTCGTTCGTCGCGTCGCGTCATCGCGTCGTCCTTAACTTTTCGCGTTCGTTTACAAAGCGGTCCTTAAAATAAAAAATGAACTTTTCACCACTGAAATACAGTCGATAATCTATTACCAGTCTGTTGTCAATGCTGTCGTTCGTCATGGGACGGTTAAACCCGTGCAACCTTATACTAGTTGACTTAAAGTTCAAAGTCGATTCGCATGAACGATGAATTCGGATAATCGCTAAATTTCCTGGAATTCGCGCCGGTGAGCGCGTCGCGTGGTTATTATTTTATAACGTTTTTTTGGGCCAGTTAATTGTTATTGAGCACGCGCAGGGAACTTTTGTAATTGTTTTGTTTGCAAATAGTTGTAAATTTAAATACGCCTGGTAAAAAGATAAAAGTCTGTCCCAGCCAGTCCTAAACCTGGAAAATTAAGACGGAAAGTTAATTTGATCGTATACTGAATAAAATCGATCGATAAAACGAATTATGTATTTAGTTAACCATTTCATAGATTTTAAATCGTTGATAGTTGTAAGAACTAACAAACTGCAACTATATCACTCGACGAAAACCTCGAAAACGGAATTCTATTCCATGTTGGAAAAGTTTTGTCGTCCATCAGTCGTCCGTCTCGAAACCAGTTGCAACGACGACCGTTTTCTGCAACCGTTTTCGTCGTCAGGAAAACGGTTGCGTTTCGTTCGTCAAAAATTCGACAACGACCCACCACTAGTTGCGATTGCTGTGGCGGACAGTTGTATGTACAGACGCCAGCACATCAAGCTAGGCTGATTCCCGGCCACCGTAGGCGCGGGCTTGCAGACGGCGAGTAATGGGTAGCGCGCTGTCCGGTAAGGACCAAGCCCGGGTCGACGGCGCGTTGTGTTCCACGCGCTCCTCAAAGAGATGTCAGCACCAACTGATGGGGCCCGCAAGGGCCGATGCCTGCCAGGGGTGCGGGTTGTTCAAAAGAGATACCTTGGCCCCTGGCACACAGGCTGGCAACTGAGGGAACACGGGTGGGTTTTAGTCAATAAAAGTCTGACACGCCCTCCTGCTCCACCCAGAGCGGGAGAAGTTTTATGATGATTTCCCACCCAAGAAAAAGCACATCAAGCTAACCCAATCTGTCCAATTTCTTTGCTTGATTTTCATCTTTATGTCACAAGCATAAGGTTCATGTTCAATTGGGACAATTTGACAGTTTGGGGTAGCTTGTTGTGCTGGCGTCTGTACTAACTGGTAAGGAGTTGTACGCGGAGAGGTATATCGGTGATATAAACAATTTGGTAATATTTTTTCAACCAAATACCACACAGTTCCGTATGCAAGCACATTCAAAACAGTGCTAGCGAGTTGGTATGTACGAGTAAGAAGAAGATAGATACCTATACATTACGCGCTCCGCTACGTCGTTCTTCCGATAAGTGAACGAATTTAATGACAATTGTGAGCATCAGTGGCGTCATTGTTAAGAGCTGCCGCACACTGGGCCACGAGTGGCGGCTACAGTATGGCCACTAGTGGCCGTCACAAATTGCGGATGACATTTTTCTTACATTATGTATAGTATCAGCGCAGTGTTCGAGTGGCCGCGTACGAGCCACAAGCTGCGGTACTCGCCCGCGCTCGGTATTAGCCGCATTTTATCGCTGGCCTCCCACGCATACCCGGCCACAGTCAACGGTTTCAGCCAAATGTACTGGCTGAGTGGTGGCGACTAGTGGCTCTCATTGATGGCCGCGTCTAGAAACTTGACTGCGCCTCTAGTGGTCGCGTCTAGTAGCCGGCGCTAGTGGCTCAGTTTGTGGCCGGCCTTAGTGAATGTGGGCATTATTTCGTTAAAATGTATCGACACAGTTGGTGTTTCAGTGTTAAAACTTTATTTTTAATTCCTTATTATGACTTTTCGTCGTTTCTTCTACGCTGTAAAAAAAGGATTGTACAAGGTTTTATGGAATAAAATAAATAATAAATATTGTATAGTTATTTTCTATCATAATAGCAGCGTTTTACCTTCAACAAAACGCTTGATTTGTCCGTTGACCCATTCGGAGTCATATCAACATAGTTTGAGTCTAGTATTTTCAGTTTCTCCTTTTTGGCAACACTATGATGACGTATTTCCGCCCTCGTTCACCAGGTGGCTAATGTACTCTGTGAAGTGGCTGCAGCGCGCCAAATCGTTCATTGTGGCCTCAAAAACCTAAAACTTGAGAAACCATTAAAACCAAGCTGTATTTTATATATTATGACCCGACCCCGAATGAGTTCTCCGGACACAACAAGGGTTTTGTTGTGGGTAAAACGCTGATATTGTGTACGGGACACGCCAATGTGTTGTAATCAATATAATTAAGTTAAATTAGAATTATGAAGATAAGAAAAACAATAAGCACAAAAGTAAACTTCAATGTAATTACTACTTACAGTAAAATACCATATTAGTCCTTTATGGTATTATTAGTACATATTACCTCAATGTATTAGTCATAGTTACGTACGTAGGTACCTCGAACATAATGAAATAGCTTTGTATAAAGTAACCATAATCATGTAATACATATTATTCATCGATACAACTTATTCTCTTATTTGAAACTTCTTTTATGATCATATCACAAAAATAATTTATTCTATTTAATCAGAGGTAAATAATTAATTTACTTGCTGAAACAGATGAACTAAGGATTTTCCCTGCACTGTAATCACTTCTGTCCTGTTATGTTTTTTGGAAGTATTCCCAGATCTCCAATTAGCTAGTGCTATTATCTTATCAAGAGGTTCGTTGTCCAACCAACTTTGTGAAGTAACTATGGAACAAAAATACCAGCCTCAATTCCTGCTTCCTTCAAAATCGACTTTTTTTTTTTTTATTACGGGGGGAAATACTCATGGATGTCCTCCGCCCCGGGGAGGGCGGAGGGGTCTGTCAGACTCTTACTGACTAAAACCACCCCGGTGTTCCATTTCTCACTTGCACCGGGGATCACGGGAACTAGTGTGACTTCCGCGATCCCTGGCTAGTGCCGGCCCGCCTCTGCGGGCCACCTCGCGATAGGGGGGAAGTGAGGTGTTAAACTCCCCCCTTACGTCATAGAGAGGCGCGCGTGGAACACTACGCGCCGCCATCTCGGGTCCTAAGAAGTAGGGGGTGACAGCAACAAAAAAAAAGTTATTATCAACTAATCGGTGGACGGTTGTTTAAATTCAACATTAAACTGTGAATTGTCGTTTTTTAAGCTACCAGTTGTTTCAGAGAGTTAAGTACCTACCTAGGTATTTGTTAAATTATATACAACCGTGTGCGTGCGTGTGTGTGCATTGAAATATAATTGACAGTAAAAGATTAAATTGAATGTCAGTTCAATACGATATTCAAAAAAGTATTAGACCCTCTTCTTAACATTCCCTCCCTTCTTCACTTGAGGTTCATCAGCTCAGTCAGATAGAGCAGCCTTGGCTTGTATAGCGGCTTCGTTAACATGTCAGCCAAGTTTTGCACCCCAGTAACTTTATTAGCCACCAAATTATTATTTAAAATGCATTCTCTCAAGAAGAAGTTTCAAGTCTTCTTTTGACGTGTATATGCTTAGTCTGATGGTGGTTCTCAATCGGATTCTTGCTGAGTTTCAATGCAGACTCATTGTCTATTAGCAACTTCACTATTGCCACGTCCATAGCTATGTCATTAACAATTTTCTTAACCCACAAAACTTCTCGAGCAGCTTCGCTCGCCGCTATAATCTCAGCTTCGGTTGACGAGAGTGCTACAGTTCTCTGGCAATTGCTCCGCCAAGATATGGCGCCACCTGAGTATAGGTAAAGCATGCCAGATGATCTTCCTGTGGTGGGGTCACCTCTGTGATCTGCATCTGTGTAAATAACAATATCGTTATGCTTACTTTTATAAGTGTACGTGATGACGTAGTCCAGAGTGCCTTGAATGTAACGAAATATTCTTTTCACTCTTACTATATCTTCATTACTTGGGCTTTGTGGTGTTCTAGATACCACTCCTACAGCGAAAGCTATGTCTGGTCTTGTGCCAACTATTAAATAGGACAGAGCACCAACTGCCTCGCGATATGGAAATCGTTCCTTACAGTCTGTCGTCTTTTCTGTTTGCGGATACTTCACAATCGGCGTTGGTGCTAGTTTACAGTTTACCATACCAAAACGTTGCAGTACTTTCTTGCGCACGCCTTTTGGTCTATCGTGATAGATCCATCATCGGAAGTATGTATCTCTATTCCGAGAAAATAGGATGCGAGCTTGGTCGTGACTTTAAATCTTTTCCTTAGCTCGGTGTAATTTTCCACTTCATTTTCATCACACGCAGCCACCAATCCGTCATCTACATATAAAGCAATTATAGCTTTCTTATGGGGTCTTTTCCTGATGAACAGGCATGGGTCCGCTGAACTTTGCTCAAAACCAATTTGGATGATATAATACGTCATACAGGTGTTCCAGCATCCCGGAGCTTGTTTCAATCCGTGAAGACTTTTCTTGGGTTTACACATCTTCGATTCACTCTAGCATCCTTCAGGAGGTTTCATAAAGATCTCTTCATTGAGCGTTCTATATAAAAATGCCGTAGACACGTCAAATTGTCCAAGTGTCATTTTTTCATTTGCTGTGGTACTTAAGAGAGCTCTAATAGTGCTTGTCTTAGCTACCGAGCTAAAAGTATTGTAACAATCAAGGCCTTTTTTTTTGCGAAAAGCCTTTTATATCGAGTCTAGCCTTATATCTTTCGATACTGCCATCTGGGTAAGTTTTTATTTTATAAATCCATTTGCAAGGAATGGCTTTGCGTTTGGGTGGTAGATCAACCATTTCCCACGAGTCATTATCCTTCAGCGAATTTAACTCTTCATTCATTGCTTTTATCCATTTATCTTTGTCAGTACCTACTGTTCATAGCTTCTTTGTATGTTCTAGGCTCCGGATTAACTTCATTATCTCTAGTCACGGTCATAACAAAACCATCATATCTAGAGGGAGGTTTGAGGTCAGATCTGCTTCTGAGTGTCTTGAGCCTTTCAGTTTCTATCTCTTGTGCAGATAAATACCTAACACTTTCAGGTTCTATCTCCATCTCTCTTTCCGATTCAATAAATCTGTCGAAAACGTTTTCAACATTCAAACTGTGATCAGCATCTTCTTCATCATCAGTAATGCGGCTGATGTCGATACGACTGGATCCAGGTGAGGAAGTTGTAGAATGATTTCATTACGTGGCGAAAACGTTCTCTCCTGAAACGTTACATCTCGAGATCTTATGAGTGTACTGTTTTCTTTGCACCAAATTCTGTATCCATCATCGTTGTCATATCCAATTAAGACTCATTTCACGGCTTTCTTGTCCATTTTCTTTCTATTGCGTTTTGGGATGTGGGCGTAGCAGGTGTTTCCGATAATTCTCAAATTTTTTATATTGGATTTCTTGCCGAACCAGAGTTCATATGGTGACTTTTCTTCTTGTGTCGGTCCAGTGCGATTCAGGATGTAAGTGGCAGTATTGACAAGTTCAGCCCATAGGCCCTGAGGCATTTCTTCATGCGCATGCATCATGGCTCTTGCTGACTCTACTGTGAGATACGGACCTTCATCGTCCGATCGCGAGTGAAACTTAAAAAAGCTGTTCTGTGTCAATTTGACTTAGCAAGGAAAAATGGTTCGTGGCTAATATTTATAATAGTACATGTAATACTTTTATATCCTGTCAGTACTCCTTCTGATTTATATTAATTAATTGTGTGTCGTACGGGTATTATAACTGTAAATAGCAGAGTGACTTTTATTCGTTCTCCCGCACACAACCCTCACACATTTTCCAAACTGGTGACCCCGAAAAGAACATTAATAGTAACAAACAATGAGTGACAGTGAGACGGAGCATACCGCGTCTTCGCAGCCCGCCGAACACGTTGCACACCGTGCACGCAAGCCCAAGCGTCTGTCGGGCTCAAAGCACAGCCCAAAGATCGAGCCGGCCGAAGTGTACCGTGTCGCTTTGCGCCTACCGCCGTTTTGGCCCGAGGAGCCCGATATTTGGTTCGCGCAGATAGAGGCGCAGTTCGAAAAATGCTGGGGTGACCAATGACGTCACTAAATATAATTACGTCGTTGGGCACCTTGATTCCCAGTTTTCGAAGGAGGTGAAGGACGTAATCATGTCCCCGCCCGCCAACAACCGCTACGAGAAGCTAAAAACTGAATTGGTGCGAAGACTATCAGCTTCCCAAGAACGGAAGGTGAAGCAGCTGCTGATGCATGAGGAGCTGGGAGACAGAAAGCCGTCGTAGTTTTTTCGACACCTACAGGGTTTGGCAGGACCAACCGTGCCCGAGGACTTTGTGCGTACCATCTGGTGTAGCCGACTCCCCACCAGCATCCAACCCCTCCTGGCATCGCAGCCCCACAGCATACTGGAGGCACTAGCCGATCTGGCTGACCGCATCCATGACATTGTCGTGCCGGCGAGCCACGTCGCAGCAACTTCGGCAACAGGACCCTCCACTAGTGAGATGGCAGCCGAGATCGCTGAGCTGAAGCGTGCGATGAAAGACCTGTCGCTGCAGGTGCGTGACAGACGTTCGCGGAATCGGTCCAACAGCCGTGGTAGAAGCGCGCGACGGCACTCACGCAATCGCTCATCAAGCCGTTCGGATTCCAGCTACCAGCAGCATCCTGTATGCTGGTACCACGCAATGCACAGTGAGAAGGCCAAGTGTTGCATCAAACCCTGCGACTACAAGGGAAACGCCGCGGGCAGTCAGTAATGGCGACAGCCGATTGCCCCGCTTCTACTGGTCGCCTGTTCGTCACGGACCGGAGCACCAAGACGCAGTTCCTGGTCGACACAGGTAGCGACCTCTGCGTCTACCCCCGCCGTCTACTTAGTGACCGTCGCGTGTGTACAAACTACCAACTTGTGGCCGCTAATGGGACGCCCTTTAAGACATTTTGTTTTGTCGATCTGAATTTAAATCTAGGATTTCGTAGAGACTTTAAGTGGCGTTTTGTAGCTGAAGTGTCGAAACCGATAATCAGAGTAGATTTTCTTTGTTTTTACTCATTAACCGTTGACTATGGAAATCAACGGTTAATTGCCAGTAACACCAATGTTTTTACTATAGCCTCGAATCACTCAGACTCATCTTTATTTTCTGTAAAGGTTACTTCTGGTGATTCGAGTATCATAAAATATTAGAATGTTTTCCTGACATCACCCGACCTGCCGGTACACTACGCACTACATACACAACACTGTACACCATATCCGCACGACCCTAGGCCCTCCAGTATCTTCTTCATTTCGGCGATTAGCGCCGGACAAACTAAAAATTGCTCAATAGGAGTTCCAGCTGATGTTGACCAACGGAACTGCCAGACCCTCGGAGAGTCCCTGGTCATCCCCACTACATCTCGCGCCTAAAAAGGACAACTGTTGGCGACCTTGCGGAGATTACCTCATGCTCAACGCACGAACCATCCCTGACAGGTACCCGATCAGGCATTCAGGCATATTCACGATTTCGCTCACAGCATTTCAGGCTGTCGAATTTTCAGCACCATCGACCTCGTGAAAGCCTATAATCAGATACCTGTCAGCCCGGACGACATCCCGAAGACGGCAATAACTACACCGTTTGGCCTGTACGAATTTCCATACATGACGTTCGGTCTGCGTAACGCAGGCCAAACTTTCCAACGTTTTGTGGACGAGATGACCAGAGGATTGGATTTTTGCTACAGCTACCTGGACGACTTTCTTATTTTCTCAAAGACACAGGCTGAGCACGAGGAGCATCTCCGCATTATCTTGGGCAGGATGAGGGACTTTGGCATACTGGTCAATACGACCAAGTGTGTTTTCGGTGAACCGGAGGTAACCTTCCTAGGTTACCACATCTTCGTGAAGGGCACCACACCGCTTGACTCCAAGGTCGAGGCCATCAAAAACTTCCCGCCGCCCAAAGATGTCCGCCAGCTGCGCCGATTCCTGAGTATGATTAATTTTTACAGGTGTTTCATAACCCACGCAGTGCAGAAACAGGCGCCACTTCACAACCTCTTGATTGGCAACGTAAAGGGCTCGCAGCCCATATGTCTTGCGGAAAATACTTTGCAAGCATTTGAGAACTGAAAGGCAAGCTTAGCTAACGCTGCTCTATTGGCACACCCCGACTGCAATGCCAAACTTGCATTGGTTACTGATGCATCGAATACCGCAATCGGCGCGGTGTTACAGCAGCTTAGCGATGATGGCTGGCAGCCATTAGCTATCTTTTCCAGGAAACTCACCGCAAACAGCAAACAAAGTATTCTCCCTATGACAGGGAACTGCTGGCCATTTACGAGGCCATCAAATAAATCCGTTACATGCTCGAGGCCAGACACTTCGTTGTATATACGGACCACAAGCCGATCAGTTTCGCATTCCACAAGATGAAGAAAAACTGCTCACCCAGGCAATTCCGTTATCTAGACTTCATTGCCCAGTTTACCACCGACATTAGGTATATTTCCGGCAAGGACAATGTCGTAGCCGACCCCTTATCTCGCGTGGAAGCACTTCAGGTACCGGTCAGCTTCGACACTCTCACGGAAACGCAAACCACGGATCCGGAACTGTCCAAGCTACTCCAGGAAGGATCTGCGTTGACTTTGGAGAAGGTTGAGGTCCCAGGAGAGCATACAAATGTGTACTTTGACGTCAGTACAACGCCTCCCAGACCATTTGTGCCTGTAATGCTACGAAAGCAAGTCTTCGACAGCCTGCATTCCCTCAGCCACCCTGGTGTCACAGCGTCTGCCAAATTAATCGCAGAGCGTTTCGTTTGGCCAGGCGTTAGGAAGGGCTGCAGGGAGTGGGCTCGAGCTTGTCTTGAGTGCCAGCGGGCCAAAGTAAGCCGACACGTTTTTGCGCCATTAGGGGCGAATCACATCCCACGTGCAAGGTTCACCACATCGACCTTGTGGGCCCACTCCCAATTTCGCAAGGCTACAAAGACTGTCTGACGGCAGTCGACTGTTTTACGAGGTGGCCAGAGGTCGTACCTATTATCGACATAACGGCCAAGACAGTAGCTAAAGCACTGCTATCCGGATAGATTGCCCGATTTGGCTGTCCCGCGGAGATAGTCACGGACAGAGGTCGGCAGTTCGAGTTGGCTCTGTTCCAACAATTGGCCAAATTGGCTGGTTTTCAGCACAAGCGGACAACGGCATACCATCCGGCATGTAATGGCACGGTGGAGCGATTTCACCGGCAACTCAAGGCGTCCATCACGTGCCATGCAAATGACAAGTGGACAGAGTCCTTGCCGTGGACATTGCTTGGTATACGGAGCGCAGTCAAAAAGGATGCCCAAGCATCTTCAGCCCAACTTGTATACGGCGAACCGCTAAGGCTCCCAGGTGAATTTTTCACTCCAAGTGACGAAGGAACGACCGACGTCACAGATTTCGCAGCGCGCATTCGCAAGTTCACACAAAACCTGAAACCAACTCCAGCATCCCGTTACGACAAGACCAGCATTTTCATATTTAAGGATCTGCAGACCACTGATCACGTGTTTCTTCGTGAAGACGCAGTACGTGGTTCGCTACAACCAACGTACACAGGTCCTCACAAAGTTCTGCAAAGGGGAGACAAAGTCTTCAGAATACTATTTAAGGGCAGAGAGGTCACGGTTTCAGCTGACCCAAGAGAAAACACTCCACCCAGCAGTAGCAAAGAGGATACCACTCGCTCTGGTCGTCATGTCAGTTTCCCAGACTGTTATCGCCCTTGACGGTCTCTGGAGGGGGGTGATGTGGGATACGGACCTTCATCGTCCGATCGCGAGTGAAACTTAAAAAAGCTGTTCTGTTTCAATTTGACTTAGCAAGGAAAAATGGTTCATGGCTAATATTTATAATGGTACATGTAATACTTATACTCGTATATCCTGTCAGTACTCCTTCTGATTTATTGTCGTACGGGTATTATAACTGTAAATAGCAGAGTGACTTTTATTCGTTCTCCCGCACACAACCCTCACACATTTCCCAAACTACAATCGTGCTATGGTCACGCTCACAACATCCATTCTGTTCTGGCGTATAAGGCATCGTCAATCTTTGACATACTCCGTTTTTGTGTAAAATTTCCCGAGCTCTCGCATTGTCGAATGCACCGCCGTTGTCGCTAAGAATTTCTTTTACAATATGTCCAGTAGCTTTAGTCTCTGCCAACATTTGCTCAAGTTTTTCATGAACTTCTCCCTTTTCTTTCAGACAGTAGATTTGCCGATATTTTGTGAAGTCGTCTTTAAAAAGAACATAATATTTGAATTTGGAAAATCAATTCTTGAACGGGCCACATACGTCAATGTGTAACAGCTTTCCAGGCTGTGACGCACGTTCTCTAGTGCCAAACTTGCGTCGATGCGTTTTGCCAAATACACATCCTTCGCAGAGTTTACTGTCTACTTTCAGCGTTATGCCAAGCTCTGTCTCGACAACCTTCTTAACATGAAACTTATTTTGATGTCCCAGCCTCTCATGATATAATTGCGTCTGATCAGATATCTCTACGTGATTAATTTCATGAGAGCCCTTAATTTTTTTGAGCTTTAGCTTGTAAAGTCCTCCATTTTTAGCTCGCACTCCAATCAGTAGATCATGTCGTCCGCCTTCATACTTCATTATACACTCTTGAGTTCGGGATTCAAATATAGTATTTGTTTATTTGTCCTGAGCTAACAGTACCGAAAACAGGTTCTTCTTAATAGATGGTACATACCACACGTCGTTAAGAGTAATAATCTTTTTAGTACCACGTACGTCAACTTCGATATCCAGTGCTCCCTTTCCAACGGCCTGAATAGCTGTACCATTTGCAGTTGTAACTGTGTGCGACGTAGAGAAGTACTCAAAGGTTTTAAATAAGTCTCTTCGATTTGAAACGTGACTAGTAGACCCATTGTCGACATACCAGCTGTCTTGATCGATGTCTTCCACATTATTTACAATTGCCATTAGGTTCATTTTGACGTTTGATGTACTTTGGTTATTTGGCGTGGGTTTGGGTGGTCTCCCATCGGCTAACCATTTCGTACAAGTTTTGACTCTGTGCCCTAGCTGTCCGCAATAGTTGCATTTCCTTTTCTTGTCTTTCTGCTTGCTTTTGTCTTTCGATCTCAGTACTAGAGCTTCTTCAATAATGGTTTCTCGGGTACCACTTGTTATAGCCCTTTCATGAGCACAAAACTGTATTGTCAAGTTTTCGATGTTCCGATCGCTCTAATTCATTAACAGCCAGCTCGATTTGAAATGAAAATACTGATCAGGAAGTGTGTCCAAGATTGCAAATCAAAAGCATTTCGGGCATTTTCGGGTTTTCGGTGCATTTTCGGGTTTTACCTATAATTTCTTTATTCAATTCGTACCAGATGTTTTTGAGCGTTGAAATGTGAGTAGCCATATCGTGATCTTCAGTCTTCTGAAAGCGGAAGAATCTCATGCAAAGTTCATAACTTTGATCCTCCTTGGCTCCATCATAAAGACGATGCAACTCTGTCCACATTTCACTTGACGTATTGCACCGCATGACCTTGTGCAGGGTTTCTTCTGTCATGTTTGTGCTAAGAATAAGCAAGGCATGACTGTCAAGGCTTTGGTAGTTATCCAATACCGTTTTATATTCCAACAACTTAGCTGGTAACGCCGGCGCCGCTTGTGGCTCTGGCTTAGTTACTTTACCCTGGATAATGTCTAGCGTACCTAGGGTGTTCCGCAAGAGCAGGGAAATCTTGTATTTCCACGTCTGCCAGTTTGTACTTCCTTCTAAGCGCCCAATCTCAAATCTCACAGAATTCATCTTTCTGTAACTTCTTGATAGATGCGTACTTATTAAATAGATCACAAGATCCAGTTTCAGCACGTTAAAATATCGTTTTTACGCTCTGCTACCATGTTAAATAATGTACAACCGTGTGTTTTGCATTGAAATATAATTGACAGTAAAAGATTGAATTGAATGTCAGTTCAATACGATATTCAAAAAAAAAATTTTCCAAAAAAAAAACAACTGACTTCCGAAAAACACTACAAAGTGAAAAATAACTTTAATTTCGGAAGGCGGTGACTTGGGATATGTATTAAAATTTTTGTCACCGCCTTCCGAAATTAAAGTTATTTTACGCTTTGTAGTGTTTTTTCGGAAGTCGGTTGTTTTTTTTGGAAAAAGTTTTTATTTTTCACTTTTTAGTTATAGTACCTACCCCACTAATTCGAAATTTCATCATCCTTGGGGTTAAAACAATGCATATCAATGCGATAGCAGCAATCGCGGTTTATTTACTGTCTCCGAAACGCCTCATCAGATCTATATAAAATTAAAATGAGACCACACGGGAAGCACGAGCTTTCAAATAAAAAAGAATAATCAAAATCCGTTCACCCAGTCGAAAGTTATGAGGTAACAAACATAAAAAAAAACATACAGTCGAATTGAGAACATCCTCTTTTTTTTAAGTCGGTTAAAAAGTATTAGAACCTCTTTGCTTGTGTTTCGATACGTAACACAGAATAGTTAGTTGTAGGTAAGCGAACATGACTTTGTGGCCTTGTAATATTTTTACAATTTATATTAAGTATTTATTGTAGCTCATCTTCCTCATTATAAATAGTTAAGATTGAACTGCTCGGCGATCGTGACATTAAAATAAAAATATTTTATATAATATTGGTTTATATTTCCTATCTTCCTGTTTCATTCTTAACAATAAATGAAACACCTGGATAGGAATGCCACAACCACGATAGCTTTTTGTGCATAAGCCAAAGTTAACAACCCTAGCACGATCGCCGAGCGTAGGTATGAAAAGTGAAGTACATACATCATACATGTGATATTGTCATTGACTTCTTCTGTACTCTCTGTATTTTGTGACACATCATTCAGCAGCAAACGTCCAACGTCATTTAGGCCCGTAAAAAAGAGCTTTGCTTTCTTTTACTGACGACGGGGGTTTAATAATTGCTAAAAATTTGCTTACGTAATATTTGAATGGATAATAAAGAGGTCAAGCTATTTTTTTATTTATTTATTTCAAAAAACTTAAACATATTTTACAAATTAAAATAGGCTAGTTTTGAGTACAAATGAGTATGATATGATTCAATCTTTTACTGTCAATTATATTTCAATGCAAAACACACGGTTGTACATTATTTAACATGGTAGCAGAGCGTAAAAACGATATTTTAACGTGCTGAAACTGGATCTTGTGATCTATTTAATAAGTACGCATCTATCAAGAAGTTCCAGAAAGATGAATTCTGTGAGATTTGAGATTGGGCGCTTAGAAAGAAGTACAAACTGGCAGACGTGGAAATACAAGATTTCCTTGCTCTTGCGGAACACCCTAGGTACGCTAGACATTATCCAGGGTAAAGTAACTAAGCCAGAGCCACAAGCGGCGCCGGCGTTACCAGCAAAGTTGTTGGAATATAAAACGGTATTGGATAACTACCAAAGCCTTGACAGTCATGCCTTGCTTATTCTTAGCACAAACATGACAGAAGAAACCCTGCACAAGGTCATGCGGTGCAATACGTCAAGTGAAATGTGGACAGAGTTGCATCGTCTTTATGATGGGGCCAAGGAGGATCAAAGTTATGAACTTTGCATGAGATTCTTCCGCTTTCAGAAGACTGAAGATCACGATATGGCTCACATTTCAACGCTCAAAAACATCTGGTACGAATTGAATAAAGAAATTATAGGTAAAACCCGAAAATGCACCGAAAACCCGAAAATGCCCGAAATGCTTTTGATTTGCAAAATCTTGGACACACTTCCTGATCAGTATTTTCATTTCAAATCGAGCTGGCTGTTAATGAATTAGAGCGATCGGAACATCGAAAACTTGACAATACAGTTTTGTGCTCATGAAAGGGCTTTAACAAGTGGTACCCGAGAAACCATTATTGAAGAATCTCTAGTACTGAGATCGAAAGACAAAAGCAAGCAGAAAGACAAGAAAAGGAAATGCAACTATTGCGGACAGCTAGGGCACAGAGTCAAAACTTGTCCGAAATGGTTAGCCGATGGGAGACCACCCAAACCCACGCCAAATAACCAAAGTACATCAAACGTCAATATGAACCTAATGGCAATTGTAAATAATGTGGAAGACATCGATCAAGACAGCTGGTATGTCGACATTGGGTCTACTAGTCACGTTTCAAATCGAAGAGACTTATTTAAAAACTTTTAGTACTTCTCTACGTCGCACACAGTAACAACTGCAAATGGTACAGCTATTCAGGCCGTTGGAAAGGGAGCACTGGATATCGAAGCTGACGTACGTGGTACTAAAAAGATTATTACTCTTAACGACGTGTGGTATGTACCATCTATTAAGAAGAACCTGTTTTCGGTACTGTTAGCTCAGGACAAATAAACAAATACTATATTTGAATCCCGAACTCAAGAGTGTATAATGAAGTATGAAGGCGGACGACATGATCTACTGATTGGAGTGCGAGCTAAAAATGGAGGACTTTACAAGCTAAAGCTCAAAAACATTAAGGGCTCCCATGAAATTAATCACGTAGAGATATCTGATCAGACGCAATTATATAATGAGAGGCTAGGACATCAAAATAAGTTTCATGTTAAGAAGGTTGTCGAGACAGAGCTTGGCATAACGCTGAAAGTAGACAGTAAACTCTGCGAAGGATGTGTATTTGGCAAAACGCATCGACGCAAGTTTGGCACTAGAGAACGTGCGTCACAGCCTGGAAAGCTGTTACACACTGACGTATGTGGCCCGTTCAAGAATTAATTTTCCAAATTCAAATATTATGTTCTTTTTAAAGACGACTTCACAAAATATCGGCAAATCTACTGTCTGAAAGAAAAGGGAGAAGTTCATGAAAAACTTGAGCAAATGTTGGCAGAGACTAAAGCTACTGGACATATTGTAAAAGAAATTCTTAGCGACAACGGCGGTGCATTCGACAATGCGAGAGCTCGGGAAATTTTACACAAAAACGGAGTATGTCAAAGATTGACCATGCCTTATACGCCAGAACAGAATGGATGTTGTGAGCGTGACCATAGCACGATTGTAGTTTGGGAAATGTGTGAGGGTTGTGTGCGGGAGAACGAATAAAAGTCACTCTGCTATTTACAGTTATAATACCCGTACGACAATAAATCAGAAGGAGTACTGACAGGATATACGAGTATAAGTATTACATGTACCATTATAAATATTAGCTATGAACCATTTTTCCTTGCTAAGTCAAATTGAAACAGAACAGCTTTTTTAAGTTTCACTCGCGATCGGACGATGAAGGTCCGTATCCCACATCACCCCCCTCCAGAGACCGTCAAGGGCGATAACAGTCTGGGAAACTGACATGACGACCAGAGCGAGTGGTATCCTCTTTGCTACTGCTGGGTGGAGTGTTTTCTCTTGGGTCAGCTGAAACCGTGACCTCTCTGCCCTTAAATAGTATTCTGAAGACTTTGTCTCCCCTTTGCAGAACTTTGTGAGGACCTGTGTACGTTGGTTGTAGCGAACCACGTACTGCGTCTTCACGAAGAAACACGTGATCAGTGGTCTGCAGATCCTTAAATATGAAAATGCTGATCTTGGCGTAACGGGATGCTGGAGTTGGTTTCAGGTTTTGTGTGAACTTGCGAATGCGCGCTGCGAAATCTATGACGTCGGTCGTTCCTTCGTCACTTGGAGTGAAAAATTCACCTGGGAGCCTTAGCGGTTCGCCGTATACAAGTTGGGCTGAAGATGCTTGGGCATCCTTTTTGACTGCGCTCCGTATACCAAGCAATGTCCACGGCAAGGACTCTGTCCACTTGTCATTTGCATGGCACGTGACAGTTCAATGGTTTCATATTTTTTCTTATCCTAGTTTATAATAGAGATCAAGTTATCAGCCTCATAATTATGTTATTGGCCTATAATTATAGGTATTTTTTATTCATCCTGTATAGAACCGCTAGTCAATTCTTGTATGAATGACTTAGCTTTGGAATTGGATGTCAGTTCAGTGATAGTCTCGTTTTCAAGTATTGCCTCATTCTTATCAATTTTTTGACATTCAAACAGCATTTTCTGACGATATTTATTTTTGTGTGCCACTATTTTTTCTTTTGAATTTCTAGTTTCTTGTTCTGTTTTTAATAGTTTCTTTCAATTTGTAGTAGTTTTTTAAGTAAAATCTTCTTGATCTAGGTTTCATTTCACTTTCTTTGAGATTATTTTTAGTCTTCTCCAGTCTATTCTCCTTTTGATTTTTTTTTTTAACTTTCTGGTAGTTTAGATATTTTAACATACCTGGACTTTTACTCTTTGCAAATTTCTTTTACGATTTTTTTCTTATTTTTCGGGATCGTTTTGCTTTAGTCGGTAATTGCGTTGTCGTTCTGCAAGTTTCATGGGCATTTTTTCTAGAACAAATTACATTTTGTTAAAAATCTCGGTTGTGAGTTCGAACCCTACCCACTACACTATAAATGTGAACCCACTCCAGCAGAAGCATTTTTAGCTTAACTGAAGGAGTTAGCTTATTCCTGTTAACCCCTCCAGTTAAGCTGTATAGTTCGTTTTTAAATCAAGATAGTAATTTGACGTACCTACTGTCTAATTAACACAAAAAGAAATGTCAGACTACTATCTGAGATTAACTTTAGAAAAATTAAGCAAATATTTTCACATATTTTTAAATTAAGAACATTTAGTGAGACATTACTTATTTGATGTTAGGCAGGATTTTACTAACGTATTTATTCATTCTTTGTCTGACTAGTTTCAATCTCGAACGGATCTTAGTCATGAGCTCAAAACATAGTGGTGATGGTACGGTTGAAACTAGTTGGGCAAACCCGGAATATATACGCGAGTAAAACTATATTATTAAAGTAATACTTTCCCTTCATCTACTAATATTCCTAGTAAGTAAGGTGAAAGCATTGCTACAATAACTGTGTAACCAAAATAAACATGTGACGTATTTTTCAGCAGTATAAAATCACCCTTCCTTTCTATTTGTTAACTCATTTTTGTCACGTGACAAAAATTTGCTACAAATTGTAACGAAAAGGAATATAAAACAGGTGTTGAATATACCCTCAAACGAAATAAAAATAAATAAAACTCCTTAGCTGAAATTGTTGTTTACTTATGATTTGGGCAAGACCACGGAGCAAATACAAAGAGGAGATGGTGTAATTAGATTTCCCTAAGGAACAACGCGTGACAATTTGCGGGGTGAGGGGGTGTTAGATCCCGCCCACTTCTTTAATTTCCATCTACCGGTCAATGGCAAAACTACTCGCTCGTTCTGTAGATTTTACTTTGTAGTGACGTAAGTATCTCACACTAGATGTCACTAAGTGCAGGATGCAACAGGGTCGTACTCAGAATTTTCGTACCAGGGAGTAAGTTACTAACTCCGTTTTTTATATTAACTTTGCGGACCAGCTAGGTACGTATTTTTTAAATTGAAATAGTGATATAAATTTTTGTAATACATTGCTGTCTTAGATTATCTTCGGAAAAAAATCTAGTACATCATTTAGTACAAAATTTAACTAAATAAACTAGATAGGCTTTAAGTACTTTTAATTAAGTAAACAACAACTACCATACAGTATGGTAGTTGTTTTTTACTTTCCCTCCGTGAGACAACTAGTATGCACCATAATAATAATATAAAATAATAGTTGTCTCACGGAGGGAAAGTACTTTAAATAAATTATTTTAGATGGAATATTTAATTTATAGGAGATTATATTTTTTATGAGTATTTCCATTTATGAGACAGCTGCGGGATATTCAGTACAATAATTGGATTCCATTACGGCCCTGTGTTTTTGTTACTTGTCAGGACGAACGCCAACAATACACTGACAAGGCCACGCCTACTTGATGACGTCAGGACTTAGTCGAGAATCACAGTGCACAGTTGTTTAGGCCGTCTCCTCTTTGTATTTACTCCGTGGGCAAGACAATACAATTTTGAAATAATCAATTAGTAAATCAACAACTTACCGTTTGATAAACAGACCAGCGAACAAAAGGAACTTGTAATTGTTGAAAAAATTCACCACTAGCATAAGCTCAATGCACTCAGAAAAATGCACGTCGGAAAATGGCGGACTGTCACTATTTAGCGCTAGCTGATTGGCTGCTAAGAAATTAAAGCAGTTGTGCCAATTCATTATTTTAAAAACTACCAAAAATTGGTGTTACAAAATATAATAACAACAACCGACTTCCAAAAAAACACTAAAAAGTGAAAAATAACTTTAATTTCGGAAGTCGGTGATTTTGGATATGTATTTTAATTTTTTGTCACCGCCTTCCGAAATTAAAGTTATTTTTCACTTTTTAGTGTTTTTTTGGAAGTCGGTTGTTTATTTTTTTGAAAAAAGTTTTTTATTTTTCACTTTTTAGTGGTTCACATGTGCTTACCCCTTCACAGAGTACTGGCGTGATGTTATGTTATTAACTGGTGTAAACAATTGACAGACATGAGATTTCAGCAATCCCTGTCCATTTGCTATGATTTATTGAGGAGTTCCGTTGCCTATCTCCGAAGTTCTTCATCAGATCTACACCAAATTGAAATGGAACCACTCCGAGAAAGTACTCTTCCAAAATCTACACAAATTGCTTCAAGTGTACCTATAAAATTTGAAGAGTTCTCTCTATTTCTCCAGGATCCCATCATCAGATCCGGACTTGATGATCATGGGACCACCTGGGAAGTATACCCTTTCAAACAAAAAAAAAATCATCGTTCATCTGTAGTTGAACTAGGCAAAACCTGTATTTCGGCTATCAGCGCCAGTCCCCTCGGATAATTTTACATTTAAGGGGAATATTAAAAATAATTGTACATTTCAACATGCTTAATTGTCCATGGTAGGTTCTATCGAAATAATGCGTATCTTTCATTAAATAAGTTATGATACGTACGCATAAATAATTAGGGATGAATTATAGGAATTTCAAAGCATAATAAAGCGTATAGTTTTTTAACAGCACATTTTTGTTTTGGGATATACCATTTTTCTACCATGTAAATAATTATGTCCTCGGAGACTTGGGCGTTACAAAAGATCCTCTAATTTTTTACTTGCTACATATCTCACTAATTCAAGCTAAAAATAAACTTCAGTATTATTAAGCCTCCGGCGAGAGATGTCGTGCGGTGTCCCACAGGGATCGGTCCTGGGGCCGCATCTGTGGGATATCGGATACGACTGGGTGCTGCGCGCCGACCTCCCTAGCGGCGTCAGCGTAGTTTGTTAGTAGTTTGCTACGCTGACGACACGCTGGTCCTGGCGCAAGGGAGGTCTTAGCGACACACGGGGTTGCGACAATCGTCGATAGGATCCGGCAACTGGGACTCGAGGTGGCCTTGCACAAGTCCGAGGCCATGTGGTTTCATGGTCCTCGGAATGCGCCACTGACGGGTTCCCAGATAACGGTGGGAGGGGTTCACATCGGCGTCGGGTCGACGATGAAGTACCTAGGACTCGTCCTCGACAGCCGGTGGAACTTCGCGGAGCACTTCCGACGTTTGGCTCCCAGACTGGAGCGGGCTGGGGCTGCCTTGAAGCGGCTCCTGCCCAATCTAGGGGGGCCAAACGCCTCCTGCCGGAGGCTCTACGCGGGGGTCGTGCGGGCCATGGCCCTATACGGGGCGCCGGTGTGGGCGCCTACATTGAGGCGCCAACCAGCACGCCGGTTGAAGGCGGCCTATAGGGTCATGGCCATCCGGATGATCCGGGGATACCGCACGATCTCCAGTGAGGCGGCGGGCCTCCTTGCCGGATTGCCGCCATGGGATCTGGAGGCAAAGGTCCTCGCGCACACTTGGGAGTGGCGCGAGGAGGCCAAACGCCGGGGCGTAACTCCGCTCCCGGGAAATCGCGGCACGGCGGACAGAGCTCCGGCAGGATCTCATGGCGACGTGGAAAGTGCGATTGTCGCAACCCAGTGCTGGGCACGCCACGATTGCGGCGGTAAGTCCCCTCTTTGAGGAGTGGCTTGAGAGGCGGCATGGCGTCCTCACCTTCCGCCTGACACAGGTCCTCACCGGACATGGCTGTTTCGGGAGATTCCTGTTTCGGATAGGGCGGGAGGAAACGCCCGGGTGTTTCCATTGCGAAGATCGCCCAGAGGACAAGTTGGAGCATACGGTGGAGGTCTGCCCGGCTTGGGCGGATCACCGCCGTGTCCTCGTGGAGGTATCGGCGGCGACGATCTCTCGCGTCCGACCCTGGTCCAGGCCATGGTACGGAGCGAGAGGGCATGGCTGGCAGTCGCCTCCTTCAGCGAAGCAGTTATGCTCGCAAAGAGGGAGGCGGCGCACGTGACGGAGATGCAGTACATGCGCCCTCACAGCCGTGGCCTTCGCAGGAGACGCCCTGGGCGTCGGGAATCCCAGGCTGATTCCCGGCCACCGTAGGCACGGGCTTGCGGACGGCGAGTAATGGGTAGCTCGCTGTCCGGTAAGGACCAAGCCCGGGTCGACGGCGCGTTGTGTTCCACGCGCTCCTCAAAGAGATGTCAGCAGCAACAGATGGGGCCCGCAAGGGCCAATGCCTGCCAGGGGTGCGGGTTGTTCGAAAGAGATACCGCCGCCCCTGGCACACAGGCAACTGAGGGAACACGGGGTGTTTTAGTCAGTAAAAGTCTGACACGCCCTCCCGCTCCACCCAGAGCGGGAGAAGTTATTTGATGATTTCCCACCCAAAAAAAAAAAAAAAATTTATTAAGCCTGTCTAGATTCTTCCTTTTTTTTTATAGTATAGAAATAGGTAATTAACTTTATCAAATCTGCGTCCACGATTTTTGTCACTTTTAACCGACTTCCAAAAGGAGGAGGTTCTCAATTCGTCGGAACCTTTTTTTTTTATGTATGTTCCCCGATTACTCGAAGATGGCTGGACCGATTTGGTTATTTTTTTTTTGTTTGAAAGGGTATACTTCCCAGGTGGTCCCATGATCATCAAGTCCGGATCTGATGATGGGATCCTGGAGAAATAGAGAGAACTCTTCAAATTTTATAGGCACACTTGAAGCAATTTGTGTAGTTTTTGGAAGAGTACTTTCGCGGAGTGGTTCCATTTCAATTTGGTGTAGATCTGATGAAGAACTTCGGAGATAGGCAACGGAACTCCTCAATAAATCATAGCAAATGGACAGGGATTGCTGAAATCTCATGTCTGTCAATTGTTTACACCAGTTAATAACATAACATCACGCCAGTACTCTGTGAAGGGGTAAGCACATGTGAACCACTAAAAAGTGAAAAATAAAAAACTTTTTTCAAAAAAATAAACAACCGACTTCCAAAAAAACACTAAAAAGTGAAAAATAACTTTAATTTCGGAAGGCGGTGACAAAAAATTAAAATACATATCCAAAATCACCGACTTCCGAAATTAAAGTTATTTTTCACTTTTTAGTGTTTTTTTGGAAGTCGGTTGTTGTTATTATATTTTGTAACACCAATTTTTGGTAGTTTTTAAAATAATGAATTGGCACAACTGCTTTAATTTCTTAGCAGCCAATCAGCTAGCGCTAAATAGTGACAGTCCGCCATTTTCCGACGTGCATTTTTCTGAGTGCATTGAGCTTATGCTAGTGGTGAATTTTTTCAACAATTACAAGTTCCTTTTGTTCGCTGGTCTGTTTATCAAACGGTAAGTTGTTGATTTACTAATTGATTATTTCAAAATTGTATTGTCTTGCCCAAATCATAAGTAAACAACAATTTCAGCTAAGGAGTTTTATTTATTTTTATTTCGTTTGAGGGTATATTCAACACCTGTTTTATATTCCTTTTCGTTACAATTTGTAGCAAATTTTTGTCACGTGACAAAAATGAGTTAACAAATAGAAAGGAAGGGTGATTTTATACTGCTGAAAAATACGTCACATGTTTATTTTGGTTACACAGTTATTGTAGCAATGCTTTCACCTTACTTACTAGGAATATTAGTAGATGAAGGGAAAGTATTACTTTAATAATTTCATTTATAGTTTTACTCGCGTATATATTCCGGGTTTGCCCAACTAGTTTCAACCGTACCATCACCACTATGTTTTGAGCTCATGACTAAGATCCGTTCGAGATTGAAACTAGTCAGACAAAGAATGAATAAATACGTTAGTAAAATCCTGCCTAACATCAAATAAGTAATGTCTCACTAAATGTTCTTAATTTAAAAATGTGTGAAAATATTTGCTTAATTTTTCTAAAGTTAATCTCAGATAGTAGTCTGACATTTCTTTTTGTGTTAATTAGACAGTAGGTACGTCAAATTACTATCTTGATTTAAAAACGAACTATCCAGCTTAACTGGAGGGGTTAACAGGAATCAGCTAACTCCTTCAGTTAAGCTAAAAATGCTTCTGCTGGAGTGGGTTCACATTTATAGTGTAGTGGGTAGGGTTCGAACTCACAACCGAGATTTTTAACAAAATGTAATTTGTTCTAGAAAAAATGCCCATGAAACTTGCAGAACGACAACGCAATTACCGACTAAAGCAAAACGATCCCGAAAAATAAGAAAAAAATCGTAAAAGAAATTTGCAAAGAGTAAAAGTCCAGGTATGTTAAAATATCTAAACTACCAGAAAGTTAAAAAAAAAAATCAAAAGGAGAATAGACTGGAGAAGACTAAAAATAATCAGAAAAAGAATCTCAAAGAAAGTGAAATGAAACCTAGATCAAGAAGATTTTACTTAAAAAACTACTACAAATTGAAAGAAACTATTAAAAACAGAACAAGAAACTAGAAATTCAAAAGAAAAAATAGTGGCATACAAAAATAAATATCGTCAGAAAATGCTGTTTGAATGTCAAAAAATTGATAAGAATGAGGCAATACTTGAAAACGAGACTATCACTGAACTGACATCCAATTCCAAAGCTAAGTCATTCATACAAGAATTGACTAGCGGTTCTATACAGGATGAATAAAAAATACCTATAATTATAGGCCAATAACATAATTATGAGGCTGATAACTTGATCTCTATTATAAATTAGGATAAGAAAAAATATGAAACCATTAAAAATGTACCACTGTACCTGACTTAAGAGTTTTATCAAGAGTTGGTTTTGTATCATTAAGAGTTCAGATGAACCTATCCAAGTTATACCTACCTAGCTAACTATAGTTCAGTTATCATGTGATTGATTATACATGATTAATTAAAAAAACCGGAAACCTCTGTTGTTTTGTTCATAGTGTGAAATAGCCCTCTTAGTTCCTTTTTGTTTCCTTTTTGTAACAAATATCATTTTGGTAACGAAATTCATTTTCGTTTCTGTGCTATAGCCATTAATAGGAATGTTTACAGGATAATTAACTATTTTGCACACATTTGTTGGACGGTAAGTTACTATATTATGTAGATTATGCGTGACCTCTCACTGTGTGGGATGAAATGTGAGTGTGTGAATTGAGAGAGGGTGTGTGAGGGTGTATGTAAGTGTGTGGAGTCCATGAAAAAGATAAACATTTGGAATTTTAAGCGTGTAGTCTGGGTTAATTTTGTAAATATAAATCAAACAAGTTAATATGCTATAGTTGTGATCATTGTGCTTTAAGCAGTAGAAGTTCAGTCTCTTCATAATTTAGTTTTTGCAAATATTCAGATACCTTTTTTTGCATTGAGTTTTTGTTAGTGAGTATATCTTTATAGCCCTGTTTAATCTATTGTAAACAAAGGGACCAATGAAGTTCGCGAAGCGTTGGCAAAATTTACTTTTAAAGTGAGCCAATCTGCTACATACCGAGTCTGCTCGTCGTTTTTGGAGAATTCGTGGGTCATATACCTGTTTGCTATGCTGTAGCAGAACTATACTTATTATAAATAACTGTCTAACAGTCAAGACTCCACAAAGCTGATATAGTGTAGTAGTTGCAAACAATAGTGGTTTAAAATGGCTCACCTTGAGGATTGCACGTTGGGCGATCTCTAAAGGCTTTATCGCAGTCTACCGCACCTCCCCATGACGATATAAAATACCTAAGAAGCGACTGACAGAGTGCGTAGTAAATTTGTTTAAGCAACTCAGGATCTGTAACGTGCCTTAGATTAAACAAAATGTATTTGGGTTTTCTTATCCTACCGCTCAGCAGTCGTATGTGCTCTTTGAAGTTGAGCCTGCTATCTATTGTAATACCAAGATATTTAATATTTGGCACTCGTTCCAGTGAACGGCACGCGCAGTTTATTTCAGAGTGACACTCATGTGCAATGATATTATGGCCGAAATGATTGTTAGTTGTTACCAAATTTACACTCCTTATGGCGAAACAGATATATTTGGTTTTCTCTACATTTAATGTAAGGATGTTACTCTGGAGCCACCTTCCAACGACATTAAAACCCAGCAGCACCAAAAACCTCATCCCATGTCTCATCGGAAAAAAAGAGAGCAGTATCATCCGCGAAAGATATGATATCTCCATGGGTAAGTATCAGATCTGTGAGATCGTTTATATAAACGAGAAATAACGTGTCCCCAGTATGCTGCCCTGTGGAACACTTTTTTTTGGTTGGGAATTCATCAAATAACTTCTCCCGCTCTGGGTGGAGCGGGGGTACGTGTCAGACTTTTACTGACTAAAACCCACCCGTGTTCCCTCAGTTGCCTGTGTGCCAGGGGCGGCGGTATCTCTTTCGAACAACCCGCACCCCCGGCAGGCATCGGCCCTCTGTTGCTGCTGACATCTCTTTGAGGCGCGCGTGGAACACAACGCGCCGTCGACCCGGGCTTGGTCCTTACCGGACAGCGAGCTACCCATTACTCGCCGTCCGCAAGCCCGTGCCTACGGTGGCCGGGAATCAGCCTGGGATTCCCGACGCCCAGGGCGTCTCCTGCGAAGGCCACGGCTGTGAGGGCGCATGTACTGCATCTCCCTCACGTGCGCCGCCTCCCTCTTTGCGAGCATAACTGCTTCGCTGAAGGAGGCGACTGCCAGCCATGCCCTCTCGCTCCGTACCATGGCCTGGACCAGGGTCGGACGCGAGAGATCGCCGCCGCCGATCACCTCCACGAGGACACGGCGTTGCTCCGCCCAAGCTGGGCAGACCTCCACCGTATGCTCCACCGTGTCCTCTGGGCGATCTTCACAATGGAAACACCCGGGCGTTTCCTCCCGCCCTATCCGAAACAGGAACCTCCCGAAACAGCCATGTCTGGTGAGGACCTGTGTCAGGCGGAAGGTGAGGACTCCATGCCGCCTCTCAAGCCACTCCTCAAAGAGGGAACACCTTGTATGGTAATAACTTCTGTGTTTATCAACTCGAATAGTGTGAGAACGCCCGGTTAGATAGTTTGTTAGGAGTTTATGCTGCGTACCTCTTATACCCAGCCTCTCGAGGTTGTCCAATAGAAGTGAGACAGAGATTGTATCGAAAGCCTTAGCCAGATCTAAGAAGATGGTAACGCATTTTTTTCTTTTTATCTAAATTTGAGATGATACCTTCTATTAGTTTGTTTACGGCTTGTTCAGTGGACTTGTCTTGCCGAAAGCCATATTGGTTCGCTGAAAGCATTTTGTTTTTCTCTAAATAATTTATAAGTCTTGTATTTATAATTATTTCCAGTATTTTCGCTAATGATGGTCAAATAGAAATGGGCCGATAGTTTTCGACATGCTCTCTGTCTCCACTCTTATGTATTGGGCACACTTCTGCTTAAAGTTTTTAGGAATTTGGTGCTAATATTGTCCCAACCATTGGCACAATCGGATTTTAGGTCTAGAATAAGACTTTCTACCTCTTCATTTGATGTATCTGTTAGGACAAACTAGTTGACGACACTCGTGAAGGTATTGGGTATTTCTGTGAGTTTAGATGTTTGCGCATTTTTTTGGTAAATCTCGTTAGCTAGTGAACTGCCCACATTTGTAAAGTAATTATTTACTTCGTTAAGTGCTGCCTCTGGAGATGTTGATATCGATAGCAGGTCTTTTGCATGATTTATCGTTATAGATGTGTTAGTGATCTCTTTTATTGCTTTCCACAGTTTTTTGTCTTCAAGAGTACACTTCCTACCAACTTAAAAACAAAGTTATGTAGATCTGCTTGATACCGTGTTTAACATACGCCTGCCAAACATGGTCTCTGACAAAAAAATCTCTACAAAAATTAAGAGTTTGCCAGAGAGCAATTGAGAGAAGCTACATGGGCCATAAACTAAGAGATAGAGTTAGAAACAGCTCAGTACGACAAGAAACCAAGGCTAAGGACGTAATTAAACAGACTCTAACACTGAAATGGAAATGGGCGGGACATTTACAAAGAGTTAGCGACGACAGATGGACTAAAACCACAACAAACTGGTATCCTATCAACAAACAGAGAAAGCGTGGGAGACCCAACAAGAGATGGAGTGACGACATAACAGGCTTAATAGGAAAAACATGGAGCAGACTAGCTAGAGATAGAACAAGATGGAGACAGATGGAGGAGACTTTTACCGCACTAGGCGGTCCTTATAATGAAATAAAAAATTAATTAATTAATACTTACTAATAACTAAACTAACCAACCAATATGAATTTTATTTTAATTAAATTGAAATGTATTTTTTAAATTAATAATGTAATGTGTGATGTAAGTAATAATGTATTGTAATAATTGTAAGGAATCAATAAAAGCTTTTTTTTTTTTTTTTATAGGGTAACTTAGCCGGTTTTCGGCCACTTAAGCGAGCGTATGACTTTGTGACGATTTTTCTCCATGACATTAACGTCGCAGACTAGTTTCTTAAATATTTTTGAACTCCAAATATAATGTAGTTTTGATATTTGTCGACCTTTTACTCGTCAACGTCACATTAAAATTACTAAAAATTAAAATGTCTGAAAATAGCGATTTCGCCTGTTTTCGGCCACGTGCTTCAGTTTCCGGCCATTATTTTGCTAGTTTTCGGCCACTAATCTGCTATTTGAAAAATTATCTCTATTTGCTAACTAGTAGGTTCTATAATGGATTAAAAGCAAAAAATACGTACGATTTTAATTAAAATCTTTAAAATAATCAACATATAGAAACATTTTAAACATAATAGTAGGAACATTGGTCAAAAAGAAAAAAGTTTAATATGGCATAACAAAAATAATTGAGACTACGGAAAAATATCTAACTCGTGATCAACATCCTCTTCTTCAATAATAACTTTAATTACGTTTTCCTTATTTATTTCTTTATTATTTTCGAAATAAGTCTTTATAATATATTTATCAGTCTCATTTATAACTTTATCAGTCTTCTTAGTATTGATTTCTACATCTTGATCAATATTTTTAATATTATTGTCGGTTGTTTGTTCCTTGTTAATCACGTTTTCATCTTTGGTCTGTTTAATCTTAGGAATATTAAGTGATTTTTTGTTCTTATTAACTATTTTCTGTTTTTTTGGTTTCGGTTCACATTTTTTTTTGTTCTCTTTCAACTTTTCTTATTTTTTTCATCTATCTTATTTTGTTTTTCTTTTTCTTTGATGTCGTGAAAATCTCTCCAAGCTTCTGAAGATATGGCACTAGGAAATTTATTAATATTTCTCTCTGTTGTTAGTTTAATATTCTGTCAGAATCTTTCATGATATCTGCCATTCCTCTTTCAGTCAAAAAATATTCAAGCTCTGTAAACCATTTTCTGATTGAGCTCTCTTTTACTGCTTCCCTGGCTTTATTAATACCTCCAGGTTCACGTAAGCTAATCTCCGGATGCCTTCTAAGAAAACCTTGGTACCATGTTTGTCCTGGTCGCCCTTCTGGAAACTTATCTTCTTTTCCAATATCTTTTATTAATTTTGTAACTGTTTCCAGCACGACTTCTTTGCTTACAGGAATACCACATTTTGCTAAATCAATAATCCAGTCCACAACTGTTTTTTTCTCCATCAAGGCCTAATATAGGCTCTAGAACAACTTTTCGAGGCTGTTCTTTAGTTCTACCCGAAATTCGATCTTGGATTGTTGACCGAGGAACACCAAAAAGACGACAAGTTTCTCTAATGCTTTTTTTTTCAATTCTTATGGCCTGAACAGCTTTAGCTAATGCTCTTCGGTATATTGAAAATGAGTTCTTTTTTTATTTCTCTCAGGAGGCATCTAAAAAATGAAATTACGATGATTAATTCCTTTATCTATCTTTACAAATATTTATATATTTTTTAATGTTTAATAAAACATTAAAAAATCAAATATAAACTAGTAGCGAACATAATTTATTACCTATATTCAAAATCTTTCCACTTAAGCAAATATCAACTTAAGCATTGTATAAACTAAGTTGATTTTAGAATGACTAGTACTATTGCAAAGGTCATAAAAATAATAAAACTGCATCGAAAACTTCACTTTAATTGAAGGTATTAAGGTTCTTTTTGCGAAATCACGTAAATTCTGAAAGTGTAAAATTATATCCTACAATACCTATGCACATACCATTGTAATAACTTTTTGTTATTCAATTTACAATATTTGTAGATTAAAACTACATAAGTATACAATTTAATTTTCTTAATTATATGACCGACAACTAGATTTGATACATCTGATTTTCGATCGCCCTTTCAAATACGGCCGAAAATTAAGTTTATGTAAACTAATTTTCGGCCACCTGCTTTTTGACTGGCCGAAAAATAAGATTTTTTAAACTGATTTTCGACCATCCCTTCAAACACGGTCGAAAAAACAATTTAAATTAATTAGTTTTCGGCCGTTGATCAACTTGCCTTATTTTCTAACTAGCTGATAAGATAAATTTTGGGGAAGTCCCTTTATGTCTGTATTGTTCGTGTGAGTGAAGATTTCGATTCAATTAGTTGATTTATTATCGTTAGCTTTTAATGGCCGAGAATCAGTTAGTAAATTATTAATTTTCGGACACATCGATTAGCTTAGGCCGAAAGGTAAATATTAAAATTCTAATTTTCGGCCGTCAAATATGCAATAACTAAAAATTGTTATTACCACATAATTAGCTCAAAACATGCGGCCGAAATCTAACTACACAAATGAGAAGCGGTTCTACTTTGTGTACAAAGTATCTTTTTTTAGAGAATTCCTAATTTAATAATCAAAAGAATCAATTAAATGTAAACGGTCTTCTTCTAGTTTTCGGTCGGCCGGCCGAGAAGTAAATATCCCCCAAATCATTATCTAGTTTCCCGGCCATCAAATTTAAATGTAAATAACATAATCTTTCTTCCATTTTAATTAAAATAGCACTAATTAAACTTATCTCCCGTGCACAGAACAACAATTATATTTATAAAACCGATAAACAACTTTGTAACTTACCTTGCAAAAATTACGCGCGCACTATTTTTTTCACTAATTTGGACACACGCGTGCACTGGACTTTCGGAGGGTCACTGACGACACAGTTGGATCATTAAAATTCTACAAAATTCAAAAGTTGTAGGGTTTAAACTAATACATTAAGTAGGTGTTGTTTTTTTAAATGAGTAGGGTAAAGTGTCCTTATTATATTAAAATAACAACGTACTGGCCGAAAACCAGAGGTGGCCGGCAAACCGGCTAAACTACCCTATTTTATACAGTTTTTTGTTGTCTCTGTTTGCAGACTTAAGTTGTTTTTTTTCAAAAGCTCGTTTTACTTTTTTTAGTATCGCATTGCAGAAATTTCTATAGCGAGTGTAAGTTAGTTTTAAGATGTCATTTTCCGGAGATTTTTTAATTTTTTATGTAATTTGTCTCTGCTTCTAATACACCGTAGCAACTCTTGTGTTATCCAGGGTTTTATTGTTCTATGGCGTTTAGGGAGAGTAGTTTCTTTGGTGTTATTAACAATTGCGAATTGTAGATGTTGAGTAAGGTAGGTACATTTGGATCTGCTGTGTGGTGAATTGGGCTAAAATCGATTTTTAGCAGGTCTCGTTCCAAGCCTATGTTGTCCACTTTACTTATTGAAGTTGCTGCCAGTTTGCGCGTTTTCTTAAGATTCATGCTCACTAGGACTGGGTAATGATCTGTTAATGTTGTGTGTGGAACTACAGTGGCGATATGGTAGTTTGTTTTTATTAGGGCATGATCCAAATAAGTGTCACTTTCACTACGTGTAATTATAGTATGTGCTGGTAAAAGGCCGCATGCAAGGCTGCTACTGTTAAATAGCGCTCCCCGCCCATGTTGATTTTGCTAGGGTTTATATCAATATTTATGTCCCTCATTACAATAATGTGTTCAAGGGCTGATAACGTTTGTAGTACTTTATCCAGCGATGATAGAAACACTTCTATATTTTCATAGGACGGAGAGCGATACAAAGCAATTATAGCAATACCGTTGTCAATTACAGCTACCAGACAATTACATTCCTGCAAGTCAGGTTCATGTATAGTTAGACTAAGATTTTCATCGTAGTAGAGTACCACGCCATCATTTTGTTTGGGGTTAATTTTAGTTCCCACATGACCATATCCCGCAAGCTTTGGGATTGACGTGCAAGAAAGCCAACATTCTGTCAGTATACTAATATCACATTTGAGTTTCATTCTCGTTAAGGCACTTCACCGAGCAAAAACCTTGAGCATTCGTTCCCTCTTTGCCGCACCCCCCCTATACAATACTTCGTAAAACTTCGTAGCAGTCATCTGAAAAAAAAAACTTAAAAAAAAAATGCTTGCCGCGGTTGGTCTGTGGATGGGTGACCATTTTTACATACCAAGACGATAAGCCGGTTGGTCCCGGCTGTCATTAGTGAATCTTTAACAGCCGTTACGGGTCGTCAGAAGTCTGAAAGTCTGACAACCAGTCTTACCGGGAGTATCGTATTACCCGGTTATTGGGTTGTGGAGGTCAGATAGGCAGTCGCTCCATATAAAATACTGGTATTCAGCTGCATCCGGTTAGACTGGTAGCCGACCCCAACATAGTTGGGAAAAGGCTAGGCAGATGATGATGATGAGTTATCTTATTATTTAGTGATTAATTCATCCATTAATTCTTCTAACTTTTCGCCATTTCGAAATCGCCACAAAACGAAAACTGACTTTTCACTATGTAAAGAAATAAACAGCCAATAGTGAGATCAAAATGAAATTCCAAGATGGCGTCTGCAAAAAAATATCCGATTTTTCGTCATGGGTGTCGTTTTCATGGTTTTCGAAGATGCTGAAGCCAATAATGAGGTCAAAGTAAAAATCCAAGATGGCGGCTGCAAAAAATATCAAAATTTTCGTCATGGTTGTTGTTTTCGTGGTTTTCGAAGATGCTGAAGCCAATAATGAGGTCAAAATGAAAATCTAAGATGGCGGCTGCAAAATATATCAAAATTTTCGTCATGGTTGTTGTTTTCCTGGTTTTCGAAGATGCTGAAGCCAATAATGAGGTTGAAATGAAAAACCAAGATGGCGGGTGCAAAAGAAACCCAAATTTTCATCATGGGTGTCGATTCAAGAGAAATTCCTCACTTTTTTTGGCTATATGAATCTTAAAGGTATTCTGCAAAAAAATCTCTAAATCTTCACTCAAAGTCGCTTTCTCTGTCTCCATATCCTTAAATCTTTAAAACGACGCAATGGATTTTGATGCGGTTTTTTTTAATAGATAGAGTGATTCAAGAGGAAGGTTTATATGTTTAATAACCCGACCTCCAAGCGGGCCAAGCCGCTGGCAAAAGCTAGTTTCTAATATTATAAACGCGAAAGTTTGTATGTATAGATGTTTGTTACTCTTTCACGCAAAACGGCTGAACGGATTTGGATGAAATTTGGCACACAGATAGATTATAACCTAGATTAACACATAGGATACTTTTTATCCCGTTAGTCCGATCCTGCGGGATGATTTCCGACTTCCATGCGGGCGACACCGCGGGCGGAAGCCAGTTTAAAAAAAAATCGACACAACTAAAATCGAATTTGACAATGGCGGCTCCACGTGGTATTTTTTGGTGTCGCAACGTGATACTCGTTTGTCCTACCCCATCATTTTTTTTAGAGCCGGAGGCATGCAGTATGTCAGCCTCGTCGCGTTATACACCGTGAAATTTAAATGGTTGTTTTCCCGCGGCAGAACAACTTGCCATAAGGAGTCCACTTTCGAAGCATAGAGTAAAAGTAAAATAATTAAAAAAATATTCATCAACTCTATAAAACACTACTCAATTGTAACACTAGAGGTAACTCGTAGGTACTACTCGAATCGCACGCACCTCCGACAAAGGGAACAGCGATTCATAAATGTTCAAAGCAAAATAAACTCTCGCACGTGGTGATTTTTCACAATGGTTAATCTGCCATTTTTTGTTTCTAATATTGTATTTGTTTATATAACTAAAAACCATGTCGCACAACCATTAAAATTTCACGGTGCATATGTAATTTTTCACTTTTTGTATAAAAATTTAAACATGATTATTTAGATGTTATGTTTTGGAGGTACGTGTGGCTGGCAGAGAGGGTCGAAATTTTTATTATTTTTGCGATAGGACACACCATTTTTGAGATATAAGCAAAAAAAGAAAAAAGCGGAGTGACAAAATCATATTTATTTTCGATTTATACGATAGTTTCCTTTTTTATTAATACATATTAAACTTTATCATTTATCGTGAACTACTTTTCCTAGATGTAACTACTTGGGCACAATTTTTTTGTTAGATTAATTACAATAACATAATATTTTGTAATCTGCCTATTGTAAAGAGCCCAAAATGATATATTCCCAAACCTTTTAGAAAATACAACGAATCTGCTAAATTGAAAAGTAAAACTGTATGTGATGGCAACTGAAGTGGCAGGTATTATGTTTAGTCGGTTAACCAGACTTTGACTGTGCTCTCAACAATCGACATTTACGATTTTGCGAGTGCGTTTTGATTTTGTTAAATGGTGTTAATATAGCTAGGACAATAACTGATGATACAACGAGGTAACGGAGGACCCGTCCCAAGTTGTGAGTGCTCTGGTCTGTAACCCCAGCCAAGATATACCGGATATTGTGCAAGTACCACATCAAGATTAGTCAGTAGCTAGTAGTATTACTCCTTGTTGTAGTCAAGTTTGTTATCAGTCAGTTATGTTTTCTGAGCAGGCATTTAACGAGTTTTTTGCCAACATACCTGTAGCTACGACTCGCTCCTTAAATTCGTCCCCCTCTAAAGCTGAAAACCTCTTGCATAGTAGTGTGCCTAAGTGTAGTGACCTTTTCAGTTTCGAACATGTAACGCCTCGTGATGTAGTTAATGTTTTTAACACACTTAAGTCAAAAAACTGGTGATTTCTGGGGCATTTCCATTAAACTTTTGAGTAATATAATAGATATCGTAGTCCCTTATCTAGCTGTCACTTTTAATAAATGTGTTGATTCAGGAACTTTTCCTTACCTCATGAAGAGTAGTAAAGTCATACCATTATTTAAATCAGGTAATAAAAATGACGTTCGTAATTTCAGGCCTATTTCCATCTTACCTGCATTCAGCAAAACATTTGAAAAGTTAATACTCAAGCAGTTGCTAAGACATTTTAATTCAAATAGCCTCCTTCATAATGAGCAATATGGCTTTACAAAAGGTCGTTCGACTACAGATGCGGGTGTTGCTCTGTTGAAACACATATTTAAAGCATGGGAGAACTCGCAAAATGCTATTGGAGTTTTCTGTGATCTCTCCAAAGCCTTTGATTGCGTGCACCATGAAACGCCTTTGCGAAAACTGCGTTATTACGGTGTCCATAACGAAGCTTTAAAAGTAATAAATTCTTATTTACAAAATAGGTTCCAATGTGTAGAAATTAATGGTGAAAAATCTTCCAGGCTACCAGTTCAGTTAGGTGTGCCTCAAGGCTCAATACTCGGCCCATTCTTGTTTTTAGTGTATATCAATGACTTACCATTCTATTAAAAGGGTATTTGTGATGTTGTACTGTTTGCAGATGATACTTCTCTTATTTTTAAAGTTGACCGGAATAGACAAGATTTTGACGACGTAAACAGTGCTCTCTCAATGGTTACGGATTGGTTTAAGGCAAATAACCTAGTTCTCAATGCCAAAAAAAAATGATGTGTAAAATTTGCCTTACCGAATGTTATAGTATCTGTTTATTACTGATACTATACTTACGCTTCTTTTTCATTCATCCACATCATCATTGTTTTATTATCCTTTTACAACTTTCTTACCTACATTAATATATTTCTCTCTTTGTTCTCTGTGCTACCACTCTGCGAATCGGTCTTAAACGATTCGTCTATATAGAATTACTTGATTTTACATTAGAATTTTCTATATTTTTACATAATAATATTCTTGTTATGACATTTAAGTCAATCACGTCAAACTGATGTCTACTTATTCTTTTAATTGTCTATGCAGTCTATTGAAGGAAGGTTGCATTAAGATTGTACTTACTAAAAATAATTTTATATCGTTTTGGATAGTCTAAATTTGGTTTTTCTATGGAACTACGTTGTCAACTAATTAACAAAATTCTAAATTATTATTATAAGAGTCTTAAAACGCACTCTCGGTTTGTATGAAGGAGGTTTTATATGTCTTGGCCCACTAGACTGGCATACGAGAATATCTATGGCTGAAAAGAAAATGAGGAGGGATTGAGAATGTCAGCCAAAAAAACAGTTGGAGATTTTGGAAAATCACAATGAAATAAAGCAATAAAATGGAGTTACACATCTGCACTTAATGTCCGTTGTCCGTCTATGCCCAAAAATGAAATAGTCCAGATGAGAAACAGACTTCATCTCGCACAACTGGGCAAAAAGCTGATGAAATGGACCGCCCTAACTACTGGCAAAGAACTCTGAAGACTTTCCATAGACATGACGATAGCCATGAAAGATTACGGGGTGAAGATGAAGCCCGCGTTTATATTGCTGGCTCGTGCGCGGTATTTCGTCCCGGGCATGAATGGAACAGTTACTGAAACTATTCCTAAGTAAGCTTGTGTGACTGCTACTACAACTCCAAGAAGTGTTTCCGGAGTGAAAGTCAAAGATATGCATGTCAAGGAATTGGACTGCGATTATTACCAATAAATAGAGTGCAAAGGTACCTTTTTTATAATTTATCTTGTATTTCTCCTATTAAATTTTAATTGTCTAGTCTATTTTCTACCCGTTTTATTTGTCAGGGATAGGTAGACACGACAATGTTAGAAATCTAGGTCCAAACCTCGTCTTAGATAAAGAGGTGCTTGAAACCGTAGACTCGGCAGTTTTTCTGGGCATAACAGTAGATGCCAAACTTCAGTGGGGATCACACATATCAAGCCTAGCGGGGAGGCTTAGTTCAGCTGCCTACGCCGTCAGAAAAGTAAGACAATATACTGACGTCGATACAGCTCGGTTAGTCTACTTTAGTTATTTTCACAGCGTTATGTCCTACGGTATTCTGCTGTGGGGCAAAGCTGCTGATATAGTGTGGCCATCAGTGCTGTGCACTCCCTGAGGTATGCGCGGCGAGGTGGGAGGCGAAGAAAAAAGTGCATGGGTTCACATGAGATCGATACATGTCGGACAGATCTAACGATATCAGTTTGCATTTCTAAGGCAAGACTTGTGGCGGGACGATGGTCGGAGGCTATCTATCTGTAATATATTATACTTACTTAGTTGATTAAAATGTAACCCAAATATACTCATATTTTATTAAAAATATGCAGGTGATAAATAAGAACTAAACTTATAATTCAAAGCAGGACTTGTTTTCAATTGATAAATAACCCGCAGAAATCACATTATGCACGGTTCTTTTGCTGTACCCCGTAGCTTCCGCAACGATTTTGGCAATATTCACATCATTTTTTAATTCAAAGCTTTCTTTGTCTGCTTTTCTTTTCTTAAAATATTCAGCCAACTTAAAAATGATAGTCTTCATATCACGAGATAACGCACGACCCATCTTTGAATATTTATCTCATGTGCGTCTGACATAGACAGTTCGATACAGATAACACTACCTGCCGCCACGAACGTTGACGGCGCACTGACAGACCGCAGCAGCCGATTCTCCCCCCGTCTCGCCGCGCGCATACCTCAGGGAGTGCACAGCACTAATGGCCACACTATATTCAAAATATTGACAGTTGACAGTTTTTCACCAAGAAATGTAGATAAGCGATTTCTATTCTACAGTAGAGTAGAAATAAATAGCATCATGCTAAGCCTGCTGAAGTCGAGGTGTGGTGTGAATTTTAGTCCTTCACAACTTATATTATTCCACACCTTTTTAATCGCTATTAAAAGTAGTCAAATTTTCGCAGTAAAAAACACAAAAATTTTATACAAAAAAAACTTTTTTCAAAAAAATAAACAACCGACTTCCAAAAAACACTAAAAAACGTTTTTTATTTTTCACTTTTTAGTGGTTCACATGTGCTTACCCCTTCACAGAGTACTGGCGTGATGTTATGTTATTAACTGGTGTAAACAATTGACAGACATGAGATTTCAGCAATCCCTGTCCATTTGCTATGATTTATTGAGGAGTTCCGTTGCCTATCTCCGAAGTTCTTCATCAGATCTACACCAAATTGAAATGGAACCACTCCGAGAAAGTCCTCTTCCAAAATCTACACAAATTGCTTCAAGTGTACCTATAAAATTTGAAGAGTTCTCTCTATTTCTCCAGGATCCCATCATCAGATCCGGACTTGATGATCATGGGACCACCTGGGAAGAATACCCTTTCAAACAAAAAAAAAATATCCAAATCGGTCCAGCCATCTTCGAGTAATCGGGGAACATACATAAAAAAAAAAAGGTTCCGACGAATTGAGAACCTCCTCCTTTTGGAAATCGGTTAAAAAACAATAACCAAAACAAATGTTAATAACAATTTTATTAGACATATTATTTTCTACTGATAATGTGACGTGGGCGAGCAAGTGCGCTCGCGGCTAGCCGACGCGGTGACAAACGACACGGGTTCCACCCTCGAGGCCTTACGGCCACAGACTGACTCTCGATACCTCGCGCATGAATACGGTAGTAAATACACCCAGATGTTAGAATAAAATCGTTATAAAATCAAAATTTGGTCTTTTAAAAAAAAATTACATGCATATTGTTCATAATTAAATTGTCTATCTATTAGTGTCAGTAACATAACTAAAATAATATTACTTCACAAGGAGATGCATGCTATCAATCATTGTTACTAATTTCTGTGGTATCTTTGTAAGGCGATTTGTTAAACAAATACTACTTAAAAATAAAAAAATAAACAATTTTTGTGGA
This sequence comes from Polymixis lichenea, assembly GCA_949091785.1. NCBI lineage: Eukaryota > Metazoa > Arthropoda > Insecta > Lepidoptera > Noctuidae > Polymixis > Polymixis lichenea. Next base: position 11,104,992 of record OX420933.1, on the reverse strand, counting down.
ATCAAGATTATGTAGGATTTTAGTGTATTTTTTTAAAGTTGATATTTCAGTCAAATAACGAGTAGATAGCTCCAAAAAACTGTCCAAAACACGGCTGGCGTGAAGTTTTGCTAGGGCATGCGCCTTATTAGAACTTAAAATTTTGGCATATTACGGCCGATATTGCGTATAATCTGCGTAAGTATAAGCAGGTGCTGTTCGAAGGGTAGAGAAATTATTTTATGGCACTCGTCGATGTCTGCTATTTGCGATTTCGATACAGTTACTCCATCAATATCTTCAGATAAATCAATTAAGTCATTGAATTTAGAGGAAATAGACAATTTTGTAGTGAATAGTAGTCAACGTTTGTAAGAAACTGTAGGAAAGCTGTATTATATGCGAGAGTTTCCAAATGGATTTTGTTTGTTTAAAGTGTATGAAAGTAGTGTAGTAAAAAAATGGTGTGTGTATTATAATTTAATAGCAGCGTTTTACCTGAAATAAAACGCATATTAAAATACTTACCTCACTGGAAGCTTTATTATGAGATGGCATTTCCGTTTCCCGTCGATTTCTTACCAGTTTTCTTACTTTTGTACCCTCTATACTTCCGGCACAGTGGCGCCACCTGGTGGTTACGAGTAGTTTTTAGTTCTTGTAAAAGGTGTCACGCCATTTTGTTCATTGTCTCATATAACCAGGCAGAAATAAAGTAAAAGCTTCCAGTGAGGTAAGTATTTTAATATGCGTTTTATTTCAGGTAAAACGCTGCTATTAAACTACTTGACCGACACTGGAAGCTTTATTATGAGATCTGTTTGTTATCGCCTGGTGACGCCACTTTGATGTATATACTTGGAAGTATATAGTATTATAGGTACTATAAGCCAATGTGATAAAGCATGAAATTAAACAAAAGTGTAATTAATATGCATGCATTTATTTAAATAAATGTATATTTAAAGCAATTCAATAAAAGTACCTAGATAAGTGTACTTTAGCTTACAAAAATATAATCAGTTAGTTAATCCTTAAGAACCAATTTAAGAATATCCGTTCTAGATAACAAAATATTTATTCAGCAATGTTAATCGATTGGATTGAACAATTGTGTCACGTTTTGTGAATCAGTACTTCTCATTATTTCTCGTCTATAAAACTTCTTGAATGTATTGGCTGATCGCCAATTTCCACGAGCCAAGATTTCGTCGAGGGGATGATTTTGAAACCAGCTTTTGGAGGCTACAGCAGACCGGGTGCTACCTGGAGTGGCTGCAATTCCAGCTTCCCCAAACAGGGTCTTTACCCTGCAATGACTGTACGTGAAGCAGGTTTAGCCACACCTCTTACTGTAATAAATAAATTAGTTGATCTTGCCGCATTACGTCTGTCGTTTAATAATGCTATAGTTCTTTCTATCCAGAATATAGGGTCAAGATTAGAACTTTCGGTATTTAAGAGCAATTTCCAGCCAGATTGCCTATAATTACTGCTGTCAGTTTTGGAGCCAAACCGAGGCCATAATATTATACCGTTATCAGATCTTAAGAAATGATTAGGATCAATATTAAGCAGAGTTAGATCGTGTATTCGCCTACCAGAGCAAAGCAACAGTAAAATTGCAGTATGACGCGACGTTTGAAATAGGTTATTTGAATCAATTGTGTAATTAGTCAAAAATGAAATTAATTTACCAACATCCCAAACTGGAGGCTTAGTGATCTTTGGATTTTTTAGGGCAATTGATTTTAAAACATGTCTTACTAGAACGTGTGAACTTAATTGACCTGAATTTTCAGCGTTACCTAGTGTAGATATTACTGATTTATGTAAAAGTATTGAATTATACGACAACTTATTAATTAAATATAAATCACATAAAAACTGCGCTAATTGTGAACCAGGGGGATTCAATAAGTCAAGGTTTTTATTACGACACCACGACGCCCAGCGCTTCCAGGCTACCTCATAGGTTTTTAGAATCGATTTTCGCCAAGAATTTTTAAGCAGTGATAGTTGTTGAGCGTTCCATGTCTCTATTGTGTTGGACCACCCCCACATTTCCAAACTTCGAGGACGATGTTCTCGACCTTCGGTGGTGGGAGGCCCATCGACGTGTCTATTAGGTATCTCTGTAGGTTTCTCAAAGTTAATGGAGCCGCGAGTGCTCGGGCTTTGAGATCCGCACGCCAGGATACCCTCTCCCATCGAGGTACTACTATTAGGAATATTCCTGTCGACTGGTTTAAGTGAGACAGGACTTTGGGGACTAGGAATGGTGGTGGAAATATCCATGCAAGCTGGTAATTCCACGGGACACTGAAGGCATCGTGGAAAAGAGCTTGAGGATCTGTTAGATCTAGGGACACATAATTGTACACTACGTGAGCAGTCGCCGAGGCAAATAGATCTATTATCGGGGTTCCCCATTTTGCAAACACTATTTCTACACAAGTCAGTAGTAAGTGCCATTCTGGAGGTTGGCGAAGGCGCGATAAGTGGTCCGCATGATTGTTGTATTTGCCCGGAATGTAGTGTATGCTGAAGTGTATCTGATGTTGGTCTAACAAATTCAGAATTCGATAGGTTATTTCCAACAGGGATAATGTCCTCGTACCTCCTTCCTTTCGTAGGTACGTGACCGCAGTTCTGTTGTCGCTTTGAATGAGGAGCGAACTTTGATGAAGCCAATGAACCTGGTTCTGAAGAGCGTATAATATTGCTAGCATTTCTTTTTGATTGCAATGCATCATTTTCTCTTCTTGCGACCAAGTTCCTGACAAAGCCAAATTGTTCAGTTGTGCCCCCCCCACGCTTGATCCGATGCATCTGTAGCCAGAAAATTTATTGGAGGAGGGTACTGAAGACGTGTTGACATTTGACAATTTTGGGCCCACCAATTTAATTCCTCTAAGACACCTTGTGGTAGTGGGCAGGTCTTTGATGGTTGAGCCGACCCCGTGGGACAACAAAACTGGCAAAATTTAAAAGTCCTACTATTTTCTGCAACTCCTTCAGAGTTAACTGCTCTTGTTCGAGAGCCCGATTTATCTTTATGATGATGCCCTGAGCCTTTTCCTTTGGTAGGATTTTTTGATTTTCCCATGGTTTCCATAGTATCCCCAAATAAATGATACTCTTTTGAGGAGAAAGAACAGATTTTTCGAAATTTATTTGCCACCCCAGTCTTTGTAATATTTGCACAGTTATTTTGACATGCTCGCGAAGCGTGTGAACATTCTGGTGTACTAACAAATAATCGTCCAGGTATACCAGGATCCTCATGTTCCATTTTTCCCGCAATGTTTGGGCCACCCAGTTCGTGAGCATGGCAAAGGTTTTTGGAGCAGTGCTCAGACCGAATGGAAGACAAGTCATTTCTAATAACTCCTGGTTGTATATTAGGCGCGGAAAGCGTCTGTGCGATTTGTTTATGTTTACATGAAAATATGCTTGGGACAAATCTATTTTGCACATCCAGTCCTGAGATTGTAGAAAGTCCGGAATGCGGTACATATTTATTAAATGAAAAAGCTCGGTCATCACATATTCGTTTAGTGATTTTAGATTGAATATGGGACGGGCAGATCCGTCGGATTTTGGAACCAGAAATAGTGGGGAAATGAAGCTTGGCGAGGGTAGCGCTTTCTTTAGAATTCCCTGCTGTTTCATTTTGTCTACAATTGAGGACATTTGTTCTGAAACAGGAGTTTGAAAAGGCCCCTTCGTTATATCTGGATAGACAAGTGGGGGCTTTTGAAAAAAAAAGGTATGCGATACCCTTGAATTAATTTTAGAACTATTTTTGTTGCTCCCATTTCCGCCCATTGCGTTTGGTAGTGTATTAACCGACCCGCCCGAAACGGTGTCATGTCATTGTTTATACCTTTTCCCCTAGAACATTTTGAGGAGTTTGCACGTCCTCGTATACTTCCACGTTCGGGCCGCGAGCCTCGGTTTCGAAATGAACTTCTAGTATTGAAGTGATCACCTTGATTACTCGAGGAGTTACCTCGGAAAGAGTGATGTGTATGTTGGCACTGACCATGGTATTCACCCCGCGAGGGTGGGTTGTGACAGGTATGCATATACGATCCTGGTTCGTTAAATTGAGTTCCACGCGATGGAACTGTCGGTTTTCGTGCGCCTTGCCCCCGCGAGGGGCGGCTACTAGGTTGGTATGGCTTTTGTGAAGACCTTTCAGTTTTTGGAGGCCAAAAAGCCTTACGGACCCCGCCAGCCTTCTCTAGAGTAGAGGTAAACGGCTCGGCATTAAATATGTGAGTACTTGAAGGAGGTATTTTATTCAGGAATGCTTTCACTAGTGGATCTCTAACTTGACTCGTTATAGTTTCTCTACGCAATTCAATACATTCGGCTCTATGGCCGCAGGCTAATTGCAAAAGGTCTGAGGATATTTTATGAAATTCGCCCTTCTGAAATAATTCATCAATCTTCCCATTTAAATTATCAAAATTGATACATTCTGTATTTATGGCCCATGAAAGAAGATTACAAATACCTTCCTGCAATGATTGTCTTTGTTTTAATATGCAGTAGGTTAAAGCTGCATAGGATTTATCGGCATGTGCCAGATGACGTAAGGTGTCATATGCTTTTACCTCCTCATTTGTTTCCAGGTCTATAAAGCCAGGAGTATGATTATACAATTTTTGCGTATCAGCGTATCTTACTTCTGACCAAGAAGTACTACCAAAACGCTGGATATCTACTAACTTCCTCAAAAAACTATCGGGGGTTTTTGGAACTAACGGTTCCTTAAGCTTAGTATCAATGTCAAAAATGAAATCTAAACTTGAATTTTGATGTTCTTGATTTGAACAACCCTCGTCACTAATTTGTTCATAAAGTTGACCACTAATTCCAGAACAAACAGAAGCGTTATCATAACAAGCTGTATCAATGTTGCTTGTAGAATTAATTTGTTTGCGAAGCTCACCCATTTCCTTAAAAAGCTTGTCCATCATATAACTGGAACGTCGAGCACGTTTCCTTTTCTTATGGCGGCGGCGGCGGTGGTTGGACCGCGCTTTTTTGCTGCTTGGGGTAGACTTACTTGAAAAACTAACACTTGAAGCACTACTGCTGCTACTGCTGCTACTTCGGTCTCGCTTGCGATTCAGTCCACTCGGACCAGCCACAGCCTGTGGCTGGGTATTAGTGTTGTGGTTATTACTCTCCATCACTGCAAACGAATTACGTTAGATCTCATGCAATGGATTTATAACACTTTACACAGTTACAATTCATATATTGATTACGAAAATTTACTGGTAAATATAAAAATTACAGTAGTAATCCGAACGGAAAAACCCGTTTGAAAAAAAATTGATCACGTACGAATTATTCAAAAAGTGATACCTCAAAGAGGGTACTTACGGTCCAAGACTTATCCTCTTTGAAGAACACTTTCCACTTTTTACTTAATTTATAAAATATGTATTCACTTAATATTCACTTTTACGTATTCTGCAACTGTAGCGGACGCAGTCACTGCGCACAAGTTGCTTCGACGGAGAATAAAAAGCCAATAAACAAAATGGCGTGACACCTTTTACAAGAACTAAAAACTACTCGCAACCACCAGGTGGCGCCACTGTGCCGGAAGTATAGAGGGTACAAAAGTACGAAAACTGGTAAGAAATCGACGGGAAACGGAAATGCCATCTCATAATAAAGCTTCCAGTGACGGTCAAGTAGTTTAATGTATGAATGGTGTGTTTATGGCTGAAAGATTGTGAAGTAAAAAGTTTTGGTATGAGTATGTATGATACATTAGTTTACAATTTATATTTCTAGCAATATTTTCGGATAAGGGATTAATATAAATAACATTTTGTGAGTAATTTTTGTACGGTGTACTAAGGTAAATAAAGCAATAGCTTAAATGTCTAAAAAGCTATATCTTAGGTCGGGATCTCAGGACTTATTACAATAACAAAATCAATAGCTTTGTGTTCGTTTGTTTACCTATTTTTCGAATAGCTGATTACCTGAACTTCGTTTATAACTTTACGAGAAACTTTTAAATAAATGCAGTTTCTCGACGTAACCCATTCCTTGGTGAGCTAACGGCCGGCGCAGACTGACGTCGCAGCACAGCACGGCGTCACGCCGGCGTCGTGCTTCGGCAGCTAGCAGGACGCTTTGGTACGACGCGGCATGTCGCGGCATGCCGCGTCATGTCATGGCATCCCGCAGCTATTCAAATAGTTTTGCTCTGCGCGGATCCGAAGTTGGTTGGGTTGTTTTTTGGTTACCGCCGCACCTGTTTCAAATCTTATTTCAACTAGTTTAGCTGTTATAATCCTGTGACCTATGTGACTTGCGGGACGCCACGGACTGCCGCGCTGTGACGCGGCGGCACACCGCGGCAGTCCGTGGAATGAAACGGCATGCCAGGACGTGCCGCAGTATAATTGTATCGAATTATAGTAATATGAATTCTAAACTCAACGAAATAAGGATAAAAATAACTTGATCAAAAATAAAATCCTTTGCCGTGCCGTACTTTGCCGTGCTGCAACGTCAGTCTGTGGCGGCCTTATTCGAACTCCGATTTGCCCGATCATTGACCCGTTGTTGCAATGCTCCAGGGAACCTCGTGATGGTTTTTGGTACGAGGTGGCCCTGGAAAAGGTTGCCTGGAAGGAATTGGACGAGGCCTTTGCTTAGCAGTGGGACAGTGTAGGGTAAATTAAAAAAAGTGTTGGGAATATTTCGCAAAATAATAAATCTTTCCAATGAAAAATAATCTTATCTTTATTTAAGATTCAATTGTATAAAAACGAAAACTAGGTACATCTCACAACAGCAGGTCATGTTTTATTCTAATAATGGCACTATTGTAATAAATCTAGCACCTTAAGTTTTCGGCAATTACTTTTTTGCTCAAAACTAGTCTTTAAAACAACTTTATTTAATTACAAAGTACCTTACTACTCCTAGTTAAAAGAAACTTGATACGTTTATCACTGAAATATGTACAATCGCAGACAATAGCGGTAGATCACTTTTCACTCTTATGCATTAAGCAATAAGGTTGAAAAGTGGTCGACCGCTCGTGTCCGTGATGGTACATGAAAGCATATTTTTCTTATAACTTACTCTATCTTTTGCTTAACAGTCAGTTATTTTTGTCCTCGTAGGTACATTTCTGTTCGTTATATATAATGTACGAAAATAATAATTTAACTGTATGCTTGCCATGTCTGTCAATCACAAAATCTCAAAAGAACACTTTATTGTCATGGGTTCATACTATCCATCTTATTAAATTTATAACACCGTAGGTACATATTAATGTGTTAAGTCGACTTTCTTCTGTGGGCAGCAGACTCCCGCATATCTGAAAGTGGAAATGACATGGTAACACAACACATTTATACATTGATATATTTTATCAATCGCCACTGGTTTCTACACTTCAAAGATGGTATATATAATGTACATTGAATTAAAGACGTGATGCAACTTTATTATTTTGTACATTGCTTCAACCGGTTCTGTACCTCCCGCATCCGGATTTACGTGGCTTAGGCCATTTAACAGGTCGTTAGTCGACTTTGTGAGAGACCTACCCAGGCCTATCTTTGTCGTTTACCTTGGCTCTACGCTATCTTTGTCGTTTACCTTGGCTCTACAGCGCATTTCCACATTTCCTATGGAAATCGATCGATTCGTACTAATGTTCTAACCGATAGCTGCATATAACATACCCTTGACTGACGGTGCAGTAGGTCGTTCTGTAGACGTCCACAGTGATGTCGCGCGCGGCGTCGCACCGCGACAGGTACACGCAAACGCCCGCGCCTCCCTCTACTGCGCTTGCGCACTCCGCGTCACCGCTTGCCTCTTTCGGGGCCTGAAAAGGTAAAATATATCTTTTTAAACTGTTTCTTGACAATAAGTATTATGAGAATAATCATCATCATCATCGCCATTTCAGCCGAAGACGTCCACTGCTGGACATAGGCCTCCTACAAACGGGGAGGGGATTACCATAATCGCCACGCCTGGCAGGCGGACTGGCGATTATGACCTTAGGAGTGAGACCATTTTTTCTCATATATGGTTCACCTATTTGATTTACTGTATTATACAACACAAAAATGTTAGAAAAAGGCTAGAAGGTGATGATTTCAATTGAGAAAACAATTTCATTGACACTTAAGAGGCGGTTGGTCGAGCCAACCCATAAAAAAACCTGGTTTATTAATACTTACAACAGAGTCTTTGGCAAGTTTCAAGGTGACGGACGTGTCATTGGTGGGCAGCACGATGTTGTCCGCACTGGCGTCCAGCAGGGGCTCGACCCAGGTGAAGCCTTGTAGGTGAAGGTCGGCTAAGCTGGGGCGAGCCGAGGATGACACAGGTCGTGTCGTTGTCGGTACGTAAGCCGCAATGGGAGGGATCGGTGTCGTCAAGTATGCGTCTACCGAATTTTTAGAATAATGTGTCAACATCTGGGTATATTTCATTATATATCGCTAAGGTAATGAAATATTGAAAGCCCCATTTACACGATGCAAGTTTCTTGAATGTGGCATACAATGAAAAAAGGCACAGATGACTTGCAGTGTCGTATAATGTGGAAACTGTGCAACTTTTGTTCGAGCTTCAAATTATGGTATGCTACTTGCAATTAAATAGCACCTTGTGAATGAGGCTTTAAAATGACAAGAAAATTTGCAAGTAATAAGGTGCTAGCCTATTGCCACCAACCAGACATCAATTCAAAATGAAATATAAAATAAATATTTAAGTAAGTATTCAAAAAAGAGTCTGAAGATAATGAATATTTAAGTATTTAAAAAAGAATCTGGAAGAAGAAATCTGAAGAATAGGCTACTACTGATAAATTTCTAAGAAAACCTCAATAGCATTTTAACAGACGGAACCCAAGCGATGGAAGTTCAGATGTCCACTAGACCTTTTTACGTAATACTTTGTTTCGTATGTAACACACCTTTGTTTACCCCTTCGGGAAATAAAGGCATATTTATTCATTAAATTGTGCTCTGCAATATTCATCTTAGGATATGCTTATTTATGACATGATATTATGTTGATATCTATAATTAAATGTAGGTAAGAAAAATTATAAGTATAGGATAAAATTTTAAACAGTGCGCAAACTGTAACCATGAATTCAGCATATCATTATAAATCCCTAGCCTAGAAATTATTCGTCGGTTATACAAAAAACATCAGCTGTTCCATACATTTTGACCGCGTAGGTATTGCACTTTTTTATGAAACAGCAGATATTTTTTTTGTGTAACCGATGAAAAAATTTCTACGCTAAGGGGTCTAGAATGATATGCTGAACACATACAGTTTGCGCACTGGTTAAAAATTTACCCTGTATATTAAGACTGCTAAAATATTCAAGTCTCATAAATTCTACCAACGTATTTTTCGGTTCTTAAAATACGGTCTAATAATGGCAACGATGAAATGACTAAGAAATAGTACGGTTCACCGCACGTCAACAGTGGTAACTATGTTGAACAAAGAAAAACGTTGACCATTGAAGTGAAAGTCAATATTTATACCCATGACATCAACATCATTAAAATCAAAGCCAAACTGAAACCGATGACATCTACGTCATCAAAGCTCTGTCAATGTCAAACTGATACCATGGACGTGAGGTTTATTGTCGACCAGGGTCGATAATTTTTTAAACCACAAAAAAATATAGTTGGGTGAAACCCATTGAAAAAGGAAGAGAATATAACAAAAATGAAAGGAATAATAATTTACGGCGGGCGATCTGAGGTCGGAAGTGGAAGGGGGTGAGTTTTTAAGGGTAAAAAACGGTTTATCTCGATTTCCGGCAAAACTAGGTACAACCCAAGTAGCAAAAAGTTGCTCCATAAATGTCATTAAAGCCAAAAAAATAAATTTTATAAAGGTCATATTAATGCTAATAAGATTGCGTTTGGGCACAAATTATAAGGAATAAAACCTTGTAGAGATTTTATAGTTACCATATAATAAGCTAAATCCCCATAAACTCGTCATGTAAAGGCATATTGTATAGCTGATTAATTATAAATAGGCAAGATATTTGCTTTTATGTAACAAATTACCCTTATAAACGCTAACAAATTTCGGCTATAAGGGCAATTTGTCGTGTTGTAGCAAACGCAATACGAATATGAGAAGTTCATGATTTATTCACGCGTCATTTGCCTCAATACGTGATTTGTAAAAGATATAAATTGCCTGCATTACTAGACATTGACCACATCGCTCTTTTTTCGTATATTGTACTGGAAGTTTATGTGGGAAAGCAGATTTGTGAGAATTGTGGGTAAGTTTTATGGCAATTTTTTTATGTGCCTCGTTAATTCTATCTATTTTTAATTTTAAATACTATTTTACTTTTGTGAGTTCCTGTTAATTTCTACTATAAGAAGGATTAGCAAATAAAATGTTCTTACAAATCTTTTAAGTCATCTACCCTTATTGTAGCAGGCTAGTGCAAATATATTCAACCATAGTGAAAGATTTTAGGGTTCAGTCTCCATTATTCTTTATAATAAAATTTTGTGAATACCTACTAGTTTGATTTTTTTTTTATTCCACAGATCCCAGACAGAACCTAATATGGATGTGGACCGTTTCTTGGCAAAGGACGATTTCTACGAATTGTTTACTGAAGTGACAAATCACACCTTTTATAATAAGAGTAGAACGCTATGGATGTCACAATCAGACTAATTCGAATCTTCCATCCCATTTCATTATCACCTAAGAGAAAATGAATTACTTATTCTATGTAAACATTTTTTGGTGTAAGCATTGTAGATTTGCTATTTACGATCACTATTTATGTGATGAATGCCAAATTTGCTGCACCTAATCCTTATTTCCTTCCTAAAACTTCCGCTCCAAAAAGCTCCCGCCTCTGTATGATTATTCCAATAGTATTATTTGATATTTAAGTATACTATTTAATAGGTAATAACATATTACTCACATTGTTTTACGTTATAAGATAATACTTTATTGCTGATCTGAGATCTGAGATAAAGTGTTTTTGTATAAAAAATTGTAACAGGCATTATTAGCTATAATTTTGTGTGATTAATGCCCTAATTTATGATTATCATTTATAGAGAAGATTCAAATTTACGCAGTTATGTCTACTATTATATCGTTATACCGGTGACTTTACAAGTTTGTTTTCATATTGTCGATTGTAGTTTATATTATTATCTATTCCGGTACATAAAATTGGCCAAAATTGATGGTTGGAACTTTTGTAAACTGGTAATCCGTCAATATTTATATTAAGTGATAACTTATTAGATATGTTAGAATGACGAAAATAATTCTACGGAACCCATAACATTTTCTTTCATACTTAATAGAGGTGCTGTCAACACTTTATTTATTTACAGAAGCTATGTAACTTGCCTTTTTGCTTTAGCTTTTAAGCTGCATTCAAATAAACTTTTTAAGGGAATAGGTTTTTTAATAGCCCTTTTAATTTTACAAATAGTATGAAGCCAATGCGACTACAAGGCTAAATTATTATACGTCTGAAAAGCTATATTATATGCTTCTATATGACCAATGCTTTATAAGGGACATTGACATCAGTTATACACCGTGACATTTTAGTCGTCTTACAAAGGTGGTCCACTCAATGTATCCGATATAAAATACCTACAGGCGCGATAAAAAAATTGATACCATTAATTAAGATAGTATGTACTAAGAAAAATAAATAATGCTTTAGAATTATGAAACACCCTCCCTGTAAATAATGTTTACGTATCAAACTGTAAAAGATTTCTACCATAATACCATTACATTTTATCATTTATTCCATCTCCATAACAGGGTGTTCAAAACTACATCATGCGTCTTAGTGAATGAGATATTTTTTTAAATTATTATTCATATGTCCAAAAATCATTTTTTTTTTTTTTTAATGATTATTAGTCATTGTATACATGAAGTGGGCTGCCGTTGTAAGACGACTTTTTAGTCGTCTTACAACGGCAGCCCACTGCACACCGTGACATTTTTGTCACGGTGTATAAACGTATGTGAGATAAAGTGATAAGACTGATATACCACATTAGCAAAAAACACTTATAACATGCTTTTATAAAGAGAGTTGTAAAACGAATGCTGTTATAAAACATATACAAGAGTATAATATATACCTATAGTATATAGAGTATAGTATATACCTAGAGTATAGTATAGTATATACCTTATACATTATTCGTTATGGCAATTTTAGGTAATAAAAATATCTACAACTTTTGCATAATTACACTTTTTTCACATGACCTCAAAATGTTTGTGAAAAATTGAAATAACCAAGTTTTTGGATTTTTTTTCTATCTTTTACAAAAAAAAAATCCACAAAATTTGGTGAAACTTACCTTATATGTCCCAAACAAACTGTAATTTTTTTATTTAAAATATTTATTTTTTCACCTTATCAAAATGAGGTGAAGAAACTTAATGTTGAAAAAGCACCCTAATTTTCAATCGAAAATTCTCCCGTCAATAGAGCTGCTTTTTCAAAAAAAGTCGGTGGGCTTTTTGTTCGTTTAAATCTGTACTTTCTGATGGTGTAAAAAAAATATAGGTACATAACGGTAAATTTTCTCAGAAAATGCAAAAAAACATGTGATATAAAAAGGTGAGTTTTCACCAAATTACGTGTTTTTTTTATATAAAAGATAAAAATAAAAAACCAGAAACTTGGTTATTTAAATTTTTCACATACATTTTGAGGTTATGTGAAAAAAATGTAAATGCAAAAGTTGTAGATGTTTTTATTACCTACAATTTTGCCATTTAACTTTTTTCCATTGGACTTGTAGCCTTGTTTTTCCGGAAATCGAGATAAACCGTTTTTTACCCTTAAAAACTGACCCTCTTCCACTTCCGACCTCAGATCGCCCGTAAATTATTTTTCCTTTGATTTTTATTATAAGTATTCTCTTCCTTTTCCAATGGGTTTCATCCTACTATATCTTTTTTCCCTTTTTACCATTTTAAAGGGTTCTGGTCTACTTAATAAAACTTACCAGGAAATATAGGACTTTTGTAAGCAGCATCCGAATCGAAAGAGAATACCGGACCAGAATGCAAGGCCTTAGTGACGAACTGCATTCTGTCCTGACTGCTTATACTAAAACCATAAGAGGGTCTGCTAATGGGCAATCTGCTTCCTGCAGCACTTCCAAAACCTAGCACAAAGTGATATAAAAGTTAGACCTTCAGGTGGAATATATAGTACCTATCTATATTTCATTTTATTCATCACTTTGGAAACTTTAACACAAACTTATGTTTGTAGTAAAGTTTAGGTATTTTAACTAGTACCTTTTGAGCATGAGGCCTTATAGGCTCCCGTAAACAGGCGCGACGCGACTTTATTAGAAGATTTTTATGAAACATAACAACACGCCTTGTTTTCCCGAAGAGTTGTGCAAAGATGTAGGTACCCACACCCGCACACCCACATTTCGCCATTTTTTCTGAAAACTTCATCGAAAATTATCTACTAGAGTCGCGTCGCGGGTTAAGTACTTTAATGTACCTTTATACCTACTATTAAATTGCAACATGATTGTATCCTCCCGCATGCATGTTGGTAATGGTCATCGTGAAATTAAACCAAACTTAAATACCTACATAAACTGGAACATATCCATTACAAATGCGAAAGTAACTCTATCTGTCTGTTACCATTGACTGAACGGATTTCGATATACATGTAACATAATTAATGCAAGTCCTCATACACCCCAATTAGAGTATCGAGTTAAAAGCATAAAACAATGATCAAAACTTTTTTTTTTAAAGCTTACTGTTATTATTAAGAAAAACGTATTGACCCTAACAATACTTTACGCATTTAAAATTGACCCTTATTGCCTTGACATAAGATTGAATTTTCTTTGGCTCAATCGGCGGTAGGCATGGCAAAATACATTATTTTTGTAAAAAAATACCTATGTTAAAAGTTACATAAATCGATTCAGTACTCAATTAGGAACAAACTAATTTCAGGTCTTGCGTTTATTCTGTTACACCTTGTATAGAATAGCACACTCAGGTAAACCATGACAGTTAGGACGATAGTACGTTCCCAAAAGATGGGTTATTCGGGTCATCCACCCTAAGGTGGATACGCGAAAACGTATGTCCGACAATTCACTCTAGGCCATATACTGGGAAAAACGGAATATATAGGCAGGGTGGACAAATGGACATGCGTTTCCACGTCTTTTTGGGATGGAAAAACGGAATAACCTCGAGGGATATTTCCGAATCATCATTGGTACGCCGCGCCACCGCCGTACTATAAAGGTTTAGTTTATCATACTGTGGCATGAAATGGGATGATGGCAATGACTCGGTAACCCAATGCTAACGTCACCAAGTACAGGCTCAAAGCGCATGATTACATTACAACAGCTTCTCTCATCTCTGGATTTATAATGGTATGAGAGGGATACAGCGACATAATAGCAACCAATGGAGTTTTAGATAAATGTTTTGGATGAAAACCAACGAAGACTTGTCGAAATGTACCTACTGCAGATCTTCTGCGCAACATTTGTCTTCCTGTAAGACCCTTGTTGTAGACTTACACTGCTGACGTCGTATCATGCTTATGAAAATAATAGTCTAAGCACGAATAAATTGTATTTACGTTCTCTTACGCACATATTATAAAATTAATACACTTTAATGCAAGTGAAAAGTACGCCGTATTTATTGAACCGAATTACTTGTCTGAACGTTAATTTATTTTAAAGCATGTCCTGGTTATCAATTACGAATATTAGAGAGCACAATTCACCGCAAAACTATTTTTTTCTGTTTTATTGACACAGATGACGGATGTCTCACCTTCGAGAGCATATTCCTCCGCCTCTACTTCCGATTCCTCCATGAAGCCTAGAGGCAGCGACAAGCTATCCGGGCCTGGTGCATGACAGAAGTTTTATTAATAAATACTCGTTTCGACCATATATTTACATTGCACGAGTACTGCTTGCCTATTGAGGCAATTCGGCACAGGTAATCATATGCCTTCACCTTTAGCCCTCGTAAATAAAGATAGATTCGGCTAACAGAAAAGGTAGGAAATTCATGTGTTATGAAAATAAAAGAAAATAAGTTAAGGTAAAGATAGTAGAAAAATCTTAAAAAATCAAACAAATTGTAAGAAGCGTGGAAGAAGTGCGAAGAGAACTGAGTAGCAAGATTGGATTTGTTGCGATGGTTTAAAGCGTAACAGCCGTCAAAATGTAGGTAGACATGTAGATACCACGGTGATTCGATGAAAAGATTATGTTGTGTACTAGATACGGCCAGCAACGAAAATAGACTGTAAAGCACTTTTAAATACCATCATAACACAAAAATATTTGAAACACCGCTTTTCAGAAATTAATTTAACATTCAACAATTTGTGTTGGGTACCTTTTAATTTAAAAACCTGAAATTCTACTCGATTTTCGTTACTGCCGGTACCAAATGAAACTTATGTCTATCAAACCAAATGACGTTATTTTTAACCCTGTGACATTATAAAGCCTTAAGCTCCCAAGGAGGCGCATGCTTGTTAAGCACTTACTGGCACCACCTCCATAAGCAGCCGGGGCGCCGGGAATGCCAGCGAACGCAGAAGCCGGGGCGTACGCGAGGCCTGTGTTGCTGAACGCATGGCTGGCGTGGCTCGCCAATGGACGGCTTGCTAGGCTCACTGATAGAGCTGCATAAAACATACACTGTTATGTACTGTGTGCGGCAAAGGAATGCGGTTCGGTAATCTTCGTATTGCCGAATTGACACGAACGTCCCGCCATAAAGTAACTCCGCAGAAAGTCAACACTTAGAAGTTTTGTACTGCCACGGTTTGTGGTTTTTTTATTATAGGCGTCTGTCTTATTTTTTGGAATCGCATGGACTTGTTAATCCCAAAATGTTGTAATCATGGCAAAACAAAATATGCAAGCACTTCCATGGTTTTAATAGCTATATATTAGATATCATAATCTCGTGTTCATATTTCAAAAACATTTTGAAATAAGAACACGAGAAGATAGACGATTATTTCCGAAGCGCATACATTCTTTGGGATATCTGTACTTACTTGAATACACAATCTTAAAAGTGCCATCAATTACCTACTTTAGAGGTATGCAGTCTAAATTTGATTTTTGATTGACCGTTTGTATTAAATGGTCGTAAATGAAATTCAGTTGCAATGGAATTTTAATTGTATGCGATTGAGTTTGTGTTATCAAAACTTGATAAGTTTCTGAGATTCTGAATACCTACAAGTGTAAATAATAATCCCGTTGTATGCGGCGGTGGTGGGACGTAGTGATCTTTATTCTACATACATATATCTCTTTTAATAATGCGACACTGATGTTAAAACCCATTTCTATGCCTTTTGCAGATTTAAAAAAAAAAATGCGAATGTGTAACATTAAATAAAATGCACTTACGAATACTGCTGGGGTATCCGCCGGGGCCAGCTGTAAATATAAAGTTATTACTTGATATGACATACTTAGAGAAGAGGCATGAGTCAAGCCCAACATTCGGAACGTATAACCTGATTCTGCTATGCTTATGTACACACATGCCCAATAAACTCATGTTTTTTTCTATTTACGTAGACAGAATAAATAGTACATTACGATACGTGTGACGTAAGTTGTAACGAGTATCATAATTATACCTACTATTTTATAGCTCGTGTGACCCAAAACCCGCACTTAAGTCACGCTTTTCCGTGACTTAAGTAGTGACAAAATGGTCTACTTAAGTCTTCGAAAACCGTGACTTAAGTGCGGGTTTAGGTCACACAGTTCTATCATCATTATCATTTCAGCCGTAAGATGTCCACTGCTGGACATAGGCCTCCCCTAAAAGGGGGGGTTTTGCCATAATCGGCACGCTTGGCAGGCGGGTTGGCGATCGCAGTATGGTGGTGGATCGCTTGGCAGTTCTAAATATAACTTTAAATAAGATAATCACCTGCTTTGTCTACAGACTCGGCGTTCACAGCGTTGGTAGCGTTGGGTTTCACTACCACCAGCGACGTCAGTGGCGTCACGAACTCGTACTGGAAATGTTCAGATGTTCATTTGAAAAACCATGAAAAAAGCAGGAACAGTAAAGTTTACTGTAATATCCGTTTTCACTAACACTCGGCGACTAAATTTAATGATTAAATAAAAGTGAGCTGTTCGATTTTCAACACTCGGCTCAGCGTCGAAAGTTTAAAATGAAAGCGGGCATAAAGGGGTTTAGGAAGTCACTCGAAAGTCATGATGGTAACAAATTGGTGAACAGATATGATGGACAGAGATGTTTACATCTAGTTGTCGCGTATCATATATACGCGTATGTACCTATTACTATCCACATACTGACATTGAACGATACACTGAAGATTTACGTTAGAAATGTCGATGGTCATACGTTGACAACTCGTAACCCACATTTTTTCGCCAAATGGGTGATGGTATGGTACATCAAACATTTTTAAATTAAGCGCTTATTTAATGAAAAACTTAAGTGGACATTTTATTGTTTTAGATTATATTAATAAAGAATTCGCATACCTACCAACTACTTTATTTGAATTTAGTCGAAATTACGCAGTTTTTCCCTCTCCTGTAAAATTTTACACATTGCAGGTACATGTTGTCAACCATTGACCATAGATAATAAGATTGCAGTTTAGGATATGTTAAGTGATTTGATTGGCTGACTACAATAACAACAGCCAATCACAACAGTTTAATAGTTTGACAGTGTTCTACAGTCCGATTCAAACTTTATTTTGGCTCTGAACTTCGCTACTCTCTGCACAGTACCTCACCCCTCACCCCCGCTGACACGTTAATTTGTTACTGCGCAGAGACTCGCCTAATGTTCCGACCCGCCATACAGTTTGAATCGAGTTGAAGCAAATTCTCGTGTTGCGTCATTAAAAACTGTGCTACAAACAAGGCTCTTTTGGGTCTTTTGGCACAGGAATGAAATTCACGGAGGAGAGTTGTTGGTTTTTGAAATTGTTACGCGAAGTTATATTGAAAAAAAAAAGAAGATGATTTGCTACGCTTCAAGAGATGCTTGTATATTTGTTATTTGGTGACCATACCTTCAGTGCAATGGCAAGAGCCTTCTTCTCTGGTGAGTTCGCCTTGTCATCAGCATCGCTGCCGTCTGAAGCGTCGCGTTGGTCCAGCAGCTGTTTGATAGTGAGGTACGACCACAGCCGCTCTAAGGGCAAGTAGCCCGCCTTCTTCTTCTCTACAGGAATCTTCGGGACTATCTCGTAGCGTTTCTGTAATTTGTTTTTAGGTGGAAGTTTGTTTAGGATCTTGTTACCGGATAGTGGTAATCTTTTTTTGCTTACGAGTCGAATCTATAACAAATTGAATTTACCTAATATTGGGTAATTTCAACGGGACGCCCAATCGCCATAGCTTGCGGTAAAATATTTAAAATATGTGATTATAAGTTCACTCTAAAAAGTAACATAAATGATAGATTATATGGCTTGCAAGGGCCTGGAGCGATGAAAAATATTAGAGATGGAAGAAGACATGGTCTACCGACCCTACTAAATTAGGTTAAGTGTAGCAGGATCATGATGATTTTACTTTGGAAAACAATATACTATAAGTCAACTCACTCTGCCATATCCATCGCGGACTCCACAGAAGGCTTCCACAGTGGGCTCAAGTTCGGGCACGTCGTCCAGCAGCTGCCCCGCCACCACCAGCTCGGAGCCGGCGTAGTACGTGCGGAACGAGTGTTGCGTCAGCGAGTCTGATCGCACCTGGGATGTGACACAATGTAGAGGATTTAGGGGTTTATAATTTAACACGGTAACGCGGTACGTAAGTTGAACCAAAATGGCGGATTTTATTTCAACTTACGTGCCGTGATCTGTAATTTACTTCCAAACTCCAGTACACGTTACATCAATGACTGTGCTAGAAGCTGACTTCATTCTTATGTCGTGCGAGGCAACGACTGCACGCGCTCCTACTTTCGGTTTTTTATTCTGATGTTGGATGAACTTACGTGCCGCGATCTATACCATAGATTCAGTACATGATTCCGGCCGACGAAAAATAACAACGCAGAGGGTGTTACAATTATTCGTCGGTTATCTACAGACACTATTAAATACTCAAACAGCCAGTCAGCTAGTCGAAATAGTTGGCGCTATATTGCCAGCCCTAGAGCGTAGAGTCTTAATAAGAAGAACTGGTGAGAAACTACATAGTTTCAGCTCCATTTTGTCAATACAAAAAAAAACTTTATAAAAGTAAAACATATAATGTGAAAATAAATATAGAATTTTTGCTAAAATATCGTGAATGTTTGAATAACATTAGTCGTGAAATGTCCGAAAAAAGATTTCTGATCAAGTTCTTCATTACAATTGCAGTTGTAAAAATTACCAGAAGAAGTAGTTACGTAAGTTTTACTAATGTATAATTATTTTGCCGATATTGTATATTTTGATGGACCGTGCATAAAGAAATATATCATTGCGTGTATCTTTTTGCATAACCTCTGTTGCATTTAAAAGCTTTTACAGCTGGTACAACAACTCTATTTACAGATAGTAAATTATTCTTATTCTTACCTGTCCCGCCGGGTATTTGAACTTGAGGTCTGCGAGCAGCGGTGACGAGATCTGTCGGTAGAAGTCGCGCAGTTGCAGCGCAGCATCCGCCGCCTCGTAGATGTGTCGCATGAAGCCGCCGTTACGCAGGGACACCTTGCGCAAGAACTTGCGGTCTGCGTCCTCGCCTGCAAGTTACCATTTGTGGAATTAATTTTTATGTTACAACAATCAAATGACAACTTAGCAATTATGTGTCTTTGGCATAAGAGGGGTATCTTTAACAACATTGTGTCAAAAGTAGGCACTTCTTATTTATCTACATGTTTGACATTGATTTACACTGAGGTGAGTTTGTGACTAGACTTTGAATTTGTTACGAGAATTGACTTTCTGGTTTAAGGTAAACGCACACTTATGAGTTTACCTTTATACTGCAATGACGCGTGCAACTCATCGCATGCAGTTTTTATGATCAGTATTGTATGATGGTTTTTGAAAAGAAAAAACTTATCAAATTACTTTTCCCAGTTCATTGAAGTATCGTACTTCGGTGCTTAAAAGTATAGTACATATAGGGTAGGTATATTTTTTTTTTTCATAAATCCTATTTTCATTCGTAAGTGAAATCGTTTATCTCAAATGTCGTTGTGGTGGGGCAGCCAGCGGTGCGCCCCCTACTAAAAGAAGTTACGTCCAAATTAATCATTACAAATATTTGTATTTAGTTCAAAATGAGTGTCTCTCGAACTTACCAAAGGCAAGTGAGTAAATGGTAGCCTTGTTAGGCCCGGAGTTCCTTTCCTGCACGCGAGTGATGATGCGCTTGGGGTCCGTCTCGCCGACGGTTGGGTCGCCGTCTGTCAGGAAGATGATGATCGGCTCCAGGTTCTTGGGTTCTGCAAGTCGGTAAGTTTAAAGTTTTATACATTGTCAGCTTCTAGATACGAGCTTTTATGCCACGTTTAGGTAAGAACGCAAATGTAATTAAGAAAACGGACTAGATTTCATCTACTTACTCTAAAATTAGGATAATCAGCCTGCAATGTTTCCACTGCTGGGTCACAGTCCTCTCTTTGAAAGGGAGTGTGCTGTTATTCATTACGCAGGTCCATTGAGAGTTGGTAGATGTCATTTATGTCTTTGAATTTTTGGCACTAGAACACACCATCATTTTCTCGCGATGTTTTCCTTCACCGATTTGAGAACAGTGATGATGAAATTATTTACGCCAAGTAAAGTGCTTGTCTGGGCTTGAACACACGACCTTTTTTTTTTGTTTGGGCGGGAAATCATCAAATAACTTCTCCCACTCTAGGTGGAGCGGGAGGGCGTGTCAGACTTTTACTGACTAAAACCCACCCGTGTTCCCTCAGTTGTCTGTGTGCCAGGGGTCGCGGTATCTCTTTCGAACAACCCGCACCCCTGGCAGGCATCGGCCCTTGCGAGCCCCATCAGTTGCTGCTGACATCTCTTTGAGGCGCGCGTGGAACACAACGCGCCGTCGACCCGGGCCTGGTCCTTACCGGACAACGAGCTACCCATTACTCGCCGTCCTCAAGCCCGTCCCTACGGTGGCCGGGAATCAGTCTGGGATTCCCGACGCCCAGGGCGTCTCCTGCGAAGGCCACGGCTGTGAGGGCGCATGTACTGCATCTCCCTCACGTGCGCCGCCTCCCTCTTTGCGAGCATAACTGCTTCACTGAAAGAGGCGACTGCAAGCCATGCACTCTCATTCCGTACCATGGCCTGGACCAGGGTCGAACGCGAGAGATCGTCGCCACCGATCACCTCCACGAGGACACGGCGGTGCTCCGCCCAAGCCGGGCAGACCTCCACCATATGCTCCACCGTGCCCACTCTTCCCACAGTTAATTCAATAATAATTAAAAGGCTGCATCAAGTAAGGGCGTTGACACAAAAAAAAAACATTTGAAACATTCCATCTCACTTCTCATCGTTATTGGTTAGGTACATTATTTAGGATTCCACCTTCAGGATTTAAATGAGGTAAAAGACAGGTTCGTCCAAGTCCCCGATCCAATCCGACGGACTACTGACGCTAAAAAAAGAAAATAAATCAAGAAGATGGTTTACCTTTCTTGTCAGCAACTTCAGTCTTTACAGCAGCTTCAGTAGTAGTTGCTTCAGTGACAACAGACGCCTCAGTGCCGTGAGCGGTCACACCTGCAGGTGGGACAACCGTCCAGTCTACTCCCTTGTTGATCAGTTCCACAGCCACGTCCATGGCTTTGCCGATGTTCGTGCCTGCAATGTAGGAACAGTATGTTAGCAACGGTTTTATTCCCTCGTACTGAGAGACGCGAGAATAGTTGACCCAGTCAGCAAGGTTGGTAGCGGTAAACATGTAGACTCTGTGCTAAAAGTAATTGACGTCACGTATGTGTCTACAGAAACCCTGTTCAGGTTATATTCATCTGAATTTACAACATTTCAATACATTTTCCAACATTTTTTTTTCTTGTTTGAATAAAATGATTACTTAAATTGTTATTGAAAAATCATGCTATTAAATTAACGTCAATTCTCAAATGAAAAGCATCTCTAAAGTGATTTAAAATTAGGAAAATAATCAATTCAAAGCGCACTCAGTTACCTACATACGTTTTCTAAACCATTTCTTTTCATTTTCAGCGTATAGTTTTGGAAGAGATATTAGGCTCTTGTAGCCCTAATGCTATGAAGTAAAGAACGTATAAATGCAATCAAATGCTACTCGTGGCCAGGGGGAGAAATTCCGAATAACGCTAGCTGTATATCTTGGAAATACGAATACCTATCTTTCTTAATCGAGCTGCCTGAAAGTTACTTGTGGTCATGCATCAATTATTGTTTAAATAACATAATTAAATTGTAATTGAAAAATCATCGACGTAATCAAGTATTTAGTTGGCTTTGTTATTTTCTTTCTTTCCCATTCTAAAAATATAATTATAGAAATCCCAAATTGTGCTTCATTATTAGAAAACATTGTAGTTATCAAATGGCCGTATCAGGTCATGTGATGATAATGCCCCCTATAATATAATACAAACTCTAGAACGTTTATTTTATATTATCTCACTTTCTTCAGATAATAAGGTCAAAGATTAAAAACAGATTACCAACCTACATGAATAGTTGGGGCGTACGCACAAACAAATACCTACCTGTGCCATTAAAATACAATTAAATTACGTGACATAACATAAACATAATATCACGCTTGTATTCCCCGATGGGATAGACAGTGGTATAGGTACCTAAGAAGTACGTACACACACATTTCCTCAGGCCAAAAGCTTCATGTATATTAGCATTTTACTAATATTCAGACTCTAGAGTGCTATTACTTGACGTGTAATTCAAATAGTATGTAACTAATATTTGTCTAGTTTGTTGAAACGGAACCCTTTTACTAATCCTACGACACTTGTTTGTCTGTCTGTAAATCACAGGGCTGTACAGATCGCGGCACGTAAGTTGAACCAAAATGGCGGATTTTGGTTCAACCTACGTGCCGCGATCTGTAATTTACTTCCAAACTTCAGTACACGTTACATCAATGACTATGCTAGAAGGTGACCTCATTCTTTTTCCGTGCGAGGCAATGAGTGCAGCTTCAGCAGGTGTTTGTTTTGATTTTGGTTCAACTTATATGCCGCGATCTATACAGGATAAGTTTTTATCCAGTGCGCAAACTGTAACCATGAATCCAGCACATCATTCTAGACCTCCCAGCGTAGAAATTTTTCGTCGATTATACAAAAAAAAATCATTTGACCACGTAGGTATTGCACTTTTCTATGATACCTACAGCTGATTTCTTTTTTGTATAACTGACAAAAACTTTCTACGCTGGGGGGCTAGAATGATATGCTGAATTCATGGTAACAATTTGCGCACTGGATAAAAACTTACCCTGTATATAAGGTGTATCTATTCATACACGAAATATCTGAAGGGGTCATTGTACTCGTCATTATGAACAACTTTTACTACTGGACCAAACCTGAAATCGCGAAAAAATATCAGCTGTTCCCTACATTTTGACGAGATATGCGAACATAAATGTAGGGAACAGCTGATATTTTTTTCGCGATTTCAGGTTTGGGCCCATAGTAAAAGTTGTTCACAATGATGAGTACAATGACCCTTTCAGATATTTCGTGTATGAATAGATACACCTTATATATAGTATGCAATAAAGTGACAATTTATTCAAAACGGTGAAATAGTTCGCAGTTATCTGATCTAGGTATCTTAACTTAACCGTATTAGAGTTTCTGACTTACCTCCGGCAGCTTGAAGCCAGCTAACGATAACTTTGGCCTTGGCGATGTTTTCCTTGGTGGCCTTGGACGGCGGCACCAGCGTCGCCCCCTTGTCGTGGTAGTCGAAGAACGAGTACGAATACGAGTTCTTGGGAGGCTCACCATCCGCTTCTTTGAGATCGTGCACCTACATTATAGAAAATTTCAGTAAATAGGCGAGTTTTGAATTAACGTCTTTGTAATTTTGGTAGTAGTCGGAACATCGGTTGCGAGGGTAGATGACGCAGCGAGTGTGATTTTCACTGACAAATGTATCGAAATTGTACCTACTTGTTGAAATTCATACCATTTTTACATACTGGAACCCCTTCGTGCCTCGGAATGCACGTTAAGCCGTTGGTCCCGGCTGTCATTCGTGGATCTTTGACAGTCGTTACGGGTCGTCAGAAGCCCGAAAGTCTAGCTGGCAATCTGTCTTACCAAGGGGGGTATTACCCAAACTGGAGGAGGTGGAGGTCAGATAGGCAGTCACTCTATGTCAAATACTGGTATTCAGCTGCTTCCGGTTGGACTGGTCGCCGGCCCCAATTATAGTTGGGAAAATACTAAGCAGATTGATTGTACACGTTGAAATAAAATCTTAAATTACAACTAAAACCTCGCATATCCTCTTTGTTTTAATGGTCACGTGGACGAGTGGTTATATAAATAATATGATTACAAGTTATTTCTCAAAGTCCGAGCTCTTAAGTTCTTCTTCTTAGCGTTAAACGAGCAAGTATATTGATAAAACTAACTTTTTTGAACAAACCTGGTTTAACAAACACCGGGTTTGCCCAAAAAAGTGCTTTTTCGTTTTTCGCCATAATCTCTGAGCCACATACCGTGACGACGGATGCAAACTCGACGATGCTGAAGTAGTCCCCTTCGTTGAGTTCTCCGAGGATGGTCTGCATGGCTTCACGCAGCTGGATGATCTTGCGGTCCATCATGGAGCCGGAGGTGTCCAGGACGAAGACTACGAACTTGTTTAGAGGCGGCAGATCCTTAGGCGCGAAGAAGTGCACGAAGTAACCGTCGTTTATCTATAAAATATTAATAAAGTTTTATCTATTCCATACCATTTCAATGCGAAAGTAACTCGTGTCTGTTTGCAAACTTTTCTGTCGTGGAATTTGGCACAGGGAGACCAAGACCCAGGTTAGTGTGGGACATTATAGGATCCCGGTAGTGTATTCCCGTAGCATAATTTCCATCCCTCACGCGGGCGAAGCCACGGGCAAATGCTAGTCGATAATATTTTAACATTTACCTAATATTTTATTTAGTGAAACAATTAGTACCTATAGCTAGAAAAAAGACGACTGCTTAGTTGACGGCTCACCTTCTAATTATGTATGGAAGAAAACATACTGCTTCGATCCCAAATAAATTGGGATGTAGGCAGCAGAGAATGACGATGATGATGGAAACGGGACTCACCAAGATCTCGCCGTCTTTCGGGCGCGCGACATCGTACTGCACCACGAACTGTCCGAGCACTCCCTCTGTGACCACCTCCTCGGGCTCAGAGTAGGACCACGATGAGTAGGAGTGGCTGCTGGCAGCGGAAGCTTTCGCCTTTTGCTGTAAATACATCATAAAGTTGAATACAGGGTGTAAGGGAAACGCTTCCGAAAACGAAGACAGGTGATAGGGCTAGTGATTCTCAATACAGTACCATAAAAAAATCTAGCTTTTTTTTTTACAATTTTTACCTAATTTTTTAGCAGTTTTTGTACACTATGCTGTGAGAACAGTTTAATGAACCATTATTTGAGATTAAACACATTTAAAAAACTATTGTGGTAGTTTTTAAATGTGTTAATATTACTCTGAGTATTGAATTATGAATGTAGATAAATTGGACATCATGTATGTGTTCACAAATATAACGGTTACATAAATTGAAGACTTAGGTAGCTACTGCCGGTCCCGACATTATTGAAGTTCTGGATCGAATAAAAAACAGTTCCAATGATGATGAACGGTCTTCGAATTGAATTATATTCAAAGCGTGAAGACATTGAGCTACTTAGATTAATGTCTAAGCTTGCTCGTGCAATTTGTAGGTATCCTTAGATTTTACCTAGGATATAAAAGTATCTACGAAATTCATTCCAAATCGGATAGGACTTACTGCGTATATTTGAATGAGTCTCTCTTGTTCTTGCAGGTCTGGTGTGAACGTGATGGTCGCCTCGCGGTCTTCGTTGGCTCGCACAATTGATGCCTTCAAGTTCTCTGCAAATTAAAAATTACTTATGAATTTTGAAGACCACAGAACAGCGGTATTTATTGCCGTTACCTAGTTAAATTGACATGGTAGATTTCGGTTGATCGACATCGACCAAACGATCACTTATTTTACTCTGTAAACCTTTTTGCAGAATAAAATAAATAGGTAAACTTAATTTATGCATAAGTAATTCCGATATCATAATAACGGAATCACTTTTACACGTCATGATTTAAAAAAGTAAAACAAGCTGGGTGGAGTCAAAATTTCCTATACCTATATTAGTCGGTTCAAAATATTATCAACGGTCGATCGAGGAGGCGTCTGCCATGCTGCATCGCAGACCATCGATCGCTTCAGTGTGGTGCATAGCCCATGCACCAAACTGGAACGATCGATCGCAATCTATAATGTTTCACAAAAGGTAAGAATATGTACCTATACCTACAACAGAAGTCCAAACTCAACAACGGGCAATGGAGCGCAGCATAATAGGTGTCAAGCGAACAGACCGGGTTAGAAACACCACCCTGCGCTCCATAACACCATTAGCGGATGTTGGAGAAAAAACAGTCAGGCAGAAGTGGAAGTGGGCTGGCCACGTCGCACGAATGCAGCCGGAGAGATGGACAAGATCGTCACTCACTGGATTGTTGGTTTATCCCTCAGGCGTCGCTAATTCGCTATCGAGGTAGACTACGGCGATGGTGGCGTGACGATGTTCATGTTTGCGGGGCCAACATGGCCAGAGATCGCATAAAAAAGAGAGGTATGGAAGGAAAAAGGGAAGGTCTTTGCTCAGCAGTGGGACACAACATAAACGAATAAAAAAAGTATAAACATACGAGCATCGTCCTTCGTAGCATCAATTTCGTTTCCAGTCCTGATCTCAGGCACTCTCAGCTCCACAATTTTCTCAGTCTCCTTGATGTTGACGGTGACGGTCAGCTTGGGCACCTGCGCGCCTGGGTGCAGGTTGATGGCGTGGTTGTACACGCCGTTGCGACGTACCAACATCTCTTCGTAGGTCAGGTTGAAGACCGCGTTGGAGGACGCTTCCACGTTCACTGATACTGTGAAGTGGTTGGAGTCGCGCGCTCTGAAAGTTAAAGTACATTTACAGTAGACCGTAGGGTCACCGAAAGAGTTAAGTAACCAAGTAAGTAAGTAAAAGATTGAAGTTTCCGAATGAAATTTAATTTAATGGATAGAAAACAAAAGGTTCGTTAAAAGGTTATTAAATTAAATTTCACAGACATACCACGTACACTTCACGGACATGCGCGGCCGTAACGGAAACTAGTTTTAGTTTATTTTTTTATAAACTTTGGAGGAAAACGATTTGTAGAACGTCGTTTCTGTATCGCTCATAACTATGTGTCAGTCTGTTTTTAAGCCCCACTTCATTTGCATACCAAATGTGTCTGAGAACATAGTTGCGCCACTTTTGTTTTCTATGTACCTATACGAAGCTTTTACATTTTGGAAGGAACATAAGGTTTCTCGCAACACAAAATCATGTAGGTATAAAAACATTGGTCGAATTTGTTTCCCAGATGAATACAGGGTTTCTTCGTCCTAAGCGTGTCGATGGGAATCTAAATGGTCTCAGCCCAGAATTAGGCTACGTGTTTGGCGCCATCACTAGCGCCCATCAGTTCCTGTAACGTGCAGCTGGCAGGACACGCAGGACATCATATTAAGTGTCCCTTCGTTTGTGGAAGAGCACCACATTTATACTCCAAAGTGGAGTTGTCTATGAATTTCCACCCGAACAAGGTTTCCTTGTTCCGGCCAACCTGGGTCCAGAGCCTGTTTAAAGACTTCCAGGTTACCCAAGGCAACTCATATCCAGGTGGCAGATGTTCCACACAAATGGTTTGGGTAGAGAAGCACTGTCTCGCCACAACTTCAATCTATTCAACCTATTTCTTCTGATCGTCGCCAGTGAGTGGGACGACAAACTTTAGTAACTGTTTCGGTTTTTCAGCCTTTGTAGCACAAGGATGTTGCTTTGCAAGGGGTGTCGTGTGTCGGAGACCGGAGAAAACCGGCTTTAGAAAGAGACTGACGTAAGGATGAGTGACAGAGACGACGTCCTACAAAGCTTTTTCCTCCAAGCTCTACCTATATATATTGCTTGTAGTACTGTGTAGCCTGGAAAATTTGGATCTCAAGGGACCTAGGATTTATTTATCACATTTACCCAGTTTCCCGAATACCTAATCGGGTTTAAAATGTCAGCAGTATTATTTACAGAGGCCTCCGCTATGGCTGGTTGAAATGTACAGTTTTTCATTTACATTGACCAAATAATAAAAAAAATCATCCATTTTTATCAGTTGTGTTACATTTACAGGCTATTGAACTACAACGTCCCAATTATAAAGATACAAATCGAAGAAATCGAACAGATTCATTTCATCATCCATCATTCATAGAGGTTAAATTATTCCCAGTCACAGAGGTATTTTAATGCAAAACTGTTGGGAACTCATTGAAAATTATCTGTGGTGAAGGTTTCTTTTTAATTTTCAAGTCAAGTCTGTATAAAAGTTAAGTTGGACAAAGGAAAGTTTGTCTCTTATGATATGCCTACCTACTCAAAGAAATACGTACCAACAACTTTTCCACACGAGTAAGCTGTTGACAAAAGCTACGTGTTTCTAAACAATGGCTACTTAAACACAGGCGCATGACGGCTCAGCTGTATACATAATATGTACTACTTTACATATAATAGACCCGGCACTTTCAATTTTGTGGCTTGTATGGTCGTGGATATCTCGTGCCATTTTCGGCAAAAATACATACGTTTATCGTACTTTTGTGCCACCAAGAAAAGTGTATTAATTTGGTCACAAATAACTTCATTTAGGTGGTATAATATATTTCAATTCATGTGCTGGTTGGTTCTAAACAATTTTTGGTATAAACAGCTACCTAATTCATACTGTTAAACCACGTAGGTACCTACACGCGGGCGTAAATGATTGCAGCGGAATTTTGTCGCGCCCTGGATTTCCAATTCTCGATGTTGAACCTGAAGGTTCACCATCGGTGAACCAACAGTGTGTGTTTTACTTTTTAAGTTCGCAGAACTAAAAAATTGAAAATAAATAATAGATGACAAAATCTAAAAATCACGCTTTAAAAACCAAACTAAAAAAGCAAAAAATAATTTCAAAAAAGCATTTTTAGTGCGGTTTTTAAAGTGTGTTTTTTTGATTTTTTAACCTATTTTTTATTAAACGCATTTTTTTTATAGGTACATCGGCCACTTCCACTGAAACTATCGGGCTGAAATTTGGCACATACGTTTGGTTCTCGTGACAATGATCGATAAAAGCTTTTTATTTAAATATTTATTTAAAAAAAGAAATTACAAGCTTTTTAAATCCGAACTTGGAATAAGTAACTGTTTCTTACAAAGATAAGGACGTAAAGTAGGTACGTGATTGACGCGGTAGCTCGTGATTCACCGTGGCGTGGTTCACCCTATTTAACATTGTAGATAAGGGAAAATGCACTGCATACTTAGTTAGGTACTTACTTGGCAGAAATATGAGCAGCACCAATTCCCTGGTTGACGGCATTCTGATAAATTTGCTTAGCCTCTTCCTTTTCCTTCACGTAAGCCTTGTAGGACTTGCCATCGAGTGTCCTGAAAAAATGGAGCATTGATATGAATATTGGAGTGATACTTAAGCACCTAATTCTCTTCTTTTCTTCTCTTCTTAAGTAATTTCTCGTTGCTCTAGTGGTCGCAAGCGCTACTGCTGAGCACGAGGTCCTGGGACGGGCAAAGTGTTCTTGGGTTTTTCGATCTGGAATTTGTCAGTGGCAAACGGGAGTCTGGATTTATGCCCGGTTGGTGGCAATAGGCTCGCAAGCTGGCGATATGTGGGTGTGTCTACTGTAGGTACACCTCTGCCCAGCCCTTCTGGGAAATAAGGCGTGATGTTATGTTATGTGTGAATAATATAACAATCAGTAGTCAGTATATTGTGTGTGTGTATGTGTGTGTGTGTGAGGGTGTATTTGTATGTGTGTGTGTAAGTTATTTAATTTAAATCAAGCTCAGTGTGGAACCATATTTAAATTAAATTACATTGTTAAGGGGCAAAATGTGACTGAGTTCACTAACTCGGGTCACATTTTGGCCCTTAAAAATTAAAAAATATAACAATTTGGCTTTATCTACTTTTTGTATTTTAACACCCGATGCAAAAAGGGGGGTGTATAAGTTTGACTGCTATGCGTGCTGGCTATGTGTCTGTCTGTGGCACCGTAGCTCTTAAACGGGTGAACTTGGGTGCAGTTTTTTTTTATATAAAAGTAGGGTTTCTAGCGGTGGTTCTTAGGCATGTTTCATCAAAATCGGTTCAGCCGTTTGAAACCTATCAGCTCTTTTCTGGTTGATGAAGGGAGCATCTTCCACCGTCATTAGCCATCCCCGACGTGACAATGCTTTGATCAAAACGTTACCTACAACTTAAAAGGCCAATAAATATTATTATTTTTTACTTTTTAGAGGTTTTTGTTTGGATCGAATTTTGAATTTAAGTTTTTCTGCATTCATATATTGTGTGCCTTAAACATATTTTATTTCCTTTCTTACATGACAAATCCGCTGATGAAGGCAGTCTCAGGCAGCAGGACCCTGAAGTTAGCTTCCTGGGCATTCTTGGCGGGGTTGCGCACTTTAGCCACGACCGTCGTGTGCGCATACCGAAGCGACACATCAGACACCACATCCATCTCCGTCAGTTTGATTGGTGGATTCGACTCTTCTGTTGATACTTCTACTATGGACGGTGGAGAAGTAGCAATCTGTATTATAAAAAAGGTTGGTTAGAAGGGATCCCACAGTCTGTGTTGTCGTCATTCGGCGAAAATGATGCCTGGAAAGCGTATTAGCGTATCTACGCAATACTTTTATCCTCGTAAATAATTAAATTCATTTTTAATCTTGTTCAGTTTGCTTCGTTCTTTGACGTGAATGAAGTAGGTAGCCTAAAGGCTCCTACACTCTATGCCCGCGGCCATGTCGCCAACAACCCCGGCGGCATACTCGGTTTCTGCGGCAAGTGCCGGCGGCCTAATATCAACTGCAGCATACCCGCAAGGCAAAAACCCGCCGGCGCGGCATGTGTGTAGGAGCCTTTAGTCACCTATTCTTTAATGACTGAAAAGTTGTAAACTTTCTACCAGGTATGTATGTGCCAGCCTGGGCATTTGCAGCCCTGATTGAAAAGTCAGCACAACCCATGAGCGTACCAAGTAGGAATGCCGAATGGCCTGTTCCAAAATTCTACAGGGCCACCCCAGAAATATAGTGACCCGTTTATTTATTCAGACAGGATTTAGATGTACAATAGTGTTATGGAAATCTGGCCCACACCAACAAAAATATTTTTCTCGTAGGTACACTATTAAAGAATAAGTGGGTTAGTTATACTTAGGAAAGGCTCATAAAAACTCACAGTGTCGTCAGACTTAGCGACGACCATGGTGTCCTGAGTGGGCACCGCGGCCGAGTGCGCCAGCGCAGCCACTGCGCACAGGCATCCCAACACCGCTATCAAGCGGCTCATGATGCTTCCCTGCGGAAGAAACGTGCAACATTATCAATATAATTATGTTCATCATTATCAGCATCAACCCTAACCCCAAAATCTTCCAATCGACAAAAAAAATCAGAAAGAGACGACACGGTAGATATATGTATGTACAAAAGACAACTGTTTCTATTACAATCTAAAAAGCTCGTTCGATTATAGCGAAGCTCGAAAAAAACATCAGTCATTAATTTACTAATGAATCAGTGTAGATACTGTAGGTATCGAAAGCATTGAAGTAGGTATGATTATGATTAATTTGGTACTTATTGGTAGGTACGTAATTGTTATTGTGTTAATCTAATTAGCTGGCTTCCAGTGAACCCTCAAACAAACAATAACAGTTAACTTTTAAGTAAATGAGCTATCATATTTACGTAATTATCGATAAAATGTAATGGTATGTTTGTTTTCAAAGTTTTGCAATACCTACATATTTAGTAGGTACCTAAATAGAGGGGAAACCAAACAGTTATTTGCTTGCAGTTCTTGGTAAAAGTAATACAAGTACGTATAATTATATTTATTTTTGTGAAGATAACATTTGAAACAACACTTCTTCGAAGACAGTTTTATTTGTGTTTAAGCGATAGAGATAATACTGTGTCATGTCCAGTGCCATATGAACTACCAACTATTGATAAACGCCAGACCTGTGTGAAGGTCAAGTCAATTTGGAATTCTATACAAAATTCTGTAAAGAGACTATACAAATTTACAAACAAACACGGGTAGAAACAATCACTGTGAAGTAGGTATTGTCAGCTGTTGTCAATGAGAACGAAAGCAAAAAAATAGGAAACAAATAAGGAAAAGTAATGAGGTACCTAGGTGATGATGACGTCTTAAAAATAAATCATGGTTTTCCCAAACCCCGCAATAAAAATTTCAAATCGTGCACATCAATATTAACGATGTCTAAAGGTGCTCTTACACGGGCAATTTTTTGAGCAATTATTGCTCGGCAACACTAATGGATCAAGCTGGATCAATTAAGTAGAGCAAACTGAAGCAACAACAATAAATTGCGGATATGTTTCGGGAAGATTGCTTATGATTGCTCCATATATTCCATGAGTTGCCAACATCCAATCGGTTTGGAAATTTTTAGTTAATTTTCTTTCTATCTCGTTTGTACGTATATTATCTACGTGTCGTTTTTGCGACAGGAACCTGCTGGCGGCGGAGGTGGCGGGGGGGAGGTGTGTGCGTATTGCCTAGTTTTTAAGTTGCTCCAGATTGCATGGTATTGTCTGGTCGTATCTCTGGCAACAGGTTGCTACATGTTGCCATTGCCCTAAATTGTTCGTCATAGTTGACGAGAATTGACCACGATGAAGCAATTTTAGTTGCTCGTGTAAGCGCACCTTTAGCTGAACTAAGTGTAAACAGGTTCCAAGAATCGAAATGTAAGTAAGTATTGTTTTCCTGTTATGATAAAAACTAAGTATGTCTCAAGGAGTCTGAACCGATGCTGAGGAATGATGTGGATAACACGACCGCTAATTTGTATATGTACAAAAACAAACTAAAAAAAATAACTTCATTTCGCATGTCCGTGTGCAAGGAATGATCAAGACAAGACACAATAACAAGGCCAGAAGTTGTAGGCTTTCCATCAGAGCTTGGTATTTAAGGTAGGTATACAAATCCTATGTAGGTACATAAAATGGTGGTCTTAAAAAAAACAATCGCAGAAATTCGGTTCCCTATAATGACTTACATGACAAACATTGACATTTCAATTACTTTTAAAATCAATTATGACAATTAAGCCTAATGCATGTTTGGTTTGCTAACAAATAATTGGAACTCATGGAAATGTGACATGCAAATATGAGACCTAACGTCAGCTACCAGTTAGGCTCCATCCCGTAGCTAATAAATACTCAAGACACATTAGACGCAGTCGTTAACCTTAACGGTACCTAGTCCGGTTTTGAACATAAATGTTATATTATTTATCAAATCAATATTAATAATATCAGCTTGACAACTATAAAAATCAATTTTCCATCTAGAGATGAAGCAAGCAATAAATAACAACGATGATGAAAACAATCTACCGACGACGTGCCGACTGGTTTTGGTATGGCACATAGTAACAGAAAACACGTGCAGAACAAAAATATTGCTATTATCCTTTAGCCATACATAACTTTTTGCAAGGCGGTAAAGCAAGGATCAGGTCAAGGAACAGGGCCCTGAGACAAAACACATTTCTGTTAGCGTTCACGCCAAACGCTACGCCAAAATGTATGGGAATGACATTACCTGCGGAAAGGACACGACGTAATCTTTCCGCAGGCAATGTCATTCCCGTACATTTTGGCGTAGCGTTTGGCGTGAACGCTAACCGAAATGTGTTTTGTCTAGACCTGCTGATTCTATACGATCTACAAACAGGCCGGAACAGTGCGAAGTTGAGTCAACTCTAGTACATCACCTTGTTCACAGACTAGAAACTTCGCACTGTTCCCGCCTGTACCTGATCGAGAGTATTTAGACGTATATAAAGATTAATGAACATACGCTACTGTGGGCACCCGATGACCCAGAGGCATTTATTTGCTTATGACAACCGCAAGTCAATACAAGTTACCTACAAATACAATAGGCATAGCGATACATGATTACATCACATGACAAAGCGTCATCTAGAGACCTCGACCTTACATGTATCCATCTCCAGTTATTTATTATCTCTAAGCAAAAATAAATAATAATTCAAAAAAAGTAGATATATAAAATCACTATTCGCGGAATGATAGTAGGTAGGTACCTACGGACGAATGCAACGGTGTTTTTTTAGCTCCGGGCACAGTTGAACAAAGTTGTCTGACTAGAATTGTATGAAATTCGGCAATTTGGTGTTAACTGCTTATGTTAGGATGCTTACATTCGTGATTTGTTTTTTTACAATATGCATGGCACATCGTACATATCTTCCATAACAATATTTTATCTTAAGTAAATTATAAATTAATGCACAAGCCACTCCGTCTCTCTGCCGACTTTTCTCGCCAAACCACTGAACCATCATAATTCTGCTGCCCTTTTTTCATTTTATTTGGGGTCTGCGCAACATGTCTTTTTCATCCACACTTCTCTATTAGCCGTCATATCCGTTTCACACAATCCATCCATCGTTTCTTTGGTCTCCTACTACTCTTATACCCATCGACATTCATACTAAAAACTTTCCTCACGACATTATCCGCATTCCTCCGTATCTCACGCCCATACCATGACAACCGATTTCCACACAACTTTTCAGATAACGGTGCCACTTTCAGACTTCCTCTTAAGCACTTATTTCTTATTATATCCATTCGTGTAACACCACACGTCCCTCTTTACATTCTCATCTCAGCTGCATCAGCTCCTTGTAAATAATAGCCTTTCATTCATCCCTTCTTTGGCCCAACTCAATCAACAATCAACTCAATTCTGATACAAGAAGCCAAACCACTGAACTGATCGTAATTAAGTATGACAGATAGATAGCCTGGGGCCTGGAATAGGACATAGGCAACGTTTAAACCTGGATGTTTGTATTGAAAAAAATACACGTAGATGAAGTAGCGCGCAACCGTGTTTGTGATTATAATCACATCAACGTCCGTTGCTAAAACACAACAATTTCCACTAGAACAGTAGATATGTAAGCGGTTGAAGGAGACTTTTGCCAGATACTAACAATGTTTGGCAAAGATCTACAACAACTCGTGACATAATTTGACAACATAACCAACTTGGGCCAAAGCGGACTGGACCCGCATGGCTGATTACGGCCCACTCTCTCTTTTAGAGAAGAGACCTGTCTCCCAGCAGTGGAAATGTTACAGGCTGAATATTATACATCCAACTTAAACCACGCCCATATGATATACAGGGTCAAATGGAATTAGCTAGCGATACTCCGCTGGATATCGATCTAAACATGATCAAATAAAAAACAAGGAAATGAATTTGATGTCTTTTTTGTGGGGTTATCAACTGCAGGTACTGTAGTCACTTGAAAACTCAGTTTTAAAAAAATGTTTTCTTTGTTAAAACTTCATAGACGTTGATGGCTATCCATATCTAAACACGATAAAACAAAACAAAAAACAGATTTAAGCAACTCATACTTCAAGCACAGCTTCAATTAAGTAACAACACAATCTTTTATTTCGGTTTTGTCGTGTGAGATATCAATACCATCACGTCTGCGGAGTTTGCTAGTAAACTCCGCAGACGTGATGGTATCGATAATATAATTTGACCCCGTAAATGATTTTCTATCATTTTTGCCGGCACGAATCCCGTGCAGTATTCGCCTCGCTGTGTGTGATTGAACTTCGAGGCAGAACCAGTCAGAAGCCGGCAACAACGAAGAACGGTAAAAGATTAAGGTTGACGGAGTTATCAAACATTCTATGCATGTACCTATTACTAAAACACATTCGTGACAATAACAACGACACCTTGCAAAACTAGCACCAATTCCAAGTTGTGAAAGCGATCGCAACACCTTAGGATAATTACAATGCGAAACTAAAGTGTTTCGTGCACATAACGAATTACGAGACCAATAAACAGAAATACGTAAAAATTCATTTATGTTTGACATCCACTGGCTCCATCAGAAACGAGTTAAGAACTTACGATCACCTATACCTACATAATACAAACATAGACACATATCGAATACATCATATTGCCTGTAAATATGTGGAAGTAACACCTACCTTCTTATTTGGTCATTTAGTATCTACTATACAACATAGGTAAAGAAATATTCGTTGACTGAAATCAATTATAGATAGGAAGTTTCTACAAAAATTCCGTGGTTCGGATTCTTTAAACGCCCAACAACATCAAATTAAAAGTTGCGCATCAAGTAGAGATTTATTGGATTATATCATTCCATAATATTCCACTTTAGTTCAAATTTTAGAGTGTGCTGCAGGCACCTAATGAATGGACTGTTAGAAATATCATACAAATATAAATCGTACTCCCAAGTCCCAACTATGCATATAAACCCGAAATGATTATCCAAACGTAGTCCAAGTCGAGGACCGGTCCCCACTTGGTCAGTTATAAAACTGTTTGTCGCGGAATCAATCAACCTACATAAACTCACAAGCAACATCAAAACAATGATATTTTCAAACACCGGCAGCTAGTCAGCCGCTACGATGTTACATAAAGGCAGACCATACTTACTCGTTTGTTTACGCTCAACGAGATGATTGCACCAATTGTCCCTCAAGCTCTGGCACGTTCCACGTTCACCCTCAGCAATGGGTCTCTCGTCACTGGAGCGCGTGTGGCGTGCGTGCTCGTCGTCGTCCGCCGCGAAACTCGATAGGACGCCACTCGCGAACGGCTTAAGTACACAACATATTGTGCACATATCTGTGTTGACCGCCGAGTCGCGGGCTTCCCGCGACGTATTCGTGTATCTTCGGGTCAATCGGACAACTATTCTCAAACTGTTTGCTTCAATTTCGATCCCGGATATCAGCTTTTTGATCCCAAGTAATCGGCTAAAACAAACGAATGCATGCCTACGTTAAAGAACTTCTTATGAAACTCAACGTCATGCACAATAGAATGATACAACAACTGCAATAGATAATATAGTTGAATCATTTATTATTCCTGCCCGGCCTTGACTGAGAATAGGCAACCGCATCACTTCCTGCGAACTGTGGATGTCATTTTAGAGGCTATTAAGGCAATCTCATGTAGTGGATTAGCAGTATCAGGACAAATTAGCATGTGACTGAGAGCGGTAAATAAACGCAAACGTGGAATATTTCGATGTTCTTACAATGCGTTGATTTGTCGAAAGCGTTTGGCTTCAATCAAACCAATAAGAAGCTATCAGAAAGTAAGGCGTCCCCCCCCCACTTTGGGGGAGACCTATGTCCAGCAGTGGACGTCTTTCGGCTGAAATGATAATGGTATTTCGTTTTGGGGCAGCCATGGGTATGGTTTTCATACTAAGATACCCAATGACCTTCGAATTTATATTTCCCAGACAAACTTTCATCCCCTATTTCACCTCCTTGAGGATTATTTTTGAGACAAAACGTAGCCTATGTGCTTCCTCAGTATGCCATCTGTATCAAAATCTGTTCAGTGGTTTCGCAGGACTGCATCTTATGAACCGTAATAGGTAGACACATACAAATTTCACAGAGTGTGTAGTACTAGATACTACTATGGCCGCAATAGCAACAATAATAATGAAAATATGTAGGCAGGGAGGAATCACAGAGCAAAGTGCTTCACGGGCGCCTTTACCGGTTCCTACATGGGCCCGATGTAGACCTCTTAGCGTCCGTATCCTGGTTACGATTCAGTGATCTATTTGGGAAAACCGAAGGTTTTGTCTTTGCAATTATGGATGAAGTTATGATGACGAACAACTACCGAAAATATTTTTATGAAAGTTTTTTTTATTTTTTGTATGGGAAATCATCAAATAACTTCTCCCACTCTGGGTGGAGCGGGAGGGCGTGTCAGACTTTTACTAAATAAAACCCACCCGTCTTCCTTCAGTTGCCTGTATGCCAGGGGCCACGGTATCTCTTTCGAACAACCCGCACCCCTGGCAGAAGATGGCAGGGTTGACATCAGTCGGGCATGCCACCGTCTAGGGAATCAATCCGACACATGGCTGTTCTCGTCTGACTAAAGGAGACTACTTGCATAGGCACATCCTTGTAGCCAGGATTATCCACCAGCAACTTGCTCTGAAATAGTCTTGTGGAATCGGAAGTACCGTACTATAGGTATGTGCTCGACCCAGTTTTCGAAAATGGCAATTAATCTCACGTTATACTGGGATTGATCTATCACCACCGACAGGACTATTGTTGCCAATAACACTGATATAGTGGTGATAGATCGATTAGAGCGTCGCTGTGAATGATTATTGATATAGCGGTCCCGAATGACGAGAACCTCGTGAAAGCTGAAAAAGATAAGCAGATTAAGTATCTTGACCTGGCTCACCAGGTTGTCGAAATGTGAGATGTGGATACAGCAGTTATTGTGCCGATAGTAGTGAGGGCCAAGAGCCAGACAGCCAAGAGCATCGATCAGCATGAGGAGGCTCTCGTTAGGCAGCTGAATCAAGGGCTTGATCCAAAATGCGGTACCTACTTCTGGACACGGCGCGTCTCGAGGAGGTTCCTCTCTCAGGAACCCGGACCACTCCTAGCTTGGACCCTGTTCCCAATACCAGTGGGCTATAATTTTCTTATATCTACACTTCTACATCTACATCTACACTAATATTATAAAGAGGAAAGATTTGTATTTTTGTATTTTTGTATGTAACGAATAAACTTAAAAACTACTGGACCGATTTTGAAAATTCTTTCACCGTTCGAAAGCTACATCTTTACCAAGTAACAAAGGCTATAGTTTATCCCCGTATTCCTACGGGAACGGGAACTAAGCGGGTGAAACCGCGGAGCGCTGCTAGTTTTAAATATGTTCATAAATTTTTTTATATTCTAATATTTACGGAGCTAAGTTAGCCCGGAAAATTCAATTTCAATTTTGCAGGTCATTGGTGCCGATTCTCTTGTCACAAAATTCTCTAAACTAAACTAAAAATCACTAAAATTTAGTTTATTCCTGTCAAACGACGATTTCCCATTCTGGAATTGACTAAAGTGAC
Organism: Polymixis lichenea; assembly: GCA_949091785.1. NCBI lineage: Eukaryota > Metazoa > Arthropoda > Insecta > Lepidoptera > Noctuidae > Polymixis > Polymixis lichenea. Next base: position 11,065,469 of record OX420933.1, on the reverse strand, counting down.
ACAACTTAACTATATTTTAGTTTGACAGCACTAAGATTGTACTGAGTTTTTAATTTAGCGAAAATGGTAATTTTGATATTCTGTTGTTGTCAATTTCATTATTCTATTCAATATAAAATTTTGATTCTCTAACTAAATCTGGCTATTTTTAATCGCGATTAAAAAGGTGTGGAATAAAATTAGTTGTCAAGAACTAAAATTCACACTGACACCTCGACTTCGGGCGCAAATACATTACTGTATCTTTTTTTTTTCTTTTCTTTTGCTTATATCTCGAAATTGGTGTGTCCTATCGTAAAAATAATGAAAAATTCGACCCCCTTTATAAAACCCCTTACACCTCTAAAACTCAACATGTAGGTAATAATTTTTCATATTTTCGATATAAAAAGTAAAAAAAAATCCATTTAAAACACGTCGAGGCTGCCCTCCTGCGCGATTCCGGCTCTAAAAAAAATCACGGGGTAGGGCCAACGTGGAGTCGCGTTTGTCAAATTCGATTTTAGTTGTGTCAAAATTATTTTTAAATTTAGAGATCTTTTTTTGCAGAATAGCTTTAAGATTCTCATAGCCAAAAGTAAGGAATTTTAGTGATAGTTTAGTTAGTTTAGTTCGGTGTACAAGAGAATCGGCACCATTGTCAGACTGTAATATGTCGATTAAAATATGATTCGCGGTCGTAAGGGTTTCCTGTTATTTTTTATTATAGCACTGTCTAACGCCCTGTTTGTATTTATTTTTCACCAAAGAAGCCCTTATTTATCATAAAAGGGGTAAAACTAAAAACTAATGTGTATAAGTCCTAAGTCAACCTGTGACGTGACGCAAAAGTTATCAATATTTATATTGTTTATTTCTTAATTCTAGGTATCTAAAATGTTTTGAATGTAATTCTCAGCATGAGGAAAAATCCATAGATAAACCGAACCGAAATCAATCTGTCTTCTACATAGATAAATAAAATTGAAGTGTACCTATGTTTGTAATGTCAAAATAACAGCTTCTTTCTAAATTCTTATGAAAGTTTATACGGTAGTAGGTACCTATAACAAAAAAACTTTTTGTTTAAGTTTTGTCTGTGTGTTTGATCTAGCTAATCTCCGAATCAGCTGGATCGATTTTGACGGAACTTTCACTTTCACAGCTTATGTTATATGGAGTAACATACTTTAGGATTATGTAAGAAAAATAGTACCGCACAATAAAACAACAACTTATGAAATCTAATTTGCTTTCCAACATGCACGCGACCAAGTCGCGGGCACAGCTAGTAATTCAGAAAATCAATAGTGGGGCAATTATTCTAAGACAAGTATTTTTATTTACAAAAGGCATGTGTGGCAGACTGCGGCTGGACTGACTTTTGTCCCGTTTTGTTCGCGCGGCATAACTTCCGACACTCACGCGGGCGAAGCCGCGGACAAAAGTTAGTTAAAAAATTAATTGTGATAAGAAATCGCCTGAGCGAAAACAAAAAAAACCCGTACAAGGCCGTACAAAGCACGGCCCCGTACCTTCGGATGTTTGGGCATCCTCTCAAGCGATTTTAAATCTAAGTTTTTGAGATATTATCACAGTTCTTTTCCGTATTGGTAAAGCTCTTTGTGGCTCGGGAAATTATACCCATTAGGTCATAACCATTCACAAAGAATAGGAGGCTATGTTCTGCTCTGAATAGTAGGTAGGTATCTGTATGAGCGGCGGGTTTACAAATGCTTCTTTATCTCAACACTTGCAAAGGTCTGCGTCTGCGCTAATTCTTTAGCGAAGACGTAGCGCATGGTTATGCTTCTCACGTGAGCTGTGTTGAGACCTAGAAGGGAATGCGTTGCCTTTGTAGTTAAACGTATTTACAAACGCTTCTTCATGCCACCACTTGTACGGCGTTGCCGTTGTGCTAAAGCTTTCGGACAGGGTTTTTTTTTTGTACGGACGTATGCTTCTTTCGCACAACACATGGTTCGTGTTAGCTACCTATGTGTTGTATTTGTACGTTACTTGTTGTTAAACCTTTCTAAGTGGACAATAAAACCCGATAGCTAGAAAGTTGTCTGTAGAGGATAAAATCAAAGCGTGCAGTTGCGGTGCTTCTGCAGTCTGCATTCCTACCTACTTTGATTAAGTACATGTTGTTTATAATTTATTTATGTTACAATGTATCAATTTTATAAATGTCTGAATATTTTTTAAGTTGACTGTAATTTTTGGAATATGTACACTTGCATCTTCACCTCAGCACTAATCATATGTTGGGATAAAGAAGCATACATTGCTCATATTTACAATTCGTCTACCTACTCAAAATCTTCTAGCATAACACCCATGCGAGCGGTATGTAAATACGTTTACGAAAAAACGCCACACATTCCGTTCTTCACCTCAACACTCGGCTCATGTGAGTTGGGTTAAGAAGCATACGTAGCTCGTATTTTTTTTGTCTGATATACAGGTACTGTCTGATATACAGGTACTTGAGGGCAGACTTAATTCCCTTTACATTAAATATGTGGGTTCTCAGAACCAAATTAAAGAACATATTCTTGCTGCAAATGAGTTACTAATGTGTCAGTGTACTTGTCAAAATGTGTCAAACTCTGATGCTGTCCAGCCTGAGGTAACGGAGTACCCGTCCCAGACTGAGAGTTTGTCTTAAGACTGTGTTCTCAACCAAGATGCATCTGATATAGTAAAAGATCTATCTCAAGTGGTACAGCTTGAGGGTGGTAGTTGTCCATTGTTTAGTAACAATGATTGTTATCATTCAGTTATGTTCTCAGATAGTATAGGAAGAGGTTTAGGTAAATTAATTACTTAGTAATAACCTGACTTACTCCACTCAAAATTATTGTATGCCAGGGTCAACTTCAAACGCATAATGGCATCAGTAACAAGAAATGAATATAATCCCAAAACTAACATTACTGTATTTGTAGGTAATAGTTCTAAGGTCAGCAAAGTTGAAATTACAGACTATGTAACTGAGTTGTTAAAGTTAAATTGTAGTAAAATAACATTGTGTGCTTTCCCATATTTAAAAAAATTGACAAATAGACAAAACAATTATATTCATACGCTTAATAAGCATAATGTGCACTTCTTAGTTAGTCATTATAGTAGACAAGCTTGTATTTTTTGACACCAACAGTTTTGTGGAAAGTTTAAAATCGACTAGGGGTACTGTGTATCTGCCTGTTAGTTATAGACACATAATAGCAAGGCTATTAGCTTTTTATATAAACTCAGACATAAATAGTATCTCGAAGTCTTGTATTATTGACACCACATCGGTGGTGAACCTGAATGAATGTAGCTCAAATGCTATAATTTTGTATACAAATTGTACGAAGGAGGTTCCATGTCCCTCACTCACAACGAGTTCAATGCCTGGTGATGTCATTGAAGTCCCGGGGTTAACTCCGGATAATGTTTTAAACTAGTTTGTAAGACAACAGAAGGTACCAGTAAGAATATTCTTATACCAAACAACAACAAGGTATCTTCTTGCTCTAAAATAATTAATTATCAAAAAGGAGATCAGCAGAAAGCCTTAAAATTATTTCATCAAAATATTCAAGGTATTTCTTCCAAATTATTAGAAATAGAATTGTTTTTAGAAAAAACAAAGTTTGACATTGTTTGTTTTACTGAACATTGGTTATAGGATTACCAAATGCTAATTAATTATGAAAACTATGGTGTGGGCAGTTGTTTTAACCGTAAATCAATGCAGCGTGGAGGTTCTATTATATTCATTAAAAAAATGTTTAAAATCTAAGCAACGTAATGACATAGTTGGTTTATCAGTGGAACATTGTATCGAACTGTCCTGTGTTGAGCTGGATAAGCATGTTGTAGTGTGCGTGTACAGACCCCCTAATTAACAGAACTTTTCTTTATTTGAGTCAATAATGGAAGATGCCCTAGCAAAACTTGCATCTTGCATAAAGCCGCAATTATCTGTGGTAATTTTAATATCATTATTTTGGACAGCAAAAAGTTCATATAAATGGAGTCAATTCACTTGGTTTAAAAATAAAAATAGGTGTTCCACAAGGCTCAATATTAGGTCCTTTCCTCTTTTTAGTATATATTAATGATCTACCCCATTTATTAAAAAAAACAACCACAAACGGTGTTATTTGCTGACGATACATCCTTAATTTTAAAAATAAATAGACGTGCATCAAATCTTGACGACGTAAATAACGCCCTACTACTGGTGCAAAATTGGTTCACTGCTAATAATTTAGTATTAAATGGGAAAAAAACTAAATGCATAAGATTTACTTTACCAAATGTTAAAAGTACTGATTGTGACATAGTATTGAATAAAGAGAAACTAGAATTCGTCGATAAAACTGTTTTTCTAGGGATCACGCTCGACTTAAGGCTACAGTGGAGTCCTCATTTAACAGCTCTTGCAGGACGGTTAAGTTCAGCAGCATATGCTGTAAGAAAAATCAGCCAATTCACTAATGTAGAAACCGCGGGCTAGTCTATTTCAGTTACTTTCATAGTATCATGTCTTACGGTATTTTACAATGGGGACGGGCTGCAGATATCGAGTCTATTTTTATTCTGCAGAAAAGAGCCATCAGAGTAATATATGGCCTCCGTAGACGAGATTCTCTAAGATAACTTTTCAAAAATATTAATATCATGACGGTACCTTGTCAATATATCTATGAGAACATCATGTACGTCAGGAAAAATTTAAATCTTTACAATAAAAGAGGTGAAAGACACACCGTCGGGACTAGAAATATGGACCAATTAGTTCAACCAGGCTTCAGTCTGGCTAAAGTAGACTTATCCTTCATGGGGTACTGTTTAAAATGTTACAATAAAAACTTTTTTCAAAAAAATAAACAACTGACTTCCAAAAAAACACTATAAAGTGAAAAATAACTTTAATTTCGGAAGTCGGTGACTTTGGATATACCTACATTTTATTTTTTTGTCACCGCCTTCCGAAATTAAAGTTATTTTTAACTTTGTAGCGTTCTTTGGAAGTCGGTTGTTTATTTTTTTTTTACGTTTTTAATTTTTCACTTTTTAGTGGTTCACATGTGCTTACCCCTTCACAGCGTACCGGCGTGGTGTTATGTTATTAACTGGTGTAAAGAATAGACAGACATGAGATTTCAGCAATCCCAGTCCATTTGCTATCATTTATTCTGCAACGGAACTCCTCAATAGGAGTTCCGTTGCCTATCTCCGAAGTTCTTCATCAGATCTTCACCAAATTGAAATGGAACCACTCCGAGAAAGTATTCTTCCAAAAACTACACAAATTGCTTCAAGTGTGCCTATAAAATTTGAAGAGTTCTCTCTATTTATCCAGGATCTCATCATCAGATCCTGACTTGATGATCATGGGACCACCTGGGAAGTATAACCTTTCAAACAAAAAAAAATTATCCAAATCGGTCCAGCCATCTTCGAGTAATCGGGGAACATACATATATAAAATATAAAAAATGGTTCCAACGAATTGAGAACCTCCTCCTTTTGGAAGTCGGTTAAAATACCTCCCCACATACTCCAACTGAATGAAATGAAATTTAAATCTTGTATAAAACGCACACTATGCAGCCATGCTTATTATAAGTTGGGAGATTACATCGCTGACAAACATGCTTGGCTAAACGCTGCTTGTCCAGCTCCATAAGGTACCTTAAACTAAATTGAATAGCCTTTGAAAACGTTGTTGGAGCTGCTGAAGACTGTAAAACCTAGATATCTTTGCATTGTATAAATTCAAACTTCTAGTATTGTATAGTTGCATAGCATATGTGTGAGGACTATGTTTCGACTATAAAGCTAACAATTGCAGGGTCCGTCTTTAAATGACTTGAATGTGCCCTGGCAGCTGAGAGTATGTCATGCTCACGCAAATGTCTCGCTGGTGGTGGTGTGTGTGTTGGATCATTAAGTTCCCTTCAAAATGGTTGAGCTGAATGGTGCTGATCCATAAGTCATGTTCGTGAACGGGCACCGCCAGTTGGGACTGCTCATCTCTTAGCTCCCACGGCTTATTTTAATTTCTGAATTGTTATTTTATTTTGTTTTAATTACGAACGCTTTAATGTGCACGTCTTTTTACATCGTTCTGATATTTATAATCTCAACATAATGATGTAACCATTTTTTTTTGTATTGTACAACACCATGATTTTAAAAGAATGTCCATGGAGTTTCTTGCCCGTTCTTCTCCATAGGTACCTACGCTTTGGAATGGGCAACTAGCTTCATCTTTCTAACTCACCGACCTTGACAATTCAAAAGTGCCTGTAATTGGTATATTTGAAATACATGCTAAGAGTTTGAGTTTTTGAGTTTCAAATTTGGCTGCCCGAAAGCTTCTTTAGAACAACCCTGCTACCTGTTTATCCTGTGTTGGGATGAAGAAGCATTTGTAAACATTCTTAAGGGGTCATAATTCATAATACATCACAGTTTTGTGTCTGGGACTCTGGGGTGGCAATGCACGTGCAACGGCTCTGGTGTACGTTTAGAGTCGCGGTTATGAGGTGTATGACTATTTTGAATCTGGCGTAATTTGTTTGTATCAAGTGGTACAAAACAAACTGGTTGAACGTGTCTTATGAGTCGAACTTTAAGGAGGAGAAACGTCAAATTTTGTTTCTATGTGTGCAAAGTATAGGTTTTATTTTTCCAAGGCATCGGGTGACCATGGTCCCTACTTTGGAAGTTTAGCGACTGGCTTGTTTCCCGATCAATACACAGGCAAGCCGACACGAATACACGTTACGTAGGACCAAAGGGGTTTACGTCCTTCCGGAAGCACGCGTGCACAACGTGTCACAGCCCCCAAATTCCAATTCTAGGCTGCTGCTGAGAAATACTTAATAAAAAAACTATAACACCTTGCCTGATCTGGGATTCAAGCTTGCCGATCCCGCGACCAATAATATGTCTAGGTGCCAATTTTTTAAGTCAGATTTGCGCCTACCTTTATGCGTCTTGCCTCCAGCAGATTTGTTGATTTGTTTAACCGGTAGAATTACGTTAGTAAGTACCATAACAATTAAAAAACCATTGTCGTTCGCGTGAATCCACGTTCCCAGCATACAAAGGGTAGCACAAAACAGCTGCCAGTTATGTGACTATCAATATTACATACTCCTATTGACCAGGACCTATAGCAGAAACAACAAAATTGTGAAAACCAAGAAGAGATAAAGGAGAATGTGGAGTTTAGATAAGTATACTACACTTGCAGACTCATAAATCGAGCCACCATGCAATTCCATGGAAGGTATACAAGGGTACATAAAAATAATCTTTAATGAGTTGAAGAAAAATAAATGCAGTTTTGAAGCAGATATTATTACTAGTACATTTCAGTTTAAAGATTCAGGGTGACTCGATTTAGGAGACCAGCAGCACCATAATTGCGTAACAAACGATCAATCATAAGCTGCTCCATTTTCACAGTTCAACAATATTCATTGCGTTATTTACGTTGTTGAACAGACACATTTTTCGAACATATGAAGCAATGGATTAGCAATCTGTTTCAAAATGATGCAAATTATGATTGATCGTGCGTTACGCAATTAGGGTGCAGGAGGACCACTAGGAGGACACTTTTATTTAAGGTGGGGTATAAATTACTACTTAACTCTATTTCAATTGGTTTGATTTCTTGATGTCTGAGAGGAAAATGTGTGGAATCTGAAGAAATAGAAAGATTAAAGGAAAGTCAGGAGTGGAACAGAACAAGCAATGAGTTTCCTTAGGGAATATTATGAAATCAAATTCAATTTCACCGAAATTATTTTTATTGTAGTAAGTATTTTGAATTAATTACTAGTCAAATATTGGTTAAGTTTTGTTTTTTTGTCATTTTACAAGTATTTGTTAACATTACTTTTCTTCATGCTCTTTTTTACCTGACTGTCCCAGAAGAAGGCAATGTTTATAATAAATTCACCATTAAAATAACTTGATTTAACAGATCAATTACAGTAGAATCTCACTAATCAGGCACTTCAATAGACCGATAATCCAGCACCCTACGCCCGCGCCTCCCTTGTCCCTGTCTAAACCACGCACCGCGTATGCGCTCTATCTAGTACTAGCAACTAGTTCAATTGTAAGATATGTTATAGTTATAAAAAAAAAACGTGCAGAACATGAACACAAATACATTATATGTCTTCCCTTTATGAAATGCTTTATTTTATTTGTTACCAGCTTTTGCCAGCGGCTTCGCCAGCGCGGAGGTCGGTGTATTATACATATACACCTTCCTCTTGAATCACTCTATCTATTAAAAAAACCCGCATCAAAATCCGTTGCGTAGTTTTAAAGATTTAAGCAATTTATACTATGTAGTGATGAATTTTTCTATGCAAGTCAGTAATATGAACATTCCAATAATCCAGCATGGTTTTTAATAGTGTCGGATTAGTGAGATTCTTCTGTATATATCTAAAAACCAGAAGAAACAGCTCTCCAAAAAATATTTTTTTTAAGATCTAAGTAAATGTAACAATGACAAGATAAAGATTATGATAGTAACAACACCACACTATACTTTAATATGAAAATGTATACATAACTCTGTCTCTATGTTACCTTTTCTCACCATTAGGTGTGGAGACCACCATGTGGATCCATGTGGATTACCATTGAACGGATTACGATAAAATTAAGCAAGACAAATGGCATCCTGGGGAATTTCATGGGCTACTTTTGATCCTGGTGTCACATTCCCGTGTGATGATTTCCAACATCCAAAGCTACTAACTGATAAATGTTAATATTTCTGCAACGGCAAGAAACCGCTGCAACTCTTTGCTTTACACAAACACCTAGTCAGATCACTCTCAGTTGCAGGATTACAATTATCCCCTGTACCGTAATGAAATGTCACCTCCTCATTAGGCAAAATATCTCTACAGGCAAATATTGCCAACTTCGGGATAGGACTCCCACACCTGACCGGCAAAATTAGGCAATTAGGCTCACAACTATGGTTTATATATCTCCCAATATTACCAAATACGCTTGGATCAATAATAGTAACAGTAGGGTGGCTGCCAGATAATTCTCTAAGATAAAATATATAATTATTTTTTCCCAGCGTCTTATTAATATGATGTCTTACAGAAGCCTGGCTTGGAGTTATTATTTCTCCTGCATATTCACATAAAAATGTTCCAGAAAGAATGGAGCATGATGCAAAAAGACCAAATCCTTTGTCACAATGCCTAATCTCGAGGCCTTCCACAGGACCTTTCTGCACAACTCTATTTCCACACTCAATTGAACAAGGACAAGTATCATTGCACTCCAATATTGGATACGATATTATAGACTTAGGTTGAAGTTTGTACTTTGACTGGCCATCTTTCTGGTAGGCAAGATAGTTATCACCACAAGATTTTTGAAGGCACTTACATGTCGCTTGGGAACAAATGTCTTGACAACTGCAATTTTCATCATAAATAGAATTAAAATCGTTCAGCAATTGCTCATATTCAGCACTCTGATCGCAAGGACCCATAATATTTTCAGTAATGTAAAATACATTGTTATCTATATGTGCGTAGTTATCAGTCATTTTTAAATGTTTGTAATTATTTCTACAGTCTAATCTTACAATTTAAGGAATCTCCAATAGATATTTAAAATATATTTCCCGAAATTGTAAATAAATATCGACCACAGAACATCTGCTAAAACGACTGACATTTGTCCGTTTCCGTTGTCAGAACTCAGATTTGACAGCAACACGACAAGAAACTCTGACAAGTCTGACAGCCACTCCTGCCAACCGTACTAATCTAAAAATCAGCAAATCAACTAACTACAAAGCAGCTTATACAGTAATTAGTAATTTAAGAACAGAAGTTGTATTATGTAGCAAAAGAAAAAGAATTTTAAAAAATACACTAAAATGCATACCTTCAGTACTAACTTTTTATTGTTGTGACAAGCTTCGACCAGAATCTGCCACTTCGACAGTGTTGCCAACTGGGTGTCAAGTTTTGGGGCTAATAAATCGAGTTTGAAAAAGGGCTAGATTAGCACATCCCTAAATAACGAAAAATAAAAATAAAGATTCTTTAGTAAAAAGGATTTCATGAATAACTTATGTGTAAATTAATAATAAAATACATCATTCTGGATTATAAAATATTGTTTAATCATAAAATTACGATATAAATAGCAGTCTTTATCTAATTCCTTTCGGAGGGTTTTACTTAGCGCTGACGACGTTGATGGTTATACTTATTCAACTAGCTTTTACCAGCGACTTCGTCACCACGGAGCTTTCATTCCCTGGTTAACTCTCTTAGTGGTTGAATTTCTAAAAATCCTAAATAATAAAATAAAATAAAATTCAAATTGCAGACAATTTTTATAAAGGAGATGCTATGGAATTACCTATGTGTAGTAAGTTTGGTTTAACTTGGTAAGGCCAGTTCATAATTATGGTATGGAATTTAGTGACTCAAAGTTCATCCTGTTTCGCAATTTATATTTATATGGTTTTGACAGGCGATAATATTTTGGGCTAGATTACGGGCTAGGGGCTAAATCATTTTATTCGGGGCTGAACAAGAAGAAAAAGGCTAGACCTAGCCCCGAAGGAGCTAAATTGGCATCACTGCACTTTGACATTGCAGTACTCTGTGGCGCAGATCTACTGTTACAACCGTAGACAGAGCTCTGTTTAGGGTTACAACAGTAGAGCAGAAACCAGAAATTATACAGAATCAAAGTTGAACAAAATAATTATGTTTTAGTTAGTTTGCAAAAAAAATATTACTCGTGTTATCTTGTGTTATTGTTATTTCATTCCTTAAAGCTTCAATATGAAAGTTATCGGATTAAATAGCTATTTGATACTGTGGGCTTATGAAGCCACTATTTCTCAACTTCAATAAAAATTACCATCACTCGTCTTTCTTTTTTAATTATTTCTAATGTTGCAACACGCTCATAGAAATGGGGATAAAAACTACCACTTGCTCACTTCAGATTTCGCCACTATCCCGCGTCCAAGAATTTAACAGCTAGCTGTTACTATCCAAATTTTATTTTTAAACTACTACTTCTTTTTCATACAATCAATATACCCCATTACGCTGCTGCTAACTGCAAAAAAAAAAATACGGGGACCCATGAATTTGCCAAAGACGAAAACTGAGGGAGAAAGCTCTCTAAAAAAAATGGAACCCTGATATTTTATGGAGACAAGTACTTCGTTTTCAGTTATTTTCAGTTCGTGTTCATATTTTATTTACCTTTTTAATAAAGCTGCTTTTTCATCAGTGTATGTAGATGCTTCCCTTTTCCTTAGCTCGTCTTTAAAATGCTACTTTTCAATTCGCTTACATATTTATCTAGTCCATAATCCGTGTAGTGTGTGATCGACACAAAAGTAAACAAACAAAACAATGGCAGTTTGTGGACGGGCAATAAAAAAATGTACTCTGTAGGCAATATTGCTACCCTAGCATCTATGACAAGCTTTCTGTTTTTACTCTACAAAACAGCCCAGTGCATTTGGAAGGTTCATGGATGTAGTAAATCTAGAAGTACAGACGCCAGCACATCAAACTACCCCAAACTGTCAAATTTTTCTAATTGAACATGAACCTTAAAATTTTATGTGATATAGTTTAAAATCTATCAAAGAAATTTGGCAGATCGGGGCAGCTTGATGTGCTGGCGTCTGTACATACTACTTCCCATGATATAACACCGCTAGAGACAAGTCAAAGCTAGAATCGCCTTGCCGAGTCTACTAAAGACTAAAGTCGCTGTGTGTGTACCTAGCTTGAGATTGTGTACGCTTCTTTTTTCTCTTTCCCTAAAGTTGCCACTTTATTAATTCTGCTGGAATCTTTTTGATCTATGCATCCGCATTACACACACCCGAGCGAGAAATAAACATATTTCTATCTCTCTCCCGAAATTAGGGACGAGAGCAGCGAACGAGGCGATGGTGTTCGAAGTTGGAACGAACGAATTCACCCGTGGCCGCGCAGGCGCAACGTTGAATGTCTTGACGTGACGTAATTGCCCATTCATAGTTTTTATTCATTGAGAAATGAAGTTTTCAAAACATTTTCATGATCATGTTGTGTTGTATAAAATCAATTATTCGAAATGTGAGATAAGTGTTTAGTAACAAAATTACATTGAAAACAAGAGAAGGAGTACAAAGTTGGACAAAGTGCGTTCATTCATTGATAGAAGAGTTTTCAGTGCATGTATGTATTGAGCACATGCGCAATGCAAGCGTGAATTCATTCGGTTTACTGTGTGTAATAAATGTATATTCAAAACATCGTCGAAAATGTGGATTCTTAGAGTGAACTTTGTGTATGGATTTCAATTACCCAGCTAATTCGAAAACAGGCTCAAGTAGACCATTACGACACTCCGGAAGTGGCGGGACAAGCCGGCCGAACGGGCTCGTTCCGAAAGAGATAACAGCGGATGAAAGAGATAAACAGTTATGGATTTAACATGGCGGACGATATGCGTAAAGTGCGAGTTGAAGAAAGATTGAAAATAAAGATCGGTACGTATTGTTTTGCCATATTTCTTTACTGTTTACGTCTAGTAAGTGTTTTAAAATCATTTTATTATTAAATATTCACTATTCTTTGCCTGCCGTGTTGTAATAAAAATATTGTTGTCATTGTGGTGAACAGGTGGTACCATAGAACTCTTTAATTATCTGAGCCAGATGTGAATGAATATCTCCAGAGGAGTAAATTATGTGATAGTTTCAAGTGTACATCATGCGACGGATGTAATCTCTCACATTTTTATTCAGAAGTGTATGTAGTTCTTTGTTATCGTCCTGTTCTGTTTTGACAGTTCACGCAAACTTTATGAATGAATTTGATGAATTGCCGTGAATCATACAATGAATATCGTGCCTAGATCATATAAGATTAGATATTGCTGTGTACTCTCATAATTTAATTCATTAAGAGATGAACTTGATACTGGAACCCCCACATGTTTGCTTTCTTTGGCGAAAGATACTTGCACTTTTCAATAATTGTATTGCAGTCAAGATTTTAGTATGGAGATTGTTTTACTACTTTGTACAATGAGAGTGATTCTACAATACACATATTCATTCACATTATTTACTCATCCATTATGTACATAATGTTTATGTTTTGCTTCTGTTTATTTTTCATTTTGATTACATTATCTATCATTGACCAATACTTAAAAACTTGATTAGATGTTTTATTTTACAAAAGTCTCGATTCATCAGATAGTTAAGATAAAAGATTAGGTTATATCAGCTATAATATGTACACTTCTGCACTAACTTTTATTATACATAGATCTGTCTGTAAGTCTAGCACGTTTAGTTCTGGAATGGAAGGAATATAATTATGTTTTTGTTTGATTTTAATAAATAGTACTTCGCTACATATTATTGGGACATTCATCCAATTAAATATTATGTATTTTACTTTAAAAATTATGAAAAGAAACTACTCATCATATCCAATTTTCATTTCATAAATTTTGGCAAAGTTCATTTCACAATACACTGTTTCAACTATTATACTAATTTATCAAATATCAATAGTTTCTTAAAGTAAAAGTTACTTTGTACTAGCCCCGCTCACATAGACTTATATTTGCATGTAGTAACCAGTGAAAATACATGAATGAAGAGAATTGGATAAGTTATTCTTGAGTACTTAAGTCATTCTTATCATCTGCCTAGTCTTTTCCTATGTTGGAGTCGGCATCCAGTCTAACCAGATGCAGTTTAATACCAGTACTTTACATGAAGCGACTGCCTATCTGATCTACACAACCCAGTTACTGGGTACTAAAGGCCACTTACACACTGAAAAACTTTTCAATAACCCTCTGAAAGAAAAAACCAATGAGTCTCATAAAAACCCTCAAAAAGAAATTAATTTTATTTGTAAACGACCATGAGCATAACAATTGTGATTTTGACACAGTGTATACGTAGGTGCCTTCTGTACACTGCACAATCGGATGACGTGAGCTAAGTAATGCATTTCCATATGTGGGTACAGAAATGTATGATATAATTGATTTGAGCCGGCGCGCGGTGACGGCGCGCGCGCATAAATCTACGATAACACGAACTGTGTCTGCCACGATAAGGGTGCAGTATGCCTTCCGGGGCGCGACCCGCCGACGCTTTCGCCTTTAACTATGTTGCATTGTTACATTAATATTTTAATATGTCTTGGTTTACTTATATAAGTTTCAGAATTAATTTGCTGGGTCTTGTAGACATAGTAGTTACAAAACTTTCCTTTATTGTATTTGTGAAATACATTTTAACACTGTTTAATAACAGTCTCAATCATACTGTCTAAGTTCTAAGTGCTTGGAACCACTGATTATTGTACCCAATAACACTAAAATGGAAGAACTCTAAAACTTGATAATTATAAAAGTTATTTTATATTCACTGCTGGATCACAGGCTTCCTGTCCTCAAAGTGGGCTGTAATCCACCAGGCGGGCCCAATGCGGGTTGGTAGATGACACATATCGTAGCTATACCCACTGATCTTATATTCCATGTCTGTCTATGCATGTAATCTAAATACTTAAACCTGATACTTAGGATAGACTAATGATTTATTAAATTACTTTGGGAAGAGCAAGCAATACCAGTTTTTAGTGTTGCTTGGAACATTTTCACACTACAATTTATGTTTGAATGTGCAAAGCATTTGAGAGTATGAAACCTAACTAAAGCCATTCCTTATTTTTCAAAAAATCTGTTAAAATATCAGCTTTATGGAATGTCTTCATTCATTCTGTACTTAGTGGATTGCCATGTTTATGGCTGTGGGCGATGACGTCTCGTGTCGGTCCTCACAGGCGCTATCGTCTCTGTAGTCCAGAGCAAGCGATTAAGTGACAACTTTATATGGCAACTTCCGTTGCGCCTGCCCCTTATCTACTCGTACGCCACTGAACACCTTTGTTCATACCAACACTTAGCCGCACCCGAAAGGGCAACTGCTAATTGAATCCTATTATTTATTTTATGCGTGGTATGACTCAGGAATCGGTTACCTGCGCCTTTTGAGGCCAGTCGGCATAAAGCATCGTTTTCACTCTTAGCAGTTCGTCTCAAGCCTCAGCGCGGGCGTCTCGGCTGTGTGTAATATAGACGTTGTTTTTGTACAACACTACATTAACATGTGAATGTGAGTCACGCTCTTACCTAAGTACATACGTATCGTGTCTTATTTCTTGGGTAAACACAGGTTTCTGATTAGCAGTGTGTATTTCACTGTGCTGCCTGTCGCCTGCCGGACGGATGGACGAGTAGCGATTCTTCGGAGCTATGTTTATTTACAAGTGGCGATATCGTATTGATACCTACTTGTGTAATAGGAGTTAAATAATACAATTTGTTTGTAACAAACATGATAAGCACAGGCTGGTTGGTGATACGTACCTAAATATATTTGATTGATAGTGATTATGGTATTAATATTTGCTCTTTGTAGCTAGCTTACAGATAGGTGTCATTAATTGATGCGAGGCAATATACTTAATTTTAGGGAGAGGAGTTTTACTAACTCCCCATCTAACTCTCTTCGTTAAAAAAACTCGGCCTCGTCATAAATTACCTATCGCGGTACGAATAACTAGAAATTTCGCCGATTTTTAGTTATAAGAAGAAGAAGTATAGAAAAATTACCTACCGCGTTCACAAATCGTGATTGCATTGTTGATCATTTAGTTGTTACCCTACTGTGACCGTAAAACGTAAATCTAGGTTGAATCGTCCCGCCGAACATACTGTTTAGTATGTAAACTTTAACCCAATTCTGTTTCCATGTTCAGCTAATCAATTTTTATGTTAGACAGCAATGGTTCAAGCGATAGTACAGTATTCTCTGAACGAATGCAGATCAGTTTCAGCATCATATGAAGTCATATTTGTACGTAACGTAGCTAAGTAGTTTAGGCGAATAATGATTAGCAGGATTCTTACTAGAAACAAATGAGAGCGGCGCGACGCGATGACGGCGGCGGCGGGCGTCGAGCGTGGCGCCTTGTACATCGTACATAGTTATCTCGGATTCAACAACGCTAGTGAGGGGCGGGCGGGCGGCGGCGGCGCGCTGTGAATGGGGCAAACCAAGCGTTTTCCATTCAACGCACCCATTCATGGAAACTCGTCGATCCGTTAATGAAAAACGCGCTCGTTTATCGTCACCGTTATCGCCGTCTCTGCGGAGTACCTACCACATGTGAGCCGCGCCACTTGCCAATATCATATTTTCATTCAATCAAACACATTCGTGCATCATAAATACGAATTACCATTGATAAGATTGCTTATTTAATACGATAGTGAATGGTAATCGCTTTATTGCGTTGTAGATACCTGTAATTTTAGCATGATTAAATATTGTATTATCCATTCATTAATCGCACATGCAGGTAGAGATTGTAATAGAGATCGTTTCTATTACATTATCTTCATTTTTTTTAGCATAAGCCTCTAATGCGTCATTCTGATGTCTTATAAAAGTTTCACATTTTTTAAATTAAATACCAATCTGTCATAGCAGGTACCTCTAGGTAGCACTTAGCAGGTAGCAGCTAGGCATATCGATATTCGAAAAAAAAAATACTGGATAAAAACTTTAAAAACTACTTTACGCTATTATATTAAGCATAACTAAGTTCATTGCTCTTTTTTGTATATCTGAGTCGCCATTTTAGATGTCGGAGTAATCACTACTTTTGCAGCAATTGAAGGGTGATTATTTTTATTAGTCACAGGCTTACACTGAGCTTGTGGCAAATAAATAACAGCCGCACGGGTCGATCGATCAGGTTAAGCTACGCTTGCCGCGGTTGGCCCGCGAATGGGTGACCATCTTTCTTTACATACCAAGATCCCTCTGTGCCTCGGATAGCACATTAAGCCGTTGGTTCCGGCTGTCATTTGTGGATCTTTGACAGTCGTTACGGGTCGTCAGAAACCCGAAAGTCTGACAACCAGTCTCACCGAGGGTTATCGTACTATCCAATAACTGGGTTGAGGAGGCTGACCTACATCTGTTAAAGATCAACAGGCAGTCGCTCGCGCCCTTGTATTGCATCATGCATGTAATATACATGCTAGATATTAAATCCCGTGTGATAGGGGGCTAGCCTATTGCCATCAACCGGGCACAACTCCAGACTCCAAGCTACTTTGAGAAATTGAACATAGAAAAACCAAATAACACTTTGCCCGATCGGGGAATTGAACCCACGACCTCATGCTCAGCACAAGCGCTTGCGACCACTACACCAAAGAGGCATCATTAATAACAATAGGAAAACCAGTATGAACGAACATAAGCATGCACCACCGGCACCACCACACCACCACACCACCAAAACTGTGCGTTTGCACACACACGGAGATGAGAAAGTATACCTACCATTGTAATGACAGTATCTACACATGCACACACTGGTCGAGTACAATGTAGATATCGTCTTTCACTTTTTACTTTCAAGATAAAAGAACATCGTATTTTCTCAAAGCCAAATTACTTACTATTATGAATTTATCATTTACTAGCTTTTGCCAGCGGCTTCGCCCGCGTGGAGGTCGGTGTATTATACATATAAAACTTCCTCTTGAATCACTCTATCTATTTAAAAAAACCTGCATCAAAATCCGTTGTGTAGTTTTAAAGATTTAAGCATACATAGGGACAGAGAAAGCGACTTTGTTGTATACTATGTAGTGATGATTTATTTATTTCTCTCAAAAAGCTACAAGTGTGGTACATGGTATGAAGGTTACAGGCGGATTCAAACCTTCGTGAGAGCTGGAGTCTATACGTTTCGGGACCTGTATTACAGATCTCCAGGCTCACACCCTTAAAATTACAATATTAAATGACATTTTCGTACTACATTGCAAAAGCTCCAAGTACTGAGAGGAAGAGAATTGAATACCAAACAAAAGGAGATGTGCTAGGTGTGTCTTTGGTGAGTGTTGTGTCCGTGAGTGCAATATAAATCCTCACGTTATGCTCATTTTGTGAAGTAAAATTCACTGTTGCGAAATTAGTGGCTTGAGTTGGATTACGTTTTTGCGAAAAAGTGCGTTCCATTTAGCAACCCACCTGCACAGCGATTGTATCCTATGAGGCGTGGGTGAACGTCTTGCGCTGCTGGATATTATACTACGAATCTTACGAACGTAGGTTTCCTCCCACGTCCATAAGTAGGTATTCGAGTTGATTAAAAAGCCGACCAAGTGCGAGTTGGACATGCACACGAAGGATTCCGTACCACAAGGCAAAAAACGCCACAAAAAACACTTCTTCACTAATTTCTTGTATGGAGGCCCCTTTAATTTTTAACGTTATTCTTATGTTTAAACGTTTCCAAAAAAGGAGGAGGTTCTCAATACGACTGTATGTTTTTTTTTATGTTTGTTACCTCAGAACTTTCGACTGGGTGAACCGATTTTTATTATTTTTGTTATAGCTGCAACCGAAATACACATTCTGTGAAAATTTCAACTGTCTACCTATTACCGATTCTGAGATACAGCCTGCTGACAGATAGACGGATGGACGAACAGCTGAAGCTTAGCAATAGGGTCCCGTTGGTTACCCTTCGGGTACGGAACCCTAAAAATGAGTCTACGAATCAACATAATATTAATTCAAGTAGTTTTAGACAAACTCTTAGTTATTGGAATTGAACGTACTACTGCCACTGTGATACGGCTACACATCAAGCTATACATTTCCAGTATAAGCTGATCTCGCATTATATAGGATTTCCGTACAGTGTGAGATCAGCGTAAACTGGAAATGTATACCTTGATGTGTAGCCGTGTGTACAAGTTAAACAATCATCAAACAAAATTTATCTTCTGAGAAAACACATCATCCTAAAAAACTCATACATTAAAACAACGGTGCTAAAGCTCTGTCGACCGCATACGCAGAATTAAATAATTCTTCATGAGCTGTTTTTTCTCGGGAAACTTTAAAAAATTGTGTGAACTGAGACTATGTCCCTTCCTCTACCATAAATGTTACTCTAAAATTCAGTAAGTTTCTTGTAAAATTTGGTTTTAGAAACTAAACCAGTCATTTGATTCATAAAAATACCGTCTTTAATTGTAGCCAAAAATGTAGTTAAAAGATCATTTCAATAATCCATCGTCTTCTTTTTAAACAATGTAAATTTAAGATTAGGGGACAGAGTTCAACATTATCAAGCAGTATAAGCGACATTTTCGATATCTACCTGACGACGTTGACATGCTAAGTTTTGTCCCGACATGATTGAAGCCAAGGCATTTACTATGCGAGAAAAGCGAGGGATACCTACACTGTGACCTTGTTATTTTCCGGTATCGAAATCGATCACTTTGTTACCCAAACGGTTCCCATGCGCTCTGACAACGAGCTGAGGTAAAATACTCTCGATTTCGAAACCATTGCAATACGCATACGAGCGTGTGGAAACATCTTAATGATCGCCATTGTGGTGTGGCTAAATAGCTGGTGCGTATTCATTTCCTCAGTGGCTGATGGCGCTATTCAAAGGATCCCGTTTCTCTCCCACGATCCAGTTTAGTGGCGTGTGTTACTGTCGTGTTGATGATGATGACGGTTGTTTTTGCATCAGCAATTATGTACAGTTTGTTGTGAGTTTCTCTAGCACTACAATTACGAATTTGTGAGAGTCGCAGGAAGGTCTTTCCTTTGTTTAACCGTCCTAACTATCGCAGCGTGCCTCAATTTACAACAATTACGTGCAACGTTTTAATTGACCAATTTGTTCAAGAAAAAATACATGAAAGTACTATGAAGTTTGAGTGACGTATCTATGTATACCTAAAAACAATGATTATCAGTACTGTTATCTATCACTATAACGAGTGTTAAATAATAAGTGCAGTGCCTATCACTGTTGTACAATATCAGTATCGGTCACGGCCATTACACCTATTGGTTGTTTCCTCAAACCAGGAAATTGTTTTGAAAACATAATTCCCTATTATTATCATCATTGGCAGGCAAGCATTACGTCATCTTTGTAAGAAGAACCACAGAATGTTAGTGACACGTCACGTGCATGGTTTACCTATTATGTATTTATTAGTAAATTAAAATTGAACAGTAAATAAAATTATAATAAGCTCAGATGAGTAGGCGCGCCGAGAGACAAGTTCGATTTAATTCGTCACGACTAGTACGCCATTTGATCATTAATCATCCTAATCCCTTTATCCATGTGAGCTCCGTGGAAATTGCTTCAATTTTGACGTAATGCATTGCTCAACAGGGGAAAACAACAACAGTTGTGGGTCCACAGGGAAGGTTAATGGACCAAGTGACTAATTGAGCACTCGCTTTGAAGTCAATCGTCAGTCCTGTTCGGTCATTGCGCCGGTCCATAGTCGGTTAAGTACATTGTTTTATCTACCAACCCTGGGTTTGTTTTTGATTACAAGAATAGCTTCGGCACGACCTCAACCTTCCTCGAGAGGACCCTCCCTTTAATTCAGGAGTTCAGGACCCATGTCTGCTAGACTCTTACAGAAACACAATGTCATAACACTGAAATCTTACAGCATTGCTCAATCTATCCTATTCAGAAGCCTGGTCTATATAAATTAGTCCAGTTTCGAACAAAACTTTGAAATTGTAAGCTGTGAAACGTGAAATACCTACTATTTGACTCTAGATATCTACCAAGAATGGACAACAAAATGAATATCGTCAAGACGCCTATCGCACAGTGGAACGAATGTATGGGAGCGGTTGGACGTAGACATGTCCGAAAAAAAAGAGTAAAATTATGCCAAACTAATGATGCCATCTTATTCGATTACTTAATGCCTTCATAACTTGTGGTGATGAATTTCTTCATAACTCCCATATTTCGGGAGTAATTTGAGAAAATGTGAAATTTTACTATGAAAATGAGTGTATCGAGCTCTCTCCCTCCTGATTCCGGGCTTGTTTCAAGTAGCGGTCTCTAATATCATAATGCTAATACTAAGAGCTATATTTAATACTAAGACACATAGTGCGCCAAATGTGCACTTTCTGGGATAAAGAGTGATGTTTATTTTATAACACAATTTTTTTATTTTTTGTTTATTTTGTTGATTAAAACCGTTTTTCTAAAGGTTTACCTTATTACAATAACATTTCTGAGCAGCCAATTAGAGAAGATATAAGCTAATTAGGATATATAATTAGGGACTTAAGGTTTACATATAAAACTGATGCACTAATGATTACTGATAAGAACATTGCTATTATTTAATTACTAAATGGCTCTTAATACACTAATTTAGCATGCATCATTTACTAATTATCACAATAACTAATTACCTTGCAATATTTAACAAAGGATACCTGGGATACCTGGATTTTATATAAATAGGTCACTATTAGTAACTTTAAAATCAGTGTTGATTTACACCTCGTTGTATCCAAGCTAATCTCGCAATGTATTTTCCAAATTTTAATACAAATCTTGATATTCACGTTGCTTTATGCGCACGCGCACATAAAGATTTACGCGACTTTAACTATTTGTTCAGTGTTTTAAAAGATAACAGTTGTGTTCAGTTATGTGAAAGTGCTGAAACAAGTTTAAAAGACTGGTGTCGTCGATTTTGCTACCGCATTTATGCAAAATGGACACAGTCTGGAAGAAGCACAGATAAGTTTCGGAAGAAACATGAGATTTGGCTACAGGCTGCAATTCAATGGCCGGAATTACAGAATGAAAATATGGAACCTTCTACAGAAAATATAAGTGACGTCATCGAGCCCATAATTTCTCCTGCTAAATCTGATGCTTCAACTTGTACACATCCTAGTCCTCGTAAATCTTTTGAGGACCTTAGTAACCGGCAAAAAAGAAGACGCACTGAAGATAGTCTTTCATGCAGCAGTAGCAGCGCTGAAATTATGTTTTCGGCCGAAAGGGCGCTTCAAAAGGCAGGACAAAGCGATACAGCTTATGTTATGAAATACTTGACGGAGAATCCAGAAGAGGCCTCAAAAATCAAAGCCTTCATTGAAGGTAAATCAATTCAGGTACGGGAAATATCCCCTTTGAAGGCATTGGCTCTTTATGTATCGATGAACTTATCGAAATGGCGCTATAACACTCTTCGGGATTTCAACACTCAAGAAGGAGCTCTTCAATACCCGAGTTACTACATGTTGGTTAAAGAAAAAATTAAGTGCTATCCGGCCAAAGAAGATCTCACAGTTACAGAGAGCTCTGCAAAAATCAAATTACAAGCCTTGATGGATTTAACCTCAAGAAGACTTATTAGGTCGTTAGAAACCCCTGTTGATCCCAATCAACAGCTCGTATTGACCAGCAAATGGGGTTTTGACGGATCATCTAGCCAAAGCATTTATCATCAAAGGACGAGTGAAGATGAGCAAATCGATCTTGCTAGTAATTTTATGATTAGTCTTGTACCACTGCGGCTCGTCTCAAAAGGTGTAACAATTTGGGAAAACGAGCGACCATCTTCCACTTCATTTTGCCGGCCAATATTGTTTAAGTTTATAAAGGAAACCAAAGAAAATGTGCAGAGAGAGATGGCTGAAATCGAAGCAGAGATTGAAGCCTTAACTCCATCCACCATCACTGATGGAATTAGTGTCAAACACCAACTGCTGTTGACAATGATTGATGGTAAAATTCATTCCATTATATCCAATACAGCAGCTTCAGTGTGTGACATATGCAAGGCTTGTCCTAAAGAAATGAATAATTTAGAGTTAATCAAAGATAAACACGCAAACGAGGACATGTATAAATATAGCTTAAGCACCCTTCACGCTTGGATTCGCTCAATGGAATGCTTATTACACATTTCCTACAAATTAGACATAAAATCATGGCAAGTAAGGGGTGATATAGCAAAAAGGCAAGTTGATGACAGGAAGAAAAGAGTTCAAGAGGCTGTAAGAAGAGAAACGGGCTTACTTCTCGATGTTGTGAAACAAGGCAGTGGATCCACCAACAATGGCAACTCGGCAAGGAGATTTTTTGAAAACTACACTAAATCTGCTGAACTGACCGGAATAGATGCTATGCTTTTAAGAAAAATCTGTGTGATCTTGCAGTGTATTTCATCAGGAGAGAAGATCAACGTAACTAAATTCCGAGAGTTCTGCTTTGATACTGCTAAGCTTTACGTGGAGTTATACCCATGGTATTATATGCCTTCTTCACTTCATAAAATTTTAATGCATGGGCCAGACATAGTTCAGAACATGTCAATTGTGCCCATTGGTTTTCTATCCGAAGAGGCATCTGAGGCTAGAAATAAAGATTTTAGAAAATATAGAGAGGGGCATTCTCGAAAGCATAGCAGTATCTCATGCAATGAAGATATTATGCACAATCTTTTACTGTCTTCTGATCCACTTGTTACAAGTATCCGTCCAAAAGGAAATAAGTTTGTAAAAAAATCTTCTTTTAAGGAATTTTATGAGCTTACGGATTCTGAGAAAAGTGATATCGAATTTGTTAACATAAATGATTTAGCGGACATCGATTCTGAATTTGAATTAATTGATGATGATGATGATGACGAAGATAATTAAATGATGTTATTGTTTTAAAATGTGTAACTTAGTAAATTAGAGCTTACATCTTAATTATTTATTGTACTTTTAATGAAACTAGGTAATTTATTATCAACTTACTTAAAAGTCATACTCTCATCAGTTCTTGTGAATATTTTTGTTAATATATATTTCTGTATATATATATAATATATTTATAGACCTCTTAATAAGTCTGTCTGCGGTTTAAAGTAAATACAAATGGGGAAAAAACGTTTTTTTTTTTAAATTTTCATTTCCTTTTATCCCAGAAAGTGCACATTTGGCGCACTATGTGTCTTAGTATTAAATATAGCTCTTAGTAATAGCATTACGATATTAGAGACCGCTACTTGAAACAAGCCCGGAATCAGGAGGGAGAGAGCTCGATACACTCATTTTCATAGTAAAATTTCACATTTTCTCAAATTACTCCCGAAATATGGGAGTTATGAAGAAATTCATCACCACAATTTATGAAGGCATTAAGTAATCGAATAAGATGGCATCATTAGTTTGTCATAATTTTACTCTTATTTTTCGGACATGTCTACGTCCAACCGCTCCCATACATTCGTTCCACTGTGTATCGCTACTTTCCACTTTACAATTTCGCAAATCGACATCCATTATTGGGATTCGAGGTTTTGGCCAAATAGTACCTACCTACATCTTGACATTATTATTCTAACACAGTTTCTAGTCTATCTATTACATCTGTGTTTATATTAGTAGCTACTTAGGACATTTCGTCATGTTACTCATACAAACGGGCCATTCATGGCACTCTAATTGTATTGTCTACGCGGCTTCAGAAAACAGTGAGAATATATTTCTTTCATCTAGTATGCAATCGTGCAGTGCATGTATGAACGGAATTTTAAACGTACTACCATCAATGTACCTTGTAATGTACTGTACATATGTATTTAGGTACTTTAAATCAATAATTACTCTTGTAAAGGTTGATTCGTTTGTCTATAATACAGAAGAAAATTATCAATCAATCATAAATTTTATATATAATATGGTTGTTAAGATCTCATAAGAATCTAGAGTTAAACAGAACATAAAAATGTCAAACGGGTTTCGTTTGCAGGTAACCGTCAGGGCAGTAGTTACTTATGGGCCGATGGTCGCCTCACCTTGTGTCTCCGTATTTAGCGATAACTGACGAGGTCGCAACACGTTGCACAACCAATGGGCTCGCCATCTTTAGTGTATCATTATTTCAGGCTTTAATCCAAAAAAGTAATGACTGCATTACCTTTATGCTCAAGCACAAATTATAAAATATCTTGGATGAATTCGGTACACTTCTTGAAGAAGAAAAATACGCTCAACTTTTCACGACTCACCCTTTCCATAACTTTCATTCCTATTAGTTTATTTAACATTTCACAACTATGTATCTTTACCCTTACTTTATGACTCTCTCTTTATATAGCGTAATCGATGGATGGATCGTCAACTGTATATTTTAGTGCTACGAAGGTATTGTTAACTTCATGTCGGATACCAATTAAATTAATTGCTAGCTTCTACCCGCGACTTAGTCCGGGTAATATTTCTTGATCCACTGACTCACCACGTCGCATTGCATCGTCCGCCCCCGCCATAATTTCGTTTTCGCTTAGCGTACTTTCTAACTTTATTCTTTCAGCACGGCTCCTAAGGGTGGTATGGATATAAGCTTCCTCAAGAATTGGGCTATAAAATGCTAAAAGATTTTTCAAATCCGACTGGCATCACCAGAGATTAGCGCGTTCAAACAAACAAACTCTTCAGCTTTATTATGTTAGTATATCGAAACCTAGCCTTTTATAATCGCATAATAATATGTAAATCTATAATAAGGACATTATGAAAGTTTTGCAATCGACTAGCACTCGTTAATTAGATGGATTCAGGAATTCAGGATGGAGCGTAATAAAAACGTAGATACAGAATTCGACGTCAGTGTGTTGAGAAAAATACTTAATTCGGGCACGTTATGCAATACGCCATCTCATTGCAGAACATCTTTTAAAAAAAACTAGGAAGCCGCATTAAACGTCCATTGAAATTACAACCATTCAAGGTCTTACTTCGCAAGCTCTATAAAATAAGCAATAAGATGCAAACCATGGGAAACTCACAGTAATTAGTAAACTTTAATGTCAACATTGATCATGTTAAACAAAGCAAGATAATAACGTTTGCATGAAGATGGCAATGGTAATCTGTGGGTAGTTACTTTTGGTACTGGTTAAACAAAAGATTGTTGTGGCCACATAACCACGCTTGCTATGTTGAAGATAGACCCCAACCGATGTATTGCTTCCGGATAATATAACTGTCTCATTACTTTTCTGAGATTAATATGTTTCATCAATGTCTTAATAGTACTCCCTTGGGGGTGTGAAAGAAGAAAACATATTGCATCGACTCAGTAATAAAGGCTCCTGCAGACAGGCGCCATGCGACGGTACTAGAGTCGCGTCGCGCCTGTCTTCAGGAGCCTTAGGTAATGGGACATGGTCAGGAAATCATTTTGAATCTAACTTTTCCAACCGGGTGCATGGAAAGAGGCAACCTTTATCTTTCAAATATCATTATGTATCTGATTTTAATGTCATTTTTATTGTGTTGTTTCAGGTGAAGCAAAAAACTTGCCAGGTCGTAGTCATGGGGCGGCGTGCCACCGCGACATATACTGCGTGCTGTCGCTCGACCAAGAGGAAATATTTCGCACATCCACCATGGAGAGAACTCTCAAGTGAGTATAACCATATAACCTTTTTGTCATGTGGGTTCCACCGTGATAAAAAAGCAGTGCATTCACGATCAAATTCGTTTGGCGTAAACCATTCGTTCATTTCAATGTAACTGCTATATGTATATCAATTAGAATGATTGCCGTGAGTGTGATAAAACTCCCGTTTATAGAATAATCGGGAGTTTATACTTTACCTCACCGAGATCAGAGTAACCTAAACCACTTCTCCAGGACTTTCCGCACTTATTCTGGCGTTTTCCAGGTGATATCCGCTGTAGATTATGAGTCAGAGGAGTTGTAATGGAATAGAGAGATCAAGAATCTGGCCCTATCACCTGCACACGTGAGGACCTGATGACTGCGTCAGCGAACGGCATTCGCGTTGCTGAATTTTGGTCCAAACTAATTTAGAAAATTATTCATTTGCATACATTTTTTCGTTTGTTTTTGCCATCGACACGCTATGAAGAAGAAGAGTCTGGTTAAGAGTTGTGATAAGTTTTACGATTTTAGCGGCTAGGTCGTTTAGCGCGAGTGCTTTCTTTTGTATGCTGGTTTACCTAATCTAAATTGATCTAGGTTCTTTTAAGAGTAATAAAAACCCAATTCTGGTTCTGGTCGCAGTTCTACTAAAATTATAATGCACTAGCTTTTGCCCGCGTGGATGTCGGAAAATATCCCACAGGAACGTACTACCGGGATTTGATGGTTTTTTTTGGTTGGGCAATCATCAAATAACTTCTCCCGCTCTGGGTGGAGCGGGGGGACGTGTCAGACTTTTACTAACTAAAACCCACCCGTGTTCCTTCAGTTGCCTGTGTGCCAGGGGCCGCTGTATCTCTTTCGAATAACCCACACCCCTGGCAGGCATCGGCCCTTGCGGGCCCCACCAGGTGGTGCTGACATCTCTTTGAGGCGCGCGTGGAACACAACGCGCCGTCGAGCCGGGCTTGGTCCTTACCGGACAGCGAGCTACCCATTACTCGCCGTCCGCAAGCCCGCGCCTACGGTGGCCGGGAATCAGCGTGGGATTCCCGACGCCCAGGGCGTCTCCTGCGAAGGCTACGGCCGTGAGGGTGCATGTACTGCCTCTCCCTCACGTGCACTGCTTCCCTCTTTGCGAACATCACTGCTTCGCTGAAGGAGGTGACCGTAAACCATGCACTCTCGCTCCGTACCATGGCCTGGACCAGATCCGGACGCGAGGGATCGCCGCCGCCGATCGCCTCCACGAGGACACGGCGGTGCTCCGCCCAAGCCGGGCAGACCTCCACCTTATGCTCCACCGTGTCCTCAGGGCGATGGATTTGATGAGTTAGCTTTAAAATTTACGGGTTTCGAATACAAATTTTTATCCCCTATTTTACCCTATTCTGGGATGATTTTTCAAAAACGCTGATACATGTACCTAATTATTAATCACCAACCAAAAGGCTACGTACAAATTTTCATGGTTTGAACTACAAAGCTATCGGGTGTCCCATTTATACTTTCATCCCCTATTTAACGCCCTCAAAGGCTGATTTTCCAAAAACACTGAAACACGTGATTTTTATTTTTTTATCAGAATGATAAACAGTTTTAACCATGGAAAATGGTTTTATGGTTAAAACTACAAAAATTACGATTTTCCATATTAAACTTTCATCTCCTATTTAACTCCCTTAGGGGTTGAATTTCGAAAAATCCTTCCTTATTCCTTGTCTACATTAGAAAGGGGACCTATTTGCAAAATTTCAGCTTTTTAGGTCAAAAGGTTTGGGCTGGGCGTTGATGAGTCAGTCAGTCAGTCACGTTTTTTCTTTTTATTTATATAGATTAATGGAGACCATAAAGGCTAGTCTCTGGTACAAGGTATGATGAGGTAAACAGCGACTGACGTATGATAGAGGCAGATATATGGCATAGCAAGTATCAGCTAGAGCTGATCTATATAATACAGACTACATACAAAAATGAAGTGTATGTTTGTAATGTCAAAATAACAGCCTTTTACTAAATGCATATGAAAAGTAGATACGGTACGGTCGTTATCACAAAACAACCTTCTTTTTTTGTCTTTTTCCATTTTTATAGTTTGGATGTCTGTTTGTTCCGGCTTATCGCCGAATCGGCCGAACCGATTTTGACTTTCACTGGCAGATAGCTGATGTTATAAGGGATAACATAGCTTACGCGCCCCTTTTTGTCCCGGTAGCACGTTCCCGTGGGATAATGTCCGACAACTACGAGGGCGAAGCCGCGCGCTGCAGCTAGTTTTTATGTACCGTAATAACTTCTTATCATTTACCTAGTTTTCATTTCACATCATACTTATTTGTGCCACATGCCCTTGATTTAGCCGTTACTATTTCAAAGTTTCCTGTAGGGCCCTTCACGAATTCTACAAAACGGGAACGTTATAAATGTGCTCCAGAGTTGACATAATAATAACGGATCCATTGTCCGGTGTCGCTTCCGCCCGTTATCGTGTGGGAACCGTTCACCAACATTTAGGGAGAGCAAACAATTTAATAGGTCAAGGTTTCTGTACTTCATGAATGAAGTATTTTAAGTGGTAGATTCAATTGAAGTAATTAATGCCTGTTGTACGTTGTACTACGGGCGTACAAATATTTATTTCCACATTAGTATCTACCTAGAATGCAAGGCTTGTCGCGTTTTTTCTCTTTATACAGAATGTGTTGCTCCGTGTCTGTAATTTAGCTACTAATTTTCTATATCATTACAGAAATAGTAATTACTGTAATTACAAATTATATTATAATTACAAAATGTCGTAAAACTTCCGGTCATCATACGATATGAAATAGTTTAGAAACACAGTAGTCTAATGCACTACGTACGAATATACGATGTGTAACTTTCTTCGAAACATTAATGTGTCGTCACGAAAGTGTGCAGGCGCACACTCCTAATCTCTTGCATATGATATGTATTACTTCCGGCGCTTTCACGAGCATGTGTCACTCAGGAATAAAATAATATGAGTTTCGGTCTTTACTGTACTCGTTCTGTGTGTACTAGGTAATGATAACCTAGCCTACATAGAGATTTTGTTGAATATTATATCTACATTATCTGATCCAAGCGCCAGTGTAGACCGCGAAATTAATTTTTGTTTTTGCAAATTGCAGGTGCGGCATTATTATTTTTCATGAAATACTCATTAAATGGGATTACATGAACTTAAAGGGTTATATTCATGATCATTATAATTTTCTGAAGCCATATTTGTTAGGGTCGCGAATCATATTTTAATCAACGTTTAACCTGACACTGTACCTGCACATTGCAAAAAAACTAAAATTTTAATTTCGCTGACTAACTTATTTCGTCCACCCTAAAGTAGAAAGAAGGATAAGCATACCGAGATAGTACAACAATCACGTTAAATCACGATTTTATTTGGAAAGAAGAAAAAACTATTCATCACGTTATAATATGCAGAAAGGTAAAATATAAACAAAGGCTCTAAGCAAGTTCATTTATATAAAAGAACATTCTATAACCTGTATAGAAACATTCTATTCAAAGCCACCTGCTCTGCCTCGCCTCGCGTGTTGAATGATTTGTCATCAATTAAACATTAGTCACAATTAATTCATGCTTGCGGTGCCGCTTTTGATAGCGCGTACAATTCGGGGGAGGCGCTATTGTGCTGTAAGGGAGGGCGGCGCTGTGGCGCGCCACGTCCCGGACGCGCTTCCGGTGCGCGTGCGTCGACGCGGAACGTCCCTTCCGCTTCACCCCCTTTGCCATTCAGTTTTTAGAATGAATAAAAGACAGCCGCACCGCAGCAATGATTTTAATTACTGTCGCCGGTTACGCTCCCCCTGATTAGTTGTGGGAACGGCCCACGCCTCCACCAGTACATTTATAGCTGGTAAATTACGCAGCATAATCCAAATTATTGGAAACCTACGAATCTATAAAACGCGTGTTATAAATTTATTTATCCTGTTGATAATTTTCGACGGTTCTCTTTGTTAACGAATACCGGTCATTATTTCGTTTTAAATATAACTGGGAATTCCTAAAAGTAATAAAGCAGTTGAAATCTGTAGTTTCCGTTATGATTACACCTCCGATGAAGAGAGAACGTCCATACGTTTCATTGTTTATCTGTAATGATAGTCTGTTTTGCTTGTTAATGAACGGAAGCGATAATGATTTTGTGACCCAAGAGGTGAGGCCACAGTGGACTGGCGGATATCGAAGGAAATGTCACGTCACTCGAGTTCATTTAATGGGTTCTTTGTCTCGCGATACCTTATCACTGCACTTACTATGTGGTTCTGTCCAAACTATCTGTGCCTCGCTAACTATGTACTGATAATGTACCTACATATTAGTTGCTTGTGTAAATGTGTATGCTTTGTGACTGATTCTCCTTGAAATAACGATTCTCTAGTGTTGACAAAATGTGTTGTAAGATAAAATTCTTAAAGGTGTGGCTAATTATTTAAATTCCACAGATGATAATTATTTAGCTTGTAAATGAAGGAATTTCCCTTTTCAACAGACTTCAAAAATCCTACAAGGTTTTCACTCTGACGCAAGCGGCTTTATAGATTAATAATAATTTTTATCATAGCTAGTTTTTAAAAAAAAACAGCAGTCATCGCTGCATTTAAACCCCCGTAAATAAAACTAAGAACAACTAAAATATACGAAGCGGCAATAGATCGGCAACCAAAAAAATATGACAAGTGATACTTCGTCGGGAGACTCGTAAAAATCGCGTCAGTAGCTCTCAACATTAAACGGAAGCTTTTAAGTGATAAATTGGTCCCGGAACTTCGTGGCACGTAAAATGATCATCGCCTGCGCCTGAACAGTCCCCGGCCGGAGTGGCGGCAGTCTTAAGTGCATTGCTCTGGTTTCTAACATGTGCTATTTTGTGCTCTCGACCCGACAACATGTATACGAATAAAGGTGTTCCGGAGTTCATTCAAAAATGCGTCATCGTGAGTCGACCTACTAAACACTCCGTGCAAATTCAATCAATTGATCCAATTATAAGTTTTTATAGCGTTATTTATAGTATGCATAACACCAGGATGCATAGATAACAGAGCACTTAGCTGTGTCCTATATTTACGAGGATTAAGGCATAATATATCACGAGGTGTAATAAATATAGCCAAGTCAATAGTACTATTGTTAGATACCTATCCGGGTTATTGAATGAGTGGTCTCACTTAATCAATTCAACATATTAAAATTAGAGGCGTGAAGTATGTGCAATGGCAAGTGAGCTTGGACCGCCCCCGCTCAGCTGGTGCGGTTCCGCCTCCGGTTTATAAATACTGCGCCGGCGCCGGATGCGCCTGCGAGCCTGCCACCGACTCGATACACTGCGAGCTTCTTATACCTACGTACACTCCAAACGAGTCAATAAACCCCTTTATTGAGTTATTATCGTGTTTTACAAATAGCTACACGTAATGTTCGGTATGGAGGTATAGTTATTATTTATACATTAGGGCTGCCAGAACTATGTATTAAATTCTGTGATGCGACAACAGATCATTTTTTATCCAAGGATTTTAAAATTAACTAAAATTATAAGAATGGTAAATCTGGCACAAGAGCGTGGAGATTCGCACAAGCAGAGCTGATCCTACCTAATGCCCAGTTGAGCACGCCACGATTGCGGCGGTAAGTCCCCTCTTTGAGGAGTGGATTGAGAGGCGCCACGGCGTCCTCACCTTCCACCTGACGCAGGTCCTCACCAGACACGGTTGTTTCGAGAGGTTCCTGTTTCGTATAAGGCGGGAGGAAACGCCCGGGTGTTTCCACTGCGTAGATCGCCCTGTGGACACGGTGGAGCATACAGTGGAGGTCTGCCCGGGTTGGGCGGAACACCGCCGTGTCCTCGTGGAGGCGATCGGCGGCGGCGATCTCTCGCGTCCGGCCCTGGTCCAGGCCATGGTACGGAGCGACAGTGCATGGGTAGCCATCACCTCCTTCAGCGAAGCACTAATGTTTGCGAAGGGGGAAGCAGCGCACGTGAGGGAGAGGCAATATATCACGGCCCTAGTCACCGCAGGAGACGCCCTGGGCGTCGGGAATCCCAGGCTGATTCCCGGCCACCGTAGGCGTGGGCTTGCGGACGGCGAGTAATGGGTAGCTCGCTGTCCGGTAAGGACCAAGCCGACGAAGGTCGACGGCGCGGTGTGTTCCACGCGCGCCTCAAAGAGATGTCAGCACTAAGTGGTGGGGTCCGCAAGGGCCAATGCCTGCCAGGAGTCCGGGTTGTTCGAAAGAGATACCGTGGCCCCTGGCACACAGGCAACTGAAGGAACACGGGTGGGTGTTAGTCAGTAAAAGTGACACGCCCTCCTGCTCTACCCTGAGCGGGAGAAATTATTTGATGATTTCCCACCCTCAATAAAATATAAGATTGTATGACAAGGAAGCAAAATAATATTTTTACGGCGGGGGTGCTTTTTTTTAATCCAGAGCGAAGTAAGGGGTTCTAGAGTAGAATCCCGAGCGTAGCGAGGGATTCAAAGTTCTTTCTTTCTTTCTATATCTATAATAATAATAAAGCTGAAGAGTTTGTTTGTTTGTTTGCTTGAACGTGCTAATCTCAGGAACTGCTGGTCCGATTTCAAAAATTATTTCAGTGTTAGATAGCCCATTTATCGAGGAAGGCTATAAGCTGTATAACATCACGCTAAGACCCTTAGCTTCTATATACCCCTCTGCTACAGCACTCGACTTCCATCCTCCATGTCACTTGAGAACAGTCAAGTCCGCTCCAGTATCTGCCAAAAAGGTAGCAGAAGTACGACGAAAACAATAGATAACAAATAGACAGATCCAGATCCTGTATACAGTTTGATATCTGGTAACTTTAAATAAGTAGCGATTTCTTGTGGCATCTTAGAAATTTTATTTTTTCCCATAACTTGTTTGAAGCACTTGCCATTTTGATAACGGATGAAAAATCGTTTGGTCTTCATATCAGCAGGACTCAGGTCCAGGTATTTCTGTACAATAGTTTTGTATTCTCCTCGGATTACGAAGGATCGGTCATTTTTGTTTTTTTGTCTGTCAGCTTTACTAACAGTAAATCATCCAAGTCATTTTCGACATCATCAACAGTTATTTTTAAAAGTTCATTGCCACGACAAGCTCCATGTACTCCGAAAATTAAAGCCACCTGTAACAAAACCGAATGTGAATAAGACAAGTATCTATCGAAGTACAGGTTACAATACAATGCGCATTTTAAAACTCTATGGTTATACTTTACTAATCCACCGTATACATAGTTACTTAGTTTTACGGCAAGATTGACTTTGTCGGGTGCCTCATTAAGGAAAGTCTACGTTTTTGACTGACAACACTTTTTAGGTTTAAATCCATCAGACATCCTCTTCAGATACGCTATTAATTTCGAATATGCGTCCAGTTTTACATCGTTATTAGAACTGACTGTCGATTTTAGCATTGAGGTAGGTACTTCGTGTTGAGTGGAAGGTTGTTTACTTTTGGCTAAGTACTGGAAGTAGGCCATAAACACAGATTCTGAAAAAATATTGACGCCTCTTGCATTTCTCCTTTCAATAAAATTACCAATTACCATAGGCTTTCATATATTTCTCCCGCGATTTTGCAGGTAATAGATTATCCATCACATTTCTTGCGTCAGTTCTAATACTTTCAGGAGTTAATTCTATACTTTCACTACTGTCACTTGAAGAATTCATTTTTCAAAACAAAACCATGAATTTCTAACAATCCGTGAAAATTGACGAAAACGCGGGTTTGTAGTTCGCTCGTTTTTAATTTGATTTCTTTTTTTTTATTCAGCTGGCGGCGCGACTATGGGCCGTCGTACCGGCTAATCTTTTTTCAAACAATATTTGCGTTCAATTTCTTTGGCGCTGAACACTAAGATGTTCCAAATTAAAAAAGCGCGCGGCAAAGATAATTGCGGCGCACTTATAAAGAGGATTAAAAAGTCATTACTGCCCGCTAAAAGTTTCTTAAAGAAAACACCACCTTTGGGTGCACTTAAAGGCGAACCAAGTCGTCCTTTTCAAATAGATGGAATGAAAAAATATAAAAATACCTAGTAGTGAGTGTAATCGGGCTGGGAATGATGACACTGTGAATTTTTTTATCTGTTACTTTAAAAAAATGCATGCATGCTCAAAGTAGAGAAGAAAGTTTCACTAAATTCCATATACCGTACTTTTCTGTTCTCATTTTTCATAAATTAATTATAGCATTACAATAATCATTCCATTCTCATAAAGCATAGTACTTTCAAGTGTAGGCACGTGGTTTATTATTAGGCTGTGAGATGAGATTTCATCGGGAATGTCAAACTTTCTCCTTAGAACAAGGCAATTCCACGCATACGTCACTATGCAATGGTATTACATCATGAAACCGGCGTTGTTTACATACTAGAAAATTGAATAAGTAACTACAGTTTGCCTACTACTTTTAATACCCGCTTTTCCGGGATTGCATATACTCTGTAAACCAGGAAATACACTGGCTGCTGTTCCAAATTTACATTTATTTAGTTGTTACGACCGTTTGGTACTCTGCTCATTGGATAGGATACTCATGTTTAGCACTGGAAGATAGGCCGATGAAAGTCTTTTATTAGACATGTTGGAATGTTGCACCAATTTATAGCGTTATTAGGATAAACCTTCTCCAATACTAATTCTATTTCATTAAGCTGTTTGTGTTGCGTTTAAGGGCCAAGAGCAATCATGTCCAACATTTTAATGTTTTCCTTTTAGATTAAATTCAACATATAAAGTTTTATAACCGTTTTCTTGGAGGCGTCAGGCGCCGCAGTTCATTTTGTTTTATTGTTTCGTCGGAACATTTTGTGTTACTCGATTCTGCAAATTGGCAAAAAAACCTTTACCTATTCTCCTCAGTTTAGCAAGAAACCTATTTCTGCTTAAACATTTATTTACCTATCTCAAATTGACTTTTCTGCTTGAAAGACGATTAACTATTGGAAAAATAACAACACCATCGCGCCGTTACGAAATCTGATAAGGTTTAATAAAACATAAGTTCAGAAAATTATTCACTTAGCTGTGGGCGGCAATACCGACGCTCGTGTAAGGCGGCACCCCACGCGTCCACAACTAGGCTGCAACCGCGCTATAAATTATCGCGCAGTCGAAAACTTGATAACGATTGTCGGATGTAGTATTCAACAAATATAAGTACTTCGAATAACTTATTTCAACCATACCTGCATTATGACTTAAACCAATAATTGTATTATTTTGTTTCAGCCCATTCTTCGGCGAGGAGTTCCAATTCGAGGTGCCGCGGCGATTTCGATACCTTTCCATATACGTGTTTGATCGTGACAAGCATCTCAAACAGGACAAAGTGCTCGGTAAAGTGGCCATCAAACGAGAAGATCTGCACCGATACAACAATAAAGACCACTGGTTTGCGTTGCGACCGGTCGACGCAGACTCAGAGGTCCAGGGGAAGGCATACATCGAACTCACTCTCGAAGACTCAAGAAAGAGGTTACGAATGGAACCGAAGCCTCCCGACCCTGACCCTACTACTGCAGCAGACAACTGCTCGACTAAATCAAAAGGAAATAACCTCGTAAGATTATCTGAATATTGTAAGGAGAGTATGAGGTTTGGTTCTTGCTCGAGTTCCACGAGCAAGAAGCTGCTGAGTGCGGTGGCGACGGAACCTGCTCTGTCGCTGTCGCGTTCGGAGAGTTTGAAGGATCGGGCGCAGTGGGCGGCGCGGACGAAGCCGCCCATGCACGCGATGCCTGAGTCAGACGCCTCGCCCACCCCCACCGCCGCTGACTACTGGTCAGACCCCGAGAGGCACTGCGCAGCGCGAGTAGGACACGACACCCTACGTCTCCGAGTGCTGGAATGCTCTGAGCTAACCACTAAGAATGGACAGTGTGACCCGTTTGCTCTCGTCACTTTGTTATATTCGAACGGACGAAGAGTTGAAAAACGTACGAAACCTAAAAAGAAGACTGTTAATCCACAATTTGATGAAATTTTTTGTTTTGATCTCGTTATGGACGCAGACCCGAAGGATAAAGATGGCTCACAAACGGTAAGTCAATCTGACACTTGCTTTTGTTGTTTATAAGAATATTGATAGGTATTGGCACTTGAAATTAAATTGAATGTTCTTTAATATTCCAGGCGGGGGTGGCTTGCGAAGCTAGAGTGTCGGTGTGGCATGACGGTGCGACGCCGATCTTTCTCGGCGAGGTTCGGTTACAACTGCGACAACCTTCGCCGACGCCTTTACGTGCATGGTAAGAGACGAGTATCTATAACGAATGCTGCAACTCATTTGAATTTATTATCTGAATCACTTAACTGATGACATCTGATCTCAGAAACATTTTCCGGGACACTACTACTATTCGCCATTTTCAGTGCTAGAGTTTACGGCACCGTCGACCATAATCGCCAGGCTTGTTCTTAAATCAAAATGTTATGATAACTAGTGGTTTTTGTATTTGACTAAGCGCGACTATTGGCTCAGATGGCCACTAGCTAGTCCTTAGTTGCCAAGTTTGTGGGCTTAAACGCTTTTTTCATTACACTTGTAAATTGCAAATTATCATTATCACAAACTGTACAATTGTAAATTATCATAAATGATGTCACCAGGTTCTTCCTAACATCTCGCGCGGGTGGCGCCCTGTCCCGCGGCGCGACGCCGCCCGGCACGCGGCTGTCGGCCGCGGGCAGCGCCACGCTGGGCTCGCTACGGCTACTGTTGCAATACACTGTAGACCACGTCTTCCCTCTTCAACACTATAGGACACTTGAGCAATTGTTCCTACGGAGTGTTCATCAGAAGGTATGTTCAAGAGATTGTGGAGTTCCGAACGTCAAAAGTAACAAGGATATAGAGTTGACCCTCAGTAGACAAAGACAAAGAGTAATCAAATATTTTGTTACACATAAACCTACATGGGCATTTATGAAACCTCAGAAGCTAGGTGCACGGTTCCAATTGGTTGTTTCCTATGGAGAAGAGCCACACATCACATAATCTATCTATCTATATTCATTCTTTGTAACTCTCAATAAAATAGTCATGTTCTGTACTTATGCGAGCTATCTGCCGACGATCTTTAAGATAATTTATGTTGTTAAACCTGATGAGTGATAATTTTAAATATTGGTAAATGGATAGGGACTACGAAAATATCAATGGATTGATTGTATGAAGTATGATAAATACATGATTGAAAAGGGAAGTGAATGTAATGTGGCAGCCCCAGATTACAAAATAAAATCATTTTGTAACAATGATATATTGTTGTTACCTTTAGATGCGTTCCCGGCGCTTAATATCGGCAAGATAAATGCAAGGTAATTGCCTGTCGTGTTATTAGTCATGTACCATCAAATGCCGCGGCGCAACGCTTGTAATGAAATATATACATATGTTTATCTCTTTCTTACAACAGGAATGGGTATGGGTATTTCTTGTTTTTCGCGCACAGCATGATTGTATTGGTATACGCTGTTTTTGAGTGCTCTAATGTTCGTGTATGATGCGGCTATTTCTGATACGTCATTGTTTTGTAAATTCTGGCAAGGGTAGGCAGAACAAGAAGTTATAAGATAGTAATACTAATTAATTTATTATGTTTTCAGCCCATAACAGCATCGGCAGTGTACATACTGGGGGAGATAGTGTCGAGTAAGACGGACGCGGCACAACCCCTTGTAAGGCTATTTACTCACCATGATCTCATTGTACCCATCGTCAAGGAGCTAGCAGATGCTGAGATTTCTGCGCTTACGTGAGTACCTGGCTTTATAATGAAATATTACCTCTCTCTCTGCCTCTGTCCCAACAGTGAGAATTTTATAGGCTGATTATGTTGTTTTTGTATCATACTGTTTTGTATTAAGCGAAAGGTGAGGCAGAGGAAAGATTTATCTTAGTAACATTTAGGTCGCAAGTGACCCCATGCTCTGATTTGAGTGTGCAATTAAACAACATTTCGTCAATTTAAAAATATTGTTTATAGTTCTGTGTGACCTAAACCCCCACTTAAGTCGCGAATTTCTGTGACTTAAGTAGGCCATTATTACACAGAAAAGCGTGACTTAAGTGTGGGTTTAGGTCACACGTATTATAAAGTAGTTTACGATACGTGTGACTTTTGTTCGGGTGCTAATTTCACGCTGTATACTGCTCATACCGCTAATCCGCTATACTCCAAAGAGAAGTCATAAGTTGCCAATAGTAATTGTTAATAAGTCTGTGAAAATGAATAATTACGTCCAGAATAGCTATGATACAAATTAATTGGCTCCAAATACATAATTACGATTGAGGGCACACGTGAATTATGTTAAATTACTATCAGTTTGTGCTGTCCTAATCATAATAATTGATTGTAAGCAGCGTCCGCTGCATGAGTAAGCCTCTACGTCATCTGTGCTCTTATCTCTTATCATCTCAGCTGATTTACTCCCCAGTCTTCACTACCGTTTGATACCATTATTATTCTGTAATTTATTGATCATTTTCTTTTATTGGTTCTCTGAACCGATTATTTTTTAACCTTGGCGCCACCGGCCACTAGGCCTTACCGATGCGTATACCAAGTGTTATATTTTACCTCATTCTGTATGTACCCCGTAAACGTGTGAATTATATTTGTGCTGAATGTAGCCGTTCATTGTATTAACAGAAACAAAAACTGCGTTAAAAGTGACCCTAAACTAAGGCATACATTTTAAAAAACCTAGTAATACATTCTGGTAATAGTAATACGTTCCGTGTGGTGCCGGACGTAAAAGAATAGCACCATCCCATTTGTTCCCGTGGGTGTCGTAGCAGGCGACTAAGGGACTTACTAGAGAATGGGCAGAAGCGTTCTCTATGCATTTGGCCACCATACTGCGATCGCCAACCCGCCTGCCAAGCGTGGCGATTATGGCAAATCCCCCCTTTTGGGGAGGCTTATATCCAGCAGTGGACGTCTTTCGGCTGATATGATGAGTAGGAATACATTCAAATTATTAATTAGTCTAGAGAACAAACATTTGACATGTTGAATGTTCACTAAAACAGCAAACAGTTGATATGTTCACTAAAAAGAATAAGACCAGATGCGCCCAGACATAAAAATATAGCGGCGGGATTTCCAATTTTCGGTATTAAACCGCATTGAGAGTGCAACAAAGTCCACCGAAAAAACACAGTTTTCTATTTTCAACTGAAAACAAAACTGAAAAAAGATCCAGTGAGCGAAACGAATGTAGACCAATAAGTACAAGATTTTTTTTAAATTTCTTCCAGTGACGCAACAACTATATTTCGAGGCAACACTCTAGTCTCAAAGATGATGGACGAAGCGATGCGTCTGAGCGGCGCGTCGTACCTGCGGTCAGTGTTGCGGCCAACGTTGGCGGCAGTGTTGGCCGAGCGACGACCTTGTGAGATTGACCCCGCTAGGGTCAAACCCACAGCTGCTGTTACTGCCAACCTCGCCAACTTAAAAGACTATGTTGAACGGGTAAGCCAATATACAGCCAAGCGCACATTACAGCCGCAACGGGCCGCAGCGTAACGCATTCTTATACATAAATGCGGTGTATCCCACGTGTAGTGAATGCACACTACACGTGGGATACACCGCATTTATGTTAATAGAAAATTGTATAAATTCAGGAACAGCAAACCAACAATAAGTAGAATAATAACTCATTTTTGAAATTGTAAACAATTATCGTACAAAACATCAGCGCATTTGTATACACAGCAAACTTACGTCTTACCCACAAAGCAATATGGCGTTCACTGCGTCCAGCGTTTTCTTCACATTACGCGCGAAATATGAAAATGTAAAATTTCAATGCATTTTTATGGCACTAGTCGATTCAATCAATTTTTAAAAAATCTAATTAAGACACTTTTCAAAAATTAGTTTTGATACCCTATTGTTATCAAATAATGCCGAGGGTCGCATTATTATTATTTACCTATCAATCTAAGATCTATCATGCCATTGTTACCAGGTATTTGCAGCAATAACCTCGTCCTACGCCACATGCCCTACCGCGATGTGTCGTCTCTTCGACGCATTACGACAATGTGCGGCGCGACACTTCCCACGCAACGCCGAGGTGCGGTACTCTGTCGTGTCGGGTTTCATCTTCCTGAGGTTCTTCGCGCCCGCTATACTCGGGCCCAGGCTCTTTGATCTCACTACGGAGCAAATTGTGAGTTTTATCATCGATTTTAGCTATAGTTGAATATCTAATCTTAGATAATTTACATGTTTTGCTACTTAATGAACTATCTACTACTTAGCTTTATGTAGTCTAGTCGATTTTTGATTGACCGTAATAAACAAAGGTTTGAAAAAAATATCGGTTGCAATGGAACTTAAACGTACTGGCGAAATATTGGTGTACTATAGGTCCATACCTCTACATATCCTTTCGGGAATTACAGGCGTGATTTTATGTTTTGTAACTTCACCATTATCTAAGATTCGAATTCATTATCATTGTTTTAATTAATGCAAGCAGAAGAAGTATGATATGCAAATCTGATGATTTGTTTTTGATAACAAAAAAAAACTGATTCATTTTTCTACGACTGTATCGAAAAATAATGTTGCTGATGCCCTAAAGGTCGTCGCAGACATATCGGCACGGCCCCGGATCCACATCATCTCAACTCGAGCCATTCAGTGTTTTTTCTATGAAAATTCATACTGCAACGCATAACTTATCAACAACGTAAGGGCATCGGACACGGGCTACTAAACCGTAGTACCTTGGAAATAAAGTACAATTTATAATGTCTCTTCCAGGATCCACAAACAAACCGGACGTTGACACTGATCTCTAAGACCATCCAGTCGCTGGGCAACTTGGTCAGCAGCCGGTCAGCGCAGCAGGTGTGCAAGGAGGAGTACATGGCCGAACTGTACCGCAGCTTCTGCACGCCAAGACATGTATGTAGTACTTTCTTAATTTTTTTTTTTTTTAATTTGCCGTTTATTTGTCAGTTTGTAGTCTCAGGTGGTATGTTGGACAAAATATGATTCGAGACCTTAACACGAATGTATTTACGGAATTAAAATTATCAATACAACTATTGATATACAAAAAACCCTAGGTGCACAGTCTCGAACAAAAGTAACATTCAAAACTGTCCCCAATTATATGTCCGTGGTTATAGTGATTTTTTTTTCATTATTTAAAGGGCTTTGT
The DNA here is from genome assembly GCA_949091785.1 of Polymixis lichenea. Lineage (NCBI taxonomy): Eukaryota > Metazoa > Arthropoda > Insecta > Lepidoptera > Noctuidae > Polymixis > Polymixis lichenea. The sequence continues at coordinate 11,023,798 of OX420933.1, read as the reverse complement.
CGCTGAGCGATAACGTCGCCCTGTAACATCAGCAATATCAACTAAACCTAAAAACAGTTAACACTTACTTTAAAATAAAAAAGCCAGGTTTGTACAGTATCGTAGCTTGTTCCGATAAAGGACTAGCAAGGATAGCATTACACTCTCCAATATCGTACTTATCTCTTGGACCAAGTAAATCAAATCTCAAAGCCTCATTCCGCACACACTCCATCAAAACATGTTGTACATCTGCGATTACTCCACATTCTTCACAGTTGAGTGACCATAACCTTTTTCGTCGGAAAACCAAATGTTTTTGATGTGATGTGACCGGATCGAAGTCTAAGTGACATAACTAAATCACTTCTGCTAAGCAGATTTTGATCAGTCCAATTATACACTGGAAGCTGTGATTGTATGGTCTTGTACCAAATTCCCTTTTCTGTTGACCTCTGGTTAAAATATCCACTCCACTCATCTGTACACTGCTGTTGGTTATAGTTATGATAAAACACATTTGTTTTGCAAATTCAACCTTACACGCATGACTTAAAGTGGTTTTTACAAAGCAATGTCCAAAAAGACTGACTGAAAGATGATTGACGATAGATACTATTTGACACCAGCGCACATTGCGCCCTATTTATGCGGACGTTTTTCAGACGCTGATGGTGTATCTTGGGTTTTTTGTATATTAATGAATACAACCCTATAAGTTCATATTATCTTAATCAGCCTATAATGCTCACACTGCTGGGACACACGCCTCCTCTCTGTGAGAGGGAGTGGGCCGTAATCCACCACGCGGGCCCAGTGCGGGGTGGTAGATGTCACATGTCTTAGAAATTTTTAGTTCTAAGACATGCCGGTTTCCTCTCGATGTTTTCCTTCACCGTTTTGAGAGCAGTGGTGTAGAAATAATTTACACAAAGTAAATCGCCTCTCTGGGTTCGAACCTACGACCTACATATACTCGTAAGTCGCGGCCGTCATCACTGGGCCACCACTGCTCAAGTTCATATAATCCCATTGAATTACTACTTCATGAAAAAATTGCCACTGCATAGCGTGGCAGGGTTTAGCTAGTGCTCTATAAAAAAAATGTCACGCCCATACTTCAACTACTATAACATTACAGGTGCAAGCAATAAAGCAGTTCCTCGAAATAATCTCCACGAGTACGGACACACAAAACAACAACATACAAGAAACGCCCGTGCTGCTGAAAGAAGGGTGAGTTTTTATACCCTTTAATTGGCTTTATTATATTTTGTAATCATGGAAAATGGCGCCAATTCTGTCAGAATTTAGTGCCCAGAGAATAAGCATTTCAACAAAGATTTAACATTATCTTCAACTGTTTTTGCATCCTTGGATTAGATTGGGGTACGTATATTTAGTTTTAATCTGTGTGTTGTCAGTCAGTGTAAAGGCAGCAGATTGCGCTCGTCAGCCAATATTGTCAAGTCGGCTGATTGTGTTTCATGTTTCTTGAGGCGTAGGTACTGCACTTGTTCGGGACGGCATGATTCGGCTCGATAAATATACATTCGGTTATGCCGCCCGGCCTGTGTCGACAAAATATTTATGTAGCACCTCTGAGGATAAAGGACCTTTAGGGCTAGTTTTAAAGTATGCCATGTGCTACAAACCATTTGTTTAAAACAATTTGATGGTCGCTTGATGTGTAGTAAGCTTTGTTTTTGCACCGCCAAAGCATAATTAATTAAGGATAGGGATACTCATAGTAGTCATAATGTTCCAGAACGATGATCAAGCGCTCGGAAGGAGTGCGAGCAGGCGCGGGGTCGCCTCGCCGCCGCTGGACGCGCGCCGCACAAGCGCATGCCAAGCGGAGACATTTTAGACTCACCAGGTAAACACTATTTACCTTTGTCTGTTCAAAACTATCTGATGAAAGTATAAACAAACACTGTTCAGGTTAAGTAATTACATAATCATTCATTAGAGGGAAATAGTAACACTGTCATTTGTATTTAGTAGATTTCTACTTTGTATCTCACTACTTTTTCAATAATTATCGTATGATCAAATAAAATTGAGGTTTTAAAATTAACCTCCATTGTCAAATGAAAAACACCTAAGTTGTGAAATTAATCCCTGGGAACGAACTCTACCAGGATTTAAAAAAAAACTATCCTATGTTCTAGCCCTGGTGATGGTCTATCCGTGTGCCATGGCCAGGCATGAAAGGTAACATATAAATAGACGAGAGTTACTTTCGCATTTATATTACTGCCATAAAATATGGAGGGTTAGAGTGCATGACTTCGTCTTATGTCCATACTTAAGTTATGGGCCTTTTGCAATTTGTTTAACCACAATGAGCATCGTGTTGTGCCAGCGGCGAGCTGTCGTGGTCGCGCACGGGCGCGCGTGCGCAGGCGCAGCGCCTGGCGCTGTCGGGCGTGCTGGCCGTGGCCGCCGTGGACGGGCCGCCCGCCGGCGCGCCGCTGGGGGCCAACAACATCTTCCAGATAGGTAGGTGCACTGTCACACGCTACGCATGGGCTTTACCCAGTCACACACCCAGATTGTGGGTACTTATTTTATAAGAACGAAGTTATTTAAACAATTTAAGACCTTATTTCAAAAACCACCTTTGTGAAATTCCATGTTACGGGTTAGTTACGCCATGCAATTTGCTTTAATTCGTTGTAAAAACGAGTATTCGTTGTGTATCGTTGTTCGAATAAAAGCAAATTTCTCGTGACATAACATGTTTTTGAAGAAATATGAATACACCGTGACATTTTAGTCGTCTTACAACGACAGCCCACTTTATGTAACCAAAGACTACTAATCATTTATTTTAAAAAAAAATTTTTTTGAACATTTGCATAATTAATCAAATTAAAATATCATTCACTAAAACGCATGACGTAGTTTGAAACACCCTATCATGGAGATGCAATTAATGATGGAATGTAATGGTAGGTAGGTAGATATCTTATACCGTTTGATACGTAAACATTATTAACAGGGAGGGTGTTTTATAATTCTAAAGCATTATTTATTTTTCTTTGTACGTACTATCTTAATTAATGGTAACAATGTTTTAATCGCGCCTAGGGGTATTTTATGACAGATACGTTGAGTGGACCACCTTTGTAAGACGACTAAAATATCACGGTGTATAATCAGACAGCTAACTAATTCCTCTACAAGACGGCGTAACTAACTCATAACATGGAATTTTGACAAAGGTGGTTTTTGAATGTGCTTGTCTTAAGTTTTCATTTTATTTGTTGGTATATTAGCATGGCTAGCTGACATATGACAAATTATTTAAGTTCTGTGTCTGTCGTAATGTTAATTACTTTGCCTACCTATTGTATAGAATCAAGTCTATCTAACTAAACAGACAGCTGTTCTGCTGGGGAGTTTGTTGCGCCACTTCTTCCCAGCTAAAGCACTAGGAAGTGGTGAAATGTGGGCGCTTTTTTGGGGGACTGTCTTATGTAATTTTGACGTTCAAAAACTGCTGAGTCACAGCCTAGTTTCAATAACTGACTTTTGATTTTGAATTGATGTCTTCAAGTTTAAAGTTGTTGATGTTGTTTGTTGTTGTTGTTGTTGTTGTTGTTGTTGTTTCTAGTTGTTGTTTCTTTTAGTTGTAATACCTTTTTAGGTTGATGAGGGTAGCAAAGCGGGCAACTATGTAGGCTGTTATTAGTTTTGACCGAGATGACGTTTGTTTGTCAATTATAACAATGAACGGCATCCAGGATGTTTTTTACCACCATAATGGTGCCACTTGGAGTAGGCTGACTGATCTCTAACCGTGGAAAAGTTAAAATTATAAATGTTTACTTTTCCATAGTTAGATATCTTAAACCCACACAAAATTATTAAAATAGATGAAAATAAAGGGTCCACAATTGTTACAACAAATGTTTACGTACCACCTAAGCATATACATTGTGGAATGTAATAAATGATTGAGTACTGAGTATAAAGAAAACTTCGAAAAATGTCACAAAATTTTCTGAACCTAAATCCAAGTGACACTGACAGCAGCAAAGTGACAGATAACGTCAGCCCAGTTTAGTCAAGAGACATCCGTTGAAATTAACGGGGGGATATCCGAAATTGCCTATTTCAGAAACAAGATTAAATGATCAAATTCGTGTATTTAGGCCCTGAAAAAATATATGTCATAGATAGATCCTTGTTTGAGGGAAATTAAAGGTTTAAAACACGATAAATTGCAATTTGCTCGATGAAAAAAATCCGAAACAAGGTCGATTTCGAATCCATTTTCCGTCTCATTTCCTAATAACAGCACAAAATAACGTGAACATTGCATTTACGATGAGGGAATCGCATTTAGGAGGGAATTTAATGGTTGAAATTTTTAGTTTGCTAGATTTCTTTTTAAAAAACTCAAAAATAGTAAATCGGGCTAAATCGGCTCGCGCTCAGAGTCCTGATGGACGTCATCGAGGGTGGACCTGTGTCAAAATTTTCAAAAACTCGCTCACCCTGCGCTTGTACAAAAACATGTGATAAAACAATAACAAATTGAATTATGAAATCGCGATAACTCATAAAAAATATCTTGTAATTATATTGTAGTTTTAATTCATAAAATTGTTTTCGAAAATGTGATTATTTCTAGGCATTTTGATGACGTTTAATTGTCATCTTAAAATAGTGTTAGACACACAAACTATTATCGATAAAATAAAAGTCAAGTGAAAGTCGTATATGACCTTTTTATCGTCGTTTATGAAGAAGTTTGTACAAAACAAATTTTTCTAAATTTTTTAAATCAGATTCATCTATATCAACTATGACATTTACTCTCCACCGAACTGTCTTCGCTACTATCATATCCTACATTAATATCAAATGGTAAACAATTTGTCCGCAGTGTGCACAGCAACACAAGATTTTTTCTCGGAACCGTAATTTTATCATAATGACTCTTGAGTGAACAACTTTCAGTTTTGAATAGCAAAAGTCACTGTCACTATACGATAAAATATCATAACGTGCTTGAAAAATAGCGCCGTGTGAACGCAGTGGTTATGCGCCAAGAGTATAACTCGGTGCTCATGTTCCCAGTCAAGTTCGTACCGTATCGTATCTATGCCAAATACTTGCATCTATGCCACTTTTGTCTTGGTAAATGGTCCAATGGGTCGGTAATCCAACAAGACCGGGGACGGATAAAAATATATACAAAATTAATTTTGATGTCCTAAAATAATAGATTCGATAAATTATAGCTGGAGCAGTAAGTACGTCACTAGACAATAAAGTACGGCAATTTTTCCTTCATATGTGCTCACAATATTAACGGTTCTTTATGAGCAGTGGCAAACATCAAAAACAAAAGAATTTAGTTACAGTATAAGCGAAACAGTACGACCATTTTAAGCTCATTCTACTTTGTAAAAAACTGAAATTCAGGATCTTTGAAAATTCTGCCACTAAAGAAGTTAAATTTTTGTCGGAGAGAAATGCCGTCGGGCACACGGCTTGTCTACTTGACCTTCCAGATTCTTAAAGTTACTGATAACTAACGCTTAGCCTTAACCTCTGGGTCTGGGAAGCATGAATTCGATTTAAAGAAAGATATTTATTTTCTCAAAGAACAAATTGCACAAGAGTTTTTTTTTTTTGTTGTTTGGATGGGAAATCATCAAATGACTTTTCCCGCTCTGGAGAGCGTGTCAGACTTTTACTGACTAAAACCCAACCGTGTTCCTTCAGTTCAAATTCAAATTCTCAAATTCACTGACAACTAACACTTGTCTGGAAAGTCGCTAGTTGAAAGGTCTGGAAGCATGATTTCGGTTTGTAGTTTTGCTCTCAACAGCCTAAATATACAAAAAGAACAGGACTGGTGACGCGGGAGCAATTGACGTCCAGCTGTACGTGTGAGAAGTAGCTAGTCCTGAGGTCAAAACCCGTAGCAAACATAATAATAATAAAGCTGACGAGTTTTTTTTTTAAATATTAGATATAGATAGATTAGAGCTAGTTTTGAATGAAAATACATTTTTGCTTTTGTTAAAGCAAAAATGACAGCTGGACGTCAACTAATCAACTAATTTTATTAATGAAACATAATTAATAAAATTAGTTGATTACATCACATTATCAATTACATTAGCTGATTCCGACACCGCCACAATATCGGCGGTCAGATTTTCGCATACGTTTAGTACCTACTAAACACTTTTACATACTTAGTTGTTATTGTCATCTATGTCGTCGCAGACAGTGACTGACACCGATATCAGCACAATTTCTACCTTTCTTGGACACGCTTATTCACACTGCTGACTTTGAGACGTCGATACTTACTGGATTGTAGTCTATGATGACTCGCGATGGTCATTGTATTCACCAATATCATCGGGCCGATAATAATTATATCGGTTTATGTACGGCAGCTAATATATCGGTATCGGGTTGACGTCGGTATCTGATAATTTGAAAACGCTCAATAGGTAACTTACAGGGCACTTACCCTACACAGGGTATTTTAAGTAATAATTTTAGTTCTACCATAAAATGTATCTAAAACTAAGGAAAACATATCGAACCTAAGCAAAAATAATTTAGTTGATCAACTGCAATATGTTATACTATGGCATGGATTTTCCGTTAAATTGTTGACAGTTCATCGGAAATAAATACGTCGCGCTGCATTTGGGGAAGGCGGAGGTAGCGTTTTAAAGGCCCACAAGCCGGAACAACCTAGCCTTAAATTGGTTTACCCTCATTCGCAATAGGATATTTTTCTCTATATGAGTAAAAATCTAAAAATAGTTTATTGAGATAACTTAGGCAAAAAGCAGTCGGAAAATGTTAGTTTTACTTCATGAAACAACAAAATAAATTGTAAAAATTAAATTATATTTTTAATCTGTTTTTGAACACCATGAAATAGTACCCGCCATATTATTACGTCATACCGCTGTATAAACTAATCAACTGAACAACTTTGTACTTTTATTATTTTTGTAACCAAAGTAATTTTCATTGAAATAATATCTTACATTCAGGAAAAGCAAACCAGCAATAAGAACTAATAACTCATTTTAAACTATAAACAATTATCATACAAAATATCAGCGCATTTGTTTACAAAGCAAACTGACCTCATACTCACAGAGCAATATGGCGTCCAGCGTTTTCGTCAAATGAAAATCAAATATGAAAAATCGCGAAATATAAAATTTAACATTTAAATGCATTTTTATGGCACTCATCGATTCAATACAAAATTTTGTGTTTTTTTGTTGTGGTTTTAGCATTTTAGAATCTAATTTACTAAAACACTTTTCAAAAATGGTTATAATACCCTATTCAATGATATACTCTTACTGGACAGTTTCACTCAACCTGTGTGGTTCTTTCCTCCAAAGACCATTTCAGACAACAATCTACATGGTTTTCACATGCTCTGACCAAGATTATGTCTGGAGTAAAAAAAAAACTATGACCGCATTTGTTTCGGCCTTCTCAGAGTAGTCAGACAGGAGACACCGACCTCATCTAGTTTTGAAAATATGATTGACGAAATAAAATCGTTTATTATTATAATAGGGTATTTTCCAATTTATTATAAATTATTTTAATTTTAAGATTGAAACAAAATATGTAACAGAATAATAATAATAAAAGTTATTTATATCCATTTTCCCAACTTATTAAAAACGAGAAAAATCAAATGAATTTTTTATTGTTTCGAATTTACCGCCAAAACGGTCCTTACGATGACTTTTGTCACGTGACCACACGTGGCTTCAGCTTTGTGTAAACGGCACCGGTACAAATACTTTGTGTGGCGCAGGTTTAGAAGTATTTGTGCACGAAGGCACCGCACCATCCATTAAAAATCTTGTTAATTCACTTGTTTACAACTACTTTAGTTTACACAAAGTTGATTAAAATCTGTTTTAATTGAGAAAATGGATATAAATCAATTTATTTTTATTTTTCTGTTACATGTTTCGTCCTAATCTTCAAATTAAAATAGTTTTTAATAAATTGGAAAATACCCTATTTAGTACTTATTTTGCATTTCGTGTATTTATACTAAAAATCATATGTGAAATAATAACAGTGCAACATGTTTTATGTAAATATAATAGCCTATTTGGCAAATTATAAGGCCAGGGAAGGTTTTTTAGTGGGTGGCAAGGTGGCATTGTGCACTACGACAAAGCCTCCGGCTCGATTGATATATGAACACTTCTGGCCTCTCCGTAACCATGTCGAATAAACTGTCGCTACATCGAAGTGTTTATGAAGCGTCATACAAACACCTTCAAACGTGGCCACTGCCATGATGGCTGTCCAGATCCGGGATAACAAAACCAGCCCCAGCCAGTTGGATGGGGCTGGCCTCTGAGCAGTTGCTCAGTGGGATGAGACAGGGGTATGCGATTTCCCCGAAACTGTGCACCAATACGTTGGAGGAGGAGGTCTTTAAGACGCTGGACTGGACAGCAGGGCCATCATTTGTCTGCCTTTTCCCAACTATGTTGGGGTCGGCTTCCAGTCTAACCAGATATAGCTGAATTCTAGTATTTCACATGGAGCAATTGCCTCCACAACCCAGTTACTGGGTAATAAGATACCTTGGTAAGACAGCCGGAACCAACAACGTTATTGCTTTCCGAGGCACGGAGGAGTCTTGGTATGTAGAGATGGTCATCCACGGACCAACCGCGGCAACCGTAGCTTAACCTGACCGATCGACCTGTGCGGCAGTTGCAGTTGTATGATTAGAACATAATATATTCCAGTGCACCGCGAGCGCGTGCTATTCGTGCAAGCGTCAAACTGCGTGGAGCGCGCCGAGTGGATGCGTCTGCTGAGCGCGCTGTGCCGGCACTCGCCCGCCACGCCGCCGCACCGCGGCTACTACGCCGACTGCGAGTGGACCTGGTGAGACATGCACGATCATAGTTCGGCAAAAGTGACAAACTCGATAAGATGTCGTCAATCAAAAACACGTCAAAATCCATGCTAATTTCTTATTGATATTCTGACCTAAATAACTGTGCCAAATATGTGAACAATGTCGCGATATATCCTCTTCTTGCGTTAATTGCACGTCCTAATTTAATATTGTACATCTTCAATAAAATTGCTAACATGTTATGTTTTCATCTCGTCATTAAAAAATGCAAATATATCGGCGTTATGGAAACGGCTATAGGCTGCTAGAACTCACCGGTAAGATGAGAAAAGTCGACCGACTGTCGTGCAAGTAATGAACTGACGACGCTGGAACCAGAGTGATCTAGGGCACAATAGTATGTTTCTGAGAAAATAAAGGAAATGCGTTACGCGTTATTATTGGAAAATCTATGAGCTTTTTATTATTATTTTTTAGTTATATGTACTTCTAATGAGTTTTAAATAAAAAAATAACAATTTTTATCAGTATGAGTTATTTATTAAAACTAACATTCTTAGTTTTACAAAAAAAAAATCACTTAGATCACTATGGCAGTTCACAAATTTAAAAAAATGTGAGAATAGTGTAAGTTTTCACTTTGATATTGTAAGAAAAAATCACATTAATCATCACCAAATACAGCAGGCAAAAAATTATCATCTTGTGCTTCCTGATTGCCGCCTCTTCTAGGAACATGTGGTATGGTCAAGTAAAACTGATGATGGATAGGAGGTACAAATTTTAGAGTTTTTCTTATATCTTGCATTTTTTGATACGATATTAGTAGTAGTTTTTTATTTTAGTTTCAGGGGCTTTTTCTGGTATATAATTCTTTAGGTTACAAAAGAAAGTTTCAGAATCCATATCATTTGGTTTCAAATCAACCGTTTCATGTTTCCGTGTAGTCATCATTGTAACTAAGTATACCTTTACATAACTTTATCTTCCGCATGTTAGAAATTTTTGCGCCTTAGATCAGTCTGGCATGTCTACATTTTGCAAATCGCACCGATTCTATAGTGAGATGTTGTGATTTCTCAAGGAAAAAAATACTGGGAAGCACTTAGATCAGTATGGCCTGAAAGAATTATGATTTTTTCCTTGCAATTGTGTAAAAAAACCATTTTTGCCAAAAATGTCACTTAGATCACTCTGGTTCTAGCATCCTCAACTATCATTTTTGTATCCGTAGTTGCGGTCGCACGGAAGCAGCAGCGGAAGGCTGCGGTGGACCTGACGGGGCCTACGAGCTCACGGAATCCGGCGCTAGAGAAGTGCGGCGCGGCGGGGCGGCGCTGGCGCTGCGTCTGGACCCGGCGCGCGACCTGCAGCGCCTGCACGCGCTGCTGGTCAGCCACGCGCACCGCCTCGACGACCGCCTGCACCGCCCGCAAGGTAACTGTGCTAGTGTACTAGAGCTCACGACGCGGCGCCTGCGTCTGGATCCGGCGCGCCGCGGTCAGCCACGGTCGTTCGACTACTGTGCGGAGCGGAATTGATGCTTTGTGCATTTGGCGATTTATCCAAGGCGTTCGATTGTGTCCTTCATGAAATATTGATCAGGAAACTTCAACACTACGGAATCCGGAACGCCTCTCTGGATCTTCTTACTTCGTACTTATGCGATAGGATTCAGAGAACATTTTCCGTTAACAAAAACTGTTAACGGAAAATGTTCAACCGGATCTGTAGTAAGAATGGGGATGCCACAGGGGTCAATGTTAGGCCCATTTTTATTTCTTATTTATATAAACGACTTGCTGAAAAACACTATAATAATTATCATGTCTAGTCTTTCTGAGGTAAGCTCATAAAGAATAAACATAATATAGAGTTTTTTGCATACGACACTTCACTTTATTTAAACTGAAACGTCAGCAGCTGGTTACTGTCAATGTAAGTAACCCCTCGTAAAAGTAGTTAACTGGTTTAATGTTAATTATTAAACCAGTTAACTACTTTTTAAACTAGATCTTAACAAGAAAAAACCTACATTTAATAAGTTTACGTTACCTCGTGTTAACAAGTAGAAACTGATGTTCTCATAAAGGGTGCAGAATTTAAATCCGAAGCTACCACAGTATTCTAAGGCATAACTTTGGATGCCATAGTTCAATAGTGCTCCCATATAGATAAATTGTCAAAAAAGCTTACCTCTGCACCATACGCCGTTAGAAGAATTCGTAATTTCAATTTTTTCAACTGATTTAGAGACAGGCTGTTTAGTTTACTTTAGTTTTAGTATTCTGTTGTGCGGGAATGCTGCCGATATTCTGACAATTTTTGTTTTACAAAAAAGGCAATTCGTTCAATTCATAAATTAACTCCTAGAGTGAGGGAGTGTCTGAGACAAATTAAAGACATTAATATAATGAGTGTGCGTGTGCAGTGTATTTATGAAAATCTTTTGTATGCCCATAAAAATATAAAACTGTTTAAAAGAAACAGTGATATCCATAATGAGGATACTAGAAACAAACACAAATCTGATGTTCCTACAACCAGGTGCAAAAAAACAGGTGGCTCGTTTAGATCCCAATGTTTACAACTTATATTAAACTTCCTAGTCTCATTTTAGAAGAAATAAATTCAATGCGGGTCTCTTTTTTGGTTTCTTTGGTCCTCAGTAAGTTGTTATTATGATCTGGCAGTTTGAGTAATTTATGCGGCCTACTCAATCGTCGGTTCGTTGAGCTCCTTAAGTTCTGAGTTGAGCTGCAAGATAAGTGACGTATGCTTGCACTGACTGTACAGGTTGAGCGGACCCCACTCAACCTGTCTGGTTCTTTCCTCAAAAGACCATTTCAGACACAAATCTGATCAAGATTATGCCTGGACTATAGTCCAGTAGTATTCTTTTATAAAAGAGACTGTGACCTAACGACGTGTAAAAGTGTTTACACAAACTGACTTACAGAAATAAAATTATTTATCATTTAGTCAAAAGCACAGAACGCATCTGCTAAAGGCTTGGGAAGCCCACTGCATGATTGGGCACGCCGCGATTGCGGCGGTAAGTCCCCTCTTTGAGGAGTGGCTTGAGAGGCGGCATGGCGTCCTCACCTTCCGCCTGACACAGGTCCTCACCGGACATGGCTGTTTCGGGAGGTTCCTGTTTCGGATAGGGCGGGAGGAAACGCCCGGGTGTTTCCATTGCGAAGATCGCCCAGAGGACACGGTGGAGCATACGGTGGAGGTCTGCCCAGCTTGGGCGGAGCAACGCCGTGTCCTCGTGGAGGTGATCGGCGGCGGCGATCTCTCGCGTCCGACCCTGGTCCAGGCCATGGTACGGAGCGAGAGGGCATGGCTGGCAGTCGCCTCCTTCAGCGAAGCAGTTATGCTCGCAAAGAGGGAGGCGGCGCACGTGAGGGAGATGCAGTACATGCGCCCTCACAGCCGTGGCCTTCGCAGGAGACGCCCTGGGCGTCGGGAATCCCAGGCTGATTCCCGGCCACCGTAGGCACGGGCTTGCGGACGGCGAGTAATGGGTACCTCGCTGTCCGGTAAGGACCAAGCCCGGGTCGACGGCGCGTTGTGTTCCACGCGCGCCTCAAAGAGATGTCAGCAGCAACAGAGGGGCCCGCAAGGGCCGATGCCTGCCGGGGGTGCGGGTTGTTCGAAAGAGATACCGCCGCCCCTGGCACACAGGCAACTGAGGGAACACGGGTGGGTTTTAGTCAGTAAAAGTCTGACACGCCCTCCCGCTCCACCCAGAGCGGGAGAAGTTATTTGATGATTTCCCACCCAAAAAAAAAAAAAAAAAAAAGCCCACTGCATGATCAAATAAAAAATAATGATCATTAAGTGTCTTGACTACTCAATTCTCAATTCTCAATTCTCAATTCTTTATTGCGTACCATATGTAGCATAAATAAAGTAGGAGAGAGGAGGAAGAACACTGCGTGTTTAATTTGATAAATATTACAAGTTAAGTTGTTAGTAAGCTGTTGTTGTTAGTAAGGTGTTGTTAGTAAGTTGTTTTATTATCACAGAATTAAATTTATGAATCATTTTTATTATTTTATAAATTATACACATTTATTTATTTTTTTATTTTATTTTATTTGTTATTTACTATAATCATGTTGCCGTTTTCAGAATGAGTACTAACCTAGTAATGGAATTCTTTCCGTTACATTGATTTATAAAAGATTTCTGTAAAACAAAACCAACAAAGCATAATTTTATTCTTATTAATTTTTTTGTTCACAGAGGGTACAAGTGTAGAAGAGCGCGAAGCGGAAGCTGCGACTTTACGCGAACTGCAAGAGACTATGTTCGACCTCGAGCACCGACACCGGATATATCGGCGGTCGCTCGCCCGAGAGACCAAGTACGGCAGCAAACAGGCGCCCATCGGCGACGACAACTACCTGCACCTGGCCGGGGCCGCGGGCGACGCCGGGCCCTTCCTGTGGCGCGCCTGGCGCGGCGACGTGTCGCCCAGCGTCGACCTGGACGGCAAGGCGCTGCCGCTGCAGGCCTGCCTCGACATCGGCTCCAGCACCGAGTCGCTCAAGCTGGCGCGCCACGCCGACGAGCGCTCCTCCGGCAAGTCCACCAAGTCCACCGGCAGCGGCTACCTCACCATGTCCTGCATCAAGCACGAGCCCTCCGAGGACAGCGACGCGTCTGCCGAGCGGCCCGCGCGCCCGCCCAAGCCCGCGCGCCTGTCGCCTGCGCGCCTGCACGTCGCGCCCGCCTGCGAGTACGTGCACGTGGAGCCGCGCCCGCCCGAGCGCCGGCCACGCCCCGAGACCTCGCCACCCGAGCCGCCCGAGCACGACGTGGCGTACCGCTGCAAGGAGTACGAGCTGATGGCGGATTTCATGAGCCACGCGCGCGACGACAGTCCGCCCGCCGTGCCGCCGCGCGGGCACGTGGCGCGCGCGCGCCCGCCGCCGCGCCCGGCCGAGCACGACGCGCCGCCGCGCAGCGTGTCGGCCGTCAGCCTGCCACCGCACGACGACTGCGCGCGCATCGACACCGTCTCCACCGACGACAGCCTGCTGGACGAGCTGCAGCGCGACGCCTACTGCGTACTCAAGGTGTGCGAGGACGAGCCGCCCACGCCCGACGCGAGCTTAGCGTCCCTGACGCTCGCGCCGGACGCCGGACCCTTCTCCCGGGTCTGCGCCCAGCGCAAGTCCAATCCGATTAAAAGCCAGGCGACGTCGACGCGACCGCTAAAGACCTCCAGCTCGACGTCGAACGTCCACGACGCGGGCTCGACGTCGTCGCGTCCGCTCGCCGAGCGCCTGACGCCCTTCTTTCTAAAGAGAAAGTCGAAACCGCCAGAGGAGGCGCAGGCGGCGCCGCGATCAACACGGAAGGAGGAAAATCTCATAGGACGGCTGACGCCCCGCTTCGGTCAGTCCAGACTTTACGGGCGGGGACAGTCGCTCGAACTTGCGCCGCCAGAGGGCCGGACGAAACGGATCGAACGGTCGGCGACGACCGTCAACATCCCGACGAGGCCGATAAACTCGTCGATTGTGGCCAACCTTAAATTCCTGAGTCTGCACCGGTACGGCGCGCAGACGGGCCCGGCCGGCGCGGAGGGCCCGGCGCCGGAGCCGGACGGCGCGTGGCGACGCACGTCGCTGCTGGCGGCCGCGTCCAGCGACATCAGACTGTAGCGAATCCACTGTGAGGTTGCGACCAGACCGGCCCGTGCAGCACAGACTAACGAGCCCACTGCGAGGTTGCGACCAGACCGGCCCGTCCAGCGACATCAGACTGTAGCGAGCCCACTGCGAGGTTGCGACTAGACTCTCGTGCCGCAAGCGACGTGGTTCCGAGTTCCACGGCGAAGCGCGGCGGGACTGTATATTTTTAGAATAAGGTTGTATTTATTTCTATATTTTTCGAGATCCTTTTCGTCGACCTGAAGTGTGTGCCTCCTCTAGATAGTAGTATATTTCTGGAAGAAAGCCGGTACGTTTAAGTATATTATGATATGGTAGCGTTAATGCGTAAATACTCAAAAGGTGCCAAGTGTTGTGCGACTCTTACGTCGACGTCGAACGTACTCTCATTCCTGTAGCACGATAATATTGTAAAACTCTAAACATTGACATGAAATTTTTTATTTGTTTTTTATCATCGGTGTCCTATCTAAACTTGAACTTAGCGATACTTTGTAGCGTATTTTTATATACTTTTTAAATCGTTTAGTATGGTACTGGTTGAAAAGTGCATGTATTTTCGCACAATTTACATTTAATAAAAAATTACTCTAAAATATTATGTGTTCCGTTTGTGATCAGAGGCCCTAGTGTGAGTTTCATTTAACCATCCTCACCAAACGCAGTGAGCGCGTTCGGCGTTCCGATTGGCCCTGGATTGCTGACGGACCAATCGGAGCGCCAAACGCGTTCACTGCGTTTGGTGAGGATGGTTAAATGAAACTCACACTAAGGCCTCTGATCTATAATGAATGACTCTGTGTATCGTTCGTGTCCGCCCGCGCCTGTCTGAACCTGCCATAATGTATATCTCGCTTTTAATATACTTCATGACTACAAACAGGCCAATGCATAAAAATATGAGGCCATATACATTTCTTTTTTTCAATTTCGCTGACGCTTTGCGTGATTTAACAGTTAAAATACTGTATTTCTATATGTTTTAATGCACCACATGAAATATCATTTCGAGCAGCCAAGCAAGTCCCGAAATCCAACATCGTTCGCCACAAACAAATTAATTTTTCAGACGATTCATTTTGTGTTCTGATGTTTCACTTTGATGGAAAGATTTTAAGAATTAAAGGCAAAAATTATTGAGAAGCGTCTGACTTGACTTAACAGAGTTGAGGCGATGGCGTAGTTGTTGGCGGTCTGCCCGGTTGATCACGGCGCGTGGCAGAAAATAAAACAGAAAAAATATGCATGCTGTGTTAGCAAAATATAACTAACACAGCATGCACTTTCTAATAATGGAGTCCCGATGTTGAACGGAACACATCATAACAATTTCAGGTTCTACAAGCAATTTTAGTACTGTTACATAGTAACTGTAAATATTTTCTCAAAAAATCTGCACTGCTTCTTGACATTGTTACCTTTCCAATTTTAGCACCGTAAATGTGTACTTAAGTTTGATATTACCGATATCAAAAACTTGTCAAATAATTACTCATAAACCTGTTATTGTATTAACGATTTTAAATATTACCAATTATGTCAAATTATGGCCTTAGTGTTATTACGCCTACAGTAACGGCCTTCAGGTTAAACACCATTTACTTAAACTGTGATTCACTTTACAAACTCAGCTCATATGTTAAAATATCGTAATAATATTTTAGTCTGTACATATAATATAATTAGTCAATTATAAAACATAAAACAAAAACTGTATCGAATATTCGCACAGGAAGTTACAATTAGTTTTATGATTATTTATGAATAAATTTTGTCAAACAATTTAATTTGCCGTTGTACTGCCAAACAAGTTACTATTGTGATATTTCTCAAAGGCAAATATTGCGTGGGTTCAACTAGTGGGAGCCAGTCCCTGAAGGCCACAGCATGCCTTAGAAAGTTTAAGCTTAAGCGACGGAATATTTTACGACTGCAGTTCTATTTTAGTTACATTTAACATTAATATATTATTTAATGGGTTTGGAGACAGTACCATTCCTTAGAAAAACAATTCCAATGGTTTCATATTTTTGTGAATCATTTTAACTTAACTCGATTTGTTAATTTTCTTTAACTCACATAATAGTAGCTTACTAAATTTAAAATAGTATTTTATAAATTAAACTATGCTCTCCTGTTGGTGCTAAATACTTGTTGTAATTTAAATAAAACTAATTTACTTGTACTAAAATTATAAGTATATTTAAAACTAGAATGTCAAGAGAAACAGTATTTCTTGGCAGTATAACGGCATTGCTACTCGTTTATAACTCAATTGGTATTTTACGTGCGTTATTGCCTTTTTTAGATGAATAATTTACATTATAAGAAGAAATACATAATGTACAAATTAATACGACGTGAAAATATATAATGTTATTTATTTCCACCTATTTTCATTTTGTTAATAAACCACATAAGTTCAAATTATTTTAAGTGTTTTAGTCTCTATAAAGCACTTAGGCATACGTAAGACGGATGCGCCAAGGTAACCTGCGGCATTCAAATCTTCTTACGTTTTTTACAATTTGCAGGTCAGTGACAGGTAGCGATGGGCGTTGAATCAACGAACTAGTTGAATCAACCTTTGATCTCCTGTCAACGTATTAACGTTTAACTGTTTATGAATCAACTAGTTGAATTTGTCAACGACGTTTATGAATAGAACTCGTTTAAGAATCAACTAAACTAAATTTGTAAACGTACCTAACGTACTGAGCAAAAAACTTGCGTTGAAAATAGCATCATGAATTCCAAGCGACGGTCATGTCGTAGAATTCGTACACATGAGTTGATTTTTGAAATATTTATTTTAAGAAAATTATACCAATATAAGAATCGTTGAACGTCACAGCGTTGAATAAAAACCGTTTAATGAATGAACGGTTAACGTTACAAGTTGCACGTTAACTCGTTCACGAATTTAACTAGTTGACGAACGTTTAAATCAACGTTGAAAACCGTCAACGACCCATCAATAGTGTATAAGTATTATAAGTTTTATTTCTTTATGAGTATCGCACAAATAATAAATTTTTGTGATTTTTTTCATTTAATTTACAATAATATTTGAAATATCACCAAACAGATAATAACTGAGAATATCTGCAAAAAATACACAAGTAAACGTCAAATGCACTCTTTTTGATTCTATTAAATCATTATGATCACACACACATTTAAAAAAAATGTTTTGGTCCCTGTAAAAAAAAAGATCGGTCTCTTTTCCCTTTTTAGGACTCCGTAGACAAAAGGCAAAAAACGGAACCCCTATGGATTCGTCATGTCTGTCTGTCTGTCCGTCCGCATGTCACAGCCACTTTATTCCGTAACTATAAGAACTATGCTGTTGAAACTAGGTAAGTACATGTATTCTGTGAACCGCATTAAGATTTTCACACAAAACAAGAAAAAAAAACAATAAATTTTGGGGGTTCCCCATATTTAGAACTGAAACTAAAAAAAAAAAAATCATCTAACCCATACGTGTGGGGTATTTATGGATAGGTCTTCAAAAATGATATTGAGGTTTCTAATATCATTTTTTTCTAAACGGAATAGTTTGCGCGAGAGACACTTCCAAAGTGGTAAAATGTGCGTCCCCCTGTAACATCTAAAATAAGAGAATGATAAAACTAAAGAAAATATATGATGTACAAAACCATGTAAACTTCCACCGAAAATTGGTTTGAACGAGATCAAGTAAGTAGTTTTTTTTTTAATGCGTCATAAATCGTAAACCGCAATTTACCTTCATCATTCCGCAATCAACTGAAATATTAAAAAAAAAACATATAATTTCAACAAACATAAACCGTGAACCATTATTTTCTAATAATACATCTGTAACAGGTGCCTAAGTAAATAATAATTATAATTCGCGCGTTACTTGCTGCTATGGAACCCTTCATGGACGATTCCGACTCGCACTTGGCCGCTTTTTTGTAAAGGCGACTCAGCTAAAAGCCCTGTATACAATACAATACAATATAATAATCTTTATTAATGAATAAAAGACAACCATACAGAGTAACATGATACAGACAAAATCGTTTAAAATTATTTTGACAATACAGTTTAGACCGGTCAACAGTTGGAGAATGTTAAATGTTAAATTGTAGTTTGGTTGTCTTCCGACTGATTCGCACTATCCCCTCGTACTAGTATAAACTGTATCACGAGCGGATAATCTTCCACAACCTTAAAACAACAGCAGCAGGCCTAGACAAAACCATAGACTAATATATATATATTGAGATAGACTGGCAACTGACGTTATCGGCTTTAGTTAGCGACCAACGCCCTCTGAACGCCAGGCAATGAACTAAATATCTATCTATATAGGTAGGTGTTTATGTCGATGTGTGTGTGTTGTGTGTGTGTGTACTTACAAATGAATTGCTGTTTTATTAAAATTTCTTTTGTTCGAAACTTATATTGTGTGTCTAAAAACATAGATATAAATATGCTTAACGTCATTAAGCATATTTTTATCGACGTTTTTAGATATACTTTGGGTGATGGGGTAAAAAAAATAAGATTAATAATACAAAAACATATTATTGAATGAATTTATTAATTAAACATTTATTTCGACTCCTGTTTGCCTCTGTCGTTTCGCACCCTTTGTTTTGTTATAATGTTCTCGAGCCCGTAGGAAGATGGGGTCAGTTTCGTCACTTTCATTGCAAAAATTATAATAGCTCTTGCCAGTGAGGACATTGCTGACTTCTTTGCACCAGTTCATAGTGAAGAACACAACACTTTTATAGAGCCACAGCCTATGCTGGAATTTCAGTATTTCTGAAATATACGGAGGAACTGAAGCTCAACTCAACGTAATAATACAAAAACACCAAAAAATTACAAGAAAAATGCGCACGAGCATGTAAACACACCGGTGGAAAAATTCTTGTGACGTTAAGACTTAGTGTTGCTAACGTTTGGTATCAGTAAACTACCTACTCCGATTCTATCATCATAAAAGTATCACAGAACATACAATTTTTTAATCAATTATTTTGAAAATAGATTACACTTGGTTGTCAAATAATTGTTATTTGTGCACCTGGACTAATTAATGAAAAATATAAAAAATAATAATCAGAGTACAATACCAAATCTTTTAAGAGGAAAAAAGTGGTAACACTGCAATAAAAAGTCCCTGGTATACAGGATAGATGGCACTGTTCGCCATTTTAAAATAATGTTCTAAGTTACCAGGGCATGGACAAAACACATTTCTGTTAGCGTTCACGCCAAACGCTACGCCAAAATGTATGGGAATGACATTATCTACAGAGACGTTACGTCGTGTCCTTTCCGCAGGTAATGTCACTCCCATACATTTTGGCGTAGCGTTTGGCGTGAACTAGAGATGAGAATATTGGTAGAATTTGTTTATGGTTATTAGATAATGGTTTAAAAAAATATCGATGAATTTATTGGTTGAAAATATTAGTTAATATTTTTATTCAAATAGTTAACTGCAACATGGCTAGTGGTTAAATATTCTACTAATGCATGTTGAAATTGTTAAGTTAAAGTCAATTGAACTTTCCTTCATACTTGAAAAGGCTTAGGACTAACTAGCATTTATTTTGGTTAGATATTCAAATATTTTTAACACGTGAGAATATCATTATTTCAAGTATCATTGTTTCGTCTCGGCATTTGTTAAAACAGCTTCACATTAATCGAAAATAATACAACGCGTCGACACGACTTTGTTATTCGAATAACAAAACAAAACTAACCTATTCTATCAGTCAACCATTAACCGACCGAAATATTTGTTAAAAATATCACTTGCGTTTGTTTAGAACAAAATATCCCCAACTGTAAATGTGTTTTATCGTAAGAGAGATAGAGCATACAATGCACATAACGGAATGAATATTTTTAAGAAGTTGAAATGATATTTTTATTCGATAATGTTAATTTTTTTATCTAATAACATAGTTCATTTTAATGGTTATATTCAGCATCTCTAGCGTGAACGCTAACAGAAATGTGTTTTGTCTCAAGCCACACTCCACAGATTTCCACAAGGTTCCATTTCATGAGATCATGCATGTCAAATAATCATAAAATGACTTATGTGAAAGGTCCAGGGTAGCCCGCGAAATTCAAATATTTTTTTTTTTGCATTTGTCAGTCTCAACCTGTATGTTGAACAAATTATGATTCACGACCGTAACAGCTATCGATTTACATAATTACAATAATTAAAAATCATGAAGGTCGTTTAATTCCGTTTTTCATGAAATCATTATTTTTAACCGACTTCAAAAAAAGGAGGAGGTTATCAATTCGAGTGTATGTTTTTTTATGTTTGTTAGGTACCTCATAACTTTCGACTGGGTGAACCGATTTTGATGTGAGTCATCGTCTTCCGAAATTAAAGTTATTTTTCACTTTGTAGTGTTTTTTCGGAAGTCGGTTGTTTTTTTTGGAAAAGTTTTCATCAACTTGTTTTCCGTCTACAAAAACATTCGATTTTGTCAATATTCGAAACTGGAGGCTTGGCATGTCTGAATAGTCCATGTCTGGTCTAATGCATATAGATTTGACAACATGTTATACTAGGACATTCGAACTTAACTGGCCGGATATTTCTGGATATTCAGCGGGAAACGTTACCTGTGCTTGATTGAGATAACTCAAGACCTTGTGGATCAAAAAGGGTAGAGGAAACACCCACGCCAGGTTGTAATTCCACATCTGAGAGAACGCGTCGTAGAACATGGCTTGATCGTTGTTTTGATCCCACGATACATAATTCGTCACTACATGCGCTCGGTTGGACGCAGAGGTCGTTCAGTGGAACTTCAGTCCCCATTTGGAGAGTATTTTGTTTGTTCATTCTGGAGTTAGATGCCACTCTGGAGTCACCCGAAACCTCGACAAGAGATCGGCATGGCCATTGTATATAGGTACCGGGTATGTGAAAGACGTTCATATGAATGTGGCAGTTCTCTGTGATTTGGAAAACTTAGTAGGTACGTTCAGAAAAAGAGCAGACTTGGTGTCTCCCTTTACTCTTTGCCGCCCTCGTTTCGGAAATCTGTGACTACCGACTTGTTGTCGATTGTGAGAGGTCGATTTTGCAAACCAATCCTGCAGTTGTAGAAATTCGGGGGGATTCGGTTCACATTTATTAGCTTGAATCGATCTGTTATGATGTTAAAATTCAGTGCTTTCAAGTTGAATATTGATGCAAGTCGAGCGGTCGCCTTTGAGAACAAGAAACGTCGTTGAAAGGAAGCTTGGCGAAACTACAGATCGTTCTAGAACTCCCTGTTCCTTGATGTCAATGCGGCAGATTCTGGGAGAATCGTTTTGACAACACTTGGTGGAACAAGCGGTGGCTTCTGATAAAAGGAATGCGCTATACCCGTATAACATTTTTTGAATGATATTTGGAGCATTCATTAAAGCCAATAGGGTATCTTACTCTAATTGAGAAAAAATCTAAAAATATATTATTGAGATAGGTTAGGCAAAAAGCATTCGGAAAATGTTAGTCTTAATTTCGTAACCAAATTTTTTTTTTCTTTGATTTGGTTCGATTCATCTTTCTTTTTTTATTGCTTCTTTGAGTTATTATTCTACATAAAGAATAATAAGTTATTTTTGAATTATCAGTGCATTTGTGACCACAGCAAACTGACGTCATACCCACAGAGCAATATGGCGTCCACTACGCCCAGCGTTTTCGTCAAATTACTCGCGAAATTTGAAAATATAAAATTTAAATGCATATTATACGACTTCAAAAAAAAGGAGGTTCTCAGTTTGACCTGTATGTTTGTATGTGTTTGTCCGCGACGATCTCGCGTTTGTCTAAACCGATTTTGATGCGGTTATCATCCGAATGGACAACAAGCGCTGACTAGTTGCTCCTCAGTTTCGTTTGCCCTAGCTAGACGAGCAGGTTCCCGCTTGGACAACAAGCGCTGACTAGTCTGCTCTTCGGATTCGGAGATTCTAATAGAATGAGTGTTCGCACGAAGTTTTGATAAGCGAACCTCTCTTTGTTCATCAGTTTCTGCAGCACGAGCAGCATGCTGACGATCTTTTGCAGCATCAAATCGTTGCTTTTTTCGTCGGGAGTTTCACTCTCCCTTGCGCGACACTTCCTTAAAGCATCCTTCGTTTTTCTACCTAGGCTCATAGGCACACCGTATAATATAGTAGGTTTGTCAAAGTCATGATTACAGACTTATACCAGAACTAGCCCAAAACTTATCAGTAAAAAAACCTATTACTAAAATAAATGGAGAACATAACTATAATAAACAAACTAAATGAAGTATGTACCTAACACTAAAAGGCATGAAATAAAAAAAAACAATAAAAAAAAAAACAAAAAAATTTAAAATGAATTTTTTTTTTTACCGCTGACGTACCGACAACCAAAAAAAAATTTCAATTTCTTTAAAAAAAAAAGGGAACCGCCTTCAAAACACCGACTTACTGAAAATCACAAAATATTTTTTATCTTTGCCACCAATATCCATATCCAGTCCCGATCCCGTCTCTATTCCTACTAGAGATGATAAATTAGGGTCATTTTTATTTTAGGTAATCCAATCCGTGTCGCGCGGCCGCGAAGAATAGGTACGACGCGTGCAAAGACGTCGCTCACTATTAACTATTTTTTGACTACCTATTGTTGAATAACTCAATATGAGAACATTCGTATTACCTAATATGAAACTTCTGCCGTGTACCTAATACGAATATATTAGTTACACCTCTAATTCCTACCCCGTGAAAGCAAATTTCTGCCAAAACTAATTACCTACTGCAGGCCTGCTAACTATGCATAAATTAATGATATCAAAAAATCAGGGAAGCTCAACTTCTGTCTTGCTGTAAGAGCTCGTGGTTAGCCCCGTTCCACTCCAGATTTTCCATTTGATTTCCATAGACAACGTAAACGAATCAAATGAAACGATTATTTATTTTATGTGGTCTGTGCGGTTCGCTTGCTGTTTCACATCAAATTGCATATTTTGAAGTCTAGTCTTCATTTTCGATATTCAGCTAACCTATTATATTGTAAAATTTCCCTAACTAGATTAATTGAATACATACAGAAAACATCGAACTTTAATATAAAAGTTTAATCATGGCGGATTCCGTTAATATGTCGTTAGGTAAGTAAATAACCACGTAATATTCGAACATACTGAATTACAGATCTATTTTTGGATATTAGTAAGATTTCTGTTGATTTGGATGCTATTATTTATTTGTATGTCATTGTAGACAAGTTATTTTGTCTTTAAATAATAAATCTTTTCATTTTAGAATCATAGTTAAGTAAATGTAAATGAATTTGTGCACCCGCCAACTCCATTTGTCAACAAGATATTTTTTAAAATGCAAATTTACATCACTTTATGATTACATACATTTCAGATGAAATCATAAAACAAAACAGATCAAGTAGATCTCGTGGAAGAGGTGGCGGAAATGTCCGCGGTCGTGGCGGTGGCAGAGGCCGAGGCGGCAGAGGTCGTGGGCGTGGAGGCGTTGCGCGCACTCGCTCACAGATGAGGCCTAACACGCCGTCGGGAGCCCGACGTGGCCGTTCACGTTCGCGAGGCCCCGGCGCAGGGCAAGGCGGCAGGTCTCAGTCTCAGTCACGACCTCGCTCCCAGTCGCGCAACCGCTCTCGCTCTAGACAGCGGCGCTCGAACTCTCGCGCTAGGTCGGCTTCAAGATCTCGCTCTCAACTAAGAGGCTTGACTCCAAAAGGAAGAGCAGGGTTGGAGGATCAGTTGGTTATGCCCCATCTAGTGAGGGGTGGCCGTATGAACAGAGGTAACTTTCTGTTAACTGTAGCATACCTGCATCAATCACATACTTATGAAACTTTATCACCATTTTTCAAGCTTCTCTTCTTACTCCTTGTCAGTACTTAATATTGCATTGTGTTATAAAAGCTTGTTATGCCCATGACATGGTGCTACACACCTTTGCGAGAGTGAAATTTTATTGTTATACATATTTATGACATTAGATACATCTACTGGAAAGACCTAGCTTTCCTAACTATACTGTTTGTCTAACTGTATGTAAAGTCATATATTAGGATCCCCTATGGTATGTGCTGCATCAGATAATATGTTATGATTAAAATCTACTTTGCAATCATACTTGAGACAATTTCTAATTCATCAAAGACTCTTAATCCTTCATTCATGCATATTCATTATTGTTGTTGTTGTATTGCATAAATACTGATGTCCTATTTAGCCAACATAAATATGCATTCTTGCTTTTAATTGTATGTGGAATCTGTGTGGCAAAATTAATCTGTATGTTGCACACAAAACTCTTAACCATGTAAAAGTACTTCTAACTAGCAAAATCAGTCAAAAGTACTTTTGACTTAACGGGTTGGTCAAAAGTAGTTCTATACATCTAAATAAAATTGAAGTGACTGTTTGAAATGCCAAAATAACAGCTTTATAATAAATGCTTATGAAAGTATTGTATACAGTACCATCCAGTCATTAAAACCCATGAAAACCAATTTGAGTGCTTGCATGCACTCAAATTGGTTTTCATGGGTTTTAAGGAACGCACACAAACAGCTAATTCATAAAATCAATTATTTTAGGTTATGTATTTCTATTTACAGGAGGCATGCGTGGTAGACTGCAGCGTGGTTATTCAAACACAAATCATCAAACCAATGTTCATAGTAGACTTGGTGTTACAACACGAAGAGGAATGAACAACATTCGCCGACCTCTGGCCGTAGCCAAGAGGGGAATTTCAAAACGGGGACGAGGTTTGAGTACTGGCAATAGATATAGTGCAGTAGGTTTGAGATCAGACCAGATTTTAAAAGAACAACATCAAAATATGCTGCTGCGGAACAATATCATAAAATCTCAAACATTCACACGCTCCAGGAATAACTCTTTCAGTAATTCACCTTCTCAATTGACTGTCAGTGTTGCCAACGATTTCGCAAAGAGGCGTCGTAACAGTGTTGGTAGCGCAGGCTATTTGAACAAAAGGAGTCTAGCACAGTTAAATTATCAGTTTGGTGGCCACAACACAAGGAGAGGCCCTGGCAGTGTTAAATCCATGGGCTCCAACAAATCCAATCAGTCCAACAGATCCAACAAGTCTAATGTCAGTAGAGGATCTAATCGCTCGAGGGGCCGCGGCCGTGGCGGCAACCGCGGAGTTGGCCGGAAGTTTGTCAATAAACATGTCCTGAATGCTAAATTGCAAAAAGAGATAGCTGTTATTCAAGGTAAAACATATGGTGACGCTGCCAGCAGTGAAGCCCCTGTTGGTATAAATTTTTCACCAACCCCTGCAGCTACTGCACAGTCATTACATCAAAGATTTGCTACTTCTTAAATTAGGTATAACTACAATAAATTGTGATTTGTTATCATTAAGTACAGGTTGAACTAAAAACTGTATGCTATCATTTCAACTTTTGAAGATAGTGATAGCAAGTTGAAACATGAGTGAAATCCACTGAGTGATCTGCAAAAAATTCATTCAGTCCAGGTTTAAATCATGTTAGTTTTAAGATAATATCAAATGTTGCTAATTTGGGTACCTACCTACTGAAATGTAATTAGGATGTTAGCAAGCCATTCAGCTAATATGGTTGTAAATTATTTTGCTTTCATAGGTAGGTGATGTGTGTACATGCGTGAAACTTGCATAATTTGTAGTGGTTTATTTCTTTCACTTAGATGATCTATAGAAAAGATGTAACTAACCCCCTCATTTATAAACGTTGCTAAAAGCATTTTTGACGTTTAAACATCTCATAACTATAAGCAACGGGAGGGTTAATTAGAAGTTTATTGCTTGACTAAACCTTTTGATTTAATAAGTTTTTTTTTAACATGATTTGTGTTTTAATGGGTTGAATTAAAGTAACAGGCTTCTACTACATAATAAGCCCTGATTGCAATTAATCCGCTTCCAGATGTGTTTTCAGTCAATGCAATGGTTATATATTTTTTATGTTTAAATTTAATCATTCGTGACTTTTCGCGCCCCCCTTCGATAGGCGCCCAGGGCTCGTGCCATGCCTGCCCCACGCTAGTACGCCTCTGGTCTGACATTATTACTAAGCAGGAATACTTTTATGTTGTATTATACACAGATCCAAACAGAAATAGTGTAAAATATCCCAAGATGATTTGGTATGTCGCGTATCTACTAGCTTTTGCCCGCAGCCTCTCCCTCGGGAGGCGGGAAATAAGAAATATAACCCACGGGAACGTACTACAGGGATAAAAAGTATCATACGACCTAACCTAGGTCATAGTCCATCTTTGTGACAATTTCATCCAAATCTGTTCAGCCGTTAGGGCGCGAAAAGGTAACAGGTAGTAGGCTTTCGCATTTATAATATTCCTGAAAAACTTTTGACTCCAAAGTTGATAAAAGCCAACTAGAAAAAAAACGTTTTCGTTAAGCTCTTAAAAATATTTTATGCTATTATTGTTAGATTGCTGAACAATTGTTGATTTGCTGTTAAACATGTACGTATAGAATAACTTAAGTATACATTTACCACGTAATTTCAGTCCCTTTTTACAGGCGTAACCCGAGTCCTAACCAAAATTACCTAATCGTAGCGCGGGTACGCGTTTGCCGCGTTTTTTTTTCTAAGAATTACCATACTAACCATAAACGACGTAATGAATTATGACTGATATCGCGCGAGTATGTCATCTATATGTCACCGTAAAATAGTAAATGCCGGTAATAACCTATCTCGCGAGATTGTGAACCGTAATACTGCTTACAATGAAATTAAACGCATTATTTTTCGGTAGATTATAATCTATCGAAGTGAAATCGTCAAATTGTGGACTGGTATCAAGACGTATAGTACCTTGCGCTTTTACTAAATTGTCAAGTAACGGCCACTAACTTTAGAAGTAGCGCTCGCCAGCCGCTGCCGCGGCACCGCTCCGCTTCGCTCCGCTTCGCTCGCTCGGCTCGCGCGCGGTTGTTCGTAATTCTAACGTAACCTATCCTATTCGGTCGGTAAGCAGTATGGTGCAGTTCACAATTTATCGACAGTTTATAATCTCGCGAGATAGATAATAAACTAACGGTGTTCACATATGCGGTGACATTATACATATCATAAACGAGCTTCTGCCCGCGATTTCATTCGAGTGAATTTTCTTGTTCCCACGATCCACCTCGTCGTATCGCATCGCCTGCCCGTTTTATAACGTAGTTTTTGCTTAGAATTTTTTCTTATTTCTTTTCTTTTTGCTCGACACTTGTGTGTCCTACCGTGATGTTTAATTAGCTAAAACATTCTTCAAGAATTGGTCTATCATATTCAAAAACAATTTCAAATCCGTCTGTTAGTTTCAGAGATTAGCGTGTTCAAACAAACAAACTCTTCAATTTATAATGTTGATGCTGTTGTGAACATTATTTAGAAAATTTATCCCGTCAAGTTTGTCAGTATAAAAAGCGTACATAATATTGAATACTTGCATCCATGTAAAAAAGAAATCTCAATGTTTTGTCAATGACCGTGCGAAGCAGGGGCGGGTCATTAGTATTAATGAAAGTATGAATTTTGACGTACAAACGCGACTTGATTGTTTGCGCGACGGTCGCTTTGGTTAGGACGCGGCCTCAGGCTACTGTAGTACTGGTACTGGTTACTGTAGTGTTTCATACACTACAGTAACGTCGGCTGCCTGAGGTCGCGTAAGCTTTCACACATTCATGCAATTTCACAGTTTACATATACATAGTCAGATTCTGGGGCCGCGCCAACTGACTGGCAGCCTGAATGTTAGTCGACGTGCACACGGACGTAATAAAATCGCGGCGGGATTTTTTAGCGCACTGGATTTTCAACTCTCGGTGTTGAACAGAGTATTGAGAGTCCAACAGAGTGCAGCGCGAATGAGTCTGTATGTTGCGCGTCAAAAAAGGCAGTGTTCGATTTTCAACTCTCGGCGCTAAACAACAGTTCGTTGAAGATCCAGTGCCCGAAAAACTCCCTCCGCAATTTTATTACGTCCGTGTGAATGTCGACTTAGAGCTTGGAACTTCTGAGATCTTCGTCATTATGATTATTAGTTAAAAGATTGTTTTAATGTCATCAGGTACATTTTCAATTTGTTTTATGACATGTAAGAAAACTAATTTCAGTTCATCATTTATATTTGACATAATTGAGAATTTTACTTCGGTATTTTTGTTACTTAGACAAGTAAGAGTTTTTTCTTCTTCTTTACGTTTCAACGGCGCATCTATATGAGAGGTACTGTTTGGTTTCAATGGCTGCGTCCTACCTAACGCGACCGTCGCGTTCATTTTGTTCGGCGAACCCGACGCGTGGTCGCGTCTTCCAGTTTACCGAATAAATAAGTGACATATGCACGCGATGATCGCGTATTTGCGTAAACAAACAGTACAATATAGATGCGCAAGTGGCTACGTTTATTGCAAGTAAGAGATTAAAATAAAATAAGTGATTCATAAATATGTCTTTAATATTTATTAGCCTTACAATGTTTTATAACTTCTAATATTAACATTGGAAATCCATAAATGTACAAAGATTCATTTACAATACCTGTGAGTATTGTAAATCCAGCCAGCATGCTTTCTCTCTTCAATAAAAGTGTTACCTTACTATATATAAATTACATTTTATACATGTTCGGCATCATTATAAGAGAGTCAGTAACTGAAATAAAAAAAGAAGATAAGTTTTTCAATCAAAGAGGACTAATATAATGAATTCTCAACATAATATTACTTACAATTTTCACCAAGTATGTTTTTTAAGATCAGTCCATGAAAAGTTTTAATTTTCTCACTGCTTTGCTTTTCTACATTTCCATCTGACTCCTCAAACGTCCAACCTAGATGTTGACCGCAGTGTTTACAAGCGCAGATCCGCCAGCTGTACCCAGGAAACCACGAGTCTGCACCCTGGCTCTAAAATTATTGCAATATAAACATACATAAAATATTACAGTATTGAACAAACACCTCACCATTTACTTACAGGTCCTATGTTATCACATCTCGCTTTCTCTGCAGTGACCACTTCGAAATTGATGCCAAATGGATTCACTAAAGTTTGCACAGTTACATTCTGTTGTCCAAATATATTTTGATTTTCAGCTTTACGAGCTCCTGGGCTTGGTTTACTGAACAAGTAATAGGAGTCTGCCACGTCAGCGCCGCATTTACGACAGAGAAGTAATTCTAGAATTAACAAATCAATTAATAACCTTCCTGGCTCTCTAGTTATTATGTAAACAAATGATAAGATTAGTAGTAGAAATATTCTAGAATCTGTACATACCTTGCCCATTTTTCTCTGATCTTGGGTATCTTTCAGCGAGAGTATAAATATTACGTGTACAGTATGAAAGTAGTATAAAATATAAGAAATAAAACATGCCTTTTTAGTACCTACTTTTTAACTGAAGCTATAATCGGTTCCAGAAGACAGTTATTGTACATACAGTACTTTACTGGTTACTAGAGTTATTCTAACTAAAAAGTAAAATTAAAACAACCTGCTCTAATTTTAATGTATACATTTAAACACTTTATATTCTACGAAATACAACTATCTCGATGAAAACAGATTCTGACAAATTTGTCAATGCAGACGATTGACAAATAAAATGACGGCCGGTCCGGCTGCGGAGCAGACTGACACTGACACTTGACAGACGGAAGTTTTGTTGCCGACTTGGTGTTTTCTTTTTTTTTGGGTTTTGGCTTCGCACGGTTTGTGCATTTAGCCAGTGTCAAGTAATTTTTCTTTTCAATCAAGTAAATGGCCCGATATCGGGCACAAAGTTACAAAACAGTCATAGTCATCTTTAGTCAGTCAAGTCAAAGTTATTGTAAAGCGGTAGTAACTTTACAACAACATATTAGGAGTTTTTGGGGGGAACACGAAAAGTCCATGTTAGTCACTTATTTTCACTTTCACTACACTTGTGCACTCACATGTAATGAAATTGCATAATTTACTACCAAAATTATACAATTTTATTCGCTATTTCACTAAATTTCATGAAAATAAAAAGTCGTGCAACATGTTCCAACGAGATCCCGCCAAAAACCGCGGCTAGTGTTATTGGCATTGCATTGACATTCCGACTTGCTGTTTTTTTTTTTTTTTTGCCTTATTTGTTGTTTCGCTTTTTGGGTTTTGTTTGTTTTAGATTGAGTACATGTTTGTGTTTTATTTTTAAACAGTGTCTGCGATTGGATACGGACACTGTCTTTTTGTTGAGGTTTTTCGCATAAAGGGGTTACCTTTCCTTGTTAGCCGCATAAGTTTTTGTACAGTTGTACAGTACGCGTGTCCGCCCCCCACGTAGCCAGGTGTTCAGCTTGAACGTAAGGTAGGATTTTAGGGGGCCCTGACTTGCTGTTACATCGGGTTGTGCGGTACCGACTCACAGAATTTCATGGAATTAGTATTCTGTAGGGCAGCGGTCGGCAACCTTTTGGCAGGCAAGGGCCACAAGAGAGAAAAATAAACTAAAGGCGGGCCGCACTTGTGATATTAACGATAGAAGCCCAATTTACCTACGTATCATATTGGTCATATGAGTCATATCCCATAGAAAAAATGAAAATGCTATTAAAATTGTTAAAACTGGGAATTTATTTCGTACACGTAATACTTACATTATGTTTATTATTTATATATTATTTATATGTTTGGGCTATAAAGCTAGAAAAATAATCACCGAAAAATTGAAATAAAAGCTACAAAGTAACTACTAACAAATAATTGATTGGGCCGCAAGTAAGACGACCGCGGGCCGTATGTTGCCGACCGCTGCTGTAGAGGGCTGTCTAAACTAGATCTTGTAAGGTACGTGCGCTTATCACTGCACGCAGAATTCCCATGCCGGTATCAGCAGTATCCAGTGACGACTGACGATACTAAAAAAAATCGTGGCACCGCGAAAGTTAAATTTCTATCGGCATTTGTAAATGATTGACAGTAGGTACCGCCTCTTGTAGCGGCCGCTATCGAAGCGTCTCCGTGCTGTGTGGCGCTAATGATAAATGAAACTTTTAACGGAACCCGGATACTCTGACCATGAAAGTGGGAAGGCTGAAAAGGAGTTTCCACTGTCTACCCACCTGTAGTGCGCTTTGGCTCATAAAAAATGTACGAAAGTGATGAAGAAAGATTTTTGCATTGCGTTCCCATGCGGCACGTGGGCCGTTCATGCCAAAACCCCAACCTACTTGCCTCTTAACACACCACACTCTTCTTTTTCTAGAAGAAGTAGAGTATTTCTGATTTCAGAGAGGTAAATAAAGAGTACAGATGAAAAAAAAGTACCTATTTTCAAGTTTGGTTTATGTATTTTCTAGCACTTTTTGTGGCACATGACTTTTCGATTGATTTGACAAGAATTGTAGGACTTCAAACATCCATAGCCATAGCCTGTTCCTCTCTTCTCTCCACTTCACATTAATGAATGACCAACAAAAATCAGTCTCACGATGGAAAATATAGAAAAACCGCGTGAAACAAGTCAGTTTATGTAAAAACAGTATTTTAGCGTACAGAAGCGCACATCAAGCTACCGTAATCTGTAAAATTTCTTTGATAGATTTTTAACTTTATTGCTAAAGTTTAAGGTTTATGTTCAATTGGGAAAAAAAACAGTTTGGGATAGTTTGATGTGCTGGCGTGTAGTACATGTATGACATTTTTTCATGGGTATGTATTGCATAAATCCTGCATCCTGAAGAGGTACTCAACCTCCCTGGCACCCATACTATGCCATATTTTTAACCTCTGTTTCGAGACTGCCGTCTTTCCCACTTCTTTTAAAAAAGCCATCATTCACCCGATCTTCAAGGGAGGCGACGGGTACTTACCGAATAATTACCGTCCCATTGCAGTTTTGACTGCCCTATCTAAGGTACTAGAACGTCTTATCAATAAAAGACTTGTACACTACCTAGAACATTACAAACTAATATCACCACAACAATTTGGATTTCGTAAAAACAAGTCGACCTGTGATGCAGTTCAGGAATTAACTGATAATATCGTACAAAACCTAAACAGTAATAAAAAGGTCGTGACAATATTTTTGGACCTTGCGAAGGCGTTCGACACCGTCCCCGTTCGTTCTGTCTTACTCAAACTTGAAAGGATGGGTGTCAGGGGGTTACAACTTGATCTCTTTCAAAGCTACCTCACAAATCGCTCCCAAATAGTAAATATTGATTGTCACAGCAGCAGTGAGCTTCCCATTTACTATGGCGTTCCGCAAGGAAGCATTTTGGGTCCCACCTTATTTCTCATTTTTATAAACGACTTATGCAATTTAAATATCCCAAATGCCAAGATAACGTCTTACGCAGATGACACTGCAATAACTTTCGTCGCCAACACGTGGTCTGAGCTCGAGGGAAGAGCACAGCATGGCTTTGATGTAGCGCTAAACTGGCTTTATTTCCATACGCTTACACTTAATACCTCCAAAACCAAGTTCATTACCTACTCAATCAGTTCTGCTACCCAACCAAATCCACCGATATCACTTAAAGCTCACACATGCAATTTTCAAACTCAGGCTTCATGCCACTGTGCAACTATATCCTCCACGGATGAAATTAAATACCTAGGTATAGTCATAGATAAAAATCTTAAATTTAAATCTCATTTAATGTCCTTACTGGCAGAGTTCGCAAACTTATATATATATTTAAAACCTTAAGAAATATTGCATATCCTATAATTATACGTAATGTCTATTTTGCCTTATGCTTATCTCTTATTACCTATTGTATCCCTTGTTGGGGTGGTGCTGCAAAAACCTTCCTTAAACCATTGGAAGTTGCACATCGAGCCATACTGAAAGTGGCTACCTTCCGGCCACTAATATATCCAACTAATCAGTTATACAAAAACTGCAACGTCCTCAACGTGCGGCAACACTTTATTTTACAATCAGTTCTGTTGCAACACCGCATAACCCCTTATGCTGAAATTACCAAACGCCGAAAAGATATAATATGTGCTCCTCCAAAAACCCGTTTGCCGTTTACTAAAAGATTCTTTTATTATCTAGGTCCGACTCTATACAATACAATAAACAAAAAATGTCCAATATATAAATTGTCTTATCAAAATTGTAAAAAGTCTGTACGCACATTTCTTCAAGATAACACCTACGAGGAAACAGAAAAATATTTAACTTAGTTAATTTATGATAAGTTTGTTTAATGTACCACTCACCCAAAATATAGACCCACAATAATCCAATCCCCATACTTACGCACGCTTACGCAGCCGTACGCTCATGCTCACGCACCTACACACACAGACACACACACGCAGATCCATACACGTACACACAGCATACATGCACACTCACACACGCACCCCCATACACACAAGCACACACACACAAATGCGCTCGCGCACTAATACCTGTATTTAAATATTTAAAAACTGTATTTTGTAAAATTAAAATAAAATAGTAGTAATACAATTAGAGGGGATCGGCACTGTTACTCCTTAATACAGGCTATTTCATAGCCTAGCAAGGAGAGCAGCACGTCACCCACTTGATTGCCAGACATACTACCCACTTTGTAAAACTGTTACATGTACTATAGAATCTGTTTTATTTAAATAAAGATTATTATTATTATTATTTCCTTTATTCCAACATAAACACATATAAATTACATTTTTAAATATTAGAATATAAAATATATAAAAACATTTAAAAATATAAATAATTATTATTATTATTATTATAAATGAAATAATCTTAATTATGCTGGTCTTCTCCTACTCGTACTGATCAATATTGTTGAATAGCACAACTAAATAAAACAGCATGAATTTTTCATCGTAATGAGAACGTGAATAGAATGTAGACGTGCTTTGAGGACCTTTTGGCGCTTCAATAACATTGACATTTGACAGAGGGCGTTGCTGTGCGTGTGGATAAAAAAATATAAAATTAAATTGAATTCCAAAAGCAATATGGCAGCATTACCTCCATTTGTTCTGATTTTTGCCCATTGCCACGCGCGAAGAGCTCTTTGTACATTTTTATGTATATTTAGAAAATTCGACTTCAGATCTTATCAACAACCATGTTTGCATAACCAAGAAAGCTCAGCGTTCAAGGTTATTACCACGTTCGAAATAAATAGCAAAAAGCAAAAAACAAAAGTGACCGTCCCTACGTACTTATACGTATGTATACATAATTTGAATTTTAAGACATGTACCAAGGTACATATGTAGGGCCGTCGGATGGGATCAAACGTTGCCACAAGATGATACAAAGTACTCTGTGGTTGCCACGTAAGCGCTGGAATGTCTCGATGTGAACCAGTGCCGGATTAACCACATATCAAGAGTAGCAATTGCTACGGGCCCCGCGTACCCAAACCTGTCCACCTCCACCTGAGCGTATTTTTTTAACTGAAACTTATTAAGACGTGGTAAGTATATTGAATGTACAGACGCCAGCACATCAAGCTACCTCAAACTGTAAAATTTTCCCAATTGAACATGAACCTAATGCATAAGTTATAAAGATGAAAATCTATTAAAGAAATTCGACAAATTGGGGTAGATTGATGTGCTGGCGTCTGTACTTGAGGTCACAAAAACGTATACCTAAACGTTAACGACCTTTCCGACTAAACACAATTTACATCAGACAATCTGTAACCGATTATTTCGTTGGCGAAAATAAAACAGAATTTCATACAGTTTTAAAAAAAGTCGCTTGTGTAGAATTTGAATCGGTGTCGGTCTCTACAGAAAGTCTGACGTGAGCAAGCACCTTTAAGGCTTCTTTAAACAGGCGCGATGCGACACTTGTAGAACAATTTCCATGAAGTTTTCATAGAAATTGTTCTACGTGTGTCGCGACGCGACCGTCGCGTCGCGCTAGTCTGCACGAGCCTTTACTCGACACTCAAGTGTGGATGCGTAGCAGGATTGAAATGGCTCGATTCAAAATGTTATAATTGTCTATTTATTTTTAAGGCTTGCAGTATAGGTGGGCACGTTATTTTTATTAGAACTTAGTAAACATTAGGGTGCACAAAAAAAACGACCGGGCCTAAAGTAATCTACTGTACCTATCTACTATACAGTAACAAAACTGTGACCTGGCAAAAAACGTATTGAGTCTTGAATATTCTTTTTTTACCATTTCTTAATAAAACCGATAGAAGATCAAGGACCCCTCAATAGAATTTAATTTAATCCGGCAATGATGGAAACGCAAGACGTGAGTAGCAAACATGGTGGAGTCACTAATGGAGATCACAAAGCTCCTTGGGGTCCACCGTGCGGTTACTACCGCACGAGAGCTGACTTGGCTGACCTGGCGCGCTAACAACCTCATCTACGATGTTAAAGTAGGGCTGTGCTAAAATTTTGATGTGCACTGTATATTACTTGGGTATCTACTTAACTTAAGCTAGGTTAGAGTCTGTCGGGAGGACACGTCGCGGCACACGTTGGCAGAGTGTACCGCTTGAGAGGAGTCGCGCGTGCCCTCATATCTCAGGAGTAGTAGCGACCTGTCGCTGCCGGCCGTGGTCGAGTCGATAGTCGGCAGCGAGGAGTCCTGGGCTGCGCTGTAGAAAAGGAGCGGGAGTTCTCTTCCGTTCTTCCAGCCCGAAGCAGACGCACCAAGCGTCAGCAGACGCCCTCTTCCAGCCCCCCTAAATGGGTCCAGGGGGTGACGGATTTAGGGAAATCGGACGCCCCCTATTCCTTGGGACCTGAGATGGCGATGCGTAGTGTTCCACGCGCGTCTCTCTATGATGTTACGGGGGGGGGGGGGAGTTCACTTTACTCCCCTTACATAAACAAAACGACCATCCCTACGTACCCCAATCCAAGCTAAGCTACCCCAATCTGTTAGATTTCTTCGATACATTTTCATCTTTATCACGTAAGTTTAAGGTTCATGTCCAGTTGGGAAAATTTGACACTTTGGGGACATGTCTCTTGCAAATGTCTCTAACAAACATGGCGGAGTCACTATTGGACAACTGGACACCACCGCCCTTATTTCAATAAAGCATCATTACATTGCTTAAAGCATAATTAAAATCGACTAAGTTGGGGAGTTGGGGTGATATTTTAAAAGTGTCAATGTCAAAAAGTGACAAGATTTTTCTGAACGTGATTTCGCAGCAAAAATATCAACTTCAAGGCAGCAAACAAGTTGATTGTGATGGCTTTTGTGCGCTAAGATAACAAGAAGAGATACATTTTATTTACGTGGTTCGCTGAAAAAGGAAAGTAATAACAAAATATTTGTGTTTACATTCACAGTGATAGCTAAATTGACAACTACTGAGTGACGTTTACGATTTTTGTTATACATTTTTGTTGACGATGTTATAAACATGTAAATTGTAGTAATAGAGAACGGATACAAGATAATGTAGTTTTGTTTGAACATCGAGACCATCTTACATTGAGGATCCAGCGTAATATTACAATAATGTCTTTCTTCAAGAACGTCGCCTCAGGATTTACAGTCCGAAGTCGAGATTCTATGTTAAAAGAAGCACTAATAAACAATTTGTCTGAAAGTGTAAAAGACATCCAATACAGCAATCAATTTGAAGAAAATTTTCACAGCGTGTTAGGTTCCACAGACTCCACAAACACTTTGTGTATGGCCCTAGAGGCAGTATTTCTTCATGGCTTGAAAGACACATTCTTAAGAAAGGCCAAAAATGCACTAACAGGTGAGTCTGACCAGCAGCCTCAGCCAAACTTTTGGCCCCTCATTCTTGTGCTATCTCATAGACAAAACATTGACCAAATATCATCCCTGCCACAGATCAATACAGAAATAGGTCAGTGTCGGGCATGGCTCCGAATTGCCTTGAATGAGTGCCTCTTGTCTTCCTATATGTCTACTCTCCTCAAGAACATATCTGCTGTGAAACCTTTCTACAACAGGACAGCATTTGTGTGTGATTCTGAAATCTTAGAGGTGGCCCAAAAACTTGTTGAAGGCATAGAAACATGCATTCAGTTTAATTTACCCATTAATTCAAGCTTGCTAAACTACTGGCCAGAGCAGGTCCTTATGCTAGCTGGTATATGGGTGCCCAAGATAAGACAAGCTCCAATCAGTGCTGCTCTGGATGTGGCTAGCACAATTACTGATGAAGAAGTGAAACCAAAATTAGCATCTACACCTACCCATACCTCTAACATCACTGGACTGGGTCGTATGCTGGCTTTGAATGAAGATGAGGCTTTGGATTTCATTCTCTCAAAAGATATTAAAGATATCACCAGTCAAAACATAGAACCAGAGATAATGGATGAGCAGAAATCACACAAGGCACAAAAGAAGAATGAAAGTCTTGAATTCAAAAATAAATTGAGTCCATTAGAAATAGACAAGCCTTCCACCAGCCAGGAACTGAAAGATGTACCTTCTATGTCACCTTCTTCAGTTAATTCAGAGGACTTTGTTGCTCCCACTGATGTCATTGTAACAGGGAACTCTTTGTGTGGCAAGGGATGGTCTACTGACAACAATGATGATATGAATGCCTCTATCAACTCTAATTCATCTCATGGTAGCAGCATGATAAAAACACCTGAGCTAAAGAGTTTGTCATCTTTAGTTGACAATTCAAATAACTTTGGGGAAACATTTACTACCACTCCTAATTTGAGAGATATTATGAAAGACATTCATAAAGAGCTAAAGCTAAATTCAGAAGATACTGACATTTGTGATTTGAAAGTGGACACAGTAACCCCAGAAGACCCAATGTTACAAGGCTTAGATTTTGAGGTAGTTCCCAATACTATGTCCACATCTTTTACAGTCCAAGAATTACAGAAGATGATATTGCAGTTGGGTACTTTGTCAAGGGAACAGGGGCTTGATCATCAAAATTATCAATGTAAGGGGTGCCAGGATTTACTGGGCAGCACCATCTCTAAAGCAAAAGTATGTGCTTACACTGGAGAGTACTACTGTTGTAACTGCATGGACCCCAATGTGTTTATCATTCCAGCTCGAGTCATACATAACTGGGATTTTAAAAGATACCCAGTCTCTAAAAAGTCTGCTCTATTTTTGTTGGAATTTCAACATCACCCCTGGATAGACATGAAAAAACTTAACCCAAAGATTTACAGTGGTGTTTCAGATATGGCACATTTACAGGAATTAAGGATACAACTGAATTTCTTGAGAGCTTACATATTTACATGTAGAGAACCAGTCATTGAGGAGTTACAAAAACGTGTTTGGCCAAGGGAGTATCTGTATGAACATCTGCACTTGTATACAATATCAGACTTAGCTCTTATACCTAATGGCTCCTTAGCATTGCAGCTAGAGAAAGTGGTAAACTTTGCTAAGACTCATGTTCTAGAATGTTGGCTATGCAGTCAGAAGGGCTTTATTTGCGAAGTATGTCGTGATCCTAAAATACTGTACCCTTTTGAGACAAGCACAACCTACCGCTGTGACGACTGCTCAAGTGTATTTCATGCTAAATGTCTCAATGCCAATGTACCTTGTCCCAAATGTAAACGAAGGCAAAATCGTACAAATGAGGCATCTTTAATCCAAGCTGTACACTCTCACCTCATCAAATAGACAAGGCTTGTGGGCACATCCTGTATTCTGTTCTGTTCAAAACTTGCATTTCATTACTAGGTAATTATAATCTCATTAACAAATTTATAAGAAAATACTATTTGTTTAACAATGTACAAATAAAATGTTGGAAATAGCAAGTTCTCATTACAAATGATTTTTTAGTACTACACAAGTACATGCCTGTTATATAACCAAATATAATTTTAAGATATAATATTAATGTAACATATTTAGGAGTGTTTTATACATATTACATATATTTATACAGAAAATTATGAATAGGTGCTTATATGACACCTTGTATAAATCTAATTTTGGCTTCTATCTTAAACAAGTGTTTAATAAAATGTGATATGATATACTAACCAGATGGACCTATTTAGTATTTATAAGTTGCATCATTATAGATTCTATTTTTATAAATTATCTAACACCCGCCCTGCTTTGCGCAGGTACAGTGGCGACATGTCAAAATATCGAGATTTCTGTCCTATGACCTAAGTTAAATATAAAAATTTACTAAGTTAATTATAATTACAGACATAAACCTTCCGTATGAATGCTCTAAATAATGGTGAAAACGGCATCAAAATACATTGTTTAGTTTAGGAGATTTAAGCGGTACATAAACAGACAAGATAAGCTACTTTGACCCTATTCCATATTTTTTTTTGTCATGTAACAACAGTTTGGGCTGCAAGCAAATAAGCGACGGCAGTGTACAATGAAACTTATGGCCACTATTATCAGTATGATCTATATTGCAGGGTAACAAAGATATTCGGGGTTTCCTGATATCACCCTATTGAAAACGACGCGCTATTCCAAAATAATGTTTCATTTGGGTCATGTGCTGGCACCAGCTGGGAAAATTGTAAATTGTTAATGTAAAAAATATGCCCTCGCCCTCTAGGGTTAATGTCGTTTGAACTACATTAAAAACTATTAATTATATAAATTATAGACTAATGGTTCACGAAGTCGGTCTTAGTGAAATAGCGCTAAAATTAAGAATGTTTATATTATTAATGACATTATAATAACAATACAAAATTAGAAATATTTTTTATGATAGTCTTTTTGCAATAAGCAATTAATGTTATATCTTCTTACTTCGATAGCTGCCGATGCGATAGTTTCTTATGAATTTAACTATGTTATGCTGCTACTATAGAATAATTAAAAGGGTCTTCTTGGTATTAGAGTTGTTATCGAGTGTGCTGACTTAGCTAAAAACGGAGTAAACTTTAAATGTAATTTATTACAAATTAATAAAATATTTATGTAACTACAATTTTACCTAAGTAGATTATTGGTTACTATAATTCGGACTACTGTAAAGCTAATTATTTATGTGTTATTAATATTATATTGTAAGACGGCTATCACATTGTCGTATACGTCGCTGCCGTCCTGCAACAAAGATCTATGTTTGTTTTACTGTGTAATATTTTTCTCATAATAATAGTTGTTATCATATCATTATTGGTGATACGATAGATAGTAGCGCACAGCTCGTCATTAAAATAAATCCAAAACCTTACTTATTTGTTTAATTTCACCATTTTCATTAGGTATATTCCCTCCCTTTTTTTTTTTTTTTTCTGGGTGGGAAATCATCAAATAACTTCTCCAGCTCTGGGTGGAGCGGGAGGGCGTGTCAGACTTTTACTGACTAAAACCCACCCGTGTTGCCTCAGTTGCCTGTGTGCCATGGGCGGCGGTATCTCTTTCGAACAACCCGCACCCCCGGCAGGCATCAGCCCTTGCAGGCCCCATCTGTTGCTGCTGACATCTCTTTGAGGCGCGCGTGGAACACAACGCGCCGTCGACCCGGGCTTGGTCCTTACCGGACAGCGAGCTACCCATTACTCGCCGTCCGCAAGCCCGTGCCTACGGTGGCCGGGAATCAGCCTGGGTTTCCCGACGCCCAGGGCGTCTCCTGCGAAGGCCACGGCTGTGAGGGCGCATGTACTGCATCTCCCTCGCGTGCGCCGCCTCCCTCTTTGCGAGCATAACTGCTTCGCTGAAGGAGGCGACTGCCAGCCATGCCCTCTCGCTCCGTACCATGGCCTGGACCAGGGTCGGACGCGAGAGATCGCCGCCGCCGATCACCTCCACGATGACACGGCGTTGCTCCGCCCAAGCTGGGCAGACCTCCACCGTATGCTCCACCGTGTCCTCTGGGCGATCTTCGCAATGGAAACACCCGGGCGTTTCCTCCCGCCCTATCCGAAACAGGAACCTCCCGAAACAGCCATGTCCGGTGAGGACCTGTGTCAGGCGGAAGGTGAGGAATATTCTCTCCCTTTCGCGGAATAAAGTAGAACGAACGATAGTACTGTGCTGTACCTACCAATAAAGTTTCAGCAACGCGGCGGGATTTTTTCGCGCACTGAATCTTCAACGATCGGCTTAGCGACGAGAATTGAAAATCCAATGCGCGAAAATCTCCCTTCGCGATTTTATTACGTCCGTGTGAATATCGACCTATGCTTTGTGTTTGTGTAGGCACAGGAGTTCATATTGTGATTTAGATGGAGGGTAGGTAGGTTCGATCTTTGTCTTGTTTGAGGTAGGTAGTTTAATTTATTAGTAAAAATCCTCTATTGTGATGGTGTACTTAGATACTTTTTGTGGCCATTCAGTAAAAGATTCTCACTCAGTAATCAGTTCATTTATTTAAATAAATATATTATGTACATTTTGTAAAGGAATGCATGTTATCCTTAAAGACTATCTATTTAAATTCAAAACATCACTTAAATAACTATTAGGCTGGTCTTTGTGATGGGTATTTTGTGGTTTTCTTGAGGAATCTCTATGTGGTTTTTTATCTTCGTAATCGTCAATATAGTTAGCATCGTCAACTGAGTATTCTTTGAAGCATTGGTTCAATAATTTATCAGGCTCGTCTGTTTTACTTTTGCTTTTCTTCTTGGCTTGATAGCTGAGCGCTTCCTTGTCGAAGTCGAGAGGTACAATGCCTAGTTCGCCACTGTAACGATTTTTGGCAACTTGTAAGTACTTTTTGCCGCGCACTGCTGTGAGTCGTTTGTCCTGAAATTAACATTAAAAACTCTAAATATATTACGTCTGCAAAAGCGACGGCATTTTTAACTAAAGAATTTATGAGGAGGATCCTTTACAAAAAAAAAAACTCAAACTTTTGGATCATGAATTTTACCTGTATTATGAGAACGTTATCTGCTTCCTGTGAAGCTTTCGCGCTGCCAAATATAGAGCTCGTTGATAAGTCCTCTGATTCACGTTCCTGAAAATAACACGACATATTGGATATTTCTGTGTTTTGAAGTGGCGCAATAACATGAGTACTTTGTGGTTGTTCACCAAACCTGATGGGCAGATAATATAAGTAGATGATATTCACTTAATACCTACATGATGAGGACATTGAATAATTGACTTTATAATAAGTATCGTTAAGCGCACAATCGAGCGCGGTCGTGGATACCTGAGGAGCCTTTAGATGACTGTGTTAATTTTCGTAGAAATTTGCACAAATTATGCCAATGAAAATAAAATTTATTATTCAACGTCATGGTAAAATCCTCTGATTTACACTACTCTCACTGATTGCACAGCTGTACTGACCTTTCTAGGATGCATGACGAGCGTGACGTGACAGTGTCGCGCGGTCGCAAACGTTCGGAACGCAGCGATGACGGCGTCTTGTCGGTGGTAGCGGTCGCCGTCGCGGTCTTCGCCTAGTCCCAGCATGAACTGCACGTTGTCCACTACGACGTGCGAGATGTCGTGCATGTACCGCGCGTGCTCTACTGCCTGTACAATTTAATATTCAACATATTTATTACTTCCACATGTGCACTTAGGTGGTAGGTTTTACCCTGTCGGGTACAGCAAAAATAGGAGAGGAAGAGAGCTTTTATTTGACTACTTAGTTATTAGGTACTATTGGTACAGGGGGACATCGATATACAAACTGTACACAACACGATCGCAGTGGCTTCAGAATCACACCCTAATAATAAACAGGATGCGAGCACCCGCAATTGGCGTGCTCGCATCCTGTTGCTTTCGTTACGCGTGAGAGTAGGCATACAAGCTCCGAATAGGACGAAGCACTTGACGAATTATGATCAAACTAGTAAGTCATGAAATTATCGTTCCTTCACGACTTACCTCCATAACAATTTTGATGGGCTGCTGCCCATGGAAGGCCAGGTAATAGATGGGCAGTTTCTGGAAGTCGTCGGCATATTTGTTGAAGTCCTGCAGGTTCTGCTCTAGAGGTACTCCGGCGTACTGCTGCAGCATCGTCCGCGCTAAGCGGGAGTTACGGATCTCGAAGCTACCCCATAAGGTGTTCACCTAATTTTATGGAAAATAATGAGTGTTTTTTTTTCTAGTTGTGAAATATCTATTGGCGCGCCATGGGGTTACCCCCTATACGAGTCGGTCTTACGACCGACTCGTATGCCGTGACGCAAACGGCACGACGCTCTCTTATGCCGTCATGCCCCCTCACTTTTTGGTTTTTCACATCTGCCGGGCGACCGATGACGCCCATATTACAAAAAAAAAATGTTAAGATGAGAGGAGAAAAGTTAGAACATACTTTTGTCATTCGACATCATCATTTTAAATGACGTCCATGGACATACTCCTTGGGGTAGGAACTTTTGATGCACCTTCAGGTACGATCGTCGATCAATAGAATGCGAAAAAAACCACACAGTTACGGCCAACCCAAAAATACACATTAAAATAACGTTTCTCACCCCTTGCTGCGCCAGATCCAAGGATATTTCGGCACATAGCGTGGTCTTTCCGCAGCCGGTGGGTCCAGTGAGCACGGTCAGCTCTCCGCGCCGGTGACCCCCCAACAGGCGAGTGAGCGCGGGAAAACGACGCCATTTTATACCACGTACCTGATACAAAAAATATTAAGA
Organism: Polymixis lichenea; assembly: GCA_949091785.1. Classification (NCBI taxonomy): domain Eukaryota; kingdom Metazoa; phylum Arthropoda; class Insecta; order Lepidoptera; family Noctuidae; genus Polymixis; species Polymixis lichenea. Next base: position 10,979,598 of record OX420933.1, on the reverse strand, counting down.
TTGGAGTACAGGTTTCCGAATTTGGAATCGTGTTTGTTGTAACTTCCCTATGTAGTCTTGTTAGTATTTTTAGTATTTATTGTCCCACTAGGTCAAAATCTTCAGTCTCCCTTTTCAACCATGAAATCAGTTCGTTGCTAATGAGAGCCAGTCCTTTGGAGTAATTTCCGTTAGTCATTTCATGATTTCATATTCGTCCCACAATATTCGATATGGTCTGCCGCGGTGTCATCTAAAGTCGATTAAAACCCTTATTTCCAATTGATGTTAGTTTCCATTAAAGCAATATCAACTTTATCCGTGTGCAAATTAAGTTGATTTCAGAATGGGTACCTAGTACTGCTGAAAAGTCATAAAAATGTTTGAAATGGTAGCGCATAGTTTACCTTTATGTGTGGATTTTAACGTTTTTTACTAAGAACACAATTGTTTACATGTTATGATGTTTGGAAACTTAATCGAGAACGCAGTACTTACAGCGTTCTATGGGGAACCACTCGGTGGTATCCTACTAATATTATAGTTGTGAAAGTTTGGATATTTAGATGTTTCCACGCAACAACGGCTGAACGGATTTAAGTGAAAATTGGCACACATACATTATAACCTGGATTAAAACATAGGATAGTTTTAATCCCGATTGTACGTTCCCATGGAATAATTTTCGACCTCCAGGCGGGCGAAGCCGCTGGCAAAAGCTTTTTCATCAAATTTAGACGTAGTATTGATGTTAGTTACGATTAATTTCTGACGTACCCTGTCAACATTGGTGACTTCAAAGTAGACGTCGTCTCGTAGGGCTGCGAAGGTGGTGATGGAGCGGTGAGCTGCGGGCTTCGCCTCAGACACCAGCGTCTTCAGTGACAGGTTCGCGTCCGCAGCCTCCGACGCGGTTACTAGACCGTCTGTAGGTCTAGAGGGATACACAATGTTTAGTTGTTTTATGGTTTAAGAGATGCTTAAAAAAAATCAATTCAATCATCGTCATCATTATTCGGCTAAGATGTTCAATACTAAACAATTGATATGGCTATGCAAGCGTAAGGCCTAGGTAAGGCCTTTCCCATGCATCGCCACAGCGGATCCTGCAATTGCCACATTCAGCGGAGTCCTATACCAGGTCATCGGTTCACTTTGTAAAGGGCCACCCACCTTGCGTCTTCTGGTAAACCTTGCCGTAGCCATTGCTGACCGATTTACTTTGTATCGTAGCTGAGTTTAGACACAAATCTGACTACAATCCCCTTCCTTGTGTTCTTTGTAATTTTAATTGTTTATCTTCTTAAGGGGAACCTAGTCGCGAGCTCGAACTGACTGATGGACCTGGCTAAAAAGAACGCTGTCTCACCAGGTATCGTGTCCGACAGAGGTAGTATCAGTGATTAGCAGTTAGACGCTAGTCTACACGCAGAACGTTATTGAGTGAGATGCAGGATCATTTATAGTACAACAGGCGCGTTTTTACGCGCCTGTTGTTTATATAGAACTTAATATTAAGAACAGTCCGTCAGTCAGAATAGTTTATATTATTAAGAACAGTCCTTCGGAAGATCGGGTTTTATGAAAAAATCACTGCATAAATCATTACCAATAAAGTTTATTGAACTTTCGATATTTGAGCATTCTCGGTACCGACTTGATTTTTCAGATTTTACATTTCTTTTATTACTTAAACACGCCCAAAGTTAGGTTAAATTAGCAAGAAAAACAAATCTTTTGGCTTCTAACTTTTTAATGGCTTATTATTTTAGTATTCTGTTTCCGTACAGACAATATTAATAATGAGACAAAACCAAATTTTGATGTACATTGTCGAACAGTGGAGTAATACACTCCCGAAGTTTGTATGGGAAAATAATGATAAAAGGAAATAGGGACCATCCATATTGAAGAAATACCTGACAAATCGACATCTGTCCTCGCCTAGTTTTTCTGCTACGGCGCGCATGTTGTCCCAATCGCCCCACAAACATAGCTTTTGATACGCTTCGAGAGTGGGCAGTACAATGGGTGGTAGGCTGCAGTTACTTAGCCAGATCAGGGTTCCTAAAATAATTTAGTAATTAGGTACTCTAAATTCTTTTTTTTTTACTTCAAAAAATGATTGAGCTTTTGCCAGTGGTTTGGTCCGCTTGGGGATCGAAAATTATCCCAAGGGAACGTACAACCGGGATAAAGATACCCTATGTGTTAATCCAGGTTATAAATAAATAAAATAAAATACTTTATTTCAGACCATGGTGTCCATTTTGTTAGTAACAATGTTCTTATAGACTAATGTTAGTAATACTTAAAACTACCCAGAACAAAACATATAAAAGTAAACTCAACAATCACTACTGCGCCATTCCATGACAAATGACGCAGCTATGATTGATGTAACCACAGTCCAGCCGACTAGCGATCATGATAAGGACGCTGTTGGCGCTGCCACGTACTCTACGCACCAGGGATGCGCACCTTTTACGCAAACATCCCAGATGCAGTACAGAATCGCCGCAGCCCCATCAGCACCCTGAACGCATTATTGAATTGTACTTGGTGGGCACTGTAAGACTTTTAAGTATAGTCGGCCCAAAGGCTGCAGGCTGCTATTTGTGTGCCAAATTTCATCCATCCACAAATCCATTCAGTAGGATAGCGTCTACCCGCGTGAAATCTCGGCTTCCGACCCACCGCGCCACGAAGCATTGTTCTCCCGTGCTATTACTACGGTTTCACTTATTTAGTGACTTTTTTTCCTTTTGCTGGTACTCAGGAACGTCGCGTGATGTTAAATAGCCTATTCCTTAACAATTGGGCTATCAAATGCAAAAAGATCTTATAAAATCCGACTGGGAGTTCCAGAGATTAGCGCGTTCAAACAAACTTCAGTTTAATTATATCAACTCTTTTCTGATTTTCAGCACAATTATAATTTTGACTTTAATTGAAGTCAGGATCACACTCCTATTTTGAAAGAGATTACTAAACTGTACTATGGCATTTTTGCCATTTGGATTTAACTATTTTAATGGCTAAGTTAACTCGATTTTAATGCAATCAATTAAATTCCAGAAAAATATCATATATCCCTAAAATTTTGTAAGCAAAAGTTTCCAAATATATTTACCAGGAATTTTCTGAGCAGCTAAGTGTAATACGTCTTGTATGGTTGGTACAAGTACGGCTTGATCACTACGGCTAACCTTCGGTACTCTACAAGAGAACAGGCCCGCGGTGTGCAGCCCGTGGCTCTCAGCCTCCTCCTCTCTTCCTGCTTGTACTTTACGATAACCTACCACTTTGTCTAGTGAGTTTTTTAGAGGGAAGTATAATACTGTGTGGTCATGTGATACTCTTACATCTGATAATATTTTGTTAGCTTCAAAATGAAACTGGAATAAAGAAAGATTATTAATTATTTCATCATTGTTGCCGTTGTAGTACACCTCCGCCCATCTCATAGGGGAAACATAGCATGATGTTATTTATTGTTTTGGTCAGCTTTGGCATACGCCCTTTTTGTAAGGTAAGGGATATTAATATTAATTTCTTATCTTTTATTCTATAGCATTTTATTATTTTAATTCTTTAAGATTAGATAATTATTGTCAAAGTAGGTGAGAAGATAGTGTAGTGTATATGAATTATCTTTAGCTAAAATCTACAAGTATAGATTCAAATATAGTTCAGTAGCACACTAGATTATAATTTAATTTCAAGAATAAAAGATAAAATACTTACTGGAAATTCAAATAACCTAAATAAATCTAACAGTTGTGTCTCATTTAATTGTGTGAATGATGTTGTGTCTTTGACTATTTTTTGCCAATCTTTCTGAAATTCTTCTGATTGTTTCTGGCATTTTTCAATGAAATCTTTAATGGTTGCTTCAACTTTAGCTTTTTTGACTAGTCTCTCTAATATATTCCAATCCCCATGCACATTGCATTTGGGACAAAGAAAGTATCCTGAAAGATAAAAAGTGGTATTAAAATATTTTCCAGTTACATCAGTTTCATAGCTTAAGGCTTAGATGTTTTTTCTATTTTTTTCGAATTTTTCCCACATAGAGTTTAACTTACAGAGGATGAGAAAGCTATACATGTTAGTAATAAAAACAAAAAAACTGGTATCAGCTGATTAGGAACATATTCTGCAATTATTATTAATCTAATCTAACAATAACAAAGTCTGCCATAGGGCAGTGTTTCCTGAAAGTAAGAGAAAGAATTTGGTGTTCTTGAAACTCTGTAGCGGTACAGCTGTACTGGAAGATTGTGGCTTAATTTCAATTAGTTAGATTTCGCATTCGGGTATAATTTTGAGGTTATATTTACAATATTTTTATGATACTAACCTGTGGTTTTGTTCACATAAACTTTACTCTCTGCACATTTCTGGTCTCCAGAGCATATGGAACACTTTGTAGTAAGTGCTGTGAACCCATCTTGTACAGCTAAGCCTTTTTGTCGTAGTAACTTTCGAATATCGGTGGTTGTTATTTTCGGTATATCATTTAGTCCTACGTTGTGTATTTTTCTATTATTACAGCCACAACTGTGCCCATTTATGACAGAGTTTATTGCACTATGTCTTGAAATTTTAATATAATTAAGCATTTTATCAAAATGTTTGTAAAACTTACTACGCTGTAATCATAACATAACCTAAAATAAAAACGAGTTTTTGATAGCTGACAGTTAAACAAAACAAAATAACGCTACGTTCTATGCATGGATGCTAGCTTACCAGCCTCCGCAGCATTAAGCATTTTCAGCGTCGCGTTATTTTTCAGATGTGAAGCAGGCTCAATCATTGGTAACAAGTTTTTACTAACTCGGTGCGCATTATTTTTTATCTACAACTAGCTGCCCCGGCAAACTTCTTACCGCCTCAGAACCAATAAATGTTGTGTTAAGTTATCAGCAAAATATCTTGAGTCATTGCGCATGATCTCCTACAAAGTTATGACAACTTGGTATTTCGAAGGCTTACAGCGATTTTTAGCCGACCACACCTTCATAATTTTATTAGGTGAGCTCCTACTAAGTTATGACAACCTGGTAAATCGAGGGCACAAAGCATTTTCTAGTTGACACACCTAATTAATTATATTAGGTGAGCTCCTACTAAGTTATGACAACCAGATACTTCGAAGGCATAAAGCATTTTCTAGCTGATACACCCTGTGTTACGTGAGCTTCTTTCTACCTAGTTTTGGCAACTTACTATTTCGAACACATAAAACGTTTTGTAGCTGTCACACCTTTTTTTCATATTTTTTTTTATAACTACATGGGCATGCTCTTGACCTCGATCACGCCTGATGGGGAGTGATTGACGAGGTTTATGATGGATTGAGCGTGCCCAGAAGATAGGGTTCACTCTTGTTTCGAAGGAAGACGGGCTAAATGTGGAAGGGAACACAGACGCAGGCAGAGAGTTCCACACTTTGGCTTCGGCATAATAAATGTGGAGGAGAAGCGCTTAGTACGACTGGTCGGGATATCAACCGAGTGCGGATGGTACCCTGCAGTGCGTTTGGTATTCCGGTAGTAAAAGGGCGATGGTGGGATTAGTTCGTGGAGCTCCTGCGCACACTCTCCGAAGTACAGTCTGTAGAAGACCAACAGGCAAGCAATATTACGCCGATGTGCTGGCTGTGAAGCTTAGCCACCAAAGTTTCGTCGCCTAAGAGCCTTTTGCTCTGCGTTCCACCGAGGGCGCCAAGCTGATATTTTGCTGCGCCGTTCCATAAGTGGCTGCAATATTCCATGCAAGAAGGGACTTGAAGCTTTATACAGGCTCAAAATCGGTCCTGGCGTGAGGTATCGCCTCACCCTATTTAGGGTGCCCAGCTTCTTGGCTGCAGTCTGTGCTTCTGACTCAATGGTTGACCCGAAGTTGAGATCGGACGCCAACTATACAATACATACCTGTGTTATGTGTGCTCCTACCAAGTTATGATAACCTGGTACTTCGAAGGCATAAAGCGTTTTCTATCTGATACAGGTGAGCTCCTACTAAGTTATGACAACCTGATACTTCGAACGAATAAAGTGTTCTTCTAGCTTTCACATATAATATATTCCATGTCAGTTGCGTTTTGTTATACCACGGTTTTTTTTTTTTTTCTGCGTGGGAAATCATCAAATAACTTCTCCCGCTCTGGGTGGAGCGGGAGGGCGTGTCAGACTTTTACTGACTAAAACCCACCCGTGTTCTCTCAGTTGCCTGTGTGCCAGGGGCGGCGGTATCTCTTTCAAACAACCCGCACCCCCGGCAGGCATCGGCCCTTGCGGGCCCCATCTGTTGCTGCTGACATCTCTTTGAGGCGCGCGTGGAACACAACGCGCCGTCGACCCGGGCTTGGTCCTTACCGGACAGCGAGCTACCCATTACTCGCCGTCCGCAAGCCCGTGCCTACGGTGGCCGGGAATCAGCCTGGGATTCCCGACGCCCAGGGCGTCTCCTGCGAAGGCCACGGCTGTGAGGGCGCATGTACTGCATCTCCCTCACGTGCGCCGCCTCCCTCTTTGCGAGCATAACTGCTTCGCTGAAGGAGGCGACTGCCAGCCATGCCCTCTCGCTCCGTACCATGGCCTGGACCAGGGTCGGACGCGAGAGATCGCCGCCGCCGATCACCTCCACGAGGACACGGCGTTGCTCCGCCCAAGCTGGGCAGACCTCCACCGTATGCTCCACCGTGTCCTCTGGGCGATCTTCGCAATGGAAACACCCGGGCGTTTCCTCCCGCCCTATCCGAAACAGGAACCTCCCGAAACAGCCATGTCCGGTGAGGACCTGTGTCAGGCGGAAGGTGAGGACGCCATGCCGCCTCTCAAGCCACGCCTCAAAGAGGGGACTTACCGCGGCAATCGTGGCGTGCCCAGTTATACCACGGTTTATGTCACGTTCCACGGAAACGGGATAAAAAGTATCCTATGTCCGTCTCCTAGTTCTAAGCTACCTCCCCACCAATTATCAGCCAAATCGGTTTAGCCGTTCTTGAGTTATAAATAGTGTAACTAACACGACTTTCTTTTTTATATAAAGATTTATAGATTTTAAGCGATTATGGAATTTAGACGTAGACAGCATTCAACAAGTTTCAGAAGTGATTTGGTGATTATTAAATGTATGGACTTAGCTGCATTAGTAAAACGTATTAAAGTCCATAGTGCATTATGTGATATGTAAAGTACTTGAAAATACCATGATTTTATATAATCAGATACTTTGATATGATCATAAATAGGATTTTATTCAATTAATAAAACATCAATATCCTTCTAAATTCTCCTTATAATAAACATAAATGACAAACTATTTACAATTAATTTAAAACGAGTAGTTGTGAGTTCATCTAATTGTACTAAAGTAATAATAAAATAGATACATCCAACTTTGTTTCGTTACTTTACATTTATGATCACGGGATAATAGGTCAAAAGCCAATCCGTGATAAAAGCTTCGTATTTTTGGTAAATAAAAGTTTCGCAACATAATGCACACATACTGTACTCTAGTGTTGCCAGAAATGTTACTTCTAGCAACACAAACATATATTACTGTGACAATGTTGCGCAGTTTATCTTTTATCATGAACACAATAATTCTAAGTCACTGCTAAATTAATATAGACTACAACGGGCACAAAACAAACTTATAGAACTCACAAAATAAGATCTGTCTACTAATAAAAAATAAATACAATTGTAATATCCCTACAATTCGATTATTATAATGCGTTGATCGAATTATGCACTAAAAATATGAAGTAAAATCAAAGTAACTGTATTGATAAAATATCTTCAATTTGTCATCATCACACTTAGGTGTTCGTCTATGAAAATATGTACATGTTTGTATGCTAGAGCAACATTATAGAATTCTCAAAACAATGCGTTTCCACACTGAATAAATGTAAAAATATATCTTTTTGGCGACTATCGATTTCATTAATCAATATCAATATTGGTTCTGGTACTTTATTGCAAACATTCCGATGTTCGCTGAGAAAACTAAAATGTAGTTCTAGTATTATTAACACCCATATTTCTGAAAACTTGTTCAATTTAATCTGTTGTCAAATCACAAGCCAGTGATTCGACTGGCTATTGTTCAGACTTATGCGGCACGTTATCATAATACGGCGGTCACATTGTTGCGATGAGGGGAACTATGCTTCGCGCGCTCTCTCTCGCACACCGCTTGACGTCTCGCTGTGCAACAGAGAGCGCGCGAAGTGTAGCTCGCTTTATTTTATTTTACAGTGTAGACAAGGATCATTTGACGTGGCCAAATCGGAACTAACCGTCCTGTTGTTATTTCAACATATAACATATGATAGCATAATTAGCCTATGTTCCCATTGCTGGGACACAGGCCTCCTCTTCGTCAGAGGGTGTGGGCCGGGTGGTATTTCAATATAATTTCTGAAAACGTCATTCAGGCGGCCAAAAATTCTTGTATCATTCTAATTTGAGATTTGTAAATAAATTGATGAAAGACTTGACCTACCTTTCAGAAACCGGGTGTTGGCCTAAAAATATTCTTAAATAAGTTGCCGTTTTTATGTGTTATCGTGTATGGACGGCATATCACATTTTAATGGTGTTATATCGGATTTAACAGTCGTGTCTGCATTGACTGAGGTTGTCTCACAGAATAGACCTTTTTCTGAATGTTTGAAAAGGATATCGAAAAGAACTATGGAAAAGAGATATTAGTGAATTCCGTACCGATTGAGACACAAAAGGGAAAAGAAGAACATACAGATATCAAAACAATAATAAGAAACATTATGCCACTCAGTCAATGAAAACACGATATATTAACTATTTCTTTGTTTTTGGTCCATTATTGAGGCACTCTTCGCGACTAGCGTAGACGTTTATCGACGTAGGCGCTTCACAAACGTGCCCCTAATGCCGCGTGGCGTAATGATGCGTAGAAGCTGCGCTTACATCGCGTAGACGTTACTACAATACTCGACCGGTCCTTGTGTTGACGCGGCGTCAAGCCCCGTTTAAACGACTCAATTTTCTTGCCTGTGGCGTACACACGGCTACACATCAAGCTATTCGTTTCTAGTATAAGCTGATCTCGCATTGTATAGGATTTCCGTACAGTGCGAGATCAGCGTAAACTGGAAATGTATAGCTTGATGTGTAGCCGTGTGTACAAGAACATTGAGATAACAAAACAATGACTTGCATCGTTCTAAAGTTTAAACACCGTTTAGCAGTCGATTTTGTATTATTGTTTCAACTTATATTATGCCACAGGCAATAAAATCCCGCCGTTAGATCATTCTTTAAAAAGGGGGAAGCACGCGCGTAGCCCGCGAAGTTTAAATTTCTTACGATTTATACAATTTGTAGAGCAGTGTCAGGTTATATGTTGAACAAAATATGATTCGCGACCGTAACAAATATAGCTTTCCAGAATCATAATCATTAAAATCAGTTTACTATATTTTACAATATTTAACACAAATAAGTATTTTATACTAGGTACTAAACTCACTTAGGTACTTGCCTATATTAATATCAACATTCTCACTATGTATGTCAACTTTTTTATAGTTTTAGCCCTTAAAAAGGGTTAAAAAAATGAGGCGGTCCATGAATGTATGTATCAACTCATTTTTATTTCACGATTTCAGCATTGATCCCATTGTAAAAGTTGTTTATAATTATGAGTAAATGACCCTTTTAAAGGATTAAAACGATAAAAAAATAGCTTATTGTATATGTACTACTCATTACTATTTTATCTGACACAAATTTATTTTATTTCAGTAGGCATACATACGTCACGTGCGTATTGGTATAAAGCTGATTTATATCCGTCACCTCGCACGTCAGGATCCAGTTGAAAACCAGCGTCAAACACTAATTGTATGGCATTTTTGTTGAACTGGGCCTTTTTAGCGCAGCCGTGAGGCACACTATGACGCTAGTTTCTGACATCGGACTTTACACTTTTTTGTTGTTTTTCTATCTTTGTAGTTTTATTCTTTTGCTGTATATTGCGTGCCTTTTTAGTCTGTGCTAAATAATTGTATTTTCTTATTTGTTTCTTGAAAATCATCAATCCCATTGAATTACTATTTCATGAAAAATACATTTACAATATGATTAAATGAGCTTAGAAAGTTGAATTGAATATTGTGAAGATTATAATTCTATAAATCAATACACAACCTGACACTGACATGCAAATTTGACAATTTGTCAAAAATATTGAAGGTTTTATAATGTCCGTAGTTACTGTTTACTTCTAATATGGCGGCTGATACTGTTGCCTCTGTAAATGTTGTACAAGCGGCCCCTGTTGTTGTTGTTGTTGCTGTTGTTGCATGGCCAGCATCTGTTGTCGCATGCGTTGTTGGTTCATCTGTTGCTGGTATTGTGAGCTCTGTTGGTTTTGCATGCCGCGAGGGTAAGGTGGGGCGGGGCCGCCCATGCCACCCATTGTGACGTTTGGTGCTTGCTGTAACGAAGGAAATTGTTTTTTTAACTATACTTATAACAGTTGGGAGCAGTGTTGCCCAGTGGTGATGGCCGCGACTTCTCGACTTCGAAGACATGTGACATCTATCAACCCGCACTGGGCCCTTGTGGTGGATTACGGCCCACTTCCTCTCACAGAGAGGAGGCTCCCAGCAGTGGGAACATTATAGGCTGATTATGTTATGTAAAACAGTTGGGGTGACTGATTTTAAAGTATTTCAAATGTGAGGTTTGTTTCCTTCATAAGTCACTGTTGCCTTAGTGTCGGGCGATACTATCATTTGAAAATAAAACCTTAATGCTTAGTGAGTAAAGTCGATTTTCTTATGCCATGTTAAGACAATGGAACATCAGTGACCATAAATCCATTTTATTAACCGACGAAAAAATGGAGGAGGTTCTCAAGTCGACGCGTTTATATTTTTTTTATGTATGACCGACCACGCATAACTTTTTACAGAGTAGTTCGATTTTGATAATTCTTCTTTGTTAATGGAAAGGGTTTACCCCGAAGTTGGTCCCATATAATTTTGGAAAAAAAATCCAACCCTTAGGGTAAGAAAACAGGAGGGGATGATTGATTGTTCACTCACAGAGTTTAATGCCCAGTTGTGTATTACAAAAAGTAATCTAAAATGAAGCATGTAGTAATTAGTAGATATAGCCACAAAAAATAATAAAATAAAAACTTTATAACAAAAAATTAAACCGCCGAAAAAACTGAAAAGCAAAAAATAATAAACTTTTTTGTTTAACCTTAATAACTAAGTCCGGAAGTCGGTGACTTTGGATATGTTTTTTAATTTTATGGCACCGCCTTCGAAGCTTAGTTATTAAGGTTAGACAAAAAGGTTTATTATTTTTTGGTTTTCAGCTTTTTCGGCGGTTTAATATTTTTCAGTACTAACCTGCATGTACGGTGGTCGAGCAGCGTTTTGTCTCTGTTGCGCTAGATACGCTTCTTGGCTTGCGCGACTACCCATCATGTTCTAAAAAGACAAAAATATATTAAAACCTTTGTCACATTCACAGTGAAATAAATAAATAAGTACCGATTTATTAATGGTTACGTATCCGATAGTACAACCGTAATCATGAATAATAATAATAATAATCTGGGAAAGTCTTAGAAAATAAATACCTGTTGGAATGTCTGTTGTCCAGGGAACCCTCCCATGGAACTACCACCCTGGGGTCCCATAGCAGCTGCTTGGCTGTTCATGGCGGACATACCACCCCCTTGCCCCATCTGGCCCATCTGCCCCATAGGCTGACCCATCTGTCCCATGCTCTGGCTCATCTGTCCCATTGACTGCGGCATCTGAGACGGCTGACCGACACCCTGGTTCATCTGACCTACGCTCTGACCGATGGAGTTGACGCCTTGGCTCATCGGGTTCACTTGTTGGCCCATTTGGTTTACACTTTGGCCCATTCCCTGAAAGATGGAGATGAATCAGACCGGATTCAGCCGGAGGTAAAAATATGGCGGCGAGATTTTATAGTGCACTGGATTTTGAACTCTCGTTGTTGACCCGAACATTAAGAATCCACCAGAGTATATCCCAGCACGTCAATGAAGCATTATTGAATCGCGAAACTGCCGAATTAGGTGGAAAAAAGGTGCAAAAACATTCTCCATAAAATAAAAAGAAGATGGAATCGTATTTCGTACGTAAGTACAACACGCACTAAGTGCACACATGTTTAAGAAACTGGCCTCACGTCACTGTTGACAGCGCTATGTTTTGATTTTTTTAACTGAACGAGCCCGCGCCATTAGATAAACTTATTGAAAATGGCGGACCAACAAATGAGATCATAATGTGAGAGTAAAAAGAAATGGTTAGTGTAGCTATTTTGAATTGCAAAGACATAGAAAGACAACCATACCTGGTTCATCATCTGTTGTTGGCCGCCCTGCATCATCTGCTGCCCATAGGCTCCATACCCCTGCTGCATGCCCGCGTACTGTCCTCCGAACATCTGCCCTCCCATGCCACCCATCTGCCCACCAGCCATCTGACCTGCGCCCATTTGCCCAGCGCCCATCTGACTGGCTGCCATCTGACCACCACCCATCTGACCGGGCATTTGTACTCCACCCATTTGGCCCATCGGACCCATGCCGCCCATACCACCCATTGGGTTCATTTGTCTGAACAATTAAATGAAGTAATTAGTTGATGTAATAAGAATAAGAGCTTTTGTTTATTGTCATCATAATATTGTAACCAAGCCATCATTTTTATAGTGAGAGAGAGATGAAGATATTTAGGGATAGCGCTGTCTTTCTCTAAACGGAACAATGATAGCTTTTAACATGTCGTATAGTACGGTCCCAGTTGTTTGCGAAATATAATTAAGTTTTATACATGTAAAATCTTTGTTATTGTGAAGATGCGGTATGGAAAAGTAAAACTAAGCTATTTATTATAGAGTAGCTTTTAACCTGAAGTCGGAACGTAGATCAACGCTCCAGAATAAGTAGATACATAAGCTGCCGGATCTACGCGTTATTATCGCACTATCGCGTTTTATGTAGCCGGTGTGGCCTATAATAAAGCTTAATAGTACTGAGGGCAATGCTCTAAAGTGTCATGGGACTCATGGGACCATTCGCGCAGACTAGGTCAGCTTTTGCACAAATTTAAACGTTAATTTATGACAGAAGAAACTAGAAGAAGAAATGTGTTGTTTGTGTAATGGCAATTATTTTTTTGGGAATGTCAACTCGCTTGCAACCAGGAGGTTGACAGTTGCTTAACCGGACTTGCCTGTGGCTACCTTAATAAATTAAGGCCTCCAGCCAAGGCTTAAACACGTAAAACCAAGCGATTATACGCTCTGGAACAGAACCTCGGCTTAGGGCGTCACTAGAAGAGAGCAGCAAGGGACGGGGTGGATTGGAATGAAATTATAACTATGGATTCGGTGGATTCTTATAATAAATATTAAGCTACTTACGCAGACTGCATAGCACCCATCTGGTTGGGCTGCATCTGTCGCATGGTCTGCCGCGGGAACGGAGCGCGAGTGTGTGGCGCACCCGGGTACCCGCCGCTTTGCTGAAGTATTGTAATACAACATTAGTTTTATACCATCGTTGGCTGCTATAACGGACCAGTGAAATAGTGCTCCTGACGGCAACGTTGGTATTAGCCGAAAGGTGACAAAATATGAATTACAAAATACGAAATAAAGATTTCTAGGTTTTTTTGTTTTGAGTAATACCTACCGATTTTTAGTCGACGTTAAAACGGACGTAATAATATCGTGGCGGGATTTTCATTGACGAAAATAAAAACATTTCCCTAACTATGAAAAATTAAAATGATTGATTCGTGGGTCCAGTAGACTTAACAAAATCCAAGACCATAAAGTCAGTAAAAATAAATGTTATAGCAATACGTGGTACATACATTGACCTGCATCTGCGTCATCTGGTTGAAGGGCACCCGCTGTCGTAGCATGTTGCTGAGCGCCTGCTTCGATTGGTTGTTTGATGGTGGCGCCGCCGCCACGCTGCGAGGACTCACGCCGGCTGCAAGGTCATCATCATCATTTCAATAGGGTATTTTCCAAATTATGAAGAACTATTCTAATTTGAAGATTGGGACGAAATATGATATATTCCAGACCATGGCATGCTAAGACAGACCCCAGAGGTCTAATAGTGTGCTTTGTTTAATTATAAGGACAAAATCTTGTTTTTAAATAAATAAATAAATAATGTAACAGAAAAATAAAAGTAAATTGATTTATATCAATTTTCTCAATAAAAAACGATTTAAATCAAATTTATTTTTCGTTGTTTTTAATTTACCACCAAAACGCTCCTTACGTTGACTTTTTAACACGTGACCACACGTGACGTCAACTTTTTGTAAACTAAAGTAGTTAGTGAGTAAACAAGTGAATGTCGAGTTTAAAATTAACAAGATTTTTAATGGACAGAAAGTGATATTACTGGCGTGCGGTGCCTCTGTGCACAAATACTTCTAAAAATACACCAAACTAAGTATTTGTACCGGTGCCGTTTACACAAAGCTGACGTCACGATGTCGCTTGGTTATAAAGTCATCGTAAGGAGCGATTTGGCGGTAAATTCAAAACAAAGAAAACTAAATTTGATTTTAATCGTTTTAATTGAGAAAATGGATATAAATAATTTTGATTTAATTTTTCTGTTATCGTCCCAAACTTGAAATTAAAATAATTTTGATTAAATTGGAAAATATCCTACTGAACTAACTTTTTATTTAAATTTCATGGGGTTAGCTCATAGTAAAAAAAATGAAATGTGATAATTGCCCTGTTTTTGAGATTCTGTGTAAATAATTCCATCACCACTGCTCTCAAAACCGGTGAAGGAAAACATCGTGAGGAAACCGGCATGTCATAGAATCAAAAATTTGAAGACATGTGCCATTCACCAAATCGCACTGGGTCCGAGTGGTGGATTATGGCCCACTTGCTCTCAACGAGTGGAGGCGTATGTCCTAGCAGTGGGAACATTATAGGCTTATTATGTATGTTATGAATTCGAGAGCCAACACGGCATCATTGAAAAAAAAAAATGTGTGTGGTCAAACCACGCTGGGATCGGTGAATTTCATTAATTCATCGTCACTATGTTTTCTAGAGGCCCCATACTCAATGTCAATATGACGTCACATAGCCCATAAGGCCATAACCAGCGGACGATCAAGACGCTTCCAACGTTACGTCATTTGTCAAATTATGATGTAATTTAGAAGTTATGAGAGAACAGATGAACATACCGGCCAAATCAGAACCCTCCTTTTTGCTTCGCTGTAGTCGGGTAATAAATAGATACAGGATGTGAGAGACATCAACGCGCAAACTGTTACCATGAATTCAGTACATGATTTGAGACCCAAAAGCGTACAAATTTTGCGCCAGTTATAAAATTATTATTTATTCTTTGTCATTTAAGGAAATGTGGTATGCTGGCATTTTACTAGACGGATTTCCTAGTCAAAATATGCTAATAAAATACTTTTCATACATTTATTGAGAGGCCGCCACTTAGGCTACATAAGTTTCAAGAAAGACAACACCATCGCCACGCCTCACCGCGCATCGCGGCTCTTAAGCTGTGTGGCACAGAGCACATATCCTCATGACAGAGTGTACTCACCAGGCGGGTTGTAGTAGTTCTGTCCGGGCGGCGGGAACCACTGCTGCTGCTGTTGCATGAACTGCGGCTGCTGCGCCGGCTGCGGCGTCATGCCGCCCGGGCCCACCGCGCCCGGAGTGGGCACGCCGTTCGTCTGTATGAAGAGAGCGTATTACAATAGGGTATTTTACTCTATATGAGAAAAAATCTAAAAACATATTATTGAGATAGCATAAGCAAAAAGCGGTCACAAAATGTTAGTTTTAGTTCATGAAATAACAAAATAAATTTTAAAATTTAATTCAAAGATTATACAGATTATATAAACAGAAGTTTATATAATCTGTTTTTGAACTCCATGAAATAGTAGGCGCCATGTTGTTACGTCATACGGCGTCTCAATTGAACAACTTTGTACTTTTATTATTTTCATAAACAAAGTAATTTAAATAATATTTTGGATTCAGGAACAGCAAACCAACGATAATTATAATAATAAACTCATTTTCTTAATTATAAACAATTATCATACAAAATATCAGCGCATTTGTCTATAAGGCAAACTGACGTCATATCCACAGGGCAATATGGCGCCCCCTACGTCCAGCGTTTTCGTCAAATTACGCGCGAAATTTGAAAATGTAAAATTTAAATGCATTTTTACGGCACTAATCGATTAAATAAAAATGTTGTTTTTTTAGTGGTTTATTAGCACTTTAGAATCTAATTAGAACACTTTTAAAAAATGGGTGTAATACACTATTCGCCCATACTGAGTGTACCTTATGAAAGCGTTTTCCACAAAAAATAAAATATGCATATTCCAAACTCCGGGCTGTTACTGAAAAATTCCTAATGGAAAAACCCAATAACACTACCCGACCTGGGAATCGAACCACGCTCAGCAGTCGAGTCAAATGGTTTCGATAGTACTATGTAACACCACAACTATAACTTCACCAACTATCTGATCTCTACAACTTTGTTACTGGGTAACACACATAGAGGAGAGTAAATATATCGAGTATAGAGAGGCCCTTTCGAGACTTTTTTGACGACCGCTAATGTCAATTGATCAGACAACAGCGACATCTGGAGTTTGGTGGGTAAACAAAACTTGCCAGCCATCTTATCTTGTTTGTCAAATTGTCACACAAATAAAAAGAAAATCCATCAATAAATAAAATATATTAAGAAATAAAAACAAATAACAGTAACAAGAAACAATTTTAACGGCCGAATGTCGACAGTGACATTTGTTTGACAATTTGACAAACAAGATAAGATGGCTGCTAAGTTTTGTTTACCCACCAAACTCCAGATGTCGCTGTTGTCTATGGAAATTAATGACTGGTTCTAACTGTCTCCCCCCTGATAACACAGTACCCCTTGGTAAGACTGGTTGTCAAGCTTTTCACAACCCGTAACGACTGTCAAAGATCCACAAATGACAGCAGGGAATAATGTCTTAACGTGCTTTCCGAGGCACGGTCTTGCTATTTAAAAATGGTCACCCATCTAAGGACCAACCGCGGCAAGCGTAGCTTAACGTGATCGATCGATCCATGCAGCCGTTATTATTTAGTCATAATTTATAACATGTACTGAAACACTGTTCTAGACCTGCGCACGGCTACAAGCGAGCAAAAATGGTGCTGTCAAAAAATGACAGCTACCTATATCAATTGGGAAGAAAGTAAGTTAAAGTACAACAAAAGTGGTTCACATTTTCGTTATGTTATGCAATTGTACGGGTCCATGTTTTTATTAGGTATCATTTAAACAGTTTTGTATAGTTACCGGTGTGGTCGGCTTCGATTTCTTGATATTCTTGCATGGAGCGTTTCGTGATCTCGTTTTCCCGGCACCAGTCGGGCTTGAATCCAAACTTCCAGGCTCCTGAACAAAACAATTATTACAACGTCTGTCTAAAGGTGTTCTCATTTCCTTTACGTTTCAGACATAATATACATACATACATACATACATAAACTCACGCCTTTTACCATGGGGGTAGGCAGAAACTACAGAACGCCTCCTGCTACGATCCTTACATACTCCTTTTGCCTCGTGTATGTTTATACATCTCATACACGCACGCCGGTTGCGAGTACTACGCACCTGACTTTTCTGAAGAACATCACCAATAAGGTCACTATATGTCCTCCTAGTGTGTCCCCTTCCGGCTTTTCTACTGACATCTGCCTTGTAAATATCTTTTGTTAGACGCCTTCATTTATCCTGTTAACATGGCCAAACCATCTAAGCATACTCTTTTCAATTTTTATCACTACATCTTCTTTTAAATCGTACCGTTGTCTTACAACAACTCTTGTCTCTTGTTTTCGGACATAACAATAATAATAAAAAAAAAAATAAGTATCTTGATTTAGCTCACGAGGTTGTCGACATGTGTGACGTGGACTCAGCAATCATTGTACCGGTAATCGTTACACTAAATGGCCTAATAGCGAAGAGCCTCGACTAACACCTCAGGAGGCTCTCATTGCCGGCTGGATCAAGGGCTGGATTCAGAAAGTAGTACTCCTAGACACGGCACGCATAGTCAGGAGGTTCCTTTCTCTAGAGCACTGACCACCGGCATCTTGGACCCTGCTCCTGATGCCGATGGGCCACTATTTTTATATTTTTAAATGTTTTGTATGATGTTTGTAAAAATATTTAAAAATATATTTAATCTGTATGAAAGAAAAAAAAAGCATTTTATCTGTTTTTTACCTGTTTACTATCATTAGTTTCAAGATCCTCGGGCGGCAGTGGAAGCGGTTCTAGATAGTAACTTAGTGGCTTCACCAGACTATGCGTATGGTATTTTAGTAGTCTGTAACAAGACAAACATTTATGTTTTACATGAGGTCTAAAATTACCCCACAGGTACGTACTAGTGGAATAAAACGTATCATATGTTAATCCAGGTTATAATCTACCTGTGAGCTTTTGCTCAAAAAGAACGAATTAGGATGTGATTTTTCACATCCTAATTCGTTGATCCGTTATCGCGTGATTGAGTAACAAATATAAATTTTTTCACATTTTATTATTAGTAGGAAAGAAGGATAAGATTATTTGTGAATTAGCCTGGCCTATAAACGCGTCAACGCGTATACTTAGAAATAACTTAAAAGTTGCTTAATACATGCCAATAATACGCTTAGGGCCTTTTGTTTTCAATTTGTCGTGTGCGAATATTTAGTAAAACTGTTTTCGTGCAATGAACCTTACGTCTTTCACTGAAACTAACTCACGCCATTGCAGTTGGACGATAAGTTGGCGTTTTGAATCGATATGGAGACAAAAATGCAGACCTTCGAAGCTTCTAAGAACCGTGCCCTCAAAATTATACATATATACAGGATAAGTTTTTATCCAGTGCGCAAACTGTAACCATGAACTCAGCATATCATTCTAGACCACCCAGCGCAGAAATTTTTCGTCGGTTTTACAAAAAACAAACAGCTGTTCCATACATTTGACCGCGTAGGTATTGCACTTTTCTATGAAACAGCTGATTTTTTGTTTGTAAAACCGACGTAAAATTTTTGCGCTAGGGGGTCTAGAATGATATACTGAATTCATGGTAACATTTTGCGCACTGGATAAAAACTTATCCTGTACAGCTTCCAAATAATAATCGTACCAAGTCATTGGTGTTTAATGAAATATTCATGTTTTCAGACACATAATACCTACATACATAATCTGCCGTTAATTTTCCCACTGGCGAAATTACACAAAGTAATGTGCCTGCTTGAGTTCGAACTCACGACCCGTAAGTCGGGGCCCTTACCACTGGTAATTATCAGACATCCACGATCAAAAAACGATATATTTTTGTAGTAAGTATCAACTTTTTGTTTTCGTACCTGTGAGCATTTTCATAAGTGAGTGGTTTCCTCTCGATCTTGGTGGCGGCGAACCATGCCCAGGACAGCGGCGCGGGGTTGCGTCCTCCCTCAACTAGTTCCCAGCTTGACACGCGCTGCTTGTCGGTCAGTCGGAGACCCTGTGGACAACGACATCAACCTCGTTAAAGTGCTACTGCTTTTGTCTTTTGAATGACAGGGATGCGTTATTGGAAATCATTTGTGAAATTGATTTGTAAAATAGTGTTAAAAAATCAAGTTGGTAGCGTTGGTTTCGACATGGCCACGCGAGTAATATTTTTTGTACAGCTTTTTATTTATGCGATGAAAATGGCGCCGTCAAAATGCCGCATTGATGTAGGTACACATGATTATGTTTAGCTATACCCATCAGCAGAGTTTTGCTAGCTTATTTAATTTGACCTGCATTCGTTTTAGTTCAGTTCAAAGTAATTTTTATATCAATTATATTTTCCATTCAGGAACAGCAAACCAACGATAAGTAGAAAAATAGCTCATTTTTTAAATTATAAACAATTCTCATATAAAATATCAGCGCATTTGTTTAAATAGCAAACTGACGTCATACCGACAGAGCAATATGGCGTCCACTGCGTCCAGCGTTTTCGTCAAATCACGCGCGAATTAAAAAATATAATGTAAAATTTAAATGCATTTTTTTGCATTTTTAAAGATACTACTAGAAGGGAAAGCATACTACAGTATTCTAGAATTTCTTAATGACAACATCTAATACTGTGTAAGTAACCAATATTATCAATACATCTTTGACATAATCCGTACATACAGCAACATATTATTGCTATGATCATAATTTTATTTGACTGACTACTTGATTAATTGTTACGTAATTATGATGACGAAATTTAAATATTTGTACGCCACTAAGGCCAAACATGACTGATCTAAACTATAATGTAATTTAATAACTTGCATGCTCTGTATGTGTACTCATGTTTCCACAAATAAAGTATCTTGTATCTTGTATCTTGTATCTTGTATGGCACTAATCGATTAAATAAAAATGTTGTATTTTTTTAGTGGTTTGTTAGCACTCTAGAGTCTAATTAAGACACTTTTGAAAAATGAGTGTGAACACGTGTGTGAATACCTTATTAAATGAGTTAAAAGCATAATACAATGACGAAAACATATTTTTTTAAAGGCAAACTGTTATTATTATGAAAAACGTGTTGACTAGCATTACTTTATGCAATTTAAATAATACTATTATTGCCTTGAATACGTGAAATGAACGACATGATTTTTTTATATATTTACATCGTGACATTTTAGTTGTCTTACAACGGCAGCCCACTTCATGTATCCAATGACTGCTAATCATTTATAAAAAAAGTGATATTTTTGAACATTCGTACAATAAAAAAAAAATGAAAATATCAGTCACTAAGACGCATGACGTAGTTTGATACACCCTGTTATCGAGATGGAATTAACGATGGAGTGTAATGGTAGGTAGATAGAAATCTTCTACCGTTTGATATGTAAACATTATTAACAGGGAGGGTGTTTCATAATTCTAAAGCGTTTTTTTTGTACTTACCTATTATCTTAATTAATGGTAAGAATGTTTTAATCGCGCCTAGAGGTATTTTATGACGGATACATTGAGTGGACCACCTTTGTAAGATGACTAAAAGGTCATGGTGTATATATATGTTTATTGGTCATATTATCAACAATTATGAATTCTTATCAAAATAAGTGCATTTATCGTCTAAAGTGTCTAAAACAAAAGACTTTTTCCTTTCATTGCATATAATTTTGACGAATGGTTAAAGAGATAATACGACATAGGTATGGAATCGCGACCGTGTCGTAATCTATTGAATAGCACTCAGTACTAACCGAACCACACTCATATTTTAATCACAAGTAAAAATGTCTACCGACCAACGAAGAAGAAGGGTCAGCTAGTTAATAATAAAGACAGTGGCTAGATCAATCAATGCATTTATTCAGACTAGGCTGAGAGTCAACACTTTTTGAACGTCAAAATTACATAAGATAGTTCCCCAAAAAACCCGCCCTTCACCACTTCCTAGTACTTTAGCTAACTTTAAGACGTGTTCAATGTTATCGGTGATTGGAAATAATATATTCTATTGTGTACCATAGTAAACATTAGAGATGCAACGGATACCCAGTTACTATCTGACCTTGACCCGCTATTTTTATTAGTATCCTAGTATTCATCATTATCCGCCTTAAAATTCCCACTGTTGGGACTCAGGTCTCCTGTCTGGGAGTGGGAGTGGGCCCTAATCCACCACGCGGGCCCATTGCGGGTTGGTAGATGTCACATGTCTTGGAATTTTTGGTTCTAGGACATGCCGGTTTCCTCATGATGTTTTCCTTCACCGTTTTGAGAGCAGTGGTGATGAAATAATTTACACACAAGGAAAGCGTCTACATATGAACCTACGACCTACATCTTGTAAGTCGCGGCTGTTACCTTTGGGCCACCACTGCTCCTGTTATTCGGATACTTAATTACCTAACAATAGTAGATTGTATGATAAGGGAGCAAAATAATATTTTTACGGCGAGGGCGCTATGTTGAATCCAGAGCGAAACGAAGGATTTTAGAATAGAATCCCGAGCACAGCGAGGAATTCTAAAATAGAATCCTGAGCGTAGCGAGCGATTCAAAGTACATCGCCTGAAGGAATAATATTTTTGCTCTACTTTTCAACTCCTTCTTTGAGAAAATAATTAAGAGACACTTTTAAGTAATTAATGAATAAGTTAAATTAAAAAAAAAATTACATAATGTAAAAAGGTCAATTACAAATTTATATTTATATTTGATACACTGGCGCAATTTTGAAAATTTACTAAATATTTCTCCCGGGATTTCGTAGGTATTAAGTTTTGTATGACGTTATTAGCTTCTATTTTTATTGTTTCAGGAGTTAATGCACTAGCATTTTCAGAACTCGACGTAGAACTATTATTTTTGCAAAATATAATAAAGTTCGTACCGATTACAAGAATGGGGAAGTAAATCGCGCGCTTTTGTTTTGTTTGTTTCGTTACCGCGCCTCTCCGCACCTTACAGCTAACACTTACAGCCAGTAATTTGTACAATTTGCGTTCGATTTCAATGAACGATTCATGTTCCAAATTCAAATCTCATTACTGCCCGCTAAAAAGTCTAATGGAGAAAAGAGCTACTTTGCTCCCGCTTATAGAGGAACAAAACGACACTTTTCGAATAGAAGGGATGAAAAACAAATAATGCTCCCAGAATCATAAAAGATATGCCTGCTTGTCACAAATGAGGTAATGTAATGATGTCTTACCTGTTTCTTATCACTATCGAATCCAGTGATCTTGTTCCCTTTTTGGTCGACGAGACACCCGATGGGTTCGCAGGCGATGACCTGCAGAACATTGATATTTACAGCACACTAGTAATACAAACGAGTATGGACATGTTCAATGTTAGGATTAGTTCGGCCAAGCAATAGCTTATACAACATTATTTTTTGTATATGCGAAACCTGAATATAGTTTGTTCAGAATAAGTAACTGAAAGGAAAGGAAAGGTTTGCAAGTGTGATGGAAAATGTTATCACCAGTTAATTACAATACAATCGCCGTACGGTTAGGTACCTACTGCCAATTATTATCAATGAGCACAATACGTCACTGGACGCGCGGGGTGCCGCGTGGTGACCATGTTTGTGGAAACAACTAGGTAACATAACAAGCTTATAGCTTTGTGATTTTTCATGATACAGTTTTGAAATTTTGTACATAGATTCTTTACATAAAAATACTAGACACGTGTTTCGGGTTTCGCATATACTAAAACTAGGGTTGTATATTTTATGAGATATGTCAAGGTTTAGACTGACTTTAGTTTCTATTCAAACGGACACGTATGAATGATTCTAAAGGTAAATATCTACTACAGATGTTGAAAGGGCACGCACAAAAAGAACACTTTTGTATGACTGTGCATGTTCGGTTATGGAGTTTTACGCGCGTAATGGGCTTAGTATCCAGAAAATATGTGGCTAAGTAATAGCCAAACGGGTCGATCGCTCAGGTTAAGCTAAGTTTGCCGCGGTTGTTCCATGGATGGGTGACTATCTTAACATATCAAGACCCCTCGTTGCCTCGGAAAGCACAGTAAGCTGTTGGTTCCATTTTCATTCGTGGATCTTTAACAGTCGTTACGGGCGTCAGAAACCCGAAAGCCTGACAACCAGTCTTACCAAGAGGTATTTATTGTATTACGAAATTCCTGTGTTGTCGAGATAGGATAATGTGTGTCAGATAGACAGTCGCCCCATACTACTATAATACTACATACTGGTATAGATAGTTCAATCCATGAAGACGCGCCCCACTCTTTGACACTTGTACTGAGAGCGGTCAAAAACAAAGGAAAGGGCCAGAGAGGGGCGCGTCATCGTGGATTGAACTATCTGTATTCAGTTGCATCCGGTTAGACTGGAAGCCGAACCCAACATAGTTAAGAAAAAGCTCGGCAGACGATCTTGGTATATTAAGATACAAGCGTAACTTAGAAGAACTTAGCCACAAGCCCCTCAACCGTTCCTTATAAATATTTCGAAACAAAAAACAATGTCAGACACAAAATAATAGACAAACAACTTACTTCAATAATAGTATTCTTGGACAATGGCAGCAGTTGCCTCACACACTGCACAGACGGGCCATGTCTCTCTCCGATCTCCTTCTTCAGTTTCTTCATCAGGTTCTGGTAATGTTTCCGGTTGTTGTCGTCACCGCCGTCAGCCAGGGTGGAGTGGATCAGAGTCGCAAGCATGTCGATCAGAGTGGAGAAGAGGTTGCTGCGACACAAACTATATTAATTTATTGTAGGTACACTGTCTGTCAGGCCATTTTTGTTGCCGACGAATCTGTTGGAGGAAGTGCTAGAGTAAGCAATAGAAATAGAAGTACACTTAGGCTTCCCTTCTAGAAAGTTGGTGGATTTCTGTTAAATACTGGTAAATTAAATCTTATCACACCAGGGCAAACCGCTTGCTTACAACTTGGGCAAACAAAGAAAATAGACTCGTTAAGCCCAGCGCCCACTGGCGGCACGGTATGGCAAGGGATTTTTATGCCACGAAATATAACTTAATAGTATGTTAGCAAAATTGAAATTTCAACGGTAACGATGCCGGGGGTATCCTTAGGCTTGCCGCGACGTCCTTAGGCATCATCATTGAAATTTGAATTTTATTGTCTTACATATCTTTACATAGTATAAAACAAAGTCGCATCCCGCTGTCTGTCCCTATGTACGCTTAGATCGTTAAAACTACGCAACAGATTTTGATGCGGGTTTTTTAATAGATAGTGATCCAAGAGGAAGGTTTATATGTATAATACACCGACCTCTACGCGGGCGAAGCCGCTGGCAAAAGCTAGTAAGTTATATTCCTATTCGTCGCATAAAAATGCCTTGCCGTGCCGTACCGTTAGTGGGCGCAGGCCCTCAAACACCCCGCCTGTTTTCCCCGAAGGAATACGGTTTTGGATCCCCCGCAAAATAAATATCAAATTAGGATCCATCTCTCACATGAGACCATAATCAACCTATAATATTTGCACAGCTGGGACACAGGCCTCCTCTCTTCGAGAGGTGCTGGTTGGAAGGTGTCATACGTATTCGGTTTTTTTGGTTCTAGAACATGTCGGTTTCGTCACGATGTTTTCCTTCACCGATTGAGAGTAGTGGTGATGATATAATTTACACAAAGTGAAGCGCGTACCAGTGGCTCTAGTGTGAGTTTCATTTAACCATTTACATCAAACGCAGTGAGCGCGTTTGGCGTTCCGATTGGCCCTGGATTGGTGACGGACCAATCGGAGCGCCGAACGCGCTCACTGCGTTTAAATGAACTATTTTAGTTAAATGAAACTCACACTAGGGCCTCAGAGGGCTTACTCTCTAGGTACAAAATCTGTAATCTCCCTCCTCTAGTTTCCTACTCCGTATCGCTTACGGACCTATGATTCGTTTGGGGCCCAAACTAAGAATGAATTGTCAGTTGTCCCTACTCCCTATATGGTTTTACCCATGCAAAAAAGTTAATGAACCAGCTGTAGGAGTCACTTTGACGTTTCCAACTATTTTCGGACGGGCCCGTATTTTCGTTGACGGCATTAGAGAGTAGCGTAGTAGTTTCGAACCTACGATCTACAACTCGTAAGTTGGGGCCGTTACCTCTAGGCCACCATTGTTCATATGAGAGCATAATCAATTATTAAAACGGGATTTGTTGTGACATTTTATCTGAAAGATGCACGTGATCACTTTCTTCAATACACGATGCTTCAGGATCTTCGATTCATCAGCAAATAGTAAGTGATAATAGCTGCAGAGTTAGCAAGCTGAAGAAGCAGTGGCGCGGCCAATGTCTATTGAAGGACCGGTGTCCGTTATTGGAAACCGCATATCGGCAACTTTGGCGTGGAGCATCATCCAGCTAAATGGACCGATGACGTCAAAAAAGCGACTGGGACTGCTTGGACGGGTAAGGCGGAGAACCACAACTTGAGAGAGGCATATTTATGTCCATTTGTGGACTGTGGTAGGTTCAGTAGAATGAGAGATAGTAGTTAGGTAGAACATTAGTACGTAATGAGTGATATTAGTATACGTCAGTACAGTTACTTGTTATTGTACGCGTCTATCAGCTGATGCGCGACGAGCTGCGTGAGTAAAACTGCCCAATCAGCGGTGAGCTGGTAGGAGCGTCGGATGGCGTCGAACATGCCGCCAGCCAATGAGAAGCGCAGCAGCAGTGCGTCGGGCGCGGCGTCGTCCTGCCAGTTGTCTGCGCACGCGGCGCGGTCGTGCTCCCGCGCATGGGTGAGGTAATGTTGGAGTTGTGCGTGGATCGAGCTTAGGAGGCTCTCCTGTTGGGTTAAAAATGTTGGGTTTTTAAACTTTTTTTAAACTTTATAGTCAAGTTGAATTGATGTTTATTTTTTACTAGCCACGTGCTAAATGGTGAACTTCGATACAAACTTTCATCGCCCATTTTAACCCTTATGGAGATGAGTTTTGAAAAATCCTTCCTTACTGCCGTTCGTATAAAAGGAAGTCTTGTGCGGTGCGTTGTCTGTCAGTACCTAAATAAATGAATTCAATATTTTTATGAAGTAGAGTTTATTCGGGTGAACAATCAGTTACACAATATCTATAAGTATGTACAGAGGCCAGCACATCAAGCTACCCCAATCTGTCAAAATTCTTTGATAGTTTTTCAACTTTATTGCAAAAGTCTAAGGTTCATATTCAATTGGGAAAATTTTACCGTTTGGGGTAGCTTGATGTGCTGTCTGTACATTAATACGTGAAGTAAAAATTTTGTATCCCTTAAATTACGCGGACGGCGGAATATGAAATTTAGTACAGTCGCAAGTTTATATGGAGGAGTGCAGGAAGCTAAAACTGTTTTACTATGGGTGAAGTTCGTATTTTTCAATGATGGTCGAATTTCGACCACTGGCCGACTGTTTTAACAAACAGGTAAGAAAACACAAAAAAATATTCGTTATTCATTAACGCGCAACTGTTGTCATGTAATACCTTCTGATCGTCCTGGTGCCTCAGACACGTCAGCACCAACGACAGTAGCGGCTCGTTGGCGAGGCGCACGGAGTTCCCGCCGCCGCACGCGCAGCCGCCACCACAACCGCCACTACTGACGCCACGTTTACCGCCACTGCCTCCACCAGATGAACTGAGAAAAATGGATAAAACTGCTTCATAATACATTTGTATGAGCTGCTGAATGCTCGCTCACACCTTGGTTGTTAGCTTGAATGATGAATCACGGATAGTCAAAGATGATGAATAAGAATAATTTATTGATTTAATAGTTACTTTCAAATGCGTTGCTTTCTGGGACTCACACTAGGATTTCCCGTGTCGTGAGATCCAGGCTCCTTCGTTCCTTTTACATTTATTGCTTTATTGCTTGCTATACTTGTAATAGGTAGGTATATCTACGTTACAATAAATTTCTTAGAAAATAATAAACAATAAAACTTAATAAAATAATTAAAAAATAACCTAGTCTGTTAAATATGTTGTTAATGTGTGTTGTGTGTGATTTTATGGAGTGTGTGTATGTGTGATTTTGTGGATGTACGAGTTAAGGTAGTTGTGTTGGTGTTGAGGGAGTTTGTCTGAATGTTACACCTGAGGATGTATATAATTATGTGGAAGTTTGTATTATAGAATAATAAGTATATAAATAGAGATATATAACTTTACCTATCAGAGCGCTCCACTTTTTTTATTAGTATAATAAGTTTTCCGTCATGTCATAGTCCAGTGTAAGAAGCCATTTTGTAACCGTAGTTTTGAATTTAGTATGCGTGAGTTGTAGAATTTTGAGGATGATTTATTGAGAATAGACCATGTAAATAATGCTATATGAATGTTGTATGAATGAGTACAGCTGACTATTAATGCTGATTGTATACACTTTAATTTGGGTAAGGCGACGGAAAAGTGCTCATCACTGCAATGTTGAGTACATTGCAGTGCCATGTACGATATGTGACTAGTACAACATTATACCTGTGTTAGAAGAAATAAAGCTACCATCTACCGTCTGAGGGCAGAAAGTTAACATCATATCAAATTCATCAGTGCAAGCAGTTTATATTTATGGGCCTTCCATAAATTACGTTACACAAATCCCCGCCCCGGTCACTGTCACATGTGGTCACATTTGTGAAACCCCCTCCCCGTTGTGTGACGTCACATATTTTTCAATTTTCTATTTAGAAGTACATAATTAAATAAAAACAGCAGTTCTTCCATTTATTTTTATTTAAATTAAAATAATCTTTAATAAAATTAACATAAAGTCAAATAATTTAGACACTTTATGGTGATTTTAACATGTGACGTCACAAAGCTTTTGATCCTTTGGCCTTTGTCACACAATGTCACATTCCGTTGACCCCCTCCCACCCCCTCAACGTGTGACGTAATTTATGGATGCCACCTTACATGGACGGAGCAAGATAGCAGCAAATTCAAACATCTATTACTGGAATCAAATCCGAGGCCATGGTTTAAAATGCCAAAGATTACATTGAGCTTCGAAAACCGTACTATCGTACTATTTGTAACGCAACTCACCCTTTATAACTAGGGCTCTGATGACTCTTGCAGTCTCTGTGGGAGCTGCCGCCTCCCCCACCACCACTAGAACAGTTCCCGCTGCAGCCTGCGCCCCACCCGCTCTCTAATATCTGATAATGATTATTTGGTAAATAATGGCGGATTTCATTTTAATTTTGAGAAAATATATGGGCTCAAATGGTTAATTCCCAACAGTTTTTAGTCTCGTATTTTTATTAAACGATAGATGGTCATCTTTGCGATGCGATCACAGCATTAATGACGTAGGCATTATATGGATAATGTTTGTTGATGTTGCTAGCTAATATGTTGACATTTTATTATAGAATAGTCATGGACCGACCTGCCCCGCCTGTTTCAGCACTCGTCCCTGCACGGCAGCAGGTAGCTTGGCAACCAGAGGTGCGACAAGCCATACTGACTCCGACCACTTGCTCGTACTGACTACACCACGGTCCGTTCCGGTCCTGCAATACACGCCATCGCAATAAAAATCGAGATTGTAACATCTCAATTTTATATTAATGTAAAATTATGTGAAGATATTTCAGATTTAACCAGTAAGTTTACAATATTAATGGGTCTAACACAATTACATCGAAATTACAGGTACTTCAATCCAGATCAATAGGCAGTCCATCTGCGGTAATATAATTTATTTTGGATGGCCCATTTAAAGCCAGACTACTGTTTTGAAAAACCACTATGTGAAATTTAGTGAATTTATGGTTAAGGTGGATGGGCCAGGGTAGGCGACGAATTACTTTTTTCATTAAATATTTATTCATCATCATCATTTCAGCCCAAAGAGCTCCCCCAGGCTCCTCCACTTTGACCGGTCTTGTGCTCCCCACGTCCAGCGGATTCCCACGGCCTTCACAAGGTCTTCGGTCCACCTTGTAGGAGGCCCTCCCATTCAACGTCTTCCGGTACGCGGTCGCCACTCCAGAACCTTTCGGCCCCATCGGCCACTTGTTCTGCGAGCAATGTATCCTGCCCACTGCCACTTAAGTTTGGCAATACTTCGGGCTATGTCGGTTGCCTTGGTTCTCCTGCGGATCTCTTCATTTCTGATATATATTCAACTAGCGACCCGCCCCGGCTTCGCACGGGTGCAATTTAGAAAAAAACAGAAGTGAACGCTATGTCCCTGCTCGAAAATATTCATTTCAATTACATGCTGTAAAGGGCCATATTGATCTATATTAAATGCACAATGTGTACTTAATTGGATAAGGATTAATGCTGTATTGCTTAAAATCGCTTTGTAAGTAAGCCATTATTTCTAGTAAAAAGTATAGGATAAAAAGGGTTATTGTGGGTTATCCCTAAGAGATAGACATATACCATCGCAGACTTTTGTATAGACCTTTTAAAGGTGTACAATACTGTAGTATATTATTTTGATCTATCTCGTAGGGTTCAGCCAGCGTATGCAATGTAAAAAAATGAGTTTATTTACGACATCTCATTAGAAACCTCTAAAATGATCGGTGTTTCTCTACTATATTATGCATATTATATACAAATAAACCTTCCTCTTGAATCAGTCTATTTAATAAAAAACCCGCATCAAAATCCGTTGCGCAGTTTTAAAGATCTAAGCATACATAGGGACAGACAGCGGGAAGCGACTTTGTTTTATACTATGTAGTGATGGGAATATGGGTTATGAATATTTATTCAATGGGATTAAATGAAGTAAGAGTGTTGTACTGAAGATTTTAATGATTATATTTCTGTAAAGCCATATTTGTTACGGCCACGCATCTTATTTGAATCAACAAACAACCTCACACTACCTTACAAATTGCTAAAACGTATGAATTTAGCTGGTTACCTCAATATCTTTACTTCGTATCAGCCAAGATACGTTTAGACGAGTCTTGGTGATCACTTTGTTGTCTACCTGTCTTTATCCGGCGGCGGCGGCGCCGGCTGTTGGAATACGTTGATGACGGCGCGCGCGACGGTGTCAAGCCACGCGCTCAGCTCTGATGAACCGCTAGGAAACTGTTTGAACATCAGCTGCAAGTCCAGCCATGACATACGCAGCGACCACTGTTCTAAATTCTGTTAACAAATGTATGGCTTTGTGACTTTTATCCACATTAACGTACGTTTAAATAAGCTATTTGAAGTATAAAGTTACCTCTAAAAGTCGTGTGATCATTGTCTTCTGATCGAGATCCGGGTGAGTATGACTCGCTGACTCAGGGTAGCAGATCATATGGAGTAATCTGTGAGTGAATATTACTTGTTCATGTTAATGCAACTTAAAATATGTTTTAACAAAAGTAATTAGGTACATAAGTCACATTAAATGGTAGACAACTTTTAATTAAAGTGTGCAAAATTATACAAGGTGTAACAGAAACCCTGTTGCTATCCTTAAGCACTAAAGATAACAGCTGGTTTAGAATCACTATACATAGTTTCAGCTCTAAATAAAATACTCTAAGAATTGATACCATCGGTTTCATATAAATGTGTTTCTTAAATTCAAATCATAACAAACGTGTCACCGCACTACGTAAGTCAATGACTTTCCACGTTACTTGCCAAAATCATGATAAATCTCTTCCGTAATTCAATTTGAAAAGTTTGGTTTCTGGTATCAATGTATTAAAAATTCTCATTACTTCCGAACATTTAGAGATAGGATTAAAAAACACTTCCAACATCGTTTGATATCATACAAAGAAGCCATGCCCTTGGTATGTATATACCCTTTCCGTTATACGTTGTATACAAAGTGTAACAGAATAAACGCCATACATGAAATTTGTTTGTTCCTAATTGACTACTGAATTGATTTCAGTAACTTTTAATGTGGGTATTTTTTCTATATATATTCTATAGAAGCAAAGACAATTCAATCTTAGGTACAGTTAATAAGACTCAATTTTAAATGCCCAAAGTAATGGGTTTTTCAACACGTTTTTCTTAATAATAACAGCTAGCTTTAAAAAAGTTTTGGTCATTGTATTCTGCTTTTAACTCAATACTCAAATTGGGGTGAATGACGTCTTGCGTTAATTATGTTACATATTGTAGGTACAAATATTTGTTTTAATTGCAGACCCAACAATAAGGGGCCATCCATAAATTACGCACACAAATTTCATGGTTTTTTGACGCCCCTTGACCATGTCACATGTGGTCACGCTTGTGAAACCCCCAATGAAAACAGCAGTTTTTCTATTTATTTTTATTTAAATAAAAAAAAAACTTTTTTGTTGACCCCTTCCCACCCCCTCAACTTGTGACATAATTTATGGATGGCCCCTAAAGGCACTGGTGGAAAATAGAGCTATGGAGCTAATTATAACACAAAATACTTAGTTAATTCTATTTACATTCATTTCACTAACCTTTGAGCCTGTCTCGGTGTCAACATAGGATCCAGTAGCATATCCGGCTGATACAACTCATCAGGGTTCTGCAGACATTTCTGCAGCACCCACTCCTCAGAGCAAATATCAGCTAGAACTCGTCGAGCCAATGAAGAAAGCGACTGCGAAGAGTCCAGCAGGGTGGAACCCACGCCACCGCTACCCCTGCAACCAGTACCGGCTCTCCATTGACGAACATATCGTGACCCGTATGTAATAGGCTAGCGCATATCCATGGGCAGGCCGCACAGCAACGCAACGCGCTGCAAAAATCTTCCAACATCGTCATTCACTTTCCTATAGTCGACTTCAAAATTGATATACCAGTTCTGACAAAAGATACTTAGTAAATTGAAGCTGTAGTAAAGTTGAATTTTGTAACTATCACATTGGTCTCGTAAGATAAAAAAAAGCCTTGTCGTTTTAAAATGTGCAAGTGTATTCAACCTTGGTAAAGCAGTTATAAGGCCAACTATAGAATAAGTTTAAACCATTGCACATGTCAGGCTCCGTTGTTTTGCGATGCGATGCGCTGTACCCCGATACGGCTGTAATATACGCTAGCCTTAACAGACATGTAACCCATGTATGCCAAAGTTAACCCATTAGTTATTTATGTTGTGCATTTTAGTTTATTGACATTAAGAAGCTTGACACCCAATTTAAAGGCAATTTTAAGGACGTTTTTAAATTAAGGATGTGTCCTGACCAAGTGATATGTCTGACAGTAAATGAGGTATCGTTTTCTATACATTATCCAACTAAATGATGTATAGAACACGATACTATCGTGTATAACGCTGGCTGACAGTATTGGCTTGGTGCGAACACACCTTAATTGGCAGGCAAACTTTGAAGTTATTGGTAATTTTCCAGGGCATGAAAAGCTACTCATGAATGTTACCAACTTTTCCTATGAGATTAAATCGTGTAATATCGAAATAAAAACATCTATTTCATAGATTGTAATAATTTGGTTACTACTTTTTTTCTATGAGACAGTAGTATTTACTTTCAAAGTTTATATTCATGATTTTTTTCTACCCTGAGGGATAGCCAATATATTCAAAGACCAACCTGTAAAGGGAGACTATTAGCTAGATTGTTGACTACAAACTAAATACTAAGATAACAGATGAGGAATTAGTCAAAGAGTCGCTGTGAAGACCTGTAGAGTGTGGACATTAAGGGGTGAAACACAGAGCCGATTGTTAACACATGACGTTACCTGTGGACGACACAACCAATGGGGATATTAACTCTTTACTTAGAAATATTATGCGTTCTTATTTACAGTTTATACAGCAAAAATTGAACTAGTACTGATCCAAATCAAATTAAAACGACTGGAACATGAAAAATAAAATACCTTACTTTATCCCTACATTAAAATTAGAGTCTACATAACAAAACGTCACGCGTATGTTTCCCGAAGGGTTTGGCAGAGGTTGATCGGTTGGTTGGTTGGGTAGTCTGGATATTGAGAGTGAGCCCAGGGCGTTGGCTGTCCGCTGCAACATGTTGGCTTGCAGACTTGCAAAATACATGACTGAAGTAAAGGCTACACTGTTTGCGGCGTACTGTCAGTCGTTGTATACATGCAGTCTGTGGGTCAACTACACGCAAAAGACATACAGCGCTCTGCGCGTTCAATACAATAATGCATTCAGGGTTTTGATGGGGTGACCGCGCTACCGCAATGCTTCCGGCATGTTCGCTGAGGCGGGAATAGATGGCTTTCACGCCATCATGCGCAGGATACACGCCAGCCCCAACAGCATCCTGAATGCTATAGCGGATAGGTGGGACAGCCCCATACTGCCACATTGGCTACGCCTACATGTAACTGTGGTGTAATAATAAATACAGTTTTTGTCCAGTAGATGTAAGTACTAGCACTAGTTTCTAAGTCGTTTCTATACTAAGCAAATGGACGTTATGGGTCTGAATTTGTTTTATTTGTGTTTTGCCAGTTATGTTATTATACTATGTAACAATAGAGGGCAAGCTTATTGCCATTGATGCACAAATCCGAATATACTGGGGTTTGACATCTATCTATGTACACATGACTACACATCAAGCTATATATTTGCAGTTTACGCTGATTTCTCACTGTACGGAAATCTTAATATTTTAAGAAGCCGCTTCCATATTTTCATAACTAAAAATTAACTTTAGGTAAATATGCATCCGATTATCCGATCCCTACTGATGATATAAGGCCACTTTTTGTCCCGGTAGCACGTTTCACGAGGTCGAATTCGCAGGCACAGCTAGTAACAAATATAAATCTTCTAAATCATGGAAGTCAGTATTACCGTAAAAAATATTTTAAATATTACATATTTCTAAGTAAAGAGTTGAATTAGTAAGGGCAACGTTACAACCATAGGGTGTCCTCTATTCACAGACAAAGGGATGAAGCAACTACACATCGAGACGTCCCTTGCACAGAGAGCAATGATGGGCGGGAGCAAACAATATGAAGAGAAGCGAAGCGAGTGAACATTGGCGTAGCTAAGTATATTGAGTGATAGAGAACCTGGATCTATGAATAAGAAACCTATAATCGCGGTAGGGCCTTTGCAGGTTATAGGTGAAGACTAACACAACACAAACAAACAAAAAAAAAACGCGTAACTGTGACCTATCTTGTCAGTTCCATCCAGTGTTGCCATAGTGCAAAAAAAATACTATTTGATATCACATTAATGGCAACATTATTAATATGTTGACAAAGAATCAATCCCCAACTATGCTCGGGTCAGCTTCCAGTGCTGCCGAAGACCAGTATTTCACATGGAGCGACTGCCTATCTGACGTCCACAACCCAGTTTTTGGATAATACCTCTTGGTAAAACTGGTTGGCAGACTTTCGACCTCCTGACTACCCCCACGTAACTACTGTCACTATTAATATGTTGACAACACTTATCAAAAAGTATTTTGCAAATACAAAATATGACCAAAAAGGTATTTCGAATAAAAGTAGAAAATGCTTAAAAAAAAAAGTATTGAAACACAAAATGGAAATAGGCATTTTCTATTTCAAATACTATTATTTCTAAAAAGTTTCATCTCAGCCTGTTTAGTTGTTGGTCCGTTGTTAGCGCTGTGGATGCACGATGACTGCGCGCGTACAGTCGTCGTATGAAAAGGCCTAAACGCGATATGTGGTTTCCAGGAATTATATCTTTGTATACTGTATGCGTGGGAAAGTGGAAACGGAATCCCGAAGGTCAATCTTAGCCTTTAATGTTCCCACTGCTGGGGTTCTACGCGGGCCCATTGCGGGTTGGTAGATGTCACATGTCTTCGAATTTTGGTTTTAGGACATACCGGTTTTCTCACGATGTTTTCCTTCACCGTTTTGAGAGCAGTGGTGATATAATAATTTACATAGAATAAAGCGCTTGTTTGAGTTCGAACCTAGAACCTTTCAACTCGTAAGTCGCGGCCGCTACTAGTGGCCCACCCCTGCTCCCTAACTTAATCTTTTGCTGCATTTTTATTTTTGATTGATATATCAATATATTTGATTCTGTAAAAATGTGTTTGCATTTTAAAGACGTTTTAAACACAAGGATTTCATATTAGGCTTGCTACATCCAAACTTGATTGAAACCAAATCCAAATTCAACATATTCCAAGTAGCGTTGAGGGATGGATGGGGAGAGGTAGAAATAACAAAAAGTGAATGGTTGTGTGATGGATTAAATGAACGAAAAGTGAGTGAATGATTCGTTGACAGTTGTCGGAATGGAAGAAAAACGCATTTTGCATCAACCCAAGGGATGTGGAACCAGGGCAGGCAGAATAAGGATGCTGTGTTGGTGATGTCACTCTATTTAGTTTCTTCCCTAGCTACGCCAATGATAAACATCATGTCAGAATGATACGAGTATATGTACAACAGTACACAGTGAAGCCAAGTCCGTGGTCGTAGGATGTGCAACCGTGTAACTCAATATCAAAAAAACAAACCTAGGAGTTCTATGGCCCCCACTCATCTCTGAATCTACCAGCCTAAGGATAAAAAAAACATCGCGAGTCAATAAATAATATTATGATTTTTATTTGACATGATCCTTGATTGCTTTTAAAATAATTTTATTCAAACCTCATTCGATATTTGAAATATTCCATCTCAAATAACAAGATATAATTACAACTTTTATTTCACAGGTTAAAAATTCCCAGAGAGTATTATTAAACCATGTTCACGATTTATTATTAAAATAATTTTCAAGGATCATGTGAAGATGTCAATGGTAACAATACTACTATGCCAAGTGAGTATTCTACGTAGTAAACAAACCATATTCTAGGTAGACAACTTTAGTAGCTTTAGGGATACAAAAGTTTATGTTAGACTTTTCCGACTACAATCCTGCGGTATTCCAGCAATTTTATTTTGACATCTGGCAATTATACACCTAAAATCTAAAATCTTAAGTCACCTTATTGCGTGGCAGCACTTACAAAGTTTGTTTACTATACAGGACACGTCTCAAGGCACGGATTATACTTGTAACGAAACTTATATACTTGCACATAAGACGTTTACTTACGACATAAGATCCAATTGGGCGTCCGTAGGTACTGTGTCACTGGTTCCTAGTATATGTGACAGTTCACACGACTTCTTGCCTCCCGCTTTGCCGCCATCTCGGGCCGTTGCATCGCCTACCACTAGGGAGAAATGTATTAGATTCTCTTGTAACTATTGAGGATGAAACTGTCGTCGATCACACAGTGTACGAATACTGTTCGAAATTGAGCTTATGTCAGAAGAACTACGAATGAACAACTAGACAGTGGAACCTTATGGGAAAAAGTAATATAAGAGGGAGTAAATGTCTAATAATAATGGTCATATTCGTATAAAACGCTTGTTCGCAATCGTTTAAAAGTATTTGTTCATTAAGTTACTTAGTCCACGTTCGCAGGAACGGAAAATATCGCGACGGGATTTTTTCGTGCGCTAGATCTTCAACCCACTACTTAGCGCCGAGAGTTGAAAATCGAACAGTGTGTATTTCGACACGCTGAGATGCACTCTGTTGGATTCTCAATGCTCGGTTCAACACCGAAAGTTGTCCCGCCGCTATTATTTTTATTAAAGTCTACGTTCAATAAATCGAACACGCCTTATTCACAAGAATCTAAATTGATTTATTTGAATATTTTTCAGCGGTCTCAGAATAGTGATAACTGTCGTGTCCAGTACTGGCGTAAGCGTAAACGATTTCTGTTTATAATCACACTGCATTTTGAACGAAAAAAAAAAATACATAAGGCAGCCGGGTTTCGCTAATAACAATATTTCTCTTCTAAATAAGAATGTTTACACATACTGAGTATAGCTTTTAGCGTAGCCAGTACAGGTCCAACACCGATATTCTTGTGTGCTGCAGCTAACAAGTGCCGGTCACACGACAGTCGCACGCCCGCCGCCGCGCCGCCCGGCCCGGGAGATGTTGATACTGAGTATAGACCTGGAAAGGGAGGAGGGTTACTGCAAATGCATCGTAAATTACATTCCAGCAGGATTTTTCGAATAGGTAGGCAGGGGTCTTTAGTGCATTGTGTTGTGTGGTAGGCAGTAAAATTTCAATACAATGTAATACGAGCTTATCTATCTATCTATACTGGTGGTCGCACACTGGTCAAAATTCGAAGACAATTCATTAAAAAAGTAGCATTTTCCACTCCTTCTCCATACAAACTTTAACAGTGTCAAATTTCATACTCCTCCGTCCGCGTAATTTTCGTAAAAACTGGCACAAAGTTTTTGCTTCACGTATTAATATGCAGGATTAGTTTTATCCAGTGCGCAAACTGTAACCATGAATTCAGCATATCATTAGACCAGACCCTCTTACTTAGACCGGACGACTTCCTAGCGCAGAAAATTTTTCGTAATTTTCCGAATTAGGTTTTTAAGGAAAGAACAATTGGTAAAGTTTCCTGGGAAAATGTCAAATTCGGGAAAAACTAACGTTCTTTCTATGGGATTTTTGTATGAGGTCCACAAATAAATTAATAGACAATAAGTCTATACAATAAGCGATCATTTTGACAACTCCTCGTGAAAATACAACATCTTTGTCAATACTACAAAATTTATAAAAGTGTTATAAATTTGTTTAATTTTCTTTGATAATAACAAAACAGTTTCCTTACCCGGCTGCGGTGTATCCACAGTTTTGAAGAGCCTCAGTAGCAAATGACAAGTCAGCCTGGCTCCGGTGTCAGGCGAGGGCGCGTTGGGGGCATTGCCTAAACTGCCGCCACCGCCGCAGGCCTTTAGTAGCGATGGTAACGCTGCGTGGCGCACAAAGTCTTCAAGAGAGAAGCAGTGGCGCGCTGGAAGAAGGTGTTTTGAATTAACACACAATAATATTCAGATAAAGTTAGCTATAAATACTCTGTGGAGACCGAAGTAGGAAGCATATTTGTTATGTTTTCTGTTCTCGTTATGTGTATTCATACATGCTACGTTTGTTTTATTTAACAAATAAAGAGTGAGAGTACAGAGAGGTTGCACATTGGAATATTACGCTGCATTGTTAGTTTGCATAGCTTGAATAGTTCATAAACTGAAGTGGGAATGGTTTTCATTTTGACAGTATGACAAAATTCGTTGCATTACTAAAGAGACAAATTTTTCGAACATGAAGTAATCTAGAAGTTAGCACCTGCGTGTTTTAGCATTAACTTCTGAGTTGGTTGATATTTGGTTAATTTGGTATTATATTAGAATGGTTATGGTTTGGATGTTGGTTTACGATCACTGACTTAATGATACGAAATAATATGGTTGAAAAGGGTACATTGAATATACTGCAATTTATCCTAATATTAAATGGTAAACATAAGCTAATTTAGCACTAAGATGGTTTGATTTGGTTTGGTGTAAGTTACGCGATCGGTAGTTGGACACGAACTAACTGGTAATCGTTGCGATACATGCATTTATGGAAATGCATGCAGGAAAAAATGCTTCGCTGTTCGGTCGCCAATATTACACCGAACAAGTAATGTATTAGCGATATACTTCAAAATAAATAATAGTTTAAAAAACTAAAAAACACGCTTTAAAAACCAAACTAAAAAAGTAGAAAATAATTTAATTCTATTAAAAAGCGTGTTTTTTAGTTTTTTAAACTAGTATTTATTTACTAGTTTTTAGTTCTGCTAACTACAAAAGCGTGATTATAAAGATTTTTTTTCCATTTTTTTTAATATAATTTTTGAATTGTCATCGGTCCTCGATAAGTCTACAAAGTTTAAATGAAATCTGACCGTTTGAAGAGGCTCAAAATCGCGTCCTAAGGAGTCGGTTACAAACAAACATACAAGTGAAGCTAATATAAAGCGTGTAATGATTCAGAATGTGATTGATTTGTAGGTTTTTATTGGTACGCAATGAGGCTGCTGGTCGTCGTCGTGGTGTTGTTTCTGGGTGTCATCAGTGGATGTGTTTCGCCTTATATGACTCACCAACAAGTATGCAGGTGAAGACGGCGAGCGCGTCGTGCGCGGCGGCGTCGTGCAGGTCGCGGTGCAGCAGCAGGTCGGGGTACAGCGGCGGCGGCGCGGCGTGCGGCGCGGCCGCCGGGTAGTGCTGCGCGCCGCACAGCGCCACCAGCGCGCCCAGCCACTCGGCCGCCAGCCCGCTGCACCACGCCGTCATCTCTGCGCACACCACGCCTAGCTCGTTCACTCTGGACATACAAACGTTACGATTCTTATTCGCACGTCAGTATTAACACTCGAACCACGAAAACCTCCATGAAAGTAAAAAAAAAAATTTCGACACAAAATTTTTACGCTGCGTTTTATAGGATCATGTGCTGAATCTATTGTATAAGTTTGTGTGCAACACTATCAGTAAAGAGACTTATACACCATAATATTTATATTATTTTTGCGAGGGACATTATTCTATGACGTCATTAACACGATCATCATCATCATAATCTGCCTAGCCTTTTCCCACCTACATTGGGGTCGTCTTCCAGTCTAACCGGATGCGGCTGAATACCAGTACTTTACATGGAACGACTGCGTATCTGACCTCCACAACACAGTAATTGGGTAATACGTTACTGCTTGGTAAGACTGGTTGTCAGACTTTCGGCCTTCTGACGACCCATGACTACTTATCGAAGATCCACAAAAAGACGTTAAAACACAATATATACTTGCGACTCATAATCGTATTCAGTAACTTGACAATTGAAGTGTTACCAGATTATGACAAAAAAAAGATAGTAAGGTGGTGTAAGAATGAATGAACTTAAAATAATGTACTTACATGCAATATTTTTTTTAAATTTAATAACTTGTCTTAAAAACATGATATGCACTATTAAAAATAGTAGAATTTGTTATATGTTCTTTTAATCCACATGTTACAAACGAAAGTTTTATATCGAAATTAAAATTAAACAATTTCTATCTTTCGTTCTTTACGCAAAATCGTTCACTACCCCAACACTATTAGTTTTAGTATGGCAACATTATTTTCCTTCAAACTGTCAAGTTACTGAATACGATTGAGTCCA
Source organism: Polymixis lichenea (assembly GCA_949091785.1). Classification (NCBI taxonomy): domain Eukaryota; kingdom Metazoa; phylum Arthropoda; class Insecta; order Lepidoptera; family Noctuidae; genus Polymixis; species Polymixis lichenea. Next base: position 10,938,896 of record OX420933.1, on the reverse strand, counting down.
AGTATAGTTATTAAAATTTGATTTATTTAATGGTCGCCTTACCGATCATTGTCCACTTCCCGACACACGGCGAGCATTGCCGAGCAGACGAAACTGCATCTATTTGCCGGTGACTCGGCCACTTGACGCGCCCACGAGATTTCTATTTTACCTATTAAAATAGTAATAGGTAATAGGTAATATTTTTTTTAGGTTTAAACGCGGAGTAAGGTTTCAACCAGTATGATTGTAATCTTGCTCTGCGTTTGTTTTAAGTTGAATAATGTATCAAAATTTATAATTATATAAAAACAGTTTTTACCTTTACGTGGATTAGTGAAGAACTCGCTCAAAAACTGAGGATTGTACGGATAGTTTGATGGAGTCGGCTGCAGTGGTGAATACAGAGCTTGTCTGAAAAATAACATTAACATTTATAATGGAATTACACAGTTCTCATGCATGTAAATTACTTTTACTAAGATACCAGTTTAAAATATAAACAAAACTGCTGTTCCACAATAAGTTGCTGTGCAATGAAAATGTTTGAAAAAACAAAGTAAAATAAATTCACTATCGTCAGATTTAGGGAAAGCTTCAATTTTTTTCATCAGATTTGCCTATTTATGTCATTATGGGTTAAGCCACACACAATCGTACCAAAATTAACGGCTCTGAAGATCACTTTATTTTTAGTCCATTTTAGAAATCTAAAAGTGAAATAGAGCTTTTTTTTCCACAATAATTATTAAATAAGAAAATAACTTCTTATTCTGTTAAAAGTTAGTCGAGGTATTTTAATATGGAGCTAATATTATACTAACTTGATCTTAGGGTATGCATTAGCGAAGGTGTCGGCGTGCGGCGCGTGGCACAGATGCGCGGCCGCCTTGTACAGGTCGTGTAGCTGCGCCAGCACGCAGCGCTCTGCTGAGCCGCAGTCGCCGGGGTTCACCACGCACTTCACTAGGCGGCACAGCTGCTCGAATACTGCTGAGGTCTGTTCCACGCATACTGGGCGAAAGTACAAGTATATAGGAACGATATGACGACCGAAACTATAGAATGCCACTTGCTACGATCTCTTTATACTCCTTCCCTTAGTTTACGTTCATATATCTGGGAGCCTACTCGCCAAGTCCGTCAACGAAGATACGGGCTCGTCTGAAAGTAGTTTGAAACTTGGGAGGGAAACATACTCCCGATTAATTAACTTTTTCGGATGGGCAATAACACAGCGTGAGTAGGGACAGCTATCAAATCGTGTTGTTATTCATTCAGGTCGAGCCAAAACTAATCTTATATTTGTAGGTGTTACGGAGTAAGAAATAGTTCATCAAATATCTATAGTTTCGGGTTACGACTTTTCTGAAGAACATCATCAATAAGGTCAGTGTATGTCCTCGACTGACATCTGCCTTTTATTTTTCCTTTATACAACATAGGATCCATATAATAGACTAACAAGGTTTAACTATATCAGAATACAAATTTGAACATAAGAACCCTAGGAATGATAATAGTTTATCACACTGTTTATTTTATGTTTGTAGTCATCTAGATTCTAAGGTACGGGTGAGCCCATACCATAGATGACTTGGCCCATTATCCCTTGGTAGAGGTCTGACCAAGCGCGCCAGACTATGTTGCAAATGAATGCAACCAGACGATGCACTAGCGTTTGATTGTAAATTAAAATCCTGTACTAATGTCCTGTCTGATTTATGTGTTTAACTTACATAATAAGGAGGAGTGGTACTTCCTCAGCGCGCCGACGGTGTACAGCGCTAGCGCAGACGTGTAAGCGCGCGGCGCGGCCAGCCCGCTGCTAGGCGCACCGCGAGATATCAGTGCACTTTCTACTTCCGACAACTCCTTCAGAATCTGCGAACAATTGCGCTATTATTGTCTGTTTGGTTTCAGAGATTTACTGAATTTTGATTACAACCGTGCAACAAATATGAAAGTGCACAGATTTAGCGGCGAAACGAGCAAAACTGTAAAAATAGGATAGAGAAAATAATGTAAAATCTTTATTAAGAATCTCCGGTGCCAGGGAAGTTTTCATGCGCATACCATGGGAAAAAAACGCACTTTGACGTGCAGTTATGGACACCAGCCCGTCTTACTAATACTAATTGTACTTACACATAAATAACAATGCAACAGGAAATCTAACACAATAGGTAAGCAAATTTGTTACAACGCGTGTTACATTTCATGTTGTATTGCAATTTGCATGGCACGTTCGTTTCAACGCATGTTGCATATTATGTTACGTCTAAAAAAATGTGACATTAGCCCAGGGTTAACAAATGACCTAATCTACTCTAACTAGCCTGTATTGTCCCACTGCATGACAAAGTCCCTCTCTCCTTTGCTGACCTTTGATGTATCTTAACAACTATTGTGTATTACCCATATTTGCAAAATAAAATTCAATTCTAATGACACAATTCTATCTTTTGCTAGTGCTGGCCAGTCCTTTCAGTAGGAGTAAAGTTCGTCCCGCTATCTTCGTCTCAGCCTGCAGAGTTCGCGTCGTGCGTTTAGTGGGAACCAATCGGTGGTTCTTTTAGCTCATTTGTCATCTGCCATGCGGCAGACATGTCCAGCCCAGTCCCATTTAAACTGAGCGGCTTTATAAAACGATCATTTAAAAAAAATTGTCATCCATACCTGTATACAAGTCTCGATAAGTCCGTGTACGTTGAGAGCGATCTCCATGAGATCTAGTGCGAAGGCGACATGCTCGGCCTGCGGCAGGTACGTGGTGGCTCCGGCCGCGTAGGCCGCTAGGGCTTCGCACACCGCACAGCCGACAGCCCAGGAAACTGCGCCTTGTTCGTACATGGACATTGCCTGTAAGAGGAAATTATCTTACATCATTTGGTAAAATCCTCCACCTTAGGTGCAAAACCGAAATATTTTGAATGTTCTATATGTGTGCAAAAAAACTATTTTGTTGTACAACTAAAACTAGTTTGTTGTAAAAACTTATTTGTTTACTAAAAAATTACTAACATATTGACTTTTTTTGTGTATATTACTAACATCCCTGCCTTCTTTATAACTATTTTATGGACTGCGTGGTCTGAAGAAAAAATAAATAAATAAAAATATGTAATGGAGTCTATAAAGATGACTTTCGGTTAGAACGCGGCCAAAGCGATGTGAGAGATTCGGCTAGCCACGAAACATATAACTTTGTTTTTACTTTGTGTTAATGGCGATTTCTATAGAAAAAAAAGAAAAAAATATTTGGGACACGCACACGAAATACAAACAATAAAGAAGAAAATGTAATCTAAAAAAATCATGAAAACAATAAAGGAAACCTGTGCGAGGACAAAAAGGCTCATATTTCAGCAGGATGCTTGGATAATAAAATAATAAAAAAACTTGAGAGGTGTCAAGGGACACCCGGATGGAACGAAGTTTTTTTCGATTAATTAGTGAAGGAATTGTAATAAAATTTTAAAAATTGTACATATACATACACACACACACACACACAATATATATATATATGCACTCTGTCTGTGTCTCTGCCTGCAGAGAAACACGCGCACGCCGCACGGCTTACAACAATGTAGCAAAAAGTGTCGTTACAACTTTAGGTCTTAATTTTTTCGCAACGCGCGATAAGGAACTTCGTTCCAAAAACAAATACCGCACCTACTAAAAAATGTTTCAACAAAGACTAGGCTTTTTATATGACATCGACGAATGGACGTTAAAATATAGTAATAGGTACCTGAAACTTTTGCGTAACTGATTCAAAGTTGAATTCGCTACGGGAGTGCTTCTTTATCTTCCCACCTTCAGCGACGTCGATTGAGAACTTCTTAGAGAATAATTTACATATTTCTGAAACAAGCCATAACCGATTACTTTACCACTAAACAGTTTTTCGACTACTGCAATAAGGTGGGGTCAGACGAGGGAAAATAAGTCGATGAATTAATATTTGACTCAGCTAACGTCTAGCGTGACACTAATCTTAATATTGTGTACTAGCTGCGAGCCACAGTTCACCCGCATAAGTCTTAATCTCGATTAGAATATCGGATAAAAAGTATCCTATGTCCTAATCCAGGTCATGGATTACCCACGTGTCAAATTTCATCCAAATTCATTCAATCGTTTTAGCGTGAAAACGTAACGAACAAATATACAAATAATGAAATCTTTATAATATAAGTCTAGAAAAACGAATGCGACACAATTATAGATCGCGGCATGCAAGTTGAACCTAAATCAGAACAAACAACCCAAGGTAGGTGCACTAGTTGCCTCAGACGGAAAATGAATGAGGTCAACTTCGAGCATAATCATTGATGTAACGTGTACGGATTTAGCAGCGTAAACAACGCAAAGTCACCCTTATCTAGACTGACCCTCTTTCCTTCATACAGCATTATTAGGGTCACACTTATTCAGCTCTGTTCAGCTTTTATCCATAGAAAACAACGATTTTGTATGAGATGCGTACGCATCCGACTCTATAAAAATCGTTGTTTTCTATGGACAAAAGCTGAACAGAGCTGAATAAGTGTGAGTATTCCCTTAGCCGTCATCTTTGCTCACTTTATATCATACCTTTGGTCATCTTCTTAACAGCATGCTTAGCCTCGTCCCTGGCCCTGCCCACGCCGTACAGCAGTATATGTCTCTGGTTGGCGTCGTGCGGCGTGTGCTCGGGCTCCGCGGGCGGCAGCGGGAAGTGCAGCGTGTAGTGGTAGTGGCGCGACACTGTGCCGGCCGCCACGCCGCCGCAGCCGCTTGAAGGGCCCGAGCTCGTTGTGCGGATACCTAAAAAGGAGGACGGCATAAAAAAAGCACAGCCAAACTGCCAGCGTCTGTGTTCCCTTCAACATTGAACCCGTCTACCTTCAAAGCAAAAGTGAACAGGTTCGTTCCATTATATACCTCATCCATCTCTTTCCATCAAGCGTGATCGAGGTCAAGAGAATGCCCGTTCAGCAATGAAAAATACGAAAGTATTTGTTGTGTGATTCATTCGTTCCAGCGTAAACGTTGATACCGTGTAGACGCTGCTCCATCATCATTGCGAATCTCAGTTGATTATCAAGTTTTAGGAACATAACTGACAGAGTTGAAATTCCGTTGCAACAATAATTTGTCTAGTTACCCTTTGTATTATAAAGGGTCAATCAAAAATCAATTTAGACTACAGGACGCTGAATAATCTACGTTTCAAGTATAGGGGGTCAGTAATGAGTTTGCGAAAGAAAACAAAACAGTAAACAATATACTTTGAGCGTAAGACCACGTTCGCAATGACGTAGACTATCGCGGCGGTATTTCTTCGCGCACTGGATCTTCAACGCACTGCTTAGCGCCTATAGTCTATTCGCGTTAAAAAAATTGTGTCTCATCGTTGTTACTCAGCTTAGCCACGCCCCTTGACCAATTAGATCATAGTAAATTATAGTGTATGTCTGAAGGGCTTACTTCAACTGGTCAATGTGAACACGGCTTTCTAATTTACTATGATCTAATTGGTCAAGGGGTGTAACTAATCTAAGTGACAACGATGAGTCACTATTTTCTTAACGCGAATAGACTATAGAGTTGAAAATCGAACAGTGTGTTTTTATCAACGCACTGGGATGTTGCGGTCTGTTGGATTATCAATACTCGGTTCAAATCCGACAGTTGAAAATCCAGTGCGCGATACTTTTACCTACATACGAAAGTGGTCGAGCGCTCAAAACGGTATTGTTTTGTTTTCATTTAAAAGGTTACGTACCTGGTACAGACATTGGTCCCATGCTCATAGACGGCATGCCCGGGATACTCATGCCGCTCGGACCCATCATTGGCGAGTTTACGCTGTAATAAATGCTAAATTAATATCTTCATAGTCAAAGCTCAGCTTTTAATTAGACCGGCGGTAAAAAAAAGATCGTGTCTTTTCTCACCTGTGCGAAGGCTCTCCAGGGTCTTTTGGACTATCAGGCGCGTCCATAGAGTTTTGTTGGTCTTCTTTGATATGCTGGAGCAACTTGTCAAGGTCATCGTCAATCTTTGAGTCGTCTAAATCCATTCGAACGTTCTCCTGTCAAAGAGGTTGCGATTAAAGAATGGACAAAAGTTGCGAATGTCAATACCGAACTGAAGCCGTAGCTAACCAAAATCGTGAATTGTAGATTTACGACGGTGGACGTGTACTGTGAGCCTTTTATCATTGACATAAGGTTTAAAATGCAACGATTGACGCGCACTCCTCAAATGCAACCATAACTATTACCACAAAGGGTTGGTACGCGTCAGTTTCAAACCATCATCGCTTCGCCTTCGCAAGGGACTGCGAAAATGTTATTATATGTATAAATAAGACTTAGATTTGTGTGTTTTTTCGTACTAACCTCCATCTTAGGCTTGAGATCGATGCCGGCAAAGATATCGTCATCCATGTTGTGGTTAGTGCCGGTGCTGTTGGCAGGTGGCGCCACCGTGTGACCGTTGCTACCGCTCGTCGATGTAGGCTCCGTTGGAGATATTAGATCACCTGAATTTAAACAACCTGTCAAAATGGTTTCTTTGGGAGAGCATGTACTGCCCTATTACTTCTTTGTCACTTCGCGTTCTTTCAGTCTTTTGCTCGGCTCCTAACGCGATTTTAAATACTATCTCAAGAATAGGGCTATAAAATGCAAAAAATACTTTTTCAAATCCGACCGGTAGTTCCACAGACTAGCGCGTTCAAACGTAACGCGTAAACGAAACGCGTTCAAATCTAAATATAATAGGGTATTTTACTCTATATGAAAAAAAAAAATCTGAAAATATATTATTGAGAGAGCTTAGGCAAAAAGCAGTCGGAAAATGTTAGTTTTAGTTCATGAAAATCCAAAATAAATTTTGAAATTCAATTTAAAGATTTCAGTTTTTTAATCTGTTTTTGAATACCACGAAATAGTAGCCGCCATGTTATTACGTCATACCGCTGAATAAACTAATCAACTGAACAAGTTTGTACTTTTATTATTTTCGTAACCAAAGTAATTTTTATTCAAATAATATCTTACATTCAAGAACAACAAACCAACGATAACTAGAATTTATAGAACTATTTTTTAAATTATAAACATCATACAAAATGTCAGCGCATTTATTTACACAGCAAACTGACGTCATACCCACAGACCAATATGGCGTACACTGCGTCCAGCGTTTTCGTCAAATTACGCGCGAAATATGAAAATGTAAAATTTAAATCCATTTTTATGGCACTAATCGATTAAATAAAAGTGTTTTTTAGTGGTTTATTAGCATTTTAGAATCTAATTGAGACACTTTTCAAAAATAGGTTTAATACCCTATTTTCTTATATTCGGCTTATAACTTCTCATTGCTGGGACTTGGATGTTCTCCCTGTGAACTATAGAGCAACTGCTCTGTTGTTTTGGTTCTGGTTGTTGTGTGTTTTGGATCTAGAACATTCTGGATTCCTCACGATGTTAAACCTTAGACGTTTAACTGTTTACCAGTGGTGACTAAACCAATTGCATAGAGAACGCTGTTACGCCTACTAATTTTAGAGCGAGAGAACTAATGACATAAATGATTTCATTAATTCTCGCAATTTTAGACCTTAGAGCGATAATGGTTAGTTCGTTTTTAGTCTGCAACTATGCGTACCTCTAGAAATAAGCGTGCACATGTAAGCGTCGTGCGAGAACACATCGCGTCGAATCAGTTCGCCGAACAAGTGCACCAGGTTGGCGAACTGTTGTCTGTTGCCTGGAGGAGAGTTAGGACTCTCGTCTGCAATGGGGAAAAAATATTATTGATTAGTACCAAATACCAATACCAAAGGCATACGAGACAGTATAGTGGTTTCTCAGTACTTGTATCTGTTAATTCAAAATCAAAATCAAAATCAAAATCAAAATCAAAATATTTTTATTTCACATAAACCTGCAAGGGCACTTATGAAACGTCAGAAGCTAGGTGCACGGTTCCAATTTGTCGCTTCCTATGGAGAAGAGCCGGCAAGAAACTCCACGGTTACTCTTTTAAAAATAATTGGATTTTATAATGTTTTCAAATTACAGTGATATTAGGTTAATTGACGATTATTTCCAACAGCATTATGCTGCTGAACCTAGCCCGTTAAGAGACCTTAATAGGACCTCATTGCAGATTTGTGATGCATTTTATGTTTAAGGGGGAAGCACCAGGTTAGCCCGTGAAATTCAAATTTTCTTACATTTTTTTGGTAGCTCCCGTATTCATATCTTTAAACGTTTTTTGCTATTTGCAGGTCAGCGACAGATTGTATGTTGAAAAAAATATGATTCGCGACGTTAAAACGCATCTATGTATTTACAGTATTATAAGCATTAAAATCATCAAAACAAATCTAAGTTCTTTTAATCCTATTGAATGACTATTTTCATGAAAAACTGTTCTTTTTTAATTATAGAAATTTATTAATCCAATATGAAGTTTCATAGTTAAAGCGGAAACTGAACTGCACTGAACAGTTTACTTACCTAAAATCGGGGCGTCAGTATCAAGGAAGCGTAGAAGAAGATTCTGGAATATGGGCGGTCCGTTGTAAAGACCTGTGCCGGAGCTCACAGATTCTTTGTCATCTGATCCTGTTAACAAATCCTGAGTTATCGACCATTATTTGCAATTTTGCTCCAGTTGAGTCCAAAGCAAATGAGGCGATATAAGCGCGAGTTATCAATCGATTAGGGCGAGCACAGTGTCTGTACTTTTATAAAGATTAACTAAAATAGTCAATAGCCCAGAAAAGATAAATAAATTGTGGAAAAAGATGTGTTACACGAAAAACCCATTGTCTTTTGGCGAATAGTGAAGTAACTAGTTCCAAGTTCCGTCCGAACGGTCCGAAGTGAAATTATACTTGCAGGCCAATTTTCGTTACTAAAAATGTTCAAAATCTATTCGCTGTCTCGCCTCGGCGAAAATCAAATGTCAAAAACTCGTCATAAATGGAAACTCTAGGTATTTTTGACTTATCGAGACTGAGATCAGGTTGTGCACGTTCTTAAAATGACGAGAATTGCGCCTCTGTTCCTATTCGCCATTATTCCTTTCTTTCCGACAGTACCAGTGGCGTGATGGTCGTGGTGGTGGTGCGTGGTGTGGTGCTGGCGCCGGTCCAGCAGCGCCGCGGCCGCCTGCGCGCGGTGCTCGCCCCAGCGCGCGCCGCACACCGCCCACTCGCAGATCACACGCACCACTGAGTAGGGACACGCCCATTCCTGGACATGCAACATTGCTGATTAGGCTGGAAGACCACGAAGGGCCTGTGCTATTCACTAAAATATTAACTTTAAAAGCTAGTGGTTAAAGTTCAATTATGAATAGGAAAAGTATCGATGACTTTCGATACTTTTCCAAGCATCATCGTCGCAGTAGGTTCAGAAGACGTATAAACTGAACTGTTTATCTAAACTGCCTTGTAAAGACAATGAGATGCAGTAGGCTAAGGGCCTACAAACACAGCGTTTTTTATACACGCGTTCCATATAAGTTCAAAGGCACGTTAAACTTGGAAAGAAGGACTAGTCACGGCGAGTTTGATTGCGTCGACGTCGCGTAAAGAATAGCGTGCCTTAAAATAATAAATATGTAAAAGAACACGAAACAATTTCAATGAAAATTGAACCATAATGTTTTAGTGGTAAGGTTTCATATCACTCACCGGGTCTTTGGTATCACTATTATCCTTAGAAGGTGGAGGGCAGTTCGCGAACACTTCCTTATACAGCGTGTCCAGATTATTGTTGGGGTCTACCCGATCGAAGCAGTGCCTGTCTAGTGCTTCTAGCACCGCTAGCACTCGCGCTGGATAAAATATATAAGCTATGTGATTTATATTTATTTTAATTCATTGGTTTCTTTACAGGATTGAACCCCTAATGAAAATAAACCACTTTTATCAAGAGACCAATTCTGAAATCTGGAAAAATCTACTGTTTCAACAAACAATAATGCAGTAGGAGCTTAACTGAAAATATATAACCGTTTTTTGGCTAATCTGCACAAATTACGTCGAATTCGCTCGACAATAGCTTTCTATTAAGCCAAAATAACATTACGAAATTAGTAGGTTGGACTTTTATCGAAATAAATAAAAACATTTTTCGAATAATGGTTTAATAAGTAGTAAGAAAGCATTTACAAATATAATATACCTTGAGAGCTAGTCTGCCACTTATCCGTGCACCATTTACTTTCAGCCTTTTTACTTCTAGCCGAAATTTCTTGTTCAGCCTCATACACCTGGCATAAAAGAAAAAGAATATAAATGAATTTAAAACCAAGGCAGCATTACTACTTCAACTTGTCTTTCTATAATTTGGCTATCTTCGTGACATCCGTGGTCATAAAACGCGGGAGCAAGACGACCCGAGACTCAGTATGGTTTTTAGAAACCCCATTCTAGTCATACCCCATTCTACTCGAACATTTTATGACCGCGACTACCACGACAGTTACGTTTAGTACAGGATCTCTGTCATAATACATTTACAAAAGAAAACAAAAGGTGATAATCAAACTCTTAAGTCCAATCACATCATCAGCTTATATTGTTCCCACTGCTGGGACACAGGCCTCCTCTCGGTGAGAGGGAGTGGGCCATAATCCACCACGCGGGCCAAGTGCAGGTTAGTGGATGTCACATGACTGAATCTTTGTTCTCCCACGTTCTCTCACGATGTTTTCTTTCACCGTTTTGAGACCAGTGGTAATGAATTAATTTACACAAAATAAAGCTGGGTTCGGACCTGCGACCTACAACTCATTTGTATTTATAACTAGCTTCTACTCGCGACTTCGTTCGCGTAAAATTTCTTGCTCCTCCGACCCACCCCGTCGCTTCATATCGCCTGCCCGTGCGAGAACTTCGTATTCATGACTTTTTCTCTCTCTTTACTCGGCTCCTAAGGGTCTTAGCGTGATATTAAATAGCCTATAGCCTTCCTCGATAAATGGGCTATCCAACATTAAAAGAATATTCCAATTCGAAACTGCAGTTCCTGAGATTAGCGCGTTCAACCAAACAAACTCTTCAGCTTTATAATAAGTATAGATAGTATAAAGCCCAATACCAATTTCCTATGCTCTTCTGTGATGTCGGTGTCCATGTGAGGCATAGGTAATGCTGATGGCGGTAACGGTAGCAGATCAAGCGGCGATCCTTGTAAAGACGAACCGCAACCTGACCACACCATAGCTGTTGGACACTCGATCGAAATTATCTGTTGAGAAAATACTATAGATTTGAAAACCTTCTCTGTTTTGAACATGAGTAACATAAAAGTAAAATGACGTGTTTTGACATGAATGTTTTGTTACCTGAGGCCTTAGTGTGAGTTTATTTTAAGCATCTCGACTTTACGCATCGACCGAGTTGGGCGCTCTGATTGGCCATGGATTAGTGAAGGGCCTATCGGAGCGCCGAACGCGGTCGTTGCGTTGCGGGAATACCTACATTATCAGCAAATAAATGATTTAATTCGTTCTTTCTTTCTTAAAAGAAACTCACACCACTGGACTACCGCACAGGCCTAAAAAAACGTGAAAATGTAAAAAGACAGAGATAAGAGCTTAGTGCGTCGCTTGATTGTTTTTGATATATAAGATTCAGTTATAAAAATCTGCACCCTAATTGCGTAACACACTATTAATCACAATCTGAATCATTTTAAAGGATATTATTGAATCCATTGCCTCATAAGTTCGTAAAATTAGTCAGCTCACGTAAATAACGCAATTAATGTTGTTGAACTGTCAAAATGAAAGCCATTCCTACCGCTAGTGTGTTACGTAACTACCCCGCCGGTTTTTGATTTTTTATTGAACTGTGATGCGCGGACAATAAGGTTCAATATTCATAAATATTAACCGGTTTTTTTTTCTCTTCTTTTTGGTACCTAGCTGTGTTGTGCTGTTATACTCTTTTTTTTTCAATCTGTTTATAGAAGTGAAGACTTGTAAATTGGCTGTCAGTCTCACATACAATTTTTTATTCTGTTTGTTCTAGCTGTATCCATAGTTAACATATTTTTTTTTATTTCCCTCTGAATCTCAGTATGTAGATGTAGTCCGTATGTTTAGATGGCACATTAAAAATTTAAACAGATATTGTCTTTTAACATAATATGCAAAGCATCAGTAAAATTTAGTCATTTACCAAATCAAAGTCAACACTTTTATAAGTTTTAGACGATTTCTTACCTGCAGAACAGTAGCCAGCTGAATAATAACATCTCTATGGTATGAACAGTTGAGTATCTCTCCGAAACCAACTTGTACCGGGTTCATGGCCGCAGCAGCCACCACAGTGGTCAGCGTAGACTTCGTATCTCTGGCAGGAGAGGCCCTTTCCTCCTTCACTTGGACGTCCATTGGCTGTGGGGGGTTTGGGGTCCCGAGGGAGTGATTAGGATTCGGAGTTCCCATGGAATGGGTCGGGTTTGGTGTGCCTATGGAGTGATTGGGGTTGGGAGTCCCCTGGCTTTCTATGGGAGTAGGTTCCCTTTTAATTTGAGAAATGTTTGGCTTGACATCCGCGTTGTTTTCGGGTGCTGGTGACATTGGGGCAACGTTTTGTTCTGGATAGAAAAGGTAAATAGAAGATTTAATCATCATATTTAAGTGAACTGTTAATAGGCAGTCGCTCCAAGTAAAATGCTAGTATTCAGCTGCCTCCGGTCAGACTGGAAGCCGCCTTTAACATAGTTAGGAATAGTCTAGGCCGATGTGTGTTCAAACAGTATGTGAGTCGATTGACAAGTGAATTAATTGATTAATTCTGCATTCGTTGCAGGTAAAATGCAATCACGATAGTAGAGAAATTCCTCAAAATGGGGGTTAACTCTGCTGTAATGCTGTTAAACAGTGGCGAAAGCACCATATAACACGATTCCTACCGGCTTCCCTTGGGGGATTCGCATCGGCAACTCTATCGTTATTAAAAAATGGCACGTCAATAGTGGCTATTATTGTCAGAAAATATAGTTAAACTACGGGTATTTAATTCACCATAACATCCAAACCACCAAGACGATTATTTTTAGCTTAGTATTACAAAAAAAAAAAAAAAAAATCTAAACCCGGCACCAAAACGTCATAATCAGGAACTAAAAAAATGTATACAACAGCGATCCCGTAATAATGTCACTTTAGGTTACGTGGTACCGCTTGATATGGACGAGTGTTAGCCGCTGAACAACGGGTTATTACAAAGATAGATATAGAAACATGCGTCAGCGAGAACGAGATGGAGAAATATTGCACATTTTATTTGATTTTCAGCTGTAAATTTTTATTGTATTTAATGCTTTACATTCGTATATTAATTGATTGTAAGTATTCTTTATTGATAAGTCAGTAAGTTAAAGCCGACTTCGATTCGGCTTCTCTCTTACAAAAATTGACACCTCGCCACTGCTGTTAAATTAAATCAAAATGATTAATAATCTCTAAGTATACAAGCATAAGCATAGCCACCACTGGTCTCCGTGCAAAAGCAAATTATACAAGCAAATATCAATTCATTCTATTCTCACCTGCATTCCTATCGACAGTCTTAGTAAACACAGCAGGCTGGTTGAGAGTCCTCAGCGTAGTATCTGACAGTACTGAGCAGATAGCCGCGGCCTTTTTAGCACAGGAGGTGGCAAGCCTTCGAGATAGGTTCTCACAGCATATGAACTCACATATGTGCTGTAACGCTAGCGGGAGGAATAACCTGAGGAATACGGGGAATTTGAATTATGATGGATTTGAGACACCAAAGGGTTCAGAATTCTGGGTGTGTCATAAAAGGCGACAAACAAGAAAATTTCTTGTTATCGCTTAGTCGACGTTCATACGAACTGATACGAACGTAATAAAATCGCGTTCATACGAAATGATTTTTTGGCGCACTGGATTTTCAATTCTCGGTGTTGAACCGAGCATTCTGAATCCAACAGAGTGCAACGCGAGTGACTTTCATTGCGACGAAAAAACACAAGTGTTTGATTTTCAACGTTCGGCGCTAAGCAGTGCTTTGAAGATCCAGTGTGTGAAATATCCTGCCGCGATCGTATTACGACAACGTGTCCACGTTGTCGTAATACAGTTACATATAGTTTGAACGGACCCCTATTCTGCGAAAATGTATCAAATTACCTCAACAGTCCATCATCAGGAGCCCTCTTATCGAGCAGGTCAATGATCCAGGTGAGGAAGTCATGCCTGTCTAGAAGACCTTCGTCCAGCAGGTACTTAGCGAGGCGGCAGCAGTAGTTCCAGAGCTTTAGGGCTTGTCGCCAGTCTGTGCTTTCACTTCCTCCTGGAGTTAGCGAGCCAAGAGCTGGAGAAAACATATCATTTCATAACTATATTTTCCAAAACGTTGGCATACATTAAGCACAGTCATCAAATGTTCCCAACTCTATTGGCATTGCCTTTAATAATGCAAGACTGTTACTGCCTAATAACAAGGCCAAAGCTTATCTCTCACATAGAGAAGATAGACTACTGGAATAATTGCGTACCACATATGAAAAGGCCATCAATCACAATGGTTTTCATTTTGACAGTTCATTACTAATTTTTAAATGCAGACAACTTTATCAAACCTATAAAGCACTGGATTAGTAATTTCCTAGAAACCTCATGGATTGTGATTGAAAGTGTGTTACATAATTACACATCTATATATATAAAATGAATCCCTATTTCCCTTGGTCACGGCATCACACGTGAACGGCTGGACCAATTTTGCTAATTCTTTTTTATTGTTTTTGTTATAGTTAGGCGAAGGATCCTATGAAAAAATTAAGATAGTTGCGCTTGCGCGTAACATATAAACATAAAATTCGAATTAAATTTTCATAGTTAAGACAGGACAACATCTGTCAGGTCAGCTAGTTTTTAATAAAGATATAAATAGTGATAGTCCATGAATACATCATTGACAATGATATAACAAATTCTTCTAAAAAGTGTATGTTGTCAATGGACAATTTTAGTAACATTTTCTTCATCCAAAGCATTACTAATGAAATATATGGCATGGGCTGAAGCGGGCGAGTAAAAAACAGGGCTCTATTATACTTACTACTTGAATTCCCTGGAGAGTGCATAGAGTTTGGCACAGTAGAGTTGGGTGTGGAACTCCCTGGTGGATTGCCAGATGAATTGTGGCTAGGAGTTCCCTGGCCAGATTGTGATGGAGGTGTTTTATCAGACACATTTCCTGGAACTGCACTCTGGTAGTGTTCAGCCAATTTAGGGATCTGATCCTTGAGGAATTTTATCAATGTTGTGGTCCATTCTACAAGAAAGGAGATCATTTTAAAACTAACCTATATTATTTTGTATACTCTTGTTTTTTTTCCCCGGTTGTATTACACAATCATAGACACCATAACATTTTCATTTGAATTTTTATTTTTTTATTTCATTGTGTCTTGAGATCTTTTTGTGCATACATTAGGTAAGGACATAGTTATAGCTGTTTTATGTATAACTTAGTGCCACTTTTTGGAACAAAGTTCCTTAATGCGGCTTGTGGTAAGAATTGACCGTCAGAAACTGTCACAAGGAAAAAGTTTTATGCTACTTTCTCCCTCTCTTTCTATTATATACCAGTGTGTCTGTGCATGAAGAACTTCGGTCCCGGGTTCGCCAACTGCACATTTTTATTTTAGTTTATTGGCACCATGGCTTTTCTTTTTGTTTATGTAATATGTTATCATTTAAATGTGTTTTTGTGTGTTGTGCACTAAATAAATGTTTTTTTCTGAAACTATATTATTATAATTGACCATACTTACCAGTGGTAGGATCAGGCAACTGTCTCTTCTTGATCTTAGCCTCAGACACAGCGACAGTATAAGCAGAGCTAAGTTTTATAAACCATGCAGCTCTGGGCATAGACACCTGGTACTCTGTCAGTGTTATAAATATCTCTTCCTTTTTGTTAAAGTTTGGAGCTTTTTTTGCTAGTTGGGACAGTGGTTTGCTTCCTGTGAAGGATAATATTATGTGGTATTACATTAAAGTGGAGTTTATTCACTAATTTTAAGTAACAAACATGGAATTATTGTGGTTTACCAACAACAATATGTGAAATTCTATCAAAAGATAACTAATGACCTTTAAAAATAAGATAATTATTTCACATTTTCCTATTGGAGATAATTATATATATAAACATATTGATGACATCAATTTTCACACATTGGAAGTAAGTTTAGTAAGTTAAGTCCATGCATATTGCACTGGATCTGTAATCATAATGTGTTGTAAGATTAATGAGATGATTTCATTTTAAGCTTCCATCTTTCTAAAAAAATATAAGTAAGGTAAGCAGGTCATTCAGTTTTACTTCTTGTAACAAATAACAGTAAGTGATTAAGTGTGAGTGGTGGGTAAGTGACCCGGCCCACAAGATGCCGACGTCACCTAGTTTGGAGACCACTATTTATCTATGTACAAATTCCAACTTGTTTTCCATATCCAATAATATTAAGTATACTTAAGAAAATGCCTGTAACAATGGTATAATAAATACATGTAGCACACAATTCAAGGGTAGCACCTCAAGAGAGTCTCGCTATAACCTCTGTGGCGAAGACACATTTCCTTTGATTTGTTGTGTTCTTACTGATAATTTGGTTGTTTTACTCTAAACCCAAAGCCTCTAACTAGTGAATCTTTACTCTTAATACCTGCCAAATCCTTGAACCAAGCTTCAATCTGTGCTTTAGTGCGGGCAGTAGCTGGCCAGAAATTATCCTTAGGATTCACTTGCTGTCTCTTCCTTCCACAATCAGGCAGAGTATTCAACTCTTCTTTTTTTGAAAGTATACTAGAAAAGAACTGTCCTATCTGCAAAGAAAAATTCAATATGTTGTCAAACAGTTCAGATGTTGATGTCCACCACTCTTTCAAAAAGGTCTAAAAGGTTTGTTCATACAGGATTTGGAACAGAGGAAGGGTCATTCAAATAAATTGTAACATCATTGTCAATGTAAAAGAGAATAGTACTTTCTCAGGTTGTTTTTTAGTGTGTTAAACATACAAGGCCTGTTGACCTATTTACAGAGGTAACATATTGAATACTAATGTATGGTAAAGGAAGAAATATGTATACATGACTGTATTTTCTTACCTTGGATGCTGAATAATTAAAATTTCTTGCGGTACCGAACTCATCGCTGGATTGTGGTGTTGTGGAAAAACCATGTTTTACGTTCGTGGATGTTAGCTCATCCTCCTTCTGGCGGGGCTCCTGAGGGTACACATCCGGAGGACCCAGCCGTGGCCTCTTCAGAGGACGCTTTTCGTACATAATCCCCATGGTTAAAGGATGTATTGTATCTATTTCGCAACAGCACTAATAAAAATATACAAGGGTGTACACGACGGCAATTTCATATTTTTTCGTATCAACCAGATTTTATTGAAAAACTACACAAAAAACACATGATTATAGTCTCACGAGGAACCAAATAGGTAAATCTAACGCTTAAATAAATTAATGTAGAAAAGAAAACAAATTATTACTTTGAGCTAAACAAAACCATTTCTTGACTATGAAATTTTGGTCAGTCAGTTCAATGAATGATGAATGAATGAATTTGAATGAAATATTCAGGTTGACACAGATAAATAAATAATTCTTAAGCAATTAGTTGTTTTTTTCGGAAATTTACGGTTTTAGCTCTACGGTTGACACTATCAAAACATCAAGATTCGTTTGCTGATATAATTTAAATTTTCTAGTTAAATCCTGGCACCCTGGCTATTAAATGGCTAAAGAAACCACAAAAATAAAAAAACGAAGAATTTAGGTTTTATTTTGTTTAAAAAAAAACCAAACGATATTCCATAATTTATTTAGTCTGGTAACATTTCGATCCAAATAATAACCTCAGTTTTTAGAAACAGCTGATAGCATTTTACTGTTTACGTAGATATTAGTATTTGAGTACGATAGAATACATACATTACTGAAGACAGAGCATGCCTCCCAAAAAACAACCTGATAAGGGTAAAGCCGGTGGAGGAGCTAAATCCGGCGCTGGAAAATCTGGCGGCGACGCGAAAGGTTTGTTTACATTTTGGTTTGTGTGAATTTGCGTGAAGACGTGAAGATTATCCTTAAAATATTGACAAACCTTTAAACATTCTCTTTGTTTTAAATTTAGAATCTGCAGCAAAAGAGAAAAAAGGCGGGTCAGCTGTCAAAGTACGTCATATTTTATGTGAGAAACAGTCAAGATGTTTGGAAGCGTTGGAAAAATTGAAAGCCGGTCAAAAATTCCCGGATGTAGCGGCCACGTATAGTGAAGACAAAGCGCGGCAAGGCGGGGACCTTGGCTGGCAGATCCGTGGTTCAATGGTGGGCCCATTCCAGGATGCGGCATTTGCCTTGCCAATATCTACAGTCACGAGTCCCGTATACACAGACCCCCCCATAAAAACCAAGTTTGGTTATCATATAATAATGGTAGAAGGTAAAAAATGACAGACATGGTGTTTGAATTTGAATATTTCTGGGCGATACTTCTGCTATTTATTATGGAACGGATATGCTGCCTTCAGGAGCAGTTTGATAAGGATTACTCCATACTACCAGACAATCAGAGGTCCACCGAGTCCATAGACAGTAATATGGAGGACTTTGCTAATAGAGAGTAAGTTATTCTAATAGCTTATAAATCCAAAATACGAAATGTGCATTTAGTTATGAGCAAACAACTGCTTGGTAAAAGTAAGGGTGCATAAGTAATAGATTCCACACCTCTAGTTTGTATTCTAAAATGCAAATTTCTTAATGGACTCTTTTGTATAAAATACCACTATTTAATTGTGGATGCGCTAAGGTATCTGCAAAATTCAATTTTTTTTTTGTTGCAATTAGTAGGTTAGTGTCAGGTTGTTTGTTGATGAAAATCGACGAGAAACATCGATTGAGACTGAGATCAGACTGAACGTTCTTACAAATTACGAGTTGCCCCTCAGATTTGCGACCATAGCAAATATGGCTCTACAGATAAAATCATTTACATTATCAATTCAACCCTCTTAAGTATATAATCCCATTGAATGATTATTAGATTATTAAAATTTGAATTTCACGGGTTACCCTGGTGTTTCCCCCTAAAGGCTATGAAACTAAGTTAATCTACATTTTTATCTCATATTTATTGATTTTGTAATGTAACTGTAATCTTTCTGCATTATTTCCAGTTTTGGTTTAAAAATGAGCTTCCTCCGTCTGTGTCGCTTAATGCATGTCACAATGCTCCTGACTCTTTTATATTTCTGCAATATCTGTCTATGGTTCATAATGACCAAGAAACCATCGCCCAAGTCATCTCTCAGATACAGGTTCAAAGTTGCAATGCCTTCCTTATGACAATGTAATGTAACTAGTATTTTTAAATAAAATTTTATTTCCCAAATTATGCATTAATAACCAACTGAATTTATCTAAATCTGTTAGGTATGTTTAAAAATATTGCAATAATGTCATAAAGTAAAATTTTATTTGTAAGTGCAGTGCTGAAAATAATGCATTTATGTTGTCTTGATTTATGTTTTTTTCTAATAGGGTGCTGTCACATTTTTTTACAAATGTTTTCCATAATAATAAAATAATTAATCGTATTTTTTGCCTTTTCTTTGACTTCGGATCTGATCGAGGTGTAAAAATCCAAAGAGTATTTCATATTTAAGTAACAATAAACACCCCATGATAATCCATTCACAGTGGCCATCAAAATTAGCATTTTAGCTAAGGGCCTTATCATACTAGCGGATTGCGAGCGTCCTCAAAGCGGAGCGGGCGCGCAACGAACACGCGGCGCATGCGCAGCGAATTCGTTGCGGACGCGTAACGAGATCGCCGCGGAAGCGGAGAGAGAGATAATGGATCTTCCCAAATTCGTCGATGCTGTCGTTTTCGTCTCCGGCGTCTTCGAAGTAACAAAGCCAACAGCAGTGTCTCCTCTTCGGAATCTATTTTGTTACTGAGTGTATTGTACGTTGTTAACTTGCTACAAACACGCGACGTGAAAACAAAACGTTGCGAATTTGCCACGCGTCCGCGACGTCTTCGCTGCGCAGCCGCGGCGTGTTCGCGACGCATTCGCTGCACGCCCGCACCGCCTCGCAGCCGCTCGCAAACCGCTAGTGTGATATGGCCCTAAGAGCGACGTTTATTTCTGCGCGTATATTATGATAGGTACTTTATTTTACGCCCATTGGCGCCACATACTTAGCGCCTGATAAATAAATACAAAATACGCCGATCGGTGCTTTCAGCACCGAATGGGTTAAAACACACAACATACCCTGCAGGCACTCGCATCATCTAACTGGATGAATAGGGACTATAGTATGTGGCCAAAAAGCACTAAAATATATAAAATAACGAAAGCTCTAACATCCCCCAAAACCCATAGTACGGGATGTACTATGGGTTTTTGGGGATGTACTAGGTAGGAAGTAAAGTAGGTTCAAAGAGAACTAAATAAACCCGATGTTGTGTTCAGAGGCCCTAACACGGACGCGCGAGGTAAACGTAACAAAATTAAATGATGATTGAATCTAAAATAAACCTTTAGGATTTTGGTTTTTTATATGGTAAGCACCGGGTATTCCGTTTATTCACTGAGTGGGAAATCATCAAATAAATTCTTCCGCTCTGGGTGGAGTGGGAGGGCATGTCAGACTTTTACTGACTAAAACCCACCCGTGTTCCTGCAATTGTCTGTGTGCCAGGGGCCACGGTATCTCTTTCGAACAACCCGCACCCCTGGCAGAAACATCCACCGTAAGGTCTATCTCTACTCTAAGCCGATACATTCCGTTTAGGTATCTTAGGGTTGATTCTCGGTCGTGTGTTTCCGCGTATTCCCCTCAGGGTGGATAAACGTTAGCACTTTAGAAGTCTTGAACTAAACAAATATTAGATAATGGTGCCGATTCTCTTGTCACAAAATTCTCTAAACTAAACTAAAAATCACTAAAATTTAGTTTATTCCTGTCAAACGACGATTTCCCATTCTGAAATTGACTAAAGTGACACAACTTAACTATATTTTAGTTTGACAGCACTAAGATTGTACTGAGTTTTTAATTTAGTGAAAATGGTAATTTTGCTATTCTGTTGTTGTCAAATTAATTATTCTATTCAATACAAAATTTCGATTGTCTAACTAAATCTGACTATTTTTAATCGCGATTAAAAAGGTGTGGAATAAAATTAGTTGTCAAGAACTAAAATTCACACTGATACCTCGACTTCGGGCGCAAATACAGTACTGTATCTTTTTTTTCTTTTCTTTTGCTTATATCTCGAAATTGGTGTGTCCTATCGTAAAAATAATGAAAATTTCGACCCCCTTTATAAAGCCCCATACACCTCTAAAACTCAACATGTAGGTAATAATTTTTCATATTTTCGATACAAAAAGTAAAAAAATCCATTTAAAACACGTTGAGGCTGCCCCCCCTGCGCGATTCCGGCTCTAAAAAAGATCACGGGGTAGGGCAAACGTGGAGTCGCGTTTGTCAAATTCGATTTTAGTTGTGTCAAAATTATTTTTAAATTTAGAGATCTTTTTTTGCAGAATAGCTTTAAGATTCTCATAGCCAAAAGTAAGGAATTTTAGTGATAGTTTAGTTAGTTTAGTTCGGTGTACAACAGAATCGGCACCATTGTGCGACTTGTGCGAGAGTACCTATTTACAATTTTTATAGTTTCTACGATATATACGGTTAGTCCGTCTGTGCTAGATCTACAATAACGAAACAGTCTGATCATGGTGATCACAGTTATGGTTCTCGTCTGATTTATTCGTGCAGGATTCTGGATTTCCATTGCCTTTATTTTTTCATAAGGTGCGTTGATGTTACACCCGCCATGCGAACCGCAATCCTTGTTTAGGAGAATAATGGATACAATTCTGGGTTAACGGCATTTAGGAGAAAGTAGGTAGGTAATGAAACAAATCATAAAAAATTAAAACAGTCTTTATTGACAGATCTTAAATATTTATTATTAAAGTCGACTGCATCAGTTACGTGACTAAAGTAATGTACAATACTGCAATAAATATTTATGTAATGAGGTATTTAAAGCTAGAACCGGATCGTTCATTTTGGATATCGAAAGTTATAAATCGTAATTTTAGCAGTTTTTGCAGCTTTTACGATAATATTTGGTTGTATGGTACCTCATGATTTTAAGTGTAAGCACGAACATTTAGTTGATGAATTGTTTCGTTAAATATAAATAATTTGTTCGTGTCGAGAATAGTCCATGCTTACTGCTTACAAAATACTTTTTTAACTTCTAATTTATTCTTGTGACAGCGTGAAGGAATCCGATCAAACTCTAAGGTTAGGGTTGGTGTATCGCACGTATTTCAGGAGGGCATCATTTTCCTCACAGACGAAAGGTTTACGGTGATGGCAGGCCACGTCGTGCCAGTGAACGCCGTCGTTGTAGAAGTTGTTCAGGATGGCCACGCAGTGCTCAGCAGCGCCCCCTTGATGCAGCTCCTGTTAACAGAAAGAAACATGGTCAGATATTGTCTTTTTCTAAACATAACAGCTTAGTCCGACCTAACGCAGCTTCACGTTTTGATCACAGGTTTTGATTCTCGGCGGGGGTTAACGGGTAGGCAGAGTTTCGTTTATCCAATTTAAAGATAACGGTATTTCTTAGGTGTAGCACTTGACTGTCTGAAACGAGAGTCTGACCCTGATTCACAGCAAGCGCACTTTAGCTACATGCATAAACAAACTCCTGAAGGTCCCGCTAACTGTCTGGGAAGAATAAGATTACGAATTTTAAATGGCGAAGATTTGTGCGAAAGATGAAGCCATTACATCAATCGGTCGGTTGCGTACACTAACCGCATAATGCGCGAGGCCTTGAACGCAGAACAACAACGGATGCGGAGGATGCGCGTGCGACCGCAAAGGGTTACGTATTGTTTGTTCCGCAGCGCAGGCCGCGACAACGCGCGACTCGCGGGGAAAGTGACGCGCAAACAACGCGACGACGCGCGCCGAATAACGATGAGCTTTTGTTGAACAGCTTGCGGTCGCTGTTTGTAGAAAGTGGCCGCGACATGCGGGTACGCCCTTCGGCGAATATTTCGCAGGCCCATAAATATTCACGTGTCGCTTTCGTTTTCATTGCGTTATATCCGCTGTGTGGATGCATTAACGGGTTCGGCGGGTGCGTATGACAAACGTTACTCAACTGTTCGCGGAATTGGCTCCTTATGTTGCATCATGAGTATGACCGATTTCGTAATGTCATGCTTTCTTACGCACCCATTGTATACACCGCGGAACGACTCCTTAATTTGGTAACAGTTTTCTAGACGAGGAAATGAGTGCATAACTTACCCTGTTGTCGGGTTGTGGTTTGCCGATGCCGCCGCCCTCGGACCAGTCGTTCTGCTGACGGTTCGTGGTGGGAGCCAGCTTCTGCAGTTCAGCGGTCCAGAACCAGCCGTTGATCTCGTTGGGGATCAGGTCAGGACGGTTGCATCCTTTGAAGTCGCAGAGGCGACCCGATGTCCAGATGTATTTTTGCTACAGGAAATACATTAGCATAAGAATGGTAATTCTCTACAACTACCGACGTTAGATGACTTTGTCGTTACATTATGGATGTAGGTACCTTGACACAAAATCTCTGGGTATTTGTATGAGCACGTAAGACGAACAATTACCTGTTCGTCTGCCTTGCTACTTGATTCTATCTGTTGGGTACGAAGAAAAAAATAACAATGGCAAAACGGCCATTAAAAAAGAAGTCTATTAGATAAGCGAATAAGGCGAAACAATTTGATGATTCCTAACAATACCGTGGAGATACAACAATGAATACGACAATTTGTCACAATTATCGAGGATCGTTGTGCACTCGGCATAAGATTGTAAGAACATAATGAACGCGCTACTTCATTAGCATAACAATACGGTGTCAACGGGGCAATGGCCAGTTTGGCAACGGGACAATCGGATCATTTGGCATTAATATATGTGCTCAACAAATTGTCTTTCTGCAGTAGGTACGGTGAACAATAGCACCAGAAAGTTACGAGCCTGGTTGAATCTAAGTAGGACCTACGAGCGTTAGATAAGGTTCTAACGTTACTAGTTTCACCGGTTGGTCATAGTTCAAACCGAACAAGATCTCGTTTTCCGTCTCTATTAGTTTTACTTGCTGATTTCTACGTCGAAAAGAAACAAGTGCTAATTATTCCCGAGTGTCGATATTCTCGGGAGGAACAGACAATACAACAAAACATTGTATTTCTCACGAAGCGCGAAACACATTCCGTAGCAATAGTGAAACTCGTTTAGGAAAAATTGACGCCGCCATTGTTGCGTTCCTGAAACGATTATTTTTCTTTACATCGAAATAAGAAGTAGAGTTAACGTACAATTTAGTCAAAGTGAGGCGGTCTATTAGTTAAATAACTCCTTCACGCAACAGAGAGATTTTGGCTCGAAGACTCAAAGCATTACGAAAAGAGGTAACAATATGAATTCTTTAAAGATTCCGTGTTGAATACGAATACCTCACTTTCTATTTAGCTTTGAAAAAGTGATATGTTTTCGCGTCACGGTCACAACCGTTTTCCTCATGTTTTGAACTCGGGACACGCGTGGACTTTTGCTACAGTCTTTGGCAACCTTCGTGAAGTCATTTGCTTTACTTATGGACGTCGCAAAGCAAGGACTGTTCTAGAATCGTCTTTAATTTAGACGCCATTTTCCTTTGCACTTAAAATGCCGCTGCCTGTCGATTTAGTTATTCAAAACTTGATCCATTACATGTTGCATCAGAGTCGTTAATGAACTTCGAATAAAGGAAATGGGAACTTGATTATGTTTTACCGCCGTCTTACATCACTGTTTAAGACTTCATCTAATCACAGATAGACATAAAATTGTGCAACGTTTTAACGATTTTTAGAGAGTTGGTGTCAAAGCTCACCAACTGATATATCATTGTATCTTTAAAAGTGAGCTGTGAGAAGTGATTCAAACTTACTCTCCTCTATGATTCAAACGATCCCGTATTCAAAAAGACGCAATTTTTACCAAAAAACCATTCATTTTTTATTTTACTGTAGACTATAATAGAGTCAATAAGGTTTGTTGGTAACAGATGCGATTGCTGTAGGTACCTTTTTAGTTCTGAAGTCATGAAGAAAGTTTCTAAAAACCTATCGTTATTATTTTCTTACCTTGTCCTGCGCGATGCGTGCTTTAACCCACTCATTCTCGTCGCTGGTCTCCAAAGACACGAGATCCATGCACCGCTGACGACAGTAGTTCCTGGCACTCAGCCAGTCTTCCTCCACACCACGGAGCGCAGGGTCTCTCCATGAGAAGAAGTAGCCTTTGTCTGAAAATACACCAGAATTTAATATAAGCTCTAAAACAAGAAGTACTACGTTAGTGCCTACGCTACGTACGGACCATCGTAAAGCCTGGGAATGTCAAGAAACTGAACAGCATTAATTTAGGGCCGGACTATGATTGCGATTGTACCTGCCTTTACTTACTGAGGGTCTACCTATATCAAGGGTTATATAACCTAACCCCTGAACTCACTTTCGAAGTACCTACTTTACAGGTTGCCTTATTTACAACCTGGGTTCATAAATAACAGTTAACAGTGTTTATATTATGTAACTATGTTTACAAGTGGTCGCCCAGTGCTCGAAATTCGACCATAATTCATTTAAAACTTCATGTATTTCTACTGCATTACTACCTATTTAAAAATATTAACTGTCTGCACTACTTCTCCGTTATAAACTTTAACTATGCCAAACTTCATACTACTCCGTCCGCAGAATTTTCGTAAAAAGGAGTAGGTACAAAGGTTTTGCTTAAAGATAAAGATAAGGCTACGGGCTGTTTCTAATAACTTGGGTAATAGGTACCATCTACCAATCGTTAGTAGTTTACTGAAATCTCAACCTAAGAATGGTTAAGCTATAGGTACGTAGGTAATGTGTTGGATTTATTAAGATAAAGATTTGGAAAGTGACTCTTGAAAAAGCTTCACCGGGTTTCGGGAATCGTAAATTCGTGAGTCCAAGCTAGGTGAACTTTTTCATTAATTTCCAAGTCTTCTATCCGCTTAATATGATCCAAATATCCGGAAGACATAAACGGCATAGCCCTAACACCTCTTACGATTGGATATTTTGATCTCTTCCGCGAGTAACAACGCAGAATTGGTAGCCTATAGGTACGTACTTCGTGATTTTACTAGACATAGACAATCTCGGGGAAACTGACGGCGGATAGAAAATCTCAAAAGGAATGGAGGTAGATATGGTTTCCATAGAGTCCAGATTAGAAGTTTCACGTCTATCGAGGTTTTATGTACGCTGAAACTATAGAGGTTTTATTTCAGCTTTCATGAGTTCCCTCGATCCATCTGTAACTTCTAATGTAACATAAGGTATTAATCCACGCTGCTAAGATAAGTAAACCTACCTACT
Source organism: Polymixis lichenea (assembly GCA_949091785.1). Taxonomy (NCBI): domain Eukaryota; kingdom Metazoa; phylum Arthropoda; class Insecta; order Lepidoptera; family Noctuidae; genus Polymixis; species Polymixis lichenea. The sequence continues at coordinate 10,912,341 of OX420933.1, read as the reverse complement.
TATATACCGGCGGACCGGTATATCTAAATCTAGTTTGTAGGACCTAAGTATAGAGAAACGGTGAACATCAAGGGTTTACTAAGATTAATAATAATCAGCCTATAGGCTGGTCCATGTTCGCACTGGTGCGACACAGGCCTCCTCTCGGTGAGAGGGAGTGGGCCGTAATCCACCACGCGGGCCCAGTGCGGGTTGGTAGATGTCTCATGCCTTCGCATTTTTTATTCTTCTGGAACATGCCGGTTTCCTCATGATGTTTCCTTCACCGCCTTGAGACCAATAGTGATGAAATAATTTATACAAACTAAACCGCCTATCTGGGTTCGAACCTACGATCTACAACTCCGTTACCACTGGGCCACCACTGCTAGAACCAGATTCAATTCACCTGAACTAGATTCTGCCCGCGACTTCGTTCGCGTCAAATTTCTTGCTCCCCGACCCACCCTTTCGCTCGCCTCGCCTGTCCGTGCGAGTACTTCGTATTCGTGACTTTCTTAGCGTGATTTTATATAGCCTATAGCCTTGTTCGATAAATGGGCTATCTAACTCTGAAATAATTTTTCAAATCAGACCAGTACTTTCTGAGATTAGCGCGTTCAAGCAAACAAACAAACTTTTCAGCTTTATAATATTAGTACAGATATATATCAGAAGATTTTTTCTAAAATAAAAGTAAGCCTAAGTTACTCCTTATTACATCAGCTACCTGCCAGTGAAAGTCCCGTCAAAACGGTCCAGCCATTTCAGAGATTAGCGGGAACAAACAGACAGACAGACAGACAAAAATTGTAAAAAATGTTATTTTGGTATATTTACCGTATAGATATTCATATGCATGTAGAAAAGCGGTTATTTTAATATTACAAACAGACACTCCAATTTTATTTATATGTATAGATGTATAGATAATGTTAAGTAATAAATTTTATGGTTTACAAAATACATAGCCACTATTCTTTGTAGCGGTCATTGCTACATAAGTGCTAAGTAGTTGTTTAGGACCTGACTCATCATTTGTCCTTTAGTAGATCGTTGAAATTCGAAGATAGGTTACATCTGTCAATCCGCACTGGGCCCGCGTGGAAGATTACAGCCCACTTCCTATGTTCCTATCGAAGACAGGAGATACCTTATCTTACCTTATAGGCCAGGGATGGCGAACCGATGGCACGCGTGCCTTTGGTGGCACGCGACAAAATAGGTTGGGCACGTCATCAATTGAGGAATTCAGGTACATAGATCACAATGGCAAACAGAAATCTGAAAGCTATATGTACTTTCATTTACCTGTGCCTACAAGTCGTAATTTTCAGTAATACCTTTAATTATTATGTAACATAATATGAATCTGATATAAATTATTTAGCATCTGCTTCAGTAGGGGTTATACTTATTTGTTTTTTTTTTAATTTAAATAAGAACCTACCTCAATTAAGATATATAAAGAGAAGGTATTATTTCAAAACTATTTTTTCTTATTTGCTAAGTCAAGATAAAATTTTGGCACATCAGGGCCACATTAAATAATCATGCGGAAAAAATGGCACATCGACGTACAGAGGTTCGCCATCCCTGATAGAGGCTGATTGACACAGAGTACTTTTTTCTGATTGATTATGGTTATGCTAAGAGCGTTGACAATGACAGAGGTTAATTTGTTCTAGATAAAATAGACCTTTATTAATAAGTAAAGGTAAACTATGCAGGTATTGGAACTAGAAATACCTTCGGATCATCGCCGTCATTAACCTTAAGTGTAAGAAACCAGGATGTAAACCATGATAGGTACAGTAAAACACCAGTCTTTATGGGTCGTCAGAAGCCCGAAAGTCTGACAACCAGTCTTACCAAAGGGTATGGTATTACCCAGTAACTGGGTTGTGGAATGCATATAGACAGTCGCTTCATGTAAAATACTGGTACTAAGCTGCATCCAGGGCAGGTAGTACCTACATTTTGCATACCAACAAAATCGTACCTACCTATTATACAACCAGACCTGTATTTAAAACAGAATTATCTATGTAGGTAAGTGTGCATTGTCAACATTTGAAAAATACTTAAATATGCAAATCGATTATTAAAAAACTACACAAACCACAATTACTGCATTCTAAAATAGTTACAAAACTAGTTGAAAACTTTTGACCTATACATTTGCTTATTTGCACGCGGAAGTCCCAGTGTTTACTGATATCATAAGAATTTCATGTATTTCTGGTTGCGCGGGCGCATGGGGGCATGGCGGGCGGACCGGTTTCCCCTTATCTCACTGAGATAAGAGAACAACTTGTACCTTTTGATGAGGTCCTATGATAGTAGTCACAGCTTTCTAATGATAAGCTTGGATCGTTCGTTACAGACGATACAGTGCTGTTTTTGTTAAATTATTTTCTTACTAGCTTCCGCCCACGGCTTCGCCCGCGTGGTAGTCGGAAATTATCCCGCGGGACCAGACTATCGGGATAAAAAGAATCCTATGTGTTAAACTAGGTTATAATCTATCTGTGTGCCAAATTTCATACAAATCCGTTCACATACAAACTTTCGCGTTTATAATATTAGTTTATAATATTAGTTTATAATATTAGTTTATAATATTAGTTTATAATATTAGTTTATAATATTAGTAAGGATAAGTAAGTAAGGATACCTACTCTACTCTCTACTCTACTCTTCTTTTATTCTTATGCTTTTTGCAATATATATTTGAAGTTGAACTTCTTCCATAGAACTTCGTCTTCTAAGTCCAATATCATCCTCCTTTATTTGGACTGATTTTTAAAAACTCAGGTAACTTTTATCTGAAGAATAAATCTGACAGTTTGACATATTCTCTGTACAAAAGTTGTCAAACCGCAATATTTATTCATACCACAACATAACACCACGCCTTCTGTCCCGAAGCGTTAGGCAGAGGTGTATCTATAGTACACCCACATTTCGACAGTTATGTTTAAGTTCCATGTAATAGGGGGCGAGCCTATTGCCATCAATCGGGCATAAATCCAGACTCCAGGCTGCTACTGAGAAAAACCAGATTGAAAAACCCGGTAACATTCCCCGACCAGGGAATCCAACCCAGGACTCATGCTCAACAGTAGCGCTTGCGACCACTAGATCATCGAGGCAGTCAAAGTCAAATAATGTCAGTATTTGATGAGATAGGTACTTATTACTTGCTATCTGTCTCAAAATAAGTATGTAGGTCTGTAAGTAAAGTAGTCTAATGTTCAGTGTCCGAAGTTCCGAACCATAAATTTTAATGAAATGACTAAGTTAAAAATGTTAACGACCTTGTATTCATATCAGTTAACACGTTTTAAACCAGATTCGAACAAGTAGACGTAGGAAAGTAGATACTACTTAAACCTACTGTGAAGCGGATGGTGGAATTAATTATAACACGAAATCGGTTTTGTTTGAAAATAGTACTTACCTAGATGGTTAAAAGCCTGATCAAGAAGGTAGATACGACATAATAATATATCTTGAGTACCTAAGTTATGTTTTAGCCAATTATTTGGTACGATGTCTATCGGTGTTTATTTATCAATTTTTTTTTTTGCCTGGGAATTTATCAAATGATTTCTCCCGCTCTGGGTGGAGCAGGAGGGCGTGTCAGACTCTTACTGACTAAAACCCACCCGTGTTCCCTTAGTTGCCTGTGTGCCAGGGGCCGCATCTCTTTCGAACAACCCGCACCCCTGGCAGATCAATTATTTATGAAGATTATTCTATGAATGAGAGAATGTTGTACGCTTTGTATACTGTTTTTATTTTCTATTTTAAAATGTACCTAGTACTTGTTGATAGGCCTACACACTGACCTCCCATATCTACCTCCTACCTATGACCACTGTAATTTGAAAACATTGTTAAAGCCAATTATTTTTAAAAGAGTAACCGTGGAGTTCCTTGCTGGCTCTTCTCCATAGGAAGCGATCAATTGGAACCGTGAACCTAGCTTCTGACGTTTCATAAATGTCAAAAAAAATAATTAAAATAATTTTATTTCACATAAACCTACATGGGTTTATGTTAATATTTTTTTTTTGTTTTGGTCCCCACCGGTGGTTGTGGAGTGGCAGAGGGTTGAAAATTCGAAAAAAAAAAAACTCACAATGTCTGTAAATAAGTAGGCAGGTAATCGTACTGAAAAAAGGGGTCAATGTACGAACTCTTCTCGACATTGCCTACCTTTATGCTGAAGACGAGGTAATTGTAATCACAAAGGAATTTCCATAAATAAACACGAAATAAATGTCCTTCATTAAAATATTATTTTCGTACATGAAGTTTTCCGGAATCCTCTTGTGCGTTAATTACATAGCTCATTACTCATTACCTGTAGGTAGGTAATCTTCGGACAACATGACAACAATGGTTCATAAATTCCTCTTGCAAAATATGGAGATAATAATCGGTTTACAGACCTTGTATCATCCTGATAATTTATGATGCGCCAAAAATTTTTTAAAGCCTTTTATTTTTATCTAGGTTTCTTATCCTAGATTAAAAAGGCTTTTAAAATTTTTCTCGGATCTTTTCTTAATGGGGAAGAGCACACTTTTGCTCTTGCATACCTCAGTTAGTAAAGATCCGAGGATGTAGTACTTACAGAGGGTTTATGAAGCTAAAGTAGGGTCTTAAGCATTTTTCTGCCTCGCCTTTATCTACTTAGGTAGATGACACGTAGGTACCTAAATGTCTTAGCATAGAGCATCTTACGGTTAATTTTATCCAGATTTTTCACTCCCGCTTCTATTTCTCACTCTAGGTACACATACTAATTAAACAGTTTCAAAATACTTACTGTCAGCGTATCTCTCGTGGATGGATCTCTGAACACATAGTGAGGGTACTGGGGGCTCCAGGATCCGACCGTTCTGGAATTGCGCGTGCGCAACCACCGCGAAAAGGGCTAAAAACACCAACTGTTTCATTTTCTGCAACAAAAAGAAAAATCGTTACTTGACTGAGCACTTTAACACGTACTTACACCTATACTGCGACGGCGAGATTTGCGGACGACATTGTTACCACCGGTGGGGTAATTACGTACCTAAAATACTCTAGTAATATGACTAGATTTCATTTTCACAGTTCGACAATATTCATTGCGTTATTTACGTTGTTGACCAGACAAATTTTTCGAACTTAACAAGCAATAGATAATCAATATCCTTCAAAATTATATAGATATTGTGATTGATAATGTGTTACACAATTAGGGTGCTGGATGAGGCGGGCACAGAAACACGGTACAAGAAAAGTGACGCTTTTGCATAGCAGTGGGTGAAGTCGGGCTGTTGATGATGATCACACCTATATTATTGCCACTAACCGAGTATAAATAGGTGAATTTCATGAAGAAAACCCAGTATGAATTTGCCCGCCTTGGGTATAGAATTCCAGGGACTGCGGTCACGTTTGCGATCACTAGACTGTCTTACAGTCATACTTGAAGATGGATTATAATAAAAAGTTGCGACCTAGTAATTTAGCTGCACTGCTGTTGAGGGTGAAGTCCTGGGTTCTACTCTCGGGTCGGGCAAAGTGTTATTTGGCTTTTTCCAAGGGGAATTTCTGAATCTTGTATCCAGATTTGGGCTCAGGGAGTGGCAATGTGCTCGCCCCGTATTAAATGGGACTTAAATATAAGTGGCGAAATAAAGGTGTACTATCGGTACACCACTGCCCAACCCTTAGGATAATACAGGCGTGATGTTATGTGTCATCATCATCATCATCATTTCAGCCGAAAAACCTCCACTGCTGGACATCGTCATCTTCCCCCAAAAAGGGGGGTTTTGCCATAATCGCCACGCTTGGCAAGCGGGTTGGCGATCGCAGTATGGTGGTCAAATGCATAGAGAACGCTGCTGCCCATTCTCTGGTAAGGCCCTTAGTCGCTTCTACGACACCCACGGGAAGAAATGGGATGGTGTTATTCTTTTACGTCCGGCACCACACGAAATATGTTATGTGTAATCTTTAGTAATTGTGTCGTTAGAATAAAATTTTCCAAGTTCTTACTGCTAAGAAAATGTCCAGAAGCAAGACTGTGAGGCAGTGCACGTAAACATTGGGTCGGGATTTACAATCGCTATACCTAATAATATTCATAGGTATTAGCTTCGAAACAATAGAGATTTTGTGTAATTATTATTATTATCGGCTAGTTAGTTATGAATATGTTAACTCATCACAGTTTACACAGTCGTAAAATATTTAACTATGTTCGTTAGCAACATTATGAAAGTGTAAACGCGTACTAACTTTGCATAAGTTTACCGAGAAGGCCTATCAAGTAGGAAGTATTTAGTAGATACCGAGCTGCCTCCTGTGAATGTATTCCTATAAAAAACTTAAAAAAATAAATTACAACTGACTTCCGGAAAAACACTACAAAGTGAAAAATAACTTTAATTTCGGAAGGCGATGACAAAAAATTAAAATACATATCCAAAGTCACCGCCTTCCGAAATTAGAGTTATTTTTCACTATATAGTGTTTTTTCGGAAGTCAGTTGTTTTTTTTTTTTAAATGTTTTTATTTTTTACTTTTTAGTTAGAAATTTCTTGGGGTCAAACAATACATATTTAGCGAAAGCAGCGATCGCGGTTGATTTGCTGTCGTTTTTTGAAGAGTTCCGTTGTGTGTCTCCGAAACTCATCATCAGATCTGTATGAAATTTAAATGGGATCGTTTCGGAATAAACCCCTTTCGAAAAATTTATAATTTTGCAAATGCGTCTATACATGACCGAGTTATGCCCGAAGATACATAAAAAAACATGTCGAATTTATAACCTCCTCCTTTTTGAAGTCGGTTAAAAATACTCTACAGGGTGGCAAGGACATCGACGCGCAAACTTTTATCAAGAAATCAGCACATGGTTCGCACCACCATCGTAGACATTTTCCGACGGTTACATAAAGAAATCAAAAACTGCTGTTTTATAGAAAAGTGCAACCTACGCGGTCAAAATGTTTGGAATAGCTACTTAATATTTTTATTAATACGACACACCACACCACAATCATGTATTGAATCTATTTATAATACTACCCACGTTTGACGCCCCTACCCAGGTACTTATTTGGGGTTTCATTTTAAATACCGGTATCATTACTTAGAAGAGGTAAAGGCTATATAACTCCGATACCTACCTACTTTGACTTGATGAATCAGTAGTTCGCCAGATAGGCAAAAACAAAACAAAAGACGTCCACTGTCATAGATACGTACAAAAATGCCGTCCTAACTGTGTATCTGTGTATAGCCAGTTTTTGTCGAGAAACTAGTTTTTTTATTATTATTAGGTAAATCTACAGCAAGATACAATATTAAAAGAAATAACAAAATTCCGAGTATAGCCAGGAAAGGTCACGGACCTTCGGGTTTTTGTAACGTGATTAGCCAAACAAAAATACATAAAGAAAAATCCGGAACTTTCTTAAAATACATTTTGATTATATATTATGACGGTCAAGGTTAAATCATAAATGAATAATATTTAAAGTATCGTATGGACTACCGCAACCGCGTTCACTATCTTTTAGGATTAACAGGTAACGCATAGCAATTTAAATTAATCAGTGGCGACTTAGAAATCGGAACTATCTAAGTCTACGTACCTATACCTACTACCGACTAAGCCATGATTCTTGGCCAAAAAATCAAAGCTAGGAGCAAATAAATGATTAGACAATAACACTGGCCCTAACTCACTTTCGTTCTTTATTCTCTACTAAACTTAGTCTAAAACTTCTTAGTTTAGAACTTTAAACCTTCGCAGCTTGCAACAAATGCACAAAAAAGAACTTAATGTTAAAACTATTTCAGACAATATTCTGTTTTACTAAGCAATTATTTGTGACCAATTTATTTGTACCTTGCTCACGTACAAGTTGTGGAAAATTTCCTTTTTAACTTTTACTTAGGAATAGACGTAACATTAACTTAAGTGTGCACTTAAGCACTTGCTATAAAACTAATTAAAAAAGCTACTTGCCTTATAATGTATTCAAAATAGAAATAAACCTCGAACTATTTAAGCACAGGGACACAAATATTAGTCTGTTGAGTTCTAAGCATATATTAGAATGAGTAATTGTTTACAAACACAACCCGGGATGATTGCGCAAGATCCCGGGATTACAGACCGGTCCTATGTTAGAAAGCGACCTTGTCCGGGACAAAAAGAAGTTCATTCCACTCGACACTTCCCGAGGCCGTGTATGCCTATCATTACAAAATTCCGATAAATTAATCGATTCCTACTCGAATAGAGCTTTATTGCGTTGATTTGTGTGAAGCTTGCGACTAGTTGCGACACAAATTATGATAATATTATAGCGAGTTTACTAAATCTCCAATTATTCACGCATTTATTTTATTTTAAACGCATTTTTTAACCTTATATTTTAGTTTGTGAAGAGTACTAATTAAGTTGGCATATTTTTTATTTATTTATATTATTTATTAGTTGTTATTTACGTGTGTACCTACATTGTGGCCAACTTATTTTCCAAAAAAAACTTATGTGACCTTTTTATAACAAGATAATTATTATTCAAAATTTTATTTAAAAAAATATGGGTACTTCACGAGTTCACTTAAATATTAAAGACATTTTCACACTTAATTTTCCACTCGTTTTTTCAAATAAGAATCTAAAACTAACTCGACAAAGCACTGACTAATTAATGGAGAACATCGAACAGTACAAAAAATAAAATTCCACTCACCATGTGTAGTGTGTCTGAGGGTCCGTCACAAACTGACGCGTATGCGCCGAGCGAACGTTTTATAAGGAGGAAGTCGCCGCCGATGATCTGACGCACGCGCACCCTTGCCACGGGGTGGTGTCAGCAATGTCACCTGGGTCACATGACTGAATACTTCTTGGTTCTGCAACCAGCTACAGTTGACTCTAACCTATTAGAAACAAGACAACATGACGGCTCTATTGAATTGGGTCTTATTCAGCTTGACAATAATAAACTATATGATAGTTAAGTGTTGATCAATGCTCTTGCTTTCTCTGTATGAGATTAGGCCTTTGCCCCGTATTGAGACAATAATAAACCCCTTGCTATTATAATAATAAAACCATTATTATTATAATAGCAAGGGGTTTAAGAATAAAAGTCAAGTTCTCAACTATGTCGGACTCGCCATCCAGTGAAACCGGATGTAGCTGAATACCAGTATTTTACACGAAGCGACTGCCTATCTGACCTCCACAACCCAGTAACTGGGTAATACAATACTCCTTGGTAAGACTGGTTGTCAACTTTCGGGCTTCTGACGAGTCGTAACGACTGTCAAGACCCACGAATGAAAGCCGGGCCCAACGGCTTAACGTACTTTCCGAGGCATGGAGGGGTCTTGGTATCTAAAGATGCTTCACGGACCAACCGCGGGAAGCATAGCTTAACCTGATCGATCGTCCTGTGCGGCTGTTAGGTAGGTACTACTTAGCCACAAGCCCCTCAACTGATACATACCTACATAAAGAAGTAAAATTATTTGTTTGTATAGTAGGTATCTAAGTTACTTTGACACCATTGCCGAGTGCCATAGAATGTTCCTTTCACGCAGAACAAGTCGCGGGCAGAAGCTGCACCATAATTGCGTACTTAACACACAATCAATAACAATCTGAATGACTTTGAAGGATATTCGTAATCCATTGTTTCGTGTGTTCGAACAATATATCTACTTAACAACGTAAATAACGTAATGAATGATGTTGAATTGTTAAAATGAAAGCCGTTCCTACTGTTTGAAAAAAAAAAAAAATACCAGAGATGGAGATGGAGAGAGGGATGGCGTGTCACACTTTCACTGACTAAAACCCACCCGTGTTCCTTCAGTAGCCTGTGTGCCAGGAGCCACGGTATCTCTTTCGAACAACCCGCACCCCTGGCAGGCATCAGCCCTTGCGGCCTGCGGTTGTGTAACAACACATTACCCCTCTGGTATTTTTTTTAATTGATCGTACTAGTCGATCGTTATAATCATAGTTCTTTGGCCAAAGAATTAGCATTGCCATTCAACGTAGCAATGCTCGACGGCGCGCGGCGTGTTGTACCACGCGCGCCTCAATGAGATGTCAGCATCAACCGGTGGGGTCCGCAAGGGCTGATGCCTGCCAGGGGTCCGGGTTGTTCGAAAGAGATACCGTGGCCGCTGGCACTCAGGCTACTGAAGGAACACGGGTGGGTTTTAGTCAGTGAAAGTGTGACACGCCATCCCGCTCCACCCAGAGCGGGAGAAGTTATTTGATATATATATATTACCCACCCTCAAAAAAAAAAAAAACGTAGCAATGCTGACAGTCTTCTGGGCACGTTTCCTGATGACAGCGATGCGGACGAATACTTCGACGCCTAAGTGTCCATTTATTTTTGGATTTATTTGTATTTTTAGTTAGTAATTTAATTTATATACAATAACAGCTAGCATCATTTATGTTCAGAATAATCATTAAATAGAGAGCAGTCCAAGAGGGAATAACGATACAGTTATAAGTATAATATATTAGTACTAGCAGCGCTCCGCAGTTTCACCCGCGTAGTTCCCGTTCCCGTATGTTACTCAGTGATAATGTAGCTTTCTAACGGCAAAAGAATTTTTGAAATCGGTCCAGTAGTTTTTAGGTTTATTCGTTACATACAAAAATACAAAAAAAAAAAATCTTTCCTCTTTATAATATAGTGTAGATTATTAGTAGCAGCTTTAGGTTTTGTTTTTCTTAAGTTGTGTTCGTAGCTGGATGAGAGTCGTCGAGAATCAAACTGAATGGCGTGTGATTGGAGAGGCCTATGTCCAGCAGTGGACTGCTGTAGGCTGATGATGATGATGATGATGATGATGATGATGATGAGTATATTATGTGTTTTATTTCGTAAAATCTCTACCATACAATTCTCTAAATTCATAGCATTGCACTATACAGGGTGTAACAGAAACCCTATTGCTATCCTTATTCCTTAAGCACTAAAGATAACAGCTGATTTAGAATTGCACTACGTAGGTAGGTCAATAACTTTCCACGTTATTTGCCAAAATCACGATAAATCTCTTCCGAGTGATGTGTTTATTTCAATTTGAAAAGTTCGGTTTCTGATATCAATGTAGGTACTAAAAATTCTCATAACTTCCGAACATGTAGAGATAGGATTAAAAAACCCTTCCAATATCGTTTGATATCATCCAAAGAAGCCGTGCCCTTGGTATGTATATTATTATACCCTTTCCGTTACACGTTGTATATCCTAAATGTTTGAAAGCTATAATACATTTCAAATACGCATATTTTTATTAGTATTGTCATAAGGTCACATTTACTATTTAGGTACTCATATTTACTATTTCTCCGCTTGTTTTGTGAAACCATTGATATTAAACAAATAGTTCCGTGCTACAATAGTTAGTATTCATTTGTAAGCATTCTTTTGTTTCTTACTAGATGCTGTATATATTATCATGATTTTCCAAAGGGTTATGAAAAATTAGTAAAGGATATTTTTTTTAGATCTATGGAACCTAGGTACTTACTACTTTTCCAGACCACCAATACTATTTTTACGACAACTCATAATGTATGGCAATTAAACCGAAGTTATCATCGTGATCAATATCTAAGTACTCATCGAAGAACTCCACGACGATACCATGAAAATAAAAGTGGCGCAAGACAGTCACTGTGAAAATTATTCCTCGGGGGAAATCACTACTTACCTCTCGAAAAGCTTACTTTAACAGAACACGACGCAAGAAGTAGGGTTGTTCGAGCCCTAGAGCGATATATCAGAAATAATTAGAATATAATTCAGTAGAAAACGAATGAGAATATATCTAGCCATCCTGGCTGGAATTCGTCGATGTTCCTATTCCAAGTTTAAATGAACAAAGGCCTCTCCCAAGCTGTGCCACATCACCCAGACTGTCACAGCTAGATTTTCAGCGTATGTCCAGCTGTGGCCTGCTATAGGTAGAAATAGATAGCGGTAGGTAGGTATAGAATTTATGCACTTATGCGGACACGAATAGCATCCCTGATGCGGCGTGTGCGCGATAGCTCCAACAGCTTGGTGGCTATCGTTTCCGGCAAACGTGACAGTCCAATGATGTAACACTGGATGACCACTCATCGTGCGTCAGTTTCTTATGTGAAATAAGAGCTCTTAGCATTTTTCAAGTGTGCGTGTATCTTTTTGTGCGTATCCTTTTGTTTTGTGACAACCCCCGGTTTGTGTTGGACTATTGCAGCCTATAATGGGCTGGTTACAAAGAACTATGGAATTACTGTTGCCTCTGCCTGATCAATGTTTTGTATATACACAGATAAAATGGCAGGGAGTGACTTGCACACACAATAATGGGCCGCCGGAAACCGTCGCTAGCTCATAGCGACGTACCGACAAGGGGGCAACGCTTTCTGAGGTGCTTGAGGAGTGGAGAGGTTTTCCACGGCTTTCAGAACAATCCCAGAGCCCGGAAGATGGTCAAAATCCCTACGAGCACTCACTGAAATACTTCCTTGCCTTGAGCACGTTTGCTCTAGCGAATCTCCACTCAAACCGGCCAATAAAGGTAAGTAAGAGGTGGGAGGTCTGAACCACGTCAGTGTTTCCAGCCGGCCAATAAAGGCAAGCCAGAGATGAGGAACAACACTTCTACCGGGAGATAGGGTCCGTCGGGTCGCTACTGGCCCACAGCTCGCCACATACTGCCCTACGTTATTATTATTATAGGTTGAGTTGATTGAAAGGTATATGGACTTGGTCTATCGAAGTTCTATAGGAATAACCATGAATTCAGCACATGATTAAAGACCCTCTAGCGTAGAAATTTTTCGACGGTAAAAAAATAATCTGCTGTTTAATAGCGGTCAAAATTTATTGAACTGCAAATTTTTTTAGGAAGTAGCTAGCCTTTTTCGGTAACCAAAAGAAAATATTTTTTTTAAACAGTAAGTCTAGCTAAAGATTTTCGCTAAAGCCCAGCAGTGTCGCGAAATAACAGCACAGTGACCACACATAGCATACTATACCTACATATATACAGGCTCTATACATTAACATAATGTATTACTTGACATTTACGTGGTGGTCGACACGCGTGTCAAAAAGAAAGTATATGGCCCTGCTGTGGGCATGAAACAACTTGATGATTGAACACTGATTAATTGGCTGATAACAAATGTCAATATGAGTAAAATACGAGCAATTTTAAAACAGATTTTGTTTTTTTAATAATTAACCTACACAGGTTAATTATTAAAAAAAACACTTGCTAGCCACGGCTGGTTCCTGGATGAGTGTGACCACTTTTACATACCAAGAACCCCCATGCCTCGGAAAGCACGTTATGCCGTCCCGGTTGTCATTCCTGGATCTTTGACAGGCGCTACGGGTGTCAATAGGGGCATGGTATGGTATTAGTAAGTGAGTAGTGAAGATCAGATAGGCATTCGTTGCTTGTAAAATATTGGTGTTCAGCTGCATCCGGATAGACTGGAAGCTGACCCGTCAGTCAGACCCGAAAAGTCATCAGTCAGAAGTCAACCCTTTCAGTTCTAATGATTTTCCGCCCTTTCGGGTTGGGTAGATATATCTGAGGAGGTATGTACGCTTAATAGCAGTAGCCTACGTTTGTAGGTGATTAAGAAAACCATACCAAATGGGAAGTCAACGAATATAATGTGAAGAAACGCAAAAGGTAGACAGACAAAAATATGTAGAACTACCTGAAAAAAAAAAGAAAACTAAAATTAATTGACATAGGTCACTACAATAGTTTGGTGCGTCCTAAGTCCGCAGCAAAATCTGTTTTTATGCAGGATATGTTTTTATCCAGTGCGCAAACTGTAACCATGAATTCAGTATGTCATTCTAGACCTAACGCAGAAATTTTACGTCGATTTTATAAAAAAAAATCAGCTGTTCCATACATTTTAACCGCGTAGGTATTGCACTTCTTTATGAAACAGCTGATTTTTTTTTGTAAAAGCGACGTAAAATTTCTGCGTTAGGGGTCTAGAATGATAAGCTGAATTCATGGTTACAGTTTGCGCACTGGATAAAAACTTATCCTGTTTATACATATGTATATTTTGAAGTTCCCAACGGCTCCAAAAGTATTTCCAAAGTTTGGTCGGCAGCTAATTTCTTATTTTTCTTAGCGTGTCTATGACAATCTAAATACACCGTGACATTTTAGTCATCTTACAACGGCAGCCCACTTCATGTATCCAATGACTACTAATCATTTATAATTAAATTATGATAATTTTGGACATATGAATAATAATAAATAAAAAAATATCATTCACTAAGTCGCATGATGTAGTTATTGAACACCCTGTTATGGAGATGAGATGAATTATGAAATGTAATGGTATTATGGTAGGTAGGTAGAAATCTTCTACCGTTTGATACGTAAACATTATTAACAGGGAGGGTGTTTCATAATTCTAAAGCATTATTTATGTTTCTTAGTACCTATTATCTTAATTAATGGTAACAATTTTTTAATCGCGCCTGTAGGTTTTATGTCGGATACATTGAGTGGACCACCTTTTAAGACGACTAAAATGTCACGGTGTATAGAGTCGGTCTAGCACACTATCAAACAGAATCTGAATAATTTTGAAGCCAATCCATTGCTTCATATGTTCGAAAAATTTGCCTGCTTAACAACGCAAATAACGTAATGAATGTTGTTGAACTGTCAAAACTAAAGCCATTCCTACTATTAGTTACGCAATTACCGCGCAGAATTTGGCAACGAGTTGGGCAAAATAGCTGATAGCATTTTCTTTAAGAGAATATCAATGTCCATTGTCCTGACAGCATCTTATTCCTTGGTGGGAAGGGGTGATATGAATAACGATTGCGTGTTCAGCGGGCCTAGACAAAACACATTTCTGTTAGCGTTCACGCCAAACGCTGCTCCAAAATTTAAGGGAATGACATTATCTGCAGAAAGGACACGACATAATCTTTCCGCAGGTAATGTCATTCCCGTACATTTTGGCGTAGCGTTTGGCGTGAACACTAACAGAAATGTGTTTTGTCTCAGGGCCCTGATGATGTGAATTCTTACAATAAACATTAATTAAATCCCGGTACTATGGGAAATGTAAACAGTGGGTACGACACACATAAAATGATGTGCATGACAATACAATGCTGTTACTTGTAACTCGCGACGTGTCGACCTGGAAAATACATTGTTTTACGAGATTTCCGGTTACCATGAGGCGTTTGGATGAGAGCATGTCATGTCTCCTCTGGTAAACAAGGGAGTAGTCAGATCGGAGACGTAAGCAGTACATGTAATGTGGTACGTTCTTCAGGTGGTGGCAACTACCTAAAGAATGTGGTTTGATTCGGGAGTACTTAAAGGGTGATTTCCAATAGTCTAGTTTCCGACTTATTATCACTTGGACTTGTAATAAAAATATTTTACAAATAGTTTATTTTAAGGCACTATAATATTATGGGAAATTTACTACTGTTGGCTAAATGTACTCTTTTTGAAGACATTTTTATCAAATAAATTAATAAATTATTAATTATTACTATAGTTTGAATCTTGTGATTTCAAAAATGCTTCTTCTGTATTTGAACTTTTTAAGTGTCTTACTTAGACTGTTTAAAACAGAACCCTGGGACAAAGTATGCCGTAATATCAAATAAAAAGAGGGACCTCTTTCTTCATCCACATACCTAAGTATTTGATATCTATGATTAAAAGTAATCAAAAGAGGGGCCTTTGCTAACGTTCGATTTTTTATGTTGAGACAGCCTCCGCAAGTAAGTTGCCTATCATCCTATTCAAAATCTACTCGTATAAGTGCGTTGGCAGGCGGTAGGTAGGGCTTTCGACAGGTAACCTTAACCCCACACCTTAACTCATCGCTCATAACTTCTAACAGGATCTATTTTCTTATAACCGGTCCCGATGTGAAGATGGGTGGCAAATATTCATTGTATTAAAATTTTAATCAAAACTTGTTCTATTTGATGGTAGGTATATGCGTGTTAAGGAATTCCCGCATAATGTTAATAGATACAAAACTATCATACTTTAGACAAGTTTATAGGATTTGGTATGGCTTTGGCAGCCAATTATAGGCTTTATTTTTTTTATGTTATTGTTTGTTAAAAATGCCAAGAAATAAAATATTTACAGTTAGGTTTGATGACCGCTACGGGTTTACCTACTAAAATAGGTACCTAAATACTAAAACTTGAAACTTGGCTCTAAAAATATAAAACTGGTGTGTTATTATTATTATAAAAGAATTTAATTGACATATTTTTTATTGCATCACTAACTAGAATACGAGTTGAGCAATATTTTCTCCGACCACTGAGTAGGTAGGTACAGTCCTAAACCCCTAACTGTCGTTAAGAGGCGACCTCTGCATTTCTAGTCTAGGAGACCTTATAATACGTTATTGTAAGGTCTCCTATTACCTATATTCTGCTGCTGGTACACGTAGGTACCTACCTATTAAGCGGACTTTATAGATGTGAGATAGTGATTATTTAATTAGTACAAAAGTAGTATATATAGGTACCTATGTAAAATAAAATAAAAAACTAAAGGGTGCTATGGTTTCGTTTGTTATCTATCAACAAAAAGTTCCGAACCTTGTTGGACTTTTCTTATCTTCGAGTGTGTTCCTAGAAAAGGAAGCTTTGTAAAATTCTCCTTAACCGTATCTACATGACAATCTTATGGAATTTAAAATCTTGGAGGCTAAACAAATTGTCCTAACGATGTTTACCTAATCATGGAAAAGTGGGCAAATATTACACAACGTTTAAACACTCAAAACATGTCGCTGTTACTCGAAAGCGTAACTACATTAACTTATACTACATAGGTACATAAGACATGGTGTTAATTACTCAGATTAAATTATTTTTAGGTAGGTAATGGTCATGAATGACCTACATAGCGATTGAAAAAAAACTGAAACGTATGACTTATTAGTAAGCCCTTTAAAAGCTATCGAAAACCTATCACAAACCAAACCAAGGCCTTTCAATAGGCACGGTGTAAGACCTGCCCTGGACAAGCTTCTCTATTGGTCACCCGGGTCACCATTTCTTCTTAGTGTTGGCATGACAGTACATTTTCTTGACCAAAAACTGCGCCACTTCTACGGCGTTATCGGTGGTAGCGCAGAGGTCACCTTGGCTGCATGTTTTGGGTCACAGAGGGCAAGATAGGAGCATAGCTTGTGAAACAGCTCCACATCTACATCCTGGTGGCGTTCCATCAAGCGTGAGTAGAGCTGCCCTCGAAAAGCTTCTTTAGGTGTCACTCGGGTACTTCTAACTTTGGTAGAAGATAATTCAGCCACAATTAACGTTTAAAAAAGGTTTAAGAAACCGCAGAATTGGGCAGGATCCCCCCTGTTCAAATGCTGCAGTTCGTTAAAACTAAACATGACGGTCATTGTGTATTCAGTTTGTCGAAACAAACTAATGAGCAGTGAGCGATAAGCCGTTAATACGGTCTCGTTATCACTTGGCTGATGATGAATATTTTGCAGATAAACTATCCTGCGTTCCGTAATACATGAAATCATTTCGAACACCTTCCTGGCCCACTGCCAGGGTTCGCTGAGCTATGGCTCTGACCGTGCGCTCAATATCAATAACCAGGCAGGTTCATCTACTTAGGCTGCGTTTACGATAAGAACGACACAGCATGCCGCAAACACTCTCACCAAGAACTTGTTTTGATGAAAATCACTATAAATAAATAGTGGCCTAGGTATCTCAGTTCGGTAAATGGATTAAATAGACGTCTATCTTTCGATGTATTGTTTTCTCTTTTTCCTAGTCTGGATTCGGACCTTGTTGGTGGCAATGGACCCCAATTAACTACTGCAACCTAAATGGCGAAATATGTTTGTAGGTTGATACTATAAACCGCTGTGTTTAACTAGAATACCTACAAACAAATAAGTAGCTATCACTAATCCAATCAGTTCCACTTTAACTGGGTAGGGGGCGCCCATTAATTACGTGAGGCGTTTAGGGGGGGTGGAGGGTGTCGAGGCGAATCTCACCCAATCTCACATGAGGGAGGTCTGGGCAAATATCACGTAATTTATATCTTTTTTCGCTTAGAAGCAATGTCAAATTACGAGAAAACTGGGTTAAATTAAGTAAAACATGTTTTTCCGCCAATATGGTTAAATAATACAAAATCATATTTATCGCGGTTATGCGGACGCCACAAAGTATCACAATAGCTCCTCGAGTGTTAAACCACCACTGGCCAGCCAAGCCAGCCAATAGCAATGCATAAATCATAAAATAAATATTCGCATTTGAAGCTCTCAGGCTTTACAGTTTTACATCATCGATGCCTAGGGTTTTTTGCTTATAACTGAGTGCCAGACTTGTGCCAGATAAGGCGAAGAGGGCACCGATTTGAGTTAGCTCCGTCATGGTATGACATCATCCCGTAATTTCCAGCTTTCTTGTGGCAGGCTCAGGTGCAAAACACGCCACTAATGTGCCCCGAGGACAAACTTTCACAAATTCTTCCAAAAAAAGAAATTCTTAGGTAAGAGGGTGACCAATGATAAAGAGAGAACTATTTTCGATAGGATAATTAAACCTACTATTACTTCTGTAACGGGTTAGTGCAGAATCTTTCATGTTAGATCGAATTTTCTTTCGATCAAAATCCGTTTAACCTAGCTATTGCGAGCATCGTTTACTTAAAAACCGATCCCAATTTCAAGGTAAATTGATCTTGCATAATATTTTATAATTATATCGATCAATATTGACTGGATCAAAACAAATATTACTTGTTTGAACTATTAGCGTGAATCAATATTTGCAGCCTAATTGGGAGAAAAATGCTCACCTCTGATTGTTTTTGGCCTAGATTGAGTGAGAACGCGTGACCGATTGAGTCATTTTTTTTTTAATTGTAGGTACTTATTATAAGTGAAGAAGAGCAGTGATGGCCCAGTGGTAGGTTAGGTAAGTGTAGGTCGTGAGTTCGAACCCAGGCAGTTACTTTACTTTGTGTAATTTATTTTACCACTAGGTATTACTCTCAAAATGGTGAAGAAAACATCGTGAGAAATGACTTAGCGACACACGGAGTTGCGACAATCGTCGATAGGATCCGGCAACTGGGACTCGAGGTGGCCTTGCACAAATCCGAGGCCATGTGGTTTCATGGTCTTCGGAATGCGCCACTGACGGGTTCCCAGATAACGGTGGGAGGGGTTCACATCGGCGTCGAGTCGACGATGAAGTACCTAGGACTCGTCCTCGACAGCCGGTGGAACTTCGGGGAACATTTCCGACGTTTGGCTCCCAGACTGGAGCGGGCCGGGGCTGCCTTGAAGCGGCTCCTGCCCAATCTAGGGGGGCCAAACGCCTCCTGCCGGAGGCTCTACGCGGGGGTCGTGCGGGCCATGGCCCTATACGGGGCGCCGGTGTGGGCGCCTACATTGAGGCGCCAACCAGCACGCCGGTTGAAGGCGGCCCATAGGGTCATGGCCATCCGGATGATCCGGGGATACCGCACGATCTCCGGTGAGGCGGCGGGCCTCCTTGCCGGATTACCGCCATGGGATCTGGAGGCAAACGTCCTCGCGCTCACTTGGGAGTGGCGCGAGGAGGCCAAACGCCGGGGCGTAACTCCGCTGCCGCGGGAAATCGCGGCACGGCGGACAGAGCTCCGGCAGGATCTCATGGCGACGTGGAAAGTGCGATTGTCGCAACCCAGTGCTGGGCACGCCACGATTGCGGCGGTAAGTCCCCTCTTTGAGGAGTGGTTTGAGAGGCGGCATGGCGTCCTCACCTTCCGCCTGACACAGGTCCTCACCGGACATGGCTGTTTCGGGAGGTTCCTGTTTCGAATAGGGCGGGAGGAAACGCCCGGGTGTTTCCATTGCGAAGATCGCCCAGAGGACACGGTGGAGCATACGGTGGAGGTCTGCCCGGCTTGGGCGGAGCACCGCCGTGTCCTCGTGGAGGTGATCGGCGGCGGCGATCTCTCGCGTCCGACCCTGGTCCAGGCCATGGTACGGAGCGAGAGGGCATGGCTGGCAGTCGCCTCCTTCAGCGAAGCAGTTATGCTCGCAAAGAGGGAGGCGGCGCACGTGAGGGAGATGCAGTACATGCGCCCTCACAGCCGTGGCCTTCGCAGGAGACGCCCTGGGCGTCGGGAATCCCAGGCTGATTCCCGGCCACCGTAGGCACGGGCTTGCGGACGGCGAGTAATGGGTAGCTCGCTGTCCGGTAAGGACCAAGCCCGGGTCGACGGCGCGTTGTGTTCCACGCGCGCCTCAAAAAGATGTCAGCAGCAACAGAGACGCCCGCAAGGGCCGATGCCTGCCAGGGGTGCGGGTTGTTCGAAAGAGATACCGCCGCCCCTGGCACACAGGCAAATGAGGGAACACGGGTGGGTTTTAGTCAGTAAAAGTCTGACACGCCCTCCCGCTCCACCCAGAGCGGGAGAAGTTATTTGATGATTTCCCACCAAGAAAAAAAAAAAAAAAAAAAAAAAACATCGTGAGGAAACCCTCTAAGAACCAAGAATTCGAAGACATGTGGCATCCACCAAACCTGCAATGAGCCCGAGTTAAGTATTACGGCGGCCCTCTCGCCTCACTCCTTCTCATACAGAATAGGCTTGTGTCCTAATAAGAGGAACGAGGCTGATTATGCTACACAAGTAAAAGGTAATAGGTACTCGCTCTAGGTCATTGTTTACTTATAAATTTTGAAATTAGGCGTGCAACGTGTACCTACCTAATTTTTAAAGTATCGAGACGCGAGGGTCTCTTTCCTCGATAGGCTTCATTTACGCTGTTTACACACTGACGCTGCCTAGCGATTACAAAAATGTATGAAAAAGTACCGCGTTTCGTATTGGAACCGCGGAGAAGCATAGAGGTGAGAATAAACCGTATTTTTAAAATAACCGAAAGGTATCAAATATGTGTTGTCGAAAGGGGTCCTAAACATGACACTGTCATGGCAACAGGCAGGGCAGGGCATCTGTCAGTTATATGTCAAAAGAAAATGACGTAAATTGTAGTACAACAAAAATAATTTTAATCTAATAAAATCGTATATTGATTTCTGTAAAAGGTTTTAGTTTAGTGAATAAGTTAAACATGTTTTGCTGTCTGAAAAGTTGTATGAATGGCTTTACGCTCACACCCAGTGTACCGATACGAATTAAGGAAAATCCAGTTCAATTGGATACATTACACATGGGTTTGTATACTTGATTTTTAATTACATCCTGTTGAACAGAAAAATACAAACAATGTTTACTTAATAAACATTTGTAAAAGTAACTGTACTTGGCTGACTTTGTTAGAAACTTCGCAGTAGCGAACATTGTTGCGTGCATCGATTTTGCGTGGGCTGTTCGTTGGTCCCTGATTAATGAGAGAGCAGAGAGTTTGTTTGTTGAACAATCTCTACAGCTGGTTGCATACACACTGTAGACTTAATTACCTATCATAATAGATTCAAGAACAATCTCAGATCTTAATCCTTTGTCTTCAGTAAGGCACGAATACTTAAGCCTGTTTATTTCATAATTGGTCAGAAATTAAACCTTGTAGGGTTTTCTAGACCCCTGATACATGTTACAACTCTTTTCACACTTATCTCAAGGTTAATAAGCAGGCAATAATAAATTTATGCCTTTACAATAAGCCTTTTGAAAACATAAGATAAAAAAGCAATAAAACTAAGGGTTTATTACTGTTTATCAGATCATAATGAACTCGAAGTTGAGACAGTCAGTTATTTTTCAATAAATAGTATGGTGTCTCTATAAACACATTCATTTCATCAAACAATAAGAATTAAGGAAATAAAGTGGAGGATATTGTCATAAACACTACCTTATTGGCACAAACTACCTGAGAACATGAGAATAGCTATGTCATGTTAAAATATTAGCCAGATCGTACTAATGTAAGAAAGTTTGTATGTTTAGATGTTTGGATATTTAGATGGTTGGATGTTTGTTACTCATTCATGCAAAACGGCTGAACGGATTTTGATGAAAATTGACACACAGATAGTTTATAACCTGGATTAACATATATGATACTTTTCCTGTGGGATAATTTCCAACCTCCAAGCGGACGAAGCAGCTTGGAAAAAGCTAGTAGCTAATATAGTAGCAATGTTGACTGCCCAGAGCCCGGCACAAATCACTATTGGTGGAGGCTATAGCACCCACAAAAAAGCTAAATCATCTCCGAGAATCTCATAAGAACAAACTGAAATGATTGATGTTGCTTGTATAACCAGCCTTTAATGTCCTCATTGCTGGAACACGGATCAGGTAGTTCAGTGGTAATGGCCGGGATTTACAATTTGTAGTTTCATAACCAGACCGGCACGTTACTATGTGTAAATGATTTAATCACCACTGCTCTCAAAATCGTGAGGGAAAATACTGTGATGAAACCATGTCCTAGAACCAAAAATCTGCCAACCCGCAGTGGGCCCCCATGGCGGATTACAGCCCACTCCCAGTTACAAAGAATAGGCTTCTGTCACAGCAGTGCAAATAATTGCTGATTATGCTCGTACAAAAGCCTATTCTTAGTAAGAGGGAGTGTAGTGATGATTGTTTAAATATAAACTAAGATTTAATTGTTTTATTGTAGGCCATGAAATGGTGATAATAAAAGGAGGACAGCGAGTGTGTGGGTCGGGCTGTGCGCTGGGGAATGCTCCTCTAGTGCAGAACAAATCATACTTTGAAGTAAAGCTGCAGCAGGGAGGCGTGTGGGCTGTGGGAGTGGCCACCAGGGAGACAGATCTTAACAGAGTTCATGGTAAAATAACATATTTAAATCTTTGACCCTCAATTTGTTTCTATACTATTTTATTTATTTGTGCACATTTTGTTAACTATAAATGTGTCATTGTAAAATGGTGTAAAAATACGGCTCTAACATCATTTTAGTTACGACAAATTTATCTTAATTTTAATGAAAACACAGGTAGTATTTAGAAAGTGGATATGAATAGTTTTAATGAGTTACGAAGATACTGTGACACAGATTTTTATGCACAAAAATGTGTACTTACTTCTTTTTAAATTAATTTAGCACAGTTGTGAAACATGTCCTAACAGTTAAAGCAATATTATCAAGAAACTTACTTTGCATATTGTTGCATAATGTTAACACTTACTAATTTCACACCTTTAGAATAATAAAGAAAGTGAGAAGCATATTTTCAAACAATTCTATAGACTGTTTACATTCAACAAAAAAAAAAAAAAATGTAGGTTACACAGAAAGTAACATGAAATTCTACTTTGTTAAGTAATTCACAGCATTTTGTCAAGAAATATATTGTAAAATTTTCTATAGAAAACTGTTCTATAGACCAAGTAAAAGGTTGAAATAAGCTTAAGTTATTTAAAATGTCTCATAATATTCTTATTCATTCAGTAACTTGGTATTCAGTTCA
The DNA here is from genome assembly GCA_949091785.1 of Polymixis lichenea. NCBI lineage: Eukaryota > Metazoa > Arthropoda > Insecta > Lepidoptera > Noctuidae > Polymixis > Polymixis lichenea. Next base: position 10,888,804 of record OX420933.1, on the reverse strand, counting down.
GAGTTTCCGAGTCCAAGTTTGGTCAGCACTCACCTGTTGGTGTAATGTGTCCTTCAATGTATTACTATGCATACTTTGTATTTCTGTTGCCAAAATTAATATTTAGGTCATTGTAACTCGTTACTTATGGTGCTGAAATTTAAGTGCTCTTCATTAGTTAATAGAGTTAATTTTTGCTAATGAATTACCATGTGGGTAGGCAGAAACTATCGAATGCCACCTGATTTCGGCCCTGTTGACTCCTTTTGCTTTGTTTACGTTCATACATATCGCGGCGCATGCGAGTACTTCGCCCCTGACCTTTCTAAAGAGCATCACCAATATGGTCACAATAATGTTCTTCTAGAGCATCCATTCTCGGACGTTCATCCTTCGCTCAGATTTGCCATTTGTTAGTTGCCTTTCATTCATCCTCTCCATAAGACCAAACCAACCAAGCATAGTCTTTAAAATTTTTGTTACCAAATCTATTTAGCTTAAACTAACAAAATCTTTCCTCATTACAATACATGTATATAGGCACCAAAGTGTAGATGTTTGTATGTCCAAAATAAAAGTCACATTACTTGGTTGACCGACATAACACTACCCTATACTATAGTTAGTAATTAATAATGTAGAAACGGTTTAATTCATCTATATTGTAGATATTGGCATGGTTAGCTGACATATGATTAATTATTTAATTAATGTTCTGTGCCTCGCAATGTTTATTACTTTGCCTATGTATGTGTAGAATCAAGTCTATCTGACTAAACAGACAGCTGTGCGGGTGAGGAGTTTGTTGCGCCACTTCTTCCCAGCTAAAGCACTAGGAAGTGGTGAAGGTTGGGCGTTGGAGGGACTGTCTTATGTATTTTGACGTTCGATAAGTGCTGATTCTCAGCCTAATTTGAATAAATGACTTTTGATATTGAGATCAATGAAATCCCATCATTCCCAATTTAATTACAGGTGGCATGGATAAAGAGTCATGGTGTCTCAACAGCGACGGTACAGTGCGCCATTCGAATATCGAACTATACCATCTCGCGCACGCGCCTAGAGAATCTCCCACGGCCGATCTACTTGTATCAACGGATTCGCCAACCCACACGGAGAATGAAAAGCCAGAGAGCGAGAAAGAAGGTAGCACGGCGGCCATAATGCCGGTAGAGGGCGACACCATAGGCGTGGCTTATGACCATGTAGACTTGAACTTCTTCTTGAATGGAAAGACTATGGAGATACCTGTTAGTAATATTAGGGGGACGGTGTACCCTGCGCTTTATGGTGAGTTTTCAATTGCTATTGTTTTTATATGGATTATAAGTTTTATTGGCGTTATTCTTTTGGAGTCCTTGACTTTGTTCAGTCCTTATCTCCTTCTTTTGCTTCGTTCATCTCATTAAGCTAAGCACTTGCTTAGCTTAATCATAATCACTACATAGGTTAAAACAAAGTCGCTTTCTCTGTCCCTATATACCTATGTATGCTTAAATCTTTAACACTACGCAACGGATTTTGATGCGGGTTTTTTTAATAGATAGAGTGATTCAAGAGGAAGGTTTATATGTATAATACACCGACCTCCACGCGGGCGAAGCCGCTGGCAAAAGCTAGTAGCTTATAATATAGATAAGCTATTTTGATTAACCTGAATGTAGACAAGTGGCCAATATATTAAATCTTCAATTGAGATATTATATAGTCATATCGCCTTATCACCCGGTTGAAGCATTCAACCGGGTGATAAGGTCGACTATATTACTTACCGTCAATAAGAACAAGGTCTATATTTTGTCTGATCAGTTTAATGAAGCTTAAGTTTACTGGAAATTGTGGTCAAAAGAGGTAAAGCAATGATGTCGACTATGCCTAAACATAAGCTTTGAGTAAATCTTTACAAATGTTATAAATAAATAATCACATGATAAGGTCGCAAATCGAACAGTACAGAACCGTCAGCGCAATCCTAAAACATGCACCTTGAATTGATTTTATTTGTTACTGTTTTACTGTATAACTGTAATATAACATAACATCACGCCTGTATTCCTCGAACGGTTGGGAAGAGGTGTACCTATAGTAAACCCACATTTAGCCAGTTGTGTTTAAGACCCATGTAATAGGGACGAGCCTATTGCAACTAAACGGACACAAATCCAGACTCCGGCTGCTACTGAGACATTCCAGATGGAAAAACGCAGTAACACTTTGCCCGACCCAGAAACAGAAATGGAACCCAGCACCTCATAGGTAATAGGTAAAACGGGCTGTTGCCCGCAACTCCACGTCAAAGCGCGTATTTTGCGTACGGGTGGGAGAATCATTTATTCGGTCCACCCCAGCTCCTCGAGAAACGCCAGCAACGCCTTGGTGTTGCTGACAATCTCACGTAGGGTACCTGGGTTACCGAAGTATTTTGCCCTGGGCAGTTTAACAGCATATGAGCCGTTGTCTCGTCGTCCTCCATGCAGGCCCTGCACAGCGGACTGTCTGTTACTCCCATGACAAAGAGATGTTTGTTAAATGACCCATGGCCAGTTACAGCTGCTGTAACTGTCCGCAGATGTGGTTTAGTTAAACGGAGAACTTGTTTCGTGAGGCGGGCATCGAACGCAGGAAGTGCTTCCTTAGCCTGCCTGCAATCACTTAGGTTCAACCATATTTTGTTATGTTGATCCTTGGTTCGTTTCCTTACCAGAGTGCGTAGATATCCGAATGGTAGTGGCGCAATGGTTTCTGTTCCCACTGGTGCCATGCTCGACCCCCTCCTGGCAAGTTCATCGACTGCATCGTTGCCTAGCGAACCGCTGTGTCCTTTGATCCACTGAATGGTAATATTGTTGAGGCTACCTACCTCGTTGAGGCGCTGGTGCCTCTCATATATCAGCCCAGAGTCAACTTTGTGACTGTTCAGCGCTTGCAGAACAGCCATGTTGTCTGAGAGTATGCCCCAGCACCTTATGCTCAACAGTAGCGCTTGTGACCACTAAACTATAAATAAGTAGATATGCGTATTTTAACTGCCCACTAAACCACGATTTATGTTACTTTGCAGTTGACGACGGCGCCATCTTGGATGTTATCTTCGAAAATTTCCTCTACCCACCTCCATCAGGATTTGAAAAGATAATGGTGGAACAGTCCCTGCTGTAACAAAGGACATGGAACGATCGGCTGTATATAGGAACCTTGATGTTTGGACAGAATGAGCAGAGTGCTAACGTGAATATTGCTTAAGACTTATATCTGAGACTGTCTAGTGTGGATGAGAACTATATTTTTAAATACTGAATCTTATATCTTGATGTCTGTTAAGCCTCGCAGGCTTCCGTAGAAATATTATTTTTAACATCATATTAAGTTAAGAGCGTCCAAACCATCATAATTCTCATACAAACGTTCATTCGTGATTATGGCGTTATAACAAATTTTCGTCCAGACAGTTTGAACACACAGGTATCTTGTGGTTTATATCTAGGTTTCTATGTAATAAAATAAAAATAAAACTTTTGTGAAACAAATTCAGTAGTCTGAAAATCAGCTTTTTGTACAAATTTTATTTGACCTTTGGTCGTTCATAACGTATTCATACACTGAAATGATAAAGAAAACAATCTTCATAAACCTCGAAACTGTATTGGAGATTCTTAATTACAGAAAGTAATTAAGAATCTCTTTTTTTCAAAAACTTGGAAGGGTTTTTTTAAAACACTTATTTCTGGGAACAAGTTTTGTGAAATCTCCTCGAGCCAATTTTCGTTCGATGTAATCGCGTTCTCACTCGCCCGCATTACGTTGGATGAAACAACAAAATTTTCAATCGCCCGGTCCGTTTATCATCAACGATGGGCGTTCTTCATAGAACTATTTGGCTGTGCGACTTTCAGTGAGTGATTCCGTCATAATTTAACTTCAACTGCATTTGTTTACAATTTCTTGAGATAGTTTTGGAACAGCCTATAAATCAGACAGACTGACGACAACAGGTTTTTGATTAGGGTATTTGACTCCTAGGAAATTAAACTTAAGTCACAGGGGCACAACTACAAATTAAGATAAACTAGCTGACTTAGGAAGTCAACCAGTAGATTTTCGTTACAAAACGTTTGTTCTAGTTCATGGCCAAATATAGAACAATTTTTTTGCCCAGCAAAAGGTTAACAGAACTCAGATAGTAGTCGCTTTATTGATTACATTTTAATATGCATTGCTTCTAATCCGAATGCTATGCTACTCAACACAGTTGGGAGCCAATGAATTTCGAAAATAAGGCTGTGTTTCCATTTAATTAAGCAAAGGCGAAACCTTGCTTGTAGGGTTACCATGTCAAATTTGAAAAATCTTGTCAAAAAGCCGGCCGTTTAGGTACACAAAAGTCCAGACATTTAACTTATTTTAATTTTTTAGGTAACCTTAAAAAAAAAACGAAGTTTAAATCCCCTTGTATCGAAAAGCCTAGACGAATAACAAGAGCGGACTAAGTCATTTGCATTTCAAAAAGTTTAATTGGGAACACTGCTTTATTTTTTCCTTCAACTGGCCTGCGAGTCTTAATAGTTCATAGATCTACGAATATCTATCTATATCATGACTTACTTATATCACTGTATAGTATTACATTGTGATCGATGGAAACTCCATATATAAAGTAGTCTTAGGTAGATTTGCTTTTGTGGTCTATGTGAAGCGCATAGATGTACGTAAGTACTATTTTAACTGTTTTTAAACGCCATCTGCAAACAATGTATCGTGCACAATCGTGTTTTCGAATATTATGTTATAATTTCAAATGTTAATACGTAGATTAAATTCAGTACTTACATAATTCTTCACGCACCGAATTAAATTTAATTACAAGCCATGTATAATCCCATAGCCAGTAATATTCACTGCATCACGTTAAAAATAAGATAAGGAAATAGTTTTTCACCTATATTACTAATTTTATTAATAATGCAAACTGTAGTCTTGTATAACCCCAATTCGAGTAGCCAAATACCGTGTTGTAAATTTATATTTTAACGTCTAAAAATTTTAGTTCTCAGGCCATTTTTTTCTATAGCAACACTTTTTTTGATGTTGCAATACACATGATTAACACATTCCAAGTTCAAAAATAAATTATGCAATTGTGCAAAATTGTGATCTCCGTATGAAATGTAACAGTGTTTTGTTATTTGCAATGGTACTAATATTTATTAGATAGTGATAGGAGTGATAAATAAAATATGTCGCTTATTGTCTACGTCAAATATTGGAATTAATTTAAAGTACAACTTATAAACGCTGCTTTGGTGTATCTTCGATGTTTTAAAAGCTACTGCTGCGGATATTTTGCATTATTGTGATGAAATGTTGACTAAATGCGAAATATCTTCATTAGCATTAATGGCGTGAGAGTGTGGTTAAATATGAAATATAAAATGCTCGCGCGCCTTCTCAAGCGTATAATAAATACGCTACTTTTGTGGTTGTCTCCCAAAAATTTTCAATGAGACAATAATACTGCCGTCCGGTTAAATGGCAGTCCTTAAATAAAAATTAGATATCGCTCAAAAATTTACTTAGTATTTGGTGTATTATCAGGTGAAAAGATTCAACAGAAAATAGACAAAATCGATTCTTATATTGGAAGTTTAATGCAAACCTCACTTTCAAGATACCTTGAAGACACATTCGTAAAATAGATCTTATGTTGTTTTACAAAATAAGCGTTGATGTGTACTATTATTTATAACGCAACTAAGCTGTAAGTAGATTTTCAATGATATTTCTGATTGAAGATTGTTCGACTGAATGAACTGCGAACTATTTATTCATATCATGTCGTAAGTTGATTGATATTTATAGTGTGCCTGTCAACTTGATTAATTTTAACAGTTTTCGTCGCAGTGGCAGGGATGAGACCAAAAGATTAATTATTTTTCGGTCATCTCCCCTTTTTTTGACCTTTGGTATTGATCATAGTCGCTTGTCTTTTTAATCGACTTCAGAAGGGAGTGGATTAAGGATTCGAGGCGATTTTTCCAGTACGATACCGATTTCCCTGCCCCTGTTCCGACGTATATTGAGTGTTGTAGGAACATTTCGTTTTCCATTTTTTAGTAAATAAATGTCACCGGATAACAGTATTTTAGCCGAATTTTATGAAATAATTTATCAGTAGTGTCGATTCTGAGGAGCACAGAAAAAACTTGTCTTTTATTGACAGGCGACAAAAGAATGAAGCAGAAGACGTTAAAAGCTACAGTGTTACTTTTCACGAACGCGCGACAATCATTCCAATGTAAACCTTATTACAAAGACAAGAGTCATATGACACGCGCTCGTGAATTGTACAGTGATTGGTGCGTCAAAAAAAAAACAGGGCTTAATTTCAAATGAACTTTTCTAAGATGTCCACCAAATCGCTAAGTCAGTTTTAGCTGACTACTAAGTTTCTTTAGTGAGTCTACTGACTAAGTCCTGTTTTATTAAAGCATTATTTTTTGGCTTACTTTACTAATCGGTGCTCTGCAGAATCGATATAAATGCGGGATCTGCTATCTTAATACTACTTAAGTGTACATGTATTAATGTATATTAAAATGTATGGTCAAGGTGACCCTTTTCGAATGAATTTCACAAATATTTTATTCCACTTAGATATGCCGGTCGATATACATCCAGAATCACATAGGCTTGGCCTATTGTACAACGAGCTTGATTGGTAAGACACATTACCTGAACTGTAAAAGGTATGGGCCCAACTTTGAATACCGACCTTATTGCTCCACTTTGGTAATGAATCATAATCTCAGGTCGTGTCCAAACTGAAAGCTACTGTCTCGTTTTTTTTTTTGTTTCTGCCATCTATCAATTCAATCTAGGAGGTTGTCGGCTACTCCACCGGGCTTGCCTGTGGTTGCCTCAATAAATTAAGGCCTTCAGCCAGGGCTTAAAAAATAAGCGATTACACGCTAAGGGCACCCCTGTGGGGTACGAACCTTGGCTTAGGGCGTCGCTGGGGCAGCAAGATACGGGCTGGATACGAAGCATTTAGGTACGAATTTAAAGCTACAGGCTCCGGGGCGCGGGCTGGTTCGAGCAACGGTCGGAGCGATCGTCGTGCTGTTTTATATTTAGCACCCTCCTATTCGAATTCAATACCCCCTCCACCCCTTTAAAGGTTAATTTAAAAAATTTACACATTACGGTCTTTCGATAATCGCCTTTGGTTTAGGAACAGGGGGTCAACGTGTCTAGTACGGTATGTTTTCGTAGGAGGCAAAGCAGGGAAATATGAAGAGTTTATATAGAATCGACATATTTGTTGATATCTTGTGATTGATAGCATCCTAAAAGATTATGGTTCATTAACAGTTCTTTGTATGGCTCTTAATACTAAAATATTTTCTAATCTGTAATAATTGTATTAACTATGATGTATGTATAATATACAAATTAAATTATACGAACAAGTATGTATATTTATTTATTATAACATTGTGATAAGAAAGCAAGAATAAATATGGATGCCAACTTTTTATGTTTTATTTACTTATTAGATGGTAATTAGACAAGTGATAGTCGGTGACGTCACCTGCAAATATACGACGGATTTCTATGGTAGGTAGGTATTAAGATGAATTTAGGACTAGCAATATAGGTGCTAAAAATCTTTCCTTGATTTCTTGGGTGAAGTGAGCTTAAAGCGAGCTGTCATTAGTGTCAATCCCTAGAATCAGATGGAATGACAGCTCACTTGAAAGTCACTTCACTGAAGTTCTCACGGTGAGATTTTAACAGAATAGATCGGCTGATGTGCTACTATGCTCGTATCGAGGGTCTGAAGGACAGGGTAAGCAGAATTAGCACCCATTCCGCAGAGTCGAGTTGTAGTCTTTAAAAAGACGCCAGTTTGGATAACACTAAAACAAACAATCTCTTCTCGCTAATCGAGCAGTGACGATTAGTTATTGTTGTATAGAATCAAGTTCTTCCAATTTAAAAGACAGCTGTGTTGCTGGGGAGTTTGTTGAGCCACAGGCGTTTTGGGGGACTGTCATATGTAATTTTTGACATTCAAAAAGTGATGACAGCCTGACAGACAGACAGTTTGAATAAATTACTTTGATTTTGATTATGTACCTACAGTCCATATGCTGCATTGCATTTCGTTCTACAGCTAAAGCCTCCAGGCATAAAGGGCGTGCCTGCTTTGCAATGCTGCATTATGTTCACATAGCTGTAACTAGAAGTGACAAATGTTAAAATAGAATCTTCGGTGTAAAATAAATAAACAATAACAAAACTATGGCAAGACGACCAGTCACCACAAGCAGCCATTTCCCCCTCGCCATATTTGAGGGAAGGAGACAACCCGACCCCCGGAGCATGACGAGCGAGACGAGATAGAGTAGGTACCTAGCAGGTATACCAATGACTATTTATCCTCTTGACTGCTCATAAGGGCGACTCAGGCTCACGACACAAATGAAATTGCACCTATGTTAGATGACAATATGAGGGGCCATTTTAGTTTTGACCAGTTATTGGATCTCTGCCCACGCGGTTATTTTGATACCTATTCAATCATTTCTACATAAATAAAAACAATTATGAGTTCCTGTTCAATTAAATGGTGTAGGAAATCGTCTAAAACATCCAGCTATAAAAATGATGGGATAAATTTTCATTGGTAAGTAAAATACATTTATAATTTAATAATATGAATAATTGCAGGGCTCAAGCTAACCTGGTTGTTTACCTAAAATGGCACAAAAAAGTATACCGCGTTGATGTCTTTTTGAAAAGTCCCTTTCTATCATTAGGGTATTGTCAATACGTCTGTCTCATTATATTTGTACTTATGTTGTAGTGCTGTGACAACTTCAAAACAAAGTCCAAATTGATGATAAAAAAATGATCGAGGTAAAAAGTAATTTAAAATTTTAGATTTCGAAATATTCCGGAATTGAAAGAATTTGAATTTCATTTATGAGAATTTATTGTTCTTTACGACAGGGATTGACATTGCTATTATTTTTATTAGACATACTTTAAATTAGTCGATTCTATTTGCTGATTGATTTATTTGAATTTAATTTATAGAAGTGTTACGTCAGTGTTTCGTTTGCACCCAGTTAACACTATCAGTAGCGGACAGAGCTCTGGTGGGATCTCAGGGCGACGTGGAGAGTACGATTGTCGAAACCCAGTGCTGGGCACGCCACGATTGCGGCTGTAAGTCCCCTCTTTGAGGAGTGGCTTGAGAGGCGGCATGGCGTCCTCGCCTGAGACAGGTCCTCACCGGACATGGCTGTTTCGGGAGGTTCCTGTTTCGCATAAGGCGGGAGGAAACGCCCGGGTGTTTCCATTGCGAAGATCTCCCTGAGGACACGGTGGAGCATACGGTGGAGGTCTGTCCGGCTTGGGCGGAGCACCGCCGTTTCCTCGTGGAGGCGATCGGTGGCGTCGATCTCTCGCGTCCGGCCCTGGTCCAGGCCATGGTACGGAGCGAGAGTGCATGGGTAGCCGTCGCTTCCTTCAGCGAAGCAGTGATGCCCAGAAAGAGGGAGGCGGCGCACGTGAGGGAGTGGCAGTACATGCGCCCTCACGGCCGTAGCCTCCGCTGGAGACGCCCTGGGCGTCGGGAATCCCAGGCTGATTCCCGGCCACCGTAGGCGCGGGCTTGCGGACGGCGAGTAATGGGTAGCTCGCTGTCCGGTTAGGACCAAGCCCGGGTCGACAGCGCGTTATATTCCACGCGCGCCTCAAAGAGATGTCGGCACCAACTGATGGGGCCCGGAAGGGCCGATGCCTGCCAGGGGTGCGGGTTGTTCGAAAGAGATACCGCGACCCCTGGCACACAGGCAACCGAGGGAACACGGGTGGGTTTTAGTCAGTAAAAGTCTGACACGCTCTCCTGCTCCACCCAGAGCGAGAGCAGTTATTTGAAGAATTCCTACACAAAAAAAAAATCGTCCCCCGGCCAGTGATGAGTCGTGTGCCTAGACGAAATCGGTCTATCAGCTCTCAAGTGATTTCATTCTCTTTGAGGTATACTGTGTGACGATCGCGGTCTGGTAATTATTGTCCTATGGCAGTAGGCAGATTCTCTGTATGAGAATAATAACATGACATAGGTATCAATTTTTTTATATTGATCGAGATTCTAAAGAAAATACAATAACAGCTTTGTTAATAGCACAATCATCCAAATATGCAATAGGTATGTTACATTTGCCAAGTACCTACTAAAAAGGTTTAAAGGCACCACGGAAGCGTCATAAAAGTCGCATTCGACGAGATGAAGTTATGCAAACTCGTACTTATACCGCATCTAGAGACACTCGTTGACTTTTACGAGTGCTGGATACGCGCTATTAACATTATATATTACGAGCCAAGACAAAGAATTTTTTACCTCGGAAAGTGCCTTTATTACGAACATTACGCGAACGGGCCTTTATCCAACAATACAGTTCATATTTCATGCAGAAAACCCACTTCCACGATCAACATTGCTCAGCTATTGTTGGAAAGTCGATTTAAAGTAAACAATGATATGGGATACCGCGTTAATGCCGGGAAATTTCACTAGCTAGAGAGTCACCATTGTTACTCAGGATAATAAACGTAGCATGTAAAATAAGGTGAACATATCTAACCTACGGTATGTATGGACCGATATAATTTTGGAGTAGCAAACTACGTGAAAAGCATGAAGATTTTCCGCTAAAACTTTACGTTCGGACCTATGTAGGTATTGATCACGACGCTTCTTCCAGGCGGTTTGACTATTTCAGACTTATTTATATTAATTACTTATGAGTACAGGCTTTCCCACGATGTTTTCCTTCGCCGATGTCAGAGATCTCTAAAATAAACTTTGTAAATGCATATGAATTGGAAAAGTCACATTGGTGTTAGCTCGGTTTTGAAACCAACAACCTCGTGCATGAGCGGCAAAGCTTTAACCACTGGGCCAAAGTTAAGAAAAGTAGATAGGTACAGGTAATGATATGATCTATCACTCTTATAATGTATAAGGTACCTAATGTTTATTTACTTATTTGCTCTCATGCGTATCACACATTTTCCAATTTATTACTGTCGGTTTTTGTACATGAACCCTGTCAGGGCACTACAAAGCACAATTTTGGTTTGCTGTTGAGTTTATGAACATCGAATTAACATAATTAACGAAACTAATAATAATATTATGAATTATTAATTATCACAATACAATACATTTCAGTAAAAAAAAGATTAAAAAAACATGTCTCGAAGTTATTATGATTATGATGTCCAATTAACAGTACCAAATAAACAATATACAATGGTGCCGATTCTCTTGTACACCGAACTAAACTAACTAAACTATCACTAAAATTCCTTACTTTTGGCTATGAGAATCTTAAAGCTATTCTGCAAAAAAAGATCTCTAAATTTAAAAATAATTTTGACACAAGTAAAATCGAATTTGACAAACGCGACTCCACATGGTATTTTTTGGCTTCGCAACGTGGTACTTGTTTGCCCTACCCCGTGATTTTTTTTAGAGCCGGAGTCGCGCAGGGGCCCAGCTTCGACTTGTTTTAAAAGGATTTTTTTACTTTTTGTATGGAAAATATGAAAAATTATTAAGTACCTACATGTTGAGCTTTAGAGGTCTATGGCTTTTATAAAGGGGGTCGAAATTTTCATTATTTTTGCGACACACCATTTTCGAGATATAAGCAAAAGAAAAGAAAAAAGATACAGTACTTTGCGCCCGAAGTCGAGGTGTGAATTTTAGTTCTTGACAACTAATTTTATTCCACACCTTTTTAATCGCGATTAAAAATAGTCAGATTTAGTTAGACAATCAACATTTTATGTTGAATAGAATAATGAAATTGACAACAACAGAATAGCAAAATTACCATTTTCACTAAATTAAAAACAGTGCAATCTTAGTGCTGCCAAACTAAAAATAGTTATGTTGTGTCGCTTTAGTCAATTTCAGGATGGGAAATCGTCGTTTGACAGGAATAAACTAAATTTTGGTGATTTTTAGTTTAGTTTATAGAATTTTGTGACAAGAGAATCGGCACCAATAACACTTAAAGTCATATTTAGTCAGATTGCAGTAGTACGAGTAGGTGGGTAGTATAAAAGTAGATTAAAATAATTTATGGAATAGGTAATATATAGTTTTTTTTTTTTTTTCTGGGTGGGAAATCATCAAATAACTTCTCCCGTTCTGGGTGGAGCGGAGACTTTTACTGACTAAAACCCACCCGTGTTCCCTCAGTTGCCTGTGTGCCAGGGGCGGCGGTATCTCTTTCGAACAACCCGCACCCCCAGCAGGCATCGGCCCTTGCGGGCCCCATCTGTTGCTGCTGACATCTCTTTGAGGCGCGCGTGGAACACAACGCGCCGTCGACCCGGGCTTGGTCCTTACCGGACAGCGAGCTACCCATTACTCGCCGTCCGCAAGCCCGTGCCAACGGTGGCCGGGAATCAGCCTGGGATTCCCGACGCCCAGGGCGTCTCCTGCGAAGGCCACGGCTGTGAGGGCGCATGTACTGCATCTCCCTCACGTGCACTGCCTCCCTCTCTGCGAGCATAACTGCTTCGCTGAAGGAGCCGACTGCCAGCCATGCCCTCTCGCTCCGTACCATGGCCTGGACCAGGGTCGGACGCGAGAGATCGCCGCCGCCGATCACCTCCACGAGGACACGGCGTTGCTCCGCCCAAGCTGGGCAGACCTCCACCGTATGCTCCACCGTGTCCTCTGGGCGATCTTCGCAATGGAAACACCCGGGCGTTTCCTCCCGCCCTATCCGAAACAGGAACCTCCCGAAACAGCCATGTCCGGTGAGGACCTGTGTCAGGCGGAAGGTGAGGACGCCATGCCGCCTTTCAAGCCACTCCTCAAAGAGGGGACTTACCGCCGCAATCGCGGCGTGCCCAATAGGTAATATATAGTTACAATCATGTCATGTCAAGTTATTGATTAAAATTGTGTCAAGGTATAGTTACTACCAGCCTTTGCCAGCGGCTTTTCTCGCGTGGAGGTTGGAAAGTATCCTACGGGAACTTACTACCGGGATAAAAAAGTATCCCGGTAGTATACTATGTGTTAATCCAGGATATAATCTATCTGTTTGCCAAATTTTATCCAAATCCGGTCAGCCGTTGCTACGTGATTGAGTAACAAACATCCATCCACATGAAACTTTCACTTTTGTAAAATTAAGTAGAAGTTGGTTTGAGCAATTCGTCTATTCTAGAACTTATATCTAGATACATGAGCCGAACATGTTACAGTTGTGTACGTTATTCGGCAGAAAAACCGTCTAGCGAACGCAGAAATTCCAATATCGGACACATGGTGGTATCAGGGAATTGGTGCGCTTTTTACGCCGGTTCGCCGGCGTAAAAACTATTCACACTGAATATGCTTAGCTTTTTGGAATAAAAGCTCGTGCAGACGCGTACAGCTGACACAAGCAAATAAATGGAAAATGGTAAACTAAAATAGAAATCGCTCTTCGCTCACTTTTTATAGCTAGAACAGCGTGCATTCGCTTTATTAGCATTTATGCTAATAACTGTACGGCTACCACATATCAAAACCTAGTAAGGAACAAGTTAAAATACTTAAATAGTATTTATTCCCAGTCCCATCAAATTGTAAAAATTCTTCTATATAATTTTTTTTGTGAATGTACACACGGCTGCACATCAAGCTATACATTTCCAGTTTACGCTGATCTCACACTACGGAAATCCTATATAATGCGAGATGAGCTTATACTGGAATTGTAAAGCTTGATGTGTAGCCGTGTGTACTATAATACTACTTATCTAATAACCTAATAAATTTCCAAACCTAGCAAGTGTAGCAACTTTCTAGATTTTATAATAGTTAGGTAATAACTTATTGTAACGCACAAGAAAAAACCTAGTAGTTACCATTAGTAATAAGCTGCGGCGCAGCAGCTGACGTAGAAATATCGCGGTGGAATTTTATCGCGCACTGGATTTTCAACTCTCGGCGTTGAACTGAGCATTGAAAATTCAACAGGGTAGTTATTTTTCTATAAGTTCGCTGTACCAGTACAGTGTCCTAATAATTGTTTGATGTACCGGGTGACGTCATTACGGCAAAGCCGGCTGTCGCGGAAAACCAGCGCTGGGGCTCTGTCTTGCAAGGGTCGCAGTGAGCGATAGCGAGCGAGTGTTACACAATTTAAGGTGCAGTTTTCCGATTTCCTGGAAAATTTAGTTAGAACCTCTTACCGGATTTTGATATGGGACAGTCGTGTAGGTACTTACCATGTTTCAAGTAGGCGCTGAAACAATATTTTCGTGACGGGAACTACTTAGTAACATTTTGAATGTTTTTGTATAAGCAATTAGTGCATAATTAGCATTTTCCTAAATTGTTTTTCATCCTGGCACGGGTGGTAGACATGAAACTTAAATTAATAGGTTTTTAATTTGTCAGAGCGCGTAGGCAATAATATATTGCTTTATTCATTTTCTAACTTAAATTTTGTACCACTTAGGGCTGATTTACTTTAATCTGAAGAATAAATCTGATAGTTTGGCATATTTTCTTTGCAAAATCTATCAAACCGACATATTTAGGTATTCCTCAAATAAAATTTGTCTGACTATAAAAAAATCAGCACTTAAGTACACAATTTAAGTTAGAAAATGATTAACAGCAGTAGTGGTTCTAATGTTAAGTAAGTGTTTTAGAGAAACTTCCTGTTCAAGTGAATAAATGTAAGTAGATCAAACCCTTGAATTAAATGCTCTGACAAATAGGTACTTAGGTAGATTTGGGCGTCATAACATGTCTATGATATTATTTAATGTTTTTTTGATGAAATTGCATGAGATTAGATAACATAGAATTATGTATGAAATTGATGGGTTATTGTCACAAAATACAGAGAGTACAGAAGTCAATCACATGTATGTAAGTACTTAACTTTTCATACCTACGCTCGGTGGCCGCGTTAGGGTTGTTAACTTTGGCTTATGCACAAAAGCTATCGTGGTAGTGGCACTCGTATCTAGGTGTTTGATTTATTATTAAGAATGAAACAGGAAGATTATTTTAATTTTAATGTCACGATCGCTGAGCAGTTCAATCTTAACTATTTATAATGAGGAAGATGAGCGTATTTTTTATTTTATACCTATAAACTAAAAAATACCTACTACAATAAATACCTAACATAAATTATAAAAATATTACAAGGCCACAAAGTCATGCTCGCTTACCTACAACTAACTATTCTGCGTTACGTTAAAACGAACCATCGAAACACAAGCAAATACGGTAGATAAATAAGGTAGATACTTAATTCTCTCTGAAACAACTGGTAGCTTATAAAACGACAATTCACAGTTCAGTGTTGAATTTAAACAACCGTCCACTGAATAGTTATAATAACTTTCTTTTTGTTGCTCCATTTTTGCACTTCACCGACGCGTGTCTAAGGGGATGGCACTCGCGCTTGCAGTGGTCCCAACCCGTCCGAGATATCGTGTCCGTGAGCGGTGTCTATGTGTGCGTTGCTCAAGCGCACTTTGTATGTAGATTGACCTCTGTACTCTCTGTATTTTGTGTTATTGCGTAACACACTAACAGTAGTAATGGCTTTAATTTTGACAGTTAATCAACATTCAGTGCGTTACTGTGCGTAATTTACGCTGTTGAGGAGGCACATTTTTCTAACATATATTTTTTTTTTGGGGGGAATTCATCAAATAACTTCTCCCGCTCTTCGTGTCAGACTTTTACTGACTAAAACCCAGCCGTGTTCTTTCAGTTGCCCGTGTGCCAGGAGCTGCGGTATCTCTTTCAGCTTCGCAGCATCGGCCCTTGCGGACCCCACCAGTTGGTGCTGACATCTCTTTAAGGAGCGCGTGGAACACAACGCGCCGTCGACCCGGGGTTGTTCCTTACCGGACAGCGAGCTACCCATTAGTCGCCGTCCGCAAGCCCGTGCCTACGGTGGCCGGGAATCAGCCTGGGATTCCCGATGCCCAGGGCGTCTCCTGCAGCGACTAGCGCCGTGAGGGCGCATATATTGCATATCCACGGAGAAGTAGGTACTTAAGTAGGATTTGGACGTCATATTTATGATATTATTAATGTGTTTTGATGACATTGTATGAGATTAGATAACATGGTGTATGAAACTGTGGGGTTATTGCGTAACACACTAACAGTAGCAATGGCTTAAATCCATTGCTACTGTTAGTGTGTGTTTTCACAGTTCAAAAGCATTCATAACGTTATTTTCATTATTGCAATGGATTAGCAATATCCTTGATTCAGATTTTGATTGAAATTGTGTTACACAATTAGTGTGTAGCACATAAGCGGTCATCCATAAATTACGTCACACGTTAAGGGGAGGGGTCAACTAAATGTGACATTGTGTGACAAGGGACAGGGGGTTAAAAGTTTTGTGACGTCAGATGTTAAAATCTAAAATACAAAACTCGAAATTAATATGTAAACCAAAAACTTAAAAATATTACTAACTCGATTCATATTTATATGGCTTAATATGTAGGTACGTTCAAGTCGTCGGCGAGTGCTGTGTTTTAATTTTAATTAAAGAAAAATTGAAAAACTGCTGCTATTTTAATTGAATTACTTCTAAATATAAAATTGCAAAATAAGTGACGTCACACAAGGGGGGAGGGGGTTTCACAAGTGACCACCTGTGACAAGGACGGGGGCGGTCAAAAAACCATAAAATGTATGTGACGTCAATTACGGATGGCCCCTAAGTGGGTATTCCCGGTTATTTACAGTTTCATGAGCTACTAATTCAAAAATCTAATTAGTCTTTATTACCTCGCAGTAGGTGCGAAAAGTGAAATGGTGGCCTAAGGTTACGGCCGCGACTTACGACTTGTAGGGCGTAGGTTTGAACCCAGACAGGCGGTTTACTTTGTGTAAATTATTTTATCATCACTGTTCTCAAAACGGCAAAGGAACGAAACGAAGAAACGACGAAACGGTAATTCGAAAATGTCACATACATCAACAAACCTGCTCTGGGCCCGCGTGGTAGATTACGGCCCACTCCCTCTGACAGAGAGGAGGCCTGGGTCCCAGTACTGGTAACATTATAGGCTGATTGTACTACCTGGCAGTAGGTGCGAAAGGTTAGAGTATTCTTCTCGGGAATAAAGGAGTTTTCGTCTTGGGCGAGTTTGAATACTTCCCTGCAATCGGGATTTTAGTCTTAACTCACTGGCTTCGCTTAGGAGGGAATTCAGAGCACCCTCGCTGCGTTCGGGAGTCCCAAAAACCTTCGTTATGTTCAGGATTCAATTTAGCACCCGTGACATTAGACATTGCTTTTTCCCCTAATGGCTGATTCCTATAATTTACGGACTATTATTAGTTAAAATTAAGACTTGTTTCTTGCCCAATAATGATGCAAAGACCTCAAAGCTTGGCATAGAAGCTTCCCGTAGGGAAGTTTACCTGTGATAGCTATCACAGGTAAAATTAGCATAAGAACCTATTCACATTCCCAGTTTGGCCATAAAAAATGCTACTATTGGTAAGCGGAACGATCCGTTTTTGTTTAGGTATAGAATCCGAGCATTAAGGCTTCTTCAAACAGGCGCGACGCGACACTTGTAGAACAATTTCCATGAAGTTTTCATAGAAATTGTTCTACGAGTGTCGCGACGCGACCGTCGCGTCGCGCTAGTCTGCACGAGCCTTTAGAGAATAATCTTCTATTACCTATGTCATAAACGTGTGGAACAGATATTAAACAAGGTCAAATGGAAAGGACTGGCGTACTACACAGACGTGATTGGAACTTATAGATACACATTGCTTTTTTGTCTACTTATAGTCATTAGATATGGTTTATTGGGAAGTATCAATAACGTGTTATAAATAGACACATGATGTGTCACACGAACATTAGAGCACTCATAAGCAGTGTAAACCATGAATGTAGCTACGTACTAGTACAAACAATCATACAGTGCGCGAAAATTAGTAAAGACCATTACTAATCGTTAGAAAGAGATCCTAAACATAGTTATATATTTAGTTACGTCACTAGCCTTACGCCACGTCACTGGATGGTACATGACTAATTACACGACAGGCAATTGCCTGTCATTTATATTGCCAAAATTGAGCGCCGGTAACGCGTTTAAAGGTAAAAATAATTATATCATTGGGTATTGTAGGATAGGTAACCAATGGGTGCAGCTCTGAGTTCACGTAATGTCGATAACTTACCTCGTATATAAAGTCACGATACCTCTATCTAGGCTTTAACGAGTTAGGTATATTTATTAAATAAGTTATCTACCGGTCCATTTGTAATCGTCTTTTTTATTTTGGCACGTGTAAGTAATTTGGCTTCTTTATCGATATTCCTACGTATGATGTGTGTTAATGAAGAGCGTCATACAACAGTCACTTTTATTTGTTGATTTATTGATTACTTTGATTGCGTTAGGTAGGTAAATAGGTAGATGGGTACTGTAATTATTTTGATACAACTGTTTAAATTTGTAGTACGAGTGGTATCTATCGGCTACTTTCATTTTTAAAATCGTCTGGATTGTTTGCACGATAATTATAAAATAATGTACCTATGTAAAATAGTGTAAAATGTTTTAAAAGAGAAGTAAAGGTGGAGTTTCTGTTTCTTGCCCTTTCATCTCCATACGCAACTACCGTTTGGAAGGGGCGACTAGAATCAATTCTATTTAAATGTAAATGTCGACGTTAAAAAGTTGGTACACTTTATGTGCCTATGCCTACTAATATTATAAATGCGAACGTAGCTCTGTCTGTCTTTCTATTACGCTTTCACGACTAAACCGCTGAACCGATCGTCATGAAAGTTGGCAGAGATACTTATAGCCTGAGATATGCAGAAGGACATAGTAGTATTTTTTTTTCGCTAGAGCAAGCCGTGGGCCAAAAGTAGTTTGAAATAAATGCTTTGACTTTTTGCCTTTTGACATTTTGCATGCATATTTTCATGCATTAGTATACGTAGTAACCTAACCTCCCCATCGAAACTAAAATGTATTGTTTTAGAAGGTAACTTATTATTAGATCAATAGGTTTCGTTTTCTTCCACTAGGAACCAACAACAGTTCGCACAGACGTAAAACTATCGCGACGGGATTTTATCGTACTCTGCATTTTCAACTCTCAGCGTTCAACCGAGCATTGACAATCCAACACAGTGAATCACAGCGCGTCGAGAAAACACACCGATTTTCAACTGTCGGCGTTAAGCAGTGCGTTGAAGATCCAGTGCGCTAAAAATTTCGCTATGTTTTTTTTTTCGTTCGTGCGTACATACAGCGTCAGTTGACGTTGTTGTATTGACTGAAATACTGGAAGTACCCTATATGTATAAATGTGGGGGCTTGTGGCTAAGTAATATTAGCTGCACGAGTCGATCGATCAGGTTAAGCTACGCTTGCCACGGTTGGGCCGTGGATGGGTGACCATCTTTACATACCAAGACCCCTCCGTGCCTCGGAAAGCGCGTTAAGCCGTTGGTCCCGGCTGTCATTTGTGGATCTTTGACAGTCGTTACGGGTCGTCAGAAGCCCGAAAGTTTGACAACCAGTCTTACCAAAAGGTATCGTATTACCCAGTTACTGGGTTGTGGAGGTCAGATAGGCAGTCGCTCCATGTAAAATACTGGTATTCAGCTGCATCCGGTTAGACTGGAAGCCGACCCCAACATAGTTGGCAAAGGCTAGGCAGATGATGACTCTAGATGTATAAATACGCTGATTACGTACATTTTTACATACTTTACCCGTCTGATTTAATCCAAATAATTAATGAAAGCAATGACTGATAACTATCTACCGAAAAACAAAAGATTAATTAATTGATGCAAAACCGATTACTAGATGGTAGATACTTAAATATTGAGGCGTTGAAATTAAATACTTAAATACACCTCCTGTTTGTTGATAACAACAAACACGAGGTGTATTTAAGTACTGTTACTTAGCAATCTACTAATCTGTGTAACTAATTAGGTTGTTAATCGATTTTATATAGATAGTCAGCGTACGTAATTGGGTATATCGGAAGTCATCATCTTCAATTAACATATTTTGCACGTCCTTCTTATTAGATACTGTTTAGATTGTTGAAATCGGCTTAAATGTATCCAAAAACGACTTATAGTAAACAAGTAGATAAAAGAGTAATGTGTGTCTATTCTATAAATGTAGTAAAAGGTCATTCACTACAGCCAGGCGCGGTCCAAGGGGGGGGGGGGGGGTCCTAGGGGTCATGACCCCCCCAAAGCCGTAAACGTAAAGCTTAAAATAGTAATTTTTCGAAAATATAATAAATTTTCTTATTAATATGTAGGTAATCTTTGTTTGTGACCCCCCCCAAAGTCTTTGGCTGCGACCGCGTCTGACTACAGCATCAGTCACAACACCTGACATAAGATTTTAATGAAAACTGATCTGGACACCAATTAATTATACACTTTTAAAGAGTCAGACACAGAGTCAGAGAACAGCATTGCTATTCTGTAACGATCTCACCGCGTGATTTGAGCGTGGAGTGAGCTGTCACTGTCATTTCACCTGATATTTGGTCAATCCTTAGCATCAGTGGAATAACACTGACAGCTACACACAGCCACGCTAACTTCACGCGGTGAGTTGTTACAGAATCGACAAGCAGGTACCATCCCAGTTGAGCGCCAGTATGTGTCTGAACAGCCGCCGTGCCCCCCCAGTGGGGTTCCCGCATTGTCGTTGCGGGGGGGCTCAGTAACCGTGGTCACCCTCCCACGGTGAAGCGAAGAGGAACCCCAAGGTGGGGCCGCTCGTCAGGGCTTGTGCCTCTAAGCCGACGACGTAGCGGCCAAAAAGTAGGTTGCGGTGAGGTGCATCGCAACTGAGCCGGGCCGCGACGTCGAATGGGAGGCATCGCGGCTGAGGGTTACAGGCTGCGGCGGAGGAGGAGTGCCGGTACTTCTGAGTAGCGCTCTTCCCTTCCGTAGCCTGCACGGGGCCGCCACCGTTTGATGGCGGACGCGGTGGGGCCGCAGGGGAAGAGGAGTGTCGGTATAGCGTTGGCCGCTCTCCCTATCCCCTGCGGCCGAAAAGTGGTTGGCGGCGGGGCCACTGTACTGACCCGTCGCAGGAGGACGTCAGCAGCAGCTGGTGGGGCCCGCAAGGGCCGATGCCTGCTAGGGGTGCGGGTTGTTCGAAAGAGATACCGCGGCCCCTGGCATACGGGCAGCTGAAGGAACATGGGTGGGTTTTAGTCAGTAAAAGTCTGACACGCCCTTCTGCTCCAACCAGAGCGGGAGAAGTCATTTGATGATTTCCCACCCACAAAAAAAAAAAAAAAAACAGCCGCCGTGCCGGCAACCTTTGCCACATTAACTTTGTACATCATCTGACAATTAGATAACCTGTGTTCACTTGTTAGTAAGAACTGCGGGATATCGATTCTGAGCTGTAACGTGAGTTGTAGACAAAGACAGAATTAGCAGGCAAAATATAGGTAAGTAGGTAGGTACGTAAAATGAAAAGAAAACCAACATGTAAAAAATATTACATTTTCATTGCAAAGTTGATAATCAGTCATCATCTAGAGGAATCTAGGAATTAGGTACTACTTTCTAGGAAGGAAGAAGTTATCAGTCAAATAAACAAAAAAAGTCAGCGAAAAACGTAGATCCCACATAAACTGAAATAAATATTTTCTATTACGAAAACTAAACGAATGGCGACAGGAATAACACTTTTCTGTGTTGAAAATAATGGGCATTGTTTCAAAGGTCTTTTATAACGCCACTTCCTTATTGGTCCAGCTATGAAACTCGGGATGAATGCACCGGACACGCGGAAAATTGGAAAAAGCGACGGTCACTTGCAGAGGGCGCTGCGGGCGGGTGCCTGCCTGCCGGATCGCGGTCATATTGTAATGGACTCGGCGAATACGCTTTTTGAATCACAATATTGATAAGATAGGTTGTGTGGAAATAAATTTATATTAGAGGATTTTTTTCCCATAATAATGATATATAGGTGTATGATCCTAGAGCGCTGATATTTTTTTCTAATGTTGTGGCAGTGATAACAAATAAGACAAAAAAATATTATTGTCGTACCTCAACTAATGTTTCGTAATATATTTTTTTTGTATGGTAATTATTAAATTTTATTAAATTTCTCAAAATCGTTAAACGATGTCGAGATGGCAAACGTATAAGTATGTTAGAACACTAATCATTTTGAGTAATTCGCTCCAAGAAACTATTTGCTTATCTCTGCGTACTTTGGAGATAATGAGCATCTTAAATAGTGTGTTTTTACTATTCAAACTGTAGTTTGGTACGAGTTGAAAGTTAAAAATAGAATCTTTGTTGATAATTAACAACGTAGATAACAACTCACACTTAATAGGAAGTTATTCGTCCACTAGCGCCACCACTTAATTTTCATGAATTGTGGTGAATTTAGGACTTCTAGGCAAAAACTGTTTTGTAGAAAGGTAAAGGTTATCAGATAACCAACCACATGTTAATTACAATTTTTAAAACAAATCTGTTTATAGACGCAAAACACGCTGTTTTTTTGTGCACAATAAGTCCGCTGGCCAGCAAAATGAAGTTTTGACACTAGTTTGCCGTTTTGATTAATGTAAAAACTGAAAATATGGCAATAGCTTCACAAAAACGCGCACCTAAAACTAGGTTCATGTATACTATGTATATTGACTTTAGCTATCTGACGAATTATACGTGCTAATAGAGCCTAAATATCGAGAAATTTCACGGCTAAACAATAAACGTTCCCTCGATTGACATGAGATGCGTATCTTTATTTACAAATATGTGTGTGTGGCGTAACATATGTAGTTTAGTAGGACTGTCTTTTGAACTAAGATAGTACGGACATGCCCTATCTTCAGATTTTATTTTTAATCATAGGTTTGCCGGACAAGATAGCTGCAATTATTGACGCATCACGATTCGCGGAAGAAATATTTGGGCTAATGATCAATATTTTCTTAAGGAATCTCTATATTCCTCGCTTTCCAACGGAAGCGAATCACTGTTCACGATCAACGCACTAGCCTCGGGGAATAACTGTTTATGTAAACGTGTAAACTTTGGTTTAATGTGGCTGATGTACGGATCTGAGTTTATTAGAAAGTTGTGGATAATGTCCAAATTAGTTTGAACTCTACCGATTTTTCTTGTATGTGCCATTCTAACATTCCAGAAATCGTTATTCCTCGCTTCGGAAGCTTCTTCAGAAAGCATGCCTATCGGGATAAAAGAGAAAGTGTCACAAATGTCAGCACCGTGTATCTGCAATTTGTGAACACTTGAAGGCATGTGATACCATGGATATAAGTTGACATAGAGTACAGCTGTTTCTCTACAATATTCTCTAAAAACATTAGTGTTATCAGTTGCCCAGATGAAATTGTTTTGTGCCGGACGGGCTTGATCGCTTGGACGCGAGGGGTTTGTGGGGAGGGTGTATGCCTGTCCCACTGTGTGTGTAGGGCTCCCGGTCCGCGCGGCGCTGTCGTCCTGCATCTATAGATTCCAGATATCTTCAGGGCGGCTACTATCTTCCGGGCTTCATGACGTTACCATATGTACCAGTGTTATGACTCGTCTCAAAGAAATAGTTTCCAGACTTTCGTCTAGGAAGGGGGTGTTTTTTGACTCCGTAAAGCGGGGGGTGCCTTACCTGATTAATAACACACGTTTTTTATGTTTTACAGGAAGCAATTTCAGAACACTACTTGAACTATATCTATTAATTAATTTAAGAATTAAATAAAAATCTTGCCGATGACTACGAATTACTAGAAATTACACGTTTACTATCGTACTATGAATCTTTACCGTAACGAGAGCCGCAAATTGCTTCCTGTTTTTAAGTTTCATATGTTCTAGATTTCATTACATTTATGACGGAATTATGCATATAACATCTCAATTTATTAAAATATACAAGGCATGTTACATATTGTTGCATTCCCCATGAAATTCCCCGTCTCCTGAGATATCCACATCAACTATCTCTTTCCATACTGAAAGAATGTTTCGAGGAAACCCGAAAAAATTCTGAAAAATGTTAATAAATTTATTTTATAAGTTGATTTCCTCGAAAACTACAGAACGGATTTCAAATCCAATTATAGATATCTCAGGCTGGTCTGTAGACCTAAAACAATCCGATATTTAAAACTATACAACTATAGCTTTCAGGGCGTGACGCGCCCTGAAAGAGGGTTAGCGAAAACACAAATCTTAAGAATTACTTAACTAAAGTAACACGACATACAAACTCAATTAAGTGGGCTTTATCTTAGGTTTACATTATTGAAAGTTACGTCCAGGGCTAGGTCTCGGTACTAGGTTACCTGGACGCAACTAAAACTATAAGTTACTGCTATATAGCCCACTCAAATGAGGTTTGCAGGGGTGGTACTTACGGTTATCTTATACTAGCCGCTTAGTCACTACTGTTTATTGGTTTCACTATCACTCTTATCACTATGAATCTACGTTAATGTCAAAAACAAACTATTTAACTATGTAGTGACGCATCGTCGCGAACATGTTTGTAAGATAACTGCAAATCTCTTGATTTTAACAGGGTGTATGCCCGTTATTTTGCTGAAATATATATCCTTCATAATTTTCGATGTGTTACCATCGTTGGTTGTGCCAAATCCTTGTTTCACTATGTCAATCAACAAACCAGTTCTCTCCCGGAATTCTTCTTGGGTCATATTTTTTTCAAATTTCCTTTTACAATTTATCCTCATTTCGTGCAGCCCACTTTTTGAAATCTAAGTTGCACGAAATGTGTAAAATACATTCCATACATCTTATCCACATATGAATCGAAGACAACCCGTATTTATACATATTTTCTCTAATGGGTCTATTGGATACAAAGTCCAAGTCATTCATTTTGCTAGTATTACAAACAGCTGCTGAAGAAGTATTGGAAATCACAGTGGAAATTTTCCCATCAATCATAGTCATGTACAAAACATGGCTTATATTAAAATTATCAATAATTATGGGAACAAGATTTCAGATTTATTCCTCCAAGGAAGCACTCTCCTTATTAATCAAATCATTAGTTTCTTTGGCAAATATGAAACCAATTGGACGACAGTAGTTCGTTGAAGAGGGAGCAGGATTTTGCCATGAGACATTACCACTCTCTTCTTCTAAACGAAGAGGAACCAGACTAATCATGACACTGAAGAATCGTCAATTACTGTACCGGATTGTGACTTTTGCTTATAGTTACTTTGAGAAGATGACCCATCAAAACCCCATTTGCTTATCAGTTTTAAAGATTTTTTCCTGTCCTGATTTTATTAAATATCCTGTTGGTGGTCAAATCAAGGAGAGATTGTAGTCTTATCTTAGCATCAGATTCAGTTACAGTTATGTCTGTCTCTGGAGGATAACAAGTTTTTTTAGCGTCCAGAAGTTTATGATAGGACGGAAGACAAAAAATATTCTCTGAAGCAAGAATTAATCTCAAATTTCGATATTGCCATTTTTACTGATTTGTTGACGTGAGAAGCGCCAATGCTTTATTGTTAGGTAAACATGGATTTACAGTTTTTGCACAAACAACTTGATGAAGGAGTATTTTGATTAACTCGTGTATCAATAGTTAGAATATCTTCTTCGGTAATTGTAAAAATGTTGTTTAAATCGATATTTTGACATTTTGGCCACGCTATTTGGGATTCTAACCAGTCTGAATTTTTGTGTAAAAATGTCTTTTGGGCTCTACTGGCAGCAGACTCTTAGAGATATTACTGATCTTTTAGAGATATTACTTATGAAGATCTTTTAGAGATATTACTTGAAAAATTACCACAAAATGTCTTCATTGTACTCAAATCTGCGGAAGACAATTCTACACCAATACGTTCGATAAGGACATTAAATAAAAAATCAATATTTTTAAAACCACCTCCTGATTTAAGAGCGACATACAAGTCTAAATTGGTGACAAATGAAGACATATTCTATATTTTTTAAGGAAAGTCGACAAAAAAACGGAAACTAAAAGATCTTTTACGTAAACAGAAAAAGACAAGACAAAAATAAAAAAATACAAAAACGAATTCGACGAAACAAAACAACAACAACAAGACAAACAAACGAAATATTGGATTTGAAAATCCAAAGATGTAAAAGACAGAAAAATAGTTTAACAACGAAGTATTTATGAAAGCGTAAATGTGGGAACGTCTAATCGCAACCAAATTTAGCTATACACTGAGGTGTTCGCGAGGCGAGCGTAGGTATCTTGATACGTCATAAATGGCGGCCATCTTGTTAGTCTGGCAAACTCGCATCGAAGCTTCATTTTGCTGGCCAGCGGACCTATTAAGTATGCCTAAAACAGCGTGTTTTGCGTCTACAAACAGATTTGTTTTAAAGATTGTAATTAACATAATTATGCTTATCCGATAACCTTTACCTTTCTACAAAACAGTTTTTGCCAAGAAGTCCTAAATTCACTACAACTTATGAAAATTAAGTGGTAGCACTAGTGGACGAATAACTGCCTATTAAGTGCGAATTGTTATCTACGTTGTTATCAACAGAGATCCTATTTTTAACGTTCAACTCGTACCAAACTACAGTTTGAGTAGTAAAAATACACTATTTAAGATGCTCATTATCTCCAAAGTACGCAGAGATGAACAAATAGTTTCTTCGAGCGAATTACTCAAGATGATTAGTTTTCTAACATATACGATTGCCATCTCGACATCGTTTAACGTTTTTGAGAAATTAAATAAAATGGAATAATTCTCATACAAAAAAAAAAAAAGAATTACCAAACATTATTTGAGGTACGACAGTAATATTTTTATGTCTTATTTGTTATCACTGCCACAACATAGAAAAAATATAAGCGCTCTAGGATCAATGTCCATTTTTTATTAAATCGGGACCAGTGTGCGCCGTCTACTCCTGGAACTTCAGCAATGCCGTTGGATGTTTTTAGGGTCTCATATTGTGGTAGTCTAAGCCCACAATGCATACAACATGGGGCAAACGTGGCCGGCAAAGTTCCATTTGACAATCACGCGGTCTCTTCAGTAACGTACTCAACGAAATCAATCATTCCGAAATCAAGATCAAGATGGCAAAGCTAGCCTCTTCTACCTGATTGCATATCTATCACATTCCTTATGCCAATCTGTTTTCATTTCAATAATAATAGCACCGTAGGTAGGTACCTATCCTTTTTTTTAAAACCTATGTTGATGATAATCATCTCAATGCAATGGAATAATAAATGCTGAACTATCCAAACAGAAACGATAATCCTAGTTATCTTAACCAGAGTGCAGTACTAGAAAAACTCCCTCGTTGGTCTAGTGGTCCCAAGCGCAACTGCTGAGCATGACGTCCTGGGTTCGAATTAGTGATATTCTGAATATCCGTATCCGTATCCGTTTCCACGGATATCCGCGGGAGAAAAGTCTTTTACGGATATTTTACCTTATTTTTAATTGCACTACTAAACTTCTTTGTAATTTTTTTTTAACTCGTACAACAAACAAATGTTATCTATGCTGCCCAGTGTCATACTAAACTATAAACAAAACAAAAGAAACACTCGCGAAACGCAAGACGAAACTGGGCACGCCACGATTGTGGCGGTAAGTCCCTCTTTGAGGAGTGGCTTGAGAGGCGGCATGGCGTCCTCACCTTCCGCCTGACACAGGTCCTCACCGGACATGGCTGTTTCGGGAGGTTCCTGTTTCGAATAGGGCGGGAGGAAACGCCCGGGTGTTTCCATTGCGAAGTTCGCCCAGAGGACACGGTGGAGCATACGGTGGAGGTCTGCCCGGCTTGGGCGGAGCACCGCCGTGTCCTCGTGGAGGTGATCGGCGGTGGCGATCTCTCGCGTCCGACCCTGGTCCAGGCCATGGTACGGAGCTAGAGTGCATGGCTAGCAGTCGCCTCCTTCAGCGAAGCAGTTATGCTCGCAAAGAGGGAGGCGGCGCACGTGAGGGAGATGCAGTACATGCGCCCTCACAACCGTGGCCTTCGCAGGAGACGCCCTGGGCGTCAGGAATCCCAGGCTGATTCCCGGCCACCGTAGGCACGGGCTTGCGGACGGCGAGTTATGGGTAGCTCGCTGTCCGGTAAGGACCAAGCCCGGGTTGACGGCGCGTTGTGTTCCACGCGCGCCTCAAAGAGATGTCAGCAGCACCAGACGGGGCCCGCAAGAGCCGATGCCTGCCAGGGGTGCGGGTTGTTCGAAAGAGTAAAAGTCTGACACGCCCTCCCGCTCCGCCCAGAGCGTGAGAAGTTATTTGATGATTTCCCACCCAAAAAAGAAAAAACGGAAGACGAAACCATTTTCTGTCACGCCGTGTCAAGTGGCGTCAACTATCGTTTCAAGGTCACGCGCACCGATTGTGTAAGAAAGCTAGAATCCGTAACCGTGGCCGCGGATCTAGACGCCATTTATCCGTATCCGGATCCGTATCTGCGGATCTACATTTTAATGATCCGGCACATCACTAGTTCGAATCTCATGTTGGGTAAAATGTTATTTGGGTTATCCATTTGGAAATCAGTAGCAGCCCGGAATCTGGATGTGTGCCCGTTTGATGACATAAAGTTCGCCCCCTATTACATGGGACTTAAACATAACTGGCGAAATGTGAGTGAATCTACTAAAGGTACACCTCTGCCCAACCCTTCGGGGTAACAAGGTGTGATGTTAGGTTACTGGAAGAAACATACCTATTTATTTGAACTCGATGCTAGTTGGCCCATAAATCACAGGACCTGATCTAAGTTTCTCTGTTCGAGTAATCCTCGAGACGCTCTTCGCATCCAAACATTAAGTTCTACGTTCAAAGAGGTTTACCGGTAAACGAACTCGCATCGTTCCACAGAATTATCGGAGCTCCTGCCATTTAGCTCTAAACTTGTGGTAGTGTTCAGAAAACTTTGTCACAACTCTCAGAGATTTGTTCGTTCAGCATTTTGGTAGTCTTTCTTTTTGATATTGATATTGATGGTGGTAAGTGATTCATTAAGTGCAACACTGATGACCGAAATATTTATATTACCTATACTTGTTTTTGCCTGCGCCTTCGCCCGCTGGCGGACGAATATTTAATTTCCATGGGAACCTACCTACTAATGAAAAAAAAAAGCGATGTGTTAATTTACCTATGTTATGTTACAACCTATCTGTGTGTCAAATTTCATCCAAATCTGTTCGGCTGTTTTTGCGTGATTGAGTAACAAACATTCATACATCCATTCATCCATCCATCCATCCTCAAAAACGTTGATATTTATAATATTAGTAGGATAGGATAGTATCTACGTATTATAGAGCATATAGTAGGATGTTACTAGGATTGTAATCTCATTTTCATTTGTTTTTCTTAGAAAATAGATTTCTAGAGATTGCTGAGTGTTGGTTTGAAAACGAAGTAATTTAAAATGATCTTTTGTTTTCAAGTTTTTGTCTTTGAATATGTAGGTACCTGCTCTCCATACCTCCCGGGAACCGTCATTTGTTTTGTTTTCTCTTTTAATTTCCTAGTAAATTATTAATATTTCGAAATATAAAGCGATGTTTATTATCCATGGTTGGATTTAACTCCTTGATTCTGCAATAAAACTTACCATCATAATGCCGCGGTCCCACGGTCCGTTATACGACGGGATGAAAACGCGTCTGTACAGGCCGCGACATGTGCCGCCGCACCGCGGGACGCCACGCCATTGAACTTATCGACTTCCGTCGACTCGGATGGGCGGCGAAGGGTCATCATAGGCCTCATCGGCTGCGATGGTTACCACGGCCTATCGGCCTGGCCCGGCGCGGCGTGGCTCGTCAGATGGCGGGCCATGGGACCGCGGCATAACACGGGGTAGCTCTGTGTATACAAAATTAACTTTGAGCCTCGAGTTGAAAAGGATGTTTATCGAACCATAGATGCAGAGCCGTAGATACGGTTTACGATTCACTAAAGCAGCACAAATCTGCAAGGTTAAGTTTAAGGTTTTGCTACGCAAAGTAAGATGCATCTAAGTAAGATGGCTATAAGTGCGGAACGAGATTACTTTTCAGAACAATGTCATATGGTAAAAGAAATATTGGTCTTGGCATAATGCCTTCGTGGGGAATTAAGTCTTAGGGACTACTCACACATATATACAGCTCTGTTCAGCTTTTATCCATAGAAAACTACGATTTTGTATGAGATGCGTTGTTTTCTATGGACAAAAGCTGGACAGAGCTGAATAAGTGTGAGTAGTCCCTTAATCTTTAGATGTCCTATTCATACTTGTAAAATAGTTACTTCATCAACCAGCATTGATTTTCGGTAACAATTTTATAGCTGTAAAATTTTAATCGTCGTGTTTTAAAGTGTAATCGTTTTTGACGTTATCCTAATAAATAAGAGTAAACAATAGTGCTTCTTGCAAGTCACA
Source organism: Polymixis lichenea (assembly GCA_949091785.1). Lineage (NCBI taxonomy): Eukaryota > Metazoa > Arthropoda > Insecta > Lepidoptera > Noctuidae > Polymixis > Polymixis lichenea. Next base: position 10,858,271 of record OX420933.1, on the reverse strand, counting down.
ATAAAAACAAGTTCCGTACTTAAAGAATATTGTTAAATCGACTCTAAAAGCAGTTCGAGACAGGGGAGTTTTCGGATGCCGAATTTAAGGTCGGGAAGTATTTGAAAGTAATTTTTCAGATCATTGCACAATTCATGTAGTTACAGCCTTAAGCCTTCCAAGATTTTATCACTGAATAAACTTTGGGGGAATTTCCATGGTAGGTTTATTGCAAAATTTCTCACAGGGCGAAGTGCCATCAGGAGTGCTTTAGTGTTCGCTTTCCATGCTATTTCTAGCCATAAATCTGAATTTTACGCTAAAAACTACAGTGTTGAGACTTCACTACACCAAGGAAGATGCTGGGGCTTTAAAAATTTACGAAATTCTATTTTACCATGGTGGAGATAGCTTATCGGTGCGCCATTTATAATATTCAAATGATTTATGTAGACTAAGACCAAATTAATAGGAATTCATTGTTTACACAATCATTGGTTGGTGTTTTTAATACGTTCATCGCATATCTTTGTGATTAATGATATTTTTTGTCTTTTCAGAAAGACAAAGACGGTCAGCCGTAGAAAAAATGAATAGCACCGATGGTTACCTGCCCCTCGAGCACGCTACGTGCAATTGACCGGTGGAAAAACACGGCAATTTTTTTTAATATTAATTATATTAAGCGCTTCTTAAACAAATTTTAAAAACCGCCAAAGTAGTTGAGCGGTTTTTACAGAAACCATTTTGGCATTCGGCAAATATTTTATATTTTTCGCAATATTTGTATATTCGGTCACACATGGCTTTTTCGAAAATCTTTGACGCTGCAGGTAAGAAAGCTATTGGGCGGTAATTATTGGGATCTGATTTCGAATTTTACTTGTGGATCGGTTTAATTAGTGACTTTTTTAATAGATCGGGGAAAGCACCTTCTTCAAATGACTGGTTCCGAAGAAGGTAGAACGGTAGCATTAGTTCGTCTGCGCATTGCCTTAATAAGATACGTGGGATTTCATCTATCCCATGGCTACTTTTATTCTTTCATTGTTTTATTAATCGGTTTACTGCCCAAGTTCTTCCCGGTTCTCTATTATTGTATTAGGTAGCATTAGTTCGTCTGCGCATTGCCTTAATAAGATACGTGGGATTTCATCTATCCCATGGCTACTTTTATTCTTTCATTGTTTTATTAATCGGTTTACTGCCCAAGTTCTTCCCGGTTCTCTATTATTGTATTAGGTAGCATTAGTTCGTCTGCGCATTGCCTTAATAAGATACGTGGGATTTCATCTATCCCATGGCTACTTTTATTCTTTCATTGTTTTATTAATCGGTTTACTGCCCAAGTTCTTCCCGGTTCTCTATTACTGTATTAGGCGTTTTGGATATTTTTTAGTTTTAATGGTTTTTATACTCCTATATTTTATTTTGAAGCCAGGCAAGTGCACCCTCGTGGACCCCGCTCCCGGCGCCCACGGTAATTGGTGCATTCGGCATCATATTAGCTGATTGTCGTCCTTGTCGACCGAAAACTACAACACCAATATTAGAGGTGGATTGTTTTTAGAATTAAAAGTAGTAACGGATAACGATTATCTTTACTGCAACCAATAAATAATATAGTAATAAATATCTGTCTTTTTATATTGGTGATAATAAATATTTGGACGTACATACCTACGTATTAGACGGCTATAAATACTAGGCTTGTAAATTAGCAAATACCCCCAGTAGTGATACTGTTTTTTTGTGTTCTGTAGGTAGGTAAATTATAGAACAGTATATCTACAATAGTAGAGGAGCTCGTGGCTAAATAATAACACCGCTCGATCTTCAAGGCTAAGCTATTCTTGTTGAGGTCAGTCTGTGCATGTGTGCCCCTCCGTGCCTCGTAAATCATGTTTAGCCGTTGGACTTGGCTGTCATTTTTAGAGCTTTGACAGTCGTCACGGATAGTTAGAAGCCTAAAACTTATTATTATTTGTCCTTTATTTCAGGCCACTAAGGCCCATAAAACACAATACATATTTTATAAAACACATTTTAAAACTACTGCACACGAAGTGACGGCGTCGTGTTACGCTGCGAGGTGTCAAGTAGCTGGCCGCGGAAACGCCGATACAGCACACCTTTCGGCCAAAACTCTTCCTTGAGGGGGGAGGTCACCAAATGGTGAGTCGGAACGCACACCACGAACTACATGAAGTTGGTGTCATGACGCGCCTCCAACTTATCCAACCTCAAGGTCCAGTAGGTCTTTACCCGTATGGACTCTACGATGTCCTCAGTCTTCGTAGAGTGGTGCAAACGGGACACGTATAGCAGCGTATAACCACGCATGGGGTGTGCTCGATCGCGTTGGGATCAGGACTTCTTGACAAGCAATCAAGTTGATACCAACCTCCTGATGACTCTTGCACGACCCGAGCGGTATGTGGCCGGGCGTTATCCTGCATCAGTATCGTACCACCACCCATATTTACTAATATGGCTCTGCGTACTCATTAAGGATCTCATCTTTTCCTAGTCAGGTTGCCATTATCTATGGCCATAGCTTAGTGCGATCTTCTGAAAGGATGCCAGCCCATACATTTACAGAGCCCCCACCGTATTGGACTCTTTCTGTGAATGAATCGCTCACCAAGTCGCCAGTACACTCTTCGCTTTGAAAGTGAAAAGTGGAAATCGAGACTTATAAATAAACAAAACTCTTGCACATCCTTCTTCACTCCACTATTGAAAGAGTATTATTTTTCTGAATACCCCTAGTGACGAACAATTAAAGATTCTTGTTTTTACACAGAGATCTCTAAAATGAAAGTTATTTTTATATTTAATCTTTATAAGCCAATACAAGAACACGTCCTATCTTTCATAGATTAATGATAGGTACTCAATATAATATATAAAATACAAAAAAATCTTGTATTAGCATTTATAGGAATCTATAATGTGGAAGTGTGTAGCTTTGATACTTTATTCTGTCGCGATTCTGGTGCAGGGTCAAGAGGACTGGCGGCTCGTGACTATAACTCAGGGCCCTGTGCGCGGGCGCATGGACCCTGAAGGCGGTCTCCACGTCTTCTATAATATTCCGTATGCCACTGCTCCTACTGGAACTGACAGATTTAAGGTAAATACTAAAACGAACTAAAAAGTAAAAAAATAATTTAATCTCAATTATTTAAATAAAAGCGTGTTACATTTTGATGGCAGGAGAAATAAAGAACATTTATTAGTATGTTACACCTATTTCTAACGGTTAGAAATAGGTGTAACATGCTTATAAATGTTCTTTATTTATCCTGGATATTATTAATTTAAATGCGCCGCTTGTTCTGGAGTTCTCTTTGGTCTAGTGGTAGCAAGCGCTACTGCTGCCAATGGGGTCCTGGGTTCGATGTCCAGTTCGGTCAAACTGTTTTTGGGTTTTTCCATCTGGAATTTCTCAGTGGCAGCCCGGAGTCTGGATTTGTACACGGTTGATGGCAATAGGCTCGCCCCCTATTACATAGGACTTGCAAACATAACTGTCGAAAAGTAGGTGTACTATGAGTATACCTCTGCCCAACCATTCGGGAAGACGAGGCGTTATGCTATGTTATGTTAAATGGGCTGGTTCTCGTTCTATTTTTTTAACCTATCCATGTCGGGGTGCCACAATTCACCATTTCACTTCACTACCTCTTCCGTTCCCGGTTCATACGAGACCTCTTGTTGTTGCTATTGATATTATTAATAACTGTATTATTTTGTATTCAGGCTCCCCTACCTCCACCAGTATGGATGTCAACGTTTGATGCTGTGAATAGAGACATCCGATGTCCCCAGGGTTCTATACAATCAAACATGCGAGAAGACTGTCTGGTAGCAAACGTGTTCGTTCCTGACACTACAGCGACCAATCTTCCTGTTCTGGTATTCGTCCACGGCGGAGCGTTCCAGTATGGACACGGATTATCTGGACAATACAGAAGTCTAGTACGAACAAATAAATTAATAGCTGTGTCTTTTAACTACAGACTTGGTGTGCATGGTTTTCTTTGTCTTGGGACTGAAGGGGCTCCTGGGAATGCCGGAATAAAAGATCAAGTGGCATTCCTGCGTTGGGTAAAGACAAACATAGCCAGTTTCGGAGGTAATCCTGAAGATGTGACACTTGTAGCCTGCAGTGCCGGGTCAGGTTCGGCAGATGTCCTAACTTTATCTAGTGCTACAACAGGTCTGTTCAATAAGGCTATTATGGAAAGTGGTGTCAGTACTGGGGCTACCGGTATACAAATCGATCCAATTCAAAATGCCAAGAATTTTGCAAGGGTACTTGATTTTAATGATGTCGATGATTTGGACAAATTAGAAGAATTTTACAAAACCGCTTCATATCAACAATTAACCTCACGTCTCGACGCAATTGTAGATAATGAAGATGTTATGATTCGATTTGCCCCATGTGTGGAAAAAGATATCGGTCAAGAAAGAGTAATTATGGATACTCCATTGAACGTTATGAAACAAGGTAATTATACAAAGGTACCTTTGTTGTACGGATTCACGAATATGGAAGGCGCAATGAGACTTACTTACTTCGACACCTGGAAAGTCAAGATGATTGAAAAGTTTTCAGACTTTTTACCAGCTGAATTGCATTTTGAAAACGAGGCTATAAAAGAGGAGGTTGCACAGAAGGTCAAACAGTTTTACTTTGGTAATGATCCTGTGAGTGAAGCCAATATGGTATCATACTTACTGTATTTTACTGACGTTTTATTTGCATATCCAATGCTGAGATCTCTATCAACTCGTGTAGAAGCTCTTGGTGACACGGTCTATCTTTTTGACTATTCATTTGTGGATGAAGATTCGCAAAGCTTTCCGCATACTGATGTGCGTGGAGCCGAACACTGCTTTCAATCTAGAGCAGTGCGGGATCAAGATCTTTCTGGTAGAACTGAAGAGTACAAGCGTATGGTACAAATCTTAAGAGAGTATACGCTCAATTTTATTTTCACCGGGTAAGGTAGTTTCCAATTTTTTTGATTTTTTTTAAACCAGGTGCTGGTTTTTATTCATTGCATCACCTGTTGTTTTAGCTCTCCAACGCCAAGTGGCTCAAATTTGCTGCACTGGCCACCTGCAAATGCGCAAAGGTCTCCTCACATGTCGTTGGGTCCAGTCATAGAACTGAAGGATAACATTCTGGAGAACAGAGCGGCTTTCTGGGACATTATCTATGAGCAATACTACGGGGGACCTGAGATGCCTTCTACTACTACAACGACTACTCCTACTTCGACTACTGGTGATCTCACTACTCCCACTCCTGAATCAGGAGCTGATAGAGCTGCATCATTCACGATCTCAAATGTTTTGTTTATGGCTGTTTTGTCTTCAATTTATTTATCTTTGTAATAACTAGTCGTCTGCGATAACTATGCTACGTTTCGCACTTCATTGATCGTAAGCTCATAATATGTATTGTATTTTCATATATTATAAATAGACGTCTGCTTATCATAGACATTATTATACTATCTATGTTAAGACATAAATTTCGCAATTTTTATAAATCGTACTAGGTTTTACAATTACTGTGATAAAAATACAAATATTTAATTTTTAGGCTATTAAAGATTTTGTTAAGTGTTATGTAACAATTTTTTACTTACAAGCTTGAACTTAGAAGAACAACGCGCAATGACAAAGAAGCATATCATAATGATAATTAACCTGCTTTTGTATTTAGTAAAAGAGCGAGCACTGATAAGGTTACTGATCACCACAAATAATTTTATCAAATATTTTTAAGGATGTATGCAAGTTCTAAGGATGCAATAGCGTTATCTAAGTCATATTAATAAAATATTTACCTAAGTTTTTGTAACATCGTTTCCCTAAAAGGTTAATAAGCACAGAAGTATATCTGACGTATGTATATCCAAAGATACCACAAATGGCATTGAATACTATTCAGTCTTGGGAGAATGGAGAGTTATGTCAGACTTCTGTTGATAGGAGTCTGACATAACTCTCCGTACTCCGACTATCGTAGGCGTCCGTCGACGAAGGAGCGGAGGGTGCCCAAAATAACAACGATCGATACTTTTCGGACTTTATCTTTCTTGATTAGCGATAGGCGTAATGGATGCATAGTATATATACATAATCATGGCATTAATTATAATTAGCATTTCAGTCGAGATGTGGAAGAGTGTGGTAATAGTATTGTGTACTTTTGCTATACTGGTGCAAAGTGAAGATGAAAGGCTGGCTGTGGAAATAGCTCAGGGTGTCGTGGTAGGCCACATCGACCCTGAAGGCGGACTCAACGTTTTCTTTAATATTCCATATGCTACTGCACCTACAGGAACTGACAGGTTTAAGGTAAAAACTGTTTTCGGTTTTCATCAAAAATAAAGGGTTTGTGACCCACTATCGTCTATCTTTGCTGGTGCCCTTTATGCATAAGTTATGATGGCAGCCTATTTAATGACGCAACGGTACTTTTTGAGTAATTCAATAAAACAAACACGTATTAAAATTATTTTTAAAATTGTGTAAATTCTAATCAATATTCAAATTCCTACATACACACGTAGCAGTTTTTGATACTAAGTGCTTCGCTGCATTAACTGTGTAAGAATTGATAATTTTATTTGATCCACACCATGTTTTAAACACAGTGTATTAAGTACTTTTTCTTATTTTCACCCAGGCTCCCCTTCCAGCACCAGTATTTCTGTCACCGTTTGTTGCCATAGACAGAGGTATCATATGCCCGCAGCCCGGTGCTTCGATAAATCAGTTGAATATGCGAGAAGACTGTCTGGTAGCTAACGTGTTTGTCCCTGATACAGATGCGACCAATCTACCTGTTTTAGTTGTCATCCACGGAGGAGCCTACCAGTATGGATTCGGAGAACAAGAAAAATTTAGAGAATTAGCAAAGACCAAGAAAGTCATTGTAGTAACATTTAACTACAGACTTGGTGTGCATGGCTTTCTGTGTCTTGGCACTGAAGGTGCTCCTGGTAATGCAGGACTAAAAGATCAGGTGGCATTACTTCGTTGGGTAAACACCAACATCGCTAGCTTCAGAGGTAACCCTGAAGACGTAACATTAGCAGCCTGTAGTGCCGGATCTGGTTCAGTCGATTTTCTAACACTTTCTACTATTACGAAAGGACTGTTTAAAAAAGCTATAATGGAGAGCGGTGTAAGTATTGGCGGTGTCGGTGTACAAATTAATCCAATCGAAAATGCTAAAAACTATGCTGAGCTACTTGGTTTTAATGGTGGGGATAATTTAAGCAATTTGGAAGATTTCTACAAAACTTCTACATTTCAAAATTTACTCTTACATCACGAAGCAATAACAAATCAAAAGGACGTTGCTCTTCGATTCGGTCCATGTGTGGAAAATGATATCGGACAGGAACGAGTAGTTTTTAATGCTCCCTTTAGCATTCTGAAACAAGGAAACTATACCAAGATACCTTTATTGTTTGGATTTACTAACATGGATGGGGCGATGAGACTCAGTCTATTTGATACCTGGAAAGTAAAGATGAATGAAAAATTTTCAGACTTTATACCGGCTGAATTGCATTTTGATAGCGATCATGTTAAAGAGGAGGTTGCACAAAGAGTTAAATATTTTTATTTCAAAGATAACCCCGTGAGTGACGATAATATTCAGACATATATAACGTATTTTACGGATGTTTTATTTGCATACCCTATGTTGAGGTCTCTATCAACTCGAGTGGAAGCTCTCGGTGACACAATATACCTATTTGAATACTCATTTGTGGATGATAATACAGAGCCTTTTCCAAACACCGACATAAAAGGGGCGGGTCACTGTCAACAATTTATAGCAGTCATGGATGAAGATCTGACTGGCAAAACGGATGATTACAAGAAAATGAAAGAAACTCTGAGAGAATACTGGCACAGTTTTATTTTGAATGGGTAAGTCAGTTTTATTCTTACTAATGTTACAGCTTTTTTTAGCAAGAGAATCCTCTTAATATGAACACACTAAATTATTCTACTGTTTTTTTGTGTTGTTAAAATCGTGCTTGATAAAAATGTTGGTAACGGCAATATGTTGCTTGTGGCCGTCTTCTATATCAATAAATATTATAAAATAGTAAGAAAGCTGAATATTTAATATTTTTAATAAAAACGTATACGCTAAGAGGTGCGGGACCGAGTCTGACGCCGAAAATATATTTTTTAGAATTTTTATCCGTTTGTCTGGATGTATGTCCCAGATTGGCGCAAAAACGGCTGAATGGATTTGGATGAGATTTTGCACAGAGGTAGTTTATAGCTTGGATTAATATTTTTTTTCAGTACTACTAAATAATCATAGGGAATCGAATATTGGGTAAATTATAACTTTGTGTTTCAGATTACCGTCAGCTAGTGACCCAAATCTACAGACGTGGCAACCTGCTAACGCTCAAAGATCTCCTCACATGTCGTTGGGTCCAACCATAGTATCGAAAAATGACTGTATTATGGATGACAGGGCGGCTTTCTGGGACGCCATCTACGAGGAGCACTATCAGGGTCCTGTGATGATAGTTCCTTTGACTACTACACCGGCTACAACTGAAGCGGCTACAACTGATGAGACTACTACTGATCCAACTTCTACTACTACGACTACTGCTGCTTCGACTACTACGGCTGCACCTGAATCTGGCAGCGCCGTCTTGATCTCAAATGTTATGTTGGTCATTGTTTCACTGTCATTTTATTTTACTTCATATTAATCGATAACTAAATTTTTGAGGCAGGAAGGTAATTTATCGATTGTACACCACCATAGACGTTCAATTACGTATTTATCTGGTATTCGAAACGTTTAAAGCGATTAGGTTATTGATAATACTACCAATCTACATATTTGTATGCTTAGTCTTGAGACTATTTAATTTATATTTTTTTGGTCTTGTTTTGTTCAAAATCATAAATTCGATGATAAAATAGCATCTGATCTAGTATTTATATCACTTCAGTCGGAAGACGTTCACTGCTGGACATAGGCCTCCCCCAAAAGGGGGGGTTTTGCCATAATCGTCACGCTTGGCAGGCGGGTTGGCGATCGCAGTATGGTAGTAAAATGCATAGAGAACGCTGCTGCTCATTCTCTAGTAAGTCCCTTAGTCGCCTTCTACGACGCCCACGGGAAGAAATGGGGTGGTGCTATTCTTTTAAATCCGGCAATACACGGATTCGTATTTTATATACTTTTATTAAAAAATATGAAATTTTTTGGGTGGTTTTATGTTTTATTAGTACCTAACATTTTTTTAATCTCAATAGGGATTATCAGTAAAATGTTTATTATGATAACCGTGGAGGAATATGAGATAAGAAATATTACAAAAATATACTAAAAAGATATGTTTTGTGAAAGTCACAGCCTTATCACAATCGATTGTAAGGTCCACTCCTATGAATGTTGATAAGTGTCATTTACTGATTAATAAAACAAATTTCTACTTACTTACTTACAGAACAACAAATATATTTTTACCTATTCAGTAGTAAATTATCAGAAATACTTGCAATCTATACCTATATAAAAGAGAAGCATAATATCGTTCATTGACACAAAGGTAGCCACATAGGTTGATCGATCACGAAAAGCTAAACTTGCCGCGGTTGGTCCCTGGATGGGTGACTGTCTTTACATAGCAAGACCCCTTCGTGCCTCAGAAAGCAATATAAACTGTTGGTCCCGGATGTCATTTGTAGATCTTTGACAGTCGTTACGGGTCGTCAGAAGCCCGAAATTCTGACCACCAGTGTTACCTAGGGTTTCGTATTACCCAGTAAATGGGTTGTGGAGGTCAGATAGGCAGTCACTCCATGTAAAATACTGGTACTGAGCTGCACCCGGTTAGACTGGAAGCCACCCATGTGGAAGAAGGTTAGGCAGATGATGAAGGCAAGTATGTAAGAATTCATATTTGGGTAATAATTAAAAAAAAAACTGCTCAGAGCTAGTCGAACTTGCGCACCAATAGCGTGTCACATACTAAGAATGTAAAATAAAATACATACTATCTTCGACATATATCGCTCACCATACAATTTAATGGACCACCACACATAGTGAATCCTACTATCCTTCATACTAATATTATAAATGTAAAGTTTGTATGTTTAGATGTTTGTTACTCAATCACGCAAAAACGGCCGAACGGATTTGGATAAAATTTAGCACACAGATAGTGTATAATCTGGATTAACATGTAGAATACTTTTATCCCGGTAGTTCGTTCCCGTGGAATAATTGCCGACCTCTACGCGGGCGAAGTCGCTGCACGCTGGCAAAGCTGGTTACATATATTTTAAATAAATAATGAAATATACAGGATAAGTTTTTATCCAGTGCGCAAACTGTAACCATGAATTCAGCATATTATTCTAGAACCCCGTGCAGAAATTTTTCGTCGGAAATACAAAAAATAATCAGCTGTTCCATACATTTTGACCACGTAGGTATTGCACTTTTCTAGGAAACCGACGTAAAATTTCTGCGCTAGGGGTTCTAGAATAATATGCTGAATTCATGGTTACAGTTTGCGCACTGGATAAAAACTTACCCTGTATAGTAAGCTAGTTGACGATATTGATCTCAAGATAAACAACAGGAGATTCGTGTATTGTTGTAAAGCAAGATTGATGAGTTATAGTCATCAAAATTATTACCGGCAGAAATATTTTTGTGTTTGGGTTCATGATTCACGACCGGTCCGACTGTCTTTCTATTGGACGAGTGCGAGACGTAAACGGTGAAGGGGGAGGAGCGGTCATTGCCATCGAAGGATATCAGTTTGTAGGTGGAGCTAGATAACAGTGTATCGCGCCAAGTTGCCGAGCTCACAAGAATAAATATTGTTAGTTTTTATGTAGCTTAAGTTACTATTAGCAATGTTGTGGGTGTTAATAGTGTTTTTGGTGGTAGCATCGAGTAACTGTGATGATAGTGAATGGCGGCAAGTGCGCACGTCACAGGGTGATGTGCGCGGGCGCAAGGACCCTGACGGCGGACTCTACACCTTCTACAATATACCGTACGCTACCGTGCCACTTGGAACTGACAGGTTTAAGGTACGTTTCTTTTGAATTCTTTTTACTCAACATATTACATATGTCGCTGACTAATTCTAATTCGAAGCACTCAATGTATGATTAGATATTGTGAATTACGCTCATGCTACTTTATTTTAATTTCCAGGAGCCTCTGCCAGCACCGGTGTGGTTACAAACACTAGAAGCAGTTGACAAGGGTATCATATGTCTGCAAAGTCCAACACCATTCATAGATATTACATCTAAAACAATGAAGGAAGACTGTCTTATTGCCAATATCTATGTTCCCGATATTATGGATAAAAACCTTCCAGTAATAGTAAACATTCATGGTGGAGGATTTGAAATTGGATATGGAGAAATAGTAAAACCTAAATATTTAGTTAAGAGCAAGAAAGTTATTGTAGTCAACTTTAATTACCGACTCGGAGCACATGGATTCCTATGTCTGGGCTCGGAGGCCGCTCCTGGTAACGCCGGACTGAAGGACCAGGTGGCACTACTCCGCTGGGTGAAAAAAAACATCGCTAACTTCGGAGGCAACCCTGATGACGTCACGCTTACAGGTGGTAGTGCTGGCTCCATTTCTGCACATTTGTTGATGCTGTCGAAGTCCGCGGAAGGACTGTTTACTAAAGTTATTCCGGAAAGTGGAGCTCATGTAGGATCAATTTCCGTCCAGACTGATCCACTTGAAAACGCGAGGATCTTCGCAAAAATGTTAAACTTCACTGATGTTGATGACTTTTACAAATTGGAAGAGTTTTATAAAAATGCTCCACTAAGGTCACTACTTATGAGCACATTTATAGATAGGAAAGATTCAGCTTTGTTGTTTTCACCGTGTGTAGAACGCAAAACAGGTGAACAACGGATTCTCGATGACTCGCCAGTCAACATAATAAAGAACGGTAACTATAAAAAAGTTCCTATTTTGATTGGCACCAGCAACATGGAAGGATTAATCCAAATACAAAATCTAGAAACCTGGAAAGGCGGTATGAACGAGAAGTTTTCAGATTTCCTACCAGCTGATTTGCAATTCGAAAATGAGAATGAAAAAGAAGAAATAGGTAAAAAAGTGAAAGAATTTTATTTCGGTGATCAGCCTGTAGGGGAAGGATCAGTACTGTCGTATGTTGAGTACTTTGGTGATGTTGTCTTTGGATATCCAACTTTCAGATCTGTTAAGCTACACGTAGAAGCTGGACACGACCAGATATATTTGTACGAATATTCTTTTGTGGATGACAGTACTCCAGTTGTTCCTCACACGAACGTGCGCGGTGCAACACATTGTGCCCAGACGAGTGCCGTACTTGACGGAGTTGCTTTCGTCACCTTAGATGAGAGTAACTTATCGGAAGAATACAAAGAAATGAAATCTACCCTGAGAGAAATGTGGTTTAACTTCGTAGCACACGGGTGAGTGACACACAACCATAGATATATAATATAAGTATATTTCTAGGCATATGTCAAATACATTCATTTCTTATGTCTCTTAACGACAATCATTGCAGAAATTGCTGCTATCAATTGGTTTTACTGTAATAACTTACCTATTCTATATTAGCTGTTGAGTAATTCTTCAAGTCTGTCCTACAAAGATCCAGAAGTACTAAATGCAATGTTATCTCATTCGGTTAAATAAATAACAGATGGTAAGTTATATCCAATAACTTGATAGATTATAAATTATCGTCGTGTTAAAAGATTTTAAAACTAAATGTTTCAGTAAGCCTGTATTGGAAACATCGGATCTGCCTGCTTGGCCAGCAGCAGGCGCCGACGGAAGTCCGTATATGTCTCTGGGTCAATCAGTGAAGCTGGGCGGAGCTTATCTGGACAAACGAGCTCGATTCTGGGACGACATCTACGAGAGATACTACCGGGCACCAGTGCCGCCGCCACAGCCTCCACAAACACACATAGAGTTATAAGATCACAGTCTGATAGTATACACTTATAAATAGATATGTCGGTACCCCTTTGGCTAACCGTTCGGGGATTACAGGCGTGTTATGTTACTTTGCAATGCTCCTTTGAACGAACCTGCGTATGTTCAGCTGCCCCATGGGCCGGTTCCGTCAAATAATAATAAAAAGACTTTATTTTTTAATGGATTTGTTATTGGCTCATGGTTCGGAGTTAACGGATTCATGTCTACACATAAATCCGCTAACTCCATAATCTCAATAACTCAAAGTGAAGGTGGGCTTTAAAATTGAATGCATTTTGCGGCAACAATGATGATGTGATTAAATTAGCTAAGGAATGTGAAACGCGAAGGATTCTGTGTTGATGCACAACTTGGGAAAGCCTTATTATACAGTGTAGTAAAGGATTTACATCGCTGTAGATCTGTTCGCGTGTGGCCAAAATCGGAACTTAGGCCGCCACCTTGTTTTCATTGGAATTAAAAAATAATGTTTATCAAAAACAATATAATTCAAGCGCCAAAAGGGCTTACTAGTCGATTCGCACGATTTTACTGGCAGGAATCGGGTGAATCGAGACTTTTAAACAGTATATAATTTTCTATGGAAGACTGGCACGAAGTTAATTTATTTAAGGATGAATGGATCGATTATTCTTAGACTCGGGCGAGTAAATTCGTGCGAATCGACTATCTGCGGTATATGTGCGGATCTTTTTCTTTCTTTTTTTTTCGCTACATATAGCGAGTTGAGTTTCTTGACGGCTTTGTGAGATAATTCACAAAACACTGACATTAATGGAACTTACGTTTGTACACATAACTTGCTATATGAAATAAACTCGCTACTTATCTAATGCAAATGCAAACAAGCCGTCAAACTAGTGATCCAGGGCTGAGTTGTTTGCTCAATCGTGTATAATTATGTACTTTTTCTCCTTGCGTGTCCATGGCAATCTTAACGGACTCTGCGCATAATTTCGTGTGTGGCGCCATCACTAGCATCCATTATTATGTACTTGAATGAAAACAACTAGAGATAATTTTAGTTAAAAGTAGAACACAAGAAATTATATTTTCCACTGACAGTTGAAGTTTTTAAATAACCATAAACCTGAAGTAAGATATTAGACAAATTCTTGATTTTATACAGGCTCAATAATATTTTGAAGGTCTGAAACAAGTAAGTCGCAAAATGTTTGGGGAGTAATCAAAGGGAAATTATTGCACCTTACGTTGCAAGCAGTTTAAGAACGTAGCACCTTCCGCGGTGGGAAAGGTTTTGTCACGGATCGATGCCAACTATTGTTGACAGTTTGAGACACTAATGATACCTAGTTACGGTTTTATTAGAGTTTACCACAATTTATTTAACTTACCGACTACTTCATACCACGCCATTCTCACATCAATCATTCTGTCTTCTAAGTTAAACATCTTATTACGTTATTATTACAGATTCATGAGTTTAAATATGACGACGGGCGGTAAATTTCTTATAACAATAAGTTCAAAGTACATTAGGTTCAGAATACTTAGTAGAGAAAAGCTAGAATGACTTTTACACGAAGTATTCCTGCCACTATTGCCCCTTTTCCCGTATTCCCTTTTTTAGGTCCAGGCATCGACGCACGACGCCACAGCCTCTGTGAATCAGCAGGACATTTAACTCAACCACATGGTATAAAAAAGGGTTACTTCTTACACATAATTATGTCGTTTACTTGCTCGGGATCATGGATACAGCTCTGACGTGGATACCTAAAGTGCATGTAAGCCTGGCTGTCATGGCTTCCGGTGAGGTAGGGAATTTAACCTATAATTGACAAAACATTTTTCTCTCCAATCTTCATTTAATTACAAAATGCCACAAATATTAATTTAATCACAGTTCACTGTGTTTTTCTGGGGGTGGCTGTGGTGGTGCCACTGGCTCTCGGTAGTATTTCTGGTAAATTTCTTCCCAGAATTGTCCTCGTTCTCCTATGAAGACTCCGCCCAGTATCACTTGGTTTCCCAAAGACATAAATGGACTCCCATCTGCTCCTGCCGCTGGCCAGGCGGGCAGGGACGATCCCTCTGGCACAGGTTTTCTGAAAAATTTAATTCACAGATTAATGGTTGAGTTTAGGTTAAAGTTTATAATGAACTAGATGGACTTATCAATTTGTTTATCTAAGTAGTATTGACTAAACTCATTCGTAAGTAGAATGTTTTAAAGCTCTTACAAAGGATTGTTACGTTTATTTTTCTTTAAATTAGTCAGTGGCAAAGTATTTTTATTTTAAGAATGTAACTCACCCGTGAATAGCAAAGTTTAACCACATTTCTCTAACAGTTGCTTTCATTTGTTTGAATTCTTCTGACAAGCCGCGTTCATCTCCGTCGGATACTGCCATCGTCTGAGAACAATGTCCAGCACGACGAACCTCCGTGAAAGGGATAACAGGAGTACTATCATCCACGAAAGAATATTCATACAAATATATTTGGTCGTGTCCAGCTTCTACATGTAGCTTAATCGATCTCAGCGTAGGATAGTCAAAAGTAACATCACCAAAGTATTCAACGTATGACAGGATTGTACTTTCTCCTACTGGCTGATCGCCGAAATAAAAGTCTTTCACTTTTTTGCCCACTTCTTCTTTCTCTTCTTCGCTTTCGAACTGTAAGTCAGCTGGTAAAAAATCGGCAAACTTCGCATTCATGTCATGTTTGAATTTTCCAATATTAACTATTTGTAAATTTCCTTCCATGTTGCTGGTGCCGATTAAAATGGGAACTTTTTTATATTCACCATTCTTTATTATGTTGACTGGTGCATCATCGAGAAACGCCCCAGCGCCATCTTTGCGTTCAACACATGGCGAAAAAAGGACACTCGCATCTTTTCTGTCTAAAAATGTGCTTTTTTGTAGTGTTGTGAGTGGAGTAGTCTTGTAAAACTCTTCCAATGCGTAAAAGTCATCTACATCAGTGAAGTTTAACACTTTAGCGAATGTTTTAGCGTTTTCAAGGGGATCTGTCTGAACTGCAATAGAAGCTACACTGGCCCCACTTTCTGGAATAACTTTATTAAACAGCCCTTCCGCAGACTTTGAAAGCATCAACAAATCCACAGATACCGAGCCAGCACTATAGCCTGCAATAGTGACGTCATCAGGGTTGCCTCCAAAACTAGCGATGTTCTTCTTTACCCAGCGGAGTAGTGCCACCTGGTCCTTCAGTCCGGCATTACCTGGCGCGTCCTTCGAGCCCAGACACAGGAACCCGTGCACTCCAAGTCGATAATTGAAGTTGACTGCAATTATTTTCTTGGTATTTACTAAATGCTTAGTTGTTACCATGTTTCCGTATCCGATTTCGAACGCTCCGCCATGAACGTAAACTATAACAGGAAGATTTTTATCTTCAGTATCGGGGACATAAACGTTTGCGATGAGGCAATCTTCCTGCATTGTTTTAGACGAGAGATCTGTGAATGGTGAATTAGTCTGTGTACAAATGATGCCCTTGTCAACTGCGTCTATTGGTTGTAACCAAGCCGGTGGTGGCAGAGGCTCCTGAAAATAAAAATGATGTACCATGAGCGTAATTTTACAGTTTCTTTTCGTAGATTATGTACTGGTAAGTATCTAGTTAATGGTCTAGATGTTCCATACTTGTGAGAAATAATATTTCCCGTAAATGAGACATCAAGAGCATGAAAAATGAACGCACCTTAAACTTGTCGGTTCCTTTGGGTACTGTGGCGTATGGTATATTGTAGAAGGCGTAGAGGCCACCTTCAGGGTCCTTGCGGCCGCGCACCTCTCCTTGCCGGATGCGCACTTGTCGCCACTCACTGTCATCGCAGTTACTCAAAACTACTACACATAACAAGACTGTTAAATGCCACATTTTCAATAATATTCCTTGGTTTAGGACAAAAACTTCATTAAAATATATTTTCAATTATTTTCCCTTTGAAACTTGAATTCGTGCGAATTTGAAGAGCTATCTACACAAATTGTACCAAAGATAAGATTTTTCAGTTCAACCTTGATTATAATAATCTTCCTATGTGTTTTCTGTAAGTCACTGACTCGATAATATAGCAATGTTTTGACGCAATTTTGTTTATGAATAATCACTAATAATTTTAGTTCAAACTCAAAGATATAGTTCAATTAAATCATTTACCTTTGAGAAGTCATTCAAAAAGATGAAGCTTGGTACCCATTCCAAAGCGTAGTAGGTTTCTATGGAGAGGAACGGGTATTCTTGTACACTTTCATACATTTTATTGATACAAAATATTAGTTATCACCATTTTTGCAGACTTTAGAACATTGAAAGACATATTATCCAGTTATTGGTAGTAGAGAGAGGGCGCTGCTGTGCGTAAACAAACAATCAGCTCCGTACAAATAATTCTCAAAAATAGAATAATTGATTATTTAACTAAGAAATAGTGTTTAAAAGAAAGCATTAGTGTCATAAAGTGTGTGATATTGTAGTACTTTCAAAATATACAATTTATCTGACAAATAACAACAAAAAGTGATTGAAGAATAACGACAAAAAAATTCAAAAGTGATGATAAAAGTGATTAGTAATTCTCAAAAAACGGATATATACTGAATCACCTCGAAAGCTAAAGAAAGATATTTAATAAAAAGGTACATAATCTAATTATTAAAGCAATAACATCCAAATAAAAAATAAATAAAAATAAAATACAAGTCATCCATACTTCACTTACCGTGTTTAAGCGCCATCTATCCACCTTTTAAGAACCAGAAACTAAAAAGCTAAACCTACGGAGAGTCTAATGCCATCTATCGGCAGAGAGCATAACTCAGAGACCCAAAAGTCGATTACTATAGTATCCTTACAACTTACTAGGTGTCGCCAACAGTAGTTTCTAAAACCTTCTACGAAAAAAGATCTCCAAGAGATAGCGCCACCTTCCATATGTGCAGGATGCCAACAAAATCTCATTTGCTCAATCTGCAAGTGTAGATATGATTTGGAGTGTGCGATTTGGAGTATGTTTGAACATGCAAAGTTTGAGCGAATTAATCATACTACGTTTGAAGCCCACTGCCACTTCAGCTTGATCACTCTACAAGCTATGTCGGTAACTCCGGTTCTTTTCCGGATAATTTAATTCCTGATTTTATTCTTCAAAGAAACTCCGAGCATAGCCTGCTCCATAGCGCGCTGAGTGACCTTAAATTTGTGGACCAGCCCAACAGTCAGTGTCCACGTTTCGGTACCGTATGTCAACACGGGCAGGACGCACTGGTTAAAGACCTTAGTCTTCAAGCATTGTGGAATAGGCGACGAAAAGACTTGTTGTAGTTTCCCAAACGCAGCCCAACCCAACCGGATCCACCTGTCGGCTTCTTTCTCAAAGTTGTGTCTACCGAGCTGCATGACTTACCCTAGGTAGACATACTCCTACACAATTTCGAGAAGCAACCCTTCGATGTGGATTGGACTCGGCAAGACGGGAGAATTGCACATGACTTTCGTCTTGTCCAAATTCATGCCGAGGCCAACCCGCCGACTTTAGGCTGTGCAGCATCTGGTCTAACTGTTCCAGTGTCTCTGCCATTATGACGATGTCATCGGCAAATCGAAGGTGTAAGATGTATTCGCTGTTAATATTGATACCCAGTCCAGTCCAGTCTAACGTCTTAAAGATGTCCTCCAACGCGTTGATGAACAGTTTCGGGGATATAACATCAAATCAAAATCAAATAAAAAGTCATTTATTCAAACTAGGCTGAGAGTCAGCACTTTTTGAACGTCAAAATTACATAAGACAGTCCCCCCAAAAAGCCCGCCCTTCACCACTTCCTAGTGCTTTAGCTGGGAAGAAGAAGTGGCGCAACAAACTCCCCAGCAGCACAGCTGTCTGTTATGTTGGAAGAACTTGATTCTATACAATAATAGCATATAACCACCATTCAACGATAAATGAAAATTTAATTAATAAAAAAAAAATGGTTTATGCAGTCAAGTTAAGTAAACAATGATATGAAGTAATTCATATGACCTGTCAGTAGTTAAACTAATTCTGGTGAAAGAACATAAACGTTGTCTTGAGTTCATCACAGCGACCAACAATTCTTATCGTTTAAGTAGTCGTTGATAGAATAGTATGCCTTCGAACAAAGATTTGATTTTACTTTCGCTTTAAACGCATTAAAATTTAAATCTAGCAAAGAAAAAGGAAGCTTGTTATAGAAGGTTATACCAAGCCCAGCAAATGAGTTATGAACCCTATGAAGCCGGTGAAAGGGAGCACGTAGTTTGTCCTTATTTCTAGTATTAATATTATGAGTATCACTGTTTTTAGTGTATAAGTGTATATTTTGCCTAATATATAAGACGTTAGCGAAGATGAATTGTGATGCCACCGTGAGAATACCAATATCTTTAAAAAATTCTCTCAGAGAAACTCTAGCACCTAGTTGGTAAATTGCACGAACAGCTCGTTTTTGAAGAACAAAAATATTTTGAATGTCAGCCGCTTTACCCCACAGCAGAATGCCGTAGGACATAACGCTATGAAAATAACTAAAATAGACTAACCGAGCTGTATCAACGTCAGTGTATTGTCTTACTTTTCTGACGGCGTAAGCGGCCGAACTGAGCCTTCCCGCTAGGCTTGATATATGTGATCCCCACTGAAGTTTGGCATCTACTGTTATGCCAAGAAAAACGGCCGATTCTACAGTTGCAAGCACCTCATCATCTAAGACGATGTTGGGTCCCAGATTTCTTACATTCGGTAAAGCGAACTTTATACATTTAGTTTTCTTGGCATTGAGAACTAGATTGAGAGATAGACATTGAGACTAGAGATTCGTGGTAAACCAATACGTAACCCTTGAGAGTGCACTATTTACGTCGTCAAAATCTTGTCTATTCCTGTCTACTTTAAAGATAAGAGAGGTATCATCAGCAAACAGTACAACGTCACAGATACCCTTTAAATAGAATGGTAAATCATGAATGTACACTAAGAATAAGAATGGACCCAGTATTGAGCCTTGAGGTACACCTAACTGAACTGGTAGCCCGGACGATTTCACACCATTAATATCTACACACTGGTGCCTATTATTTAAATAAGAATTTATTACGTTGAGAGCTTCATTTTGAACACCGTAATGACGTAGTTTACGCAATAGCGTGTCATGGTGCACGCAATCAAATGCTTTGGAAAGATCACAGAAAACTCCAATAGCATTTTGTGAGTGCGCCTGTGTGTGTCTCCCATGCGTTAAATATGTGTTTCAGCAGAGCAACACCCGCGTCTGTAGTTGAACGACCTTTTGTAAAGCCATATTGTTCACCATGAAGGAGGCAATTTAAATTAAAATGTCTTAGCAACTGCTTGAGTATTAACTTTTCAAATATTTTACTAAATGCCGGTAAGATAGAAATAGGCCTAAAATTTCCAACGTTATTTTTATTACCTGATTTAAATAATGGTATGACTTTACTACTCTTCATGAGGTCGGGAAAAGTTCCTAAGTCAACACATTTATTAAAAGTAATAGCTAGATAGGGGGCTACGATATCGATTATATTACTTAAAAGTTTAATAGAGATTCCCCAGTAATCACCAGTGTTTTTAGACTTAAGTGTGTTAAAAATACTAACTACATCATGAGGCGTTACATGTTCGAAACTAAATAAGCGACTACATTTGGGCACACTACTATGCAGAAGGTTTTCCGCTTTAGACGAGGACGAATCTAAGTTGCGAGTCGTAGTTAAAGGTATGTTGGCAAAAAACTCATTAAATGCCTCAGCTACGTCAGCAGCTTCAGTAACTAATTTATTGTTGACCATAATCTCTAGTTGTTCTTCCTGTTTAACCGACTTACCCGTTTCATTATTAATAATTTTCCAAGTGGTTTTTACTTTATTATTGGAATTTTTTATTGTATCGCTTAAAAATTTTGATTTAGCAAAAACACAGATTTTTTTAAATAATTTTGAATAATTTTGGACATACTCTAGAAAAGGACTATCAAACCTGTATTTTTTCTCACCAAATAACTCGTATAGTCTCCCTCTACTTTTATAAATACCTGGAGTGGCCCATTGGTTGAAGCCAACGGAGGTGCCATTAATGTTAATGGTTTTGGTCTTAAAAGTAGATTGGTATTCTTTTTGCACAACATCAAAAAGGGATCCAAAGATTTTATTAGGATTCTCGTGTTCTGCTATGGATGGTGTAATTCTATATGCTATGTTATTTTTAAATTTGTTGCAACGACTAGCAGTATATGGCCTGCATTCTACTTTATGTGGTTTTTTATGTAATGGTAAAGGAAAGCTAGCCAATAATCCACAATGGTCAGATGTCAAGTCAGTTAATACCAATTTATTTTTGGCATCACAATCACTAAATATATTATCAAGACAAGTCGACGTAGAAGCCGTGATCCTAGTAGGTTCTAAAAACAAGTTAGTTAAATTAAAAGATCTAAACAGATTAAGAAGTCTAATACTTATTGGAGTAACATCTAAAATATTAATATTAAAATCTCCACACAAAATTATACTTTTATTAATTGAGTTTAACTTATTGAGTAAATCCTCCATTCCCGATTCGAAACGAATGAAATCCCCAGAGGGTGTTCGATAAACGCAAATAATGACATATCGCTCGAGTTCAACACAAGACAACTCAATAGTACAGAGGCCAGCACATCAAGTTACCCCAATCTGTCAAATTTCTTTGATAGTTTTTCAAACTTTAACACAAACGTATAAGGTTCATAATCAATTGGGAAATTTTGACATTTTGGGATAGCTTGAAGTGCTGGCGTCTGTACGTTCAATAGAAAGGTTAACTAAATCTAAATGTTGTTTACATTTCAACTTGTTTGAAACAAGGACTAAAGAACCACCGCGAATAGCAGTTTTTCTTACAAATGCACTTTGTACGGTAAAATTATCATCATTAATAAACACTTCTTCATGTTCTTTCAACCAGTGTTCTGTTAAACATAACACCTGAACATCATGGTTCTCCATAAATAAGCTTAACTCAAGCTCTTTGCCGGATAGACCCTGCATATTTTGATGAACAACATTCAACATAATATGCGGTTTATCTGTTGTCGCACCTAATTGTTTAAACTACTAGGCGTATCAAAAGTAATGTTAGTAGCACTACTAACAGTAAGCGATGGTAAACTACAGGTACCAGTGTCATGGTGTAAATTGTATGCCAAGAGATTAGCAATTTGTCTCCTACTACTAGGTGGCAAATACATTGTAGAAATTGTCAGTTTGTAATCAGAAATAAATTGATTACAATCAAAAAATAAAATAGCGTCACTGTGACGACTTGTCCTATGAAAAATTAACATATTTAAATTATAAATGTGCTTATTTTGCTCATCAGACAAGTAATGTGAATAAGGCAATGCACAGAAAATAAATTTACAATTATTGGTCTCATTGAGATGTATCATCAATTGGACACATTTAATTATGTCCTTTTTTCTAACATTTAAGCTATCCCCGCATAATAATATAACAGTTGAACCGGGGTTTATTTTTGACAGTTTAATATTACTTATTAATTGGCTAATACTGGCACCGGGTGAACAATGATTGATTACATATCCATCATCCTGTTGCACCCATCTGAGCAGTTGGATGGGGCTGGTTTCAAGGAAACTACGATGACTGTCCAGATCTAGGATAAGGTCCTAGATCTGGACAGCCATCGTAGCAGCCCATACAAACATCTCAACACCTCGATATAGCGCCAGTCAATTCGACATCCGAATTCGAAGCTTTTTCGAAAACCGGTTTGTTCTGGCGGCTGGAACTCGTCAAGTCTTCTAGCGAGACGATTCGTGACAACCCTCGAGAACAGCTTGTAGTAGGTTCAGCAACCTTTTTTGAAGAACAGAACCACCGCACCTCTGCTCCACGCCTCGGCGTTGTACCCTCTTGGATGACGGAGTTGAAGAGATTCCCTAGCTTTCTTAGGACTGGAGCCCCGCCCACTTTAAGGAGCTCTGTTGTTATTCCGTCATCACCCGGTGCCATGTTGTTATTAAGCTGCTCGAGAGCCGCACCAATCTCGCACCACTACACGGAAGACATCCAATCCATCCATCCATTTTCTTTTAAATAAATAATAATAAAAAAATGTCCTCCATGAAGTGGCGCGTTAATTTGGCTCGGTGGTCATCTGCACTATGTTCCCCTGGTTTTGTTGTCCGCGTTGAGTAAAGGTGCCCGTAAAAATCCTCGACTTCCTCGAGTATCTCGGACTTTGAAGTCACGATTCTGCCGTCCGCAGTTCTTAGTTTTGTCAGATGGGACCTCTGCAAATGCTGAGCGAACACTTTCGACCCACGGTTTTGCTCAGTCACGACCTTAATGTCGCGGGTGTTGGGGCACTGAAGGTCGTGTCGCGTCAGCTTTCGTATTTTAAGGTTTAAGGCCCTCTTCTTAGACGAAGATGGCTATGTGGATGGCAATTCTCGTCTTTTCCTCATAAGTCCGAGAGTCTCCGAGGAAATTTGGGACACCTTACTTTTTCGCTGCGACGTGAAGTCTGCGGGACACGTCACGTAGTGCTTTGACTACCTCGTCGGCTTTCTCGTCAACAGTGCCTGTGGTTTCCAACAGGGCGAATCGATTTTGAAGTTCCAGTTGGAACTTTTCGGATCCTAGAGCAGTTTGGAGCTGCGTAGGTCGGAGGATAGGCCTCATCATACGGATTCTTTCAGCTCGAAAATTGATATTTAGAGTGTCTCGGACAAGCCTGTGATCGCATCCGGTATTGAAACTGCTGATCGCGGAGACATCTCTAAATATGTGCTTTTTATCCGTCATGATGAAGTCGATTTTGTTCTTTGTCACGTTATCGGGGCTCTGCCAGGTCCACTTCCTTTAGGGCTTCTTTTCGAAGAACGAATTCATCAAAGAGAGCCCCTGTGACTCTAGAAAGTTGACCAGCATTTAAAACATAAAATTAAAATATTTGCCATATGTCAGCTAGCACACGTCAATATACCAACAAGTGAGTTCGAACCCAGGCAGGCTACTTTGTGTAAATTATTTCATCCCCACTGCTCTCAAAACGGTGAAGGAAAACATCGTGAGGAAACCGGCATGTCCTAGAACCAAAAAAATTAAGACTTGTGACATCTACCAACCCGCACAAAGCTCGCGTGTTAGATTACAGCCCACTCCCTCACACCGAGAGGAGGCCTGAGTCCCAGCAGTGGGAACAACATAGACTGATTATGGATGTATTTTTAAGGACTGTGGAATATAAACAATTATTTAAATAAAAAACTTGCAAGATTTCATTACATACACCGGCACAGGTGAAAGTAAATAAAAGCGTGTAAAATACCTAATGGACAAATAACTTCAGAGTTGTATTTTATTTTATTACTTTTACCGACGATAGCAGTGAATTATTAATAAAAACTGCTAAGAGTGATGAATATCAATTTTATATTCACATTGTCGTGATTTCATTGATTTAGTTTAGAAAAAGTGTATTATTTTAATACCGAATTGTAATATCCACTGTGGCAGCACTGTTAAGTTATTATCATGAATTGTAACGGTATTTTTAGATATGTTTTTACTATGACAACTCGGGCAATTTAATGTGTAAGTAATTGTACGATGGCAACACTTAGAAACAACGTCATCTGGCCCTGGCCGTTATTTCTGGGTGGGGACATAAATGTATTTTAATGTATTTTAAAATGGTAAAATGGAGCGCGGTTCATTGGTTGTTGGACAGTCGAAGAGAACAGTAATTGTGAAATTAAAAGTATATGCAAGTTAAAAATATAGTTTTTCTTCACAACATTAACCAAATCATGAGGTAGTTATTAATAACTAGCTGTTGCCAGCGGCTTTGTCTACGTGGAGGTCGTCAATTATCCCACGTACTACTGGATAAAACGTATCCTATGTGTTAATCTAGGTTATAAACTATCTGTGTGCCAAATTTCATCCAAATCCGTTTAGCCGTTTTTGTGTGATTCAGTAAAAAACATCCAAACATCCTCACAAACATTCACATCCTTACTTACAAATATTATAAACGCGAAAGTTTGTATGTATTGATGTATGGATGTTTGTTATTCTTTCACGCAAAAACTACTGAATGGATTCTAATAAAACTTTATCATAATATGGCTTACACATCAGAATAGCATATAGGCTATAATTTACAAAGATATTGTGTGAATTGTCCAAAATATAACGATAAGTGTCAAGTAAGTAGGAAAAAATTCTGCCATCTGCGAGCTATTCTGGCGTGCGCTGCTAAAACCGTTAGAGTTACACGTACATAATGTGAAATGGAAATGTTTATCTTAAATAGTCCTACAAAAAAGCCCGCGACAGCATAAACCTATCTTTTAGGCGTAAGCCATTATCGCCAAAATAGTGAACCATAAATACAATAAAAATAAGCGAAGTCGCGGGCACCAGCTAGTTTATAATATTAGTAGGATTAATCACACTTACCGTAACATCCCGAACGTTCAGGCAGCGTTCCGGAAGCTTCGCAATATCTTCTTGTCTCACATACCGCAGTGTCCCAAGACATGTTGCATGTTGCCAGTGATGACATATGGAACACAAATGTGGTCGCTCACAATAGACCAAAGTCAATAGCCAAAGCCAATAGGTTAAAGTCTCACTCAAAAAGCAATGGAGAGGGCTATGGTTGGAGTTTCCCCGTGTGATCGAATCAGGAATGAAGAGATCCGCAGGAGAACCAAGGTAACCGACACAGCTCGAAGAATTGCCAAATTTAAGTGGCAGTGGGCAGAGTACATTGCTCGCAGAACAGATGGCCGATGGGGCGAACAGTTCTGGAGTGGTGACCGCGTACCGGAAGACGTAAAGTTGGAAGGCCGGTGGACCGATGACCTTGTGAGGGCCGCAGGAGTCCGCTGGATGCGAGAAGCACAGAACCGGTCGAAGTGGTGGAGCTTAGGGGAGGCCTATGTCCAGCAGTGGACGTCTTTCGGCTAAAATGATGACCGTAACATGTATACAACATTCCAACTTCAAACGTCGGGCAGTAGCCCACCAGACACAACACCCATCTGGTCGGAGGATCCTCCTTTTTCCATAGAGTATGAGTGAACTTTCCACCCTGTTCCTCATACCTCCACTTATCTGTATAGATTTCCTAAACACAGTGTAAGACATTGTTACATTTTGCAGTTAATACATTTTGCAGAGAACCAAACAAAGTTGATAAATTTTGCAGAGAACCGAACAAAATACTTATCTATTATTTTTTTAACAATTACTGTGTAATTTGACTAATTAGGTGTTATTATTGTGCAAAAACAAGATTCAGGTGGTGTTGCACCTAGTTACTATGTATTTTAATTTTACAATGCACGAAGCCTTTTTAATAGCCTAGATACATTGTTGCATGACCGATATAACCCTTATGTTCTGACCCTAGATAAATTGGGATAAGGACAAGGGGATGATGATAATGTAGCTAGAAAATAACAGCCGCAAGAGTCGATTGAAGGTTAAGCTACGCATCCCCTGGTTGGTTCGTAGATGGATGACCATCTATTTCATATCGAGACCTCTCCGTGCCTCGGGAAGCACGTTAAATGCTGTTCGTAGATTTTTGACCGTTTGTTGCGAGTAGTCGGATACCCAAGAGTCTGGCAACTGGTCTTAAGGTGCGCTTACACGAGCAACTAAAATAGCTCCATCTCGGGCAATTCTCGTTAACTATGACGTTAGTAGCAATTTAGGGCAATGGCAACATGTAGTCACCTGTTGCCAGAGATACGGCCACACAATATGGAGCAATATGGAGTGACTTAAAAAACTAGGCAATGCGCCTCCCCCGCCTCTGCTGCCGGCCGGTTCCTCTCCCAAAAACGAGACGTACAAACGAGATAGAAAGAAAATTGACTAAAAATTTCCAATCCGATTGGACACTCGGCAACTCATGAAATATATGGAGCAATCAGAAGCAATATTGCTGAAACACATCGGCAATTTATTGTTGTTGCTCCAGATTGCTCGATTTAATTGATCCATTAGTGTTGCCCAGCAAGAATTGCTCAAAAAATTGCTCGTGTAAAGGTGGTCTTACACGGGCAATTTTTTGGAGGAACCAGTCGGCGGCGGAGGCGGTGGGGGATGCGCATTGCCTAGTTTTTTAAGTTGCTCCATATTGCTCCATTTTGTGTGGCCGTATCTCTGGTAATACGTTGCTACATGTTGCCATTGCCCTAAATTACTGGATGCAGTCGTGACGTCATATTTGACGAGAATTGGCCAAGATGGAGCAATTTTAGTTGCTCGTGTAAGCGCACTTTAAGAGCACCTTTACCAACGGGGATCGTGCTACCCAGTAAGGGGGTGTCCATTAATTACTTGAGGCAATTTTCGCGGTTTTTCGACCCCCACCCTCGCTCTGATGAGATGTCGTGAGATTGGGCTCGAACCTCCCCCCTCCCCATAATCTCACGTGAGATATTTCAAAATGCGTATTTTTTGTGTAAAAACGTTATTTGCGATGGAAATATGCATTGCGTTTCGCTGGCTTGGCTAGCCGGTGGTGGTTTAACAATCGAAGAGCTACTGTGCTACTTTGCGGTGTTCGCATAACCGCGATACTTAAGATTTTGTAGTATTTAGCCATATCGGCGGAAAAACATGTTTTACTGAATTTCACCCAGTTTTCTCGCAATTTTACATTGTTTCTTTGCGAAAAAAGAAATATAAATAACGTGATATTTGTCGAGACCCCCCTCTCCCTCATGTCAGATTGGGTGAGATTCGCCTCGACCCCTCCCGTCCCTAAACGCCTCATGGAATACCCCCCCTCCCCTCCTAACTAGTAGTGTTGTGGAGGTCATATAATTATGCAGTCGAATCATGTAAAATACTGGAATTAACCAGTCCAATGGTTAGACTAAAAGTTGATTCCTATATGTATAGCGGGAAAAGGCTAAGCAGATTAATTTCATTGACGCAGATTACAACATTATATTTTAATGTTACACTTACAGCATACTATTATATCTATTTTCTTATCTGTATCCTGGTTATGAGATATTTTGTGTGATTATGTTTAGGCATAATCTAATCGTAGACCGATGACCTTGTGAAGGCCGCAGGAATCCACTGGATGCGGGAAGCACAGAACCGGTCGAAGTGGAGGAGCTTGGGGGAGGCCTATGTCATGCAGTGGATGTCTTTCGGCTGAAATGATGATGATAATCTATTAGTACCTATTCTGACTGATAAATAAAAGACGTTCTACATTTAGAACAGATCTCGTGAGATAATTTGATTTCAGGTATAGGTAGCCAATAGACCTTATGCTGTTTTACTCCGAGAGCCGGTGGTAATGCTTGCAGTTAGCTCCATCAAAAGTCTTAAAAATAAAACGGAGTATTCGCCAATGTAACCATAATCCATCGCATCTGACGTCCATATTTACGTTTATATCCTGCGCATTAAAAACCTCATTAGTCTGTACATAACTTCGAAGTATTCATGAAAGTTCCGTGTGGTGCCGGACGTAAAAGAATAGCACCATCCCATTTCTTCCCGTGGGTGTCGTAGAAGGCGACTAAGGGACTTACTAGAGAATGCGCAGCAGTGTTCTCTATACATTTGACCATCATACTGTGATCGCCAACCCGCCTGCCAAGCGTGGCGATTATGGCAATCCCCCCCTTTTGGGGGAGGCTTATGTCCAGCAGTGGACGTCTTTCGGCTAATGTGTGATTCATGAAAATAAATGTATTTTTAGTTATAGGTTGTTAGGAAAAAATGAAAAATACAGTACCTGCAGTCAATGACTGATCAGTGATAACAAATTAAAATCAAAAATTCCTCTTTTACTTACTGTGGTTGCCTCAATTTATGTCCGACACAATGTTTTAGATGAAAAACATATTTTTAGCTCCTTTAAGACCTACCACGCGCGTCTGGTAAAATGAGAAAAAACACTTTAGCATAATGTGATAAATTACTAATTCACAAATAAAACCTTAGTAAATGATTGTACTAATGGTAAGACATGGGCGAGAGAGATATGATGATATGTTTAAGATGGTGAAATGGTGTGTATAAAAACTCTAAAAAGTAAAAAAGTGATATTTATTGGCCGTTTAACTTGTAGGTAGTATTTTGATCATGTCATTGTCAAGTCGGGAGACGGCTAATGAAAATGCTAGGCTTCCTCTATTTGGCGTTTTCATTGACCGTCCTCCGACTTGATATCCCTTAGAGATTAGCGTCTGCGGAGGTTATAGATGGCTCTGACATATCCGCATCCGTTTGGGAGCTACGATGCCACAGACACTCACACACACACACACACACAGACACGTCAAACTTATAACACCTCGTCGTTTTTGCGTCGGGGGTTAATAATAGAGGGATACATACAGATAGAGAAAACCGCATGGAGGAGGCATAACACTTTTTTCTTATGTGATGTTATCAGTCAACTCCTACCACAAAACGCATTACGGAACTTTACAAAAAAAGTTAATAAAAATATCGGTGATTGGTGACAGACCATGAGCTCCCGCACTACCATAGATTGCTAATCGAATTAGATTAACGTTGTCAAGCAGTAATGTGATAATGTTAAAATTAGCGTCTAATCATGACTGTGTATCACGCTTCTGTTTGTGGATATCACACCTTGTCTAGACAACAACAATATCAGTATCGTCGGCATTGCACGTGAGGGTCTACTCCCTAAGCACGAAATCTGTAATTTCGGCCAAAGTAACAGGCGTTTCCTACTCCGTATCACTTATGGACATAAGATTAGTTCATTGTACTCATTGCATTTCTCCATCAACTGTTTCTCGGTATGAATGTGATTGACCGTAGAGTATTCGCTCAGGAAGCCCGCCTGTGCTTGCCTGCTGGCATTCGTGCAGTTGGCGTGTGAGTCTGTCGCATAGAACTTTTTTAGACAGAGAAGGTTTAGATATTCGTCGGTCTTTCTGAAGTTTAGAGGAATCTCCCTTTTTGTATTCTCAATCGTTACCTAGGCGTTTTTCCACAACCACGAGGTACTCCAATGTTACACAATAAATAGACAGTGTAGACAGCAAAATCATGAAAGAGAATTGTCTTATTGCGAACATATACGTACCAGGCACCGAACCGACGAACTTATCACTCATGGTTCATATTCACGGAGGAGGTTTTCAAGTTGGTTTCGGTGAAGCAATTACAGCAAAAAAACTGCAACTTATTGTTGTGAATTTCAACTATCACCTTGGTATCCACGGACTCCTTTGTTAAGGAACAAAATACGTCCCAGGCAACGCCGGAATGAAGGACATGGTGGCGATGCTACGCTGGGTTAACAAGAATATTGCTAATTTTGGAGGAAATCCTCACGATTTCACAATCTCTGGGTACAGTGCAGGAGCCGCAGCTGCAGACCTTTTAATTCTCTCCAAGGCTTCCAAAGGACTTTTCCACAAAGTTATTATTGAAAGTGCCTTTAGAGGCACTTTTAGCTATATTAGTATAGCTGAATTTACAGTTCAATTGGATCCAATAGAAAATTCTATAATGCATGCTAAAACTTTAGATTTCACGAATGTAGACAATATTAACGCTTTAGAAAAGTTTTATAAAACAGCTTCATACAAAACATTAACACTGGGTGGGATTTTTGAAAGAAAGAATTCGACTTTTGTGTTTACAGTCTGTGTCGAGCGTGATACCTGGAAGAGATATTGTGATGATATCGTTTCCCGCTTTGAGATCGGTTAAACTGAACTTGGAAGGTGGAAACAATCAAATATATTTATATGAGTACTCTTTTGTGGATACACCATTTGTGCTACGTACAAAAATAAAAGGTACTACTCATTGTGCACAAACGCAGGCCATTTGCGATGGAATTATGCAGTTCAATCCTGATGAACATAACGCTTCTCACGAACTTATAAAAATGAAGGAAATCATCAGAGAAATGTGGCTCTCTTTTCTAACAACGGGTTAAGCCGTGCAATATATTCATAAGTGCTTCTTATTGGTTTCTTTCATAATGGTTCCTCTTAAAACTTACAGAAATTTAATGATGTATGCGTTTAAAATTGTGGATCCTGAAAAAACCCTCTGGGCTTCTAATGTTGCACACTTTTTTAAATATGTGAGCCTCTTTTTAACTTTGTGGCTTTCTCTCACGGTTGGTTTTAGTAACTAAGGTAGAATATTCCGACCAAATGGGCTAGGGTATGCTAGAACTTTGACGAATGGCACGCGAGTCGAGTGAGTAAAGCGGGTGATGCAGAAGCGCTGCATCCAAGTTGGTATCAGATACTTGGCAAAATGGGAATTATTTGAAGTTCTATTAAATACATGCCCTAACCACATAGCAGTGGCACTTAACTTGAAAACTTAGTTATACACATCCATACTATACTATTGTCAGAACATACTGGATGCTGGAGCAACATCTACGCAAAATACTACCGGGAGCCAGTTCCGCCATCACCATCCCCGAAACCGTTGAGTTGAATAGCGATATGAGTAGGCAAAATATTTAGATTTCTTTATTTAGTAACATAAGATAAGATAATGATTTATTTCTCGTCACAATATATAAGTACAAATACATAGTTAAAACTATACATATTCATTGTTATATTGTGGGAGACTGGTGCCTAAGCTAGGCGTCAGGCCTGTATTTCAGGACATCAGGTCTCCACCCCGTCAGAAGCTGTTACATTTAAGTTGTAATATGATATCCCAGGTGAAGGGCTGAATGCACAGGATAGTGATGTGTATAAAATGTTTTTATTTTTGTTTAAGCAAGTTATACCGGTGTAGATAGAAGTTTTTCAGTAGCTTCATCTTACACTTAGTTTTGGTGAGGTCCTAAAAGGAGAGCGTCCTTTTAATTTTATTGTAGAGATAGCGACCAAAGAAACAAAAGAAAGGTTTGGAGAGAACTGTACTAAGTCGCTTACCGTGGCGATCTACTGGGTCAAACCGTTGTTTTCTTCCTAACAGCGAGATGTCGAAGGTAACAAGTCCGTGTTGTTTTAGGGCTGTTTGTAGGACAAATAGCTGACGTACAGTTAAAACTTTAGTCTCTTTATATAAGAGTGCTGTAGGATATCGAAAACGTAGAAAATGTGATATCTTTAGAATAGTTTTCTGCGCTCTTTTCACTTCTATGAGTGCAGTTCTTTGCTCGATCACCCTAATGTCCGCCCGCGCCCTAATGTCTGTTGATGGTGCAAATAATGCTCCTGTCCCGACACGTATAAATTCTGGAATCAATTCTTTAAATGATAGTAAAAACGATAATTATCAAAATCCGATGCGTAGTTCGGAAGAATTAAGCTGAGGAACAGGCAGACGAAAACAACGACTTAACTTTATATTATTTGGACACAGAGATTAGAGCACAGATACCTATATGTATAAGTAGATAATAATACAGGTAGTCGATATCCGAAAAGTTATGAAAATATCTATCGTTGCTGGGAGAGATAAGTAAGTAGGTAGTAGTATTTAACAACCAATATTGTTAATATGTGAATCAGTTTGCAAACGTAGCGATGGAGTGGCGGACGTGTGTGGTACTTCTGTGCGTGACGGCTGTTTTGGCTGACGATGAATGGCGGGAAGTGAAAACTGCGCAAGGGCCGGTGCGAGGGCACAAGCATCCCAGCGCGGATCTATACACTTTCTTTAACATACCCTACGCGACAGCTCCTGTGGGCTTAGACAAATATAAGGTAATCATTAAAAAAAGCTATTTACAAAGCACTCTCTATTCAAACGATTACATAGATTTGTGTTTTATGATAACATAGGTAAAATTGAAAAATGTGGTAGACATAAAAACAGATAGTGAATAAAAACATCTTTAAAAATATTTCAATTGCAAAGCGATTTCTCAGCTACATTTAGGTGTTCTAACTAGTAGTTTCACAGTTGTCACCTTTTTGCATCGTTTATGGGAACAATATTTAGACTTATGGGAATATTTTTACATAGGTATAGGTTTCTCTATTTAAACACCTACAGCACCTACAGCTGATAGCCACTACGCCATGAGGTTGGAGATAATAAATGATTATTACATAGGTAACATGTTTATTGATACCATAATACCCGAGTCTCTTCGTAATAGGAATGGTAGGGTACAGTAGGCTGGCTGTGCGTAGAGACGTCGCTCTTTGTAGCTTTATCTTTCGGGTGCTCCGCGGTTGGCTGCACCTCCCCGAACTACTGGCAGAGCTGGGGCTGCGCGCGCCGGCCGGATGCGGCGGCGCGCGTCGCCCGACGCCAATGCTACTGGAGCCATCCTCTAAGACAAACCTGAACAAGTTTGCCCCCTTGTCACGAGCCATAAGATTGGTCAATATTATTTCTGAGGAGGTTGATATATTTCAGTGCAGCCTGAAGAGGTTCACAGAAGTAGCACTGAAGTGCATTGAACATATTTAGAGCCAAGTTATGTTAATTTCTTGTACATTTTGTTATTTTATAATTTAAGTAAGATGATTTTTGAAACTGTTTTGTTTATAATAGTAACATCGCATTGGCGCATCATAGCTGTTAGGGTGTTATGTACGAAATTTTAAATAAATAAATAAATAAATAAATAAATAAATAATATCTTAATAATGAAAGATAACATATACAAATATTAAGTACGTTCCTTTCGATCGAAACTTAATAATATACGATTATTTTGTTTTTTCCCTTGAAATGACAACCATGACATAATGTACCACTGTCTTTTCTAACCACATTAGTTAAATTAATGCAATTCTGACATATGGAAAAAGCCACGATGAATTTTATCCTATTTCTTTTTCCAGGCACCTCTTCCACCGCCAGTATGGTTGGAACCATACGATGCTATCGACAAGCACGTAATATGTCCACAAACTACGATTCCTATTGCGGTCCTACCAGATACCCTGGTGACCCAAGAAGATTGTCTAATCGCTAATCTGTATGTCCCAAACACGAATAAGAAAAACTTGTCAGTCGTAGTCTATGTTCATGGGGGAGCTTTTGTAATGGGTTATGGCGAAATGGTTCAAACGATACAGTTAATGAAGAGGAAAGATCTAATTATCGTTACGTTTAACTATCGCGTTGGTGTTCACGGGTTCCTTTGT
Organism: Polymixis lichenea; assembly: GCA_949091785.1. Taxonomy (NCBI): domain Eukaryota; kingdom Metazoa; phylum Arthropoda; class Insecta; order Lepidoptera; family Noctuidae; genus Polymixis; species Polymixis lichenea. The sequence continues at coordinate 10,824,044 of OX420933.1, read as the reverse complement.
CTCGGTACTGAGGACGTTCCTGGTAATGCTGGTATGAAGGACCAGGTGGCGCTGCTGCGCTGGGTACAAAAGAACATCGCTAGTTTCGGCGGTAATCCTGATGACGTGACCATTGCAGGTTACAGTGCAGGATCTGCAGCAGTAGATCTCTTAATGCTATCGAAGTCAGCTGAAGGACTGTTCCACAGAGTCATACCAGAAAGTGGTGGGAACCTTGCCGCATTTACAGTTCAGAGGGATCCTGTAGAAATTGCCAAAACTGTTGCCAAAAAACTCAATTTCACTAACGTAGACGATATTTATGCGCTAGAAGAGTTCTACAGAACGGCTCCATTGAAGCTGTTAACTTCCGATCCATTTTTCGATAGAACTGACTCTATTTTCATGTTTTCACCGTGTGTGGAGCGTGATACAGGAGATGAAGCGTTCCTTACAGAGTCTCCTCTAAGTATATTGAAGAAAGGCAAGTATCGTAAGTTACCTGTGTTGTATGGATTCGCTAAAATGGAAGGACTGTTGCGGATTGATTACTTTGATGTTTGGAAAAACAGGATGAATGAAAAGTTTTCTGATTTCTTGCCAGCTGACTTGAAGTTTGAATCTGAAGAAGAAAGAGAAGTAGTGGCTAATAAGATCAGGGAGTTTTACTTCGGCGACAAGCCAGTCAACGAAGACAACATTTTAGGATATGTTGATTTTTTTTCGGATGTCATATTTACGTATCCCATGCTTTGGGCTACAAAATTACAAGTGGAGGCTGGCAACAATCAAATATATTTGTATGAATATTCATTTGCGGACGAGAATGTTCCCTTCATACCACACACTAACATAAGAGGTGTTAACCACTGCGCTCAAACCATGGCGGTGATGGATGGTTTTGCCATTTTTACACACACAGATGTGACTCCAGAGTTCCAGAAAATGAAACAGACAATCCGTGACATCTGGTACAATTTCATTAAAACCGGGTAAGCGAAATCACCAGCGTGTACTGTCTAGAGCGTGTGGGTCCAATTGACTCTAAAGCATTAGAGTTCACACCTTCGGTGTCTGTGGTTGTAGCACAATTTATTACAATTATTAAGTTAATTTTATTTACGAAAGCAATTTGGTACATTTCAGGAAGCCCGTGCCTGAAGGGTCCTCGCTGCCTGCATGGCCGGCAGCAGGCGCGGACAGGTCGCCACATATGGTGCTCGATGAGAAGCTGGAACTGGGAGGAGTGCTCTTGGAAGAACGTACTCGCTTCTGGGATGACATTTACCAGAAATACTACCGGGATGCAGTTCCACCACCAAAGCCACCACCTAAATCACACGTCGAATTATAAAAGAAAGTACCTACCTGTTTTAGTATTGATACTTCACATTTATTGGGTTAACTTTTATGTATGTAGTGGTGATTCTGTGACTGTAGAAGTGATTTTTTTTAACTTAATTATAAGAATGTGCAAGAAGTGACTTTAGAATTATTTCTAGGATCACAAATAATACATAACATTCTTGAGACTAATTTGTTGAATTTTTGATTTACAAGATACTTCCTGTCCCTGGTAACCCTGAGATTATGGTTGACCACTTTGTAAATAAAGTCAGCTGGCACTCGGCTTGAGTGCCTAATAGCAAAATTGGTTGTGTTATTTTGTGCCATGCCTATCTTGCTACCCATTTATTGGGTTAAGAAGGTCAGATTGGCAGTCAGTACTTGCAAAATACTGGTATTAAACTGCAGGCGGTTATATTCGAAGCCAACTGGAACATTGTTGGGAAAAGTTTAGAAAACAGATGACGATGAAATAAGTCAATAAATCCGATAAAAATGTAGCCTGTTAGAAGAAAAGAAGTACTCATCATAGTGAATCGCCACCAACTATTCGTCTTGATTACACAAATCAATGCTCACCAGGCGGCGCGGTTCATTCATTTGAGCATCCTTGTATGGCGAAGGATTTTCACAAGCAGATATGAGTTTTGAATCTTAGTAACATACACTTAACGCTCAATTTCGTTGATAACGTCACAAGAGTACCTAAGCATTCCGTGGGAAGCTGCTGTATGCTGCGAAAGGTTGTACTAACCTACTATAAATTACAAAGTTCATAATAATTATTATGCACCGCCTGCAGAACGGCAACAGGTATGGCAGTGGTGGGCAAGAAAGTAATTAAAAGAGAAAGTTGAGTGAGAAGATGTCTCATTTCTGTACGGTGTTGAAAATCTATACTTTTTAAACCGGCACTTTGAAACGACAGCTACCCACGGCAATAGTAGGCCGAATGGTCACATTTCCGCAGCTTGTGTATAATGTTGGTAAAGATAATTTACCTTTACCTTTGCTTTGTATTAGTTTGGTCTAAATACGCGCAACCCGACCTTATAAGTACCTACTGTGCATCATGTATTTATCACCACGCTACGACCCTTAGGAGTTGAGCACAAAGAATAAAAAGTCAGAAACACCGCCAAGTGAATGGCGATGGCGCGAGCAGGAGATGCAATGCGGTATGCGCGGGGAACACAAGATTTCAAAATAGAGGATACACACAGAATCAAATAAGAAAGAAGTTCTGTTTGGTGCCGGACGTAAAAGAATAGCACCATCCCGTTTCTTCCCGTGGGTGTCGTAGAAGGCGACTAAGGGACTTACTAGAGAATGGGCAACATCGTTCTCTATGCATTTTAACACCATACTGCGATCGCCAACCCACCTGCCAAGCGTGGCGATTATGGCAAAATACATAATCTACTATGTAATATAGCAAAATTACTAGCCAAGTTGGACTCGTTATACGTTTACCGACACCAACCTTTAATTACCGACCATCAAATAGTTTGAAACATCTAAGAATATGATTTATTTTATGTAAAAATAAGTAATGGGAAAACAATAAAATAATAACGAAAATTAACCGTAATTAAGTCCATTCGTTTTATCACTACGAGATTTTCAATAGCTAATAGGCCTATTTGGCTTATTTTCGCGAAAAAATTTCCTTTAGCACACAATGCTTCGGGTCATGTGGAGCGTATGCTATCAGAGATAGAAATAAACTGAGCGAGGTAAGATCTGTAGGTAATTACAAGTTGATTTCTGATGTTGTTTTTTTTGCCCCGTCTATCGAAAGTAGATATATCATGATAAATCACTATGCATCGTCACTCTAACTAGGCAAAACGAAAAAGCGATAATACGTCATTTTAATCTTTGTCTTCTGCAAAGCAGATGCTATCTTTATTTTACAAAAATAACGTACATATTGACATGAAAAGTACTACAGAACAGCGTAAAATGATTTTTATTCCAATCTTTGATTGAGTTAATCTGTTTATCATACATCTCTTTGTAACCGACTTCAAAAAGGAGAAGGTTCTCAATTCGTTTGGTTTTTTTATGTATGTACACCGATTACTCGAAGATGGCTGAACCGATTTGGATTTTTTTTTGTTTGAAAGGGTATACTTCCCAGGTAGTCCCATGATCATCAAGTCAGGATCTGATGTTGGGATCCTGGAGAAATAGAGAGAACTCTTCAAATTTAATAGGCACACTTGAAGGGATTTGGTTAGTTTTTGGAAAAGTACTTTGTCGGAGTGGTCCCATTTCAATTTGGTGAAGATCTGATGAAGAACTTCGGAGATTTGCAACGGAACTCCTCAATAAATGATAGCAAATGGACTGGTATTGCTGAAATCTCATGTCTGTCTATTGTTTACACCAGTTTACGCCGGTACGTTGTGAAGGGGTAAGCACATGTGAATCACTAAAAAATGAAAAACAATCAACCGACTTCCACAAAAACATTACAAAGTGAAAAATTACTTTAATTTCGGAAGGCGGTGACAAAAAATTAAAATACATATCCAAAGTCACCGACTTCCTAAATTAAAGTTATTTTTCACTTTGTAGTGTTTTTTTGGAAAAAACACTACAAAGTGAAAAATAACTTTAAGTCTGTTGTTTTTTTTAAGTTTTTATGTTTAATGAGTACCGATTGCTTCATTTTTTGTCCTGATTAGGTTGCTAAGAAAAGTGTCTGGTTTGAGAAACGAAAATACTTAGAGACAAAGTTTAAATGTGTCTTGTTTCTGTTCTTATGTAAACGTCCAATATCTGGATGATCAATCTTTGCTTGGCTTTTTCTTTTGGTTTGACGTTTACAAAAATTAAACCTATCGCCCCCGAAACCCCCTGCATAGTAAATTTCATGAAAATCGTTGGAGCCGTTTCCGAGATTCAGATTATATTTATACATGTATACAAGAATTTCTCGTTTAAAGGCAAGAATTTGCCATAGCATGATTTTGCTATTGATAAGCTTAATCATGCTTATTACTATGCTTGATCATAGTTAACATGACAAATTCTTTATCATAGGAATTGAAATAGATAAACAGCCGCTTATTTATAGTGTCTGTCATTCAATATTTATTTGTAAATTCTGTTTGCCAACGTAGCGATGGAGTGGCGGACGTGTGTGGTGCTTCTGTGCGTGACGGCTGTTCTGGCCGACGAGGAATGGCGGGAAGTAAAAACTGCGCAAGGGCCGGTGCGCGGGCGTAAGCACCCCAGCGAGGATCTGTACACATTCTACAATATACCCTACGCCACAGCGCCAGTGGGCCGAGACAAATTTAAGGTAATCGTAACAAATAACCTTTTTATAATACATTAGCTTCTGCCCGCGACTCAAATTTCTTGCAAAGTAGTTCGCTGAGCACAAACGTTCCATAAGGAGCCGACCACGCGTCTGAGCCGCGCGGCATGATATCTCGCAGAGCTAACTGGGTCCACCGCCCTTCCCCCTCATGACTGCTCGCCGGCCTTATTGCACATCATAAATGCGGGCGCAGTAGACGATTTTCTATTTTTTTTTTCATGCCTCTAAGTACCTGGTAGTTATTGACAGGCCTGCACTGTCCTCCCATACTTTATCAATGTGATCTGAAAACGTAAAAGCCAATTATTTTAAAAGAGTAACCGTGGAGTTTCTTAGCGGCTCTTCTCCATAGGAAACGACAAATTGGAACCGTGCACCTAGCTTCTGACGTTTCATAAGTGCCCTTGCAGGTTTATGTGAAATAAAATATTTTGATTTTGATTTTTGATTATGATCATTATTTTGCTGCGATGTTATTTTAAAACTGCGATTTCTCCTAAGACATTAATTGAAATCGAATGATGACAAGGGCAATTTTGTTTTAAATTAAATACTTGTGATGAATAACGTATTTATTTGGATAAGGATCAATATCATGTTTATAAAAACATCTTCGCAAATAATGCATTATTTTACAACAAATTTCGTTAGCATAAAAAAGGTTATAGTGAGCCAACCTTAAAAGATAGACATACACTGTTACGGATTTTTTTTTTGAACTTTTAAAGGGGGATAATTCTGTCACACATGATTTTTGCGAAAAAAAATTAATCGTTTACGCAGCGCACGCAGCGGAAGCTCTCAAAAGGAAAAACAACCCCGATTTTGAAACATTCTTCATTGGTGCTCCGCTCCTATTAATTTTAGCGTAATGATATATAACTTAGAGCCTTTCTTGATAAATGGGCTATTTAAAATTGAAATAATTTTTCAAATCGGACCAGGAGTTCCAGAGATTAGCGCGTTCAAGCAATCAAACAAACAAACTCTTCAGCTTTACAATATAAATATATTATAATACTAGCTTCTGCCCGCGACTTAGTTCGCGTCAAATTTGTTGCTCCCCGACCCACCCCGTCACTCGTCTCACCTCACTGTGGTTCGAAATCGACGCTCCGTGGACATTGAAATCAAAATTTCTTTAGGCGAGAAATAAAAATCGGAACGGCTTTATTTCAGTATTATTTATAATATTTGGTAATATGACAGCTATGGACAGCAACATCTCCGAAAAAAATATTTAATATTTTTTGTATGAAGAAAAACACAAAAGTCGTTTTTTCTTACAACTGAATAAAATTTAAAGCTTGCGGCTTACATGGGGTGTTGTCCCACATGAGGCGATTCCGAAATGCTATAACACACACACCCATGCGCGCCGCTTCACTCACAGCCGAGTGTTGAATTTCGGGAAATTCAGTTAGAGATTTTTACGTTGATTTAGGTGTGATTTTGAAAATATACAAAGTAATTGACTTTAGTTTGCTAATTTTATGAATTATAATGAGAAATAATGGACAATTTAAAAATACTTAAAAAATACTCAAATTTGAGACTCAATTACAATATAAATAGATTTTGCAATATTTCTTATGATAATTTAATTCGTTGTTAGTAGATTATGTTAGTAGATACAAAGTTTGACTTCATAATTATCATAAAAAAAATTTTTTTTAGTACAAAACCTTATAACTAATACAGAAAAATACTAAGAATAGGCAATTGTATAATTGAGAAATATATAAAATTTACACAAAAACATCAAACATTAAAATCTAGTCTACTGAGTTTCGTCATCGCTATCAAAGAATTCAAAATCAGAATCCATCATACTTGGCACCTCAACAAATTCAATGTTTTCCTTATCCATGGTATCCGGGTCAATTAAAAGAAGAGACTTCATTTCTTCAATTAAATAATTTCTAATCTTATTTGTCAGTTTAGGTCGAATGCTTGACAAATATGGGTCTGAGAATACGATGAAACCATTAAAGATGTCATGGTTTGTCGCTCTGCGACAAAATTGCCGCGTATGATGTTCCCTGAGTTTTCTAAAATCTTTGTTTCGGGCCTCAGATGCCTTTTCTGATAGTTTTCCTATAGGCTAAATGTTGAAATGTTTTATTATTTCGGCTCCATGCAGTAGAAGTTTGTGGATACTGGAAGGCATGAAATACCAGCCATACAGTTGCACATACAGCTGCGCAGTTTCGTCGAGATAATTGGCAAACAAATCAATATTAATAGACTGTCCTGATGATACAACACGGAGAATAGTTGCGAATTTTCGGATGAGCTCCTGACTCAATCCAGTGATATTTGCAGTCTTTTCAGGACACTGGAATTTTTTTCTAGCCGTGTTGCCATCATTCGTGGTTCCAGCATCTTTATATAAAAATACTTATATAAGAACATTATTAGATAGGTTTTATAATATTACACTAACTAAAAAACTCTTTGATATACAAAATAAATAAATCAACTACCCTTGTTTTACGATATCCACTAGAAGTCCCATTTCCTCTCAAAATTTTCACTATATCGTCTGTTTGCGACTTTTCAAAGCTGCTTTACTAGCTTCTCTCTGGCTTGCCATTTTGTTAAAATCTAATTGGTAAGCAATATGCAGCAGGTATTTCATGGATCTGATCCATGCATGCAAAGTCGACAAAACGTACTTGTAAATATCAGATGATACAGATTTCCTAAAATATGAATAAAAAGGTTAAAAGTGTTTTTCAATTAAATAAAAAAATGATATATATTTTAACATAGATTTCCAATATCCAACTTACATGTGAATCTTCTCCAAATCATTCATTTTACTTGGTACAGCTTTATAGATGTCACATGTTTGCACAGAGGTTTGTGACAGGTGAGAGGTTATTTTGCCATCTATCATGGTCATTAACATTGAATGTTTAACTTGTATGTTATTTTCAATGATAGATGGCTTCAATGCTTTAATTTCAGCATCGCTTCAATATCGCTCTCAGGAGGATAGCATGCCTTCTTGGTATTTAAAACTGAATAATATGTTGGGTACAAATCTACTCCACTTTTTTTCGCAGTTTCCCTTAAAGTTCTAGACTGCCACTTCGACAATTTCAAAGAAATCAATATACCCAACGCTTTCTCTGCTGAATACTTGTTAGTAGTTGTCTTGCCTTTCAAAAAATTCTTGATCTCTGCTGCTTTTTCAGGATTCTCGGTATTATATTTTATTAAATCTTTCACGTCCTCATTCGCCTCACCACAACTCACTGCAGCAGCATATGCAAGTTCCTGAGAGTCGTGCGTTAAAAGTTCTTCTATTCTTCTCTTCTTCTGTTTTTGGCATAATTCTGAGAAAGGTTTTCTTGGGCTCCTTTTTGTGTTGTAGTGCTAACAGTACATGTAGCTACCTTGGACGTAGATGCACCTTCATTTATACTACTAGCACTTGAGGTTGAAGGTTCAACAGTATCAGTAACGGAGTCGATTGATAACCAATTCAATTTCTTCACTTTGTACAAATCTGTCTTTAATGAAGTTGGGCCATTTGATCTCTTTTTCTAGCCAAGTCTCATACTTCTTGACAAATGTATGTATCGTTCGATTACACGATTTCCAATTTCTATGCAAAACACACATATACACTTGACAAAACTGTTTTTTTGTTTTTGTTCTTCTTCAGAAAAAAATGTGGCTTTGGTTAGAAGTGCTTCTAACAAAATACTAGGCTGCGAAAAGCAACTTTTTGTTTTCACAAATATGAATATGTTCAAATTTGTATAAAATCCTTCCATGATAATAAGTAAGTACGTAAGCAAGAAGTTAATGTTATAGCGCAAACAGTTGCTGACAAAAATTAATGATTTTGACGCTGTTTATATAAAAGTACCCTCTTAATCGTATCTTAATTAATAGTAGTTAGTTATACACTTCGTAAAAATAGCCCTTAACTAATGTATCTTAACTCGTTAACAATATTTGCAATTTGCACTAATGAGATGAGACTAAATTACTATCATAAGTTAATTAGCATGTATTTAGCATTGATTTCCTGTTAAACTTGAGATTACGAACAGCTTACAACAAACATTTTTTCGTTTCCAGTTGGTATGTGTACCTATCCCAAAGATATCAAATAATATGAATTAAATCCTTCGAGAAATCCACTGAATTTCTTGAAGTTTTTACTCTGAAGTGATTACTCTGCTCTGGGTGAAGTGGAGAAATAATATTTCTTATTTATACAATTGCCTATTCTTAGTATTTTTCTGTATTAGTTATAAGTTTTTGTACTAATATAAAAAAAAAAAATGTTAAATAAGAAGTCAAACTTTTTACCTACTGACATAATCTACTAACAACGAATTAAATAATCTTAAGAAATATTTAAATTATTGACTAGATTTTGATATTTATATTGTAAATGGGTCTCTACTTGAGTGTTTTTTAGTTTTTTTATATTGTATGTTCCATTATTACTCAATATTTTTAATAAAATTAGCACACTAAAGTCAATTACTTTGTATATTTTTCAAGATCACACCTAAATCAACGTTAAAATCATAAACGCTCGGCTGTGAGTGAAGCGGCGCGCATGGGTGTGCGTGTTATAGCATTTCGGAATCGTCTCATGTGGGACAACACCCCATGTAAGCCGCAGGCTTTAAGTTTAATTAAGTTTGTGTTTTTCTTCATACAATTTTTTTTTTTTTTTCGGAGATGGTGCTGTCTATATAGCTGTCATATTACCAAATATTATAAATAATACTGAAATAAAGCCGTTCCGATTTTTACTTCTCGCATAAAGAAATTTTGATTTCAATGTCCACGGAGCGTCGATTTCGAACCACTGTGCGCCTGCTCGTGCGAGTACTTCGTGTTATATATCTAAGAACTTAGACATTATGTTTTTCAAACGTAGATAAGGAGGAATATGGGCTGGTTTCCGCAACTCCACGTAAAAATGCACATTTTGCGTGCTTCATTCTTCATTAACACATAAAGAAGATTAATAAATATTGTTGCTACAAAACAGTATTAAATAAAAAATCTTTTGTTTATTTTTCCTGAGATGTGGGCACACAAAATAATGTATTGCGTCTTTTCTAATAAGATAGGTTAATTTAATACAACTTTGCCGGGAAATAGCTAAGTTTCGAGAGGAAGCCGTTTTTAGGGTTCCATAACCAAATGGCAAAAAACGGAACCCTTATGGATTCGTCATGTCTGTCTGTCCATCCGTATGTCACAGCCACTTTTGTCCGAAACTATAAGAACTATGCTGCTGAAACTTGGTAAGTAGATGTATTCTGTGATCCGCATTAAGATTTTCACACAAAAATAGAAAACGAATACAATACATTTTGGGGGTTCCCCATACTTAGAACTGAAACTCAAAACATTTTTTTCATCAAACCCATACGTGTGGGGTATCTATGGATAGGTCTTCAAAAATGATATTGAGGTTTCTAAAAACATTTTTTTCTAAACTGAATAGTTTACGCGAGAGACACTTCCAAAATGGTAAAATGTGTCCCCCCCCTGTAACTTCTAAAATAAGAGAATGATAAAACTAAAAAAAAAAAATGATGTACATTACCATATAAACTTCCACCGAAAATTGGTTTGAACGAGATCTAGTAAATAGTATTTTTTTAAATACGTCATAAATCGTAAACCGCAATTTACTTTTCATTCAATCAACTGAAATGTATAAATAAAAATAAAAAACATTTAATTTCATAAACATAATACATAAACCTTATGCATAAACCGTGAACTATTATTTTCTATTAATAAATCTGTAATAGGTGCTTAAGTAAATAATAATTATATAGCGCGTTACTTGCTGCTACGAACCCTTCATGGGCGAGTCCGACTCACACTTGGCCGCTTTTTTTATTTTTGGGGGGATATCCTCATGGATGTCGTCCGCTCGGACCAACCCGTAATAAAAATTTTTATTTTCTGGGGACGGAGTGTCAATGATCTTCTCTTTTCTTTATGATAAGACCACATTGTCCTGTGTAAGAAATAGCCAAGTATTTCCTTGTAGTGAAGAAAAGCATAGAAAGATTCAGTGTTTGTAGTTAAATAAGTGTTTTAAATCAGTTTAAATTAAGTTCCACATTATAATATGGCAGTCAAATAATATGGGCTATTGAAAACCAAGATAGATATTAAAACATTATTGTGTGCTAAAAATGTCCATCCATGAATTTATAAGCTTCTAAGAAGATCAATTATATCCTGAATTTCTTTTCCAGGCACCTCTTCCACCGCCAGTATGGTTGGAACCATACGACGCTATCGACAAGCACGTAATATGCCCACAAACTGCGATTCCTATTGTAGTCCTACCAGATACCCTGGTGACACAAGAAAATTGTTTAATCGCTAATCTGTATGTCCCAAACACAAATAAGAAAAACCTGTCAGTCGTAGTTTATGTTCACGGGGGAGCTTTTTTAATGGGCTATGGCGAAATGATTAAAGCGACACAGTTAATGAAGAGGAAAGATCTAATCATCGTTACGTTTAACTATCGCGTGGGCGTTCATGGGTTCCTTTGTCTCGGCACCGAGGATGTTCCTGGAAATACTGGCATGAAGGACCAGGTAGCGCTGCTGCGCTGGGTACAAAAGAACATCGCCAACTTCGGTGGTAACCCCGATGACGTGACCATTATAGGTTACAGTGCGGGTTCCGCATCAGTAGATCTCTTAATGCTATCAGAGTCAGCCGAAGGACTGTTCCACAGAGTCATACCAGAAAGTGGCGGAAATATTGCCGCATTTACAGTTCAGAGGGATCCCGTAGAAATTGCCAAAAGTTTTGCCAGAAAACTCAATTTCACTAACGTAGACGATATTTATGCGCTAGAAGAGTTCTACAGAACTACTCCATTGACGCTGTTGACTTCTTTGCCATGTTTCGATAGAACTGATTCTACTTTTGTCTTTTCACCATGTGTGGAGCGTGATACAGGAAACGAAGCATTCCTCACAGAATCTCCTCTAAGTATTTTTAAGAAAGGCAACTACAGAAAGTTACCTGTGTTGTATGGATTCGCTAAAATGGAAGGACTGTTACGGATTGATTACTTTGATGTTTGGAAACACAGGATGAACGAAAAGTTTTCTGATTTCTTGCCAGCTGACTTGAAGTTTGAATCTGAAGAGGAAAGAGAAGATGTGGCTAACAAGATCAAGGAGTTTTACTTTGGGGACAAGCCAGTCGACGAAGAGAATGTTTTAGGATATGTAGATTTTTTTTCGGATGTCATATTTACGTATCCCATGCTTCGGGCTACAAAATTACACGTGGAGGCTGGCAATAATCAAATATATTTGTATGAATATTCATTTGCGGACGAGAATATTCCCTTCATACCACACACTAACATACGAGGTGTTAACCACTGCGCTCAAACCGTAGCCGTGGTGGATAATTTCCTTAATATTACAAATACAGATGCGACTCCAGAGTTCCAGAAAATGAAACAGACAGCCCGTGAGATCTGGCACAACTTCATTAAAAACGGGTAAATGAAATAAGTTCCAGTGTGTCTAGAGCGTGTGGGTCCAATCGACTCTAAATTTCATCAGAGTTAACACCTTCGGTGTCATAACATTTATTCAGATACCTATCGTTATAAATTATTTTATTTTTGTAAATTGGTTTGTAAAAACACTTTTACTCGATAATTATATTTTTTAAACTAGATGAGGTCGGCATTTCCTATCTGACTATTTCGAGAAGAAAGGCCGAAACAAACTCAAAAGTCAAGTCCAGACATAGTCTTGGTCAGATAATATGAAGACCATTTAGCAATCTAAATGGTCTAAATGGTAGTTTGGTATTTCCTCAAAAGACCATTTTAAACACCAATGTGTCTGAAATGGTCTTTCGAGGAAATACCCACTTTAACTTATTAAAGTAATTTGGTACCTTTCAGGAAGCCCGTGCCTGATGGTTCATCGCTGCCTACGTGGCCGGCAGCAGGCGCGGACAGGTCACCACACATGGTGCTGGATGAGAAGCTGGAACTACGTGGGGTGCTCTTGGAAGAACGTACTCGCTTCTGGGATGACATCTACCAGAAATACTACCGGGATGCAGTTCCTCCATCGAAACCTCCACCTAAATCTCACGTTGAATTATAATAGTACATTATGATATAAGTGCGGTAAGTTGAAAATTACAGCCGAGGCGATATTGCTAGCCCAAACCGTAGGCGAGGGCTACAAGAAAGCAGAGGCTGTAATTATCAAAGCGCACGTATGTCATACGACGTTTTATAACATATTTGCGAGGAAATAAATAAAAGTCGGACTTTCTTAAACGAGTAAATCTTTAATCACTTGTTAAAGCAGTTAGAAAAATTTGTAAAATTGATTATTACTTGTTCACAAATTAGCGATGAGCGCACATCAGCGCTTTTTTTTAAGGCAAAGGCACAAAAACAGCCAGTATAACTAATAAAGTAAATTAATATTTTTTTGTTTTTGTTACAGATAAATGGTTGTAATTTATTGTCAAAACTAATTAACTTAAAGAATTAAATGTTTATTTTTTATATTTTATCTCTCAAAGTTAATTTTATTCATAAAATGTTGACCACTTTTCTGACATAAAAACTCTTTGCTAAGATTTAAAAAAGTACCGTTCGTTTTAGACGGAGCATCTTGATAAACCGTGCGTTTTACAGTACAATAACGCACATATGCGTAATGACATACATTACGATATTGAAATTGGTGTAATAAGAGACCCTTTACGAGCAAATGTAATATATTCTTATAAATAAAACATTAAAACATTAAAAAAATAATTTTAATATTAAACTGAAAAAATTACATGGAAGTAAAAATAAGAAATTAAAATAGAACACAAAATGGGCAGAGGAACAACGAAGATAGGTCTATGACCGACGGCAAAATGGACGAGTCCACGCAGGGTTCTTCCTTTTAAACGCGTGGCCGCGCTGGAGGGGAGTGTCCAGTGTTGTCATCTAACACGGCCTCTCCTGACACGGCAGCGTCCTCGCAGCCTTCGTCAGCTCTCGATGATGGACCAGCACCATCGCTCTCATGGTCGAATACTTGGTCTTCATCGGAACCTGTAACCACAATGCACATACGTTAAAATCACATAATTTAAGTTATTACACAAGATAGCAAAAGAGTTGTAATTCAAATAGCAGTGACTTTATGTACCGAACAACACAATACACTTTGCACAAAAACACAGTCGTACTCAACGACTTTTCATATCGCAAGTAGGATTTACTCAGGTCATATTCCCACACCAAATACCATGCGCGCATCAGGATTTACATCGGTTACAGCAGGTCAACCACGAGACCTACTTCAGGATTTACACTCAGTCTATAGTCAGCATGGGCCCCACCGACATCAACCTCGATACCTTCACCATGAGCTGCACTCTCAATAGTACAGTCCACAGTCTGTGCCACCCAAAACCATGTGCACTAACGATTTACATGAGCCTCGGCTCCCAACAACAAAACAAATGCAACCAGTGATTGTTTGGTACATACAGTCTACAAAGTGTAAGCAAAAGCTGGGTGCATACAACAAAAATAAAACCAATGAAAGTTCTCAACTAACTTTCAAAGAAACCAGCGCATGTGTCGGGAGTCCACTCACCACGCCACAGCACCATGAACCCAGCAGCTGCTTGACTGGTTTTACCATACGAACCAGCTATCAATTTTAGTTCATACCTATCGTTAGGTAGAACACTCACAACCCTATAAGGTATTGACGAAAATGCTGCAATGATTTTACAACGGCTAGTGTCTCGAGCTCATAACTATGGTACTTCGATTCCGCACCTACCGTTAGCTTACTAAAATAAGCGACGACGCGCTTATGACCGTCTTTGTCTATTTGCAGCAAAATACCACCGTAACCTATCGCGCTCGCGTCAGTATGTAACTGCGTAGGTAAATCGGGATCGAATATCGCTAACAGAGGCTCACTAGTTAAATACGAAATAATTTCTTGTCTAGCTTTTTCTTGTACATCACTCCAATTGAAAACAACACCCTTTCTAGTTAAAGCAGCCATGCAGGCAGTCTTAATGGCGTAATTAAGAATATACCGCCGAAAATAGCCAGCCAGGCCCAGGAATTGGCGAACTTGCTTAACGTTACTTGGTCTTGGTGACCTAATCAAGGCTTTAACTTTATGTGTGCTCGGTCTAACCTGACCCAGACTGATTATTCTACCTAAGTACTCTATTTCGCTAGTTAGGAAACTACACTTCTTTAAGTTTATTGAAAAACCTGCTTCGGTTAAAGTTTCCAGGACTGCGTCTAGCAAAATAAGGTTCTCACTGATTGTATCAGAGAGTAACAACACATCGTCGACATACACTAGTACTTTACCCGATTCAATAAAAGATTTCAAGGTTTTACTAATGGTTTTTTGGTAAATAACGGGAGCATTGGCAAGACCATAAGGCATTTTACAGTATTCGTAATGGCCTTCAGGTGTGATAAAGGCAGTCTTGTTTATGGAATCCTCACTCACTCTCAATTGGTGAAAGCCTGAGACCATATCAAGTGCACTGAACCATTTAGCTTTGCCTAGCATATCTACATGATCACTAATCAATGGAAGCGGGTGTCTAATTTTAACTGTAATTTGATTTAGGGCTCTATAATCAACTACCATCCTATCTGAACCGTCTTTCTTTTTCACGAGCAAGATTGGGCTAGCATATTCCGACTCTGATTCCCGGATTATACCTTTCTCTAATAAATCTGCAACAATAGCACGATCGCGTATTTTCTCGTCATAAGACAATTTGTATGGTCGGTAATAAATCGAAATACCACTAGTCAACTTAATCTGCATTTCACTATCCTTAACTGTGGTGGTAGCTGTACCAGTTAAAAAGTAACCAGAATATTTGTTCAACACGTTTAACAACTGTTCTCTATCTGGGCCAGTAACATGCGTCGATATATTTTCGAAGACCAATGATGGATCTATCTGCGTAATATTATTCACGAAAACACTACTATGAACGATATATTGCGAATCACCGGTACGAATGTATGCAACACCTTTCCTATTTAAAACATCGGTACCAATAATCACGGGCACGTTTAAATGGCTTTTATCCACAATATAAAAATCAACTTCTAACGTGATATTATTTAATTGTATCGGTAATGTAATCATAGACTTTGCTATAACTTCCATTCCACCTAAACCTCGTAATAATTGGTGAGCCGGTTTTATTCGACATGAAAAGTGCTTAACTAAGTCTGAAATTATTAAAGAAACGCTTGAACCGCTGTCAATAAGTACATCGACGGGTATATTCGATATAACGGCCGCGATGACATCGGAATTTTTACGTTCACCCTCATTTTCGCGACAAAAATTTACGGAATTATTATTTCTGACTCGTTCCTTAGCAAAACACCGACTTTCCGTATGACCAATTTTTTTGCAAAAACCGCATTTGTCTGGACTGGGTTTTGTTGAAGAGCTATTCGTATTAATTTCAGAATTATGGCTTTGTGAATCTGATTTAGGTCGTTTGGGACAACATTCGCGTTTATGACCTACTTCGTTACACTGCAAACAACGCACCTTAGAAATATCGAAATGTTTACGTTTGAACTGGCTATTACCGTCACGATTGGAAGCACTATGAGCACTGGGTTTCTTATAAGAATTAGGCTCACTACATTTTACAAAGCTCGACAAGTAATCCACTATGCTTTCGGGAGTTAGTTTAGCATTCCTCGCGAATGAACCTGTGGGTCGGTAATACCGCGTATAATAATTGCCGTTAGTAATTCACTGCTTAACGCTTTAACGATTACTGGTGGTCGCCGGAGCTCACAGCTCTGCGCGAGGCGTGCGTTGCTGCGCGGCATCGGTACACCAGGCACCGCAGGCTCCGTATCCGCCCTCCGGATACGGAAGCCATTCAGGCGGAGCTATACGAGGGGTACAGAGTGGCGAAGACCGCCCTCCGAGCGGAGATCCTGCGGGCCAGGTCACTGGCCCGCGAGGAGTCGCTGGAGACTCTGAACAGAGACCCGTGGGGACGCCCCTACAAAACGGTGCGGGAGAAAATCCGCCCGTGGGCTCCCCCGCTGACCCAGAGTCTCCGGCCTCAGCTCGTGCAGGACGTGGTGAGCGCTCTGTTTCCCTCGCGAGGGGAGCATGCTCCCCCGCCCATGGCTCCGCCACCTGCGGTGCCCAACGCGGACCACACCGACGACGACGACAATGCTCCAGAGGTGACCGAGGTAGAATTGAGAGTGGCGGTACGTAGGCTGAATGCCAAGAATACCGCCCCAGGACCCGACGGCTTGCCTGGAAAAGCCTGGGTCCTGGCCTTGGAGGCTCTCGGGCCTCGACTAAGAGGGCTCCTAAGCGCATGCTTGGAGGAGGGCCAGTTCCCACGTCACTGGAAGACGGGGAAACTGGTCCTCATCAAGAAGCAGGGGCGCCCCGCGGACTCTCCGTCCGCTTACCGGCCCATCGTGCTGTTCGACGAGGTGGGCAAGCTCTTTGAAAGAGTCATTGCAGACCACCTCGTCGGGCGGCTGGTGCGGGTGGGGCCGGATTTGGCGGAGAGCCAGTTCGGTTTCCGCAGGGGGCGCTCCACGGTGGACGCCATCATGTGCGTGCGAGCCCTCACGACGGGGGATGCTGTGGCCCGGGGTGGGGTCGTCTTGGCGGTGTCTCTGGACATCGCCAATGCCTTCAACACCCTGCCCTGGAGTTGCATAAGGGAGGCACTCCGGTATCACCGGATGCCGACCTACCTCTGTCGTGTGGTCGAGGCGTACTTGACGGACAGGGCCGTCATCTACCCCGGTCACCTAGGAGAGTGGAACCGGCGAGAGATGTCGTGCAGTGTCCCACAGGGATCGGTCCTGGGGCCGCATCTGTGGGACATCGGATACGACTGGGTGCTGCGCGCCGACCTCCCTAGCGGCGTCAGCGTAGTTTGCTACGCTGACGACACGCTGGTCCTGGCGCAAGGGAGGTCGTACCAGGCGGCGGCCGACTTAGCGACACACGGAGTTGCGACAATCGTCGATAAGATCCGGCAACTGGGACTCGAGGTGGCCTTGCACAAGTCCGAGGCCATGTGGTTTCATGGTCTTCGGAATGCGCCACTGACGGGTTCCCAGATAACGGTGGGAGGGGTTCACATCGGCGTCGAGTCGACGATGAAGTACCTAGGACTCGTCCTCGACAGCCGGTGGAACTTCGCGGAACACTTCCGACGTTTGGCTCCCAGACTGGAGCGGGCCGGGGCTGCCTTGAAGCGGCTCCTGCCCAATCTAGGGGGGCCAAACGCCTCCTGCCGGTGGCTCTACGCGGGGGTCGTGCGGGCCATGGCCCTATACGGGGCGCCGGTGTGGGCGCCTACATTGAGGCGCCAACCAGCACGCCGGTTGAAGGCGGCCCATAGGGTCATGGCCATCCGGATGATCCGGGGATACCGCACGATCTCCGGTGAGGCGGCGGGCCTCCTTGCCGGATTACCGCCATGGGATCTGGAGGCAAACGTCCTCGCGCTCACTTGGGAGTGGCGCGAGGAGGCCAAACGCCGGGGCGTAACTCCGCTGCCGCGGGAAATCGCGGCACGGCGGACAGAGCTCCGGCAGGATCTCATGGCGATGTAGAAAGTGCGATTGTCGCAACCCAGTGCTGGGCACGCCGCGATTGCGGCGGTAAGTCCCCTCTTTGAGGAGTGGCTTGAGAGGCGGCATGGCGTCCTCACCTTCCGCCTGACACAGGTCCTCACCGGACATGGCTGTTTCGGGAGGTTCCTGTTTCGGATAGGGCGGGAGGAAACGCCCGGGTGTTTCCATTGCGAAGATCGCCCAGAGGACACGGTGGAGCATACGGTGGAGGTCTGCTCAGCTTGGGCGGAGCAACGCCGTGTCCTCGTGGAGGTGATCGGCGGCGGCGATCTCTCGCGTCCGACCCTGGTCCAGGCCATGGTACGGAGCGAGAGGGCATGGCTGGCAGTCGCCTCCTTCAGCGAAGCAGTTATGCTCGCAAAGAGGGAGGCGGCGCACGTGAGGGAGATGCAGTACATGCGCCCTCACAGCCGTGGCCTTCGCAGGAGACGCCCTGGGCGTCGGGAATCCCAGGCTGATTCCCGGCCACCGTAGGCACGGGCTTGCGGACGGCGAGTAATGGGTAGCTCGCTGTCCGGTAAGGACCAAGCCCGGGTCGACGGCGCGTTGTGTTCCACGCGCGCCTCAAAGAGATGTCAGCAGCAACAGATGGGGCCCGCAAGGGCCGATGCCTGCCGGGGGTGCGGGTTGTTCGAAAGAGATACCGCCGCCCCTGGCACACAGGCAACTGAGGGAACACGGGTGGGTTTTAGTCAGTAAAAGTCTGACACGCCCTCCCGCTCCACCCAGAGCGGGAGAAGTTGTTTGATGATTTCCCACCCAAAAAAAAAAAAAACCCCTTTAACGATACACAATTTCAATAAAGATTTACGCGCATACTCAGCATAGGTAGAATACTTGTCCGACTCAGTACACATAACATTGTACAGAATGTTCGCGATATCGACAGACCGTGGGCACAACGATTTTAACTCTAATTTGAAATTAGACCATGTACGCATGGTGCTAGTCCACTCACTAAGCCAGTTACGGGCTTCCCCCTTAAGGCAACGACCTATGCGAGCAAGACATTCACTATCCTCCCAACGATTAAGCGATCGAGCTTTATCAACTTCATTGCACCACGTGTCGACATCATGAACACTCGGATCAAACTCAGAGACAAAATATTGGTTTGATCTAACCGGGAATGTCATCATGGCTTCCAGAAAGCGTTCAGCCATGGTTTTGGCATCGGTCTCCATCGGCAACGGTGTGGCAGGAAACTCTTGCGTCGGGGCGGTAGACGCTGGGGGTGCGCAGGCAGGTATTGTGGCGGGCTCTCCGTCTGGCAGCGGCGTGCTCGGCATGGCCAGAGCGTGGCAGGACCCCGAGCTCGCCAACGAAGGTCGCGACTCGTTCCCACGCGTCCGCTCCTCCAGATCTTGAAGTCTCTTCAAAATCTCATCTAAATTTTTTAAAAGGCGAGGGAGTTCGTACACGACGTCTCCCTTTCCTCTTGTTATCAGAAGGCATTGTGTCTCTGCCCAACTTAACCTCAAAATTATGGAAAACGTTAAACAAAACTACTTCAAATTTATAGAATCAGAGATGGTTTTCAAGCGGATAAGGCCTTCATATCCCACTTCTGATCTTATAAATAAAACATTAAAACATAAAAAAAATAATTTTAATATTAAACTGCAAAAATTACATGGAAGTAAAAATAAGAAATTAAAATAGAACACAAAATGGGCAGAGGAACAATGAAGATAGGTCTATGACCGACGGCAAAATGGACGAGTCCACGCAGGGTTCTTCCTTTTAAACGCGTGGCCGCGCTGGAGGGGAGTGTCCAGTGTTGTCATCTAACAATATATATATATAACGGCGCGTGACATTATTAAATAACGAAAATCAGTTAATTTCGAGAGTTGTAATTTATTCTGTTATTTTAACGATTAATCGATTTAAATTTAACTAAATGGTAATTTTAATTAAGAGCGGGTAACACCAAATGGAGTTGCGTCTGTCATGGCGGGCGACGTCGTGTCAATTCATTAAGTTGTTGACAGCCGTTGCACGTGGTGGTCACTCGCAAACCCATTGGCTCTAAATCGTTAATTATTGCTGCAATCCTTAATTGTTTAAGTCATTTAAGTGTCTGTAAAATTAAAATAGTGAACAGTCAACGCTACAGCGTATTTATTTCAACGTTTCCTGAAGTTTAACGCCCACTATGGATTCCCGTGCTGACGAAGTCACGAATCAGCAATCAGATGCAACAGCTCGGCCTTCCTGATATCCCGTTATCAGAAGTGGGATTACCAGGAATTTCCCAGGAACGTAAAACAGGTCAGAGTATTGTTACTAACCTAAATAGTGAATCCGACCGTTGAGGGGCGTTGTTTGAAGTACAGCAGCGTGGCATGATGGAATTAATTCGTGATCTGGAGGACGCAAACACGGTTGATACAATAGCTATAGCTAGCATTCCCCGAATTCAATCCTGATTCTCGAGACGCCGATGCCAGAGAAGTCCAATACTAACAACAGTGACGCTGGGAGGCCGCGATGTGGGTCGAAGAGGTGGTGCAGTTGTGGCGGTCTGGGCAACATGGCAAACGAGTGCCTCTCCAAAGACTCGCGTAATACCAGCACTAATCTCAAACTTCAGTTTTCGGCAACCGACAAGCGGCGGGATGCCCGGGACAGCGTTGTGCGAAGCAAAGCATCGTCGCCTGCGTGCTGCTGCTGCGGCGAGCCGGGTCGCGCCGCCACTCGCTGCCCAAAGGTCCCCCTTTGCAAACCTTGGTCCCAAGGTTTGCAGCGGCAGCGTGGAGCGGCGGGTGAATGCCTGCACTGTGAGTCCGGCCACTGATCACCAAGCAATTGAATCCGGCGAGAAGTTTTCATTTTGTTTTGATTACGTGCTCTTAACTCTAATGGGATGTATCAGTACGTACACGATCGTGTGCGTGCTATGCCCGAGTGTTACGTTCCATTAAGAGTTAAGTGGCGGACTAGAAATCCCAACAAATCAAATTGAGACAGAATGTGCCGATGACGGCCATGGTACGTAACACTGCAAGTAAGTGGCACTGACAAGCCTGTGTGGCACTGACGGGCGTGTGTGGCACTGACAAGCCTGTCTGGCACTGACAAGCCTGTATGGCACTGACAAGCCTGTGTGGCATTGGACCGGCCTGTGTGGCATTTGACTGGCCTGTGTGGCATTTGATTAGCCTATGTGGCACTTGACTGGCCTGTGTGGCACTTGACTAGCTTGTATGGTACTGACTAGCCTGTGTGGCAGTGGACTGGCCTGTGCGGCACTGACTAGCCTGTGTGGCATTGGACTAGCCTGTTTGGCATTTGAGTAGCCTATGTGGCACTTGACGAGCCTGTGTGGCACTTGACTAGCCTGTATGGCACTGACTAGCTTGTGTGAAATTGGACTAGCCTGTGTGGCATTTGACTGGCCTTTGTGGCACTTGACTAGCCTGTGTGGCACTTGACTAGCCTGTGTCGCACTTGACTGGCCTGTGTGGCACTGGACTGGCCTGTGTGGCACTTGACTGGCCTGTGTGGCACTAGCCTGTGTGGCACTAGCCTATATGGCACTAGCCTGTATAGCACTAGCCTGTGTGGCATCAGCCTATGTGGCACCAGCCTGTGTGGCAATACTGGCAATATCCTGTGAGGCAATAGCCCGTGTGGCAATCCCCTGTGTGGCAATAGTCCGTGTGGCAACAGCCTGTGTGGCAATATAGTGTGGCAATACCCTTTGCGGCACTAGCCTATGTGGCCCCAGCCTGTTGTGGTACCAACTTGTGTGGTAATCTGGTAATTGTTTTGTGTTATCCGATAACTGTGATCGCTCTTTGTGATATTGTGGTGTTTGATTAAAAGTGGTCAGAATGACCGAACGTTAAGTTGTTTACGATGAGATAAACGGTTCACCCGAGGACGTGTGAAGATGCAGGACGGCCGTAACGGCACGTGACATTATTAAATAATGAAAATCAGTTAATTTCGAGAGTTGTAATTTATTCTGTTATTTTAACGATTAATCGATTTAAATTTAACTAAATGGTAATTTTAATTAAGAGCGGGTAACACCGAATGGAGTTGCGTCTGTCATGGCGGGCGACGTCGTGTCAATTCATTAAGTTGTTGACAGCCGTTGCACGTGGTGGTCACTCGCAAACCCATTGGCTCTAAATCGTTAATTATTGCTGCAATCCTTAATTGTTTAAGTCATTTAAGTGTCTGTAAAATTAAAATAGTGAACAGTCAACGCTACAGCGTATTTATTTCAACGTTTCCTGAAGTTTAACGCCCACTATGGATTCCCGTGCTGACGAAGTCACGAATCAGCAATCATATGCAACAGCTCGGCCTTCCTGATATCCCGTTATATATATATCGGAGGATGTATTCGGAGAGTTGATTGTTGGTTTCAACTATAATGCTTACTAAAAATATTTGTTAAATCCTAATTTAATTTAATTTGTTTTCATACATTTTGATATTGTGTAAAATTGCATTATCTTCTTAAAAAGTTAAAATTCTGTAATAAGTTTTACGTAGCAGAGGTACGCCTCGAGCGGGGTCGAGGCGCCATCTTGACAGATTGTGCGCATGCGCGGTGGACGTTAGCGGAGCGGGAATTTATGACGTTTTGGAAAATCGAGTTGGATTTCTCCATAATTTTGAAGGAGTAATGTTTTTATGTGGCAAAGTAAGATTGGTGTCGCGAACCCGCTGCTTTATCATAATTGTTTTGAATACCGTTTAATTGCAAAGTTCAGTGGTTTTAAATATTGTAAAACTTTTAATTACATTTAATGTACAGTGAATATACGTACTTTGTTTTGTGCTAGCATTTACCCCAATGACGCCCACTAAACCTGTGACCACTAATGATGATGTCGAGATGAATACTGCCTCTCCGACATCAGAAGTGGGATACGTGTAGGCACAAAACGTAGAAAGATCGATTGATGCAAACCATGGTTGGCACGCTTTGTTCGAAGCGCAACAAAATAGCATGCGCCTTCTCGTTGAGGTGCTACGCAATCCGCCGGCTAATGAAGACAAGAACATCATATTGCCCGCATTCCAACCGGATAATGCAAATATTGGCAGATTTGCCGGATAATGCAGAGCCTGGCTGGCAACCGCGGATATATGCTTGGCGAATCATGATGTACAGGGAAGTAAACTTATTCTCATACTTAGTAAGGCCATGGCCAGGTTCAGCCGCAACATGGTTATCCCAGATTGCTTTTCCTAGTATGAAGTGGGTGGAATTTAAAGACATTTTTCTGTCTCGTTTTAAAAATGCTTAGTGGAAAACCGCAAGATGCTCAATGTCTCGCTGCAAGCCGTTTATTTACCTCACTCAAGTCGAGATGGGGTAATATAGGCCAAGTAGAAATGGTGATATCTGTAATACTGGCTCATATGGGTCAAATCGAACCACGGTTGCAACGCAATATATTTTCTGAAGATTTCTCCAGAAAATATATTGCGGTCCTAGACAATAGGCGTTCATCTACGCGTAGTAAAATGCAACGTGAACTCATGGCATTTTCATATCGTAAGAGAAGTTCTCAAGATACTACGAAGGCCGGTCTCAATACTATGCAAAATATCAGCAAGCGTCCTAGGTTAAGTCTAGCTTCTACAAAATGTTACGCTTGTGGAAAACTTGGTCTTTTGAATGTTTCAGCCGTTCGCATGACAAACAGCAAAAAACTTCTTATTTCGATCGCCCCAACACGGCCGTGGCTATGACGAAACCTCGCGTGACGTATTACAAGTGTGGTACTCACTTGTCATCTTGTCACTTGGCATCACGATGCTCGAAAACGACAGCTGTAAGCGGCAGCACACAATCTACCGCCACCTCCAGCGTAGTGAAACGAGTGGACGTATGTGGTGTGAAACCTGTCACTGGGGTGATGACTCAATACGGTGATCAGTTTTCATTTTGCTTGGATTCTGATGCTGAGTGTACTCTGGTTAAAAAAAAGTATCTCACTAAAACTTGTTGGTGAATTACAACATGCAGCTTTTACTCTGATAGGTGTAGGGAAGGCTACCATAAAGTGTGATTTACAAGTTTTATCTCATGTTACTCTCTATGGTCATGCTCATGACGTTCAGATTTCGTTTCACGTTATTCCTGATAATTTTCTGAGTAATGACATACTAATTGGACGTGATTTATTAGCCTTAGGATTTTCTGTGCACATGTCGAGTGACAAACTTACTATAATTAAAAAGTCTTCTCTTGTGTATATTTGCGACGTTGTTAAGGCTGTGGCTGACTTCAGTGATGTAGAAACCGACATTGCAGATAATTATAAACCGCAACTAATGAAACTTCTTAGTTGCTTTAGGGACTCTTTTGTTGACGGCACGCTTACTAGTAGAATAAATACTGGTGAGTTAGAAATTAAATTAATAGATCCTTGTAAAATCGTGCAACGCCGGTCTTATCACTTGAGCACTGAAGAACGGGTAATAGTGCGCGATAAGTGTAGTGAATTATTATCTGCTGGAGTTATTAGACCTAGTAAATCCCCCTTTTCTTGTCCAATACTATTAATTAAAAAACGCGATGGTACAGATCGGATGTGCGTAGATTACAGAGAATTAAATTCTAATACCGTCCCTGATCGCTATCCTTTACCTCTTATATGTGACCAAGTTCAAAGGTTAGCAGGCGCGCGTCTTTACTCCTGTTTAGATATGGCTAATGGTTTCTATCAGATTTTTATAAATGTAAAATCAAATTCGATAGAGAACACCGCTTTTATCACCCCTGACGCTCATTACGAATTCACTGCTATGCCTTTTGGCCTACGCAATGCTCCTTCTGTTTATCAGAGAGCTATTAATACTGCTCTAGGAGACCTAGCACATTCTTATGCAATTGTGTACATGGATGATTTAATAATACCTGCTGTTAACGTAGAGCAAGGTTTAGAAAGGTTACATACAGTTTTGAAGACCCTAAGCGATGCCGGTTTCGCATTGAATCTGAAAAAATGCGCTTTCCTTAAGAAACAGGTCCAATTTTTAGGGTATGTAATATCAGAAGGCGAAATAAGACCCAACCCTCGTACGATAATCGCGTTAACTAGTTCCCAACCACCACAGACTATCACTCAGCTGAGACAGTTTTTAGGTTTAGCATCTTATTTTCGGCAGTTTGTCAATAACCTTTCGCTTAAAATGGCTCCACTCCCCCAATCTTACATCCGTACTGAGCTGGATTCAAGTTTGTCCGATGACGATGATGGTAAGATCTTAGTCCTAATTAATACACTTTAAATGTGTCGAACCCTGTGGTTGTTGCATAAGTTGTATGTATAGCTATCTTAATGGCGAGGTGGTCATTAAGACGGTGTTGATATGATAGTCTAAGAAGGCTAGATGGCCATTTAGACGGTGTTGATATTATAGTCTAAGAAGGCGAGGTGGCCATGTAGACTGTGTTGATATGATAGTCTAAGAAGGCGAGGTGGCCATTTAGACGGTGTTGATATTATAGTCTAAGAAGGCGAGGTGGCCATGTAGACTGTGTTGATATGATAGTCTAAGAAGGCTAGATGGCCATTTAGACGGTGTTGATATTATAGTCTAAGAAGGCGAGGTGGCCATGTAGACTGTGTTGATATGATAGTCTAAGAAGGCGAGGTGGCCATTTAGACGGTGTTGATATTATAGTCTAAGAAGGCGAGGTGGCCATTTAGACGGTGTTGATATTATAGTCTAAGAAGGCGAGGTGGCCATGTAGACTGTGTTGATATGATAGTCTAAGAAGGCGAGGTGGCCATTTAGACGGTGTTGATATTATAGTCTAAGAAGGCGAGGTGGCCATGTAGACTGTGTTGATATGATAGTCTAAGAAGGCGAGGTGGCCATTTAGACAGTGTTGATATTATAGTCTAAGAAGGCGAGGTGGCCATTTAGACGGTGTTGATATTATAGTCTAAGAAGGCGAGGTGGCCATATAGACTGTGTTGATATGATAGTCTAAGAAGGCGAGGTGGCCATTTAGACGGTGTTGATATTATAGTCTAAGAAGGCGAGGTGGCCATGTAGACTTTGTTGATATGATAGTCTAAGAAGGCGAGGTGGCCATTTAGACAGTGTTGATATTATAGTCTAAGAAGGCGAGGTGGCCATTTAGACGATAAACGGGATGTTGGCTGATTCCATACTATGAAGAATTCAGATTACATGAGTAAAGAATCATTTGACGTATGTGGTTTGGTGTTAGGCTATACCTACTAAGCATGTATGTTGGTTGAAGTTATTGCGCAGAAAAAATAACAAACAAATTTTTCTTTGTCAGGAGTGTCAGGACAGATCGAACCATTACTCAAAATTTTGTTTTCTTTTGTTTTGTTATTAACCCCCGACGCAAAAACGACGGGGTGTTATAAGTTTTTACAGATAACGATGATGCTCTTCCCTTAACATCACACGAGGACATGTGAAATGTCAGGACGGCCGTATCGGAGGATGTATTCGGAGAGTTGATTGTTGGTTTCAACTATAATGCTTACTAAAAATATTTGTTAAATCATAATTTAATTTAATTTGTTTTCATACATTTTGATATTGTGTAAAATTGCATTATCTTCTTAAAAAGTTAATATTCTGTAATAAGTTTTACGTAGCAGAGGTACGCCTCGAGCGGGGTCGAGGCGCCATCTTGACAGATTGCGCGCATGCGCGGTGGACGTTAGCGGAGCGGGAATTTATGACGTTTTGGAAAATCGAGTTGGATTTCTCCATAATTTTGAAGGAGTAATGTTTTTATGTGGCAAAGTAAGATTGGTGTCGCGAACCCGCTGCTTTATCATAATTGTTTTGAATACCGTTTAATTGCAAAGTTCAGTGGTTTTAAATATTGTAAAACTTTTAATTACATTTAATGTACAGTGAATATACGTACTTTGTTTTGTGCTAGCATTTACCCCAATGACGCCCACTAAACCTGTGACCACTAATGATGATGTCAAGATGAATACTGCCTCTCCGACATATATATAATTATAAAAGAAAGAACGTACCAGTTTTAGTATTGATACTATGCAATAATTAGGTTGACTTGATTGTGTGTAGTGATGAATCTGTGATTGTTTATGTATTTTTTAATAATTAGAAACATATAAGAGTGTACAAGAAGTGATTATTGACTTTCGGATTATTTCTAGGATCATTAATAAACATTATTCTTGTTATTGAGACTGATCTATTTCATTTGAAGTCTACGAGTTACTTCCTATCCCCTGGTAAGCCTAAGAATAACTTTCACCAGTCTTATAAAAAAGTCAGCTAGCACTTGGCTTGAGTACCTAATAGCAAAATTGGTTCTGTTATTTTGCGCCATGCGTATTTTGTAACCCAATCACTGGGTTATGGATGTCAGATCAACAGTCAGTAGATTCGAAGCAAATTGGCTGTGACAGACGGACAGACAGACACACGAGTGATCCTATAACGGTTCCGTTTATTCATTAGAACCTATACATGTAGCCTAGAAGAAAATAAGTGGTCATCATAGTGAACTACAAATTACTTAGTCTATATAATATACAAATGAATACTGACCATGGCACGATCCCCAAGGAACCCCAAGGTAGGGCCGCTCGTCAGGGCTTTTGCCTCCAAGCCGAAGACGTAGCGGCCAAAAAGTAGGTTGCGGTGAGGTGGATCGCAACTGAGGAGGGCTGCGATGTCGAATGGGAGGTATCGCGGCTGAGGGTTACAGGCTGCGGCGGAAGAGGAGTGCCGGTACTTTTGAGTAGCGCTCTTCCCTTCCGTGGCCTGGACGGGGCCGCAACCGTTTCATGGCGAACGCGGTGGGGCCGCAGGCGAGGAGTGTCGGTATAGCCTTGGCCGCTCTCCCTATCCCTTGCGGCCGAAAAGTGGTAGGCGGCGGGGCCACTGTGCTGACCCGTCGCTGGGGGACCAAGGGTGCCAGACACGGGGTCGTCTGGGGCCCTTATGCTATTTGGTACCTGGGGTGGTCACAGCGTGCCATGTGTCCTGGTGCGCCGGTGATAGGGGTTATTCCCCTCCGAGGAGGGTCCAGTGACGGACAGCCGCGGCGGGTTCGCTTGACGGCTCGGATGGCTTGCGCGTTTTCGTGTTCCCGCCTTAAGCGGCACTGGAGGACACCGTGAAGTTTTAGTGGGTTACAGTCCCACATAACTGCGCTATTTCCCCGTGGTAGCGCAGTAGGCATTTCTCCACGTTCAACAAAAAAAAATATATGGCCGGGTCGACGGCGCTTTGTGTTCCACGCGCGCCGTCAGAGATGTCAGCAACAACTGGTGGGGTCCGCAAGGGCCGATGCCTGCCAGGGGTGCGGGTTGTTTGAAAGAGATACCATGACCCCTGGCACACAGGCAACTGAGGGAACATGGGTGGGTTTTAGTCAGTAAAAGTCTGACACGCCCTCCTGCTCCACCCAGAGCGGGAGAAGTCATTTGATGATTTCCCATCCAAAAAAAAAAAAAAAAAAACAAGGCACGATGCGGCAATGCATGGCAAAGGATTTTCTCAAGCGGTAATGATATTGAATTTTATTTAGCACTCATATTTTGTTAGCAAAGTCACAAGCGTACAGCATACCGCGGGAAGATGCAGTATGCCGCGAAAGGTTATACTAACCTACTACAAATTACATAATTCATAATAATAAATAAATACCACCTGGCGAACAACAGCTGCTATGCCAGTGGTGGGCAAGAAAATAATTCAGAGAGAAAATTAAAATGACTCGATTCTGCACTGTTTTGGAAATCTATACTATAGGTACGTCTTTCCAAAGGATTTACCCAGTATTACCCAGTAACTGGATTGTGGAGGTCAGATAGGCAGTCGCTCCATGTAAAATACTGGTATTCATTTTAATCCGGTACCTTGGAACGATACCTACCCACGGCAATAGTATGCCGAGTGATCACATTTACGAAGCTTATGTATAAAGTAGGTAAAGACGATAATGTAACTTTTTTGACAGTGCGTAATTAAATATTTTTTACCTTTGCTCTGTTTTGCTCTAAATATATGTAATCATGCTTATATTGCAACCTTGACATCCAAAATCTGCTAACTTATCGCTGCTGGGTAAGATAAAATAATAAGGTCACTTATAAAAATAATTTTAATAATAATTGTCAATCAATTTATAAACAAAGCGATGGAGTGCCAGACGTGTGTGGTGCTTATGTGCCTCACAGCTGTTTTGGCTGACGATGAATGGCGGGAAGTGAAAACTGCGCAAGGGCCGGTGCGTGGACGTAAGCACCCTAGCAAGGCCTCTATACGCCTTCTACAACATACCCTATGCCACAGCACTTGAAAGCCTAGACAGATATAAGGTTCGTAAACGTAATTTCTGTGTGTTTCAAAAAATAAACTGAGATAGTAGCGCGGCAGGAACCTTTAAATTAAAATTAAATAAACGTTTATTTCAGGAAATTATTCCCATATAAAGCACTACAAATTACATTAGACGTTAAATTCATTACATTACAAATAAATAATAAATTAAAGTGAATAAAATATTTAAAAATAATAATAATAATAACAACAAACAATAAAATCAAGTATCTTGACTTAGCTCACGAGGTTGTCGACATGTGGGACGGGGACTCAGCAATCATTGTACCGATAATCGTTACAGTAAATGGTCTGATAGCGAAGAGCCTCAACCAACACCTTAGGAGGCTCTCATTGCACAGCTGGATCAAGGGCTTGATTCAGAAAGCAGTACTCCTGGACACGGCACGCATAGTCAGGAGGTTCCTTTCTCTGGAGCCCTGACCACCGGCATCTTGGACCCTGCTCCTGATGCCGATGGGCCACTATTTTTTATATTTTTAAATGTTTTTGTACAATTTTTGTAAAAATATTTAAAAATATCCTAAATATGTATGAAAATAAATAAATGAAAATAACAAATTAAAGTTAATGAAAATAATACATTAAAGTTAATGAGAATAATAAATTAAAGTTACAGCACATTCACAATATTATAGTCAACTAGGTTAAAATTCATTCGATTAAAATTAATAATAATTATGGTAAAACAATAATCACTTAATAAATGGTGACGAACTGGCGTGCAGGTGCATCCACCTTTCCAACAACACCGAGTCCCACCGCTCGGACAACACGCTCAGGATACTGTTAGTGCTGCGCTGGAAGCGACTTAGTAGCGAGGCACTCCGTTTCCTAATAATGGCATAAAAGTCATCGGTTTGCGCCTGCGCGAACATCGTGGAACCGCTGCAAAACCGCGGCAGCCCTAGCAGCACCCTAAACGCATTGTTGTACTGTACGCGCAAGGCACTGTATGCTCGCTGCACATAGTTGGCCCATAGGCTGCACGTGTAAAAAGACTGACAGTAAGCTTTAAATAAGGTTACCTTAACTTGTTCAGTACAGCGTGAAAACCTACGTGCAACATGTTGCAGCGAACCGACAGCGCCCTACGCTCCCGCTCGATGTCCTCATTGTCAGACAAGTTATCTGTGACCCAGTGGCCCAAGTACTTAAAATGGTAAACCCTATTCAGACTAGTACCGCAAAGACCGCAAAGACACCGATCGGAGCTGTGAAAGAGAAACATTTGGTACCAGCTTTGAAAATCATGGACTCACTCTTCTTAGGATTTTACCTGAGCCCATGAGCCCCAGCATATGTCTCACAAATGTGCAGGAGTTTCCGCAACCCTCCAACCGACGGACTCAGCAGCACCATGTCATCCGCGTAGCTGATGTTATTAATAGGCATTCCGCCTATTGAGCAACTCACATTAGCACTGCTGAGCTCGCCGATTAGCCGGTTCATGTACAGGTTGAACAAGCCGGGCGATGTTAACCCCCCCTGCCTCACACCGCAATCCAACCCGTACACGTCGGAATATACTCCCGCCCATTTCACACTGTTCCGCTGGTGACTGTCCCAATACCTAAATATTGACACTATCTCACTCGGCACCTGTGTCTCACTGTGCAGCTTGTGCCACAACATGTCATAATTTACTAGGTCGAAAGCTTTCGAGAGGTCTAGGTAACAAGCGTACACAGGAGTATTTCTAGCCGTGTAGTATTGAACAGTCTGCTTGAGACAGAGGATAGCACTCTCAGTCGACAAACCAGGCGTGAAGCCAAACAGCATCATGTATATGAAGGTGCTTCTCCAGCTGTCTATCAAGCAGTCTGTCCAGCACCTTGGCTATGACAGTAGCGAGCGAGATAGGCCTGTAGTTAGATATATCCGACACATCAACTGTTTTGTTTTTAACGATAGGAACTACCACCGTGTACATGAGATCATCAGGTAAGTAATTATGGCTGATGCACAGATTAAACAGCATTGTCAGTACCCTCGGTTAATGTAAACCAGCGTGCTTCAAGTGCTCGATGCTAAAGTCATCATGACCTGGAGACTTAACTCTACATCGCTACATCCTTGGCCGTAAAGCTAATACTAACGTCTCCATACTGACACTCAGCACCAAGCACCTGCGCCGCCGGTCCAAGCGGCGACTCCACCTTGAAATGGCGTTGGATGAGGCTAGCAATGTCAGATGGGTCATGAGCGTCACCTACACTCACCAGAAGGCTC
The DNA here is from genome assembly GCA_949091785.1 of Polymixis lichenea. Taxonomy (NCBI): domain Eukaryota; kingdom Metazoa; phylum Arthropoda; class Insecta; order Lepidoptera; family Noctuidae; genus Polymixis; species Polymixis lichenea. Next base: position 10,792,086 of record OX420933.1, on the reverse strand, counting down.
GACCTTGGGTTTAATTTATTTGTTGACTTCCAAAATTTATTGAATTTCTTATCAGTATGATGTTTTGCAATAATGTCCATTCTGATCTGATCCTCATTGATTTGACAGTATTTTAATTTTGATTTAAATAATTTTCTAGACTTACACATTCCATCATAAATATGTCCCGATTTAGGTTTACCCTGCAATAGCCACGTCTGGAAACAAAGTCGAGCCTTCCTGTGGGCACAACTCACATATTTTTCCTACGTGGGTAGGCTTGACATAAACACATAATTTTGTAGCTTCCCTATTTAATATTTATTTTAAAATAGTTAATGGTTCTTATTCCCTAAATTTATGTTTTAATTAACCAATAAACCCACCTTCGCTTTGAACTTTCCTTTTACTTTCACTCTGCTACAACCACAACACTTGAAAACTAATCATGGACAGCAAGCTTGTGCACAGTATGGAGGAATTGGAGAAGTTGTTTAGCTCACGCATGCTTGATTATGAAGATAAGCTGCTGAGAGCTACAGCTGGAACTGACCCTGCACATTCGGATCTTGCTGCACTTTCCCTGGACTTCTCCGAGTTTAAATCATTTGTCTGCCAAACTCTCTCGCACTTCAAAACGCAGATAGAACTTCTGTCTCAGAGTCTGGACAGTCATGAGACTGCAATGCGAAGGAAGATTTTGCTGTTTCACGGTGTTCCAGAGAAGTCTAATGAAAAGCTGTGTGAGGCAATTCTTGTTATTATATCAAAACAATTATTGATTGATGACATTCAATTGGACCACTTCGACGTATGCCACAGATTGGGAGCCTCCCAGGGCAAAACAAGACCAGTGTTGGTGCGATTTAATGAAATGGAGCATCGACGCTTAGTTTGGGACAGCAAAACCACACTCAAGGGCAGCGGCATCACCATTTCTGAGTTCCTGACAAAAACACGGCACCAGGTATTTATTGCTGCCCGCAAACACTTCAACATCAACAGCTGCTGGTCTGCAGAGGGTAAGGTTATTGTTTTAACGCCTGACAAGGCTCGCCGGAAGATATCGTCCATGGCTGAGCTCGAAACCTTAATCGCATTGTTCCCCGCTCCGGCCAGTGCTGCCGCACCTAATGATCCCGTGCCTGCCGCTACTAACTCGCCAGCAGTGGCATCTACATCCCCTGTCAACGTAAGCACCAAAACAAGGATTGCGAGGAAGGCTCGTCGCTGAGTTTACCGATTTTGATGTCCCCCTAGCATGTTTTACATTGACTGTTTTGTAACACAATAGTGTAGTGTCGGTACACTATAAAATACGATTTTCCTTTTGTTAATCTACCCATAATTAATTTTAGTAAAATTTTTCTCACAATATTTATCTTGCTGGTAATTGTTCTATTGACAGTGACATTGACGTGTGTCAGTGTCATGTCTTGTTTATATTAACGTAACGTTTCGTTGCAGTTTGTGTTTGCCGTGGTCGCTACCTGAATGTTGTAGCCGACATCATCAAAATTTAACTTGGCTTTTATTTATGTCCTTTGATAGCATCATGTATACTTTCATTAATTTCTTAAAATTTTTTTGTTTTTCTTTTTTGTTTTTAGTTATGCCTAGTTTATAAAATGTAGTGTTAATATCTCTGCCATCATCAGCGAATAGGTGTTTTTATTGGTTGAGTGTTTTTTTGCACTTAAGTAGTGAATATTTATTAGTATCATCTGTTTCTTGGTACTATTTTTATTCTTAAATTTTTTTTTTTTTTTTCGTACCTATATTTTAAATATTTTTTATTTTTATTTTTTATATTTATATATATATATTTTTACTATTTTTGCTTACCAACTATGATCGATGTCGATATTGGTGATGATTTTTTCTCTTGTTCTTCCTCTTCTAGTAGTTTCCTTAGTGCGGCGAGTGGCACTTCCTCCCCTCTTTCTCTTGGCGATCAGATTTCCTCTTTGTTGTCCCACCGCCCTAACAATCTCAACATAGCTCACATCAATGCCCAGAGTGTTCCTGGCCATTACTCTGATCTTCTGGCTTCCTTTAACTGTGCACATATAGATGCTTTGCTTATCTCCGAGTCCTTTCTCAAACCCTCTCTCTCATCTGTTCAGTTTGCCCTTCCTGGCTTTGTCCTTATCCGTAATGATAGAACTGGGAAGGGTGGTGGTGGTGTTGCCATTTACTTGCGTACTGATATTCCCTACAAGATTATCAGCACATCACCATCTTCCTACTCGGGGTCAGCGGAGCATCTTTTTCTTGAAATTACCTTGCATCACACTAAAATGCTCCTTGGAGTCATTTACAGTCCTAACCTCAGAATTGATTACTTCGGCTCGTTTGATACGCTCTTAAATGATTTCTGTCCCTCTTATGATCACGTAGTCTTAATGGGGGATTTTAATACTTGTTTACTTAAAAACGACAGTCGTACTCATAAACTTCAATCTCTTTTATCCTCTTTTAACCTTACTATTCTGCCTGTTTCTGCAACTCATCATTCCCCTAACTGCACCCCTTCTCTTCTGGACCTGATGATTGTGTCTAATTCTAACAATGTATCTGTCCACGGACAGCTCACTGCTTGTTTTTCTTATCATGACCTTATCTTCATGTCCTACAGGATTCGCCCTCCCAAGCGTAAGCCTAAATATATTTTCCTTCGGAACTACAAGGGCATAGACCTGGAGGCATTGCTGCGTGATGCTGGTACCATCGACTGGACGGACATCCTGGAGAGTTTATGTATCAACGATATGGTTGGCATTTTTAACAGCACTTTACTCAGCTTATATGACCGTCATGCGCCTATCCGTCGAGTTAGAGTCAAATATCTTCCGGCTCCTTGGCTTACTCCTGCCATTAAAGATGCGATGGCAAGTAGGGACAGAGCCAAAAGAAGATGTAAACGCTGTCCTTCTGAGCGTAACTTGAATGCGTATAAGGTACTGCGTAATCGCTGCAGGCGTATGTGTAGAGATGCGAAGCGACGCTACTTCCATAATTCTCTTGACAACCGTAACTCCTCTGAGGTCTGGAAGTTTCTTAAAACTGTTGGTATTGGCAAGTCTCCAGGCGTTTCTAGTAATGAAATAGACGTGTGTGCTCTTAACAAACATTTCTCACATCCCCCTGTTACTTTTGATCCGCACGTCAAATCAGCTACGTTATCCAAACTTTCTTGTTTGCCAATGCCACAGTGTTCTCCTTTTAAATTAAGCCCAGTCAGTGAAATTGAGGTCAAAAAATCCTTTAGTGCTATCTCCTCTACTGCAGTTGGTAACGATAAACTTTGCTCAAGAATGATTTCTCCTATCCTCCCTACACTACTTCCCGTCTTGACCCACATCTTTAATTTCTCCTTGTTTTCGTGTACTTTCCCTGAAGCCTGGAAACAAGCTCATATCATCCCTTTACCCAAAATTGCTAAGCCGATCTCACCCACCGATTTCCGTCCAATTTCTATCCTCCCATATCTCTCCAAAGTTCTGGAGCATATCGTTCATCAACAATTTTCTGCCTTTCTTTCTTCGAATAATCTACTCAGTCCTCTCCAATCTGGTTTTCGTCCTGGTCATAGCACAGTAACGGCTCTTGTGAAGGTTACCGATGACATCCGCTGGGCTATGGACCACAAATCTCTCACTTTACTTGTGCTTCTTGACTTTAGCAGTGCCTTTAACTCTGTTGATTTTGATATCCTTCTAGGGATCCTTAAATCTTTAAATTTCTCCTCTTCCGCTATTGGTTGGTTTGACTCTTATCTTAAGGGCCGCTCGCAACGAGTTCGTCTCGATGATTCGTCTTCTGACTGGTGCTATCTAATCGCGGGTGTGCCTCAGGGTGGCGTTCTCTCTCCCCTTCTCTTTTCCACTTTCATAAACTCTGTCACCAGTATCATCTCTTCCTACTTCCATCTCTATGCCGACGATCTGCAGCTCTACAATCATTTCTTAAGGGAGGATGCAGAAGCCGCCGTGGCTGCCATGAACAGTGACCTGGATTTGATTAGCGAGTGGTCGCGGTCTTTTGGACTGCAAATCAACCCTAGGAAATCCCAGGCCCTGGTTATTGGCGGCAGATATATGCGAAATAGGCTCGATGTTGCGTCGCTGTCTCCGCTCTGTCTGAATGGAGTTCAGATTGAATACGCACGTACGGTTAAAAACCTGGGGGTGACGATGGATTCCTACTTATCGTGGTCTGCCCATGTCGCTCAAGTCAGTCGGAAAGTGCACTACACTTTCCATTCGCTGAAATGTCTGCAAGGCTTCTTGCCCTTTAACACCAAAATCTCTCTTGCTCAAACTCTCATTCAGCCCATCATAGATTACGCCGATGCCTGTTTTTTGGATGCTACGGAAGAACTTTTAAATAAGCTTGAGCGTTTGCAGAACATCTGTATTCGTTTTGTTTTCAATCTTAAAAAGTATGATCATGTTTCCAACTTTCGCAAGACACTCAAATGGCTCCCCATTCGATTTCGCAGGAACTCTCGGATACTGTGTCTGCTGTTCAACCTTCTTCACAATCCGAAAACCCCTTCCTATCTGCGGGACCGATTTTCCTACGCCCGTCCTTCAGATGCGCCCTGCAGGTCGCATCTTCGAAACCTCCTTAAGTCCCCTCCCCACTCCACTGACTTCTACTCCTACTCCTTCACTGTGCACGCGGTGCGGTTGTGGAATGCACTTCCGCCCGACATTAGGGACTGCCAAACTGTTGCAGTTTTTAAAAGAAAAGTGAAAGAACACTATCTGTCCACATCGTCATAGTTGTGTATATATTATTTTATTTACATTATTATTATTAATATTTTAGTGATATTTATTTTAGAAATATGTATGTATGTATGTTTGTAATTATGTATGTAAGTATATTCCCATATTAGTTGTTTAATTTGTTTAGTGTATTATTGTTTTTGATCGTAAATCAATGTAGTTTATTTTCTTATTTACCCTTTCACACGCTGTCTACATTTCTTTATCTTCTCTCCTATCGCAGGTATGCTGGAAGAGATTTCTTTAGAAATAAGCATCACCTCTGTACCTATTTTTCTGTTCTAATCTTCTTGTCTGTTTATATATGTGTGTACATAAATGGTTAAATAAATAAAAAAAAAATAAATAAATAAATATTTGTTCCAGCCAGGTACATATGTATTGAACTTCCGTTTAGGGATACTATAACTTAGTTCCGCGGCCCTAGATAATATACTAACGATGTCAAGGTACATTTTGTTTAATAACAGCCTATGGTCCTGATCATTACATAATGTATCTGCACAATTAACAAATTTCGATGGAAAATCTAGCTCTCTAAGATTTGAATTACAATAATAAAAATATTTTTGTATCTGAGTTTGATCCCTTTCTCCCCACTTTACCTGACTACAAACTTTACGAAGATTAATACTTTTAGGCAAAATAACCTTAAAATTACATTGAACTGATATAGGATAATGATCTGACCAGTAGGTATCATATATGACGGACACATTGAGTACAGATGGTTGCGCAGCGCTTGTTATTAAACAGTGGTCTAGCCACGACTGTGTACCGCTCGCCTGGCACACGAACGTATGTGAGTCACTCGGCAACAACTCCATATCTACACACGACCACGGTTGTTCCGCACAGAAATCCAATAATTCTTTCAATCAATCAATCAATCAAAAGTCATTTATTCAAACTAGGCTGAGAGTCAGCACTTTTTGAACGTCAAAATTACATAAGACAGTCCCCCCAAAAAGCCCGCCCTTCACCACTTCCTAGTGCTTTAGCTGGGAAGAAGAAGTAGCGCAACAAACTCCCCAGCAGCACAGCTGTCTGTTATGTTGGAAGAACTTGATTCTATACAATAATAGCATATAACCATCATTCAACGATAAATGAAAATTTAATTAATAAAAAATAAAAAAAATAAATGGTTTATGCAGTCAAGTTAAATAAACAATGATATGAAGTAATTCATATGACCTGTCAGTAGTTAAGCTAATTCTGGTGAAAGAACATAAACGTTGTCTTGAGTTAGTCACAGCGACCAACAGTTCTTATCGTTTAAGTAGTCGTTGATAGAATAGTATGCCTTCGAACAAAGATTTGATTTTACTTTCGCTTTAAACGCATTATAATGTAAATCTAACAAAGAAGAAGGAAGCTTGTTATAGAAGGTTATACCAAGCCCAGCAAATGAGTTATGAACCCTATGAAGCCGGTGAAAGGGAGCACGTAGTTTGTCCTTATTTCTAGTATTAATATTATGAGTATCACTGTTTTTAGTGTATAAGTGTATATTTTGCCTAATATATAAGATGTTAGCGAAGATGAATTGTGATGCCACCGTGAGAATACCAATATCTTTAAAAAATTCTCTCAGAGAAACTCTAGCACCTAGTTGGTAAGTTGCACGAACAGCTCGTTTTTGAAGAACAAAAATATTTTGAATGTCAGCCGCTTTACCCCACAGCAGAATGCCGTAGGACATAACGCTATGAAAATAACTAAAATAGACTAACCGAGCTGTATCAACGTCAGTGTATTGTCTTACTTTTCTGACGGCGTAAGCGGCCGAACTGAGCCTTCCCGCTAGGCTTTCGCAAATAAACCGCCAGGGTTCGAATTGAAGTCACCCAGCATAAACACAGATTCCACATTATTGCTTTCAATTATTGCACATATTTCACCGAGACACTCCGAAAACAATGGCAGGTTTTCACGTTTGTTTGAGGGCATATATACCGAAAACACTATAATTGCGCGCTCATGGTCAATTTTCACCTTAATCGCCGCGAGACGCACACTACGACACTGTATAATAGACACCGACGGGAAGGCAGATTTTCGCCACAGCAGAGCTACTCCTCCGTATGGCCTCCCAGTTAGGACTCCTTCAGACGTATCCACAGCGGACTTTCCCGCGTATGAAAAAGCGACGTCAATTTCACCCAGGAAAGGCAAATCGTGAGGAAGTAGTCAGGTCTCTTGTAGTGCCACAATGTCCGCCGAGCGACAGAGTTTTCTCACGCATTCAACGGATCTTCTGACATTTTTACAATAAAAAAAAAAATATATATTAATATGTTTGAATATTGCCTATGCACTATATGTTTTTTAATTGCATAATCCCCTACCGGCCAAAACTCACGTCAACGCGCTCATATAGTGTTTTTTCTTACCGCTAAAAATAAGTTTTACGTCTTTAGGTACTTTATATTATAAAGAGAGGGAGAGGGGGAGAGAATGAATTTTGTGAGTCGGTGTATATGTGGAGGGTAATCTCACTACTAATCAAACCACTGGTCCTATTTTAACATTTTTAGAGGTACATTATTCCATGTGGATATAGGCTCTTAATTAGGTTTTTAAATAACGGGTGTAAAACACCCTTAACGAAGCCGAGAGTAGCTTGTTCTGCCCGTTATGATGATTTGTTTATACTGGACCGCACTGTCTGGTTATTAAAATATCGAAGTTAAGGTATTTTTATATGTTTTGTTCACAAAAACAAGTTTTAAATATTATAATGTTATGTTTAAATACTCTCACGATCCATTTACTATTGCATACACCCCTTGTTTATGATGTGTGTTTCTCTCGTGTGTGAGGTCAGGAACAAAGCAGGGACTTTTCAATGATTGATTTTCTTATATTTTATGATACTAATTATGGTTTATTTTACTTAAAATGTACAAACTAATAGGTATATAGAAAGTAGGTCTAACAAAGCGACCAGCCAGTACAACGCGCTGTTGATGCAGTGTCGTCGCCGTCCGGGGCGGTGGACCGCGCGGCCCGCTCTTGCCCCCCGCTCCCTCGTGCTTGCCTTCCCCGCGTCCGCCTATCGGCTTGTGTTCGTGGGTCACGGCGTATGCGCGTGAACATGGCCCCCGCCTTGGAAGCACCCGCTTTCAATGGAGTGCAGTGGTGTCACGAAGTTGCTCAGGAACCTCCCACCTCACCGTCGGGTAGTAAAGGACATAGCTTAGTGTAAGCCCGCCGGATCAGTCCCGTCGCTGTTTTGATGTCAGCGACTCTGGAGATGCCATCGTGTCCAGTGAAGGTGTTCATGACTCTGCCGAGGCGCCACTTGAGTGGTGGCAAGTTGTCCTCTTTTATGAGAACAAGGATATTCTCTATATATATTTCTCATCTGAAGCTCAGAAATATATTCCTTCGTCCATCTCTGCCAAAAGTGTTGTCTTAGTTGTTCCACTCTTGCGTAGCGTGACAAGCGTAGTGTTGGCGTAGTGGTGAGGTCATCAGAGGCGGCTGCAGTGAGTGGCCGACCGATGAGGAAATGCGCTGGCGTCAGTGGGAGTGAATCGGTGGGATCAGAGGACAATGGGGATATAGGGCGTGAGTTCAGAATGGACTCGATTAGTGCTAAAACTGTACTAAATTCTTCGTAAGTTAAATGAGCATTACCCACCACTCGACGGAGATGGTATTTGCAAGATTTAACCCCTGCCTCCCATAAGCCACCGAAATGAGGTGCGTACGGCGGAATGAATGAGAACCGAATGCTTTCATTCGCTGTACAATTAATAATAGAATTATAGTTATTATTTAAGAATGAACTAAATTCCCTTGAAGCTCCTACGAAGTTTTTCCCATTATCAGAGAATATCTCTGCAGGTCTGCCTCGTCTAGATATGAACCTTTTTAAAGCGAGTATATAGGCGTCGGTAGTAAGACTGGTAACTAGTTCCAAATGAATGGCTTTTGTTGAAAAACATATAAACAGGCAAATATAACATTTTTCTAGTTTTGCTCCTCTCCCTTTACGGCTAAGTATGAACAGTGGTCCGGCGTAGTCAACACCGCAACGATAGAATGGAAACTCTGATTCTAATCTCTCTACTGGTAAGTTGCCCATCTGAGCCTTCATTGTTTTACCTTTTATACGGTTACAGACGACACATTGACGGGTTATCTTTCTAACCAAATTCCTACCACCTATTGGCCACCACTTTTCTCGTAAAGTGGATAAAAGTAGTTGAGGCCCAGCGTGGAATAGACGTTGATGTTCGCATTTGAACAGCAACAATGTGAAGATATGTTTACTAGACAACACTATAGGATGTTTCTTATCAAAACAAAAGTCAAGAGATTTTTTTATTCTACCGCCGATCCTCATAAGGCCTCGTTCATCTAAGAATAAATTAAGACCAGATAAGTTACGATTAGATTTTATTGGTAGATTATTTTTCAAACATTCATATTCACTAGAAAAGGATTCCTTTTGTGATAAGCGTGACAAAATAGTTATTGAGTTATTTATTTCCGCAGCTGATAACGCATCGAACGCCCGGTTTGACTTTAATTTAGTTCGCGTATTTGAAATAAAGCGCAACACATAGGCCATTGTGTGTTTTAAACGATTTAGAGAAGAAAATCTATCGAATAATTTTAAGCCTGTATCTACTTGGCATACCATTGCAGTAGTATTTAATTTAAGCTCGGGCAGTTCATTAAAATTAATATCACGACAGACAGTCGTAAGACCTTTTTCCCAATTTGAATTAGGTTCACGTAAACAACTCGGGCCGTGCCACCATAAATCGGATGTTTGAAGCGCGTCTATATGGACACCGCGCGAAAGTAAGTCTGCTGGATTTTGTTTACCATTTATATGTAACCATGAGCACCGTTCAGTAAGCTCGTTAATTTCTACAACCCTATTCTGAACAAAAGGTTTTAAAGAACTCGGTGTTAGGTTCAGCCAGCCTAAGACTGTTGTTGAGTCAGACCACATGTAGACTTTGCTGAAGTTAATTTTAAGCGCCTTAATTATTTTATTATATAATCTCGCCCCCAACAATGCGCCGCATAACTCAAGGCGCGGAATACTGACCGGTTTTATCGGAGCTACCTTGCCTTTCGCACATAATAGACGGACAGATAACGCGTCGATGGGATTAGTATCTATATATGTGCGTATATATGCGCAGGCGCCATAAGCGGTTTGCGAACTGTCGCAGAAAATGTGAAGTTCAACTTGTTTGTTATCGTCGCGTATATTGCCTATAACGTGACGAGGGACCCGTATAGTATGTAAACAATTTAATTTCTCAATGAAATTTTTCCACTTTAGTTCAACGCTTTGAGGAATAGGATCGTCCCAGCCAACTTTACATAACCATAATTTTTGTAATATAACCTTCGCAATAATGATTGTTGGAGCTAACAGGCCTAATGGGTCGTAAATTTGTGAGACAATTGATAAAATACTTCTCTTGGCTATGACCGTATCTTGTTGATCTTCAAGTTTTGTTATAAAATGCAGTTCATCGCTCGTGCTAAACCAACCTAACCCTAAAGTTTTATTTTGACAGTTTTCACCTAAAGCCATTTCTTTTGATGAACTATTTGCTTCAATTGTGTCTGAAGCGTCGTGATTGAATACCCATTTACGTAATATAAAACATCCCGAGCCCAAGACCTTGAACACACTGTCGCAAATATTTCTTAAGGTATTTTTGTTATCATGACCCGTAATGAGGTCATCTACGTATATATCTTCCTTAATTGTTTGAGAAATGACGTCATCGTTGCATTCTTCAGCGAGCTGTCTAATACATCGCATGCTAAGGTACGGCGCGGACGCAGTGCCGTACGTCACCGTGTTAAGCTGATATATACCGAGCGGATCTGAAGGTTCTTCTCTCCACAAAATACACTGCAAACTACGTTGATCAGACTGTATCAAAACCTGCCTAAACATCTCGACACTCGACCTCGACATCAGCACAAGCAATGTATCTATGTTGCCTAAATCGTAATAAAATTGAAAATATGTCATTTTGCAAGATGGGACCTGATAATTGAATATCATTTAAAAATTTACCACTGGTTGATTTTGCGCTTGCGTCAAACACTACTCTTAATTTAGTGGTACTACTATTTTCCCTGAAGACACCGTGATGCGGTAAAAAGTAGGTAGGAGAAGAGTATGAATTAATGCGACTCATATGCCCCAAAGTATTCTTGCAAAAACTCACAGTAAAGTTTTTTGTACTCTGGTGCGCGTGCTAACTTGCGTTCTAGTGATCGGAACCGGTTCTCGGCTAACGTAAATGTATCGCCTAATGAGTCAGCTGACTCGTTTAGCGGAATGCGCACAGAAAACCGACCCTTATCATCGCGTAACGTGGTACTAGAAAATAAATTTTCGCATGCACGTTCCTCTTTCGAATAATTATTAGTAGTGGGTATTGTAACTTCTTCTAACTCCCAAAATCTTTTAAGTTGTGTATCAAGCGTTTGTGAGAAATTACACTGAGTTTGATAACTGCGCAAATCCTTTGTTTGTATTGGACCGGATATAATCCACCCCAGCTTTGTGTTCTGGAGACAAGGTCCTGCTGGCAATCTAATTAACCCTTCGTTTAACAATTCCCAGAATAAATCTGCACCGATAAGGAGCTGAATTTCATGAGGCGAATAAAAGTTTGGATCAGCTAACGTTACATTATCCGGAAGGTCAAAGTTAATATTTATGCTAAGCGAGGGTAACTGTGCAATAATATGAGGCAAAACTAAACATTTTAAGCGTCTATTGTAATCGCTAGTTTTGGACTTCAATTTAATTTCACATGATTGCGTGGACTGTGTAACACAATGTCCTACGCCTGTGACTTGAACAGTGGACTGTAACATTTTAGTATGTAGTTTTTTGCATAAAGGCTCAGCAATAAAACATTGCTGACTCCCACTATCGAGTAATGCGCGAATAGTGTGGTATTTATTATTGCTGTCGGCGATCTCCACTAAGGCTGTGGATAACAAGACAGGCTGCAATGTTAACGAGTGACAGCTATTGACTTGTCTGTTGGTCGCGTGAGCTACCGAATGTAATAACGCGGTCTGTGAATTGCCTGCGACAGGCTCATCCCGCGACGTTGCTTGTGGCGCTTCATTGGATAATTTAATGTCACAATGAAGTAATGAGTTATGTTTTGAATTACATTGTTTGCAGGGTCCGAACCAACAGTTTGTTTCAGTATGCCCGGCCCGCAAACAATTGCGACAAAGCTTTTTCTCATCCACAAGTTTAGACTTATCCTCTACCGATAAATTTAAGAACTTATTACATGAATAAAGCGCATGGTTAGCATCACACATGTTACAAACGCGAGAACGCTTTGAGGCTTTAGATGCCTTATTATTAAGGCTCTTATTTGTTTGCGTTGCAACGTAACTATGAGTGCTATTATTGACTTGATTCGACGGCGGTTTTTTATAATTGTTGTCGACTGGTTTATTGTTAGAAACTTTAATCATCTCAAGCATGTCTGCCCGATTTTTAAGGAATTTAAGAAAATCAACTAATGTAGGTTTTACAAAAGTACCCTGCAATTCACTATTTAAATTCCCTTTATAATTTTCCCATTCCCGTTCTGTAGCAACATCTAATTTCGATCCAATAAAAAAAATTACTATAGAATCCCATGATTCAGTGGGTTCACCTAATATTTTAAGCGCTCGAAGATTTTTTAAAATACTGTCAATTAGTTTCCTAATTTGAGCTGACGACTCTTTGTTCATTGGCTGAATAGCAAATAAAGCCTTGAAGTGATTATGCAACAATAAACGATTATTATTATAGCGATTCTCAAGCAAATCCCAGGCAATACAATAATTCTCAGCGGAAAATTCTAATGATTTAATGACTTGTAAGGCATTACCAGTGAGAGCGGAACGTAAATAGTGAAATTTCTGAATTTCATCTATGTCCTTTGAATTATGAATAAGCGATAAATATGTGTCCTTAAACTCCAACCACTGATCATATGAGCCATCAAAGGAGGGTAGTTTAATAGTAGGTAATTTGATGGAAATGGAAGATTTAGGAGCTGTTTCTTGTGATATAGCATTAGAAGATTCATTTTGAGCTAATAAGCATTTGGCACTAGCCACAGTGGAATAATAACGATTTTCAAAAGACTCCCTTTCCTCAAATTCTGCAGCTGACTGACTATCTGACACATTAATATCTATTTCATCTTGAATTTCCGAAAAACTCATTAATAAGGTTTCCGCCCTTTGCATACGCACTTGCAATTCCGTTATCTGAGTATTACTTAAAACACTGTTTTCTAAAGAATTAATATACTTCACAAATAAAGAGAATTTACATTTAACTACGCCTCGCTTTTTTACTAAGTCTTTAACTACGTTAACCGTTATTTCCTCAGACTCAACTGTAAGGGATTGCCGTTTTTTCGTCATTTCGGTAGCTATGAAGACAAAGGAAAGTACTTACTATTTGAAAATGTGGTCGTTGACTTATTTTCTGACGAGAGGTGGGTAGGCGCAGGCGTCACACTTAATTGGCACTGTAATTTTAATAACAAGTATTAGCACTATTCGTTAAATGGATGGGAATTAGGAACGGACTTACTGGCCTCTGAATTGCGCTGATCTCCAACGATAATCTTCATGCAGCGGTCCGACTCGTAAGGTCCATATTTTTATGATGTGTGTTTCTCTCGTGTGTGAGGTCAGGAACAAAGCAGGGACTTTTCAATGATTGATTTTCTTATATTTTATGATACTAATTATGGTTTATTTTACTTAAAATGTACAAACTAATAGGTATATAGAAAGTAGGTCTAACAAAGCGACCAGCCAGTACAACGCGCTGTTGATGCAGTGTCGTCGCCGTCCGGGGCGGTGGACCGCGCGGCCCGCTCTTGCCCCCCGCTCCCTCGTGCTTGCCTTCCCCGCGTCCGCCTATCGGCTTGTGTTCGTGGGTCACGGCGTATGCGCGTGAACACCCCTTATGCTCAATGTTTTCGTGGCGCACTACCGTATACAGCAAAATTCTCAAGAAAAATAAAAGCCGTTTCACAGCAATTAGGTATTTTTGCACAAAGTTACTTAGTTTGGTGCCCAGAATGCATAGATGACGGCTTCGTGAAGGGTCTTTTTAAACCCTGTATGTACAAAATAAGTACCTTAATACTACTATCTTGAATTAATGTTAGCTTAGTACTTTTTGTTAGGTTACTGCTCAGTGCACAGTGTCGTGAACAGAATAGTCTTTACATGTAAATTGCACATTGCCCATCGATTTAGAGAGCAAGGATGGGGTGTCACGCTACAATGCCAAGGGGCGTGCTTAGGGATTGGACTTTCATCGTATATGATGAATGCACTATGGGGAACAGGAACGCACTGGAAGTTGTAAACAGAACCCTGCAGGACATCTGCAGGAACCGAGACATGATGGGTGGTGTCACAGTTCTTTTTAGTGGCGATTTCTGGCAAACTTTAACTGTGGTGACGCGAGGAAATAGGGTTCACGAGGTGAAGGTTTCGTCGAACAGGTCGACTGTATGGTCGTAAGTTCATAGACTGAGCTTGACCATCAACCCGCGAGCTCAGCTTGGCGGGAATTCTGTTCTCAAATATCTTCTCCTCATATTCTTCATTCTCCGATGTTCTTTTAAAAGCTGGTGAAGGCACAGAGGAGAGCGGCCAGGTGTGCCTGCCAGAGGCTTTTGGTAGAGTACTTCATACTTTAGACGATCTCATTCGTCTGGTGAATGGGAGATCAGTGGAATATAGGACATAAGACGATGAGAATTTTTGGTATGGACGGGCCATTACAACGCCCAAAAATGATCGACCTGCAGCGATCAACCACAGTATTTTCTTGCAAATTGAAGGGAGCGCAGTGATATACACCTTCATTAACACTGTTGTAGAGTATGATGACGCCACACATTGCCCCGTAGAATTTCTGAATTTGCTAACGGCAAGTAGACTTCCAGCGCTCATTATCCGAATGAAGGTCCTCATTATGTTCTTTCGGAAGTTAGTTCCGCCGAAGCTGGAACCTAGCGCAAAGTCGTGTCATTGCAGAACGTCATCGAGGCGGAAATTCTAATGGGTTGTGGCATTGTCAAGACGGTGTTATACCGCGCATACCATAAATTCTTCACAATTACCTCTCCCAGTTTAAGCCATGTAGTTGCCGTTGAGCGTATGATCGTGATATCTCAGCATGATGCTGAGACATTTAAAAATAATGGGTAAATGTTGGTAATTTAGTCATTTAATTTTGTAGGTACTTAGTGTATGTGGTTAGTTTTTAAATTAATAAGGATTGTAAATTAATTTATAATTTATGTTAATTTTGTTTTTGTCAATGTTCACAAAAAGAGGCACAATCGTTATATCAAAGAGTTAAATAATATTATTAAGAGCGTAAATTGAGAATTATTAGAGGTTCGTTGAAATACTTGTCGTTATTTTTCTTATCAGGCACCTCTTCCACCGCCAGTTTGGTTGGAACCTTACTATGCTCTCCGCGAAGAAGTAATATGTTCATAAGCATCGATTCCTGGCGTAAATATTTGGCCTAAATCTCTAAAGATGGTAGAAAATAGTCTAATTACAGTGGTGGCTCAGTGGTAACGACCGCGACTTACGAGTTGTAGGTCGTAGGTTCGAGCCCCGACAGGCACTTTACTTTGTGTAAATGATTTCATCACCACTGCTCTCAAAACGGTGAAGGAAAACATCGTGAGGAAACCGGCATGTGTTAGAACCAAAAACTTCGAAGACATGTGACATCTACCAACCCGCACTGGGTCTGCATGGTGCCCACTCCCTCTCGCCGAGAGGAGGCTTGTGTCCCAGCAGTGGGAACGATATAGGCTGAATAACATTTGTGCTAAACACAATAGAGAAAAACCTATCGGTTTTGGTGTTCATAGAGGAGGTTTTGTAATCGGATATGGCGAAATGTTTAAATATACACAACTAAAGAAAACAAAAGACATAATCATCGTTACCTTCATCTACCGCCTGGGCGTGCACGGGTTCCTTTGTCTCGGTACCGAGGACGTTCCAGGCAATGCTGGCATGAAGGACCAGGTGGCGCTGCTGCGCTGGGTACAAAATAATATCGCCAGTTTTGTTGGTAACCCAGATGACGTCACTATTGCTGGTTTCAGTGCAGGGTCTGCAGCAGTCTACTGCTGAATTATTATTATGAATTATTTATTTAATTATTATTATATTATTTATTATTATGAATTAGAAAGCATCAAGAGATCTATCTCTTGATGCTTTCTAATTCATAATAATAATTCATATTTCATTTATTGGTTTGCAAACATGGATAATATAGTACATAAGATGTGTTATTTTATAAGTCGTCCATGTTTTACCGTCACATGGGCATGCAAATCATATATTATTCGATATTGAATTTATACAAATTTCGGATATTATAACTTTCAAATAACAGTAAGGAAAATTAAATAATACAAGATACAAATTCATGTCAAATCGTTTGAATTACAGTAAAAATGTCACAATGAACAATCAACTCAGCCTATCGCAGTCCACTGCTGGACATAGGCCCTCCCAGACAGCGCCAAAACACTTTATCCTCCGCCTTCCGCATCCAGTCTGTCCCAGCCACCTTTTAAGGTCGTCGGTCCATCTAGCTGGGGGGCGTCCCACACTACGTTTGCCGATACGCGGTCTCCACTCCAGGACTTGTCTGCTCCACCGTCCATCGGTCCTTCGACAAACATGGCCAGCCCACTGCCACTTCAGCTTGCTCACTCTACAAGCTATGTCGGTAACTCCGGTTCTTTCCGCATAATTTCATTCCTGATTTTATCCTTCAAAGAAACTCCGAGCATAGCCCGCTCCATATGTCTATTCTATTCTAATACAAATAAAATTTAGGTTCTGTTTTTGATACAACTGATTCGACTTTCGTGTTTCACCGTGTGTGGAGCGTGACACAGGAGACGGAGCATTCTTAACAGAATCTCCTTTGAGTATACTAAGGAAAGACAACTACAAAAAGCTACCTATCTTGTATGGTTTTGCTAGCATGAAGGTACTGCCATGGGTCGATGTCTTAGATTTTTGGAAAGATAAAATGAATGAAATGTTTTCTGATTTCTTGCGAGCCAACCTTGCATTTGATTCTGAAGAAGCAAGAGAATTAGTAGCCAATAAAATAAAATAAGTTTTATTTTGGTGACAAGCCGGTTGACGAAGACAACATTTTAGGATATGTTGATTTCTTTTCGGATGTCATATTTACTTATCCAATGCTTTGGGCAACGAAGTTGTATGTACGTAGAGTCTGGCAACGATCGGGAATGGAATTGCGGGCAGAAGCTATGTGGATTTTTTTCCGTCTTTGATAACCAGGGGTCGGAATTAGTTAGAGTTATTTATGTACTTACACTGATTTCATACAACGAAAGAATAAAGTGGCCCCAAATCCCGGGAAAATGCACGCGCGACTTTGCCAAATTTACATCAACGACATCGGATGTCCGAAGTTGCAAAATTCCAATGCGCACTTGCGCAATTTGTATTGTGAATTTAATATGAAAAAAAATTGTATGTTAATTATCTTTGTTTTATTTGTCTTATCTATCTCTGAGGTTTTTATTATTATTTATTTGTAATATTGTTGGTCACACGGGATTGTCTATTAGAAATCCCGGGAAGATCCATATTAATATCAACATTTCGATGCAAGTACATAAATAACTGTACCTAATTCCGACCTCTGTTGTTAATAGATAACCGATCGTCGGTGAAAGGTTTAATTGGCTTAACACTGAAAAGTGAATCTTTTTTTCGGCGAACCATTCATCAGGGAAACGAATGCCGAAGAACTGTTTCAGAAACAAATTACCCATGTATTTGACACACTTTCAAAAGCATAATAAAATTAATGCCACCGAAAATCAATAGATTGTCTAAATTCTAAATAATGCATCGTCATACGTATAATACGTAAGTAACTTTAATCTTCGAACTTGGACCGTTTACCTTTTAGTAACCTATCACTACTACGAAGATAAGAGGACGCTTTTGATAGAGCCGATCATTCAATTCAGAATCAGTTGGCAAACATAGCGATGGAGTGGCGGACGTGTGTGGTACTTCTGTGCGTGACAGCTGTTTTGGCAGACGACGAATGGCGGGAAGTGAAAACTGCGCAAGGGCCGGTGCGCGGGCGCAAGCACCCTAGCGAGGATCTATACGCCTTCTACAACATACCCTACGCCACAGCACCTGTGGGCCTAGACAAATATAAGGTATGCATCTAAATAAGAATTCCCATCTTTTTTGGATGATAGGTAGGAAGTTATGTACGTACCATTATTCTGTTGAGTCCATTTTAAATTACAAAAAATCGGAAAGAATTAATAGCAAAAAAATCATATCTTATTTTTGTTTAATGGCTTTTTGAGTAAGTACTTACTCAGAAAGCTGTCTGTCTGTTTGTATGTTTGGATGTTTGTTACTCAATCACGCAAAAACGGCTCAATGGATTTGGATGAAATTTAGCACACAGATAGTTTGGTAACCTAGAATAACACATCGGATACATTTTATCCCGATAGTACGTTCCCGTAGGATAATTTCTGACCTCCACGCGGGCGAAGCCGCTGGCAAAACATAAATAATAATAATTGATATTCAATTATTTAGGTGAACGTCGATGGTAAAATATTCGGTTAAATTTATTAAGTACCTACGTACCCTTAGCAAAAAGCAAGCCTTAAATCCGATTAGTTTTTAAAACACTACTACCACTTCTGATTTACTATCAGCTACTAACTGATAAATAAGTTACATCATCCCATGACGATTTATATCAACACCATATTATTATCAACTTTTTATAATAACACGCGATATGATTAGTAGATTTAAGTAGTGTCGATAGCAAGAATAAAAAAATGAGTACGTGAGATTACATTTCGTTGCCTTGGTGGTCTAGTGCCACTGCTGTAAAAGATAATGTGACAAATTTCTTAGTTCCTACTAAGAAATTGGGCATATTGTCCCTGCAGTCTAAATTTGTTCCCGGTTGGCTATAGGCTCGCCCCTTATTGCATACAGGGACATGGCGAAATGTGGGTACGTATTATAGTTATGTATGACCTTTGTATATCCCTTTAGTGGTAATTCCGAGTGATACTCGTATTATGTATATTAGGTTATTAGTTGTATAAGATAACACTTAGAAGGTTAGGTTTTTAGTTTCAAGGTTTGCTTTTCGTTGTGTAACAATTCATATCTACTGTATAGTAACCCCGTACCCAAGATCGGAAACAAACTTTAATATGACTTGCTATGCCAGGCTACGCTTGGTCATTGAAGCCTGCTCTATAACCACATTTGATCTCTTAAGACCTCCACGACGGACGAGGAAACGACCAGGGCCTCAAGTCTGCTATTACAATAGTGTCAGAATGGTCTATCATTGGTTTCAAAATTGTTGATTTTGACAAGTTTGGTAATCTACTAACATAATGGTGTCGTTACGACTTTCCAATGGTTAGCCACTGACACTCCATTGAAAGAAATGGCATTTATTGGTAATCTCGTACATAATGACAAATGAATGACTGACTTAGGCGGTAATCTGCTAAAATTTTATACTAATAAACTAATAAATAATATGTAAAGTGTATATAAATGAAATCGGGCATGAATAAATGTTCAAATTTAGTAGTAATTTTTGGGAAAATCATTTCTACTAACGGGTTTTATAATAATGGCAATACGACAAAGCCATTATAACACAATTCTATTACGAAACCATTGACCGACCAATGATCGACCATTATGAATTTAGTAGATTACGAAGTTTTAGCAAGACAATGGGATCGTGTTGGAATGACAAATTTATAAAAATAGCAGACTTGGGCCCCAGCTATCGACTATTTTCTCGCCCGAGAAATGTCTAAAAGAATTAATAGTTGATCCCTGACTGTTCACAACACCAGCAACAACGTTTTAGTTGCTAGCACCTGTTCCCCTCTCGCTTATTGCCGGCGGTGGAGCAAGTGCTTAAGCCACTAATCGACAATAATTGACTTACACGTGGGTGGCGTCGATGTGTGTTGCGGTCTAGGTCAAAATAATGTATAACGAATAATCGCGAACTCTAAAACTGTTCCAGACCTCCCGGCGGCGCTGGTGGCTACTGATCTACACAATATGTAACTGAATTAATGCACCGCATGAAAGTCGTTTGTTCAGAATTGTTTACTCAATCGATTTCTGTCATTTTTAATAATACGGGTGTTTCTTTATCCTAAAAAAATATTAAAACTACCAAAATAACAGTCACAATTCCGCTGTACTGTCTAAGCAAACCGAAATGTACGAAGTACCTTCTGCGCTAGGCCCACAGTCGTACACGTAAGTATAAACAGTGCGACTGTGTGCATGTACAGATTTGTACAGAGACCACAGTTTTCTTCCACAATCAGTATATCTGATTTAATAAACAAGCAATGTTAACAATTACAACACAATATTCTAGTTGCGGTGTTTTGGTGGTCTGCGTTAATTTCGGGAAATATTGTATACACTAATAAAATTAGTTGCCAATAATTTACTTACGTGTGGGTATCGATACCGAAAGCTAATATCGATTCCTAACACGTGGTTAAACTTTTACCAGCTAATTAAATTCGACTCTGTTCAACCCATGCTGGTATAACTATGATTAGGCACGCCACGTTTGCGGCAGTAAATCCCCTCTTTGAGGAATGGATTGAGAGGCTCCTCGGCGTTCTCACCTTTTGCCTGACGCAGGTCTTCACTGAAGACGGGTGTTTCGGGAGGCTCCTGTTTAGCATAAGGCGGGAGGAAACGCCCGGGAGTTTCCACTGCGTAGATCACCCCGAGGATACAGTGGAGCATACGGTGAAGATCTGCCCGGCTTGGGTGGAGCACCGCCGTGTCCCTGTGGAGGCGATCGGCGGAGGCGATCTCTCGCGTCCGGCCGTGGTCCAGGCCACGGTACGGAGCGATAGTGTATGGTTTTTTTTTATTTTTCCTGGGTGGGAAATCATCAAATAACTTCTCCCGCTCTGGGTGGAGCGGGAGGGCGTGTCAGACTTTTACTGACTAAAACCCACCCGTGTTCCCTCAGTTGCCTGTGTGCCAGGGGCGGCGGTATCTCTTTCGAACAACCCGCACCCCCAGCAGGCATCGGCCCTTGCGGGCCCCTCTGTTGCTGCTGACATCTCTTTGAGGCGCGCGTGGAACACAACGCGCCGTCGACCCGGGCTTGGTCCTTACCGGACAGCGAGGTACCCATTACTCGCCGTCCGCAAGCCCGTGCCTACGGTGGCCGGGAATCAGCCTGGGATTCCCGACGCCCAGGGCGTCTCCTGCGAAGGCCACGGCTGTGAGGGCGCATGTACTGCATCTCCCTCACGTGCGCCGCCTCCCTCTTTGCGAGCATAACTAGTTCGCTGAAGGAGGCGACTGCCAGCCATGCCCTCTCGCTCCGTACCATGGCCTGGACCAGGGTCGGACGCGAGAGATCGCCGCCGCCGATCACCTCCACGAGGACACGGCGTTGCTCCGCCCAAGCTGGGCAGACCTCCACCGTATGCTCCACCGTGTCCTCTGGGCGATCTTCGCAATGGAAACACCCGGGCGTTTCCTCCCGCCCTATCCGAAACAGGAACCTCCCGAAACAGCCATGTCCGGTGAGGACCTGTGTCAGGCGGAAGGTGAGGACGCCATGCCGCCTCTCAAGCCACTCCTCAAAGAGGGGACTTACCGCCGCAATCGCGGCGTGCCCAGCGATAGTGTATGGTTAGCCGTCACCTTCTTCTGCGAAGCAGTAATGCTCGCGAAGAGGAAGGCGGCACACGTGAGGGAGAGGCAGTATATGCGCCCTCACGGCCCTAGTCGCCGCAGGAGACGCCCTGGGCGTCGGGAATCCAGTGGCGTGCACAGAGTTTTTAGACAGGGTCGGCAGAAATTTAAAAAAGGCAAAAAAAACAGAACAACCAATTGCTGTATCTACCTACACAGCATGCAACCTGTGAGGCAATTAAATTAATCATATTGTTTTGTTTTGTATTGAATTTTATGGTTTGTAGGTACCTATTAATTGCAAATCCGGTGTACAACTACTTTTAACGATATTTGTTTTATTTTTCACCGATAGATAGTTTTGAAAATGCATATTTTTTTCTTTTCTCTTTACACACACCACCTGAACAACTTTCACAGTGAATATTATCTATTTTTCACGCTATTTATCAATGTTAAAATCTTAAATACATGCCATCATAGCTCATAACCAAAACAAATAAATCAAAACAAGCAATGGCGTCGTAATTACTCGGAATATGAAAATAATACGACAAACAAATTATGGTTGTTTATATAGTCACAATTCAATGAAACAATGCTACTTTTTAAAATAGTCGCATAACCAACTTTGTTCGGGCAACTTCGGTAAGTTTCGTAATTCGTCTCGTTGTTAAAAATCGTAAAAAGCCAGTGACTACCCTGTGCGGTTGTGTGCGTTATTTGTTACATTGTGTGCCACGTATGTATAGGAACACACACTGAATAAATCTGTATGACCACGAGAGCACACGTTTATACATGAGACACGAATAGTTCGTGTCTCTTCCGAGGCATCCAGCGGCGCTAGTGCATCGTAATGCGAAGCTGCGTCAAATTGTACGAACGAACGGGATATTGTATCGATGATACTAATGATACGACCGACGCTCGACAGGTGGCGCTGATTTATGAATTTATGAATAAAGATTTCTTGTTTATTGATAAAATAATATTAGTTTTACATATTTATCTGATTTAGGTAGGGTAGGCAGTGTCTTTCTGTCTTTATGGACTGCACGCCACTGCGGGAATCCTAGACTGATCACTGGCCACCTTAGACGCGGGCTTGCGGATGGCGAGTATTGGGTAGCTCGCTGTCCGGTAAGGACCAAGCCCGGGTCGACGGCACGTTGTGTTCCACGCGCGCCTCAAACAGATGTCAACACCAACTGGTGGGGTCCGCAAGGGGCGATGCCTGCCAGGGGTGCGGGTTGTTTGAAAGAGATACCGTCGCCCCTGTCACACAGGCAACTGAGGAAACACTGGTGGGTTTTAGTCAGTAGAAGTCTGACACGCCCTCCTGCTCCACCCAGAGCGGGAGAAGCTATTTGATGATTTCCCAACCTCAAAAAAAAACCTAAGACAGCATGTAGATTGCACAGATTAATTGCGTAGATACATAACAGGCCATAGGGCCTCAAAATGTAATAATATCAAGGGGTGAAAGGCTATTTGTTTTAAGGGGAACGGGTCACTTTTGCGTGTGTGCCTGTGCGTGTGTGTGTGTGTGTGTGTGTTAAACCGACTTCACGCAGTCTTGTCTGCCCTACCCTAGAGTGTAATTTAAGCCCGCGTAGGCGCGGAGGGGTGCGGCGGCCTGCGAGCTGACGAGCAGGTGGTAAGCTGCGGTGGTGAGCGTTAAAACCATCTGCAACAGTAAGCTCGCATGGGGCCGCCCAAACCCCGCAGCGCCGGTGCCGTGACAAAAACAATGCTTGCAGCATGTTGCATGTCTGCGTACATGCTGCATGTAAATAGTGTGCACAAATTTTCTAGGCGTTTGGTGAAATGAACATGGTAATTAAAACAGTGGTATAATGAATTTTCGGAAACATAATACTTCAAACAAATGTTATTTCGCCTAAGTGTAACTTCGATAAAAAGTTTTTAGACCAAATGAAATGTCGGAGTAACGAAAAAAACCGAATTGATAATAGGTCAACTGATACAGTGGCCGACGTGACTTCGATGAAGTACAAATATAATATACAAAACGTTACCGCATTACCAGGTTTCAAGAAATTCCAATCCGGTGCCAAAAACCTAACAGACTACGACCATGGTATTAATTCAGGTCTTTTTTTTTCAGGCACCTCTTCCACCGCCGATTTGGTTGGAACCATACGATGCTGTCGATAAGGAAGTAGTATGTCCACAAGCGTCATTTCCTGACTTAGATACCTGGCCACAAACACTAAAGACATTAGAAAATTGTCTAATTGCAAACGTGTATGTTCCAAACACAAAAGAAAAAAACCTGTCAGTCGTAGTTTATGTCCACGGTGGAGCGTTTGTACTTGGCCATGGTGAAATGTTTAAATATACACAACTAATGAAAACAAGAGATATAATCATCGTTACGTTCAACTATCGCCTGGGCGTGCATGGGTTTCTTTGTCTTGGAACCGAGGACGCACCAGGCAATGCTGGTATGAAGGACCAGGTAGCGCTTCTGCGCTGGGTACAAAAGAACATCGCCAGCTTCGGCGGTAACCCTGATGACGTCACCATTGCAGGTTACAGTGCGGGTTCCGCATCAGTAGATCTCTTAATGCTGTCAAAGTCAGCTGAAGGATTGTTCCACAGAGTCATACCAGAAAGTGGTGGAAACATTGCCGCGTTTACAATTCAGAGGGACCCTGTTGAGGTAGCCAAAACTCTTGCCAGGAAACTCAACTTCACGAATGTAGACGATATTTATGCTTTGGAAGAGTTTTACAAGACAGCTCCATTGACACTGTTGACTTCAGATCCATTTTTGGATAGGACTGATTCTACTTTTATGTTTTCACCCTGTGTGGAACGTGATATAGGAGATGGAGTATTCCTGACAGAATCTCCGCTAAGTATACTAAAGAAAGGTAACTACAAAAAGTTACCTGTGTTGTATGGTTTTGCTAAAATGGAGGGACTGTTACGGGTTGACTTCTTCGAGTTTTGGAAGCATAAGATGAATGAAAAGTTTTCTGATTTCTTGCCAGCTGACTTAAAGTTTGAGTCTAACGAAGAAAGAGAAGAAGTAGCTAATAAGATCAAGGAGTTCTATTTTGGCGATAAGGCAGTCGGTGAAGAGAACATATTAGGATATGTTGATTTTTTTTCGGATGTAATATTTACTTACCCCATGCTTTGGGCTACGAAGTTGCAGGTGGAAGCTGGCAACAATCAAATTTATTTGTATGAATATTCCTTTGTGGATGAGGATGTCGCCTTCGTGCCTCACACTAACATACGAGGTGCTATCCACTGCGCTCAAACAGCGGCTGTGATGGATGGTAAAAACATGACACATAATGATAATACTCATGAGAGTCATGTGACTCCAAAGTTTAAGGAAATGAAGAAGACAGTTCGTGAAATTTGGCACAACTTCATCAAAACAGGGTAGGTGGTATTTTTAAGTAACAAAATGTGTCTATCAATAACCCACTGCTGGATCATCTCAGAGGTGAGTGGGCCGCAATCCGCCACTCGGCTACAATCAGGGTTGTCATAAAAATTCTGGTCACTAGTTGACACCACTTCAACAAAAGTTCTTTCATTTCGACAATGGGTACAAATTATATTATGAGGTTCATCATTCGTTTTTTTCATATTCTAGTGAACGTAATTTCAGAAAAAACTCATTTATATACAAATAAAAAAAGGCATGTATTTAATGCGGCAACTAAGTAAAATGAATATAGGTTTTAAAAAAAAATAGAGTGGGTACCATATATAATGGGTTGGCAGCTAATAAGGAGTATCGTAATAAGTAATAGGTAGCATATTAATATATCAGTAATAAGCTCCGTTTTAATTTAAACTAGCATCAAGTTTTTCTTTTGGGAACTGAATTAATATCTAAGCGGAAACTTAATGGCAAAAAAAAAATAGAAAATGGGCATTCATAAATAATATAAATCAGATTCTATTTAAAATTGTTTGTATGAAGAATAAATATAAACAAGCTTATATTCTAGCTTAGTTTCTGTCACGGCTCCGGCGCTGCGGGGCTACGGCGGTCCCTCGCGAACTTATCGTCGCAGATGGTTTAACACTCACCACCGCGGCTTCGGCTTGCTGGCCGGCTTCGCCGGCCAGCCTCAGCCGCCGCGGCGAGTGTAACAACCACCCGCTCCTCAGCTCGCGGGCCGCCTCGCCCCTCCGTGCCTACGCGATTCTAAATTACACTCTAGGGGTAGGGCAGACAAGACTGCATGGAGTCGGATTTATAGCGATTCGTTTCTGTCAACCTGAAGAACCTAGTTTTTTGCCACCCTACTAACATTATTAGTCGCCAAGTCATTATTTATAGCTCCTCGCCTAATATTTTATTTGACTGGTATAGTTTATTTGCTACCTAAACGCAGCTGCTAGTTTTTAGTTTTTATAACACCTTTAATTTTGAACCTTACATAATATAATAGTCGCGAAAATATTTAATCGCTGGCAAGTTATTTTATTTGTTGCAAACATTTAGTCGACTTTTAAGTTATTAGTCACTCGGAAAATAATAAGCTATAAAAAAATACCTAATAAAACATTACTCTAACTGTCATCCATTTGAAACTCGGCGACTAAACTGGGAATCACTTCAGATCTAGTGTACTCCGTCTGTGTTCAATCTATTCACGGTTTGATAAAACTTGACACGTTCAGTAGACTAGACTCTGTTAGACAGAATGGCTCATTATTTGGAAGTTCATTTTATGTTGCACGTTTTAGGAAACCTGTGCCTGAAGGGTCATCGCTGCCTACGTGGCCGGCAGCAGGGGCAGACAGGTCACCACACATGGTGCTGGATGAGAAGCTGGAACTACGTGGGGTACTCTTGGAAGAACGCACTCACTTCTGGGACGACATCTACCAGAAATATTACCGGGATGCAGTACCACCTCCTAAACCGCCACCTAAATCACACGTTGAATTATAAGTCAAGTTTTTGCTGTTATTTACCAGTGTGTGTGTTTTTTGTGGCAAAAGGTGATAGATACCTTATTATATGTAGTACCTAGTAGTAATTGGATTCTGGTTTACGTAAGCACTACAGGGTTGCGGGGGTCTTTTGCTTTGATAATTTTGGATGACATGGGGTTTAAGGGGGTCTGGATGCTGATTACGTCAGCAGTTTTTTTCTTTTTTGGATTATCTACAAAATTTAGTCGATTTTGGTTTGAACACATATGGCAACCCTACGCGTCTATAAATGGCTCGAAGAAAATGATGACGATATTCCAAAATCACACGAAAGTGAGCAGACACAACATTGAGTAGCAAACATCCAATTATGTCATCGAAGATTTAGAGTCATGGATTCGTGTGTCATGGACTGAAGACTGTTCATTTGAATTTATACAACAGCATTAACAAAATGTCTGTTTTGTTCGTTAATAGGTATATAAAGATTATAATACTGAATACCATCTCAATAAAATTTGCTTAAATAAATATTAAATGCGTTCCAAGCCTATTCCTTATTTCTAGACTTATAACTGCTACTCATGAATCAATAAATAAACCAGAACACATTCAAAAATGCATGTACCAATGTTTACGTGAGCATGGGAGGGGGGGGGGGGGTAAGAGCTTTACTTACTTTTGCTGACGAGGGGGACGGAGGGGTTAATAATTGTAAAAAAACTGCTTACGTAATACTTGAATGGCCCCTATGTTAGATCTGTCATGAGTTTGCACTTCAAATGAGACAAAATATTGAGGCGTCAACGTCCTATTTACCCTTAAAGATACGCAAGCTTTTAAGGAAATATTGAAGTTCTATAATTAAGTTACTTTTATTTAGTACTTTTTAGTTCATTAAAAGCTTGTTTTGAAAAAGGTTTTTATTTCAATTTTATTTTGTACTTTTTAGCAATCAAGCGAACTTGTTAAAATTGCTGTTCTACACTTCTTCATGAGAAAAGTACTTGTAAAGACAAATCTAATGAACCCAAAACGCCTTTATAGAAGTCATGGAACCAATCGAATTGCACTATCCAAGTCATACCATACCTTAGAACGGGCTATTATAATTTAAATCATATACAATATTTCGTGCCTGTACTGGCGACCGTCAACGAGTTCCTTCGTCTGGAGCCAATCCTCGTTGCAGAGTCATATCATGAATTATATTTCAGTATAAATATTTGAAATTTCAGCTCCGTAGGATAAGAGAACGTGGTTTTAATTCAGCTTGCAAGATTTAACCCGAACAAACATACATACAAACGTTGCAAGTTTAATATAAGCATTATAAAAAAAGAAATGATGTAGTAATTAACGGGAATCGAAAATGACATTTATATTTAATATATTTTAAAGTTATTTTAACACTGACGACGAAGTCGAAGAATTCTACGATCTACTAAAACAAAGCCTGCGACGTACATCGAAGTACTTGGAACATTGTTTTAGGTGACTAGCGCCACAATTGAGCAAAGGCAAAATCAACGGCAAAATCTTGGGCTATAAGGCCTAGGAGCCCGGAATGAACGTCCCAACTAGCAAAAAATGTTCTTACAAATATCTCAAGACCATATTTTTTCAGTCTTATATCACACTTATAGACACATATAAGTGTGGATTTGGGCGCACTTTATAAGTATATTTGCCTTTACAATTGCCTTGTAATGGTCTCGCGAAGTATTTTTTCAAACTTACAAGTGACTTTTTTATATTTTTAAATGTTTTTGTATCATTTTTGTAAAAATATTTAAAAATATCCTTAATATGTATGAAGATGAATAAATGGAATAATATATGTACAAAATATTAAAATGGTCTATTACCTGATTTTATAACAAATTTTGGAGTTATAAACAACAAAGTAAATAAATTACCCGTAGTAGAGAATTGTTTAAGACACTTGTAGGACTTTTAAAGTGCTAATACTCTTGAATGTGTCTTAGGTGAGATAAATCACATTTTTAAAATTCTAGTTTCCCAGAAGTCTAATAAAACACTTAGAATAGTCACTTCTAAGATTGAATGTACTTATAAAATGTATTTATAAGTTTTAATTAAGAATCAAAGGCAATTAGACTTGTGAAAGGCGCTTATAATGAAACTGCTTTTATTAATATTATAACACGTTTTCTTAAATACGTCTTTATGAATAATGTTACAAGTATGAATGCTCTTAAAACTTAAATAGACTTATAAAATAACACTATTTGAGTTTCCAGCTTAATCAGAACATATATAAAACTTATATGAAACCATGGCTCTTACAAGCTTTTGTTTGTAAGGGTATTTTGCTAGTTGGGGTGGAATACATCTTTACCAATTTATATTTGGCCAGAACTTATGTATAAGCAACAGCTTCTTCTACAAAAAATACACCGCAGATGATGGACTAGAATGATGACTAGATGGACAAATTAGACATTCTTACCTCAAATGAACAAATAATTAAAATATTCAAATCATAAGACATATTAAATTTAGTTCTGATCACAGACCTGTACGCGCTATAATTGTCTACGACACATTCGCTCAATAGTCTTCATTCAGTGCACTTGACTTTCATTTTTATATTCATTTCCGCATTAATTACTTACTTCACTCGTTCATCTGCATCTTGAAAACTCCTCTGTGCGTTACGTATAGAAAAAATAGTTAAATACTGTAAAAACCTCAGTAAACGACTATCAAGAAGTCTTTGTTTAATTTATCATAAACATAAGTGGCGACCGTGACAGGACCTACAATCATCGAATCGAAGCTAAATAGCCAGTCAGATTGTTCCCGTGTCAAGGGCACTTGAAGGACATCGTCGACACTCGACGAAATCTACCAGTACCAACGGAAGGCCGTGTTGAGAATCCAAGATCGCCGTGCCTGTGGACTGGCATCCTATTTCTACCTGGGTCGAGCAACCTTACCTTCGCCAAGCCATTCTGGGAATTCTGCTGGAACGAGTCAGAGGAATTACTACCTACCTATCTACGTGCTCCTGCCTACAAAGGGACTACTGAGATTAGCTGCCTACCTATTTAAAGTGAGCTCGTTCCATCTTACTAACATGCCTATTGTGTTATCCCTTAGTCTGTGCATTTAGCGGGTTTAGTTTCTCGAAGTTAAGTGAAGTTCCTACTTTCTATTTATGTCTATTGTGCCTAGCCATAATTATTTTCGAAAGAGGCCTAAATAGGATAATTAATTTCACTTACAGACTTACTTACCGCGATCTTAAATTAATGCACATTTAACTACAACTTTAATCTCTTACTGTTACCCAAACCAAGCATTTTTTATAAAACTATTCCACTATTATCGATTCTTTTTCCCTTTTATCACTCAATTCAACCTATATATCACTTACATAGTAAATACTTCCCGAGTTTAACTGTAAACTTACGAACCATCGTTGTTTCGTCATACGAGTAATTAGTTGTTGTTATCAGTTTACTAAGGCGCACGGAATTGATCTATTCCAGTGATCGTGGTTGTGACTTATGACACGGCATCGCTTGCGCATCGCTGTTACCTGACTGCCGGCACGCCCCACCTGCATTGCATAGCTCACCACTGTATGTAGTCTACGTGAGCCGCGAGCATCAGCTGATCAACAAAGCGAGGAGCGTATCGTATGCTATACATCTATTTTATCTATTAACATCTGTTTGTGTTAGCTCATTACGAGTTTACTACAATGCCCGAGAAGTTGAAGGAACTAATAAGCAAACGCGGTTCTATTAGAGGACGCGTAACGAAATTTAAGTCGAGTCTCGATAATTTAGCTTTACTGGAATCCATTCCAGAATTAAAAATAAATAAACTCGCACTGAAACTATCAAAAATTGAGACACTGTTCACCAAATTTGATGAGGCGCAGAATCTGATAGAAATTAACAACGATAATCAAAGTAGCGAGTTAGCTACTAGAGATTTAATAGAAAACGATTTCTACCATTGTATCGCGTTCGTTCAAAATCTAATTAAGAAAAATTCAATAGTTCAGGATGATGAGAATAATTCTCAAAATAAATCTTGTATGGTTACTTGTCAACGATCACAGTTGTAATGCGTTAGGTTTTAAACTACCGTTGATTGAAATTCCAAGCTTCGGCGGTACGTATTTTAAGTGGTTGGAATTTAATTAAGGAAACATTAATTCTGTTCAAGAACATGACAACTTCTGATATGTTATTGACTACGTCACTATAAATTTACGTGCACTCAATTCACTACGGCTTCCTACGGATAAATGGGATGTTTTATTCATATATAATATAGCAGATAAATTAAATAGTAGTACATACTTCAAGTCGGAAGAACATAGGAATAATTTGAGTGACATACCTTCGCTTAAGGATTTCGTCAGTTTTCTTAAGTCGCGAAGATGTATTGGAGACCGTTTATCACCATAAACATGATAATCAAGACAACAAACAAAAACAGTTCTCTAGTAAACAAAACAAACAGAACAGTTCCAAGTCTTTAGTAGCTACACCAAACGATGGCAACATTTCAACTTTTAAAATACCGGATTATTTGTTCTGTAAGAAGAATCATCGCCTTTATGAGTGTCCGTCTTTTAAGTCGAGCCTTTGTTTCTTCTAACAAATTATGTGAGAGTTGTTTGAGATCTGGTTATATTGCTAAACGTTGTCGTTTTTCAGCTACATGTTGTCATTGCAAATTACGACATAATTCTCTTCTTCACAAATCAAAAGAAACTGAAAACTCCAATTCTGTTAATTCCGTTATTATGCCCTCAACGTGCCCTTCTAAAGTACTTTTGTGTACTGCTCGAGTAAAGATTACCAACCCAGCCACCAACGAGACTATGACTGATTATGATGATGATGATGCCAGTCGACAATTATCACACAGGACGTAAAGCGCCATCTAAACCTGATTCCTCCGCCTTGAGACACTACCATAGTAGGTATTGGTAACACCAAATTAAATATTAACAAAGAACGCTTTATTCTACGCATTCATTCTGAAACAAGTTATTTTAATGTGACAGTTTCATGTTTAGATTTGCCGCAAATTACCGGCAACTTACCTCAATCATATTTTGATTAAAAAAAAACATTCATGGCTTTCACTTAGCAGATTCCACTTTACATGAACCATCCCCAATTAATATTTTGATTGGTGCTGACTTATTCTGGGACATCATTAGTGCCCAGCAGCATTCGTTAGGACATGGTTATCCTAAGCTTCAGGCGTCAAAGTTAGGATGGCTCGTTACGGGATCACTGCCTTGTTTTAGTAAAAATAACTCAGTCATGGTCAATTTGGTCGTGATGACACCTCTAGTAACATACATGACGAGTTGTCTAGATTCTGGGAACTTGAAAATTTTCCTAAATACAAAACTTTTTTCACAACCGACTTCCAAAAAAACAATAAAAAGTGGAAGTCGGTGACTTTGGATATGTATTTGAATTTTTTGTCACCGCCTTCCTAAATTAAAGTTATTTTTCACTTTTTAGTGTTTTTTTGGAAGTCGGTTGTTTATTTTTTTGAAAAAAGTTTTTTATTTTTCACTTTTTAGTGGTTCACATGTGCTTACCCCTTCACAGTGTACCGGCGTGATGTTATGTTATTAACTGGTGTAAACAATTGACAGACATGAGATTTCAGCAATCCCAGTCCATTTGCTATCATTTATTGAGGAGTTCCGTTGCCTATCTCCGAAGTTCTTCATCAGATCTTCACCAAATTAAAATGGAACCACTCCGAGAAAGTACTTTTCCAAAAACTACACAAATTGCTTCAAGTGTGCCTATAAAATTTGAAGAGTTCTCTCTATTTCTCCAGAATCCCATCATCAGATCCTGACTTGATGATCTTGGGACCACCTGAAAAGTATACCCTTTCAACCAAAAAAAATAATATCCAAATCGGTCCAGCCATCTTCGAGTAATCGGGGAACATACATAAAAAAAAAAAAATGGTTCCGACGAATTGAGAACCTCCTCCTTTTGGAACTCGGTTAAAAAGGGAGTAGTGTTGGCGAGATAATAATATCGCCAAAACTACTCGCACAAGTAATGGTCAATTTTGTGTAGGGTTGCCACTTTGTGATAGCATAGATTGTTTAGGCAATTCCTTTAATCATGCCAAAAAGAGGTTTTTTTAATTTAGAGGCTCGTTTCCGAGAACAACCTGAATTGAAACAACAATTTTGGCAATTCATAAACGAATACGAAGCATTAGGCCACCTATCTGAATCTCCGGAGTCTAGGCCGTTTAATGCCTACTTCTTGCCCCACCACCCAGTGATTGGGCACGCTGCGATTGCGGCGGTAAGTCCCCTCTTTGAGGAGTGGCTTGAGAGGCGGCATGGCGTCCTCACCTTCCGCCTGACACAGGTCCTCACCGGACATGGCTGTTTCGGGAGGTTCCTGTTTCGGATAGGGCGGGAGGAAACGCCCGGGTGTTTCCATTGCGAAGATCGCCCAGAGGACACGGTGGAGCATACGGTGGAGGTCTGCCCAGCTTGGGCGGAGCAATGCCGTGTCCTCGTGGAGGTGATCGGCGGCGGCGATCTCTCGCGTCCGACCCTGGTCCTGGCCATGGTACGGAGCGAGAGGGCATGGCTGGCAGTCGCCTCCTTCAGCGAAGAAGTTATGCTCGCAAAGAGGGAGGTGGCGCACGTGAGGGAGATGCAGTACATGCGCCCTCACAGCCGTGGCCTTCGCAGGAGACGCCCTGGGCGTCGGGAATCCCAGGCTGATTCCCGGCCACCGTAGGCACGGGCTTGCGGACGGCGAGTAATGGGTAGCTCGCTGTCCGGTGAGGACCAAGCCCGGGTCGACGGCGCGTTGTGTTCCACGCGCGCCTTAAAGAGATATCAGCAGCAACTGATGGGGCCCGCAAGGGCCGATGCCTGCCAGGGGTGCGGGTTGTTCGAAAGAGATACCGCGGCCCCTGGCACACAGGCAACCGAGGGAACACGGGTGGGTTTTAGTCAGTAAAAGTCTGACACGCCCTCCCGCTCCGCCCAGAGCGGGAGAAGTTATTTGATGATTTCCCACCCAAAAAAAAAAAAAAAACCACCCAGTGATACGGGAACAAAGCGAGTCGACAAAGTTACGTGTTGTTTTTGACGCCTCGGCTCGTACTTCTTCTGCTGTTTCTGTTAATAACCTACAAATGGTGGGACCAGAAGTGCAAGAACCATTGTTTAATATATTAATTCGTTTAAGACAATATAAATATTTTTTAACAGGAGACATAGAGAAAATGTTTCGCTTAGTGCTTCTCAAAGAATTTGATCGCAATCTTCAACTGATACTGTGGCGTGATGGTGAAGATAAGCCTTTAAGGACGCTTCGTTTAAATACAGTGACTTACGGGTTTGCTAGTGCCTCTTTTCTCACTACTCGCTCACTTTGGCAGATAGGTGAAGTGTGTTCAGAAGATCAAAACTATCATACAAAATGATGTATATTGTGATGATCTACTTAACGGTGCAAGCAGTGAGGAGGAGTCACGTCATATCCGTCTTTCAGTCGCTTTTGAGTTAGCTAAGGGAAGTTTTCATGTGCGTAAATACCGTTCAAACTTATCTGAGTTACTCGCAGACTCCGTTAACCTGGAAAGTTTTCTACTAAATCTTCATGTCTGTCTTTTTTAAAGATTTATAGATACATTCTAATTGACAATAATTCCTCTGTACAAATGCATTGTTTTTATGACGCTTCGCAGCGTGCCTACGGCAGCTGTATATATTTGAGATCCGTTGCTACAAGCGGCGCTATACAAGTTAGTATGTGCAAAATCACGGGTTGCACCTATCAAACCCACGACAATACCACGGCTCGAACTCTGCGCTGCCCTATTAGGAGCTCAAGTAACTGATACAGTTTTAGCCGCATTACGTTGCCTTATTGAACGTCAGGTGTATTGGACGGACTCTATTGTATTAGGTTGGCTCAACTCTAATAAAAGTAAAACGTTTGTTGCCCACAGAGTAGCTGCTATAAATGAGCTAACAAATCCCACAGACTAGCGTTATGTTCCTACTTCTATCAATCCGGCTGATTTAATCTCGTGTGGCATCGATCCAGACCCGGTAAATCTCTCTATATGGTGGAATGGCCCATAATTTGAATTTTTTAGAATCCGAGGGTTCCTGGCCCGCTTATGCTGCGGACTCTATAGAATTGAGAGTTTAAGACCCACCATACTTTAGGGGGGGAGGAAGCATCTTCCATGCCAGGTTTGTCTGTAGATTTAGCAAAATGTTCCAATTTAACTAGTCTTATTCGGGTTCTAGCTAGAGTTTTAAGGTTCGCCAACAATTGTAGGTCACACAAAAAATCGGATAGATCGTGAAGTCCACTTCAGTTTCCGAGTTAGAAAATGCTCACAATGTTTCTATAAAGTTAGCCCATAAAGATTCCTTGCCTATAGAATTAGGACTACTACAAAAGAGTAAATCTTTCAATTCTAAAGCCGCTCTCTCGTCTCTTAATCCATTTTTAGATGAAAATGTGATTCTTAGGGTCGGAGGGCGCATCGATTCATCTACTTACCAGTATGACAAACGTCATCCTATTTTGTTGCATTCCAGTCATTATTTAGAAAAATAATATTAAAACAGGAGCATCTACGCTTAATGCACGCTGGTCCTCAGCATCTCCTGGCATCTATGACGGAACGTTATTGGCCTATAGGAGTGCAGCGCGCGAGTGCGTTACCTGTCGCCGTTTCGTACTATGGATAATATTATGGGAAACTTACCTGCAGATCGCGTTGAAGCTGACTTTCCTTTCTCTACGATAGGTACCAACTTTGCCGGTCCATTTCTTATTACGGACCGCAAGGGACAAGGCTGTAAAATAAGTAAAAGTTATCTTTGTATTTTCGTTTGTTTTCGGTACAAATGCGTACATTTAGAGTTAGTCAGTGACTTGACAATGGATGCATTTGTACTGACATTAAAAGGATTTATAGCCCGCAGGTGTAAACCAAAGGTCATCTACTGCGACAATGGTAGAAATTTTGTTGCAGCAGCAAAAGAAATAAATTGATTTCTTAAGTCCAACAGCGACTCTATAATTGACTCTGCATCTCGCGAAGGCGTTGAATTCCGCTTCTCACCAGCTATATGCTCCTCACTTTGGTGGTCTATGGGAGGTGCCGAGAATTAAAGATAGACGATTTAGTCCTAATCAAGGCTGATAGGACTCCTCCACTATGCTGGCGTCTTGGAAGAGTCTCGAAGTTATTTCCCAGCACTGATGGTGTGCCACGAGTCGCTGACGTATCTACTTCACAAGGATACGGAGAGCCATTAACAAATTGTGTCTGCTGCCTTCACCAGATCACACGGAAACATTATCTTGAAAGCTTCATAGGCCCTATCTATATATATATTTTATCTTTCAAGGCCCCCGAGGATGTCTATGACACATTCGCTCAATAGTCTTCATTCAATTTACTTAACTTTCATTCTTATATTCATTTCCGCATTAATTACTTCACTCGTTCATCTTCATCTTGAAAACTCCTCTGTGCGTTATGTATAGAAAAAATAATTAAATATTGTAAAAACCTCAGTAAACGACTACCAATAAATCTTTGTTTAATTTATCATAAACAATAATAATACTAGACGCCAATATCAATCGCCAAAAATATATTAAGAAAAATCAAAAGAAACTTAAATAAAATAAATTACAATTAAATAAATTAAATAAACAATCACTCGCACTAGGAAGTACACAGTTTCAACTAGAGCTAAGAAAAGTTTGTATATGCTTGATTCAGACATTGAAGAAAAATATGTCCAGCAACAATACGACGAAATAATATGAAGTTTAACTAAACCCAGCAAAACAGTAAAACAAATAAAAAACAGAAGCACAAAACTATTAGATGAAATGGTAAAATTAATCGATCAGAGGCACAATTTGTATACCTATCGGAGATTTACAATATAGACTAAAATAAAGAGGTTAAACTTAGTATTACATCATAAATATTAGATGCATGATGTACAACATTTCATAAATCTCTACTCCGACGACACTCAACCAGCCCCAACACCCGAAAATATATCTATCCTGGCAGTATTCCACCTACCGGATACGAGGTAGCCCTTACAAAAATGATAAACAATAGATCCTGTGGCAAATTTGGCATTTGATTTTAGGTGTTTGAAATAAAATGATTTTATTTATTTATAAGCACAGAATCACTAAAAATAGGCGAACCTATTCTCCTTCCATATATCACCCGGCTCTTTAACAGTATTCAGCGTTCAGGTAGCTTTCCCAAAGATTTTTGTCATTCTAATATTATTCTAGTGCAAAAAAGGGTGATATATCCGATTATAATAATCACAGGCCCATTTGTTTAATATCACTTATTTATAAAACCTTCCATCAAAATAATCGAAAATCGCGAAATTTATCTGGCGAACTAGTTATACATGTTGATATGTATACATCAACATGTATATCTATCAATCATATCTATCTATCATGTATCAACAAAAGCGAGGTATAATGGGATTTTATATATTCTGAGTGTATTTCTATGAGTGGATTGACTACATGCAAATGACCTGTCGTAGAAAGTCCTGGGCGGAAGCTTGCTTGCTCAGGAGGTTGCTCCTGAGCAAGCCATTTAAGAGAGAGAGAATCAAGCAAAGGTTATTTGCATGTAGACAATCAACTCATGGAAATACACCAAGAATATTTAAAATCCCATTATACCTCGCTTTTGTTTATTACTCCAAAGCTTTCGACAGCATAGGTATTACACACATCACATCCATTTTTGACGCCTTAAGCAACCAAAATATTCATCCCATGTAACAATATAAATCGGTTACGCAACATTTACTAAAATAGTACAAAACATGAAATCACCTGGTCCAAAATACAAAATAGAGAAAGGAGTTTAACAAAGTGACCCGCTAATCCCTCTAAACTGTTCACCAGTACCCTCGAAGAAATTTTCAGGAAGTTGGCAGCTGAATGGAAGGAAATAGGTAATGTCCTTGGAAAGCGAGACAAACCTACGTTTCGCCGACGACATTGTTCTCTTTCCATCCTCAGCCACTGAGTTTGAATGGATGCTCCAAGAAGATGTGTCAAAGCTCTTCTAACTTTTTTTGATAAACTGATGACAAGGAATCAGTTTGACTCCCTGCAGAGAGGTTTCACGCAGAAAATCTACAAAGCATACCGGACGGTGTCTCTAACATCGTCACTTATCCTGTCATGCTTACTACCCCTAGATCTCCGGGTAATCGAGGCCGCAACCCTTTTCAAGATCAAAAGGTGTCATTCCCAGGAGTTCATACCGCCGGGTCGTGAGCTGGAGTGCAATGTGCACCCGTCCAAAAATCCCCACCTAACGCTACTCACAACAACAGAGTATGCACGCCTAGAGGACTTGACTCCCGAAACTCTAGAAAACCCACCAAGTAAGAGGTCCCCAAATATACACCGACGGCAGCAAGATAGAGGGGAAAGTCGGAGCTGCCCTAACCTGGTGGAAAACAGAAAGAAGTCAAGTTTCAGCACCTTTGGCCTGGAGCCTCACAACACAGTCTTCCAATCGGAGATGTACGCTCTCTTTAGAGCTGTCAGGATGGCAAGAGAATCCAGGGCGACCTCCATAAGCATCTTAAGTGACTCTAGATCGTCACTTGACCTGCTGCGGAGTCCATCTGTCATTCACCACCTATCGCTCCTAATCAAGAGATGTGTCCGCAAGATCCGAGAGGAAGGCAGAGAATTGAATCTGTTTTGGCTCAGGGCCCACGTGGGAACCGCCGGGAATAAAAGAGCGGTCGAGCTGGCCAAGGAGGCAGCCCAAAACAACAACTACAGCGAACTACAACAAGGTCCCCGTATCGTTCGTTAGGAGAAAGGTACGGGGGAGGACTATTAGAAAGTGGCAAGCGCAATACGAGTCCTCGAGTACAAGAGCGACCAAAAAAGTGTTCTTTCCAGACGTCCTAGCGGCTAAAAGGACACTCAGAGACGTAGTTCTCTCACCGGCTCATGTACAAGTCTTAACAGGGCACGGAGGATTCTCAGCGTATCTCCATCGTTTCCATCTCAAAGACAGTCCCCCGTGCGTCTGTGACCCCAGCTGCGTAGAAACAGTCTGGCGCCTGCTCTTCGAATGCCCAAAGTTAGTCAAGACAGAATGGAGCTGGAGCTCAAGATCGAAACCCAGCTAACCCAGTCTATATTCCATGTCATCATGGGGAGACCAGAGTCGGCGCAGACCGTTTTAGTTGTTTAAAAGCTTCAGAAAAACACGAGGTAGTTGTCTACGAGGACAGAGGGGAAATTCTGAGCTTCCTCAAAGCTTCCAGACAACTAACTGCCAACGTGTCGAGCCTCACAAAAAGTCCGACTACTCAAAGCAGTTCTGAGAGGGCCCAGCAGAAGGCAGCCACCGAAAACGCTGCAAAGGAGCAGAGCAAGTTAACTAGCCCGGAGGACTGGGTCAAGTCGAGGAGTTCACTGAAAGCTTTCGGCCCTTTCCTCAGAGCTCTGCTCCCACGCACCAACTGCGTATCACCATTCCACCAACAGAAATCGGCAGTGGAGAGGTTCTTTAATTACGAAAAAAGAATGTAAGAGTGACTAGCCAAAAAAAAAAAACAAATACTTAAGTCAATAATAATAATTATTATGGTGCAATCCTTGTTTTGTTCAGTACAGGGAAAATATTGCCTATTATGTAGATAGTAACCAGTGTTACCAGTAGTACGGATACCAAATCAGCTGACAAGGATGAAATAGGCAAAATTTTACTGTGTCATGCTTAACGAGCATGACACAATCAAATTTAGCCTTATAATAATAGCATTCAAATTCTTGGATAATAGATAAGATAAACAAATAGACAACCAACTCGATAATATCAATAAAATGATTGTTTTGCATTTCAACAAAACGGGTATCATATGTGAATAAAACACACAGTGTTGCTAAGTGAAGAAGCTGTTGAAGAAATTTGCGTTTATAAGGGTGTAACAGAAACCCTATTGTTATCCATATGCACTAATGATAAAAGCTGGTATAGAATCGCCATACAATCTATACATAGTTTCAGCTCAAAATAAAATACTCTAAGAATTGATACCAAATTTTCGGTATCATATGTTTCTTAAATTCAAATCATAACAAACGTGTCACCGTATACGTATGTGAATCACTTTCCACGTTACTTGCCAATATCACGATAAATCTCTTCCGAGTGATCTGTTTATTTCAATTTGAAAAGTTCGGTTTCTGTTATCAATACATTGATAACAGAAACCGAACTTTCTATTAATACAGTAAATATTCTGATAAGTTCCGAACATGTAGAGATAGGATTAAAAATCCCTTCCAATATAGTTTGATATCATCCAAAGAAGCCGTGCCCTTGGTATGTATATACCCTTTCCGTTACACGTTGTATAATTAGATCTGTGATAAAAACTTACCGAGTTATCCATGGTTTTATACCTATCTCTCTCTCTCTCACCAGCATGCGTCCTTTTCTAATCAAGAATGACGTTTGGCGCGAAGCTGTCAATGTCATAGGGTCTTCAGCTCACCAGCTACAGAATACCTGCAATACTGTATTTTATTTACACATAATACCTGTTTTGTTGAAATGCAAAACAGTAGTACCTATTATGTGTTTTCTTGTTTTCTAAAACTCACAGTTTTGCTAGGTGAAGACCTGAATGTATCTGCTGATGGTAAACACTAACGCTATGCTGAATGAATTACACTACTGTTCTAGAAAATAAATCAGTTTTATTGCAATTTTATTTACATCTGTCTTTAACCAAATGTAACAAAAAACGAATGAATTTAACATACATTTCAATATCAAGGAATTAATTACTTATATCTCTAACTAGCAGTGCTCCACAGTTTCACCCGCGTAGTTCCCGTTCTCGTAAGAATACGGGGATAAAATATAGCCTATGTTACTCAGTGATAATGTAGCTTTCTAACGGCAAAATATTTCTTTGAAATCGGTCCAGTAGTTTTTATGTTTATTCGTTACATACAAAAATACAAATCTTTCCTCTTTATAATATTATAGTGTAGATTAGTGTAGATTAAAAGCTATTTCAATTTGACTAACACTAAAAAAACAAAATGAAATAAATCAACATTTTAGTTGGTATTATCAACTCTGTTTTACTGAAAGACGTATTTTTTTTAAAAGATGTACATTACCAGTTTCCTCTGTTAAGTATTTCTTGAACCGGTCTATTCTTCAACCTATTTCTAGAGGCTACTTTGGACATGATACTGCCTGGTGGTGGTAGACTATCGTTGTAATGGTTGAAAATAAACAGGATATTCATTCCCTAAAGAAAACTAAGCGAAAAATGTGTGACGCCCGAATCCCATCTTAGAGATTGGAGCACGTGTTCAGAATTTTTAATAAACACAAAAGTGATAGCATCATACTTCCAACCCCCAAAATTGATACCCATGTCGACTTTTCATCTAAAGATTACATCCGCCGTCTTAAATTAAAAATGAATGATACATTCGTAACTAATACCCCCAAAATATAAAACATCGATAACCAGTATGGTTATGGAACATTTTTTAAAAACTTACTATTTTTGAATAAAATATGGATTAAACATTCGTAACCATAATCCGGAAAATCCGTAAAATTGATAGATATCTCCACAATTTTATTAAAAAAAAAACAAATGTCATCTTGAATAACAAATACGTGTCAGTCCGTCAGGACCGCAGTTCTTTCTTCTTCAACGATGAAAAATTCATCTGCCGCAATCTTGGATATCTTTTTTTACCTCACTATTGTTTTCAGCACCTTCGAAAACCATGGAAACGACACCCATCGTGAAAAAAATTAATATTTCCGAAGCGCCATCTTGGATTTTCATTTTGACAGTCGGCTTCAGCACCCTCGTTTACCCCTACCGCAAGCTGCGTTAAAGAACTTCGCTCCAAAAATGGATGACACATGCGACATTATTATTATCACATTAAAAAAGAAAATTCATCCGCCATCTTGTGTAACTGATTGTGATTACATATTCATAACTCTCATACTCATCACTACGTCCAAAATCCTCAATAGTGACTAGTGATGGCAATTAATGCGATTTCGCATGTGAATTCTTGAGTCTTAGCATGCAAAATGCTATTGCTATGCTAATTGCTAATATGACGATAATATGAATTTTGTTAATATGCGAATTAAAGAGTGTGGTCGCCTTAGGATGTCTCCTAGCGAGCGTTTTTAACAATTTAAAACCTTTTATTGTTTAAGATTGTATGAATTTTCCTTCCTACTTTATCTAGGTTTAGGACTGGCAGCAAAATGTTCTAAACGAGCGTATCTATAAGTTCATTTGATCGTATTTACATGATTTAGTTTTGTATTTGACACTTTTATACACAGCCAGTTCTCACTACTTTTGACTACCTCCTATTATTTACAGGTAGGTAATGAGTTCTTAGTTTTACACTAGGTATTATCTATTTTAAGTACAACATTAGCCGTAAGACGAAAACAATTAATTATTGTTTATACGTAAACTAAACTCTCACCATCACATGCCAAAACGTACTGAACTTTGACAATAAACGAAGCGCGCCACGCGTGTTCCGCAAAAATTATCATTAAACAAAAACATGCATTCATTCAATATACGTTCCTAAGTACGAGCTAATCAAAGATATTAAGAAAATAATTGCTTGACCTCATTCTTAGCACCACCCTGCTAATAATTTAAATGAAATAAATAATCAAATGCATTCATTCAATATACTACCCTAAGTACGAGCTAATCAAAGACAATAAGACAATAATTGCTTAATCTCATTCTTCGCAACATCTGCTAAATTGCTAATAATTTCACTTGCGAACAACGTCACGGTCACGTGAAACAAATAGATTTCGTGTTCCCGCCTTCCCGCGGGTGCGACGAAGAGCGCACACTGCCAGTGCGTGCGTCGACGCGGATGATAGCTATGAAGTACGAAGCGATGAAAATTCACACTTCACAGAATTTCGCAACTACATTTCATTTGCTAGATGCTAAATGAGCATTCGCATGCTAACAATGAATGCGAATGCTAATTAATCCATCACTAATAGTGACTATATTAAATACGTACGGTATAAAAAATCATTATTTGTTCCGCCATTTAGAATTTCATTTATTTATTTCTAAACTTGTAATGAGTTTGGTACTCATACTTTTGGTCTGAAAATTATCAACGTTTTCCAACCACAGTATTAGAGCACGGAATTCCCTTTATTGTTATTTTGATCGTATTTAAGTTTTACAAGAAAGCGATACACCCGTGCTTCCCAGGGCGCGTCTGAGCGCGGAATGACAGACCGCGTTTAGAAAATGTATGAAGAAATTGGAGAGCGGTCTTTATTTTTCTCTTAAATAAAAAAGTGATATATTAAATTACAAAATATTTTATTGGTTGCTTAGAAGACCATATAAGCCACAATTTCTTGTTATTTTGGAGTTAAATATGTAGCTGATCTTGCTGTAATGGTTCTTATTCAGACCCCTTTTTTGTCATTTTCTGCGATTATTGTGGTGGTAAAAACGGATTTGTGTGTAAATTTTGTATGGGACTATGCATTATATGTGGTATCATTATGGAGATGACTATATTATCTTTAATTTAAGACCAGAATTGAAATCGCAGTTGTTATTCTTCTTTTTTTGTATTGTCTTTCCTCGTAATTGGTAACAGAAAACCAGCGGTATTTGTAGAAAAATGTGATAGCGTCGTTAAGGAAATTTGATATTTATAATAATGGAAACTAGGAGATATATTGTAATAGTATAATATATAATGACTACAAGCACTTTATTTACTTCTATCTTAATAAAAAAAACATAACTTACTTGTAGGTTCTACTTCACCGCAATTTAGGATTATATTTGCCTTGTCTATGCAAGACAATAATTTGATTTGTTTTTTCTTGAATCAGGTTTCGGGTAGTCATGGTTAACGACAAAGTTAGTCACAGTCTACAGTAGTCACAATACACACAAACAGTCCAGGATACTAGCTAGGGTCAAAAAGAGGCTATCGATCACAGTCCGGTGTACAATCAGAGGTCACTGCTGTGACTCACAGTTAGGCAGGAAATCAGTCCGATAAGCGATAAAGCGATAAAAATAGGAAGCGGTAGCAATTAGCGAGGTGCAAATTGGCACTGGCTAAATGTTTTTGTTTCACCTGCAGGGCGTGTAACAAACACAATAAGACAATATGGAATTGTGTGAATACACTCACACAAATACGTATTGTCTCTAATTGGGCGGAACCAGGAAGACACCCCTTCTTCCTTCTTTAAGTACTAAAATTTAAGATTTTTACGCTCGAATCTTTTTGCACGTATTTTTTATATTGTGTCATTTATTATTTGTTTGTTATTATTTTTACGTCTTTTATTATTACAAGCTTGCTTCGTTCGCAGGTAGGTATCTTTCCGGTTCATAATTGTAATTTATTTTTAAGTACTTGGTGTGACATAATTTGTTCTAGATGGTGAAAAAGACCTAGATGGTGTCCAGGGTCTGATGATGAAGCCATCTGGTGGCCATAGGATCTCTTTAACCACACGACATAGCCCAGTCGCGTTTGGGCTCGTAAGATTTGTCTCGACAAGTACTATATATCTGGAA
Source organism: Polymixis lichenea (assembly GCA_949091785.1). NCBI lineage: Eukaryota > Metazoa > Arthropoda > Insecta > Lepidoptera > Noctuidae > Polymixis > Polymixis lichenea. Next base: position 10,747,797 of record OX420933.1, on the reverse strand, counting down.
TAATATCCAGGGTCTGATGATGGAGCCAACCGGTAGCCATAGGAACTCTTTAAGCATACAACATAACCTCGTCGTGTCTGGGCTCATTAGATTTGTCTTTACAAGTACTATAGATCTAGATGGTGTCCAGGGTCTGATGATGAAGTCGAAAGGTGGCCATAGAAACTCTTTAAGTATACAACACAACCTCGTCCTGTTTAGGCTCGTAAGATTTGTCTTCACAAGTACTACAGATCTAGACGGTGTCCAGGATCTGACGATGCAGCCTGAAGATAGCCATAGGCCACCCCGAACTCGAAACGCATGTTTAAAGATTTTAACGTTTATTGGAACGAACTTCTGCGGCTTACGGTAGGAGTTGACTAGTAGAAATCGTCACGCGAAAAAGCGTTCATTCTTGTATGCCCCCACCATGCGACTTTCTTCTTTACACTCTGAACCTCTGAAAGTGTGAATTTGGTCAAAATGTAAATCCAAATGGCGGCTGCGAAAATTTTCAAATTTTTCGCCATAGGTGTCGACTTCATAGTTTTCGAGGGTGCTAAAGCCGATAGTGGGGTCAAAATGAAAATCTAATATGTCGGCTGATAGAATTTTGTATATGGATTTTAAACCATACGATACGTGAGAAGGAATCTTGTTCCTGACGGGTCTCCCGACCGCACAGGTTTTTTTATTAGGTGCATGCATGTTGTGTGCTCGTAATCGTAAACAATTATATACCTTATAAAAATAATTATTGTTTCTGTAATAGTGTAGTAACATTGGATTTTTATAGAAAAATATGAGTACGGCCAAAAGCACAAAATACAAGGGCTTTTTTGCCAGCCAGAAACGCGTGCATTGGAGTAAAAAACGAAAAAGGTGAGGAGTGTGAGAACCTACCTAAATTTTTCCAAAAACAGTATCTTTGACTAACGAAGAGCGTTCCCACTAAATTTTCAGTAGCTGCCAGCCGGTTTTTTTTATAAATTGTTAGCTATTGTACTATATACCTACTTATGTTTTTTGTCAGTAACGGGTATAAAATTGTATCTTATTTGTTTCAGGGCTGCATTTGACGAAATCCAAAATGTTGATAATAATTGTAATACAGAAGTTAGCACCTATTTACGTTTAGTTTGAAACAGTGAGCGAATTGGAAGGCGAGTAAGTGGACGAATGCTTGAGCGAGTGATACAAGTGAGTGGAGAAATAAATAAGAGAAAGAAATTAGTCTTGACTTTGTTTTTTAAAATCATAATATAACAGCTAATTGATACCTACATAGAAAACTGTGCAATAAACCACCCCCTCTCCCATCCTTCCTTACTAAGTATAAATGCAATGAAAAGAACAAAATAGTATCCACTTATATTTTAAATATTGTCTTCACGCTTCCCGCCGTTCGAACCACTATGTAAGCATTTATGTGTGCGTAAGCGGGGCGCACGCGTCTATTGCTGTGTGAGTAGCGCTTCAATACCTAATTTTCTCTCGCGCTCGCGGTGTATACGGCCCTTAAGTGTGCATGCTTAAAGTTTGTTGATTGTACGTACCTAACTTAAACAATCAGAAAATAAAACAATCATCTAGTCAATAAGAATGTTTATATCGCACCTTGAACCTCTTGTACTCACTTAAAAAATCAATAAGTACCCACAATAACCAACATCTTTACTAACACAGCGTCAAAGATTAGAATATGTTTTATAATTCAACGCGTGTTTTGGGTGGCGGTGTAGGTGGTGGTACTGCGTCCCGGTAGTATCTCTGGTAGATGTCATCCCAGAAGCGACTGCGTTCTTCCAAGAGCACGCCACGTAGTTCCAGCTTCTCATCCAGCACCATGTGTGGTGATCTGTCCGCGCCTGCTGCCGGCCACGTAGGCAGCGGCGACCCTTCGGGCACGGGTTTCCTGAAACAAACCACATTAATCATTAATGAAAACATTCAAATCATAAGTGTAACATTGTAAACAAAGAACGAAGAACACTATCGGGATAGTGTTCCTCGTTTTTTGCTATTTTGCAGACTTTAGGTATCTAGTATGGGGCTCTCCGTCGGTTTGAATCGGTTTCATAACAACCTGAACTTATTACTGTGCACTGAGTCACTGACGAGTTACATATACAATAGCTATGTCCACACTGCCTTTTTTTGTTCATCAAGGGCATGCGTCATAGCGCAGTCAAGAACGTACATGAGGCATGCCCTTAACGCATGCGCGATGACAGTTGAAAGCGAAGCGCGCGCTGTGATATACGTTTTTCCGCGTCGGGTGGATTTCTGTGCCACAAAGCGTTCAACAACAAAATGGTCGATTAAAAAGTCGATCGAAATTTCTTTCGGACATGCGTATACTTTTTAAAAAGAATATCTTTATCTTCTCGTACTCGCAGTTCACTCATAATTACGTTAGTTCGATAATTATAATAACCTCGTATCCAAAACTTTCACCTGGTTCTTTTTTTTCTGGAATTTCTTATGACCAAGTAAGCCGCACATATTCGACCAAGTAAAATATTCTCGTCGCACATGTATCCAAAAACTGACAGAAACTACGACTGAACTAAATGACTATATTGGCGTTGCGTTCGTTAACACATTCAATTATTGAAAGCGCCAATCGAAAGGTGAATAGAAAGATGAAGACGAAAATTGAAGATGAAAAGGCATAGTTTGGACATAACTATTCGGTACTAAAATTTTTAGCTTCATAGAAACAGCTGAAAAAGGCCACCCAATTAAGGCAAGATAGAATCTTGAGCTTTGTTCCTTGTCAGTGTTTACTCCAGCCGGCTAATAAAGGCAAGCTAGAGTTGAGGATGAATACTACTCCCGATAGCTAGGGTCTGTGGAGTTGCTACTGCCAAACCAGAAGCTACCCTACGGACATCTGAAGCTCACTTGGTCTGGGTCCCCAGCCTAGACCTGTTCCGGCACAGCAATCTCTACCGGCACAGACCTAAAGTTCGGAAAGTTCAAGCACAACCACGACTATAACGTAGAGATACGGCGGTGGGGAGGTTATTATTATTTTAAGAGATACCGTTTCAACTACGGTGACTACTGATAAAGTACAATTAAACTGACTTGGACAGCGCCAACTGAAGTGGTTCTTATTTGGGCTGACTGAGGATCAGCTAAATAGATACATTTCTTTTTTAACACCAAATACTCACCCAGTCTTAAGAAAGTTATGCCAAATTTCACGGACAAGATTCTTCATTTTTAGATACTTAGGGGACGCCAGCATTTCATCTGCGTGTGTGATATTTTTACCATCCATAACAGCCATTGATTGAGCGCCATGGCTAGCACCTCGTACGTTAGTGTGTGGTACCACAGGATCTTCGTCATCCACAAACGAATATTCATACAAGTAAATTTGATTGTTGCCAGCCTCCACTTGCAATTTTGTAGCCCTTAGCATGGAATAACTAAATAACACATCAGAAAAGAAGTCCACGTATGCTAAAATGTTGTCATCACCAATAGGCTTATCACCGAAATAAAACTTCTTTATCTTATCAGCTACTTCTTCTCTTTCTTCATCAGATTCAAACCTTAAGTCAGGTGGCAAGAAATCTGAAAACTTTTCATTCATCTTTGGTTTCCAATAATCATAGAACATTATACGGAATTGTCCTTCCATGTTAGCGAATCCATACAAAACAGGTAACTTTTTGTAATTGCCTTTCTTTAGTATACTCAGAGGAGATTCTGTCAGGAATGCTCCGTCTCCTGTATCACGCTCCACACACGGTGAAAACATGAAAGTAGAATCAGTTCTTTCGAAAAATGCATCTGAAGTCAACAATTTCAAAGATGTTGTTTTGTAGAACTTTTCTAGTGCATAAATATCGTCTACGTTAGTAAAGTTTAATTGTCTGGCGTATTTTTTGGCAATCTCTACAGGATCTCTCTGCATTGTTAATGCGGCAAGGCTCCCAGCGCTTTCTGGTACCAGTCGGTGGAACAACCCTTCGGCTGACTTAGAAAGCATTATTAGGTCCACTGATGCAGAACCTGCACTGCCACCTGCAAGAGTGACATCATCAGGATTACCGCCAAAGCTGGCAATGTTCTTTTTCACCCAGCGCAGCAGCGCCACTTGGTCCTTCATACCTGCGTTGCCAGGTACGTCCTCGGTGCCCAGACAAAGGAATCCATGAACGCCTAAGCGATAGTTAAACGAGACCGTAATGAAATCTTTAGTCTTCATCATAAACTGTGTTGTTCTCGTCATATCGCCATAGCCCATTATAAAAGCTCCTCCATGAACATAAACAAGGACCGAGAGGTTTTTCTTATTCGTGTTTGGCACAAACACATTAGCAATCAGACAATTTTCAGGTTGAACTACGGTTTTTGACAATAGATCTGCGTATGGAAACGTAGGTTGTGGACATATTACTTCTTTGTTGGTGGCGTCAAATGGTTCCAGCCATACTGGCGGAGGAAGAGGTGCCTGAAAAGAAAGTTCAGTATTAAACCAGTGTCATAGTTGGTTGAAGATTTACGCTTTCTAAGCACTAAGTTAATATTCGGAATACAGAAATGTTGTTCTCATAAAAGACCACCGTCACGTACATGAGAATATCATATACAAAAAGTGCTTACAATTAAAGGATTGTCGTTCATTCACATTGTTTTGTCCCTATGTAATGCATTCAAAGTAATTGGCTGCTAGTGGACTATTGAAGGAAATGAACGAATATTAAAGAAAAAGATATGGGGAATCTGATCCTAACACATATCCACCGAGAAGTACTGACACAGGTTTTTGAATAATCGTATTTCAATAACTTGGAAACATTAATTAGAGTTATCTTTATTAAAAGGTAAACACCAATAATTTGCACTTGATTGATTTGTCACGGTTTTTTTATACGTCGTTCTTAACCTGTCAAGTATTTCCATGAAATTGAAAAAGTTACATTGGAGAGAACGTGGTCAAGGCCTAATAGCATTCTGAAGATGTTAGTGGATCCGACGTTTGGCTCCCAGACTGGAGCGGGCCGGGGCTGCCTTAAAGCGGCTCTTTCTCAATCTAGGGGGGCCAAACGCCTCCTGCTGGAGGCTCTACGCGGGGGTCGCGTGGGCCATGGCCCTATACGGGGCACCGGTGTGGACGCCTACATTGCGGCGCAAACCAGCACGCTGGTTGAAGGCGGCCCATAGGGTCATGGCCATCCGGATGGTACGGGGATACCGCACAGTCTCCGGTGAGGCGGCGGGCCTCTTTGCTGTATTGCCGCCATGGGATCTGGAGGCAAAGGTCCTTGTGCACACTTGGGAGTGGCGTAAGGAGGCCAAACGCAGGGGCGTAACTCCGCTGCCGCGCAAAATCGCGGCACGGCGGACAGAGCTCCGGCAGGATCTCATGGCGACGTAGAGTGCGATTGTCGCAACCCAGTGCTGGGCACGCCATGATTGCGGCGATAAGTCTCATTTTTGAGGATTTGCTTGAGAGGCGGCATGGCGCCCTCACCTTCCACCTGACACAGGTTCTCACTGGACACGGCTGTTTCGGGAGGTTCTTGGTACGAATAAGGCGGGCGGAAACGCCCGGGTGTTTCCATTGCGAAGATCGCCCTAAGGACACGGTGGAGCATACGGTGGAGGTCTGCTCGGCTTGGGCGGGGCACCGCCGTGTCCTCATGGAGGCGATCGGCGGCGGCGATCTCTCGCGTCCGGCCCTGGTCCAGGCCATGGTACGGTGTGAGAGTGCATGGCTAGCAGTCGCTTCTTACAGCGAAGCAGTTATGCCCGCAAAGAGGGAGGCAGTGCACGTGAGGGAGATGCAGTACATGTGCCCTCACGGCCGTGGCCTTCGCAGGAGACGCCATGGGCGTCGGGAATCCCAGGCTGATTCCCGGCCACCGTAGGCACGGGCTTGCGGACGGCGAGTAATGGGTAGCTCGCTGTCTGGTAAGGACCAAGCCCGGGTCGACGGCACGTTGTGTTCCACGCGCGCCTCAAGAGATGTCAGCATCAACTGACGGGGCCCGCAAGGGCCGATGCCTGCCAGGGGTGCGGGTTGTTCGAAAGAGATACCGCGGCCCCAGACACACAGACAACTGAGGGAACATGGGTGGGTTTTAGTCAGTAAAAGTCTGATACGCCCTCCTGCTCCACCCGGAACAGGCGAAGTCATTTGATGATTTTCCACCCAGAAAAAAAAAAGAAAAAAGATGTTAGTGGACAAAAACCCACCGATGATAAATCACTTCATGCAAGTGTTAGTTTGGTAGCCAGGAATGATTCATTATTTTCTGTGTCTGTATAATGCATGTATTGTGTTTTCATACACACACACACAAACTCATACATGAGCTTAGATGGTTTAAGATTGTTTTCATGGTAGTGCATAAATGTAACAAAAAGGAGGAGACACTGATTCCTATAACACGGGGCTTCAACATGTAAATGTATCATTGTTTTATGTCAATAAAATGTATTTATTATTATTATTATTTCCTTTACTTCATTAAATACAGATAAATTATATTTTTAAATATTCGAATATAAAATACAATAAAACATTTAAAAATATAGAACATAGTAGCCCACCGGTATCGGGAACAGGGTCCAAGCTACCGGCGGTCAGGGCTCCAGAGAGAGGAACCTCCTAACAATGCGAGCCGTGTCAAGAAATACCGCTCTCTGAATCAGGCCCTTGACTCAGCTGTCCAACGAGAGCCACCTCAGGTGTTGGTCGAGGCTCTTGGCTATCAAGCCATTGGCTGTAACGACTATCGGTATAATAATACCGATAGTCGTTAATATTTTTTTTTTAAACGTTGCCCCACACTAGGAATTTCTCCTGTATTGCGGGTACGTTTACAAACATTTAAGCACACATACACAAACAGCCAGACTCGGAACAACTACTTGTAGATCATACTAATATTTGTTTCGCACGGGAATCGAACCCCCGACACGCAGCGCATCAGTCAATCGCTTAACCACTGCGCCAACCGTGTGTAAAATAAAAATATTATTATTATCCCCTTTATTTCAATAAATACATATAAATTTCATTTTTAAATATTAGAATATAAAATATATAAACGCATTAAAAAATATAAAAAATAGTAGCCCACAGGTATCGGGAACAGGGTCCAAGCTACCGGCGGTCAGGGCTCCAGAGAGAGAAACCTCCTAACAATAAGCCGTGTCCAGGAGTACCGCTTTCTGGATCAAGCCCTTGATCCAGCTGCCCAATGCGAGCCTCCTTAGGTGTTGGTCGAGGCTCTTCGCTATCAAACCATTGGCTGTTATGATTATCGGTACAATGATCGCTGAGTCCACATCCCACATGTCGACAACCTCGTGAGCCAAGTCAAGATGCTTGATTTCTTTATCTTTCTCGGCTTTTATTTATTATTATTATTATTGAGCTTTGGTATTTTAATTATAACACACATATCTGCTAGTTTAGTTTTTTTATAACTAACAAACTAATCTGTGGATCATTTTTGTTTTATATAAAAAATATATAGATATCATTACATGTCTCGTATCTGTAAATCAAGGCCATGACTAAATGAAAAAGTAAATATTAAGACTAATATAAATAAACATATTGAATGGCCATTTATTATTGTTCTGCAGCAGTGCCTCTTCTGGTTCATTTCTCAAACGATAAAAATTACACAGGACGTGCATTCCAATGAGACTGTCAATATTTTTAATGCCTTTATAATCTGAAACATTATTTTTACAAATAAAATCAAACCAAAATATTTTATTTCACATAAACCTGCAAGGGCACTTATGAAACGTCAGAAGCTGGGTGCACGGTTCCAATTTGTCGCTTCCTATGGAGAAGAGCCGGCAAGAAACTCCACGGTTATTTTTTTTTTTAATAATTGGCTTTTATAATGTTTTCAAATTACAGTGATATTAGGTATGGGAGGACATTGCAGGCCTGTCAATAAGTACCAGGTACTAGAGGAATGAAAATAAAGAATAGAAGATTTATAGATGACGTCTGTAGGCCTACAACGTTCTCTCATTCACAATGCAGCATTATGCTATCTACAATTATCTTTCTGTTAAATCATCAAAGCTTACGCACGGCTAGAATTTAGTAATCGGGTTCCCGTTGGGTACCCTTTAGGTAAAGAACCCTAAAAAGTTTAGTGCGTGTCGGTTCACGCACAAAAACCCTGCATTGCGTGGTCCGTCTACTTATATGGGTTCTATCATGGATGTGAAAAACAAAATGTATTATAGTGTCACAATTATTAACTTCTATGCTGGTATAGTATAATATACCTTGCTAGCGCTGTCGCTAGCAAAGTAGAAAGTAATTACAATAATATTAAATTTATTTATAAAAGAAACCTCGATGTTTTGTCGAAGCAGAGCCACACGGCCCTATTTCTTTTATATATAAATTTAATATTATTGTGATTTACATTTCAGCCATTTCAGCTCAAAATGATATTGAAACCGCATTAAAATCCATTTAGTGGTTTAGAATAAGGAAACGAAGAAACAGACAGACGAAAACGGCGACTTTATACTATTCAGAAATATAAATACCTTAAATTTATTTTCGCCCGTAAGCGCTGTGGCGTAAGGTATATTGTAGAAGGCGTATAGATCTTCGCTTGGGTGCTTGCGCCCACGCACCGGCCCTTGCGCAATTTTCACTTCCCGCCATTCGTCGTCAGCCAAAACAGCCGTCACGCACAAAAGTACTACACACGTCCGCCACTCCATCGCTACGTTTTTGAACTGATTCGAAGTATTGATTGATAGCAATGGCGGCGGCGCCCTGGCATTTATAGGTGAGATTAGATTTGATATAATGCGCATTACCGATTTATCAAGTAATTCTATGTATACAGAAAAAAAAATCTATGTATACAGAAACATTTTTCGTGTCTGTCTGTGTGGCCGGATCGTTCATCTAAATTAGGTACGCCACTGATTCTCATGCGGTGAACTCTATCATTTAATCTGTTTTCTTTTGCTTAATTTATTTGGAAGGTCGTTTAGATATCAAAACTCATTACGTCTGTGAAGTTTGTATTAATAAGTAATTTTTAAACTGATAATTCAACTTACTACACTAAGTACGGTCGATAACTCGACAAAAAAGCCATCAAATTAATTTAAGATGTATTTTTATTTAATATGCTATGTCATAATTGTGTGGAAATTCTTATAAAGTTTAAAGCTTCTGAAGTTATGAAGCTGGCTGGCGTATACGGTTGTCAGGAATATGATCTTGCGAAATACTAATTATTAGCACAGCATCATTCCTATAAATAGTTCAGCCTCCGGTTTGCTTAAATAGATACAAAGATGATTTATGTTCATATAGCTGTAACTCGAAGTCACAAATTGTAAACTTGGACCATCGAAGTAATATTAATGAATAGCTAATTAGTCAGCGAGATGAACAATCACCACAAGCCAAGCGAAGATCTCTGGTAATAGTAATTATTTTTCATTATTAGTACCGCATCATTTCTGTCACATAGTATTATATACTGCAGCGTTTTAAAAGACATGTCAGGAAAACAGCCCTGATTTTTAACATCAGGGCTTTTTCCTGACATGTCTTTAAACTAGTATGTTGATGATCATGTATTCTCAAGATTGGTGCAATCGATAAATTTGTAGAAATGAGACAGTAATTAACAGTTTGGTATTTTACTATTGTTCTTACTTCTTTTGTCAATAAAATAATCTACCTACAGTCAGAAACCTGAAAGTCTAACAACCAGTCTTGTAAGTCAAGGGATCGTGATACCCAGAAATTTTTGGGAAGGTCAGATAGGCAGTCACTTCATGTAAAATGGTATTTGGCTACATCCGATACGCTGGTGAAGTTGAATTTTTTGGCATAATTTTGGCAATTCAGGATCGCTTTGAACGGTAAATTCAGCAAGGTTTCCTCCACTTTCTGGTACGATTCGGTGGAACAATTCTTCAGCTAACTTAGAAGCATTACTAAGTCCACTGATGCAGAGCCTGCACTGCTACCTTCCAGAGTGACATAATCAGGATTACCGCCGAAGCTAGCGATGTTCTTTTGCACCCAGCGCAGCAGCGCCACGTGATCCTTCATACCATCACTGTCTGGGGCGTCGACGGTGCCAAGAGAATGAAACCCGCGAACGCCCGGGTGATAATTAAACGTAACTATGATGACATCTTTAGTCCTAAAAAAAGCCCTAAACGCTTCTCTGTGAACACAGACGTATTAGTGTGTACTAGGACTGACAGATTTTTTATTCGTGTTCGGCACAAAAACATTAGCAATCAGACAATCTTCCTTTTGGACTACGGTTTCAAACAAGAACTCGGAGTATGTATGTGTAGGGTTCGGACACATTACTTCTTCGTTTACAGCGTCAAATGGTTCCACCATACCGGCGGAGGAAGAGGTGCCCGAAATAAAAGTTCAGTATTAAACCACAGTCATTGCTGAACTATGATATGCTCTGTTTTCTATTTCGAGATCTCTCCAAGCCAAGATATTTGCAATGTAAGAAAACGATGTGGGGAATTTGATATTATTCCATATTAAATAAAAACTTTGTAGTGTTTTTTTGGGAGCTTGGTTGTTTACTTTTTGTGAAAAAAGTTTTTATTTCGCACGTTTTATTATACTCAGGGTCGTCCAAAAGCGTGTTGGGTTGATAATGTCGTCAAAGTTGCGAGAAACACCTAGATGGTACGCGATGTAACTGGATGCATGGAACCGGGAAGTATGGCAGAAAAAAGGGGAGGCCTATATATAGGCCGAGACGGAATTTGTTTCCTATAAAATAACAATTGATAGAAGTAGGCTAGGAAGATTCTTATGTGTGGAATTTTGGCCTGAGGGTGTCAGGTTCAGGCGATTCCGTGAGTATACGGCGAGAGGAATCAAGAATTTAAATAATTAACTATGGATTGTAAGTTATCTACCATATCAATACTGTCATACAATTGTAAATCGATAAAGCGATCAAAGCAATGTGTGCGTGAACTCACTAAAACGAATGACATTGTGTTACTGCAGGAAACTTGGCTGCTACCCCATGACTTAGATTTTGTTAATGAAATTAATAATGATTTTGGGTGTGTAGCCAAGTCTTCTGTCGATACCTCAGGAGGGATATTAAGGGGTAGGCCGCATGGGGGCTTAGCCATTATGTGGAACAAAACTAAGTTTACATGTGTCACACCTATTAATTGTAGTAGCGATCGCTTAGCGGCTGTACGAATATCGACTGAAAAGGGAGGTGTAATAATTATTAATGTGTATAAGCCCGTTGATAACGCCGATAATCTGACTGAGTTCATTGATTGTTTGGGTGCAATAAACGCAATTATAGAAGAAGGCGATGCGCAATGTGTTTATGTGTTGGGTGATTTTAATGCGCATCCCTCCGCCAAGTTTGGCCTTGAGTTGACAAAGTTTTGTACAGATATGGAGTGGGAATGTGTCGATTTCAATTTGCTTGGATTAGATTCAGAAACTTTTACGTTTATGAGCGAATCTCATGGATGTCGGCGGTGGCTGGATCACTGCATTTCAACTAAGGCTGCATGGGATACTGTGATGGCGGCTGACGTCATATATGACGTCATGTGGTCTGATCACTATCCCTTGCGTATTGTTTGCGATATGACTTGCATGACTGCTGAGACAGCCCTCACCGATTCCAGTAGCCACCAACATAGAATAAAATGGGGAACGCGAACCAAAGAACAAATTAATGTATACCAAAAAAATTGTTCAGATAAATTAAGTGCTGATTTTAATATTTTTAAGTGTAAATGTGACAACAACATAAATTGCAAACATTATGACAAATATTGTGAATCAATTAGCTTATATTATACGTATATTGTTGACAAACTACAGACTGCCGCTGTACTGAGTTCCCGTTTAGGTGACCAGAGGCGATGTAAAAAGGTCACTGGATGGAACTACCACGTGCGTGACTATCATCAGACTGCTAGGTTCCACTTCAAGGTTTGGGTGGAGGCAGGTAGGCCTTTACAGGGCTTATTTTTTGGAAATATGTGTAGTAGTCGTTCAATGTTTAAAAATAAAATCAAGTGGTGCCAGAAAAATGAAGATTGTATAAAAATGAATATTTTGGCCTTGCATAGAAAAGAAAATAATTTTGTAAAGTTTTGAAACGCGACTAAAAAGTTTAATTTTAAACAGAGTCTTCCTGTCTCCGTGGATGGATTACATCCGAACATGTAAAATAGCTGATTTGTTTGCCAGTAAATTTAAAGTGGACCCCCTGCCTGTGGAGTTTAAGCTCAGCAATGATACCATCGTGACTCAGTCACTACCACCATTTACGCAAGAAGATGTAATAGCTGCAGTGAATAATATGAAACGTGGTAAGTCACCAGGACACGATGGTCTCAGTGTGGAGCATCTCATCTGGGGAAGCGCTAACCTATTTCCGCATCTAACTGCGTTTTTTAACTTATGTGTCAAACACGCCTACTTGCCGAAACTTTTAATAAAAGCTGTGGTGGTTCCAGTCGTCAAAAATAGAACAGGTGATTTAAGTTCATCTAGTAACTACCGCCCAATTACACTCGGTACGGTAATTGGCAAGGTGCTGGGGCGTCTCATACAGCCTGAACTGCAGAAAAATTTAAGAATTGACGATGCGCAGTTTGGTTTCCGACGCGGACTTTCGATAGACTCTGCAATTATTAGCCTTAAGAGTACGATTACCTATTACACCAATCAGAAGACCTCAGTGTATGCTTGTTTTCTAGACCTGAGCAAAGCTTTTGACCTGGTGAATTATGAAATCCTCTGGGACAAGCTAAAAAAGTCACAAGTACCTCACCAAATTGTAGATCTTTTGAGATTCTGGTACGGGGGCCAAACCAATCAAGTGAGATGGGGTGACACGCTATCTAGTAGTTACAGGTTAGATTGCGGTGTTCGCCAAGGGGGGCTGACTTCTCCGGACCTGTTTAACCTGTATATCAATGATCTGATCGAGGAACTCAGAAGAACCCAAGTAGGCTGTCACCTAAGCAATGTCTGTGTGAATAGCTTGAGTTATGCTGATGACATGGTTCTTCTGAGTCCCTCGATTAAAGGCTTAAAGGCTTAAGGAAACTGTTTTCTGTCTGCGAGCATTATGCTGATGCTCATGGACTGAAATATAACGTTCTCAAAACTGAATCTATGGTATTCAGGTCTGGGGCAGGTCCGGGGAACATACCTAGTCTATATTTGAATGGTGCGACCATAAAGGTCGTAAAGCAGTTTAAATACTTAGGGCACATTTTGACGGACAGACTTCAAGACGACTGCGACATTGAAAGAGAGCGTAGGGCCCTCTCAGTGAGGAGTAACATGCTCGCGCGCAAATTTGTGAAGTGCACCAAAGACGTAAAGAATACTCTGTTCAGAGCATATTGCTTGTCAATGTACACATGCCAACTTTGGTGTAACTTTACAAAAAAGATGTACAGTTCATTAAGGGTTCAGTACAATGATGCTTACCGAACCCTAATGAAACTGCCAAGATACTGCAGTGCCTCGAGCATGTTTGCCGAAGCGAGGGTCCCGGACTTTTACGCCATCATGAGGTCGAGGGTTGCGTCTTTTTGGCGAAGTTTGAGATGCTCCAGTAACAGTATTTTGAAGGTTGTCTCGGGCAACTTAGCAAGCCCCATATTTGCGCACTGGATTTCTGTTCACCTGAGCGCGAACAAAAAATGAGGAAACATGACGACAGAATTAATGTATTTTTGATGACTATGGGTACCTATACATACCTCTATGTTTTGAATTTTATTTTATTTTATTATTATTTTTAATTTAACTTATTTTCTTTACTGTAATTTTTTTTGTATATGGGTACATTGCCTGCAATACAACAACATTTATTTTATTTTATTTTATATCCAGCAGTGGGGTGACTTCGGGCTAAAATGATGATAATGATGATTATTATTTTATTATTATCCTTCTAAAGAATCTTTATTTTTTTTGTTTATGCAGGAAAAGTTATGTAGAAAAATACACATCTTCTGCCAAACTGCTGTACAGTTTGTCGGCAGTGTTCTCGTGTCATACACTTTTGTGATATGGAAATAGGTACTTACTGTCTACTTTATAATATACACATGGACGCATATTCGAAGCAAAAAGAAAAAGGGTAAACACACTAAATATCTAATTAAATTATGGGCTCAGGTCGTCTTGCCCACCAGGCCGGCAACGCATGCACACAAGAAAATCCCCCCGACCGCCGCCGCAACCCCCTCGGTCGGAGGGAGACAAGCAACCTTGCGCGAGCGAGACGCCGCGATACGGTCGCTCGAGCGGCGATAACAACAACACGCTGCGCGCGCATGCCAGACTGGCCGGCTCGCGCCTGCCTCCGATATCTTATAGTACTCTTTGCGCCTGCTTCCCAAAGTCATTTTTAAGACATTTTTGGTTACTGCTTCAGTTGTAATTTAAATAGGTTTTATTTATTTAATAATGTTGGAATTAGCCATCGCTGCGTCGTTTGGCCAAAATAATTATTAATTTTAGAGACTAAATGTTTTTGTTTCTTTGTGTCGCTTTACGGGTTGGCCGGTTATACACTCTCTTAATCTTATGTTCGTTTTTATTGTGGTGTCCTAAGATTATAGTTAACTTTACTTTTTTTGTGTAGGTAATTGCGCCCGCGCTGACCCTTGCGCAGTTTTCACTTACCGCCATTCGTTGTCAGCCAAAGCAACTGTCACGCACAGAAGTACCATACACGTCCGCCACTCCGCTACGTTTGCAGAATGTTATTTTTAATATTGTATGATATATCAACGGTGCGGCCTGTGTCATCTCCCACCCACGATATGTTTGATTAAAATTGGTACAATTCTCGTTATAGGTCAACTATAGCTACTGTTCGCGACTGCGCCCTCGTGGAAGTCAACTATATAACTGTAAACTCAATCTGCTAATCAAACTTATTCCACGGTGCTCGGTAATTGTATAGTTTTACATTTGTCCTTTTTTAAAATCGGATCTGCACTCAATAATTTTGAAAGATATTGCTTGTTCATTGCTTCATACGTGCGAGAAAATGGTCTGCTTAACAACGTTAATAACGCAGTGGATGTTATTTAACTGTCAAAAGAAAACCATTCCTACTGTTCCTGTGTTAGGCAATGACCCTATACTACCTTAAGAGATTACCCGTTACAAACGAACAAAACCGTTTTATAATCTTGGCGGAGGTAAATGCCTATCTATGCTCATGTCATATTTTTTATTGTTAATGGTAATGTTTTCTTTGTTAATCGCTGATTTATTCTTTTGTTTTTATATCGTTACGAATTACTTGTTCAAATAATGTTTAAGTTTAAATAATGAAGGACCGAGGAAAGTCGACTGTCTCATATTTGGGGACCTTATGGAAGATGTAATTTTAGCTATTGCAGTTCCTCGTTAGAATTTACTTTTAAATTAATATTTGAGACTGCTTTTACGTCTGTGATGATAACGTTTGTACCTACTTAGTTGAGATTTCTTTATACATAAATAAACAAATAACAACACTATTACAGGTATTTTTTACTTTATTTCCTAAGTATTCGGGTCATCCCCTAAAATTTTTGTAAATGTTATCTTTTTTTAAATCTTTATTTATTAATGGAGGTTTGTTCATGTTTGAACATGTCACCCCCGTAAGAATAAACATGAAAATGTATCACAATACTTAAATGAACTACATGTACAAATCATACAATGGATTAACTTAAGGTGCTCTATTCTTAATAGCTATATGAGTGAGCTTATAAAGTAATTTGGCATCGTCCGAAAGCGGAAAAGACAAAATGCTGTTGCACCATTCAACATCGAATGGGGACACCGCGGTTTGAAATACCGAATATAATCTAAATGCTTCGTTACGAACACACTCCATCAAGATGTGGTATACGTCCTCTATAATATCGCATTCGGTACACTACGAAGAGTTGACTTTTCCCATCAGGAATCCGAACTTATTTAATGGAATGTGTCCTGAGCGAAGTCTAAAACTCGTCATAATGTCATACCTTCCCATATTGCATTTTTCAAACCAAGGTACTCGAGGCAAGGCTGGTTGCATGGTTCTGTACCAAAGTAAATTCCTTTAGTAAGTGATCTTTTGTCAAAATATTCAGACCACCATTTGGTTGAAAATTCTTTAACAGCACCGATTAAATTCGTGTAGTAAGGCAAGCAATTGAAATCAATACCATCAACCGCAGTTTTTCTGGCCAATTTATCTACAGCTTCATTACCAATTATACCAATATGTGAAGGTATCCACTGCAATATTACCTTCTTATTTATATTATTAAGTTCGTATAAGGTGCTTAATATAAATAAAAAATAAGCCAGGGGTATACCTCTGGCCATTTGAGTACATCGCACTAAATGATGAAGTGCACTTTTAGCATCAGTAAATATTACAAAATTAATGTCTTTATTAATTGATCAAATGTATGACAGTGATTTTGCAATACCGATAAGCTCAGCGTGCATAATAGATATTTGAAGATTATTTACATTAAGCTTTATGAACTCCTTTGTTTGTATATCTAGAAAAGCAGCGCCTATCCCCTGGTTGTCCTTGGAGGCATCTGAATATATTTCGTAAAAACCTGAATATCTTTCGTGTAAGAATTTACTACAAAGGAACAATATTTTTTTCATTTTATATTGACGTTTAGGTTTATTGACGTTATGAATTTCGAAACTTATAAAACTACTTGTGTTCAAGTTATTCATCCAGGTATCTAAAGCAAACATCTCCAATTGCTTGCTTGAGTGAACAGGCTGTGATTTAAAATGCATGTGAATCGTCACTAATAATGGTGTTTTCTTGCACCTCCAATATACATTTTGTCTATGGTTTGCTAAATCTTCTAATAACGAAATTATAGGATTGTTGCTGAGTGACTTTGACTTAAGCCAAAATTTACCAGCAAGGAAAGCACGACGCACAAATAAAGGCTGCAATAGTAACTCTGACTTCATGACATGGATAGGACTGGTAATGGTCCTTTTTATAAAACTCCCTATAATGCGCATGTAGGTACTGATTCTGTACTTTATCCAGCTTGGTACAATTACTCATGGCGCTAGTATCATATAGAAAACTTGCGTAGTCTAATCTACTACGAACGATAGAAATGTATAGCATTCTCAAATAGTATGGATGTATACCCCAACTAGACCCCGTCAATACTTTAAAAATACTTAAAAATTTCATAGCTTTCTCCCTAATTTCATTAATATGTTTTGTCCATCTTAATTTTCGATCTATCCACATTCCTAAATATTTGACGCAATATACATTTTCTAATGCTGTTTCATCTACCATTAAAGTCACCCTTTCATTATAGTAATTATTTAAAAAAATATATACCTTACTTTTATTTGGAGAAATTGTTAAGCCTAGGTTCCGAAGAAGTTCACATAAGGTGTTAATAGAATTTTGTAATATTCTAGTACCGTCATAGATAGATTGAAAAGATATAAAACAAAGTCGTCCGCATATTGGGATATAAAAATATCCTTTTCAACAGCTTTACATATATTTATTGTTGCCACATTAAAGAGTAGTGGGGATAATGGATCGCCCTGGGCCAGACCTCTACCAGCAGTTTTAGTAATATATCCGACTTCAGTTTTGATTTTAATATTCCTATTATTCAAAAAATTCCAAAGATATTGACATATTTTCGACCCTACCTTAATTTTATGTAAAATTGTTAATAAGTTCATTATATTAATGTTATTATAGGCATTGTCAATGTCAATAAAACAACTAATAGTGTGCAACCTTTCAGAGAAACCCTTTTGAATACGAGAAACTAAGCAACTTAAACTATCGAAACAACCCTTAGTTCTTCTAAAACCTACCATATTTGGTGAGAATATACTATGTTTTTCTAAAAACCATTCGAGCCTCTTATTAATTATTTGATGAAAAATTTTGCACACACACGATAATAAGGATATGGGCCTCAAAGACGAAATCTGATTAGGATCCCTTCCAGGTTTTAGGATTGCAATTATTTCAATATCACGCCACTGACTAGGAATAGGACTAAGTGAGAAGAACTGATTAAACAACAAGAGGAGAATGTCCTTACCGTTATTAGGTAGATTTTTAATCATGGAGTATGAGATACCATCGCACCCAGGAGATGTATCCTTCGCTTTAATACATTTATTTAACTCCTGCATGGAGATATTAGTCTCCAAATTTAAATAGGTACTGTAAATTTTGGTTGATTTGGCATAACATAATCTGGCGTAAGACTGCGGATTAAGTTTTTTGCTTTGGTACCGTCTATAATAGTTCTAGGAACCCGATAACCCTTTATCCATTTCATCTTGCGCCACATTTCAGAAACTGATATATTATTATCAATTGTTGAGCATAACTGAATCCAGTCATTAAGCCTTGCTTGTCGTATTAATTTTTGTGCAATTGCAATTTTATTTTGTAAAATATCTAAGTTTGTGGGATTTGGATTTTTACGAAAATTGGATAAAGCTAATCTCCGGACTGCCACTGACTTAGAAACTACTGCATTCCAATATGTTTTAGGGAAAAATTTTGAGGCGGGATTTTGTGGTATTTTAGTCATAGGGATATGTAGATCTGCTGCAAGATGTATATGGTCAATGAAAATATCATAAGCTTTTTGAGGGTCCACAGGAAGTACTAAATTTGAAAACATATCTTCAAGACATGTTTTATACGACTCCCAGTCAACATTTTTATAATTTCTTTTAACTACAAAATTTTTATTCATTCTACATTCAGTAGATAATTTGATAACCAAATGGTCACTTCCCAAAGTTTCATTTAAAACTGACCAATTAAAATTAAGCGCAATATCAGGTGTAGCCAAGGACAAATCAGGAGAAGATTCCTGCAAAGTACCGTTTACCAATTCAATGCGAGTAACACTGCCATTATTTATTACAACATAGCTTTTATCTACGAGTGAGTCTACAATTTGAACACCTCTCAGGTCTGTGTTATTGGACCAATTCGTATGGTGGGCGTTAAAATCACCGATTATGATTGATTTCTTATAAAATAATGAAAATAACTTATTCCAATCCGTTTGGTTAGTCCGAATAGTTAAAAGTTTTAACATGAAGGACTTCTAATCCCGGTAGGTACATGTCTAAGTTTCCTACCTGACCTTTCAAAGATTTATGAGTAATAACAGCCAGACCCCCATATGAGTCTTCCCTGTCTTGACGAAATATGTTATAGTTATTTATTTTAAGATGACTGTCGGGATCTAGCCACGTTTCCGAATTAGCAGCTATATGTATTTTATCTTGGTTAAGTATCTGAGAAAAGCCTACTAGCTTAGGTTTAAGACTGCGGGCATTCCACTGGATTATATTCAATTTTACATTTTCAGTGTTATCCATTAAATAAATTAACAACCATTTGCAACAATGTAGACTCTGATATTTTGTCAACCACCAGCAGTATAAACCACTCGATACATCGTTTCAGAATATTTTTAATTTTAGTATCCCATGAACAGTTTTTAAGGTAAATAACTTCTGTAATTCGTGATAGTAATTCGTTGCATGTTGTGTTGTGTTCAGTGTTACCTTTTGTTTGTTTGTTATCATTTAGTTCTTATACGTAATCCTTGTCAGTTCGCGGTTCCTCCGCCAAACTTGACTGCCATTCTAATAGAAATTCGAATAGGTTTTGCTTCTTTTTCAAAGGCTTCTTCTTGTTCACTGGTATCTTATTGTGTAAGTTAGCAGAGCTAGCTGCTTCTTTGACGTGAACATCCGCTTCAACCGTAAAAAACTTCTGTAAATGTGGGGGTATTCTCAAATGAAGAAACATATACAGCTGGATTATTTACTTCTGTCTGTTTAGCTTGACCATTTACATGAGGAGAAGGTGGGAAGTACGCAGTTAAGGCCCGCTTGTATGAACAATTGAATTCAGCCATGATTTTATGTATTTTACGTTCTTTTAGATATAGGGGACACGTTTTAGATAGGGCCATATGACTGCCTGAGCAGTTTATGCATTTAAAAAATTTCGTTTCACAGTTTGTATGATCTCCGCCACACTTGAGACATATAATTTTATTGGAAGGACAAGTCCTAAATCTATGACCCAGTTTCCAGCAACGTGAACACTGTGAAACCTGATGTATATAAGGTTCAACCTTGAATCTCAAACCATCAGTATAAACGTACGGAGGCAAAGCATTTCCTTTAAAACATATTCTCACTACTTCACAAGGAGACCAGCCTCCTTCCTTGTTCCGACGATCTAGTCGCTTCACAGAGATAATCTCAACATTATCTTGACAGAATAAACTGCTCAGAATCTCTGGTTCGTTCATTTCCAGCTCAACGTCCTTTATAACACCGTAAGAGTAACTTACTTCCATATCTTTGGTAAATCTCCACCTCTTGGCAATAAACTCGTAACATAAACATAACTTATTCATATTTGATTCATCTTGAAATTGTATTCGAACTCTAAATGGACTCAGATATTTAACGTGAACGATCTCATTAATTTTATTTGCTTTTAACAATTTAGCCAATGCAAACGGTTTCGGAAGTTTATCACTGCATGATATCGTAACTTTATTTATTTCCTTATCCGGACTATTCAAACGAGATTTTTTACCTTTTCCTCTATTATCTACAATCTTCCACTCTTCATCAGATTGTTCATCCATACTTCTTTTTTGGCCGGTAATCGGTAAATCTTCAGTATCATTCATCTCAATCAAGGTTTGGTTGTCATCCTCTAACGTGTTATCTAATAATTAATTTAGCTCCATTGCAAGTAAACAACACCTGGCGCACGCACCCCGCGCGCCCGCGCATGCACCGGCCGGTGGCCACCTGCGTCGCTTAAGCACGTAAACAATACGGATTCTTGGAATTGAAACAGTAGTAGTAGTAAACAGACGTCTGATTCGCACGCTTGCCGAAACGAACTGAAAAGTTATCTTATTTTTGTTTTTATTTTAACACCAGATTTCAGAATTGGTAACAGTGTAGATTTGGGGAAACCTTTGCTCAGCAGTGGGACAATGTAGGCAAATGAAAAAATAAGAAACAGTAGATACGAAACCGGTAAGAAAGTTATGACAAAGGAGACTGGGTTAAAGGGGTCTGTGGACCAATAGACTACGGCTTTGATATTTGGGTAGAGATACCTCATCTTTACCCTTGTGCAAAATGGCATAAAAATCCGACCCTACAGAGTAAAACCTCAACTCAGCTGGCAAAAAATCAGAAACTTTTCGTTTATTTTTGGTTTTTAACCCCCGACGTAAAAACGACGGGGTGTTATAAGTTTGACGTGTCTGTGTGTGTGTGTGTGTCTGTGTGTCTGTCTGTGGCATCGTAGCTCCCGAACGGATGAACCGATTTAGATTTTGTTTTTTGTTTGAATGGTGAATTAGTCGAAAGTGTTCTTAGACATGTTTCATCAAAATCGGTTAAGCCGTTTGAAGATTATCAGCTCTTTTCTGGTTGATGAAGGGATTTGAGCATCTTCCACGGGTCTGATCAAGTCGAAATTTGGTATTCTATTACTTCAACGATATTAGACGAACAAAGTAACTTTGAACTGATGCTGGAGCATCACCTGGAATTTCCAGGATACCCAAGTAACTCACTAAACAAGCAGCAAAAGTATCGTGTTTGGGTTCATTAAAAAGCAACTAATGCAAATGCTAGGCCACCTGTTTGGCGTTTTCTTTGACCGTCTCCCGACTTGACAATACGTTGATCAAAATATTACCTACAACTTAAAAGACCAATAAATATTTTTTTTTACTTTTTAGAGTTTTTGTTTTTGGGTCGGGGGTTTTTTAAATTTTAAATTTAATTAATAATAATTGAGAATGACATGAATAATCCTTCCTTGTGAGTGAATCGACGATTATGGCTGGTTTTTATTGTCAACGATTGCAAACCATGAAGGAGCTAGCTGTTAAATAACCGAGATTGGTCACCTGTTCTAGCCCACAGCTGCTTCAGGATAACGTTAGACCACACATTGCACACCAGATGGTCGCTAAATTAGAGGAGCTGCGATTAAAATGTTTCCGACACCCACCATACACCCGGGGTGCTCCTGCTCAAACAGATTACCACCTTTTCCAGAATTTAAACAACTTCTTGCTAGGAAAAAAAATCAATTCAATCTTAGATTTTATTCTTTCTCGCTCTTTCAATGTTTTCAGCAAAGGAAATAATGGCAAATAACCGAACCTTTATAATGGCAAAAGTATATGAAATAACAAAGGTACATATTTTGATTGATTAAACATATATTTTTTTAAATCGTTTTGCCTTACCAACCATATAAGAAGCCAATTTCATATGTAAGAACCTAATACTACAATTTCTAACACCGTATACAATAAAATACAATACAATAAGCTTTATTGACTTCAAAGTATACACAAATGTGAATCTCCTGATCTCTAAACTAGTGTCAACTGTATCATAGGGACCACTGCCTTTGCCTGTGTAAGTCACAATGTCAACAGTAAATTAATTAAAAATATCTATTTTACAAGGTTTAGGTCAAGGTTTAGGTTTAGGTTTCAAACATCATCATTCATTCAAAACACAATACGAGATAATAAACCTATTTTCAACCTTATCGCTACTATTTTAAATTTAATGCTAATCAGCATAATTTTACGCAAGCCTATCGAGTGCACTATATTATTGATATCTATACTATCAAGTTGTCAATGTATGTGTTTATATTATTTATTGAACAAAAAAAAAAAATGCTACTGAGCATGACATAAAATAATATTCAGCCTATGTCATCCTAGTCAGCTGATTTGGTATCCGATCGAGGTACAATATAGCTTCTACCTGCGACTTCGTTCGTGGAAGTCGCGAGACACCACCAATAATAGTCACATTTTTTAAAAACTTCCCTATATACTACGTTTGTAGTTTTGTTCTCAGCAAAATATACAGAGAGACTGGTGACGTAGGAGCAAGATACGAACAATAAATTGTCCGTGTGTGAAGCAGCTTGTCCTGAGGTCAACACCCGCAGCCTTCAGTGACTGCCCCTGTGACTTGTTGATAGTCATCGCGAAGCATACGCTCACAGTGAATTGCATGCACATTGTATACCTGCTGGAAGGGATAACTGTGGGGAATTAGTGGTAAACGCAGCATTAAAATAAAATGTACAGTTTAGACTTCGCTACGATTTTATAATATGAATATTTATTCCCCGGTGCGGACCAAAACAAGGATTGCACCATAATAATAATTATTTACTTCTTTGTTGTTTTAGCTAGTCATTCTTACATTTTGTTTCGTAGTTTAGCAAATACTGTATATCCATGCCATAATTTGAACAAACTTTATTTTTTGGTTAGTCTCTCTTAATTTAAGCATTTTTTTTTGTACCCATTACGGCAATAACCATAATTCGAAAAAAATATGGTAAGCTAGAGTTTATATATAAACTTGATAAAACAATACTTTTTACATTCCAACAAACCAAACTTTACTAGAGGTGGTGCCCGGGAACCAAAAGCGACAACATTGAACTGGCCCTCACAGGAATAGAACTCGATTTCTACGCGTCGCTGAATAAATAGCCTACACATATTATCACAACTTTTAATCCTGTGGTTCATCAGAAAACTATTAAAACTACCATTAAATATACTATATGTCCATTAATATCAGAGATAATCTGGGATGATTTTTGAACTCGAACGAAACGTCGAACGAGTGGCATTATTAATGACTCGTCGAAATTAAAAAAAAAATAAGTAAATTTTTAAATTAAAAAACAAACAGTAGATATTGAACTTCAAACCAGTTAATGAAAATACCGAATATAATAATAATTGTAAAATCGATGTTCAGAATCATCATTTATGCATATTTATATGATTCGCAAACAATTATCACACCCAAGATAATCAAAAGCTTAGTTGAAAAGTAGTTAGGTTAAACCTACATCAAAACATAACTATAAAAAAAAACAACCGACTTCCGAAAAAACTCTATAAAGTGAAAAATTACTTTTATTTCAGAAGGCGGTGACTTTGGATATCTATTTAATTTTTTTGTCACCGCCTTCCGAAATTAAAGTTATTTTTCACTTTATAGTGTTTTTTCGGAAGTCGGTTGTTTTTTTTGGATATAGTACCTTTTTAGTTATAGTACCTACCCCACTAATTCGAAATTTCATCATCTTTGGGGTCAAAACAATGCGATAGCAGCAATCGCGGTTGATTGGCTGTTATTTTTTGAAGAGTTCCGTTGTTTGTCTCCGAAACGCATCATCAGATCTATATGAAATTGAAATGGAACCACACGGGAAGCACGAGCTTTCAAATAAAAAAAAGAACCATCAAAAGCGGTTCACCCAGTCGAAAGTTATGAGGTAACAAACATAAAAAACAAACATACAGTCGAATTGAGAACTTTCTCCTTTTTTTGAAGTCGGTTAAAAAAGGTTAGAAGACCGTTCAATTTTAAATCTTGAAATACAGCACTTTTTAATGTAAAAACACAGTAAGATAAGACAGATTCTTGTTATTTCAAAGGTAAGGAATTCCTGACCAATAGTTGCCCACTCTTTTATTTAACAAGTTAAAACCCTTTTATTAGCTTCGCCTGTATCTATCTACCTATGTATGTAACAGAATCTTGGAACTCGGATTCCATCCACTTCAAGACAGATTCATTGAAAATTTTGCACGCTTATCAAGGGCCGATGACAATACAATAATTTCATAAATTTGTGCCAATATCCTGGGCAGGATCACCAGGAGTTAGCAAATTCGAAAAACTAAAAGCGCTTTTGCAGTTGGCCGAACTAAAAAATAGAAAATAAATTATATTTTTTAAAACACGCTTTCATAGAAAGCCAAACTAAAAAGTAGAAAATAATATTTTAAAATCAAGTCGACTCTCCGATTATTAAAGGTTTTGTGAGAAGGACAATCACTAATCGTTAATTTGCGGATGTCCTTTTCTCAAGACTATGTAATCTGACTTCTCTATTGTTTT
This sequence comes from Polymixis lichenea, assembly GCA_949091785.1. Lineage (NCBI taxonomy): Eukaryota > Metazoa > Arthropoda > Insecta > Lepidoptera > Noctuidae > Polymixis > Polymixis lichenea. The sequence goes on along the minus strand of OX420933.1, from coordinate 10,722,728 downwards.
TAACTACTAACACTAGTGATAAGTTATAATATTGTTTACTAACACGCTGGATCATTGTTGTCCGAAAATAAAGAATACATACATTATAAAAATATTATACATTTTTGAGAATTTATTCGGGAAATTTATGTGCAGTTTTAAACACTACTTTATCTGTTACCATGCATTGGGACTGAATCTACTAAATAAAAGATCAACGTTAAAAGAGTAAGAAATAATTTAGTAAATCATTAGAAACAAAAAATTGTTGGAAACTCCTTGGTAATATTAAGTTCTTGGATTTTCCCTGTTTCGTATGGGTAAAAAAAAATGTCTTATAACATTCTTTTATTGTAGAAAAAGTATTATACCTAATATATGATTCTATTTTCAAATTTCGGTATTGTTTTTTAAAGTACGTCAATACAAATTCGTTGTTAAGTTTATCATACTAATTATACGATACTAACTTCTGCCCGCGACTTCGTTCGGGTGTCATTTTGGCCCACGACCTGTCACATCGTATCCTATCGCCCGTTAGCGCTAATAATTTTGTTTGCACTTAGCGACTAAGGGACTTAATAGATAATGGCCAGCAGCGTTCTCTATGCATTTGATCACCATACTGCGATCGCCAACCCACCTGCCAAGCGTGGCGATTATGGCTAATCCCCCCCTTTTGGGGGAGGCTTATGTCCAGCAATGCACGTCTTTCGGCTGATATGATGATGATGATGACACTTAGCATTCTTTCCGATTGTTTTTTGTTTTCTCGATTTCTGCGGTATACCCAATTTTAACCAATGAGTACCTAGTCCTCGATAATTCTCAAATCCGGTAACCTGCTCTATTTCCGGGAGGGCAACCAGTAGTCTCAAGGTGGTGTTGGGTGTATCGTCCATAAGTCCCTTGTGAGCCACGTGGTGAAGATCGAGAGTGTGTCGACCAGGGTGGCGTAACTTATATCTACTCAGAATGTCCACAAGATATTCGCTGAAGGTGATACAGGTCATACGGTGGGAGTCTGCCCAGCTTGGGTGGAGCGCCGCCATGTCCTCATGGAGGCGATTGGCGGCGGCAATCTCTCGCGTCCGGTCCTGGTCCAGGCCACGGTACGGAGCGAGAGTGCATGGCTAGCAGTCGCTTCCTTCAACGAAGCAGTGATGCTCGCAAAGTGGGAGGTGGCGCACGTGAGGGAGAGGCAGTACATGCGTCCTCACGGCCGTAGCTGTCGCAGGAGACGCCCTGGGCTTCGGGAATCCCAGGCTGATTCCCGGCCACCGTAGGCGCGGGCTTGCGGACGGCGAGTAATGGGTAGCTCGCTGTCCGGTAATCACCAAGCCCAGGTCGTCGGCGCGTTGTCTTCCACGCGCGCCTCAAAGAGATGTCAGCAACAACTGATGGGGCCCGCAAGGGCCGATGCCTGCCAGGGGTGCGGGTTGTTCGAAAGAGATACCGCGACCCCTGGCACAGAGACAACTGAGGGAACACGGGTGGGTTTTAGTCAGTAAAAGTCTGACACGCTCTTCTCAAGTCATTTGATGATTTCCCACCCAGAAAAAAAAAAGATGTCTCCAAAACTCATTTCACCATTGTCATGGGGATTTCAACGCGAAACTGAGCAAACGGGACGATAATGAGCTGAGAGTGGGGCAATTTGGAGTTGGACGTCGGAACCACCGGGGCCACTTACTGGCCAGTTTTATGGAGAAGGAAGGCCTCTTTATTAAATGATGAACTCCTTCTTCAGAAAACGTGCCCATAGAAAGTGGACCTGGTAGAGCCCTGATCGTGCAACTAAAAACGAGATTGACTTCATATGTCGACGAAGAAGCAAATATCCAATGATGTCTCTGTGATCAACGCGGTGAAAACCGGAAGTGATCACCGCATGATAAGAGGCACATTGAATATCAACATCAAGCTGGAAAGATGTCGGCTGATGAAGTCTACGCTCCGTCCAGCATTGATCCAAGTCCAAAAACCCGAGAGCTTTCAGCTCAAACTTCAGAATCATTTCGAGTGCCTTGGGAGCTCCGTGGAGGATTATAATGATGGGTTCATGGAAACTGTCCATACGGTCGGGTTTAAGGTCTTCAAGACCCGTCGTACTACTGGCAAGAAGAATCTCTCTGATCCTACTCTGCAGCTAATGGAGGAGAGGCGTGAAATGATTCTGCAGTCTTCAAACGACGCGCTAAAGTACCAACAGCTCAATAGACGGATCTCGAAGTCTTTGAAAAGTGACCTTCGCCGTTTTAATACGGAACGCATCAAGGACGCGATAGAGCGGAACAAGGGCCCCAAGGTCTTTACAAGAGATCTATCTATTGGGCATAGTCAACTTGCGAAACTGAAAACCGATGATGGCAGGATCGTATCCGCCAAACCTGAGCTATTGAGAGAGATTAAGTCGTTCTATGGACAGTTATACACGTCAAAAAGCAACCCCGTTATGAATCTGGCAAACTACCCAAGAGCCAGATTGAACCTTCACTACACCGAAGACATCCCGGACGTTAGCTTGTACGAGATTAGGATGGCTCTGAAACAGCTGAAAAACAACAAGGCGCCGGATGATGACGGAATTACGGTCGACCTCCTGAGGGCTGGCAGAAAACCCGTACTTAAGGCCCTCCAGAAGCTGTTTGATTCCGTCATACTCGAGGGCAAAACGCTACAGGCATGGAGCAGAGGTGTGGTGGTACTTTTTTTTCAGAAGGATGACAATACCCTTCTTAAGAATTATAGGCCCATCTCATTTCTGAGCCATGTCTACAAGCTATTTTCGAGAGTCATCACGAACCGTCTCGCGCGCAGGTTTGACGACTTCCAGCCTCCCGAACAAGCCGGATTCCGTAAAAGCTTTAGCACCGTAGACCACATACATACGCTGTGGCAGTTTATACAGAAGACCGAAGAGTATAATCTGCCCTTTTGCTTAGCATCTGTGGACCACGAAAAAGCCTTCGATTTGATCGAGACATGGGCTGTACTGCAGTCCCTTAAACGGTGCCAGATCGACTATCGGTACATCGGAAGACGTAGAGCGGGAAGGTTTCCCAAAAGGTGGACCGATGACCTTGTGAAGGCCGCGGGAATTCGCTGGATGTGGAAAGCACAAGACCGGTCGAAGTGGAGGAGCATGGGGAGGCCTATGTCCAGCAGTGGACGTCTTTCGGCTGAAATGATGATGTGATGATGAGTACTTAATAATCCGAAAGATATCATTACAGCTGATGTTGATTACATTTAACAAAAACTACGCAATTCTCTTATGAATATAGGGGCATCGTGAAATTGCACCACTTATACCAATTTCATTAAATGATCGGGCATATAACAAATTGACTCTTTGAATGCAATATTATGAACAATGTAAACAAATTACCAACGTGGAAATTGTACCAGTACACATTATTGTGTTCCTCTCTGGTATGGTCAAAAAGATGAAAAGATTAATTTGGAGGAGGGGTGATTTGTGAGAGGTAGGTAGGTACACACCTAACTTATAAAATCAGAAAATAAAACAGTCATCGACTCAGTAAGAATGTTTATTTCCTATTAAAAATATCACCTTGAACCTCTTGTACTCACATAAAAAAAAAAGTATGAACATGTTTTATAATTCAACGCGTATTTTGGGTGGCGGTGTAGGTGGTGGTACTGCTTCCCGGTAGTATCTATGGTAGATGTCATCCCAGAAGCGACTGCGTTCTTCCAAGAGCACGCCACGTAGTTCCAGCTTTTCATCCAGCACCATGTGTGGTGATCTGTCCGCACCTGCTGCCGGCCACGCAGGCAGCGAGGACCCTTCGGGCACGGGTTTCCTGAAAGATACCACATTAAAGAAAACATTCAAACAACGAAAGAGTAAACAAAGAACGAGGAACATTGTCCCACCATATAACAAAATGTATCTAGTATGGGGGGTCAGGCTGAAAAACCTTCGTAACAACCTGAACTTATTACTATGCACTGTCGAGTAACTCGTTGAGTACGAAAGTTTTAAGCTTCATAAAAACCGAAGATAGCCGCCCAATAAAGGCAAGATAGAGTTCGGATAAGACCCTGCTTCTCGCCAGTGAGAACTCCAGCCACTCAAAAAAGGCAAGCCAGAGGTGAGGAACAAAACTGCTCCCGAGAGATAGGGTCCGTGGGGTCGTTACTGACCAACAGTTTACACAAGCTACTCTATGGGCTTCTGTAGCTCACTTGGTCTGGGTCCTCACCCAGGACTTGTTCCGGCACAGTAAACTCTACCGGCACAGACCTAAAGTAGGAACGGAGCGCGCAAGCACAACCATGACTTCAACGTACAGATACGGCGGTGGGGAGATTATTTTGTCAAACTCAAACTCAAACTCAAAGCATTTATTTTCAAATAAACCAATTACAGGCACTTTTGAATTGTCAAGGTCGGTGAGTTAGAAAGATGAAGCTATTTGCCCATTCCAAAGCGTAGGTACCTATGGAGAAGAACGGGCAAGAAACTCCATGGACACTCTTTTAAAATCATGGTATGGTTGTTTCGAATAGATACCGCTTCAACTATGGTGATTACTGATAAAGTACAATTAAATTGACTTGGACAGTGCCAACTGAAATGGTTCTTATTTGGGCTAACTCAGGATCAGCTAAATAGATATATTTCTTTTTTAACACCAAATACTCACCCAGTCTTAAGAAAGTTATGCCAAATTTCACGGACAAGATTCTTCATTTTTAGATACTTAGGAGACGCAAGCATTTCATCTGCGTGTGTGATATTTTTACCATCCATAACAGCCATCGATTGAGCACAATGGTTAGCACCTCGTACGTTAGTGTGTGGCACTACAGGATCTTCGTCATCCACAAACGAATATTCATACAAGTAAATTTGATTGTTGCCAGCCTCCACGTACAATTTTGTAGCCCTTAGCATGGAATAAGTATATAACACATCAGAAAAGAAGTCCACGTATGCTAAACTGTTGTCATCACCAATAGGCTTATCACCGAAATAAAACTTCTTTATCTTATCAGCTACTTCTTCTCTTTCTTCATCAGATTCAAACTTTAAGTCGGCTGGCAAGAAATCTGAAAACTTTTCATTCATCTTTGGTTTCCAATAATCATAGAACATTATACGGAATTGTCCTTCCATGTTAGCGAATCCATACAACACAGGTAACTTTTTGTAATTGCCTTTCTTTAGTATACTCAGAGGAGATTCTGTCAGGAATGCTCCGTCTCCCCTATCGCGCTCCACACACGGTGAAAACATGAAAGTAGAATCAGTTCTTTCGAAAAATGCATCCGAAGTCAACAGTTTCAAAGATGTTGTTTTGTAGAACTTTTCTAGTGCATAAATATCGTCTACGTTAGTAAAGTTTAATTGTCTGGCATACTTTTTGGCAATCTCTACAGCATCTCTCTGAATTGTACCTGCGGCAAGGTTCCCACCACTTTCTGGTACCGCTCGTTGGAACAGTCCTTCGGCTGACTTAGAAAGCATTATTAGGTCCACTGATGCATAACCTGCACTGCTACCTGCAATAGTGACATCATCAGGGTTACCGCCGAAGCTGGCGAGGTTCTTTTTCACCCAGCGCAGCAGCGCCACCTGGTCCTTCATGCCAGCATTGCCAGGTACGTCTTCGGTGCCAAGACAAAGGAATCCATGAACGCCTAGGCAATAGTTAAACGTGACCGTAATGAAATCTTTAGTCTTCATCATATACTGTGTATATTGGATCGTATCGCCATAGCCCATTACAAAAGCTCCTCCATGAACATAAACAAGGACCAAGAGGTTTTTCTTATTCGTGTTTGGCACAAACACATTACAATCAGACAATTTTCTGTTTGAACTATGGTTTTTGGCATGAAATCTACGTATGGAAACTTAGGTTGTGGACATATTACTTCTTTGTTGGTAGCGTCAAATGGTTCCAACCATATTGGCGGAGGAAGAGTTGCTTGAAAAGAAAACTCAGTGTTAAAGTAGCATCATAGTTGATCGAAGATTTTCGCTTTCTAGACACTAGGTTAATATACAGGGTGTGGCGTAAGTAGTGGTCCACCGTTCAGGATTCGATGAACCAGATAATTAACTATAACAATTAAATTTTTTAACCATTTTTACCCAAGGGTTCCGAAAATATTTCCTTTTTGTCTTTTATTTACGAAATTTCTACCTTTTATTACAAATTTGTTTGTAGTTTCAACAAAAACCATTATTTTTTCATTTTGATTTCTGTTAATTACTGCTGAATACTAGAGCTATCACGATAAATTATGATTTTTATGTAAATTCACCTCTTTCGAAGAAAAAGTTAGTTCTTCTCAAATTTTAACCCGAATTTTTAACATACCATCCAAGTTTTTTTTTTGTGGGTGGGAAATCATCAAATGACTTCTCCCGCTCTGGGTGGAGCAGGAGGGCGTGTCAGACTTTTACTGACTAAAACCCACCCATGTTCTCTCAGCTGCCCGTGTGCCAGACGCCGCGGTATCTCTTTCGAACAGCCCGCACCCCTGGCAGGCATCGGCCCTTGCGAGCCCCACCAGCTGCTGCTGACGTCCCCCTGCGACGGGTCAGCAGTGGCCCCGCCGCCTACCACTTTTCGGTCGCAGGGGATAGGGAGAGCGGCCAACGCTATACCGACACTCTTCTTCCCCTGCGGCCCCACCGCGTCCGCCATCAAACGGTGGCGGCCCCGTCCAGGCCACGGAAGGGAAGAGCGCTACTCAGAAGTACCGGCACTCCTCCTCCGCCGCAGCCTGTAACCCTCAGCCGCGATGCCTCCCATTCGACATCGCGGCCCGCCTCAGCTGCGATGCACCTCACCGCAACCTACTTTTTGGCCGCTACGTCGTCGGCTTGGAGGCACAAGCCCTGACGAGCGGCCCCACCTTGGGGTTCCTCTTCGCTTCACCGTGAGAGGGTGATCACGGTTACTGAGCCCCCCCGCAACGACAATGCGAGAACCCCACTGGGGGGGATACCATCCAAGTTCAAAGGCGATTTTTGTAAAAAAAACTTACTGCACTGTCAGTGCCCATTTATTTAATAATATGCTTACTAAATACCGATTTCTAAATGGTATCACTATAACAGATACTATTATTTAACAAAAAGATATTCAATTTTAATTGAAGCAAAGAAGATTTTCATTAAACTACTTTTTTAAACTTTATTGCGTTAATACTTACGATATTTGCAAAAAAATGCACTACAGTGTCAGTGCCAATTTGTTAAAAAAAAACTACTATTGCAGAGTTATCTAGACCTAACTTGTTACTTTAGGTATTTGAACAAAGAATTAAAAAAAAAACAAATGACATAATTTATCATTTATTATTAATCTTTGTCATGATTACAATCATTAAAATTAAACGAAATGTTCAAAATGGCCCCCATTTGCAGCTATACACGCTCTGCAACGTCTAATAAACGACCATTTTAGTCGTCGGGCAAACCCGCTTTCGCTGATTTCTCTAGCTGCTGCCTGGATTCTAGTCCTCAATTGGTCAATACTTGTGATTTCTTTGCTATAGACTTTTTCTTTTAGGCAACCCCAATAAAAGAAATCTAGGGGATTTAGATCTGGCGAGCGTGGTGGCCACAATATTGGACCTAAGCGCCCAATCCACCTATTTGGATACGCTGTATCAAGGTGCTCTCGTACTCTAACAGCATAGTGAGCGGGACAGCCATCGTTCTGCAGCCACATGTCTTCTTGGACTTCAGGAACGACACCTTCCAGAAGCAAGGGCAAGTCGATTCGCAAAAATCTTAAATATCTTTCTGCATTTAATGTTTCTGGCAGCTCGTGTGGACCGATTATGTGTCCGTTAATGATTCCGGTCCAAAGGTTTATTTTAAATTGGTACTGTGATCTGTCTTGCCTTATGAGATGCGGGTTTTCTAGCTGCCAGTAATGCAAATTGTGTATATTTAAATATCCATCTTTTTTGCAGGATGACTCGTCGCTCCATAATATTTTATTAAAAAACTGCGGGTCTTCTCTTATTCTGCGTAGCATTACTCTACAAAATGTTACTCTCAATTGATAATCTCTTGGTAGCAATGACTGCACCCTTTGATAGTGGTATGGGTACAGTTCATATCTTTTGAGTATCCGATGTACAGATCTAGTTGATATGCCAGTTCTGCGACCTAAGACACGGACCGATGTTGAAGGATCTTCTGCAACTAAATTCATAACCTCTTCATTGTTGTGTCGTCGCGGTCGTCCTTCACCTGCACCGCCTACGCCTGTGCCGGGTATCCTTCCCTCGGTGTATGCGTTATGCACTCTTACAAAAACTCGGTGGTCTGGAGGTCTTCGATCGGGATATCTCTCCCGATAAAGTCGAGCTGCTTCTCTGCCTGACACCTCTGCATTCGCCATAAATAAAATGCATGTCAGCATATTCGCGCGGTGTGTACCGAGTCATTTTTTAATTGTCACTGCACTGCACGTTTGTCCAAATCGTTGAGCAAGCCAAAGTCACCAGTACACGTAGCCAATATCGCAGAGATCACCAAAACAACAAGTCCAATCAGTAGGCAAATTAAACAGAGTCCGGGGTCAGGCAGGGGTAAAGAAATGGCGGAGGTAAACACAGGCAGAATAAAAACAAAACGCATACGACGCACGACACGAGTGACGAGATCGTACTAAATCATTTCGAGATATCTGGAGATTTCAACGTTAGTAATGAAGGAGATAGCAATACCCTACCATATCTTTTCCTTATCACTCCTATTGTGCGTAACTCGACTGCGAGAGCTTCAACGGGTTTTTGTTATCAAACATGTCTCAGGTAAAAAAAGCGTCAGGGTTTTTTTACCTGACATGTTTGTGCTTAAAAACAAATCACATTTGAAATGTAAAAAGTTACATTGTATCAGTTTTTTAAGTTTTAATACGTTTTGTAATAGTATTTACGCAATAAAGTTTAAAAAAGTAGTTTAATGAAAATCTTCTTTGCTTCAATTAAAATTGAATATCTTTTTGTTAAATTATAGGATTTGATAGAATGATACCATTTTGAAATTGGTATTTAGTAAGCATATTATTAAATAAATGGGCACTGACAGTGTAGTACGTTTTTTTTACAAAAATCACCCTTGAACTTGGATGGTATGTTAAAAATTCGGGTTAAAATTAGAGAAGAACTAACTTTTTCTTCAAAAGAGTTCAAAAATCATAATTTATCATGATAGCTCTAGTATTCAGCAGTAATTAACAGAAATCAAAATGAAAAAATAATGTTTTTTGTTGAAACTACAAACAAATTTGTAATAAAAGGTAGAAATTTCGTAAATAAAAAACAAAAAGGAAATATTTTCGGAACCCTTGGGTAAAAATGGTTAAATTTTTAATTGTTATAGTTAATTATCTGGTTCATCGAATCCTGAATGGTGGACCACTACTTACGCCAACCCTGTATACGTCGCCGCGAATGCGTCTACCTGTTAAGATAACAGCAGAATCTTTTGCGTAACTATTTATTCTAATTGTAATAACACCATTAAGCCCGGTGCTCCTACCCTCTGGAGTATTATTATGGCCATTTGCATGCATCAGTCGGTGTCTATTGGTTTTCTTGATATCGACGCCATCTATTGACCAGGTTGTAATATAAAACAGTTTGATTACTAGATAGGAACTGTAAAACTAATTACGATGTCTTATTTAAAACTATAGTAACAATTAAAAAGGATTAATTGTTTTATTGTCTTTGGGCTTTTAGTCATTGATCATTTGGTCATTTGGCACCAGTACATTTGTTTATGATGCATTGCTACCTACTGTGCAGAAAATGGCGCGGATTGTGAGTTTTATGATCAAATAACTGACTGTTATAATTTAATACGAGAACTAAATCAGTTTCAATCAAAATTTACTACTTATAAAGTAAGAAGACTATTTTACATACACATTTATTTGTCAATCCCTGTTGTTTGATTAAATTCCTTGAAACACCGGAAATGTTGTAAGGTACTAATTAAACTTTCATCTTAAAACGCCATTGGATCTGTGAAAACTAGCATTGTTTAATTATAAAAGAATTAACTGATAGTATTTGACCATTGTTAGTAAATTTTATAACATTTACTAAGAAATAAGAATCAGTACTGCTTTCTGTGCGATACGCAGTACTTCCGCCCACTTGGAGAGATGAAAAATAATGGAGGTCGGACAGTATCGCTATGAAAGTGTGTAAAAAGGACTTAAATTGTAATTGTGGAATGAGAAACCTCTGTAACATAATGTTTCGATTTAACCCTATTCTTGGCAAAAAACAAATAAATATATTTTCAAATAATTTTCAAATATGATGTTAATTATGAACCTAGGATTTAGGGAAAAATATATAAAAAATCGCACATAACCAGTTAATGAGATTCTATATGTATCTTTGAAGATACATTGCCAGCTTAGCAACAAACTTTGACCTTACGTGTAAGTGTCTTTGAGGATACGTTGCCAGGTTTGAGGAAATAAAATACACAAAATTTTCTTAATAATATATGTATAAAATTTGCATGTAGTACTAATTATAGTTATAAAAACCAAAATCAACTTACTTGTCGTACCATTTGACGACGCATAATTTATTTTTGTTACAGACAACTTGCGAATGAGAGCCTCTAGGTTTTTTTTCAGGCCTTTGTCTGTAAGTAAACCTTTTTCTGCTCCGCGCAGTCTGTTAGACCTAATGGTACCTAAAGAAAATATGACCATTTCTTCTCGTAAATAGTTGACCAACTCTAAACTTGTAAAAAAATTATCGAAATATACCACAGAACAAGCACCGTCTGGTATACTTTTACATAGAGCCAGAACTACCTTAGCACTAAGACCAAAACTGGACTCCTCAGGCGTTAGCGAATCATACCAGAAAGTACCTTCACCACCATATACTATGAAGTCGTACACGAAACCAGATAGGCCAGGTCGAACAAAAATTTTATAGCCCCATTTTTTGGCTTGTTTTTAACATATTGTTTTCTATTGCCAGCTTTTTTACCCTTATATGGGACCATCATTTCATCTACACTGAATCTGGTTTCGTGTGGGACTTTCAAAAAGTTTTCACGTACTTTTTGTAACAAGGGCCGGACTTTAAAATAACGGTCACCATCGTCTAGCAAATTATTATTAAAATGAATGTATCTCCTTATTAATTGAAATTTTTTAAGTGACATAATACCTGCAATGGGACTGTAGCGGAGCTCACGCGACCAATAATCTGTGTAAGCTGGTAAATCGACAATTCCCATAAGAAGGTTAATAGCTACGAAACATCTTATGTCTTCTTTAGTTAAATTTAAGGTATTTCCTTTTTGTTGCATATAATACAGGTTAGATTGCTCGGTTATGTAATCAACAATTTCGTCTGTAAAAAAGTCTGTAAAATACTCGTAAGGAGTTTTGGCTATTTCAGATTGCGGAAGATTTTTATCTGAGATCTGGGCAAAATGTTTGAATGTATTTTTAGTCCACTGAAAATTTAGAGGCTTTTGAAAAATACGTCGGGGTGTGACTATTCTTGTAGTCCTTCCGGATATTGTAGGTCTTCTTAGTCGGCAGTTAGAGGCAATTAATGGAGATGGTAGCAAAGAAAGTGGTGAAGGAGAGCTATTTTGCGTCAATGAAAATGGTAGTCGAGCTGGAAGCGGCTGAGGTGAAGGCAGCACGGGCGAAGGCAGCAAAGGAGACTGAGTAACAGCGTCTTGTACATCTACTATTTCTTCATCAGATAGCAAATTTAAGTTTTCTATAGAAGAAGGCAAAGATGGCGCAGGTGAAGAATCGGAGTCAGTCACATGGTTATGGACACGACTCAAGCCAATTGAAATCTGCTGAAGTTCATCTTCGGATTCGTCAGATTTTTTACGTGGTTTTGGTACTAGAGCACAAATTCTTTTTGCTCTGGAAAAAGATGGTTGCGTCCCTCCCTGTAAAAAAAAGCCCTCTCTCACACTCATGCCAAGCATACAATGCTCTTTTCCCAAAACACAGTTTAAAAAATAATACTAATATAATCTTAGTGCACTTGGCAATGTATCCTATAGGATACGCTAACCTTGTACAAAGAATCTTAGTACACCTGGCAACGTATCCTGTAGGATACATTCACTTTATTTGTTATTGTGCGAAGCCAAGCGTAATTATTTCTTCTGTTTAATTACTTTCCAGCATAAGTACAAACATATGAAATATTATAACACCAATTCCTCATGCAATTTTAAAAGAAAAAGTATTAAAAATAAGAAATTCTTACCTTCTTCCGCGGAATTGCACTCAACCGGTTCGCCATTTTGACAAGTTTTGAAAAAGTAGTTGACGTTAGTTGTCATTGTGTCACTAAGGTGCCTTCAGAAACGTATACTTTAAAGATAAATAAGTTAAAGTTCCGCTTTACATGCATTATAAAAAAGTTGTATTTTTTTTAAAAACGATGTGTCTTACAAGATACATTGCCAAGAAAAGGGTTAAAAGAGTGTCCGTGGTGTTTCTTGCCCGTTCTTCTCCATAAGAGACCTACTTTAGTTTTGGAATGGGCTTTTCCCTCACAGGCACCGCCTCCCTCATCGGGAACATTACTGCTTCGCCGAAGGAGGTGACGGCTATCCATGCACTCTCGTTCCGTACCATGGCCTGGACCAGGGCCGGATGCGAGAGATCGCCGCCGCTAATCGCCTCCACGAGGACACGGCGGTGCTCCACCCAAGCCGGGCAGACCTCCACCGTATGCTCCACTGTGTCCTCAGGGCGGCGATTTTCGCAGTGGAAACACCCGGGCGTTTCCTCCCGCCTTATCCGAAACAAGAACCTCCCGAGACAACCGTGTCTGGTGAGGACCTGCGTCAGGTGGAAGGTGAGGATGCTATGCCACCTCTCAAGCCACTCCTCAAAGAGGGGACTTACCGCCGCAATTGTGGCGTGCCCAAAACTTGTCTAGGTTAAAAGGTATAATTCAGGGAGCAGGTTACAATCTATCGAGGATCAGGCTCATGCTTGCCTATCATTGGCTAAAAAAATTAAAATGAACTACTTGAGAAAAACAGAAATGTAAAAGCTTCAGTGTTCTCTACTACGCGGCTCAATATTCTTAAATAGTGCTTATGAAAGTGGTGCTTTAATGCAAATTCCTATATTTTTGCAGCAAGAAACTGTAGACCGACGAATTTGGTATTCATTTCAATTTCATACATCCACGAGTTCAAGAGTAAAAGGGACTGATAGACAGACAAAACGGACAACAAAGTGATCGTATAAGGATTCCGCGTTTTCCTTTTGAGGAACGGAACTTTTAAAAGTCATAAGCGTTTGACTATTTATACTAAATAATATTCACAGCATTGCAGACGTATCATCATAGTTTTAGGCTCGATGTCCTGTCATAACATAACTGTGATAATGTTGTTGGTAAAATTGGTCCTAGAACCCATCCATAAGCAGAATATCCGCATTCGTTTTGTTTTTAACCTTAAAAATACGATCACGTTTCTAACTTTCGCAAGATTCTCAAGTGGCTCCCTATTCGACTTCGTAGAAACTCTCGGATATTGTGTTTGCTATTTAACATTCTTCACAACCCTAAAACCCCATCATATTTGCGGGATCGCTTCTTCTACGCCCGTCCTTTTGATGCGCCTTGCAGGTCGCATCTTAGAAATCTCCTGAAGTCCCCTCCCCACTTAACCGACTTCTACTCCTACTCCTTCACTGTGCACGCGGTCCGGTTATGGAATTTACTTCCACCTGACATTAGGGATTACCAAACTGTAGCAGTATTCAAAAGAAGAGTGAAAGAACACTATCTCTCCACTTTGTCATAATTTCTTATGTATTTATTGTTTAAATTACATTATATTTATATATATTTTAGTGATATTTATTTCGGAAGTATGTATGTATATTCTCATATTATGTATGTTTATTTAAATAAGAGTTTAATTTGTAATATTTTATGTTTTCCTTCTACTGTTATTACACGCATTGTCTACATCTCTGTTATCTTCTCTCCTATCGCAGGTGTGCTGGAAGAGAAGTTTGTTTATGTGTGTGTGCATAAATGGTTAAATAAATAAATAAATAAATCCATATTTAATATTAAAAATATGAGAGTAACTCTGTCTGTCTGTCCGTCTTTTGCCAAACAGAAAGACTTGGGTTGAAATATGGGATACTTTTTGTCTCACAAGTACATTCCTTGGGTTAATTTTAGACCTCTTCGCAGGCGAAACCGCAGGCTAAAGCTAGTGTTGCATAAATTGTTTACTGTTTGTGTTAAGTCTACATATATGGGTTCTAAGATAGATATGAAAAACACAATTCCAAGTGTCACAATTATTAACCCCATGTATAGTATCATATACATTACTAGCGACAAGGCCCTGCTTCGCATGGTATTAACCGACTTGACAAAACAGAGATTTCTTTAATATATCAGTTTAATGTTATTGTATAATGTACATAAGCCTTCCCACATTGATACGATGTGAAATACCGCATCAAAATTTGTTGCGTGGTTTAGAGAAACAAACATACGAAAACAGCAAGTTTATACTATTCAGAGATATAAATAGGTACCTTAAATTTGTCTTCGCCCGTAGGCGCTGTGGCGTAAGGTATATTGTAAAAGGTGTATAGATCTTCGCTGGGATGCTTGCGCCCGCGCACCGGCCCTTGCGCAGTTTTCACTTCCCGCCATTCGTCGTCAGCCAAAACAGCCATCACGCACAGAAGTACCACACACGTCCGCTACTCCATCGCTACGTTTCTGAACTGATTCGAAATATTGAATGATAGCTACATCAAAAGATGTAAAAAAAGCCACGTAAAACTGACCAAAAACGAGACAAAATCCATCAAAACAAAAAACTTTTACGCGCACAAAACGCGTTCGTACCAGTTAGGGACTACTCACACTTATTCAGTTTTTTTCAGCTTTAGTCCATAGAAAAGAACGATTTTGTATAATCCGCTCAGCTTTCCGCGGCTGAACGTATGCGTACACATCTCATACAAAATCGTTGTTTTCTATGGACAAAAGCTGAACAGAGCTGGTGGCCAATTCTCGTAACTAAAAATCAAAATCTAGTCGCAGTGCCATCTCGGCGACAAGCAAATGTCAAAAACTTGTTAAAAATGTACGGAAACTCAAGGTATTTTTGACAGAATGAGACTGAGATCAGACTGGGAACTTTCTTAAAATTACGAGAATTGCCCCTCAGAATAAGTGTGAGTAGTCCTTTACACCGTTCTGACCGAGTCAATGGCGCTAAAAATTTGACAGGTATGTGACTATGATAGGCGTCACATAATGATGAGACAACTGCAGCATTATAGCCCGCCAATTCCGAAAAAAGCCCGGTGGGTCATTATTTCCGTATATGTCATTACGGCCGTACTTCCCCTAAGCGCTTTGAGATTTCTATAGCATCAAAATAAAAGCATTATTAGCACAATAATTATGCTCAAGTAAATCGATTGTTCGAAGTAAGCAATTCTTCTACACATATGGTCCATACAAACAATACATAATCGTATTTACTTTTTAGAAAGAAGATAACGAGTTCAGGGTTAAGCCAGCTGCAAGTCAAATGGAATTATAACAGACTTCTTTTTAGTAACATAACATCAGACGCAGGAAAGGGATATGCCACACAAGACACAATCTTCGCTTTCTAGGAACATCTGGCAAATTTTCAGCGGCACTGTATTATGTCTTAGTTAAGACAAGATAATATTTATTTGCTTAAACATGTGTCATACATACAAGAATATACATGCATGCAAGATGGTAACCACAATTATAGGTACAGACAATACATGTTTGCCACATAATGTGACGTGCAAATGTCAAGAAATATTAGTACCTATATAATTAACACATTCTCTTTAAATATTATTTTTAGTAACTCCTTTAGATGCGAGCCACAATAGCCCCCATTTATTTCTGTCTTTTAACACCAGATTTGGTAATAGTATAGATGTGGTAGGGCTTTGCTGAGCATGGGGGACAATGTAGGATAATTAAAAAAAAACACTAGATAGCAACCTGGTCTTAAGAAAGTTATCACTAATAATAACATTAGTATAGCGAAGGAATCAATGAAGTACCTTTATAATGGTGAAAGTGCATAGATAACAATGTTATATATATACTTTGATTTACTAAATATGTTATAATTTCATATTTTATTAAGTCGTTGTGACTTTTCCATTTATAACGCCAATTAAATGTGCAAGGACCTAATACTACAATTTCTATCACCCTTGTACAGTAGCGGTCAGAAGTGGATTACTAATCTCAAAAAGCAATAGATTGACACTTCGGTTTAACTTACGACCTTCTTATGTAATTTTTATACTATAGACACACACTCCCATACGTTTACAAGTGATTGTATTTCATAAATTCAACCGTTAAAGTAAATGGCATGATAGCTTAGCGGTTACCGTACTTGGGTTAGCACGTTTGTGCGTAGCGAGTCGTAAATTTATATGATATTAAGGTGCAGTAGTTAACTTACGAGTCATTCACCGCGACTAAATAGAACGCTGTTTGTTGATATTGTGTGCTAGTGACGTGGGTTAAATATATTAGCGGTGTTCTAGTTCATTTTAAAATGTAAGCAAATTTAAATAAATAAAAGCGAAAATTATTGCGCTGCATAAAAGCGGACTTAATAATTATATCACAATTACCTAACTGATGAAACCTGAGTGTGAGTATTATGATTTAATTATTTTATTAAACATTTATCTAACTAAAGTATAACTGCTGATCCTTGTAGTTATTTTTTGAATTGTTTTATAAATATTATAATAAGGTCTAAATAGAAAAAAAATAATAAATATAAAATTTGAAAGTAAATTTATTTCCTAGATTATTGAACGATGAAAATAACATTATACTTACTTATAATAATTATTTGAAATTTCTATTTTAAATAATTTTGTTTCTAAATAGTAATGCATATAAGTACGTATTTTGCTTACTAGCCTAAAACCCCTTTTTTGTTTTAGTGAAATACTTGTGAGTCGGTTGGTGAAAAGATATTATGAGGAAGAGGTTAACCTTGCCCGTCGAAAGCAAAGTGGAAGACCCCAGGTCACGAAAGAGGCGCAGTGACAGCATATGTTCAGTGAATATAAAAGAAGTGGTTTCATAACGACAAGACATTTTTCAGAATTATTCCACACATCTTTACGAACCGTGCGCCGAGCACTCTACGCAGAATGTATGCATTATCGAAAACCAGCTCAAAAACCATATTTCGAAAAAAAAAAAAGATTAACATTAAATTATAAATTACAAATATTTATTAATTTTAGTAATATTCAAACAATGTTGTGTCATATCCGTATTATGGATTATTTTGAGGTTTAGTTTCAATCTTCTTTTCGTAATGAAAATGAATACTTAAGCTATAACCTCATTAAGTCCTATTAAATGCAATTTGTTAACTTTGAGGTAAAATAAAAAGGTAGAATAAAAGTAGTATTACTGGGTCATTTAATTGTATTGTGACAACGCATCTGCATTTGTTAAATCTAAATGGGTAGATTTGCGTAGATTATTGTGGTTTCTTTAGAGTACCCACTCACAGTAGTAATTAGAGCACAATATTATTATATTACTAAGATACAATATTTTAAGCCATGTTTATATTTCACCAATTAGCTATTTTACTTTAATAAATTATTCTTTATGAGAAAATTGACTGTTTTAACAAAAAGTTATTATTAGTTATGTTTATACTTCATAAAATTATAACGAATAAATATTATGTAATCGCTTATGCAACATTTTATTCTTAATCCTTTATTTAAATAACAATATAAATATAAGAAAATAATTTTTACATCATTATACTCCATTATTAATTTAATGAATATTAAAAGAACAGATGAAGATTAATTATTCTTGAAAAGAAAAATCAAAGTCTCCTCGTGAGATTTGAACCCATCCAGACCTATGAGTTTCTTAATCCAAGATGATGCGTTACGAGCTATCGGAACTCGATATGAGAGCGTCAATTTTAGCAATGGTATGAACCGACCAAGGTCATACGTAATTACGTACTCTAGTGTCAAGTGTGTGAGTTCTGAGGCGTGCGTTCTGTGTTGATACATCTACACACAGCTATAGGGACGGCCTGGACCGCGAGTGTATAGCAATATAACCATTAGTATGGTAATGGACTTATGACTTCTTACTGTACAAGGTAGGTATTGGCAAAACACAAAAATAGGTAGCAAACCTATTTTCAACCTTGCCGCTACTATTTTTATAAATTTAATTTAATCGTAATCTGCATAATTATGCACAAGCCTACAGAGTGCATACTACAGACTGTATTATTGATACTGATACTATCGAGTTGCTTTTGTATGTGTATAAGATAGCTATGTTATTGAGGATTTTTGCTAGTAAACACAAATTGTTTCTCTGAAAATACAAAGTTTTATTTAACACACTTTTACTTTTACAATATTACAACAAAATATGAGAATTACACTTTTATCTCACCTGAAAATACAAAGAAACGACATTTAAAGTTCACTGATATCGCCTCCTCAATTATATCCTTTCATTTATCTTTCTACAAGTTTTTAATAATAATTAACAAAATAATCTGAACATCTTCCGCCATTGAATTACGTGTCAGCCCGATGCGTCCTCTGCTCACTTCCACAGACAACCTAATACACGCGCGAAGCGCGGCAAATTCAATTGAATGAAATATCATTTCATTACATCTCCCCCCCCTAAGAGCGAAAATTCTAAACAACATATCCACACACTGTACCTGTAATTTATTTTCATATTCGTTTTCTTCTACTTTATCTTCTTCAGCTTCTGTTGTGACAGGTTGTAATTTTGTTATGTGGAATAAAGTTGATTCTGTATTTCTGTTGCCAGTGTCAATCCTATAAATGGAGTTCGATATTTTCTCTATTATCTGGAAAGGGCCTATTTTTAATTCGTCTAATTTCTTTCTATTCAATCTATTTCCATTTTCTACATATACACTGTCTCCTATATTAAACTCTTGCATTTTTCTATTTCTATCAAATATTTTCTTGTTGTACTTGTGGGATTTTATTGTATTCTCTAGTGCCAATCTTCTATCAGCAATCCACCCGTCTTCCCTTTCTGTTGTTTTTAATTCATTTGGTAGAATACTGACATTTGTACCATCCAGTAAATATTTTGGTGCAAAACCTGTAACGGAGTGTTCTGTTTCATTATATTTCTGTATACATTGTCTTGCAACTGTTGTACATGTTCTCTTATTATTTTTCTCATTTATTTTACATCTTATTTTATTTACTACTGTTTGATTTAATCTTTCGTTCAAGCCGTTCGAGAATGGTGTATTCACAGCTGTAAAAAATAGTTTAATATTATTCTCTTGCAAATGTTGCTTAAATTCTCTTGAATTTATGCCCGGATATTAATCTGTCAGAATTATTCCAATCTCATCTGTCTCTAGCACATTCTTTGTTAGTTTTATAAAGTCACTTGCATTCTGTGTTTTTGAAGTCGCAATAAATGCATATCTTGTGTAGTGGTCTACTAAAAGGTGTAGGTATTTTTTTGTTGACCTGGAGCCTCCAAAGCCACCGATAGTATCCATTGACATAATCTCAAATGGTTTTGTTGCTGGACCCAGTTGTGACATTAATCCAAATTTTCCTTGACATCTTGATTTATTTTTTATGCATATTTCACATGTTTTACAAATATTTATGATGTTTTTTGTTAGGTTTTTAGCTGTATACCGTATGATTTTTTTTACCGTCTGGAAAAAAATTGGGGATAATAGGTGAACGGAGTCAAAGCCTATGGCACAGAAATTTCAATTTTTTTTTTTCTCTGTCTAAAATTAAATTAACCTATCAATAAATACTATTACTTATTTGTAGTAAAGTTTCATGTTCAAATTTAAAATTAAAATAAAATTAATAAAAAAAACAAAAAATCGGCAAATAATATCAAAATTCAACTTATAGGCACCCTACTCTTCGCGCAGAAATTATCAATGAATTCGTAGCGACATCCAATCCTTTGATTGAAGCTGGCCGGGGATAGGTAACTAAGTTTTTGGCAGGCGTACCGCTCAAGTGTCACCGCATGCGCACCCCCTCCCGCCCGCGCGCCCTTCGACCCGAGTACCGCCCCGCGATCTCTCTCCAGTCCCCTGCGATTAGTCATAGCGTGACGTCGATCGCTGTTTTTTCCGCGTGTGCTTCAACCGCCCAGTGATTGTTTTCATAATGACGAACGAATACTCCAACGTCGAGTATCTTGCCATGATAAGGTATTATTTTTTGTCTGGTGAAAATTTAAATGGTGCGAGGCGAATGTACGCCGACGACGAACACCTACAATCCCTAAGACGTAACGGTATCCCTGCCCCCCGGATCCCCAGCACAGACTTGATACTCCGCACTTATCAGCGGTTACTTGACCATGGCCAGTTTCAGCTTCCCGGTCATGCCAGAGGCAGAGGCCGGCCACCCTTGTCCATACACGTCGAAGAAGCTATTCTGGAGTATTTCCAGCGACACCCGAGGAGGAGCACCCGGCAAGCAGCTCGTCGATTTGGCGTAAGCCAGTATGTGGTATGGAAGCTACTCCATTCAATGGATATGCATCCATACCACTTCTCACGCGTGCAAGCTTTGCATGCTCCGGACCCTGGACCTCGTATTGAGTTCTGTCGCTGGCTGCAGAACCACCCGCAGGCGAACATTCTATGGAGTGACGAGTCCATATTTACCCGCGTGGGTATCTACAACATACACAATGAGCACTGGTGGAGTTTTCAAAACCCACATAAAATAAAAGAACACGCTCATCAAGTTCGATTCAGTGTGAATGTTTGGGCCGCGATAATACACGATCGCATAATTGGTCCAGTTTGGATCGAAGGTCGATTGACAGGAATAACTTATCGAGAAATGATACAGTCCGTTATCGAAACAATGATGGAAGACGTTCCTCTGCACTATCTGCGGGACATGTACTTCCAGCACGACGGGTGTCCAGCTCACTACGAGCGATCTGTGCGCGAGTATTTAGATAATGAATTTCGTGATAAGTGGATAGGTCGCGGTGGACCTGTGAACTGGCCGGCAAGATCACCAGACCTAACGCCATTAGACTTTTATTTGTGGGCCGAATTAAAACGCTTAGTGTACACCGAAGAAGCTCGCAGTGTAAACGAATTAAAACAGCGAATAATAGACGCTTTTAATATGCTGAAAAGTGACAGAGACACGCTTAGAAGTCTAACAAACAATTTGCAAAAACGTGCTAGTTTGTGTTTAGAAAGAAACGGTGGACATTTTGAACAATTACTACGGTATCGTTGAAAAGGTACTTTTCTTTGTTGTAAATAATAATAATTTGGTGTAATTTTGTAAATATTAATCAGTGTAATTATTTGTAAATAAGTTGATTACGATCTTTTAAATACGCCTAGTAAGTTGTAGTATCCGATTTGGATTAAACAACCTCGTTAGAATCCTTTTTTATTAATTTGTTACAGCAAAAGTTAAAATTTGACATGTACCTCTCCATCCAACTACAGCATATTAGATGGTCCTAAGCCCGTAAAAGTATGAAGGAAAGATCGAAATCACAAAAGACGAGTCTGACTTTGATCGCGGCTCATTTAAAATACTACATAATTCTTACACACTAGTTTGCTTATCCTGTCTGTCAACGCTACTCAAGTGGAGACTCTCATAAATTATTTAGATTTCTGTGTGCAGACCATGGGAACGTATTCTTATCGCTATGGCGTTAACGACAACGGCACTTGGTATAAGAAAGCCCTTAGTTAGATCTTTAAAAACGAAATATTTCCTAATGAAAGGAGACCAACCATAACTGGGGCACGTATTAATAAACGTTGCTCAGCCCAGGTATCGAACGGCATTTACAAACACAAATCTCACATACGAGTACACACATAAATAATCAGAACAAAAACAACTATCTGTTCGAAACAAACTTCGTTCCGTGCGGGAATCGAACCCGCGGCACTCCGTGCCACAGCTAATCGCTCAACCACTTCACCAAAGGAGCCGTCTTATTTTTACCGTATTTTTAGGCAATTCACTTAATCAACTAAGTACGCATTTATTTCAATGGTTTTAGATTTAAATAATAATTATTAGTATTCTTTTTTTATTAAACATTAAGTTAAAACCTTTGAAATACAGATGAATGTGAGTGATTGTTATAAGAATTTAACATCAACAGGTTTGTCTACATTTCTATCAAAGCTTTACCGATCTTACGAGACGTAATTTATTTGGTTTACGGTTTCAAGACGCGCGTCACTCAGTGTATCAAATTATTTGCCTACTACAACTACATACAGCACGGTGACGTATGTAGGTACACGCGCAAATGTGTGCGTGAGTGTGTAGGGATCAGCCGCAAAGATGTAGAGCGAAATTAATGCTAGCGTCTCGCTCACACTTCCATCATGCTCCATTCATGGGCGATCGCAGCTTACGCCCGTTTACTATTACCTATTTTGACTATTATTCGTTTTACGCGAGTGCCGTAGGATGTATTCTTTTTCATGTATTTTAAGGATATTCGGAACTTTTATTAGATCAATGGTATTAGACAAAGATTAGCGTATATGAGGTCTATTCTGCCTACACAACACGTCATATTGTTGTCCAGACGCTAAAAAAAATCATCCGGTATATTGGACTTATTTTTTTCTGCAATTGTCTGATCCCAATATGGCATAAATCTTCATGCACGTATTTTATGAGTCTTTTACTAAATTCTTCTGAGAGGATAATCTTTTCATGTTTCTTTATTTTTTTATAATAAATTCTATTTTTGTGTACAAGATTTGATTTATTTTCTTTTATTGTTTCATTTTTCTCTTGGTTTGCAACTATATCTTTTATTTGTATTAAATTAACTATTTTTGATAGTTCGTCTTTGTTATCTTATGATTCTAATTCTAATGGCCATAACAGAGGTCGGTGCCTTCGGATCAGGATTCTAATACAGGATTTCGGCTCAGACAGTCTGCTTCTACATTTTCTTTACCAGGTATATATTTTACTGTAAAGTCATATTGAGATAGGTAGTATGTGAGATCACCCAATTCTTCGTCTGTCCTGCTTTTAATGTTCATGTTCTCTAGAGGTTTGTGATCTGAGTATATAGTGAATTGTTTTCCAATAAGCCAGTGTTGCCAGTATTTAACGGCACGCATAGTCAGGAGGTTCCTTTCTCTGGAGCCCTGACCACCGGCATCTTGGACCCTGCTCCTGATACCGATGGGCCACTATTTTTTATATTTTTGTAAATTTTTTGTAAAAATATGTAAAAATATCCTTAATATGTATGAAGATGAAAAAATGGAATAATATATGGACTAAATATTAAAATGGGATATTACCTGATTTTATAACAAATTTTGGAGTTAGACACAACAAAGTAAATAAATTACCCGTAATAGAGAATTGTTTAAGACACTTGTAGGACTTTTAAAGTGCTAATACTCTTTAATGTGTCTTAGGTGAGATAAATCACACTTTTAAAATTCTAGTTTCACAGAAGTCTAATAAAACACTTAGTACAGTCACTTCTAAGATTGAATGTACTTATAAAATGTATTTATAAGTTTTAATTAAGAATCAAAGGCAATTAGACTTGTGAAAGGCGCTTATAATGCCACTGCTTTTATTAATATTATATAAAAAGTTTTGTTAAATATGTTTAAAAGAATAATGTTACAAGTATGAATGCTCTTAAATCTTAAATAGACTTATATAATAACACTATTTGAGTTTCTGGCTTAATCAGAACACTTACAAACCTTGTATGAAACCATAGCTCTTACAAGCTTTTGTTTGCAAGGGTATTTTGCTAGTTGGGGTGGAACACATCTTTAAGTACTAATTTATATTTGGCCAGAACTTATGTATAAGCAACAGCTTCTTCTACAAAAAAACACCGCAGATGATGGACTAGAATGATGACTAGATGGACAAATTAGACATTCTTACCTCAAATGAACAAATAATTAAAATATTCAAATCATAAGACAAATTAAATTTAGTTCTGATCACAGACCTGTACGCGCTGTAATTGTCTACGACACATTCGCTCAATAGTCTTCATTCAGTGCACTTGACTTTCATTCTTATATTCATTTCCGCATTAATTACTTACTTCACTCGTTCATCTGCATCTTGAAAACTCCTCTGTACGTTACGTATAGAAAAAATAATTAAATATTGTAAAAACCTCACTAAACGACTTTCAAGAAGTCTTTGTTTAATTTATCATAAACATAAATGGCAACCGTGACAGGACCTACAGTCATCGAATCGAAGCTAAATAGCCAGTCAGATTGTTCCCGTGTCAAGGGCACTTGAAGGACATCGTCGACACTCGACGAAATCTACCAGTACCAACGGAAGGCCGTGTTGAGAATCCAAGATCGCCGTGCCTGTGGACTGGCATCCTATTTCTACCTGGTCGAGCAACCTTACCTTCGCCAAGCCATTCTGGGAACTCTGCTGGAACTACCGAACTCCGATCGAGCAAAGTCCGCCCATAGAACGAGTCAGAGGAATCACTACCTACCTATCTACTTGCTCCTGCCTACAAAGGGACTACTGAGATTAGCTGCTCACCTATTTAAAGTGAGCTCGTTCCATCTTACTAACATGCTTATTGTGTTATCCTGTCTGGTCTGTTCATTTAGCGGATTTAGTTTCTCGAAGTTAAGTGAAGTTCCTATTTTCTATTTGTGTCTATTGTGCCTAGCCATAATTATTTTCGAAAGAGATCTAAATAGGATAATTAATTTCATTTAAAGACTTACCGCCATCTTAAATAAATGCACATTTAATTACAACTTTAATCTCGTACTGTTACTCAAACCAAGCATTTTTTATAAAACTATTCCACTATTAACGATTCTTTTTCCCTTTTATCAGTAAATTCAACCTATATATCGTCCCCGATTTTGCGACTTAATTACTTTTCGCTCTACGGGGACGATATCACTTACATAGTAAATACTTCCCGAGTTTAACTGCAAACTTACGAACTTTCGTTGTTTCGTCATACGAGTACTTAGTTGTTGTTATCAGTTTACTAAGGCGCACGGAATTGATCTATTCCAGTGATCGTGGTTGTGACTTGTGACACGGCATCGCTTGCGCATCGCTGTTACCTGAATGCCCCCACCTGCATTGCATAGCTCACCACTGTATGTAGTCTACGTAAGCCGCGAGCATCAGCTGATCAACAAAGCGAGGAGCGTATCGTATGCTATACATCTATTTTATCTATTAACATCTGTTTGTGTTAGCTCATTACGAGTTTACTACAATGCCCGAGAAGTTGAAGGAACTAATAAGCAAACGCGGTTCTATTAGAGGACGCGTAACGAAATTTAAGTCGAGTCTCGATAATTTAGCTTTATTGGAATCCATTCCAGAATTAGAAATAAATAAAGTCGCACTGAAACTATCAAAAATTGAGACACTGTTCATCGAATTTGATGAGGTGCAGAATCTGATAGAAATTAACAACGATAATCAAAGTAGCGAGTTAGCTACTAGAGATTTAATAGAAAACGATTTCTACCATTGTATCACGTTCGTTCAAAATCTAATTAAGAAAAATTCAATAGTTCAGGATGATGAGAATAATTCTCAAAATAAATCTTGTATGGTTACTTGTCAACGATCACAGTTGTAATGCGTTAGGTTTTAAACTACCGTTGATTAAAATTCCAAGTTTCGACGGTACGTATTTTAAGTGGTTGGAATTTAAGGAAACATTTGTTTCGCTAGTTCATAGTAACGATAAGATCGAAAGTATTCATAAATATCACTATTTACAATCATACCTTGACGGAAAAGCCGCTCGGGTGATTGCTAATTTGGAAGTTTCTCATAATAATTATTCCAAAGCATGAAAACTTTTATGCGAACGTTACGACAGTAAGCGTCAATTGATGAAAGTTCAAGAACATGACAACTCCTGATATGTTATTGACTACGTCACTATAAATTTACGTGCACTCAATTCACTAGGGCTTCCTACGGATAAATGGGATGTTTTACTCATACATAATATTGCAGATAAATTAAATAGTAGTACATACTTCAAGTCGGAAGAACATAGGAATAATTTGAGTGACATACCTTCGCTTAAGGATTTCGTCAGTTTCCTTAAGTCGCGAAGATGTATTGGAGACCGTTTATCACCATAAACATGATAATCAAGATAACAAACAAAAACAGTTCTCTAGTAAACAAAACAAACTGAACAGTTCCAAGTCTTTAGTAGCTACACCAAACGATGGCAACATTTCAAATTTTAAAATACCGGATTGTTTGTTCTGTAAGAAGAGTCATCGCCTTTATGAGTGTCCGTCTTTTAAGTCGAGTTCAATGGAGGATCGGTTAACCTTTGTTTCTTCTAACAAATTATGTGAGAGTTGTTTGAGATCTGGTTATATTGCTAAACGTTGTCGTTTTTCAGCTATATGTTGTCATTGCAAATTACGACATAATTCTCTTCTTCATAAATCAAAAGAAACTGAAAACTCCAATTCTGTTAATTCCGTTATTATGCCCTCAACGTGCCCTTCTAAAGTACTTTTGTGTACTGCTCGAGTAAAGATTACCAACCCAGCCGGCAGCCTACGACTGTCACGACGACAATTATCACACAGGACGTAAAGCGCCATCTAAACCTGATTCCTCAGCCTTGAGACACTACCATAGTAAGTATTGGTAACACCAAATTAAATATTAGAACAAAGAACGCTTTATTTTACGTATTCATTCTGAAACAAGTTCTTTTAATGTGACAGTTTCATGTTTAGTTTTGCCGCAAATTACCGGCAACTTACCTCAATCATATTTCGATTTAAAAAAATGAAATATTCATGGCTTTCACTTAGCAGATTCCACTTTAAATGAACCATCCCCAATTAATATTTTGATTGGTGTTGACTTATTCTGGGACATCATTAGTGTCCAGCAGCATTCGTTAGGACATGGTTATCCTAAGCTTCAGGCGTCAAAGTTAGGATGGCTCATTACGGGATCACTGTCTTGTCTTAGTAAAAATAACTCAGTCATGGTCAATTTGGTCTCAAATGATGACACCTCTAGTAACATACATGACGAGTTGCCTAGATTCTGGCAACTTGAAAGTTTTCCTCAAAAAAGGCCCCCAAGTATTATTATCTTGCCTACTCGCACAGTAATGGTCAATTTTGTGTAGGGTTGCCACTTTGTGATAGCATAGATTGTTTAGGCAATTCCTATAATCATGCCAAAAAGAGGTTTTTTAATGTAGAGGTTCGTTTCCGAGAACAATCAGAATTAAAACAACAATATTGTCAATTCATAAACGAATGCGAATCATTAGGCCACCTATCTGAATCTTCGGAGTCTAGGCCGTTTAATGCCTACTTCTTGCCTCACCATCCAGTGATACGAGAACAAAGCGAGTCGACAAAGTTACGTGTTGTTTTTGACGCCTCGGCTCGCACTTCTGCTGTTTCTGTTAATAACCAACAAATGGTGGTACCAGAAGTGCAAAAACCATTGTTTAATATATTAATTCGTTTTAGACAACATAAATATTTTTTAACAGGAGACATAGAGAAAATGTTTCGCTTAGTGCTTCTCAAAGAATTTGATCGCAATCTTCAACTGATACTGTGGCGTGATGGTGAAGATAAGCCTTTAAGGACGCTTCGTTTAAATACAGTGACTTACGGGTTTGCTAGTGCCTCTTTTCTCACTACTCGCTCACTTTGGCAGATAGGTGAAGTGTGTTCAGAAGATCAAAACTATCATACCAAATGATGTATATTGTGATGATCTACTTACCGGTGCAAGCAGTGAGGAGGAGTCACGTCATATCCGTCTTTCAGTGGCTTCTGAACTCAGAAGCCACTGAAAGACGGATATGACGCAGATGAAAACTTGCCTTAGCTAACTAGCTAAGGCAAGTTTTCATCTGCGTAAATACCGTTCAAACTTACCAGAGTAACTAGCAGACTCCGTTAACCTGGAAAGTGGCAATCTCGTGATTAGTAATGCTACTAGTACGCTTGGTGTAGGTTGGACGCCGTCTTCGGATGAACTTCACTTTCAGTATTATGTTTCGGCTTCTGAAAATGTCACGAAAGAAAACTATACTTTCCTCAACATTTAAAATATTTGATCCACTTGGTCTTCTGTCTATTTTCACAACTAAACCTAAAATTATGCTACAAGAGCTATGGAGTCAAAAAAATTATTGGGATGAACCTGTTCCTCCAGAAATAAGGTCTTCCTGGTTAAAGTTCTCTACTAAATCTTCATGTCTGTCTTCTTTAAGGATTCCCCGATACATTCTAATTGACAATAATTCCTCTGTACAAATGCATTGTTTTTGTGATGCTTCGCAGCGTGCCTACGGCAGCTGTATATATTTGAGATCCGTTGCTACTAGCGGCGCTATACAAGTTAGCCTGGTATGTGCAAAATCACGGGTTGCACCTATCAAACCTACGACAATACCACGGCTCGAACTCTGCGCTGCCCTATTAGGAGCTCTAGTAACTGCTACAGTTTTAGCCACATTACGTTGCCTTATTGAACGTCAGGTGTATTGGACGGACTCTATTGTATTAGGTTGGCTCAACTCTAATAAAAGTAAAACGTTTGTTGCCCACAGAGTAGCTGCTATAAATGAGCTAACAAATCCCACAGACTAGCGTTGTGTTCCTACTTCTATCAATCCGGCTGATTTAATCTCGTGTGGCATCGATCCAGACCCGGTAAATCTCTCCATATGGTGGAACGGCCCATAATTTGAATTTTTTAGAATCCGAGGGTTCCTGGCCCGCTTATGCTGCGGACTCTATAGAATTGAGAGTTTAAGACCCACCATACTTTAGGGGGGGAGGAAGCATCTTCCATGCCAGGTTTGTCTGTAGATTTAGCAAAATGTTCCAATTTAACTAGTCTTATTCGGGTTCTAGCTAGAGTTTTAAGGTTCGCCAACAATTGTAGGTCACACAAAAAATCGGATAGATCGTGAAGTCCACTTCAAGTTTTCGAGTTAGAAAACGCTCACAATGTTTCTATAAAGTTAGCCCAGAAAGATTCCTTGCCTATAGAATTAGGACTACTACAAAAGAGTAAATCTTTCAATTCTAAAGCCGCTCTCTCGTCTCTTAATCCATTTTTAGATGAAAATGGGATTCTTAGGGTCGGAGGGCGCTTCGATTCATCTACTTACCAGTATGACAAACGTCATCCTATTTTGTTGCATTCCAGTCATTATTTAAAAAAATAATATTAAAACAGGAGCATCTACGCTTAATGCACGCTGGTCCTCAGCATCTCCTGGCATCTATGACGGAACGTTATTGGCCTATAGGAGTGCAGCGCGCGAGTGCGTTACCTGTCGCCGTTTCGTACTATGGATAATGTTATGGGAAACTTACCTGCAGATCGCGTTGAAGCTGACTTTCCTTTCTCTACGATAGGTACAAACTTTGCCGGTCCATTTCTTATTACGGACCGCAAGGGACAAGGCTGTAAAATAAGTAAAAGTTATCTTTGTATTTTCGTTTGTTTTCGGTACAAATGCGTACATTTAGAGTTAGTCAGTGACTTGACAATGGATGCATTTGTACTGACATTAAAAAGATTTATAGCCCGCAGGTGTAAACCAAAGGTCATCTACTGCGACAATGGTAGAAATTTTGTTGCAGCAGCAAAAGAAATAAATTATTTTTTTAAGTCCAACAGCGACTCTATAATTGACTCTGCATCTCGCGAAGGCGTTGAATTCCGTTTCTCACCAGCTATATGCTCCTCACTTTGGTAGTCTATGGGAGGTGCCGAGAATTAAAGATAGACGACTTAGTCCTAATCAAGGCTGATAGGACTCCTCCACTATGCTGGCGTCTTGGAAGAGTCTCGAAGTTATTTCCCAGCATTGATGGTGTGCCACGAGTCGCTGACGTATCTACTTCACAAGGATACGGAGAGCCATTAACAAATTGTGTCTGCTGCCTTCACCAGATCACACGGAAACATTATCTTGAAAGCTTCATAGGCCCTATCTATATATACACGGTTAATTTTAGGTCGTTCTGGAACCGAAAGCCATGAACTCAATCATCGAACTCGAATCGATTGGGACTATTTTTTTCAATAAATAACAATAAAAAAAATCACGAAAACTTAAATTTATTGATTTTTTTGTGAAATAATGAGAACTCAAAGTAACGCTTCCTTGCCATCAATGAATTTATGCGTGTGTTATGTGTGTAAAAATATGAAAAGCGAATTCAGACTTTATTTCTTAACAGTAAAGGGTAAAAATATAAATTACATCAAACTAGGTAAGTAGGTCCGCAGTTTACTAAAATTATTCTTAGAAACCTATTGTCTCGTGTTCGACCGGCCTTTACAAGAATGCACAACCGATTTTCGCGGTTAAAATTATAAAAATAAGATCTTAATTCGGTTCAATATTTTCATAGAAAAGGGCACCTCCAACTAATAATGAACTCTATGTCACAGATCTAACGATTCATTTTTCTGTTTGAATTGCCTGCCTTTGTGAAGCCGCCGCAAGCATTGTCGCATAAAAAATATTTTAGGCACATTTAGTATTTATCATATGGTTGTTTTTTTTTTCGGGTTGGGAAATCATCAAATGACTTCTCCCGTGGAGCGGGAGGGCGTGTCAGACTTTTACTGACTAAAACCCACCCATGTTCCCTCAGTTGTCTGTGTGCCAGGGGCCGCGGTATCTCTTTCGAAAAACCCGCACCCCAGGCAGGCATCGGACCTTGCGGGCCCCACCAGTTGGTGTTGACATATCTTTGAGGCGCGCGTGGAACACAACGCGCCGTCGACCCGGGCTTGGTCCTTACCGGACAGCGAGCTACCCATTACTCGCCGTCCGCAAGCCCGCGCCTACGGTGGCCGGGAATCAGCCTGGGATTCCCGACACCCAGGGCGTCTCCTGCGAAGGCTGCAGCCACGAGGGCGCATGTACTGCCTCTCCCTCACGTGCGCCGCCTCCCTCTTTGCGAGCATCACTGCTTCGCTGAAGGAGGTGACGGCTAACCATGTACTCTCGCTCCGTACCATGGCCTGGACCACGGCCGGACGCGAGAGATCGCCGCCGCCGATCGCCTCCACGAGAACAAGGCGGTGCTCCGCCCAAGCCGGGCAGACCTCGATCGTATGCTCCACCGTGTCCTCAGGGCCATCTTCGCAATGGAAACACCCAGGCGTTTCCTCCCGCCTTATGCGAAACAGGAACCTCCCGAAACAGCCGTGTCCGGTGAGGACCTGTGTCAGGCGGAAGGTTCCCGTGTTATGATGATTTCTGATAAAATTACGATGTTAATTTGCACGATATTTTGCTTGTTTCTTGCTGAATAGACAAGTACTTAATCTAACAGCAGTATTTTTTTGGGAATCCTACTGAACATT
Source organism: Polymixis lichenea (assembly GCA_949091785.1). Classification (NCBI taxonomy): domain Eukaryota; kingdom Metazoa; phylum Arthropoda; class Insecta; order Lepidoptera; family Noctuidae; genus Polymixis; species Polymixis lichenea. The sequence continues at coordinate 10,691,190 of OX420933.1, read as the reverse complement.
TGCATAATATTTAAACTCAAACTTCCTATCGCGCGGAGGTCAAAGGCCGTTTTGTGCAATCGAACATTCAAAGATCTTTTAAAAATAGTTTTGTTATGAAATATACCTAGAATTTTCTTTAATTATGAGTACGATTCATGTACATACCATTAAATACACCAGGATACACTTAATTCACTGTGAAACACTCAACACAATCAAACTTCACATAAAAATGACGTCACTGAGCAACGGTTTGTTTACGTAACACTTTTTATCGAAAAAACAGTTTTTATGATGCTATTTGATGCAAATATTATCTAAAACGATGTAATAACTACTTATAAATGAATATTTATCCACTTCACGTCGAATATGCACAAAAAATAAGAAAAAACACTAAATAACTAACAAGTTATCGCTCTGTCGATGCGCGCGTTCGAAGCGTCACTGTCAACTATTTTTATAAATTTTGCCACAGAACTTTTACGCGTTTGAATGATGTAGTTTACGAAAGACTGGCTATCGGCCCATAGAGTTAAATCATCGCAGACGAAATTAAACCTTATTTATACTTTGTGTTAAGATAAAAACCGCTTGCTTCTGGGTGGTACGATATCGTACCAGCCGGGCTTGAAGGGTGCTCGACTTACTGGTACGATATCGTAGCAGCCGGACGATAGCGGTAAAATACAACTCCCAAGCCTACTCGTCGTGACTAGTTGAATAGGTACGAGTACCTACTAGGTGATTCGTGATGCGAGAGTGGTGAATTAAATGTCAATTAATTTCTCACGTTTACGAGATGTGATAGTGGTAAACACCGTGCCGTGCTTTCGATACGAGATGATGGAGGTAAATGAACTTACACCAACCTAAATCGTACCTGAAATGAAATACCTACTTGTAGGTACACATGGCTACACCTCAAGTTATAAATTTCCAGTATAAGCTGATCTCACATTGAATAGGATTTCCGTACAGTGCAAGATCAGCGTAAACTGGAAATGTATAGCTTGATGTGTAGCCGTGCGTACCTACTTACTTGCAGCCGATTATTCGTCCGACGTCCGTTGACCCACCGCGGGCGCGCTGAACTGACGCACACGCACAGCTGTGCCGCGCTACGTCATCACCGAGCAGATCGCGTACGATCTTGCGTTTATGAATGAAATAGTGGAAGCGCTACTAAAATTTAACTCGAATGACAGACAAAAAGTGATAAATTTCTAACTTCTTTATTAGATGTCTTAAAACAAAAATAACAATGCAAATAGTGACTGTTACTCGTCTGGAGTTACTGTGTTTCGGCTCCAGAACGATGTAAAAATAAACGTGTATATTTTATCTTTCAAGGCCCCCGAGGATGTCTATGACACATTCGCTCAATAGTCTTCATTCAATTTACTTAACTTTCATTACGGGGGGAAATCCTCATGGATGTCCTCCGCCCCGGGGAGGGCGGAGGGGTCTGTCAGACTCTTACTGACTAAAACCACCCCGGTGTTCCGTCTCTCACTTGCACCGGGGATCACGGGAACTAGTGTGACTTCCATGATCCCCGGCTAGTGCTGGCCCGCCTCTGCGGGCCACCTCGCGATAGGGGGGAGTGAGGTGTTAAACTCCCCCCCTTACGTCATAGAGAGGCGCGCGTGGAACACTACGCGCCGCCATCTCGGGTCCTAACAAGTAGAGGGCGACAGATTTCCCCGGATCTGTCGCCCCTGGACCCATTTAGGGGGGCTGGAAGAGGGCGTTGTCCACCCTCCGCCGACGCCCGGTGCGTCTGCTGCGGATCGGGTTAGCGGAAACGACGACACTCAACCAGCCCCAACACCCGAAAATATATCTATCCTGGCTGTATTCCACCTACCGGATACGAGGTTCATGTAGCCCTTACAAAAATGATAAACAATAGATCCTGTGGCAAATTTGGCATTTGATTTTAGGTGTTTGAAATAAAATGATTTTATTTATTTATAAGCACAGGATCACTAAAAATAGGCGAACCTATTCTCTTTCCATATATCACCCGGCTCTTTAACAGTATTCAGCGTTCAGGTAGCTTTCCCAAAGATTTTTGTCATTCTAATATTATTCTAGTGCAAAAAAGGGTGATATATCCGATAATAATAATCACAGGCCCATTTGTTTAATATCACTTATTTATAAAACCTTCCATCAAAATAATCGCAAATCGCGAAATTTATCTGGCGAACTAGTTATACATGTTGATGTGTATACATCAACATGTATATCTATCAATCATATCTATCTATCATGTATCAACAAAAGCGAGGTATAATGGGATTTTATATATTCTGAGTGTATTTCTATGAGTGGATTGACTACATGCAAATGACCTGTCGTAGAAAGCCCTGGGCGGAAGCTTGCTTGCTCAGGAGGTTGCTCCTGAGCAAGCCATTTAAGAGAGAGAGAATCAAGCAAAGGTTATTTGCATGTAGTCAATCAACTCATGGAAATACACCAAGAATATATAAAATCCCATTATACCTCGCTTTTTTTTATTACTCCAAAGCTTTCGACAGCATAGGTATTACACACATCACATCCATTTTTGACGCCTTAAGCAACCAAAATATTCATCCCATGTAACAATATAAATCGGTTACGCAACATTTACTAAAATAGTACAAAACATGAAATCACCTGGTCCAAAATGCAAAATAGAGAAAGGAGTTTAACAAAGTGACCCGCTAATCCCTCTAAACTGTTCACCAGTACCCTCAAAGAAATTTTCAGGAAGTTGGCAGCTGAATGGAAGGAAATAGGTAATGTCCTTGGAAAGCGAGACAAACCTACGTTTCGCCGACGACATTGTTCTCTTTCCATCCTCAGCCACTGAGTTTGAATGGATGCTCCAAGAAGATGTGTCAAAGCTCTTCTAACTTTTTTTGATAAACTGATGACAAGGAATCAGTTTGACTCACTGCAGAGAGGTTTCACGCAGAAAATCTACAAAGCATACCGGACGGTGTCTCTAACATCGTTACTTATCCTGTCACGCTTACTACCCCTAGATCTCCGGGTAATCGAGGCCGCAACCCTTTTCAAGATCAAAAGGTGTCATTCCCAGGAGTTCATACCGCCGGGTCGTGAGCTGGAGTGCAACGTGCACCCGTCCAAAAATCCCCACCTAACGCTACTCACAACAACAGAGTATGCACGCCTAGAGGACTTGACTCCCGAAACTCTAGAAAACCCACCAAGTAAGAGGTCCCCAAATATACACCGACGGCAGCAAGATAGAGGGGAAAGTCGGAGCTGCCCTAACCTGGTGGAAAACAGAAAGAAGTCAAGTTTCAGCACCTTTGGCCTGGAGCCTCACAACACAGTCTTCCAATCGGAAATGTACGCTCTCTTCAGAGCTGTCAGGATGGCAAGAGAATCCAGGGCGACCTCCATAAGCATCTTGAGTGACTCTAGATCGTCACTTGACCTGCTGCGGAGTCCACCTGTCATTCACCACCTATCGCTCCTAATCAAGAGATGTGTCCGCAAGATCCGAGAGGAAGGCAGAGAATTGAATCTGTTTTGGCTCAGGGCCCACGTGGGAACCGCCGGGAATAAAAGAGCGGTCGAGCTGGCCAAGGAGGCAGCCCAAACAACGACTATAGCGAACTACAACAAGGTCCCCGTATCGTTCGTTAGGAGGAAGGTACGGGGGAGGACTATTAGAAAGTGGCAAGCGCAATACGAGTCCTCGAGTACAAGAGCGACCAAAAAAGTGTTCTTTCCAGACGTCCTAGCGGCTAAAAGGACACTCAGAGACGTAGTTCTCTCACCGGCTCATGTACAAGTCTTAACAGGGCACGGAGGGTTCTCAGCGTATCTCCACCGTTTCCATCTCAAAGACAGTCCCCCGTGCGTCTGTGACCCCAGCTGCGTAGAAACAGTCTGGCACCTGCTCTTCGAATGCCCAAAGTTAGTCAAGACAGAATGGAGCTGGAGCTCAAGATCGAAACCCAGCTAACCCAGTCCATATTCCATGTCATCATGGGGAGACCAGAGTCGGCGCAGACCGTTTTAGTTGTTTAAAAGCTTCAGAAAAACACGAGGTAGTTGTCTACGAGGACAGAGGGGAAATTCTGAGCTTCCTCAAAGCTTCCAGACAACTAACTGCCAACGTGTCGAGCCTCACAAAAAGTCCGACTACTCAAAGCAGTTCTGAGAGGGCCCAGCAGAAGGCAGCCGCCGAAAACGCTGCAAAGGAGCAGAGCAAGTTAACTAGCCCGGAGGACTGGGTCAAGTCGAGGAGTTCACTGAAAGCTTTCGGCCCTTTCCTCAGAGCTCTGCTCCCACGCACCAACCGCGTATCACCATCCCACCAACAGAAATCGGCAGTGGAGAGGTTCTTTAATTACGAAAAAAGAATGTAAGAGTGACTAGCCAAAAAAAAAAAACAAATACTTAAGTCAATAATAATTATTATTATGGTGCAATCCTTGTTTTGTTCAGTACAGGGAAAATATTGCCTATTATGCAGATAGTAACCAGTGTTACCAGTAGTACGGATACCAAATCAGCTGACAAGGATGAAATAAGCAAAATTTTACCGTAGTACGGATACCAAATCAGCTGACAAGGATGAAATAAGCAAAATTTTACCGTGTCATGCTTAACGAGCATGACACAATCAAATTTAGCCTTATAATAATAGCATTCAAATTCTTGGATAATAGATAAGATAAACAAATAGACAACCAACTCGATAATATCAATAAAATGATTGTTTTGCATTTCAACAAAACGGGTATTTTATGTGAATAAAACACACAGTGTTGCTAAGTGAAGAAGCTGTTGTTGAAGAAATTTGCGTTTATAAGGGTGTAACAGAAACCCTATTGTTATCCATATGCACTAATGATAAAAGCTGGTATAGAATCGCGATACAATCTATACATAGTTTCAGCTCAAAATAAAATACTCTAAGACTTGATCCCAAATTTTCGGTGTCATATGTTTCTTACATTCAAATCATAACAAACGTGTCACCGCACTACGTAGGTCAATAACTTCCACGTTACTTGCCAATATCACGATAAATCTCTTCCGAGTGATCTGTTTATTTCAATTTGAAAAGTTCGGTTTCTGTTATCAATACATTGATAACAGAAACCGAACTTTCTATTAATACAGTAAATATTCTGATAACTTCCGAACATGTAGAGATAGGATTAAAAATCCCTTCCAATACAGTTTGATATCATCCAAAGAAGCCGCGTCCTTGGTCTGTATAAACCCTTTCCGTTACACGTTGTATATATAGATCTGTGGTGAAAACTTAACGAGTTATCCATGGTTTTATACCTATCTCTCTCTCTCTCACCAGCATGCGTCCTTTTTTAATCAAGAATGACGTTTGGCGCGAAGCTGTCAATGTCATAGGGTCTTCAGCTCACCAGCTACAGAATACCTGCAACACTGTATTTTATTTACACATAATACCTGTTTTGTTGAAATGCAAAACAGTAGTACCTATTATGTGTTTTCTTGTTTTCTAAAACTCACAGTTTTGCTAGGTGAAGACCTGAATGTATCTGCTGATGGTAAACACTAACGCTATGAGGAATGAATTACACTACTGTTCTAGAAAATAAATCAGTTTTATTGCAATTTTATTTACATCTGTCTTTAACCAAATGTAACAAAAAACGAATGAATTAACATACATTTCAATATCAAGGAATTAATTACTTATATCTCTAACTAGCAGTGCTCCACAGTTTCACCCGCGTAGTTCCCGTTCTCGTAAGAATACGGGGATAAAATATAGCCTATGTTACTCAGTGATAATGTAGCTTTCTAACGGCAAAATATTTTTTGAAATCGGTCCAGTAGTTTTTATGTTTATTCGTTACATACAAAAATACAAATCTTTCCTCTTTATAATATTATAGTGTAGATTAGTGTAGATTAAAAGCTATTTCAATTTGACTAACATTAAAAAAACAAAATGAAATAAATCAACATTTTAGTTGGTATTATCAACTCTGTTTTACTGAAAGACGTATTTTTTTTAAAAGATGTACATTACCAGTTTCCTCTGTTAAGTATTTCTTGAACCGGTCTATTCTCCAACCAATTTCTAGAGGCTACTGTGGACATGATACTGATCGGTGGTGGTAGAATATCGTTGTAATGGTTGAAAATAAACAGGATATTCATTCCCTAAAGAAAACTAAGCGAAAAATATGTGACGCTCGAATCCCATCTTAGAGATTGGAGCACGTGTTCAGAATTTTTAATAAACACAAAAGTGATAGCATCATACTTCCAACCCCCAAAATTGATACCCATGTCGACTTTTCATCTAAAGATTACATCCGCCATCTTAAATTAAAAATGAATGATATATTCGTAACCAATACCCCCAAAATATAAAACATCGATAACCAGTATGGTTATGGAACATTTTTTAAAAACTTACCCACTATTTTTGAATAAAATATGGATTAAACATTCGTAATCATAATCCTGAAAATCCGTAAAATTGATAGATATCTCCACAATTTTATTTAAAAAAAAGATCTGTCATCTTGAATAACAAATACGTGTCAGTCCGTCAGGACCGCAGTTCCTTCTTCTTCAACTATGAAAAATTCATCTGCCGCAATCTTGGATATCTTTTTTTACCTCACTATTGTTTTCAGCACCTTCGAAAACCATGGAAACGACACCCATCGTGAAAAAATTTAATATTTCCGCAGCCGCCATCTTGGATTTTCATTTTGACCTCACAGTCGGCTTCAGCACTCTCGTTTACCCCTACCGCAAACTGCGTTAAAGAACTTTGCTCCAAAAATGGATGACACATGCGACATTATTATTATTACATTAAAAAAGGAAATTCATCCGCCATCTTGTGTAACTGATTGTGATTACATATTCATAACTCTCATACTCATCACTACCTCCAAAATCCTCAATAGTGACTCACTAGTTTTTAACAATTTAAAACCTTTTATTGTTTAAGATTGTATGAATTTTCCTTCCTACTTTATCCAGGCTTAGGACTGGCAGCAAAATGTTCTAAACGGGCGTATCTATAAGTTCATTTGATCGTATTTACATGTTTTCGTTTTGTATTTGACACTTTTATACACAGCCAGTTCTCACTACTTTTGACTACCTCCTATTATTTACAGGTAGGTAATGAGTTCTTAATTTTACACTAGGTATTATCTATTTTAAGTACAACATTAGCCGTAAGACGAAAAAATGTAATTATTGTTTATACGTAAACTAAACTCTCACCATCACATGCCAAAACGTACTGAACTTTGACAATAAACGAAGCGCGCCACGCGTATTCCGCAAAAATTATTATTAAACAAAAACACGCATTCATTCAATATACGTTCCTAAGTACGAGCTAATCAAAGATATTAAGAAAATATTTGCTTGACCTCATTCTTAGCACCACCCTGCTAATAATTTAAATGAAATAAATAATCAAATGCATTCATTCAATATACTACCCTAAGCACGAGCTAATCAAAGACAATAAGTCAATAATTGCTTAATCCCATTCTTCGTAACATCTGCTAAATTGCTAATAATTTCATTTGCGAACAACGGCACGGTCACGTGAAACAAATAGATTTAGTGTTCCCGCCTTCCCGCGGGTGCGACGAAGAGCGCACACTGCCGCTGCGTGCGTCGACGCGGATGATAGCTATGAAGTACGAAGCGATGAAAATTCACACTTCACAGAATTTCGCAACTACATTTCATTTGCTAAATGCTAAATGAGCATTCGCATGCTAACAATGAATGCGAATGCTAATTAATCCATCACTAATAGTGACTATATTAAATACGTACTGTTATCAATAGTAAATTCTATCATATTTTATGAATATGTTATTAAGTAAGGTGTTAGATTTAATCGGTTTTAATATTGAAAGTATTATTTTGACTACTGTAGTTCCGACCGAGTTCGTAGATGGCACGACTAATAAAATCACAGCGCAATGCCGGTTGATGGCGGGAATGAGAATGGCGGGAAAACGCCACTTGGGTTGTCGTGCCAGTTCTGCGAGCTCAGTCGTGCCTAAGACGTCGATATACGAGTACTAACGCTCGAGTTGTGTTTTTTGGAAAATACCTATCGTAAACTGTTGAGTATATTTGAATCTGTGTGTTGGAGAAATACAATTATAAGTGAGTACATGATAAAGTGACTATTATTTCAAAAACCTTATTTTAATAAGCCATAAGCCTGAATAACAATTAACTTCAATATTTAAACTATTACTAGATACTCTGTTAGAATTCAGAGTCTACATCTCAGAAGTGGGATAAAGATTCCTGTTTTGGCTAGTTAAATATATTTTCTAACCTTAACTATCTACCAGAACTTGAATTGAACTATAGTGACATCCTGCCAGGGGTGCGGGTTGTTCGAAAGAGATACCACCGCCCCTGGCACACAGGCAACTGAGGGAACACGGGTGGGTTTTAGTCAGTAAAAGTCTGACACGCCCTCCCGCTCCACCCAGAGCGGGAGAAGTTATTTGATGATTTCCCACCCAGAAAAAAAAAAAAAAAAAAAACTATAGTGACATTTTACTTGTCCTCTTAATTTGTCATAAATTTCCTTAAAATTATTTTGGCTCTTTGCTAGTAAAATATCAATATTTTTTTCTTTTAATATTGTTGTAACGAAGCACCCTAGACGTAAAAAAAAAAAAAAAATGTTATCTCGTTCAGTATCCTTCAAATAATGATTGCGCATGTAACGAACTTTTACAAATTTGATTTATTTTAATACGTAAAGGTTTCTGCTATTTTTGTAAACTAAGCAACAGTACTACTGTTGCTTAGTTTTTTTTTTTTTTTTTCTGCGTGGGAAGTCATCAAATATCTTCTCCCACTCTGGGTGGAGTGGGAGGGCGTGTCAGACTTTTACTGACTAAAACCCACCCGTGTTCCCTCAGTTGCCTGTGTGCCAGGGGCGGCGGTATCTCTTTCGAACAACCCGCACCCCCGGCAGGCATCGGCCCTTGCGGGCCCCTCTGTTGCTGCTGACATCTCTTTGAGGCGCGCGTGGAACACAACGCGCCGTCGACCCGGGCTTGGTCCTTACCGGACAGCGAGGTACCCATTACTCGCCGTCCGCAAGCCCGTGCCTACGGTGGCCGGGAATCAGCCTGGGATTCCCGACGCCCAGGGCGTCTCCTGCGAAGGCCACGGCTGTGAGGGCGCATGTACTGCATCTCCCTCACGTGCGCCGCCTCCCTCTTTGCGAGCATAACTGCTTCGCTGAAGGAGGCGACTGCCAGCCATGCCCTCTCGCTCCGTACCATGGCCTGGACCAGGGTCGGACGCGAGAGATCGCCGCCGCCGATCACCTCCACGAGGACACGGCGTTGCTCCGCCCAAGCTGGGCAGACCTCCACCGTATGCTCCACCGTGTCCTCTGGGCGATCTTCGCAATGGAAACACCCGGGCGTTTCCTCCCGCCCTATCCGAAACAGGAACCTCCCGAAACAGCCATGTCCGGTGAGGACCTGTGTCAGGCGGAAGGTGAGGACGCCATGCCGCCTCTCAAGCCACTCCTCAAAGAGGGGACTTACCGCCGCAATCGCGGCGTGCCCAGCACTGGGTTGCGACAATCGCACTTTCCACGTCGCCATGAGATCCTGCCGGAGCTCTGTCCGCCGTGCCGCGATTTCCCGCGGCAGCGGAGTTACGCCCCGGCGTTTGGCCTCCTCGCGCCACTCCCAAGTGAGCGCGAGGACATTTGCCTCTAGATCCCATGGCGGTAATCCGGCAAGGAGGCCCGCCGCCTCACCGGAGATCGTGCGGTATCCCCGGATCATCCGGATGGCCATGACCCTATGGGTCGCCTTCAACCGGCGTGTCGGTTGGCGCCTCAATGTAGGCGCCCACACCGGCGCCCCGTATAGGGCCATGGCCCGCACGACCCCCGCGTAGAGCCTCCGGCAGGAGGCGTTTGGCCCCCCTAGATTGGGCAGGAGCCGCTTCAAGGCAGCCCCGGCCCGCTCCAGTCTGGGAGCCAAACGTCGGAAGTGTTCCGCGAAGTTCCACCGGCTGTCGAGGACGAGTCCTAGGTACTTCATCGTCGACTCGACGCCGATGTGAACCCCTCCCACCGTTATCTGGGAACCCGTCAGTGGCGCATTCCGAAGACCATGAAACCACATGGCCTCGGACTAGTGCAAGGCCACCTCGAGTCCCAGTTGCCGGATCCTATCGACGATTGTCGCAACTCCGTGTGTCGCTAAGTCGGCCGCTGCCTGATACGACCTCCCTTGCGCCAGGACCAGCGTGTCGTCAGCGTAGCAAACTACGCTGACGCCGCTAGGGAGGTCGGCGCGCAGCACCCAGTCGTATCCGATGTCCCACAGATGCGGCCCTAGGACCGATCCCTGTGGGACACCGCACGACATCTCTCGCCAGTTCCACTCTCCTAGGTGACCGGGGTAGATGACGGCCCTGTCCGTCAAGTAGGCCTCGACCACACGACAGAGGTAGGTCGGCATCCGGTGGTACCGGAGTGCCTCCCTTATGCAACTCCAGGGCAGGGTGTTGAAGGCATTGGCGATGTCCAGAGACACCGCCAAGACGACCCCACCCCGGGCCACAGCATCCCCCGTCGTGAGGGCTCGCACGCGCATGATGGCGTCCACCGTGGAGCGCCCCCTGCGGAAACCGAACTGGCTCTCCGCCAAATCCGGCCCCACCCGCACCAGCCGCCCGACGAGGCGGTCTGCAATGACTCTTTCAAAGAGCTTGCCCACCTCGTCGAGCAGCACGATGGGCCGGTAAGCGGACGGAGAGTCCGCGGGGCGCCCCTGCTTCTTGATGAGGACCAGTTTCCCCGTCTTCCAGTGACGTGGGAACTGGCCCTCCTCCAAGCATGCGCTTAGGAGCCCTCTTAGTCGAGGCCCGAGAGCCTCCAAGGCCAGGACCCAGGCTTTTCCAGGCAAGCCGTCGGGTCCTGGGGCGGTATTCTTGGCATTCAGCCTACGTACCGCCACTCTCAATTCTACCTCGGTCACCTCTGAAGCATCGTCGTCGTCGTCGGTGTGGTCCGCGTTGGGCACCGCAGGTGGCGGAGCCATGGGCGGGGGAGCATGCTCCCCTCGCGAGGGAAACAGAGCGCTCACCACGTCCTGCACGAGCTGAGGCCGGAGACTCTGGGTCAGCGGGGGAGCCCACGGGCGGATTTTCTCCCGCACCGTTTTGTAGGGGCGTCCCCACGGGTCTCTGTTCAGAGTCTCCAGCGACTCCTCGCGGGCCAGTGACCTGGCCCGCAGGATCTCCGCTCGGAGGGCGGTCTTCGCCACTCTGTACCCCTCGTATAGCTCCGCCTGAATGGCTTCCGTATCCGGAGGGCGGATACGGAGCCTGCGGTGCCTGGTGTACCGATGCCGCGCAGCAACGCACGCCTCGCGCAGAGCTGTGAGCTCCGGCGACCACCAGTACACCTGGCGTGAAGCACGTCCTGGCTGGACCCGGGGCATTGCCACGTCGCATACCTCGGACATGGCCTCCCGGAACCACTCCGCCTCGTCGTTGATGTCGGCAGGCCTGTCCGGTGGTGACACCCAGGCCTGCACGATCGAGGCTTCCAGGAGGAGCTCCCGGTCCAGCCGCTTCAGCGCCCACCGTGGACCACACGGGGCCTGGTGGACCGGCGCGCTCGAGGCCTGGGCGGAGACGTCAAACCGGATATACCAGTGGTCGGAATACGTCTCCACCCCCTTCATGACGCGCCAGTCGACGACACGCGGTGACAGAGCGGGGCTGGCGAACGAAATGTCCACCACCGACTCACCCCGCATCCGCACACACGTGGTGACAGAACCCCGGTTTAGGACGACCAGGCCCACCTCTAGAGCCCAGTCCTCCACCATCCTACCCCGCACATCCGTCAACCGGGAACCCCAAGCCAAGTTCTTGGCATTGAAGTCCCCGAGGACGAGCACGGGGAGGGAACGAAACCCGACGACGACGTCTCTCAACTCCTCAAGGGAGTTGTGGAACTCGGCGAGAGTTCGGCTCGGGGAGAAGTACACCCCTACCACTGCAATCTCCCCGAACCGTGCTGCTACGCAACCCCTTCCTCTCTGGATACCTTCGAGAGCCGGGGTGCCGGCGGCGGCCGACGAAATTATGGTCACTGAGCCGCTCAGGTCCTCCACCCAGTAATCCCTGGGCGGGACAAAGTACGGCTCAGCGACCACGGCGATGTTAATCGACCACTGCGCCATGCTCTGGAGCAACAGATCCTGAGCGGTGGCGCAGTGGTTGATGTTCGCCTGGAGGAGGCGAAATGGAGCCGTTATTGGCATTCCATTTCAGCCCCCTCCGGAGCCCCCTGAGAGGGCCCTGCCGCGGTGGTAGCGGCGGCGACGGCGATGGTAGGGGCGGCAGCGGCGGCGGCGGTGGCGGCAGCTACGGCGGTGACGGTGGTGGCGGAGGGCTTGCCCCTGCCCCGGCTCCTGGTTTCGGCGGGTGGAGCGCAGGCCTTGCTCCCAGCCCGGTGTTCGGCCGGCTTGCCAGCTGCCGCACATAGGTAGCAGTGCGGCGTGGCGTTGCACGAGCCGGCCTTGTTACCGGGCTGACCGCAACGGAAGCAGTGTCCGCTGCGGTCCACCTCCGAGGTGCATTGGACGCCCACGTGATGCCTCACCTGGCATCGGAAGCACCTCAGAGGTCTGGGTTCCAGCAGCTTCACCTGCGCGGATACCCAGCCCACCAGTAGCCTTCGGCCCTCCCCGGTGATCTTTTGGGCCGCCGACACTGGGCAGCTCACCGTAAGGTTTCGCAAGCCCGTGTTGTCAGGACGAATGGTGCCTGCCTTCACCTGCTCGGCAGAGCACCCTCCAGTCCTGTACTGTTGCTTAGTTTGATGCTATACTGCAACCACGAGTTTTTCTAATGATTGGTTGTCATAATATTGGCGGTAGTTGTTTGACCTTATGTTTACAATATTCTTACTCATTACGATTATTATATTACGCTTTAATTGTGCAAATGTTCGTTATTTAAAGATTGACAGATGATTACCCATACTTTGTGGGTTTATAAAATCCAATTAAATATTTTAGCTAATTTTACGCACATAACGTGCCTATATTATGTTCCATGTTGTTTTTATCCTCTTTATTTTAGGAACTGTTTTAAAGAACGAATTCTTTGGGATATAATTAACATTCCAGAGTCTTCCCATGGATGAGGACAACCGAGAACGTCTTGTCTACACCCCGACGGATCCGACCGGCTCACCCAATGCTAACCGACAGTCACGCATTCCTGGAACGCGGCAATCCAGGCAAACGGCTGAGTCAACGACCGTGCAACCTGGAGGCCCAACAGCGAAGTGGGCAGAGCAGTCGCAGCCCGGATCGCCGGGCATCGAGCCGCACGGACCGTCGAGCATCGAGCCGCACGGACCGCCGATCATCGTGCCGCACGGACCGCCGAGCCGCACGGACCGCCGAGCATCGAGCCGCACGGACCGCCGAGCATCGAGCCGCACGGACCGCCGAGCATCGAGCTGCGCTGCATCAGGGCGTCTTTCACCTGGCCGTGCAAGCTGCCACTTGCCAAGCCGTTGGAGCTGCCGTTCACGTAGCCCAGTATGGCAGCCGCGAGCTAGCACAGTGAGAGACGTACCAGCCGCAACTCAAGATAAGACCACGGGTGAGTCAACTTCTCTACAAGGATTACCTACCCTTTTGGATCTTGTTCATGTTTTAAAATCTATGTCTAGTAATAGTGCAGATAAATTAGGTTCCTTTAACAACACGATTCCCGAGTTTGACCCAAGTAAACGGGAACAGACAATGACTATGTGGCTTCATAAAGTTAATGAGTGCGTAACGATTTACGCGTGGTCGGAGAAGCAAACAATTCATTTTGCATTACCAAAACTAAAGGGTATAGTCCAAAGGTGGTACGAAGGTCTTCCGTCGGTCCTGTTTACTTGGGCTGAATGGCAGGAGAAACTTTTAGCTGCTTTCCCATCGGAAGAAAATTATGGCCAAATGTTAAGCGATATGTTGGCCAAACGGGCTAGGTTCACGGACTCCTTAGAAGAGTATTATTATGACAAACTGTCCTTAATCAATAGGTGTGGTATAACTGGAAAAAGGGCAGTTGAATGCATCTTGCATGGCATCGACGACCGGTCGGTTAGATTAGGGGCTGAGGCAGCTCAGTTTGATGACCCTAACAAACTTCTTTCGTATTTACGTAATGCTCGAAATATAAAATTCAACAACGAGCGTAAATTAACTAAAGGTCAACCTCAAAAACACCAAAATAGCTCTAACCCTAGGCCTCCACGTTGTTCGAATTGTAAAAGGGACGGTCATGTTACGTCTCAGTGCACACAACCCGTTAAGAAGTGTAGTCGGTGCAATAGAATAGGTCATGAGGTGGAAAAGTGTTATGCTAAACTGCCAACGACTGAAGAAAAAAAGGTCATGCGAGTAGAGGATAGGAGTGAAATAGTCGCGGTTAACTCTTCAAAGATAACCACTCCGGTATCGGAATCAAACAAAAAATATTTCAAAACTGCTACTGTTAACGGTTTTTCCACAATTGCGTTCATAGATTTTGGGAGTGAATGCTCAATGATTAGGTTGTCAGCATTTCGAAATATAGGTTCGAGTTATAGTGTCAATAATCTTCCAGTGTTAAGAGGATTTGGTAATTCGGTTGTCCCTTGCATAGGTAAACAACGAGTTCAGATAACTATTGATCAGGTGAAGGCTGATCTCGAATTGTTGATAATCGCGGATGACGCGATGCATGTGCCCCTTTTAATAGGTCAAACGTTTACGGAGCAGCCACATGTAGTCATCCGTAAAACGAATGATTCCTTGGAAATCTCTGAACTTGAGCACCAATATGTAGTACCTAATAGCAAAATAAGTTTGTTCTGTAAAGATTCCGTTGAAATTTTGGGTCATACTGTTGTGGACGTGTATACAGATCCACCACATCAGGGTGACATATTTGTCGATGGAGGTTTGAGATTTCAGAAGGGTGTTCGCTACTTAGTAGCCGCTGGATTATTCCAGATGAGAGAATGTGGAACAGGAGAGATCGTTGTCAGTAACACTTCGTCAACACCATTGGTGTTTCCAAAACATTTTCTGATTGCCCGTGGTCGTGTGGCTCAGGAAGAGTCTAGTTTGCAAGTTTTGAATATTTCTTCAACTGTAAGCAAGGACTTTAAGTTTATTACTGAAGCTGATTTAAATCTGGAAGACGGACTTACTGCCGAGTATAAAGTCCAACTGCTTAATCTACTGAATAAGTATCGATCCTGTTTTGCTTTTAACTTGTCAGAATTAGGGAACACTACAGCTGGTCATATGACAATAGAGCTCCAAGACAATGAACCTGTCGTCTAAAGACCCTATCGTTTGTCGATCAGCGAAAAGGAGAAGGTTAGGGAAATAGTTTCCGAATTGTTGGAGAATGACATCGTAAGGCCCTCAACGTCATGTTACGCAAGTCCTATTGTAGTGGTTAGGAAGAAGTCTGGTGAACTTCGTTTATGCATAGATTATCGTGCCCTTAATAAAAGGACTGTGCGGGAAAACTATCCCATGCCACTGATTGATGATCAGCTGGATGCCCTTTCTGGTAATAAATACTACACAACTTTGGACCTTGCTTCAGGGTATTATCAGATACCAATCCGGGAAGCAGACAAAAATAAAACTGGGTTCGTGACGCCAGATGGTCATTACGAATTCAATCGTATGCCATTCGGCCTCGCAAACGCCCCGGCTACTTTCCAACGTATTATGAACCAAGTCCTTGGGTCATTACGACATAAGGAAGCCCTGGCCTACTTAGACGACGTGATTATTCCTTCAAAAGATATCAACGAAGGAATGTCGAGATTGGAGTCAGTGTTGCGCCTGTTCGCAAATGCTGGCCTTACATTAAAGCTTCCCAAGTGCTTCTTTTTCTGTAGCTCGGTCGAATATTTGGGCTTTGAAATTTCTGCTAGTGGCATCCGTCCTGGTGAGAGGAAAATAGAGGCTGTGAAATTGTTCCCAACCCCTCAGAGCCAACATAATGTTCGCCAGTTTCTTGGGCTGTCTAGCTTTTTCCGCAGATTTGTCAAAAACTTTTCGGTTATAGCAAAACCTCTAACACAACTCCTGAAGAAGGACTCCAAATGGTCATGGGGCACGGATCAGGAAACCGCATTCCGTTGTTTACAAAAAGAGCTCGTACAACGTCCCACTTTAGCCCTATACAATCCGAAGGCAGATACCCAGCTTCATACGGACGCTTGTAAGATTGGAGTGGCAGGTATCTTGTTTCAAAGGGATAAGGACGATGTGCTTAAGCCAATTGCGTACTTTAGCAGGCAAACAACACCCGAGGAACAAAACTATTCATCATATGACTTGGAGACGCTTGCCGTAGTTTCTTCCTTGCAGAAGTTTCGCGTTTATTTAGTAGGTATCCCTTTTAAAATTATCACCGACTGCAACTCTCACCGTGCAACCTTTCAGAAGAGAGATATGATTCCACGAGAAGCTAGGTGGTGGGAACAGATGCAGGAATATAATTTTTGCATTGAGTATAGGGCCGGTCATCGCATGGCTCATGTCGATGCACTCAGCCGGAACCCTATGCAGCAGGCTCATGATGGTCGTTAGTGATTGCGACTGGTTAGCTACAGTCCAAGGTGCAGATAGTGAGATTCAAAGGATCGTTGGAATTCTAAAAGATCCTCAGTTTGCTGACGTCATTGACATTAAATCAAATTTCAAGTTGAAGAATGATAGGCTCTTTAGGGTAACTAGTGAGGGCGATAGGTGGGTCGTGCCGAAAGGGGTAAGATGGCAAATTGTTAAACAAAATCACGACGATATAGGCCACTTTGCACTTGACAAAACTCTGGAACGTATCAAAGCGACATTTTGGTTTGCAAAAATGCGTAACTTTGTTAAGAAATATGTCAGTTCTTGTCTAGAATGCGCATATTCAAAAGCTTCTGGCGGGAAGAAACCCGGTACTTTACATCCTATACCAAAGATTGATATTCCCTTTGACACTATCCACGCAGATCATGTTGGACCCTTTATACGCAGTGCGAGAGGAAATATGTACGAGTATATTTTAGCTCTGATTGATGCATTTACTCGGTATATTTACTTAAAACCCGTAAGAAACACGAAGACTTCCACCTCTATAAAGGTTTTTCGGGAGTATTTTGGTTTGTTTGGTGTTCCAAAAAGGGTCATAACGGATCGTGGAACCTCTTTTACAAGCGAAAGCTTTAAAAGGTTTATGATCGAAAAGAACATCAAACATGTGTTGAATGCTGTTTCTACCCCAAGGGCCAATGGTCAGGTAGAACGCTATAATAGGACACTTGTTGATGCCTTGACTGCAAAGTGTGTTGGTTCTCCTGATAATAAATGGGATGAGCATCTACCTGATGTTCAGTGGGGCATGAACAATACGTTCAACAAGGGCATAAATCGAACTCCGTCAGAGGCTCTCTTCGGTATAAGACCGTCGGGTCCAAGTGACTGTAGAATTGTATCCGAACTGTCAGGCGACTTATCTGATTCTTCTAACAACCAAGACCTATCACAAATTAGGGAAGAAATCAACTCGCATGTCAGTTCCTATCAAGAGTCTCAAAAGAAGGCTTATGATGCAAAGCACTGCCCAGTTCCAAAATATAAAGTAGGTGATCTGGTGAGGGTCGAACGACAAGTCCCAGCCACAGGAAATAGTAAAAAAACTTGTTCCAAAATTTCAGGGACCCTATCGAATAACAAAAGTTTATGATTTCGATCGGTACCAAATTGAAGACACTCCCCTCACCCGAAAATCTAACCGGTCTTATTCGACAGTTGTTGCAAGTGACAAAATTAAGGCCTGGTTGAACTTTAATAGACCACATGACGAATCGTCTGGCAATGACACTGAATAACCTAATTATTCTTGCATCAAATGTTACTATTATTATTTAATGTTGATGGTGTGATTAAGAAATCTAACTTATTCCAATTTTTCAGGTCAACCTATAGTTTTAATTTTTCAGTATCTGGGCCATGAAATAATGCCCGTTACTGTATATCCTTTCAGACCCTTAGACCATGAAATAATGTCTACTAAGGTCAAAACCATGGGCCATGAAATAATGCCCGTATATGTACATGGAGCCATGAAGTATAGCTCATTACTAATTATAGTGGGCCATGAAATACTGCCCAAAATTGTAATTTGTGATTAAAATAATAATCAATGTTGAGATAACAACAATTGTATAATAAATCTGTAACTTTAGTTTTTGTACACTTAATAAAATAGACACAAAGATTATGTAATACTGTTAGACTGTAGTATTGTAATGCATTAATTTGTTCAATAATGATTGTGATTGATAGCTTATGTTTATGTTTTGATTATATTTCTTTAAACGAGGACGTTTATCGTACCTTGGATGGCCGACTGTTATCAATAGTAAATTCTATCATATTTTATGAATATGTTATTAAGTAAGGTGTTAGATTTAATCGGTTTTAATATTGAAAGTATTATTTTGACTACTGTAGTTCCGACCGAGTTCGTAGATGGCACGACTAATAAAATCACAGCGCAATGCCGGTTGATGGCGGGAATGAGAATGGCGGGAAAACGCCACTTGGGTTGTCGTGCCAGTTCTGCGAGCTCAGTCGTGCCTAAGACGTCGATATACGAGTACTAACGCTCGAGTTGTGTTTATTGGAAAATACCTATCGTAAACTGTTGAGTATATTTGAATCTGTGTGTTGGAGAAATACAATTATAAGTGAGTACATGATAAAGTGACTATTATTTCAAAAACCTTATTTTAATAAGCCATAAGCCTGAATAACAATTAACTTCAATATTTAAACTATTACTAGATACTCTGTTAGAATTCAGAGTCTACAGTACGGTATAAAACATCATTATTTGTTCCGCCATTTAGAATTTCATTTATTTATTTCTAAACTTGTTATGAGTTTGGTACTCATAGTTTTGGTCTGAAAATTATCAACGTTTTCCAACCACAGTATTAGAGCACGGAATTCCCTGTATTGTTATTTTGATCGTATTTAAGTTTTACAAGAAAGCGATACACCCGTGCTTCCCAGGGCGCGTCTGAGCGCGGAATGACAGACCGCGTTTAGAAAATGTATGAAGAAATTGGAGAGCGGTCTTTATTTTTCTCTTAAATAAAAAAGTGATATATTAAATTACAAAATATTTTATTGGTTGCTTAGAAGACCATATAAGCCACAATTTCTTGTTATTTTGGAGTTAAATATGTAGCTGATCTTGCTGTAATGGTTCTTATTCAGACCGCTTTTTTGTCATTTTCTGCGATTATTGTGGTGGTGAAAACGGATTTGTGTGTAAATTTTGTATGGGACTATGCAATTTATGTGGTATCATTATGGAGATGACTATATTATCTTTAATTTAAGACCAGAATTGCAATCGCAGTTGTTATTCTTCTTTTTTTGTATTGTCTTTCCTCGTAATTGGTAACAGAAAACCAGCGGTATTTGTAGAAAAATGTGATAGCGTCGTTAAGGAAATTTGATATTTATAATAATGGAAACTAGGAGATATATTGTAATAGTATAATATATAATGACTACAAGCACTTTATTTACTTCTATCTTAATAAAAAAAACATAACTTACTTGTAGGTTCTACTTCACCGCAATTTAGGATTATATTTGCCTTGTCTATGCAAGACAATAATTTGATTTGTTTTTTCTTGAATCAGGTTTCGGGTAGTCATGGTTAACGACAAAGTTAGTCACAGTCTACAGTAGTCACAATACACACAAACAGTCCAGGATACGAGCTAGGGTCAAAAAGAGGCTATCGATCACAGTCCGGTGTACAATCAGAGGTCACTGCTGTGACTCACAGTTAGGCAGGAAATCAGTCCGATAAGCGATAAAGCGATAGAAATAGGAAGCGGTAGCAATTAGCGAGTTGCAAATTGGCACTGGCTAAATGTTTTTGTTTCACCTGCAGGGCGTGTAACAAACACAATAAGACAATATGGAATTGTGTGAATACACTCACACAAATACGTATTGTCTCTAATTGGGCGGAACCAGGAAGGGGTGTGGTTTGTCACTAGCTGCGCTGTCGCAGAAATATTTTCTTAAGTGTGCATGCTTAAAGTTTGTTGATTGTACGTACCTAACTTAAACAATCAGAAAATAAAACAATCATCTAGTCAATAAGAATGTTTATATCGCACCTTGAACCTCTTGTACTCACTTAAAAAAGCAATAAGTACCTGTAGTATATGTAGTAGTCTGACGGTATGTTAATCTTTATATTAATTGTATATGAGGGTGTGTGGTAATAAACCAGTGTTTAACCAACTTGCGTGTGTTTTACTACATGGTGACTGCGGTGTGCCTTTTTAACGTTTTTGAGAGTTAAAACGGATTAGAACCCATAAAATATTGTTTCTTAGTGCTTTGTGCTTTGTGCTTTATGCTTTGTGCTTTGTGTTGTGTTTGTTGCCGACAGTGCCCGAGCTGGCATCGCGCCTACGCGGTGCTACTGTATTTAGTGTATTGGACGCTCGCTGCGGTTTCTGGATGGTTCAGATAGATGACGCGAGCGCCGACCTTTGCACGTTCAGCACACCGTTCGGTCGGTACCAATTTCTACGTTTACCTTACGGTATAAACTGTGCGCCAGAGGTATTTCATGCGAAGCTTAGCAGTGCTCCGGTGCTGGCCCTGTACAGCGACCGCGAGCCGGTAGTGCTGTCGGTAGACGCGTCCAACGTCGCGCTGGGCGCCGCCACCGTGCTGCTGCAGAGTGGCCGCCCGGTGGAGTTCGCCTCACTTACGCTCACTGACACCCAGACCAGGTATGCACATATAGAAAAAGAAATGCTGGCTATTGTGTTTGGGGTCGAGCGGTTCAGGCAGTACATTTATGGCAGGTCAGATATTACCGTGCATACTGATCATAAGCCACTGGAAGCCTTATTTAGCAAACCATTTGTTTCGGTTCCAGCCCGGTTACAACGAATGATGATGAGAGTGCAAGGATATGACTTTAAGGTGGTTTACACGCCGGGCAAATATATGTATATAGCGGACACGTTATCGCGGGCTCCTTTAAAGGAAATTATGCATGACCGAGTGTCTGCAGAAGTTGAATTGCAAACTTGCTTTATGTTAGAGAATGTGCCATTCAGCCAACCAAATATAATAGCTATTAGAAAAGAGACCGAGTTAGACAGTGATAGCAGATGGTTAATTAGGTATATTACGAACGGCTGGCCGAAAAACAGGCGTGATGTCAACGAGAAAGTTAATGTTTTCTGGTCGTATCGTGAGCAGCTACATTGTGTTGACGGTATAGTTTTTAAGGAGGACTGTATGTTTATACCGCGTGCTTTAAGAGAAAACATGCTGTCACGAGTCCATGAAGGACATTTAGGAATAGAGAGATGCAAGCGGCGCGCGCGCGAAGTAATGTTTTGGCCAGGAATGTGCGAAGACGTGGAGCGTGCGGTGCGATCGTGCGCGGCATGCGCACTGCACGCGCCCCGCCCGCGCCGCCAGCCGCTGCTGCAGCACAGTGTGCCGGCACTGCCCTGGCACAAACTAGCCTCAGACACGTTCGAATATAAAAAAAAGAATTACATTATTTTAGTAGATTACTTTTCCAACTATGTTGAGGTCGGGCAATTGACGAGTATTACCTGTCGACAGGTTATTACTTTTATGAAAGAGCAGTTTTCACGGCATGGTATTCCAGCGGAGCTGGTAAGTGATAATGGACCGGCTTACAGCTCACATGAATTTAAAAGGTTTATGAGGGAATGGGAAATACGGCATGAGACGGCATCACCGCATTACCCACAGTCAAACGGTAAAAGCGAAAGAACTGTACAGACAGTTAAAAATTTGTTAAAGAAATGTGTGGATTCGGGACAGGATTTTTACTTGGCACTGTTAAATTTTAGGGCTACACCACGCCAAGATATAGACTCACCCGCACAGATTTTAATGGGTAGACGTCTTAAAACTAGGTTACCTGTTAGTGCTAAGTTGCTAACGGAAAAGGTGGATAACGACCAAAACTACAAAAGAATAATGACAAACAGAAAACAAATTAAAATAAATTACGACAGAACGGCGAACACACTAAAAAGCTTGTCATCAGGCGATAAGGCAACTTTAACCAGTAACGGCGTCAGGAAATCGGTAGAAATAGTAGCACGTGCATCACAACCACGCTCGTATATTGTAGAAGATGAACGCGGTGCCCGTTATCGGCGAACACGAAGTCAGTTGGTTAGGCGTACAGCGGGGTCCCCAGAAAGTGTCGGGAAGTCAACGAGTCAATCAACAGATAGTGTACATAGTAGTAAGACACCAAGTGTGGTAACGGCGACAGGGGTTCGAAGACGTAGACAAAGAGCACAGGCTGAAGTTCCAACCCAAGCTCAGACGAGTCCAGCTAGCAACAATCAGTCGGCACTGCACGACGTGAGTGGTGAATATGAAAGCCCAGCTGGTACTCGCGATCATTCGACTACGCCTTCGCCACCAGCGGTTCCTATTGAAAGGTCTAAGGAAAGAACTGTAAGAATGCTGACCAATCTTTTCTTAGGTCGTGAATAGGAAGGTTTACAAATGGCTGGGTAATAATAACAAATGATAAACAAACATAAATATAAGTATTAATGTAATAGATAATTAACTATTAAGATAACAAAATACCAATAAAACTAGTGTAATAACTACTGCTATTCATCAAGAAAGCAGCAACTTGCATAATATTGTACAAAAATGTAATTTATGTCAGCTGGGTATTTGATTTAAAAAAAAAACAGTTGGTAACATACCAACTGTTTTTGTTCAGTTCAGCAAACAACATAATTGTAATCGTTTATAAGTATCATCGTTAGATCTTTATTTTTAATAATCTTTTGGCATTGTTTTCTTAGAAGGGAAGAGATGTAGTATATGAAGTAGTCTGACGGTATGTTAATCTTTATATTAATTGTATATGAGGGTGTGTGGAAATAAACCAGTGTTTAACCAACTTGCGTGTGTTTTACTACAGTACCCACAATAACCAACATCTTTACTAACACAGCATCAAAGATTTGAGATTTTTTTCTTAAGGGTGTATGCTCTGCCGGGGGTGCGGGTTGTTCGAAAGAGATACCGCCGCCCCTGGCACACAGGCAACTGAGGGAACACGGGTGGGTTTTAGACAGTAAAAGTCTGACACGCCCTCCCGCTCCACCCAGAGCGGGAGAAGTTATTTGATGATTTCCCACCCAGAAAAAAAAAAAAAAAAAAAAAAGGGTGCTTAAAGTTTGTTGATTGACGTACCAAACTTAAAACAATCAGAAAATAAAACAATCATCGACTCAATAAGAATTTTATTATCGCACCTTGAACCTCTTGTACAACTTCTTTCCTACACACCGTGAAAGATTTGAACATGTTTTATAATTCAATGCGTGTTTTGGGTGGCGGTGTAGGCGGTGGTACTGCGTCCCGGTAGTATCTCTGGTAGATGTCATCCCAGAAGCGAGTGCGTTCTTCCAAGAGCACGCCACGTAGTTCCAGTTTCTCATCCAGCACCATGTGTGGTGATCTGTCCGTGCCTGCTGCCGGCCACGTAGGCAGCGACGACCCTTCGGGCACGGGTTTCCTGAAATAAACCACTTTAATCACTAATGAAAACATTCGAATCATAAGTGTAACATTGTAAAAAACGGAGGAACACTATCGGGATAGTGTTCCTCGTTTTTTACTATATTGCAGATTTTAGGTATGGGGCCGCCCGTCGGGTTGAATCGGTTTCATAACAGCCTGAACTTATTATTGTGCACTGAGTCACTGACGAATTGCTAAATAGCTATGTCCACACTGCCTTTTTTTGTTCATCAAGGGCATGCGTCATAGCGCAGACAAGAGCGTACATGAGGCATGCCATTAACGCATGCGCGATGACAGTTGAAAGCAAAGCGCGCGCTGTGTTATACGTTTTTCCGCGTCGGGTGGATTTCTGTGCCACAAAGCGTTCAACAACAAAACGGTCGATTAAAAAGTCGATCGAAATTTCTTTCGGACATGCGTATACTTTTTAAAAAGAATATCTTTATCTTCTCGTACTCGCAGTTCACTCATAATTACGTTACTTTGATTATTATAATAACCTCGTATCAAAAACTTTCTCCTGGTTCTTTTTTTCTGGAATTTCTTATGACCAAGTAAGCCGCACATATTCCACCAAGGAAAATATTCTCGTCACACATGTTTCCAAAAACTGACAGAAACTACGGCTGAACTAAATGACTATATTGGCGTTGTGTTCTTTAACGCATTCAATTATTGAAAGCGCCAATCGAAAGTTGAATAGAAAGATGAAGACGAAAGTTGAAGATGAAAAGGCATAGTGTGGACATAGCTATTGGGTACCAACATTTTTAGCTTCATGGAAACAGCCGAAGAAGGTCACCCAATTAAGGCAAGATAGAATTGTGAGATTGGTTCCTTGTCAGTGTTTACTCCAGCCGGCCAATAAATGCAAGCTAGAGTTGAGGATGAATACTACTCCCGATAGCTAGGGTCCGTGGGGTCGCTACTGCCCAACAGTTTACCAGAAGCTTTACACTACGGGCTTCTGTAGTTCACGTGGTCTGGGTCCTCAGCCTGGACCTGTTCCGGCACAGCAATCTCTACCGGCACAGACCTACAGTTTGGAAAGCGAAAGCACAACCACGACTTTAAGGTAGAGATACGGCGGTGGGGAAATTATTATTATTTTAAGAGATACCGTTTCAACTACGGTGACTACTGTTAAAGTATAATTAAATTGACTTGGACAGCGCCAACTGAAGTGGTTCTTACTTGGTCTAACTGAGGATCAGCTAAATAGATAAATTTCTTTTTTAACACCAAATACTCACCCAGTCTTAAGAAAGTTATGCCAAATTTCACGGACAAGATTCTTCATTTTTAGATACTTAGGGGACGCAAGCATTTCATCTGCGTGTGTGATGTTTTTACCATCCATAACAGCCATCGATTGAGCGCCATGGCTAGCACCTCGTACGTTAGTGTGTGGTACTACAGGATCTTCGTCATCCACAAACGAATATTCATACAGGTAAATTTGATTGTTGCCAGCCTCCACTTGCAATTTTGTAGCCCTTAGTATGGAATAACTAAATAACACATCAGAAAAGAAGTCCACGTATGCTAAAATGTTGTCATCACCAATGGGCTTATCGCCGAAATAAAACTTCTTTATCTTATCAGCTACTTCTTCTCTTTCTTCATCAGATACAAACTTTAAGTCAGCTGGCAAGAAATCTGAAAACTTTTCATTCATCTTTGGTTTCCAATAATCATAGAACATTACACGTAATAGTCCTTCCATGTTAGCGAATCCATACAAAACAGGTAACTTTTTGTAGTTACCTTTCTTTAGTATACTCAGAGGAGATTCTGTCAGGAATGCTCCGTCTCCTGTATCACGCTCCACACACGGTGAAAACATGAAAGTAGAATCAGTTCTTTCGAAAAATGCATCTGAATTCAACAATTTCAAAGATGCTGTTTTGTAGAACTTTTCTAGTGCATAAATATCGTCTACGTTAGTAAAGTTTAATTGTCTGGCATACTTTTTGGCAATCTCTATAGGATCTCTCTGAATTGTTAATGGGGCAAGGTTCCCAATGCTTTCTGGTACCAGTCGGTGGAACAATCCTTCGGCTGACTTAGAAAGCATTATTAGGTCAACTGATGCAGAACCTGCACTGCCACCTGCAAGAGTGACATCATCAGGGTTCCCGCCAAAGCTAGCGATGTTCTTTTTTACCCAGCGCAGCAGCGCCACCTGGTCCTTCATGCCAGCGTTGCCAGGTACGTCCTCGGTGCCCAGACAAAGGAATCCATGAACGCCTAGGCGATAGTTAAACGTGACCGTAATGAAATCTTTAGTCTTCATCATAAACTGTGTTGTTCTCGTCATATCGCCATAGCCCATTATAAAAGCTCCTCCATGAACATAAACAAGGACCGAGAGGTTTTTCTTATTCGTGTTTGGCACAAACACATTAGCAATCAGACAATTTTCAGGTTGAACTATGGTTTTTGACATTAGATCTACGTATGGAAACGTAGGTTGTGGACATATAACTTCCTTGTTGGTAGCGTCAAATGGTTCCAACCATACCGGTGGAGGAAGAGGTGCCTGAAAAGAACGTTCAGTGTTAAACCAGCGTCACAGTTGACCAAAGATTTACGCTTTCTAAGCACTAAGTTAATATTCGGAATAAAGAAATGTTGTTCTTACAAAAGGCCACAGTCACTTACATGAGAATATCATAAACAAAAAGTGCTTAAAATTACAGGATTGTCGTTCATTCACATTGTTTTGTTCTTATGTAATGCATTCAAAGTAATTGGCTGTTAGTGGACTATTGAAGGAAATTAAAGAAAATTAAAGAGCAAGATATGGGGAATATGATCCTAACACATATCCACCCAGAAGTACTGACACATGTTTTTGAATAATCGTATTTCAATAACTTGGAAACTTTAACTTATAGATAGAGTTATCTCTATTAAAAGGGTAAACACTAATAATTTGTACTTGATTGATTTGTCACGGTTTTTTTATACGTCGCTTTTCTATATTAAATCAGAGGATGTCTTCTTAATCTATCAAGTATTGCCATGACATTGAAAAAGTTACATTATAGAGAACGTGGCCTAAGCATTCTGCAGATGTTATTGGACAAAAACTCACCGATGATAAATCACTTCATTCAAGTGTTGGTTAGGCAGCTAGGAATGTTTCATTATTTCCTGTGTCTGTATAATGCATGTATTGTGTTTTCATACCTGAGTTTCATACACACACACACATACTCATACATGAGCATAGATGATTTCATGATTGTTTTTATATTATTGTATAAATGTTTTAATGTAACAAAAGGGAGGAGACACTGGTTCATATAACACAGGTGTTACAACCTAGCTCACAGGGCTTCAATATGTAAATGTATCACTGTTTTATGTCAATAAAATGTATTTATTATTATTATTATTTCCTTTATTTCATTAAATACATATAAATTATATATTTAAATATTCGAATATAAATACATAAAAAACATATAAAACATAGTAGCCCACCGGTATCGGGAACAGGGTTCAAGCTACCGGCGGTCAGGGCTCCAGAGAGAGGAACCTCCTAACAATGCGAGCCGCGTCAAGAAATACCGTTCTCTGAATCAGGCCCTTGACCCAGAAGCCCAACGAGAGCCTCCTCAGGTGTTGGTCGAGGCTCTTGGCTATCAAGCCATTGGCTGTAACGACTATCGGTATTATTTATTATTATTATTATTGAGCTTTGGTATTTTAATTATAACACACATATCTTCTAGTTTTTTGTACCTAACAAACCAGTCTATGGATCATTGTTGTTTATATAAAAAATATGTGGATATCATGTCTCGTATCTGTAAATCAAGGCCATGACTAAATGAAAAAGTAAATATTTATGGCTAATATAAATAAACATAATGAATGGCCATTTATTATTGTCCTGCAGCAGGGCCTCTTCTGGTTCATTTCTCAAATGATAATAATGACACAGGACGTGCATTCTAATGAGACTGTCAATACTTTTAATGCCTGTATAACCTGAAACATTATTTTTACAGCATTATGCTATCTACAATTATCTTTCTGTTAAATCTATACCTCAGAGCTTACGCACGGCTAGAATTTAGTCATAGGGTTCCCGTTGGGTACCCTTCAGGTAAGGAACCCCAAAAAGTTTAGTGCGTGTCGGTTCACGCACAATAACCCTGCATTGCGTGGTTCGTCTACTTATATGGGTTCTATCATAGTTAAGAAAAACAAAATGTGAAGTGTCACAATTATTAACGTCTATTTTGGTACAGTATAATATACCTTGCTAGCGGTGTTGCTAGAAAAGTTTCTGTTATATATAAATTTAATATTATTGTAATTATCATATCAGCCTTCCGAAATTAATGCTCAAAATTATATTGAAACCGCATAAAAA
The DNA here is from genome assembly GCA_949091785.1 of Polymixis lichenea. Classification (NCBI taxonomy): domain Eukaryota; kingdom Metazoa; phylum Arthropoda; class Insecta; order Lepidoptera; family Noctuidae; genus Polymixis; species Polymixis lichenea. Next base: position 10,663,074 of record OX420933.1, on the reverse strand, counting down.
CCCATTTAGTGGTTTAGAATAAGTAAACGGAGAAACAGACAGACGAAAACGGCGACTTTATACCATTCAGAAATATAAATACCTTAAATTTATCTTCGCCCGTAAGCGCTGTGGCGTAAGGTATATTGTAGAAGGCGTATAGATCTTCGCTTGGGTGCTTGCGCCCACGCACCGGCCCTTGCGCAGTTTTCACTTCCCGCCATTCGTCGTCAGCCAAAACAGCCGTCACGCACAAAAGTACCACACACGTCCGCCACTCCATCGCTACGTTTCTGAACTGATTCAAAGTATTGATTGTTAGCAATGGCAGCGGCGCCCTGGCATTTATAGGTAAGATTAGATTTGATATAATGCACATTACCGGTTTATCAAGTAATTCTATATCTATGTATACAGAGTCGCTTTTTGTGTCTGTCTGTGTGGCCGGTTCGTTCATCTAAACTAGGTACGCAACATATTTTCATGCGGTTAACTCTATCATTTAATCTGTTTTCTTTTGCTTTATTTATTTATTTGAAAATTCATTGTTCATACATCGTGATTAGATATCAAAACCCCTTACGTCTGTGAAGTTTGTATTAATAAGTAATTTTTAAACTGATAATTCAAGTTACTACAGTAAGTGCGGTCGATAACTCCACAACTAAAAGCCATCAAATTATATATATTTATTTAATATGCTTATGTCATAATTGTTTGGAAATTCTTACAAAGTTTAAAACTTCTGAAGTTATGAAGCTGGCTGGTGTATACGGTTGTCGGGAATATGATCTTGCGAAATAGTAATTATTAGCATAGCATCATTCCTATAAATAGTTCAGCCTCCGGTTTGCTTACATAGATGCAAAGATGATTTATGTTCACATAGCTGTAACTCGAAGTCACAAATTGTAAACTTGGACCATCGAAGTAATATTAATGAATAGCTAATTAGTCAGCGAGATGAACAATCACCACAAGCCAAGCGAAGATCTCTCGTAATAGTCATTATTTGTCATTATTAGTACCGCATCATTTCTGTCACATAGTATTATATACTGCAGCGTTTTAAAAGACATGTCAGGAAAAGGCCCTGATTTTTAACATCAGGGCTTTTTCCTGACATGTCTTTAAACAAGTATGTTGATGATCATGTATTCTCAAGGTTGGTGCGATTGATAACTTTATAGAAATGAGACAGTAATTAACAGTTTGGTATTTTACCACTGTACTTACTTCTTTTGTCAATAAAATAACGTACCTACAGTCAGGAGCCCGAAAGTCTAACAACCAGTCTTGTGAGACAGGGGATCGTGATACCCAGCAATTGGTTGAGAAGGTCAGATAGGCAGTCACTTCATACAAAATGGTATTTGGATACATCCAATACGCTGGTGAAGTTGAATTTTTTGGCATAATTTTGGAAATTCAGGATCGCTATGAACGGTAAATGCAGCAAGGTTTCCTCCACTTTCTGGTACGATTCGATGGAACAATCCATCAGCTGATTTAGAAAGCATTACTAGGTCCCCCAGAAAAGAGGGGAGGCCTATATCCATCAGTAGGGTGACTTCGGGCTAAAATGATGATAATGATGATTATTATTTTATTATTATCCTTCTAAAGAATCTTTATTTTTTTCATTTAATCAGGAAAACTTATGTAGAAAAATACACGTCGTCTGCCATACTGCTGTACAGTTTGTCGGCAGTGTTGTCTTGTCATACACTTTTGTGATATCGAAGTACTTACTGTCTAATTTATAATATACACATAGACGCATAGTCAGAGCAAAAAGAAAAAGGATAAACACACTAAATATCGAATGAATGCGTCACATCATGAATGGGCTCACGTCATCTTGCCCACCAGGCCGGCAACGCATGCACACAAGAAAATACCCCCGACCGCCGCCGCAACCCCCTCGGTCGGAGGGAGACAAGCAACCTAGCGCGAGCGAGACGCCGCGATACGGCCGCTCGAGCGGTGACAACAACAACACGCGGCGCGCGCATGCCAGACTGGCCGGCTCGCTTTTTTTTTTTTTTCTTTTTTTTTTTTTTTTGGGAAGGGCATCTCGTAGTTGACCTTGAGAGGCCGTAACTACTTAACCGGGCTTTCCTGTGGGGACTAATAGTTTTTAGGCTAAGAGCCTCCAGCCAGGGCTTACAAACTAACAATTAAAACCTACAGCAACTGCGCACTGAGGGCACCCCCTGCGGGGTACGAGCCTCGGCTCAGGGAGTCACTTTCAGGGAGGGCAGCAAGTGGGGACAGGCTGGATCAATAACTTCTTTATTATTAATCATGGGGATTTTAAGGCTACTTGCTCAGCTTCGGCGCGGGCTGGCACTTCTGCGGGCAAGGGACGGTTGGGGGAGGATTCGTTTACTCGGGGTCTTCGCGAGGCGCGAGGACCTCGGCGGCGAGGTCGGAAACACGGTCTGTTTTTGTATGCTGTGCTGGTGGCCCTACTGCTTTCTTGTAGAAGAGTGATGGGGTCATCAGGGTCGGAGAGGACATGTCGCGGCCGGCGGATTCGACTGATTCTACTGGGGACATAACTAGCGGCCTTCGCAATCAATGGATTGCGGTGTTGCGCGGCGGATTCAAAGAAACGCTTTGAATTACGTTTTAGGAATTCGGCTATCGTTGGGATTTTGAGGTCGAGATGGAGGATCTCGTTCCTAACATACCAGGGCGAGCCTGTGGCTTGACGGAGGAAACGGTTTTGCAATGTCTGCATCCTATGGATGTATCGGGGCTTCGTGTGTGCAAAGACTGCACTAGCGTAGGTCATGATTGGCCTTATGCACGCCGTGTATATTCGCAACTTGCACTTGAGTGACAACTTGCTACGTGCGTTCAGAACAGAATGCAGCCTTCCAAGAGCGAAGGCGGCGCGTGAGCGCGCCTTCATAATGTGCTTATAGAAGGAGAGGTGCTGATCCATGATCACTCCTAGATATTTGGCTTGCTTCTCCCAAGGGATAGGCTTGCCAAACATGGAGATGGGCCGGGGGGGGTCGGGTCTGTGTCGCGGTTTCGAGAAGAGGACCGCTTGACTTTTGTCTGGGTTTACTTCGATCCTCCATTTTCTAAACCACGCGCCAAGAACATTGACTGCGGTCTGGAGTCTGGTGGATATCGCATCCTGACTGACCCCAGCGTAGTAAATGGCTGTGTCGTCTGCGAACAGTGCCAACTTTGCCAGTCTACGCTTACGCTCGTAAATATAGTCCAGTAAGGATACAATAATTTTTCCACATAACCTTCGATAATTCTAAAGTTTTTTATTTTCTCTGGGTGGATAACTTTAGTGAATCCAGTGCTATGTACAAAAATGCTAACAGTTTAGAGTTATGCAATAGGTATGAAGTAGGTATTTCCTATTATTTCGTGTTATAACAAGAATATAAAACTTAAATTAAAATGCTTTACTGATTCTTTATTAATACTATCTAAACTATATATTAGTGAAAATGCTAACAGATAGGTATTGTGGAACAATGGAAAACTGAAAATGTTCCGTAACTCATTCAATAAAAAATTTAAGTTTTTTAAATCATCTCCTTTACGGGCATAGGTATTAGTTACACCTTACAACAAAAGTTCTAACAACTAAGTAATATGCTGCACAAGCAATTGTATTTTTACTTTACGATATGCGCAATATTGAATTTAAATTGATAATTTTGCGCCTAAATATTCGTAATAATAAACTCTACTACCAAACAAAAGTTTCAACAAATATGTGCTATGCCTTTTGTTTAATAAATAAAAACAACTTGGGTATTGCGGGGCGCGGTACAGGTACCTACGATAATGCGTGCGCCGCCGCCGCACACTGGTCCCAAATTAAAAAAAAGTGGACATTGATAGTAGACCGCTGATATTTTTTTTATTGTTGATACAATGATAACAGATAAGGCAAAAAATATTATTGTCCTACTTCAAATACTTTTCTGAAAAAAAAATATTTCTTTTTTTTTTGTATGGGAGCGATTACATTTTACTCAATTTCTCAAAAACTTTAAGCGATGTCGAGATGGCAATCACATATGTTAGAAAACTAATAATTCTGAGTATTTGGCTCGAAGAAACTTATTGCTTATCTCTGCGTACTTTCGAGATAATAGTGACAGAAAATAACATTTTTTTTTAATGTTAATTTTTTGCTTTTTTTAAATCATAGCCTTACTTTAGCACATAATTATAATGTATGCGTAATGTCAAATAAGTTAAAAGAGACTTCTCTGTAAAAGAGGTTATGGGGGCTCACTAATGACTGAAAAGCTATGACCTTTCTGAAGGAGTACTTTCATCAGTTCTAAAAAACAATCAAAATGAAGACATATTAAGCTGCAAACATAAAGTTGAATATGTTCACAAACGATTCTGAAAAAATATTATGGTGAAAGATTAATATTTGGGTCTATATTCTCTTGAGAAATCTCTATTTCCTCGTTTTCCAACGAAAGCAATTCATTGTTCAAGATCAAAGCACTAGCCTCTGGAAACAACTGTTTATGTAAACGAGCAAACTTTGGTTTGATATGGCTGATGTAAGGATCTGAGCTAATTAGAAAGCTGTGGATAATGTCTAAATTAGTCTGAACTCTACCGATTTTTCTTGTATGTGCCATTCTAACATTCCGGAAATCTTTATTCCTCGCTTCGGAAGCTTCTTCGGAAAGCATGCCTATCGGAATAAAGGAGAAATTTTCACAAATATCAGCACCGTGTATCAACAATTTATGGACACTTGAAGGCATGTAATACCATGGATATAAGTTTACATATAGCATTGCTGTTTCTTTACAATATTCCCTAAACAAGTTGGTATTAATAAGTTGACCAAATGAAATTGTTTGTAAAATGACTGCAAATCTCTTAATTAAATCAGGGTGGATACCCGTTATTTCAGCAGATACTTCATAATTTTCAAAAAACCTTCTTGCCGTGTTACCGTCATTGGTTGTACCAAATCCCTGTTTTACTATGTCAATTAACAAACCAGTTCTTTCCCGGAATTGTTCTTGTGTCAAATTCTTTTTAATTTCTTTTAACAATTTATCTTCTTTTCGTGCAGCCCACTTTTTGAAGTCTAAGTTGTACGAAATGTGTAAAATACATTCCATACATCTTATCCACATATGAAGCGAAGACAGACCATATTTATACATATCTTCTCTGATGAGTCTTTTGGATACAAAGTCCAAGTCATTCATTTTGCTAGGTGGGGTATTGCAAATATTACAAACAGCTGCAGAAGAAGTATTGGAAATCACAGTAGAAATTTTCCCATCAATCATAGTCATGTACAAATCATGTTTAATATCAAAATTATCTACAATTGTGGGAACAAGATTACGAATTTCTTCCTCTAAGGATGCACTTTCCTTCTTTATCAATTCATTTGTTTCTTTTGCAAATATAAAGCCAATTGGACGACAATAGTTTGTTGAAGAGGGAGCAGGATTTTGCCACAAGATAGTACCACTCTCTTCTTCCAAACGAAGCGGAACCAAACTAATCATGAAAACTGAAGAATCGTCAATTTTAGTGTCGGAGTGTGACTTTTGTTTATAATTACTTTGAGAAGATGACCCGTCAAAACCCCATTTGCTTATTAGTTTTAGCGATTTTTTGTCGGCAGAGTTGTGCTGAATTGTTTTTAATATCCTATTAGTTGTCAAATCTAGAAGCGATTGAAGTCTTATCTTAGCATCAGATTCAGTTACAGTTATGTCTGACTCTGGAGGATAACAAGTTTTTTTGGCTTCCAGGAGCTTTTGATAGGATGGAAGACCATACATTTTCTCTGAAGCAAGAATAGTTCTTAAATTTCGATATTGCCATTTTGACAAATTTGTTGAGGTGTAAAGCGCTAACGTTTTATCATCTGGTAAACACGGTTTGTCAGTCTTTTTAGCGAATAGTACATCATATACCATCTCACATTTTTCCTTGTTTTGGCTGAGTTCGTTTAATATAGCTGCTAATTTTGTTTTTTTAGACTCTTTTAATTTGGCACATAAAGCATAAACTAATTCCTCCTCTGTGTGATCTAGAAGTGTTAGAGAACGCCTTTTCTTCTGTTTATCAGATATATCAACAAATGGTTTTTTACTTGTACCATAACTTAATTGATGAGTATCCACTTGAGTTTCGAAATTTGGAATTACTTCCTCGGCAACTTAAAAAATGCTGCTTAAATCGATATTTTGACATTTTGGCCAAACTATTTGGGATTGTAACCAGTCTGAATTTTTGTTAAGAAAGGTCTTTTGAGCTCTACTGGAAGCAGACCATCTTTTTGAGATATTACTTGAAAAATTACGACAAAATAATTTAATATTACTCAAATCTTCGGAAGACAATTCAACACCAATACGTTCAATAAGGGCATTAAATAAAAATTCGACATTTTTAAAACCACCTCCTGATTTAAGAACAACGTATAAGTCTAAGTTGGTGACAAATGCGGACATATTATAATTTTAAGGAAAATTGAAAACAAATTAGAATCAAAGATATCAAAGACAAAGTGACTTTGATTTTAACAAAAAAAATTACGAAAACAAATTCGACGAAAGAAAGACAAACAAAAATTATTTGATTTTAAAATGCAAAGATTCAAAATACAACAATAACAAAACAAACAAACAACAAGCATTTCTTCAAGCGCACAGAAAAAATAAGGACACGTCTTATCGCAACCACATTTAGTTGTACACTGAGTGAGGTGTACGCGCGCGATTCGTGACCGTATTACGTTACGTCATGAGAGGCGGCCATCTTGTTATCCCAGCAAACTCGCGTCGAAGCTCCATTTTGCTGGCCAGCGGACCTATTGCGATATGAGTCATCATCTGCCTAGCCTTTTCCCAACTACGTTGGGGTCGGCTTCCAGTCTAATCGGATGCAGCTGAATACCATTATTTTACATGGAGCGACTGCCTATCTGACCTCCACAACCCAGTTACTGGGTAATATACGATACCCCTTGGAAAGACTGGTTGTCAGACTTTCGGGCTTCTGACGACCCGTAACGACTGTCAAAGATCTACAAATGACAGCCGGGACCAACGGCTTAACGTGCTTTCCGAGGCACGGAGAGGTCTTGGTATGTTAAGATGGTCACCCATCCACGGACCAACCGCGGCAAGCTTAGCTTAACCTGATCGATCGATCCGTACGACTACTATTACTTAGTAAGGCTATGATTAAAAAAAAGCGAACAATTAACATTAAAAAAAATTGTTATTTTCTGTCACTATTATCTCGAAAGTACGCAGAGATAAGCAATAAGTTTCTTCGAGCCAAATACTCAGAATTATTAGTTTTCTAACATATGTGAATGCCATCTCGACATCGCTTAAGGTTTTTGAGAAATTGAGTAAAATGTAATCACTCCCATACAAAAAAAAAAGAAATATTTTTTATAGAGAAAAGTATTTGAAGTAGGACAATAATATTTTTTTGCCTTATCTGTTATCATTGTATCAACAATAAAAAAAAATATCAGCGGTCTACTATCAATGTCCACTTTTTTTTAATTTGGGACCAGTGTGCGCCGCCGCGCCTTGCGGCGAAGTGTGGTGACACTCCACTGCGGAAATGCAGACGTACTGAATGAGGCACGAAATCATTTCATTATCGTCTCTTCTCAGAAATCACTAGGTACTCTGTTCCGGTCCGTGATTTCGCCCGTGTGTAACTAATTAATCATCAACAATTATCAGAATCCCGTCACTCCCGTCTAAAAAAGACTGTTTTGAAAAATACGCTATTGTTCTGTCCTTTATTTCAAACAACTTAATAGGTACCTACCGACCAAGATCGTAATAATTATGTACACTTTCACTATGTAGCTACTTGTTATAGTGATAGGGGAAGGGCACAGAGACAGAAAGTGGAGATTCCGTTACAATTTTTTTTCGGGATAGTTTTCCCGGGAAAAATACATTTATATGTATTTAATATATTAAAAAAATTGTTATATTGAAGCGGTAAAATAATTGAATTCAATAAGTAGGTACCTGTTTTTGTTTCATCATTTTAAAAGTACCCTTATGTGATCTCCCGAAAACCGAAACAAGAAATTCCCGCAAAAAAAAAAGATTGTCGTAAGGAAGTCTACACTTTTTGTCTCTGCTACTCGAAGTTTAGCTAAATACTGTCTTCCTATTGTGATGTTTGAAACATGGTGCTTTGCAATTTTCATAGAACACTAGTGCCTTTGGGTACAATTGTAACTAAATTACAGTTTCACTTTCTAGTATGGCGGCCATCACTTTGTTACGTTAGAATCTACTGCTCTGAAATATTACGTATCATAGTGTGGCATCTGCCAGCCTTCCTACGATATACTCCCGACACTAGTTGACGATAAATTTACTATGTGTAGTAGGAAAGTGTGATAACGGCAATGCTGCTATTATGAATCAAGCTCCTGAATAAGGAGCAATAAAATAATAATGCTATTATATTTTTTTATTATAATCAAAACTATAGAACCAAATCAGTCATACAGCTGCATTTTGTCAATAGCGAAAATAACTAAGACATAATGCACAACACCCGAATATAAATAGACTTACGTATACGAATTAAGAAGACCAACTTTAACTAATATGACAGTATATGTATAACCTATATGTCAACGACTTGACTGAAGAGTTGAGCAGCACAAGAGTCGGATGCCATATTGGCGGTGAATGTTTAAATAAGCTCAGTTATGCAGATGACATGGTTCTGCTCAGCCCCTCGGTCAACGGCCTCAGAAAACTAATTTCCCTTACACCAATTAACCTATAATGTTAAAAAGACAGAAGTAATGATTTTCAAACACGACAATGGCCCTAATAAGGTCTTGCTAATTACTTTGTGTGGTTTAAAATTAAAAATAGTTAGTCAGTTTAAGTATCTCGGACACATCATAACGGAAAATTTAATAGATGACGATGACCTGGAGAGGCACAGACGTAGCATCGCATATAGAAGTAACATGCTAAATAGACGTTTCTTCCATTGCTCGAAACAAGTAAAATAACTCTGTTCCAGGCTTACTGTCAGTCGTTCTACACCAATCAACTTTGGTACAAGTACACAAAGAGTGCATACAACACGCCTCGTGTACAATATAATAACGCATTTCGGGTCATGCTCAACCTGCCCTGGCGGTGCAGTGCGACTGAGATGTTTGCTGAGAGTAGAGTAACCGACTTCTTTGCGCTCATGGGGAAGCTCAGGGCGTTGTTCTTTTCGCGTAGTCAAGTCAAAATAGTATTGTCAAAGCTGTTTTTCATATCTATGCAGTAGACGCACATAGCAGAACATTTCAATCCAGGCTTCATACACGTACAAGTGCCTTTGCAGGTTAACTTGCACTTGCAAGATATAACTTTCAGTATATCGTCAGGTGCGGGTTGGTCGAGTGTTTTGATGGGAACTAAATAAGGTGCATCCTACATAAGGTGAGGCGATACTTCACACCTGGACAGCTTTTGAGCCTGTATAAATCTCAAGTGCGTTCTTGTGTGGAGTATTGCAGCCACTTATGGGATGGCTCAGCAAAATACCAGCTTGCTGCCCTTGACTCGGTGGAACGCAGAGCAAAAAAGGCTCATAGGTGACGAAACGTTGGTGGCTGGGCTTCATGATCCCACTATCGCCCTTTTGCTACCGGACTACCAAACACACTGCAGGGTACCATCCGCACTTGGTTGATATCCCGACCAGTCGTACTCAGCGCTACTTTTAATTGTTTTTTTTTTGTTTGGGAAATCATCAAATAACTTCTCCCGCTCTGGGCGGAGTGGGAGGGCGTGTCAGACTTTTACTGACTAAAACCCACCCGTGTTCCCTCAGTTGCCTGTGTGCCAGGGGCTGCGGTATCTCTTTCGAACAACCCGCACCCCTGGCATGTATCGGCCCTTGCGGGCCCCATCAGTTGCTGCTGGCATCTCTTTGAGGCGCGAGTGGAACACAACGTGCCGTTGACCCGGGCTTGGTCCTTACCGGACAGCGAGCTACCCATTACTCGTCGTCCGCAAGCCCGTGCCTACGGTGGCTGGGAATCAGCCTGGGATTCCCGACGCCCAGGGCGTCTCCTGCGAAGGCCACGGCTGTGAGGGCATATGTACTGCATCTCCCTCACGTGCGCCGCCTCCCTCTTTGTGAGCATAACTGCTTCGCTGAAGGAGGCGACTGCTAGCCATGCACTCTCGCTCCGTACCATGGCCTGAACCAGGATCGGACGCGAGAGATCGCGGCCGCCGATCCCCTCCATGAGGACATGGCGGTGCTCCGCGGAAGCCGGGCAGACCTCCACCGTATGCTCGACCGTGTCCTCAGGGCGATCTTGGCAATGAAAACACCCGGCGTTTCCTCCTGCCCTATCAATGATATTAGATGACTAATTTGGACCTCTCCAAATTAGTCATCTAACCAAACGAATGCACTGGGCACGCCATGGTTGCGGCGGTAAATTAAAATTAAAATATTTTTTGCTCAACACAATACATAATCATACATTTCTAGATGTCAAGTGAATACGCAGTCCACTGTGTTGCACCAACTCAGGCATGCAAAATTATATTAAACCAATAAAATTATACTATTTCATATATTCACCTTAATATATTTTACAATTTCATTAATAACTCAAAATAATACCATAGAAAATGTCATAAATTCAAATCAATAAGTATGTAATGTCAGAATATATAATGTCATAATTACTAAGTAATGTCTATTACAAATATGATAATTTTAATAAAAGTAAAAACAAAACGAACTCAGGTATTCTCCCTAATTACACGTATTATTATTAGTATTACACACACAAATTTCTATCAGAGAGGTATTCATTAATTGTGTAGTATGTCTTACTTATCAGTAGATTATTGAGTTGCTTCTTAAATAAATGGGTATCTTTAATACTTAACAAAACATTAGGTAATTTATCATAAATATGTGGTGCCATTTCTAGGAAGTTTTTACGGAATACTGCTTTTTTGTGTTGCTTACTGCTTATTTTATTTCTATGTCGCGAATTGTGTAGTTTTTCAAAAAGGTGGAAGTTTGTTTTGACAAATTCGGCCACCTCATATATGTATAGGCAGGGTACTGTTAATATACGGAAATTCAGAAAGAACGGGTTGCAGCTTTCCGTGCTTTGAATACCGTATATCGCCCTCACACATCTCTTTTGCGCTCTAAATACTGTCTCCTTGTTGGTGGAGTTACCCCAGTATATAATCCCGTATCGTAATGCAGACGTAACATATGCATGACACGCCGTAACCAAAACTTTTTGATTAACCTCATTTGAGAGATTACGTAAAGCATAGGAATTCCCCTCTTTGAGGAGTGGCTTGAGAGGCGGCATGGCGTCCTTACCTTCCGCCTGACACAGTTCCTCACCGGACACGGCTGTTTCGGGAGGTTCCTGTTTCTAATAAGGCGGGAGGAAACGCCTGGGTGTTTCACATTGCGAAGATCGCCCTGAGGATACAGTGGAGCATACGGTGGAGGTCTGTCTGGTTTGGGTGGAGCACCACCGTGTCGTCATGGAGGCGATCGGCGGTGGCAATCTCTCGCGTCCGGCCCTGCTCCAGGCCATGGTACGGAGCGAGAGTGCATGGCTAGCAGTCGCTTCCTTCAGCGAAGTAGTGATGCTCGCAAAGAGGGAGGCGGCGCACGTGAGGATGCAGTACATGCGCCCTCACGGCCGTGACCTTCGCAGGAGACGCCCTGGGCGTCGGGAATCCCAGGCTGATTCCCGGCCACCGTAGGCACGGGCTTGCGGACGACGAGTAATGGGTAGCTCGCTGTCCGGTAAGGACCAAGCCCGGGTCGACGGCGCGCAGAGCGGGAGAAGTCATTTGATGATTTCCCACCCAGAAAAAATAAAAACCAAACGAATGCACAGATTATGAAGCGAACTGCAACCTCGGTGAACTGGAATCTTCAACATGAAACACAACGTCTACTAAGAGACGAAAGCTTTTTATAAAGTACATGTTGTTTCTCAATAACAAAGAGGTTTATTAAGAAATTATTTGTAGCATTTTTTTTTTGGGAATTTCTTGTTTCGGTTTTCGGGACATCACTTAAGGGTACTTTTAAAATGATGGAACAAAAACAGGTACCTACTTATTGAATTCAATTATTTTACCGCTTCAATATAATTATTTTTTTAATATATTAAATACATATTTCCCGGGAAAACTATCCCGAAAAAAAATTGTTACGGAATCTCCACTTTCTGTCTCTGTGCCCTTCCCCTATCACTATAACAAGTAGCTACATAGTGAAAGTGTACATAATTATTACGATCTTGGTCGGTAGGTACCTATTAAGTTTATTTGAAATATAATTAGACATTTAAACAAACCTTTTTACAGTCCGACCAACCGATATCGTTTTTTATTTCGTATTCATAAGGATGACATTAAAAGTGGTTACAATACCAACTGCTTACTGCAGATGCCATTTATCATGCTACCAAAGCAATAGAAGTCAAAATCAGTTGAATGGACTGTTTAAAAGGTTTATTTAAATGTCTAATCTTATTTCGAACGGAGTATAGTGATTTGTGAGAAGTGAGAATATTGAAATGATTTCGTGCCTCATTCAATACATCTGCACTTCCGCAGTGGAGTGTCGTCGTACCTCGCCGCACGCATTATCGTACCTACACCGCGCTGACCGCGCCCCGCAATACCCAAGTTGTATTTTATTTATTAAACAAAAGGCATAGCACATATTTGTTGAAACTTTTGTGTGGAAGCTGAGTTTATTATTACGAATATGTAGGCGCAAAATTATCAATTTAAATTCAATATTGCGCATATCGCAACGTAAAAAAACGATTACTTTTGCAGCATATTACTTAGTTGTTAGAACTTTTGTTGTAAGGTGTAACTAATACCTATGCCCGTAAAGGAGATGATTTAAAAAACTTAAATTTTTTATTGAATGAGTTACGGGACATTTTCAGTTTTCCACTGTTCCACAATACCTATCTGTTAGCATTTTCACCAATATATACTTTAGATAGTATTAATAAAGAATCAGTAAAGCATTTTAATTTATGTTTTATATTCTTGTTATAACACGAAATAATAGGAAATACCTACCTCATACCTATTGCATAACTCTAAACTGTTAGCATTTTTGTACATAGCATTGAATTCACTAAATTTATCCACCCAGAGAAAATAAAAAACTTTTGAATTATCGAAGGGCATATTTTTCTGGCTACTGGACTAATAGCGTGAAAATGAGAGGGGATAGCACGGCGCCTTGAGGGACACCGGCGCGTATGGGGTGGGGGGAGGAAATCGCTCCCTCTATGCGATAGCGAAAGGTGCGGTTCGACAAAAAGTCTCGAAGGATGAGTACGAGACGGTCGGGCACACCGAGTTTGTACAGCTTATATAATAAGCCGTTGTGCCAGACTTTGTCGAAAGCTTTCGCTATATCGAAGAATACTGCACCGGACATAGAGCCGTGCTGGAAACCAGCGCTTATGTCTTCTACGATGCGGTGGACCTGTTGCACGCACGAGTGTTGGGTTCTAAAACCAAACTGCTCGTCGGGAATGAGGCCTTTCGTCTCGGCAAAATTTCTGAGTCGCTTATAAATAAGTCTCTCGTAGATTTTACCGAGCGAATTCAGTAAACTGATGGGGCGGTAGCTCGTGGGCTCGGACTTGGGCTTGCCAAGTTTTGGAATGCCGATGACCGTGGCTTGCTTCCATGCTTGCGGGAAGATGTTGTTGCTCAGGGCATCATTGAAGATGGTGGTCAAGAGCATGATCATGTGGGCGGGCAGCATCTGTAGCACCCTATTGGTGATTCCGTCAGCGCTGGGGGCCTTGCGGGGTTTCAGACCTTTGATGATCTCGTGAACTTCGTCCGGGGTGACGAGAGGTATTGGATCATCAGGGTCTTCGACGGGCGGGAGGGAGGCTCTGCGTTCAACTTCGGCGTCCACCTCATCGAGGTGTGCCTGGTCTACTGGCAGAGTACTGGGTGTGCACTGGGCTTCGAGGCTCTCGGCAAGGCATTCAGCCTTGTCGATGTCGTCGAACGCGACTGTGCCGTCGGGCCTGGTCAGGGGGGGGCATGGAGGAGACTTCTCGGGATTTGAGATTCCTCTGAAGTTGCCAGAAGGCTAGATGAGTCGGCTCTAACTCGCTCAGCATCTTGTCCCAGCCAGCGTCACGAAGCTCTTGCATGCGCGTCTTCACAGATTCTCTGCAAATAGCGCATGTGAGCCTTGTTCGCATCGCAAGGAAAGTTGCTGTAGGCACGAACAGCTGCGTTCTTCTCATTTAGCAGTTCGCGTTCATCGTCTGGCAACTTCCATCGGTGGTCTTCCACCTCAGGAATTTCCCTTGAACACTCGTTCAGGATAGATTGTACGTGACCCGTGAATGAGTCGATCGCAGCCGTTGTGTCGGCGACAGAGTCGAAATGGTCGGGAATGGAATTCAAGTGGGGGGATGTGTTGGTTTTCAGCGAATCGCTTACTCGCCTCCAGTCCATTACCACTTTGGTGCGGGGGGGTTGGTCTGTATCTGGGAGACCCGTTCGCGGGGCCAGATGCATGACAACCGGACGATAGTCAGAGGTGAGCTCGTTTATTGCTTCTATGGAATCCAACCTTAAGTTGATTCGCTTCAGAATGGCAATGTCGAGTACATCGGGCCTGTGATTTACATAGTGGGGAAAGTGAGTTGGAGTCATCGGGGCGACGACATCAAAGACTAAGGAGGAACAGAGGTCAAACAGGCGTTTTCCTCTAGTCGTTTGTCTGGAACTATTCCAAGCGGGGTGTTTTGCATTGAGATCGCCTGCTATGATAACAGAGTCACTCATGCCTAACAGGGCGGAAATGTCATCGGAGATTTGACTGAAATCTTCCGGTTGGGGAGTGGGAGGAAGGTAGGCTGAGACTATCGTGACGGGTTGATGACCCGTCAGGCCTAGTCGACAGACTGAAACTTCTAACCGGTTGAGGGTGGGGGGATCCATAGGGATGCAGTGTAATGACCTTTTATAGTAGATGAGTGTTCCACCCTTATGACAACGCGACCTGTCGTTGCGCACTATACGATAGTTTGCAATTTTCGGGTCGCGGTTGTAGGGTTTTAAGAATGACTCTTGTACTAATAGTATGTCAATTTGATGGTCGCGGAGGAACTGGGCGATCTCATCACGTTGGGTTAATAAACCGTTGGCGTTAAACGTTCCTAACTTTAGGGATCGGGGTTTTAGTCTCGCGGGGGCCGTATTATTCATTTTGCGTTATTGAATTGGACGAGGGCTTGAGTAACGTCGGGATACGCTTCGTAGATGTAAAAGACCTTCGCGATGTCTTTTTCGTTTACGGCTGCTTGAACCTCCTGTGCCATGCGGTAGGCACGGGGGGTACAGCAACGGAGAAAAATGCAATTTAGTGTGTTGAACACTGAGGCGCCGTTTATGCTGGTCGCGGGGCCAGCGGTTTGCCTAGCTGCGGCTGCGGGGAGCGCGGCTAGGAGCGTCGCGGGGGTCGCGACGGCGGCGGGTACGGAAACGCGAGGGGGCGAGGTAGAGGGCGCGGGGGCACCGGTACGCGGGTCCCTGAGCGGAGGGATGGGGGCGGGAGTGGGCCTAGCGGATGCCATCGCAGGGAATGCCTGCTGATGGTTAAGCTGGTTCCAGGGGCTCGGCCTCTGAGGGCTGAGCCTGTCTGGGAGTTTGGACGACGGGGCTTCCCTCTGCTGGCGGGCGTCGGCACGCTTCGCCAGTTTGGGAGAAGAAGATTTGGGTGCTTTCAAGCACCCTCTGTAGTTCGCGGGGTGACCGGATTCACCACAAAGAACGCACGCCGGAGGTTCCGTGCAGAGGGCACGGTCCTTTGGCCGGGCACAGTCGGCTGTGCCGTGATCCCCTAGGCACTTGACGCACCTGGGTTTCGCATTACAGTGCAACTGTGCGTGACCGTACAATTGGCAACGGTGACATTGCCCGATTATACCGGATTTACGCGGTTTCTCTATTTTTAGTCCAGACAAGTGGCAAACCGTCTTGATCTGGAAGATCGGGTTGTGTCCCTCAGAAGGAGGGCACACTACGAGCACCATGTCAAAAGGTACTCCGCGACGGGCTCGTTGCATGCGGTGCACCTCTAGAATTGGGACTCCTTGGAGCTCAAGGTCGGCCTTGATTTAATCGGTCGCAATTTCGGTTGGAATTCTTTTTATGACAACCCGTAATTGCCTGTCCTCTGGTAACGCGTAGGTGTGAAAGGACACACCTCTATATCTTCGCATTTTTGTGAGGTCCCTGTAATCGCGCGACGTAGGGACCGTCACTTTAATTCCCTGAAGGGTCGATCGAGCGCTGGTGTAGGCTATGCGAGCCTCCGAACACCATTTGGACACATCGGTCCACTTCCCCTTGTCTTGGATAAACACCGAGGGCGGCGGGGGCACCTTTTTCCCCGCAGCGGTGCGGGGCGCGACGGTGGGTGCAGACGCGGGCGGGGATGCGATCGGGGTGGGGGCCGCGGCGGGGGTCGGCGACGGCGGGGTGGGGGGGCGCGAAAGAAGGGACGCCGAGACGTCCGTCAGCGCGATCTTGGCAGCTTGGGTTTTACCACAAGTCTTCTTCTTGCGTTTCTTCCCCTTGCCCTCGACAGTGGTGAAGCCACTCTCTTCTGTGGACGATGGGGAAGAATCGGAAGCAGAAGCGGCTGCTTTGTCCGAGTTAGAATTAGAATCCGAATCACCCGTAAGGGTGTCGGTATCAGAGGGCGCGTCTTCGGCGTCCATTTCTTCGGCGGGCTCTTCCGAGAAGGCCGGAGAGGGAGGGCAGGCCGGGGCGGCCGGAGATGGTGACCTAGAGTAGGTCGCGGGCGCAAACGTGGGCGCGGTCGGGATGGCGGTCGCGAGAGTGATCGTGGGAGGATTCGCGGGCGAGTTCGCGGAGGTCGCGGGAATCGCGGAGGCGAGTAAAGCGGGCGCGGGAGGCATTGCGCGGAACGCCTGGATGGTTCGCTCGATGTCATCCGGCAACTCGGGATGGGTGGACAGGAGTAACCTCATTTCGGCCAAAAAGGCCGATTTTGAGGTTACCATGATCGCGGTGGGGAACCTACTGATTGCTCATAGGGAGCGGCCTATTTCCCTAAGAAACTCCTAACAATCCTAACGTCTACTTCCCCGGGAGGATAGCCCGGGGATGTGTGGCCCTCCCTGCCTGGTGTAGGCAGGGGGGTGTGTACCTATTGGTGAGCCCTAAGCTTGTAAACCTGTTGCCAATCTTAATGTGCAACAGGGCCCTGACGTCCAATGCGAGGGGTGTTTGTCACCCCAAAGACACTGGGTGAGTAGCTGGGGAGGCAAAACTGTCACCAGTACCGACTAGGAGATCCCCCAAGGCCGGTGGTCTGGGACCCGTCCGATTGATGCCTAGCCCTGAAGGGGTTCGGCGGGTGAGTCGGGTCAACACCCCCTCGGATTCGTTGACACCGTGAGGTTTCAACCGAGGACCACAAAAACAGTGGATTTTACCCGGAGAGGGCCAAGTGAATTTACACGAAGCTTTCTCCGACAAAGAAATAGTATGTCTTGAAAAAGACAGTTTTTGATTATATTAATCAGTGAAATAAATTTCACCAACTAATGAAATCGTCCGTAGCCGGGGCGGCTACAATGTTCGCAGCGGGGCGCGGCGAATCTGGATAGCGGCGAAAAATCACGCAGCCGGCAGGAGCACTTCACACACGTCCGTCCGGGTCGAGCGTCGCGCGTAGAGTGATTTGCTGGCCGGCTCGCGCCTGCCCCCGATATCTTATAGTACTTTTTGCGCCTGTCTCCCAAAGTCATTTTTTAAGATAGTTTTGGTTACTGCTTCTGTTGTAATTTACATAGGTTATTCATTTAATAATGTTGGAATTAGCCATCGCTGCGTCCTTTGGCCAAAATAATTATTTAGTTTAGAGACTAAATGTTTTTGTTTCTTTGTGTCGCTTTACAGGTTGGCCGGTTATACACTCTTTTAGTTTTACGTTCGTTTTTATTGTGGTGTCCTAAGATTATAGTTAACTTTACTTTTTTTGTGTAGGTAATTGCGCCCGCGCTGACCCTTGCGCAGTTTTCACTTACCGCCATTCGTCGTCAGCCAAAACAGCTGTCACGCACAGAAGTACCATACACGTCCGCCACTCCGCTACGTTTGCAGAATGTTATTTTTAATATTGCATGATATATCAACGGTGCGGCCTGTGTCATCTCCCACCCACGATAGGTTTGATTAAAATTGGTACAATTCTCATTATAGGTCAACTATAGCTACTGTTCGCAGCTGCGCCCTCGTGGAAGTCAACTATACCACTGTAAACTCAATCTGCCAATCAAACTTATCCCACGGCGCTCGGTAATTGTATAGTTATATATTTGTCTTTTTTTTAAATTGGATCTGCACTCAATAATTTTGAAAGATATTGCTTGTCCATTGCTTCATACGTGCGAGAAAATTGTCTGCTTAGCAACATTAATAACGCAGTGGATGTTGTTTAACTGTCAAAAGAAAACCATTCCTATTGATCCTTTATTAGGCAATGACCCTAGAGTACCTTGAGAGATTATCCGTTACAAACGAACAAAACCGTTTTATAATCTTGGCGGAGGTAAATGCCTATGCTCATGTCATATTTTTTATTGCTAATGGCAAAGTTTTCTTTGTTAATCACTGATTTGTTCTTTTGTTTTTATATCTTTACGAATTACTTGTTCAAATAATGTCAGTAATAATGACGGACCGAGGAAAGTCGACTGTCTCATATTTGGGGACCTTATGGAAGTTGTAATTTTGTTGTACTATTGCAGTTCCTCGTTCGAATTTACTTTTAAATTAATATTGGAGACTGCTTTTACGTCTGTGATGATAACGTTCTATGTTCTATGTTCTATGTTATTGGGTTTGGTTTCCGCACTTAGTCCTTTAAGTGGTGTGCGTGAGCCATGGCGGCCATTGGTGGTTATTCCAGCCAGCCCACCTCCCTCCAGAAGTTAGCTATTTCACCTGGTCTATTGAGAACATTCGTGTAAAATTTGGGCGCTCCGAGGGTTTCCGTTCTAGTCTGGGCTACGCCTGTGCATTCGAAAAGCACATGCGCAACGGTTTCTTCAGCCTTCATGCAGGCCCTGCACATCCCAGCCCTGACATCTGGTTAGCCTGCGATTCGAATACAACATCGCTTCCCTAGACTGCCTGCAGCCTGGTGTTGAGGTCCACCAGCTCTCCGCTTGTGTGTGGATGTGGTCCTGAAGCCACCTGCGTATCTGGTTGAATGGGATGGGCACGATGGGCTCGGGTCCATAGGCCGGTGCGCTGGATGCCCTTCTGGCCAGTTCGTCAGCAGCATCGTTACCTAGTGATCCGCTGTGTCCTTTTATCAATTGCAGTGTCACAGTGTTGCGGTAAGAGCCTGTTATTCCATATAATGCATTGTGACATTCTAGTATTAAGCTCGATGTTATGTATTTTTTCCCTAGGGATTGGAGAACTGAAGCAATGTCGGAGAGTGTGTTGAACATTCCCAGCGGGCTGGATATGTTTATGTTAAGATCGTGTGAGAAACTCCGACTCCGGTTCCGAAGTCAGTCTTTGATCCATCTGTGTAGACTCTTAGCTCTTCCGGGCCTGAGTGATCATTCTGTTCTTCTGTGAGTGCCACGTATTAGTGCTTTTGGAAGAAGTGCAGTTTCGGGGTTTTATCGCAAGGTGATGCCAGCATTTGTTGTCGTTTGATTGCATCTTCCTTAATGCGTGTGTGCTTGACTCTAGAATCTTTGCCTAGGGTTCCTGCTATGTTGAGCCTGAAAGTGGCCAGGGCCGCCTCCTCTCGTACGATAAGGTGTAGAGGGGGCAGCCCCAGCATTGCCTGTAGGGCAGCGGTAGGTGTAGTTCTCATGCAGCTAGTGATTGATACACAGGCACACCGCTGCAGTTTCTCGAGGTCTTTTTGGACTGTGCTCAAGTCCGTCCTGGGCCACCAGACTATTGAGCCGTATGTGATAATTGGTCGAATAACTGTGGTGTATAGCCAGTGCATGACTTTGGGGCTAATCCCCCATTTCCTGCCCAGCATTCGCTTGCACTGCCACAGGGATATGCTGGCTTTTGTAGTTATGTAATTGGTATGTTTTGCCCAGTTCAGCTGTTTGTCCAAAAATATGCCCAGGTATTTGGTTTCAGTTAATAGGCTCAGGGTAGTGCCAAACAGATGTGGAAGTTGTAGTTCCGCGAGTTTTCTCTTTTTTTTGCAGAGGATCAGTTGTTTTCGTGGGATTCACTGTTAGTTGGTGTTTGTTGCACCAGTCTTCGACTATTTTCAAGGCTTGGCGCATGAGGTTACATAGGGTATTTTCATGGGTGCCATTTATTATTATGGTTAAATCATCGGCGTAGCCTACGGTGAAGTAACCCTTGTCATTCAGTGTTTTTATGGGGCTGTCTACGACAAGGTTCCATAGCAGCGGCGAAAGGATGCCCCCTTGCGGACAGCCCTTCGCCACTACTGCCCTTGTCGTGTCGTTCACGGTGACTTGTACAGCTCTCAATTTGAGCATATTGGTGATCCACCCACTCAGGGTCGTGTCTATGCCGTGTCCGTCAAGAGCCACGTTAATTCTTGTGAACATGGTCTTATCAAAGGCGCCTTCAATGTCGATAAAGGCAGCCAGTGTTGAGCATTTATGGTCCACTGCACATTCAATTTTGGATACCACACTGTGCAGTGCAGTTTTTGTTGATCTGCCAGTGGAATACGCATGCTGTTGTTTATGGAATGGTTTTACCCGGAGAGGTCCGTCTCGGATGTGTCTGTCACAGAGTCTCTCAAGGGTTTTCAGTAGGAAGGATGTGAGGCTTATGGGCCTATAGGCCTTGGGCCTTGTGTATAGTCAGGTTTTCCTGGTTTGGGTATGAAAATGACTTTCACTTCGCGCCACGCCAGTGGTATGTATCTGAGTGCTATGCAGGTACGGTAGATCTCCACCAAGCATGGTGTCAAGTGGTCAACCCCCCACTGCAGTAGAGCTGGGAAGATACTGTCTAGTCCTGGGGACTCGTAGGGCTGAAAGGTGTTTATAGCCCATTTTATCCTGTCTTCTGTTACTATGCTGTGGGCTCTGGACCAGTCTCGATCCGTAGGATTCCATTCTGGCTTAGCCTCCCATGTCCCGTTCTCCAGGAGGTTGCAGTCTGGAAAGTGGGTCTCGAGAAAGACCTTACTGGTTTCATGGTCGGTTAGTGTATATGAGCTATCGGGTTTTTTCAGCGTGCCAAGGCTGCGATCCTGATTGGTCGATAGGATTTTTCTATTCTTGCAGCTTCGTTGTTGGTTTCGATGGATTCACAGAATTTCCTCCACGCCGCTCTGCTGGCGGTTCTAATATTCTTTTTGTATACGTATTGGGTTTTTGTGTATTGCTCCTAATCGTCTGGGAGCCTAGTAATTTTGGCTCTGTTGAAGTGTTGTCGTAGTAAACTCAAAGATACCTTTGAGTTTACCCAATTCGGCGTTCCACCAGGGGTTTCTCACGCTGTTGTTTGGTGGCGCTCTTAGTTTGGAGCATGCGTGGTATGCTTCAATTAGGTATTCTGATAGTTTTGTCACGGTGTATTACAATTGTGCTGTGTTGGTTACAGTTACTTGTGATAGGTGCCTTGCTAGTACGGGTGCCAGGAGGCGTTTGTACTCGGGCACCTTGGTTCGACGCGGGTTTCGCCTCGGTTCCCTTGTTCGGGTAGCTAGCGTAAATCGGATTCTTCCTTGGTCTGAGCTGGAAGGCTCGCCCAATACGTGCCAGTTATCAATGAGGTTTGTCGCGTTTTCTGTAGCAAGCGTTAAGTCGATGATTGTTTGACCGCGGACTGTGACCCAAGTGGGTTCAGAGCCTCGGTTGATAATGTTAAGGTTAGTAGAGAATAAATAGGTGGATAGTACCTCTCCTCTGGAGTTCGGTGAGTCACTGCCCCAGAGCGGGTGGTGGGCGTTGGAGTCGGTGCAGATGATTAGCTCCAGTTTGGCACGATCGCAGTGTTGCACCAGATCGGCCATCTCTTTTGGCGGGCAGTTTGCGTCTTCACCTGGCATGTACACCGAAGCTAGTACCACATCTGGAACGTTACATGCGGTCTGGAGCCTGACAGCAGTCAGGTCTCTGGAACAGAATTGAGTGAGTGGTGTGGTAGGGATTTGTTTGGGCATGTATACACAGGGTCGTGGCTTTTCTGCACCATGTGTATTGAGGATTAGCTTACCTCCGACGTTGCTGAGGCCGCAGATTCTGTTGTTCCTGATCCACGGCTCTTGGATCAATGCGATGGTTCGGGGCTTAACCTCGAAGGCCCTGCGTAAGCTAGCCGTGGCAGTCTGGCTGTGTTGGAGGTTGGTCTGGATGACTTACATGGGCGGTGATGGTGGCGGAGTGGAGTTAGTCGGAGAGGGATCCATCGGATAGTCTCCCCGCTAACTCCACTCTGAGCTGGTCTTCGTGTTCGTCGCCCAGTGACGAGACAAGCAGTTGCTCGTTCCAACCAGGTGATGAGGGGGGTATGGTGTCTTTAACGTCGTCCATTGCTGCTCAGGCCATGACCTCCTCGAGCTGGGCAATGTCGGTGTCGTTGGTCTGTGTCACTGTAGGTCCGGTTTTCTCGTCTGTGCTGTCTGTCTTAGTGTCGCAGGGTAGGGTCATGGGCCAGAAGCACACGTATATCGACCCCAAGAGGTACGATATCCGTCGCTCCCGGGCTAGGACCCTGTCGGCTTCCTCTGGTGGAACACCTAGGGTCAGATATGTCCCGTGGTTGTAGCCACCGACGGTAGTCGCCCTGTACAGTGACCACCTAGCAATGTCGTTCCAAGTATTCTGACGGATCAGAATACTTTGGAGCCGGGCTACGTCGCCCGCGTAACGGGGGACGAAAAGCGAGGCTCGGACACGGGTGGGCACGTCGGACTGTTTCAGTACTGTCAGTGTGAGGTCGGTGTCTGTGAGTTTTATTTGGGGTACGTTCTGGGTCTGCCAAGTCAGGTCATAGTCGTCCTCGCACCACATCTGCACGGTGCCTTCCGCTACCCGTGGGTATTCACGGAAGGCCGGGAGTGGCACCGTCGAAATTGTGTCCATTAGTCAGGCTTCTAGGTCAGTCTTTATGAACTCTACCTCTTCCTTGTTCAGGTCTCTGGAGGGGAGAGGAAAGCAGATTGCTACGGCCAGGCTCGCAGGAATATGCTGAGCTGGACTCCCATTTGGTGCAACTTTGAGACGCACACCTCACTTTTGCACTCCACCGCACGTTATTTAATTTGAATGTTAAATTGTGTCATAGCCTAAAGTGTCATCACAACACTTGTGTCATCCTATTTTCATATAATTAGTTTTAATCTCATCGTGCTTTGTTTGTTGTGTTATGTCTTTTTTTATGCACCAAATAAACGATTTATCTATCTATATATCTATCTATCTATCTATCTATCTCCCTTCGTGGGCCGCGCGTAGGTTCTTTGCTCCTCCTGAACGGAATGGACTCTCACTCGTTTGGCGTGGCCCTGTAACGTACACGGCGATGCCGTGTCGTCAGGGCGCTCCCTCTTCGCTGGTCCTGTACCACTTGGTCCAGGCTGCGGCTTGGAGGTGCCCGGCAAGGTGTTAATTGCCGGCTGCGCCTGTGCGTGCGTTGGTCTATACCACCTACCTCTGTTCTGCTTAGGTCGGGGTCGGTCGGTGGTGTTATTGGAGTTCTGGGGTTGGCTGCTGGTCCCGGCTGACTTTGTCGCGTCCGGCCGCGTTTCGCCTGTGCGGACTAATGGCCGTTCGCGCGGCTCCGCGTCCGGCCACGTTTCACGCTGGATTGCCCCTTCGCGGACTAACGGGTGGTTGCGTGGTTCCACATCCGGCCGCTTTTCGCGCTGGATTACCCCTGTGCGGACTAACGGCTGGTCGCGTACTGCCTCTGCCTCTGCCTTTTCGGCGGCCGATTGCGCCTCGCGCTGGCTACTGCCTTTGCGGGTGTGACGCTTTCGGTCGCCGGCTCTTCTTTCCCAGGCAGGGATTTTTCCGCGCTTGTTCAGCAGGCGTACTTCATCAACCGGGAAAGTGTTTGAGCTGCCAGGCTCGTCCTCCTTCCCCGTCCCTCTTTGTCTGTGTCGGTCTTGGTCTTTGTCAGGGTTGGTGAAGCTGTTCCTCACGATGCTCTGTTGCCAGAGGCTCGTGGGTGGCATACACCGGGTTTTGGGTTGTGGCGCTTGAGTCGCAGCCAGTTCGGGGTTATTTGTTGGCGCGTTAGCCGCTGCCTGTGGGTTGGGCGCTGTGTCAGCAGCTGGCTGTGCTGAAGAGCGTGGCAATAAGGTGCACTTGGTTGCCCCCCCAGAATACGTTGGAGGCTGACCGCCGTAGCGGTGTGGGATTCCCCGGCTTGGCCGAGACCCACCTGGGTAGTTCCTTTTACCTGCTGCATTTTATTTGTGGTTGGGGGTGGGCTTTTTTGGGATCGAGGTTAGCCCTCCTCTAGGACCGACAGGATGTGGGGATAGGAGGGAGGCGTTTAGTGGGAAGGGATGGGTTCATTTGGGGGGTCACCTTAGGTTAATGGATTTGGCCTAAGGGTTTGGGAGTAGACAGGATGTCTGGATAGGTGCTGGCCCGGCTTATTTGGGTGGTTGGTGCATAGGAAGAGGTACATAGGTTACCCTAAGCCCGGGATTCAGGCCTTCGGGAATTTGTCTTGTCCGGGATCTCTTACAAGATGCTCCGGGTGCGAGTTTGACCTCGCCCCCGGAGTTAGGCTATCCGCAACCTGCCCACCCACTCGGTTGCAGAAGAAGAAGTGCGTGACAGTCTGAGTCACCTCACCGCGTTGGGGTAATCCAGCCGTCCCCGAGCGATGATAACGTTTGTGCCTACTTAGTTGAGATTTCTTTAAACATAAATAAACAAATAACAACACTATTACAGGTATTCTTTACTTTATTTCCTAAGGGTCCGGTATTCGGGTCATTCCCTTAAATTTTTGTAAATGCTATCTTATTTTTGTTTTTATTTTAATACCAGATTTCAGAATTGGTAACAGTGTAGATTTGGGGAAGCCTTTGTTCAGCAGTGGGACAATGTAGGCAAATCAAAAAATAAGAAACATTAGATACGAAACCGGTAAGAAAGTTATGACAAAGGAGACTGGGGTAAAGGGGTCTATGGACCAATAGACTACATCTATGATATTTGGGTAGAGATACCTCATCTTTACCCTTGTGCAAAATGGCATAAAGAGTCGGACTCAGCTGGCAAAAAATCAGAAACTTTTCGTTTATTTTTGGTTTTTAATTATAATTGAGAATGACATGAATCAGTCCTTCCTTGTGAGTGAATCGACGATTATGACTGGTTTTTATTGTCAACAATTGCAAACCATGAAGGAGCTAGCTGTTAAATAACCGAGATTGGTCACCTATTCTAGCCCACAGCTGCTTCAGGATAACGTTAGATCACACATTGCACACCAGATGGTCGCTAAATTAGGGCAGCTGCGATTAAAATGTTTCCGACACCCACCATACACCCCGGCTCCTGCTCAAACAGATTACCACCTTTTCCGGAATTTAAACAATTTCTTGCTAGGAAAAAAAAAATCTATTCAATCTTAGATTTTATTCTTTCTCGCTCTTTCAATTTTTTCAACAAAGGAAATGAACTACATTTATAATGGCAAATGTGTATGGAATAACAATGGTACATACTTTGATTGATTTTTTTTTTTTTAATCGTTTTGCCTTTACCATATTTTATAAGACGCCAATTTCATAGGTAAGAACTTAATACTACAATTTCTAACACCTTATACAATAAAATACAATACAATAAGCTTTATTGACTTAAAAGTATACACAAATGTGAATCCCCTGATCCCTAAACTAGTGTCAACTGTATCATAGGGACCAGTGTCTTTGCCTGCTTAAGTCACAATGTCAACAATAAATAAATTAAAAATATCTAATAAACCAGATTTATGTAATAGGCTATACATTCAAAACCCAATACAAGATATTAAACCTGTTTTCAACCTTATCGCTACAATTTTAAATTTAATCCTAATCAGCATAATTTTGCGCAAGCCTACCGAGTGCACTATATTATTGATATCTATACCATCGAGTTGTGAACGTATGGTTTTATGTTATCTATTAAACCAAAAATTTTATGCTAATGAGCATGACATTAAATAATATTTAGCCTATGTCATCCTAGTCAGCTCATTTGGTATACGATCGTGGTACAATATAGCTTCTACCCGCGACTTGGTTCGTGGAAGTCGCGAGACATCACCAATAATAATCACATTTTTTTAAAACTTCCCTATATACTACGTTTGTAGATTTGTTCGCAAAATATAAAGAAAGACTGGTGACGTAGGAGCAAGATACGAACAATGAATTGTCCGTGTGTGAAGCAGCTTGTCGTGAGGACAACACCCATACCCTTCAGTGACTGCTCCTGTGACTTGTTGATAGTTATCGCGAAGCATACGTTCACAGGGAATTGCATGCGTACTGCATTGTATACTGAAGGGGATAGTTATCCGGTGGGGAATTACTGGTAAAAGCAGAATTAAAATAAAATGTACAGTTTTTGACTTCGCTACGATTTTATAATGTGAATATTTATTCCCCTGTACGGAACAAAACCAAAATTGCACCATAATTATAATTATGTATTTCTTTGTCGTTTTAGCTAGTCACTCTTACATTTTGTTTTTTTATCAAACAACTTTATTGACTAGTTCATAGTAGTAGAATGTTTTGGTTAGTCTCTCTTATATTTAATCATTTTTTTGTACCCTTTACGGCCATAACCATCATTTGAAAAAAAGAATAGTTTTTGTGGAAAATAATATAAATGAACTTGATAAAACAATACTTTATACATTCCAACAAACCAAACTTTACTAGAGGTGGTGCCTGGGAACCAAAAGCGAGAACA
Source organism: Polymixis lichenea (assembly GCA_949091785.1). NCBI lineage: Eukaryota > Metazoa > Arthropoda > Insecta > Lepidoptera > Noctuidae > Polymixis > Polymixis lichenea. The sequence goes on along the minus strand of OX420933.1, from coordinate 10,636,043 downwards.
TTGAACTGGCCCTCACAGGAATAGAACGCAACTTAATCCTGTGGTTCACTAGAAAACTATTAAAACTGCCATTAAATATATAAAGTCCATTAATAAAAGAGATAATCTGGGATGATTTTTGAACTCGAACGAAACGTCGAACAAGTGGCATTATTAATAACTCGGCGGCTTTATTAATTAATTTCCACATGTTAACACTAACTTTACAAAAACACTCATCAAACTTCTAACCTGGTTCTGATTAGTATTCACTCCGGAAGTGCATTGTGGTATAATACACAATCCGGTTTTGTTTTAAGAGACAGAAATATTACAACTGAAGGCTTTCAGTGTACAATATGATAATTAGTTAGAAAAACTCCGCTTCTAAGACAATCCACTGACCGATATTCCTGTTTCAACAAATATCAAAATAAACCCTCTTTCACACCAATATTACTAAAAAGTATTGATATGTTAATTAAGGGTAGCTTTTCATGAAATAGTCTACACCAACGACTCCGAAGGCCTTTTAGAACCAAGAATTGACAGCACACCCTTTTGGCTTTTCTTGGGTTCTCTGGACGATCAGCCAACTGAGTGGCAGAGAATTTGCGAGCCTATAGTATCCGCATTCTTGTTAATGTAGTTCAGATTGATATGAGCTGGCCCACTAGGAAAACTCAGTTTATGATTTCTGTCTCGGAGATGGTAAGTCCTACCAAAGCTTAGATGACAAATTAATTTCCTAAGTCAATTCTGAATCTCCATCAGGAGTAAGAACATGTAAGCCTTCTTTGGAACACTGATACTTATAATAAGACCCTGTGTTCAGGCAAGGTGGAAAGGAAGATGATAATATCAACACTTCAAAAAAAGCTACTTTGTTCCCTGAATAAAGTTCAAAGCATATTAAATTTAGCTGTTCCATATATAATTGTTGCAGTCCTTGCAAGGGAATGCTTGTAGTCTCAAAAGTGTTTGAGAAGGGCAGACCAAGACAAATAGAAAAAGGTTGCTCTACTGGTTGACCATAATTACTGTGGTAGCTAGAGGCTATTGATAAACCACAGCTCAGTTCCTCTACACATGAGTAAGGAAACCCACTTTTTGTCCACACATGCAGTGGATGAAGGGTAAGGAGTCCACATGAACGGGCTACCCTATACATTCAAAGGATGTCTTTAAGTGATCACTTTTAGTGATGAGACCACTCATTGTGCCACCCTTTGTAAAATATCACTTCATGTTTGTAATTCATAAGGTGGGCCTTATAAATAATATTGTATTCTATCCTACTCTTGTCAGGAACTTGACCAAACTAGACAAAATGGCACTCGAACTTGGAGAGATGTTTGCCATAAACGCAGTAATAAGCAGCCAAAACGCCAGTCTTGAGATTGCGAGTACTTATTCTAGTTCAATCATTTGTCGAATATTTTGGATGAGTGAGGGATTCGTTTCCCTAGTGTCCTTGAACCTAACTTGCAAAATTACGAAGTTAGCAGGTTAGCTGGATATTACTCTGTCAGCGGTTTACCTCCCGGGGAGTTTAAAAGTGTTATAACGGCTTAGCTGACCGCTTATCCTTGAACAGGCCAGCCAGATAGGCTCCTGTTGCTCCAGGCCCCAGGCCTCGGAGGCCATGTTTTCCGAGTGGGGCCATGTTTTCGACCTTTTCGCGTCAGATAAGTCGGCCGTTGTGTGACAGTACGTCATATGGGACTCAAATGAAGGCTTGGCAAGCTTCTACGATGCTTTCAGTTAAAAGTGACAGCAATGATTAGTATGGCTTGGCTTGGGTTTTGGTATGGTTGGTGTGGTGGTTGATTGGTATGGTCGTAATGTACCATATACTCAGAAATAAATATACTATTACTATTACTATTACTATGGGTGCTCTGTTCGCCCAATTTAAAACCGAGCGCTCAGTCATCTGATTTCGGAGGTGGGTCGGGTGCTTATTATGTATAAATGGCCCATACTGGACCCAGTGTACCTGGCTCCCGTACTTGGAGACGAGAGGTCTCGGAGAGCCAATACCTAAACAAGACCTATGTAAAAACCTCTTAGACGTAACAAGCTGCAACTTCTACCCTGGAAATTTGGGGGGGGGGGAGGCAGTCAGCAAGTAAGAGGCAGTGGTTGGTACAAGAACAAGGGATTTGCTAAAATATGGTTGGAGATAATCCACACTTATTACTAATAAAGCTCCTATTCAGAGGTGAATGGTGTAGATTGCATGGCATTGGTCCTAAATAACCTGATCCCAATTCACTTATTTATTTGTATGAAGCAAATACTGTACCAACAGACCTGATGTTAGATCTAGACATTTTCTTGTCCACTGAGTAAGTTACAAAAGCATTAGCCTTAGCTAAACTACTACCAAGAAAGTAACCCAGGTGGGATAGATAGTTTTTCCCCCTTGATTGGCAGAGATTTATGCAGCCTAATATAATAGGATATCTAACAATTTTTAAAGGTTGAATAACAGTGCGGCCATTGTGGCTCACAGAAATTAACAATCAAGTTGTTTACTTAAAATCTACCATAGTCATTGTTGGCTTTGGTTTACAATGGCAGGTATGGCTAAGCTTGCTCAAAAGATTTTTAAACAAACTACGATAGAGGTGCCTCCAAGAAGTATAACGTCTGTGGTAGCCTTCGAGAGGCTGACTACTGAGTAGCACATCGATGAAATAAAAATGGAAGAGCCACTAGACTTACAGAATTATTACTTTTAAAAAGTAGTAAAGGAGAGGGCTTTCAAGAGAAGTTGTATAATGTTCTCACTATAATGTTCCCACTGGTGGGACGAAAGACTGCTCTGTATGCGAGGGAAGGAGTATTTATTATTTAAGTTTTTTAATTCCCTATGAAAGTATTTAAAATGTTTGGGTACATTTTTGTAAGTCAATTTAATTGACAAATGAAGGGACATAAACTAGAATACCCCCCGTATTCTAGTTTATGTCCCTTCATTTTGATCATTCGTATGCAAGATTTAATGTATGATGATGATAATAAAAAGGTCCTAAATAAATTTCAGTTACAATGGAATTTTAACTTTGTCATGTATGACAAGTTTGTTTTCCTACATCCTTATAGAAGTATGTATGAGTTTCTGTACCTTTGATTGAGAAATATTTGTACCGTTGATCTCAAGTTTCAAGTAGGTATATTACGTAACTTGTATTAATTATGGATATGAATGAGTGATCCAATTATCCTTTAGTAATGAGATGAATATTTTAATTCAGTTTAGATCTCATTGATTTTAAATTACCTTAATAGCATTATATTAAAATTTCATGTTCATGTTTTATAAGGCAAATAGATTAGCCATTTATCTAAGTATAATAATTTATGGAAGATGTTTTCATTTCTGCATTTTCTTGGATGAATAGATTGAAAACTCTTAATTTTTGTATTTAACAGTTAATGAATTCAGACCAAAATATTCGTTAATTCCAAATATGTATAATTCACATCGCGTCTACATCCTTCGGGTAGTCTTCACCAGCAGATAACAAACAGCATGTCAATTCTGTAACCATCTCACCGGGTGAAGGGAGCGTGGAGTGAGCTGTCAGTGTCATTCCACCTGATGCTACAAGCATTACATTTACAATCATAATCGAGATTTAAATACATTTTTTTATCAATCATAATCGATATTTAATGGAAAAAAATATGCTGATTCTATTGATAGTTTCCTTACAATTTCAAAGCTAGTGTTTTTTTTGTTTTTTCTGGGTGGGAAATCATCAAATAACTTCTCCCGCTCTGGGTGGAGCGGGAGGGCGTGTCAGACTTTTACTGACTAAAACCCACCCGTGTTCCCTCAGTTGCCTGTGTGCCAGGGGCGGCGGTATCTCTTTCGAACAACCCGCATTTAAGTGTGCATCATGCATTGCGTTTTGAGGTTTATCAAATAATTAAGCAAAACAAAACTTCAGTCAGAAACTCAATGTTGTTTCGTTCTCATTTTCCCTAGACTAGTCCTTACGCCCTTAGCTTTTTTTAAATTTTTAGCGTTTGCATACACGTCAATGCAATCATTGACGTCTTCGGATTTAGAGCCTATTAGTACCTATTTATTTAAATGCTTTTAGATTTTTTAATGTCTCAATCCAACCGTTTTTTTGCATATTCAAAGTCAGTTTAGTGCCTCCATTTTGCACAAACTAGTTTTTATTTTATTTGGGTATTTCTATGATTTAGTGCAATTCTGACAGAAATGTGAGAAAATTTTCAATTCCTTATTTTCAACTTTCACGAGAATTGGTATCAAGAACATAAACTATTTATGTAATTTATACAACATTATACGCATTACTTATGTAGATATTGACCGATGAAATTCTGTACTGCTGATGGTAATTAAAACAGTGGAGTTGGTAATGAAATTGGAGACTAAGGTAATGAAAAAAATGGCTGGTAATGAAACTGGAGACTAAGGTAATGAAAAAAATGGCTGGTAATGAAATGAGTCTAAGATAAATTAAAAAAAAATGCTGGATTATATCATTAGATGAAGTAAATAAAATCTCGTAAGTTTTACACATTCAGAGTTTATTCTTTAAAATATAACAAAAAAAATATATTCAGTCTCCTATCACAAATCAAATAAGTTTCGTCACATATTGTTTGATGTATACTCATTTTTACAATAAATATATTCTATTCTATTCTAATCAGTCATGTCTTACTTAAGAAGCTACGAGTTGAATTAAATATAAAATTATAATTACTTAATGTAACGTAATTATATGAAATAAGAAACATAACTGTCGTGCCTAATAATATCTGCTAAATAACATTCTTATTCAAAATCACTAAAGTTATAGCAAGCTCTTGTTTCTCGTTGAAATATTTTAAAAAAACATGTATATTTTTTTTATTGCAGTTATGTCATATCGCTAAAAATATCATTTTTAAAACAGGGCAGAGAATCTCTCTTATGAATACAAAATAAAAAAAATTTTAACAAAAAAAAAAAGCCACAAGTATGCTCAAAAAAAAAAAACTTCTTAGTTCTACATTCCTAACAATGTCAATTCTTTGGGTTTGGTAAATTAAAAAATATTTTCATCATCAGAATCATCAAAAAATGAGGTAATGCGTGATTTTTTCTTTACAATTCTGACTTCTTTACCTATGTTTCCTCTACTGCTACTATCATCTGAATGGTCAAAAAAAATTGTCTTCCCTTTTCTATCCTTTTTGAGTATTTTTCTTACATTGTCACTTTCTGAAATATCATCGGGATTATTTTGTTCTTTTCCTTGTACTTTTACCGAGACTTTTCCAGAAATAAACTTTTGAAAATCAAGTTGAAAATTGGTATTATCTGTTTTCTTCATTTCATTGCCAATAAAATAAGTGTTGGTCCAATGTACTTTTACGTCAGATAGTATGGTGATTTTGTTATTATTTTGGGCTCTATTTGATGAATTTTTCATATGTTGTGGTGCTTCAGTGGTTAATCTATTCAGGAATTGATTAGTAGGGGTAGGTGTTCGAGAATTTGTCACTTCTCGAAGGACTTCGTTCGTCGTGTTTTCGTTCAAGAAATCTTGTAGATGTTCAGAATCGACATTTTCATAAAGACAAGAGTTCATAAATCCAAGATGGTAGTTATGTGAACATATTTCACCGTTTTCACACAAGAAACAACTTAGTTTTCGGAAGGTTATTCGAAGCCTGTTAGATGACCAAAGCACTTGATGCACAGACATCGTTCCACGAAATCCTTGAACCGACGAAGGAAATTTTCTGTCTTCAATATCTTGCTCTGAGACAGATAGAAGTTTGACATTCTTTAGCTTGACTTGAATGAGCTCCCAAAAGTCTTTCGTTGTGCCAATGTCATTACCAAATTGTACGATTTTATCTACGGTTCTCTTCAGGACAGCACCAACTCCACCTGGCGCTCCTTTGCCGTGTCCAGCCTCTAAATAGTTCCAGGTTTTAAAGTTTAACTCTGAAAAATCCTGTTGCAGTTGACTAATAACGAAGAAAACATAGCGATTCCTAAATTGACTTGAAGGGCTCTCAGATACAAAATGTACTGTATCTATCAGAGGTGATATTTCTCTTACATAACCTAATAGTGGTATGAGATGTGCCTATATAGCACTTGCGTCATGTCTATTACATTCGCTGATACTGCAAACGCTGTATGACTTCATGATTCCAGTTTCTGGATCAATTAAGTACGCAACCGCAGTATGCAACGTTATTTGCAATCGACTGCCGCCGAAATGATAGCTTTGTATCTCCTCATTAAATTTGACAGAGTAATTTTCGGAAAAATCAATGTGTAGCATAACCTCCTTGGTAGTCATTGTCGCTTTCAGAGACTTAATGCTCTTGTACTGGACGACGATGTTAGTACAATGTTTGAAGTATGATTTTAGAGAATCTTCCAATTTTTGATAACGTTTCGTGGGTAATCTTGTAATCGAGTTTTTACGGTAACAATTTTTGTTTTATCTTGTCCTTTGACATTATAGGTTTCTTTTTTTGCGCACCACTGATAATAGATTATTTTCTCCTCATTGCTAAATTCTTCATAGTTATTTACTCTGTTTCGACATACCTCACATGTTCGATTTAAGCATTCTTCATTGTGTATATCACAGCACAAGCTTTCCAATATAGCAGTTCCATTTGCCTCTTTAGTGATTTTTTTCTTGTTAAGACTTTTGACTAACAAATCAAAATTTACGTGTATTTTACAAGCACATGTATTACGATCAGATTCTTTAGGGTAGAGAACCCAAAATGGTCGATATTTACAGAACGTAGAATATCCAATATTACTGTTTTGAACGTGCATAAACTTTTTATGGAGGTAGGTTAATGTGTCTGATAAATATCGTTTTTGTTTTTTTTGTCCATTACGTGTGATAAATTCTTTTTTATCAGGAGAAATTTTAGTATTGCTGTCATCTTCGAAAAAATCTTCTACGTCTTGTTTCATTTTACTCTCTGTATCCATGTTTAATTCATTGCTGTGACATATTTTATTTTTGTCTCGCACTGTAAATTTCGACGCTTTACCTAAAACCTGTGCTTGTGCTTCTTGAAACGGTCTTTGTCCCTCATTACTATATCGCTAAACTCTCGTTTTTCTTTCTTTCTTAAAACTTTAAATACATCTCTTAAATTGTTCGATATGATTTCTCCAAAGAATATTTTTTTCTTTACTTCTTCTCGTTTGTCTTCGTCTATTGATTTTATCAAATTATCCACTTTCTCGCCTGTTGATGGCTGTTGTTGGTTTGCTTGTATTCTTCGTTGTTTATTTATTTGCCTTATCAACATTTTTTTCATTGCATCCTTTTCTTTAATAACTTTTTCCTTTTCCTGTTTCAGTTTACCAATCTCTTTCTTGTAACTATAACGAAGTCTTCTTATTAACTTATCCTTTTTTTGACACCGTTTGCAGTTTATGTTAGACACCTCTACTGATTGGTGTAATGGCCCTTCTAATGGGTCTTGTTCAGCTACATTTTCTTCTCTATCACTTGTTGGAGGCGAATTATCAATCAGCATCTGTTGTATTACCCTTTCCTTTTTGTTTTTCTCTAAATAACGCTTACTATTTTCGTTCCATTTTTTTTCTTTGAAGTCTTTTTTCCCTTGGTGTCATTTTAGCAACAGATTTTATTTTGTTCTTTTCGTTTCAAGTATCTCTGTCTCTCTTTTTCCTTCTGAATTGCATATTTCTCGGGATCGTTTTTAATTTCCTCGTATTTTTTTCTTTTATGCAGCCTAGCTTGAGCAAGCTTTTCTTCGCGAGTTTTTTTAGTTTTAGTTTTAGCCATACTTGTTTCCTGAAAAGGATAATATTTGTTAGAAACCCAATAATGAAATCTTATATTAGACTGTAAAATTCTAAGCGGACACCGGTGTCCGCTTAGAATTAGAGATTACTGTCATTAGAAACACAATTGAAAGACAATAGATGTGCGGACACCGGTGACCGCTTAGGATTTGACAGTATAATAGGGTTGAATAGATTATCACATAGAATAATATGAAAAATTCATTACCTTCATTTTAGTCCCATTACTCTCACCTTCAAAGCTGAAGGTAATCGATGGTAATGAAAGTGAGGGTAATGAATTTTTCAAACTGTTATTTATTTTACTCTGCAATTAATCGATTACGGTACATAATGATAATAATAAACATGAACATACATTATAACAATTGCCTTAAGACTAAAAGTATGAAAAAAATACAACTACTTACGTCAAAAATCCGCTGAATGTAATGAAACCGAAATTGGTTGAAGCGCGTAGATGTCGAACTTTTTTAACGGTCGCGAAAAAAATGGCGCGCGTCCTGCCCCGTTTGTTGTTGCTGGCTGACTGACCAGCAAGTGCGGAGGCGGGAGGGGGTGCTCGATCCAGGGACGATGTAATATACAGAACGATGTTTGATATTTCAAGATAGGCTGAAGGTAATGTAATATTTTTTACGACAATTTGTTTTTATCACAATGTATTAAAATAATAACAATATTATATCTTGCAAAATCATAATTCATTTCCTTATGATTTACTTGAGGTTCCTTAAGTAACAATTCGCAGCATAAACCTCTACGTATTCGTATAATTAAATAAAAATGTTTTTCTAACTCGTCGCAACAAAGACACTGAGGGTAATGAAATTTAAGCAACTAAAATATTATTTTGAGTCATTAAGTCGTCATGATTAATTTTAATTCTTCTTGGCATTAAAAGTTAGGCTACCCAATTATAGATAAAAAATATTGGTGGGCTTTTAGGATGTTTAGATTCGCCAAAATATTCACGGACATGTGATTTGCACAAAATTAGAGAAGTACCCATTTACTGCATACATACTAGGTACTTACCTACTTATTTAGATGATAACGTGTCATACATGCGCACTAAGAACATTAGGAAAACATAATACCAATGTATAATAATAACTTTAGACCATTCATAATATTAGCTAATGTTTTTTCGTGAGTTGGAGAAAGCTATAATAAACTTTGGACAAGCGAGACCCCTCAGTATCTTTTTCTTTCTTTTCAGTATCTTTTAGTTATCCCGAAATCCTCTCACCTACTCTGGGCCAGTGCACTGCTGACATCTCTAAGAGGCGCGCGTGGAACACAACACGCGCCGTCGACCCAGGCTTGGTCCTTACCGGACAGCGAGCTACCCATTACTCGCCGACCGCAAACCCGTGCCTACGGTGGCCGGGAATCAGCCTGGGATTCCCGACGCCCAGGGCGTCTCCTGCGAAGGCCACGGCTGTAAGGGCGCATGTACTGCATCTCCCTCACGTGCGCCACCTCCCTCTTTGCGAGCATAACTGCTTTGTTGAAGGAGGCGACTGCTAGCCATGCACTCTCGCTCCGTACCATGGCCTGGACCAGGGTCGGACGCGAGAGATCGCCGCCGCCAATCACTTCCACGAGAACACGGCGGTGCTCCGCCAAGCCGGGCAGACCTCCACCGTATGCTCCACCTTGTCCTCTGGGCGATCTTCGCAATGGAAACACCCGGGCGTTTCCTCCCGCCCTATCCGAAACAGGAACCTCCCGAAACAGCCATGTCCGGTGAGGACCTGTGTCAGGCGGAAGGTGAGGACGCCATGCCACCTCTAAAGCCACTCTTCAAAGAGGGGCCTTACCGCCGCAATCGTGGCGTGCCCATTGGTTATCTTTATGTAACTTTTCACAATAAACTAAGTTTGTTGCTACTTTTGTGAGCCTGCAGCATGTTGGGTATTTTAGTAATGAAGAATGCAACACCAAAATGAACATGTAAATTCATGTGATCTGTGGCAACACTTCCCTTCCACTGTGACACTGGTCCAATACACATGTGAAGATAAAACAGTCCGCCTTTTTATTTATTTTCCACGGCACCAACGCTACCAGCACTTATCACCAACCAACACCTAACACACCGCTGCACAAGCAGCAGCTTACCTCTATTGATTTCGGTAATGTCTAATGATTGTATGAACTAACATATGCATAATAAAATATATATATATTATATGTAAATATATATATATGTATATTATAGTATGAGCCCCTATGCGGCGTGCACTCGTGTTCAGCCACGTAAGTGGACTGTTCAGAGATGTACGACTATAGCGTGATAGCCCTAACGGTCTTTTTAGATGTGTTTTTACTATGACCACTCAGGCAATTTAATGTGTAATTGTACGATGGCAACATTTAGAAACAACGTCACCTAGCCGTTATTTCTGGGTGGGGACATTGTTTGAGTTTCAATGTATTTAAAATGGTAAAATGGAGTGCGGGTCATTAGTTGTCCGACAGTCGAAGAAAACAGTTGTGAAATTAAAAGTATAAGCAAGTTTTAAGTACCTATTGTTTTTCATTTTAGATAGCTTTATTTGCTCAAACATGTGTGTACATACAATTATAAAAAAACAAAATGCATGCAAGGTGTTAAAGGTACATGGAGTTGTGCTAACATGTTTACCATATTGTCATGGTGTGCAAATATGATACAACTTAGAATTAAAAAAGTGATAGCAACATTCATAGCCAAACAATCCCAGAAAATAAAATAATTTAAATTAAATTAGTTGATCATAAATTAATTAATTCAAATTCAAATTCAAAATCATTTATTTCAATCCATTTCAGATCATAATTGAATAATATTTAATATTAGCAACAAAATTAAATTTTAAAATTATAATTATATTATATTATATTATATTATATTATTAATTTTAATATAGAAATAGATATGGGTTACATACAGTATTGATAAATATTCAATGATCAAAAATAAAAACATAATAACGCTAACGCAGGGCCAAAAATACTTATTATAACATCATTATCAGAATCTCAAGGATCATCATTATCAATCAAGGGATGTGTTTGTGATCAACAGGTTTAATACAGGCAGTCATCACAGACTTGTTCGAGGCTCTCTGAATATCAACTTCAAGCTCGGGCGAACTCGTTTGATGAAGTCTAGGTTCTGTCCAAATATGCTCCAAACTATGTTGGCATCTGAAGCCTTTCAGTCAAACCTGGAGCACCGATTCGCTGCCGTGGAAACCACAAATGACATCGACCAGGTGTTTGATCAAATGGTGGAAATCCTCAAGGAGGAAGGTACGAGATTTTGTAAAATGCGACGGACAGGCAGGAAGTCCAAACTTTCGAAAGAAACTCTGGAGCTTATGACGGAACAACGTGAAAACCCACCTATCACTTCGTCAGAACAACGGGCGCTCAACTTTATAAGAACATTGGTACTACGCGACCTCCGATGCTCCTCGATACACGCTATATATTACGCTATACTTTATAAGAACATTGGTACTACGCGACCTCCGACGCTCCTCGATACACGCTATATAGAGGAAGCGATTGAGCAAAATCGGGGGTCAAAAGTAGTCGTCCAATCACTTGGGAGGAGCCACCTGACGAAGTTGACCAAATCAAGTGGGGATATCGTCGTTTCGAAGCCGGAGATCCTTTCTGAAGTCGCAAACTTCTACGTCCAATTGTACGCATTGCAAGCATCTCGACTTGATCCCGAAAATCAGGATTCTAGAGCCACTTTAACCCGCCATTTCACGGAGGACCTGCCAGAAGTCAGCGTAGACGAAATCGAGGCGGCTCTTAGACAGCTTAAAAATTGAAAAGCCCCACGTGAGGACGGGATTACGACCGAGCTCCTGAAAGCGGGAGGAATACCTGTACTAAGAGAGCTTCGGGAGCTCTTCAACTCTGTCCTGTTCTCTGGGAGAACAGGACATGGTTCTCGTTCTCTTCTTCAAAAAGGGTGATAACAAACTTTTGAAGAATTACAGACCCATTTCGCTCGTAAAACGCGTGTATAAGTTGTTTTCAAGAGTCGTCACGAATCGACTTGCGCGAAGACTCGACGAATTTCAGCCACCGGAGCAGGCAGGGTTTCGTGGAGGATACAGCACCATAGCCCACATCCACACAATGCGACAGATTAAACAGAAGTCCGAAGAGTATAATCGGCCCCTGTGTCTTGCATTTGTGGACTATGAGAAGGCTTTTGACTCTATCAAGACCTGGTCTGCGTCGAGGGGTGAGACAAGGGGACGTACTTTCCACGAAATTATTCTCTAATGCACTAGAGGATGTGTTTAAGACGCTGAACTTGGAAGGACGCGGCATTAACATCAACGGCGAGTACATCTCGCACTTGAGATTTGCAGATGACATCGTCATACTGGCTGAATCGCTGCATGACTTGCAGCAGATGCTGGACGGCCTATTTGATTCTTCTGTACGCGTTGGTCTCCGGATGAACTTGGACAAAACCCAGGTTATGTTCAACGATCACTTCACTCCGGGACCGATTGCTGTCAATGGCAGTACTCTCAAAGTTGTTCCAGAATACGTTTACCTCAACTCTGCAGTTTGGTAAAAACAACTTCGAGAAGGAAGCTAACTGAAGAATTCGGCTGGGCTGGGCAGCGTTTGGGAAGCTTCGTCGAATCTTCTCGTCGCGTATTCCGCAGAGCCTAAAGACTAAAGTCTTAAATCAGTGCGTCCTGCCTGTTATGACTTACGAAGCTGAAACGTGAACACTCACGGTACGGCTGGTCCATAAATTCAAGGTCGCTCAGCGAGCTATGCTCGGAGTATCTCTGAAGGATAGAATCCGGAATGAGGTGATCCGTCAGAGAACCAAAGTTGTCAACATAGCTCACAGAATTAGCATGCTGAAGTGGCAATGGGCCGGCCACATTAGCCGTAGAATCGATGACCGTTGGGGTAGACGTGTTCTTGAGTGGAGACCGCGATTCGGCAAACGTAAGGTAGGACGCCCTCAGGCTAGGTGAAGCGACGGTCTTCGTTGGGTGGCTGGTAGCAGCTGGATGAGAGTTGCCGAGAATTGAGCTGAATGGCGTGCAATTGGAGAGGCCTATGTCCAGCAGTGGACTGCTGTAGGCTGATGATGATGATGATCAAAATCTTAATTACATTACATACATTTCAGAATAAATTAATATATAAAAGAGCAAGTCAGCTTAAAAATGATACCCTTAAAAATTCATTCACATCATAATATTCTTTTCTAGTTAAAAAAGGTTTTACTTTCTTTTTAAATTATTTATTAAGCTTATCGTAAATAATAGGAGCCATACAAAAAACACTCCTGCAAATAAGTGCAGTCCGAGAACTATATTGACAGAGTTGACTGTTATCACGTCTATTTCTAGGAAATTGGTCTGCCATGCGGGGAAATAGCTTAGGATTAGATTTAACAAATACCACGATTTCTAAAATATAAATTGATGGTAAAGTCAAGATGTTGTGGCTCATGAAAAACGGCTTGCGGCATCAGTAATTTTTGGAAACTTTATAAAAGGATCTAAGGCACTTTTCGGGCTTTAAATGCAATATCTCTATCCGTAGAGAGTCCCCAAAAAATAATGCCGTATCTGATAATGGCAGAGTCCATAGGCCATAATAGGCGGTTAATAGGGCATCAGTCTTGAGTATCCGCGATGGTTTATATAATGCGAATGCAGTGTTACTTACCTTTTTTGCTGAGGACCTCTACGTGAGCCTTCCAGTTTAAATTACGATCTATGGTTAATCCTAAAAACTTAGTGGCATTTACTGGGTTAATTACAATATTATTATATTTAATTTAAAAAAAATTGAAATTTTAGCTGTCTTTGGATAAAATGCATTATTACTGTTTTGTTTAAGTTGATTTTGAGGTTATTATTTTCTAACCATAGAATCGCTTTGTTTAATGTATTATCTATATCAGTTTCATACATATGCTTGTCATCACAAGGAATGGTCATCGTGCTGTCATCTGCAAAAAGTGTCATATTGTGTTCTTATACATTTAGGAAAATCGTTGATATATAGGGTAAATAGCGGTGGTCCTAATACGCTTCCTTGCGGTATGCCATAGTTGACGATACGTTCCCCAGATGTAAAAACGACTTCACGTTTAGTGCTCGCATTAATCGTCGTTATTTCTATTTTTTGCTTCCTTTCTTGTAAATATGATTATAAGAGCTTCTGTACATTTTCTCTTACACCATACGCTTCGAGCTTTTTTAATAGAACATTATGCTGATTATAATCAAATGCCTGCGTTATGTCGCAGTAAATTGCACAGATGGGTGTATTTTTATCCATATTTATCATGATGTTATGTAGAAAGTCGTAAACCCCAAACGTGACATTGGCTAAATGCACAAACCGTGCGAAGCCAAACCCAAAAAAAAAAAAAAAAAAAAAGTCGTAAACCGCCATATTTATTATTTTACTTTTTCAAACCCATTTTGCTCATTACAAAGTATATTATGTTTATCTATATATGTACTAAGTTCTCGAGAAATAAATTTTTCAAATTGTTTTGAGAAAATGGACATCAATGATATTGGTCTATAATTTTGCATCAGATCTTTCTCTTGCTTCTTATTTATTGGCATTGCTATAGATTTTTGAGACCATTTGGAAACATTCCCTCAGAAATAGACCAGTTCATTATATGACTTAGTGGGCCATATACGTTGTCAGCGACAGTTTTAATAAGTACTAACACCATCATGTCCTACACTCTTTGTGTTTTTGAGGGCTGAAATTATATTGAATATGTCTGTAGGCAAGCTGGGAGCCATAAACATGGAATCCTTTGTGTTTTGGGATATGGTTAGTGACATTTGCCCCGGAGGTAATTGATTTTATTTTGACAATAAAAAGTCATTAAACAGGTTTGTAATATGTTTAAGGAACTAGTTTTCCGCCAGCCCTTAGGAGTTCGGCCGTAATTCCGTCATCATCCGGCGCCTTGTTGTTTTTAAGCTGTTTCAAAACCATCCTAATCTCGTACAAGCTAACGTCCAGGATGTCTTCGGTGTAGTGTCGGGTCAATCTGGCTCTTGGGCCGTTTGCCAGATTCGTAACGGGGTTGACTGTGTATACTAAATAATATACACACCATTGCAGACGTATCATTGTACTTTTAGGCTCGTTATCCTGTGATAACATAATTGGTCCTAGAACACATTCATACTTAATATTAAAAATGTGAGAGTAACTCTGTCTCTCTGTCTGTCTTATGCCGAACGGAAAAACCTGGGGAACCATAGGATACTTTTTGTTTCATTAGTACGTTCCTTGGGATAATTTTAGATCTCAACGAGGGTGAAGCCGCAGGCTAAAGCTAGTGCTGCATAAATTGTTTACTGCCTGTGTTGAGTACAAGTCTACTTTTATGGGTTCTTTCACAGACATGAAAAACACAATGCAAAGTGGCACAATTATTAACCCCCATGTATAGTATATATCTTATTAGCGACACGGCCCTGCTTCGCACGGTTTTAACCGACTTGACAAAACATCAAGATTTATTTTTATATATCAGTTCAATATTATTGTATAATACACACAAATATTCCGAAATGAATTCTCTACATAATGGGGAAAACTGGATCAATATCTGTTGCGTGGTTTAGAGAAACAGACAGAAGAAAACAGCGACTATACTATTCAGATATGTAAATACCTTAAATTTGTCTGCGCCCGTAAGCGCTGTGGCGTAAGGTATATTGTAGAAGGCGTATAGATTCGCGCTGGGGTGCGCGCACCGGCCCTTGCGCAGTTTTCGCTTCTCGCCATTCGTCATCAGCCAAAGCAGCCGTCAAAAGTACCACACACGTCCGCCACTCCATCGCTATGATTCTGAACTGTATTATAGTATTGAATGATAGCAACGGCGGCGGCGCTCCGGCAATGATAGGTCAGATCAAATGTGATATAGTGCGCTACCTATGCAAAGTTTATCAAGTAATTCTATATCTCACAGAGTCACTTTTCGTGTTTGTGTGACCTCTCATCATGTGGGACCACTTTGTTTATCAAAACTGTGCAACAAACTTTATTAGAGAGACAAACTAAAAAGTGGAACGCAATCTCAAAAAATCAAAATATGGATAGACTGATTAATAATTAATTTATATTAATTGATTAAAATATTTCATCGACAGGTACTGATAAAAGTAGAGTCATTATACAAATATTAAAAACTAGCTTTTGCTAGCGGCTTCGCTCGCGTGGAACTTTCATCCCCTAGTTAACTCTCTTAGGGGTTAAATTTCGAAAAATCCTTCCTTATTCCTTGTCTACACTATAAAGGAAACCTCTGTGCAAAATGTCAGCTTTCTAGGTCCAAGAGTTTGGACTGGGTGTTGATGAGTCAGTCAGTCAATCAGGACTTTTCTTTTTATTTACATAGATAGATAGATTTTAGAGAATTCATTCGGGAAAGTTCATGTGTATGAAATATGACTAATAATTTATGACACTGTTGCATCGTGAGAGAGTTTTGTGCAGTTCCATACACTGCTTTATCTATTATCATACATTGAGATTGAATCTACTGTAATAGATCTAAGTTAAGTCGGTTCACCGAGCAAAATAACTTTGACCGTTTGCTACCTCTTTGACGCACCGTACCTCTACAATACTTCGTAAACTTTATTCGCGCCATCTGGCGAACAACTTATGAATGAACGTAAAAATCACATACTTCACAGAATCTTAGAATTCACAGACAAGGCATTCAATAAAATAAAATAAAATAACTTGAAACGTTTGTTAATGCGGATAAAAACATTTTGGTCATGAATTCAGCGAATGTTTATTATTATTATTAAATAATTAAAATTATAACGAAATGAAAATAGTTGTAATTATTTAATTATTAATTGGTCCAACTCTCCGCAATTTTGAAATCGCCACGTGTCGGCTAAAAAAACTGACTTTTAATTATGTATACTAATAGACAGAGACAAAAAGAAACAGCCAATAATGAGAACAAAATGCAAATCCAAGATGGCGGCAGCAAAAAACAAAAAAAAATTATAGCCATGGGTGTCGTTTTCGTATTTTTCGTTGATGCTCAAGCCAATAATGAGGTCAAAATGAAAATCCAAGACGGCGGCTGCAAAAAATATCTAAATATTCGTCATGGTTGTTGTTTTCGAAGATACTGAAGACAATAAGAGGTTAATGAGAATCTTAAAGCTATTCTGCAAAAAAAAAAAAATCTCGACAACTAAAATCGAATTTTGACAATGGCGACTCCACTTGGTATTTTTTGGCTTTCCAACGTGGTACTTGTTTGCCCTACTCCGTGATTTTTTTTAGAGCCGGAGTCGCGTCGTAGTGCCGCCTCGACGTGTTTTATGGAAAATATGAAAAATTATGATTAGATGACATTACCTTTATGTTAAGTTTTAGAGGTTTGTGTGTTTTATCAAGGGGCCCGAAATTGTCATTATGTTTACGATAGGACACACTATTTTCGAGATATAAGCAAAAGAAAAGAAACCAACCAACAAAAACTATAACCAAAACAAATGTCAATAACAAAAGACTTTTATTATTTTCTACTGATAATGTGACGTGGGCGAACAAGTGCGCTTACGCGATAGCCGACGCGGTAATAAACGATACGGGTTTCATCCTCGACGCCTTACGGCAGACTGAATCTCGATACACCGCGCATAAATACAGTAGTAAAACACCCAAATGTTAGAATAAAATCGTTATAAAATCAAAATTTGATCTTTGAAAAAATATCTACTTGCATATTGTTCATGATTAAATTGTCTATCTACTGATAGATGTCAGTAACTTATCTAAAATAATGCTTACTTCACGAGAAGATGCATGTTATCAATCATTGTTACTCATTTCTGTGGTATCGTTGTAAGGAGATTTGTTAAACAAATACTACTTAAAAAAAACCAACCATTGTGGAGTCAAGATTACGTAGGATTTGAACGTAGTTTTTTTAGTTGATATTTAAATAACGAAAATAGCTCCAAAAACCAGCCCAAAACACGGCTGGCGCGAAGTTTTGGTAGGGCACGCGCCTTAAAAGAGTAAGAAATAATTTAGTAATTAATTAGAAAGCAATAATTGTTGGAAATTCCTTGGTGAAATTATTTTCTTGAATTTTCCCTGTTTCGTATGGGTAAAAAAAAATGTTTGTAACATTATTTTGTTATAGAAAAAGTATTGGACCTAATATGATTCTATTTTAAAATTTCGTTATTGTTTTTTAAAGTACGTCAATACAAACTCATTTTCAAGTTGATAGTTCGAATAATATGATACTAGTGACTTCGTTCGGGTGACATTTTGGCCCCCAACCTGTCACGACGTATCCCATCGGCCGTTAGTGCTAATAACTTCGTTTACATTTAGCGACTGAGGGACTTACTACAATGGGTAGCAGCGTTCTCTATGCATTTGACCACCATACTGCGATTACCAACCTGCCTGCCAAGCGTGGCGATTATGGCAAATTCCCCCCCTTTTGGGGATGGCTTGTGCCCAACAGTGGACGTTTTTGGCTGATATGATGACGATGATGACACTTAGCGTTATTTCCGATTTTTTTTCTATTCTCTCGGCTACTAACGTAGCGTGATGTTAAATAGCCAGCCCTGCGGTATACCCAATTTTAACCAATGAGTAACTTATAATCCGAAAGATTTCACTATGGATGATTTTTATTACATTTAAGGCGGAGATTTCTGGAAAACGCTCAAAAAGGTGGTTTTTAAAGCAGTGTATCTCTTTAACCGTATAAAATTTTGACAGTAAGAAAATATATGATTTATTTAAGCCTTTTTTTATACATTACACAAACATACTCTAATGCATCAAAAAAAATCATCAGTCACCTCTTAATTTACTTTAATAGCAGTTTATACCTTCAATAACAACTATAATTATAATTAAAAATATACCATAAAATTCCAAATGCCAAACTGCACAGTGATCAATTATTTATTATTAAATAGTTAATA
The DNA here is from genome assembly GCA_949091785.1 of Polymixis lichenea. NCBI lineage: Eukaryota > Metazoa > Arthropoda > Insecta > Lepidoptera > Noctuidae > Polymixis > Polymixis lichenea. The sequence goes on along the minus strand of OX420933.1, from coordinate 10,617,179 downwards.
TGCAATTTTACATGATTTTATTTGCATTTTTATGACATTCGATTGCTCATTTGTTATTCGAATTTATTACAACAGATTTTAACCCGTATTGGATTGCAATAAAAAGTATTATCGCTCATAACGACAATATTTAAAGTTACCAGGGCCTTAACAGAAACTACGCAATTCTCCTAAGAATATAGGGGCATCGTGAAATTGTACCACTTATACAAATTTCATAAAATGATCGGGCATATAACAAATTGACTTTATGAATGCGATAATAAGAACTATGTAAACAAATTACCTACCTACGTGGAAATTGTACCAGTACACATTATGTGTTCCTCTCTGGTATGGTGAAAAAGATAAAAATACTTATCTGGAGGAGGGGTGAACGGTGATAGATAGGTAGGTTACTACTAACTTATGAAATCAGAAAATAAAACAGTCATCGAAATTCGCATTCAAAATATCGCCTTGAACCTCTTGTACTCACATAAAAACAATCAAAATAAAACATGTTTTATAATTCAACGCGTGTTTTGGGTGGCGGTGTAGGTGGTGGTACTGCTTCGCGGTAGTATCTATGGTAGATGTCATCCCAGAAGCGAGTGCGTTCTTCCAAGAGCACGCCACGTAGTTCCAGCTTCTCATCCAGCACCATGTGTGGTGACCTGTCCGCGCCCGCTGCTGGCCACGCAGGCAGCGAGGACCCTTCAGGCACGGGTTTCCTGAAAGATACCACATTAAAGAAAACATTCAAACAACGAAAGAGTAAACAAAGAACGAGGAACATTGTCCCACCCTATAACAGAATTTATCTAGTATGGGGGTCAGGCTGAATCACCTTCGTAACAACCTGAACTTATTATCATGCACTGACGAGTTATTCATTGAGTACAAACATTTTAAGCTTCATAGAAACCGAAAAAGGCCGCCAAATAAAGGCAAGATAGAGTTCGGAACCCTGTTCCTCGTCAGTGTTAACTCCTGCCACCCAATAAAGGCAAGCCAGAGGTGAGGAACAAGACTACTCCCGAGAGAGAGGGTCCGTGGGGTCACTACTGCCCAACAGTTTACCACAAGCTACCTAGAGTTTGGAGCGAGCAAACACAACCACGACTTCAACGTGGGGATATGGCGGTGGGGAAATAATTATTATTTGAAGAAAAACCGCTTCAACTACGGTGACTACAGATAAAGTACAATTTAACTGACTTCGACCGCGTCAACTGAAGTGGTTCTTATTTGGGCTAACTGAGGATCAGCTAAATAGATTTATTTCTTTTTTTTAACACCAAATACTCACCCAGTCTTAAGAAAGTTATGCCAAATATCACGGAGAACATTCTTCATTTTTAGATACTTAGGGGACGCAAGCATTTCATCTGTGTGTGTGTTATTTTTACCATCCATAACAGCCATCGATTGAGCGCAATGGTTAGCACCTCGTACGTTAGTGTGTGGCACCACAGGATCTTCGTCATCCACAAACGAATATTCATACAAGTAAATTTGATTGTTGCCAGCCTCCACTTGCAATTTTGTAGCCCTTAGCATGGGATAAGTAAATAACACATCAGAAAAGAAGTCCACGTATGCTAAAATGTTGTCATCACCAACAGGCTTTTCGCCGAAATAAAACTTCTTTATCTTATCAGCTACTTCTTCTCTTTCTTCATCAAATTCAAACTTTAAGTCAGGTGGCAAGAAATCTGAAAACTTTTCATTCATCTTTGGTTTCCAGTTATCATAAAACATTACACGCAATAGCCCTTCCATGTTAGCGAATCCATACAACACAGGTAACTTTTTGTAGTTGCCTTTCTTTAGTATACTCAGAGGAGATTCTGTCAGGAATGCTCCGTCTCTTGTATCACGCTCCACACATGGTGAAAACATGAAAGTAGAATCAGTTCTTTCGAAAAATGCATCTGAAGTCAACAATTTCAAAGATGTCGTTTTGTAGAACTTTTCTAGTGCATAAGTATCGTCTACGTTAGTAAAGTTTAATTGTCTGGCGTATTTTTTGGCAATCACTACAGGATCTCTCTGAATTGTTAATGCGGCAAGGTTCCCAGCGCTTTCTGGTACCAGTCGGTGGAACAATCCTTCGGCTGACTTAGAAAGCATTATTAGGTCCACTGATGCAGAACCTGCACTACCACCTGCAAGAGTGACATCATCAGGGTTACCGCCGAAGCTGGCGATGTTCTTTTTCACCCAGCGCAGCAGTGCCACCTGGTCCTTCATACCTGCATTGCCAGGCACGTCCTCGGTGCCCAGACAAAGGAATCCATGAACGCCTAGGCGATAGTTAAACGAGACCGTAATGAAATCTTTAGTCTTCATCATATACTGTGTATATTGCATCCCATTGCCATAGCCTATTATAAAAGCTCCTCCATGAACATAAACAAGGACCGAGAGGTTTTTCTTGTTCGTGTTTGGCACAAACACATTAGCAATCAGACAATTTTCTGTTTGAACTACGGTTTTTGTCTTGAAATCGAAGTATGGGAACTCAGGTTGTGGACATATGACTTCCTTGTCGGTAGCGTCAAATGGTTCCAGCCATACCGGCGGAGGTAGAGGTGCCTGTAAAGAAAGTTCAGTATTAAACCAGCGCCATAGTTGATCGAAGAGTTTCGCTTTTTAGACACTAGGTTAATATATACATGTCGGAAATAATTCAGTCAATCAATTGACTAATCAGGACGCCAGCGCCACCAAGCGGCGCTCGACAGAGTCTACAGCATAACGCTCGACCACAGTAACGTTCAGACTTACGGTGGTGGTCAAGCAGTGAACACGTTTAGAAACTGTCACGCGTTCTGTATAGTTCTGACATATACCTACAGTGTGTGGTTAGCTAGGGTAATTAATTTGTTCGTAAATTATAATTTGATTTGAATTGTAAACGGTTTTTCTATTGCGCAATAACCAACACTTCCCATAGTACGCCCACATTAGTTAAAATATGGCTGATGATAACGAGAGAGAAGTGCCTCCTCCGACATCAGAAGTGGGATCGGTGTTGGTTCAGGCGCAAAATGAAAATGCTGAAAGTGACCGTTGGCGTGCAATGTTTGAACAACAAAGTACAAACATGCGAGCGCTTATTGACGCTCTGCAAGCGCCTAAAACTAATAATCTTGTGGATCTGCCCGAGTTCGACCCAGACAAGGCAGATACAGATGCGCGATCTTGTTGCGCGACAGCTGATTTATGTTTTGCTGAAAATTCACTGCAAGGTGGTCAACTTGTTGTGGCTATCAGTAAGGCACTCAAAGGATCAGCATCTATGTGGCTATCGCAAATAGCATACCAAGGAATGACGTGGAGTGACTTTAAGGTACTGTTAATTGCAAGATTTGTTTCAACGGAGACCTTCGCGGGTACACTCATCAATCTACATAGTGACAAGCCAGGTGACAAGGAGACCCTTGTTGCTTATGCGAATCGTCTGATGACGTTAGTCACTAACCGCTTGAAGGACGTTGTTTTAGAACAAATTGCAGTTGCTACCGTTCTAGTCCACATTTCAAAATTTGATACTAAACTGCAACGGTTGGCATTTACGACCGATATCGTCTCGAGGGACAGATTACAGCGTAAACTTCATGCGTTTTCGCACTTGAAACGCAAGTCTAACAGCCATGGTGACTTTACAATTGCTCCTGATGTCAAACGAGCGAAGATTACCTCTCTGAAATGTTACAACTACGGGAAACCCTGCCACAAGCGAGTTGAGTGCAGGAACAAGCCGATTGACAGCAGAGGAAAAGTTACAGCGTCTTCAGAATCAAGCCAAGCAGCCCCGCAGCCATCCGCGAAGCCCTTCATCTGCTTCAAGCGTGGAAATCCGGGACATATGGCGGCCCGGTGCACGAACAGTGGCAGGCAAGCGGATGGTAGACCACGTGCTGCAATCACCGAACGGCGAGCGGATGTTTGCGTTTTACAACCACCCTCAGGCATGTTAGAACCTAGAGGTGAGCTGTATTGTTTTGTTTACGATTTTGGTGCTGAATGCTCATTAGTAAATGAGAGTTATGCAGCCAAATTAAGTGGCAAACGAGTTAAAACCGCACCTGAAGGCCAATATGAATTTATGACCATGCCATTTGGCTTAAAAATGCTATCTTCGTTTTTCAAAGATCCATCATGAATGCTTTAGGTGACCTTGCTCATGACTACGTGATCGTATACGTAGATGACGTTCCAATCGTTTCACCCGATATGAAAACAGGTCTAGATAGACTTAATGTTGTTTTGGAAGTTCTGACCAGAGCTGGTTTCTCTTTAAATCTCAAGAAGTGCTCGTTCCTCAAGACGAAGGTAGAGTTCTTGGGTTTTGAGGTAGAGGCTGGCCAGATAAGACCCAATCAGCGAAAGATAGAGGCACTAACGGCTCTTCCACCTCCACAGACCGTTTCACAGTTAAGGCAATTTATCGGACTCTCTTCATACTTTCGGCAATTTGTACAAGGCTTCTCTAGTATGTTGGCTCCTTTGTATCGGTTGACTTCTCTTAAAGGTAATTTGACTTGGAAACCAGAGTATGAGGAGATTCGCCAAAATGTCATCTCTATTTTGACAAATAACCCTGTTTTAATGATTTTTGACTCTAAATACCCACTAGAGCTACACACGGACGCTAGTAGCTTAGGCTATGGAGCGATCCTATTTCAAGTCGTTGATGGCCGGCGCCATGTTATAGCTTACTTTAGCAAGCGAACGTCCCCAGCAGAAAATGAATATCACTCTTATGAGCTGGAGACACTTGCAGTTGTGAATTTCAGACAAAACCTACAAGGCAGGAAGTTCACTGTTGTTACGGATTGTAACTCATTGAAGTCCTCGCAAACTAAACACGACTTGACTCCTCGAGCGCACAGTGAGCTTTTCTACAGTCCTTTGATTTTAATGGGGTATATAGAGAGGGTAAGCGAATGTCTCGTGTAGATTTCTTTTCCCGAAACCCACTAACGTTAAGCTCCAAGAAATTAGTTCACTCCCATGTAGAGCAAATGCGCGTTGATGTCACAGAACTCTCGACGAACCGGGTCCAAGCTGAGCAACAACGCGATGAAGAAATTTCTAAAATAATCAGTTCCTTAGAAAATAGTCAAGTAGATGAGCAAGTAGCTAAGACCTATGTGCTGCGTTCTGGTATTCTTAACCGTAAGATCTAGCGCAATGGCAGATCAAAATGTTTGCCTTATTTACCCCGCCTTTTACGATGGTCTGTCATCAATAACTTTCATGACTCTCTGGTTCATCTTGGTGCCGATAAGACGAGTGAAAAACTGTTTGACTTTTGTTGGTTCCCGGGAATGTCTCGATATGTTAAAAAGTTTGTAGAAAATTGTATGACATGCAAAGTCGCGAAGTCTCACTCAGGGAAGGTCCAAGCTGCCCTCCACCCTATACCGAAAGTGACAACTCCATGTCACATAGTTCACATTGACGCGACCGGTAAACTAAGCGGGAAAAATGATAATAAGGAGTACATTTTTGTTTTGATCGACGCCTTTACTAAATTTGTCCTGCTATTCCATACGACCAACATTGACTCTAAGAACAGTATTCGGCCAGTCAATCAGAGCGTAGCGCTTTTCGGAACTCCGACTCGTATTATAGCCGACCAAGGTAGATGTTTTGCAAGTAAGGATTTTCGCGACTTTTGTGACAGTAAAAACGTCAGTTTGCACCTCATAGCGACCGGTTCAGCTCGTGCGAATGGGCAATTAGAGCGTGTTATGAGTGTCTTAAAAGCGATGTTAACTGCTGTTGAGATTAGTGATAACAAATCCTGGCAAGACGCAATAGGAGAAGTACAGCTAGCGATAAATTATACCATAAACCGCGTTACAAAAGCTTCACCTCTAGAGCTTTTAATTGGCATAATTGCAAGACCTTTATCATTGATGTGTAGTGATGTAAATACTGAAGTCAACATTGATGAAGTCCGTGATATTGCGTCAGAGAATATTAAACATAGTGCGGAATATGATAAAGCTCGATTTGATAGGACAAAGGCAGGAATAACTGAATTTTCGACTTTCGACAGACTAAGTTAGACCGGAAGTTCAGGGGTCCGTTTAAGGTAGTAGAAGTTTTGGATGGTGATCGCTACACGTTAAAAGCTTTAAATTCTAACCGAACTTACAAATACGCTCAAGATAGGTTAAGAAAGATGCCAGTAGGTCATGTACCAGTCGAAGTCGATAGTGACCACGGTGGTGATGAGCAAGCCTAAGTTATGGGAAGCACGCGAGTAGGGTCTTGTATGGCCATCGTAAAGTCGACCGTACCAGTAGCCATTACGTAGTCGTAGCCCGGTAGAAATCGGTGTCTGTTGAGGTAACTCAAGTGGTCCGTGGGTGCGCGATGTGCGTTTGGCTCTGGCGGAGGTCGTGGTCTGCAGTGACCATAGTGGGTAGTCAATGAGTGATGCCCACGGTGATCCACATGAGCGGTGAGTGCACGTATGAGTGAGCAACTGTGATTGCTAGTCGGCTGTGGGTGCCGTGGCGTTAGAGCGGTTTACTCATGTGTGGGTTTCTAGGTGTCTAAGGCTGTTGGTAAAACCAGATGATCATATGGATAACGATGGTACATGGCTCTGGTTGATGATTTTTGCTATGATAATTCAAAGTTTGTTTAGTTAATTAAGAAGCATTGTTATAATAAAACATTAAAATTATTAATAATTAAGTTTTCTGATTTTAAAAGTTGAAATCAGTACATGGTCAGAATTGGCCGGGTCGAACATACACTGTTGTTGATGTTTGGTTGCAGGATAACACACGAGGACGTGTGCTAGCAGGATGGCCGTGTCGGAAATAATTCAGTCAATCAATTGACTAATCAGGACGCCAGCGCCACCAAGCGGCGCTCGACAGAGTCTACAGCATAACGCTCGACCACAGTAAGTTCAGACTTACGGTGGTGGTCAAGCAGTGAACACGTTTAGAAACTGTCACGCGTTCTGTATAGTTCTGACATATACCTACAGTATGTGATTAGCTAGGGTAATTAATTTGTTCGTAAATTATAATTTGATTTGAATTGTAAACGGTTTTTCACTTGCGCAATAACCAACACTTCCCATAGTACGCCCACATTAGTTAAAATGGTAAATGGCTGATGATAATGAGAGAGAAGTGCCTCCTCCGACATACATATAAGAAAAGTATGTGGAGAATCAAATCATAACGCATGTCCACACAGAAGTAGCCACAGGTTTTTAAATAATAGTATTTCCATAACTTTGAAACATTCATATAAAGTTATCTGTACAAAAAAGGGTGAAGACCCATCATTTGCATATGATTGATTGGTCACAGTTTCCTTGTAAATCAGAGGATGTCTTTCTTACCCATCAAGTATTTCCATGAATGTCATCTGAAAGTTACTAAAATGGGTTTACGCCTATTGTTGGCGATGACAAGAAGAACGACCGATTAGTAACTGAGAGTTTTGATTAAACAAATAAAAACCATTTTTATATAGATTGGTACAGTCATATGTAATTCGCTATGTTGTATTCCAATAAGTAAGCATATGGTGAGTTTTGATAGCCCATAGTTCAAAATTATTTAGATGCAAGGTATTGTTAACCAATTAATAACATAACTGAATAATAAAAACCTAGTTAGCACCCTACACAGTCATCTTAAAAGGTACAGTACCTGGCGATAAATATTGCACATCGACCTTTGGAAAGAGACAATCGGCTAATTTCGGCTTCGTAGAGCGTTATCTCTGTCGCACACTACCTATGTGACGTTTTGTCAGTCGTTGTTCAAGTGCGATAGAGTGCGGTCGCGTCCAGTTCAAAATATATATTCGGAGTAGTTAACACCCCCAAATTTAAATCATTTAAAGTTGTACTATGGCATCTTTAGGAAAAAAAGGGAAACCTTTACGAGGTCAGTCACGCGAAATTATCTACAATGTTTATAAATATTTTGGAACCGAAGCTGACCGATTTAAAAAAATGAAGATGAAAATGTAAGTTGTTAAAGGTTCAAGAGCGAGTTGCAAATGCCACTGGAATTTCAAGAGAACTTTGAACAATATATTAAACGAAGTCAGCACTGAAACACATCCTACCGAAATTAAGTTCAGCACTCCAAAAAAAAGGAGACCAAAAAAGCAATTTCGTTTGGATATGGATGATTTTGATTATGATGATGTTCGAAGAATGGTGTATGATTTTCACTTAAGATTTAATGAACTGCCAACAATAAAATCATTAAAAGCTAAATTATCTGAAGCTATTAATTACAATGGGTCGGAAAAGACGTTCAGAAAAATACTTCACGAGATGGGATTTCGGTTCACTAAAATTTATTTATTTATTTATTTATTTATTCATTTATTTATTCATTTATTTATTCTTCAGAAAGCTTACAGTCTAATATCTACTTAACTAATATACATTTAGCGCTTACAGTTGCCATTTACAAGCTTCCACAAATTAAAAACTATGTACCTAAAGTTAAAAGAAAAAAAAATCACACAAAAATAAAATAGAATCTGTTATACAAATAAACATCGCTTACAGTTGCCATTTACAAGCTTCCACAAATTAAAAACTATGTACCTAAAGTAAAAAGAAAAAAAAAAACACACAAAAATAAAATAGAATCTGCTTAGACATATAAACATAACAAATTATTCTTTCTAAATATTAACAAAACACACAAATTCTAATAATATTTACTTACAAACTAGAATAAAAACAGAAAATAAAACAAAATTCAATTATATGTGCTTTAACTAGGAGTATTGGTATTAATGCCTAAACCAAAGTATTCCTTATTTATAGTTTGTCTAAATATGCTTGGACTGGCTCTGAATAAATCAACATCTAAGTGAGAGGGAAGATTATTGAACCTAGTTGCGGTACGTGCGAGGTAGGCGTTCCGTCGGTAGTTTGTTGACGCGAATGGAACGTGAAGAAGTGGCCGCTGCCTAAAACCTACTTGATGTGTACGGAGTGATAATTTTGAGAGGAGTTGAGAACAATCGATGGAGCTATTGGCGATATTTAATAAGAAAGTAATATCATTAACATGGCGTCTATTTTCCAGCGGTAGGAAATGGTATCTTTTGCAACGATGAGTGTAATCCATTGAGCATTGCCTCGTCTTATAATCTAGATATCTTAAAAACTTTTTCTGTATGTTTTCTATTCGGGACTTATACACATCATACTGTGGGTTCCATTCTTGAGATGCATATTCTAGATGGCTGCGTTGTCGTGTCTTCCTATCCCTGACAAATAAAAGGGGTAGAAAATAGACTAGACCATTAAAATTTAATAAGAGAAATACAAGATAAATTATAAAAAGGGTACCTTTGCACTCTATTTATTGGTAATAATCACAGTCTAATTCCTTGACATGCATATCTTTGGCTTTCACTCCTGAAACACTTCTTGGAGTTGTAGTAGCAGTCACACAAGCTTGCTTAGGAATAGTTTCAGTAACTGTTCCATTCACGCCCGGGACGAAATACCGCGCACGAGCCAGCAGTATAAACGCGGGCTTCATCTTCACCCCGTAATCTTTCATGGCTATCGTCATGTCTATGGAAAGTCTTCCGAGTTCTTTGTCAGTAGTTAGGGCGGTCCATTTCATCAGCTTTTTGCCCAGTTGTGCGAGATGAAGTCTGTTTCTCATCTGGACTATTTCATTTTTGGGCATAGACGGACAACGGATATTAAGTGCAGATGTGTAACGCCATTTTATTGCTTTATTTCATTGTAATTTCCAAAAAAACCCAACTGTTTTTTTGCTGACATTCTCAATTCCTCCTCCTTTTTCTTTTTCAGACATAGATATTCTCGTATGCCAGTCTAGTCGGTCAAGACATATAAAACCTCCTTCATACAAACCGAGAGTGCGTTTTAAGACTCTTATAATAATAATTTAGAATTTTGTTAATTATTTGACAACGTAGTTCCATAGAAAATCCAAATTTAGGCTATTCAAAACGATATAAAATTATTTTTAGTAAGTACAATCTTAATGCAACCTTCCTTGAATAGACTGCATAGACAATTAAAAGAATAAGTAGACATCAGTTTGACGTGTTTGACTTAAATGTCATAACAATAATATTATTATGTAAAAATATGGAAAATTCTAATGTAAAATCAAGTAATTCTATATAGACGAATCGTTTAAGACCGATTCGCAGAGTACTAACACAGAAAACAAAGAGATAAATATAATAATGTAAGAAAGTTGTAAAAGGATAATAAAACAATGATGATGTGGATGAATGAATAAGAAGTGTAAGTACAGTATCAGTAATAAACAGATAGGCTCGTGCGCGGTATTTCGTCTTCACCCCGTAATCTTTCATGGCTATCGTCATGTCTATGGAAAGTCTTCGGAGTTCTTTGCCAGTAGCTAGGGCGGTCCATTTTCTAATATTGTTGTGCTTGAAAATCAAACACTTTTCTTACGACTATTTCATTTTTGGGCATAGACGGACAATGGGCATTAAGTGCAGATGTGTAACTCCATTTTATTGCTTTATTTCATTGTAATTTCCAAAATACCAACTGTTTTGGCTGACATTCACAATTCCTCCCACCTTTTCCTTTTTTTCAGCCATATCTACTCTCATCTGCCAGTCTAGTCGGCCAAGACGTATAAAACCTCCTTCATATAATCCGAGAGTGCGTTTAAGAATCTTATAATAATAATTTAGAATTTCCTTATTTAGTAGACAACGTAATTACATAAAAAGAACCAAATTTAGGCTATCCAAAACGATATAAAATTATTTTTAGTAAGTACAATCTTAATGCAACCTTCCTTGAATAGACTGCGTAGACAATTAAAAGAATAAGTAGACATCAGTTTGGCGCCCAATGTAAAATCAAAACTAGTTACTACTACACACTAAACTATTTTTCAAAATTCTAAAATGTACTATTATTAGTACTGCTTCTTTTGACTAACTTATTTGGCTTAATAACTTTTTAATTTCTTTAAGGAGTGATCTTACTGTTATTATTACTTACTTGTCTTCCCTCTTACAACTAATTTACCCTTTTGAACACTCTTTGATTCTAACACTACCCATACCACTACCCACTGACACAAACCCTCTCATTTACCTTCCTTTTGCACAATTTTTAATCTTTTTGCTATCTTTACATTATTTTTAGTCAATACTCATTATTCATTTTTTTCTTTCTTTCTTCTAAACTGTAGAGTTCTTTTCGGCCCATTATAACTCTATTTAGTTTTTATTTTCTAATTTGTTATCAACTCTAACGTTGATTGGAGCGGCTAACAACTCCATAAAAATAAGCCTTTGTTATTTACTATCAACACTGATGTTGATTGGAGCGGCTAACAACTCCATAAAAATAAGCCCTTGTTATTTACTATCAACACTTATGTTGATTGGAGCGGCTAACAACTCCATAAAAATAAGCCCTTGTTATTTACTATTAACACTGATGTTGATTGGAGCGGCTAACAACTCCATAAAAATAAGCCCTTGTTATTTACTATCAACACTGATGTTGATTGGAGCGGCTAACAACTCCATAAAAATAAGCCCTTGTTATTTACTATCAACACTGATGTTGATTGGAGCGGCTAACAACTCCATAAAAATAAGCCCTTGTTATTAACTATCAACACTGAAGTTGATTGGAGCGGTTAACAACTCCATTATAAATAAGCCTTTGTTAAAAATCTTTTCTGATTAATGGTTTTCGACGAGAGCGGCTAACAACTCCGAAAATAAGCCTACTGTTATTTATTTATCAAGTCGAGTTGTGATCATTGAATGTGAATCCAACCTGGCCTAACTTCGTAAGATGTCAGTGTGATTGAAAGAAGTATGTAAGTTATGTGAAAGTTGTTTTATTTAATCTTACAAAATTTTTGTTCTAGGCCAAAAATTTTCTCGGGGTCGATGGGGTAATATAGTATCTGTTTATTACTGATACTGTACTTACACTTCTTATTCATTCATCCACATCATCATTGTTTTATTATCCTTTTACAACTTTCTTACATTATTATATTTATCTCTTTGTTTTCTGTGTTAGTACTCTGCGAATCGGTCTTAAACGATTCGTCTATATAGAATTACTTGATTTTACATTAGAATTTTCCATATTTTTACATAATAATATTATTGTTATGACATTTAAGTCAAACACGTCAAACTGATGTCTACTTATTCTTTTAATTGTCTACGCAGTCTATTCAAGGAAGGTTGCATTAAGATTGTACTTACTAAAAATAATTTTACATCGTTTTGGATAGCCTAAATTTGGTTCTTTTTATGTAATTACGTTGTCTACTAAATAAGGAAATTCTAAATTATTATTATAAGATTCTTAAACGCACTCTCGGATTATATGAAGGAGGTTTTATACGTCTTGGTCGACTAGACTGGCAGATGAGAGTAGATATGGCTGAAAAAAAGGAAAAGGTGGGAGGAATTGTGAATGTCAGCCAAAACAGTTGGTATTTTGGAAATTACAATGAAATAAAGCAATAAAATGGAGTTACACATCTGCACTTAATGCCCATTGTCCGTCTATGCCCAAAAATGAAATAGTCGTAAGAAAAGTGTTTGATTTTCAAGCACAACAATATTAGAAAATGGACCGCCCTAGCTACTGGCAAAGAACTCCGAAGACTTTCCATAGACATGACGATAGCCATGAAAGATTACGGGGTGAAGATGAAGCCCGCGTTTATACTGCTGGCTCGTGCGCGGTATTTCGTCCCGGGCGTGAATGGAACAGTTACTGAAACTATTCCTAAGCAAGCTTGTGTGACTGCTACTACAACTCCAAGAAGTGTTTCAGGAGTGAAAGCCAAAGATATGCATGTCAAGGAATTAGACTGTGATTATTACCAATAAATAGAGTGCAAAGGTACCCTTTTTATAATTTATCTTGTATTTCTCTTATTAAATTTTAATGGTCTAGTCTATTTTCTACCCCTTTTATTTGTCAGGGATAGGTAGACACGACAGCGTACATATGAACAGTATAGGTTTTAGAGAGCTAAAACAAGTAGATGACCTTATGATGAAACCCAGGGACTTGGAAGCTTTCTTAATGATTTCGTCAATATGCATTTCGAATACGAGTTTACTGTCCTGGATAACGCCCAAGTCCCTAATACTGGTCACCTTAGTGATCGTTTGTTTGTTCAATGCGTAGCCTAAACCAATTGTCTTCTTTTGCCGTGTATAAGTCATATGAAAGCATTTTGATACGTTTAGTTGGAGTTTGTTTAGTGTACAGTAATCTACAAACATATTAAGGTCCTCTTGGAGTAGTGATGTGTCAGATGAACGACGTACTGTTTTCAGAATTTTCATGTCATCGGCATATAGTAGAATGTACGAGTTAATAAAACATTTCTTCATGTCTGCTATAAATAAATTGAACAGAAGAGGCCCTAAAATCGATCCCTGAGGAACTCCAGATGGTATCAGGTTCCAACCGGAGGTAAAGCCCTGTAATACTACTGCTTGTGATCGGTTTTCAATGTAGGAGGAAAACCATCGATATAGGTCGCCGTGAATTCCAGCTGAAGAAAGTTTACGTAAAAGTACTCTGTGGTCAATGCGGTCAAGACATTTACTGTAATCTGTGTAAATTACATCAACTTGTGCACGTTGCTCCATACCCTCAGAGATAAATTCGTTGCAAAGAATAAGATTAGTAGTAGTGGACCGCTTCCGAAGAAAACCATGCTGCTCATCACCGAAGTCACATGCTAAGGCTGAATAAACTGCAGAGTAAACAACGCGCTCGAGTACTTTGGAGAATAAGCATAGCTTCGAAATAGGGCGATAGTTATTTACGAGTGACTTATCACCTTTTTTAAAGATTGGCGTAACGAATGCAGATTTCCAAATTTTAGGAACAGTGCCTTCTGTTAAGGACCGCTTGAAAATGATACAGATAGGTTTGGCTAGGCTTTTCGCACTGTTGACAATAAATATAGGTGGTATTAAATCCTAAAATGGAAGATAATCGAAAAGTTCTAATGGAAAAGCACGATGTAAGTCTCAAATGAATGGAATACCTCGAAAAATACGCAAATTTCGCGAATCAGGAAAAAATATCGTCTACATGGATGAGTCTTACATACATACATTTCACACTAAAGGGAAATCTTGGAGTGGTGATAAGAAAAAAGAAGTAAAAAACCCAATTTCAAAAGGTCAACGTTTGATAATAGTTCATGCGGAAAATGAAAGAGGCTTTGTACCCGGTGCCTTTTTAACGTATAAATCCACGGACACTACAGGTGACTATCACAATGAAATGAATAACGATAACTACGAAAAATGGCTGGTTAATCAATTAATCCCAAATGTACCCAGTGATTCTGTTCTAGTTATCGACAACGCACTCTATCACAATAAATATGTTGAAAGACCCCCCAACTCAAACAAAATTAAACAGGAAATGATCAACTGGTTAAACAGACATGAAATTCCAGTAGATCCAAAATTAACAAAAACCCAGATTTACGCTATTATATGACAGCACAAGGAGAGGTATACAGAATTTTCCGTGTACAAAGTACTTGTCGAACATGGGCACACTGTGTTGCGATTGCCACCATATCATCCAGATTTTAATCCAATTGAAAATATATGGTCTCAACTGAAAGGCTATGTAGCCTCTAGAAATGTGTGTTGTTCTCACGGTGGCATTGCAATTCATCTTCGCTAACATCTTTTAGATTAGGCAAAATTTACACTTATACACTAAAAACAGTGATATTCATAATATTAATACTAGAAATACGGACAAACTACGTGCTCCCTTTCACCGGCTTCATAAAGTTCATAACTCATTTGCTGGGCTTGGTATAACCTTCCCTCTTCTTTGCTAGATTTACATTTTAATGCGTTTAAAGCGAAAGTAAAATCAAATCTTTGTTCGAAGGCATACTATTCTATCAACGACTACTTAAACGATAAGAATTGTTGGTCGCTGTGATTAACTCAAGACAACGTTTGTGTTCTTTCACCAGAATTAGCTTAACTACTGACAGGTCGTATGAATTACTTCATATCATTGTTTATTTAACTTGACTGCATAAACCATTTTTTTAAATTTTATCAATTAAATTTTCATTTATTGTTGAATGTTAATTATATGCTATTATTGTATAGAATCAAGTTCTTCTAACATAACAGACACCTGTGCTGCTGGGGAGTTTGTTTTGCGCCACTTCTTCTTCCCAGCTAAAGCACTAGGAAGTGGTGAAGGGCGGGCGTTTTGGGGGACTGTCTTATGTAATTTTGACGTTCAAAAAGTGCTGACTCTCAGCGTAGTTTGAATAAATGACTTTTGATTTTGATTTTTGATTTTTGTAGGTATGAATTTAACTACAGTAAAAACATTATTGACTGAAAAAGTAAACATGATCGGGGCTGAAGAGTAGAAAAAGGTTTGTGAACATGCAATCAAATGTGAGAATGAATAAAGAAGCATTCAACACGGTTTAGACAATTACACTGATATACTAGTGATAAATACGGCTGACAGTGACAGTGATATTGACGTCTTTGAGAGCACAGATAGTGAAATGGAAGTAATTGAGAATTAGAATTATTATTATTTTTATTACAATGTCTAATTCTAACAATAGGTATAATGGAGTTTCTTATGTACACTACAGCTGTAATTTTCCAAAATAATTAAATACGTACACATAATGTGAACATGTTTTTTTTAAATTTTATTTTACCCCAACCTAAACCCATCACTTATCGAAAAATTGGTGTATTTTATACAAAGAATAAAAAGAATTATCAAAAGAAGCAAATCATAATTGTTTTAACAGCTCTTATTAGATACCGGACTGTTTGTATTTCGTGCGACAGAGATAATGCTCTATGAAGCCGAAATTAGCCGATTGTCTCTTTCCAAAGGTCGATGTGAAATATTTATCGCCGGGTACTGTACACTGCTTGCAAGTCACATGGTAAAATAATGGTGTCGCCCACGAACAAGTTGCAACTTGTCTTGGTTAAAAGATATCATTCAGGGAGCATGTTACAACCTGTCAAGAATCAGGCTCATGATTGACCACAAAATCTAAGCCTCGCGTACCTATCATTTGGTAAAAACATAAAATGAACTACGTAAGAAAAACAGAAAAGTAAAAGCTTCAGTGTTCTCTACTGCGCGGCTCAATATTCGTAAAAAGTGTTTATTAAAGTGGTGTTTCAATGCAAATCCCCAAGCAAACATCAATCAAAAAAAATCAAAAAAAAATCAAAATCAATCTGCAATCATCATTTTGCAGCAAGACTGTGAACCCATTTGGTGTTCATTTCAGTTTTATACCTCCACGAGTTAAAGAGAAAAAGGGACTGATAGACAGACTTACAAACGGACAACGAAGTGATCCTGTAAGGATTCCGCTTTTTCCTTTTGAGGAACGGAACTTTAAAAATTGATAAGCGTTTGACTGTTTATACTAAATAATATTCACACCATTGCAGACGTATCATCATAGTTTTAGGCTAGTTATCCTGAGATAACATAACTGTGATAATGTTGTTGGTAAAATTGGTCCTAGAACACATCCATACTTGATATTCAAAATTTGAGAGTAACTCCGTCTGTCTGCCCGTCTTTTGCCACACGGAAAGACCTAGGTTGGGTGGGACACAGGATACTTTTTGTCTCATAAGTACGTTCCTTGGGTTAATTTTAGACACCAATGCGAGCGAAACCGTAGGCTAAAGCTAGTGCTGCATAAATTGTTTACTGTCTGTGTTGAGAACAAGTCTACTTATATGGGGATATGAAAAACACAATGCGAAGTGTCACAATTATTAACCCCCATGTAGAGTATCATATACCTTACAAGCAACACGGCTCTGCTCCGCACGGTTTTAACTGATTTGACAACATCGAGATTTATTTTTATACATCAGTTTAATATTTTTGTATAATACACATAGACCTTCCGAAAATAATATTCTAAATGGTGTGCAAAACCGCATCAAAATCGATCGAAAACATTCAGAGATATAAATACCTTAAATTTGTATTCGCCCGTAGGCGCTGTGGCATACGGTATATTGTAGAAGGCGTATAGATCTTCGCTTGGGTGCTTGCGCCCACGCACTGGCCCTTGCGCAGTTTTCACTTCCCGCCATTCGTCGTCAGCTAAAACAGCCGTCACACACAGAAGTACCACACACGTCCGCCACTCCATTGCTACTTTTCTGAACTGATTCGAAGTATTGAATGATAGCAGCGGCGGCAGCGTCCCGATAATTGTAGGTAAGATTAATTGTGATAAAATGCGCACTATCTATAGTGTAAAGTAATTTTATATCTATGTATATAGAGTCGCTTGTACGTGTGGCCGCTTTATTCATCAAAAATACGCAATGGATTTTGATGCGGATAAGTCCGTCACTTAGAAATGTTATTCCGGAGGGTTTTTTTTTTTTTTTTTTTTTTTTTGGGTATGGCATCTCGCAGTTGACCTTGAGAGGCCGTGACTGCTTAACCGGGCTTTCCTGCGGTGACTTTTAGTTTTTAAGCTAAGAGCCTCCAGCCAGGGCTTACAAACTAATTACTAAACCTACAGCAACTGCGCACTGAGGGCACCCCCTGCGGGGTACGAGCCTCGGCTCAGGGAGTCACTTTTTAGGGAGGGCAGCAAGTGGGGACAGGCTGGATCAAATAATTTTTCTTATTATTAGATCATGGGGATTTTAACTCTACTTGCATAGCTTCGGCGCGGGCTGGCACTTCTGCGGGCAAGGGACGGTTGGGGGGGGTTTCATTTACTCGGGGTCTTCGCGGGACGCGAGGACCTCGGCGGCGAGGTCGGAAGGACGGTTGTTTGTGTTTGCGAGCTGTACTGGTGGCCCTACTGCTTTCTTGTAGAATAGTGATGGGGTCATCAGGGTCGGAGAGGACATGTCGCGGCCGGCGAATACGACTGATTCTGCTGGGGACATAACTGGCGGCCTTTGCAATCAGAGGATTGCGGTGTTGCGCGGCGGATTCGAAGAAACGCTTTGAATTGCGTTTAAGGAACTGAGCTATCGTGGGGACTTTGAGGTCGAGATGGAGGATCTCGTTCCTAACGTACCATGGCGAGCCCGTAGCTTGGCGAAGGAAACGGTTTTGAAGCGTCTGCATCCTATGGATGTAACGGGGCTTTGTATGTGCAAAGACTGCACTAGCATAGGTCATGATTGGCCTTATGCACGCCGTGTATATTCGCAACTTGCACCTTAGTGACAACTTGCTGCGTGCATTAAGAACAGAGTGCAACCTTCCCAGTGCGAAGGCGGCGCGCGAGCGCGCCTTCTTGATGTGCTCTGAGAAGGTGATGTGCTGATCCATAATCACTCCTAGATACTTGGCTTGCTTCTCCCAAGGGATAGGCTTGCCAAACATGGAGATGGGCCGGGGGGGGTCGGGTTTGTGTCTCGGTTTCGAGAAGAGAACCGCTTGACTTTTATCGGGATTGACTTCGATCCTCCACTTTCTAAACCACGCGCCAAGAACGTTGACTGCGGTTTGGAGCCTGGAGGCTATCGCGTCGGGATTTTTCCCAGCGTAGTAAATGGCTGTGTCGTCGGCGAAAAGCGCCAACTTTGCCAGTCTACGTTTGGGGATATCGCTAGTGAATAGCGTAAATATGAGAGGGGACAGCACGGCGCCCTGAGGGACGCCGGCGCGTATGGGGTGAGGGGATGAAATCGCTCCCTCTATTCGATACCGAAAGGTGCGGTTCGACAAAAAGTCTCGTAGGATGAGCACGAGACGGTCGGGCACACCGAGTTTGTACAGCTTATATAATAAGCCGTTGTGCCAGACTTTGTCGAAGGCTTTCGCTATGTCGAAGAATAATTCCGGAGGGTTTGTATTGGATACTTTTATATTAAACATAGTTATAATAAAGAAATCCCGATATATTGTCAAGTCGTAAACACCGTGCGAAGCAAAGGTGGGCTGCTTGTTAATTATTATAAATGCGAAAGTAACTCTGACTATTTGTTGCCATTTCCAACGGAATCACATAATCACATCACATCATCAGCCTGTAATGTTCCCACTGCTAGGACACAAGACTCCTATCAGTGTGAGGGAGTGAGCCATAATCCACCACGCGGGCCCAGTGCGGTTTGGCAGATGTCACATGACTTCAAATTTTTGGTTCTAACACATTTGGTTTCATTCAGCGTTTTGAGAGCAATGGTTATGAAATAATTTACACTAAGTAAAGCGCCAGTCTGGGTTTGAACCTACGTACAACCTACCTACAACTTGTAAGTCGCGGCCGTTATCTTTGGGCCATTAACAATGTCAAAATAAATTAGCTACTGAAACTCATTGATTGGCATTTCCAGCTGGAAATCATGCTCTAGAATATTGCCTATGTCGGCGTCATCTGTTCCAGGTTCGGGTTCGTTTGGTACGAAGACGTTGGCAAGGTGTTCAGCGAACGCGTTTGCTTTTTCTTGGTTGGTCCAGCCCAGCTCATGCCTTCTCTTCTAATGGGTGGTTTTGTGTTTTGTGGCTGATTTGTGCTTTTGCATGCCTTCCAGAGTGAATAATCGGTCACACTAGTTTCAGACAGGGACTGCAAATGAGATTCAACAGTCACATCTTCTGCATCCTTGATTGCTTGATCATTATTTGTCTTCAGTATGGTGGCTATGTAATGCTATACTTTTTGAATTTTCATCAAAAGATGTAAAAAAAGCCACGTAAAACTGACCAAAAACGGGACAAAATCCATCAAAACAAAAGCTTTTACGCGCACAAAACGCGTTCGTACCAGTTAGGGACTACTCACACTTATTCAGTTCTTTTCAGCTTTAGTCCATAGAAAAGAACGATTTTGTATAATCCGCTCAGCTTTCCGCGGCTGAACGTATGCGTACACATCTTATACAAAATCGTATAATATTCGGTATTCTGTCCGCCAGTATAGATCCTATTGTGGAAAAATACCTGTTAAAAACCTCACAAATTTCAATTGTGTTTGTTATTATGTTAGCATCAACTAAAAGCTTAGCAGGAGCACCACTTTGTTTTATTTTATTTTTAGCTAAATTATTTATAAGTGACCATGTTTTTTTGGGGTTGTTTGCACAGTTTGTAGTAGTATGAATTTTTCGTATTTTGTATTAATTTAGCAATTCTTTCTTTCATTTCTTTATAATTATTTTTTATTAAGTCATTTTCCTGATCACTCTTGTGTTGTATCCATAGATGATTTCTTTAGCTGATTTCAGTAATTATATCGTTGTTAACCTAATCTTCTTGGGGTAGATTCAAAACCTTTGTTCTTAATACTTTATTGTATTCTACGCACTGCTTTATCTTTGGTTCTAGTTCACTGTAGATGTCCGACTTGCCTTCTATTCCATATGATTTCATCGCACTAAATAGTTTCTTGTAATCTATTATTTCGTAATTTAAGCGTATTTTGGGAGGAAGTTTAAATTTGTTGATTTGTAGGTAAATTTGTTTATATTAATATTTGCTTGTGATCTGACATGGATGAGTTGATAATAGTCAAGCTGAAATGTTCGTTTTTAAATTTGTACTGACATGGTCTAGGGTAGATTTCTTCGTACGTCTCTTGTGCAATAAGTTTGATTGACTTTGTTTAATATTTTATGTCCTGATTCATTTATTACTCGTTTGTACATTTTTTGTGTTTTATTTTTTGTCAGAAGGTCAACGGTAAAGTCTCCAAACACTATTGCTCTCTTCTGTTGTTGTAATTGTGTGTCATACACATTCAGAAATTTTTCAAGATTTGTGTTATCAGGGTTGTAGACTACGCCAATATCTAGCGCGAGTTTATCAATTTTTTGCCACAGATAATTGTTTCCATCTTGATATATTGATTCACTGAGGCTATGCTTTAAATCGTTGTGTACGTATGCAGATACTCCTCCGCCCCTTCTGTCTGTTCTATAATTGTAGTAATGTGTATAGTTATCCATCTGTAGTTGCAAGATTCGGTTTTCATTCTGTATCCAAGTTTCCGTTAGCAAAATGATATGTACAGTTGTAGATATCGATTTTATAATACATTTAAGTTCGTCTAGTTTTCCTCTCTTTCGTATACTTCGTATGTTTAAATATAGTAGTAATAAGCGTGATTTTTTAGTTTTTAGTTGTTGGTAATCGTTTACTATTTGATAGGTTATAGTGTCAGCCAGGTTATCATTTATTATTGGTGGTTGGAGTTTTTTGACGCTTGTTTTATAATACTTGGTACACCATTGATGTATTTGATAGTTAAATCCCTTTCTCCAGATTGTGTTTGGCGTGTTAGTTCATCTCTTATAGCCAGAAAATATTTTTGTTGTGCTGGTGTTTGGTCCGAAAAAAAATTAATGCTATCAGGTAATTTTTCCTTATTGCGAAGTAGTAGCATTGCTGGCTCCGGCTTATCGTAACAGACTTTGATTCTGCGCATTTTCCCGGCATTGCACTTGCCGATACGAAAGATTTTATTCGGCTTTAGTATGTTCTCGCTTACTTTGGAACTGATATTCAAAATGTCAGATTCGTCTCTCAGTATTCTCTCCTGGGTAATAGTGGAGCTCTGCTCAGGTATGCCAACTATAATGATATTGTTTTCCCTTTTTTTACGATCCTGGACTTCGCAAATATTTTTTTCGTTTACACATAGCTGATTTGTTTCAGTACATTGCGGGCTTAATTTCAATTCTTTATAATCGGTTTCATGCATTTTTATTTTGTCTTCACTGTTTGATACTTTTATTTCTTTCTGGGATAACTGACTTTTTATATTACCCTGTTGAGCGGCAATTTTCGCCGTTGTGAATTTGATATCTTGAACTTGTGCACTAATGTCTGCTACGTTTGAAGTAATTAAAATACTTGTTTGTTCATGCAATACCCTCAGATCAGCCATCTCGTTTTTGACCGCGATGGTACTCTCGTTCATTTTATCCATCATCTGTGAGTTCTGACTAGTGGAAAATTCTAAAAGCGAGGTAATTCGCGATAAATAATTTCTCATTTGCTTTATCTCCTGGGAGCATACGCATGCAGGTTGTTTACCCTTGTCCTCTCAATGTAACTGGTTGTTGCCTTAGAACATTTGGTGAAAAGCTCTAGGGAGGCGACAGCAGCGACCAATATGTTCTGGGTATTTGAGGGTCAGGCTTATTCAATGAGCAGTATTTTATTTTCAATGGTTTAGACGTTTATTATATTACTTTTACAAAGATTGCGATATAAGAGAGAATAGAATTGTGATGGTGAACCGACTACCATTTTTCTTCTTGTGTCGATTGTCGAATGAATGATCCGTGGAGTGAAGGAATCGAATGTTCTAGAGAGTTCTTCCACGGCAACCAATCAGCGCTCTCCGTGCGCCGCTCTCACTCAATATTCCTCCACCCAGTCTCCGTCCACTCGACGCTAGAGGGTGCCACGTGTTGTCGACCTTGCGTGTATAGATGGCGTTAACATATGCCCCCGGCCTTGGAAGTTCCTGCTTCCAACGAAGTCCCGATGGCGTTGACAGTTGTTGATGAGTAATGGATGATTATTGTGGATCGGTCTTCTCCGTACCTTCTTGTGGTAACAAAGGACATATTTTTGAGAATGCCCTTCGCACCGTCCCGGTAGCTGTTTTGATGTCAGCGACTCGAGACAGACCATCTTTCCCTGCGAAAGTATGAAGAATTCTTCCCAAGCGCCACTTGAGGGGTGGAAGATTATCCGCCTTGATGAGTACAAGAGTATTAGGTACCAATTCTTCCTTACTCGTCTTCCATTTCGTTCGGGTCTGAAGCTCCGCTATGTACTCCTTTGACCATCTCTGCCAGAACTGCTGGCGCATCTGCTCCACGCGGTCATAACGGGACAGGCGATGTGAAGCTGTAGTCGTCAGGTCTGGGCTGGGGTGTGTGGTGAGCGGTCGGCCAATCAGAAACAAAGAAGGGCTGAGGGGAAGAAGATCAGTTGGATCTGTGGACAGTGGACACATGGGTCGGGAGTTAAGGACGGCCTCGATTTGAGCTAATATCGTGCTAAACTCCTCGTACGTTAAGTCCGCGTTGCCAATGAGGCTTCAGGAGATCCTCCATCTCGACCTTAAAATCCCCACGATAGCTCAGTTCCTTAAACGTAATTCAAAGCGTTTCTTTGAATCCACCGCGCAACACCGCAATCCACTGATTGCGAAGGCCGCTAGTTATGTCCCCAGTAGAGTCAGTAGAATCCGCCAGCCGAGACATGTCCTATCCGACCCTGATGACCCCATCACTCTCATTCAAGAAAGCTGTAGGGCCACCAGCACAGCATACAAAAACAGAAAACCGTCCTTCCGACCTCGTTGCCGAGGTTCTCGCGCCCCGCGAAGACCCCGAGTAAATGAAATCCCCCCAACCGTCCCTTGCCCGCAGAAGTGCCAGCCCGCGCCGAAGCTGTGCAAGTAGAGTTAAAATCCCCATGATCTAATAATAAAGAAATTATTTGATCCAGCCTGTCCCCACTTGCTGCCCTCCCTAACAGTGACTCCCTGAGCCGAGGCTCGTACCCCGCAGGGGGTGCCCTCAGTGCGCAGTCGCTATAGGTTTAAGTGTTAGTTTGTAAGCCCTGGCTGGAGGCTCTTAGCCTAAAAACTATTAGTCCCCACAGGAAAGCCCGGTTGAGTAGTTACGGCCTCTCAAGGCCAACTACGAGATGCCCTTTCAAAAAAAAAAAAAAAGAACAGTTCACAGGTGATTATTTCCTTTATATAGAAGTATTAGGTTTGAAGAGCACTAACTTTACAAATCTCGCAAAAACCAAAAACACGTCTACTCCGGTCAGTGGCCCGAGACCATTCTTTGATATAATTAGCCTACATTGTCCCAATGCTGAGCAAAGGCCTTCCCCAAATCTATTATCAAATCTGGTATCTGGTTTTAAAAGACAGAAATACATGGGGGATGTTGTTGCTCGCATCCAAAGGAGTTACTAAAAATAAAAATAAATGTTATTTAAAGAGAATGTTTTAATTATATAGGTAGTAATATGTATTGACATTTGCACGTCACATTATGTGCCAAACATGTCTGTACCTATAATTGTCGTTACCATCTTGCAAGCATGTATACTCTTTTATGTATGACACATGTTTAAGCAAATAAATATTATCTTATCTTATCTAAGACATAATACAGTGCCGCTGAAAATTCGCCAGATGATCCTAGAAAAGCGAAGATTACGTCGTGTGTGGCATATTAGCTGCCATACTGATGACAAACAAGGATCGAGCAATCAAGGATGCAGAAGATGTGACTGTTTTAGCTCATTTGCAATCCCTGTCTGAAACCAGTGCGACCGATTATTCACTCTGGACGGCATGGAAAAGCACAAGCCAGCCACAAAACGCAAAACCACGTATTAGGACCGATGGCATGAGCTGGGCATGAACAAACCAAGAAAAAGCAAACGCATTCGCTGGACACCTTATCAAAGTCTTCGTACCAAATGAACCCGAACCTGGAACAGATGATGCTGACATAGGCAATATTCTAGAGCATGATCTCCAGCTGGAAATGCCAATCAAAGAGTTTCACTAGCTAATTTATTTTGATCCTGTTAATGGCCAAAAGACAATGGCCGCGACTTACAAGTTGTAAGTAGGTTTTACGTAGGTTCAAACCCAGACTGGCACTTTACTTAGTGTAAATTATATCATCACCATTGCTCTCAAAAAGCTGAACGAAACCGGCATGTGTTAGAATAAAAAAATCGATGTCGTGTGACATCTACCAAACCGCACTGGGCCCGCGTGGTGGATTGTGGCCCATTCCATCACACCGATAGGAGGCTTGTGTCCCAGCAGTGGCAACATTATAGGCTGATGATGTGATTCCGTTGGAAATGGCATCAAATAGTCAAAATCAAAAGTTATTTATTCAAACTAGGCTGAGAGTCAGCACTTTTTGAACGTCAAAACTAAATAATACAGTCCCCCAAAAATGCTCACCGTTCATCACTTCCTAGTGCTTTAGCTGGGAAGAAGAATTGGCGCAATAAACTCCCCAGCAGCACAGCTGTCTGTTAAGTTGGAATTACTTGATTCTATGCAATTTGCATTACATGTTGTATGTTAGTTACTTACCTGTTAAAGTAATTAACATCCAACATATAACTAAAATTTCATTAATAAAGAATTAACACATTTATTAAAAGTGACAGCTAGATAGGGGGTTACGATATCTTTTTTAATACTTAAAAGTATAATTTAAATGCCCCAGAAATCACCAGTGTTTTGACTTAAGTGTGTTAAAAACATTAGCCACATCACGAGGTGTTACATGTTTGAAACTGAATAGATCACTCATTTAGTCACACTACTATGCAAAAGGTTTTCAGCCTGAGACGGGGACAAATTTAAGGAGCGAGGCGTAGCTACAGGTATGTTGGCAAAAAACTCATTAAATGCCCCTTCTTTACTAATTAATTTGTCGTCGACAATAATCTCACGTTGTTTGTCTTGTTTAACCGACTTACCCATTTCACTGTTAGGTAATTATTTTCCAAGTGGTTTTAACTTCATTATTAGAATTTTTAAAGGTGTCGCTTAAAAATTTCGATTTTGCACTAATCTTTTTAAATTATTTTGAATAGTTTTTGAAATACTCTAGAACTGAAGTATCAGACCTAAATTTTTTCAATGCATATAACTCGTATAGTCTCGCTCTACTTTTGTAAATACCTGGAGTAGCCCATTGGTTAAAGCCAACGGAAGTGCCACAAATGTTATGGTTTTGGTTTTGAAAGCACATTGGTAGTCTTTTTGCACAACATCAAAAAGGGCTCCATAAATTTCATCCGGATTCTCGTGTTGGGCTATAGATGGGGTAATTCTATGAGCTATATTATTTTTAACCTTTTGCAACGACTAGCTGTATAAGGCCTGCATTCAAGTGCTACAAAATGCAGCTTTTTATGTAATGGCATAGGGAAGTTAGCTAATAAACCGCAGTGGTCGGACGTTAAATAGTTAACACTAATATATTTTTGGCATCACAATCACTAAGTACATTATCAAGACATGTTGACGAAGATGCCGTGATCTTAGTAGGTCCAAAAAACAAATGAATTAAATTAAAAGACCTAAACAGTTGAGAAGTCTAATACATAATGGAGTAACATCTAAAATATTAACAGTAAAATCTCCACATAAAATTATACTTTTATTACTTGATTTTAACTTATTGAGTCAAATTTACTTTCGCACACCGCTTTTGTTTCGCACGGTGTTCACGACTTGACAATACATCGGGATTTTTTTATTATAACTATGTTTAATATTAACCTATCAAACACTGAGGCGCCAACCAGCACGCCGGTTGAAGGCGGCCCATAGGGTCATGGCCATCCGGATGATCCGGGGATACCGCACGATCTCCGGTGAGGCGGCGGGCCTCCTTGCCGGATAGCCACCATGGGATCTGGAGGTCTCGCGCACACTTGGGAGTGGCGCGAGGAGGCCAAACGCCGGGGCGTAACTCCGTGGTCGCGTGAAATCGCGGCACGGCGGACAGAGCTCCGGCAGGATCTCATGGCGACGTGGAAAGTGCAGTTGTCGCAACCCAGTGCTGGGCACGCGACGATTGCGGCGGTAAGTCCCCTCTTTGAGAAGTGGTTTGAGAGGCGGCATGGCGTCCTCACCTTCCGCCTGACACAGGTCCTCACCGGACACGGTTGTTGCGGGAGGTTCCTGTTTTAGATAGGGCGGGAGGAAACGCCCGGGTGTTTCCATTGCGAAGATCGCCCTGAGGACACGGTGGAGCATACGGTGGAGGTCTGCCCGGCTTGGGCGGACCACCGCCGTGTCCTCGTGGAGGCGATCGGTGGCGGCGATCTCTCGCGTCCGACCCTGGTCCAGGCCATGGTACGGAGCGAGAGTGCATGGCTAGCAGTCGCCTCCTTCAGCGAAGCAGTTATGCTCGCAAAGAGAGAGGCGGCGCACGTGAGGGAGATGCAGTACTTGCGCCCTCACAGCCGTGGCCTTCGCAGGAGACGCCCTGGGCGTCGGGAATCCCAGGCTGATTCCCGGCCACCGTAGGCACGGGCTTGCGGACGGCGAGTAATGGGTAGCTCGCTGTCCGGTAAGGACCAAGCCCGGGTCGACAGAACGTTGTGTTCCACGCGCGCCTCAAAGAGATGTCAGCAACAGATGGGGCCCGCAAAGGCCGATGCCTGCCAGGGGTACGGGTTGTTCGAAAGAGATACCGCCGCCCCTGGCACACAGGCAACTGAGGGAACACGGGTGGGTTTTAGTCAGTAAAAGTCTGACATGCCCTCCCGCTCCACTAAGCGCGGGAGAAGTTATTTGATGATTTCCCACCCAGAAAAAAAAAGAAACCTATCAAACACAAACCTTCCGAAATAACATTTCTAAATGACGGACTTAACCGCATCAAAAACCGTTGCGTAGTTTAAATGAATAAAGCGGCCACACATACAGACACGTAAAGCGACTCAGTAAACATAGATATAAAATTACTTTAAACTATAGGTAGTGCGCATTGTATCACATTTAATCTTACCTATAGTTACCAGGGCGCCGCCACCGTTGCTACCATTCTATACTTCGAATCAGTTCAGAAACGTAGCGATGGAGTGGCGGACGTGTGTGGTACTTCTGTGCGTGACGGCTGTTTTGGCTGACGACGAATGGCGGGAAGTGAAAACTGCGCAAGGGCCGGTGCGCGGGCGCAAGCACCCCAGCGAAGATCTATACGCCTTTTACAATATACCTTACGCCACAGCGCCTACGGGTGAAGACAAATTTAAGGTATTTATATCCCTGAATAGTATAAAGTAAAGTCGCAGTTTTCATCTGTCTGCTTCACGCAATAGATTTTGATGCGGTTTTCCACATCATTTAGAGAATGAATTGCGGAAGGTCTATGTGTACTATCCAATAATATTAAACTGATATAAATAGAAATCCCGATGTTCTGTCAAGTCAGTTAAACTCGTGCAGAGCAGCGCCGTGTCGCTAGTTAGGTATATGATACTGTACATGGGGGTTAATAAATGTGACACTTCGCATTGTGTTTTTCATATCTATGATAGAACCCATATAAGGTGACTTGTTCTCAACACAGACAGTAAACAATTTATGCAGCACTAGCTTTAGGCTTCGGTTTCGCTCGCGTTGAGGTCTAAAATTAACCCAAGGAACGTACTTATGAGACAAAAAGTATCCTATGTCCCAACCCAAGTCTTTCCGTGTGGCTAAAGACGGACAGAGAGACAGAGTTACTCTCATATTTTTGTATTAAGTATGGATGTATTCTAGAACCAACTTTACGAACAACGTTATCACACTTATTTTATCACAGGATAACGAGCTTAAAACTACGATGATACGTCTGCAATGGTGTGAAAATTATTTAGTATAAACAGTCAAACGCTTATCACTTTTTAGAGTTCCGTTCTTCAAAAGAAAAAAGCGGAATCCTTAAAGGATCACTTCGTTTTCCGTTTGTATGTCTGTCTATCAGTCCCTTTTTCTCTTGATTTCGTGGAGGTATGAAATTGAAATGAATACCAAATACGTAGGTCAACAGACTCTTGCTGCAAAATGACGGGGATTTGCATTAAAACACCACTTTAATAAACGCTATTTAAGAATATTGAGCCGGGCAGTAGAGAACACTAAAGCTTTTACATTTCTGATTTTCTTAAGTAGTGCATTCTATATTTTGTAGCCAATGATAGGTAAGCGAGGTTCAGAGTTTGTAGTCAAGCATGAGCCTGATCCTTGACAGGTTGTAACCTGCTCCCTGAATGATATCTTTTAAGGCGAGGTGAGCCCAGCGCAGTAGGCATTTAAAGCTTACCTCAGCCCCCGAAACGAGTAGCGAGACGTAATTAGTTACGATGTGCGAGCGACGCGCGCGCCAGGCGTGGCTGGCGGCCGGCAGCAGTATTAACTATGTCACCGAATAGAGCAATACAGTAGATAAACTTGAACTGATTACGATTAGTAAAAGTTTATTTTGTTTTACTATTCTACTAAGTAGTTTTTAAGATACAATAAGTTGCGGAAATGAGATTTCTTCATAACATAACGCCTGTATTCTTTCAGAGGGGTTGAGCAGTGGTGTATTAGTACACCCACAGTTACATAAAGACTGGAAGTAATAATCCAATCAGGGTGATCGTCGTAGTTTTTTGGTTGCCCTTTTTTTATTTATTTTCTTATTTCTGTACCTATACCTACATACAAAACTATGTACCGACTACAGTACGTACCGAGAGATGAAAATCTAACTAGTAAACTACACTGTTACATTTTCAACGCGCTGAGTTGCACTGTGTTGGATTCTCAACATTCGGCGCACTACCGAGAGTTGAAAATCCAGCGTGTGAAAAATCCCGCCGCGATATTATTACGTCCGTGTGAACGTGGACTTAAATTTACTATTTTTCTTTCTAACTGTTTTTGACATAGTCATGTGATACCTATCACCTTCATGGTTTTCAAGCCCGCTGATCAAAATGTAAGTCCAAGTTACGGCTGCGAAACTTTTCGAATTTTCCATCATGGGTGTCTTTTTCAGGGATTTTCGGGTCGCTTAAGCCGATGGTGGGGTCAAAATGAAAATCCAAGATGGCGGCTGCGAAACTTTTCGAATTTTCCATCATGGGTGTCTTTTTCAGGGTTTTTCGGGTCGCTAAAGCCGATGGTGGGGTCAAAATGAAAATCCAAGCTGGCGGCTGCGAAACTTTTCGAATTTTCCATCATGGGTGTCTTTTTCAGGGTTTTCCGGGTCGCTAAAGCCGATGGTGGGGTCAAAGTGAAAATCCAAGATGGCGGCTGCGAAACTTTTCGAATTTTCCATCATGGGTGTCTTTTTCAGAGTTTTTCGGGTCGCTAAAGCCGATGGTGGGGTCAAAATGAAAATCCAAGATTGCGGCTCTGAAACTCTTCGAGTTTTCCATCATGAGTGTCTTTTTCAGGGTTTTCCGGGTCGCTAAAGCCGATGGTGGAGTTAAAATAGAAATCCAAGAGTGCGGATGCGAAAATTGTCGAATTTTCCTTTTAATTTAATTAAGGTTTTTCGGATTGCTTAAACCATCGGTGGGGTAAAAATGAAAATCCATGGTGAAAAAAATTTCAGTCCAAAAAATTCCATGGCCGCCATCTTGGCTTTTCATTTTGATTCCACCATCGTCTTTAGCGACCTCAAAAATCTGAAAACGACAACAATGATGGAAAATAAAATAAAAAATCGGCTGCCATCTTGGATTTTCATATTGACTCCACCATCGGCTTTAGCAACCCAGAAAACCCTGAAAAGACACCCATGATGGAAAATTCGAAAAATTTTGCAGCCACCATCTTGGATTTTCATTTTGACCCCACCATCAGCTTTAGCGACCCGAAAAACCCTGAAAAAGACACCCATGATGGAAAATTCGAAAAGTTTTACAACTGCCATTTTGGATTTTCATTTTGACCCCACTATCGGCTTTAGTGACCCGAAAAACCCTGAAAAAGACACCCATGATGGAATACTCGAAGAGTTTCAGAGCCGCAATCTTGGATTTTCATTTTGACCCCACCATCGGCTTTAGCGACCCGAAAAACTCTGAAAAAGACACCCATGATGGAAAATTCGAAAAGTTTCGCAGCCGCCATCTTGGATTTTCATTTTGACCTCACCATCGGCTTTAGCGACCCGGAAAACCCTGAAAAAGACACCCATGATGGAAAATTCGAAAAGTTTCGCAGCCGCCAGCTTGGATTTTCATTTTGACCCCACCATCGGCTTTAGCGACCCGAAAAACCCTGAAAAAGACACCCATGATGGAAAATTCGAAAAGTTTCGCAGCCGCCATCTTGGATTTTCATTTTGACCCCACCATCGGCTTTAGCGACCCGAAAATCCCTGAAAAAGACACCCATGATGGAAAATTCGAAAAGTTTTACAACAGCCATTTTGGATTTTCATTTTGACCCCACCATCGGCTTTAGTGACCCGAAAAACCCTGAAAAAGACACCCATGATGGAAAATTCGAAAAGTTTCGCAGCCGCCATCTTGGATTTTCATTTTGACCTCACCATCGGCTTTAGCGACCCGGAAAACCCTGAAAAAGACACCCATGATGGAAAATTCGAAAAGTTTCGCAGCCGCCATCTTGGATTTTCATTTTGACCTCACCATCGGCTTTAGCGACCCGGAAAACCCTGAAAAAGACACCCATGATGGAAAATTCGAAAAGTTTCGCAGCCGCCAGCTTGGATTTTCATTTTGACCCCACCATCGGCTTTAGCGACCCGAAAAACCCTGAAAAAGACACCCATGATGGAAAATTCGAAAAGTTTCGCAGCCGCCATCTTGGATTTTCATTTTGACCCCACCATCGGCTTTAGCGACCCGAAAATCCCTGAAAAAGACACCCATGATGGAAAATTCGAAAAGTTTTACAACAGCCATTTTGGATTTTCATTTTGACCCCACCATCGGCTTTAGTGACCCGAAAAACCCTGAAAAAGACACCCATGATGGAAAATTCGAAAAGTTTCGCAGCCGCCAGCTTGGATTTTCATTTTGACCCCACCATCAGCTTTAGCGACCCGAAAAACCCTGAAAACGACACCCATGATAGAAAATTCGAAAAGTTTCGCAGCCGCCAGCTTGGATTTTCATTTTGACCCCACCATCGGCTTTAGCGATCCGAAAAACCCTGAAAAAGACATCCATGATGGAAAATTCGAAAAGTTTCGCAGCCGCCATCTTGGATTTTCATTTTGACCCCACCATCAGCTTTAGCGACCCGAAAAACCCTGAAAACGACACCCATGATAGAAAATTCGAAAAGTTTCGCAGCCGCCAGCTTGGATTTTCATTTTGACCCCACCATCGGCTTTAGCGATCCGAAAAACCCTGAAAAAGACATCCATGATGGAAAATTCGAAAAGTTTCGCAGCCGCCATCTTGGATTTTCATTTTGACCCCACCATCGGCTTTAGCGACCCGAAAAACCCTGAAAAAGACACCCATGATGGAAAATTCGAAAAGTTTCGCAGCCGCCATCTTGGATTTTCATTTTGACCCCACCATCGGCTTTAGCGACCCGAAAAACCCTGAAAAAGACACCCATGATGGAAAATTCGAAAAGTTTCGCAACTGCCATTTTGGATTTTCATTTTGACCCCACCATCGGCTTTAGTGACCCGAAAAACCCTGAAAAAGACACCCATGATGGAAAGCTCAAAAAAATTTGCACTCGCCATCTTGGACTTATATTTTGTTCAGCAGCCTCGGATACCATGACAGGTCACCATACATAACCTATGTCGAAAACAGTAAGAAAAATAATAAATATAAGTCCACGTTCACACAGACGTAATAAAATCGCGGCGGGATGTTTTTCGCGTAGGTATTGGATTTTTCACTCTGTTGGATTCTCAACCCTCGGGTAAATACCGAGAGTTGAAAATCCAGTACACAAAAAAAATACGACCGTGTCAATATCGACATATACTATGGAAACTCCGTATTACGCTGGACTAGCTCAAGGTCATAGTGTTATCACACAGTGCCTATCCAGGCAATCCTCATTTATTTTTTGTTTTTATAACCTACCTGAAAACAGTAAATAAACTATTATAAAATTTGCGCGCGTGGCGGTTTTATGCCGTATGACATAGGTTTCAAATTCAACTGTTTTGCGCACTTCATGCGGTTGGTAAATGTATTCTGCGAGAAAAATAAACCATTCTAGCTTTTTAGTAACATTTCAATAGCATGGAAATACTTGATGGAGTAGGAAGACATCCTCTGATTTACAAAATAGCGACGTACATACAAGATAACCGTGACCAATCAATCATGAAAATTATGACCCGTTTCACAAGCTTTATTGTAGAGATAACTTTTAAGAACGTTTTTTAAGTTATGGAAATACGATTTAAAAAACACCTGTGGACAGTGGACATGTGTTAGGACCAAATTCCCCACATCTGTTTCTTATATATGTTAACGAAATCCTTCGATGAACTATGATGCTGCTTTAATACTGAACTTTCTTTTCAGGCACCTCTTCCTCCGCCGGTATGGTTGGAACCATTTGAGGCTACCAACAAAGAAGTTATATGTCCACAACCTACGTTCCCATACATAGATTTCTTACCAAAAACCGTAGTTCAAACAGAAAATTGTCTGATTGCTAATGTGTTTGTGCCAAACACGAATAAGAAAAACCTCTCAGTACTTGTTTATGTTCATGGAGGAGCTTTTATAATGGGCTATGGTAATATGATGCAATCAACACAGTATATGATGAAGACTAAAGATTTCATTACGGTTACGTTTAACTATCGCCTAGGCGTTCATGGATTCCTTTGTCTGGGCACCGAGGACGTACCAGGCAATGCTGGCATGAAGGACCAGGTGGCGCTGCTGCGCTGGGTAAAAAAGAACATCGCCAGCTTCGGCGGTAACCCTGATGATGTCACTCTTGCAGGTGGCAGTGCAGGTTCTGCATCAGTGGACTTAGTAATGCTTTCTAAGTCAGCCGAAGGACTGTTCCAACGAGTAGTACCAGAAAGTGGTGGGAACCTTGCTGCATTTACAATTCAGAGAGATCCTGTAGAGATTGCCAAAAAGTATGCCAGACAATTAAACTTTACTAACGTAGACGATACTTATGCACTAGAAAAGTTCTACAAGACAACATCTTTGAAATTGTTGACTTCAGATCCATTTTTCGAGAGAACTGATTCTACTTTCATGTTTTCTCCGTGTGTGGAGCGTGATACAGGAGACGGAGCATTCTTGACGGAATCTCCTCTGAGTTTACTAAAGACAGGCAACTACAAAAAGTTACCTGTGTTGTATGGATTCGCTAACATGGAAGGACTATTACGTGTAATGTTCTATGATTATTGGAAACCAAAGATGAATGAAAAGTTTTCAGATTTCTTGCCAGCTGACTTAAAGTTTGAATCTGATGAAGAGAGAGAAGAAGTAGCTGATAAGGTAAAGAAGTTTTATTTCGGTGACAAGCCTATTGGTGATGACAACATTTTAGAATACGTGGACTTCTTTTCTGATGTGTTATTTACTTATCCCATGCTAAGGGCCACAAAATTACATGTGGAGGCTGGCAACAATCAAATTTATTTGTATCAATATTCGTTTGTGGATGAAGAAGATCCTGTGGTACCACACACAAACGTACAAGGTGCTCACCATTGTGCTCAATCGATGGCTGTTATGGATGGTAGAAATATCACACACGCAGATGAAATGCTTGCTTCCCCTAAGTATCTAAAAATGAAGAATGTTGTCCGTGAAATTTGGCATAACTTTCTTAAGACTGGGTGAGTATTTGTTTAAACAAAAAAGAAACGTATCTATTTAGCTGATCCTCAGCTAACTCAAATTAGAACCACTTCAGTTGGTGCTGTCCAAGTCATTTTAAGTCTATTTCATCAGTGGTACCCGTAGTTGAAGCGATACCTCTTAAAATAATAGTAATCTTTCCACCACCTTGTCAGTTCGTTGAACTCGTGGTTGGGCTTGCTCGCTGCGAACTTTACGTCTATGCCAATGGAGTTTACTGTACTGGGACAGGTCTAGGGTGAGGACCCAGACCAAGTGAGATACAGAAAACCGAAGAGTAGCATGTGGTAAACTGTTCTGTAGTTATAGCGACCCCACGGACCCTATCTCTCGGGAGTAGTCTTTTTCTTCACCTGTGGCTTGCCTTTATTGGCCGGCTAAAACTGTTGGTACCGAATTAGTAACTTATCAGTGCATAGTAATAAGTCCTGGTTGTTACGAAACCGATTCAACCTAATCCCCATGCTAGATACAATCAATACTATCTGTACTACTACTATATCGTCGCTGCGCCTGCAAAATCCGCTATGTATTTTTTTTAAAATCGGTTTTTGATGCTTATTTATAGTATTTTTCAAGCCACGTGCGCCTGTAAAATCCGTTTTGTAATAACTCATTGGGTTAAGAAGATAACAAAATCAGCTATGTAATTTTGGTCAAAAACAGATTTAAAAACCCCCTATGTGTGCAGGAGACCCATAGCGTATTTTCGGTTTAAAGCGAGTCTCTTAGAATTGCGCTTTGCAATGACACATAGCGGGTTTATCAAACAGGAGACGTGCCATGTGGCACGTGGTTCAATGTTTACGAGTGTATTTTGTTTTAATTAAGTAGTTTAGATGTTAGATGGTGTTACAAATTTCATTATAGATACCTGGTTTGGCATAATTAATGTAAGTATCCTATTTGTATTACTTATTAATAAGTTGATCACTTAATTTCACAATTCTAACCTATAATTTGAGAAGCGCTTATTCAAAATAGCTATTTTAACTATAAAGTATCTTTAAGATCATTAATTAGGTATAAAATGATTTAATATTGACTTTACTTATTTACTTTCTCGTACGGATTAAGTTTTTTAATTAAACGTACGAGCGTCTCTTAGCCACTTGGGCACGATAAAAGTAGGTAGTTATTTGTATCTCATTATTGGCGCTTAAAAGGATAAGAACTACATTGTACTAGATACTTAACTACCTAAATATTAGGCTAATGAGCGACGATATGTCAAGCTGTGTTATTTGTGTGCTGTAGTTATTTGTGTTATTCCTTTATAAATGTGCTTACAATTAAACCTATAATTGGTTTGAGGACTTTGTGAGTGTTTTGTTAACAATAATGTACTCGTAAACATATTAATTTATTCCATTTAATTTCATTACACAGGTTCCCCGATACAAATAAAAAATGAAGCGTAATAGCAGAGCGCAGTTACTAGTCTCGATGGCAAATAAAGAAAATGTTCAAGGTAAACCCAGAAGTATTTTTCCAAATGAGTCTTGTAATAATTCCAGACGCATACCGCTGCAGGATACAGGAAACTCAATGATGGAACAACCCAGTAATTTCACCGAAATACTATTTCAAAACTCATTTGTGATGGAACAACCTAGCATTTTACCCAACGTTGTTGTAGTAGCTACCGAGTCTCTAGGTGAATTAAACCATGTAGAGACGATACTGACTAATTTAGAACAGCCTCAAAACCTGGAGATTTTTGACTTTGAAATACCAAGTACTATTATTTCGAATTTCAATATTATTGACCCTGTACAAGAAGAAGCATTTATAGCACATGACTCAACGTTCAGTGAATTTCATGGTTCGAACCAACATCAGCTAAATAGTGTTCAGATGCCAATGATGGTTGATTCGGGTGATTGTTCTACAGATCAGAATATACTAGTTTATCCACTCCATACCTCACCACCAGTACTTCCCCTTTCTAACGAGCGATCCTTGAATGTTGAAGATATTCAGAACCCTGGTACTTCAAGCTCCTGTAGTTTATTGATTAATCCTGAGACAGGTCTGTTAGAAGAAGACTTGCAGGTAGAAGAATCTAACGACAATCAGAGCAATGACCTAACATCTATTAAGAACAAGAGAAAGAACAACCAGGTTCTTCGATTACATGGCAAAAACTACAAAGGTCTTCGAAGAACGGGGGGAAATTTGATCGAGACTCAGAAGTCTAAAAGACAACTAAAGCCTGTACCTTGTAATCATGGTACTGTAGGCATTTCTGACAGGTCCTTTCTATGCGGGTCTGTAACCGATCAAACCCGTAAAGATATTTTTGATTATTTCTGGTCGTTGACATCTTGGCAAGCTAAAAATGCCTACGTACTGGGTTCCACTGCAGTTCGAGATATAATAAAAAGAAGAACCGTAACCACAACTGAAAATGGTACATCAAAAAGAAAAAAATACTGGTGCCGATTGTTTTTTGCCTAGAGAAAATGGCGTTAAGGTAAGAGTCTGTAGAGATTTATTTTTGGCCACTTTAGACATAACGAAAGATACCTTCACAGATTGGACCAAAGCTGGTTATAATTCGTGTCACACAGACAATTCAACGCAACGTGCACCTGCCATTCTTGATGAGCTTAGTACCTCAAATAAAAGAATTTTGAAGTCAGACTCGGTTGTCCAATGGTTAGACCAACTGGCTAAGGTACCTAGTCATTATTGCCGCTCGTCTTCTTCTAGAACTTACGTAGACGATGCATTGCATTCAAAAACAAAAATGCACGAAGTTTACGTTTCCTGGTGCAAAGAAAACTCATTGGGATTCGTCCAAAGAAAAAATTTTTGTGAGATTTTAGAAAATAAGAAAATTTCTATTTATAAGCCGCGGAAGGACCAATGCGATACTTGCGTATCTTTCAAAGAAGGAAACCTAAGTGAAGAAGCATACCAAATACATTTGACAAAAAAGAATGAGGCTCGAGAAGCGAAGAAAAGAGCCATAGCTTCCATATCCGATGAGCATTTTGTATGTACAATGGATTTACAAAGTGTCCAATTGTGCCCCAAGTTGTTAGTATCCTCCCAGTATTATAAACAAAAACTCCAGCTTCATGTTTTCACAATTTATATTAATAACACAAAAGATGTATTTGTGTTTGTTTGGCACGAAGGTGACGGTGGTGTTACATCTAATGAATTTGTTTCATGCATTATAACATTTGTGAAGCTTTATGCCACCAAAGGCTATAAAAAAATTGTCTAATATCAGATGGTTGTGGTTACCAAAACCGGAATAAGGTCCTGTCTAGTGCTTTGGCAGACGTTTCGAAGCTGAAGTCAGTGGAAATTCAACAAATCATCTTGGAAAAAGGACACACCATGATGGAAGTTGACAGTGTCCATTCGACTCTAGAGAAATGCTGTACTCCGCCGTTTTACACGCCTGCAGATTACGTAACATGCATGCGCAAAGCGAGGCCAAGTCAACCCTACATTATTAGACATGTAGACTATACCTTTTTCAAAAACTTTGAAGCTGTGCCTAGCAATTTTTCATCGATTCGTCCCGGTAAAAAAGCAGGTGATCCCACGGTTGCCGATATAAGATCACTGTTATATAAGAACGGTGATTCTTATTATAAATTAAGGCATGATGAAACCGAATGGACCTTGTTGCCACAAAGAAGAAACGCTGATCTGTACGAGGAAGCTCCGTGTTTGTTTACTACGCCGAGAAAAATTGATAAAACTAAATTTGATTGTTTACAGTCCTTGAAGTGTTTCATGCATAGAGATAATCACTTTTTTTATGACAATTTAGATTATTAATTAATTTAAAACTTGTTTTGTTTACTATGCTTATTTAGTACCTACTCTTTGCTTAATTACAAAGTGATCTCAAAGTTTGCCAAATATTTAAGTCTAACAACGACTGTGATTAGATTTGATCTCATAGATCGAGACTGCTAAATTGTAAGAATTTAAAAAGATTGTTTTATTACGTAACTTATTATTAATTTTTAGTTTATACACGGTTAATTTTAGGTCGTTCTGGAACCGAAAGCCATGAACTCAATCATCGAACTCGAATCGATTGGGACTATTTTTTTCAATAAATAACAATAAAAAAAATCACGAAAACTTACATTTATTGATTTTTTTGTGAAATAATGAGAACTCGAAGTAACGCTTCCTTGCGATCAATGAATTTATGCGTGTGTAATGTGTGTAAAAATATGAAAAGCGAATTCAGACTTTATTTCTTAACAGTAAAGGGTAAAAATATAAATTACACCAAACTAGGTAAGTGTAGATCCGCAGTTTACTAAAATTATTCTTAGAAACCTAGGTCTCGTGTTCGACCGGCCTTTACAAGAATGCACAACCGAATTTCGCGGTTAAAGTTATAACAATAAGATCTTAATTCGGTTCAATATTTTAATAGAAAAGGGCACCTCCAACTAATAATGAACTCTATGTCACAGGTTTAACGATTCATTTTTCTGTTTGAATTGCCTGCCTTTGTGAAGCCGCCGCAAGCATTGTCGCATAAAAAATATTTTAGGCATATTTAGTATTTATCGTATAGTTGTTTTTTTTTTCGGGTTGGGAAATCATCAAATGACTTCTCCCGCTCTGGGTGGAGCAGGCGTGTCAGACTTTTACTGACTAAAACCCACCCGTGTTCCCTCAGTTGTCTGTGTGCCAGGGGTCGCGGTATTTCTTTCGAACAACCTGCACCCCAGGCAGGCATCGGCCGGCAGCGCCGATCGCCTCCACGAGGAAACGGCGGTGCTCCGCCCAAGCCGGGCAGACCTCGATCGTATGCTCCACCGTGTCCTCAGGGCCATCTTCGCAGTGGAAACACCCGGGCGTTTCCTCCCGCCTTATGCGAAACAGGAACCTCCCGAAACAGCTGTGTCCGGTGAGGACTTGTGTCAGGCGAAAGGTGAGGACGCCATGCCGCCTCTCAAGCCACTCCTCAAAGAGGGGATTTATCATATGGTAGGTAGGTACTTATGCTTAATATGTACCTATTAGCGCGATTGGTCGTCACTCGATTCAAGGCAACCGCGCTCATAAAAAAAAGGTCTACTCGATTTTTTATTACTCTTTGGTACCTACTTCAAGTGGCGTTTGTCGGGTTCTTGAATAAACAAAGCAGTTGTAAACAGTTCTCTTGTTACGTTGATATTTAATGGAGATAACAGACACTGGCTGAAAGTGTGTTTGTTCCCGTGTTATGATGATTTCTGTTAAAATTACGATATTAATTTGCACGATATTTTCGAATAGACAAGTACTTAATCTAACAGCAGTATTTTTTTGGGAATCCTACTGAACATTTGCATAATATTTAAACTCAAACTTCATATCGCGCGGAGGTCAAAGGCCGTTTTGTGCACTCGAACATTCAAAGATCTTTTAAAAATAGTTTTGTTATGAAATATACCTAGAATTTTCTTTAACTATGAGTACGATTTGTGTACATACCATTAAATACACCATGATACACTAAATTCACTGTGAAACACTCAACACAAACTTCACATAACAATGACGTCACTGAACAACGGTTTGTTTAGGTAACACTTTATCGAAAAAACAGTTTTTATGATGCTATTTGATGCAAATATTATCTAAAACGGTGTAATAACTACTTATAAATGAATATTTATACACTTCACGTCGAATATGAACAAAAAATAAGAAAAAACACTAAATAACTAGAGAGCCTAATATGATAACGCTCTGTCGACGCGCGCGTTCGAAGCGTCACTGTCAACTATTTTTATAAATTTTGCCACAGAACTTTTAAGCGGTTGAATGATGTAGTTTACGAAAGACTGGCTATCGCCCCATAGAGTTAAATCATCGCAGACGAGATTAAACCTTATTTATATTAAGTATTAAGATAAAAACCGCTTGCTTCTGGATGGTACGATATCGTACCAGCCGGGCTTGAAGGGTGCTCGACTTACCGGTACGATATCGTACCAGCCGGACGATAGCGGTAAAATACAACACCCAAGCCTACTCGTCGTGTCTAGTTGAATAGGTACGCGTACCTACTAGGTGATTCGTGATGCGAGAGTGGTGAATTAAATGTCAATTAATTTCTCTCGTTTACGAGATGTGATAGTGGTAAACACCGTGCCGTGCTTTCGATACGAGATGATGGAGGTAAATGAACTTACACCAACCTAAATCGTACCTGAAATGAAATACCTACTTGTGGCTACACCTCAAGTTATACATTTCCAGTATATGCTGATCTCACATTGAATAGGATTTCCGTACAGTGCAAGATCAGCGTAAACTGGGTATTGCTTGATGTGTAGCCGTGCGTACTTGCAGCCGGTTATTCGTCCGACGTCCGTTGACCCACCGCGGGCGCGCTGAACTGACGCAGACGCACAGCTGTGCCGCGCTACGTCATCACCGAGCAGATCGCGTACGATCTTGCGTTTATGAATGAAATAGTGGAAGCGCTACTAAAATTTAACTCGAATGACATAAAAAAAGTGATAAATTTCTAACTTCTTTATTAGATGTCTTAAAACAAAAATAACAATGCCAATAGTGACTGTTACTCGTCTGGAGTTACTGTGTTTCGGCTCCAGAACGATGTAAAAATAAACGTGTATATAGTTTTATGTGTAAACCCTGTTTCTTGTGAGTTAATTCGTCCATTAATTAATAATGTTGCAATTTAAACTTTTAAATATTATTATGTTATATTTTCAAATACCTGTTTAATTTTGTTTAATATTTTTCTAATTAAGTATAATAAATACTTTATAATTGAACTTAAACCTTTTTTTTATTTCAAAATAATTTAGTAAATGCGCTAAGTATTCTAGGAAGCAGAAAAATGCAAACTATCTAGTAAAAGCATAAATCCGTCATGTGGTGAAAACTCAGGTAGCGGTAATTACGACCCGAAAAAAAACCGCTATGTGCCCAAATTCACTTAAAAAAATTCTTGCTCCTGGAATATCATAGTAAACGGTGAAAAATAAATATTTTTGAATGTCCCGATATAAAGTCAAATTTTCTGCATACTTAGTTTTAAAATAATATTAACAGTTTGAAAAAGAAACAGTTTTTTGCTTCTCCTGAAAAGTTGAATTTTTATCCATAGCGGATTTTGCAGGCGCAGCGACGATATATTATATATTATCTATATCTATCTATACTAATAATAAAGCTGAAGAGTTTGTTTGTTTGTTTGCTTGAACGTCCTAATCTTAGGAACGACTGATTCGAATTGAAATATTCTATTAGTATTGAATAGCCCATTTATCGTGGAAGGCTATAGGCTATATATCATTACGCTAAAACTAAAAGGAGCGGAGCACCATTGAAGAATGTTGAAAATTGGGGGATTTTTTGAGAGCTTCCGTTGCTGCGTAAACGGTTAAAGCTTCGCAAAAATCATGTATGACAGAATTTTTCCCCTTTTAAAGTTCTAAAAAAGTCCGTGACAGCATATGTCTATCTTTTAAGGTTGGCTCACTTTAACCTCTTTTATGCTAACCAAATTTGTTCTAAAATAATGCATAATTTGCGAAGGTGTTTTTATAAACGTGATATTAATCCTTATCCAAATAAATACGTTACTCATCACAAGTATTTAATTTAAAACAAAATTGCCACGTTATTCGATTTCAAAGAATATCTTAGGAGATATTGCAGTTTTAAAATAACATCGCAGCAAAATAATGTGAAATTATAAAGCTGAAGAGTTTTTTTGGTTGAACGCGCTAATCTAAGGAACTAGGGATTGGTTCGAATTGGAATATTCTTTTAGTGTTGGATAGCCATTTATCGAGGAAGGCTATAGGCTATATAACAGCACGCTTAGACCCTTAGGAGACGAGCAAAAACAAAAAGTCACGAATACTAAGTACTCGCACGAGCAGGCGAGGCGAGCGACGGGATGGGTCGGGGAGCAAGAAATTTGACGCGAACGAAGTCGCGGGCAGAAGCTAGTCTGTTATATGGTCGGACAATGTTCCTCGTTCTTTGTTTGAATATTTTCTTTAATGTGGTATATTTCAGGAAACCGGTGGCTGCAGGATCGTCGCTGCCTACGTGGCCGGCAGCAGGCGTGGACAGGTCACCACACATGGTGCTGGATGAAAAGCTAGAACTACGTGGCGTGCTTTTGGAAGAACGAACTCGCTTCTGGGATGACATCTACCAGAGATACTACCGAGATGCGGTACCACCACCTACACCGCCACCCAAAACACGCGTTGAATTATAAAACATTTTCATATTTTTGTCGCTGATGTTGTGTTTATAGAGAAGTCGGTAATTGTAGGTTACTTATTGTTTTTTTAAGTGAGTCCTAGCGGTTCAAGTTTACATTTTGAATTCGAAATAAACATGTTTATTGAGTCGATGACAGTTTTATTTTCTTATTTTATAAATTAGGTATCTACCTACCTGTCACCATTCACCCCTCCTCTAGATTAGTCTTTCATGTTTTTGACGCCAGAGACGAACACCTAATGTGCACTGGTAAAATTTCGACTTGGGTAATTTGCTTACATCTATACTTATAATATATCCATATTATACTATATACTAATAATAAAGCTGATGAGTTTGTTTGTTTGCTTGAACGCACTAATCTCAGGAACTTCTGATTCGATTTGAAAAATTCTTTCAGTGTTAGATAGCCCATTTATCGAAGGAGGCTGTAGGCTATATATCTTCACGCTAAGCTCCTTAGGAGCCATCATGTATGACAGAATTGTTCCCCTTTAAAAGTTCTTAAAAAAAGTTCCCGACAGCAAATGTCTATCTTTTAAGATTGGCTCACTATACTACTACCTTTTAAATGCTAACCAAATTTGTTCTAAAATAATACATTAATTGCGAAGGGGTTGAACGCGCTAATCTCAGGCACTGCTGGTTCGAATTGGAATATTCTTTTAGTGTTGGATAGCCCATTTATCAAGGAAGGCTATATATAGGCTATATATCATCACGTTAAGGCCCTTAGAAGCCGAGCAAAGAGAGAAAAAAGTCACGAATACGAAGTACTCGCACGGGCAGGCGAGGCGAGCGACGGGGTGGGTCGGGGAGCAAGAAATTTGACGCAAACGAAGTCGCGGGCAGAAGCTAGTGTATAATATAGATAAAGTAATGTATGAAAGTGCACATAGCTCTCTCACTATGCAACAATGTCACAAATTACTATTTAAAGTCAATAGTCATATTTCATACACATGAACTTTCCCGAATAAATTCTAAAATTTATAATATTTTATGATTCTACTTTTATCAGTATCTGTCGATGAAATATTTACATCAATTACTCCAATATCAAGCACTCCAAGATTTTTAACATTAAAATGCAATCATTTATTCATCAGTCTATCCTTATTTTGATTTGTT
Organism: Polymixis lichenea; assembly: GCA_949091785.1. NCBI lineage: Eukaryota > Metazoa > Arthropoda > Insecta > Lepidoptera > Noctuidae > Polymixis > Polymixis lichenea. Next base: position 10,573,369 of record OX420933.1, on the reverse strand, counting down.
TTGAGATTATGTTCTACTTTTTTTTTCTTTCTGTTATAGCGTGTTTCTTTAGACTATTAGTTATGTTCTAATTTTTAGTTCGGCTAACTGCAAAAGCGTTTTTAGTTTTAAAACTAAAAACGCTTTTGATCACCAGATCCTGGCCAGGATATTGGCACAAATTTATGAAATCATTGTATTGTCATTGGCCCTTGATAAGCGTACAAAATTTTCTGATGAATCTGTCTTGAAGTGGATGAAATTCGAGTTCCAAGATTCCGTTACATAGATAGATAGATAGATAGATACAGGCGAAGCCAATAAAAGGGTGTTAACTTGTTAAATAAACGAGTGGGCAACTATTGGTCAGCAGTTCCTTACCTTTGTAATAACAAGAATTTATCTTATTTGTTGTGTTTTCACATTCAAAACTTTCAAAAGTGCTTTTTTTGGGAAGTTTATGTGTAGGTACTTATACTTAATAAAGACTATCAAGATTTAAACTTCTACATTCTTCCAACCTTTTTTGATAGTTATGTTTTGATGTAAATACTTTTCTACTAGGCTTTTGATTATCTTGGGTGTGACAATTGTTTTTGAATTATATAAATATGCATAAATTATGATTCTGAAACATCGATTTTACAATTATTATTAAATTAGGTATTTTCATTAGCTGATTTGAATTTCAACAACTACCGTTTGTTTTTTAAAAAAATACTTAATTTTTTTGTCATCAAATGAGAGTTATTTTTTCGTTCGAGTTCAAAAATCGTCCCAGATTATCTCTATTATTAATGGACATATAGTATATTTAATGGTAGTTTTAATAGGTTTCTAGTGAACCACAGGATTAAAAGTTGTGATAATCTGTGTAGGCTATTTATTCAGCGACGCGCAGAAATCGCGTTCTATTCCAATGTTGTCGCTTTTGGTTCCCGGGGTCCACCTCTAGTAAAGTTTGGTTTGTGAGAATGTAAAAAGTACCTACTGTTTTATCAAGTTTATTTATATTATTATCCACAAAAACCCTAGCGGCCCATTTTTTTTTCGAATTATGGTTATGGCCGTAATGGGTACAAAAAAACATGCTTTACTTAGAACAAATTTGTTCAAATTATGGCTAATCAAACTAATCAAAAAATTTGTTTAACTAGGAAAAAAATGTAAGAGTGACTAAGTAGCTAAAAAAACAGAAGTAAATAATAATAATTATTGTGTAATTCTTGTTTTGTTCCGCACAGGGCAATAAATATTCATATTAGAAAATCGTAGCAAAGTTGACTTTACACAGTTGACTTTGTACAGTTTTGAAACTTTACATATAATTTCATCTTAAAACTGCGTTTACCACTAATTCCCTATAGTTATCCCATCCAGTATGCAAGTGCAGTACGCATGCAATTCCCTGTGAGCTTCGCGATGACTATCAACAAGTCACAGCAGCAGTCACTGAAGGCTGCGGGTGTCGACCTCAGGACAAGCTGCTTCACACACGGACAATTTATTGTACGAATCTTGCTCCTACGTCACCAAAAAAAAAACCAGTCTCTCTGTATATTTTGCTGAGAACAAAACTACAAACGTAGTATATAGGGAAGTTTTATAAAAATGTGACTATTGTTGTGGTATATTGCGGTGTCTCACGACTTCCACGTGAAGGAAGTCGCGTGTAAAAGCGATGTTGTACCTACATCGGGTACCAAATCAGCTGACTAGGATGACTAGGCTAAATTATTTTGTGTAATGCTCATTGGCATTAAACTTGTTGTTTATTAGATAAGATAAACACATACATCCGCAACTCGATAGTATCGACATAAATAGTACTTATAGTGCCCTCTGTAGGCTTGTGCATAATTATGCAGATTAGGATTAAATTAAATATATAAAAATAGTAGCAATACGGTTGAAATCAGGTTTTCTACCTATATTTGTGTTTTGCATATACCTTGTACAAGGTGTTAGAAATTGTAGTATTAGGTTTTTACATATGAAATTGGCATTTTATATAGAAAAGTCGAAACGATAAAAACAAAAAAATTATAATATATTTAGTAAATCAAAGTATATAAAATTGTCATCCATGCACTTTCACCATTATAAAGGTAGTTCATTGATTCCTTTGCTGAATAAATTGTGGGAGCGAGAATCAATAAAATCTATGAAGGCGGTTTTGACCGCCTCATCGGATTTTTTTTTTCTAGCAAGGAATTGTCCGTATTCTGGAAAAAGTGGTAATCTCTTGGAGCAAGGGCCGGGGAGTATGTTGGGTGTCGGAGACATTTTAATCGCAGCTCCTGTAATTTTGCGACCTTCTTTTTGTGCAGAGTGTGATCCAACATGTTATCCTGAAGCTGCTGTGGGCTAAAGCAATTGACCAGCCTCGGTCGTTTAATGGCTAGCTTTTCTATCATGGTTTGCAATTGTTGACAATAAATATCAGCCATAGTCTTCGATTCGCTCACAAGGAAGGACTAATTCATGTAATGCTCAATGTTTTTAGAAACCAAATATAGGCCTCCCCTCTTTTCTGCCATACTTCCCGGTTCCATGCGTCCAGTTCCATCGCGCTCCATCCCTGTGTTTCTCGCGACTTTGACAACATTATCAACCCAACATGCTTTTGGGCGGCCCGGAGTATAATAAAACGTGCAAAATAAAAACTTTTTTCACAAAATCTAAACAACCAACCTCCCAAAAAAATACTACAAAGTTTTTATTTAATATGTAATAATATCAAATTCCCCCACATCGTTTTCTTACAAATGCAAATTTCTTTTCCTGGAGAGATCTCGAAATAGAAAACAGAGCATATCATAGTTCAACAATGACTGTGGTTTAATACTGAACTTTTGTTTCGGCCACCTCTTCCTCCACCTGTATGGTTAGAACCATTTGATGCTGTAAACAGCCATACCCTTTGAGTGAACCATCACAAAATCCTACCAAATGCACTTCAGCAGGACTGGAAGGAATAATCAGTCTCGGTAGTGAAATATTCTGTAAATCAGATAAATTTGCTGCAATTAGATGCCACACTTTAACTAAGTGTGATGGAACAGCTTCATCCCAACCTAAATTTAAGCGCCTCAGCTCTTGTAGAGGTGACTTCGCAGAGAACACTACTGGGCTGATCCAACCGAGCGGGTCGAAAATGCGGGCCACTATAGAGAGGATAGATCTATTAGTAAATTTAACGTCAAAAGTGTCCGAAAACTTGTAGCAGAAATTGTCGTAGGATGAATTCCACCGCATTCCTAATATCTTGAAAAACTCATTTCCAGCATCATCGAAAAATTTGGAAGTCTGAAGATGGGCAGGAAGAACATCAGACAAAAGACTTGGAGTATTCGTACTCCACTTACGAGGTTCAAATTGACCCTTTGACAATAACGAGGTAACATCCTCTTTTACTCGTTTTGCTTCATCAAGAGATGAACATCCCGTAGTGATGTCGTCCATGAAAGTGTCTTCACAAAGAACTTGAGCGACGCAACTTGAGTACTCAGAACCGTGGTCCTCAGCAAGTTGGCGCAGAGTGCGAATAGCTAAGTATGCTCACTCCATAAGTCACGGTGTTAAGCTCATACTCATTCAAAGTCTCGTTAGGCTCGTCACGCCAGAAAATGTATTGATAACACCTGTCCTCAGGACGTATTAATATTTGGCGGTACATTTTAGAAATGTCCGCAGTGATGACAATTTTATGAAGTAGGAATTTAGTAACTAAATCGACAATGTCAATTTGAAGTTTCGGTCCAACGTGAACTGCATCATTTAGATAAAGATTATTTGTAGTCCGACTGCTAGCGTCGAAGACTACCCGAATTCGTGTCGTAGAGCTATCTGGACGCACGACGCAATGATGTGGAATTATGTAACGATCAGTAGTCGAAGAATCTGCAGGCTGCATATGTCCTAGTTCTTTGTACTGGTGCATAAATTCCTTATAATCAGCTTTCAGCTCGGTCTGATTCATAAGACGTCTTTCCAAGCTGAGAAAGCGGTTAAAAGCTTGGCGAGACGAATCGCCTAAAGCAGGCGCATCCTTCTTCAACATTATAGGTACTACGTAACGACCTTCATGCGTACGGTAAGTACCCTTTATAAACATTTGTTCACAGATATCGTCTTCAGGACCGGGAATTTTACATTTCGGCGGTTCTTCAGAAACCCAAAATCGTTGAACGATATCTTCGAGCGCGCAAGAAGACGCGAGGAGTGACGTAACGGATTAACCGGGAATATTGTTAGGTGGTGCGTTATGAAAATATTGACCACTTATCACCCAGCCAAATACACTAGACAAGGCGCAAGGTATTCCGGGCCCGGGAGTGAAACGTGAGCCAGTGGTATATTTGATCGAAACACTCGACACCTAACAGTAGATCGATCGGACCGGATCTATCAAAGTCGCGGTCGGCGAGATCATGATGACTGAAATGATCCTTGACATGCAATTACGGTAACGTTGACAAAGGCATCATGGAAGTAATTTTAGGTAAAACTACTAAAGGTAAGTCGAACTTAGGCGACTCACAAGAATGAGGTATTATTGAAGCAAAAGTACAGCCTTTTATGTCGCAGACATTACTCTGCCCGCGACCACGTTCAAGTTACATTTTCTTATACGTAAACCTAGACGGCGCACGCATGCGCTGGTGATGAAAGAATCCATCGAACCGCTGTCAATTACGGCGCATGCACACTGGAGCGAACCGTCCGCGTGACGTAATCGCACCACCGCCGAGCCAAGAATCTTCGTGCTACAATTTGGACTCGAAGTTGGTGACGTAATACAGGTAAGTGAGCTAGTACCTTTAGCGGAACCTTCGTTATTCACGTTTGAATTAACAGAAGACGTTAATAAACTTTTATTTTCCACATGTAATAACGTGTTATGTTTCGCGTTACAAATAAAACATGTGGTTTTAGATTTACAATTATTATTATCGTGACCGGGCCTTAGGCAATTGACACACAAGTTCAATTTCTGAACGAAATGTTGACGCTGTTCAAGTGTCATAGACACCGACCTTACAAGCTGTCACATTCGGAGAAACTTAAAGTCCGAGAAATCGTACGCGACCTGAAAGATAAGGTTATCATCCGCGAGTCTAATTCCGAGTATGCGAGTCCCATAATACTAGTAAAGAAAAAGGACGGAAGCGATAGGATGTGTGTCGACTACAGGGCACTTAACCGACTGGCTGTTAGGGACCGGTATCCCCTACCGAGTGGTACCTATCTATGTGATCATCTATGAGTATAGATGATCACATATGAGTATAGATGATCACATAGATAGGTTAGGCAACTTTAAGTACTTCACCAGCCTTGATATGGCTACAGGCTTTCACCAAATTGCTATCGAAGAAGGTTCAATTCATAAGACGGCCTTCGTCACACCGGAGGGACATTTTGAGTACCTCCGAAGGCCCTATGGTTTGACGAACTCGCCCATAGTTTATCAGCGAATTATTAACGACACCCTTCGCAGTCATATTGAGGCTGGCAATGTCTTAGTGTACGTTGATGACGTCCTGTGCATGAGTGACAGTGTAGATGAAGGTATTTGTTTATTAAAAAAGGTACTAGAAACGTTAACTGGGTCTGGTTTTTCGATAAACTTCCGAAAATGCTCGTTTTTGTCAATGGAAGTCGAATACTCGGGGTGCGTAGTTAGCCAAGGTCAGGTCAGGCCGAGCCCACATAAGATTCAAGCCCTAGTCGATGCACCGGTACCTCGTAATATTAAACAAATACGACAATTTCTGGGTTTGGCGGGATATTTTAGAAGGTATATTCGGGACTATGCAACCAAGACTGCTTACATAGCACGTTTGATGAAAAAGGATGTGACAATGTGGAACAAGAAAAAGCTAGGCAAGAGATAATAAGTTGCTTAACTAGTTCACCTATATTGTCCATTTTCGACCAGTCCTTGCTCACAGAAGTACACCCCGACGCTAGCAGCATCGGCTATGGTGCTGTACTGATGCAAAAAAAGGCTGATGGTACAAAGCATGTGGTCACCTACTTTAGTAAAGCCACACAGAGTGCCGAGGGTAGATACCACTCTTACGAGTTAGAGACTTTGACGGTCGTGAGGGCATTGCAGAATTTCCGTCACTATCTAGTAGGGATAAACTTTAAAGTAGTCACCGATTGTAATGCTCTTAAGGCCACTGAAAAGAAAAAGGATCTGCTCCCATGCGTTGCCAGGTGGTGGATCTATTTACAAGATTTTAACTTTAGCATTGAATATAGAAAAGGCACCATGATGACACATGCAGACTACCTAAGTCGAAATCCAGTCAAAATATATCAAATATCTAGGCCGCGCAACTGGGCACAAATTGCTCAGTCAGCAGATGGTGAGACGCAAGGCATTCTACAGAAATTACAGGACGGAGAATTAGATTCTCAGCGATATGTCCATCAGAATGAGCTACTTTATTATCGGTATACACCAGTGGGTGAGGAAGCCAGACTTCTTTGCTTTATCCCCAAGGGATACCGGTTAAGCTTATTGAGAATCTTTCATGACGAACACGAGCACATTTGTGCGGAGAAAACCATAGACTTAATCCTCAAATATTTTTGGTTTCCCGGACTTCGCCAATTTGTGGCAAAGTATATAAAACACTGCCTTGTGTGTGTATCCTATAAACGCGTACCTAGAGCCCCTCATCAACTGATAACATCTTGGGAAAAACCCAGTCTCCCTTTCCAAACGTTGCATATGGATGCACTTGGTCCGTTGCCTGAATCTAAAGGCTATAAATTTGTGTTGCTAATAATAGACGCATTTACAAAGTTCTGTTTACTTTATCCAATTCGTAAGCAGGATGTAAGTGAGCTTAAACGCACGTTTACCAACGCAATTTCACTCTTTGGCGTTCCTAAGCTTTTAGTAACTGACCGCGGACGAATGTTCGAATCCACCGAGTTCTCTACTCTGTTAACTGAGTTCGGTTGTGATATCCATTTTATAACACCCGAAATGCACAATGCTAACGGACAAGTAGAAAGATACGTCAGAACCGTTCTGAATATGATCCGTATTGAAACTAATCATAGACATACGGAATGGTCAGAAAAACTATGGAGACTTCAACTCACCCTTAATATAACTAAGCAGAAGACAACACAAGCCTCAGCATTGAAGCTTCTAGTGGGCACTGAAGCCACGACACCTATCGTTCGAACACTAATTCGTGACATCGCCATCGAGAGGTCCGAAAACCACGAAGGCTGGCGAGAGCTGTGCAGAACAAGAGCCTATCAACTGTTGACACAAAATCAAGACAAACAAGATTCTCATGTCAACCGGCAGCGGCGAACACCACGCGCATATAACATTAACGACCTGGTTTTTGTAATTAAATATTCGCAGTCCACAGGAAAACTAGACCCATGCGCGGACCGTATCGGGTGATTAAACTGCTACCCAGTGGTCGCTACCAGTTGAAACTCATCAGTGGTTCATATGGCAAAACCACACAAGCAGCTGCTGAGTACATGATACCTTGGAACGGAGAGTGGTGTCCAGAATCATGTGCAGATTTTTTTGAAGGTGAGTATTGAATTGGTTTAATGCGGAGAATTGGCGAGTTGTTTTGCCATAAACTTTCCACATGCACATTGTTGTTATTTTCTTCGCTGTTTTCTTTACACAACTGTTACACATAGATTTATCACAAAGTAACTCTTAAGTATAACTTTCATTTAAATCAGTAAGTTGTGGCGGACCAGCTCGCTGATCGATCGATGCATTTAACTAAATGATGAACCTTTGTGTTGGATGTGCGATTCAGAGATGCCTCCATCTATACAAACATGTATGTGATTTTTGTGGTGATATACGCAGGACGTGCGATTCAGAGATGCCTCCGTCCGCACTAATTATATGAACCCATTTATGTATTCATGACAAATATGTGATTATTTGTAGTAGAGTATATTGGACGCGCGATTCAGAGATGCCTACGTCCAAACAGACATACCTATAGTGAGAGGTATTGGTTTATGAACTAAGTAACTGAAGTGTTGACGTGCGATTCAGAGATGCCTCCGTCAACCTCAGACAGAGGGGACGCCTTCAGTCTGATTTGTTCACAGATACAGCTTTGGATCGGTGAAAACTGGCTACGTAAATAGGGACACTATTATATTATTTATTATATTTATTTATTCAAAAATTACAAGGCTTAAGAATATGTACAGTTTTGCTTAAATGTAAATTATATTCCTAAGACTTACGTGCCTGAACTAGGTAATCCTGTGTTTCAGGCAAGAAGTGCTAAAATAGTCTATAAAAGTTAATAAATAATCAAAAGTTGACAATAGACAAATAATTAAATGAATGTTGAGTAGCTTAACTCTTAGTTTCTAAGTTTGATAAATAATAACATAGGTGAATATTTATTTTAACACAGTTAGTAAATTCTCTGTTTTTTCGTAGGACATACTTTGGAGAGCATCATTGAGAGTTCTCTTACAATTTGTGTAGTTCAGGGAATAAATATTTGCTTTCGAGTTTAGTCTATTATAGAGGAGAGGACCGAGGTAAAGGTAAAATTTGGATATAAAAGCATGTTTAGTTATAATTTGTGGACAAACTATATCTTTACGTCTTTTATTAGTATATTCTGTACTGTAAGGTAAAGCTGTGTGTTGTTTTAATACAATGCCCATTATAAATAACTGTCGAACTGTTAATACTTCACAAGATTTGTATAGTAGGTTAGTAGAGTAGAGAAAACGGCGGGAAGTAGACACTTTGAGAATCGCCCTCTGAGCTCTCTCGATGGTTAGTAACAGTGTTTTACCAGCACCACCCCAAGTGGTAATACAGTAAGTTATTATCGATTGACATAGAACAAAGTAAACTTGTCTAACTATTTTTGGATCAGCAATATAGCGTAACTTTTTAAATACAAATAGTAGTATTGTAGACATTATTTTCTGAGTCAGCGGAAAATAGGACAGTATCGTCAGCATAAGAAACAATTTGGCCGTGATCTAGGTTTAGATTACAAAGATCATTTATGTAAATCAAAAATAGGGTAGGCCCCAAAATGCTTCCTTGGGGTATTCCGAAAGACGAGTTTTTTTTGTCATCGCTGAGAACATTATCAATCCTTACACATTGGGTACGGTCTTCTAGATAGCTTTTAAATAGTTTCAGCTGGGTGCCTCTGATACCTATGGCTTCAAGCTTGTGCAACAGAATAGAAATAGAAACCGTGTCAAAAGCTTTGGCGAGGTCCAAGAAGATACCTACTGTGTGGTTACCGTTATCGAGTTCTTTTGCTAAGAAGTTAGTCAGATGGTGTACGGCATCGTCTGTTGACATTCCAGGCCTAAATCCGTACTGCCGCTTCGATAATATTAATTTATCCTCCAAGTATTTGTGAAGTCTTTTACATATGATTTTTTCTAATATTTTAGACATAGAAGGCAGTAAGGAAATAGGTCTATAATTTGTCACTTGATCTTTGCTGCCCGATTTATAAACAGGGACCACAACAGCTTTTTTTAGGCATTCGGGAAAAAGACCCGTGGATAAGCATTTTTGGAAAATATAAGTTAGTGGCGGTACCAAAATGTGCCTAAACTGTTTAATAGTTTTATTAGATATGTTATCCCAGCCAACTGCACATGCATCTTTCAAACTCATAATGATAGCTTCTACCTCAGCCTCGTCTGTGTCTATCCAACGCAAAGGATGATAAAATAGTGCTACACGTAAAAGGTGTGCTTGTTTGATTATGTGATTGGCCCCGAACTTTTTCAGCTAGACACTTTCCAACATTCACAAAGAAATTATTTGCAATGTTGGCAGATGTTAACTGTGATGGGTGTGCTTGTAACAAACCTGAAGATGACTGATTTTGTTTTGAGCTATACGTTGCATTTTTAATGAAATTCCAGATTTTTTGCTATTTGTACCAGCCTTTTTGAGTGCAATTTTATCGTTCATCGTTAGGAGATCATTACAGAAGTTACGATATCGTTTATAAGTAATTTGTAAAATTAAATTATCTGGATTAGATTTAGCTTTCATATGCAGTTTATCTCTATTATTCATACAACGAATGAGTCCTGTCGTGATCCATGGCTTTATGTTGTAGTTTTTGTTATTTAGCCGATATTTGACAGTGTTTTTCTGAATTGCATTTTGCACATTTTTAATTAGGTACAACATACAAAACTGCGGATCTGCGGAATCGTAGACTGGGTCAAAGTCGATATTTCGTAAGTCTTCTTCAAGTTTATTTACGTTCATGCTGGAAATTGTGCGAGTGACCAGTTTAGGCAATTTACAATTTAAAATAAGTAGGTTAGCACTGTGATCGGTTATTGTTGAATTAATTACAAGGGTAAGTGCAGGAAAATTTGATTTGAGTATTATATGGTCCAAGCAGGAGCCACTTTGATGTGTGGGAAGCGTGTGAGTGGGCAGCAAACCATGGAACGCGCATAGGTTAAGGTATTCCTCAGCGGACGCGTCAGCACTTTCTGGAAGAATATTGATATTAATATCTCCAATTAAAATGGTATTTTTAAAAGATGATAGGTTCTGCAAGGTGTCGTTTAGAGAGAAAGTAAAATTGTTTATATCTCTAAAAGAGGGGGGCCGATATAAGGCAAGTATTGCGAATTCTGATCCAATCTTAATTAGCAATCTACTACAGTCATGTATAGTCGGTTCCTCGATCGACACATTGAGATGATTTCTTGCATAAACTATCACCCCATCGTTTTGATTGTGGTTGACGCTACTTTTGTACATATTATATCCCGGAATTAGTGGTATGTTATATTGTTTGGAAAGCCAACATTCGGTTAAGACAATAACGTCACAGTAAATGTCTAAACGCTGTAGAAAAATGCTAAAATTGACAAAATTCTTAAAAATACTACGAATATTTTGGGTTAGTATGGTTAGTGGACTAGTGTAGGAAGAGAAATATTGTTTACAGTGTTCAACGTCACACGCTTGGGATTCAGATACAGAGAAGTTATCTATGTCATTAATTAAACTATTAATCATAATTATAAGTATAAAACAACAACAAGGGCCAAAAAATACGTAATTAACGGCGCTCTTAGGCGCCTACATAATCAATAGAATTAATGTACCTCTTTTCAGCTATTATTTTCGCTGGGCAGTCAGCAGCACTTGTCTTGTGATTGCTTGGCTTTTTGAATTTCAAGTAAGTAGCGCATTTTGGTTCTTCAGCCTTCTTGGTGCAATCTTTTATTGAGTGACCCTGATCACCACAGTGGCCACAGGTGTAAGTGGTCTCCCGACATGATTTGGCCGCATGTCCATACTGCTGGCACTTATTACAGCGCGTGACTAAGGTAAAGTCTCTCACAGGGCATGACGACCAATTTACAAAGACTCTGTCTTTTGATATCAGGGCCTTGCGTATATCTGCAGATACTTCAATTATATAATTACAGGTCTCAGCATCCTTCTTACCTGACTTATGGCTTAACTTAATGGAGGTCAAAAAGGTCTCGAGGCTACAATCTGGAAGGTTCTCGGCTAGATTTTGGTGGAACAAACAAGTAAAAACTTCATTCTCTTGCATGGATGAGGGCACTCCGATAACCACTACTCTAGGCTTCCTTTTTGGGGGCTCGTCTACTGTAAGGCCTGAATTTGAAAGCTGCATCGATTTTTTCATCTTCTCAATGTAATCCTTGGTTTCGGTGCTGATAATGACACCGCCATTTTTAGTTTTACGTAGTCCTCTTATTTTTTGGACAAGTGTTTTAGTCTCCTCACTAGATTTCAGTTTGTCGTTAGGGTATATGGCTACTGAGCTTAAATTGATCAGCTGTATAAAATTGTTGGTACCTTTTTTAACCATGTCAGAGAAGGAAGTTCCTGTAACTGGTTTAATTGAAGCTTCGATGGTCAGCTTAAGGTCTTGCAGTTGCTGCGACAGATCAATTTGGTCTTCTAATGTTTGGACGGTGGAATGAGCCCGGACGGCTCTTACTTTAAGGGACTGGTAGTGGACGGCCATCTGCGATGTTCCGTGACTTACTTTTCGGCACAGGGTACTTATCCGCAGTTTTTGCTCCATGTTTAATTTGTACGGGCACGGGTGTAGGAGGTGGGCTCCGAGCTCATCTGCCACCGCGGCTGAAGGGGCTGGTTGCCATTGAGTTACAAGTTATTTACTTGTTAATAACTTATAAACATTTCCACAGATACGATTTACACATACCTAACATATTATGACTACGTAAGACACAGTTTGCTCTACTACCGGCTATTTGGTAAAACCAGGTCACGAGTCAGCAAGTTATTATTTATTATTTTAGTAAATTATCGACACGTCTGTTCACAACGAAATTGCGAAAATTCATTCATTCATATCATGAGAGCTCTCACGAATTTTAACGTTTCCCTATATAAATGTCTAAACTGTGTTCATATTTCAGATAACGAAGTATGTGACCCCAACACAGGGTCATCATCGTCCCTTCAACCCGGTGCTGAGATGGCTGGGCCCAGTGGCGACTTTCCTGCTGTATAGTTGGCTCCAGTACCAGCCGAGCACCATGAAGACCGCGTCGAGGGCGACGCTTCGTCGGGATAGGCCGATTTAGGGAACTCGTTTCTATTGTAAGACGATGTCTATAAAAGGCGGTGCACGCACGAGTATCGGTCATGGATTAGCTCGTGGCTATCCGCAAGCTGGTCCGCGTTCACGCCACCCACCAGTTTGCGAGTTCGGTGCGGACCACCACTTTGTGTCCCCTCTGTGGCTGGGAGGCCTGCGCAGCAGACCGAGCAGACACAGGGGGGGCACCGGAAAGCTGCTCGGCGTGCCCACACCACGCCGCCATGGTCACGGAGGCCAGGGGGGGCTCCTGGAGAAACTTTACCCCGGCATGCGCGGCCCTAGGACTGCGATGCCGGGCCTGAAGAGGACCTGAAGATGCTTTGCCGGGCGACGGTGCTGCTGAGCATCAGTGACACGTCGCCCGGCGCATCCCCCCCAAAATTGACGCCCCCCCCCCCCCCCCCCGAAGAAGACGAGGAGGGAAAATTCCCGAACGGGACGAAGAGGAGGGGAGCCGCCGAGCCGCCTGCGCCTGCCGGTCCACCGTCGTCGAGCCGGCACGCGGTGCTGTGTCATCGGGGGCATAGCACCGCAAGCGCGCGCCGCAGCGCCGCCCGCGCGTGCCCCCCCCCCCCGCCTACCCAAGCGCTCCGCTGCGCCGACGCGCGCACCGCTGCGCCGCCCGCGTACCATCCGCGTAGCCTGCGATGCGCAAACCGCGCACCGCACGCCGTCCGCGCACACCTGCCGCCGCGCCGCCCGCGCCCTGCACGGTGCCCGCGCACTGCGCCGCCCGTGCGGCCCGCAAGCGCGAGCAACACCTGCCGAAGATGGCCCGAGCTGGGCCAGCTTGCGATGAATACAGGAGAGGACCCAAGCTCGGATATGCCTGCTGCTGTTCGTGTGCGCGGCGACGCCACGCCGCAGCCCTACCGCTGCAGCCTCCCGTGCTGGCCGTCGCCATGCCGGGCCTCCTCCAGGAAACTGGGGGTCACACCGCGGCGACTGGCCGCCGGGAGGGCGCTGCCGCACACGGTGCCCCTGTCGCTGGTCGTCATCCGCTGGGCCTCCCCCAGGACTCTGGGGGTCTCACCTGGCGGTGACTTGATCACCGGGGTACCAAGAGTACGAACAGCAGCAACCTCAGGACTCTGCCTCGGTGCCTGCGTCGCTACAGCGACTGCGGCACCGCACTCGGACGGCCAGGCAACAGGCAGTTGCGCAGCTGCCGCGTGGTGCGTTACCGCGCCGCGCGGCGCTCACGCCCCCCTGCACCTCCCGCATGCTTTGGAGCCCCCGGCGTGCCCTGGCGCGCCGCTGTAGCGCGTCGCGCTGCTCCGAGCACCGCGACACCGCTTGCGACCTAAGCCCCTGCAACACCGGACTTGACAACTGTGCGCGCCGCGCGGTGCGCATGCGCCCCGCGTGGCGCGCGCACGTGCATCCCCGCGCAACCCGCGCGCCCTCTGTGCGCTCCGTCGCGCCGCCGCCTCGCTGCGCGTTGTCAGACCACTTCGCGCCGCTGGCCGCGACTGAAGCCACACACCACCGGACATGACACCGAAGCTGCCCGAGCTGGGCCAGCTTCCCCCCACCGGAAGGACACAGCTGCTGCTCGGTGTCATCCCGGGCTGGCGGTTGTCTGCAGGGCCCCATAGGGTCCACCCAGCATTCAGGTGAATGACTGCCGGGGTTGAACCGAGTGGTGTAGCTCGGATTCCCTGTGCGTGTCTTCACCCGCTGGGGCGACGACCGGCCGCCGGGATGACTGCACCTAGGGTGAAAGAGCAGCAGCCATGGAAGCTTCCGCGCCCATTGGTGCGCCCCCTGTGCGCTTTTCCGCGCCGCCGCGGCCGCCTCGCTTCGCGCTGCCACACCGCTTCGCGTCGCCGCCCGCGTCTAAAGCCACATCTACCGGACACGACACCACAGCTGCCCCTAGCGTGGCAGCCTTACATGAAGAGGACGAAGCTGCTGTTCGGTGGCATCACCGCTGCTGAGGGTCGTCTGCGGGACCCCAATGGGTCCGACCAGCACCGGGGTGACTGACTGCGCGGGGTTTCAACGGAGTGCGTAACTCCGATCCCCTGCGCGTCGTCACCCGCTGGGGCGACGACCGTTCGCCGGGATGCCCGCACCGGGAGGGTGAAAGGACGGCAGCCACGGAGAGCCGATGCCCTTTGAGGCAGCCAAAATGATCGGCCCGTATTAACGGGCCGCTGTATAGCCGTCGCGGTCAGGGGGCGATGCCCCGACACCGCCTGCCACGCCCCCTTGCGGTGGCGTTGCGACAACCCGATTCGTATCGGTCATTTTCTCGTGGCTTTCGTACGGAACGGTAGTTGTCGACGCGATTTGTGAGTACTTGTAATTACAATTTAAGCTGGTAAAACTCTGTAAGTACATGATATTTTGCTTGTATAATTAATTGGTGTTTTATTTTAGCCATGAGGTTATGTAAAAGTTTCTTTAAACTGAAGTCATTAGCTCGTATTTTGTTTTGTGATTAAATAAATTCTAAGTATAATTGATCATTGCTTTTTTTTAAATGATTCCTGCTACTGAATCCTAAACATATATATATATAATAAAAACACGGTACGTAGCTTATGGTAACAGTGGATTGTTATGTGTTGCAAGTTTAAAATTATAGTCTATTTTCCAGGCTTGTAAACTAGGTACGCAGACCTGTATCTTAGGAGTCGGAGATTATGCGGCTTCAATGTATAAAATACAATACAACCGTGACTTTTCAGTTGGTTTACAGGTTTTGTTAACAGTAAATGGAGTGAATGGTTTGTGTATGTATCTAGGAGTCTCGTTTGTCACCAAACGACTACAATACAGTAATTACCGACGTCTCGAAGTCGGCAGCGCGAATAAGCAAGTTCAAGTGAAAGAATCGCTGGTTCTCTCACCCCTCACTGCGTCTTCGCTGGTCGAAATTGTCCGATATCGGTGTCAGACACTGTCTGCGACGATATAGTTGACAATAACAACTAATTATGTAAAAGCATTTAGTAGGTAGGTACTAAACGTATGCGAAAATCTGACCGCCGATATTGTGGCGTTGTCGGAATCGGCTTATGTGCTGTGTTGTAATTTAATGTAATTGTTAATGTGATGTAATGAACTAATTTTATTAATGAAACAAAAGCAAAAATGTATTTTCAATCAAAACTAGCTTTGCCTGAGGCTGGTAGTTCCAGAGATAGAGATTTCAAACATATATAAAAAACCGGACAAGTGCGAGTCGGAATCGCCCACTGAGGGTTCCGTACAAATTTGTAGGTACCATATTGTAATAAAAAAGTTATGGGCAAATTTAGAATTTCGCGAAAACTTGTAAGTATCAAAATTTACTTTAATTTTAAACTTTTTACTTTTTTGGAATTTTTCCTTTATTTGTGCTGTAAGAAATTTGGCAAAAAGTAAGAACTTTTTGCCAAATTTCGTGATTCTAGGTCAACGGGAACTACCATATAGGTTTTCGACCCAAAACCTATAAGGTACTTTTGGTTGACCTAAATTGTGAATTTTGGTTAAAAGCAAGGTCTTACAGCACAAATAACGGGTAAATTCCGAAAAATAAAAAAAGTTGAATAATAAGGTAAATTTTGGTACTTACAAGTTTTCGCAAAAATCAAAATATGCCCATATCTTTTTATCGTGTCGACTCAGGACCTTGATTTTTATAGACCTAATAGGAACTATAGATTTCAGTATCTGGTATAAATTTCAACTTGCTAGAGCCACCCGTTCCTGAGAAAATCGGAGATGACACATGGACAGACAGACGGACAGATGGGAAGGGTTCCTCTTTCACCTTTTGAGGTACGGAACCCTAAAAACAAACTCTTCAGCTTTATTATTATTATGATTGCTACGATTACATATGATTACAACTGTACGTCAATTGCTCCCGTGTCACCAATCCATCGCGAACGAAGTCGCGAGCAGAAGCTAGTTACAGATACACATGGATTTTTGGTAGTAAGGTGAAAATAAATAATTGCACCATTGCAATAGGAACCCTTGTGCAATTCGTTCTATGAGAAAATAAATGTCTTTAAACCGAAATCATTCTTCCAGACCTTTCAACCAGCGACTTTCCAACACAAGTGTTAGTTCTCAGTGAATTTGAGAATTTGAATTTGAACTGAAGGAACATGGGTGAGTTTTAGACAATAAAAGTCTGTCACGCTTTCTAGAGCGGTAGAATTCATTTTCGATTTCCCATCCAAAACAAAAAAAAAATCATTGTGCAATTTGTTCTTTGAGAAAATAAATATCTCTAAACCGAATGCATGCTTCTCAGACCCAGAGGTTAAGGCTAAACGTTAGTAATCAGTTACTTTAAAAAAATATTTAATGGACAAGCTGTGTGCCCGACGGTATTTCTCTGCGACAAAAATGGTAGATTTCCATACAAATTTGCATCCACTATTTAACTTCTTTAGTGGCAGAATTTTCAAAGATCCTGAATTTCAGATTTGCATAAAGTAGAATCGGCTAAAAATCGTCGTACTGTTTCGCTTATACTGTAACCAAATTCTTTTGTTTTTGATGTTTGACACCGCTCATAAAGAACCGTAAATATTGTGAGCACTTTTTTTTTTTTTTTGATTTTGGCTTCACACGGTTTGTGCATTTAGCCAGTGTCAAGTAATTTTTCTTTTAGATCAAGTAAATGGCCCGATATCGGGCACGAAGTTACAAAACAGTCATAGTCGTCTTTAGTCAGTCAAGTCAGAGTTATTGTAAAGCGGTAGTAACTTTACAACAACCTAATAGGAGTTTTTGGGGGGAACACGAAATGTCCACGTTAGTCACTTATTTTCACCTTCACTACACTTGTGCACTCACACGTAACTAAATTGAATAATTCACTATCAAAATTATACAATTTAATTCGCTATTTCACTAAATTCCATGAAAATGAAAATTCGTGCGACATGTTCCAACGCGATCCCGCCAAAAACTCCATTGTGAGCACTTATAAAGAAACAATTGCCGTACTTTATTGTCTAGTGACGTACCTACTGCTCCAGCTAAAATTTATCTAATCTATAATTTTAAGACATCAAAATTAAATTTGTATATATTTTTTATCCATCCCCGGTCTTGTCGGATTACCGACCCATTGGACCATTTACCAAGACAAAAGTGGCATAGATCCAAGTATATGGCATAGATACGATACGATACGTCTTTGACGAACTTGATTGGGAACATGAGCACCAAGTTATACTGTTAGCGCATAACCACTGCCTTCACACGGCGCTATTTTTCAAGCACGTTGTAAAATTTTATCGTATAGTGACAGTGACTTTTGGTGTTCAAAACTGTAAGTTGTGCACTCAGAGCCAATATGATAAAATTACCGATCCTAGAAAAAATCTTGTGTTGCTACACACTGCGGACAAATTGTTTACCATGTGATATTAATGTAGGATGATAGTAGCGAAGACAGGTCGGTGGAGAGTAAATATCATAGTTGATATGGATGAATCTGATTTTAAAAATCTTAGAAAAATGTCTTTTGTACAAACTTCTTCATAAACGACGATAAAACATTACATACGACTCTCACTTGACTATTATTTTATCGATACTAATTTGTAATGTGTCAACACTATTTTAAGATGACAGTTAAACGTCATCATATTTACTAGAAATAATCACATTTTCGAAAACAATTTTATGAATTAAAACTATGATATAATTACAATATATTTTTTGTGAGTTATCCCGATTTCATAATTTAATTTGTTATTATTTTATTCGATTTTTCTTTGTACAGGCGCAGGGTGAGCGAGTTTTTGAAAATTTTGACACAGGTCCACCCTCTATGACGTCCCGCAGGACTCTGAGCGCGAGCCGATTTAGCCCGATTTACTGTTTTTGAGTTTGTTCAAAAAAAAATCTACTAAACTAAAAATTTCAACCTTTAATTTCCCTCCTAAACACGATTCTCTTATTGTACATGCAATTTCTACACAATTTTGTGCTATTATTAGGAAATGAGATGGAAACGAAAGGTTTCGAAATCGACCCTACTTCGGATATTTTTTTCATCGAGCAAATTGCAATTAATCGTGTTTTGAACCTTTAATTTCCCTCAAACAAGGATCTATCTATGACATATACTTTTTTTCAGGGCCTAAATATACGAATTTGATAATTTAATCTTGATTCTGAAACAGCCAATTTCGGATAAACCCCCGTTAATTTATTTGTCATCAAACGAGAAAATTTTTCGACGTTATTAAGAAGGCCATTCGTTCGACGTTTCGTACGAGTTCAAAAATCGTCCCAGATTAACTCTATTATTAATGGATGTATAGCATAATGGTAGTTTTAATAGTTTTCTGGTAAACCACAGGATTAAAAATTGTGTTATATGTGTGGGCTGTTAATCAGCGACGCGCAGAAATCGCGTTCTATTCCTGTGAGAGCCAGTTCAATGTTGCTTTTGGTTCCCGGGCACCACCTCTAGTAAAGTTTGGTTTGTTAGAATGTAAAAAGTATTGTTTTATTGATAAAATAATACTACGGTTTACCAGGGTTTTTGTGGTAATAATATAAATAAACTTGAGTTTATTTATATTACTATCCACTAAAACCTTAGCGACCCATATTTTATTCGAATTATGGTTATGGCCGTTAATCCTAACTTAGAATAAAAAAATATAAGAGGGACTACCCAAAAACTAAAGTTTGTTCAAATTATGGCTATGTATAGGAACTAAGCAAAAGATTTGCTTAGCTAGAAAAAGAAATGCAAGTGTGACTAGCTAAAACACAAAGAAGTAAATAATTATAATTATGGTGCAATCCTTGTTTTGTTCCGTACAGGGGAATAAATATTCATATTATAAAATCGTAGTGAAGTCTAAACTGTACACATAATTTTATTTTAATACTGCGTTTATCACTAATTCCCCACAGTTGTCCCTTCCAGTATTCAATGCAGTACACATGCAATTCCCTGTGAGCGTTTGCTTCGCGATGGCTATCAACAAGTCACAGGAGCAGTCACTGCAGGCTGCGGGTGTAGACCTGAGGACAAGCTGCTTCTCACACCGACAATTTATTGTACGTATCCTGCTCCTACGTCACCAGTCTCTTTGTGTATTTTGCTGAGAACAAAACTACAATCGTGGTGTATAGGGATGTTTTACAAAAATGTGACTATTATTGGAGTAAATTGTGGTGTCTCAGGGTCACGACTTCCACCCGAACGAAGTCGCGGGTAGAAGCTATATGGTACCTCGATTGGATACAAAATCAGCTGACTAGGATGACATAGGCTAAATTATTATGTGTCATGCTCATTGCTATTAAACTTGTTGTTTAATAGGCAAGATAAACACATAGATAAGCAACTAGATAGTATCGATAATATAGTGCACGCAGTAGGCTTGTGCATGCTTAATAATGCAGATTAGGATTAAATTAAATTTGTAAAAACAACCGACTTCCAAAAAAACGCTACAAAGTGAAAAATAACTTTAATTTTGGAAGTGGCTGACTTTCACTTTTTAGTGCTTACCCCTTCACAGCGTACCAGCGTGATGTTATTTTATGAACTGGTGTAAACAATAGACAGACATGAGATTTCAGCAATCCCAGTCCATTTGCCATCATTTATTGAGGAGTTCCGTTGCCTATCTCCGAAGCTCTTCATCAGATCTTCACCAAATTGAAATGGGATCACTCCAAGAAATTACTCTTCCAAAAACTACCGAAATCACTTCAAGTGTGCCTAAAAAAATTGAAGTGTTCTCTCTATTTCTCCAGGATCCCATCATCAGATCCTGACTTGATGATCATGGGACCAACTAAGTAGTATACCTCAAGCAAAAAAGCAAAAAAAAATTCAAATCGGTCCAGCCATCTTCGAGTAATCGGGGAACATACATAAAAAAAGAAAAAGCAGGTCCCGACGAATTGAGAACCTCTTCCTTTAAATCGGTTAAAAAATAGTAGTGATAAGGTTGATAACAGATTTGCTACCTATTTTTGTGTTTTTCCTATACTTTGTACAAGGTGTTAGAAATTGTAGTATTAGGTCCTTACACATTTAATTGGCGTTTTATAGGGAAAACTCACAACGATTTAAAAAATATGAAATTATAATATATTTAGTAAATCAAAGTATGTATATGTCGCAGCCATCTGGTTAAATTAGCCAGCTAATTGGATGCCTAGGCCAATAGTTCATTGAACAAGAATCATTCAACATTTAACAACTTGGCGTATTGAAAGTCAGCCCTTTGAAGATGACTGACCAAGACTCAGCCAAGTCATTCAAATTTAGTTCAGTGTTTTTTACACTGCGGCGCTAGTAGTCACCAAAACAAATATGGCGTCAATAGCGCAAACCGTGATTATAATTTTTCGTTCTTGTGTGCAGTTTTAAGTGAAATTAAAGTGTAGATAATATTGTCAAAATGGTGTGAAAACATGGAGGTAAATAATGCCAAGGTGTGGCGTCTTCGGCAAGTTTTCGCGAAATCTAGTATAAGTCTACCTAAACTGACTGAATTTACGACTGACTTATTATTATTGGGTAATATTCGTGTTATGTACTTTGTTGTAAAACAACACTTCATTATTACTAGTAACTTAGTGGTAGGTATTAGTAAAAAGTAGTCGCACATATTTTGTGAACTCATAGTCGCCCAAACCAAACATCACAAATTTATTCGTATCCAATTTAAGTAACTACATAAGTACATGTCATTCAGCCATCTAGTTAAACGTTGCGTTCAATGACTTGGCTAGTTTTCCTTCAGCTATTTAATTTGATTTGCGTTTAATGAACTGCCTAGGCGTCCAATTAGCCGCCTAATTTAACCAGGTGGCTGCTACTTAAAATACATTGTAATCCATGTACTTTCACCATTACAAAGGTAGTCCATTGATTCCTTTGCTGTATTATTAATGGGAGCGTGAATCAATAAAATCTATGAAGGCGGTTTTGAACGCCTCATCGGATTTTTTTTCTCCTATTAAGAAATTGTCCGAAATCCGGAAAAAGTGGTAATCTGTTGGAGCAAGGGCTGGGGAGTATGTTGGGTGTCGGAGACGATCTAATTGAAGCTTCTCTAATTCAGCGTCTGTAGTGCAGGGTGTAGTCTAGCATTATCTTGAGGCTGATGTGGGCTAGAGCAATTGACCAATCTCGGTCGTTTAACGGCGAACTTTTCCAACGTGGTTTCAAATTATTTACAGTAAAGATGTGCCATAATCGTCGATTCGTTTACTAGGAAGAACTAATCCATGTAACGCTCATTGATTATTAGAAACCGAAAACAAACGCAAACTTTTCTGAATAATTTCCGGCTGACTTGAAGTTTTACTCTGTAGGGTCGGATTTTGATGCAATATTGTGCAAAGCTAAAGATGAAGTTTTCCCTATCCGAATGGCAAAGCCTTAGTCTTTTGGTCCATAGACTAATTTAGCCTAATCTTCTTTGTAACTATACTAATAACTTTCTTAAGACCGGGTTGGTATCTAGTGTTTTTTTTTTAAATTAGCCTACATTGTCCCCATGCTGAGCAAAGCCCTCCCCTAAATCTACACTATTAACAAATCTGGTATTAAAAGACAGAAATAAATGGGGGATGTTGTTGCTCGCATCCAAAGGAGTTACTAAAAATAAAAATAAATGTTATTTAAAGAGAATGTTTTAACTAGGTATACACGGTTATTTTTACATCATTTTGGAGCCGAAACACAGTAACTCCAGACGAGTAACAGTCACTATTGGCATTGTTATATTTTTTTTAAGGCATCTAATAAAGAAGGTAGAAATTTATCACTTTTTTCTGTTATTCGAGTTAAATTTTAGTAGCGCTTCCACTATTTTATTCATAAACGCAAGATCGTACGCGATCCGCTCGGTGATGACGTAGCGCGGCACAGCTGTGCGTGTGCGTCAGTTCAGCGCGCCCTCGGTGGGTCAACGGACGTCGAACAAATAACCGGCTGCAAGTAAGTACGCACGGCTACACATCAAGCTATACATTTACAGTTTATGCTGATCTTGCACTGTACGGAAATCCTATTCAATATGAGATCAGCTTATACTAGAAATGTATAACTTGAGGTGTAGCCATGTGTACCTACAAGTAGGGTAAATACGCTAAACGTCGGCCCCCTTACGGATTTTCTAAGTTTGGATCGCTCTGGCTCCGTCAGTTCGCAACGAAATCGACCTTATGCTGCGGTTTTAGACAGGTTGATAAATCTATTTTATGTTTATAGGCATAGGATTGACTTTTCTACTAAAACCAAAAAGTATTAAGGTTTAAATGCATCGAGAACCAAAAAACCCTAAAGTCGGCCGTTTACGGCCTATGGTCGGTCGCGTTTTTCCTAAATGTCGGCCGGTTATAGGGTGTTTTAAAATAAGACAATGAAAAATATTATTGATATTATTTTAGCTATCATAAATATGTTTTCAATATTGTAAAATTATATATTATTATATAATTAATTTAATTCAATGTTATAATTAATATTAACTCCTACATCAAAACTTAACCTCTTTATACTACCTATTCAGAAATTATAATACGTAATACATATTCAATTTTGAAAAAATCAGTTTGATAAATGTAATAAAAATGACTACCCGCACAATCAGTGAAAAAATACAAAAGTATTCAGCCTGTATAGTAACGTTCGAATTCGAGGCTGGCCGACATAACGATCTTTAATATTTCTAATGTCGGCCCCTGTTTCGTATACCTTATTTCTCGAGATTCAACTAATATCACCCCGGCCGGTGTTTGGCGATTAAACGTAAAATAGATTGATTTATTTATAAACTTTGCAAATTCTCCTATTATGCCAAAGTAATTAGTAGAATTACAGTTTATAAAACAGACTGCACTTACTTTAAGTCGGCCCCGGTCGAGAATCCGGTTTTAAGCCGAAACTAGTATTCTAATGGCGGCCCCCTATTTTTCCCTTAAACCATTACGCAAAACGTTAAATAAACTATCTCAAAATATAATAAGACTAACATTTTATTGATATCAAAGCTTAAAGCAAAAAAAAAGAATGTCTTACCGTTGTAATATCAGTCCCCGAAGCGTGGTTATTCAGAGCAAGTAAGCTATTTTAGCTAAGAATTTGCCACTTCAACGTCGGCATCGCTGCTGACGCTCAGTGTGCGAAGAGCGTGTGACGTAAAAGGATAGTAACGGTTTGTACATATAAAGTATGAACTAAGGATGCAATTCGAGTGGCAAAATTGCCACATCAATTGTTACAGTCACAATTGTTACCTTTTAAATGAATGCAAGTTCATAATGTGCAGACTGCCGAAGTTTGGGGGGGGGGGGCGATGTTTGGCGTATTTACCCTAGGTATTTCATTTCAGGTACGATAGGTTGGAGTAAGTTCATATACCTCCATCATCTCGTATCGGAAGCACGGCACGGTGTTTACCACTATCACATCTCGTAAACGAGAGAAATTAATTGACATTTAATTCACCACTCTCGCATCACGAACACCTAGTAGGTACTCGTACCTATTCAACTAGACACGACGAGTAGGCTTGGGAGTTGTATTTAACCGCTATCGTCCGGCTGGTACGATATCGTATCAGCAAGTCGAACACCCTTCACGCCCGGCTGGTACGATATCGTACCACCCAGAAGCAAGCGGTTTTTATCTTAATACTTTAAGGTTTAATCTCGTCTGCGATGATTTAACTCTATAGGCCGATAGCCAGTCTTTCGTAAACTACATCATTCAAACGCATAAAATTTCTGTGGCAAAATTTAAAAAAATAGCTGACAGTAAGTTATCGCTTCGATCGCGCGCGTCGTCGGCAGGGCGCTATCTTGTTAGGCTCTCTAGTTATTTAGTGTTTTTTCTTATTTTTTGTGCATATTCGACGTGAAGTGGATAAAGATTCACTTATAAGTAGTTATTACATCGTTTTATATAATATTTGCATCAAATATCATCCAAAAATACTGTGTTTTCGACAAAAAGTGTTACGTAAATAAACCGCTGCTCAGTGACGTCATTGTTATGTGAAATTTGATTGTGTTGAGTGTTTCACAGTGAATTAAGTGTATCCTGGTGTATTTAATGGTATGTACACAAATCATGCTCATAATTAAAGAAATTTCTAGGTATACTTCATAACAAAACTATTTTTAAAAGTTCTTTGAATGTTCGAGTGCACAAAACGGCCTTTGACCTCCGCGCGATATGAAGTTTGAGTTTAAATATTATGCAAATGTTCAGTAGGATTCCCAAAAAAATACTGCTGTTAGATTACTTGTCTATTCAACAAGAAACAAACAAAATATCGTGCAAATTAACATCGTAATTTTATCAGAAATCATCATAACACGGGAACAGACACAATTTCAGCCATTCACTGTTATCTCCATTGTATATCATTAAATAACAACGTAACAGGAGAACTGTTTACAAATTATAGTATGCTTTGTTTAATCAAGAACCCGACAAACGCCACTTGAAGTACCAAAGAGTACTAAAAACTCGAGCGGACCTTTTTTTATGAGCGCGGTCATAAGTATGTCGGTGTCGGATGTCACCACGAGGTTTTCGGCGAGTTCCGAGAATTGTGACGTAGGACGTTAGACGTACATCACCGATTGCCTTGAATCGAGTGACGACCAATCGCGCTAATAGGTACTTATTAAGTACCAACCTACCATGATAAATACTAAATATGCCTATAACAATTTTTATGCGACAATGCTTGCGGCGGCTTTACAAAGGCAGGCAATTCAAACAGAAAAATGAATGGTTTGATCTGTTACATAGAGTTCATTATTAGTTGAAGGTGCCCTTTTCTATGAAAATATTGAACATTCAGTGCATTTTTGTAAAGTCCGGTCGAACACGAGACAATAGGTTTCTAAGAATAATTTTAGTAAACTGCGGACCTACTTACCTAGTTTAGTGAAATTTCTATTTTTACCGTTTACTGTTAAGAAATAAAGTCTGAATTCGCTTTTCATATTTTTACACACATTACACACGCATAAATGCATTGATCGCAAGGAAGCGTTACTTCGAGTTCTCATTATTTCACAAAAAAAAACAATAAATTTAATTTTTCGTGTTTTTTTTATTGTTATTTATTGAAAAAAAATTGTCCCAAACGATTCGAGTTCGATGATTGAGTTCATGGCTTTCGGTTCCAGAACGACCTAAATTTAACCGTGTATAGGTGCTAATATTTCCTGATATTTGCACTTCACATTATGTGGCAAACATGTCTGTACCTATAATAGTCGTTACCATCTTGCATGCATAAATATTCTTGTATGTATGACACATGTTTCAGCAAATAAACATTATCTTTTCTTAACTAAGACATAATACAGTGCCGCTGAAAATTCGCAGACTAGCGAAGATTGCGTCGTGTGTGGCATATTAGCCACCATACTGATGACAAACAAGGATCGAGCAATCAAGGATGCAGAAGATGTGACTGTTGAAGTTCATTTGCGATCCCTGTCTGAAACTAGTGCGACCGTTATTCACTCTGGAGGGCATGCAAAAGCACAAATCAGCCACAAAACGCTAAACTACCCATTAGAACAGATGGCATGAGCTGGGCTTGAACAAACCAAGGAAAAGCAAACGCGTTCGCTGAACACCTTGCTAACGTCTTCGTACCAAACGAACCCGAACCTGGAACAGATGACACCGACTTAGGCAATATTCTAGAGCATGATTTCCAGCTGGAAATGCCAATCAAAGAGTTTCAGTAGCTAATTTATTTTGACATTGTTAATGGCCCAAACATAACGGCCGTGACTTACAAGTTGTAAGTAGGTTGTAAAAAGGTTCAAACCATCGCCCATGCTCTCAAAACGCTGTTTTCATGCAGCGTTTTGAAAGCAACGGCGACGAAATAATTTACACTAAGTAAAGCGCCAGTCTGGGTTTGAACCTTTGTACAACCTACTTACAACTTGCCGCGTGGTGGATTATGGCCCACACCCTCACATCGATAGGAGGCTCGTGTCCGAGCAGCGGGAACGTTATAGCTTGATGATGTGATGTGACGATGATTGCGATTCCGTTGGAAATGGCAACAAATAGTCAGTTACTTTCGCATTTATAATAATTAACAAGCAACCTGCCTTTGCTTCGCACGGTGTTCACGACGTGACAATACATCGGGATTTCTTTATAATAAGCATGTTTAATATTAACGTATCCAATACAAACCGTCCGGAATAACATTTCTAAATGACGGACTTATCCGCATCAAAATCCGATGCGTAGTTTAGATGAATAAAGCGACCACACGTACAGACACGAAAAACGACTCTGTATACATAATTTTTTGTAATTATTTTAAACTAAAGGTAGTGCGCATTTTATCACATTTAATCTAATCTACAATTGCCGGAGCGCCCGCCGCCTCCGTTGCTATCATTCTATACTTCGAATCAGTTCAGAAACGTAGCGATGGAGTGGCGGACGTGTGTGGTACTTCTGTGCGTGACGGCTGTTTTGGCTGACGACGAATGGCGGGAAGTGAAAACTGCGCAAGGGCTGGTGCGCGGGCGCAAGCACCCCAGCGAAGATCTATACGCCTTTTACAATATACCTTACGCCACAGCGCCTACGGGTGAAGACAAATTTAAGGTATTTATATCTCTGAATAGTATAAAGTAAAGTCGCTGTTTTCATCTGTCTGTTTCACGAAATGGATTTTGATGCGGTTTTCCACATCATGTAGAGAATGAATTGCGGAAGGTCTATGTGTGTTATACAATAATATTAAACTGATATATAAAAAGAAATCCCGATATTCTAATCCCGTGCGGAGCAGCGCCGTGTTGCTAGTAAGATATATGATACTATACATGGGGTTAATAATTGTGACACTTCGCATTGTGTTTTTGATATATATATGATAGAACCCTTAAAAGGTGACTTGTTCTCGACACAGACAGTAAAAAAATTTTGCAGCACTAGCTTTTAGCCTGCGGGTTCGCCGGCGTTGAGGTCTAAAATTAACCGAAGGAACGTACATAGGAGACAAAAATATCCTATGTTCCAACCCAGGTCTTTCCGTGTGGCAAAACACGGACAGAGAGACAGAGTTACTCTCACATTTTTATATTAAGTATCGATGTATTCTAGGACCAATTTTACAATTTTACGAACAACATTATCACACTTAGGTTATCACAGGATAACGAGCCTAAAACTATGATGATACGTCTGCAATGGTATGAAAATTATTTAGTAGAAACAACCAACGCTTATCACTTTTTGGAGTTCCGTTCCTCAAAAGGAAAAAGCGGAATCCTTATAGGATCACTTCGTCATCCGTTTGTATGTCTGTCTATAAGTCTATTTTTCTCTTGAGCTCGTAGAGGTATGAAATTGAAATGAATACCAAATACCTAGGTCTACAGTCTCTTGCTGCAAAATGACGGGGATTTGCATTAAAACATCACTTTAATAAACACTATTTAAGAATATTGAAGAGAGATTAGAGAACACTGAAGCATGTACATTTCTGTTTTTCTTAAGTAGTTAATTTTACATTTTGTAGCCAATGATAGGTAAGCGAGGTTTAGATTTTGTAGTTAAGCATGAGCCAGATTCTCGTCAGGATGTGACCTGCTCTCTGAATGATACCTTTTAACCTAGACGAGTTGCGACTTGTTCGTGGGCGTCGCCATTATTTTACCACGTGATTTGCAAGCAGTGTGCCTTTTAAGATGTTTAGGGTGCTAACTACGTTTTTAACAGATTTTTTTTAATGAATTGGCTTACGATAACTTATATTTAGTTAATTTACTAATGGCAGACGTATCAACCAGACTTAGAACTATGGGAGAAAAATGGTTTTTATTTGTTTAATCAAAACTCTTACTTACTAATCAGTCGTTCTTCTTGTCGTAGGCAACAAAGGGGCTAAACCCTTTTTAGTAACTTTTCAATACCATGGAAATACTTGATGGGGTACGAAGATATTCTCTGATTTACAGAAAAGCGACGTACGTACAAGATAACCGTGACCAATCAATCATATGCAAATGATGGGCATTTACCCTTTTCACAAGTTTTTATTGAAGAGATAACTTTTAAGAATGTTTTTAAGTTATAGAAATACGATTATTTAAAAACCTGCGTCGGTGCGTCTGTGTGGACTCGTGTTAGGATCAGATTCCCCACATCATTTTCGCAAATATTAACCTGGTGTCTAGAAAGCGTAAATTTTCGATCAACTATGACGCTGCTTTAATACTGAACTTCCTTTTCAGGCACCTCTTCCTCCGCCGGTATGGTTGGACTCATTTGACGCTACCAACAAGGAAGTAATATGTCCGCAACCTACATTTCCACACATTGATATCATGCCAAAAACCTTAGTTCAACTTGAAAATTGTCTGATTGCTAATGTGTTTGTGCCAAATACGAATAAGAAAAACCTTTCGGTTCTTGTTTATGTTCATGGAGGAGCTTTTATAATCGGCTATGGTAATATGATGCAATCAACACAGTATATGATGAAGACTAAAGATTTCATTACGGTCACATTTAACTATCGCCTAGGCGTTCACGGATTCCTTTGTCTGGGCACCGAGGACGTACCTGGCAATGCTGGTATGAAGGACCAGGTGGCACTGCTGCGCTGGGTAAAAAAGAACATCGCCAGCTTTGGCGGTAACCCTGATGATGTCACTCTTGCAGGGGCCAGTGCAGGTTCTGCATCAGTGGACTTAGTAATGCTTTCTAAGTCAGCCGAAGGACTGTTCCAACGAGTGGTACCAGAAAGTGGTGGAAATCTTGCTGCATTTACAATTCAGAGAGATCCTCTAGAGATTGCCAAAAAGTATGCCAGACAATTAAACTTTACCAACGTAGACGATACTTATGCACTAGAAAATTTCTACAAGACAACATCTTTGAAATTGTTGACTTCGGATCCATTTTTCGAGAGAACTGATGCTACTTTCATGTTTTCTCCGTGTGTGGAGCGTGATACAGGAGACGGAGCATTCTTGACGGAATCTCCTCTGAGTATACTAAAGAAAGGCAACTATAAAAAGTTACCTGTGTTGTATGGATTCGCTAACATGGAAGGACTATTACGTGTAATGTTCTATGATTATTGGAAACCAAAAATGAATGAAAAATTTTCAGATTTCTTGCCAGCTGACTTAAAGTTTGAATCTGATGAAGAAAGAGAAGAAGTAGCTGATAAGATAAAGAAGTTTTATTTCGGTGATAAGCCTATTGGCGATGACAACATTTTAGCATACGTGGACTTCTTTTCTGATGTTATATTTACTTATCCCATGCTAAGGGCAACAAAATTGCACGTGGAAGCTGGCAACAATCAAATTTATTTGTATGAATATTCGTTTGTGGATGAAGAAGATCCTGTGGTACCACACACAAACGTACGAGGTGCTGATCATTGTGCACAATCGATGGCTGTTATGGATGGGAAAAATATCACACACGTAGATGAAATGCTTGCGTCCCCTGAGTTTCTAAAAATGAAGAATGTTGTCCGTGAAATTTGGCATAATTTTCTTAAGACTGGGTGAGTATTTGTTTAAAAAAAAAAGAAATTTAGCTGATCCTCAGCTAACTTAAATTAGAACCACTGCAGTTGGTGCTGTCCAAGTTAATTTAAGTCTATTTCATCATTACTACCCGTAGTTGAAACGGTACCTCTTATTAATCTCCCCACCACGAATTCGTGGTTGGGCTTGCCCGCTGCGAACTTTAGGTCTGTGCCAGTGGAGTTTACTGTACTGGGACTGGTCTAGGGTGAGGACCCAGACCAAGTGAGATACAGAAAACTGAAGAGTAGCATTTGGTAAACTGTTCTGGAGTAGCGACCCCACAGACCCTATCTCTCGGGAGTAGTCTTTTTCTTCCCCTGGCTTGCCTTTATTGGCCTGCTAAAACTGTTGGTACCCAATTAGTAACTTTGATAAGTTACTAATTGGGTACCGACACTGACGTGCACAGTAATAAGTTCTACTTGTTACGAAACCGATTCAACCTTACTAAATAAAATCTATACTATACACCGTGACCTTTTAGTCGTCTTACAAAGGTGATCCTCTCAATGTATCTGTCATAAAATACCTTTAGGCGCGATTAAAACATTGTTATAATTAATTATGGTAATAGGTACAAAGAAAAATAAATAATGCTTTAGAATGATGAGACACCCTCCCTGTAAAGTATGTTTACGTATCAAACGGTTGAAGATATCTACCTACCTACCATTACATTCCATCTCCATAACAGGGTGTTTCAAACTACGTCATGCATCTAAGTGAAGATATTTTATTTGTAATAATGCATATGTTCAAAAATATGTTTTTTTTTTTAAATAAATGATTCGTAGTCATTGGATACATGAAGTGGGCTGCCATTGTAAGACGACTAAAATGTCACGGTGTATATACTTGTAATATATATTATTATAATGTTATAAAGCTGAAGAGTTTGTTTGTTTGTTTGCTTGAACGCGCTAATCTCAGGAACTGCTGGTCCGATTTGAACAATTATTTCAGTGTTAGATAGCCCATTTATCGAGAAAAGTTATAAACTATATATTATTACGCTAGGACCCATAGAAGCGGAGCACCAATTTTATGAATGTTTCAAAGTCGGGGTGGTTTTTCCTTTTGAGAGCTTCCGCTGCGTGCGCTGCGTAAAAGGTTAAAGTTTTGCAAAAATCATGTATGACAGTATTGTTTCCCTTTAAAAGTTAAAAAAAGTCTGCGCCAGCATATGTCACTATAATCTTTTTTATGCTAACCAAATTTGTGCTAAAATAATGTATTATTTGCGAAGGGGCTGACCGCGCTAATCTCAGGAACTTCTGGTTCGAATTGGAATATTCTTTTAGTGTTGAATAGCTCACTTATCGAGGAAGGGTATAGGCTATATAACATCACGCTAAGACCCTTAGGAACCGAGCAAAGAGAAAAAGTCACGAATACTAAGTACTCGCACGGGCAGGCGAGGCGAGCGACGGGGTGGGTCGGGGAGCAAGAAATTTGACACGAACGAAGTCGCGGGCAGAAGCTAGTCTGTTATATGGTCGGACAATGTTCCTCGTTCTTTGTTTGACTTTGTTTGAATGTTTTCTTTAATGTGGTATATTTCAGGAAACCGGTGCCAGAAGGATCGTCGCTGCCTACGTGGCCGGCAGCAAGCGTGGACAGGTCACCACACATGGTGCTGGATGAAAAGCTGGAACTACGTGGCGTGCTTTTGGAAGAACGGACTCGCTTCTGGGATGACATCTACCAGAGATACTACCGAGATGCAGTACCACCACCTACACCGCCACCCAAAACACGCGTTGAATTATAAAACATATTCATATTTTTGTTGCTGATGTTGTGTTTATAGAGAAGTCGGTAATTGTAGGTTACTTATTGTTTTTTTAAGTGAGTCCTAGCGGTTCAAGTTTATATTTTGAATTCGAAATAAACATGTTTATTGAGTCGATGACAGTTTTATTTTCTTATTTTGTAAATTAGGTATCTACCTACCTGTCACCATTCACCCCTCCTCCAGATTAGTCTTTCATGTTTTTGACCATACTAGAGACGAACACCTAATGTGCACTGGTAAAATTTCCACGTAGGTAATTTGTTTATATCTATACCACAGAGTACATTATTATATAATCTATACTTGTAATATAATACATATCTACACTATATTATTATATTATTCATTATTAATATTATAAAGCTGAAGAGTTTGTTTGTTTGTTTGCTTGAACGCGCTTATCACATGAACTATTAGTTGGAATTGGAATATTCTTTTAGTGTTGGATAGTCCATTTATCGAAAAAGGCTAGGCCTACCTTTATAGGTTATATATAATCACGCTAAGACTAATAGGAGCGGACCACCAATGAAGAATGTTTCAAAATCGGGGGTTTTTTTTTGTTTGAGAGCTTCCGCTGCGTGCGCTGCGTAAACGGTTAAAGTTTCGCAAAAATCATGTATGACGGAATTGTTTCCCTTTAAAAGTTAAAAAAAAAAGTCTGCGACAGCATGGTTGGCTCACTATCACTTTTTTTATGCTAACCAAATTAGGTCTAAAATAATACATTATTTGCGAAGGTGTTTTTGTAAACATGATATTAATCCTTATCCAAGTAAATACGTTATTCATCACAAGTATTTCATTTAAAACAAAATTGCCCTTGACATCATTCGATTTCAATGAATATCTTAGGAGATTTCACTTTTTTAACATAAAATTGCAGTAAAATAATGATATTAAAAGTTGAAGAATTTGTTTGTTGGTTTGGTTGAACGCGCTAATCTCAGGAACTAGGTATTGGTTCGAATTGGAATAATTTCTCACGCTAAGACCGAGAGCTGAGCAAAGAGAAAAAGTCACGAGTACGAAGTACTCGCACGGGCAGGCGAGGCGAGTGACGGGGTGGGTCGGGAAGCAAGAAATTTGAGGCGAACGAAGTCGCCGGCAGAAACTGCACATAGCTCTCTCACTATGCAACAATGTCATACTACTATTTGAAGTCAATAGTCATATTTCATACACATGAACTTTTCCGAATGAATTCTATAAAATTTATAACATTTT
Organism: Polymixis lichenea; assembly: GCA_949091785.1. Taxonomy (NCBI): domain Eukaryota; kingdom Metazoa; phylum Arthropoda; class Insecta; order Lepidoptera; family Noctuidae; genus Polymixis; species Polymixis lichenea. Next base: position 10,540,150 of record OX420933.1, on the reverse strand, counting down.
TATGACTATACTTTTATCAGTATCTGTCGATGAAATATTTACATCAATTAATATCAAGCACCCCACGCTTTTTAACATTAAAATGTAGTCATTTATTAATCAGTCTGTCCTTATTTTGATTTTTTAACCGACTTCCAAAAGGAGGAGGTTCTCAATTCGTCGGAACCTTTTTTTTTTTTTTTTTTTTTTTATGTATGTTCCCCGATTACTCGAAGATGGCTGGACCGATTTGGATAATTTTTTTTTTGTTCGAAAGGGTATACTTCCCAGGTGGTCCCATGATCATCAAGTCAGGATCTGATGATGGGATCCTGGAGAAATAGAGAGAACTCTTCAAATTTTATAGGCACACTTGAAGCAATTTGTGTAGTTTTTGGAAGAGTACTTTCTCGGAGTGGTTCCATTTCAATTTGGTGAAGATCTGATGAAGAACTTCGGAGATAGGCAACGGAACTCCTCAATAAATAATAGCAAATGGACAGGGATTGCTGAAATCTCATGTCTGTCAATTGTTTACACCAGTTAATAACATAACATCACGCCGGTACGCTGTGAAGGGGTAAGCACATGTGAACCACTAAAAAGTGAAAAATAAAAAACTTTTTTCAAAAAAATAAACAACCGACTTCCAAAAAAACACTAAAAAGTGAAATATAACTTTAATTTCGGAAGGCGGTGACAAAAAATTAAAATACATATCCAAAGTCACCGACTTCCGAAATTAAAGTTATTTTTCACTTTTTAGTGTTTTTTTGGAAGTCGGTTGTTTATTTTTTTGAAAAAAGTTTTTTTTAAGATAATGTTCTACTTTTCTTTAGACTACTATTTATATTCAAATTTTTAGATCGGCTAACTGCAAAAGCGTTTTCAGTTTTGTTGAATTTGCTATCCTGGTGATACTGGCCAGGATAATGGCACAGATTTATGAAATTATTGTATTGTCATTGGCCCATGATAAGCGTGCAAAATTTTCAAAGAATCTGTCTTCAAGTGGATGGAATTCGAGTTCCGAGGTTCCGTTACATACATACAGGCGAAGCTGATAAAAGGGTGTTATCTTTTAAATAAAAGAGTGGGCAACTATTGGTCAGGAGTTCCTTACCTTTGAAATAACGAGAATCTATCTTATTTTACTGTATTTTGACTTTCCAAAGTGCTGTCTTTCAGGAAGTGTATGTGTACTTAAAATTAATTCGACGAGTTATTATTAATAATGCCACTCGGTCGACATTTCGTTCGAGTTCAAAAATCATCCCAGATTATCTCTTTTATTAATGGATTTACATATTTAAAGGTAGTTCTAATAGTTTTCTGGTGAACCACAGGATTAAAAGTTATGATAATATGTGTAGGCTATTTATTCAGCGACGCGTAGAAATCGCGTTCTATTCCTGTGAGGGCCAGTTCAATGTTGTCGCTTTTGGTTCCCGGGCACCACCTCTAGTAAAGTTTGGTTTGTTGGAATGTAAAAAGTATCGTTTTATCAAGTTTATTTATATCATACCTGGGTAGCCGACGTGACCCGAAGAATTGCTAAACTTTAGTGGCAGTCACATTGCTCGCAGAACGGATGGCCGATGGGGACGAACGGTTCTGGAGTGGCGACCGCGTAGAGACTTACAGTGGGTAGGCCTCCCACAAGGTGGACCGATGACCTTGTGAAGGCCGCGGGAATCCGCTGGATGTGGGAAGCACAAGACCAGTCGAAGTGGACGAGCATGGGGGAGGCCTATGGCCAGCAGTGGACGTCTTTCGTCTGAGATGATGATGAAATGATGATTTATATTATTATCTACAAAAACTCTTTTTTTCGAATTATGGTTATGGCAGTCTAATGGGTACAAAAAAAATCTTAAATATAAGAGAGACTAACCAAAAATACTACTACTATGAATTAATGGACGTTCACAACATATTAATTTAATACCTTGCATGTCTGATTAGTGAGTTTATGTAAACGCATGTTTGACAAATAAATGATTTTTTATCTTTATCTTTTTATCTTTAATCAAAAAATTTGCTTATCTAGAAAACAAAATGTAAGAGTGACTAGCTAAAACGACAAAGAAATAAATAATTATTATGATGGTGTAATCCTTGTTTTGTTCTCCACAGGGTAGTAAATATTCATATTATAAAATCGTAGCGAAGTCAAAACTGTACATTTTATTTTAATGCTGCGTTTACCACAAATCCTCCACAGTTGTCACTTCCAGTATACAATGCAGTATGCATGCAATTTCCTGTGAGCGTATGCTTCGCGATGACTATCAACAAGTCACAGGGGCAGTCACTGAAGGCTGCGGGTGTTGACATCAGGACAAGCTGCTTCTCACGCGGACAATTAATTGTTCGTATCTTGCTCCTACGTCACCAGTCTCTTTGTATATTTTGCTGAGAGCAAAACTACAAACGTAGTATATAGGGAAGTTCTATAAAAATGTGACTATTATTGGTCGCGACTTCCACGAACGAAATCGCGGGCAGAAGCTATATTGTACTTCGATCGGATACCAAATCAGCTGACTAGGATGACATAGGCTAAATATTATTTTATGTCATGCTCATAAGCATATTTTTTTTTGCTTTTTTTAGATAATATAAACACACACATTAACAACTTGATATTATATAAAAATAAATAATATAGTGCACGTGTAGGCTTGCGCAAAATTATGCTGATTAGGATTACATTTAAAATAGTAGCGATAAGGTTGAAAATAGGCTTATTATCTTGTATTGTGTTTTGAATGTATAGTCTATTACCTAAACCTTGTCTAATATATATTTTTTTAATTTATTTATTGTTGACGTGACTTAAACAGGCAAAGACCCTATGATACAGTCCCTATGGCAGGCTACAGTCCCTATGATACAGTTGACACTAGATTAGTGATCAGAGGATTCACATTTGGGTATACTTTAAAGTCAATAAAGCTAGTAGTATATTATATATAACTACTATAAGTATTGTATTTTGTTGTATACGGCGTTAGAAATTGTAGTATTAGGTCCTTACATATGAAATTGGCGTCTTATATTGAAAAGGCAAATCGATAAAAAAAAATATATTTAATCAATCAAAGTATGTACTATTGTTATTCTATATACTTTCGCCGTTATAGAGGTAGTTCATTTCCTTTGCAAAAAAAATTGAAAGAGCGAAAAGGAACAAAATCTATGATTGCGGTTTTGACTGCATCATCAGAATTGATTTTTTTTTTTCCTAACAGAAATTGTTTAAATACCGGGAAAAGTGGTAATGCGGGTTTGGAAGGTTCCTGTTTCACATCAGGCGGGAGGAAACGCCCGGGTGTTTCCATTGCGAAGATCGCCCTGAGGACACGGTGGAGCATACGGTGGAGATCTACCCGGCTTGAGCGGAGCATCGCCATGTCCTTGTGGAGGCGATCGGCGGCGGCGATCTCTCACGTCCGGCCCTGGTTCAGGCCATGGTACAGAGCGAGAGTGTACGGGTAGTCGTCACTTCCTTCAGCGAAGAGGTGATGCTCGCAGCGAGGGAGACGGCGCACGTGAGGGAGAGGCTGTACATGCGCCCTCATGGCCAAAGCCTCCACAGAAGACGCCCTGGGCGCCAGGAATCCCAGGCTGGTTCCCGGCCACCGTAGGCGCGGGCTTGCGGACGGTGAGTAATGGGTAGCTCACTGTCCAGTAAGGACCAAGCTCGGGTCGACAGCGCGTTGTGTTCCACGCGCGCCTCAAAGAGATGTCAGCACCAACTGATGGGGCCTGCCAAGGGTGCGGGTTTTTCGAAAGAGATGCCGCGGCCCCTGGCACTGAGGCAACTGAGAGAGCACGGGTGGGTTCTAGTCAGTAGAAGTCTGACACGCCCTCCTGCTCCGCCCAGAGCAGGAGAAGTTATTTGATGATTTCCGCACCCAAAAAAAAAACCGGCCAACCCGTAAAGTGACACAAAGAAACAAAAATATTTAGTATCTAAAGTACCTAAAAAAATATTTTGGTCAAAGGACGCAACGATGGCTAATTCCAACATTATTAAATGAATTACCTATGTAAATTACAACTGAAGCAGTAACCAAAAATGTCTTAAAAAATGACTTTGTGCGGTAGGCGCAAATAGTATTATAAGATATCGGAGGCAGGAGCGAGGCGGCCAGTCTGGCATGCGCGCGCGGCGTGTTGTTGTTGTCGCCGCTCGAGCGACCGTGTCGCGGCGTCTCGCTCGCGCTGGGTTGCTTGTCTCCCTCCAGCCGAGGGGGTTGCAGCGGCGGTCGGGCGAATTTTGTTGCGTGCATGCGTTGCCTTGCCGGCCTGGTGGGCAAGACTAGCATTGCCGGAGGGAAATATTCCAAATTATTCCCGTCGTAATATTCGCGAATCATTCGGGAGGTTTGAGTATGTCGTGTCTACCTATCCCTAACAAATAAAAGGGTAATAAATAGACTAGACAATTAAATTTAATATGAGGTTAACAAAAGATAAATTATAAAAAAAAGGTACCTGTGCACTCTATTTAATGAAAAGGAGGTCAATGTAGATTATGGTGGTTGTGCCGGACGGGCGTGATCGCTTGGACGCGAGGGGTGTGTGGTGAGGGTGTATGCCTGTCCCACTGTGTGTGTAGGGCTCCCGGTCCGCGCGGCGCTGACGTCCTGCACCTATAGATTCCAGATATCTTCAGGGCGGCTACTATCTTCCGGGCTTCATGACGTTACCATATGTACCAGTGTTACGACTCGTCTCAAAGAAATAGTTTCCAGACTTTCGTCTAGAAAAGGGGGTGTTTTTTGACTCCGCAAAGGAGGGGGGTGCCTTACCTGATTAATAACACACGTTTTATGTTTTTACAGGAAGCAATTTCAGAACACTACTTGAACTATATCTATTAATTAATTTAAGAATTAAATAAAATCTTGCCGATGACTACAAGTTGCTAGAAATTACACGTTTACTATCGTACTATGAATCTTTACCGTAACGAGAGCCGCAAATTGCTTCCTGTTTTTAAGTTTTATTTGTTCTAGATTTCATTACATTTATGACGGAATTATGCATATAACATCTCAATTTATTAAAATATACAAGGCATGTTACATATGGTTGCATTCCCCATGAAATTCCCCGTCTCCTGAGATATCCACATCAACTATATCTTTCCATACTGAAAGAATGTTTCGAGGAAACCCGAAAAAATTCTGAAAAATGTTAATAAATGTATTTTATAAGTTGATTTCCTCGAAAACTACTGAACGGATTTCAAATCCAATTATAGATATCTCAGGCTGGTCTGTAGACCTAAAACAATCAGATATTTAAAACTATACAACTATGGCTTTCAGGGCGTGACGCGCCCTGAAAGAGGGTTAGCAAAAACACAAATCTTAAGAATTACTTAACTAAAGTAACACGACATACAAACTCAATTAAGTGGGCTTTATCTTAGGTTTACATTATTGAAAGTTACGTCCAGGGCTAGGTCTCGGTACTAGGTTACCTGGACGCAACTAAAACTATAAGTTACTGCTATATAGCCCACTCAAATGAGGTTTGCAGGGGTGGTACTTCCGGTTATCTTATACTAGCCGCTTAGTCACTACTGTTTATTGGTTTCACTATCACTCTTATCACTATGAATCTACGTTAATGTCAAAAACAAACTAATTAACTATGTAGTGACGCGTCGTCGCGAACATCTCTCCCGCCGTGCAGTGCAGTAACGACTCGTAGCGATGTCGGTGCGGCGCTGCATCGCACCGGTGAGCGATGACTGGAGTCGCGGCGCTCGCCGCCGCGACGCCTGCTGCCCCGACGCTCGCCGTCGCGGCGCTCGCCTCAAGGCGCCCGCCACAGCGCTCGTCGCGCCAAGGCGCTCGCCGTCACGGCGCTCGCCTCAAGGCACTTGCCTCGGGGCGCTCGCCGTCTCACTTGGGTAGTGGGACGAGTTTCTTCACCGGACGCTTCAAGGTGCCGCCAGCAGTGCGCACCTCAGCGGTCCGGACTTCTCCGTCGGCCCCGGGAAACAGGGCAACTATACGGCCTCGCGGCCATGTATTGCGAGGCAGCTGGCCGTCTGCGATGAGGATGGGATCGCCCACCTGCAGTTCGGGCCCGCGGGTGTGCGGCTCCCGCCGGTTTTGAAGCTCCGGCAGGTACTCTCTGACCCAGCGACGCCAGAACATATCGGCGAGTATCTGGGATCGTCGCCAGAGTCTCTTGCTGTCCACGTCTCGCTCGGTGAACACGCCGGGTGATGGTAGTCTCGCCGATCCACCGAGCAAGAAGTGGTTCGGTGTGATCGACTCGTCGTCTTCGCTGTCTACGGAAACATGTGTTAGTGGTCGGCTGTTTACAGTGTACTCTGCCTCACACAACAGTGTGGACAACACCTCTTCGTGCGGGTGTTTTTCCAGGAGCACAGTGCACAGCGCGGACTTCACGCAGCGAACAAGGCGCTCCCAGGCGCCTCCCATGAAAGGCGCTGAGGGCGTTATGAAGCGCCATACGACGCCTCGGCGACTGGCCTCCTCTCGAGAGGCCTCTCGGAGCTCCTTGTCGGCACCGTGCATGTTGGTGCCGTTGTCGGAGTGTATCTCGGCGGGGCAGCCCCGACGAGCAGCGAAGCGGCGCAGCGCCAGTATGGCGGCGTCTGCGCTGAGGCTGGCGGCGATCTCGAGGTGGACGGCTCTGGTGGTGAGACACGTGAATAGGGCTACGTACCTCTTCTGATGTTGCCGTCCGACTGTGACGGACAGTGGGCCGAAGTAGTCTAGCCCGGTATACGTGAACGGCCTCTGGTGATGTGCCAGGCGCGTTCTCGGATGGTCGCCGGTCGCAGGCACGGTTGGTTGTGCCTTGCGAATGCGACACTGCAGACATCGTGACAGCACCCTCTTCGCTGTTGGTCGCATCTTCACGACCCAATAATGCTGTCGTACCTCGTTGATAGTGAGTTCTGTCCCACTATGCTGCAGGCTACGGTGTGTCCAGTCTATGTATAACTGGGTAATGTGATGGTCGCCGTGTAGTATCGGCGGACGCTTCACATCGTCTGCTATTTGTTCAGTAGCGGCTATACGGCTCCTCAGTCGTATGACGCCATCTATGATTTCAATTTGCAGCGGCCGCAGTCGACTATCTTTGTCTAACGTCTTCTGCTCTCGCAGTCTCGCCATTTCTAGAGCGAAAGATTGCTGCTGCACGACCTGTACTAGTAGTTTCTCCGCTTCGTGGAGGAACTCTGCTTCTATTATTTGCCCTTTTGGTCGAGAGTTGGATGTTTTTTCGGTTCGCTTCGGAAGAGGGGGCGCCGCTTTCTTCTGTTGTCGCCAGTCAGGATCTCGATCAGCGTTCTTTCTAGTTCTTTTATAGAACGTTTTCTCCCTTGATACTCTGCACAGAGATACGAAACGTAGAACGCTCGCCGTCGCACGGAGAAGTCTTTCCCACCTGGAGAACCTTGTCGGGTCTGGTATGGCTTCTGTTAGCTTTCGATCGTCTGTTTCTTCGACGGCGGTGAGTGCTCTCTCTTCTCCCGTCTCTTCTGCGACCGGAGGTCTCTCTGACGGCCATGATGATGGCTCCTCATACAGGAAATTGGGGCCACGATACCACTCATGTTGCGAGTCGAAGTGGTGTGGCACGTCACGAGTAGCTACGTCTGCGATATTCATTTTCGTAGGTACCCATGGCCAGTCTTCGACTCTACTGTTTTCCTCTATGGCGGCTATACGATGAGCTACGAACGGCTTGTACACTCGCGCTCCTCTTCTGATCCACGTCAAAATGGTCTTGCTATCTGACCAGTAGGTCACCGATGCGGGCTTGATGTCGTGTTCACGTATGACAGCTGCGGCCACGCGGGTCCCCATCACCGCTGCCTGCAGCTCGAGGCGGGGTATTGATTGCAGCTTCAAGGGAGCTACCTTCGCCTTTGCCATGACGAGGCTGACTCGTTGCTTGCCGTCTGTTGCTGTAGTTCGCCAATACACCGCTGTCGCATATGCCATCTCACTCGCGTCGGTAAACACGTGGACTTGTGTCTCTACCGCGTCGCTGTACCCCGGATAGCATCTTGGTAAGTTGACGTTTCCGAGCTGTAGTAGGTGTTGTACCCAACTTTTCCATTGAGTCGCTAGGTCTTGGTCTAACGGCTGATCCCAGTCGACTCCTCGCCTCCATGCCTCTTGCAATATTTGCTTGGCTCGAATGGTTACTGGTGAAGCGAGTCCGAGCGGGTCGTATAGAGACATCACTATTTTCAGCGCCTCCCTTTTTGTGGGCGCCTCTTTATCTAATATGCCTCTTGGTAGGCGTGCGAGCGTGAGGTTGAAGCCCAACGTATCTTCATTCGGTCTCCATATTAGGCCGAGTATCTTCTCTGTGTCATCAGTGTTTCCGATGCTGACGACTTCTGTTCGGATCTGTTTCGGATCTATATTTTCCGTTAACTGTGCGCTGTTTGACACCCACTTTCTGAGTTCAAACTTCGCCTGTAGGTGAATATTTTTCACCGTAGTTGCAATGCGCGTCGCTTCTTCGACGGTCTTGTAACTATCGAGGTAATCATCCATATAATGATTCCGAATTATGGCTTCCACGGCATCTGGATGCTCATCTATATGCCTTTTCGCGTTCCAATTCTTCGCGAAAATGGCTGTGCACGGCGAGCTTGCCGCACCGAAAATGATGGACGTCATACGGTATTCTTCCGGCGCCCCCTCTCTTCTATTGCCTCTCCATAGGTATCGGAGCGCGTCTCTATCCTGACTTCGCACCTTCACCTGCATAAACATCTCCGCTATGTCACCAGAAATGGCTATGCAGTGTCTTCGGAACCTCATCATGACGCCGGGCAGGGACTGTAGCAAGTCCGGTCCAGTGAGAAGGAAGTCGTTGAGTGACAGCCCTCTTGATTTGGCAGCTGCGTCATGCACGATGCGGAGCTTTTCAGGTTTCATGGGGTTGAATACGTCGAAATGGGGTAGATACCACGTTCTACCCGGTGTGCTCGTCTTGGGCGCCTTTTCTGCGTAACCCTTCTGGATGAGAGAGTCCATCTGTTCTGTGTATCTATCTCGAAGGGCGGGTTTGCCATCGAGTTTTTTCTCTATTGAGACGAGCCTCTTGAGGGCTGTCCCGTAACTATCGGGCATTTCTATGCTTTCATTTTTCCACAGCATGGCTGTTTCTATGTGACCATCTTCTAACTGTTGAGTGTGACGAGTCAAAATATCTTCCGCTTTCTTCTCGGGATCGGAGTCTGGTCGTCTCGGGTTGATGACCAGTGATTCTAAGGCGAAGAATTTGCGAAGCTGTTCATCTATGTCTTCATTGCTCGCGGTGAGACGGTTGACGTAATGCACCTGCTGACCCAGGATTCTGGTGTGTGCGCCGTGTAGAGTCCATCCCATCGTCGTAAGTGATGCAACGGGTTGGTTCTTCGGACCTCTGCGGATCTCACTGGCCAATAATAGGTGCCAGTTATCTTGACCGATGAGTATTTTCGGCGCGCCAGTGTCGTATATCAGCTGCTGCCTTAGGTCATCCAGATGTTTGCAGTGCGCGACGTCCACTTCACTGACTGTTTGCGGGGCGAGGTTTAGCTTCGGTATGGTGCGCGCTCTGAACGGCACCCTATTCTTCAGCTGGCTCGCAAGAGTGACTGTGATTCTTCGCGAACATGGAGTGTCGATCGTGGTATTGCCGATCGCGCCTATTTTCAGAGGGTCTATTTGGCCTTCTGCCCCGACTTGCTTCGCTATGTCCTCGTCGATCAAGGAAACGGTTGATCCATCATCGAGAAGTGCGAATGTCGATACTTCTCCCGCCGGTCCAATTACTCGAACCGGAACCATCTTGAGGTAGGCGTGGCTTGAAGTCGTTCGTGAGCTGGCCACTGTCTCCTTTGACTCCACGTTGTTAGACTGCTCCTGAGTAACGGGCTTTTCACTCTCTGCAGCGGGCTTCTTATTATAATGAAGAAGCTGATGATGCGTGGCTGTACACCCCTTTACGTCACACTTCTTCGGTTTGCATTTGTGATCGGGACGACGGCTTCGCAGGCAACGGAAACACAGGCTAAACTTCTTAGCGAGCTCCCATCTCTTGTCACTGGATCCCTCTTTGAACCTCTTGCAATCAGGAGCTTGATGTCCCTCCTTCTCGCAAATACGGCATTTTTGGGCCGACTTGTCTACAGCTGTATGGGTCCTTTGTGTGACACGCTTGCTCGTTGTTGCCTCAGCAGGGCCGATGTTCTCAGGTGGAGCGAAAGCACTGCAGAAACGAGCTTGCTCTGTGATGAATTCGCTGAATAGCGTAAGGTCCGGCAGCGACTGGTACTTTTCGGTGTACGTCCTATACCACTGTACACGTAGGGAGTTCGGCAGCTTCTCAGTGAGCGACCGCATCAGCTCAGCGTTGATCAGGTAGTGATCCTTCTTCAGCGCGCGCAGAGTGACCACACCGCTTCTGACTCTGCTTGCGAAGTTGCAGATATCTTTAGGTGCTTCGCCACAGCGCGGCAATCCGCGCAGTCTGTCTGTTTCCGCTTGCGCGATCGAATCTGGACGGCCGAACTGCAGCTCGAGTTCCCTCATGATGTCATCTGGTTTGGCATGTCCGATGAGTTCTGAGCTTACTGTCTCTAGCGCTCGTCCCCGTAGGCTTCTTCTAAGTCTTGCTGTGTTTTCAACGTCGTTGAAGTATCTTCGAGTTGTCTCGTAAATAGCACGAAATGAAAGCCATTCTGTATGGGCCCCATTGAAGTTCGGTAAGGTCATGATGACCTTCGACGCCGAGGGGTGGTTCGGTGTCCCCTGTTCTGTTTTCCTGTCGGTTAGCGACGCTATAGCGGACGTCAACTCCGTTATGAACGGACGGAGTGAGTCTTCCCCCTTGGCTTCTATTTCCCTTGGTGGGATTCGATTCTTCACTTCATTCGCTGTAGGATGCGGCAATGGTACTTGCTTATCGAGGTCCACTATAGTTTCGAAGTCCACAGGGGGGGGCTGTTGCTCATGGCCTATATCACTATTGTCCCCCTCGGCGGCGTTGTCCCTCTTCTCCGGCTCAGGCTCAGGTGCCTCTTCAAGCCAGGAGCGCACGTACTCGTTGTTTGAGTTTCTATCATCCATGTAACCGTCGGAATCTTCTTCCTCGGCTCTCTGAAGTGCTAATTGAGCAAGTTCCAACTTAATCTTCAATAAGTCTTCACGTGCTCTTGAAATTTTCCTATGTGACCGCGTCGTTCTATTCGTAGTCGACTGCGGCCTGCTATGTTCGGTACGGGCGTCACCCCGGGTAGTCATCGGTAAGGTTCGGCTGTAAGTTTCATCTAGTGTTCTTTCTATTCTGTCTGCAGGCCTCAGTGCTCTGTCTGCAGGCCTCAGTGTTCTGTCTGCAGGCCTCAGTGTTCTGTCTCCAGGCCTCAGTGTTCTGTCTGAAGACTGCAATGTTCTATCTGAAGACTGCAATGTTCTATCTGCAGGCTTCAATGTTCTATCTGAAGTTCCTTCCTTTCTGGTTCCCTTCCTGACCGTGGATAGCCGTTCGGCTTCTTCAGACCGCGCCCGTGCAGGTAAGTCTTTACTTGTCCGCGGAACTAGGGGGCACTGCGGCGGTGGCTCGGCTCCTTCAGTGGTGGATGGTGAATTCGGTGGTCGCTCATGGCAGATGGCCGACCTGCTGCGGCCTCTGCTCACCTCCACTGTCCAGGCTTCAGGGGCCTTGCCTTGCGATCTCGTTACCGGCATGTTGAATTCGGGTCTTCAAAACGGATCTTCGAAACGGATCTTCAAAACGGATCTTCAAAACGGATCTTCAAAACGGATCTTCAAAACGGATCTTCAAAACCGGATCTTCAACGGAATCTTCAGACCAGATCCCGAACGGAATCTTCAAACCGGATCTTGAGAACGGATCTTCAAAACGGATCTTCAAAACGGATCTTCAAAACGGATCTTCAAAACGGATCTTCAAAACCGGATCTTCAACGGAATCTTCAGACCAGATCCCGAACGGAATCTTCAAACCGGATCTTGAGAACGGATCTTCAAAACGGATCTTCAAAACGGATCTTCTAAACCGGATCTTCAACGGAATCTTCAGACCAGATCTTGAAAACGGATCTTCAACGGAATCTTCAAAACAGATCTTCAAAACCGGATCTTCAACGGAATCTTCAAAACAGATCTTCAAAACGGATCTTCAAAAACGGATCTTCAAACGGATCTTCAAAACGGATCTTCAAAACCGGATCTTCAACGGAATCTTCAGACCAGATCTTGAAAACGGATCTTCAAAACCGGATCTTCAACGGAATCTTCAAAACAGATCTTCAAAACCGGATCTTCAACGGAATCTTCAAAACAGATCTTCAAAACGGATCTTCAAAAACGGATCTTCAAACGGATCTTCAAACAAATCAGTCTTCTGTATTTCAAAGTATTCTTCAGGGATAAGTCTTCAGGAATAAGGCTTCAGGCTCTGACGTAACTCTTCAGTGATAAAACTTCAAAATTAAGTCTTCAGGAATCCGATAACTCTTCAGAAATAAAGCTTCAGGAATAAGTCTTCAGGAATAATCCTTCAGGAATAAGGCTTCAGGCATGTCCCGGACGGGTCTTCATGTATCTCTCCTGAAGAAATCCGGCTCGCAAGGACCAGCAGATGTGCCGGACGGGCGTGATCGCTTGGACGCGAGGGGTGTGTGGTGAGGGTGTATGCCTGTCCCACTGTGTGTGTAGGGCTCCCGGTCCGCGCGGCGCTGACGTCCTGCACCTATAGATTCCAGATATCTTCAGGGCGGCTACTATCTTCCGGGCTTCATGACGTTACCATATGTACCAGTGTTACGACTCGTCTCAAAGAAATAGTTTCCAGACTTTCGTCTAGAAAAGGGGGTGTTTTTTGACTCCGCAAAGGAGGGGGGTGCCTTACCTGATTAATAACACACGTTTTATGTTTTTACAGGAAGCAATTTCAGAACACTACTTGAACTATATCTATTAATTAATTTAAGAATTAAATAAAATCTTGCCGATGACTACAAGTTGCTAGAAATTACACGTTTACTATCGTACTATGAATCTTTACCGTAACGAGAGCCGCAAATTGCTTCCTGTTTTTAAGTTTTATTTGTTCTAGATTTCATTACATTTATGACGGAATTATGCATATAACATCTCAATTTATTAAAATATACAAGGCATGTTACATATGGTTGCATTCCCCATGAAATTCCCCGTCTCCTGAGATATCCACATCAACTATATCTTTCCATACTGAAAGAATGTTTCGAGGAAACCCGAAAAAATTCTGAAAAATGTTAATAAATGTATTTTATAAGTTGATTTCCTCGAAAACTACTGAACGGATTTCAAATCCAATTATAGATATCTCAGGCTGGTCTGTAGACCTAAAACAATCAGATATTTAAAACTATACAACTATGGCTTTCAGGGCGTGACGCGCCCTGAAAGAGGGTTAGCAAAAACACAAATCTTAAGAATTACTTAACTAAAGTAACACGACATACAAACTCAATTAAGTGGGCTTTATCTTAGGTTTACATTATTGAAAGTTACGTCCAGGGCTAGGTCTCGGTACTAGGTTACCTGGACGCAACTAAAACTATAAGTTACTGCTATATAGCCCACTCAAATGAGGTTTGCAGGGGTGGTACTTCCGGTTATCTTATACTAGCCGCTTAGTCACTACTGTTTATTGGTTTCACTATCACTCTTATCACTATGAATCTACGTTAATGTCAAAAACAAACTAATTAACTATGTAGTGACGCGTCGTCGCGAACAGTGGTTATGGTATAATGTGTTGGGATGCGGCATCGTATAGGCGTTTGGTATTCAAGGATGCGGTAACCATAGAGTTATAATGGATAGAGAAGCTTTCGTAAGCAAAATTCTTGCTCCATTTTAGAAAGAATTAAAACTAAAGTTCGCTGCAGCGTTAAAACATTAGTTATGCCGTCTAACCAAACAATTAAAACATGCAGCGCTAGATCGCTTACAGAGTACAGTTTTCTCGCGACCAAAACGTCGTAAGCGCCGAGTATTTCATGGCGCTTACGCGTTTTGTCCAACGTATTGGAACAACATGACGCCTATATAGATTATACACCGCAGAAGAGATACAGCCACGATACCGCTTTTGTACCTACAAAACTTCATCATCATCATCATCATCTGCCTAGCCTTTTCCCAACTATGTTGGGGTCGGCTTCCAGTCTAACCGGATGCAGCTGAATACCAGTATTTTACATGGAGCGACTGCCTATCTGACCTCCACAACCCAGTAACTGGGTAATACGATACCCCTTGGTAAGACTGGTTGTCAGACTTTCGGGCTTCTGACGACCCGTAACGACTGTCAAAGATCCACAAATGACAGCCGGGACCAACGGCTTAACGTGCTACCTACAAAACTTCATTAGAGTAAATTCATACTCTATTTTAAAAGTTATAACTGTTAAATAAATAAAAATAGTAAAGTAGAAAACTAAAAGACAATGATTTGATAAACGTTTATTTATATTAAATTTTGACAGATTGGAGTAGCTTGATGTGCTGGCACATGGTACAAGTGTACAACATTAAACATAATTTCAAAATAAACTTTCACACTTTTCCCAGTAAATAAAACGATAAAATTACCGATGAAAACTGACACCTGATGATTCGCTGACATTTCTTGATGTATTTTTGCAGTATCGAAAAACGCACGTCATCGTCATATTTTCTGAAATTTGTCAAACATTCGTTGATATTATAATTAAACTAAAAAGAAGGAACGTAAAATAATTATTCAAAAATATCAAACTGGTTATAAAACAATTAAAACACTGTTTAAAAACACCACGTGAAGTCTGGATTCAGACGTATATTTTTACCTACAACCGGTTTTGTAATGGGACATCTGCATGTTTTAGTCTATGATTATATATGGCGTTGCATTTAAATGAAGATTTATCTTTTATCTTCTAGTATTACGATATTATTAGCTATTTATTCACTTGAATAACAAATTATTTTACTTACTTGCCTTCTCAATTGTTATTTACGTCCAGGTTCCCACTTTTATTCGAATTATCGTACTTTAATCTATTATGAGCGCCGCTCCGTACACGCCCACGCTCCATGAATGTCAATGTCACACTAAAGTAAGGTGTACGGATTGCAGTACAGTTTAGTCGAACAGAGCGAGTGTTCGGATCGCGAAATCTAGTGCGTAGTACATATATATCGATGGCGGTAACGAATCGATTTTCAAGGATGCGGTAACGAATCGATTTCAGTGATGTTGTGACCGTCAGTCTGTTCGCTTGCGAGGTCCCTCAGTTCTTTCATTTCACCCTTCAGCTCGGTCTGACCCTTTTCTTAATTTTCTCGCTTTTTTCAGCTCTCACACCGCTCTCCTTGCTTTTTTTCTTTTCTCCTTCCCAATTCCTTCCCCTTTTTCTTTTTCAGCCATAGATTCTCTCTTATGCCAGTCTAGTCGGCCAAGACTTATAAAACCTCCTTCATATAATCCGAGAGTGCGTTTAAGAATCTTATAATAATAATTTAGAATTTCCTTATTTAGTCGACAACGTAGTTACATAGAAAAACCAAATTTAGGCTATCCAAAACGATATAAAATTATTTTTAGTAATTACAATCCTAATGCAACCTTCCTCAAATAGACTGCATAGATAATTAAAAGAATAAGACAAGTAGACATCAGTTTGACACGTTTGACTTAAATGTCATAACAATAATATTATTATGTAAAAAGATGGAAAATTCTAATGTAAAATCAGGTAATTCTATATAGACGAATCGTTTAAGACCGATTCGCAGAGTGTTAACACAGAAAACAAAGAGATAAATATAATAATGTAAGAAAGTTGTAAAAGGATAATAAAACAATGATGATGTGGATGAATGAATAAGAAGTGCAAGTACAGTATCCGTAATAAACAGATACTATAAGTAAAATTCGGTAATATTCCCTGAGAATAATTATTCCAAGGAAAATATATCTAGCTAGAGTTCGACTATTGACCGCTAGTTGGCGACGCAACAATGCGTTATTAAACAAGACAAGCTGGTTGGCTTTATACTACTCATTTTAAAGTCTACTTTCTTTTAAACTCTAACAATTTGTTCGCGAAGATTCCAACTATGCACATGTTACAGTCAGCTACTCAATAAGAGATTACCGTTTTCGATAATGAGTTATCGATATTTTAAAACTTCCAATGTTCTCTTTGTTCTATGCTATATCGGGATAGTTCGTTGTTTAATCGCGTAGTTTAATATGTATCGCTTAAGATAGAAAGAAACGCCACAACTGTATCTTTTTATGAATAGAATAATGTTCAAAATCGGATCATTAGTTTAACATAACAATTATTAATTATACTTTCTATAAATCGTAAGTATGTATTAGAATATAACGTAACTTGCTCATTAAACTATTCTGTGTGCGCTTTAAAGGAAAAGCCGCCGGAAAAGTAATAAATACGTGAAAAGAGTACACAATAAACAACTCTATAGTCATCCTAATGTGGTTTATTTTCAATTATGCGACGACTGATATATTTCTTGTTTTTATGTTTTGACGCGTTCATTCATCATTTAAGAGTAAAATATGATTAGTAAACTTCCGAATGTTTCTTGCATCTACTAGATATGTACTTACGTAATAAGTTTTTCTATGCGGTTTAGTTGTACAAATGTTGGTTCTTTTGCGAGAATAATATGTACATAGAGAGATAAAGACGTTGGTACCTAACTAAGATGAGTTTACATTAAATACATACATATTATTATGTATCGAGGTACATAGTAAAACGGTAACTACTTATTATATTATTTCAATTGGTTCTTTATGTTCTAATTTTTTGTTCTAGTTGAATACGGCATACTCTATAAAGGAAATAAGTAAACTTTTTGCTAAAAAATCATCGTAAAAAATTACGTAAGTAACCCTACCTACTTATTTATTTAAAAAAAATACATTAGTTGCGTACATCGTAAAGAAAAAACACTTTTACGAAGTTAACTTATACATAACACATACATAACATAAGCCCGAAATCGGGCCCATTCGAAATTAAACCATAGAAAAATAAT
Organism: Polymixis lichenea; assembly: GCA_949091785.1. NCBI lineage: Eukaryota > Metazoa > Arthropoda > Insecta > Lepidoptera > Noctuidae > Polymixis > Polymixis lichenea. The sequence goes on along the minus strand of OX420933.1, from coordinate 10,523,033 downwards.
AAGTATTCACAAGTAGATAACTACTTAAAGGGAAATATTCCCGCATAGTAGGTACGTAGGCATCGAAAAATACTTTGTTGATTATATGAATAAACGGCCGCGGGGCTCGGCGGTTCACGAAGTTGTCCATTGCCTGCTAGAGCGTTAATTCAAATAACGGCACGCCCCAATATCTGATATATGGGGAGTCTCGCGTACTCAAGCTACCTACGCATATATTCGTTATTACTGGGAATAATTGTATTCTTATTATGTAATAAAATGTAGGTTTCCTACTTCATCCTTATAATATTTATTTTACTCTGCATTCTTGCTGCGGTAGTATTCCTTCCAATCGAAATATACTTTGGAATGTTTCCGAATTATTGCGAATTATTCCGAAATTTTGCAACGTTACAAGACGACGTGAGCCCATTATTAGATATTTAGTGCGTTTACCCTTTTCCTTTTTCCTTCGACTATGCGTCCATGTGTATATTATAAAGTAGACAGTAAGTACTTCGATATCACAAAAGTGTATGACAAGAGAACAGTTTGGCAAAAGATGTGTATTTTTCTAATTTTTTTTCCTGAATAAATGAAAAAAATTAAGATTCTTTAGAAGGATAGTAATAAAATAATAATAATAATAATCATCATCATTTTAGCCCGAAGTCACCCCACTGCTGGTTATAGGCCTCTCCTCTTTTCTGCCATACTTCCCGGTTCCATGCGTCCAGTTTCTTCTTCTTCCATCCAGGGGTTTCTCGCGAATTTGTCGACATTATCAACCCAACACGCTTTTGGACGGCCCTGAGTACAATAAAACGTGCAAAATAAACACTTTTTTCACAAAAACTAAACAACCAAGAAAGTTTTTATTTAATAATTATGGAATAATATCAAATTCCCCACATCGTTTTCTCACATTGCAAATATCTTGGCCTGGAGAGATCTCGAAATAGAAAACAGAGCATATCATAGTTCAACAATGACTGTGGTTTAATACTGAACTTTTATTTCGGGCACCTCGTCCTCTGCCGGTATTGTTGGAACCATTTGACGCTGTAAACGTAGAAGTAATGTGTCCGAACCCTACACATGCATATTCCGAGTTCTTGCCCGAAACCGTAGTCCAAAAGGAAAATTGTCTGATTTCTAATGTTTCTGTGCCAAACACGAATAAAAAAGCCTGTCAGTCCTAGTATATGTTCACAAAGGAGCTTTTAGGGCTTTTTTTAGGACTAAAGATTTCATCATGATACGTCTAATTATCACCTGGGCGTTCACGGGTTTCTTTATGATAAATGATAAATGATAAATGATTTTATTTCTGTAAGTAGGTTTGTACAAACACTTTTACACGTCAATCATATTTTTTTAAACTAGATGAGGTCGGCGTTTCCTATCTGACTACTCTGAGAAGAAAGGCCGAAACAAATTCAGAGGTCACAGTCTCTTTTAAAGTCCAGACATAATCTTGGTCAGATCATGTGAAGACCATGTGGATCGGTGTCTGAAATGGTCTTTTGAAGAAAGAACCACACAGATTGAGTGGACCTGTCCATTCAGTGCACGCATTTGTCAGTAATCATACAGCTCAACTCAGAACTTGAGGAGCTCAACGATTTGACGAACAATACCAAAGACAGGACATTTGGGTAGGCCGCATAAAATACTCAAACTGCCAGATTAATATTAAAACTAGCTGAGAAAGAGATGAAACACAAAACAGAAAACACAAAAACAAACAAAATATGACCCAAATAGTCCTTACATTCACAATAATTAAAACAAAAATAATATTATACTTCTAAAGTAAATATTCATGTCAAAGTGTATATAATAATTATCCAATGTCAGTGTAGGGTAACTTAGCCGGTTTTCGGCCACTTAAGCGAATGACTTTGTGACGATTTTTCTCCATGACATTGAAGTCGCAGACTAGTGTCTTAAATATTTTTGAACTCGAAATATAATGTAGTTTTGATATTTGTAGTACTTTTACTCGTCAACGTCACATTAAAATTACTAAAAATTTAAATGTCTGAAAATAGCGATTTCGCCTGTTTTCGGCCACCTGTTTCAGTTTCCGGCCATTATTTTGCTAGTTTTCGGCCACTAATCTGCTATTTGAAAAATGATCTCTATTTGCTAACTAGTAGGTTCTATAATGGATTAAAAGCAAAAATACGTATGAATCAACGATTTTAATTAAAATCTTTAAAATAATCAACTTATAGAAACATTTTAAACATAATAGTAGGAACATTGGTCAAAAAGTATAATATGGCATAACAAAAATAATTGAGATTACGGAAAAATGTCTAACTCGTGATCAACATCCTCTTCTTCAATAATAACTCTAATTTAGTTTTCTTTATTTATTTCTTTATTATATTCGAAATCAGTCTTTATAATATATTTATCAGTCTCATTTATAACTTTATCAGTCTTCTTAGTATTGATTTCTACATCTTGATCAATATTTTTAATATTATTGTCCGTTGTTTGTTCCTCGTTAATCACGTTTTCATCTTTGGTCTGTTTAATCTTAGGAATATTAAGTGATTTTTTGTTCTTATTAACTATTTTCTGTTTTTTTGGTTTCGGTTCACATTTTTTTTGTTTTCTTTCAACTTTTCTCTTATTTTTTTCATCTATCTTATTTTGTTTTTCTTTTTCCTTGAAGTCGTGAAAATCTCTCCAAGCTTCTGAAGATATGGCACTAGGAAATTTATTAATATTTCTCTTTGTAGTTAGGATTCCAGTTGGACTAATGGGAAATCTTAAATGATTTTTAAATGGATCATTTTGCTTATTATTTTGCAGCATACACGAAGTATTTACTAATATATCATTAACAGGATTCACGTTATCACTATTATGATCGATCGTATTTTTTGGAGACGACGGCGACTGGCGAGTGTACACTTCAGCTACTGTAATTATCTTTGATGTATATGGTACACAGTCACTTTGTAGAGGTAGCAATCCCTGTGCTAAATCATCATCTTTATCCTCTTCAGGAATCTCTTCTAAAGTAATTTGAGTTGCATTTAAATCCTCTAAGTTTGTGTCGGCTATTTTTAAAACAGAAATGTCACTTAGCGATACGTATGCTCCAACATCAGGAATTGAGATATCATCAAGCAAAGAATAGTCTAAATTAACACCATCACCTATAACAGTATTTACATTTGCCGTTATCATATTATCGTGATCATCAATTTGTTCAGGTGTTTTAAATGTAGAAGAATTAACTACTTCAGTAGACTTACGTGGTGTTTTGGACGTTGACCGTCGATTTTTACTGAAGGATGATTTCGATAACTCTATTTCACTGCAGACCATATCTGGATCAATCCCCCGCTTCAATAAATTTTCTTTTATCGAAACAACAACTTTTATTGCACTTATGAAATGTCGTTCCGTTAACCCGCCGGAGGATAATGATCTCTTCTTCCTTCTTTCTTGAAAATCCTTTACGCATTTCGTGAAATCTACTGCATCTACATCGAAGGGGAATAGCCCACACTTTCTGAATCCGTTCTTAATTGATTGTGTCATATCTAAATCCAGGGTTTCCTTAAATACTTTGCAAAAATTTGTCTTCGTCACGGTTTTATTAAGGTTTTCTGATTTGGCCTGCCAGTTTCTTAAAGTTTTTTTCCATTCTTGTTTCAAAGGTTTGAACACACTAACATCAGCTGGTTGCATAATGTGAGTAGTATTTGGAGGTAGAGCATATAAAACAATGCCATTTTCATCACAAAAACGACTTAAGGCCATCGACATATGTGATTTATGCCCATCTACGAAAAGGATTACTGGTTTTTTTATATCATTCTTTACTAACCAGTCATTAAAGTCGTTAGCAATATTTTCATAAAAAAACATCTGAGCGCATCCAACCTGATTCAGATTTTCCTATTATCCAACCTTCTGGCATATTTTCTACAACCGCTTTTGGCGGTCTAATGTATGGAAACACCACAAGTGGAGGGCATACTTTCCCAGATGCAGTCATCATTATTAAAACCGTAAGTGTTTCTTTTTCGTTGCCTCTTTGAACAACGTAAACATTTTTGTAACCTCTTGGGGCCTTAAGACTAACCCTTAAGACTTTACCTGATTTTGGACATAGTGAAACTCCAGTCTCATCACCGTTTAATATTCTGTCAGAATCTTTCATGATATCTGTCATTCCTCTTTCAGTCAAAAAATATTCAAGCTCTGTAAACTATTTTCTGATTGAGCTCTCTTTTACTGCTTCCCTGGCTTTATTAATACCTTCAGGTTCACGTAAGCTAATCTCCGGATGCCTTCTAAGAAAACCTTGGTACCATGTTTGTCCTGGTCGCCCTTCTGGAAACTTATCTTCTTTTCCAATATCTTTTATTAATTTTGTAACTGTTTTCAGCAAGACTTCTTTGCTTACAGGAATACCACATTTTGCTAAATCAATAATCCAGTCCACAACTTTTTTTTCTCCATCAAGGCCTAATATAGGCTCTGGACCAACTTTTCGAGGCTGTTCTTTAGTTCTACCCGAAATTCGATCTTGGATTGTTGACCGAGGAACACCAAAAAGACGACAAGTTTCTCTAATGCTTTTTTTTTCAATTCTTATGGCTTGAACAGCTTTAGCTAATGCTTCTTCGGTATATTGAAAATGAGTTCGTTTTTTGTTAATATTTTTTTTAAGTTTCTTTCTCTCAGGAGGCATCTAAAAAATGAAATTACGATGATTAATTCCTTTATCTATCTTTACATACATTTATATATTTTTTAACGTTTTAATAAAACATTAAAAAATAAAATATAAACTAGTAGCGAACATAATTTATTACCTATATTCAAAATCTTGTTATTTCTATATACCTTGTTTCCACTTAAACAAATATCAACTTAAGCTTTGTATAAACTAAGTTGATTTTAGAATGACTAGTACTATTGAAAAGGTCATAAAAATAATAAAAACTGCATCGAAAACATCACTTTATTTGAAGGTGTTAAGGTTCTTTTTGCGAAATCACGTAAATTGTGAACGTGTTCAATTATATCCTACAATACCTATGCACATACCATTGTAAAAACTTTTTGTTATTCATTTACAATATTTGTAGATTAAAACTACATAAGTATATATACAATTTAATTTTCTTAATTAAATGACCGACAACTAGATTTGAAACATCTGATTTTCGATCGCCCTTTTAAATACGGCCGAAAATTAAGTTTATGTTAACTAATTTTCGGCCACCTGCTTTTTGACTGGCCGAAAAATAAGATTTTTAAAACTGATTTTCGACCGTCTCTGCAAACACGGCCGAAAAACCAATTTAAATGAATTAGTTTTCGGCCGTTGATCAACTTGCTTAATTTTCTAACTAGCTAATAAGATAAATTTTGGGGAAGTCCCTTTATGTCTGTATTGTTCGTGTGAGTGAAGATTTCGATTCAATTAGTTGATTTATTATCGTTAGCTTTTAATGGCCGAGAATCAGTTCGTAAATTATTAATTTTCGGACACATCGATTAGCTTAGGCCGAAAGGTAAATATTAAAATTCTATTTATCGGCCGTCAAATATTCAATAACTAAAAAGTGTTATTACCACATAATTAGCTAAAAACATGCGGCCGAAATCTGACTACACAAATGAGAAGCGGTTCTACTTTGTGTACAAAGTATTTCTTGTAGAGAATTCCTAATTTAATAATCAAAAGAATCAATTAAATGTAAACAGTCTACTTCTAGTTTTCGGCCGGCCGGCCGAGAAGTAAACAGTCCCCCAAATCATTATCTAGTTTCCCGGCCATCAAATTTAAATGTAAATAACATAACCATTCTTCCATTTTAATTAAAATAGCACTAATTAAACTTATCTCCCGTGCACAGAACAACAATTATATTTATAAAAAACTTTTTTCAAAAAAATAAAAACCGACTTCCAAAAAAACACAAAAAAGTGAAAAATAACTTTAATTTCGGAAGTCGGTGACTTTGGATATGTATTTAAATTTTTTGTCACCGCCTTCCGAAATTAAAGTTATTTTTCACTTTTTTGTGTTTTTTTGGAAGTCGGTTTTTATTTTTTTGAAAAAAGTTTTTTATTTTTCACTTTTTAGTGGTTCACATGTGCTTACCCCTGCACAACAGCGTACCGGCGTGATGTTATGTTATTAACTGGTGTAAACAATTGACAGACATGAGATTTCAGCAATCCCTGTCCATTTGCCATCATTTATTGAGGAGTTCCGTTGCCTATCTCCGAAGTTCTTCATCAGATCTTCATCAAATTGAAATGGAAGCACTCCGAGAAAGTACTCTTCCAAAAACTACACAAATTGCTTCAAGTGTGCCTATAAAATTTGAAGAGTTCTCTCTATTTCTCCAGGATCCCATCATCAGATCCTGATTTGATGATCATGGGACCACCTGGGAAGTATACCCTTTCAAACAAAAAAAAAATTATCCAAATCGGTCCAGCCATCTTCGAGTAATCGGGGAACATACATAAAAAAAAAAAAAAAAAAAAAAAAGGTTCCGACGAATTGAGAACCTCCTCCTTTTGGAAGTCGGTTAAAAACCAATAAACAACTTTGTAACTTACCTTGCAAAAATTATGCGCGCACTATTTTTTTCACTAATTTCGACACATGCGTGCACTGTAAGACTTTCGGAGGGTCACTGACGACACAGTTGGATCATTAAAATTCTACAAAATTCAAAAGTTGTAGGGTTTATACCAATACATTAAGTAGGCGTTGTTTTTTTAAATGAGTAGGGTAAAGTGTCCTTATTATATTAATATAACAACGTACTGGCCGAAAACCAGAGGTGGCCGGCAAACCGGCTAAACTAACCTATAAGTTTGCAAAAAAAAAAAAACATTTAGTATGTAAAAATTGGAGCAAGTCAATCCCAAGCTTTTGTGTCCTCAACATAATCTTTAACAGTATAAAAGGCTTTCAGGCACAACTTACGTTTAATGAATGATTTAAATTTATTGATACTTAGATCTTGAACATGGCTTGGAAGTTTATTATAAAAGCGTATACATTGACATCTGAATGACCCACCTATTTTCTTGAGCCTTGTTGATGGTAGAACAAATTTGTGTTTGTTCCTAGTATTTATACTATGGATATCACTGTATTTTTTAAACAATTTAATATTTTTATGGGCATATAAAAGATTTTCTAAAATATACTGTGAAGGCACAGTTATTACATTAATCTCCTTAAATTTATCTCTGAGAGAATGTCTCGGACTTAATTTATAAATTGATCGAACAGCTCTTTTCTGCAAGACAAAGATAGTCTGAATGTCGGCGGCATTTCCCCACAACAGAATACCATACGACACTACACTATGAAAATAGCTAAAGTACACTAAACGGGCTGTCTCTGTATCAGTTAAATTACGAATTTTTCTAACAGCGTAAGCTGCAGAGCTTAGCTTTTCGACAATTTATCTATATGTGGCCCCACTGAAGTTTGGCATCCAAAGTTAAGCCCAAGAATACAGCGCTATCTTCAGGATTCAATTCTTCGCCCTTTATCAACACACTAGTTTTCACCTGCCTAACGTGAGGTAGCGTAAACTTAATGCATTTGGTTTTTTTTTCATTAAGATGTAAATTATTAACATTGAACCAGTGGACTACTTTTGAGATTGCGCTATTTACATCGTCATTAACCAGCTGCTGACGTTTAAGTTTAAACAAAAGTGAAGGGTCATCCGCGAACAACACTATATCATGATTATCCTTTATGAGGTAAGGCAAGTCATTAATATAAATAAGAAACAAGAAAGGACCAAGAATTGAGCCCTGTGGGACTCCCATTGATACTATTGATCCGGGAGATCTTTTCCCATTTACATCAACACACTGAATCCTATTACACAAGTATGAAATAAGAAGATCCAGAGCGGTGTTCCGGATCCCGTAGTGGCGGAGTTTCCTGATTAAAGTTTCATGAAGCACGCAATCGAATGCTTTAGATAAGTCACAAAAAATGCCCAAGGCGTCGTATTTATTTTCCCATGCATTGTAAATATGCCCTAAGAGTTCAATCGGTAGTTGAACTCTTAGGGCACTTTCTCTCGGCACCGTTGACGCACCAGACAATGATGGTATGAAGGATCAGGTGGCGCTGCTGTGCTAGGTGCAAAAGAACACCACTGCCTTTGGCGGTAATCCTGGTGATGTCACTCTAGCAGGTAGCAGTGCAGGCTCTGCATCAGTGGACCTAGTAATGCTTTTTAAGTCAACTGAGGGATTGTTCCATCGAATCATACCAGAAAGCGGAGGAAACCTTGCTGCATTTACCGTTCAAAGCGATCCTGATTTTCCAAAAGTATGCCAAAAAATTCAACTTCACCAGCGTATCGGATGTAGTCAAATACCATTTCACATGAAGTGACTGCCTATCTGACCTTCCCAATCAAGTGCTGGGTATCACGTTCCCCTGATTCACAAGACTGGTTGTTAGACTTTCAGGCTTCTGACTGTAGGTACGTTATTTTATTGACAAAAGAAGTAAGTACAGTAGTAAAATACCAAACTGTTAATTACTATCTCATTTCTACAAAGTTATCGATCGCACCAACCTTGAGAATATATGATCATCAACGTACTTGTTTAAAGACATGTCAGGAAAAAGCCCTGATTTTAAAAATCAGGGCTGTTTTCCTGACATGTCTTTTAAAACGCTGCAGTATTTAATACTATGTGACAGAAATGATGCGGTACTAATAATGACAAATAATGACTATTACGAGAGACCTTCGCTTGGCTTGTGGGGACTGTTTATATCGCTGACTAATTAGCTGTTCATTAATATTACTTCGATGGTCCAAATTTACAATTTGTGACTTCGAGTTACAGCTATGTGAACATAATTCAGCATTGCATCTATGCAAGCAAACCGTAGGCTGAAATATTCAAAGGAATGATGCTTTGCTAATAATTAGTATTTCGCAAGATCATATTCCCGACAACCGTATACGCCAGCCAGCTTCACAACTTCAGAAGTTATAAACTTTGCAAGAATTTCTACATAATTATGACTTGAGCATATTAAACAAAAAATAAAAAATAAAAAAATTACTTATTAACGGGGGTAATCCGAAACTGCCTGTTTCAGAATCAAGATTAAGTGATCAAATTGGTATATTTAGGTCCTGAAAAAAATATATGTCATAGATAGATCCTTGTTTGAGGGAAATTAAAGGTTCAAAACACGATTAATTGCAATTTGCTCGATGAAAAACTAATCCGAAGCAGGGTGGGTCGATTTCGAAACCATTTTCCCTCTCATTTCCTAATAACAGCACAAAATTGTGTAGAAATTGCATGTACAATAAGGGAATTGTATTTAGGAGGGAAATTATAGGTTGAAATTTTTAGTTTCATAGATTTTTTTTTAATAAACTCAAAAACAGTAAATCGGGCTAAATCGGCTCGCGCTCAGAGTCACAGAGTACATTTTACATAGGGAGACTCAGAGTCAAAGAGTATAATAATATTAATGTCCTGCGGGACGTCATAGAGGGTGCACCTGTGTCAAAATTTTCAAAAAGTCGCTCAACCTGCGCCTGTACAAAAAAATCGAACAAAATAATAACAAATTAAATTATGAAATCGGCATAACTCACAAAAAATATCTTATAATTATATTACAGTTTTAATTCATTAAATTGTTTTCGAAAATGTGATTATAGTCAATATGATGACGTTTAATTGTCATCTTAAAATAGTGTTGACACATTACAAATTAATATCGATAAAATAATAGTCAAGTGAGAGTCGTATGTAATGTTTTATCGTCGTTTATGAAGAAGTTTGTACAAAAAATATTTTTCTAAGATTTTTAAAATCAGATTCATCCATATCACCTATGATATTTACTCTCCACCGACCTGTCTTCGCTACTATCATCCTACATTAATATCACATGGTAAACAATTTGTCCGCAGTGTGTAGCAACATAAGATTTTTTCTAGGCTCGGTGATTTTATCATATTGGCTCTGAGTGAACAAATATCAGTTTTGAATACGAAAAGTCACTGTCACTATACGATAAATATTATAACGTGCTTGAAAAATAGCGCCGTGTGAAGGCAGTGGGTATGTGCTAACAGTATAACTTGGTGCTCATGTTCCCAATCAAGTTCGTCAAAGACGTATCGTATCGTATCTATGCCATATACTTGGATCTATGCCACTTTTGTCTTGGTAAATGGTCCAATGGGTCGGTAATCCGACAAGACCGGGGACGGATAAAAAATATATACAAATTTAATTTTGATGTCTTAAAATAATAGATTCGATAAATTTTAGCTGGAGCAGTAGGTACGTCACTAGACAATAAAGTACGGCAATTGTTTCTTCATATGTGCTCACAATATTTACGGTTCTTTATGAGCGGTGGCAAACATCAAAAACAAAAGAATTTGGTTACAGTATAAGCGAAACAGTACGACCATTTTAGCCGATTCTACTTTATAAAAATCTGAAATTCAGGATCTTTGAAAATTCTGCCAATAAAGAAGTTAAATAGTGGATGAAAATTTGTATGGAAATCTACCATTTTTGTCGCAGAGAAATACTGTCGGGCACACGCCTTGTCTATTAAATCAATTTTTTAAAGTTACTGATTACTACCGCTTAGCCTTAACCTATGGGTCTGAGAAGCATGAATTCGGTTTAGAGATATTTATTTTCTCAAAGAACAAATTGCACAATGGTTTTATTTTTGTTTTGGATGAGAAATCATCAAATGATTTCTTAAATTCACTGACAACTAACACTTGTGTGGAAAGTTGCTGGTTAAAAGGTCTGGAAGCATTATTTCGGTTTAAAGACATTTATTTTCTCATAGAACGAATTGCACAAGGGTTCCTATTGCAATGGTGCAATTATTTATTTTCACCTTACTACCAAAAAGCCATGTGTATCTGTAACTAGCTTCTGCTCGCGACTTCGTTTGCGGAGGATTGGTGACGCGGGAGCAATTGACATACAGTTGTCCGTGTGAGAAGCAGCTAGTCCTGAGGTCGGAACCCGTAGCAATCATAATAATAATAAAGATGAAGAGTTTGTTTTTAGGGTTCCGTACCTCAAAAGGTAAAAAAGGAACCCTTCCCATCTGTCCGTCTGTCTGTCCGTGTGTCACCTCCGATTTTCTCAGGAACGGGTGGCTCTAGCAAGTTGAAATTTATACCAGATACTGAAGTGTATAGTCCCTATTAGGTGTATAAAAATCAAGGTCCTGAGTCAACACGATAAAAAGTTATGGGCAAAATTTTTATTTTTGCTAAAACTTGTAAGTATCAAAATTTACCATAATATTCAACGTTTTTTATTTTTCGGAATTTTCCCTTTACTTGTGCGGTAAGACCTTGCTTTTAACCAAAATTCACAATTCTAGGTCAACCGGAAGTACCCTATAGGTTTTGGGTCGAAAACCTGTATGGTAGTTCCCGTTGACCTAGAATCACGAAATTTGTCAAAAAGTAAGATCTTACAGCACAAATAAATAAATAAAAATAAAATAAATAAAGGGAAAAATTCCACAAAATAAAAAGTTGAAAATTAAAGTAAATTTTGATACTTAAGTTTTCGCGAAAATCTAAATTTGCCCATAACTTTTTTAATACAATATGATACCTACAAATTTGTACGGAACCCTCAGTGGGCGATTCCGACTCGCACTTGTCCGGTTTTTTATATATGTTTGAAATCTCTATCTCTGGAACTACCAGCCTCAGGCAAAGCTAGTTTTGAATGAAAATACATTTTTGCTTTTGTTTCATTCATAAAATTAGTTGATTACATCACATTAACAATTACATTAAATTACAACACAGCACATAAGCCGATTCTGCAAAACGCCACAATATCGGCGGTCCGATTTTCGCATAAGTTTAGTGCCTACTAAACGCTTTTACATACTTAGTTGTTATTGTCAATTATATCGTCGCAGACAGGGTCTGACACCGATATCGGACAATTTCTACCGGCGAAGACGCAGTGCGGGGTGAGAGAACCAACCATTCTTTCACTTGAACACGCTCATTCGCGCTGCCGACTTCCGTCGAGACGTCGAATTACTGTATTGTAGTCGTTTAGTGACTCGCGATGATCATCGATATTCACCAATATCATCGGGCCGATAATAATTATATCGGTTTGTGTATAGCTGCTAACTTATCAGTATCGGGTTGGCATCGGTATCTGATCATTTGAAAACGCTCAATAGGTAACTTACAGGATACGGAATCAATAAAAACAAATTATAATTCTAAAATAAAAGTAACCTAAGTTACTCCTTATTACATCAGCTACCTGCCAGTGAAAGTCCCGTCAGAAACGGTCTAGCCATTTCAGAGATTAAAGGGAACAAACAGACAGACAGACAGACAAAAATTGAAAAAAATGTTATTTTGGTATATGTACCGTATATATATTCATATACATGTAGCAAAAAGCGGTTATTTTAATATTACAAACAGACACTCCAATTTTATTTATATGTATAGATGTATGGATGTTTAGATGTATAGATTTTAGTTCTACAATAAAATGTATCTAAAACTAAGCAAAAATAATTCCGTTGATCAACTGCAATATGTTTTACTATGTCATGGATTTTCTGCTAAATGGTTGACAGTTCATCGTAAATAAATACGTCGCGCTGCATTTGGGGGAGGCGGAGCTAGCGTTTCAAAGGCTCACAGGCCGGAACAACCTAGCCTTAATACAAACTTCACAGACGTAATGTTTCCTGACTGTGACCTTTCAAATAAATAAAGCAAAAGAAAACAGATTAAATGAATAAATAATAGAGCTGACCGCATCAAAATCCGTAGCGTAGTTTAGATGAACGAAGCGGCCACACAGCAGACACGAAAAGCGACTACAGCATACATAGATATACAATGACTTGATAAACCTGTAATGCGCTTCTTATCAAATTTATTCTTACCTATAAATGCCGGGGTGCCGCTGCCATTGCTATCAATCAATACTTCGAAACAGTTCCGAAACGTAGCGATGGAGTGGCGGACGTGTGTGGTATTTCTTTGCATGACGGCTGTGTTGGCTGACGACGAATGGCGGGAAGTAAAAACTGCGCAAGGGCCGGTGCGTGGGCGCAAGCACCCAAGCGAAGATCTATACGCCTTCTACAATATACCTTACGCCACAGCGCTTACGGGCGAAGATAAATTTAAGGTATTTATGTTTCTGAATAGTATACAGTTGCCGTTTTCGTCTGTCTGTTTCTCCGTTTACTTATTCTAAACCAGTAAATGGATTTTTATGCAGTTTCAATATCATTTTGAGCATTCATTTCGGAAGCTGATATGTTAATTACAATAATATTAAACTTATATATAACTAGCAGCGCTCCGTAGTTTCACCCACGTAGTTCCCGTTCCCGTAAGAATACGGAGATAAAATATAGCTTATGTTACTCAGTGATAATGTAGCTTTCTAACAGCAAAAGAATTTTTAAAATCGGTCCAGTAGTTTTTAAGTTTATTCGATACATACAAAAATACAAATCTTTCCTCTTTTTAATATTAGTGTAGAAAATAAACCTCGATGTTTTGTCGGGCCGTGTAGCCCTGCTTCGACAAAACATCTCGATGTTTAATAATATACCTTGCTAGCGGTGTCGCTAAATGGATTTTTATGCGATTTCAATATAATTTTGAGCATTAATTTCGGAAGGCTGATGTGTTAATAACAATAATATTAATTTGATATATAAAAGAAACTTTGCTAGCGACACCGCTAGCAAGGTATACCTATTATACTGTACCAACATAGAAGTTAACAATTGTGACACCTCACATTTTCTTTTTCATATCTATGATAGAACCCATATAAGTAGACGGACCACGCAATGCAGCGTGGTGCGTGAACCGACACGCACTTTACTTTTAGGGTTCCGTACCTGATGGGTACCCAACGGTAACCCTATTAGTTAGGGCATTGAACTGGCAACACTGCCCGAGTGACATGTCAAAATTTTGTTCCGTATTTTAAAATTTAGTTTTATTTATTCTTAAGTGTTAATAACGTGTATTAATATAACTAAATGCAAAATAATTACATAAATACTAAGGATTATTGTTATCCTACAAATTTACAAAGTAAAAGACAGTGTTTGGTTACACACCGTACCGGTAACCTATCACGAACAGCTGATGTTCGATTTAAACGGGGAGTATTGTTCACTTTTTATTCTGTAATTAGCACACAATCGTCACATAGACTCAGTAACACATTAATTCAGTCTTAGTGTCAGGTTTAATCTTATAGCAAAACTAGATTTTTATTTTATTTTATTTTAAATTACTCATCCTACCCACTTATGCAAAAGTAAAATTATAAAACAATAGAATCAATGTAGCTTTGTACTTGATCTACTCATATTAGTTGCATTTCAATTAGATTGACCCGCCTATCTCATTACTCTATAAGCAGTTCTTACTAACTTCTTCCATACTTTCTTTCATTTCTAGCTTTCCCTTTTTGTTTGGCTGTCTATTTAGTTATCACCGTTCCTTTCATTATACTTCCAGTACTTATTCCTGAAACCATGCCTGTGATGACCTGTAAGGCTGCTGCTCAGTTGGAGCTTAAATTGAGAATGACCCTTCATGAACTCAAGGCTTCACAAAGTAAATGTCAAGAGCTGTTAGACGAAAGAGAGGAAAGTGAGAAGGAAGTCGAGAAACTTGTCAACAGAAACACGAGCTTAAAACAGGAGCTCGTTGACTTACATCTTCAATACCTCAATGTTGTGGCTGAACGGGATCAACTAAGGGTGGTCTCAGATGGTTTTAACAACTGCAGTAATTTGTATGAGGAGGCTTTGTTTAAGGTTAGGGACCTAGAGGATGAATTAATCCATGCAAATGTTAAAATTCTAGAATTCCAAAAGGATAAAGAACGTACTCAGGTCGATGACACAAACCATTTGTTTAATGAATTGTTAAATAGTAATTGTAACCCTCATTCCATAACAACAATTGACCTAACAGAGGATTCCTTACTGAAACATAACAGTAATCATAAAATTAGTCAAAATAAATTTAAAAAATATGCAAGATTGAATAGAATCATTAAAAAATGTAATAAATTTAAGAAACATGAAAAACACTATTCCAAAAATATTCAATTAAGGAAAGAACGTGTTTCTCTTGTCAATAAATTAAAGAACTACGAAATAAAATTAGAAGACAGTATAAATATTTATGAAATAGATACTCAATGCTTACAGTCAGAAATTCAAGTTCTTAATAGCATCCCAGCGCGGATCTATACGCTTTCTACAACATACCCTACGCCACAGCTCCTACGGGCGAAGACAAATATAAGGTATTATACTAATAAGGTAAATTATATTAACGTCAATAATTATATCGCTTCACATTGTGTTTTTCATATCTATTATACTATAACCCATATCAGTAGGCTTATACTCAATACAGACAGTAAACAATTTATGCAGCACTAACTTTTGCCTGTGGTTTGACCCACGTTGAAATCTTAAATTTCCCCAAGGAACGTACTGTTAAGACGAACACAAAAAGTATCCTATGTCCTAATCCAGGCATAGTCTATTTGTATGCCAAAATTCACCCAAACGGGCAACTGACAGACAGGGACAGAGTTACTCTCATATTCATAATATTAAGTAGAGAAGTGTCATAATCAGCGTTGTGTTATCACAGGGTGACGTGTTTAAAGACTTCCATTACACGACCTTACTCAAAACTCAAGTAGTAATTATAACGAGTAGCGAACAAATCAAAATAAAATAATATGTAATATGGGCCTAAAAGTGCAATTATACGTCTGCAACGGTGTGAATATTATTTAGTTAACAGTCAAACACAAATGTTTTTTGCTAACAATGCTGAAGCATTGTTAGCACTTCTTTATAAAATAATACTAGTGGTCGCTCAGTAGTCTAAATTCGACCATAATTAATTTAAAACTTAATCATCAAGATCAAAACCAAAAGTCATTTATTCAAACTAGGCTGGTGTCAGCACTTTTTGAACGTCAAAATTACATAAGATAGTCCCCCAAAACGCCCGCCTTTCACCACTTCCTGGTGCTTTAGCTGGGAAGAAGAAGTGACGCAACAAACTAGACAGCTGTCTGTATGTATTTCTAATGCATTGTTGTAAACCCCCCAGTGGGTTCCCGCATTGTCGTTGCGGGGGGGGGGGGCTCAGTAGCCGTGGTCACCCACCCTCCCACGATGACGCGAAGAGGAACCCCAAGGTGGGGCCGCTCGTCAGGGCTTTTGCCTCCAAGCCGACGACGTTTTGTTAATAAAATACTCATGACATTCTTACGGTGAAGTGTAACTTGACGTCACACTATGCCACTTACGCCAATATGATGCAACTTGAGTCCAGTAGAGTTTGTACGTTGCAATAAATAGCATAGGACCATTAAAGGTAACTCATATTTTCAGTTTTCCTAATTAATACGCGTCATAGATTCGGGCCCATAACTCGAGACGGATGTACTTTAGAGCTGTGCTGTCATGGTAACTATTGAATGAATGGAAGTACTCTACATATCTAACAAGGTGGCGAAGGTGTGCCATAAAAATAGGCACCAGTTGCCATATATTTCAGGCAAAGCCCTTTCCAAAAACAAAAACATAACAGTCGTTTGGTTGTGGTCTTAATGTCAGTGTCAATTCAACACCAATGCGGCATTAGAAACCACACCAAAGGCTTATTGTGACTGTAGATAGGCCAATCTTCAAAAAGTTTCAACCTGGGTAGCCGTTTTGTTAAACTTAACTTAATAACAATTCAACTGAACGTGTTCCGAATGTTTTACATAACGAAGCTGTTATGTAAAACAACTAGCGGTTTTGTAAAACAGCGGATTGGATAAACCATCTGCGACATTTACATGCATACAGACAACGGATGTAATTAATCATTCCTGCCTCCTGCCTAACCGTAACCAACACCTGCTCTCTAATTGCATGACACGCTTCAATCAGAATCTGAATCATTTTGAAAGATATTACTAATCCATTGCTTCATATGTGATCGAAAAATTTGTCTGCGGACAATGAATGTCATTGAACTGACAAAATGATAGACACTCCGACTGTTACTATGGTACGCAATTACCCCTCTCCTTGAAGTGATACACTGTCAGTGAGTTTTTCCACCAACATCTTCAGAATGCTATTAGGAACAATGACTTTGTTAGGTAACTTTTTCAATGTCATGGATATAATACACATATTTGATATGTTAAGATGACATTTTTTTTTGTTTTTTTATGTAATTCACAAAACTGATGTACAATCACAAATGCAATAAAATCAGCTACAATACAATATTTTCGATTGACATCTACTAGATGTGAATCTTGAATGCATATTTTATGTAAAACACTTACTTTAAAAAACACCTATGAAACCACCAATACCTATGAAATTACACAAAAATTACAAAATGGGAACTTTTCAATAGAATATGAAGAAGTTTAAAAAAGAAAAAAATAAAAGTAAAAAGATATAAAATAAATAAAAGTTATACTACAAAAACTGTAAGTTTAGCCCTAACTGAGGCTACGGAACCAACAAAGACATCTATTTCCCCACAAATGAAGTCGGCAAAAGAAAGCATTTGGCAGATGGGTGCAAAATTACCTATATTAGTTCAACTATTTATTTATTATTTATAATATGAGGCTGGACGAAAGTCTTTCGGTTAATTAACCGGCCGCTGCTACGTGGGATACTAAATTTCACTTTTTCTAGAAACTCAGGAGAATCTATTACACCATTTTTTAGTTTATATAAAAACATGAAATCTAAAGATTTCCTACGCGCGCTTTAGGAATTCATTTTATAGTGACTCAGCCTAGAATTATATGAATTCAGACTACGACATCTGTTATCCAAGTAACACAAGTGATATAATTATTTTTTTGAACACGCTCCATCCGATCAGAGTGCACTTGATAAATAGGGTTCCATACTGTACTACAATACTCCAGAATATTAAGAATAACACAATTGTAAATGGAAATGGTCTTAATCAGTTCTATAAAAAAATTCACGTCCCTGAAGATGGTACGTGATAATTTAGATGCCCGACTAACTACTTGGTCGTAATGACTCCTAAAACTCAAACTACTATCTACTAAAACACCAAGGTCCCTTATAGTATTAACTTCCCGGAGTGGGCTGTCATTAATCGAGTAGTAATATTGAGATGTTTTCTTTTTTCTGGTAAATTGAATGAAGTAATATTTGTTTTCATTTAACGATATTTTATTTTGTTAGCACTAACTATGTACGTTATTTAAATCGAGCTGAAGCTGAAGAATATCGGATTCGTTGAATATAGTTCGATATATTTTTAAGTCATCAGCAAAAAGTTAGTATTCTGAATCAATTTTGCAGCCCAAATCATTTAATTTTTTTTCAATTTCAATCATTCATAAAAACTAAGAAAAATAGTGGTCCTAAGTGTGATTCCCTGTGGGCGATACCTGTGGCATCCTTGGCGGCATGTAACATTGTTTGGATTTAAAACCCTTTCTTGATGCGTCGTATTTAAAAAAAATCGCTCACAAGTAGTGTATCTTTACACTACTTGTGAGCGATTTTTTTTAAATACGACGCATCAACGTAGTAATAAACCATGAACACCCATTCTTTCTAATTTAGCAATTAGAAGGTGGTGATCTAAAAAATTGAAGGCCTTTTTAAAGTCAACATATATTGCATGAACTTCTTTACCGTCATCTAATGCAGATGATATATGTATATGAAACATACTCGATTAGATTAGAGAGAATGATTTTTTTGGGCGAAAGCTATGTTGGTTATCATACAGCATATATTTGAAGTGAGAGAACTTTTTTTTCTGAACAAGCGATTCGATAATTTTACCACAAATGGATACTGTTCTGTAATTTGCAACATCATCGTCCGATTAACAGGGAAGCGACGTATCGTTAGAAAACCGTGATGAATCAAACATACAAATTATGGGCGTACACCCTTTTTATGTAGGAGTGCTTCCAAGTTATTGAAATACGATTATTCAATATGTGTTAGGATCAGATGCCTTACATCATTTTCTTCCATCGCAAATTTTGGCTCTTGGGAGATATCAAAATAGAAACCCAGTACCAAGAAAGCGCAAATCTTTTATCTACATATTATGACGCTGGTTTAATACTAAACTTTCTTTACAGGCACCTCTTCCTCCGCCAGTATGGTTGGAAACATTTGACGCTACCAACAAGGAAGTAATATGTCCACAACCTACGTTTCCATTCCTAGATCTCATGCCAAAAACCGTTGTGGAACTTGAAAATTGTCTGATTGCTAATGTGTTTGTGCCAAACACGAGTAAGAAAAACCTCTCGGTCCTTGTATATGTTCATGGAGGAGCTTTTGTAATGGGCTATGGCGATATGATACAATCAACACAGTATATGATGAAGACTAAAGATTTTATTATGGTCACGTTTAACTATCGCCTAGGCGTTCATGGATTTCTTTGTCTGGGCACCGAGGACGTACCTGGTAATGCTGGCATGAAGGACCAGGTGGCGCTACTGCGCTGGGTAAAAAAGAACATAGCCAGCTTCGGCGGTAACCCTGATGATGTAACTCTCGCAGGTGGCAGTGCAGGTTCTGCATCAGTGGACCTGGTAATGCTTTCTAAGTCTGCTGAAGGATTGTTCCAACGGGTGGTACCAGAAAGTGGTGGAAACCTTGCCGCATTTACAGTTCAGAGGGATCCAGTAGAAATTGCCAAAAAGTATGCCAGAGAATTAAACTTTACCAACGTACATGATATTTATGCACTAGAAAAGTTCTACAAGACAGCGCCTTTGAAATTGTTGACCTCAGATTCGTTTTTCGATAGAACTGATTCTACTTTCATGTTTTCTCCGTGTTTGGAGCGTGATACAGGAGATGAAGCATTCTTGATAGAATCTCCCCTAAATATACTAAAAACAGGCAACTACAAGAAGTTACCTGTGTTGTATGGATTCGCTAACATGGAAGGACTATTGCGTGTAATGCTCTATGATTATTGGAAACCAAAGATGAATGAAAAGTTTTCAGATTTCTTGCCAGCTGACTTAAAGTTTGAATCTGATGAAGAAAGAGAAGAAGTAGCTGATAAGATAAAGAAGTTCTATTTCGGTGACAAGCCTATTGGTGATGACAACATTTTGGCTTATGTGGATTTCTTTTCGGATACCATGTTTACTTATTCCATGCTTTGGGCTACAAAATTGCACGTGGAGGCTGGCAACAATCAAATTTACTTGTATGAATATACCTTTGTGGAAGACCAAGATCCTGTGGTACCATACACTAACATACGAGGTGCTAACCATTGCGCTCAATCGATGGCTGTGATGGATGGCAAAAATATGACACACATGGATGACGTTTTTGCGTCCCCTAAGTATCTAAAAATGAAGAATCTTGTCCGTGAAATTTGGCATAACTTTCTTAAGACTGGGTGAGTATCTAGTATTCAAAAATAAGTAGTACAGGTGTCAACTTAATTGA
Organism: Polymixis lichenea; assembly: GCA_949091785.1. Lineage (NCBI taxonomy): Eukaryota > Metazoa > Arthropoda > Insecta > Lepidoptera > Noctuidae > Polymixis > Polymixis lichenea. The sequence goes on along the minus strand of OX420933.1, from coordinate 10,502,434 downwards.
CTTGCAACACCGTATTTGAAGCAGAATTTATTACGTTCATAATAATCATCCTTTTATCCCAAAAAAGTAAAACCGTTGATGCATTTTTTTTTAGAAGCACTTGTTTTCCTTGAAGCTAAAAATGTAGCTATCCATTAATAGTAACTTATCAGTGCACAGTAATAAGGTCAGGTTGTTATGAAACCCATACTATATAAAAACTGTAATATTTCATATGGGACGGTTTTCCTCGTTCTTTGTTTGCAATATTATACTTGAGAGTCAAATGTTTTCTTAATGAATAATGTTATGTTAAATAATAATGTGGTACTTTCAGGAAACCCGTGCCTGAAGGGTCATCGCTGCCTGCGTGGCCGGCAGCAGGCGCGGACAGGTCACCGCACATGGTGCTGGATGAGAAGCTGGAACTACGTGGGGTGCTCTTGAAAGAACGCACTCGCTTCTGGGATGACATCTACCAGAGATACTACCGGGATGCAGTACCACCACCTACACCGCCACCCAAAACACGCGTTGAATTATAACGTTCATATTTTTGTAGATGATGTTGTGTTAAAAAAGAACTCGGTAATTGTAGGTGAATTATTAAGGTTTTTAAGTGAGTACAAGAGAGGTTCAAGGTGATATTTTGAATGCGAAATAAACTTTATTATTGAATCGATGACTGTTTTATTTTCTGATTTCATAAGTGAAGTACCTATCACCAGTCACCTTTGCTCCCGATAAATATTATCATCTTTTTAATCATTTCAGAGAGGAACAGGTCGTATGCACCGGTATGATTTTCACGTAGGTGATTTGTTTACATTGTTCATCATTTGGCATTCGTAGAGTTGATAATACTGCGGTTACTGCCAACATCGGAGCCACCATAAATCAAGTAATTTCAATCAGGTAATTAAATGGAAAACTATATTATTAATATTTTGAATACGAGGGTACTCAATATTATCAATCGTGTCCAGAATAATCTTAGTTTCTTTGCTAAAGAATTGTTACTTGTACTTACCTACTATCGAAACCGTATACAATTTTGTTCCGATTGCGCTGATTCACGTGATGTTACAGACGTATTTCTACCGTTAAAATATTGTATTCCATAAGTTTTAATGGACAACATTAAATGTCATTTCAGTAATGATCTCACTGTATTTTTATCTCTTAGTATTGAGCTATAAACTAACTATAAACGTAAGTCTGTAAAATCGAGCAATCCAACGAAATCGGCAAAATTTCGTGTATGGCCTCTTAATAACAGAGTTTGTGTAGTGGTCATTCTATGATATTGTGGCTCACCAGACGACCTTGGAACGCGTTTATACCTCCATAACTAGTTTTTAAATTATTACTGATCTTATGCACTCACTCGGTAATCGAAATGAATGATTACCTTCATGTTTTTAGGCTACCAAAATTAGCATGGTCGGTTTATGTTGACAAAAAAAAAAAACGAGTTTCCCATTTATACTTTCATTCCCTATTGTATTAACGTAGGTAATTTTACAAAAACACCAAAAGGCTTTTTATAACAATTTTATGGGTTTGATTTAAAAATGGGTTTCCTATAAAAAATATCTAAAAATAATTCCCCTAAGAAGAGGGTAACCTCTTCTGGGATGATTTTTCAAAAACGCTGATACATGTCATTATTAATTACCAACCAAAAGGCTAAATACAAATTTTCATGGTTTGAACTACAAAACTAACGGGTTTCCCGTTTATACTTTCATACCCTATTTTAAGCTCTCAGGGGCTGATTTCCCAAATCACTGAAACACGTGGTTTTAAATTTTTAATCAGATTGATAAACACCAATTTTCATGGTTTAAACTAAAAAAAATGATGATTTTCCATGCAAACTTTCATCCCCTATTTAACTCCCTTAGGGGTTGAATTTCGAAAAATCCTTCCTTATTCCTTGTCTACATTATAAAGGGAACCTCTATGCAAAATTTCATTTTGCTAGGTCCAAGGGTTTGGGCTGGGCGTTGATGAGTCAGTCAGTCAGTCAGGACTTTTCTTTTTATTTAGGGTCATCATCATCATCATCTCAGCCGATAGACGTCCACTGCTGGATATAGGCCTCCCCAAAAAAAATTGGCGGATTGCCATAATCACCGCGCTTGGCAGGCGGGTTGGCGATCGCAGTATGGTGGTAAAATGCATAGAGAACGCTGCTGCCCATTCTCTAGTAAGACCCTTAGTCGCCTTCTACGACACCCACGGGAAGAAATGGGATGGCACTATTCTTTACGTCCGGCACCACACGGAGCAATAATTATTTATTTAGCGTAGGGATTAATTTGTATGTAAGTCAAATTAATGGATACCCTCAAATGACATAGACTATTATTAGACAGTTAGAGTGACTTGGACGATAGTAGATAACAATTTCATCGCAATTCGTATAGGCTCGCTGGCTGGTTCGTCAATTTGCCGGTACGAGTGTGACGACGTTCGGTAATGCGATGGATCGAATCCAAATTGAAACAATGAACTCTTTTTGAAGTATTCTTTAAATTATTTAAAACGACCGAAGCTTTAAATTCGTCCCCCGATGTCTCAATTGATTTATTAAGAGCGAACGTTCCAGGTTGCCCTGTTGAATTTCAATTTAAGCACATAAACCCTATGATAGTTTTAAAATGTTTTCGGCAAATCAAAATCAAACTGACCGAAGATCTATGGGGAATGTCTATAAAAGTTTGTACATCTATAATCGAGACCATAGCACCATACTTAGCTTTGATATTTAATTTGTGTGTAGATCAAGGAGTCTTCCCGGATTTAATGAAATATAGTAAGGTTATACCTCTATTCAAATCTGGGGATAGCAATGACGCCAACAATTATAGACCAGTATCCGTGCTGCCGGTATTCAGCAAGGTGTTCGAAAAGATAATGCTCAATCAAATGCTTAATCATTTTAACACCAACAAAATCTTACACGATCAGCAATATGGTTTCACCAAAGGACGTTGTACGACTGACGCCGGTGTTACCTTATTAAAACACATACTTACTGCTTGGGAAGAGGCCCAGGATGCCATTGGAATCTTTTGTGACCTCTCCAAGGCATTTGATTGCGTTAATCACGAAACCTTGCTCTTCAAACTTGAGCATTACGGACTAGGTAAACTTGCGCTCAGTCTAGTAAAATCTTATTTAAATGATAGACAGCAACAAGTTCATATAAATGGAGTCAATTCACCTGGTTTAAAAATAAAAATGGGTGTTCCACAAGGCTCAATATTAGGTCCTTTCCACTTTTTAGTATATATTAATGATCTACCCCATTTATTAAAAAAACAACCACAAATGGTGTTATTTGCTGATACATCCTTAATTTTTAAAATAAATAGATGTGCATCAAATCTTGACGACGTAAATAACGCCCTACTGCTGGTGCAAAATTGGTTCACTGCTAATAATTTAGTATTAAATGGGAAAAAAACGAAATGCATAAGATTTGCTTTACCAAATGTTAAAAGTACTGATTGTGACATAGTATTGAATAAAGAGAAACTAGAATTCGTCGATAAAACTGTTTACCTAGGGATCACACTCGACTCAAGGCTACAGTGGAGTCCTCATTTAACAGCTCTTGCAGGACGGCTAAGTTCAGCAGCATATGCTGTAAGAAAAATCCGCCAATTCACTAATGTAGAAACCGCGAGGCTAGTCTATTTCAGTTACTTTCATAGTATCATGTCTTCCGGTATTTTACTATGGGGACGGGCTGCAGATATCGAGTCTATTTTTATTCTGCAGAAAAGAGCCATCAGAGCAATATATGGCCTCCGTAGGCGAGATTCTCTAAGGGAACTTTTCAAAAATATTAATATCATGACGGTACCTTGTCAATATATCTATGAGAACATCATGTACGTCAGGAAAAATTTAAATCTTTTCAGTAAAAGAGGTGAAAGACACACCGTTGGGACTAGAAATAGGGACCAATTAGTTCAACCAGGCTTCAGACTGGCTAAAGTAGACTCATCCTTCATGGGGTACTGTTTAAAATGTTACAATAAAATACCTCCCCAAATACTCCAACTGAATGAAATGAAATTTAAATCTTGTATAAAACGCACACTATGCAGCCATGCTTATTATAAGTTGGGAGATTACATCGCTGACAAAAATGCTTGGCTAAACGCTGCTTGTCCTGCTCCGCAAGGTAGCTTAAACCAAATTGATTAGCATTTGAAAACGTTGTTGGAGCTGCTGAATACTGTAAAAGACTAGATATCTTTGCATTGTGTAAATTCAAACTTCTAGTATTGTATAATTGCATAGCATATGTGTGAGCACTATGTTCCTACTATAAAGCTACCATTTACAAGGTACGTCTTTCATTGACTTGAATGTGCCCTGGCAGCTGAGAGTATGTCATGCTCACTCAAATGTCTCGCTGGTGGTGGCGTGTGTGTTGGATCATTAAGTTCCCTTCAAAATGGTTGAGCTGAATGGTGCTGATCCACACGTTATGTTCGTGAACGGGCGCCGCCAGTGGGGACTGGTCATCTCCTGGCTCCCACGGCTTATTTTAATTTCTGAATTGTTATTTTATTTTTGTTTTAATTACGGACGCTTTAATGTGCACGTCTTTTTACATCGTTCTCACATAGAAAATTTCAACATAATGATGTAACCAACTTTTTGTAACAACACCTTGATTTTAAAAGAGTGTCCATGGAGTTTCTTGCCCGTTCTTCTCCATAGGTACCTACGCTTTGGAATGGGCAACTAGCTTCATTTTTCTAACTCACCGACCTTGACAATTCAAAATTGCCTGTAATTGGTTTGTTTGAAATAAATGCTTTGAGTTTGAGTTTGAGTTTGAGATACCGCGGCCCCTGGCACACAGGCAACTGAGGGAACACGGGTGGGTTTTAGTCAGTAAAAGTCTGACACGCCCTCCCGCTCCACCCAGAGCGGGAGAAGTTATTTGATGATTTCCCACCCAAAAAAAAAACCTCTGCTTGGCGTTTTCTTAGACCGTCCGAGTCGGTCTTGACAATACGTTGATAAAAATACTACCCACAACTTAACAGACCAATAAATATTTTTTTTTTACTTTTTAGAGTTTTTTTTTTGGGTCGGGGGTGTTATAAATTTTAAATTTAACTTTTATTTCCTACTTCTTAAACTTAATGTCTCGCTTAAATCTGCGCAACGTTGCGTTAGTTTCCCACAGTGAAGTTTGTTACTAACCTTTCCTCATTCCTCGTCCTAATCACCATTTATCCACAACCTATTCATTGAGACCTTTTCAATGAGCACAAACACGATACTTCTGCTGTTTGCTGGTGAGTAACTTGGGTGTCCTGGAAATTCCAGGTGTTGCTCCTACATCAGTTCAAGGTTACTTTATTCGTCTAGTATCATTTAAGTAATAGAATACCAAATTTCGACTTGATCAGACCCGTGGAAGATGGTCAAATCCCTTCACCGACCAGAAAAGAAATGATAATTTTCAAACGGCTGAACCGATTTTGATGAAACCCGTCTAAGAACACTCCCGACTAATTCACCTTTCTAACAAATAAAACAAAATCGAATTCAGTTCATCCGTTCGGGAGCTACGATGCCACAGACAAACACACGCACACCCAGACACCCCGTCGTTTTGCGTCGGGGGTTAAAAGAGGGCTTGCGTCAATTGTGACACAGATCACTGATTGTGATTAAAACTTTCAGTACACATTTTTATACTTATTTAGTCATGACTTTAAGCAATTAGACATTAAATTGCATCATATTTAAGTGTTTATCACATACGAGTTGCCACTATTTTACTTGGCGCATTTACATTTGTTTAGCACCGACTCAAAATTTGTAATTTAAATTAATTTTGAAATAATAAAGAACTTGAAATGCAAAAAATAAACCTTTTAGTATGACTGAACTTTTAGTTAGACTAAAAGGTTTATTTTTTGCATTTCATTTTCCTTTTTCGTCGGTTCTTTTAACTTACTTTTTTCTACAATTAGGGGTGAATATTAAATGAAAAAGAAAAACTATTTCCAATAAAAAAAGAATTTTCAAAATCGGACTATTCATTCGTGTTTGCGCCGCTTCAAAATTACTTAGGTATACTTACATTAGTTTAAGAACTTAGTTATTAAGGTTTAACAAAAAAGGTGTATAATTTTTTGCTTTCAGCTTTTTCGGCGGTTTAATTTTTTTGTTAAAAGTTTTTATTTTATATTTTTTGTGGCTATAGTCTACTAATTACTACATGCTTAATTTTTGATTACTTTTTGTAATCTGCGGTTTGTACACAACTCAGCATTAAAATCTGTGAGTGAACAATAAATCACCCATATTTTCCCACCCTTAGGGTAGGATGTTTTTTCAAAATTTGCCATATCTAATAAAAAAGTATAATCAAAATCGGACCACGCTGTAAAAAGATATGCGTGGTCATACATTACAATCAGTGAGTGAACAATCAATGATTACCTACCCTTAGGGTTGGATTCGTTTTCCAAATTTTGGAACCAACTTCGGGGTATGCCCTTTTGAATAAAAACAGAATGATCAAAATCGGACTACTCTGTAAAAAGTTATGCGTGGTCCTGGTCATACATAAAAAAAAATATAGGCGTCGCGTCGACTTGAGAACCTCCTCAGTTGTTTCGTCGGTAAAAACAATTATCATCTTCAGAGTTTTTTCTCGCCCGCAACGCACATCTACGACCAGATACCTAAGTGCCCAACGGTGAATAATCCAGCTCCAATCGGCCTCTTGTTCCTACATATATGTATGTAGGTATATACGCGTCTACTTGAGAAACTACTTCTTTTTGTTCGTCGGTTAAAGATCTGTTTGTTTTCTATCAATTAAATTAAATTCTATTACAATTACAAAAATCTATTTCATTGTATTGTGTTTTCACGTACAAAGTGCTGTATTTTAGGAGGTTTATTTACTTAACAAACACTTACAAGATTTAAATTTCAAAGCTCTTCAAACCTCCTTTGATAGTTTTGTTTTCATGTATTTACTTTTTTAAGCTTTTAATTATTTTGAGTTTGATGGTTTTTTGTATGATTAAAAATTTTTAAATTATTGATTCTGTAACAGTTCTCTTTTCATTGTTACACCGGATAAATATTCTAGTGCTTCTTATTCTTTGCCAAAAATGTAAGCAACAATGGCCGCTCGTACGGATTTTTGCTTCGTACAGTGATGAAGTGGTTGTATGAATTTTTAGTTCAGGCGTCATCGATTTTACAATTATTATTAATTATTTCCGCGCATAGAGTGGTTAAACTGATGTGAATTTCGAAAATTTCCGTTTGTTTATAAAATGAGAAATTGACTTCAAAGAAGAATGCCCATTTTTCACCTGACTATGTAGGTATAGTAATGAAATAAATCTTAAAATTCAGCCAATTTCATTGTACATTAAATGCGCTTATCACAATGTTAAAAGAAACACAGGGAAAACATATTTTTGTATATTTATTTATGCTTATTCTACTACGGTAAACATATTACCATGTTTTGAACGCATCTCACCTTCCCTTTTTTACGACATTCCATTTTACACACTGCTACTTGACTTACTTACTTGATTTTTATACATTATCCGACCTACGTTTTATTTAATCATTAAGTATTGCTGTGTTAGTCTTTGTAAACAAAAGATTAATTAAAATTAACATTATAATTAAATAAATTAATCATGCAGTACGTAATTGAGTTCGCACGACTGAAACAGATTTTTTTGACATTTGACAGTTTTGCTATTGGCAGTTTTGGTATCGGCGCATAGCTTCGTTGTTGTGTTTGCGTCTCGTCGTGTACTGTGCCATTTTATGTGTGTTACTTCTTTTTACGACCCTATTTACCGCCCCTGTATCTCGAGACTAATTTTTGAGCGTTAATAATTTGTTCTAACACATTTATTTATTTATATTTGGTACGTGATGGTAAATCGTAACCAAAAAGTAACATTCATATTTTTTGGACTTCCTAGCGTTTAAATCGTAAAAATGACTACATGACATTATCTTCTATACTTACAGGTAGTCTTTCTTCTATACCTCATAACTATACATAAACATCCATTATCAGTTTTTTAAATGTATGGGATGTGGGCATTGTTCTTTTTGTATCATTATTTCAGTCGAAAGACGTCTACTGCCAGACATTAGCCATAGACATTTTTGTCTATTAGGTAAGTATAATATATATTACAGGGAGCGCGGGAATCATCGAATTTGGCGGGCGTTATTTTTTTTTCGTTCTCTTAGAAATAATAAAAAAACGTTTGCGATTGGAGATAAGTTGTGTAGATTAATGTAAATATTCATTAGATTAGTTAATGTAAAAATTGTTTGTAGATATAATTCTTCATATTTAGGGTAATTTTTTTATATATTTTTTTTTTGGCCTGTGGCCACAATGGACAATGAACCGCCTGATCCGGGGGGCACAGTCCCCTCGGTCGGTCATAATATTACAATTTATGAATCCAGTATGGATACAGACTCGTCCTTAACCAGCACCCTAATTGCGTAACTCACGATTAATCATAATCTGTTTCGTTTTGAAACAGATGGCTAAACCATTGCTTCATATGTTCGTAAAATGTGTCTGCTCAACAACGTAAATAACGCAATGAATATTGTTGAGCTGTCAAAATTAAACCGCAGATTGGAGGGGAAAAGGGCTAGAGCTCCACGCAAAATATGTATAAAATGACATTAGGGACAAACTGTAGTAGTATTCAAAAGAAGAGTGAAAGAACACTATCTCTCCACTTTGTCATAATTGCTTTTTTTTTCTGGTTGGGAAATCATCAAATAACTTCTCCCGCTCTGGGTGAAGCGGGAGGGCGTGTCAGACTTTTACTGACTTAAACCCACCCGTGTTCCCTCAGTTGCCTGTGTGCCAGGGGCGGCGGTATCTCTTTCGAACAACCCGCACCCCTGGCAGGCATCGGCCCTTGCGGGCCCCATCAGTTCCTGCTGACATCTCTTTGAGGCGCGCGTGGAACACAACGCGCCGTCGACCCGGGCTTGGTCCTTACCGGACAGCGAGCTACCCATTACTCGCCGTCCGCAAGCCCGCGCCTACGGTGGCCGGGAATCAGCCTGGGATTCCCGACGCCCAGGGCGTCTCCTGCGAAGGCCACGGCTGTGAGGGCGCATGTACTGCATCTCCCTCACGTGCGCCGCCTCCCTCTTTGCAAGCATAACTGCTTCGCTGAAGGAGGCGACTGCTAGCCATGCACTCTCGTTCCGTACCATGGCCTGGACCAGGGTCGGACGCGAGAGATCGCCGCCGCCGATCACCTCCACGAGGACACGGCGGTGTTCCGCTTGTCATAATTGCTTAGGTATTTATTATTTAAATTACTTTATAATTCTATATATTTTAGTGATATTTATTTTAGAAGTATGTATGTATGTTTGTGTATATGTATATTCTCATATTATGTGTGTATATTTAAATGAGAGTTTAATTTGTAATTTTATGTTTTCCTTTCTACTGTTATTACACGCTTTGTCTACATCTCCGTTATCTTCTCTCCTATCGAGGTGTACTGGAAGAGATTTAAGTAGAAATAAGCATTACCTATGTACGTATTTTTCTGTTCCTTTCTTCTGGTCTGTTTATATGTGTGTGCATAAATAGTTAAATAAATAATAAATAAATAAATAAAATAAAAGGCGAAATGGTCACTCAACAGGAAATCATTCAGAAACAAATTGTCATTACGATAATGACTCAGTAGTCACATTCAGTCCAAAAATAACATCAGACGTACCGGTACATTCAATTTTAGTTTACCAAGAAGCCACTCCACGCTCCACTCTCTGTGGATGGTCCCCAGATTGAAAACCTCAAAGTCACAGGTTGCTAGGGCTTTGTACGAAGCCACAGACCTGTCGCCATACGTTGTACACATAAAAAAAAAATTGATATACAAAATTCGGCTCAAACATTACACCCAATTACTTTAGGGCACTTCCTTAAAAAACGCAGGTTCAACAACAATTAATGGTTCATTAAGACGCATTAGTCAAAATAGAATGTCACTAAGCTTCTCCCGTTACGTAGATGCAAACTCTTTTATATATAACGGGAAATCGCGAAGGCGGGGCTGTTGCATCTGATTGCTGATTGGTGACTTCGTCAGCACGGGAATCCATAGTGGGCGTTAAACTTCAGGAAACGTTGAAATAAATACGCTGTAGCGTTGACTGTTCACTATTTTAATTTTACAGACACTTAAATGACTTAAACAATTAAGGATTGCAGCAATAATTAACGATTTAGAGCTAATGGGTTTGCGAGTGACCATCACGTGCAACGGCTGTCAACAACCCAAATGAATTGACACGACGCCGCCCGCCATGACAGACGCAACTCCATTCGGTGTTACCCGCTCTAAATTGAAATGACCATTTAGTTGATTTCAAATCGATTCATCGTTAAAAATAACAGAATAATTTACAACTCTCGAAATGAACTGATTTTCATTATTTAATAATGCCACGCGCCGTTACGGCCGTCCTGCATCTTCACACGTCCTCGGGTGAACAGTTTATCTCATCAGTCATCATCTGTGGACAATCGTAAAAGAACTCAAGTAAACAACGTAACGTTCGGTCATTCTGACCGTTTTTAATCAAACACCACAATATCACAAAGAGCGATCACAGTTATCGGATAACACAAAACAATTACCAGATTACCACACAAGTTAGTACCACACAGGCTGGGGCCACATAGGCTAGTGCCGCAAAGGGTATTGCCACACTATATTGCCACACAGGCTATTGCCACACGGACTATTGCCACACAGGGTATTACCGCACGGGCTATTGCCACACAGGCTATTGCCAGTATTGCCACACAGGCTATTGCCAGTATTGCCACACAGGCTGATGTCACACAGGTTAGTGCCACATAGGCCAGTGAAGTGCCACACAGGCCAGTCAAGTGCCACACAGGCTAGTCAAGTGCCACACAGGCTAGTCAAGTGCCATATAGGCCAGTCAAGTGCCACACAGTCCTGTCCAATGCCACACAGGCTAGTCAGTGCCATACAGACTAGTCAAGTGCCACACAGGCCAATCAAATGCCACACAGGCTAGTCCAATGCCACACAGGCCAGTCCAATGCCACACAGGCTATTCAGTGCCATACAGACTAGTCAAGTGCCACACAGGCCAGTCAAATGCCACACATGCTAGTCCAATTCCACACAGACCAGTCCAATGTCACACAGGCTAGTCAGTGCCACACAGGCTAGTCAAATGCCACACATGCTAGTCCAATGCCACACAGGCTTGTCAGTGCCATACTGGCTAGTCAAATGCCACACAGGCCAGTCCAATGCCACACCGGCTTGTCAGTGCCATACAGGCTTGTCAGTGCCACACAAGCTTGTCAGTGCCACACAGGCTTGTCAGTGCCACTTACTTGCAGTGTTACTTACCATGGCCGTCATCGGCACATTCTGTCTCAATTTGATTTGTTGGGATTTTTAGTCCACCACTTAACTCTTAATGGAACGTAACATTCGGGCATAGCACGCACACGATCGTGCACGTACTGATACATCCTATTAGAGTTAAGAGCACGTAATCAAAACAAAATGAAAACTTCTCACCGGATTAAATTGCTTGGTCATCAGTGGCCGAACTCACAGTGCAGGCATTCACCCGCCGCTCCACACTGCCGCTGCAAACCTTGGTGTCCCCCTTCGGGCAGCGAGTGGCGGCGCGACCCGTCTCGCCGCAGCAGCAGCACGCAGGTGACGATGCTTTGCTTGGCACACCGCTGTCCCGGGCATCCCGCCGCTTGTCGGTTGCCGAAAACTGTTTTACGTTCCTGGGAAGTTCCTGGTAATCCCACTTCTGATAACGGGAAATCGCGAAGGCGGGGCTGTTGCATCTGATTGCTGATTGGTGACTTCGTCAGCACGGGAATCCATAGTGGGCGTTAAACTTCAGGAAACGTTGAAATAAATACGCTGTAGCGTTGACTGTTCACTATTTTAATTTTACAGACACTTAAATGACTTAAACAATTAAGGATTGCAGCAATAATTAACGATTTAGAGCTAATGGGTTTGCGAGTGACCATCACGTGCAACGGCTGTCAACAACCCAAATGAATTGACACGACGTCGCCCGCCATGACAGACGCAACTCCATTCGGTGTTACCCGCTCTAAATTGAAATGACCATTTAGTTGATTTCAAATCGATTCATCGTTAAAAATAACAGAATAATTTACAACTCTCGAAATGAACTGATTTTCATTATTTAATAATGCCACGCGCCGTTATATATAACCTAAGTTTGGCCAAAGAGAAATTAAAGGCTATTGTTCCATCAATTAATGTATGTTGTATTGGAATTGTTAAAGGCGCCTACCGAATGGTATTCTGAGGAAAAAATGGAAAATATATCTGTCCCCGCTGGATGCAGGAAAGTCATCAAAGTAAGGCGTCTCAATTATAAAATACACGAACCGACCCCTGTGTGGAAACCATCCCAAACAGTCGCGCTCACCTTTGACGGACAAATTTTACTAAAACGTGTGTTTTGTTGTTACAACTCCATGCCAGTGGAATTGTGTATTATGTTACAGTTAAAACCCGTTTTTCGTTAGAACTCGTTTTCCCTAGTTAAAACTAGTTTTTACTAAATGCCTTTGTTAAAACTGGTTCGACGGGACTCTTCGCCGACAGGACACTACGCTGACAGGACTCTTCGCCGACAAGGCTCATCAGGTAGATAATAGGTTAGGTTAGGTTAGAAACGTGACACCGGGGATCGCGGAAGTCACACTAGTTCCCGTGATCCCCGGTGCAAGTGAGAGACGGAACACCGGGGTGGTTTTAGTCAGTAAGAGTCTGACAGACCCCTCCGCCCTCCCCGGGGCGGAAGACATCCATGAGGATTTCCCCCGTAATAAAAAAAATAAAAAAAGTAATCTTCTTTCAGTTTTACCTAAACCATTTATGGTAATGGGCAACTACACTACACAACTACTATTACACAACATCAGTCCTGGGGTAGTTCTAGTTCCAATAGTAATTTAATCTTATCATCTTATATCTTGTTATTGTATCTTTTCCCCATAGTAATGGGGAAAAGATATTAGAAATTCTAGACTCTAATAATTTGTGTATTTTAAGTACATGTCTCTCAACACGCCAATCGAATCCAGATAAGGGAATAAGTGCCCCTGACCTCTCAATCTGCACACCTGAGTTAGCATCGACATTATCCTGGTCTCCTTTACCGTCTTCTTGTGGTAGTGCTTATTACCCTTTAATCATTTCTTTTCCTCATAAAAAACCAGCTGCTTGCAATCCAACACCTCGATTAAAGTATAGACTTCAAAATGCAGATTGGGATACATACAAAAATTGTGTAGAAGAAAGAATTCTTGCTATAACTAATTCCTTACAACTACCTACCTGATCCTTAGTTATTATCTAATCAAATAACAAGAACTTTAATAGAGGTGGCAGATAATACTTTCCCTATTAAGAATGGTGCTTCAGGCAAAATTCCTTCACCACCTTGGTGGGATTCTGATTGCACTCAGGCCATTAAAAAAGAAAATAAGCAGAAAAAAATTATGGTCATACTATGACTCGTCACAATTTTGAGATATACCTAGATGCTGTTCGTACAACTCGTAAGCACCTTAGGAAAAAGAAATTTGAAGGTTGGCAAAGATTTTGTGCATCTATCTCACCAGAAGTTAACATCATTATCTCTAGTATGGCAAAATATTAGGAAATTCAGGTCAGCATTCAGTGACACAATAGCCTCAAAACCCCAGCATTAGCCAATGAGTTTATGGATCATTTAGCTGCTCCTTCAGTCCCAGAACAGAGATCTTTAATGCACTTTCTCTATGTTTCTATTCCTAATTCTGAGTTGAATTCCCTGTTCACACTAAGTGACTTGAAGGAAGTCCTTTCACATGTTAAGGATGCAGCTCCTGGTGAAGATGATATACCATATTCATTTATAGTTAATCTGTCTGACTCTCTTCTTTTAAGATATTTAAATCTCATCAAAACAGCTTTGATATCTGGCAACATTCCATCAAGTTGGAAGTCTCAAACAATTAATTCTATTCTGAAACCAGACAAACCTTCTTCTAATGTTACTTCCTATTGACCAATTGCACTTTCTACAGTTCTTGCTAAGATTGCTGAGCATCTCATTAGGAATCGTTTGGAGTGGTTTTTTGGAAAGCAAAAACTTGCTAGCTATCACAGTTTGGTTTTAGGAAGGGTAAAAGAAAGGTGGACAGCCTTCGTGTGTTCACAACTGATATTCGCTTAGCCTTCTCTTCTAATAACTCTGTAATTGCTGCTTTCCTTGATATTAGTTCAGCTTACGATAACGTCCTGATATCAATCTTAGAACAAAAGCTGAACTCATTACAAGTTCCAACAATGCTGTCTAAGTTCATAATTAACATGCTTTCAGAGAGATCTTTAAATCTTCATATTGAAGGGTATATATTTACCCGTTTATTATGGAAATGTTCTCCTCCTAGTCCAATTCTCTCAATATTTACACTTATGATTTGGAATCCTCTTTAAATGAGTCAGTACAAGTTCTTCAATATACAGATGATTTACTTCTTTATTTATCTCGTCATTCTGTTGCAAATATTTGTACTTCCATAACCTCTTCTTTATGCTTACTGAAGACTTAGCTAGAAACCAATGGTTTACACCTGTCAATTGATAAAAGCAACACTGTCTTGGTTACAAGAATGCGTAAGCCTCCTATAGTTACAGTACGGTACAATGATATCCCTATGCCCGTAAAAAATCAGGTAAAATTTTTAGGCCTTATTTTGGATACACATCTTACTGGTTTACCACACGGTGATTATATCGCTGCTAAATGCGAACGAAATATCAACATAATTAGATGTCTTGCTGGTGTTTGGTGGGGAGCACATCTCTTGTCATTAAAACTAGTGTACAACACCTTAATTAGAAGCGTATTGGATTATGGGACTTTTTTGCTGGAACCTGCTAATGTTGCTGGTCTTAAGAAACTGGACAGTGTTCAGTCCAAGGTACTTAGAGTGGTTTCAGGTGCAATGAAGAGCAGTCCTATTAATTGTTTTCATGTGGAATGTGGAGAACCTCCACTTCATTTAAGACGTCAATTTTTAGCTGAAAGATTTATGGCTCGGTGTTTTCAATTTACATATCATCCTTCGCGAAATAAACTTTCCACTCTCTCTGAAGAAGTAATTTCATCCACTTACTAGAGGTACAAAGCTACTCCATGTTTAGTTAAGAGCTTTAGAAAATACAATTTAATTGAAGCTCCTTGTCACCAATCTGAATTTCTTCCTAT
Organism: Polymixis lichenea; assembly: GCA_949091785.1. Lineage (NCBI taxonomy): Eukaryota > Metazoa > Arthropoda > Insecta > Lepidoptera > Noctuidae > Polymixis > Polymixis lichenea. The sequence goes on along the minus strand of OX420933.1, from coordinate 10,487,053 downwards.
ATTTCACTGTAATTACAGTTCATTAATTATGTCACCAAATATACATTATAACCTTAGCATTTACCGAGATGACGTATGTCATAACCTTAACTTCAACTTCACTACAATAATACATCCTGCATGTCCAAAATAATATACGAACACATTGACGCCAACAAAATCTTGGCCGAACAGCAAAAAGGATGCCGAAAATATAGTCAAGGCTGCAAAGAGCATTTAATCATAGATTCCGTTATTTTAAAAAGAGTTCAGAAATCCAAAATTAATTTATTCACCATGTATATTGATTACAAGAAAGCGTATGATTCTGTTCCCCATTCATGGCTATCGGAAGTGTTCGAAATTTACAAAATAAACCCAACAATACTTCCGTTTTTGAAGACCACGATGTCAACTTGGTGTACAGTATTAAGACTCACTACCCCAACCGAAACAACAGATACTAGCTCAATTAAAATACAGAAAGGAATCTTCAAGGAGATGCACTAAGTCCGCTGTGGTTCTGCCTCGCTCTAAATCCCCTATCTAAGATTTTAAACGCTACCTCATTAGGAATCCCTTTAAATTCTACTGCTACCGATCGACAAACTAACCCACAGAAAGGCATTTTAAATCATTTACTATAAAATGGATGATATTCAGCTTTATGTAGAAATCGAAAGTCAACTTAACAAACTAGCTAACCTAACAGAAGCATTCACAAATTCACGGCCCCCACTTCCAGGGGCTGGTGCCCAAGTTGATGGGCGTGGCTGGGGCGCTGTCAACGCTGCTTCCCAATCTGGGGGGCCCGAGCGCCGCCTGTAGGCGGCTCTACGTGGGGATCGTGCGATCGATGGCCCTGTATGGGGCCCCGATTTGGGCGGCTGACCTGACGGCCGGCAGCATCGCTGTCCTGCGAAGGCCACAGCGAGCGATGGCCGTCAGAGTCATTAGGGGGTATCGCACGATCTCTTACGAGGCGGCTTGTGTACTGGCCGGATCCCCGCCCTGGGACCTCGAGAGTAGGTTGAAATTGGGGTTTCTGGATCAGATGAGATCCAGAAACACCCAATTCCAACCAGCATTCATTACATTCGGATAGTTCGCCCCTATTTCAACCATCATTCATTCATTTGAATAGTTCATCCAATTTCAACCATCATTCATTCATTCGAATACTTCATCCAATTTCAACCATCATTCTGTACAAAAACCTTATGCTCGGCCGTCATCATTCCACAGCATAGAATTAAAGTGTGGATATTTACACTGTATTAGTATTTAGTAATAACAGTAGTACTATACCTATAGGTACGGCACGGTCGGGCATTGAATATGAAATTCGCTCATATGTTACCCACCGCTGCCTTTTATAGCGCCATGGCTATTCATGCTAAACTGTAACTGATAAGTAAGTACTATATATTTTATGAGGTAGAAATAAAATGAACAATATTTATTAGTATTATTTTATTTCACATAAAACATTTTAATTATGACATTTTACATAGTAAAGTTGCTTGTCGACACCTATTACCACAGACACTTAGACACTTACACATATTTCGAATAACAGTACATAAATGTTATTAAATTAAATCTATGCTTTGGGTTCGATGTCATCCTGAATTTTGGCTATTAATTCTCTCGTACTGGAATAGATATCATCAAATAATATGGATTTTACAACATGCTGAACACACACATCAGCTTCACAATTACACATCGCCTGTTCAGATTTTGGAAAACTGTCCGTATCGTAAATTTCAATTTTGATTATTTTTGTCCCGCGAGAGACAGGTTTCTTTATATATTGGAAAAAGATTTGATCTGCTTTTGGTCTCTTACGAGCAAGACCCAGCGTTTTCTGTCCAGGTGTTTGTTGAACTGCTGGTTGATTTATGGGTACAAAATTGAAAAGGTCTTCCGTGTCCTGGAAAAAAAAACACAACTGCTATAAAAAAGTCTAAAATCTATCAATCAAATCAATAAAAACGTTATGGTTGAAACAAAGCGTTATGTTGAAATAAATACTGACTGGTGCCCCAGATAAGATACATCACGCCTGGTTTCCCTGAAGGATAATGCAGAGGTGTGTGCTAATATTTTAGTTGTTGGATAAACATTACAGAGTATATTATTAACACTTACCGACATTACGTGATTATAAAGTTCCACCCAGTCAGGACTCAGGTACAGAAATTGAATGTTCGATTATAAGGTTTTTTTCCATTTATATATCATTTTAATTTTGATTAATAGAGTTCAAAGTCGTACGTTTTTGCTGGATGTTGATATCTCGGACAAAAATGGTATGGTGAAATTGATCCCCAAGACATCTCGGCGCCAAACATTTTATTGTTTACCGTAAATTTATATTGATAAAATAAATACTACTGTACGTTTCTTCACTGTTATTTTTTCATATATTTTATTGAGAAGATTTGGCAGGCAAAATCACCGTATGTAAGTAGTATGCCATTGTTGATGACTTTACAAAGTAAGTTGTAATTCTGTATATGGAGATGGATCAAAACAAAATAGCAAATCGACATACTAATATTACGCCTGGTTTTGCCTAATATTATTATGTTGTTAAAGGTAGGTAGTGGTAGCAGTAACGTAGGTAGGTATATCTGAATGCTGGAATTAAAGACAAGATTTACTAAATCGATATGTGATGTAGCTAACACCCTCAAAAGTATTAAAATTAATTATACTGGTCTATATCCCGATACATAATTGTTTGTATACTGTAAATATTACTTTTATTATTACAGCAAGATTGTAAAACTGTTTAAAAATCTATCAGTAAATCTTGAGTCAAAACAATAACGGGCATAGAAACGTTCTCTTAAAATAAACGTTGATAAGCACATTACCGTCTTTTTCTTGACACAATCGGGTAAAAATTATTATAGTAAGCTAAACTAGTTGTAACCACAAAATAGATAGGTGCAGAAGGCCGGCTCCATACAAAGAGCGATAATGCACGTCGACATAGACACGTACTCACAACAATCTCTGATTAAGTAGGTTAAATCGCGAACGTCAATCGTATCGACCAATAGCAAGTCGCGACCTAGTACCCGCGCTTCGCGTCTAAGGGTGTGCACATTATCGTTCACTGTAAGGAATCAGCCTTCTGTACTTATCTATTTTGTATTGTATCAGCATAGTATTACAATATCGGAGGCAAAATAAACTATCGTATTTGACACCAACAACTGACACAGCATTTTGACAGCATGTGCCTTTTTCCATATTTGGGATAATATGACGTCGATTTATCACTATTTAAGCATCTAGCAGCTGAAGATCGCCCGCAAAACACTTCTTCAAGAGCTACTGGTATCATCAGTATACGAGCACATCGACATATAAGTACCTACAAGCTTTAGCAGATCTTCTATAAGATGTAAGTTACTTTGTTTTACATACTTTTGTTTATCTGTGTACACATAGTCATTTTATTGTTTAATCATTCTATATTCAATCATTCTAATATTCTGTCATACTATTATTCAATAATTCTAATATTCAATCATACTACTATTCGATCATTCTTATATTCAATCTTGTTACTATTCGATAATTCTAATATTCAGTCATACTACTATTCAATCAATCGAATATTCAGTCTATACTACTATTCGATAATTCTAATATTCAAACATAGTACTATTCTATCATTCATCAAATGAGTAACATAATAAGTCAGTCGGATAAAGCAATAAAGTGATATTTCAATTATTAGCCTATTGATAAATTACTGTTACTAATTAGTTAATTAATAAAATTTACTTTTTCTCAGGTCCAAGCAAATGGCTGACCAGTTGTTCCCGTCTTCAGATGAGTCAGTAGTTGCCGCTCCAGTCAAGACCATCAAAAAGAAGCGAAAGAGTGCAGAGAAGGCATCGGGCAGCCAGCCTAGCACGAGTAAGAAGCCGAGAGCTACGGTACGTGATCTCTTCGGCACGGATAGCGACGATGACCAACTGGATAACAGCGTCGGTAAAAAAACAGCACCTATCTACTCCTACGTGACGCGTAGATTAGCCAATGGTTTCTCACGACAGATTGACGAAGAGAAAACTGGGAGCTTTTATATTGAGCTTAAAATTTATAACAGTGCCGAAATCGAACGGGTACCGCCAGTCAATCGATGGCGACACTCCGTAATAACTATTAAAAATAAAACCAATTCGGACACCGAGCCCTGGAAGCATTTAAATGCATTTATAAAGGAGACGAGGAAAGAATTTAAAAATCGCACACCCACTTTTATAAGCTCGTTCCAGTAGAATAAAGTAACTTTTATAAAACTTAATAATCATATTTAATCCAATAACTTGTTATTAATCACTGTATCATTATACTATATCTATTAATTAGCCTAAGACAAATGTGTATTTTAAATGTAGTTTTGTTTAATTAAATAAATATTTTAAACTATCCATCATTTTTCTTTTCAGTGAAATCATCCTCTACTGGTTCACCATCAAGTTTTATTTATTGTGATAAATGTAAAATTGAGATACCGAAACATGAATACAGATATCATAAACGAACTAATATCCATAAATCGAATTGTTTGATAAAGTCAAAGTTTGAGCATATTGATATAATAGCTACAGCATTTAAAAACAGAATAATGACATATCGCTTAAACCCATCCATAGAAGACGAGTACCTTCTATCGGAGGCGTTCTTGGATGGTAAGCGAGACGATATTTATAAACTAATTGAGTTATCATTATTAAAACATAAAAGTATTAAAGTTAACTTTGAGTTGTTTGCTTACTTTGTTTTACCTAAATCAGGTGAGCAGCAGCTGAAGTCATTTAATACAAAATACGAAGTTATTTATGAAAGTACTGATTTGAATGAAATTTACTCAAATTTAAGAGAGACTTTTAAGATGAAATTAACTGAATTTGAGCACTGCGAATCTGGATGGTCATTTACATTACTAAGTCATTTAGAAATAAATATAAATAAGTATTCTCCCATGAGAGGTGGTTCTTACATAGAATTACCATCTGTTATTAAGAATTCAAAGAGTTGTATAAACATTAAAAATAACGATGAATATTGTTTTTTATGGAGCATCTTAGCAGCATTATTTCCAGCTAACAATAATGTCTGTAGGCCAAGCTCATACCCAGATTTTAGAACGATATTTAATATGAAAGGGATGTCATTCCCGCCATCCGTTAAAGACATCAGGTTGTTTGAAAAAAATAACAGTGACCTAAGTATTAATATTTACGGACTGGATAAACATCACACTGTAACTGGCCCTCTTTATGTGACAAATTGTAAGAAAGATAAACATATTAATTTATTGTATTTCGAGAAAAATAACAGAGCTCATTATTGTTTGATAAAGGACCTTTTACGCTTAGTGAAACGTCAAGTTTCCCACCATAAAGGTCAAATGTATTTATGTGAGACATGTTTGCAATTTTTTACTAGTGAAATTAAATTCCACTCTCATGCCTGTTCTAAAATTGTAACATTATTACCAGATAAAAACAGCACGTTACAGTTTAAACATTTTGAGAGACAACAAAAAATCAACTTTGTTATATACGCGGATTTTGAAAGTCTATTAAGCAATTTTAATGAAGAAAATACTAATAAAAATACTATAAAAAATAAATTGCATCAGCCTTCATGTTTTGCATATTACGTGTGTTGTTCCCATGACAGTAGCTTAAATAAATTTGTTACTTATCAGGGAGCAGACTGTGTACAAGTTTTTGTTAAGAAATTACTTGAAGAAACCAAATCAATACATGAGATTTTGATGACTGAAAATGTTATGAAACCAATGACTCCAGAACAAATGAATAATTACCGTAATGCAAGTATATGTCATATTTGTAAAAATTTATTATTTGATGACAAAGTGCACGATCATGATCATATTACATCAGAGTATAGAGGTGCAGCTCATTCACACTGTAATTTAATGTATAAAGTTTGTCCTTTCATACCTGTCATATTTCATAATTTATCTGGCTATGATTCTCATATTTTTATCAAGGAATTATCAAAATATGATGGCGAAATAAAAATAATACCAAAAACAAAAGAAAAATATTTATCCATTACAAAAATCATGAATACTGGATATCAAAAATCTTTGCAAATTAAATTTATAGATTCATTCCAGTTCCTTAACGCAAGTCTTGATAATTTGAGTAAAAGTTTAACAGACAGTGATTTTTTTAATTTGAGGTCACATTTTCCTGACGACACAAAATTCAAATTAATACGAAAGAAAGGTATATATCCATATGAATATATTGATTCATGGCATAAATATGATGAGACACAACTCCCTCCAAAACATTGTTTTTACAACAGTTTGCAAATGAAGCATATAACTGATAGCGATTATGAACATGCGCAAACCGTTTGGAATTACTTTAATATTACTAGTCTTGGTGAATATACTAATTTATACGTAAAGTGCGATGTATTATTATTATGCGACATATTTGAAAATTTTAGAAAAATATGTCTTCAGCATTATAATCTCGATCCTGCATACTATGTAAGTTCACCTGGTTTAAGTTGGGACGCTATGCTTCTTTACACAGGTGTTCAACTAGAGTTGATTCATGATTTAGACATTTATAAGATGATAGAAAAGGGAATACGTGGTGGATTAGCACAGTGCTCTCACCGTTATGCTAAAGCCAATAACATTTATCTCCCTCATTTTGATGATTCTAAACCGTCAACATATTTAGTATATCTTGACTGTAACAATCTGTATGGATATGCAATGACAAAAAAATTACCTATATCAGATTTTAAATTTATGTCAAGTTCCGAAATGATCAATTTTAGTTTATTTGATGTACCTGACGATGCTGAATATGGTTACATTTTAGAAGTTGATATCATGTATCCAGATCATCTACATAATTTACATAGTGATTTGCCTTTCGCTCCAGAAAAGTTCATACCCGTAGGAGGGAGGACAGAAAAGTTAATCGCGAACTTGTATGACAAATACAACTATGTTATACATTATATACATTTAAAAGAATGTCTTAGAAATGGACTTGTTTTGAAGAAAATTCATCGTATAGTCCAATTTAAACAAGAAAACTTTTTGAAAAAGTATATAGACTTAAATACTCAACTACGTCAATCAGCTATGACACCATTTGAAAGAGATTTCTTTAAACTATTAAATAATTCAGTATTTGGAAAAACTATTGAAAATAAAAGAAAACAGGTTGATGTTAAATTGGTAACTAAGTGGAATGATAGTAAGAATAGAACAAATAAAACAGTAGGTGCAGAAAAACTAATTACAAAACCAAACTTACGAAGCATTTGTGTTTTTAGTGAAGATTTTCTTGCAGTTCAATTGAATCATGAAAAACTTGTTTTAGATAGACCTATATATATTGGATTTGCTGTACTGGAATATGCTAAACAACATATGTATAATTTTCATTACGAATTTATAAAAAAAAAGTACGGTGAAAATGTGAAACTGTGTTATACCGATACTGACAGCTTGTTATACTTAATACAAACAAAAAACTTTTATAAAGATTTGAATGATAATATATTGAAATTTGATACTAGTAATTTTGATTTTAATAATCCTTATTGTATACCAAAGTTAAACGATAAAATTCCTGGCTTGTTTAAAGATGAATTAGGTGGTGATGTAATAACAGAATTTACTGGCTTAAGAGCAAAACTTTATTGTATTAAATCATTAAAAACACAGATTAACAAAGCTAAAGGAGTATCAAGGCCCATTACAAAGAATTTGAAAATATCTTACTATAAGAAAGTTCTATTTAAGAATATTACTTTTAAATGTAAGATGAATATGATAAAGTCAAGCAAACACGTACTGTATTCACAGGAAGTTAATAAAGTAATTTTAAATAGAATAGATGATAAAAGAATAGTTCAACCAAATCAAATAAACACATTACCTTGGGGTCATTGTGATTGCATATGTTAGAACTTTGTGTTATATAATATATACTGCTTATGATTTACAATACACAGTTGTACGACATTTTAGTTGTATTTTGTAATGATAATTTCAAACTAGAATTTAAGTACAAGATTTACCTAATAAACTATATATTTTACTCATAAAAATTGACTTTTCATTTATTTTCTTATGTAAGTACTTATGTATATCATATATGTACCATAACAATAATCATTTTGCAATCGAAGCAAACATGAATTTGGAAGCAACTATAAGAAGTAACAAAATATTGATTTTAAAGAAAATACACTTTCTTTGAAACAAAGAGTGCTTTTTTCTAATAATATTGTGGACTTAAACTGTGGGAAGTTTAACATTATGATTTAAGATTTCATATATACTACTTTATAAGGTGATTAAAAAACACAGTATGTTTAATAAATTGTAACTTTATTGAACTTCACATATAATTAAACATTATCTCATAATTACACTACAATTAAAGTCTGTAGGTAGCTGAACTTAATTTTTTAACTATTTTACCGACGAGATATTCTGTTTCATCCATAATTTCATCGTAATTGTCCTTGACTTGATACTGAACATTTACACAAGCACTATCACTGTGGTCAACACTATTGTCACTTAAATCATAAACAGATATTTTTATTAAATGGTGCGCTTTTCCTGGCTCCTTGCGTATAACAAATGACGAAGAAGGTGTATCTAATAATTTGGATAAGGTAATTTTAGAATTTAATTTCGACTTCTTGTTTTTTCCTTTTATTGATCTTTCTTGAGTATCCTTGACTTTATCCTGGGGGTTTTCCTGGAACATGTTTTGTTCGATATTGCCCCCAGTTAGTTCTTTTGTTAAATAGAATGACTTTATAACATCATCCACAATATCAAGGTCTTCCATTTTCTGAAATGAAACATAATGTTACAATTAATTTACATTTTATAATATTAAATTAATACTTAAGTATCATTAGTCTTGGAAAAATATTAATTAAGTAGTTACTTACGATTACAAATAATAAGGTAATTTTATAAGAATAAAAACCCGTTGTTCAACTCAGTTGATGATGTCAAGTCGTAGATTTCTCATTTAAGTCCGCTTTATATAACATCGGTCGAAACCCATCTCAACCAATCCAATGCATACCTATGATAGTACCTATTTTTAATTGTATATATGCGTATGTAAGGCAGAAATTACATTAATATACACGATGAAGTTGATCAAACAACCCACATCTCTAAACGTTAATAATATAAGTCTTGATGACTCTGCCCCCCAGATAAGACATAGTGTTCTATTACCTAATTCAATTCGCTGTATAATATGCGGCCCATCAAATTGTGGTAAAACAAATGCAATGATCAGTTTGTTATTGCATGAAAATGGACTCAAATTTAAGAATCTGTACTTGTATTCGAAGACAAATTTTCAACCAAAATATCGTTTTTTACGAGAAGTCATAATGAAAGTGCCTCAGATTAAGTTTTATGAATTCAATGATGGCAACGATGTCATAACTCCGAGTGAGGCTTTAACCAATTCTGTTTTTATTTTTGATGACGTTGCATGTGAAAATCAAGTAAACATTCGTAATTATTTTTCTATGGGTAGACATAAGCAAATCGATTGCTTTTACTTATCTCAAACCTACTCTAAAATTCCGAAACAGTTGCTACGTGATAATGCAAATTTTCTTATAATATTTAAACAAGACGATGTGAACTTAAAGCATATTTACGAAGAACATACTAGTTCCGATATGTCATGGAATCAGTTCAAAAATATTTGTAAAACGGTTTGGAGTAAGCCATTTAATTTTGTTAGTATTAATAAAGACTCATCATTAAATAGTGGAAGGTATAGAAAAAATTTCGATCATTTTTATTCACTATGAATGAAGTTATAAATTAATTTCATGCATCAAATGAAATTAGTATTAGAGTGTCCTTAGTCGAATACAGTATTATCTAAGAAATTCTTAATAACATGAATAAAAATATTAAAATGGAGTTAATGAAGTCGGTTGACTCAATCAAAAGCAAATTAAAACAACTGAAAAATCAAGAACATGAAATAAATTTATCGTTTGATAAAATGCTTAAACCAGTTTCGGAGCCCCTTAAAACCCTAGTGAATTCTAAAATATTTCTAGAAAATATAAAAAATAACGAAAATAAAACATACGAAAATTCTGAAGCAATTGAGTCGGATGAAAATAGTACAAGCTCTTCTGCAATGGGTGACGATTTTTATGACGCTGAATTAAAGTTAGCAAGCTCTCCTAAAAATGAAGTGAAAGATAACTTGGAAGTTTCACTAGAACGCGATGATATTTATGATATTCATGATGGTTTAAATATACCATTTGGGATAAGAAAACAAAACAAAACTTTAATGATGGGTAATTCCGTAGTAACAATTTCAAAAATTGACAGTTTGAATAACGATAACGTATTATTGATTAAAATCGGAGACAAACCGTATAATTTAACACCTGGTCTAAAAGAACTCTTACTTCGAAGAAAACCTAATTTAATGTCAATATCGAGCACAGATAAACTTGTCTATAAGGATATATTACATCATACAAATGCCCATAAAAGAGATTTTAACCCTAATGGTCAAATAAGAGGTGACAAAGGAGTTAAGTATCGCGAAATAATCAAACCATTATTTTCCAATACTTCAAACTATAAAATTCAGGAAAAACTTGGAGGGAGCTTACCAAAGCTTAAAAAATATAATAAAGACACTGACTTGGTTTACTGGGACGATCCCAACGAATTGGTTGAGAGATTGAAATTATTAGTAGCTTCAAGAGATGCTGGTAATACAAATCACGATAATGAAATTTTATCAATAATTGAAGAATTAAAAGAAGCAAACATAATTAAGGAATAAATACTATAACTAATAAGATTTTGTTTCAGTATCACATAGTTATTCGTAATGAACATAGGCAAATTGTGTAATTATCTATGTAGCTACATATGTATATGAACGACACAAATCAAATGTACTTCAGCATAGTTGAAATAAAAGTGGACAATCTTTGCATTCTCAATACGTAATAATTTTGAGCATTAGAAAAATTAGTATACAAGAATCTAAATCATAGATAGAGAATTAGTAAAAGAAAAGGTGATACAGAAAATTTCTGAACATGAGCAAAGCTGATGTGGTAAATGAAATTCATAAAAACGCAAGGGTGAATTTTATGCGAAGAAATGTTATTATGAAAGATATAGATGACCTATGGCAAGCAGATTTAATTGATATGCAATCGATTTCAAAAGAAAATAAAAAATTTAGGTTTATTCTTGCAGTTATTGATACATTTTCGAAATACGCTTGGGCACTTCCTTTGAAAAGTAAGAACAAAGACGTTGTATGTAATACTTTTAAGATTTTGTTGGATAAGGAGCGTTTCCCCAAAAATCTGCAAACTGATAATGGAACAGAATTTTATAACAATAAATTTCAGGAACTAATGAAATCTTATCATATTAATCATTATTCAACCTTCTCAACAAAAAAGGCATCGATAGTTGAGAGATTTATCAGAACATTGAAATCTAAATTATATAAAGAATTTAGTTTAATAGGAAACTATAATTGGATAGATAACACCCTCAAAAATGTTATTTATAAATACAACCACAACTACCATAAAACGATTGATGAAATCCCAGCAAAAGTAGATAATAATAATAAAAAACGCATATTAGAAAGATACATGCAGTTGATAAACAAAGTTAGAAAAAAAGGAAGTAAATTTCAAGTGGGTGATTATGTACGTATTAGTAAGTACAAAGGAATATTTGAAAAAGGATACACTCCCAATTGGTCGACGGAAATATTTAAAATTCGAAAAATACAAACCACAACTCCTATCACCTACTTAATTGATGATACAATCAGAGGTCAGCCTATTTTAGGAGCATTTTATGAACAAGAACTTCAGAAAACGAAACATCCTGATGTATATCTAGTAGAAAAAGTACTGAAAAGAAAAGAAAATAAGGTTTTAGTAAAATGGTTGGGTTTACCGTCTACTGAAAACAGCTGGATTAATAAGTCTAATATATTATAATAAAACTTATTTATCATTTCCAAGTAACCAATAATAATCAAGTATTTATTAAGAGTTATATCCATGTTTCTTCAGTCTTATGATGTGTATTGGGGAGAGAAGTCTTCTCGATTGGATTATAAATCATTTACCATTTGAATTACACTTACCAGGATACAACTATTGCGGCCCTGGTACGAAATTAATTAATAGACTTACACGCGGAGATAAAGGTGTTAATAAATTGGACGAATATTGCAAAGAACACGACATTGCCTATCACAAGTCATCAAACTTGGACGATCGACATAAAGCAGATTTCGTTCTATTAAAAATGGCGAAAAAGCGAGCAGTTGCCTCTGATGCGAGTGTAGGTGAAAAAATTGCAGCACATTTAGTGAGCAAAGCTATGCTGACAAAAATTAAAACGGGTTCTGGTCTAAAAACTAAATGTAATAAAAAATCTTCACAAAATCTCATCAGAAATGGTGTTAAAAATAAATTAAAAAATATTATTACTAAAACGAAAAAACAGATGCGAAGATTGAAACCAAAATGCAAGAAAATGGCGATAGAATTAGCTATGGCTGCTGCTAGAGAATTAACCAATGATTCATCTATAAAACTACCACGGATTATACCTATACCAAAAACCGGTGGACTGTTACCGTTGATACCTATTTTCGCAGGATTATCAGCTGCAGGAGCCTTAGCAGGAGGCGCTGCTGGTATAGCAAAAACTATAAATGAATTTAAGATGGCCAAAGAACGTTTTAGTGAATTGAAGAGGCATAATGAAAAAATGGAATCACTCTGTATCGGAAAGGGACTATATCTTAAGCCTCATAAAAATGGGCTCGGAATTTTCGTTTCGAAAGAAAAAAACTAAAATATCGGCTACCTAAACGAGCCTTAACTAACATTGATATTCTGAAGTATGGAAATAATATTCCCTATCTTAGAGGTGTCTTTATGAGAGATGAGCTCCCTAAGCAACCTTATAAAAAAGAATCTGGAGTTATCAATTTAGATAGTTCTAAAAGTTCAGGTTCTCATTGGGTAGCCTATGCAAAAAACAATGATTATATTGAATATTTTGACAGTTATGGAAATCTTAAACCACCAAAGGAATTTATAAAATACATAGGTTCTAAAGTTCACTATAATTATGATAATATACAACGTGATCACCCTTACAATTGCGGGCACTTATGTTTGAAGTTTTTAAAGAATTTTTGGTGTAGTAAAGGAATAAAATAAACAGGATCTTCTAAAATTGTTCAGTATACAAGCATGTCTGTAGCTGTTACCATCTCTGGAAATAAATCAGAATTGGATACATTCTTTCATCCACCTCTAAATTTATCTGGTCAATATGAGTGCTGTTTGCTATACTTTTCAGTATTAAATTCAATACCAAATGTACACATTAATAACAACATTCTCCCTGTGATCAGAATCGAATGCGATCTTGTAAACGGTTCATATTGTAACGGATTACCAAGTCACATTATTCATGAATTTGTATATAATACTGATCAAATCATAGAAACACCGCAAAACGTTATTTACTTTCCAGTGAACAAAAACATTATTTCGTCTATATCTATTAGGATAGTTGATCAATTTGGTTACTGTATTAACTTTAGAGAAGAACATAATATTCAACTACGCCTTCATATAAGAAAAGCAAAATGATATCATATTATTATAAAAACCCTGCAGTAAATAAAAAACGTCCTACTTCTTCTACAACCACTAAGGTGCAAAGACGTAAGAAAAAAGTTATAAAATTGACTAAAACAAATCAAGATTTTCTTAAAGCCTTAGGTTTCAAAATATGAATATTCTACAGATTAATGAATTACCACACTTTGATACTTCTATTGAAAGTTATGAAGTCCATTCTTACAATCCGTACAATAATAGCTTTAGAGAAAACGATGAAATCCGAATTCCCATTCACCAGCAAGACATATACGTGTTACCGTCAGCCAGTTCAATTTACGTCGAGGGCCAAGCAAAGTTCTTCGACAAAGATGGAAAACCGATTAAGAAAAATATTACATTCAGTAACAACCCTGTTATGTTTTTGTTTCAAGATATCAGATACGAAATAAATGGTATTGAAATAGATCGCATTAAAAATTCTGGAATAACGTCGACAATAAAGTCATACGTTTCAATGAATGATGGAGAAAATAAAGTTGCTGCCTTGTGGGGTTGGAACATGGATGGATTTAAAAATGACGGTAATTTTAGTGCTATTGTACCTCTTAATAAGATTTTAGGATTTGCGGAGGATTACAATAAAATTGTGATAAATTGTAAACATGAACTTATTCTGAATAGAAGTAACTCTAACTTAAACAGCATCATAGCGACTGATGATGTTGCGCATTTTCAAATAGACATCCAAAGATTACAATGGCGTGTACCGCATATAAAAGTGTCAGACCGCGAACGACTAACACTTCTAAAACACTTAGAAAGAGATAAACCTATACAGATAGCATTTCGAAATTGGGATTTATATGAGTATCCTTTGCTCCCTAAAACTACAAAACATTCTTGGTCAGTTAAGACTGCATCGCAATTAGAGAAACCTCGATATGTAATTTTTTGCTTGCAAACCAATAGAAAAAACAATAAAACCAAAGACAGTTCGCTGTTTGATCACTGTGGGGTTACCAACGTAACACTATTTTTGAATTCGCAATATTATCCTTACGAGCCTCTAAACTTAAATTTTTCTGAGAGCAAATACAATATATTATATGAAATGTATGTGAAATTTCGTCAGTCGTATTACAACTGTCCTGCAGACCCCTTGCTTGATTTGGCCGGTTTCAAGGAGAAAGCCCCTCTCTTTATCATAGACTGTTCAAGACAAAATGATAGTTTGAAAACAGGCCCCGTAGATGTGCGGTTGGAGATTGAATGTTCAGCACCAATACCAGATAACACAACTGGATATTGTTTAATTATTAACGATCGGCTTTTGGAATATAAACCTTTGAGCAACATAGTGCGCAGGTTATCATGACTGCCATTGTAGATGTTCAAGGTTTTAAAACAGAAAGAAATGAATTTATCATTAAAGAAATTGCTGTATTAAGTAATCAAAGCATTCAGGTGTTTTTAATTAAGCCACCATTTCCATTTTACGATTTGACGACACCAGAAAAACGGCAAGTCAGTTGGATTGAACGTAATAGAAAGATGTACTGGAGTGAAGGATTTGTGTCTTACTCAAATCACCAGAATTTGATTGTAGAGATTTTAAAAGATAAAAATGTTTACACGAAGGGTTTAGAAAAAGTGTTGTGGTTAAAAAATATTTCGAAAAATAATAATATAAATAATTTAGAAGATGAAGGTTGTCCTAATTTATTAAGTTTGTACAATAAATATGAACATTCTTATGATGTGTATAGTTGTATTTATCATGATAAAATATGTGCTTTAAAAAATGTAATATGTTTAAATAAATGGTGTGTAGATAATAAATTTTTTAAATAAATATTTTCTTGTTTAATTTTTCACAATTGGGTAATATATATCAGTTTCCTATCCCTACCAATCCCGTCCAATGTGAATCTTTATAAGTTGCGGACAACAGTTCTGCGATGTCATTACACTTTTGTAATTATCTATATAAAGAACTAAGAAGTGAGCAAACAGAACATGTCTCAAAATAATTATAATCCTCGATATGACATGTATAATAGATATAAAATGCGTGAATTTTCATTTAGTTATTATTGGGCAACGGCTGATTCAAAAAAAAGATTGGTAATGGAAATGGCTGACGCTGGATTTTTTTATTGTGGAAATAGTGTTAATGATAAAGTAGCCTGTTTCTCATGTGGAGGTGTTATAGAAGATTGGGAGATTTATGATGATCCTTGGATGCAACATACTATATATTTTCCTCAATGTTTTTATTTAAACGCTGTGAAAGGAAAAGAATATATAAATAAATACACATTTCTCCATCACAGCATTAAACACTCAGCATTGTAGCCTTTGAAAATACGCGATATTTCGCACTCTAGAGTGGTCACAGTGAGCTCCTTACATTTTTCCGAGTTGGCAACGAACGTCCTGGTACTGAAAAATTGGCTGTCAGGTCATCAAATCCCCCGCCTGATAATAACTTATTACAAGAAGTATAGTGCGTGCGTGCGTGTTTCCTGTTTCAGAAGATATTCTATGATGCTGCCAGAAGATGAAAATTCCTTCTTTAATAAATTATATGAATAATAAATAATTATCTCATAATCTGAATAGATAAACATAGGAGCCACTATATCATTATTTTGGATGAAATGAATGATGGCTGAAATTGGATATACTATTCGAATGTAATAAATGATCGTTGAAAATTAGGTGTACTATTCAAATGTAATGAATGATGGTTGAAATTTGTTGTAATATTTGATTATAAGAATTGATCGTTGAAATTGGGTGTTTCTGGATCTCATCTGATCCAGAAACCCCAATTTCAACCTACTCTCGAGGCGAAGGTACTCGCGTCACTGTATCGGTGGCGCGAGGACTCGAGGGCGCGGGGCGAATGGCTGACGCAGCGACATTTGGAGTTGCGTCGGTCACAGCTTCGCGCAGCCCTGGTGGCGGAATGGCGGGACAAGCTCTCATGCCCTACCGCCGGTCCCGTCACCATCGGGGCGGTCCAGCCGATACTCGAGCGCTGGCTCGGGAGGAGGCACGGCTCCCTGTCGTTTCGGGTGACACAGGTGCTCTCGGGGCATGGTTGCTTCGGGAAGTACCTGTGTCGCATAAACAGGGAGCCGGACGCTCGGTAGTGGTGACAACCACTGCGTCGACTGTCGGGAGGACACGGCGTGGCACACGCTGGCAGTGTGTGCCGCTTGGGAGGAGCCGCGCCGTGCGCTCATCTCAGGAGTTGGCAGTGACCTGTCGCTGCCGGCCGTTGTCGACTCGATGGTCGGCAGCGAGGAGTCCTGGGACGCGGTGGTATCCTTCTGCGAAACAGTCATGTCGCAGAAGGATGCTGCGGAGAGGGAGCGGGAGATTGCTTCCGCTAACCCGATCCGCAGCAGACGCACCGAGCGTCGGCGGAGGGCGGATAACGCCCTCTTCCAGCCCCCCTAAATGGGTCCAGTGGCGACAGATCTGGGGAAATCTGTCATCCCCTACTTCTTAGGACCCGAGATGGTGGCGCGTAGTGTTCCACGCGTGCCTCTCTATGACGTAAGGGGGGAGTCTAATACCTCACTCCCCCTATCGCGAGGTGGCCCGCAGAGGTGGGCCGGCACTAGCCGGGAATCGCGGAAGTCACTCTAGTTCCCGTGATCCTCGGTGCAAGTGAGAGACGGAACACCGGGGTGGTTTTAGTCAGTAAGAGTCTGACAGACCCCTCCGCCCTCCCCGGGTCGGAGGACTTCCCCCGTAATCAAAAAAAAAAAAGGCCAGAACTACCAACACCAAACACCTTAGGTACAGGAGAACTAATAGAGCCATTGGATGAACCTGATAATTATGTATAAATACTTAGGTTACAATCAATCCCGTCAAATACACTACAAAGATACTAAACAAAAACTTAAACAACAATTTCAACACCGACTTAATACAATATTAAAAACAACTCTATTCATGAAACAGCATAAAAGCAATTAACACCTATGCTATACCTGTGCTCACCTATTCATTCGGGATAATAAACTGGACCAAAACTGACCTAAAAAACCTACAACGGAAAATTAACACTACTGTGACTAAATTTCGCAAACATCACCCAAGATCTTGTATATAAAGATTAACGTCACCAAGAAATAAGGAGGCAGAGGACATAGATATCTTATACTTACATACGGTAACATGTCAAACGGTAATTATGTTTTGTGTAGTGTGTGTGTGTGTGTGAGTAAATTAAATGAAATTTCGTGTTACATCTAGTTTGACTTTATGATTGTGAAATATGAATACCAAATTGTGTGCATTTCTAATGTAAAATCTGTGAGACTACTACTACCTGTTGTGTTGGATTACTAGGTGATGTATGTGAGTAAAGACTCCGTGTCGGCATAGTCCTTTTGTAATAGCCACTCAGTTACTACGGATTTAACCTTATTTGTGTTTAGGTTTAAAATATTTAATAACGGATTTATTTTTTGGTAAATGTGTGTGTACTTTGTGCGGCTTGCGAAGTTGGTTTTGTGTTGAGTTTATGGAAGGAAATTTACTCACTTATTTGGGTTTGACGGAGGCAGACCGACATGCGTTCTAAGAATAGATAGAAGCACATAGATTTGCCGCACTGTGAGAACTTTGCAGCCAGAGTACAGTTCCGTGGTTGGATACCTGTAGGGCTTTTTAGATAGTACCTTGACTATAGCTCTTTGTGCTCTTTCCATTCTCAAAACACTGGTTTTAGTTGCACCGCCCCATGCATACCCAAGAATTAACTGGCACAGAACATTATACACCATCTTCAGTAGCCGAGTCTCTAAGGAACTTAAAGATGTGTATGTCGCGATGTTCTTGTGATAACGACTTCGATTTGCTTGTCCCATCTTAGTCCGCTATCAATCTGCACTCCTAGATATTTTACGCTGTTCGCTCTGGTAAGTGCTGCACAGCCACACGGTGCGAGTAAATTTCAGAACGAGTGAGCAATTACAGAGAAAGTATGAGAAGGTGCAGTGTTATGTCGGATTGCGAACGGTATATTAGATGTTTTACTTAAGTGTCAGAAGGTTTAAATTGAGCCATCTCATTACTTTGCACAAAACTTCTTCTGCAGTAGCTTTGACCACATCCCAAGTAGGTCCGTAAACAAGGATGGCGGTATCATCAGCATACGCGTAAATGTTATAATTAGTGAGGCACATCCTGCACAGGTTCTTCACGTAAATTTGGAAGAACGTAGGCCCAAATATACTTCCTTGAGGGACGCCATAAATTACTGGTTCTTCGTCACTGTAGTACGAGCCAATTTTTACCAGTTGCGTTCGGTTTTTGAGGTAATCCTTAAAGATCTCAAGTAGCATGCCACGTACACCGAAGAGTTCTAATTTAGCAATAAGTTTAGGAACGGAAACTGTGTCAAATGCTTTAGCCAGATCCAGGAAGATGGCCAGGCATTTTGTTTTACTATCTAGATTTCTAGCTACCTGTTGCGTGAGATCCAAAACGGCATCCTCGGTCGACACTCCTTGTCGGAATCCTTACTGATTTTCAGAAATTATTTTATGTCTGGCTAAAAAGCCCCCTAGACGTTTATTTAAAATTATTTCAAGGATTTTGGAAAGAGCTGAAAATACTGATATTGGCCTATAATTGTTAACACAGCTTCTGTGTGTTAAGGGAGGGGCCCTTATGAATAGCATGTATAATTGCCTTCTTAAGAGCATCCGGGAACACACCTGCTTGGAAACAACGGTTACAGAGGTAAGTCAATGGTGAGACCAGTAAATGACAGTTTTTTTTAAAATTAGTAAAGATGATATTCCGTCCCATCCCACGGCACAATCATCTCGTAGCTGAAGTATGACAAACTTACTTCTGCTTTATCAGCCTCCAATATCGTAAGAGAGTCGACTCTGGGATTTTGAGAGCTAACTTGGACTCAAGTAGGAGAACAAGCATTACTGGCCGGGGTTGGTGTATGACCCTGTGACATGATTTTGGCCCACGTTACTAAAAAAAAATATTTACATCGTTAATTGATGATTGAATTCTTTTTTTGTTTTTCACATGATTTTAAGATCGTTCTCAGGTTTTTCTAACTCCCTACTTTCATAAGTTAGTTTTAATTTTCTAAACAAGTTATTGCAAAAGTTCCGATAGCGTGTTCCTATACACGCTATCGGAACTTTTCGGTTCGGTTATAAATATTAGATTATTTGGTGCCTTTTTTGTTTTCATATGCATTCTATCCCGATTTTTAATACATCTTATTAGCCCAGGAGTTATCCATGGCTTTAATGTAATTTTTTGTCTTGGGATTTTGACTAGTTTTGTGTGTTTTAATATTACTGCTTTAATAATACTTATAAATCTGTTCATAAATGAGTTTACATCTTCAATTTGGTACATTACAGTGAAGTCTGTATCTTCTAGCTCAAGCGTAATGGCTTCGTAATCAAGAAGGTTAGCAATCTGACAATTTTTCCGAGGTGGAGCAACGATAGCTATAGATAACAGGATGGGTGTGTAATATGTGAGATGTGATTCCAGAACTAGCGTAGTGGCACGTAGGTTTGACTTAAGGAGTAAGTGATAAATGCAGCGTTGGCATGAGACCATAGGAGGCATTTACTGTGAGATATTCAAAGCTCCGGTTGTTTCTATTACTTGGACTTATGTCGATATTAAGATCGCCTACGAGAACAAAACTAGAACAGAAAGATATTGTGTCATGAGTTTTAATATGGCTTGCAGTAAAGTTACCAAATTTTTCTTTTGAATTAAGTGATGGAGAGCGATAGACGGCAATAACAGCTAACTTTTTTCAATTTGGAAAACAAGGCAATACCCACCTTCAAAAGTCGGCTCCCACACAGATCCTTGTAAACCTCGTTTCATGTAAATGATGACTCCATCGTTTTGATTTTTATTGATAGCTGTCGATTGAGACTCAAATCCATCTAAAACAGGTAGGTTATTAAATTTACTGAGCCAGCATTTCGCCAAAATAACAATGTTGAAATTTATTTTTGTCAGATTCAACAGAACTTGAAGATGGTTGAAGTTTTTATTTACGCTTCGTACGTTTATATATAATAAGTTTATGTTGCTATCGGATATGTTGATATATTTGAGGCAATCGTCTGGTTCACAAATAAAGGAGTTACTTAATTGTTGATTATCAAGTTCATTGTTAATAATATTTATGGTAGCCATTTATAAATGATATTGTACTACAAAACAGTGAGATACTATTAGTATGTGATAAAGAAGATGAGAAAGCGATGTATGAACTTATTTTAAGCGTAAATTTATTTTAAGGTTAGCTATAGTTTTACAGGTACATAATGGTGGGGAAGGTAACAAAGTGATTGGATAAAGTATTTTGTGTCTGAGAGTGTAGGCGTTTGCATGTGTAGTTTGCATGTATAGTGGATGTTGAGTAGTTTGTAAAGTATACAATATTATATAAGGTGCAAAAGATAATTTAAAAACTCGAATAAATGATAAACTAAGAAAAAGTACAGGTATGAAATCACGAACGTTTAGTCAAATGTTAAGATTTTGATTCTCTGGTAGACTGAGACATTTTTCAGAGCTAACAAGAAGTTATTTGTCACCTTCTATCTTGCGCAAAAATATATCGCCATTGGAGATCCAGCAGAAGTGAAAAGTATTTTTTTAGCAAACTCTTTGGCTTGGTAGAAGAGCTTTTTGGTGCTAGCTGGCAGATGCTCAGAGATCTACACAGGGTGACGTTCACCAGGCATGCCTATGACTGCAGTGTTTAATTTTTCATCTCTTCCTCTTCCTTTGTTGTACGTACGCACAGCTGATAGGAGCATCTGCCTGGTATGAACTGATGTGAATTAAGCTATTATTGGCCTTGGAGAGCTTGAGGAGGTAGATTTTCCTGGCAGACGATAAATAGCACGTAGCTCTACCTTCACCTGCGTACACTAACTGTTGTACCTATGTTACACATCGTTTTTATAAGACTGGTGCTAGATTCAGTACCTACTTACTTGCGGTATGTTTCGCAATTCTATGCCAGAGGACCTCGATTTATGCTGAAGATCTATTATTTTCTGTTCAAGATTTCCGATGTACACTTGCTACTCCCGTCGCTCTTTCCTCAATATTTCAACCTCCATCTTCATATCTTCGAATTGCTTATTGAAAAATTCAATTGATTGAACGATCCCAGCATCTGACTTACAGATTTCAGAATTGGACGCCTGAATTTTACTATTTTGGGATTTAATATCACTTATGTCCGATGATAGCTTAGTTATTAGGGTAGTTTGGTCCGTTAACAGCTCTTTAATCCTCCCGTCTTGATTCTTCTTCCACTTCGCAAGTATAACTTGAAGTTGTAGTGGTTCATGTAAGCCCACTCCACTCGATTCATAGAGTATGAATAGAGACTGGAAGGGCTGTCAGCTCTTGTTTACAGATGCTTCGAAGCATGGAAGAGAATCCTGTGTGGGAGTAGGTGTATACCACTCCCAATATAATATCGTCCAAAAAATAAAGCTACCAAGATCTGGCAACTCTGCCCAAGGTTTATCTACACGAATCCTGGGGTCAGCTTCGGTCCGGGCAATCAGTGAAAGGGAAATTTTGTCGTACTATTCAGCCATCCATTTTTGTTAAACCTTGGTTCACCAAGTACAAGCTAAGCAAAAAGATTATAACAATATTCATACACACGTATGCGATTGGATCACGTGTGCATTCCTGCTCATCTTGCCAGGCTTGAAATTATGCAGAACCCTGCGTGTGAATGTGGCGCTGAAGTGGGAGATCTGAACCACCTTATTTTTTCCTGCCCCCTTGACTATGCCTCACTTTTCCAGTCTCGTTTCCCTCCGAGTCCCTTTACCCACTTCTACTTATCTCATGTATTTTATTTAATTTTAATGTAGATATTTACTATAAAAAAAGGAAAAGAGCTATGGTCTTTTCCTTGTAAATAATGAATTAATGATACAGCTATTTAAACATGAATTTATAAACTGTATATGAGTACTTACTTAATTTACCATGTAGTTCTTAGTTTACGCACCGAGACGGCCTTTTTGTTGGGCCACCTGGTGGCGTTAAATGGTTACAGTTTTCTGTTGTCTTATATTTCCCTACTGTTAACTTATTAATTTATAATTTTTATGTAATAACAACTAATCTCCTTTCCATTTTCAAATTTCCCGTTGTAATATATTATCATTTTGCGAGTACTTGATTCTTACGTTTTGTTATCGAATAAAAGATTGTTAGTGGCAACCAAAAAAAAGTATCGTTTGACGCTTAGTATGAATTTAAAAATGGTCCCAGATTTTCGCTGTTATTTATGAATAATATAAAGTAAATTTATATTTCTGGTCATCCACAGGATTATAAAGTAATATGTTTTATGATATTACGTGTCAGCGACGCGCAGAAATGGCGTTCTATTCCTAGGCAAGTTCAATGTTGCCACTTTAGGCTCCTGGGCCACCGGGGACCTCTAGTATGGTTTGGTTTGTTGGAATCGAAAAGAATTGCTTTATCAAGTTTATTGGTATTAATTTCTACAAATAACCCTAGCGACCCTTAATTTGTTCCAATTATAGCTGTGGGTACTATCCCGAAATAATCAAATTTTTTTTGGTTATTGCAAAATAGTCTTAACTTAGAAAAAAAAAACATAAGAGTGACTAGCCAAAAAACAACGAAGTAAATAATTATTATTGTGGTGCAATCCTTCTTTGGTCCAGTAAGGACAGGGTAAATATTATCGAATAAGTAGGTTACCAGTATTGTTTAGGCCTAAAGATTCGGTCGGATACCAAATCAGCTGGCTAGGGTGACATACGCGAAATTATTTTAAGTCATGTTCAGTAGCATTAAAATTGTTCTTTATTAGATAAGATAAACAAAAATACATAAACAATTCGATATTATCAATAACAGCCTTGCGAATAAGCAGATTAAAATTTAAAAAATAGTAACGATAAGGTTGAAAACAGGTGTGTTATCTATTTTTGTGGTTTGAATGTATAGCGTATAGTCCATTATCTATACCTAATACAAGGTTTGGTCATTAATAACCAAACCTTTTATAATATGGTAGGTATAGGTAATTGTAATAATAGTTCATTACAAATGAAATTGGTGTTACTTATAGGAAAAATAAAAGGTAATTAGGTATGTATTGACCCATCAAAGTGTGTGCCATTGTTACCTATGCACGTTGGCCATTTTTGGTTAGTTCATAGTTCGTTGAAATCCGGGGAGCGTATATCAATAAAATACGTGAAGGCCGGTAACAATTTGACTTACAGTAGGAATGGCTTTCATTTTGATAGTCAACGATATCCTTTGCTTTATTTAAGTTGCTGAGTAGATTTTTTTTCGGACATAATATGTAGCAATCAATGGACAAGCAATATCTTTATTCATGTCGTTGATACATTAAACGAAAGCCAATTTTTCTTTAATTCAATTATTATTTTATCATTAAATTTTGTGCGTGAAAAGCTTTGCAATTTAAGAAAATAAATATTACAAAAATATATTAGGTACATTGTTTAGGTAATATACACTTACGCTATTTTTGCAGTAAATTTGTTAACAATGTTTTTTAACTTTGCCAGCGTAAATTTTCATCTTGAAGACGATACGTAATTGGTTATTACGGTGCTATTGTGGTTATGTTAAATTGACACAGTAACAGTATCGTTACACAACATTGTTTTTGGAGGAAATTTCTGAAAAATATTTTTGTATAACCATCCAGTGCTACTAACTGGATCCTTTATGTTCCCATTACGGTCTGAGCTGACTCAAAATAATTCGACAAGAACAACGTGTTAGCGTTTACCAAGAACTGCACGAAATTCAGTCACTCCAATAAGTGGGTAATAAATAGCAACTTACCAAAATTAAATACGAAATACACTTTTGTATTGATACGTAAAGAAACTTTTCTCGACATAATTTTGTTTTTTTAATTTCCCTACAATAAAAGTGTTTTTCATGATATCTTCGTAAATATCACTACGAAAAATGTGAAAGAAATTACTAAGATGTATCCCAACCCATAGGTACTGAATTTGACATAACAATAAAAAGTCCATAATAACACATTACCGACTTATTGCTTGGGGGCAACGATATTACTTTATAATCCTGTGGATCACCAGAAAATTATAAATTTACTTTATATTATTTATCAATATCAGCGAAAATCTGGGACCATTTTTGAATTCATCAAAGCTCGGTTCACGAAATCACTCAAGGCGAGAGGAAAGATGTTACACATCATAAATGGGTGGGTCGGGACGTCGCCCGTCTGGGATGAAGTTCCTCACGCTTATCTGCAAATGTGAAGTCAGTATTTGGTTTAGCATCGGACTTAGAAACGAACCATGAAAAAGGCACCCAAAGTGGAAATTTCGAAAAAAATATGAAAGAAAGATGAATGAAAACTTATTGTATTTTAATATTTTTTTCGATATTTTATAACTTGATAATATGAGATATGCTTCTAGGACAACAATATTACAGATATTGTTGGTTTTAGTAACAAAAAACCAATAAGAAAACATGTCATTTACGCTGTAAAAATGTGCGAAATGCAATTAGCTTAAACTTCATTTTCGGTACCTACCTAAGTATTTTAATTAAATGTTATTATTTTAAGAAAAAGAACTCATATGAGCCAAGATAATTACTGTTTGAATCCGAATTTCACCATAATATGGTGGAAGTTGCTGAAATTGCAAATGATTTAAGTATTACGTTTGTATGGACAATTCACCCTACGTCGGATTCTTAAGGAACGCAGATGTCCTTTTGCCCGACTTTGTTTTATAATTGTTGTGTCTCGCACGCTTATCTTCCAATAGACATGATGAAAACGATTGTAGTTCCTATTGTTAAAAATAAGACTAGTGACATATCGGATAAATCGAATTACAGTCCAATCACCTTGGCCTCGATTGTAGCCAAAGTTTTTGACTCTTTGTTAAACAACTTTTTGAAGGACAATGTCAAACTGCATGATGCTCAACATGATACACCCTCTCGAAACCCATGGGTTTAGAGAGGGTTTATCTACTAAAACCGCAATTCTATGTCTAAAGAAGACTGTAAAATACTAAACCAGCAACCAGACTCCTGTTTTTGCCTGTTTCTTGGATATGTCAAAGGCTTTTGACATGGTGTCTTGTGACAAATTATGGTCCAAACTGTTTGACGCAAATGTACCTAGTGAGTTGACGAGTGTTTTTATATACTGGTATACTCATCAAGCTTATTGTGTAAAATGGGAAAATGCTCTATCGAATGAATATATTATGAAATGTGGAGTTAGGCAGGGCCCGTCAATGGCAGGTTTTAGAAAGTAACTTAATGATTATGAGTATGATGTGAGAGGCGACTAAGGAACTTACTAGAGAATGGGCAGCAGCGTTCTCTATGCTTTTTACCACCATTCTACGATCGCCAACCCGCCTGCCAAGCGCGGCGATTATGGCAAATCCCCCAAATTGGGGGAGGCCTATGTCCAGCAGTGGACGTCTTTCCGCTGAAATGATGATGATGATGATGATTGTAGCGGAGGATTTGAGAGACAATCTAGATGTAGACCGGGAGCGAAGAGCATTAGCAGTTAGATGTAATATGTTAATTCGAAGTTTCTCACGCTGCAGCTGTTCGGGGGCGCTTAATATAACACTTTTTAAAGCATATTGTCAAGTTTTCTGCTCGTGCAGTCTTTAAAATTGCTTCACTCAAAAAGCTGTTAATACTCTTCGCGTTTAGTACAATAACGTATTCAGGATGCTGTTGGGCTACCACGCTTTTGTAGTGCTTCGGGTATGTTCGCAGATGCGCAAACTGACGGCTTCGCTGCGATCAGACGCAAGCGTGCAGCATCTCTGTTGCGCAGAGTGCGTTCCAGCCCCAACAGTTTTCTGGTTGTCATTGCTAGCAAGCTGCATTGCCCCATTTTACACATTATAAAACAGCGTATCTGCTAATATTATTTTTTAGACATTGTTTATTGTAAATATTACTAACATAGCTTGTAAGAAAATTATGTGAGTCCTGGAAACTTGAAAATAAATATTTTATTAGAAATCGTCCAATAACGTCGTCCTTTTACTTACACTATGTTTGTTTTTTTTTGGGTGGGATATCATCAAATAATTTCCCCGCTCTGGGTGGAGCGGGCATGTCAGACTTTTACTGAGTAAAACCCACCCGTATTTCCTCAGTTGCCTTTGTGCCAGGGGTCGCGGTATCTCTTTCGAACAACCCGCACCCCTGGCAGGCATCGGCCCTTGCGGGCCCCACCAGTTGGTGCTGACATCTCTTTGTGGCGCGCGTGGAACACAACGCGCCGTCGACCCGGGCTTGGTCCTTACCGGTCAGCGAGCTACCCATTACTCGCCGTTCGCAAGCCCGCGCCTACGGTGGCCGGGAATTAGCCTGTGATTCCCGACGCCCAGGGCGTCTCCTGCGAAGGATACGGCCGTGAGGGCGCATGTACTGCCTCTCCCTCACGTGCGCCGCCTCCCTTTTTGCGAGTACTTACATTATGTTAAGGGGAAGACACTTGATTAACGTGTTCTTTATAATAGTCAGCACTTGCACTACAGATTAAGTTCACTTACACTGCACTGAACTAACTCGAAGGTTTTACCTTTTTTAGTCTTGGCGCTAGATCAGTGTTGTTCACGCCATGTGATGATAAAATCTGTGTTCTTAAGCTTCTGCATATTTTTGTATTACTGTGCTTACGACATCCATCTTGAGGTCCTAGTGGGGTTCGTTGTTTCTAATGTACCAGAGCGCGTGCAATTTTTTTATATAACCACGTATTTATGGGTCCGCGCCCACTCGACCCGCTTAGACTCAAGCCGAAGAATAATACCAGATGTTTTACTACCAATTCAGTGCCACTCGTACAGTCAGGCAGTGTTATTTTAATTCTAAACGACTTATTTTATTATACACAGAATATTTGTTATGATACATAAATTATCCTGGTCGTCAGTGATTTTTTTTTATATTTCAGAAGTTAGTACCTACTTGTTAACCTAATAATTTTAATCACGTATAAAGACTGATACAATAAATACCACCGTGCCACTAGCTATAAGATTGTTATGATAATTAACAATAATCTGTGATTTTTACTACAAAGTACAAAGCGTATACTATATTAAAAAAGGATAAGTACTTACTTGTTTCATTATTGATTTATTTATACTAACATTATTTAAATTTTACACTCTCTGTGGTGAAACGTTAAATAGACACTTTTCTGCCTGACTATACATCGACGTTTTTACGCCTATCAAAACAGAAATATCCAGATATTATTGTTAGGGTCGAGTCTAAGCGGGTCGAGTGGACGCGGGCCCCACGCCGCGCCCAGTTGCGAGTGGTACTCCTTTGTTTGAGTAAATAAATATTATAATTTGTAATGATGTTCCGCAGTGTACCTACGTCTTTCGGCTAGATGATAGAGCTATTCCCGAGGTGTAAATTAGTATTTATTTGTGCTTTAAGACGGTGCTGACATATTCAAGCATTGCGTATGTGTTCTTGAATACACAGGCGTCACCCAAATTAAGACAGAGATCCTCGGGGCACTCAGATCTTACACAGATGTTCCCAACAGACCAGGAGTCCCACGCACAATGGCCCAACTGTAGAACTAAATGCGGAAACCAAACCCTTTAACATAGAACGCAATATACACGCATTAAAAGGTGTCCGTGCTACTTACATTAAATACGCAGACAACCACCAATCGTAAACTTTTATTCAACAATGCTTATGAAGATTTCCTACTGAGCAATGTGGCGTTTACGCTGATTTTGACCAAGTTCAATCGGTGTTGCGTGTCACTGCGCATAAGTTGTGTTAAGGCGTTTTAAAGTAAATGTGAAATTAAGTCAATTGAGTTGATATAGCATGCCTACTGCGAGTATCACGTGATTTCAACAGTGTTGCCAACAGATAAACTAGCTCTTCACCAGATTCAACCACTAAAAAAATCGCCCTACTCCAAAAATCGCTAAAATTGCAATAACTTGAAGCCAGTCATTTAAATGTGGTTTTTGAAGCCAAGAATCCCGAAACTTTTACGTATTAATGTGGTTTCGGCATTATTACGCATAATTAAATTCGTGAAAATAATACGACAGACTGACTAGTACAAAACCGACTCGACCGATCGAGTTCATCTGTTCACTCAGTTGTTTTGTTATAAATTGCTACATAGTACTACTGAAAATATTCTACGGGGAATCCCTGCGTATTGTGTAATATGCGAGATGGATCGTTTGACGTCATCATGTCCATGTCACTGACGTGACATGGACATGATGACGGATCAGTGTTGCCTACACAGTAAAAGTTTAATGAAGTAATAATAATATATTTCGTAACGTTTTAGTGGCTTAAGTGGTTGAGTGATAGCATTTTCAATAATTGAAACTGAATCTGCTAAACCATTGGAAAAAACCACCAGCCACTAAAAGCAATATTTCGCCACTAAAAGGGGGGTCGAAACCACCAGTTTTAGTGGAAAATCCACTAAGTTGGCAACACTGGATTTTAACGTTACAGTAAATGCTTCTCTGATTTCAGTAGGTATCTCACCATGACCACACACATTTTACTTACTTCAGAAGCTAGGTATTAAAATAATTGGCTTTTACAATGATTTCAAATAACAGTGCACGGGCCTACTCTCGAAGTCCGTCAACGAGGATACGGGCTCGTCCGAAACTGGTTTGATCCTTGAAGTGAATCTTACACCTGATTAATTTTATTTTTAGGACGGGCAAAAACACATCATCAATATTCATTCAATATTCGTTCGGACTCCAAACTAATCTTTTGTCCGAAAGTGATACGGTGTTAGAATCGCCCGTAACTTTGGCCGAAACAAAGGAATTTGTAAGGGTGGTAGTAGTTGGTTTATGTAGTTTCTGCCTACTCCCATGGAAAGACGGTGTGAGTTTATGTATATATGGACATTTGACACACATAATACATTTTTGGCAAATTAGAAACGACGCCATATTTTTTCGGTGTAACATATTTGCACTTCTTTTATAAATTGAAAACAACTGTCACACTCAAAATAATTAAAATCATAATAGAAAAGTAAATACCTACGTCAAAACGATCAAAAGAGGAGAAGATCTTTGAAGCTTATATCTTGAAAGTATTTGTTAAGTGACTGAACGGAAATACGTACTGAATACCCACGAATTCGCAGTAAGCCTATTTACACAAGTTCGGCTAAAATAAATCTACCTCAAGCTCCGCCTCTTCGACCGGTTCTGTGCTACCCGCATCTGGTGGATTCCTGTGGCAATTACAAGGTGAATCTGATATGACCAAAACACAATAAACTAAAATTAACCTACACATTTAAATGTTTTTCAGTAAAATAAAGTATGCAGGTTGCTAACTCATAACTTTTTTAGTAAAGTCAGTCCTATTATTATAATCGCTTTTTAATAATGTTTACTTAGTAGTGTAAAATATTGCATACAATATGATTTGGTTCAGTGACATTTTTGTGTAAACAAGAGTCGCAATTTTAAATAAATACTTAATTTCCATAATAAGAATATAATTTATGGCCAACCGATTAAAAGTCAGTCCAACTAAGTATGAAGACCAATTTTGAAAATATTACTAACATTACGATTTTTTGCATCAATCACAAAATAACCTAAAGCTTATCTGTATGGAACACATACATACGGTATATGTAAATTACCTACGTACATCGAAAACTGCTTCTTTTCACCATGGAAAAACATTCACAAAGTGAAAATCTTAGACTGTCAATATATGCGTTAGCCAAATCCAACAAATGGATAGGTACAGTTGCCAAAAGAGATAAGTCGGTATCTCCTGGCAAAGGCATCTATATGCTTAAAAGGAAATACGGAAGAAAATTACGATTTATTCCATCAATCACAAAATAACCTAAAGTTAATCTGTATGGAACACATATCTACAGTGTTTACTGTATATGTAAATTGCCTACGTACATCGAAAACTGCTTCTATTCACCATGGAAAAACATTCGCATTGTGGTAATCTTAGACTGTTAAAATATGTTAAACTCATATTTTCTCATACAGTCGACGGAGTTGAAGTTTAGTAAAAAACCAATGGACCGCGGTCCATGCCAAGGTTGCCTGGAAAAGATCGCGGAAAAGTGTACCTTGTTTTTTGTTATGTATTTTTGTGGTGTAAAATAAAGTATATATAAATAAATGAATAAATAAATGGATGTATTCGAATATTTTTTTATAAATTTACTTAAATTTCATTTGAAAATATCCATCGGTTATAAAAATTATTTAATTCATTCAATTAATTTAATTAAATTTTAATTAAATGAATCTTTATTTTCACAAAAGGTATTTATTCACCGGTTCTTTAATTTAACAACAACCAACCACAACCAACAACAATAACAACAACAAACAATAAACAACAACAACAACAATATTTAAATTGATACAATAGAACTCACATTTATTAACGTTGCTTAAGTTAAGCAATGCATGGCCTCTGTTTAACCATACATTTTTTATGTTTTTAACTTTAAGCAACGTTTATAATTATGAACGTTATAATATCTAATCGTTTAATAGTCACAATCAAATAAGTACAACAATTTCTATTCAAAGTTTTAATCCCAATCAGCAGGTTATTTGTCTCACAATTGATTCAAGCCTTTTTTGTCTTTGTAAAGTGACAATGATACTTTGGGTAGCATAGAAACACGAACGTAGGTAATCATCCATTTCGGCTACCGAGTGCATACTCGTATCAGTCTTATTTGACAAACTACTTTAGGAAGTGTAAACATATTCCAAGGTCTTCTGATGAGCCACAATGAGCCAATGACATGTACATAAACTCAGGTATTAATAGTAGATAAGTACAGGAAACCACACTTTAGTAAAGAAACTAAGATTATTCTGGACATGATTGTTATTATTAGGTGGTCGTATTCAACCAATTCATTATGTTTTCCAGATATCCATCGAAACCGTTTGCACCTAACTGTTCCACTAACCGTTTAGTGGAACAGTTTATTATTTTATTTTCTGATTCCGAACCTTTTAAGTACTGTGTAATATGCTAACATACTACACAGTACTAAAAACAATATTAAAAAATCACGCTTTATAAACCAAACTAAAAAAGTAGACAATAATTTAATTCTATTTAAAAGCGTGGGGTGCTTTATGAGGTATTATTATAATCAATTAATATCAAGCACCCCATGCTTTTTAATATAATTAAATTATTTTCTACGTTTTTATTTTTCTTTTTAAAGCGTGTTTTTCAGTTTTTTTAAACTATTATTTATTTTCTATTTTTTAGTTCAGTTAACTACAAAAGCGTGATTTTGAAGTTTTTTTTTGGTTATTTTTTCTATGTATTTTAAAAAATTATTAAATTTTCATCGGTCCTCGATAAGTTTACAAAGTTTAAAACTGACCGTTTGAAGTGGGCCAAAATGAAGTCCAAAGGAATCGATTACAAACAAACAAACATGCTTACAAACATACAAGTGAAGCTAATAAAAGCGTGTTAATAACGTCGTTCTTCATCGCCGATCATCATCGTCATCGAGTTCTTCGTCGTCTTGCTCAAGTTCATCCTTGTTCAGTTCAAATTCATCCTCATCCAGCTCGTTAACATTGTCACCTAATGCAAATCCAAGGCAAGAAATTTGCGAAGACTGCCCATCCACTTCACAAGAATCTAATTAAGACATACGTCACCCCACGGACAAAACGAGATGACGGAAGAAATTATGCTGAGCTCACGTAAGAAACGGCGTGCTGAAGGACAATGCGGGTTCGGGTGCCCTGAGGGTTTCTGTCCTAATTTGGGTGACGCTTGTGCATTCAAAGAGCACATATGCAAAGGTTCAACATGTCGGCACCGTCTTAAAGGACAACTGTATATCTTTTAAGTAACATTTAGGTACATTATTCTGATTTTGACTCTGCTGGGGGGATTTTGCTCTATTGTATCACACAACTCGCATGCATTAATTTGATTTTACTGTCAATAATCATAAGAATATACATATAATAATAAAATTGATTTATAGTAGGTATTCAGAATAAAAATGATGCTGTTGTCAATTGAATTGACAACGGTCATACAGAAATCTTATCTAGATATGATTATGTCATACAGTCTTCAGCAAATAAAACGAATCATACCATAGAATACGAACGTAAAGAAGCGACACACGCTGTTAAGGCACTGTTTCACCGCCGGTGATTAACGAGAAGCTAGTAGTAGATTTAGCAAATGAAAACAAGTTGGCGAGCAACGAGTAGCCACTGCGCGACAGCGATGAGCGATTACTCGCTGCTGAAATGGGTATGTACCAAGCGTGAGCTAAATGAGTGTTTTGACAGCCAAGCGAGTACTCTCTTTGATAGCTATTGTCGCTGCGACAAACGCGGGCCGGTGTGAACAGTCAGCGATCAACTATTACTTAAATATCTCTTTTACCTACAATCTTATATACGTTACTTGAGTTAGAAAACAGTTGTAAGTCGCTTCCACGTCGGCGGTGGAACAGTGGCCTAAATGTGAGTTTCTTTTACCATCTCGACTTAGCGCATCGACCGTGTTTGGGGCTCCGATCGGACCTACACCAATCCAGGGTTAACAGGAACGCAAAACGCGGTTGATGCATGAAGTCGAAATGGTTAAAAGAAACGCACACTGGGGCCCCAGGTGCCTAAAAAAATATTAGCCTATGATGTTATGGCTAGCAGTCAACACAGTCGTCGGGTTGTATCATCGCCTGCGTCACACTTGATTATCAAGCGAGCGTGGATAGTAGTGGGAGGGGTAATAGAGCGTAGTACTAGGTACGTAATTATTTTGGCGGCATCCGTCCGACAACGGACGATTTAGTTTTTTTGTTCCATGCCTTGTTTGTACTCAATACCACTCAACACTATTTATACGTGATGTACGATTCAACAGAACTAGATAAAAACAGTAGTGATGAGGTTACGGTTGTGTGTCGTTATTTTATGCGTGACGGCTGTTTTGGCTGACGACGAATGGCTGGAACTGACAATTGCACAAGGGCCGGTGCGTGGGCGAAAACACCCTAGTGGAGATCTATATGCCTTCTACAATATACCCTACGCCACAGCACCTACCGGCGAAAGTAAATTCAAGGTAGGTACTTACCTATTGGTTTTATATTAAGTACATTTTTGACGAAATTATACATCTATCCCTACTTATGTAGGTACCTACATCTATTGAGGTGAAAGTACCGATTAATTTTGCCTTAACATTCGTAATACTGTTGTGTTATTTCTTTTCTTTTAATTTGTTTATTTACTCCAAATAACAATATGGACCACTCAATTTTTTTCTAATCTCCAACTTTTATGCGATAGGTGTCCTATGCACAGCACATATTAGGGCATTGACATACCTAAAATAACAAAACACCCCCACTTTTTATCAATCTAGTAATAAATCAAAAGAAATATCTTTATAATTGTATTACTTTCTGTTGTTAGGCACCACTTCCGCCACCAATATGGTCGAAACCATATGACGCAATCGACAAACTCATCGCATGTCCGCAAAACAAACATTTTTTTGATTTATGGCCAGGTTCAGTACAGATTCAAGAAGATTGTCTTAAAGCCAATGTTTTTGTGCCAGTCACAAATGAGACAAACCTGCCAGTTCTCGTGTATGTTCACGGAGGAGCGTTCGTAATGGGCAATAGTAAAATGATTCAAGGAACACAATTCATGACGAAAAGAGATATCATCATGGTCACGTTTAACTACCGCCTGGGTGTTCACGGGTTCCTTTGTCTCGGCACTGAGGACGTACCAGGCAATGCTGGCATGAAGGACCAGGTGGCGCTGCTGCGCTGGGTACAAAAGAACATTGCTACCTTCGGTGGTAACCCTGATGACGTCACTCTTGCAGGCGGCAGTGCAGGTTCTGCATCAGTGGATCTAATAATGCTTGCTAAGTCAGCTGAAGGGTTGTTCCATCGACTAGTACCTGAAAGCGGTGGAAACCTTGCTGCATTTACAGTTCAGAGAGATCCTCTAAAGATTGGCCAAAATCATGCCAGAGACCTGAACTTCAGCAACGTAGATGATATTTACGCATTAGAAGCGTTCTACAAGACAGCTCCAATGGAATTGTTGACTTCAGAATCATTTTTTGATAGAACTGATTCGACTTTTTTGTTTTCCCCATGTGTTGAACGTGATACTGGAGACGGGGCATTCCTGACAGAATCTCCTCTGAGTATACTCAAGAAGGGCAACTACAAAAAGTTGCCAGTGTTGTATGGATTCGCTAACATGGAAGGGCTGTTACGTATTTCTTTCTTTGAAAATTGGAAACATAAGATGAATGAAAAGTTTTCTGATTTCTTGCCACCTGACTTACAGTTTCAATCAGATAAAGAAAGAGAAGAAGTGGCCAATTTGATAAAGAGGTATTATTTCGGTGATAATCCAGTTGGCAATGATAACATTTTGAGATATGTTGACTTCTTTTCAGATTTAATATTTACTTATCCCATGCTTCGGGCTGTAAAGTTGCATGCCGAAGCTGGTAACAATCAAGTGTTTTTGTATAAATATTCCTTCGTTGACAAGGATGTTCCTGTGGTACCTCACACCAACATTCGAGGTGCTACCCACTGCGCTCAGTCGTCAGCTTGGATGGACGGTAAAGACGAGAGTCTCTCGACTCCAGAATATCAGGATACGAGGAAGATAGTGCGTGAGATTTGGCACAACTTCGTTAAAACTGGGTGAGCATTAATGTGGATATTTAAGTAGTCTGAAATTAACTAATTTTATTTATTAAATTTTATAAAGCTTTGAGCTTGCAAATCGTATTAATTCAACAATTAACCAGGTTGGTGCCACCGGTTCAATGTAAAATGTCAGTCACACAAATTATGGTTCTTAGGTTCGTACTTTAATAGCCTAATATTGAACATTTCAGGAAACCCGTGCCTGAAGGGTCATCGCTTCCTGAGTGGCCGCCAGCAGGCAAGGACAGGTCACCACACATGGTGCTGGATGAGAAGCTGGAACTACGTGGGGTCCTCTTAGCAGAACGCACTCGCTTCTGGGATGACATCTACCAGAAATACTACCGGGATGCAGTATCACCACCAACACCACCACCGTAGTGCACGTGTTTTTGTGTTAATAGCCCGGGGGATGCACGCCGAACGCATTAATTTTAAACAACGATTTATTTCATTTCACATGTAGGGTATAGGGAATTGTACTGTGCCACAGTTCCATCATGCTGGCGTTGCCTGGGACGTCTTTTTAACCGACTGCAAAAAGAAGGAGGTTATCAATTCGACATGTTTATATATATATTTTTAAAGTATGTTCGGGCATAACTCCGTCAATTATAGACGGATTTGCAAAATTTTTTTTTTTTCGAAAGGGGTTTTTGATGGGAGTATTTTAACATGTATACCGCGTAAAGTTCATGCACGTATCTACATTTTTTTAAACAAATATCTATAAAATAAATCTCCACCTGAGCAGGTTTTTCTTTGCTTCGGCCTACCTGATTCCGGTATATTTTGGTTCTGGTTACGGCAGATTCTTTTCAGGGCAGATTCGTATTACGACAGAAATTGGGCATTCTTTATCAGACGCGCCGTAATCGCGCGGGACCACCCAGAAGTACCGCCACAGATGCGCGCTATCGCGCAAAATGGCCGCCACACATGATAGGTTAGCGTGTTGATAGCAATTTAAATACGCATACTCAGCCTTAAATCTCATCTTTCAACCGTCACCTTAATCGTTTTAGAGCTTATCCCATTTGACAACATTATATGCATAGAATGCTTCCTATATATACTATAATTATAGGATGAATGTATAGCATACATAACCAGCCTATAATTTTCCCACTGCTGGGACCCAGGCCTCTTCTCTGTGGGAGACAGTGGGCCGTAATCCACCGCGCGGGCCCAGCGCCGGTTGGTAGATGTCACATGTCTTGGAATTTTTGGTTCTACGATAAGTCGGTTACCTCGTGATTTTTTCCTAAACCGTTTCGAGAGCAGTGGTCGTGAAATAATGTACACGAAGTAAAGTGCCTGTCTGGGTTCATACCTGCGAAGTACAACTCGTAAGTCACAGCTGATACCACTAATGGGCCACCACTGTTTAATATAACATGGATAGTTGTTATAGTGCATCGTAGGGCAGGGTACTGAATTTCTTAGGATGCAATATCTCGTTTAATTTTGGTTGAAATTCGCTGCATTCAGAATGCGTTGAGTTCACCGGTAACAGAGTATATACTCAAAACATTTCAATTAAATTACAGGCACTATTGATTGGTTGGGGGTTTGACACAAAGATGAAGTTAGTCGCCCATTGGATAGTGTTGTAGGTTCCCATGGAGAATAACGAACAAAAATCTCCATCGATACTTTTATAAACGATAATACTGGTGACATCATTCATGTTCCTGGTTAGAACGATGTAGATAGACGTGCACGTTTTTAAAAGGTGTTACCCACTCACTACGCTCAGTCGTCAGCTTGGATGAATGGTAATGATGAAAGTCTTTCGACTCCATAATATCAGGATATGAGGTAGATATAGTGCGTGTGATTAAGAAGCACAACTTTGTCAAAGTTGGATGAGCATAAAGCTTTGATCTTTCAAAGCTTGATTGTTAGACACACACGAATTATAGTTCCTAATTTCGTTTAACTTAGTAGCATAATATTGTACATTTCAGGAAGCTCGTGTCTGAGGGGTTGTCGATGGCTACGTGGTCGTCAGCAATCGCGGACAGGGATCGTAATCCAGGAGGATTTTTGCTGGATTGACTTCAAACCACTGGGTTATAACTTAATTTGTTATTTTAATAAATATTCTTCGTACAGCATAATCAAATGTTTATTAAAAAATACAAAATCAACAATATCTTACTGCACGTCATTATAAGACTAACTTTTATACTACTTGTTTATTATTAAAAATATCAAAAACAATGACATATATCAATATTTGGTAATTTTGTAGCCTTTATAATCTAGTTAACTGAAAATATTACTTCTCACCTTTATCTGAGGTACCTACATATAATCTGTCGTCTTTATTCAGAGATTTAAAGTATTACATGAGTTTAGACTGAATTTACTAATTATCTTCATTTTTATTACCAAAGTAGAGAATCAATCAACAAATATAACATACCTATTTGTAAATATAAAATAAAAAGTAACTTCTCTTTTTGGAAATATGGTCTATAAAAACCTATGTTATATGATAGTGATAGTTTCTGACACGTTTAGTAATATTGATTTGCCTAATAGGACGGTGCTGACATATTAACCGTTGCACATGTGCTCTTTGAATGCACAGGCGTCACCCGAATTAGGACAGAAACCACCCTCGGGGCACCCGGATCTTAATGTTCTTAACAGGCCAGGAGATGTAATCAATTTCTGGAGGGAGGTGGCCCGTTTGCAATAACCACCGACGGCCACCATAGCTCGTGATTACCGCACTTAGTCTACAGTTGGACCATTATGCGTGCATAATGTCCAACTGTAGGATTAAGTGCGGTAACCAAACCCTTTAACATAGAACCGTGCTGATATTGTAGTCAGGTGTTGGTAGATAAGCTTCAGACAAACAAAATGCACGCATTAAAGGTGCGAATTACGTAAACTGCAGACGGTGGATCGAAAAAAAACCCAAAGTGATTTTAAAACTTATTTAATTAAATGGAATTATAACAATTTACTTGGTGAAACCTATTCGATGTTAGAATATGGAATGACACAAAAATACTTAAAAATAATTAATTGCTACTGTTGAATTTTGCTGCGTCGGCGGCTCGTGGCTCGGCGGATGTCATCGTTGCAGTTTCTATGCGGCTGGCGTAAACATGTAGGAATGTGCGGGGTCGGCGATATCCATTAGGGATCCGTATTTAACACCTCCATCCGCAGAACAGCAACTATTTGCTCATATTGAGAGAAAATGTTGCTGGGAGTTCATCTCGTTTTCTGGTTACATCTTCATACGTATGGATCTTAGGAGGTTGTTGCTCCTTTTTGTCACCTCCTCTAAGGTTCCAGCATTTGTATCTGCGGCTTATTACCAAAATGATAAGTATGGTTGCGCATAGTACAAGGATGTAAAATGGTATGGTTGTATGGTACAGGGCCACCTGCTGGATCTTATCGATTTGAATAGGGTTTTCCATCAATACTTTGTTCTGGATGCTGTGAAGTTCTTCCAAGTTGACTGAATTGAAACCGATGATGTGAGTGGAATCAGTTGTTTGATCCATTTTATTATAAGGGATCTTTGATAACTTCAGTGGCTGTCCTTTTATCTCGTTGCTGTCGTTGATGATTGTGAATTCTGTTGTTTCTAGATAGCAGTCCATGGGTATGGTGACAAAATAGCTTCCTTGTAGGATATTAAAGTCTTTTCTGCCGCAGGCTAATTGTACTTTAGTCGGTTGGGGAAATGATAAAACGTAGTGTTGATCGTCCAGTTTTTCTAGGGCTTGTTTGGAGAGTGAAATCTTGGTGAATTGGCAGGTGTCTTCTAGACCTTGGTTGATGATGAGCTCTTGGATACAATCAGGCTTCGTCCGGATCTGATGGTTTGTCTTCCTTTCACAGAGATGGATGCTGCTGTACTTCGGGCATTCAGCCTCTATGTACACGAATGATTTCTCGTTTGTTGCTATGTAGGGAGAGGAAGGAATAAGGGCAAGTTGTTTCTTATTAGGCACAATGGATAGTCTGTATAAATCGTAATGCTCTTTGGAGACTATAGGGAAACTGTATACTATTACTATTCTCTTCTCAATAAAGTAGGAACCTGGTTTTATAAGATTATAATATTCTCGTAGTTCTAAATTTAAGACTTGATCTTGATTGTATATAGATTTTAACCTATCTATCATTGATCTTAATACTTCTATATCTATCATAGAATGGTGAGTGCTGGCCGCACGTATGAAAGCCATTATATTTTCTAACCTAATTATCTCTAACATTAAATCTTCTACATTATTGGTTATGATTCCTAAAATTTGGGCAAACTTTGCAAATTTGATTAAGCTGTAATCTGAATATTCTCTTTTCTCTAGAAGTAGTCCTAACGTTGCGTTAATCTTTTCCTGATTTTTTGTAATTTGGTCTAAGATGGTACCATGTTGGGACATCCATTCTTTACTTAAGCTAATATGATTGTTGAATTCTGATACTATTTTATTTTCGTTATTTTGCAGAGTTTTAATAGCCTCATCATATTTCAGGGCATCTAGATAATCTAGGTTGCCAGTAACGCTTTTTATTACCGACCCAAGGCTATCTACGAGACCTCTTTTGACTCTGACAGGTTCCAAAGATTTTACTTGTTGTAGTACCTTGCTGAGTTTGTTACTAAGATAGTCAATCTGATATTCGTAAAGCATGTAAGTCTCGTTAGTGAGTTTAGTTCTAAAAGTATTCAGTTGCGTCTGTACGGAATTAATTTTATCTTCTATGTCGGTTAATTGTATGTACTGTATGAAAGAGTGGTAATGTGTAGTTAGTCTTGTCGGTCCTAATCTGTATGGTAACAGTCCCGGTCCATCGGCTAAAGTCTCAAGTCTTATCTCTTGAGGATGAGTTGCATGGATTGTCAGTAGTAGCAGGATCCTGTAACAATTGGTTTGTTTTAGGGACACGTTTCAGCCGTGCTTTGGCTATAGGGCCACGTTTTTTTGAGGTATATATGTGTATAGGCAGATCAGCTAGTACTGTATCCTGCGTATAACGTGGTGCAGCTTTCTGGCGACTGGCAAAGGGATTTTTAATAAAAACTTGTTGCTGAGGGACATATTCTACTTCGGGCTCACGAGTTTCGTTCCTTTTATTGATTAGGGCTGTACGATTTGCAAGAGACGAGTCGTTAATGATTTTATAAACTTGCTTCATCTGTTGTCTATGATTCTGCGCATATTGCTGTAATATATGCTCAGACAGGTCTATGTCGAGTGGGTCTCTGGGGTCAAAGTGTCCAGTTAATAGATCAAACGGTCTGCACTTCGTGAAACTATGGATAGAACTATTATATGCTATGGTGGCGTACGGCATAAGATTAACAATCGGTTCATCTTTATTTTGGAGTTTTAGAATTCTTATGTGCTCCAGTAAGGTTGAGTGAAAACGTTCGATGTTGCCATTGTCATTTGGACTATGAGGTAGAATTTTATGGTGAATTATCTTATGAAGACGTATAAATTCGGAGAAAAGTTGGTTCGTAAACTCCGTGCCATTATCGGTGATAATAGTCATAGGTAGTCCATGATGGGAACAGAACCGTAATAGTGCTTGTATTATGCTAATAGCGGTTCCATCTCGCAGATGATACGATTGGGCATATTTCGTGAAGACATCAATGAAAGTTACGTACTTTTCATTCTGGACTGTAAAGAGGTCCATGTGAATAATTTCTAGTGGTTTGGTAGCTGGGGGCGCTATGTTAAATTGAGGTCTTATTGGATTTCTATCGTATTTAACTTGACCACAGGTGGTACACTCATTGATGAACTTGGTGATTTGTTCTTTCATCTTTGGCCAGTAATATTTTCGTGAGAGGGCTAGATGACATTCATTTATACCGCGGTGGTTTGTCTTACCGTCATGGTAGTGTCTGATAATGTCTTGTTGTCGGAGGTATTCTTTAACATTCTCAAGTTCTATCTTTGATAGAACTAGGTTAAGTGAGGAACTTCTAAATTTGTCCTGTATAATGGGTATTACTGAGTACATGGCTAAAGGTGGATTAATCAAGATAGCTGTTTTGACTTTTGGATTCACATATTCTTTGATAGCATTAATAATGTCGCTCTCTAGGTTGGATTCTGAAATTTGGACTGCGATTTGGGTATGATTTTCAAATGGTTTAGTTACTGTCGGTCGGCGTTTCATGTCACCTACTATGGTGAAGTAAATCTGTCGATGGAATTTATTGAGAGGTTCATCTGTAATGGGGATTTCCAGTATCGGGTTTTCATTACTGGTATGCACGGTGTCAGTCGAGGAGTTTGTTGGTGGAGGTGGTGCCTCCGATGAGTTGTTGATCATAGATCTGTGATCATTAGTACTTTCGATCGATAAGTCGGTATCAGTCAAGGAGTTTACTGGAGGAGTTGGTGTCTCCGATGGGTTGTTAATCATTGATCTGAGATTCTTAATATTCTCGATCAATGAGTTGATCTCATCTACTTCTTCGTTATGGATTTCTACACGGGAGAGGGCATCAGCATTAGTGTTCGATTTTCCTTTTTTGTATACTACAGTAAAGTCATATTCGCTTAGTCTGAGTCGCCATCTGGTCAGTCGTGAGTTGGGTTCTTTCAAGTTCACCATCCATTGCAAGGGTTTATGGTCGGTCAGTACTTTAAATTTTCTACCGAAGAGATAAGGTCTAAAGTATTTCGTGGCCCAGACTATGGCAAGCAACTCCTTCTCAATTGTGCTATAATTTAGCTCGCTTTCATTAAGAGTGCGAGAAGCGTAACATACAGGTTTGTCGGAACCTATAGGTCCTTGGGATAAGACTGCTCCAATAGCGACATTTGAGGCGTCTGTTGTGAGATTAAATTGCTTTTTGAAGTCTGGGTATTGTAGAATAGGGTCATTGGTTAGTAAAGTCTTACAGGTTTCAAAGGTATTGACATATTCGGGGCTGAGAGTAATTTTACTACCTTTCTTTAGGCATAAGGTAAAAGGTTTGGTGATGCGAGCAAAATCGGGGATAAATTTTCGGTAGTAACCTAAAAGTCCTAAAAATTGTTTGATCTCCTTGGGGGTCTTTGGAATTGGATACTTTTGTATTGCAGAGATCTTGTCAGGGTTCGGCTTGATGCCATCTCTACTAATGATATGTCCCAGATAAGCAGTTTCGAGTTTCAGGAATTCGGACTTATCCATCTGGATTTTGAAGTTGGACTCTCTAAGTCTTTGGAAGACCTTTTCCAAATTGTCCATATGCTCTTGAAGAGAGGTGCTGTATACTATAATATCGTCAAGGTACACGAGGCAGATGTTATTTTGAAGGCCTCTTAGAACATTGTCCATTACTCGTTGAAAGGTGGACGGTGAATTTTTAAGTCCCATGGGCATACGAAGGAATTCAAAATGCCCGTGTTCCACATTAAAAGCTGTTTTTGGTACATCCTGGGGATCCATCTCCACCTGATAAAATCCACTTGCTAAATCTAAGGTCGTAAAGTATTGGCACTTGCCTAACTTGTCGAGCACGTCACTGATATTTGGTATGGGGTATTTGTCGTCTATTGTTTTCTCGTTTAATTTACGAAAATCTACTACAAGACGCCATTTCTGTTTTCCAGAAGAGTCCATTTTTTTTGGCACAACCCAAATGGGCGAGCTCCATGCGGAATCGGAAGGTCTTATTATACCTTGCTCCAGCATTTTGGAAAGGACTTCGGGCACAAATGTATGGACTCTGGTCCTGGACCCAATAGGTATAAATAGTATATCATTAGAAAGGTATAATCTCATAGAACACGAATAGGTGTGGCGCTTGTCCTGATATGTTGTCCGATCGGAGTACAAGTACCTTGAATATTAAGTCATTTTGTGATTAAATCTCTAAGTATTTTTGATATATTTTTCAAACGGCTGAACCGATTTTAATGATTGAGATCTTAAATGAAAGGTATAAATCTTTTCAATATTATAGGGTACATAAAATGTGAAAAAAATCAAGATGGCGACCGTGAGCTTTTAATGATGTGTTGGAATTTACCGTAATGTGTTACGGTTATTTAGTTTTTGCTCGAACGTGGAGAATAAGTACATTT
Source organism: Polymixis lichenea (assembly GCA_949091785.1). NCBI lineage: Eukaryota > Metazoa > Arthropoda > Insecta > Lepidoptera > Noctuidae > Polymixis > Polymixis lichenea. The sequence goes on along the minus strand of OX420933.1, from coordinate 10,443,349 downwards.
TTATTACTTTCTTTACATACATCCATATGCATCACGCCTGTCTCTCAGAGGGGTAGACAGAAACTGTGGATCCTATACGCAACTTCCACTCCCATAAGTCAAAGTAGGAACCAACACAGCACTACATACAAACCACCTGCTCAACCCTTTCACCATCAATTCTACTTTCATTACATTTTGGTTAAAATAAAACAGCTCATTTTAGTAGGTATATTTTTATTTTACACATACTTCCTTCATTACAATAGGTACTTAAACAACTAAACATCGTCAATAATTACATTATTCAAAAAAATTGCAGGTTCCGTAAAACCTTGATGTCTAGCATTTGTTAGGTACCATATAATGGAAATAATATGCGCACAAGAGCCCACAGTGCGCCGACCTGTCAAGCATGTACAATAATGTTGGATAATTGTATTATTTCCTGAGTTAATTAATACATAACAAAAGTATTGCTTTGCTCTAACGTGTCGAGACTGAATGCGGCCTCGCAAAAGCCACGTAGGTATTTTCTAGTATGCCATATTCTTCTATGTCATCTAAGGCACCTTCCCTATATGTTTCAATAGTATAGAGTCCATTATGTAAGTGCTCACTGGTATATGATTTTGCAAGTTTGAGCTGATAAGTTCCTAAGGACAGCAATATTACATCTTCTTCGCTTAATCGAGGAAATCCTTCGACATCATTGGCTTCTATTCTTTGGAAATCAGCTCTTCTGTGATTTAGACGTTTAGCTTCTACGTAATTATATAAAATGTTCGGTGTGTGCAATTTTTGTGTTATACGTTCAATAAAACCTTCTGCATGTGGACTGTCCGTGATTGGGATGTGGAAGTGGTTTGTTATGGCAGCTGCTATTTTTAAGTCACAGAACATGTGAAGCAGTGCATTATTAAAATATTTTTGTCTGAACAGTTTGAATTCGACCTTGAATCGCCCATTTACCACCTCCACTACCCAACGACATATTGTTACAAGTCTTGAATCGTTTGCTTGATCGGTAGTGAGCTGCGTATCTTCTCGGTTTTTCGTTGGTGGTACATGATGGACATATCCACGACTTTCGATGTGACTTAAACTATCGCGGAAGCCGCGGTCTAAAATAAAAACGTCATTCGGCTGCAGTAATGTGTGAAGTGGGTGTTGATCATTATTCATGATTTCGCTCATTATATCAGCATCTGTTTTTGTGGCTGCGAATGGTCCTATCACATCAATTATGTAACCATCCGATGTTACAATCAGAAACGGCTTTAAAAGGTTTTGGAATTTATGTAAGCTATAAGATAGCCTTTGGAAAAGGAAGTTGCTGCTTTTATGGATGTAAATGTACGTTCCATCACAAATAATTATCGCTTTTGTATTTTCCTCATTCCCGAAAAGATGTTTTGGGATCCTGAGGTTTCTATTCAAAATGTCGTTTCTATTTAAATGTTGAAATCCCAAATGATGTTCCACATAATCATTGCTGAGACACTCTCGAGTGATGGCCAAAATGCGTTCCAGTTTTCTTCGCGACATAGAGAACAACGTTGCAAGTCTGTCGTCGGGTTCGCCTGTTCGTAGTTTAGTAAGAAGAATGCCCAAAGCCGTTCTGGGATCTGAACACCTTAGACTTAATGAAGGCGTCTGTGATAAAACAGTATTGAACTGCTCATGAGTACGTCCAGTCCAAAAATGCATTTCTTCCTCGTTCATACCTTGTAATTCATCAAATATCAATCGACGTCCATTTTTTAAAGCATTCCTAAGAATATCACATACATCACTGAAATGCGCGGCCGTAAAGTCATGAGAGGTGTTACAAAAATCAGGTAGATCTTCCCAATTATTCCCGTGCAGGTGTTCGTTACATACTCTAGCGCTCTCGGGAATATACAGTTTATGTTCCAATAAAACATGAACTTTCACAACTTCCGGGATTCGACAGCGAGTTGTATTGTGACAGCCTCGAAATACACAATGCGTTGCTGTGTTTGGCGCTCTCTTGTAGTCCGGTACATGAAGCACATCATTTTGTTGCGGTTGCTGTTGCGGTGGCAGTTCAGGTTGAGGCCGAGTCGCATTTTCGGACCTTTGCCAGCAACGATGGCACACCTTCTGTCTACCATCGAACACAACCTGAAATAAATAATATTATAATAAGTAGGTATTTAAGGGAAGTAAACTGTAGTTTGTGAGGATCGACCTACCTATCTAGCTAGAGCGTTTAGAGAAAGCGCTGTGGCGAAAAAATCCCTTTTTATTCAACGATTTAAAAAAAAAAAAAAAAAAAAAACTCTTGGCTAAACTGAGCATTGACATTAATGGTACCCTGAATCAGATGATGATGTTGTTGATGACAGGTTAGAACAGGTAAGTAAAGAAACTTAACCTTTTGAAGGGATTTAAACTGTAAGATACACCCTTTTAAAAGGGTTTATAAACTAAAATATTTAACTTGTAGCAGGGCTTGAATTTTTACAGAAAGGTTAGCCTTTCAGGTAGATTTGGTAAGCAACTGGGCAAGGTATCCCAAAGACAATCAAAGATCTAGGAAGGGGCCGGTGAGCATAGCAGGTATAGTTCGGTTCAAACTTTATGGCGGCTCGGAAGTTAGCTGCGAGTGACAGTCAGCGCAGGTATAGCGGTTCAAACTTTATGCTGGCTCGGAACGTATAACGTAAAACTGCGCAGAACACAATTTTATCAGCGGGGCGCAGAGGACGCATCGTCTTGACTGTATAATGCGCAGACCGTCACTCGCAACTAACTTCCGAGCCGCCATAAAGTTTGAACCGTACTATAGAATAAAATACAATGCGAGGGAGAGCGGCATATATCTCTCTCACTCACTCGCACCCAAGGCGTAGGTATATTACGTCTGCCTCACTCTCGTGGCTATGCTGCGTAGACTGTTCCAGTCAATGTTTTTATGTGCAAATAAAAATAGATTCTAGATATGACAAAATAGAAAATAAGTAGATACCTATGAGATAATACTTTACATACGTACCTACATTCTCTATAAAAAAGTAGCGAGAGTCACCAGTTTTAAAGATGAGTAAGCCTTTTAGTTTGTAAATCCTTTTGAAAGAGTAGGTCGTTCAAAGAGGAAACACTGACAAAAAGGCTTTTACTTACCTGTTTAAACCTGTTCACAAGTAACTATCGGTATCTTCTTATGGAACGTGTATTATAGTTCAAGAAAAATGGATTAGCAGACTTGACTGAGATCTTTTTGGCACTGAAAAGCAGACAACAGACGTCTAATCCATTTTTTTCCATACATAAGAAGTCCAATACTACTTAAGTACTAACCTCCAAAACAGCATTTTCTTGTATGAATGCTGCTAATTCTGGGCGCGTTCTCGGCAGATTTTCAGATAAAATATGTACTTGATATCTGCCTCGATGTAGTCCCCTTCGGCACATCACACAAGAACGGAAAGATTCCATTATGTTACGTAGTCCAATCGTAAAGCACTTCGGTAGCAATAGTTCAAGCCAGGGTCAACGTCAGATGCAGAAAACAGAGTCCAAAAAAATGCAGGGTCAAAATCGTTGTAAGTGGAATGAGAGACGAATAGTACGTAGTCACACACAGTCACACTCATAAACGACTGAAATGGCGGCGGCGCGTGTGCCGGCCGCTGCCAGGTAAAGGGCGGGGGCGGGAGTGGGGATAGCTGTGTTTTGCGTCTCCCATGACCGACATCCCCACCTATTCGCAGAATGAGGCTATTGTTAATACTTGCTTGGTACCTATTAATAACAACTTGTACTTGCTTGGTATTAATAACAACTATGCCTTTTCACCTAAATAATGATTCGTTTTAAAAAAAAACTAGGTACGTACCTATATAAATATTTTTGTGCAGTTTTCGCTGATGTGAAATGAGTTCCCATATTCATTCCAGCTTAGTAATCAATACACAATACGTACCGATATTTTATTGATTTTTGCATACTATCCGAGATACTGAAAACACATATTTTATAAGCCGATATCTCGAATCGGACAACAAATACAAATGTAACCCCATTATAACTTTTTTTTCTCTTGAAAAGACCTATCCATTGATGTACGATTCAAGTCTATTGGTCATAAGGACCAAAATGCCCGAACCCCTTTGATCCCTAACTTCTTCCCGATGAACGACAGGGTACCGATAGCTTTTAGTATATGCGGGAATTTCATCCGTTGTTCTTATACGATGTTTAATTTTGTTGGTGAATGTCAATGGTTCTCCATCAATGTAAAATACATCTGCGTAGCGAGAGCAAAGGGTTAAGAGATTAGCTTTTTCCTCTGCATTAAGGTGGTCCGTACGTAAACGCGATAATACGTCGTCAACGCGATTCGATTGTTTCATTTGCGTACACTTGGCATTAAACAGTTCTGCACGAGTTGATGGGTCTAACGAAAATATAACGTCGTTAGGTGTTGGATTTTCTAACTCCACATATCCACGACTATTGGTAACAGTAGTAAGGCACTCGTGGATAATACAATTACAAAAAACTTGTTCGCTTACTAAAACATCGCCATCCGGGGCATTTATGGGTATTTTAACTAATTTAGAACTTTTAGCAGGGATAATATCCTCATACAGGTTAACATTGCGTGAATCGTATACTTTAATTTGATTCGTAGCAGTACGCGTTACTAATTGGAAATCTTTTAAATCTATTTTAGCTTCCCATTTGGATAGTAAGTCTAATCCTATTAGACCATCAAAGTAATCGTGAAAACGGTAAACGAATAATTTTATACTATCGGCCTCATTGAATTCGTTAAAACACGGTAGCGTTATGGAATAATCATTTCTGCTAACTCCGTGTACGTTCGTAACTTCGAAAGGGTCATAGTTGAGAGGATAATCATAGAAAAACTTTTGTACAGCTTCGGGGCTTATAAATGACTGGTTAGCGCCAGTGTCAATCAAAAATTTTAAAGGAGGGCAAGAAATTTCTATGTAGGGTAACTGTCTTTGGGTCTGTAAATTAAGGTCTATTTTTGCTCTTTGGATTTCTGGTCCGACTGAAAATTTTGGTTCTGATTCTGGTTTGTACCGCTAGGGCCTAAGTGTGGTTCTGCCTCACCTGTCACCTGATTATCGGTATTATAAGTTGTAGTCGTATTGGAATCAGTCATGCTGGTGTTGTAGTCAAAGTCACAAACAACGTAACAGTCATTACCGTCCGTGTAGTAGTCATATACTGGCTCATAGTAATGGTCAGCAGAATAATAAGAACTATCAGGCAAAGCAAGCTCGCTGAGGTTTAACTCACGCGTTTTAAAATAATTATTAGGTGGTGGATTTCCATTTTGTTGCCAGTCATGCCCTGGCCTCATTGGTAATGGTTTCGGAACAAAATGTTGAACACCACTCATAGGTTTCGGACCCGAATTTTGTGGTGGATTATGTTGCAACCTGAAAACGTTACTTTGAGGATTGTAGTTTGGCAATGGTGCACGGAACATTTGTTGGGTTCGGGTAGGCATGCGATTTTGATGCTGGTTAGGCATACTGAATTTAAAGGCCTGAGGCTGGGGTTGGTAGCCTCTTTGTCCTACTGGTGCGGGCCAGTTAGGTACCGGTTGTCGCGGAAAGTTAAAAGGCACACCAGGCACCATGGGAGGTTTATACAAAATTTTGGGTGCACTCTGGGCAGTTTGAGCTTTCGGGGCATCATTACGCTGCTGCAGATATATAATATTTAGTTCTTCCTGCACGAACTCCAGAGCTTTTTCTATGGTTTCTGGACGCATACAACGTATACGTGAGCCTAAAGGTTCCTTTAGTCCACGTACGAAAGCCTGCATTGTCACTTTCTTATAGAGTGTCCGTTTCGCTTCAATAGTCGTCTGTAAGGTCTCGTGTAATGTCACGTAAGTCATAATTGTGCTAAACAAGGTTTGACATTGATCATAAAATTCCTGAGGGGTCTTATTACCTTGCGTAGCCAACGAGAGGTCATTGTACAAAGCCGTTTCGTCCCGCTGATCTGAAAAGTTATTAATTAGAGCTGATCTAATACCTGCCCAAGTTTCAGGGACGCCATTTGAGTTGATGGTGGATGCGGCAGGGCCTGTTATCTTGTTTAGGATGCCGTTTAAAAGATACAGATTTCCTAGCTCATTGCCAGGCTCAGAGCTTGCATACTGAGTTACTATCCGGTCACAGATGTTAATAAACCTCGTCAGTACATTAGGGTTTCCTTCAAAATCGGGTACAAGGCGTAAGGCCTTGAAAATTACGTCGGGATCGTGAGGCATTTCAGGTTCAAATAAACTATTTAAATTAAAATCTATTTCACTATCTAAATATCTGCTAATGTCTAATATATGTCGACGCGCCTGTAGCGATGCAGGTTCCTGACGATTAAATCTTTCGTGATGGAAAATCTTGGACATAAAAGAAACTAGGAATAGAGAGGAAGCAACACGAGAATGATTCTAGTGTACTCACATATATTTCATCTCTGGTCCTTCTTCGTGAATCGATGTCTGGATTCTCCACGCGGCTCCGCAGCTTTACCGTAGATTCTGGATACTCGTGACGTGACTGGATAGCCGCCCGGGTGACTCGCGATCGTGGTAATCGATGGGGATGATTCTAACGCGATTCGCGAACCGGCCCGCGAGTATCCTACCGACTGCGCCAATTACGTAAACTGCAGACGGTGGATCGAAAAAAAACCCAAAGTGATTTTAAAACGTATTTAATTAAATGGAATTATAACAATTTACTTGGTGAAACCTATTCGATGTTAGAATATGGAATGACACAAAAATACTTAAAAATAATTAATTGCTACTGTTGAATTTTGCTGCGTCGGCGGCTCGTGGCTCGGCGGATGTCATCGTTGCAGTTTCTATGCGGCTGGCGTAAACATGTAGGAATGTGCGGGGTCGGCGATATCCATTAGGGATCCGTATTTAACATGCGCGTGGGACTTGACCCACAGCAGGAAATACGCAAACAACCACCAAGCACAAAATGTTCAACAATGTTTATGTAGATTTTCTTTTGATTTTACTGAGCAATGTGGTGTTAACGCTGATTTCGACCAAGTTCGATGGCACGCGTGCACTGCTCATATGTTAGATAAAGGCGTTTTAAAGCAAAAATGAAATTAAGTCCGGAATTGGATATAGCGTTTCTACTGCGAGTCTTACGAGATTTCAACGATACAGTAAGTGCATTTCTGGTTTAATTAGGAAAGCACCTATCCCACCGAGACCACCTTAATGCCAATGACATTCCGGTATATCTGACACATTCTACAAGGCACTAGGCAGTCAGCTTGCCTACAGGCTTACAGCTACCTCACGGCAACGGCTACTTGACCATTTTTTTCACCTAAGTTATACGGGAAAATAAGCACAAGGTGAAATAATCCGGTACTAGACTTAACGTCTGCTGATGTTTATCGATATGTTTTATTTGATAATGACCTGATCAAAAAAATACTTCCCATTTTTTTTTTTGGTCAGGGCGGTATTAGTATTTAAAAAAAAAAATTACATACGTGCAGTTCGTGGAATGAAAATAATCAACACAGTGCACAGTGTCGTTCAGTCAAGTGCCGTTGAAATCAGTGCTCTGCTCTGCGAAAAGAATGTCCAAGCAGCCAACTGGCTATGGTTTTTTTTAATGTAACTGCACCTATAAAGTACTGTGTAGTATCTATTCTTAATCATTTTTAAATTTCTGATGAGAAACATGTACATTATCCTAATTTTGACGCTGCCGGCTTCACACAATTCGCATCCATTCATTTGATTTTACTATAAATAATTTTAGGAATATATAGGTAGGTATATAATAATACTAAAATTGATGTAAAGTATTCAGAATAAAACTGATGCTGTTGCCATTTGAGTTGACAAGGGTCATGTAGAGATCACATCTAGAGATGATTATGTCATACAGTCTTCTGATTAACGAGAAGCTAGTAGAGCTAGTAACTTAAAACAAGTTGGCGAGCAACGAGTAGCCACTGCGCGACAGCGACGAGCTATTATTCGCTGGTAGGGATGTGTACCAAGCATAAGCTGAGTGAGTGTTCTATCAGCCAAGCGAGTTCTCTCTTTGATAGCTACTGTTGCTGCGACAAACGCGCGGCGGTGTGAACAGTCAGCGATCAACTATTATTTAAATATCTCTTGTACCTATAGTCATAGATACGTGTCTTGAGTTGTAAAGGTTGTAAGTTGATGGTCGCTCCCACGTCGGCAGTGGAACAATGGCCTTAATGTAAATTTCTTTTACCATCTCGACGTAGCACATCGACCGTGTTTGGGGCTCCGATCGGACCTTCACCAATCCAGGGTCAACAGGAATGCAAAACGCGGTTGATGCATGAAGTCGAAATGGTTAAAAGAAACGCACACTGGGGCCTCAGGTGCCTAAAAATATTAGCCTATGATGTTATAGCTAGCAGTCAACACAGTCAGTGGGTTGTATCATCGCCTGCGTCACACTTGATTATCAAGCGAGCGTGGGTAGTAGTGGGAGGGGTAATAGAGCGTAGTACTAGGTACGTAATTATTTTGGCGGCATCCGTCCGACAACGGAGGATTTAGCTTCTATAGTTTTTTTGTTCCATGCCTTGTTTGTACGCAATACCACTCAACACTATTTATACGTGATGTTACGATTCAACAGAACTAGATAAAAACAGTAGTGATGAGGTTGCGGTTGTGTGTCGTTATTTTATGCGTGACGGCTGTTTTGGCTGACGACGAATGGCTGGAACTGACAATTGCACAAGGGCCGGTGCGTGGGCGTAAACACCCTAGTGGAGATCTATATGCCTTCTACAATATACCCTACGCCACAGCACCTACGGGCGAAAGTAAATTCAAGGTAGGTAATTACCTTTTGATTTTATTACACTCTTGACAAAATTATATATCCATTTGTACTTATACAGGCACAACATTTGCTGCAAAAGTACCGATTAATTTCGCCTTAACCTTCACAATACTGTAGTGTTATATTTATCATCCAAACTTTATTTATTTGCCCTAAACAACAATATGTGGGCGTCCGAGCAAAAACGGTCCAGTAGTGGGGTATTGAGTTAAGACTAGATTCAGTATCTAAAATAGTCAATTGATAGTAAGGATTATTGACATGATCTACTCATAACAATATTTTCTATGATGAGTTGTTTTAGGCTTTATTTGGCCTCGACAGTTTTCATTTTATTTGTCGGTATGTTGGTATGGCTAGCTGACATTTTGACTAATTATTTAATTAATATTTTGTGTCTCGTAATGTTTATTACTTTGCCTAAGTATGTATAGAATCAAGTCTATCCGACTAAACAGACAGCTGTGCTGCTGGGGAGTTTGTTCCACTACTTCTTCTTCCCAGCTAAAGCACTAGGAAGTGGTGAAGGGTGGGCGTTTTGGGGGACTGTCTCATGTACTTTGACGTTCGAAAAGTGCTGATTCTCAGCCTAATTTGAAAAAATATTCAAAAACTGGCACATATTTTTTTATCAGACATTTGTAGTTGAAATTCTAAAAAAGCTTGATTAGTCATTTACTATCTGAAATTGTAGATAATTGAGCATTTATTAATAATCAATTAAAATCGCGAAATGCAACTTTTTCACCCTACTTTACAAAACTCGTTATATCTCGGAAACGAAATGCTGAGAACTGGACCCTTTTTGCTTGGACACCCACATAGGTATAGACAACTCAATGTTTTTCGAATCCCCAACTTTCACGCGATAGGATTCGTATGCATGGCTATACATAAAATAAGAAAACGACACCACTTTTCAAAATCTAATAAATAATCAAAAAGTATCACTTTCTGTTTTAGGCACCTCTTCCGCCACCAGTATGGTCCGAACCATATGACGCAATCGACAAACTCGTCGCATGTCCGCAAAACAAATATTTAATTGACTTATCGCCAGATTCGGTACAGACTCAAGAAGATTGTCTTAAAGCCAATGTATTTGTGCCAGTCACAAATGAGACAAACTTGCCAGTTCTCGTGTATGTTCACGGAGGAGCGTTCATAATCGGTTATAGTCAAATGATTCACGGAACACAATTGATGAAGAAAAAAGATTTTCTCATGGTCACGTTTAACTACCGTCTCGGCATTCACGGGTTCCTTTGTCTCGGTACCGACGATGTTCCAGGCAATGCTGGCATGAAGGACCAAGTGACCTTGCTACGCTGGGTACAAAAGAACATTGCTACCTTCGGTGGTAACCCTGATGATGTCACTCTTGCAGGCGGCAGTGCAGGTTCTGCATCTGTGGATCTAATAATGCTTTCTAAGGCAGCTGAAGGGTTGTTCCATCGAGTAATACCTGAAAGCGGTGGGAACCTTGCCGCATTCGCAGTTCAGAGAGATCCTCTAAAGATTGGCCAAAACCATGCCAGAGACCTAAACTTCACCAACGTAGATGATATTTACGCATTAGAAACGTTCTACAAGACAGCTCCAATTGAATTGTTGACTGCAGATCCAGTTTTTGAGGGAACTGATTCGACTTTCTTGTTTTCTCCATGTGTTGAACGTGATACTGGAGACGGGGCATTCCTGACAGAACCTCCTCTAAGTATACTAAAGAAAGGCAACTACAAAAAGTTACCTATGTTGTATGGATTCGCTAACATGGAAGGGCTGTTACGTATTTCTTTCTTTGAAAATTGGAAACATAAGATGAATGAAAAGTTTTCTGATTTCTTGCCAGCTGACTTACGGTTTGAATCAGATAAAGAAAGAGAAGAAGTAGCCAATTTGATAAAGAGGTATTATTTCGGTGATAATCCAGTTGGCAATGATAACATTTTGAGATATGTCGACTTCTTTTCAGATTTAATAATTACTTATCCCATGCTTCGGGCTGTAAAGTTGCATGTCGAAGCCGGTAACAATCAAGTGTTTTTATATGAATATTCTTTCGTCGACGAGGAAGTTCCTGTGGTACCTCACACCAATATTCGAGGTGCTACCCACTGCGCTCAGTCGTCAGCTTGGATGGACGGTAAAGACGAGAGTCTCTTGACTCCTAAATATCAGGATATGAGGAAGATAGTGCGTGAGATTTGGCACAACTTTGTTAAAACTGGGTGAGCATAAATATGGACATTTAAATAGTCTGAAATTCACTAATTTTATTTATTTTGTTTTATAAAGCTTTGAGCTAGCAAACAAAATGATTTTTTATGCAATAAATTACCTGGTTGATGCTACTGGTTAAATGAAAAATGTCAGATAAATATAAATTATGGTTCTTAGGTTCGTTAAATAGCTAGCCTAATATTGTTCGTTTCAGGAAGCCCGTGCGTGAAGGGTCGTCGCTGCCTGCGTGGCCGGCTGCAGGCGCGGACAGGTCACCACACATGGTGCTGGATGAGAAGCTGGAACTTCGTGGGGTCCTCTTAGCAGAACGCACTCGCTTCTGGGATGACATCTACCAGAAATACTACCGTGATGCAGTACCACCACCAACACCACCACCGTAGTGTACGAGTTTTTGTGTTAATAGCCCGGGGGATGCACGCCAAATTTTAAGCATATCTTTCATATCTTGATAATCCTGAAAATAAAATCTTATTAGTCCTACGTCAATAGGTGTAAAAAACTGAAAACAAATGACATTGCTATGAACTTTTACCCAGGCGTTGGGATGTATCTGCGATGATATTGATAATTGTATTTTTGGCTAACGACCCACCCCAATTTCGCACGGTAGTGCTTGAGTAACTATCTACAAAGGGTGTTATAAAAAATCATACTTCACGCGTGATTCTTGAAAAACCTAACTACTTATCCAAATGTATTGAAATGAAGATACTTTTCACAGACACTATTATAGTGGTTGAAATAATAAAGGTATTTGAAAATAGGTATTAATATTAACTGATTCAAACAACTTAAAAATTTTGTATTTGAGGTAGGTATATAATTTTGCTAGGTACTCGTATATATTATTTAAAATCAAGCGCGCAAGAAAATCAGTCAGTCGGCAGGATATTTCTGACTTTATTTACATTGGTCAATACGACCTACACGAATGTATACCTAAACCTCCCGAAAGAACTAATCTAGGTGGATTAGTTCGCAAACAGATTTTGATAGGGTTTTCACTAGCATGTACTTGTAACAACCCTATCAAAATCTATTTCTTAATACATCCGTACAGACAGACTGACACACAAACGTGCCAGGGGACTTAGTTTAGTTAGTATGTGGTGATTGATAAATCCTGCCTGAATAGATAACGAACGCACTCAGTAACGAAAAATATAAAAGATATTTAAATAGAACAACAAAAATGCGATTTATTCGATGCTGTGAATCTTACAAGAACATTATCTAAAATGAAGTCAAAGCTGATAATGTGTTCTGGTGTCTCGCCCACCCCAGTTACCAAATCACTGTCATGACATGACAGCGATAGCCCAGAGTTCTGTTAGTAGCCCACAATACAGCTGCAGTTAGGAGACAGTTTGTCATCTTAAGGATTATTTGTTGACTGGCTTTCATATAAAATAGTAGTTTAGTATATAGTGCAAATATAAATTTGTTACGATTGGCTCTCGAGGATATACGGTCCCAAAATACTGCGATCAGCTTGCAAAACTCAGAAATACGAAGTCAGAATGAAAAAAATAAAAACACAATAGATTTCTTATCAGAAAAATATGATGACGCTCTTGTGAAAATTGACGATTTAAGAGCGGAATGTAGCAGTAACAAAAAGGTAATAAAAGTGCTTGAGATGAGGGAAGATTTCTTAGAAAAGCAACAAAAAGCGGCTGCGATTGAAATTAAAAATTTACTGTTGTCAGTCAACCCTTGAAACTCGTGACTCCCTTATGGGCGCAGTATAGAAATTGGGTCAAATTATCAGACAACCCGTGAGTGCAATGGAAATAAAAAACATCTTCAGTAACAAGAGCAAATCTCACGCGGTGGGTCCACTCTTAGTGGAATTCACGTAGGCAAATATTAAGAACAGTTTCTAAAGTCGACCAAACACTATAACAAGCACTACAAGGAAAATCGCCTGAACACATCTCATCTGGTGGAAAACGGACCTAGGCAACCCTTATACGTAAATAAAGTGCTTACGGCTACCAGACGTCTGCATTATCTCGCCCGGGAACTTACGTAGGAATTCGGTTACCATTAATGCTGGGTTGCAAACGGCAAGGTGTATATTCGTGAAAAAGACGGAATGTCAAGCCGCCTCATCAAAACTGACGAAGACATCGCGAAACTCCGTAAGGAAAAATAAATAGCCTTGTACCTACCACTACATTCTACCTTTTCCATCACAGTTTTGTTAACCCTAGTCCAAACTAATACTTTTCCATTACACACTAATATAAAATCTAATCAATTATACATCCACTGTTCAATACAAATAAACTTGTCACTAACATTAACTTTACATTCACAATACAGTATACACATCAAATATCCAATCACGTTACATTCAATCCACACCCATAACGCACACAAACTTAATTGGCCGATACCTTATAAATAAAACCCAACTATGTGTACTATCGCACCTGATCTGTACCAGGATATTGAACTTTAGGGCTTTGCTAATAAGCAGCGCCCAAGACATAAATGTGAAAATGGAAATTATTAACATTAACATTCGATAACACACAAAACAACCTAAACAACCTAGATGCTGTTTCGGTGTCGGATTCTTCGACTTGTAACCTGGAAAACTGTACTCCATCAAATTTCATACCTAATCAAACACTTAAAATCATTAGACAGAACATAAGAAGTAAAACATAGCGGGCTTTATGACTACACTTGCTCGGACAAAAATTGACTGGGACATAATCGCGTAGTATTGGCTCCCTAACACCCATAATATTCCTGAGTTCGCGAACTGTAACTATTACCTTACCAACAATAATCATACACAAAATGAAGGTGTAGTCCTGTATATGCATAAGATATTGCAACTAGTTCCAGAGGAGCCGTCATTCTTAAATGCTAATTGTCTCCAATTAAGAATCGATAGAAATACTGTTCTCTTAGCGATATACCGCCCACCAGGTTACAAAGACTTAGATAATTTTCTTAACTCACTAAATACTACCCTAAGTAGGCTATCCAAATACAAAACCATAATTATTGCGGGAGACTTAAATATAAATATACATGAACACTGCAAAGATTCCGCTAAACATTCCTACCTAAACTTACTGGCTACCCGTGGCTTTGTGTTTTTGACCACGTGATACTTAAAACTCGACTACCAGCTTCTAGTTCAGTCGCACACTTTGCTCTAACAGATCATGACATTCATGACACAATAATGCTATTCTTGTCAAAACGAATACCTAAAATAATTACAAAAAATCATATTCGTTATAATTATGTTAAGATAGACATAGACCTAAAACAGCTAGACTTTAGTGAAGTACACAAGACCCAAGATCGTCATATGGCAGGGGAAACAATAACTAGATTAATAAAACACGTGATAGAGTCAAACTCCAAATCTGGTAAGACCCCAAACCGTTAACAAATATGAAAGCCATAGATTACTCCTGAGTTTACTTCACTGTACGCGGCATCTAGACACATTGCATAGAAACTTTAAACAGGCGCCTAATAACGATAATTTAAAATTACTTTTACTAGGTACAGAAATTATTACAATAAACTACTAAGGAAATTAAAAAATAGGATTTGAAAAAAATGAGATCAAAAAAGCTGGAAAAAATACTAAACAGTTATGGTCGGCTGTAAATAATGTCTCAAACAGGCCGACAAGGAAGTCAACACACCATCACAATGATTAGCCTCATCAAGTACACCACAAATTCTGTAAGCCACGTCAGTGACTTTTTTGCCAAAATAGGTGAAAACTTAGCTAACAACATAAAGAGTACACAAACAAGAGCTACAAAGGAAAACCTAAATAACGGAACGCCATCTATGGTAATGCTCCTAACAGATGAGGGAGAGGTAGCTGGAATATTAATGGTGCTCCACAATAACTGTGCCACGGGATGGGATCGGATATCCGGTGACATCTTTGAAAACCATGCGGCTGTGATTGTGCCTCCGTTAACGTACATAATTACGTAACCTTGCTCTGTCCACAAGTAAATTTCATAACGTGTTCAAAAAAACTATAATTCATTCGATCTACAAGAGAGGGGACAGGAGCAGTGTCAATAACTACAGACCTATATCTGTGCTAACTGTTTACTCCATAATACTGGAACAGGTAATGAACAGCAGGCTTGTGCGCTCAATTTGGGTTTCCCTCAGGCAAATCCACCTCTGCTGCGGTCTATGAGGTAACTTTGGTCGCAAACATGGATAGTGGGGATAAAGTTATGACCATATTTCTAGATATTGCTAAGGCTTTCGACACGGTTTCTGTCGCAATTGTTGTACATTAGATGGAAAGCTTGGGAATCAGAGGATTTCTACTGAACCTCTTTACAGACTACCTGAGTGAGTTTACCCCGAGAGTAAAAATAGATGAATTCATCAGTGAGGAACAAATAATTAACTACAGCACGCCTCAAGGTAGTGTCCTCTGACCTTCACTATTCCTCATTTATATCAACGATCTGGGTACGCTCTATACCCCCAATGGCAAAATCATTAGCTTCGCTGATGACACTGCCCTCTTGTTCAGCGCGAGCTCATGAGAGGATGTCTATGAGTGTGCACAACTAGGCTTTAATAAGGTATCCAACTGGTTACGCGACAATTTGTTGACCCTAAATACAACCGCAACCAATTACATAGCATTTCTAATCAAAAACAATAGATCCTCCCTAACATTACCTAATACTATTGTAGCTCACTCTTACACAAGCCCACATACCCGTAATTGTAACTGTGAGCTACTCGCTAAGGCTGAAAATGTAAAGTACCTGGGAATAACAATTGACAAAAACCCAAGATTTCAAGACCACATAACCACTCTTAGTAACAGATTACGGAAACTAATATACGTGTTCAAAACGCTGAGACATGTAGTCGATAAAAATATTACGAAATCAGTGTACTTATATCCTTGCTCAATCTATAATATGCTACTGCATCACCTCCTGGGGTGGTGCTCCAAAAATTACCCTAATAGAAGTTGAAAAAACCCAAAGAGCTATTCTGAAAGTGTCGTCTTTTCAACCTTATCACTACCCCACTGAACAGTTTTACAAAGAAAGTCACGTCCTGACAGTGCATCAACTGTTAATATTGCACACTTTGCTGATACAGCACACTCTCTTCGTTTATAATCCAACGCTGTCCAGGGGAAAAAGACGATATGACCCAGTAGAGCGCCATCATCTACGTCACAAAACTATTTTTGCAGGCGTTTCTTTTACTATTTAGGTGGCTACTTACACAATAAAATGCATTAAGTGTTACCTAACTTTAGTCTCACAAAAAAAAAGAGGAAAAAGAGGCTAACTGACTGACAACTAAAATTAAACTATAATGATACTGAAAACATCCTTAGAATGACCTAAACACAGAATCACACACTGTCTCCCACCCACCACAAAATACAGAGAGTACAGAAGTCAATCACATGTATATACTTCACTTTTCATACCTACGCTCGGCGGTCGAGCTAGGGTTGTGAACTTTGGCTTATGCACAAAAAGCTATCGTAGTAGAGGCACTCGTATCTATACTCCATAGGTTTAGGTAGTTAAATAAAGGTAAACAAATTGTAAAAGGGTTTTCAAAGTTGACACTTTCTTGTTTAAAAATACGGTGTGACAAAATCAAATTTATTTTCGATTTATACGATAGTTTCGTCTTTTATTAATGTACATATTAAACTTCATCATTTATTCTCAAACTACCCAGATGGAACTACTTGAGAACAATTTTTTAGTTGGATTTATTATAATAATATAATATTTTGTAATCTGCCTATTGTAAAGAGCCCAAAAAGACAGGTTCCCTAAACCTATTAGAAAATACAACGAGTTGCTAAATTAAAAAGTACAACTGTGATGTAGTATGGCAACTGAAGAGGCAGGTATTACGTGTAATCGGTTAACCAGACGCCTTTGACAGCGCTCTCAAAAATCGACATTAACGATTTAGCCAGTGCGTTTCGAGTTTGTTATTATAGCTAGTAAAATAATTGATGATACAACGGAACGATTTATTATTAATGTGACAGATAATTCTCAGAATCTGATTCAAATTCAGAATAGAGCCTATTATTATATGTCTATAGTTAATATTATTTTAACATTTGAAATAAAAGGTTTCGCATCTATGAGACACGTGTTTTTTTTTTTGTTGACCTTTATTTAACTACCTAAACCTATCGAGTATAGGTGGTTGATTTATTGTTGAGAATGAAATTGAAAGATAGGAAATATAAATACAATATTAAAACAAAACAATAAACATGGTATTACTATACAAAAAGTTTAAAGAACAAAAACATAAAATTTTACATTTGTCAGTTTAGCTATCGAAAAACCCTAATAACTCCTAAATGGATTATTCCCTATTTACACAATTTATTTTGACCTATCCGCTTAGAACTAAATCTATGAAATGCCACTAGAAACAACACAATATCTACACAAACAGACAAATATGTTTTCAACTTACGTAATATTTGGGGGCGTGAATTTACCTTACAAAAAAGTTACTTCGTTTATACTGATTTAAAAGCGGAAACTATTATAGGTATAAATCGAGCTTAATAGCCATCTGACAACTTATTCTTGCCATGATCACAAATAATATCAACTCTAATAGTTATGATCGGCGGCGGGCCGCTACGCGGGCCGCCCGGGCGGCTCGCCGAGCAGTTCTATCTTAACTATTTATAATGAGGAAGATGAGCGTATTTTCTAGCTTATAGGTACAAAAATAAATATCTAACACCTATAAATTGTAAAAATATTACAAGGCTACAAAGTCATGTTCGCTTACCTCTCTGAAACAATTGGTAGCTTAAAAAAAGATAATTCACAGTTTAATGTTGAACTTAAACAACCGTCCACTGAACAGTTATAATAACAATTTTTTTGTTGCTCCATTTTTCACTTCACAGACGCGTGTCTCAGGGGATGGCAATCGCGCTTGCAGTGGTCCCAACCCGTCTGAGATATCGTGTCCGTGAGCGGTGTCTATGTGTGCATTGCTCGCGCGCACTTTCTATGTAGATTAAATTTTGTACTCTCTGTATTTTGTGCACCCACACACTCACACACCCACACAATTACACACTTACACAATCACCCAACATTCGTCTCGTTAATCATAACACAAAAAACGATAAAATATCGTATGACTCCTTACTACATTCTGTCAGCGAGCTTAGTACATAATTTATAAAATGAAAATGTAAAGGGATGGGATCCTGGTGTCCTGACACAGGCCATGTGCCTAGCTTAGGCGCCAGTCTCTCCCACAATATAATTAAACTCAACTGAATTGTGTATCTTTGTCAAATCTGACCAATGTAAAATAATTGGGCACGCCACGATTGCGGCGGTAAGTCCCCTCTTTGAGGAGTGGCTTGAGAGGTGGCGTGGCGTCCTCACATTCCGTCTGATACAGGTCCTCACCGGACACAGTTGTTTCGGGAGGATCCTGTTTCGGATAAGGCGGGAGGAAACGCCCGGGTGTTTCCACTGCAAAGATCGCCCTGAGGACACGGTGGAGCATACGGTGGAGATCTGCCCGGCTTGGGCGGAGCACCACCGTGTCCTCGTGGAGGCAATTAGCGGAGGCGATCTCTCGCGTCCGGCCCGGTCCAGGCCATAGTACGGAGCGAGAGTGCATGGGTAGCCATCGCCTCCTTCTGCGAAGCAGTGATGCTCGCGAAGAGGGAAGTGGCGCACGTGCGGGAGAGGCAGTATATGCGCCCTCACAACCCTAGCCTCCACAGGACACGCCCTGGGCGTCGGGAATCCCAGGCTGATTCCCGGCCACCGTAGGCGCGGGCTTGCGGTCGGCGAGTAATGGGTAGCTCGCTGTCCGGTAAGGACCAAGCCCGGGTCGACGGCGCGTTGTGTTCCACGCGCGCCTCAAAGAGATGTCAGCACCAACTGATGGGGCCCGCAAGGGCCGATGCCTGCCAAGGGTGTGGGTTGTTCGAAAGAGATACCGCGGCCCCTGGCAAACAGGCAACTGAGGTAATACGGGTGGGTTTTAGTCAGTAAAAATCTGACACGACCTCCCGGTCCACGCAGAGCGGGAGAAGTTATTTGATTTCCCACCCAAAAAAATAAATGTAAAATTATTTATGTATATCGTGGTAAGAAATAAAGTGATTGATTGATTTATATTCTTTGGCTGATATGCCTTGATCTTATTCGGCATCTTAAAAGTTGAGGTCTTGATCCGCCTAAGTGAATTACTCTTTCAAGATCCGGGCACGCTTCGATAGGCATTTCTTAACCCGTGGCATGTTCCAAACAACTTCTTTTATTTTTTTCTAGACAGTGTCGCAAGACACGTGTAGCTCGTGGCCACGGGGTAAGGCCAGGTCATTGGTCAGTCGTAGACCTTATAATAGAATGTTGACCTACTAATTACTGTTATCTTGGTTTCTAATAGAAATTGTATTGTTATCGGAACCCATGAGGTTCACTTGACATGCGAGAGGTTAAGCACCTTTTGCTTTAATATGCTCTCCGCAGTATTACCGGGGCTGTCCTACCTGATGTGGTCTTAATGCTATCAATAATAACTGGTTATACCCCAATATTGTAGCCTTCTCCAATTGGGGCAGGTTGCCATCCACTCTGAAAAACACTAATCTTTGCCTCTTTAAATTATGTTCCCTTACAAAGGTTCCTAAATGATTAGGATGATCCGTATACCTTGACACTCTTTTGCATTATTTCACCAGTAGTGTTTGGACTATCCTCTATTAAAATGTGATATTTATTCGTTATAACTGAAGCTATTTTAAAATCTTGCATCAGGTGGAGTGCAGCTAGATTGAAGAATCGATGCGTGAAATAATTTAAAAACGCATTTGAAGCGCTCGTTGACCACCTTTAACTACACATCTTTTTAGTAAGATAAGTAACAGGCACAATTTTAACACTAGAAATAGGAACAAATTAAATTAACCACGTTTCGGATTATCTAAAGTACACACTTCTTTTATGGGGTACTGTGTAAAATGTTATAATAAAATACCAGTCTATATTCTTGAACTAAATGAAAAGAAATTTAAATCATGCATTAAATGCACACTATGTAGACAAGCATGTTATAAGTTAGATGATTATATCGTATCTAAAAATGCTTGGCTTAATGCTGGGTCCTGTTCCACAGCCACCGGGCATTCTAGTTAAAATTTTAATATTTTGAAGAGAAGCTTCCCTTTTTAATTTTTTCTGATATTACGAACATTTTTGTTCCTATTATTATAATTTTTGTGACATTACGAATATGTTTTATTTTTGCTGAACCAAGTGTTAGTTATTGAATACTTCAATTTATATGAAATGTTTCTCTTTCTTTTAGGAAATGAAATGTTATTAATATGTCAAACAGATTGCAAAAAATTGGTTTGTTTAATTTAGAAGCATTTTGTTTAAATTTTGTAAATGTGAGTACCATGCAGTGGCGAAAGCACCATCTAATACGACCCCTACCGGCTTTCCTTCGGGGATTCGCATCGGCAACTCTATCGCTATTAAAAATGGCACGTCAAATAGTGGTCACTATTGTCAAAAAATATAGTTAGGTACACTGCGGGTATTTAATCCACATAACATTCAAACAACAAAAACGGTTATTTTTAGCTTTGTATTACAATAAAATTAAAATAAAACTAAATTAAGCCGGCGCCAAATCGTCATAATCGGGAACTAAAAATTCATACACCAGCGATCCCGGAATGATGTCACTTTAGGTCACGTGGCACCGCTTGATATGGACGAGAGCAAGCCGCTGTGCAACGGGTTATGACAGACAGATATAGAAAACAGCGTCAGCAAGAACAAGATCGAGGAATATTGCACATTTCATTTGTTTTTCGGCTGTTAAATTTTATTGTATTTAATTCTTTACATTCCTATATTAATTTTAGAATGATAGTAAGTATTCTTTGTTGATATGTCAGTAAGCTAAAGCCGACTTCACTTCGGCTTCTCTCTTAGAAAAATTTACACCTCGGCGCTGGTACCATGCATCCGTTTATTGTGTTGTTTTGATGTACTTGACTTAAAAAGCATGGCAGTTGAGAGTATGTCATGCTTACTTAAATGTCTCACTGATGGTGGCGCGTGTGTTGGATCATTCGGTTCCCTACAAAATGGTTGAGCTGGATGGTGCTGATCCACGCGTCAAGTTCGTGAACGGGCGCTGTCGGTTGAGACTGGTCATCTCCTAACTTCCAGGGCTTATTTTTAATCTTGGATTTAGAATTGTTTATAATTATTTTTTTTACTTTGTTCTCACATGCAGAAGCAACAAGATTTTGTAATATCCAACTTAATTTTAAAAGAGTGTCCGTGGAGTCTCTTGTCTGTTCTTCTCCATAGAGATCTACGTTTTGGAATGGGCAACTAGCTTCAACTTTCCAACTGATCGACTTTTTGACAATTCAAAATTGCCTGTAAATGCTTTAATTGAAATAAATGCTTTGAGTTTTACCGCGGTTTATGCATCACATGATGAATTGATTGCAAGTCTACAGTCACAAGTCTGTGTCGAGTAGCGAGAGATCGAGATCAGTACGTGTAGCACACACAATAAGTCCAATAAACAAGCAAGGGTTAATGAAAATCCAAAATAAAACAAACTTTTTTTTGGATATGTATTATATTTTTTTGTCACCACTTTCCGAAACTAAAATTATTTTTCACTTTGTAGTGTTTTTCCGGAAGTCACTTGTTTTTTTTTGGATTTTTTTATTTTATTTTCATTAACCCTGAGTACCCGTTTCGGTATAAACCCCTTTCGAGCGAAAAAATAATTTTGCAAATCCGTCTATGTATGACGGAGTTATGCCCGAACATACACAAAAAAATGAAGGTTGTACCTTCCTTCATCAGCTTAGCGTCATGAGATGATGATGACCATACGCAAATGTCTCAATAGCTTTAGAAAATATATGAAAATCATTGTTAGTACCTATAACATTTGAGGATTGCCCTCGATTTTCCTGGGATTCCATCATCAGATCCTGACTTGGTGCTAATGGGACTGTCTCAGGAGTATATTCTTTCAAATAAAAAAAGAATTTTGAGAATCGGTCAACAAATGGGGGAGAAATCGGTGAACATACAAAAAGAAAAAAAAAATATAAGTCGAACATATTATAACCTCTCCTTTTTTGAAGTTCGTTAAAAAGCACAACAAACGCGCAAACGACAGAGCGTTCAAACGACGTCTGACATCTGACGTTTGTTTTTTTTTCATGAAGATGGGATTAAACTTCAAGTGTAACAGAATCGATGAAATAATCGAAAGAGTGGAAAGAAAACAATAAAATTGGTTTTTGTCGACCACTATTCAGTTAATTTTTTAAATAAATTAAACGAACAAGCACATTCCGAAGCTTTCAGTTATTTTCATTTGATTTTGATTAGAATAACGTGGAATTGAGTAGAGTCGATTATCACTTTATAAACAACTCCATTTTTCGAATCAAAACCCTGTGAAAACACAATAATAAGCAACAAAACAGGACACCGAATTGAACGCCATCGATTCCCACCAAAAATACTGCCCCTTCTTAGTTTCAGAAAATAAATCGTTTTGATACCTGTTGTCAAAAATCGATATGTACTGTTTCGATTTGACATTCTGGAAAAGCAGTATGCAGCAGCTTGCAGTAATGTACAATTTCCCCTTGACCTTATCAGGTCAATCAAAAAATGCTATATAAGCAATTTAGATACTTTTTTATGTTTAACAATCCACGAAAGTTCTAGAAAATTATTAAACACTAAACAATTCATGAAAGAATACTTGAATATTACGAGTAAATGTGAGATTCCTTTAAATGCTTGGGCAGTCATTTAGCCATCTCTTTTAGTTCATTTGCTTGTTATTCAGACAAGACAATTAATCGCAATAAAGCATATCGTAATTCGTTTTTCGAATTATATTTTTAACAGATCATATTTTGTGTTCATTATACCGAATTCCGGTTATCTGTCAACCGTCACCTCATTCGTGTAAGAGCTCACCTCATTTCACACATTATAGGCATAGAATACTATTTAAACTAGAATTATAGGGTGAATGTAAATACAAAATCAGCCGACAATGTTGCCACTGCTGGGACACAGGCCTCTTCTCTATGAGAGAGTGGGCCGCAATCCCCCACGCGGGCCCAGTGCATGTTGGTAGATGTCACATGTCTCCGAATTTTTGGTTCTAGGACATGCCGGTTCCTTTATCTTCTTTTCCTACACCGTTTTGAGAGCAGTGATGAACTTACGCAAAGTATAGCGCCTTTCTAGGTTCGAAGCTGTGAACTACAACTCGGTAAGTCGCGGCTGATACCACTGGACTACCACTACTGAATAAATAGCACTTGTTATCCACAAGTTGCTGTTGTTGTTGTAAATCTATCTTTCTTTCTTTCCTATAGTAGGTACGTACATCGTTGTGTAGGGTACTAAATTTCTTCGAATGCAAGATTTCGTATAATTTTGGTTGAAATTCACTGCATTCACAATGCTTTGAGTTTGCCTGTAGTAAACTCGAAATATTTTAATCATATCAATTACTCACCTACAGGCATTTTTTTAATTGTCAAGGAGTCAGTCAGAAAGATGAAGTTCGTTGCCCATTCCAAAGCGTAGTAGGCTCGCATGGAAAAGAACGGGCAAGAAACTCCATGGAAACTCTTTCAAACCAAAATAATGGTTACATCATTCATGTTAAAATTATACTGGTTAGAACGATGTAGATACAGGCACTTTAAAAGCGTCCGTAATAAAAATATTTAAAACCCACTCACTGCGCTTAGCTTGGATGAATAGTAAAGATGAAAGTCTCTCACTCCACAATATCAGTATATTATTATGAGGAAGATATAATGCGTGCAATTTAGCACAAATTTTTCAAAGCTTGCTTGTTTAGTGACACATAAAAGTTGCTACTTTTGTTCAACTTAATAGACGAATATTGTACATTTCAGGAAGCCCGTGATTGAAAGGTGGTCGCTGCCTGCGTGGCCGGTAGCAGGAGTGGACAGAAGAACGCTATCGCCTCTGAGAAGATGTCTTCTCAGAAGCGATAGCGTTCTTCTGTCCGCGCCTGCTGCTACCGACAAGAGATACTACCGAGGTTCCTTACACCAATGCCGCCAACCAGATCACGCTTGTAAAACAGAGTTTTATTTTAGGATTCATGTGTGTCTGTTCAAAGGGAAAACAATAATGAATAAAATGAACTTACTGTACAATTATCAACTGATGTAACTGCGCTATGCCTTAACCGTATAGTTCGGAAACGCCCCTGACTGGATCCGAGCACACGAATCTCTACCGGCTCGGTAGTGGGTCCCATTGGACCCAAGAATGACGACATACGGTACCCTAAATTGATTATGTAAATATTTATTATGCTATCCATCCAATCTTATGCCTGTTGAGTTGGATGTTGATGAAAAAGAGTTGGATGAAAAACTCAAATTTTAACGCCATTAAATCTTTTATATTTAGCGCCCAAGTTTATTCATTTAGGTACCTTTATAAAACTATCCATATATTTTATACAATTTCGCAGTAAACTGACGCGGTTTGACCGACCTCAACATATAATTAAAGATATTTGCCACCAAGTTATTGTACACAATAGGCGCGGCAACATATTTTTCATAATAAATTCGATTGCTGAAAGTTGATGCAAAATACTGAATTTCATGACCTAATTCGCAACATCTCGTCGAGTCAGCTGATGTATCAACTCATATTATGTCAAAACCTAGTCAAGCAGAGAGGTGGAACCGTGAAACGTAGGTAATCTTGCAATATATTTTAACTTGCTGAACCTCGTGGTTCTCTATTCTTCAAAAACATAAAAAAAAAAATACACAGTAAATAACCTTGACGTCACTAGATTGAGTACATTAATGCGATTGAAGTGCAGCAGATAACATCAACATCAATGTATTGTATCTATGATCTTGATTAATTGTCATGTCATTAATAATCAGTTCATGATTTATCAACACTGACTGCGCAATAACGAGCATAACAATACTTTAATTTATACCACTTTTTTATTTTATTGTAGGCAAATTCTAAAATAGCTCATTTTTATTAGGGTTTTGTCCTATGAGGAGAGACCCTATCAACACCCGCTAATGAGACACAATTGATTTTCTATTGTATCGGGCCGTGCACGGCTCGGCCAGGACTTTAGAGGTCAATACACCGCGTAAATGGACATTTTTTAATCTCAGGGATCACAATGAGTGGCTTCGTTGAAATGACTTGTATTATAATACCTACGTACCATAAGCTTCCTCGAAGAACCTTTCTGATCTACCTTTCAACTAAGCTACCAATCTTCCGGATTGGTTAATCTTGTAATCCAACGATGTTTCGGTATTAACACGGACCGACACATATCAACTCACGTGATCTCCCCATAAGGGTGGGCAGAACTGTAGAACGCCACCTGCCACGATCCGTATATACTCCTTCTACCTCTTTTACGTTCATACATCTGATCATAGACATGTCGGTTACAAGTAACACGCACTTGACCTTTCTGAAGAACATACCCTTACGTGTCTCGGAACGTTGGTCTCGGCTATTAACCGGTCTTAAAAAGGGGTATCGTATTACTTAACTGTGTTGTAAAGGTCAGACAAGCAGTCGCTCCGTGTAAATTACTAGTATTCTGCAGCAACAAATTAGAGTGGAAGCCGAACCGAATGATGTTATCATTAAGAATAAGCTAGGCAAATGATGAACACCATTAAGACCACAATATGTCCTACTAGGGCTTCCTCTTCTGGCGTTTTCACTCACATCTGCCTTTCGAATAAACGATCCAAGCACTTCTTTAGTTTTTTTCACTACATCTTCTTTTAAACCAAGCTGTTTTTTTATAAATGCCCCATTATAATGTTTCCGAATTAAGAATATAAATGTAACTAAGACTTATAATAATAGTTCTCCAGACCGTATTTCGGCCTTGGCTACCAATCTCATCAGAGACTAGCTTTCGGTGCAGAAGATATTTATTTATTTATTAAAACTTTATGCACAAGTAAAAAAATACTGTACAAAGATAGCGCGGGAGATATTACAACGCACAAGTGCAAGCGTAATTGCACTCTCCATTCCCATGGACCGATTTGACAGCACGTAATCCTACATGACCGTAGAGAGATCAGGCGCAGGACTAACGGCTTTACGTATTTTCGGAGGCACGGGGTATCACACCGCCAACTTCCAAACTCCGGGCTGTTACTAAGAAATTCCTAATGGTTAAGCCCAATTAAATTACTTTTTGCATGACCTATTCAAACATCTAAAATGTGTATACAACCAGCAGTGGAGGGCGTGCAGTTTTTTTTTTCTGAGAGGTTTTCTATATTCTAGTGTACTGCGATTTAGGAAAACGTCGAATATTTATTTCTTCGTACTTAAATAAAGTTTTTTTTTAAATTATTTATGCTAAGTAACGACAATTGATTATATTTGCAACCGGCTAAAAATTAGTCATGCTGCCTTAGAAGTCACTGGTTTTTTTTTTTTTTTTTTTTTTTTTTTTTTTTTTTTTTTTTTTTTGGGTGGGAAATCATCAAATAACTTCTCCCGCTCTGGGTGGAGCGGGAGGGCGTGTCAGACTTTTACTGACTAAAACCCACCCGTGTTCCCTCAGTTGCCTGTGTGCCAGGGGCGGCGGTATCTCTTTCGAACAACCCGCACCCCCGGCAGGCATCGACCCTTGCGGGCCCCTCTGTTGCTGCTGACATCTCTTTGAGGCGCGCGTGGAACACAACGCGCCGTCGACCCGGGCTTGGTCCTTACCGGACAGCGAGGTACCCATTACTCGCCGTCCGCAAGCCCGTGCCTACGGTGGCCGGGAATCAGCCTGGGATTCCCGACGCCCAGGGCGTCTCCTGCGAAGGCCACGGCTGTGAGGGCGCATGTACTGCATCTCCCTCACGTGCGCCGCCTCCCTCTTTGCGAGCATAACTGCTTCGCTGAAGGAGGCGACTGCCAGCCATGCCCTCTCGCTCCGTACCATGGCCTGGACCAGGGTCGGACGCGAGAGATCGCCGCCGCCGATCACCTGCACGAGGACACGGCGTTGCTCCGCCCAAGCTGGGCAGACCTCCACCGTATGCTCCACCGTGTCCTCTGGGCGATCTTCGCAATGGAAACACCCGGGCGTTTCCTCCCGCCCTATCCGAAACAGGAACCTCCCGAAACAGCCATGTCCGGTGAGGACCTGTGTCAGGCGGAAGGTGAGGACGCCATGCCGCCTCTCAAGCCACTCCTCAAAGAGGGGACTTACCGCCGCAATCGCGGCGTGCCCAGCACTTGGTTGCGACAATCGCACTTTCCACGTCGCCATGAGATCCTGCCGGAGCTCTGTCCGCCGTGCCGCGACTTCCCGCGGCAGCGGAGTTACGCCCCGGCGTTTGGCCTCCTCGCGCCACTCCCAAGTGAGCGCGAGGACGTTTGCCTCCAGATCCCATGGCGGTAATCCGGCAAGGAGGCCCGCCGCCTCACCGGAGATCGTGCGGTATCCCCGGATCATCCGGATGGCCATGACCCTATGGGCCGCCTTCAGCCGGCGTGCTGGTTGGCGCCTCAATGTAGGCGCCCACACCGGCGCCCCGTATAGGGCCATGGCCCGCACGACCCCCGCGTAGAGCCTCCGGCAGGAGGCGTTTGGCCCCCCTAGATTGGGCAGGAGCCGCTTCAAGGCAGCCCCGGCCCGCTCCAGTCTGGGAGCCAAACGTCGGAAGTGTTCCGCGAAGTTCCACCGGCTGTCGAGGACGAGTCCTAGGTACTTCATCGTCGACTCGACGCCGATGTGAACCCCTCCCACCGTTATCTGGGAACCCGTCAGTGGCGCATTCCGAAGACCATGAAACCACATGGCCTCGGACTTGTGCAAGGCCACCTCGAGTCCCAGTTGCCGGATCCTATCTACGATTGTCGCAACCCCGTGTGTCCCTAAGTCGGCCGCCGCCTGGTACGACCTCCCTTGCGCCAGGACCAGCGTGTCGTCAGCGTAGCAAACTACGCTGACGCCGCTAGGGAGGTCGGCGCGCAGCACCCAGTCGTATCCGATGTCCCACAGATGCGGCCCCAGGACCGATCCCTGTGGGACACCGCACGACATCTCTCGCCGGTTCCACTCTCCTTGGTGACCGGGGTAGATGACGGCCCTGTCCGTCAAATAGGCCTCGACCACTCGACAGAGGTAGGTCGGCATCCGGTGGTACCGGAGTGCCTCCCTTATGCAACTCCAGGGCAGGGTGTTGAAGGCATTGGCGATGTCCAGAGACACCGCCAAGACGACCCCACCCCGGGCCACAGCATCCCCCGTCGTGAGGGCTCGCACGCGCATGATTGCGTCCACCGTAGAGCGCCCCCTGCGGAAACCGAATTGGCTCTCCGCCAAATCCGGCCCCACCCGCACCAGCCGCCCGACGAGGCGGTCTGCAATTACTCTTTCAAAGAGCTTGCCCACCTCGTCGAGCAGCACGATGGGCCGGTAAGCGGACGGAGAGTCCGCGGGGCGCCCCTGCTTCTTGATGAGGACCAGTTTCCCCGTCTTCCAGTGACGTGGGAACTGGCCCTCCTCCAAGCATGCGCTTAGGAGCCCTCTTAGTCGAGGCCCGAGAGCCTCCAAGGCCAGGACCCAGGCTTTTCCAGGCAAGCCGTCGGGTCCTGGGGCGGTATTCTTGGCATTCAGCCTACGTACCGCCACTCTCAATTCTACCTCGGTCACCTCTGGAGCATCGTCGTCGTCGGTGTGGTCCGCGTCGGGCACCGCAGGAGGCGGAGCCATGGGCGGGGGAGCATGCTCCCCTCGCAAGGGAAACAGAGCGCTCACCACGTCCTGCACGAGCTGAGGCCGGAGACTCTGGGTCAGCGGGGGAGCCCACGGGCGGATTTTCTCCCGCACCGTTTTGTAGGGGCGTCCCCACGGGTCTCTGTTCAGAGTCTCCAGCGACTCCTCGCGGGCCAGTGACCTGGCCCGCAGGATCTCCGCTCGGAGGGCGGTCTTCGCCACTCTGTACCCCTCGTATAGCTCCGCCTGAATGGCTTCCGTATCCGGAGGGCGGATACGGAGCCTGCGGTGCCTGGTGTACCGATGCCGCGCAGCAACGCACGCCTCGCGCAGAGCTGTGAGCTCCGGCGACCACCAGTACACCTGGCGTGAAGCACGTCCTGGCTGGACCCGGGGCATTGCCACGTCGCATACCTCAGACATGGCCTCCCGGAACCACTCCGCCTCATCGTTGATGTCGGCAGGCCTGTCCGGTGGTGACACCCAGGCCTGCACGATCGAGGCTTCCAGGAGTAGCTCCCGGTCCAGCCGCTTCAGCGCCCACCGCGGACCACACGGGGCCTGTTGGACCGGCGCGCTCGAGGCCTGGGCGGAGACGTCAAACCGGATATACCGGTGGTCGGAATACGTCTCCACCCCCTCCATGACGCGCCAGTCGACGACACGCGGTGACAGAGCGGGGCTGGCGAACGAAATGTCCACCACCGACTCACCCCGCATCCGCACACACGTGGCGACAGAACCCCGGTTTAGGACGACCAGGCCCACCTCTAGAGCCCAGTCCTCCACCATCCTACCCCGCACATCCGTCAACCGGGAACCCCAAGCCAAGTTCTTGGCATTGAAGTCCCCGAGGACGAGCACGGGGAGGGAACGAAACCCGACGACGACGTCTCTCAACTCCTCAAGGGAGTTGTGGAACTCGGCGAGAGTTCGGCTCGGGGAGAAGTACACCCCTACCACTGCAATCCCCCCGAACCGTGCTGCTACGCAACCCCTTCCTCTCTGGATACCATCGAGAGCCGGGGTGCCGGCGGCGGCCGACGAAATTATGGTCACTGAGCCGCTCAGGTCCTCCACCCAGTAATCCCTGGGCGGGACAAAGTACGGCTCAGCGACCACGGCGATGTTAATCGACCACTGCGCCATGCTCTGGAGCAACAGATCCTGAGCGGTGGCGCAGTGGTTGATGTTCGCCTGGAGGAGGCGAAATGGAGCCGTTATTGGCATTCCATTTCAGCCCCCTCCGGAGCCCCCTGAGAGGGCCCTGCCGCGGTGGTAGCGGCGGCGACGGCGATTGTAGGGGCGGCAGCGGCGGCGGCGGTGGCGGCAGCTACGGCGGTGACGGCGGTGGCGGAGGGCTTGCCCCTGCCCCGGCTCCTGGTTTCGGCGGGTGGAGCGCAGGCCTTGCTCCCAGCCCGGTGTTCGGCCGGCTTGCCAGCTGCCGCACATAGGTAGCAGTGCGGCGTGGCATTGCACGAGCCAGCCTTGTGACCGGGCTGACCGCAACGGAAGCAGTGTCCGCTGCGGTCCACCTCCGAGGTGCATTGGACGCCCACGTGATGCCCCACCTGGCATCGGAAGCACCTCAGAGGTCTGGGTTCCAGCAGCTTCACCTGCGCGGATACCCAGCCCACCAGTAGCCTTCGGCCCTCCCCGGTAATCTTTTGGGCCGCCGACACTGGGCAGCTCACCGTAAGGGTTCGCAAGCCCGTGTTGTCAGGACGAATGGTGCCTGCCTTCACCTGCTCGGCAGAGCACCCTCCCGTCCTGACGATGGCGGCCACCACCTCGCCCTCCGTCACGGAGTCGTCCAGGCCCAAGATGCGCATGTCAGCGCACTTGGTGGGCCTGGACACTCTGGCCACGTCCGCACTTATGGACGCCCTTAGCCTTTCGGCCAGAGCGTCAGCGGTCGGGCCACTAGCCGCACCAGGGACCTCCAGCATCCGGGCCCCAGTCGCGGTGACCCTAATGCGGAGGCCGTTGGCAACCCCTAGGTCTGCCAAGTCCACCGACGCCTTTGCCTTCGCGATCACGTCGCAGTAGGACACGCCCTTCTTCTCCGCTTCCGGCTGTAGTGTAATCACTACAGCTGCGGACTTTGGGGCGCGTAACCTAGCTGCGGCGTTCCGTTTCTTGGCTCGCTGCCGCCTCTGCCTCCGTCTGGCCGCCCTTGCAGCCTTACCCGCCTTCCTCTTCTCCCCGGCCACTTGCCATTCGGCGTCGGCCGGAGGAGATTTGGGAGGCGGGGCCGTCCGTCCTGGGACCACGGCTGGGGCCGTCGCCGCCTGCGCCGCCACCCTGCCCGTGTTAGGCTTAGGCGGCACCGGTTTCGCCGGGGTCCGTCCCGGCTGCGGTGCCGGCTTAGCCGTAGCAGCCGTGGTGACGGCATACGTGGCCCCCCTCTGCTGCTGGCCCGAGGCCGGCCGGCTCGCCGCCAGTGGGGGGCGAAGGACAATTGCCTCCAGGACGGAGAACCGGCTGCTGAAGGCAGCCAGCTCCTGCCGCACCAGAGCCAGCAACTGGTCCCCCTCAGGCACTGGTCCAGCCAGCGTCTGCCGCGCCACCTCCTGAGGCACCACTTTGGGGCCAGCTCCTCGGAGCGCTGCTAGGTCTGCTCGGAGCTCCTCGTTCTCCTTTCGGAGAAGCTCCGTGGCGGCTGCTAAGCGGGCGACCTCCGCCCGCATCTCGGACATGTTGTCCGACGGAGGTCCGGTGTGGATGCCCTCCGCTGCCGCCATTATGGAGGCTATGGCTGCGGGCACGGCCTTGTCCTTAGAGGCGTAAGTCCTCTTCAAGGCCAAACCCTTGACTGCAGCAGCCACAACCTCCGCGAACCTTGCCATTTGCTCCGAAATGGAGCCGCCGGCGGTGTCCGGCTCTCCGCCAGACGACTCTGAGAGGGCCCTGCTGCTGGTCCCTCCCGAGAGCTGCCCCTCCGTGGCCAGCGCCTCGGCTCGCTGGTCCGCCTGGGCTGGGCCGGCTTGGCTCGACTCGCCGGTCGCTTTGGTGGTCAGCCCCTTGCCTAAACGGATCCCACCCCGCCGGCAGACCTTCCCGAGCTTTCGGGCCGAGGCCATGCCACCGTCCGAGGATGACCCCTGGCCATCCTTCGGTTTGGAGCGCTCCTTGAGGAACTCATTGGTCCTCTTCGAAGCGCCCACTACACGCTCCGGACTCTTGAAAGAGCCCTTCGCGCTCGATGCGGCGTCGGACTCCGACCCCGCATCGCTCCCTTCCTCTTGTTGGTTTTTTGTTGTTTTTTGTTGTTCAATATCCATTTTTGTTCCCACGAGTGTAAACTTTATATTTCCCAAAAATCAGTGGTTCGCACTAGAGACTAATTTAGCTACCCATTAGTCAAGCTATCAACCTCCCTCACGGTGCGCCGCCGCTTGGAGGTTTGGGGTAATTTTTTATAGAGGATTTCTTCCTCGCGGCCCGGGCGGTTAAGCCAAGACCCTCGACCCCCGTCAAAAGTCAGAGACATGACCGTGACAATCTTCGGGGCTACGAGATTAACGGTGGCAGAAGGAGAGCACTCCTTCTTGCCTGCCCGGTGGCAGGGTAAGTGCACACCGAGCCCGCTCTTACTCCGCCGCTGTGCGTCTCTGCATAAGCGCAGAGAGACACGCGTTGGAGCGTTCCTCCGACAGGATATTGGCATACGGGCAACGACACCCCTTAGGCACACGTACCTAATGGGGGGACATTGCCCGCATCCCAGGGTGCACCGTCCCGGAGACTGGCCTTTCCCCCAGACGCATCCAAGGGAAACTCCAGCCCACGGGCACACGAGGAGGTTTCCTGTCCAAGCACCCCAGAAGTCACTGGTTGCGGTAGCATTGGGGGTTGGGTTGTCTCCTTCCTTCAAATATGGCGAGAGGGACATAATGGCTGATTTTTGTCTTATGTTTGAGAACGGGTAGGTACTGCTTGTGCTGACAGATCAACTTGTTGACCATAGTTTTGTAACTGTTATTAGTAATTATCTGTTTGGTTATTATACTCTGAAGATCCTAATTTAAAATTTGTGATTTCAAGTTACAGCTACATGACCATAATGCAGTATTGCATAACATGTAAGCGAGCATGCCTTTTATGTATGGGAGCTTTATGTAGGTAATAAAATCTGTTAACGGTTTTATTATTTATTTCTGGATAAGTATAGAAAGGACAGCTGTGGTGCTAGAGAGCTTGTTGCGCTACTCCCTAGCTAAGGCACTAAGAACTGATGAGAGGCGTGCGTTTTGGTGAGACTGCCCTGTACAATATTGATGTTCAAAAACTGCTGACTCTCAACATTGTTTATATCAATGACTTTTGATTTTGTTTATCATTGTTGCATAATATTAAAATAATTCGGCACAGTTAAGTAAACATTTAGTTAGATTTAATCAACTATTTATCATCATAGAATCAGCACTCTACCAGGATGTGTGAATAATTATACCTAATCTGATTAGGTAGATAAAACTCATAAAAATAAAACAAAACATTCAACTGAGAGGTAGTCTACTGCTGTAATGATGGAGTGGCGGACGTGTATGGTTCTTTTGAGCGTAACGGCTGTTCTGGCCGACGACAAATGGCTGGAGGTGAAAACTGAGCAGGGGCACCCCAGCGGGGAACTTTACGCCTTCTACAATATACCCTACGCCACAGCACCTACGGGCGTTAATAGGTTCAAGGTACTAACTTAGATTTAAATGAGTCAGTTATTTTCTAAAAAGAGTAGATAGCTCTTTGCCCATGACTACCGAAAGAATTTATGCTGGCGTTAAACGACATGACGTAATTTCGCAGCTCAGTAAACGCCTCGATATTGTTTCTAATCGGTCAACGACTAAACTATTCTATTCATGACTAAACTATTCATGGACACGGATATTTTTGAAGAACATACTCATTTTGTATCAGTACATCGCGCTTTTGAGAAATTGATTAATACTACTTCGTTTCCAGGCACCTCTACCACCGCCAACATGGTCGGATCCGTACGAAGCCAGTGGCGAGCGTGTTGTTTGTCCACAGAACCACTACTTCTTGAGGCAATGCCAGACACTTTAGTGGTGAAAGAAGATTGTCTAATTGCTAATGTATTTGTGCCCGAAACAAATGAGACGAACCTTTCAGTCCTCGTGTATATTCACGGGGGAGCTTATGTACTAGGCTATGGTGAAATAAATAAAGGAACACAGTTAGTCAAGGAAAAAAAAGACATAATTATGGTCACTTTTAACTACCGTCTCAGCATTCATGGGTTCCTTTGTTTCGGCGCTGAAGACGTACCAGGCAATGCTAGCATGAAGGATGTGATGGCGCTGCTGCGCTGGGTTCAAAATAACATCGCCAGTTTCGGTGGTAATCCTGATGATGTCACTCTTGGTGGTATGAGTGCAGGTTCTGCATCAGTGAACCTTATTATGCTCTCCAAATCAGCTGAAAGATTGTATCACCGAGTATTACCTGAAAGTCCCGAAAGCCTTGCAGCATTTGTAATCCAAAGGGATCCTTTAGAGATCGCTAAAACTCATGCTAAGAACCTGAACTTCACCAACGTAGACGATATTTATGCGTTAGAAGAGTTTTATATGAAAGCTTCAATGGAACTGTTAACTTCTGAACAATTCGATGGCAGACCTGACTCCACTTTTATGTTTTCACTAGTGTGGAGCGTGATACAGGAGCCGAAGCTTTCTTGACAGAATATTCTCTGAGTATACTACAGAAAAGTAACTACAGAAGATTGCCTGCATTGTATGGATTCACAAACATGGAAGGATTGTTTCGGATTGGTTTAAGAAGGTTGGTGGAGAGAAAGATAAAATGAATATAAACTTTACTGCTTTTTTGCCAGCTGACTTACAGTTTGAATCAGATGAAGAAAGAGAAAAGGTAGCAAATGAAGTTAAGACATTTTATTTCGGTGATCCTGTGAGCAATAACAATGTTTTAGGATTCGTCTACTTATTTTCGGATGTGTTCGTGAATTACCCCATGCTTCGTGCTGCGAAGTTATACACACAAGCTGGCAACAATCAAGTTTATTTGTATGAATATTCATTTGTGGATGAGAATATTCCCGTGGTGCCTCACACCGATATACGAGGGGCTGACCACTGCGCTCAGTTGGTTGGATAGTGCGACGGGTCTCACAACACCCGAGTTTCAGAAAATCTCGAAGATAATACGTAAAATGTGGCACGACTTTATTAAAACAGGATAAGCATTAGGTATTGTTCTTCGTGATTATCAACGAATGTAACTTATTCTAGAATCACCCCAGTTTCATTCAGAATAATATAATGAAGTTGTTGGGTTAGATTCCTAGCTTAAAGGGGAAACGCCAGGGTAGCCAACGAAGTTAAAATTTTCTTATGATTTTTACCCATTGATTGAACTTAGTGGGTTGTATTATGATGAATTTAATACACACATATGTGTTGCAATCGCAAATATTTTTTTAAATCAACAAACAACCTGACACTGATCTGAAAATTACAAAAAACGGAAGAAAATCGAATTTTGCGGGCTACCTTGGTACATCCACTGAAATGAAAGTATTGGCTAGGTACCTACTCTGCTATTATAATTATACAACGTGTAACGGAAAGGATGTTTAAATACCAAGGGCACGGCTTCTCTGTATGATATCAAACGATATTAGAAAGATTTTTTGAACTTATCTCTTCATGTTCGGAAGTTATGAGAATTTTTAATACATTGATACAAGAAACCGAAGTTTTCAAATTGAAATAAACACATCACTCGGAAGAGATTTATCGTGATATTGGCATCATCATCATTTATAAAAAAAAATATCATTTCAGCCGATAGACGTACATTGCTGGACATAGACCTCCTCCAAATAAAATGGAGGGGGGGGCTAGGCCATAATCGCCACGCTTGGCAGGCGTGTTGGCGATTGCAGTATGGTGGTAAAATATATAGAGAACGCTGCTGTCCATTCTCCAGCAAGTCCCTTTTTTTTTCTTTCTGGGTGGGAAATCATCAAATAACTTCTCCCGCTCTGGGCGGAGCGGAAGGGCGTGTCAGACTTTTACTGACTAAAACCCACCCGTGTTCCCTCAGTTGCCTATGTGCCAGGGGCGGCGTTATCTCTTTCGAACAACCCGCACCCCTGGCAGGCATCGGCCCTTGCGGGCCCCATCATTTGCTGATGACATCTCTTTGAGGCGCGCGTGAAACACAACGCGCCGTCGACCCGGGCTTGGTCCTTACCAGACAGCGAGCTACCCATTACTCGCCGTCCGCAAGCCCGCGCCTACGGTGGCCGGGAATCAGCCTGGGATTCCCGACGCCCAGGGTGTCTCCTGCGAAGGCCACGGCTGTGAGGGCGCATGTACTGCATTTCCCTCACGTGCGCCGCCTCCCTCTTTGCGAGCATAACTGCTTCGCTGAAGGAGGCGACTGCTAGCCATGCACTCTCGCTCCGTACCATGGCCTGGACCAGGGTCGGACGCGAGAGATCGCCGCCGCCGATCACCTCCACGAGGACACGGCGGTGCTCCGCCCAAGCCGGGCAGACCTCCACCGTATGCTCCACCGTGTCCTCAGGGCGATCTTTGCAATGGAAACACCCGGGCGTTTCCTCCCGCCCTATCCGAAACAGGAACCTCTCGAAACAACCGTGTCCGGTGAGGACCTGTGTCAGGCGGATGGTGAGGACGCCATGCCGCCTCTCAAACCACTCCTCAAAGAGGGGACTTACCGCCGCAATCGCAATCGTCCCTTAGTCGCCTTCTACGACACCGGGAAGAAAGGGATATTGGCAAGTAACGTAGAAAGTTATTGACCAACGTAGTGCGGTGACACGTTTTTTATGATTTGAATTAAAACAAAGATTTGGTATAAATACTAAGAGTATTTTATTTTGAGCTGAAACTTATAGTATCTGTTTATTGCTGATACTGTACTTACGCTTCTTAGTCATCCATCCACATCATCATTGTTTTATTGTCCTTTTACAACTTTCTTACATTATTATATTTCGCTCTTTGTTTTCTGTGCTAACGCTCTGCGGATCGGTCTTAAACGATTCGTCTGTATAGAATTACCTGATTTTACATTCGAATTTTCCATCTTTTTACACAATAATATTATTGTTATGACATTTAAGTCAAACGTGTCAAACTGATGTCTACTTATTCTTTTAATTATCTATGCCGTCTATCTATGGAAGGTTGCATTAAGATTGTACTTACTAAAAATAATTTTATATCGTTTTGGATAGCCTAAATTTGGTTTTTCTATGTAACTACGTTGTCTACTAAATAAGAAAATTCTAAATTATTATTATAAGATTCTTAAACGCACTCTCGGTTTGTATGAAGGAGGTTTTATACGTCTTGGAAGACTAGACTGGCATATGAGAAAATCTATGGATGACAAAAAAAAAGGAAAAGGAAGGAGAGCCGGTGACAGAGCTAAAAAAGCCATCAAATTACGAAAAGGGGCAGATAGAGCTGAAGGGTGACGAAAAGCAACTGAGGGACCTCGCAAGCGAACTGACTAACGGTCACAACATCACTGAAATCTATTCGTCGCTGCATCCCAGGACATTATACCTTGAAATCTACATTGACCTCCTTATCATTAAATAGAGTGCACAGGTACCTTTTTTTATAATTTATCTTTTGTAAACCTCATATTAAATTTAATTGTCTAGTCTATTTATTACCGTTTTATTTGTTAGGGATAGGTAGACACGACAGTTTGGCGCCCAATGTAAAATCAAAACTAGTTACTACTACACACTAAACTATTTTCCAAAATTCTAAAATGTACTATTATAAGTACTGCTTCCTTTTGACTAACTTATTTGGCTTAATAACTTTTTAATTTCTTTAAGGAGTGATCTTACAGTTATTATTACTTACTTGTCTTCCCTCTTACAACTAATTTACCCTTTTGAACACTCTTTGACTCTAACACTACCCATACCACTACCCACTGACACAAACCCTCTCATTTACCTTCCTTTTGCACAATTTTTTATCTTTTTGCTATCTTTACATTATTTTTAGTCAACACTCATTATTCATTTTTTTCTTTCTTTCTTCTAAACTGTAGAGTTCTTTTCGGCCCATTATAACTCTATTTAGTTTTTATTTTATTATTTGTTATCAACTCTAAAGTTGATTGGAGCGGCTAACAACTCCATAAAAATAAGCCCTTGTTATTAACTATCAACACTGATGTTGATTGGAGCGGCCAACAACTCCATAAAAATAAGCCTTTGTTATTTACTATCAACACTGATGTTGATTGGAGCGGCTAACAACTCCATAAAAATAAGCCCTTGTTATTTACTATCAACACTGATGTTGATTGGAGCGGCTAACAACTCCATAAAAATAAGCCCTTGTTATTTACTATCAACACTGATGTTGATTGGAGCGGCTAACAACTCCATAAAAATAAGCCCTTGTTATTAACTATCAACACTGATGTTGATTGGAGCGGCTAACAACTCCATAAAAATAAGCCCTTGTTATTTACTATCAACACTGATGTTGATTGGAGCGGCTAACAACTCCATAAAAATAAGCCCTTGTTATTTACTATCAACACTGATGTTGATTGGAGCGGCTAACAACTCCATAAAAATAAGCCCTTGTTATTAACTATCAACACTGATGTTGATTGGAGCGGCCAACAACTCCATAAAAATAAGCCCTTGTTATTTACTATCAACACTGATGTTGATTGGAGAGGCTAACAACTCCATAAAAATAAGCCCTTGTTATTTACTATCAACACTGATGTTGATTGGAGCGGCTAACAACTCCATAAAAATAAGCCCTTGTTATTAACTATCAACACTGATGTTGATTGGAGCGGCTAACAACTCCATAAAAATAAGCCCTTGTTATTTACTATCAACACTGATGTTGATTGGAGCGGCTAACAACTCCATAAAAATAAGCCTTGTTATTTACTATCAACACTGCTGTTGATTGGAGCGGCTAACAACTCCATAAAAATAAGCCCTTGTTATTTACTATCAACACTGATGTTGATTGGAGCGGCTAACAACTCCATAAAAATAAGCCCTTGTTATTTACTATCAACACTGATGATGATTGGAGCGGCTAACAACTCCATTATAAATAAGCCTTTGTTAAAAATCTTTTCTGATTAATGGTTTTCGACGAGAGCGGCTAACAACTCCGAAAATAAGCCTACTGTTATTTATTTATCAGGTCGAGATGTGATCATTGAATGTGAATCCAACCTGACCTAACTTTGTAAAATGTCGGTGTGATTGAAAGAAGTATGTAAGTTATGTGAAAGTTGTTTTATTTAATCTTACAAATTTTTTGTTCTAGACCAAAAATTTTCTCGGGGTCGATGGGGAAATATAATATCTGTTTATTGCTGATACTGTACTTACGGTTCTTATTCATTCATCCACATCATCATTGTTTTATTATCCTTTTACAACTTTCTTACATTATTATATTTCGCTCTTTGTTTTCTGTGCTAACGCTCTGCGAATCGGTCTGAAACGATTCGTCTATAAAGAATTACCTGATTTTACATTAGAATTTTCCATCTTTTTACACAATAATATTCTTGTTATGACATTTAAGTCAAACGTGTCAAACTGATGTCTACTTATTCTTTTAATTATCTATGCCGTCTATTTAAGGAAGGTTGCATTAAGATTGTACTTACTAAAAATAAGTTTATATCGTTTTGGATAGCCTAAATTTGGTTTTTCTATGTAACTACGTTGTCTACTAAATAAGAAAATTCTAAATTATTATTATAAGATTCTTAAATGCACTCTTGGTTTGTATGAAAGAGGTTTTATGCGTCTTGGAAGACTAGACTGGCATATGAGAAAATCTATGGATGACAAAAAAAAAGAAAAAGGAAGGAGAGCCGTTGACAGAGCTAAAAAAAGCCATCAAATTAAGAAAAGGGACAGACAGAGCTGAAGGGTGACGAAAAGCAACTGAGGGACCTCGCAAGCGAACTGACTGATGGTCACAACATCACTGAAATCTATTCGTCGCCGCATCCCAGGACATTATACCTTGAAATCTACATTGACCTCCTTCCTACCTATTAAATAGAGTGCACAGGTACCTTTTTTTTGTAATTTATCTTTTGTAAACCTCATATTAAATTTAATTGTCTAGTCTATTTATTACCGTTTTATTTGTTAGGGATAGGTAGACACGACAAACTATGTATAGTAATTCTTTACCAGCTGTTATCTTTAGTGCTGGATAGCAATAGGGTTTCTGTTACACCTTGTATATACCTGCACCGTAGTCATGAGGGCTCTAGGTCATAGCTCAACAGCCTCAACGCTGGGTCCTTCCAATAAAAGGCTAATGTGATACCTCCATTTCGTTTAGTACCCATTGACTGAACTTAAACCATAGTCCTAAAAAAAATCTCAGCTCGTAACTCAAATAAATGTTGGACATAACAGGAAGCCTGTGCCTGAAGGATCGTCGCTGCCTGTGTGGCCGGCAGTAGGCGCGGATCGGTCACCACACATGGTGCTGGATGAGAAGGTGGAACTACGTCCCAAGCAGCACAAATAGTTGTATAGCCACCGGATAACAGAATTTTTGAAAACTCGAGGCTGTTAAGCTTTCTGTAAAAGGGCTGTATATCCGGCTACACAGCTTCTATAATTCTAAATTTGGCCCCAAATTAACCAGCATTCAGCATTATAGTAGCTTGTTAAAAGCTATCCAGGAGCATTGTAAGAGCTGTTACCTGGGCTGTACAATAGCTTAGACAGCTGTCAATAGGCCACTATCCAGCTCCTTTAATTCTCTTAGACAGCCAAAAGATGGTATATGGCTTGATAACGGCGATTGTTAAATCTACAAAGAAATTGCAACTAAAAACTTTTTGTGCAGTGCAAGTGTTACTTCTAACTATAATCTGTGGGTAAATATAATTAATTTCCAATTTAAGGTAAGTTATTTTTCACGTTCTTTTTTGTACCTCTGTCGGTGAATTGTACTGCGGGTGCCACTTTACTGTTAATGTATATAGGTGATAATATCAAATATTACACGCGCCTTAGAAATAATATACTTTTGCTAAACATATTATACAAAATAAATAGGGTGTATGAATTATTCATAGATTTTTACAAAAAAAAAAAACATTTTATGAGCATGTATATCTATTTGTAGCAATGAAATAATGTATTTTTACTTTAATACCTCTGAAATATCATGAAAATTTAACAGATATCAGTGGTTTTTTCATATGTAATCGGTGTGTTTACATTAAAATGGCGTAAATTTGTTATCCAGCAATCATTGTAACTAAATTCTCTTGAACCTCTCTTTTCTGTGCAGTGGCCATATTTAAGTCCATTAATCAGCTGAGAACTGTACGTTAGCTGTACAGTGATTTTCAGTTATTCTAACGACTGGTGAAGGTATCAAAGTGTTAGTTCACTTGATTTTGTGATGAGTAACATAGTAGGTAAAGATGCTAATGTTATTGCTAAGTAATTATTCTTGTTTTCAGAAAATAGAAATGCCGTTCAAAATATTGAAAACAACAGAAAGAGGGAAAGAAAAATTATTTATCATACCAAGTGTTTGGGAAAAGGATGGATGGTTGAGATGGCCTATTAAAAATGTCACTTCCAAATTGAATAAACAAGAATATTCAAACCCTCATTCAGATTGGACAAAAATGCAATGAATAGTGAAACAGTCATCCATTGCAACATATAACAATGCAGTGTGGCATGTTGAACCATAGTGACACGTCAGATTACCTAGACGATTAATTAGACGATCTCTTTGACTACAACAAATTTAGTACATATAATAACGTTATCTCATTACGTTAATCAAAAGTGTTTCGTTTACATACTTGGTTGATTAGTATCAACAGTACGCTGCTTATATAACTAACTAATAGCTTAACATATAGGATTACCAAAGCCACATCTGGAGTCTGTGATTAATAAAATAAAACGCAGTAAATGTATATCATTACTTTTATTGACCATTCCTTACCCAGCAACTATAAATAAAAAGACTTTTGAGAGCCACTGACATGTCTTAATTGTTTTGTAACGGCCAAACAATATTAAAATTTGTCTTCTTATAAAAACGTGGCGCTGAGGACATGAAAACGTACATACGGTTTATAAAAGCCTTTGCGGGTGAATTGCAGATAAAATATCTAATATTGAATGTTATAATCCAGCTGGTTGATAGAAGGATTCCATCATTCAATAACTGTTTTATTTGTACTACAAAATCTCCTAGATAAATATCAAGATTCTTCGGTTTTCCGACACCATACTAAAACACCAATGATAAATGGTTGGGCACTAGGTATTTAGGTACATAAAATCGGCCAAAACTCATATTTCGAACTTTTTATATAGAGGCAAGCCATCAATGTTTATGTTGAAACTAACGCTTTTAATATTTTCTAAAACGTCTAGCAACTTGTTCAAAACTATAGTAAGCCGATTGATTAGTTCATTGTATCAGTATTCACCACCATTAAATTAATTTTATAGTAATTTTTCTAGCTGTATGTAGTTCTCGGGTGTTTTGGTAAAATATCTGGAAATCTTTTATTCACAATTATTAGTAATTCCTTCAGTGGATCTTGAGCAATATTTCTCTTTATTGCCTATTCTTTTATATTTTCTTTGAATAAAATGTTTTGATATGTAAATATTTTCTCCTCATCTTCATATGTCTGGTTTGATCCAAAACTTTCACTATTTCTACTTACAATTTTTTTTTAGAAAGGTCACTAACCGACTCCATTAATTGTACGGAACTATGATCATTGGTAACAAAATCTATGTAATTAAGTCGAGTTGCGAGGTTATGACAATTGACGTTATCATAGCACTACTAACCTATGTCTACTCTTCAATAATTCTGGAGGCTGTGAAATAGCTAATATTTACACTAAATGCTTTGGAATTAAAGTGGAGTAACACGACACTAATTTACAGCACATGCAGTCTTTAATTGCTTTAAACCAGCTAGTATTAAGGTGATTGAGGTAGCATTATAATAGAATTAGTGCATACCATAAAACAGCGAATGGTAAAATTTAATTCTCTAAGACAGTTCAAAGCTTAGAAGAGGTGTTACTTTATCGCGTTAAGCAGCTGTTTACAAGCTTTGGTCTTCTTAACCAGCTAGTAGCATTTTACATTGCCAAAGGCTGGACAATAGTTCTTTCAAGTTCTACTAAAATACATTTTCTTTGTTTTACTCCATTATACAGACATTAGTCAGCTGTGCTGTTTAACAGTGTAGAGATCACCCCCCATACAGTCTCATGAATCGTCTTATCCGTTAGTACAGCTACTTAAGAGCGTTTGACTGTAATATAGCTTGTTTATGGATGTAATTTCCGCCAATGTGCTACTTGGGGTGTGGTGCTCTTAGAAAAACGCGCTCGCTTCTGGGAGGACATCTATCAAAGATACTACCGGGATGCTATTCCTCCACCAGCACTGCCTCAAAAACGACGCTTTAAATTATTGTAAACTACTCAAGATTTTTAAACTTTTTTGACAATTTAAATCTTCCAACTTTTTGTGCCAAATCAAATCAAATCAAAATATTTTATTTCACATAAACCTGCAAGGGCACTTATGAAACGTCAGAAGCTAGGTGCACGGTTTCAATTTGTCGCTTCCTATGGAGAAGAGCCGACAAGAAACTCCACGGTTACTCTTTAAAAAATAATTGGATGTTATAATGTTTTCAAATTACAG
Source organism: Polymixis lichenea (assembly GCA_949091785.1). Classification (NCBI taxonomy): domain Eukaryota; kingdom Metazoa; phylum Arthropoda; class Insecta; order Lepidoptera; family Noctuidae; genus Polymixis; species Polymixis lichenea. Next base: position 10,399,582 of record OX420933.1, on the reverse strand, counting down.
TGATATTAGGTATGGGAGGACAGTGCAGGCCTAACAATAAGTACCAGGTACTTAGAGGAATGAAAATAAAGAATAGAAACTGTAGGCCTACGACGTTCTCTCATTCACAATATGTAAAAGAATCTACATAAGTAAAATCAACCTATTTAAACCAAGTGATATGATTTCCATGAGAATCACTAATAAATACTCGATATTACAAGTGTTGTATAATGTCAAATAATGACGAGAATATGTCAGAAAGTGTAAAAAATTAAATTAATAAAATTAACATTGTAATTTGGAAGCAGTTAATAGACGCTCACATAGTTATGGTGCTAATGAGTTACTAGGGAAGCCACATGTGCAGAAGGAATTAATGCCAAACTTCCTTGTCTTCAACGTAGTCTCTTATCTTATAATATGCTTTTTTGATAAGGACACGTTTGATGTGAGTTTTAAACTTTCCATCGCAAAGTTCTGTAACCGATTTTGGCAACTTGTTATAGAAGCGGATACTGTTTATTAGAAATGACTTACTAGTTTTAGTTAATCTAAATTTTGGAATCACAATTTCATCTTTACTACGTGTATTTAGATTATGGAAGTCGCATCTTTTTTTGAAAAGACCTAAATTTTTGCGAACATACAAGATATTTTCTAGGATATAAAGAGAAGGCAGAGTTAGTACGTCAACTTCGTTGAATTTGTTTCTAAGAGACTCGCGAGGCCCCATTTTATAGATGGCGTGGATTGGTGCCAGTTGGTGTTTTATTCGAATGCCTTAAATGATGAGCCCGCTGAAGTTACTTCCATTGCGCCATTTAAAATATGAAAAAATTTAAACAATGTGCCACAAAAGGCATTTTGCTATGAACTTTGTGTAGCACTTACTTAATAATTTATATCACAGCAATATCCTAAGCGGTCGACGGACCTGGTCTATAATATTTCATTTCTTTTATATAACATAGCATCAACTCAATCATTATTTAAAATTCTTTGAATGCAGTTCGTATTTAAAATACAAATGAAGTCATCACTCAGTATTTTTTCTGTAGCTACAGTATTTTAGGTGGTTAAATTTAAAACATCTGTTTAAACCACAAATGGCTGTTTAACAATACTTTCGTGTTCACCACGCACTAACCATTGGTTAAATACTGTGAACAAATGATTAAGACCCAAGTTCACCAACACATGGTTAAATTTAAAGCAGTCGTTTAAACCATAACCGGCTGATTAACAATATTTCGCTGTTCCCCACACACCAACAATTGTTTAAGTACAGTAATCGGATGGTCAACTTAAACGACGTGGCCAACTCAGTTTAACCGTTGGTTTATGCTTGCTGATTTGAAGTTTTGCATTGTGAATCACTTTTAGTTGCAAAATAAAAATGACAATTGAATGAAACACTTTGATTTACTTATTCTTTGAAGAGGGTAATGTTTTAGATGATTTTGAAGATACTCTATAATTTTGCGTACTCCCGTATATTCCAAACATGGCACAATAGTTTCGAAGAATATGACGAGAAAGCATTTGGTACAAGATTTCGTACATACAAACGTAATAAGTGCTCTGGAATCACTTCATTTAATCGAAAAGAAGTTTGAATAGCCACGTATACGCTTACACGAATAGCACGTGAGTGCCAAAAGCATTAAGTTTGTCAGCCAGATGCTTCCAACCCCATTTTTTGGGGCACTTGTCGTAGCGTCTTTCACAAAATAATGTTAAATCATTCGATCATTCAGTAATTTTCGATTCACTCATTCAAAAACGTTCGGTTATTTAACCGTTGGATAGAGTTGAATAGAGAACCCGAAAAAAACGCGGTTTGTTTAATTAATTGTTTATTGCTAACAGAACGGTTACGTAACCAATGGTTATGTTGTAGTTGGTGAACTCGGGTCGACGTCGCTAATATTGTTATCCGTCGGCTCACACAAGGAACTACAAAATTTCGAGAATAATTTACATACATTCACAGGTCTGTTACATATATCTTTATTCCATAACATTGTGTAAGGTATGCATGTATTACCATTTCTTATATTAAGTTCTGTTTACGTGTTTATCATTTATTTCTGTTCAGTATAGTTTTCAATGTTATGTTGATATACTGGCGTGTGCTAGCTGACATACGGCAAATAATTTCATTTAATATTTTGTTTTACGTAATGTTAAATAGGTAAGTACTTATTTTATACAGAGCGGCTGGTTTTATTTTCGCAATTGCAGTTTTGGTCCCTTAGTAAAAGTTTTTCATTTTCATGAGTACTACACTCCCTTAAAAATGCCTCTCGTTTAATTTAACACACTGTAAAGAATCAAGTTTTCTAACTTAACTGAGACCTGTGCTGCTGAGGAGTTTGTCACGCCTCTTCTTCCCAGTTTAAGCACTAGGAAGTAGTGAAAAAAAGAGGAGAAGGGCGGGCGTTTTTGAGGAATGTCTTATGTAATTTTGACGTTCAAAAAGTCATTTATTCAAACTAAGCTGCTAGTCAGCACTTTCAGCCCAGTTTGAATATATAAATTTTGATTAATATTTTGTTTGTCATCGTTGCATAATATTAAAAATTCGGCATTGTTAAGTAAACCTTTAGTTAGATGAAATCAACTATTTATTATCAATCAATCAACATTCTATCAGGACGTGCGCCTAATTATACCTATTTTGATAAGGTAGATAAAACTCATGAAAAATTAAAAAAAAAGTTCAACTGAGAGGTAGTCTACTGCTGTAACGATGGAGTGGCGGACGTGTATGGTTCTTTTGTGCGTGACGGCTGTTCTAGCCGACGACGAATGGCTGGAAGTGAAAACTGAGCAGGGGCCGGTGCGCGGCCGCAAGCACCCCAGCGGGGAACTTTACGCCTTCTACAATATACCCTACGCCACAGCACCTACGGGCGTTAACAAGTTTAAGGTACTTTTGAATCGTTTACTTAATTTTTTAAGGAATAGACTATTTTTACACGCTTTATATTAGCTTCACTTGTATGTTTGTTTGTTTGTTTGTATGTTTGTATGTAACCGACTCCTTTGGACGCTATTTTGACCCACTTCAAACGGTTAGATTTCATTGAAACTTTGTAGACTTATCGAGGACCGATGACAATTCAAAATTTAAAAAAGAAATACAAAAAAAAAACAAAAAAATCACGCTTTTCAAGCAAGCAGAACCAAAAAATAGTAAATAAATAATAGTTTAAAAAACTATAAAACACGCTTTAAAAACCGAACTAAAAAATTAGAAAATAATTTAATTCTACATATTAAAAAGCGTGGGGTGCTTGATATTAATTGATTATAAAAATACCTCCAAAAGCACCCCACGCTTTTTAATAGAATTAAATTATTTTCTAATTCTTTAGTTTGGTTTTTAAAGCGTGTTTTTTAAACTATTATTTATTTATCAGTATATCGCGCTTTTGAGAAAGGAACCTAAATACAACTTACTTTCCAGGCGCCTCTTCCACCGCCAACATGGGCAGAACCATACGAAGCCATCGGCGAGCGTGTTGTATGTCCACAGAACCAACTAATTCTTGACTCAATGCCAGACAATTTAGTGGTGAAAGAAAATTGTCTAATTGCTAATGTATTTGTGCCCGAAACAAATGAGACGAACCTTTCAGTTCTCGTGTATATTCACGGGGGATCTTTTGTACAAGGCTATGGTGAATCGAACAAAGGAACACAGTTTGTCAAGGAAAAAAAAGACATCATCATGGTCACGTTTAACTACCGTCTCAGCATTCATGGGTTCCTTTGTCTCGGCACTGAAGACGTACCAGGAAATGCTGGCATGAAGGACGCGGTGGCGCTGCTGCGCTGGGTTCAAAAAAACATTGCCAGTTTCGGCGGTAATCCTAATGATGTCACTCTTGGTGGTATGAGTGCAGGTTCTGCATCAGTGAACTTAATTATGCTTTCGAAATCAGCCGAAGGACTGTTCCACCGAGTATTACCTGAAAGTGCCGGAAGCCTTGCAGCATTTGTAGTCCAAAGGGATCCTTTAGAGATCGCTAAAACTCATGCTAAGAACCTGAACTTCACCAACGTAGACGATATTTATGCGTTAGAAGAGTTCTATAAGACAGCTTCAATGGAACTGTTAACTTCTGAACTATTTGATGACAGGCCTGATTCCACTTTCATGTTTTCACCGTGTGTGGAGCGTGATACAGGAGACGAAGCTTTCCTGACAGAACCTCCTCTGAGTATACTAAAGAAAGGGAACTACAGAAGGTTGCCTGCGTTGTATGGATTCACAAACATGGAAGGATTGTTACGGATTGGTTTCTTTGAAATTTGGAAAGATGAGATGAATAGAAACTTTACTGCTTTCTTGCCAGCTGATTTACAGTTTGATTCAGATGAAGAAAGAGAAAAAGTAGCAAATGAAGTTAAGACATTTTATTTCGGTGACAATCCTGTGAGCAATAACAATGTTTTAGGATTCGTCGACTTATTTTCGGATGTGTTCGTGAATTACCCTATGCTTCGTGCTGCGAAGTTGTACACACAAGCTGGCAACAATCAAGTTTATTTGTATGAATATTCATTTGTGGACGAGAATGTTCCCGTGGTGCCTCACACAAATATACGAGGGGCTGACCACTGCGCTCAGTCGGGGGCTTGGTTGGATAGTGACACGAGTCTCACAACACCGGAGTTTCAGAAAATCTCGAAGATAATACGTGAAATGTGGCATGACTTTATTAAAACAGGGTAAGCATTACGTATTATTAGAGATTCCGAACGAATGTAACTATTTCAAGAATCACTCCAGTTTCATTCAGAATAATGTATTTATTTATTTATTTTATTATTTATGTACACACAGTAAAATACATACAAGATATGGCATAATTAAACAAGAGTACAAAGGTACTGCTTATTTCTTTAGAAATTTCTTCCAGCTGACCTGCGAAAGGAGAAATGAAAAAGAAATGTAGACAATAGTGTGTGAGAACAAGAAGAGAAAATATGAATATGTGACGTCTTAAACTAAAATATAATTACACATATAATGCAGGAAATTAACATATACATAAATAAATACGTAATGATAAAATATATAAACATATAGATAAATATATGGGGAAGCACATCTAAAAACCATCTAATCACAGTAGAAAGGGCACAACAAAGCAGTATTAAAGGTGATTATGCGCTTGCCCTTTAGACACCCCACAGTGAATGTTTATGAAGGGGCCGACGTACTTTCGGTGAGGAAACTCTTTGTGCTCGAAATGTTGACTAGATACCATAAAAAAACTGTACCTGCGCTTCCTATTACATCAAAACGTGTTGACCGCTGCCCAATACCGCGTGTTAGAACTACCTTTGCAAAACGTCATATTGATATTCTAGCCATAAATTATACAATTTATTCCTAAAACTACCAAAGACTGCAAAACCTATACTATTCGTAATTTCAAAACCAAACTGACAGTCTAGCTCAAACAGTACAATTATGGTGAAATCGAAAACCTGATCTCCAGTTGGTAATTAAATATTTATAACTTCACATTCACACTAAACAGCAACACACTACATACACATAAACACACACTCGTTATCAAATGTTAAATTGTAATCATAGATTCTAAGTAGTTCTTACCTTTTTACCTTTTTTTAATTTGTTTTTTGTTGACATTGTAAATTAAACAGGCGAAGACACTGGTCCCTATGATACAGTTAACACTAGTTTAGGGACCAGGGGATTTAAATTTGTGTATTCTTTTTATGTCAATAAAACTTATTATTATTATTATATATATACATATATACTTAAATATACATACATACACAATTAAGAGGAAAGGTAATGCTCTTTTACTCGACATTTGAACAGAGAAATAGTTTTTAAGTCACGAATGCTCGGCGGAAGTGAGTTCCACAATCTAACAGCATGTACAGAGAAGGAATAAGAATAATAACTAGTTTTATGGGGATGGGATTTAAGGAGGGATCTAAGGTGTGATCTACACGGTGCGTCACTAGGACGAGCGTAAGAAAAACGCTCACGCAGGTAGGAAGGTTAAGAAGGGTTGTGTAAGATGTTGAAGAGGAGACACAAAATCTGAGTGTTCCTGCGAAAGAGGATTGGGAGCCACTTGAGTTCCTTGCGAAGGTAAGAAACGTGGTCATACTTTCGAAGACCGAAAATAAAGCGAATGCACAGGTTTTGCAGGCGCTCGAGCTTGTTTAATAGCTCCTCAGTAGCATCCAAGTAGCAGGCGTCGGCATAAATGTAATAAATGTATGTATGTGATTATATTACTGGGTTAGATTCCTAGCCTATAGGGGGTAGCCCCCGAAAATTAAATTCTATTACGATATTAGTCATTCAATGGGATGATATGAACTTAGAGGGTTGTTTTTATGATTTTAGTACATACGTTTTAAGATCGAGAATCATATTTTAACCAAGAAACAAGCTGACACTGACCTGCAAATTACAAAAAACCGAAGAAAATCAAATTTCGCCGGTTACCTTAGTGCATCCACTCTAATGAAAGTATTGGCTAGGTACCTACTCAGCTATTATAATTATATGTAACTGCGCTATAGTGATGAGGGCTCTAGGGTCATGCTCAATAGGCTTGACGCTTGGCTCTTCCAATAAAGGGCTAGTTTAACACTTCGATTTTAGTATAATACCCATTGACTGAACTAAACCATTGTCGTATAAATGAAAAGCTTCTCGAGTTTGTAGCTCAAATAAATATTGTACATTTCAGGAAGCCTGTGCCTGAAGGATCGTCACTGCCTGCGTGGCCGGCAGTAGGCGCGGACAGGTCACCACACATGGTGCTGGATGAGAAGGTGGAACTACGTGGGGTGCTCTTAGAAGAACGCGCTCGCTTCTGGGATGATATCTACCAGAGATACTACCGGGATCCTATCCCTCCACCAGCACCGCCTTTAAAACGACGCTTCAAATTATTGTAAATTAGTCAAGATTTTTCGAATATTTTCACATTTTTAATCTGTAAAGTTTTTTGGCAGTTGGTTTTTTTATTTGAATGCCATAAACGATGAGCCCGCTGAACCTACTTCCATTGCCGCATTTAAAACATGAAACATTTGAAACAATGTGCTACAGAAGGTGTTAAGCTATTCATTTTGTGTAGCACTTATTAAATCATTTATCTCAGCATTATCATAGGCGATGGCAATTATGCCTGGATGTGACGCATATTTTCTATGAACTTTTTTATTTTGTGTGGAATAACCACACAAAATAAAAAAGTACTACGTGTATATCTATCTTACCGCAAATAAAACGTATTTACATTCTTTCTTTCTTCTTCTTTCATCCATCGAACTATTTATCCAGGATTTCAATATTTTCACGCAGGGATTTCATAATGGGCTTATTTAATAAAGGCTCATGCAGACTAGCGCGACGCGATGGTCGCGTCACGACACTCGTAGAACAATTTCTATGAAAACTTAATGAAAATTGTTCTACAAAGGTCGCGTCGCGCTGTCGCGTCGCGGCTGTTTGAAGAAGCCTTAAAACACACACGCGACATTACAACAATCTGACAAATGACGATCGGCCACCAACTGTAGGCTTCGTACCCAATTTTTATGATCACCCACTCACTGTTTCTCTCATATTTTTGTGACGGGCTACAAACTAACGACCTGAAAAAATTGTCTTTCTGTTTCATTTATCTAACGAATTCTATTATGTTTCTATTATATTTTCATCACATCAATAGAGATAATAAAACATAATAGTTGCCGACTTTATATAAGAATTTTGAGTAATGATATGATTAGATGCATTGTTATTTAGAAGAAATTTTATATGAGCCTTTTGAACGAGATTGTAAAATTACCGATGTTTCTTTCATATTTAAAAAGTTCGACTCGCGGTTTCGGCAGGCGATTATATGAAATTGAAGTCATCGTTTGGTATTTTTTTCTAGTTTACAATGTTTAAGGTACTTTCCCTTCATGTGCCAAAGTCACCCAATGCACGCCGTCTCCGGTGTAATACTTCATTGATGGTATATAGGTACCTAGTTGGTTTTTATCACACACAACACATAACTCAAACTCACAGCATTTATTTTCAATTAAATATTTTACAGGCACACATTTCTATTTATCAAAGAATCAGGTAATTTGAGTTACGAAATGAATCTAGTTGCGCATCCCTAAAACGAAAATAGTTTCACTATGGAGAAGAACGAGGAAGAACCTCCACGGACACTCTTTTAAATCAAAATATTATGTTACAGAGGTTTCTTGTTCGAAAATTATAATTGCAATCCTTTTTACACCCTTTCATCGCGATACGCGATCAAACGTGACCCTCTCTAAAGTGGCGAAAGCAATGCGTATCACACGGAAAGAAGTACCTACAGAATTTTATTATTTGTTAGTTTTATAAAACTTACTAACAATGATGTAATTTTTATCAGTTAATTATTTTATAATTAAACAATGCTAATATTCACAAATGCGTTTGAATATGAAAGTTTAATTACTAACGTCATTACTTTTTACAACTTAAATATTACTTCATGTCAATATTTCCGGTAATTCGTACCATCACGACGTATGCGCGCGTCGTCTTCGTTCACGCTAAACCTCACTATCTCCTTAGACGCAGATGCAGATCTTGCAAAACCGCTTTCCTTTTTATGTCCGCAATGAGAGTCTTCATCTTGATCTCAGAAGGCCTACCATCCAGCAGTCATGTAATGCCTTTCCAAGTGTTTCTTCGACTCTGATATAAAGAACCCCAATGGCCTGATTGCTGCAGCCGCCCGCTTCACTCTCTTCCGCATTAGGAGGATTTGCTGACCGAGGCATATCCTGACCATTCCCGATGACGCTACAACCCTCCTCCGAGTGAGTAGCAATCTCACCAACAAGCTCAAGATTCACCGTCGTTGACCGCCGTCGTTCCGTCCTCACCGCTGAGGCCCGCCACAACGTCCCAATCTATGTCCGCCCTGACCCTTGCTCTTGCTCTTAGCTGTTTATTTAATTTACTCTGAAGGTCCCACTTGTGACTTTAAGTTCCAGCTATATGAACATGATGCATTTACATATTATGTAAGCTGGCGCGCACTCTTTGCCTGGGGGTTTTGATTTAGGTAATTTATATATATATATATATACCGGCTGAAATTTTTTAGCGTCTGGACAACAATATGACGTTTTGTGTAAGTAGAATAGAACTCATATACCCTAATATTTACCTGGTACCATTCATTTAATAAAAGTTCCGAATATCCTTAAAATACATGAAAAAGAATACATCCTACGGCACTCGCGTAAAACGAATATTATCCAAAATAGGTAATAGTAAACGGCGTCAGCTGCGATTGCACATGAATGAAGCATGATGGAAGTGTGAGCGAGACGCTAGCATTAACTTCGCTCTCCTGCGCACAGGACGATACCGCCTGATCCCTACACACTCACGCACACATTTGCGCGTGTACCTACATACGTCACCGTGCTGTATGTAGTTGTAGTAGGCAAATAATTTGATACACTGAGTGACGCGTGTCTTGAAACCGTAAACCAAATAAATTACATCTCGTAAGATCGGTAAAGCTTTGATAGAAATGTAAACAAACCGCTGATGTTAAATACTTATGACAATCACTCACATTCATCTGTATTTTGAAGGTTTTAACGTGATGTGTAATAAAAAAGGATTCCAACATGGTTGTTTATTCCAAATCGGATACTACAACTTACTAGGCGTATTTAAAGATCGTAATCAACTTATTTACAAATAATTACACTGATTAATTTTTACAAAATTACAGAAAATTAGTTATTATTTACAACAAAAATTACCTTTTCAACGATTTTGCAAGATTTGTTCGAAATGTCCACCGTTTCTTTCTAAACATAAACTCCCACGTTTTTGCAAATTGGTTGTTAGACTCCTAAGTGTGTCTCTGTCACTTTTCAGAATATTAAAAACGTCTATTATTCGCTGTTTTAACTCATTTACACTACGAGCTTCTTCGGTGTATACTAAGCGTTTTAGTTCAACCCACAAACAAAAGTCTAATGGCGTTAGGTCTGGTGATCTCGCCGGCCAGTTCACAGGTCCACCGCGACCTATCCACTTATCACGGAATTCACTATGTAAATACGCGAGCACAGATCGCTCGTAGTGAGCTGGATACCCGTCGTGCTGAAAGTACATGTCCGGCAGATAGTCCAGAGGAACGTCTTCCAACATTGTGTCGATAACGGACTGTATAATTTCACGATACATTATCCCTGTCAATCGACCTTCGATACAAACTGGACCCATTATGCCAACGTGTATTATCCCGGCCCAAACATTGACACTGAATAGAACTTGATGAGCGTGTTCGTTTATTTTAAGTGAGTTTTGAAACTCCACCATTGCTCGTTGTGTAGGTACGTTGTAGATACCAGCGCGGGCAAATATGGACTCGTCGCTCCATAGAATGTTCGCCTGCGGGTGGAGTTGGAGTATGCGTACGTCATTATGAAAACAATCACTGGGCGGTCGAAGCACACACGGTTCAAACGTAAAAAAACAGCGATCGACGTCACGCTATGGCTAATCGCAGGTGACTAGAAAGAGAGAGCACGAGACGCGGTACTCGGGTCGAAGGGCGCGCGGGCGGGAGGGGATGCGCATGCGGTGACGCGTGAGCGGTACGCCTAAGGAAAGATATTTTGCGATAGTAGTTACCTATTCCCGGCCGGCTTCAATCAAAGGATTGAATGTCGCTACGAATTCATTGATAATTTCTGCGTGTAGAGTAGGGTGCCTATAAGTTGGGTTTTGATATTATTTGCCGATATTTTTACTCTTTTCTATTTTTATTATTTTTTAAATTTTAGTATGAAAAGTTTACTACAAATAAGTAATAGTATTTATTGATAGGTTCATTTCATGTTAGGATTTAAAAAAAAAAGTGAAATTTCTATGCCATAGGCTTCTACTCCGTTCACCTATTATGCCCTATTTTTTTCCAGACGGTAAAAAAAATCATACGGTATATTTTTTTTTTTTTTTCGGGATAAGAAACAATTGCGCAGTTATGCTTAATATTTAGGTACAGCTATTTACAAAACGCTTAAATAATCACGCAACCAGCATCGTTATCCATAAATTGATCATCAGTGAAAACAGTTTGAGCAAGGTATAAGCAAACTTAACAAAGGATTATCTATCATAGATGAACTATTGTGCCTTGTTAAATAACATGTGACACAAGTATTGTATATCTGGATCACTTCGCTTCACGCAGATCATGATCCAGAGTGCCCCAATTATACTTACATCAGTAACTGGCTGCTCACCGTCTATTTAGAATTTAATATGGTCTCATTGTAAACGAATTCTTATTTGTTACATGCGGGAATCAAACTCACGATACTTGACACATTTATAAGTAGCAGCAACTGTTCCTACTTTGATGTAAGGAGGTGACCTCTGGACCAATTCGCCAAAAGTGTCGTCAAAGGTGTCTTAAAATATTGAACTACTTTATGAGCTTTACTCACTTTACTTAATTCCATAAAGTAATCATCTATAGTTGTGACTTGGTGCTTTGCATGATTAAGATAAATAAAATTTGTTTATGAATCGATCCCACGTTCTCAATACAGTTGCAGGAATTGAATGGTGCATAATAAACTGTACTTACTAAATAGTCTTAACCCTTTTCTTGGCAAAAAAAAATATCTGATTCTTTTTTTAATTTTGTTTTTGAGGACAAGTATTGATGATTTAGAAAAATAAAATAAAAAATACAGGGTGTTTACTTTTGGAGATATTGTATGTATCTCATGAGAGACATTGCCAAGTATCTGTTCTTTTCTTCACATGAGTCAATGTATCTGAAAGGATACAATACTCAAATAAAATAAAACTCAACATAAAACTTAAAAACAAAATATAATCAGATTTACACAAACAAATAAAACACAAACATTAAACGACCTTACAATTTAATGTTAGTTAATTTCCGGTGTGACAAATTAAAAAGCAGTTCCTATTTGGGCATTGTATATACAATATAGGGAACCATCATCTGATCCTGATGCTAAATCTTGTTTCATGAGAAACTTTTAAAGTATTCGCGTAGTTTTATTTTCAGTGGTCGGATTTTGAAATAACGATCACCGTCATCTTCTAAATTATTATTGAAATATATGTAATTCCGTATTTGCTGAATTTTTTAAATGACATTACACTGGCTATTGGTTCATAACGTAAATCTTGGGACCTGTAATCTGTATAAGCTGACATATTGACGAGACCTTCATGGGTATCGTCAATATGTCAGCTTATACAGATGTGAGTGTGATTATTGTGTACAAGCTATGAAATCTTGAATATCTTGGCGACTAATGTTAAATGATTTTCCAGTAACTTGAGTAGAATATAAGATAGTTTGATGGGATATCATATCTAAGATATCATCGGTAAAAAAGTATTTGAAATATTCCAATGGGGTCTTGCGCATTTCTTCTGGAAACTCTTTGTCATTTTTTTCTGCACAATGCTGAAAGCGTTTGTTAGCCCACTTAAATTGTAAGGGCTTCTGGCGAATAGGTCGTGGGCGTGTAATTAAAAGCCTTGATCTTTTAGATCGAGAAGACGACGCTACAGGTGATGGTAAGTCTGGTGTACGTGGAGAGGCTACATTTGTAAACAAAACTGACGTCGGTGGCTGTGTTACACTTGGTGATGGCTGTTGAATAATCGGCGAAGGCAAAAGTGGAGACTCGGTTACTGCTGCTTGAATGGGAGTTATTTCTTCATCGGATAATAAATTGAGATTCTCAAACGAAGACGGCAATGAAGGTGGATTGGACGACGAAAGACTGTCCAACCTTGCTTTGGAGACGGCATGTATTTAAGTATCTCAATCTGAAGTCTCATCTAAATCTGATGTTCGGCCGGATTTGGGTACTAAAGCTGGATTTTTTTTCGCTCGGTACCCACACGTCGTCATTGGTCGCATAGTATTCTGCAAAGAAATGAAGCATTCACCACCCAAAACAAGCATAAGCACAGAATAATTATAATCTCCCCTGTAGCTTAAAGGACCGATAGTTCCATTTCTAACATCCACACTGGGGAGACTATTAGAATAATAACAGCGCATAGGTTACTTTTTATAGAAATATCTGACATGCACGCAAGCGGCGACGTGCAAAAACTAGTTCATGATATTCCCTAAATATGGCAATGTGCACCATGAGATACATAACCTGCAACACCTAATTCTGTAATAACTTGGCAGTGTGCACCTTGAGATACATGCACAAACACGATTCGTTTTTTACTAAAGAATAAACATTTGGTGTGAATAACACGCTTGATACAAATTTGTACTTTGTTAGGTATCTAAAAACAAGCAACACTCCCAGAGCAACCCGTAAAAAATAAAAAAAGTCCTACCTCCTTTTTTTTTTTTGAATGGGAAATCATCAAATAACTTCTCCCGCTCTGGGTGGAGCGGGAGGGCGTGTTAGACTTTTACTGACTAAAACCCACCCGTGTTCCCTCAGTTGCCTGTATGCCAGGGGCCGCGGTATCTCTTTCGAACAACCCGCACCCCTGGCAGGCATCGGCCCTTGCGGGCCCCATCTGTTGCTGCTGACATCTCTTTGAGGCGCGCGTGGAACACAACGCGCCGTCGAACCGGGCTTGGTCCTTACAGGACAGCGAGCTACCCATTACTCGCCGTCCGCAAGCCCGTGCCTATGGTGGCCGGGAATCAGCCTGGGACTCCCGACGCCCAGGGCGTCTCCTGCGAAGGCCACGGCTGTGAGGGCGCATGTACTGCATCTCCCTCACGTGCGCCGCCCCCCTCTTTGCAAGCATAACTGCTTCGCTGAAGGAGGCGACTGCTAGCCATGCACTCACTCCGTACCATGGCCTGGACCAGGGTCGGACGCGAGAGATCGCCGCCGCTGATCACCTCCACGAGGACACGGCGGTGCTCTGCCCAAGCCCGGCAGACTTCCACCGTATGCTCCACCGTGTTCTCTGGGCGATCTTCGCAATGGAACCACCCGGGCGTTTCCTCCCGCCCTATCCGACTCAGGAACCTCCCAAAACAGCCATATCCGGTGAGGACCTGTGTCAGGCGGAAGGTGAGGACGCCATGCCGCCTCTCAAGCACTCCTCAAAGAGGGGACTTACCGCCGCAATCGTGGCGTGCCCAGTTAAGATGTAGTTGGTGAGCTTTTATGTCTTCGGATAAAGACAACTTGGATATACTTACATCGTTTTTTAACGAAGACGCAGAATATGTACTGACGTCGCTAACATTGTTATCCGTCGGCTCATACACGGAACTAAAAAACTTCGAGGATAACTTACATACATTCACAGGCCCGTTACATACATCATTATAATTTAACATAGTGTAGGCGTGTAGGCGTAGGTGTGTTATTAGGCATGTCTGTTTACCTTTTTTAGTACTAGGGTCTGTTAACGTTATTATCATTCATTTCTGCTTTAGTACAGTTTTCAATGTTATGTTGGTATATTGGCGTGTGCTAGCTAACATACGGCAAATAATTTCATTAATTGGTTTGTGTTTTGTACACACAACGCCTACTCTCAAACACATGTATGCCACAACTTTTTCTTTATTTTATTTTAATTTATTTTTAACTCTATTCATTTATTATTACGGACACACACTTCACTATGTACTTATTTTTCGAGCGTAAGTTACTCGTGGGTTGCAGCTGAAAATCAGCGTCAACTGGTGCACACTGTGTAGCCACTTGACATTATGCTGGGCTGAGGCCCTTTTGGCATTAATAACACTGTTGTGTTTTATTTATAGTTTTAAGGTTTTTAAGCTGTAAGTAATGCCAATAAACGCATTTTTCTTTCTTTCTTCGTTTTGTAGTGGTAATTAGGTGCTTACTTTTGTATAGACCGACTGGTTTTGTTTTTAAGGTTTTATTGTTAGTCTTTTAGTAAAAGTTTTCCATTTTCATGAGTACTACACTATTTTAAAAAATGCCTCTCTTAACACACTAGAAAGAATCAAGGTTTCTAACGGCACTGACAGCTGTGCTGCTGGGAGTTTGTTACTCCACTTCTTCCCACCATATGCACTGGGAAGTGGTGAAGGGAAGAGAAGATGTGCGGGCGTTTTTGAGGACTGTCTTATGTAAAAAAAAAGTGCTGACTCTCAGGCTAGTTTGAATAAATGACTTTGATCAATATTTTGTTTATCATCGTTGCATAATATTTCAAAATTTCGGCACTGTTAAGTAAACCATTAGTTAGATTTAATCACCTATTCATTATCAATCAATCAACAATCCACCAGGATGTGTGCCTAATTATACCTATTCTGATTAGGTAGATAAAACTGAATAAAAACGTTCAACTGAGAGGTACTCTACTGCTGTAACGATGGAGTGGTGGACATATGTAGTTATTTTGTGCGTGACAGCTGTTCTGGCTGACGACGAATGGCTGGAAGTGAAAACTGCGCAAGGGCCGGTGCGCGGCCGCAAGCACCCCAGCGGGGAACTGTTCGCCTTCTACAATATACCCTACGCCACAGCACCTACGGGTGTTGACAAGTTCAAGGTACTTATGAATCGAGTAATTTTTTTAAAGTAAGTTTGCCCCTGCCCACCTCAAGAGTTCTGCTGGCATTAATTTTTTTTTTTTTCCTACTTTACTCTAAATTTTTTAATTGTACTTATTATTTTTTTATATTTTAGTTTTTAATTTTTTGCTTGTGTTTTTTTTTTATGGATCATGTGGTCTGCAATAAAGATTTTTATTATAATTTTATTATTATTATTATTAAACAACATGATGTAATTTCGCAGCTCAGCAAACGTCTCGATAATTTTTCTCATCGGTCAACGACTAAATTTGTCGTTCATGGCTACAGACGTTTTTGAGGAACGGACAAATTTTTTATCAGTACCTACGTCGCGCTTTTGAGAAAGTGACCTAAATTCTACTTCTTTTCCAGGCACCTCTCCCACCGCCAACATGGTCGGATCCGTATGAAGCCAGTGGCGAGCGTGTTGCTTGTCCACAGAACCCACTACTTCTTGAAGCAATGCCAGACACTTTAGTGGTGAAAGAAGATTGTCTAATTGCTAATGTATTTGTGCCCGAAACAAATGAGACGAACCTTTCAGTTCTCGTGTATATTCACGGGGGAGCTTATGAACAAGGATATGGTGAATTCAATAAAGGAACACAGTTTGTGAAGGAAAAAAAAGACATCATCATGGTCACCTTTAACTACCGACTCGCCATTCACGGGTTTCTCTGTCTTGGCACTAAAGACGTACCAGGCAATGCTGGCATGAAGGACGCGGTGGCGCTGCTGCGCTGGGTTCAAAAAAACATCGCCAGTTTTGGTGGTAATCCTGATGACGTCACTCTTGGTGGTATGAGTGCAGGTTCTGCATCAGTGAACCTTATTATGCTCTCCAAATCAGCCGAAGGATTATTTCACCAAGTATTGCCCGAAAGTGCCGGAAGCCTTGCAGCATTTTCAATACAAAGAGATCCTTTGGAAATCGCTAAAACTCATGCTAAGAACCTGAACTTCACCAACGTAGACGATATTTATGCGTTAGAAGAGTTCTATAAGACAGCTTCAATGGAACTATTAACTTCTGAACTATATGATGGCAGGCCTGACTCCACTTATACGTTTTCACCGTGTGTGGAGCGTGATACAGGAGCCGATGCTTTCTTGACAGAATCACCTCTGAGTATACTACAGAAAGGTAACTACAGAAGGTTGCCAGCATTGTATGGATTCACAAACATGGAAGGATTGTTGTGGGTTGGTTTCTTTGAAATTTGGAAAGATGAGATGAATAGAAACTTTACTGCTTTCTTGCCAGCTGACTTACAGTTTGCATCAGTTGATGAAAGAGAAAAAGTAGCAAATGAAGTTAAGACATTTTATTTCGGTGACAATCCTGTAGGCAATAACAATATTTTAGAATTCGTCTACTTATTTTCTGATGTGTTCGTGAATTACCCCATGCTTCGTGGTGCGAAGTTATACACACAATCTGGGAACAATCAAGTTTATTTGTATGAATACTCATTTGCGGACGAGAATGTTCCCGTGGTGCCTCACACCGACGTACGAGGGGCTAACCACTGCGCTCAGTCGGCGGCTTGGTTGGATAGTGAGACGAGTCTCACAACACCCGAGTTTCAGAAAATGTCGAAGATAATACGTGAAATGTGGCACAACTTTATTAAAACAGGGTAAGCATTAGGTATTCTTTAAGATTTCGAACGAATGTAACTAATTCTAGAACCACCCCAGTTTCATTCTGAATACTATAATTATGTAGTGCGTAAGATTTCTAGCTTTACAGGGGGAAACGCCAGGCTACACCGCAAAATTCAAATTTTCTCACGGTTTTTATCGAGTGACTTTTTATGAAATACTCATTCAATGGGATTACATGAACTTGGGGGAACTGAGGGTTGTATCGATGATTCTCATACATGTGTTACGGTCGCGAATCATATTTTAATCAACAAGCAACCTGACACTGACTTGCAAATTACAAAAAACGTAAGAAAATGGAATTTTGCGGGTTCCCTTAGTGCATCCACTCTAACGAATTTATAGGTACCTACTCAGCTGTTATAATTATATGTACCTGCGCCGCAGTCATGAGGGCTCTAGGTTCATGGCTCAATAGCCTCGACGCTGGGCCCTTCCAATAAAGGGCTTATGTGTCACCTCCGTTTTTGTTTAGTACCCATTGACTGAACTAAACCACTGTCATAGAAATAAAAATTTATCAGTTCGTAACTCAAATAAATGTTGTAAATTTCAGGAAGCCTGTGCCTGAAGAGTCGTCGCTGCCTGCGTGGCCGGCAGTAGGCGCGGACAGGTCACCACACATGGTGCTGGATGAGAAGGTGGAACTACGTGGGGTGCTCTTAGAAGAACGCGCTCGTTTCTGGGATGACATCTACCAGAGATACTACCGGGATGCTATCCCTCCACCAGCACCGCCTCCAAAAAGACGCTTCAAATTATTGTAAACTAGTCAAGATCTTTCAACTTTTTTGGTTTTTTGCTTTGCTTTTTGATTGCTGGCACTGGGGCGGGCCGGAAGCCTGTCGTTAAGTTTTACCTTGCAAGTAAATAAAACCGAATAATTATCATTCTGTGTTTTCTTTTCAACTTATCACAGCAATAGTAACAACAATAAGACATTGGCTATCGAGGGCCGGATTGATGGCACTGGAGCGGACCGGAATTGGCCCGCGGGCCGTAGTTTGGAGACCCCTGGTTTAGAGGCTTAAGTCTCTTTAACTTATAATTCAGTGAATGAAACACATCGGGTATATGAGCATAAATGTGAGGTTTTCTTTTATTGAAATTTGCTTCTTTTTGTCTTATTTTATATTGTTTATCATGCTAGGGATATCGGTCAGTGAGTCGACTGGCAAAGCTTATCGAGGGCCAGAGTTTATCTACCTAATCATTTTATTCTACAATGAAATTCTTTAGTTGTAATACTTCTGTCTCTTAAAACAAAACCGGATTGTGTATTATACCACAATGCATTTCTGAAGTGGATACTAACCAGAAGCAGGTTAGAAGTTTGTTGAGTGTTTTTGAGTAAGGTTAGGGTTACAATGTGGAAATTGTGTCATGTTTACAAAAAAAATACCATTACTTGGCTATTTATTCCATTGTAAATGCGTAGGTCTCTCGGCGGGTTGGTCTCGGCATCAATTTGGACAAGACGAAAGTCATGTGCAATTCTCACGTCTTGCCGAGTCCAATCCACATCGAAGGGTCGCTTCTCGAAGTTGTGAAGGAGTACGTCTACCTAGGGCAAGTCATCCAGCTCGGTAGACACAACTTTGAGAAAGAAGCCGACAGAAGGATCCGGTTGGGTTGGGCAGCGTTTGGGAAACTACGTCAAGTCTTTTCGTCGCCTATTCCGCAGTGCTTGAAGACTAAGGTCTTCAACCAGTGCGTCCTGCCCGTGATGACATACGGTGCCGAAACGTGGACACTGACGGTTGGGCTGATCCACAAATTTAAGGTCGCTCAGCGCGCTATGGAGCGGGCTATGCTCGGAGTTTCTTTGAAGGATAAAATCAGGAATGAGATTATCCGGAAAAGAACCGGAGTTACCGACATAGCTTGTAGAGTGAGCAAGCTGAAGTGGCAGTGGGCTGGCCATGTTTGTCGAAGGACCGATGGACGGTGGAGCAGACGAATCCTGGAGTGGAGACCGCGTATCGGCAAACGTAGTGTGGGACGCCCCCCCAGCTAGATGGACCGACGACCTTAAAAAGGTGGCTGGAACAGACTGGATGCGGAAAGCGGAGGATAGAGTGTTGTGGCGCTGCCTGGGAGAAGCCTATGTCCAGCAGTGGACTGCGATAGGCTGAGTTGAAATGCGTAGGTCCGTCTTAAAGTAAATCGTGCTAATCTGTTCAGCCTGTTGCTCTTTAGTGGGAAAGGGCTACTTTCTTCCTATGAGGATGAAGAGCATTTCTGCCCACTTTCGCACTTAGGAGAGTTCATCGCTCAATTTCGGTACGAACGGTTGCTTTACAAAGGCACCGGCGAACACGCATATCATAAATGTGAGCTTTTAATCGTGGAACTTGGCATTTCGTTGACTAACGATCAACTGAACACTATTTAACACTTACCAAAAGCACTATTATTCACTTTCTTTAAAGTTTTACCAGAAACTTTTCAAATTTTCTAAGAAAATTAACTAGAGATTTTTTTTACGTCGGGGCGTTAAAAATGATAGATGCTATGAACTGACAGTTGACAAGTGACAGCTTGCTGAGTGAAGCCACAGGTAATGGATTCTTCCATTACAAAAAGGTATGAGTTTCTTTGATTATTTAACTAAAATATGGCAAAATCTTAGGTGCTTCTTCAACAATGCTATCTGGTTAGTTAAAACATGATAAGCAAAATAAATTATAGAATCCCAACACCTGACGTCACCTCATTGCCAGCTAGATGCTCCCGCCGGCCGTACTCTTTCATTAATACGTACAATAAAGTCTGCAAACTCTGCGAAATTATAAACACTAACTCAATCGAATGAAAAAAAAAATTAAGAAAATTCTGCATATTACTGGATATGATGACTCGGAACAATAAAACGACCCTGATCTGACACTAAATAAAACGAAGTATATCTATTTATGAGGAACAAAAAATACACACTTACACACACACACACCACACACACGCCTGACACCACACAAACTTTACACATACATACATACATACATACACCATAAAATACCATACCTGAAATGATCTCTCTAGTCTCCACTCTAGAATTCGTATCCTGAACCCCAAGACACAGTCTAACTGTCTAGTTTTGGGTTCACTGGCAAATAACATATGTAAATAGGTGATACGTAATATTTAAGCTACTCAATATGTCGTTTCAACTTGAGGTCAACTTAAGTACGCTTACTGTGTGTACCTGCACACTGAATATTTTTTTATTTTCTATTTATTTCTTATTGTGTAAGATTGGGTACATAACATTATGAACTAATCGCTCCAAGACTTTTGACGTGGTCGGCAACAATGATATTGGACGATCGTTGGTAACATTATTCCTTGCCCGCTTTTTTACACAGACGTAATATTGGCAATTTTCCACGATTGTGGCACAGTACTACGGTTAAATAGATAACATAAAGGCACACTAATTCACTCTGGTGTGTGCTTTAAAAAGGAAGGAGGAACACTATCAGGTCAAGGTTATGGCCGGGCATTTAAGACCCGATTTCACCAACAGATGGTTAAATGTAAAACATCTGTTTAAACCATAAACGGCTGTTTCATAATACATATGTTGCTGTTCACCACCCACTAACCATTGGTTAAGTGCTGTGATCCAACGATTAGCTTAAACGAACTAGCCTATTCAGTTTAACCGTTGGTAAATGCTTCCTGACGTAAAGTTATGCATTGTACATCACATTTAGTTACACGAAATAAAAATGCTAGGCGTTTTGAATGATGTACTTAAAGAGAACGTCTGTCTCGCTGATGGTGGCGTGTGGATCGTTAAGTTCCCTTCAAAATGGTTGAGCTGAATGGTGCTGATCTATACGTCATGTTCGTGAACGGGCGCCGCCAGTAGGTACTGGTCATCTCTTAGCTCCCACGGCTTATCTTAATTTCTGAATTGTTATTTTATTTTTGTTTTAATTACGGACGCTTTTAATGTGCACGTCACATGTCACGACAATTCAAAAGTGCCTGTAATTGGTTTATTTGAAATAAATGCTTTGATTTTGAGTTTGAACAATGTGTTAGATGATTTTGAAAATATAAAATGAATTTAGCGCACTCCCCGTATATTCCAAGTACGTCTCAATAATTTCGAGGAATATGACGAGAAAGCATTTCAGACAAGATGTCGTAATACAAACGTAGTGCTTTTGGAATTACTTAATTTAATTGAAAAGAAGTTGGAATATCCAAGCAACAGGTATTTTTTATAGTGGGGAGGTTATTTATCTTATTTAATTATGTTTAGGGTTGGTACTGTAGGTAGCAGTGGGCCAAGAAACTACCTAGGTAATTTGAGCCTAGATTTTATGATGTATTTGTTTGGCAGCAATGGCATCCTGACGTTGGTACGGAAACGAAAAACATTAATCCGAGACGAAAAAACTAATTAACAACTATTTTAACACATTAAAACATTCATAGCAACCTAGAGCTATACCATGATACATAATTATACCATTGTGATAGACAATGAAAACGAGTTTCATAAAATCTTTGTTTATTCTAAGTTATTAATAAGTAATAACAACAAATAAAACAGTTTTTTTTTCTAATAATTTTCGCGTTTTTATTTGTTCTTATAATATTAAAATGCTATGTTTAGACTCTTCTTTTGAGCTACGGATCAATGTTTTGACCAAATTTATCTTTTCTTGTCATACTTTTGCTTGGATTACTTTGCAACCAACTTATTCCCAATATTGTCTTTTGTTGATGATTTAAGAACATCTGATAATGGCCTCTTCTGTGAGTTTGGTGGCCAACTCTCCCATTTCAAATTATTTTCCTGTAAACATGCACAATAATGTTATTTATTAATTTAAACATAATATGACAAGTGGCAGAGAAAAGAGTACTTAAATTGTTTTCATTATCATGAGACTGCAACAAAATAAATATAACATAATATAACATCACGCCTTGTTCTCCGAAGGGTTGGGCAGAGGTACACCCACATTTCGCAGGTTATGTTTGAGTAATTAAAAAATAAAAGTTGAAGTGTTTCCAGCTCTACAGCTGGAACAACATTGATCATTTACTCTGAGCCCTACGGCTCAGGGTAAATGAGCAATGGGCACGCCACGATTGCGGCGGTAAGTCCCCTCTTTGAGAAGTGGCTTGAGAGGCGGCACGGCGTCCTCACCTTCCGCCTGACGCAGGTCCTCACCGGACACGGTTGCTTCGGGAGGTTCAGTATATGCGCCCTCAAGGTCTTAGTCGCCGCAGGGGACGCCCTGGGCATTTGGAGTCCCAGGCTGATTACTGGCCACCGTAGGCGCGGGTTGCAGACGGCGAGTAATGGGTAGCTCGCTGTCCGGTAAGGACCAAGCCCGAGTCGGCGGCCCATTGTGTTCTACGCACGAATCAAAGAGATGTCAGCACCGACTGATGGGGCCCGCAAGGGTCGATGCCTGCCAGGGGTGCGGGTTATTCGAAAGAGATAACACGGCCCCTGGCACAGAGGCAACTGTGGAGACACGGTTGGGTTTAAGTCAGTAAAAGTCGGACACGCCCTCCTGCTCCACCCAGAGCGGGAAAAGTTGTTTGATGACTTCCCACCAAAAAAAAAAGAAAGGGTATATGAGCATGAACGCTCGTTTTCTATTTCATCACTTCGTTTTTCCTAGGAAGAAACTGAAACATAAAAACATTATATGCATAAACATCACACTTTCATTAGAAATCTTGGATATCAACAACATTGTAAAAAACTAACGAACAATAAATAATCGCTTAGTAATATATCCTGTGCGATCTCACTGTTATTAGCCGCTATGCTCGGATGGAAAAAATTATGTCAGGGAGGATGTATTATTACAAGCATAAATATAAATGGACAAACCTCTTCGTTGGACTCCATCAGGATGTTATTATAAGGAGGTACCAATGGGCGATTGTATGGCCCGTTTTCTTTACTCCACAAATAAATTTGTAAAATATTAATTAGACGATGCAGATTCACTTAAAATTTTGTGAATATCAATAAATAAAAGAACCTTAATGTTGGAATCTATTTGGATGTAATCGTCAGTGGTCAATTGTGTGGCATTTTCAGTACATTGAAAATAAAATATTATAAAAATATCGCAGATTAACTTTAAAGCTAGTAATATCTGAGGATAAGGTTTGGTATGTTTTGTAGGTTTTTTTTTTTTTTTTTTGGGTGGGAAATCATCAAATAACTTCTCCCGCTCTGGGCGGAGCGGGAGGGCGTGTCAGACTTTTACTGACTAAAACCCACCCGTGTTCCCTCAGTTGCACAGGCAACTGAGGGAACACGGGTGGGTTGTTCGAAAGAAATACCGCCGCCCCTGGCACACAGGTGCCAGGGGCGGCGGTATCTCTTTCGAACAACCCGCACCCCTGGCAGGCATCGGCCCTTGCGGGCCCCATCAGTTGCTGCTGACATCTCTTTAAGGCGCGCGTGGAACACAACGCGCCGTCGACCCGGGCTTGGTCCTTACCGGACAGCGAGCTACCCATTACTCGCCGTCCGCAAGCCCGTGCCTACGGTGGCCGGGAATCAGCCTGGGATTCCCGACGCCCAGGGCGTCTCCTGCGTAGGTCACGGCTGTGAGGGCGCATGTACTGCATCTCATCTCATAACTGCTTCACTGAAGGAGGCGACTGCTAGCCATGCACTCTCGCTCCGTACCATGGCCTGGACCAGGGTCGGACGCGAGAGATCGCCGCCGCCGATCACCTCCACGAGGACACGGCGGTGCTCCGCCCAAGCCGGGCAGACCTCCACCGTATGCTCCACCGTGTCCTCTGGGCGATCTTCGCAATGGAAACACCCGGGCGTTTCCTCCCGCCCTATCCGAAACAGGAACCTTCCGAAACAACCGTGTCTGGTGAGGACCTGTGTCAGGCGGAAGGTGAGGACGCCATGCCGCCTCTCAAACCACTCCTCAAAGAGGGGACTTACCGCCGCAATCGTGGCGTGCCCAATGTTTTGTAGGTTAATTTCATTATTAGTTAAAAGTTGATTTTCTCATTACTTTCATTTGTATCTGGTAGAGCATCACCGTCATATGGATTTTCTAGTCCTTCCAAAGCAGGTCTCAGAATTGAGTCGGTTCACTCCAGTACTAGGAGAAGATGGAGGTGGCCTTTCACCACCTAAATATAATGTGATATGTTATAAATATCACGAAACTCCGGAACAACAAAAGCACTGGTTATGTAATTACCACGTTCGCTTACCAGTCAATAATAGCCTGCGTTTTCGATTTGCTGATTGTTTTTTTGTTTGGTGTTTGGTATTCTCCCAGCAAGTCTTGCATTAAATTTGTCAGCCAGATACTGCCAAACCCGTGTTTTTTCGGTTTTTATTGTAACATCCGAGTTTTTATGTTCAAATAAGTATGTATGGGTACTTTATCACGAGTTCCGTCAGTACTGATTTCTCGTCGCTAGTGTAATTAACAGTACAATTGCGTTTATTTTCCATATTCAATAATATTTTTTAAAGAAAAATAACACGACACGACGAAAATCTCAGGAATTCGATCATTTTCGATTTTCTCATTCAAAAACGTTTGGGTGTTTAACCGTTGGTTAGAATTGAATGATGAACTCGAAAAAAAACGCAGTTTGCTTAAACAACTGTTTATTGCTGTTTATTGGAAATCATCAAATAAGAAGTTATTACGTACACGCCCTCCTACTCCACCCAGAGCGGGAGAAGTCCCGCTCTGGGTGGAGTAGGAAGGCGTGTCAGACTTTTACTGAATAAAACCCACCCGTGTTCCCTCAGTTGCCTGTATGCCAGGGGCCGGGGTATCTCTTTCGAACGACCCGCACACCTGTTAGGCGTCGGCCCTTCCAGGCCCCATCAGTTGGTGTTGACATCTCTTCGAGTCGCGCGTGGAACATGACGCGCCGTCGACCCGGGCTTGGTCTCTACATGACAGCGCCTCGGACTCGCCGTCCGCAAGCCCCCGCCTACGGTGGCCGGGCTAACATTGTTATTCATCGGCTCATACACGGAACTAAAAAACTTCGAGAATAACTTACATACATTCACAGGTACGTTACATACATAATTATTATTTAACATAGTGTAGGCGTGTAGGCATAGGCGTGTAATTAGGGATGCCTGTTTACTTTTTTTAGTATTGGGTTCTGTTAATGTTTTTATCATTTATTTCTGCTTTAGTACAAATTTCAAGTTATGTTGGTATATAGGCGTGTGCTAGCTGACACACGGTAAATAATTTCATTAATTGTTTTTTGTTTTGCAATGTTAATTAAGTACGTACTTTTGTATAGAGCGACTGGTTTTATTATCACGATTTTATTGTTAGTCCTGTAGTAAATGTTTTTCATTTTCATGAGTACTACACTGCCTTAAAAATGCCTCTCGTTTAACTTAACACACTAGAAAGAATCAAGTTTTCTAACAAAACTGACAGCTGTGCTGCTGGGGAGTTTGTTACTCCACTTCTTCCCACCTTATGCACTGGGAAGTGGTGAAGGGAAGAGAAGAAGTGCCGGCGTTTTTGAGGACTGTCTTATATAATTATGACGTTCAAAAAGTGCTGACTCTCAGGCTAGTTTGAATAAATGACTTTGATCAATATTTTGTTTATCATCGTTGCATAATATTTCAAAATTTCGGCACTGTTAAGTAAACCATTAGTTAGATTAAATCACCTATTGATTATCAATCAATCAACAATCCACCAGGATGTGTGGCTAATTATACCTGTTCTGATTAGGTAGATAAAACTGTGGATAAAAACGTTCAACTGAGAGGTACTCTACTGCTGTAACGATGGAGTGGTGGACATATGTGGTTATTTTGTGCGTGACAGCTGTTCTGGCTGAAGACGAATGGCTGGAAGTGAAAACTGCACAAGGGCCGGTGCGCGGCCGCAAGCACCCCAGCGGGGAACTGTTCGCCTTCTACAATATACCCTACGCCACAGCACCTACGGGTGTTGACAAGTTCAAGGTACTTATGAATCGAATACTTTTCAGATAGCTCTTTGCCCATGTTCACCTCAAGAGTTCTGCTGGCATTAAACAACATGACGTAATTTCGTAGGTCAGCAAACGTCTTGATACTGTTTCTAATTGGTCAACGACTAAATTTGCCGTTCATGGCTAAAGACTTTTTTGAGGAATGGACTCATTTTTTATCAGTACATGGCGCTTTTGGGAAAGTGACTTAAATAGTACTTCCTTTTCAGGCACCTCTCCCACCGCCAACTTGGTTGGATCCGTACGAAGCCAGTGGCGAGCGTGTTGCTTGTCCACAGAACCCACTATTTGTTGAGTCAATGCCAGACACTTTAGTGGTGAAAGAAGATTGTCTAATTGCTAATGTATTTGTGCCCGAAACAAATGAGACGAACCTTTCAGTCCTCGTGTATATTCACGGGGGAGCTTATGAACTAGGCTATGGTGAAATGAATAAAGGAACACAGTTTGTCAAGGAAAGAAAAGACATCATCATGGTCACTTTTAACTACCGACTCGCCATTCACGGGTTTCTTTGTCTCGGCACTGAAGACGTACCAGGCAATGCTGGCATGAAGGATGCGGTAGCGCTACTGCGCTGGGTTCAAAAAAACATAGCCAGTTTCGGTGGTAATCCTGATGATGTCACTCTTGGTGGTATGAGTGCAGGTTCTGCATCAGTGAACCTTATTATGCTCTCCAAATCAGCCGAAGGATTGTTTCACCAAGTATTACCTGAAAGTGCCGGAAGCCTTGCAGCATTTGTAATCCAAAGGGACCCTTTGGAAATCGCTAAAACTCATGCTAGGACCCTGAACTTCACTAACATAGACGATATTTATGCGTTAGAAGAGTTTTATAAGACGGCTTCAATGGAACTGTTAACATCTGAACAATTTGGTGGCAGGACTGACGCCACTTATATGTTTTCACCATGTGTGGAGCGTGATACAGGAGCCGAAGCTTTCTTGACAGAATCACCTCTGAGTATACTACAGAAAGGTAACTACAGAAGGTTGCCTGCATTGTATGGATTCACAAATATGGAAGGATTGTTTCAGATTGGTTTCTTTGAAATTTGGAAAGATGAGATGAATAGAAACTTTACTGCTTTCTTGCCAGCTGACTTACAGTTTGAATCATATGAAGAAAGAGAAAACGTAGCAAATGCAATTCAGAAATTTTATTTCGGTGACAATCCTGTAAGCAATAACAACATTTTAGGATTCGTCTACTTATTTACTGATGTGTTCGTGAATTACCCCATGCTTCGTGCTGCGAAGTTATACACACAAGCTGGGAACAATCAAGTTTATTTGTATCTATATTCATTTGTGGACGAGAATGTTCCCGTGGTGCCTCACACCAACGTACGAGGGGCTGACCACTGCGCTCAGTCGGCGGCTTGGTTGGATAGTGAGACGAGTCTCACAACACCTGAGTTTCAGAAAATGTCGAAGATAATACGTGAAATGTGGCACAACTTTATTAAAACAGGGTAAGCGTTAGGTATTCTTTGAGATTTTGAACGAATGTAACTAGTTCTAGAACCACCCCAGTTTCATTCTGAATACTATAATTATGTAGTGCGTAAGATTTCTAGCTTTAAAGGGGAAACGCCAGGCTACACCAAAAATTCAAATTTTCTCACGGTGTTTATCGAATGACTTTTTATGAAATACTCATTCAATGGGATTACATGAACTTGGGGGAACTGAGGGTTATATCGATGATTGTCATACATGTGTTGCGGTCGCGAATCATATTTTAATCAACAAGCAACCTGACACTGACATGCAAATTACAAAAAATGTAAGAAAATGGAATTTTGCGGGTTCCCGTAGTGCATCCACTCTAACGAATTTACAGGTACCTACTCAGCTGTTATAATTATATGTACCTGCGCCGCAGTCATGGGGGCTCTAGGTTCATGGCTCAATAGCCTCGACATGCTGTGCCCTTCCAATAAAGGGCTAATGTGACACCTCCGTTTTTGTTTAGTACCCATTGACTGAACTAAACCACTGTCATAGAAATAAAAATTTCTCAATTTGTAACTCAAATAAATGTTGTACATTTCAGGAAGCCTGTGCCTGAAGAGTCGTCGCTGCCTGCGTGGCCAGCAGTAGGCGCGGACAGGTCACCACACATGGTGCTGGATGAGAAGGTGGAACTACGTGGGGTGCTCTTAGAAGAACGCGCTCGCTTCTGGGATGACATCTACCAGAGATACTACCGCGTTGCTATCCCTCCACCAGCACCGCCTCCAAAAAGACGCTTCAAATTATTGTAAACTTCTCCAGATCTTTTAACTTTTTTGACAATTTCAATCTTTACAGTTTGTGTGGCAGTTTCTTTTTTATTTGCATGCCTTAAACATTGAGCTTGCTGAACTTACTCATATGGTCCCGTTCCTAAACAAACAGAAAGTGCTTCAAAAGGTTATAAGCTATTTCTTTTGTTTATCACTTATGATATGTTTTTTCTCACAGCATTATGCTAAGCGATGGTCATTTTCAGTGGATGTGACGCATATTTCCCCCAACATTTTTTGTGTTTTCCTTTTTGTTATATCTTATCGTCAATAAAACATTTATATACATATTTACATTCTTTCTTTCTTCTTTTTTGTATTCCGATCCAATCAAAGATCTCAATATTTGCACGTGGAGACTTCATCCTGGGCTTTTTTCACAACACCGACGGGCCTCAATTTGACAATTTTGTCATTTCTTTTAATAGGTTTCTGATTCTACTTCATTATCATTACACAGCACCCGTTAAATGCGATAATTATATAATTCTTTTGAGAACCACTTAAAAACCGAATTTTTGGAGCTGGAAATAAAACAAAAACTAAAATCATTGAATTATACTTGATAATTTCCTAACTTAACTTACATTTCAATTCAATTCCTCACATTCGGTAATAGGTTCATAAAAATCGTTAATTAAGCTTGTACCCACCTCTATGGGTCGGCAATAGCAACAATCGTTTTGTTTTTTAAATTTGAATGGTTGTTTTTCCTTGGCAAAACAACTTGTCATGAGGAGTACTTTCGAAGCATAGAGTACCTAAAATTAAAAAAAATAAAGATTTTCTTGTTTTAAAATAATTTAAAAAATATTCACCAACTCGATAAAACACTACTCAATAGTAGCACTAGAGGTAACTTGTAGGTACTACTCGAATCGCACGCACCGCCTACAAAGGGAACAGCGGTGCATAGATGTTCAAAGCAAAATAAACTCTCGCACGTGGTGATTTTTCACAATGGTTAATCTGCCATTTTTTGTTTCTAATATTTTATCTGTTTATAAAACGATTGTATTACCAAGACAAAACCATTTCGCTGCGGGAAAACAATCATTAAAATTCACGGTGTATATATTAAGGTCGTCAAAATAAGGTTGACTTTCAGTACTTACATAAATATAAAAACTAGAATATATTTATTACTTACCGATATTTACATATTTTAAAACTACTGGTCTTAAAATAATAATATTAACAAGTACATTGAAAAGAAAATAATTTATGATTATGTTATTTTTTCTTATTTTTATTGGCTTCAAAAAGTACGTCCGCATCGTTGTCAATGGGAAAAGTGCCCAAAAGGTTGGCAGCATTACCACGTTTTATGACAATGCTGATTGCTTGGCCGAAAAATAGGCCAGTCACGTGAAGAGTCGACCAACCGCTTGGAAATGTCTCGGAAAACTACGTGAGCACTCGCACCCCATGGCCCTTGAGTTGCAACCCCAAAAAAACATGTAGAAGATTATGTGCAAAAGGAACCACTGATTACAAAAATGTCATAACAGGGCCGATAATAGCTGCATTTACCTTATATAGCACATATTATTGACGTTTGTTTTGAAGTCATAACCCAAAAACAACAATCATTAAATAATACAAATGTGAAATGGTGAAATGTATAAAATAATTTTGTACATAATTATAGATCATGTTAAAAGTTAGTTAACGTATGTCATAAGTATCATTTGAACTTTTTATTACACAAAAACCGTATGCTTTAGGTTAGCATACAATATTAATAAAAATACCATGTTAATAAAAATATTATAACACAATATTAAGTGACAAACAATGTTTATTAAACTATGGACTGCCAGCAGGCTTGTTGACGAGTTCATATCACAGCATTGAAGTTCATTCTTAAAACTAACTAAAATGTAGGTGCTTATTATTGGATTGCTGAAAATTACTATAATGATTGCTGTGTTGGCTGGTAACAGTTCAATGACAGTTGCAGATAATCGAGTTGAATGACGTAATTAGATAGGCATATTTCAGTAGCACTCTTATGTAGACTGATGATGATAAAGAATCTAATACAGAATATTCCGTATTGAGATTCGGGGTAGCAGCCGTGGAGGTGGTACGGCTTCGCGATAGTATAACTGGTACATTGCATCCCAAAAGCGACTTATTCTTCCCAATAATGATCCACGCAGTTTCACGTTTATTCCAAGCGACATGTGTGGTGACCTTTCTACGCCAACTGGCGGCCACCTAGGCAGCGGGGATCCTTCAGGCACAGGGTTCCTGTACAACAATGATTTATTTAGTTAAACGAACTAAGACAAATTTGCTATACCACCACTATGATATTCCACATATCCCGACAGTGCTAACTTGTCACATCATTCTTATGTTTGAAGAAAACTTTAAAAGCCCTCCAAATTAAAAGTACTTAAGAACCGGTATCCAGCGGAGCAGTGTTTTGTAAATAACCACTAGGATTTCCATAGCATGTTTTTAGAAGAACTTGTATAATGTTCCAATCAGAGATCGAACCCAGCATAAACATACATAAAGACAAAATGATGTCGGTAACAGTACCCAGTCGTCAATGTGGCACATCTAGAGACGTACCTAGTCTCTCGGTCACACATTCCTGCATTAAGTTTTGAGTAAATGTCACCCATGTGTTCCCCGGGTTCCCCCCCCCCCCCCCCAGTGGGTTCCCGCATTGTCGTTGCGGGGCCTCAGTAGCCGAGGTTACCATCCCATGGTGAAGCGAAGAGGAACCCCAAAATGGGGCCGCTCGTCAGGGCTTTTGCCTCCAAGCCGACGACGTAGCGGCCAAAAAGTAAGTTGCGGTGAGGTGCATCGCAACTGAGGTGGGCTGCGATGTCGAATGGGAGGCATCGCTGCTGAGGGTTACAGGCTGCGGCGGAGGAGGAGTGCCGGTACTTCTGAGTAGCGCTCTTCCCTTCCGTGGCCTGGACGGGGCCGCCACTGTTTGATGGCGGACGCGTTGGAACCGTAGAGGAGGAGTGTCGATAAAGCGTTGGCCGCTCTCCCTATCTCCTGTAGCCGAAAAGCGGTAGGCGGCGGGGCCACTATGCTGACCCATCACAGGGGGACCAAGGGTGCCAGACACGGGTTCGTCTGGGGCCCTTATTCTATTTGGTTCCTGGGGACCACCCCGGCGTGCAATATGTCCTGGTGCGCCAGTAATAGGGGTTATTCCCCTCCGAGGAGGGTCGGGTGACGGACAGCCGCGCCAGTTTCGCGGATGGCTTGCGCGTTTCCGTGAAAGAAGTGCCCGGGTCGACGGCACGTTGTGTTCCACGCGCGCCGTCAGAGAGGTCAGCAACAACTGGTGGGGTCCGCAAGGGCCGATGCCTGCCAAGGGTTCGAAAGAGTGATTTTCCACCGTCAAAAAAAAACCCATGTGTTATCTCACTGAGAGGAGGCCTGTGTCCCAGCACTGGGAACATTATAGGCTGATTATGATGAAATGTCACCTGGAACCCATACTTAAATAACTTTAATTTCGGAAGTCGGTGACTTTGGATATGTATTTTAATTTTTTGTCACCGCCTTCCGAAATTAAAGTTATTTTTCACTTTTTAGTGTTTTTTTGGAAGTCGGTTGTTTATTTTTTTTGAAAAAAGATTTTTATTTTTCACTTTTTAGTGGTTCACATGTGCTTACCCCTTCACAGCGTACCGGCGTGATGTTATGTTATTAACTGGTGTAAACAATTGACAGACATGAGATTTCAGCAATCCCTGTCCATTTGCTATCATTTATTGAGGAGTTCTGTTGCCTATCTCCGAAGTTCTTCATCAGATCTTCACCAAATTGAAATGGAACCACTCCGAGAAAGTACTCTTCCAAAAACTACACAAATTTCTTCAAGTGTGCCTATAAAATTTGAAGAGTTCTCTATATTTCTCCAGGATCTCATCATCAGATCCTGACTTGATGATCATGGGACCACCTGGGAAGTATACCCTTTGAAACAAAAAAGAAATTATCCAAATCGGTCCAGCCATCTTCGAGTAATCGGGGAACATACACAAAAAAAAATAAAAAAAAGGTTCCGACGAATTGAGAACCTGCTCCTTTTGGAAGTCGGTTAAAAAAGACATCACACTTCTTAAAAATGTACAAAGAAGGGCAACCTATACTGTTCGAACCATGCGTAATCTACCTTACGAACGGCGCCTCAAAGGTCTTGGCTTTGTCACTCCGGAACGGCGTAGACAAAAAGGTAGGCTCTTTGAGACGTACGTACAAAATATGAACAGAACACTACGAAGACCACTCTAAATCCCAACAAACATTTGCGTGGGAATTTCCTTAAGTTATGGGAAAGTTCATCAAAGAAAAAGCCTTTGAAGCAACTCTCGTCTAACCGATTTGTAACAGCATGGAAAACTCCCGGAAATGTTGTGACGGCTCCAACACTGAACTGCTGCAGGAATGGACTGGACAGATTAAGTATCTATCCAACCTTTTTAGTACGGACGCAACAGCGAATTAGATGCTAGTGGGTCTAACCAAATAGTAGTAGTAATATAAAACCCGATGTGTCACATTGACGACCATGATCCTGAGGGCCTACTCCTTAAGCACTAGGAATGCCCGATCTGAATCAATTTTCTGGAAGATCGATTCATGGCCATACGATCTACCGATTTTTTAAATCGATTCAACAGGATGCGATCTTTACCCAGATCGAATCGTATGCGCTATAGATCGTATGAAAAAATCGTATTAACTTAAGCCTAAACGTCAACCAGACCAACAAAGTAAGATTACCTACAATCTACGCAAACATTGAATGAGATTAGTTTTGACTGTTTCGGGTTACATTAATCAAAAGCGGTATTGTATGAAATATGAAGGTAGGTGATACCGTGATAATATTTTGTTTTTATGATTGTCGGGTATGTAAGCATTCTCTGATTTTGTTTTCTTTCATGTAGAGATGAGATATACCTGCTAATCTTCATACCCGGCCTTCAAGGTATGGGTATCATTAAATACCTGGTACAAAAACCGGGTTTCAAAATACTTCTAAGTATTTGGGTGTGTTATGATTTCGATAAGTAAACGTATGCGATAAGTATGGTATGCCTCGAACATTATGTAAGTACGACGTTACAAGTATACATATGCGTTACGAGATATGGAATCTACAATTGACGTAAAAATCAAACTATGTCGACCTACGTACGTACTTACACTAAATATCGTAAATTTACTTCATACACGCAATAATATTCTCTAACTTCAACAAACATAAAGAACTCTTTGGTATGATAAAAAAATATTGTTATGACGAAAAAATAACATTAATACACAATTATGTTCCATAAATAAGAACGTAGACATAGGTATGTTAAATGTTTTTCTAACCGAAATAGATCGTCCGATCGTTCCTAAAACACGAATGACGCTTCAGATCCTGCCGTAAGCTGTCGGGTAGCTTCGGGTGGCTTCGGCATGCCGATGCCGCACGTATGACGTCATACCTTCAAAGTATTTACCCAGTATTTCGTTCTGTACCCGGGCTGAGTACTGGAAAGCACATACTTGGTATTTATACCTGTACCTGTATATACGACTCACCTCTACTTTCATGCTTTTTAATAGATACTGTAATAGGAAGAGTTCTATCTGTTCTGTGAGCGTGACCTTTTATTTCGAAATACTTTTTATTATGGCCCCGCCAACAAAATCAAACGTTTGGACATTTTTGATTAAATGTGACACGGGCAGACCATGTAAATTATGTAAACAGATTGTTAAAACAAAAGGAAAGACATACGACCAATTAAAAAAAAAAACATCTGAGACGTCATGACAAATGCACCGTGCCACATTTTGTAATCAAATTAAATCAAAATATTTTATTTCACATACTTAAACCTGCAAGGACACATATGAAACGTCAGAAGCTAGGTGCACGGTTCTAATTTGTAAGAACCGTGCACCCGGCAAGAAACTCCACGGTTACTCTTTTAAAAGTAATTGGGTTTTACAATGTTTTCAAACCACAGTGATGATTGGTATGGGAGGACTGTGCAGGCCTATCAATAATGACCAGGTACTTAGAGGAATGAAAATAAAGAACAGAAAATCGTCTATAAATCTACAATCTGTAAGGCCTACAACGTTCTCTCATTCACAATAAATGTAAAAGAATCTACATAAGTAAAATCAACCTATTTAAACCAAGTGACATGATTTCCATGAGAATCACTAACAAATAGTCGATATTAGGAGTGATGTACAATGTCAAATAATGACGAGAATATGTCAGAAAGTGTAAAAAATAAAAATAATAAAAATTTACATAATTTTAATTACTTAATTTGGGAGCAGTTAATAGACTCTCACATAGTTATGCCGTTAATGAGGTACCAGGGAAGCCACATTTGCAGAAGGAATTAATGCTAAACTTCCCCTGCCTTCAACGTGGTCTTATAGCTTATAATAAATGCTTTTTTGATAAGTGTCCTTATCAAAAAAGCATATTATAAGCGTTTGATGTGAGTTTTAAACTTTCCATCGTTAAGTTCTCTTACCGACTTTGGCAACTTGTTATAGAAGCGGATACTGTTTATTAGAAATGACTTGCTAGTTTTAATTAATTTAAATTTTGGAATCACAATTTCATCTTTACTACGTGTATTTAGATTATGAAAGTCGCATCTTTTTTTTAAAAGACCTAAGTTTTTGCGAACATATAAGATATTTTCTAGGATATAAAGAGAAGGCAGAGTTAGTATATCAATTTCATTGAATTTGTTTCTA
This sequence comes from Polymixis lichenea, assembly GCA_949091785.1. Classification (NCBI taxonomy): domain Eukaryota; kingdom Metazoa; phylum Arthropoda; class Insecta; order Lepidoptera; family Noctuidae; genus Polymixis; species Polymixis lichenea. Next base: position 10,364,212 of record OX420933.1, on the reverse strand, counting down.
AGAGACTCGCGAGGCCCCATTTTATAGATAGCCGCATTTTAATAGATCTATTATCTAGATTAACTTAAAATAAATCATTTGGAATACATACGATGCTTTTCAATATTTTTATATAACTTCGATACGATCTTATTCGATCTCGGAAGATCGATTCAATACAACACGATTCAGACCGTGAATCGATTGACGAGATTACGAGCCATTACGATCCAGAAGATCAAATCAAAACAAAAAATCGGGCATCCCTATTAAGCACGACGTCCCAAATTTTGGGCGAAGTTATGTGCGTTTCCCACCCAGTAGCACGTACGGACATGTAGATTAATTCGGGGCCCAAACTATGAATGAATGACAATACGATTTGACAGCTGTCCACTTAGATTGTAAAGGGTTGTTCCTAATCCGCTGTGATTTTGCACGTTTGATAAATTAAATTTGACGCTTGTTGTAGCTACTTTTATATGAGCGTGTCTACCGTTCAAAACTATGAGGTCTTTGCTTCATTATTGGCAAAGATACAAGAGCCATAATTTTAACGAATAACGGTCCGTAAATTATAGGAATCGGCCATTAGAGAGTAGATCCCCTGGATACTACTTAGTTTACGTTGATGACTTAGTAAGAATTTCAATGGAACTGAACGAAATTAGTACTTGTCAGCAGAGCTGTTAGTGTCAATATTATTAATAAGCATTGTTCTCATTTAAGGCACTTTGTCTTTTTTAGAATATCTTTAATCCGTTTATTCCATAACAACTCTGACACTGACAGCTCTAGAACGCGGTTAAGATGTGCTAAACGTGTTTAGTTTCATTAGTAAAATTCACCCTGAATGCTTACCCAGTCGTAATAAAGTTGTGCCATATTTCTCGAACTACCACTCTCATATTCTTATAGTTTCGATTGTCAAGACTTTCATTTTTACCATCGTCGTTATCCAGCCAAGCCTTCGACTGAGCACAGTGGTCAGTACTTTGCATGTTAGTGTATGGTATCAAGTCTTCGCTTAAAAAAGAATATTCGTACAGGTAAATTTCCTGGTGGCCAGCCGCCACATGCAGCTGCACAGCTCGCAGCATAGGAAAAGTAACTAAGACATCCGAAAAGAAGTCAACGAATGACAAAACACTGTCATCGCCAATCGACTTCTTGCCAAAGTAAAATCTTTTAATTGTCTCGGCTATTTCTTCCCTTTCCTTTTCTGACTGAAATGTTAGGTCAGCTGGCAAGAAATCAGAAAATTTCTCATACATCATATGCTTCCAAATGTCAAAGTGACCAATACGCAACATACCTTCCATGCTGGTAAAACCATACAACATCGGCAACTTTTTGTATTTGCCCTTCTGAAGTATGCTATAAGGTGATTCTGTCAGGAATGCTTCGTGTCCAGTATCACCCTCCACACACGGTGAAAATAAGAACGTAGAATCCGTTCTATCGAATAGTGTTACTGAAGTCAACAAATTCAATGGTAGTGTCTTGTAGAACTCTTCTAATGCACGAATATCGTCGACGTTAGTAAAATTCAGCCTCATGGCATAATATTTGGCAATCTTCACAGGATCCCTTTGAACAGCAAATGCAGCAAGGTTGCCACCACTTTCGGGTATGACACGATGGAATAATCCTTCGGCTGACTTCGAGAGCATTATTAGGTCCACTGATGCAGCACCCGAACTGCCACCTGCTAACGTGACGTCATCTGGGTTCCCACCGAAGCGGGCGATATTCTTTTGTACCCAGCGCAGCAGCTCCACCTGGTCCTTCATGCCAGCATTGCCTGGTATGTCCTTGGTGCCGAGGCAAAGGAACCCGTGAACTCCGAGACGGTAGTTAAATGTGACCATGATGAAATCTTTCCTCTTCATTAGCTGTGTTCCTTTATTTCTATTACCATAACCTATTAAAAAGCCACCTCCGTGAACATACACAAGGACTGATAGGTTTTCCTCAGCTGTTTTGGGTACAAATATATTCGCAGTTAGACAATTTTCGTCCATTATCGTCGATCGTTCTGGCAAGAACTCTTTGATAATTTGACTGTTTTGGGGACATATAAAGTTTAACTCGAGGGCATCAAACGGATCCGTCCATACTGGCGGTGGAAGAGGTGCCTGGAGAGCAAAATTAAGATTTGAACATGTCTGTATTACATGGTCTATGGAAAGAGTGACCGTATTAATTGAGTATTTTTAATTATTATCATCTGCGTAGCCTTTTCCCAGCTATGTTGGGGTCAGCTTCCAGTATAACCGGATGCAGCTGAATACCAGTAATTTATAAGTAGTAATATGGAGCGACTGCCTATCTGATCTCCACAACCCAGATACTGGGTAACACGATACCTTAAGACTGCTTGTCAGACTTTCAGGCTTCTGACGACCCGTAAAGACTGTTTCTTTTTTAATAAATAAATTAAAAGTTAAAACCAAACCGCGGCGTCCTTTTATTTTACTTTTGTTTGATCCGCGGGGTTAATTGTGTAACTCACTGTCAGTAGCAATGGCTTTCGTTTTGACAGTTAGTACAACAATATTAATTGCTTTATTTACGTCTTTGAGCATACAATTTTTACGAACATAATAATGAAGAAATGGATTTGCAATATCCATCAATATGATTCAGATTCACATTAATAGTGTCTCTCGCAATTAGAGTGCCGCTTTCGTGAGATTTAATAAATAGCCATATACAGGATGTAAGGTTAAAACCTTTGTCACTCAAACCATGGGTAGTTGACTCAAATACAGACAGCTGACTAAGATTGGTCGCGACCCGTGCGTCGGAGCCGGGCCACGCGGAGTGGTCCCCGCGCCCTTGTGGAAAAAAGCAGATTTTCTTTAAAAAAAAGGTTGTTTTTTCATTGATTTTACGTTCTATAAACGAAACCAAACCACTAGTTTCAAAGATGACAGTGTTTATCCTTACAGCCTGTACAGGATAATATGTATGTTTATTATTACATAGAAACAAAAACACAGTACAAAGTACATGGTATGAATATGAGTGAAATATTTATAAAGCTGTGTATAAAGTGTCAGCTGGTCAGTTTCCTGTCAGTTTTCTCCATGAGAGTCAGAGTTTCACAGGGTCCAAGTAAAACAGTGAGCAGCATCTAGTCGCATATTGCTTATGTATATCAAATTAATTTAAAATTAAACTGGTGATTTTTATCACTAGGTTTCACAGAGTCACCCAACAGTAACTACCACGAGATTGTGTGCGCGACTGTTAGCTGGAACAACGGAATTCCTTTTCCAAAATAATGACAGATCTGTGACGATGGCATAACCAGGCACACCTTATTTATCTCAAGCTCAGAGGGGCCATTCCCATAAAAGAACGTCCACAGTCTGATCACAATCTCAATCTGTCACAAATATCTGTAGTTTCCATACATTTTTGACAAGTTTTTGACATATGACTGTCGCCGAGGTGAGACGCATTTTTTTGAATTGGCCTTCAAATTTTAGGGGTTATTTAGGGTTACGGTTTTAGTTAAACTAAGTCTTTTGTTTCAGCTAGGTTTGTCCAGCTAGCTTCAAACTTGAATTCGGTCATTGGTGCTTATATCTTACTCAAATTATAAAACTCTAACCCCTTGTATAACAAACTCAGTGAAAACTTGTACCAAAATTAAACCTCTAAAAATGTATGATTAGTCTGACGGTTATGTACTGCTTGTATTAGTTTAACCAGCGATTCTGTGAGTTGAGCAAGATAAAGAGGAAAAAATACTACCTGCACTTTGGCATAGTTGACATAATAATTCAAAGTGCCTAACCTCTTTCCAACTACATACATTGGGGTCGGCTCTCAGTCTAATTGGATGTAGCTGACTACCAGTACCAGTATTTTACATGAAGCGACTGCCTATCTAACCTCCACAACCCAGTTACTGGGCAATACGATACATTACTACTTCGTGAGACTAGTTGTTAGACTTTTGGGCTTATGACGACCCGTAACGACTGTCAAAGATCCAGAAATGACAGCCGAGACCAACGGTTTAACGTGCTTTCCTAGGCACGGAGGGGTTTTGTTATGTACAGAAGGTCACCCTTCCACGGACCAACCGCAGCAAGCGTACCTGAACCTGATTGATGGATGCGGCTGTTATTCCTTAGCCACAAGCCCCAAGTACATATAGATACTAATTATAATTACGTTAAAATGTGCTTTAAGAGTATTAATAATAATTAATTACAAGCACCTTAAACTTGTTAACACCTTTAGGTCCTGTGGCGTAGGGTATGTTGTAGAAGGCGTATAGATCCTCGCTGGGGTGCTTGCGCCCGCGCACCGGCCCTTGCAAAGTAATTACTTCTAGCCATTCTTCATCAGCTAAAACAGCCGTCACGTATAAAAGAATCACACACGACCGTAACTTCATTGTTTCAATTATACACTAGGTTACCAAGTAACAATTAGATGTTATTCAAGTTATTGAATACATTCAATTGTGATCTAGGTAGTCTATAACAGCAATATTATTTTAATAATATTATATAACACGATTATTTCTAACCCTAAAGGTGTATTCATATGTAACCCCAGTTCTACACATTAAGCCAAAGGCTTGCTTGTTTTCTGATGCACGGTTATCGTTGTGTTTACAATATTTTGAATTCTTGACAGTGCCAATATATTTAATTAACTCGACTTTACATAATGTTTGATTATTAAAAAATAAGTGAAAATCGTAAATGTTTTTGCTTCAGGTACTTCATTTCGTATTTTATTTTCAATGAAATATAATAACTTATTCACGTTTGTATACCATGTAGGTGTTGGTAGAGATTGTGCGTCTACAACCCCTACATCGTTAGACAAATTAAACAGAAATATGACTTTTTTTAGGAAACCCTTTATATTTAATCCTTGAAACCAACGGTTTGTTTGTATCCAGCCCGTAACGGAAAATATGGGAAAAAATTAAATCTGTTAGATTTAAAAAAAAATGGGGACGGAGTCCATAGTCGCTTGCCCGTAGTCCTTTGAATACTTTATAATATTTCAATTTAATTTCGTTTATTTAGACTTAGTTACGTCATTTGTATTTTATTTTTATCTATTTTTTTATATTCTTACCTTCATATTATTGTATTCAATATTCAGTTTTGTTACCCTACGTGTGAATATTTTATCTAATTTTATGGCTGTATTGTTTTAGATAATTGAATTGTATAATTGTATCTCATTTCTAATATTTTAATAATTTAAAAAGTTAATTGAATAGATAATCACCTTTTAATAAAAATGTTATTCATGCCTATAAGTGATGTATTTACACAGCATTGAAGATTCGTCATCACCTAATGTTAGTAATCTTTGTAAATATGTCATGTGCCTCGCTTGATAAATAAAAAATAAATATATAGTAAATCCAACGCACAGGGCTGTTTTTTTTAAGGGTTGGAAATCATCAAATAGCTTCTCCCGCTCTGGGCGGAGCGAGAAGGCGTATCCGACTTTTACTGACTAAAACCTACCCGTTTTCCTTCAGTTGCCTGTGTGCCAGGTGCCACGGTATCTCTTTCGAACAACCCGCACCCCTACAGGCATTGGCCCTTCCGCCCGCCTGGTGTAATAAAGCCCACTCCTTCTCACAAAGAGGTGAACTGTGAAGAATGTAAACATTACAGGCCGATTATGTGTATATATCGCAGCCATCTGGTTAAATTAGCTATCTAATTGGACGCCTAGGTTGTTCATTAAACGCCGACATCTAATTGGATGCCTAGGCCGATAGTTAATTGAACTAGAATCATTCAACGTTTAACAACTTGGCGTATTGAAGGTTAGCCCTTTGAAGATGACTGACCAAGATTCAGCAAAGTGATTCAAATTTAGTTTTTCCACTGCAGCGCTAGTAGTCACCAAAACAAATATTGCGTCAATAGCGCAAACCGTAAATGTTATTTTCCGTTCTTGCGTTAAATTTTTAGTGAAATTAAAGTATGATATTGTCAAAATAGTATTAAAATATGAAAGTACCAAATAATACTACGTCATCTGCAAGTGTTCGCGAAATGTTTGAGTCTAAACTGACTGAACTGACTGACAGACTTAATTATTATACTAAGTAATATTCGTGTTATGTACTTTGTTGTGGATCAACATTTCACTATTACTAGTTACTTATTGGTAGGTATTAGTAAAAAGTAGTCGTACATAATTTGTGAACTCATAGTCACCGAAACCGAAAATCACAAATTCATCAATATCCAATTTAACTAATTGACTTACTGACGCTTATAGAAACTACGTTACTTAATATCAGTTGATTCACCTTTGCGTGCATGGTCTTCTTGACGGCTCATCAACGTGAACAGCGAAGTTGGATTTAGTCTTTTTGTTTGCATGTTCCAAAGTTTTCTAGTTTTGTAGTAGTAGTAGTAGTAGTTGTAGTTTGTAGGGAATCGATGCAATATAGGTCCTCAATATTGTGCCTTCTATATCATGTATCTTTTTCATCCCTTTAACTTCCAACGTGAATTTTATTAATAAATTTTATCTCGACTGCTTCGTTGATCATGTGGCCGCTCGCGCATGCTGAGCATGACTTTCTGTGTTCGGATATTGGGTATTTGTATCTGGAATTTCTAAATAGCAGCCCGTAGTCTGGATTTGTGCCCAGTTGATGGCAATAGGCTCGCTCCCTATTAGTCCCCCTAGGGGACTCAAACACAACTGTTCAAATGTGGGTGTACTTTAGGTACTTCTCTACCCAACCCTTTAGAGAAAAAACGCGTGATGTTACATTATGTGAATTTTATTGACAACTGCTCCTCCATTTCCGCATGATTGTGTCGAGACGTAGGTATGTATACGAGTATTAAAGTTAAATATTGTACCAGATGAAGCGAATGGCAAACTATACGATCACCTTGACGAAGCTTATGCGCAACTACGTGCTTGCCGTCGACATCGAACTACGTCGTAGTTAATATAAATAAGCGGCGAGTAGCTGTAAGATAAGCATGCGACGTATGTCAGGAAAGAACCTATAGACTCATTCAGTTTCTACAACCAAATTTACCTAAACCAGTAATAGCCGATTCCTATAATTTACGGACCGTTATCGGTTAAAATTAAGACTTGTATCTTTACCAATAATGATGCAAAGATCTCATAGCTTCGCCTAGTAGACACTCCCATATGGAAGTTGCTAACGCAGGTAGAATTTTGCCTTGCAGGTAAAAAACGAATCGTTTTGCTTATCAAACTGGGCATATAAATAGACGAATCTATTTATATGCCCAGTATGATAAGCAAAACGATTCGTTTTTGTTTGAAGGAACTGAGCTTATGAGATTCAACAAAACCATTATCAATTATTAAAAGGAGTAACTGGTCCCAGTTCCATAGTGGCCCGAATGACCCCTAACCCAAAATAACAGCGCATATTCATGACAATTAATATGCAGCACTGAAACGTGGTCGCCCACAATGGGCCTCATATGAAGGCTGAAAGTCACCCAAAGGGCAATGCAGGTTGCTATGGCAGGGCTATGAGAGGACTAGGGAGTTACCCTGTGGTTTCGAATCAGAAATGAAGAGATCCAAGAATAAAGGTAGTTACAAAGCCCAAAGAATTGTATCGTTGGGCAGGGTACATGTAAATTGCTCGCAGAACAGATGGTCGTATGCCACCGTAGTAAGCAATCGTAAGCTTTAAGGCAAAGTGGCATAACCGTGGCTTTCAGTTATGAATATTTTCTTGTTTCATGCTTTTCGAGCGTGATTTTTGAGTAGTCGGGTTTAAAATTTTAAGGTTACTTTTTTTCTTATTGCTTATCGAATAGAGGAGAGGACACTATATCTTTTAACATAAGTTAACCACCTAGCAGGGACCTGTCAGGGACTTCACATAATTTTAAAACCACTTTCTTTAACTTTCTTACCTACCTAAAGATGATTATTATTTATCTTTATATTAATATGTTTAAATATGTCGGAACCATGGGGAACTCGGTACATAAGAAGGCGTGCGAGGGGTCAAAACCAACTCGCAAGAGCCTCTGGGAGTTAGATTCTGCGCCATAGGTATTCATATTCAACCAGTTTCAGTGCCATAGACCATCACTGGCAACACGCACTGGTGAATGACTTTTGTCTTGAGATACTGCGGACTGGGGCGAGAAGATATTGTGTAGCTTCCCGACCACTGCCCAGCCGAATCGGATTGGACAATTGATCTTTCTCTTACACTACTACACGCATACATTATACTTCGCCGTCTTTATAATCTAGGTAAGTACATAAAACTGTGCTGTTAAGGAAAATACTCAAGTACCTAATGACGCATTTTCCCTATCATGTTTACTACGAAACTGCGAACACGTAATATTATGTGGTTATAAATTATTTCTGGGTACTTATATTAACATTTCATGGGAATTCAATTATTAATAAACTAACATCAATAGACACAGTGCGAACTAGTAATACGGTATAATTTGCAAGATGAAATTGTTCGGCTTAACGTTGATACTATTAGTATTTTGTTCTTTTATTTATACAAGTAAGTTTTAAGTTTAACTAATTTAAGTGCTTTAATACTCGAGCGGCTCGTTGTCAATGGCTGCATTGACCTCTGTCCACGGCAGCCGCCGACGTGACGCGTCTACCTACAGCTGACGCCGAATACTTATAGCCGACAGCTGCAGTTGCCACTATCGATGGCAAACGCCGACGGGATCACGGCTGACGCCAACTATTGTTGACGGCTGCAGGTGCCTCTGTCGACGGCAACCTCCAACGCGTCTACAGCTAATGCCGAATATTGTCGACGGCTGCAGTTGCTTTTGGCAACGTGCCGCTAGTGTATATTCCATGATTATATATAATTAACACGACAATCTCTAGTGTATATGTAATTAGTACGACAATTGCGGGAACACAGTCATCTTCTTAGAAAACTAGTAGCGTTTTTGACGTTCAAAAGTGCCATAAACTTGCTTAGTTGACATAATTGGTTTGACTTTGACTTAGACATTATATCAATCAAATTGGAAAAAAAGTGCATTCTAATAAGCACCGAATATATACCCAGACTCTAAAGTTCCCACTGCTGGGACGCAAGCCTCCGTGAGAGTATTGTGAGCCCCTATGATATATGATGGTGTAGTGAAACACAATTTTTATATATTACAAAGATTTATATCGTTACATTCACCCTACAGCGTCAAAAGATGGTCGCGATTCTGTTTCTTATTGACACTTCTGAGTTCTGACATGTTCAATGATGCAGTAAATGCCATTTATATGGAATATATATGAGCTCACTCTTCTCAATACTGACACTTAGTGCGACACACGTACGGTGAACCCATACCGTCAAACGAAGTGAATACGGACGCAGGGTTGAATCAGAACGAAACTTTAAATAGGATTTTGACATTGAAATAATACAGGATAACTTTTTATCCAGTGCGCAAAATGTAACCATGAATTCAGCCTATCATTCTAGACCCCCAGGCGCAGAAATTTTAAGTCAGTTTTACAAAAAAAAAAAGCTGTTTCATAGAAAAGTGCATTATCTACGCGGTCAAAATGTATGGAACAGCTGATTTTTTTTTTACCGACGAAAAATTTCTACGCTGGGGGTCTAGAATGATAAGCTGAATTCATGGTTACAGTTTGCGCACTGGATAAAAACTTAACCTGTATAGTTTGTTGCTGAGAAGGACTCTAATGTGTTAACTGTATTATAGGATTAGGTGCCCTTGTTGGCATCTAACTGTTATAAATACAACATGAGAATCTATTTTAAAGTTTCGTCCAATTCAACCAGCATCTGTATTCACCCGGTTTGTAGGTATCGAACGATTAAAATCTTTGCATAACTTCTTAAGACTTCAAAACTCAAGGAAGTCCTTATATCAGCACCACCATAAGTTATCATTTTGATTGGTATGTATGTATGTATGTAGGTACATATTTATGTATTATGATAAGCTATTAATTTATTTGCCCAAACACAAGCACAGATTGACAACACAGATTGTCAGCATGCAAGAGATGTTAATAGTAAATAAAAAACAGATCATCACGTTTGCCTTAAATAATGGCATACAAATATTAATACAATTATAAATGTATAACGTCACTCCGCGTCAAACTATTTAAAACATTTATAAAAATGAAAGAACATTAAAAACAATGATTAAGAAATAATAAATTGGTGAAAAATAATGATAATCTCTCATTTAGAAACTCATTCAGGTTATAATAAGCTTCATCTGCTAGAAAATTAATAACGTTCTTCCCTCATAACTCCTAAGCTTCTAAGCCGTGTCGTATGCCACCTAAACAATACATTCTAACAATAGTAGGGGTGACCTAAAGCTTAAGGTCAAAGTGGCATACCGGCTTATTTTCTTGTTTCATACTTTATAGGGCGTGATTTTTTAGTTGTCGGGCTAAAGTTTGTGAACTTACTTTTGAAAGAAGAAGAAGTAGAAGAGAAGTCGGGTTTTTAGTTTTTGATCTAACCTTTTTTTGGTATTGTAATTTTTTTTTTCTTTTCAGTTGCTGGGGAGATAATTCATAACCCTTGCAGTAGAACAGTGTACCAATACAATATACTAGAAATCTTTGATCTTCTGGATATTTCTGACCCAACACCAAAAGAAACACAAAGGCTAAAAAATCTGAGGGCACAAATACATGCTTGCCAATGGCGTAGGTAACTAACATCCACTATTTAGTTTCTAATTTTGGAGACGCAACAGACTACTGGTAGACCATTACTTTCTTTTCACTGTGTTATGTTTACCTACTTTTTATTGCCTAACTAGCTTCCGCCGGTGGCTTCACCCGCGTGGTATATTGACATAAAGTAGCCGATGTCCTTATCCAGGGTCAAAGTAGGCCCATAAATTTTATCAATATCGGTCCAGCCGTTTCGGATATTGGCCGGAACAAACATAAAACGGATATTGGCCGGAACAAACATAAAATTGATTTTTGTCATAAGTAGGTAGGTACCGTATATATTTTCATATGCATTTAGTAAAAAGTAAAATATTAGAAATATGTATAGGTTAAGATAAACGGCTGAACGGATTTGGATGAAATTTAGCACACAGAACGTTTCTATCCTGGAAAAGATACTTTTACTCATATTTACCAGGTTAATTTTCATCCGTGTAGGTCGAAGCCACTTGCAAAGCCAGTAGGTAAATTATATTATATTTTACCAGATTTACTATTCAAACTTACTCAAAAATAAAAAAATAAATCACAGATAATATTATATAATGTATTATCATGTAATGATAGATCAACACTATTTCACTCATAAAGAGTACAACTACATTTACGCAACCATCTGGCCGTACACTGTCTCTTAAGATATAGGTAGGTTAAGAGGCAGGGTTTATATTTTTTGTTTATACTCATAGCTTTTTGTAGCCTTTAACTTCTGAACAAACAATTATGTACCACTTTAGTGTATCTAGAACCTGCTCCACTTGTGTCTATGTATTACTTTGGATAAATAAACATTATTATTATTATCTTCTTTGTTTCATTTATCATCAATTCATCACATATTAATTACATTTAAAAATAATAGAACATATAAAATAAAATAAAATAGTAACCCATCGGTATCGGGAACAGGGTCCAAGCTATCGGCGGTCAGGGCTCCAGAAAGAGGAACCTCCTAACAATGCGAGACTCATCCAGAAGTAGTAACGCTTTCTGAATCAACCTCTTGATCCAGCTGCCCAACGAGAGCCTCTACAGATGTTGGTCGAGGCTATTGGCTATTAAGCCATTGGCTGTTACGACCATCGGCACAATTATTGCTGAGTTCACATCCCATATGTCGACAACCTCGCGAGCCAAATCAAGATACTAGATTTGTTTATCTTTCTCGGCTTTCACGCGGTTCCTGTCATGCGGGACCGTTATTTCAACAATCATTGGACTTGTCGATCCACCAGCGCTATATCAGTCTGGCAACCAGTCTTACCAAGGGGTATCGTGTTACCCAGTAACTGGGTTGTGGAGGTCAGATAGGCAGTCGCTCCATGTAAAATACTGGTATTCAGTTGCATCCGGTTAGACTGGAAGCCGATCCCAACATAGTTGGGAAAAGGCTAAGCAGATGATGATGATGATGGCAACAACAGTTATGTCAGTGATGAAGGATCAATCCCAGTACAGTGTGATATTTCCATTTTCGAAAACTGGGTCAGGCACATACCTACCTGTAGTACGGTCCTTCCGATTCCATAAAACTGTATTTGAGAGCAACTTGCTGTTGGTTTATCCTGGCTACTAGATTGTGTCTGTGTAAGAACTCACCGTTAACAAGACGAGAACAGCTGGAAACAAGATGTCAGATTGATTCACCGGGACGGTGGCATGCCCGACAGATGTCAACCGTACCGTCCTTGACAATGTAATTCCGATAATTATTCGGCGTGATAACTTCGTCCATAATCGCACTTACAGAAGAGGTCGCCTAAACGCAGCCAGGATATAGACGCCAAAAAGTGTATATGAGGCCCATGGAGAGCGATGAAAAAGTGCCCGTGAAAATCATTGCCTTGCTTATACATCCTTACGATCCTTAGTATCTAAGTAGTACTGCAGGTTTACGCCAGTTCTCTTTCGCCAAGGACAGCGTGGTGAGGCCCTTGTCCACTGCGACCACATCCAAAAAAAGCAAATATAGCAAAGCAAATATTTCCTAAGACTGCAAATCTCGCGATTGTGGAGGGTTTTAGAAATTTAAAAGCCACGACCCCCACACTTCTGTGGGATGTACAGTCTCATCACTGATGACCATGGATGATGCATCCGTCAGCAATGTACGGACCTTCATATCCAGAGCGTCAAGTTCCATCTTAGTCCATTTGAGTATGCCAAAAGAATACATCAAAACCAGCATGACCCAACCGTTGAAAGCACGCACCTTGTTTCCGCCTGATAAAAGACTATTTGACACTTTATTATTTATTAATTATTTATTTAATACTTTAAGCACAAACATGTACAGAGGCGGACTTAATGCCATAGGCATTTTCTACCAGTCAACCTTTGGGTGATGCAGAGACAAACAGTGGTAGGTGCAATAAAATATATATACATAATTATATATGCCTATCTATATTAAAATATAAGCATAAATAAATATACATAAATAAACGAATTTACTTAAAACAAATAGGCTTTATTCAGGCGGCCAAAGAAGCACTCCTTTAACGATTGTTTAATGTCGGCAGCATTGTTGTCTAATGCCTCCGATATACCCAAATACTTGTAGGTTTCGGTTGAGGAGAGGGATCTAAGGTCTATAGAATCCGTGAGTTGGGTTGCCACGGATTCCATAATACCCTCTCGCTTTACATGCTGCCATGACTGCACTTTGTCCTCACCAATTTATTATTAAATTTTATTACTATTATGAAATTATGGACAAGCAGCAGCCTTGCTTTATGTTATTTAACACAGCATGGGTAGTAAATTATAATGCATTGTAATATTATGTTATTTTTTTATTAAACTTATTAAAATTCTGAAGGCATTGTTCGATTTTGAAAACCATATAAAATCTTCTGCGTCGTACCTTTATTTGGCCAAATTGTTTTGTTTCTTTGGTTTGGCGCTGGTGGTGGTACCGCATCCCGATAGTACCTCTGGTAGATATCATCCCAGAAGCGAGTGCGTTCTTCTAAGAGCACCCCACGTAGTTCCAGCTTTTCTCCAAGGTTCATGTGCGGAGACCTATCCGTACCCACTGGCGGCCATGTTGGCAGTGACGAACCTTCAGGCACGGGCTTCCTTTACGACGTTAATAAAACTAACTTACTCGTAGAAGTCAATGAGGTCAAAAAAACACAACAGTACCAAATAACAACGTCAATCCTGAAATCCTTGAAGGGTTAGGCAGAGGTGTAACTAAAGTATAGTTTACACCCGTATTTCGCCAGTGAGGCCTCCATGATCAGAGGCGAAATATAATCAACCGGGTACAAAATACTCCAGACAATTACTGAGAAATTCCTGATCTAAAAAATCCAATAACATGCATGCCGAAGGATGGTATCCAGGTCCTCATGCTCAGTTAACAGAAGCACCTTGTGACCAACGAGGCTATTAGATTTATAATTAATGAACAAATAATGGACGAAAAGAGGAAGGAAAATATATTGCTGCTTACCCAGTCTTTATAAAGTTGTGCCATATTTCTCGTACTATGTTTCTCATCTTCTGATATTTGCCAGATGCAAGACTCTCTCTTACATCGTTGTCGTTCAAGTTATCTAGCCAAGCCGACGACTGAGCGCAGTGGTCTGCTCCTCGTATGTTAGGCTGTTGCTTGGAGACGTTGATCAAAAAAGAATATTCATACAAATATACTTGATTGTTGCCGCTCTCTACGTACAGCTGCATAGCCCGGAGCATAGGATACGTAATCATGACATCTGAAAAGAATTTGACGAATGCCAAAACGTTGTCGTCGCCAACTGACTTGTTATGGAAATAAAATATTTTAATCTTATCAACCACTTCTTCTCTTTCTTCTTCTGATAGAAACTTTAGGTCAGCCGGCAAGAAATCAGAAAACTTCTGATTCATCTTATTCTTCCATATGTCAAAGTAATCAATACGTAACAAACCTTCCATGCTGGTAAATCCATACAACAGAGGTAACTTTTCGTAATTGCCTTTCTTTATTATACTCAGAGGAGATTCTGTCAGGAATGCTCCGTCTCCTGAGTCACGCTCTACACATGGGGAGAACAAGAATGTAGAATCGGTTCTATCAAAAAATAAATATGAAGTTAACAGTTGCCATGAAGCAGTCTTGTAGAACTCTTCTAAAGCATGAATATCGTCGACGTTGGTAAAATTGAGTTTCATGGCATAATATTTGGCATTCTCCAAAGGATCCCTCTGAACTGCAAACGCAGCAAGGTTTCCACCGCTTTCTGGTATTACTCGGTGGAACAATCCTTTAGCTGACTTTGAGAGCATTAAGAGGTCTACTGATGCAGAACCCGCACTGCTGCCTGCAATGGTGACTTGTTTTGGGTTACCACCGAAGCTGGCTATGTTCTCTTGCACCCAGCGCAGCAGCGCCACCTGGTCCTTCATGCCAGCATTGCCTGGTATATCCTCAGTGCCGAGACAAAGAAACCCGTGAACACCCAGGCGGTAGTTAAAAGTGACCATGATGAAATCTTTTTTCTTCATTAACTGTGTTGCTTTATTTATATTACCATTTCCTATTGAAAAGGCTCCCCCGTGAACATACACAAGGACTGATAGGTTTTCATGAGGTGTTCTGGGTACAAATACATTGGCAATAAGACAATTATTTTCGTCCATTACTAGCTTTTCTGTCAGTAACTGATTGACTACTTCATTTTGTGGACATCCCAAATTCATCGTTTGGGATTCAAATGGTTCCGACCATTTTGGCGGTGGAAGGGGTGCCTGGAGAGCAAAAAGAATATTTGAATTAGTTGTGGTTTGAGGGCAAAAGTTTTAAAAGCTAGAGTGCAAATAAATTAAAATAGTATGTTGGCCTGTATCCCTGAATTTATCAACTCACCTTGAACTTATAAACACCCTGAGGCGCTGTAGCGTAGGGTATGTTGTAGAAAGCGTACAGATCCTCGTGTGGCTGCAGGCGCCCGCGCACCGTGCCATGCGCAATTTTAACTTCCAACCAGTCTTCATCAGTTAAAACAGCTGTGACATACAGAAAAACGGCACACGTCCGTAACTTCATTGTTAAATGAATATGCTAGGTCACAATGGGATGTTATACTTAAAAGATTATTCAACACATTCAATTGTAATCTGCGCAGGCTGTTTTAATTATATTATTTTTACTTACCTACTAGCGAACCGCCCCTGCTTCACACGGGTGCAAGCTGCTGATGTGGAGACATGTTAAAAGAGCGAGATTGCTGTGTCTTATCGAAGTTAAAATTACTTTAATTCTCAAAATTGAAAACGAAAAATCGAAATCCATTGTGTAGTTTGGAAGAACGACGCGTACAGACACACAAAAAGCGACTTTGTTATAAAGGCACTGTTATTTAATGATAATAATTATACCTACTAAACTGATTTTGAAAATTAAATTAGCAATGTTTTGTCATGTCTCTAGTTAGATTTTTTTTTTAATGCAAACTAGCTGACCCGACGGACGAAATGAAAGCCATTCCTACTGATGTTGTGTTACGAAATGACCCCGCTGGATGCAACTAGATTGCAATAGATTGACGTCGAATTGATAGCCTTCCAACATAATAGGGTATTTTACTCTATAATTCTTTATGAGAAAAATCTAAAAAAATATTCTTAAGATAGCTTAAGCAAAATGCAGTCTGAATGCAGCATTTTAAAATACTGTTTAAAGACTTACGTTTTTTAATCTGTTTTTGAACACCATGAAATAGTAGCCGCCATGTTTTGAACACCATTAAATAGTAGCCGCCATGTTATTACGTCATACGGCATGTCAACTGAGTAACATTGTAACTTTTAAATAATCAAAATAATTTTTATTTAAGTAATATTTTGCATTCAGGAACAGCAAACCAACGCTAAGTAGAAAAATAATTTATTATTTATTACCATTAAGGCCACGAATACTCGGCAAGAATACATAATCGAGCAATGCTACTATCATCAGTGACGTCTTCGCAAAAAATATCTGAATCTTCAATAATTTGCTCATCGGCAAAAATGATTGGGGCATTGCCATGCACCTGTATGTCACGAACAGCATTCAGTGCAGTTGCTTGAGCGATAGCTTGCTGAATAATTTGTTCCGCATGAGCAAATTTCATTCCCCGTTTTCTCATTTCTTCCAGTGGGTATCGTAGAAAGCGACTAAGGGACTTACCAGAAAATGGGCAGCAGCGTTCTCTATGCATCTTACCACCATACTGCGATCGCCAACCCGCCTGCCAAGCGTGGCGATTATGGCAATGTCTGTCGGCTGAAATGATGATGATGAGCAAATTGTACTGTACTAACATTGGATTGCAGTGGCCTTATCTCATTTTTTCGTCGCAAAAATTACTCTTCTGCGGTTTCTACGTCCAGCAAAAGCTCGGCTCCGTCCCGAAATAGAATATTGGCACACTATTAAGCTGTAATAGTATGCTTCTTTATCACTATTCAGCCTGTAATACCGATGCGTGAAATAGCAGCTTTGTTTCTAATGCGCATTCTAGTACCTATTGTCTCTTAATTTTACGTACCGGGAAGCACGTTGTCTATTTGTCTCAATTCTGAATCGCCAACCTCTTCACTTCACATCGTATTTGACACTGTTTCAAAACGCACAGCGAATTCAACTAAGCTTAAATGTTCTAATTTGTTAGGTCTTTGTACATACCTGTCAAATTTGAACTGTCGACGACTGACCTAAATATCATGAGAATTTTTTTAATAATTTCTTGTCATGTTACAATAACAATAAAGCAAATGCTTGAATTTGATGCGGGGTTCAGAAGAATACCTATTTATCAAAACACAAACCGAATTTTTTTTTTTACAGAATTTTGTTTTTGTCGAATAATAAAATTAACTGAGAAGTAAAACAACAAGGAAAAACTTGGCAACCATCGAAAAAATATGACGTAATCTTCAACACTATGCCCAGGACGCGACGCCAGCACAACGCCAGTTCATGTGTCTCCCGGAAACTGTTGCCAGGGCTGCACCATAATGCATCGGTGGTGCAGCGCCCTAGACAGCCAGCGTGACTGCGTCGTTCTCGTCAACCGTCGTTGTTATCGGTGTCACATAGACCTTTTAGTGTTTTTATTCGTTTAGTTTGTTTTTTTTATATATTGTTTTTAAGATATAATATTTAAATAAAATCTAAATGCTTAGTGGCAACAGCGATGTGTGGATAATAGTGCTTGTCAACCTTCAACATCGCTGCCCATCCTGGAGAGATGTCCGCTGTGTACTCAGGCACGATTTTTCAAAGGTAACCGGGGTCTGAAAGTGCATATTGGAAAAGTACACAGACCACAAAATGCACTCACTTCGGAGCCTCTCTTAACTTCTAGTCCTACAACACTGTTGATCCGTTTTGGAAAACCCTCTCAAAATTCAAAAACTCTGTTCGTGTTTTGAAGCGAGTTTCCACCGGGTAGACCTCTTGTGGCACAACACCTAGCAGGCTGTGTTCGTTTTGCCACCCGGGAGAACTCACAAAGGGCTTGGGAACAGCTTCTCACCCTTACAGGATCCTACATGTACAAAAGAATTTGGCAACCAAAACGACAAACTACATAATTTGGATTTAAAATTACCGACACAGCAATATACCTCTTCAAGAGGTTTATATCATCTTGTAGAGTCTAAGTAAGCGGAAGGTGACATTAGCGGACCAGCCAGGATTCTTTTCAGTAGTGATGTGGTGGCACCGTGTTCTCCAGAAACGCTCGCAGCTTTGGAGAGCCCCAGCAGAAGGCCTTTCTTTTCCCAACCCACCTGACCTGGATAATCACTCCCTCACCATTTCAGTTCGCGAGTTGGTCACAGCCGTCTGTTTCTTCCAGACCGGCTCCGCTGGCAGCCTCGACGGTCTGAGTCCTCAGCACCTAAAAGATCTTATCTCTAGGCGCCGGGGAAGCTGGTGAGTTGCTCTTGAAGGTTTTTACCGAGTTTTCTTGGAAAAAAATACGAATAATAACCAGTTTTACTAGATACTATCCATAAAAAATCAATATTAACAAATTAGTGCATCGTATTAAACTTTTACATTTAACATGTTTCACTATTCATTCATGTTCATTAATTTTTATTAATGTTTCAATATTTGTATGCCAGTCAATAGCGAAACATGTAAGGTCATAATCACATTAATTAGAAATTAATTAACCATGTAAAGCTAATAAATATATCTATTTTGTTCTTATCTATTTCCGTCACAGATGTTTGTTACAAAATATTATGAAATATTCATTGTTCCTATAGATATATACCGTATGACTTTTTTTACCGTCTGGAAAAAAATAGGGCATAATAGGTGAACGGAGTAGAAGCCTATGGCATAGAAATTTCACTTCTTTTTTTTTAAATCCTAACATGAAATGAACCTATCAATAAATATTATTACTTATTTGTAGTAAACTTTTCATACTAAAATTCAAAAAATAATAAAAATAGAAAAGAGTAAAAATATCGGCAAATAATATCAAAACCCAACTTATAGGCACCCTACTCTACGCGCAGAAATTATCAATGAATTCGTAGCGACATTCAATCCTTTGATTGAAGCCGGCCGGGGATAGGTAACTACTATCGCAAAATATCTTTCCTTAGGCGTACCGCTCACGTGTCACCGCATGCGCATCCCCTCCCGCCCGCGCGCCCTACGAACCGAGTACCGCGTCTCGTGCTCTCTCTCTCTAGTCACCTGCGATTAGCCATAGCGTGACGTCGATCGCTGTTTTTTTACGTTTGAACCGTGTGTGCTTCGACCGCCCAGTGATTGTTTTCATAATGACGTACGCATACTCCAACTCCACCCGCAGGCGAACATTCTATGGAGTGACGAGTCCATATTTACCGCGCACTGGTATCTACAACGTACCTACACAACGAGCAATGGTGGAGTTTCAAAACTCACTTAAAATAAACGAACACGCTCATCAAGTTCTATTCAGTGTCAATGTTTGGGCCGGGATAATACACGTTGGCATAATGGGTCCAGTTTGTATCGAAGGTCGATTGACAGGGATAATGTATCGTGAAATTATACAGTCCGTTATCGACACAATGTTGGAAGACGTTCCTCTGGACTATCTGCCGGACATGTACTTTCAGCACGACGGGTGTCCAGCTCACTACGAGCGATCTGTGCTCGCGTATTTAGATAGTGAATTCCGTGATTAGTGGATAGGTCGCGGTGGACCTGTGAACTGGCCGGCGAGATCACCAGACCTAACGCCATTAGACTTTTATTTGTGGGTTGAACTAAAACGCTTAGTGTACACCGAAGAAGCTCGTAGTGTAAATGAGTTAAAACAGCGAATAATAGACGTTTTTAATATTCTGAAAAGTGACAGAGACACGCTTAGGAGTCTAACAACCAATTTGCAAAAACGTGGGAGTTTGTGTTTAGAAAGAAACGGTGGACATTTAGAACAAATATTGCAGTAGCGTTGAAAAGGTACTTTTTCTTGTAAATAATAACTCATTTTCTGTAATTTTGTAAAAATTAATCAGTGTAATTATTTGTAAATAAGTTGATTACGATCTTTAAATACGCCTAGTAAGTTGTAGTATCCGATTTGGATTAAACAACCTTGTTGGAATCCTTTTTTATTACACATCACGTTAAAACCTTCGAAATACATATGAATGTGAGTGATTGTTATAAGTATTTAACATCAGCGGTTTGTTTACATTTCTATCAAAGCTTTACCGATCTTACGAGACGTAATTTATTTGGTTTACGGTTTCAAGACACGCGTCACTCAGTGTATCAAATTATTTGCCTACTACAACTACATACAGCACGGTGACGTATGTAGGTACACGCGCAAATGTGTGCGTGAGTGTGTAGGGATCAGGCGGTATCGTCCTGTGCGCAGGAGAGCGAAGTTAGTGCTAGCGTCTCGCTCACACTTCCATCATGCTTCATTCATGTGCAATCGCAGCTGACGCCGTTTACTATTACCTATTTTGGATAATATTAGTTTTACGCGAGTGCCGTAGGATGTATTCTTTTTCATGTATTTTAAGGATATTCGGAACTTTTATTAAATAAATGGTACCAGGTAAATATTAGGGTATATGAGTTCTATTCTACTTACACAAAACGTCATATTGTTGTCCAGACGCTAAAAAATTTCAGCCGGTATATATATATATATGTATACTCAGTGGTGATTCAGTCAGAGAGCCTGTCCGTATCACACTCTACACACGGTGCATATAACAGGGTAGAATCAGTGCTGTTGTCAAATGTATCTCTAGTCAACAAGTCCATTGAAGCTGTCTTAAAGAACTGTTCTAAAGCGTTTATATCGTCCACGATAACTAGATCGCTCAGCTCTGGTGAAAGTTTTAGCAATCTCAAAAGGATCCCTCTGGATTGCAAATGCGGCAGGTATGGCTCGTTAGAATAACCCTTCGGCTGAACTAGAGAGCATAAGTAGATCCACTGATGCAGAACCTGCACTGCAGCCTGCAAGAGTGACATCATTGGGGTTACCGCCGAAGCTGACTATGTTCTCTTGCACCCAGCGCAACAGCACCACCTCAGCGGTCCTTCCGCTCATCACCTTGCCCACCAAGCATACCAAGGCTCAATCTATCATTAGCAGATTGTTACGCTTCAACCGGAAAACTCCAGTAGCGTATTCATTATTAAAACATACTGAAAACTGACAATATTCCTCTGAAGAAGACGTAACATGCTTACCGCTAATATTAAAACTGAGATGCATCAATGTTTCGGCTTTAGTAATGAAGCAAATAGAGAAGCGGACGCCAAGACAGCTAAAGGCGCTCTTAAATGAAGATCCATTCTTCAGATTTGTCATCCTTCCGAGAATGATGTTTGTTGCAAGAATAGCTATCAACGCGTGTGAAAATACAAAAGTTCAAGACGTATACGAACTCTTTTCGGCACTAGCACTGACACTATTTCGCTTGGAGCCGTCGTGGAAACAACATCGTGAGAGACGTCACTCTGTCGGTTACATTTTAAATTGTGTCTGTATTCGCGCCATAATTTGTTAGTTCTGTTAGGAGTGTATTTTTCATTTAGTTAATTTGTTATTCGATTCTTGGTATTAATTGTTGTTAATTTGATTTGTTTATTTGAATCATTTCCCGTAGGTATTCCTTAAATTATTTAAAAAAGTCACTTCTGGTCTAATTTCCAAGATCAGAAGTGGGATTCTTCCCATTTCCATTGTCCACTATACGCTCGGTTTTAATCACAATTCCCCCCATTTTTATTTATGTGTCGTTTTATTTTTTCTGTCGTGGACTTAGTGGCTGCATTATTTTACCTGTGTGTGGTTACTTTTGCTGAGTGTTATACGTTTGATTGTTTGTTAGTCGGTTGGTCTGTTGTTTTCTGTTGTCTTGGGTTAGGACGTTAGGATGGCAGACCGCAAACGCGATCGTAGTCGCAGTCGCTGCAGCAGCCGCGGTAATAGCTCGCATCGCGACTATAGTCCTCATCACGACCGTCGCGATTCGTGTCGCAATAGTCAGGGGCGGCGAAATAGTGGGTACCGCGAGCGATCCCCTAATGAAAACGATACGTTAAGGATCGAGATACAAGCGATGATGTCTCGCTTTAAAGCGCTAGAAGACAACTGAGCTAGTTCAATCCGATTTGTCCGCGAGCGGGGACCGGTGCGCGCCCCCCGCGCCTTGTTGGGGACACGTCACTCACACAGCTATGCGTGTAGTAGTGTACCTACGCACGGCGTTAGAATGAAGCGTAACTTCTGCTCGGTTATTAGCCAAGCATACACGCACGGATTTAATCGGCGGGCACTATTCGGATCCGATCCGTTACTTCACCACACACGTTCACGGGCATCAGTTATAATCGTGACTTTGTTATGAACAGTCGCTATATTACAGCTGAATATTGTTGTAATTTGTGGTGGTTTAATTTGCCTTGAGGAACGGAAGCGTAGAAGAGTATGGGTGAAGCGATGGCTAAATAAACGACAGCGATATAGTCACATGAATTTACTTTGTCAATTCATGAACCTGTCGATTTGTTCAATTTTCTGAGGATGGACGTATGTGCTTTTGAATATCTACTTAAAACAGTAAAACCTTTAATCCGGAAAGAAAACACAGTTATGAGATATGCTGTTATTCCACGAGAACGCCTTACAATAACTTTACGTTACCTGGCATGGCAGGCTCACCCACCCGACGGACACATCTGAACTAGCGCACACACGTACAGGCAGAGCTCGGATTGTACCCGATCCGTTCGTTTTGAGCACGGGCGACGGGCAGGCAACAAGCAGACATATCCGTGACTTTTATCGCCACACACATACAGATATGCCCGTCGGGTACCCGTACGGGCAGATCCGCCGGGTAAATCCGTGCGTGTATGGCGGCTATTCTGTGGCGCGAATCCCGCTACGCCTTCGCGTCCGCTTCAGTCACCCGTAATCTGTCGCGCGGTAAAGACCTTTGCAAGATCCCTTTTGACCTTTTGTATTAGATACTTCTTACGTTCGTGAAATAGTAAAACTTCCTTGTTTTACTATTTCACGAACGTAAGAAGCATCGCTCGATTTTCGACAAGATAGCATATTATTAGAAAATATTAAAACTTTGCTATAACGCTTAAATAGGAGGTAATTTATTGTAGTTTCTGGTATAGTTTTCACATTTGCAATCAATTAAGCAATTCATAAGAAAACACCTGTTTTTGTGAAGCATGTGTGCAGCACGTGTTCCTTTGTTGTTGTAAACAATAGACTTTATGATGGCTTTTATTTACGACTTCCGTTCATTATGAACACTTCTAAGTATTTGTTATAGTTAGCAACAGTCTTGAACTAATTAAATACACAAACATTTATCAAACTGCAACATGTTAACGACAAACAAAAAAATATGAATGAGTGTCGAAGTTGTGTAATAATTTTAAGTGGACACTTGAGTCGCGTAAACATAAGATAAGATTATCTTCTTTTTTATATGCTTTGGCTGCTTGGTGTATTTTTTTATGTAATCGTTATTGCAGTGTAATAGTGATTACTATTATGTGATTTTATTTTTATTTTATTTACATTTCTGGGGCCTAGAATGATAAGTGTGGGTGAAAAATAACAACACTCCTTTTTAATTTGAAACATACAAATTTTATTGTAAACCCAATTACATGTTTACATTACACTGAATAGAAAATATTGTACACATTCCGAAACAGTTACAGTTTCATATGAGCTCCATAGTAAAATAGCGAGAAATCGGGGTTTAAAAGCAAGGGGACCCAAAAGGGGCGTGACCTAATCTAGGCCATTTGCATACAATCTAGATTATTTATTTGACAGATGTCAGCTGTAGAAGGCCAAACTGGTTATCAATTTTGGATATTTTGAGGGTATTGATTACGAATGTATCATTCATTTTTAATTTAAGATGGCGGATGTAATGTTTAGATGAAAAGTCGATATAAATTTTGGGTGTGGGAAGTGTTCGTGGCGAAAACATAAACAAAATTGTACTGTGAAATTTATAGAAATTCACTTTATTTGATATGATCACTTAATCTAGCTCACTTATTCATGGTTAAGTCATGCCTTTTACCATGTTTATTCTTCAGAAACATTTTATCTAATGTTGCCGGAACAAAAAACACCTATGAATGTAGCCGGCTCAATAAAATAACTAAAATCTATGTTTGGATACGAACATAATGGGGGCGCCTCTGGCCCTTTAAACAAAGCTTTTTAAACCAAAAAATTACACGAGGTTAACCTTAATTAAGAATTAACTATTACTTATTCATTAATAGGAAAAGGACATACTTTCATAACACTAGTTCAGATGACAGATCCCTTAGCAGTCTTAACCTCTAAAGCACGAACACATCCATCTTTACCAGGCATTGTATTTAAGATTCTTCCTACTGGCCAGTCAAGTGGATTTATGTTATCATATTTTAAAATTACCATTTCACCTGGCTTTAAGTTTGGTTGGATAGCTTTCCATTTTGGTCTGTTTTGCAAATGAACCAAATAATATTTATAAATATTGTTGCATTTGTTCACACTGTTTCCAAAAAGATAATCTTCCAACATTTACAATACTTAGATTCAATTCAGGGTATGAAGACAATGGTGATCCCGTCAAAAAATGTCCAGGTGTCAAATAAGACATATTATCTGGTTCTCTAGACAGAGGCGTCAACGGCCGCGAGTTAAGAATGCCTTCAATCTGCAGATTGAAAGCATTCTTAACTCGCGGCCGTTGAGGAATTGTATTGCCTATTACCCGTATCAAATGATACTTGACACTTTTAATGCGCCTGCTTCTCACAATCCACCAAACACTGGTGAATAACTTGGTATGAAATGAAAGGATATTCTCTCTGTATTAAAGAATTATATTACAGTGTTTTGGTGACTTCTAGAAGCTTGCAAATCATACAATTCTTTCAACACATTAGCAGCCCCTTTATAACAGGCACCATTATCACAATAAATTTTTGTGGGCTTGTTCCTTCTGGATATAAATCTTTTCAAGCAACCCATAAAAGTCTTGGTCGACATATCAGATGCTAGTTCAATGTGTATAACCTTAGTTACAAAACAAACAAATAATACAATATAGGCTTTAGTTATTACTGGATTGCGAATACGAGTTTGCTTGACTCTAAAAGGGCCACCATAATCAGTGCCAACAATCTGAAATGGCCTTGTCATTTTTACCCTATCCAAAGGTAAAGATCCCATTAATTGAGTAGCATTCTTAGCCTTTAATTTAAAACAAATAATGCATTTAGGGTCATTGCGCCGGTTAGCGACCAGTTAGCCGGGTTGTCCATAAGATGATTAAAAAAAAATATTGTCTTCACGCAAAATAGTGTATGTTAATATGAATTTGTCCCAAATATAATCTAGTTTGGATACAAAACATAAAATAAAATACATTAATACAAAAATATTTATTAAATGCTGAAAAAGTGAAAATATAGCGAAAACGTCGGTTTACGACCATTTTTATCAGTTTATGACCACCAGTGAGCTGGTTTGCGACCGCTATTTTAATATGAAAAATATGCCATTAAAATAATTTTGATCACAGCCATGAATAAATTCGGTATTCCCCATATGCTTGGGTCCATGCCACCACAGTAATTTATCCTTCAAAGAAGAAGGACTTACACCTCGACACAGACAGTCCACTGGGTTATCTGCAGTGTTGACATAGAACTACTTATAAAAGGAAGTTAACTGAAGTATTTTCTTAACTCTATTAGCGACATACATGTTTAATTTTACGGGTTCTGTTTTGAGCCACGCAAGTACTATCTTAGAGTCTGAATACAAATATGTATGAACATCATATTTTAGAGATAATTTAGCAATAACCTTGTTTGACAATATAGCTAACAGCAACGCACTTTCAAGCTCAAGTCGAGGTATTGTTAGTGATTTGTTTTTAGGATTGATGCGTGACTTAGAACAAAATAAATTAATACTTAGTCATTTATCAGGACCTATTACTCTTAAATATAAGCAACAACCATATGCGACGCTAGAGGCATCGGAAAATCCTACCAGTTCAAAATTATTACACATTATATTTTTAATATTCCTAGGAACAACAATACATGGCATATTTATCAAATACTTGGCAAATTCAACCCATTTTTTATTAATATTTGATGGCAAAGGCTGATCCCATCTTACATTATGAAACCATAATTCTTGCATAAGAAGTTTTGCTGAGACCAATATAGGTCCCACAAGACCAAGTGGGTCAAAAAATTTACTTATAAAACTAAGCATTTCCCTCTTAGTATATTCAAGCTTTAACTCTTTTACAGGACATTGTATTTCCAAACTATTCGTTTTCACATTGTAGATTAACCCTAATGTTTTCACATACAAACAGTTTTTATCGAAATCCCTCTTATCTAATTGATGTAAATTAACAGGAATGTCTTTTAGCAAGATAATATCATTTGAACACCACTTATGTAATGTGAAACTACCCATGCTTAATAATTTGCAAAGCTCATTCTTGATCTGGTTTAGCTCATAGACATAATCATTGCCAAATTGTATATCATCAACATAACTAGAGTTTTGCAAACAAAATGCCGCCAATGGATACTGTTCTTTAAATCTGTGTGCTAGTTCAACCAAGCAGCGAGTGGCAAGGAAGGCAGAACTTTTCAATCCATATGTTACAGTCTGTAGTTGAACACACTGAACTGGATCTTCACTAGATTCTCGCCAAAGAATATTTTGCAAACCACAATGTTTTTCATCTAGAAATACTTGCTTATACATAGTCTTTATATCACAGAGCAACACATACTTGTAACTTCTGAACATAGTCAATATGTCAAATAAATCACTTTGGACAACAGGTCCATTTAACAAAATATCATTTAACGCTAAACCATTTTTTGTTTTTGCACTTCCATCAAATACAACCCTGACTGGCGTTGTTTTACTATTAGGATTTATAACAGGATGATGAGGTATAAAGTTTAACTTGCCTAAATCTAGGCTTTGGTTTTTATTATCTAAGTATTTTGCATGACCTTGATGAATATAATCAGATATAATTTTTTTATATTGTTGAAACAAGTTAATATTTTTAGCAAATCTTTTTTCTAATTTATGCAATCCACTCAAAGCCATGGAAAATGAATGTTCTAACCCTGTATTTTCAAAATGAACTTACAAAGGCAACGCAACAGTAAACCTATTGTTTTCTAATTTTACAGAATCCTGAAATATTTTTTCAGCTTGCTCATGCTCAGAAGTATCCTCCTTGAAGACCGTGGGAACATTTTCACATTCCCAAAATTTTAAAATTATGTGTTCCAGCTGACTATCCTTACTAATGCATGTATTACATACCTTTGAATGTTTGTCCGGATTTATTAACAAGCACATATTAGAAGAACTTATACCTCCTGAGGTGATAGGTAAACTTCCCGCTACCACATATCCTAAACTTGTATTTATCAGGTAAGGTCCTGATGGAGTTACAGGCAGGGACTCACGACGCAGCACCTGGAAAAATATGTCACACCTATAGTATCTGTTTATTACTGATACTGTACTTACACTTCTTTTTCATTCATCCACATCTTTGTTTTATTATCCTTTTACGACTTTCTTACATTACTATATTTCTCTCTTTGTTTTCTGTGCTAACACTCTGCGGATCGGTCTTAAACGATTCGTCTATATAGAATTACTTGATATTACATTAGAATTTCCATATTTTTACATGATAATATTATTGTTATGACATTTAAGTCAAACGTGTCAAACTGATGTCTACTTATTCTTTTAATTATCTATGCAGTCTATTTAAGGAAGGTTGCATTACGATTGTAATTACCAAAAATCATTTTATATCGTTTTGGATAGCCTAAATTTGGTTTATCTATCTAACTACGTTGTCAACTAAATAACAAAATTCTAAATTATAATTATAAGATTCTTAAACGCACTCTCGGTTTATATGAAGGAGGTTTTATACATCTTGGCCGACTAGACTGGCAGATGAGAAAATCGATGGCGGATGAGATGAAAAAAAAAAAAAAAGGAAACAAAAAAAGCAGCGAGAGCTGGTCAGAGAATAAAAAGGAGAAAAACTAAGAAAAAAAGAGTAAGACCGAGCTGAAGGCCGCGTTTATACTGCTGGCTCGTGCGCGGTATTTCGTCCCGGGCATGAATGGAACAGTTACTGAAACTATTCCTAAGCAAGCTTGTGTGACTGCTACTACAACTCCAAGAAGTGTTTCAACAGTTACTGAAACTATCCCTAAGCAAGCTTTTGTGACTGTTACTACAACTCCAAGAAGTGTTTCAGGAGTGAAAGCCAATGAATTGGACTGCGATTATTACCAATAAATAGAGTGCAAAGGTACCTTTTTTATAATTTATCTTGTATTTCTCTTATTAAATTTTAATTGTCTAGTCTATTTTCTACCCCTTTTATTTGTCAGGGATAGGTAGACACGACAGTTTGGCGCCCAATGTAAAATCAAAACTAGTTACTACTACACACTAAACTATTTTTCAAAATTCTAAAATGTACTATTATTAGTACTGCTTCTTTTTGACTAACTTATTTGGCTTAATAACTTTTTAATTTCATTAAGGAGTGATCTTACTCTTATTATTACTTACTTGTCTTCCCTCTTACAACTAATTTACCCTTTTGAGCACTCTTTGACTCTAACACTACCCATACCACGACCCACTGACACAAACCCTCTCATTTACCTCCATTTTGCACAATTTATAATATTTTTGCTATCTTTAATATTAATTTTTAGTCATGGATAGAATTATTCACTTCGAACTTTTAAATAAAGCTGAGCTTGAATATGAGGTTAAAATCAGACTAGAAGAGCCTAAAGATACAGTTATACTTCTTAAGAAGCAAATTCTCCAACTCGCGCCCCTTACTCTGACTCATGATATTTTAGATTCGGTATTTTCAGTCAAAACTGATTTAGACGAACTTGTTACTACTCTTAATTATATCGAATCAAAAATATTATTGGTAGAACAGGGCAACAATAAACTTAACAAAAAAATTAGGACTTTTATGAACCATTTATTTTACAGATTAGAGAGAATCGACATTGATTTAGATACATCAGAGGAAGGCCGTTTCTCTCAAACTAAGGAAAGGTTTCTCGCCTTGGAATCAAAATTCAATTTATTATTAACTGATTCCAACGAACTCAACCCTCAACCAGAAGTCAACCGTCCCACTTCGACTCCTAATACCCCCAATGAGACAATGTTTCATACGATGCTTCCCGATCCTCAGTCCCAACCTTTAAACTCTATTCCTAATAATTCCCTTAATGAACTAAAACGAATAAAATACGACGGGAATTCATGTCCGCGCTCCTTTATCCAGAAAATTCAAGAATTTAGTATTTCTAGGAATATTTCTCGGGACAAATTATTAGACCATGCGTTTGAATTATTAACCGATAACGCTTTACATTGGTACCGTTTTAAACGTGACTCTTTGTTTTCATGGAACGAACTTTGCGAAGCTTTAATTACAGACTTTAGCGGTTTTGACTATGACTACAAATTATTAGAAGCAATTAATAGTCGAACTCAAGGCAAGGATGAACCTATCGTTATTTTTGTTTCCATACTGACTGGTATGTTTTCCAGACTCACAGAAAAACTAACGGAAACTAAAAAACTCCAAATCATTATTCGTAACATCCGACCTTGTTATTCACCTTATATCGCAAATAATAGTATTCATTCTATTCATGCGCTAATTTCATGTTGTCAAAAATATGAAGAATTCTTAGACAAAGAGAAACGTTTCAGGGAACCACAATCTACTAATAATCCTTTAACTGTTGAATTTAACTATAAAACTACAAACTTAACGCCAAAGCCCTCAACTTCTAACGCGTTCCCTTCTAGAACAAATTTTAATAATCGATTTTACAATAAACCACAAGTTAATACAATCAATAAGTTTAACTCTAATGCCTTTTGTGTACGCTGCCGCACTAATGGTCATACATTAACGAATTGCTCACAACCTCATACATTAATTTGTTTTAAATGTGGCTTGAAAGATGTTAAATCTACTGATTGCCCTAACTGTAAAAAATCCAACAACTCAAAAAACTAAACAACGACTTGGTTAATAAAAACTTTAATCAATCAGACTGGCATGATTGGTTACAAACCATAAAAAATTTCTTCCATTGTTACAAAATAAGTTCACTATACAATAATGAAAAAGATTTCAACCGTCCTTTTATTGATATTACTATCAACAACAAAACATTTTCCGGATTATTAGATAGTGGTAGTTCTATTACAATACTTGGTAATAACTCTCACTTAGAAATTTTAAAACTAGGCTTCACGTTATCCAAGTCTTTTTCAATGACGATTACTACTGCCAGTAAGCATATAAGTAAATCCCTTGGCTCAATTGATATTCCGATTAGCTACAATAATCAAACTCATCTAATCCAAGCTTTTGTATACCCTAATATATCTCCTTCAATTATTTTAGGAGTCGACTTTTGGAGAAAGTTTAATCTTGTTCCACACATACTTTCTTCGGCTTTTAAGCCAAATACTAAATGTTCAGTGGTTACTGAAACTACTAAACAAGTACTCCCTTATAATCATCTCTCTTTAGAGCAAAAAACCATTGCTGATGATATGATTAATCGATTTAAAGCTATATCCTTTGAAAGTAGAGGAGTACTGGGCCGTACTCATCTTATTAGTCATCATATAGATACTGGTGATACTCCACCAATTAAACAACGCTGTTATCGACTGTCTCCTGTAAAACAAAAAGCTCTCATTATAGAAGTTGATAAAATGTTAGAATGGGGTGTAATTGAAAAATGCGAAAGCCCTTGGCTTTCTCCGGTTATCATTACACCTAAAAAGAATGGCGAATGGCGATTTTGTGTTGATAGCCGTAAATTAAATTCAGTTACTCGTAGAGACGCGTATAGCCTTCCATTTGTTAATGAAATTTTAGATAACCTTAAAAACGCTAAATTTCTTTCTAGCATCGATATTGCTAAAGCATTTTGGGAGATTCCCTTGAAAGAAGAATCGGACAAAGATAAAACAGCTTTTTATGTCCCTGGTCGAGGCATGTATCGCTTTGTTATTATGCCCTTTGGCTTAACTAATGCTCCTGCTACTCAACAAAGACTTATGGACATGCTTTTTACTCCTGAATTTGACAATAAGGTCTTTTGTTACTTAGATGATATAATAATCATCTCTGAATCATTCGAGGAGCATATCTCTTATCTAGTTAAAGTCCTTGAGAAATTGACGTTAGCTAATTTGACTATTAACTTCGATAAAAGTCAATTCTTTAAAAATGAACTTAAGTACTTAGGATACATTGTAGATGGAAACGGTTTACGCTCAGACCCAGCTAAAATTAAAGCAATTCTCGAATTCCCTACTCCCATTACTCGTAAAGACGTAAGAAAATTTATTGGAACTTGTAGCTGGTTTCGTCGATTTATTCCCAACTTCAGCACAATTGCAACACCACTTAATAAATTAACTTCTTCCGGTAAAAACGCCCCTAAATTCATTTGGGATAAAGACGCTGCTCTGGCTTTTAATAAATTAAAAGAAGCTCTAGTCACTACTCCCATACTAGCATGTCCTGACTACGATCTCCCTTTCTCTGTACACTGCGATGCTTCTAACTCCGGCATCGGAGCTATGTTAACACAAGTAAAAGACGACAAAGAAGTAGTTATAGCCTATATGAGCAAATCCCTTAATAAAAATGAGCGCAATTACTCAACTACAGAAAGAGAAACTCTCGCGGTAATTTCAGCTTTAGAACATTTTCGTTGTTATATCGATAATGGTAAACAGTTCACTGTTTATACAGATCACGCAGCACTTAAATGGTTTCTAAAATTATCCAATCCATCCGGTAGACTCGCACGGTGGGCTCTTAGGTTGTCATCTTTTAATTTTATTTTAAAACACAAAAGAGGTAAAGACAATTTAGTCCCCGATTTACTCTCCCGTAATTCGACAACATTTCCACTTGGCGTTAATCCTGTCTCACTTGATTCCCAATCTGTATCTCCAGCATTGGAACACTACAACAAACTACTTTTGGAATGTCGTAACAATCCTGATCAATATCCCAATTATACTGTTCGCGAAAATAAATTATTCCGCTATACTCACTCTCCCTACGCGTTAACTGAAGATTTCGCGTGGAAAGAAGTTCCTCATCCTAATCTCCGTGAAACCCTTATCAAAGATAATCATGGGTCTCCAGATCAGCCTCATCTAGGAATTTTTAAAACGTATAAAAAATTATCACTTCTATATTACTGGCCAGCTATGTTTAAAGACATCGCTAAAATAATTTCTATCTGTTATAACTGCTTAACTTACAAACATGCAAACCACTCTCCCTTTGGCCTTATGGGTAAACCAAAAATTTGTTCAAGGCCGTTTCAAACAATTTCTTTAGATTTAATGGGTCCTCTACCTATGACTAGACGTAGAAATCAATTTATCTTAGTAGTTAACTGTTGTTTTACTAAATATTCCCTGATCTTCCCACTAAAACGGGCTACTAGTACTAACATCATCTCCAACTTAGAAAATTTTGTTTTTCTGGTTCATGGAGTACCTCAGACTATTATTATGGACAATGGATCGCAATTCCAATCCCATGAATTTCACAACTTTCTTGGAAGATATAACATACCATACATATTTTTCTCTCCCCACTATTGCCCTCAAGTTAATCCCACCGAAAGATACAATCGTACTATAATCACAGCTTTGTCATCTTTGGTCGGTGAAGACCATAGATCTTGGGACATCCACCTTCCTAAGATCCAATACGCTATGAACAGCACAATTAATGCTACCACTGGTTTCTCCCCTAACTTTTTGCTCTTTGGACGGGAAACAGTTACTTCTGGTTCACTTTATACGCCAACTAGTAATCTGGACGAAATCATTTTTCTACCACGGGACATCTATGCTACCAACATAGGTTTACTGTCCGATACTTTCGACAAAGTTCAGATAGCCCTCCATATTGCTCATGCCCGTAATTCTTCTCGCTACAACGAGCATCATTCTTTTAAAGAATATAACGTAGGAGATACAGTCTGGCGAAGAAATTATATAAATAGTCAAGCTGGAACTTATTTCAGTGCAAAATTAGCTCCAAAATACGTAAAGTGCACTGTGTTGCAAAAACTATCACCATTAGTTTATATATTAGAGGATCCTAATGGTAACCAATCGAAATGGCACATTAAAGATTTTAAAATATAATGTACATATTTATGTAAATAAATTCATCCTTAGTATTATACTCATGATTCATTTTTTTTTCTTTCTTCTAAACTGTAGAGTTCTTTTCGGCCCATTATAACTCTATTTAGTTTTTATGTTCTAACTGGATTTATTCAATCCAGTTCCAAGGTCCGGTTCTTAAACCATTATAGAAGATTTTTAAATCTCTCTTTTATATCTGTTTTTATCAGATAACTGAAGAAGTGCTTTTAGGTACAAATCACCTAACCTTCTTACTAACTAAGTTAGTACGACTAATTTATTTACTTTCAACACTGATGTTGATTGGAGCGGCTAACAACTCCATAAAAATAAGCCCTTGTTATTTACTATCAACACTGATGTTGATTGGAGCGGCTAACAACTCCATAAAAATAAGCCCTTGTTATTAACTATCAACACTGAAGTTGATTGGAGCGGTTAACAACTCCATTATAAATAAGCCTTTGTTAAAAATCTTTTCTGATTAATGGTTTTCGACGAGAGCGGCTAACGACTCCGAAAATAAGCCTACTGTTATTTATTTATCAAGTCGAGTTGTGATCATTGAATGTGAATCCAACCTGGCCTAACTTCGTAAGATGTCAGTGTGATTGAAAGAAGTATGTAAGTTATGTGAAAGTTGTTTTACTTAACCTTACAAAATTTTTGTTCTAGGCCAAAAATTTTCTCGGGGTAAACTGTCGTGTCTACCTATCCCTGACAAATAAAAGGGGTAGAAAATAGACTAGACAATTAAAATTTAATAAGAGAAATACAAGATAAATTATAAAAAAGGTACCTTTGCACTCTATTTATTGGTAATAATCGCAGTCCAATTCATTGGCTTTCACTCCTGAAACACTTCTTGGAGTTGTAGTAACAGTCACAAAAGCTTGCTTAGGGATAGTTTCAGTAACTGTTGAAACACTTCTTGGAGTTGTAGTAGCAGTCACACAAGCTTGCTTAGGAATAGTTTCAGTAACTGTTCCATTCATGCCCGGGACGAAATACCGCGCAAGAGCCAGCAGTATAAACGCGGCCTTCAGCTCGGTCTTACTCTTTTTTTCTTAGTTTTTCTCCTTTTTATTCTCTGACCAGCTGCTTTTTTTGTTTCCTTTTTTTTTTTTTTTCATCTCATCCGCCATCGATTTTCTCATCTGCCAGTCTAGTCGGCCAAGATGTATAAAACCTCCTTCATATAAACCGAGAGTGCGTTTAAGAATCTTATAATTATAATTTAGAATTTTGTTATTTAGTTGACAACGTAGTTAGATAGATAAACCAAATTTAGGCTATCCAAAACGATATAAAATGATTTTTGGTAATTACAATCGTAATGCAACCTTCCTTAAATAGACTGCATAGAAGCTTAGACTGGGAAGTGGCGCTAGAAGTAATCGACAAGGACAAAATAACGTGGGCAATCAACACCTTCCTACCTTTCAAGGCAGCGGGGCTGGATGGTATTTTTCCAGCCCTGCTCAGGTGGAGCCAGGATCTACTGGCTGACTACCTAGTTAAGGTGTTTCGAGCCTGCCTGGCTCACCGCTATATCCCATTGAACTGGCGGGAAGTAAAAATAATCTTCATACCGAAACCAGGTAGGGGGGACTACACCCTACCTAAATCTTTCAGACCCATAAGCCTCTCCTCGTTCTTCTTGAAGACACTGGAGAGGCTGGGGGATAGACGGATTAGAACCCAAATTTCGGTACAAAGACCTTTACATCAAAATCAACACGCCTACTGTGCAGGCAAATCAACTGAATCAGCACTCCATAGCGTAGTTTCACGCATAGGAAATGCTCTTAACGCTAAAAACCCAACCCTAGGCGCCTTCATTGATATAGAGGGTGCCTTCGACAAAACAAACTTCGTCAGCATCGAACAGGCACTTGCCACGCACGGTGTTGCACGAACACTAATAGAATGGATTAATAACATGTTGAAATACCGTGCTATTCAGTTTACCGTGAACACCACCACACGAGGTATCGTGAGTAGAGGCTGCCCACAGGGTGGGGTGCTGTCACCACTACTGTGGAACTTAGTCGTAAATGAGCTCATCGCAGAGCTCAACGCTAGCAGTCTATACTCGGTGGGTTACGCGGATGACATAGCAATTCTAATCTCGGGGAAATTTGAGGGCATCTTGTGCGATCTCATGAGAAGAGCCTTCAAAATAATCGAGAGTTGGTGCACAAAACACGAACTATCGGTTAACCCCTCGAAAACGGAACTAATAATGTTCACCAACAAAAGAACCCTGGGACCCCATAGGCTTCCAAAGCTTTTCAACACAGAATTAACACTTAAAGACGAAGTCAAGTACTTGGGGGTGATCCTCGACAGCAAACTGCTCTGGAACAAGCATCTTGACTACAAACTTAATAAAAGCACAATTGCACTCTACCAATGCAAAAGAATGTTAGGGAAAACATGGGGGCTCTCTCCAAAGATCACTCTGTGGCTATACAGATCGGTAATCAGGCCAATGTTGGCTTATGGCGCTCTGGTTTGGTGGACGAGGACTGAACTCTCGACAACCATAACCAGACTACAGCGCTTCCAACGACTGGCCTGTTCGGCTACCACTGGCTGCATGAGAACCACCCCAACAGCAGCTTTGGAGATAGCCCTACAATTAACTCCCCTTGACCTGCACATACAGCAGGAGGCGGCGCTAGCTGCCATCAGGCTAATGCATCTGGGCATATGGGGCAAAAATCTTACCAGCCCACACGCAAAAATCCTGGACCGGGCGATTGAGTACCAGCCGCTCATCGCTGCCCCGTGTGATAGAACACCAAACCAACCTATATGTAACAAAACCTATATCATACAAACAGTAGAGGAAGAAAGGGATCAATCAGGAGCCAATGAAGTGCGCATCTACACTGACGGCTCAAAAACACAAAACGGTTCAGGTGCTGGTATACACTCCCTTGACCTCAACCTTAACTTTCACTTACCGCTAGGCACACACAGTTCAATCTTTCAATGTGAATGTGTTGCTTTAACACAAGCCGCAACAGCAGTAAAGCGCTTGGGCATCCGGAACTATGGCATTAAATTCCTATCCGACAGCCTATCTGTGCTCAAAGCTTTGGAGAACAAGCAAACCAACAACAAACTAATTTTTGAGTGCCATCTAGCCCTGGAGAGTTTATCGACGTCCAATCGTATTACCCTCCAGTGGATCAAAGGGCATAGTGGATCCTTAGGCAATGATGCCGCAGATGAACTTGCGAAGAGAGGCTCTGATATGAAAGTGCTAGGCCCGTACCCGCTTCTCCCACTGCCTTTCTCACAATTTCGTGCGTGGATTCGCCAAAGGTCGACCGAACTCCATAACAACAGATGGTCACGGGCAACAGACTGTAGACAGTCAAAATTGGCTTTACCAATTGTACACCCGCGATTAACCAAAAAACTTCTCAGCCTGAGTAGAAATAACCTTAGAATAATAATAGGAACAATTACGGGCCATAACCCCCTTAACAAACATCTTTTTAACATAGGCGCCACGGATAGCCCACTTTGCAGGGGCTGCCTTGACGCCGAGGAATCAGCCACCCACGTCATCCTGGAATGCGAGGCCGTGGCTTCTCAACGTGAAGAAATCCTCGGAACAGGGAGGTCGCTCCGCGAAGCCTGCGAATCTCCCAGGAAGCTTCTGTGCTTCTGGGCGGAGCTAGGCTGGCTCTGTTAGCCAGAATCCCCACGCACAACGGACCGAATGGGAGTCTAAGTGCGGAAAAGGGAGTCCCATCATCATCATCATCATCATAGACTGCATAGATAATTAAAAGAATAAGTAGACATCAGTTTGACACGTTTGACTTAAATGTCATAACAATAATATTATCATGTAAAAATATGGAAATTCTAATGTAATATCAAGTAATTCTATATAGACGAATCGTTTAAGACCGATCCGCAGAGTGTTAGCACAGAAAACAAAGAGAGAAATATAGTAATGTAAGAAAGTCGTAAAAGGATAATAAAACAAAGATGTGGATGAATGAAAAAGAAGTGTAAGTACAGTATCAGTAATAAACAGATACTATACACCCCAAGAGTAAAGACAGTTCACCAGTTCTATTGAAGTTTTGGTCAGCTAGCTTCACATAAGAAGGAAAGGTAAATTGTGAAATGTCAAACGACTGCTGCGGTAATGGACATGCAATATTTTTTACAACACAGCATGAAACTGATATACTGTCGCTATTTGTAGTTGAGTAAACAGTGAAATTAGCCCTACATGACACATTTTGACACACACCTAATTTAAGCTGATTTGTTTTGCTTAACTTACATTTTATGTTGTCAGCCAAGCTTTTGGTAATA
Organism: Polymixis lichenea; assembly: GCA_949091785.1. NCBI lineage: Eukaryota > Metazoa > Arthropoda > Insecta > Lepidoptera > Noctuidae > Polymixis > Polymixis lichenea. Next base: position 10,326,293 of record OX420933.1, on the reverse strand, counting down.
AAGGATACCTGACTCCCTGAGTCAAGTAGAGCCCTAGCATTGATAAACGTGCCATCATTTTTTACCAAGCGCACCATAGCAGTGGGCAATAAGACATTTGTGTAAGCTGCAGAGCCCGATAAAGCCACCTGGTTTACTCCAGTGTTATTTTCTCAATTTTCCAGCAATGCAATATTGCTTGGTGCATTACTGTGAGATGCATTATTGTGCAAAAGCGTATTATGCTTTTGCCCACAAGTCACACACTTTAGCTTTAGTAAGCACTTTCCACTATGCCTGTTTAAGCATACTTAACAAAGCTTGTGGTCATTGACAAAGGATAATCTCTCCTTCTCAGAAGTTAATTTAAATTTTGAACACTCATAAAGCTATTGTGTTTGGACACACAACTTAGGAATTTCCTTGCTAAACCTTTCTTGATGGAAACTTCTGTTGGTATAGTTATCTACCTTTTGGGACACTACATTAACCAGTAAGGTATCCCAGTGTTCCACTGGCTCCTTCAGATTCCTTAATGCTGCAATGTTTAAGTTTATTACTGAAACAAGAGACCTTAGACCTTGAGCAGTACATTTTGTGAATACAGACAACTCTAGAATGTTATTAACATGATGATTAACTATTAGTAATTTATTGTTATATCTGTTATTTAGCAGTTCTAATGCAACAGTATAATTGTCATCATTTAATTTTTTTTTATTAGATCTAGAGCCTCCCCAGTCAAGGATGAGCGCAAATAATGCAGTTTTTCACAGAAACTTAGCCGACTATCTGCATCGATAACCGCTTTGAACATATTAATGAATGGTGGATAATCCACTACATTTTTTCCACTAAATGTGGTTATGTTAACAATAGGTAACTTTTTAAATTCACCTTTAGTAGGCTTATCATCTTTGTTTAAAGATTTTGCAGCAATTGCTGTGCTATAGGAAGATACTGTGTTGAAATATTTTTCTTCTACTTCACAATTATCCTCCTTATCGTTAGGACATAGATACAATATTCTTTTATTTAAAGTTTCGTACTCCTTAAATGCTTCTGATAATTTCTTACACTTTTCTTTGAGTAACTCTTCCTGTAATTCGGAAAGATCACTTTGTGAAAATTTGAACAATCGAGTAATACTACCTTTGACGTAGCTCCTTTGGGCTAGCAGTTCTTGCAATTCGGCCATTGTACCGATCGCTTGCTATAATGCAATAACAAATACTGTCGCCTATAACGTATCATTTGTAACTTATACAAAATTCTTTGTTCAAATTGCTGCGCACGAGCATAAAGTAAAGGAAATAGCAAGACAAAATGGCGCATTTATTGATGAATTGACAAAATCGGCGCGGACGTCACGACGCAGTATTTCTAGTGCAGGCAACCCAACGACAAGCGATGCCGACGAATCACGAAGCTCCGCAACTTTGATTAAGTTGGTACGATTCGCTCAGCCTCGTTTTTCTTTTTTCTGATTGGACCTTTTGAAGTTCGCGTCACTTGCACTCAGCATTCCAGATGCATAACATTAATGAAACGTTATTCTTGATTTTCTTGCCGTCTCTTTCTTGCCCAGTACAAAATGAACAAAGTAGCTGGTTAACCAATTGATTGTTTTTTCTTTTAGTTGATGTAGCAGTAGATAAGCTTTCCCACTTGCTTGGTGCTTGAAGGTCCCGCAAGCCGGCAGATGAAGCACTGGTGTATAATGCTGAATTGCCAGCAATTCTCCAGGCCCTCCGCCAAGACCACAAAAAATTCTCCTCCACGCGGATATTTTTCACTTGCAGCAGGAAATAAACTTCTTCGGTATCGGAACCAAATTTATGTTCGTGGCGAAAACATAAACAAAATTGTACTGTGAAATTTATAGAAATTCACTTTATTTGATATGATCACTCGTAACTTATTAAGAGTGGGTGGTCGATTGCACAATGCAGACTTACCTGTTGCAGAGATGCATCCTATAATCTTAGCTAAAAAATCTAATGTTACATAGGTCGATAATATGGAAGCAACATATTCAATTAAAACATGCAGGTCAAAGTTTAGTTCTTGGTAGTTTGAGTGAAAAATACTGGAAGAATCCAGTATTTTTCGATCCAGCGATTATGGTGGCCCTTTTAGAGTCAAGCAAACTCGTATTCACAATCCAGTAATAACTAAAGCCTATAATATTGTATTATTTGTTTGTTTTGTAACTAAGGCTATACACATTGAACTAGCATCTGATATGTCGACCAAGACTTTTATGGGTTGCTTGAAAAGATTTATATCCAGAAGGAACAAGCCCACAAAAATTTATTGTGATAATGGTGCCTGTTATAAAGGGGCTGCTAATGTGTTGAAAGAATTGTATGATTTGCAAGCTTCTACAAGTCACCAAAACACTATAATATAATTCTTTAATACAGAGAGAATATCCTTTCATTACACACCAAGTTATTCACCAGTGTTTGGTGGATTGTGGGAAGCAGGCATTAAAAGTGTCAAGTATCATTTGAAATGGGTAATAGGCAATATAGTGTTAACTTATGAGGAATTGTATACTGTTATTGTGCAGATTGAAGGCATTCTTAACTCGCGGCCGTTGACGCCTCTGTCTAGAGACCCAGATAATATGTCTTACTTGACACCTGGACATTTTTTGACGGGATCACCATTGTCTTCATACCCTGAATTGAATTTAAGTAATGTAAATGTTGGAAGATTATCTTTTTGGAAACAGTGTGAACAAATGCAACAAAAAAAAAAGAAAAGGGTTATAAATGTTTGTGAACGCTCCCACAATACAGGAGAAATTCCTAGTGTGGAGCAACGTTTTAAAAAAACAAAATATACATCTATTTTGGAAAAAATGGCATAAATATTATTTGGTTCATTTGCAAAACAGACCAAAATGGAAAGCTATCCAACCAAACTTAAAACCAGGTGAAATAGTAATTTTAAAATATGATAACATAAATCCACTTGACTGGCCAGTAGGAAAAAATCTTAAATACAATGCCTGGTAAAGATGGATGTGTTCATGCTTTAGAGGTTAAGACTGCTATGGGATCTGTCATCCGAACTAGTGTTATGAAAGTATGTCTTTTTCCTATTAATGAATAAGTAATAGTTAATTCTTAATTAAGGTTATCCTCGTGTAATTTTTTGGTTTAAACTGCTTTGTTTAAAGGGCCAGAGGCGCCCATGGTCAACAATATTTTAATTAAATTAACTTTTGTGTTTATTAACAATTCTCACCACGCGCTCGAATCTCTAAGGTGGGATTCGGGCGTCACACATTTGTCGCTTAGTTTTCTACAGGGAATTAATATCCTGTTTATTTTCAACCATTACAACGATAGTCTACAATTACCGATCGGCATATTTTTTTAATAGCTAAAAATATTATTAAAGTATTTTATATTAGACCTCAGATCGAGTCCAAACATTCGTAACAACACATTGGACGACGGTCAGTCTCCACTCTTCAGCGTGAGCTCGCTCCAGACATCATCATCAGCACCATCATCAGCTCCAAGGTCTAACTCACCACATCCAACTATTCAAGAAATTCCTCAGCAAACCGTGTGAAAATTCCAGATCCACTGTGTCATCGAAACATAATGCAAACGCCAAGCTTCGTGTTACTGTGAGTGTTTCTTGTGTCAATTACTTCAAAGTGAATCGCGCTTTCAAATCGTATTTCTAAGTTATTGCTATATTTTATAACTATTTGTGTTTACCCTGTTTCACGTATTCTACAGTTCGTAAATTATAAAAGTTGTCCAGCATATCATAATATATACATATGTCCGTTAAATCAGAAACCGAGAAAATGTCCGACAAAATTACTTTGTCCGTCTTAACGAAATTCGTAAAATCATATAATGGAGACAGGGAGACACTACCTGCATTTCTCACAAATTGTGAGATGGCAATGTCTTTAGCCACACAAGACCAGCAAAATGTGCTCTGTAAGTACATAATCCTATAATCACATAATCCTATATAAAGTCCTTAACGTACACCAAAATTGTAATACGTTATTGTTCCAATAAATATTTGTATTTGTATTAGTATTTTTGTACGAAACCTGGTCGATGCCAAGGCACAACCGCAGCGGCGTCCAGCAGTAAGCGCAGCACAAATGTGACTCCTCAATTTAGGCTCGATGACTGCCGTTTTCTAGCTTTTCCCCATTCCCGAGAGGCAATGGAGTTACGATGCCGTGCGAAGCCGCAAGCTCAGCGATTCGCAGTCGTAAACGCAGTAAATATGACGCGTCGATTTAGGCTCGGTGACTGCCGTTTACTAGCTTTTCCCGATTCCCGAGGCGCGGTGATAACGATACGATGCCGAACTGAGTACGGTTAGAACGAACCGAAAAAGTTATTACTTAGAGTATCCGGGTATGTTAAACGAGTGTCATTCTTTATTATTCTTTCGCAAATTACCGTAATGTGTCAATGTGCTAACAATACATACACTTCGGTGATTGCACAAGGAGTATTTAATGAAATAATGAAATGAAATTTCAAAACATGACAAAAAAAATTGCAGACTCAAATTCCTTGCAACAATTTATTACGCACACAACAAAATAAATAACTACAAAGGAACTCTAATCTAGTATTATCCTTTTAGCAAAATAGAACAGAATATATAACGCAAATAAAGTAAATATATTCTTCGGCGCTGTACTACCTGCACCACTGCGTGGTGGCACTGCATCTCGGTAGTATCTCTGGTAGATGTCATCCCAGAAGCGAGTGCGTTCTTCCAAGAGCACTCCTCGTGATTCCACCTTCTCATCGAGCACCATATGTGGAGACCTGTCCGCGTTTGCTGGCAGCCATTCAGGCAGCGACGACCCTTCAGGCACGGGCTTCCTGAAATATTGAATCAGAATTAGACTATATCATTATTTATTAAACTATTAGGTGCTTACAAACAGTTAGTTGCCTTCATACCTCATTTAATAAACTATATGAAACTAAGTAAATAATAAATTGCAGTGACGTATAAAATTAGACTTGGAAGCCTGAATCCTTACCCAGTTTTTATGAAGTTGTGCCAAATTTCACGCATTATTGTTCTCATCTTCTGATATTCAGGAGTCGCAAGACTCTCATCTGTACCATCCAAGTTATCCAACCAAGCAAACGCCTGAGCACAGTGTTCAGCACCTCGCACCTCAGTGTGAGGTACCGGGGTAACATTTTCGTCCACAAAAGAAAATTCATACAAGTATACTTGATTGTTGCCAGCCTCGGCATACAGCTTTGCAGCCCGAAGCATAGGGGTAGTAAACATGACATCCGAAAAGAAGTCAACGTATTTTAAAATGTTGTGATTGCCAACAGGATTAGCGCCAAAATAAAAACTTTTGACTGAATTGGCTACTTCTTCTCGTTCTGCATCAGAGTTAAAGTTTAGGTCAGCCGGTAAGAAATCAGAAAAGTTTTCATTCATCAAATTTTTCCAAGTTTCAAAAAACTCGATGCGCAACAGTCCTTCCATGTTAGCGAAGCCATACAACATAGGTAACTTTTTGTAGTTGTCCTTATTTAGTATACTCAGGGGTGATTCCGTCAGAAAGGCTCCGTCTGTATTACGCTCTACACATGGCGAAAATAAGAGGGTAGAATCAGTCCTGTTGTCAAATGTATCTCTAGTCAATAAGTCCATTGAAGCTGTCTTATAGAACTGTTCTAAGGCGTTTATATCGTCTACGATAACCAGATTGCTCAGCTCTCTAGCATAGGTTTTAGCTATCTGAAAAGGATCTCTCTGTATTGTAAATGCAGCAAGGTTTCCACCGCTTTCAGAAATGGCTCGGTGGAATAACCCTTCGGCTGAATTAGAGAGCATAAGTAGATCCACTGATGCAGAACCTGCACTGCAGCCTGCAAGAGTGACGTCACCAGGGTTACCGCCGAAGCTGGCGATGTTCTCTTGTACCCAGCGCAGCAGCGCCACCTGGTCCTTCATGCCAGCATTACCTGGTATGTCCTCGGTGCCGAGACAAAGGAACCCGTGAATGCCGAGACGATAGTTAAACGTGACCATGATGAAATCTTTCTTTTGCTTCATCATCTCTGTTGCTTTAAATACGTTACCAAAGCCCGCTACAAAACCACCTCCGTGAACATACACAAAAACTGAAAGCTTTTCCTCAGTGGTGACAGGCACAAACACATTAGCTATGAGACAATCTTCTTTCACCTCTGTATTTTCTGGCATGGCGTCACTCATATAATCGTTCTGGGGACATACGACAATCTTTTCATCAGTTGCATCAAACGGTTCCGACCACGTTGGTGGTGGGAGAGGTGCCTGGAATGTAAAAATAATGACTTGATTTGATTGTTTTCGTAAACGATTTAGAAAAATGGTTTGACTTTAGTCCTGGGTATTGTTTGCTGTCATAAAAAATGTGAGCTAGACTAGACCCCGACCTTGGCACAGCATTGTAATAATCATGATGTCATCATCATTATCATCATCTGCCTAGCCTTTTTCCAACTATGTTGGGGTCAGCTTCCAGTCTAACCATAATCATCATACGCGACTACCTATCTGACCTCTACAACTCAGTAAATGGGTAATTCTACACCTTGGGTTGTCACGCGTTCGGGTTTCTGACGACCCGTAATGGCTGTCAAAGACCTAACGATGAAGGACAGCCGGGACCAATGGCAACACCTTAACGCGCTTTCCAAGGTACGTAGAAATCTTGGTATGTAAGGATGGGCACCCATCCATGAACTAAACACGGCAAGCATAGCTTAACCTGATCGATCGACACGTGCGGCTATTATTACTTAGTCACAAGCCCCTCAAATCATAATATTACATAAAACAGCACCTTGAATTTGTTTTCTCCCTCAGGCCCTGTGGCGTAGGGAATGTTGTAGAAGGCGTAGAGATCCCCGTTGGTGTGTTTGCGGCCGCGCACCGTTCCTTGCGCAATTGTCACTTCCAGCCATTCTTCGTCCGCCAGAACAGCCGTCACGCATAAAAGAAACAAACACGTCCACCACTCCATGGTTGCAAATAAAGACTATTGCACAATGTCATGTATTATAACACAGATAGGCATTATCTGTATGCGATTTTTATTAAATACGTATAATTATTAACGGATACGGTAGATAATACAGCTTATTACCTAGGGTATCGTTTAAATAATCTTTGACTTGCACATAAGCTCAAGATTAACAACAATTGATTGATGCTTATTATTTGTGAAATTATTAATTAGTCATCTACAGTTGGTATTTCTCTATGTCATTATTAGGAAATCATGACTTTTACACACGCGTATACCACTGAAGACATAGTTTGACAGAATGAATTTATCAACACGCGTAATTGAAAACGGAACAAATTACTAAACGACAAATTGCAGAAAGGTTTTTACGACGCAATGTCTCAAAAACCGGGTGAGAAAGGCCACTTTGCACAGAAGAATAGTAGAGTAGTAAATACCGCGGGCAGATTTTGTATTTCATGTAGTATTTTAGAGGTACGAGACAGGGTTGAATGTTCCTCAACCTCTATTAAACTCTGATCTGTCATTATCGCTACAATAATTATAATCAGATTTACCATCAGAATCAGAATCTTGATCAGCTGAGATATTTTTGGATTGGGAACACACTCTACTAGTAGACGGTTCACAAATTTCGTAATCAGTATAAGAGTGAATATTTCCTACAGAACCCACACTTATATTACTTGATCGTCCTTCAGCCATGGTTACAGTCAAAGTAGATGTTGATTTATTAAATCGTGTATACATCTTATTTACGTTTCGTCGAAAACTTCCAGTTCTTTTGATATTTTCCACCGATTATGGTCCATTTTCTAAAAATTAAGCAAATACGGATTTGTTATGACAAAATGGCGTTTACAGTGATGTAAAAGTTTTTATTGAACTTTCATACCACTATTACACTCTATGATGGCTATCAAAAAATGTTTTGAGCTTTTAGGGCTGTAATAGATCATTTTAAAGCGTTTTCTGGATTTATTCCAGAAATCCCCACCGACAAATCCCCACCAGTGGGGATTGTTTTTTTTTCCCAAAAATCCCCACTGGTTAAATAAACTCAGCCTAGTGGGGATTTTTGGAAAAATAAGTAACAATCCCCTCCAGGTGTTGCTTTTTCTAAATTATTTAAAAAAAAACCTTAATCAATACCTACGTTTAATTAGATAAGTAAGTAATTATGTCAATATTCTAATCAACTTTCATCATTAATTGTTTGCATTGAAATGAAAATCAATTGACTGTATCAAAAAAAAAAACATAGGATCACGTAAATCGTGATTGTGAATTTATCTCATTCTTTCCAAAAAAAATGGCACTGTAATGCTGCCAGCCATGCATTAACTCTAGTTGAGCATCTAAGATGAACTGGTCTTTTTCTTTGCTTCTTTGTGATCGCGGGTTTCGACGGTGACTTTCGTTAGCACTTCTTTCATAAAACAAAGCGTCTTCATGCAAAAAATGTAGGAGTTTCAGTAAACTTCGTTTTTCTTCGATATAGCTGCATTATGCTTAAGGACGCCGTGCCGCCTCTCAAGCCATTCCTCAAAGAGGGGACTTACCGCCGCAATCATTGTCTGTGCTTTGGCTAGCAACATAGATTTCTGTGTTTTGATAAGCATTATTACTAAAGGACTTATTGAGTTCAGGCGTCGGGGAAGCTGCTGAGTCGCTTTTGAAGGAGCTTGCGGCTCTAATCAACTTGATGCTCAATGGCGGTGTGAATGATGCCGTCGCGAAGTATTGTACGGGGCCAACTTATGTGCCCTGCGCAAAAGGGACGGCGGAATTCGACCCATTGCCGTTGGATGCACCTACAGGCGAACGGCAGCCAAAATATGCTGCAAATTGTACGGCGAAATATTGTCAAAAAAGTTCCAGCCCCTACAGCTTGGCTTTGGATCCAAAGGTGGCTGCAAGGTTGCCGTAAATGCCGGTAAAGGTGAGGCCATCCTCAAGGTTGACGTTAAGAACGCCTTCAACTCCGTTAACTGTCGTGTCTACCTATCCCTAACAAATGAAAGCATAGAAATAGACCAGATAATTAAATTTAATATAGGGAATACAAAAGATAAGCTATAAAATTATTAAACAACGAATTCTAACACTACCAGCAATATATATAATGCAAAGTTGTATATTCGTTCGAAAAGATAGGCACCTCTTCAAATCTAATATCGAGCTAAATGAAAACTAAAACCGACGGAACAAGAATAGATTAATACTACCCATCACAAACTTAAAATTTATCGGGAAAAGCCCATACTCAAGACTAGCTAACATATTTAATAAACTACCAGAAAGTTTAAAATCTCTACCAAATGTCTCAAAATTCTCGAAACAGTTGAAATCTCTGTTAATAAAGAAAGGCTACTATACCGTTAAGGAATTTAAAACTGACAGACTGTGAATCGATCGACCTTACAAATAATAATATGCTTGAAGTAAAGGTAAAAAAAAAAAAAATGACTATGTAAACTACTTTTATGACTGAAACGAATGCATGGACTGATATTATGGATTTATTTTATTAAAATGTAGTGAATTAATATAATGTAATGAATGATTGATTAATGTCTTGTATAATGTCATAGTTTAATTGTAATACTTAGAATCATTATTATGTAATGTAATTTAATAATTTAATTTAATTTATTCTATTCTTATCTTAATTTTAATCTTATCTTTTTGCTATGCCCTTACAGGGTCCATATTTCTGTACCTAGCTTTAAGCCCTATGTTACATCTTATTTACAATATGGAATGCAATAAATAAATAAAAAGGGTACCTGCCTAAAGAGAAACGCACTCAAATGAGAAATAAGGAGGACAGTGGAGATCACTTGATATAGCGTCAGGGGTGCGACGACGGGTAGGTGTCCAGGGATGTGGCGACGTGTAGGCGTCCAGGGAAATGGCAACGTATAAGAGTCCAGGGATGCGGAGACGTATAGCCGTCTAAGACAGCTCCGTGGCTCCAGACATTATCTCAGTAATTGGTAGCACTGCTTTTAGTTTTGTGCAACAGTAGAAACTAACAAGAATAGATCTCGTGTCTTCAGTTATAAAGCGAACCATCAATCAGTTGGCTTCCCAAATCCATCGCTGCCTCTTTCAACGACTTGACCGCTGTCCAAAGAGTATAATAATATTATGCCGCTGTCCCCTTTTCTTTTGAAATTTGAAATTCCTTCTTCTTTTCTTTTTCAGCCATATATACTCTCATATACCAGTCTAGTCGGCCAAGACGTTTTAAAACCTTCATACAAACCGAGAGTGAGTTTAAGAATTATAATTTAGAATTCCGTTATTTAGTAGACAACGTAGTTAGATAGAAAAACCAAATTTAGGCTATCCAAAACGATACAAAATGATTTTTAGTAAATACAATCCTAATGCAACCTTCCTTAAATAGGCTGCATAGATATTTAAAAGAATAAGTAGACATCAGTTTGACACGTTTGACTTAAATGTCATAACAAGAATAATAATAAGTAAAAGATGGAAAATTACAATGTAAAATCAGGTAATTCTATATAGACGAATCGTTTAAGACCGATTCGCAGAGTGTTAACACAGAAAACAAAGAGCGAAATATAATAATGTAAGAAAGTCGTAAAAGGATAATAAAACAAAGATGATGTGTATGAATGAAAAAGAAGCGTAAGTACAGTATCAGTAATAAACAGATACTATATAACAGGGACACTTTGTTGGCTAAAGTAAAAAAAGAGTTACCAGAAATTTATCGTTTTATGTGGCAGTGCTATAAGCATCCATCAAAATTATTATATAAAGACCACGTTTTGGAATCTGCAGTCGGATGCCAACAAGGTGATCTTCTCGGGCCAGTCATTTTCAGTTTGGCTATCCATCCCAATTTAATGTGTGGTACTTAAATGATGGAACACTAGGAGGTGACGTAGATACCGTTCTTAAAGATTTTCAATTTTTAAAGCAGCAGTTCCAATCCATCGGCCTTGACCTCAACTACTCAAAATGCGAAATTTACCTTAGTGACAATACTGACAGAGAACCGACTATACACAAATTGAATTCAATCGCCCCAGATATCAAAGTTTTGGAAAAAAAATCACTGCACGAACGCCCATAAACCGCGTAGAATTATTCTACGCTAAAAGGGTTTATGGGCATTCATCAGTTATCAATTCGTCTGTAGTTTTTTTTTGTATGTACGCTCATGTTCCGCCAAACCTCCGGCAATTGTGAATTAATTAAAAAATAAAAATGTAACAAATTAAACAGAAAGATGACTTTTTTTTAGATAACCCTTTATATTTAATCCTTGAAACCAACGGTTTGTTTGTATCTAGCCCGTAACGGAAAATATGAGACAAAAATGAAATCTGTTGGATAAAAAAATGGGGACGGAGTCCATAGTCGCTTGCCCATCGTCCTTTTATACTTTATAATATTTCAATTTAATTTCGTTTATTTAGACTTAGGTACGACATTTGTCATCATCTGCCTTGCCTTTTCCCACCTATGTTGGGGTATAGTATCTGTTTATTACTGATACTGTACTTACGCTTCTTTTTCATTCATACACATCATCTTTGTTTTATTATCCTTTTACGACTTTCGTACATTATTATATTTCGCTCTTTGTTTTCTGTGTTAACACTCTGCGAATCGGTCTTAAACGATTCGTCTATATAGAATTACCTGATTTTACATTGTAATTTTCCATCTTTTACTTATTATTATTCTTGTTATGACATTTAAGTCAAACGTGTCAAACTGATGTCTACTTATTCTTTTAAATATCTATGCAGTCTATTTAAGGAAGGTTGCATTAGGATTGTATTTACTAAAAATCATTTTGTATCGTTTTGGATAGCCTAAATTTGGTTTTTCTATCTAACTACGTTGTCTACTAAATAACGAAATTCTAAATTATAATTCTTAAACTCACTCTCGGTTTGTATGAAGGTTTTAAAACGTCTTGGCCGACTAGACTGGTATATGAGAGTATATATGGCTGAAAAAGAAAAAAGAAGAAGGAATTTCAAATTTCAAAAGAAAAGGGGACAGCGGCATAATATTATTATACTCTTTGGAAAGCGGTCAAGTCGTTGAAAGAGGCAGCGATGGATTTGGGAAGCCAACTGACTGATGGTTCGCTTTATAACTGAAGACACGAGATCTATTCTTGTTAGTTTCTACTGTTGCACAAAACTAAAAGCAGTGCTACCAATTACTGAGATAATGTCTGGAGCCACGGAGCTGTCTTAGACGGCTATACGTCTCCGCATCCCTGAACTCTTATACGTTGCCATTTCCCTGGACGCCTACACGTCGCCACATCCCTGGACACCTACACGTTGTCGCATCCCTAAACGCCGACACGTCGCCGCACCCCTGACGCTATATCAAGTGATCTCCACTGTCCTCCTTATTTCTCATTTGAGTGCGTTTCTCTTTAGGCAGGTACCCTTATTATACGTTATCTTTTGTATTCCCTATATTAAATTTAATTATCTGGTCTATTTCTATGCTTTCATTTGTTAGGGATAGGTAGACACGACAGTTAACGGAGTTGAAGGCGTTCTTAACGTCAACCTTGAGGATGACCTCACCTTTACCGGCATTTACGGCAGCCTTGCAGCCACCTTTGGATCCAAAGCCAAGCTGTAGGGGCTGGAACTTTTTTGACAATATTTCGCCGTACAATTTGCAGCATATTTTGGCTGCCGTTCGCCTGTAGGTGCATCCAACGGCAATGGGTCGAATTCCGCCGTCCCTTTTGCGCAGGGCACATAAGTTGGCCCCGTACAACACTTCGCGACGGCATCATTCACACCGCCATTGAGCATCAAGTTGATTAGAGCCGCAAGCTCCTTCAAAAGCGACTCAGCAGCTTCCCCGACGCCTGAACTCAATAAGTCCTTTAGTAATAATGCTTATCAAAACACAGAAATCTATGTTGCTAGCCAAAGCACAGACAATGATTGCGGCGGTAAGTCCCCTCTTTGAGGAATGGCTTGAGAGGCGGCACGGCGTCCTTAAGCATAATGCAGCTATATCGAAGAAAAACGAAGTTTACTGAAACTCCTACATTTTTTGCATGAAGACGCTTTGTTTTATGAAAGAAGTGCTAACGAAAGTCACCGTCGAAACCCGCGATCACAAAGAAGCAAAGAAAAAGACCAGTTCATCTTAGATGCTCAACTAGAGTTAATGCATGGCTGGCAGCATTACAGTGCCATTTTTTTTGGAAAGAATGAGATAAATTCACAATCACGATTTACGTGATCCTATGTTTTTTTTTTTGATACAGTCAATTGATTTTCATTTCAATGCAAACAATTAATGATGAAAGTTGATTAGAATATTGACATAATTACTTACTTATCTAATTAAACGTAGGTATTGATTAACGTTTTTTTTTAAATAATTTAGAAAAAGCAACACCTGGAGGGGATTGTTACTTATTTTTCCAAAAATCCCCACTAGGCTGAGTTTATTTAACCAGTGGGGATTTTTGGGAAAAAAAAACAATCCCCACTGGTGGGGATTTGTCGGTGGGGTTTTCTGGAATAAATCCAGAAAACGCTTTAAAATGATCTATTACAACCCTAAAAGCTCTAAACATTATTTGAGAACCATCATAGAGTGTAATAGTGGTATGAAAGTTCAATAAAAACTTTTACATCACTGTAAACGCCATTTTGTCATCACAAATCCGTATTTGCTTAATTTTTAGAAAATGGACCATAATCGGTGGAAAATATCAAAAGAACTGGAAGTTTTCGACGAAACGTAAATAAGATGTATACACGATTTAATAAATCAACATCTACTTTGACTGTAACCATGGCTGAAGGACGATCAAGTAATATAAGTGTGGGTTCTGTAGGAAATATTCACTCTTATACTGATTACGAAATTTGTGAACCGTCTACTAGTAGAGTGTGTTCCCAATCCAAAAATATCTCCGCTGATCAAGATTCTGATTCTGATGGTAAATCTGATTATAATTATTGTAGCGATAATGACAGATCAGAGTTTGAAGACAATGATAGTTCGAAGTTCTAATTAATTGTATGGTAGGCAGTTTTTTAGCTAGGTACTCGTTTGACTACTTTACCGTTTGTCCTCAAAATATTTAGTAAAAGTCACTCTTATAATATAATATATTTTGTTAATAATAAAATCTATACAATGAAATCACTTTACATTCCTTTGGAGTATTAATGACAGTATTTGTTCTAATAATAATAAAAGTTTAAGATAGAGAGAATAATGATTTAACATTTTGCGCTAAGGAACCCTAAACTAACTGCAATGGCGCTCCTAGAAGTCGTAAAATGGTAACCTCATTTCTATTTCTCGGCTAAAAGTAGAGTGAATGAGTTACTATTAATGGCGAATTGATTTTAACTATCAAATTAATATTTACAGAGATATCTATATTGATATTATAGAATATTTATATTGATTCATTATTTACAGAGAAATCTGGTGGCTCATGAAAATATTAACTACAATGTAAGGAATATAGAAGAAAAAATGAATCCCGCACATGAAAGTAAGACATATGAGCTAACTTTAATAGTTCATAAATTGTGGCTGTAAAATTGTATGGCATAATATGGCAAATTCTTAAATATATTTTAACTTATCGTTACAAACACAACAGCAACGCGCTATAGATAAATGAAACGGTCTCAAGAGTGCTGCTTGGTTACATTCATGCGACCAAAGAGTCGAGTGATTGCAACCGCACTGCTATATTATTATAAATAAGTCGAATGAACGAGAGTCTACTGACTTGGGAAAAGCTAAAGTGTGGAATAATGGCATACTGATGTCTATTACAGTACTATTAATATTCGAGTTGCGATTACTCTATATTCTTTCGACTATTTGGCTACTCAGACGATAATATTACGATATTTACATCACTACTGGGCGCACATTTCTTTGTTTTAACAAAGAAAAGTGCGCCCAATTCGCGTTGAGAGAACGTCCACAGATCATTCATTCGACAATTGGAGGATTCGTCTCACCACCAATAGCTGAAATAGAAGCGTGCTGCTGACTTTTATACGACATTTTTTGCTAGTTGGGTAATAACGTTTACGAACTATTTTCTAAGTTCGGGCCAACCGACAGTTTCGTGTAGGAGAAGTAGATGTTTGCATTCGTACAAGACTGACTCGTCTTGCTGTCACCTGTCCTCACACGACTCTGTCCACGTGCCACCGGCGTTTAGCCTGGTTACCAACTATAACCAATTTAGAGATCTCTCAACTTTTTTATATCTACGACAAGTATTTTAACTGTAAAATCGCGTCTATAAAATCACGTAAAACAGTGAAATTGGAAAAAAATCGTATACGGCCCCATAACGGAAATATAAATGACACTATGTTCCTCTGAAAAAAGGTATGCTTACCGCTAATATGGAAACTGAGAAGTATCAAATTTGACGCTTAGGTAATGAAGCAAATAGAGTAGCGGACGTCAAGACAGCTCAAGGAGCGCCCCGTCAATGAAAATCCATTGTCCAGATTTGTCACCCATGCGAAAAAGATGATGTTTGTTGCAAGAAAAGCTATCAACGCTTGTGGTAATGCAAAAGTTCAAAACGTATACGAACTCTTGAGTGTGTTGTCATTCAGTGTTTTTTTTTTAATTTACGATCTTTTGATTCAATCCGCCATCGAATTATTTTATTTATTTTCCACCCAATATACCCGTCCCGTAGGACGCGTGACGTCAGTTGCGTAGTTTGCATGTTGCGTTTCAGATGCCGCAACAGTCTGGTGTAAATTGGTCAAAAATGTAATAACAATATAAGATTAGATATGATTGGTCAGTAATTTCTCTACCTTATTCAAATTTCTACTCCATCGGTAGCTGCTATCAATGAGACCTGATGTGATTGTAGATAATAAACTTTAGTACAGGTTACATTAAATTAATTTGTGATTTCACAGATATGATGGTATCGATATCGAAGTTTTATCATGAAAACAGTAAACAATGAGAAAAACAATCAAGAATATTTTAACTATCTGTGTATGTGAACCACGTTTCCATAAACTAATCATTTTAATTAAGTTCGAACGACGCACCTTGATGTAAGCTGAGCGGTGCCCAGCCGTAAGCGCAGCAAATGAGACGCCTTCACGTAAACTCGTTTATTTCCGATAACAAGCATTGTCCGATTCCCAAGGCGGTGATGCGTTACGATGCCGAGCTGAGTGTGGTTAGAAGGATCCGTATTTTTATTACTTTGACTTTGACTTCCCGGCGCACAGTGGGCCCATACTGAAAATTAGTGGACTTAGGCAACAAAGTTCCTATATCGATGCGATTTTTTTTTTATGACGTGTTATATTATTCCTGACAACTTTTATTCTTATAAAATTTCTTCTAAACTTGATAGTTTGTCTTGAAAAAAATTAATTAGATTTTTTTGTATGGAGCGAATCACGTTTAATTTTTTTTCTTCAATTGTACTAATATGTTGAGTGTGTGGCGTGAGTATATGATAGCTAGGGTCATTTTCTATCCATGAAAAAAAAATCAGCGCCGGCCATCTGCGGCAGCGCGAGTAATCATTCGGTAAAAAAAAAAATGATTTGGAAGATTTTTTTGTCATTTAAAATAAATTCAAAGCATATTTTTTGTCTCATTTGGCTGTTTTCACCTTCTTTTTAGTTAAATAAATAGTTTTAATAGCGCATACGTACTTATAACTAGTAATTCTGGTAGAGATTTAGTTATTATTGCATGTTATCGGTAGCACCTGCATTGTGATTGATGACTCATTTGTTTGTGCACTCGGCTAAGCGCATAACTAATGAGTCATCGAAAAATGCTCGTCTCTGATTGGCTGAATAATTTTCACTCACTGTTATGTCCACTACTTGAGTAACTAACACTAACTATAAATATAAAGACATTCATTAAGTCCATCTAGTTTCGCTCTTGTCGCTTGTTTGTGAACACAGTGAAATACTTGTATTTTTATATTTACATTAGAACTATGGCTGGATTTTGTACCAACCTAGATCTTTTTGTGAAATTAAGAAGTGGCGGTGATCTGAAAAATCATATGTTTCTGTATGAAAGTATCATTTTTGTCTTGACTACCGAAGTTTCTGAAGAAGACAAGAACCGAATCAAGGAGTTCTGTCGACTTTTTTGTGTAAATTTAAATAAAAAGTGGATAGAGTCAAGTAGAAATCAAAAAAACTTTTATGAATCGTGTAATTAATCGCAAGTGGTTGGAAAAAACATCAACTGGCCTGTTTGTGACAGTGTTGATCTGAGAAGTGTGATGGGCTTTTTGGACGCAGCCTTATCTAAGCTTGTGGATATAGATTGCCATGTTCCTACTCTTGCAGTATGTACTGCGGAAGCGGGAACATCTACAGAAAAGGAGCACAGAAAACCGTTCGAAGAGTTAAGTAATAAGCAAAAGAAAAGACGTTCTACTTCCATAGTAGAAGAAAATTCCGAGGAAGAGTTGCAGCACTGGTACATAACAAAATTGAAAGACAGCGGCAAAACGAATCTGACAAAAGTGGTCGAATACCTTTCCAGTAATCCAGATGCGCTATCCGAAGTACCGTATCCGGAGAGACTATTCAAAAAGCAGAGCTTAAGTACTGTCTCTGAAGATAAGTGTTTAGCTCTTTATACATCAGTTGCGCTCTCGAAATGGAAGTACTTAGCTCTTCGACAATTTCTGAAAGAAGAAAACTGTGCTGCCTTTCCATCTTATCCAAAGCTTGTAAATGCCAAGAAAAGATGTTACCCACCACAAGAGAGTATGGAGATTACCGAAAACGGAGCTCACATTAAATTGCAAGCGCTATTGGACCACACTGTGGAGAGGATATTACTTGATATAAATACTGTTGATAGGTCTCAAAATGAAGAACTCAAGTTGACCTGGAAATGGGGACTTGATGGTTCTTCGTCGCAGAGTAACTATAAACAGAAAACGTCAAACACAGCTACAGAGTTCGATGATTCATCAGTAGTCATGATAAGCATCGTCCCTCTTCGGCTAGTGTCTACTAGGCCATCATCTGGGAATGAAAATCTAGTTTGGGAGAACCCCACACCTTGCTCAACTCTGTACTGTCGACCAGTGAAGTTCACTTTCACTTCGGAGACAGCTGACTTTATAAAGTCTGAAGAGTCTGAGATGAAAAAACAAATTGATGAACGAATATCTACACAGTGTGACCATGATTGATGGAAAAGTGGCCAATATTATTGCTGGAGTACCATCATATGCAACGTGTCCCATTTGCTTTGCAAAACCGAGTGAGATGAATAATTTAGACGCTTTGACTTCTAAACCACTTCGTGAAGAAATTTACAAACAAGGAATTTCTTCACTGCATATGAAGATTCGGTGTATGGAATGTCTTCTCCATATATCTTATAATCTGGATTTTCAACGATGGACTGCTCGCGGCGAACATAAGGCTTTGAAACAAGCTAAAAAAAATACCACACAGCAAGAGTTTCGTGAGCAAACTGGAATGCTGATTGATATAGTCAAACAGGTATGTATTTAATTTTCGCTCTCTTTATGTTGTTTGTGAATTATATCTCTATGTATTGTATATTACAGTATTGTTTTCCCATTTTAGGGTTCTGGAACTACAAACGACGGGAATACAGCGAGGCGCTTTTTCCAAGATTACAAAAGATCTTCCAGAATAACGGGAATTGACGAAAATCTGATTTTCAGATTTTCCGTTATTCTACAAGCCATATCATATCATCAGGCAAAAACATTGACTGTGAAAAATTTAGAAGATACTGTAGAGAAACAGCTGATGTGTACGTGCAACACTATTCGTGGTACTACATGCCAGTTAGTGTACATAAACTTCTAATGCACGGTGCAGACATCTGTAACCACTTTGGTGTTTTGCCAATCGGTAAGTAAAAAATACATATAGTTTGATGTATTATTTGACTCGATTGCGTTTTGAAATTAAAATGTATGTACTTATTCGTTTTAGGTACCTTATCTGAAGAAGCTTCGGAAGCCCGTAATAAGGACTTCAGAAACGTCAGGGAGAGGCACACTCGGAAAACGGGGAGAATAGCAACAAACGAAGACATCCTCCATGACTTCTAATAAGCTCTGATCCCCACATATCCTACATAAGGCCTAAAATAATGAAACAGGTTCATAATGAGTTGTTGCCTGAAGCAACTCAGTTGTTACAGACTACTGAGCCTCCCTGTGACAGTGAAATTATGGAGGAAGAAGAATGCCTCATAGCAGAGTCCGAAAATTTGCCGGACCCACTAGCACTTCTGGAACAAGAAATAATGTGATCCGGCTCTAAATTATTCCCACAAAAGCCCATCAGGGTTAGGAATATGACAAACAGCCCTTTTCAGGGCTATAATTACTTCACTGTTTCATATTGATCATACGTACGATAACTTATACTATAATAATATACATACAGTTGATTATGTAGATAATTATCAACGACTTGCCCGTACAAATTTAAATTATTTCACCTATCATTAACAAAATTAGTATAACCTGAAACATTACGATATATTTATTCAACAATAGATAACGTGCAGTTAAAAAATAACACAGCCAATCAGAGACGAGTATTTTTCGATGACTCATTAGTTATGCGCTTAGCCGAGTGCACAAACAAATGAGTCATCAATCACAATGCAGGTGCTACCAATAACATGCAATAATAACTAAATCTCTCCCAGAATTACTAGTTCTAAGTACGTATGCGCTATTAAAACTATTTATTTAACTAAAAAGAAGGTGAAAACAGCCAAATGAGACAAAAAATATGCTTTGAATTTATTTTAAATGACAAAAAAATTCTTCCAAATTATTTTTTTTTTTACCGAATGATTACTCGCGCTGCCGCAGATGGCCGGCGCTGATTTTTTTTTCGTGGATAGAAAATGACCCTAGCTATCATATACTCACGCCACACACCCAACATATTAGTAGAATTGAAGAAAAAAAATTAAACGTGATTCGCTCCATACAAAAAAATCTAATTAATTTTTTTCAAGACAAACTATCAAGTTTAGAAGAAATTTTATAAGAATAAAAGTTGTCAGGAATATTATAACACGTCATATAAAAAAAAATCGCATCGATATGGTAACTTTGTTGCCTAAGTCCACTAATTTTCAGTATGGGCCCACTGTGCGGCGTATCCAAAACGATTATCATTCTTAATATTCTACTCAAACAACCGTAACGTTTCAATGTGCTATACACTACCTACACTTCGGTGATTACAGGCATGACAAATAAAACATTTTTTTTGTTTTTTTTATTGCAGACTCAAATCTAAGCATACATTTATTACGCACATAAAAAAATAAATAGCTACTAGCGAACTCTATTCTAGCTATCAGCTCTTGTTCAAATTGATTTGTTGAAGCTTTTGATCCGCTTCGCTAAGTAGTATCTGCCGATACATTTTTTCGATATCGGCAGTGAATACGTACCGACAGTCTTTTCATTGGTTGCATCAAACAAAATAAATAGCTACTAGCGCACTCTATTCTAGTATTATACTTTTAGCAAGACTTAACAGAATATATAACGCAATTAAACTAAATATATTCTTCGGCACCGTACTACCTGCGCCACTGCGTGGTGGCACTGCATCCAGGTAGTGCTTCTGGTAGATTTCATCCCAGAAGCGAGTGCGGTCTTCCAAGAGCACTTCACGTAGGACTAACTGCTCATCGAGCACCATGTGTGGTGACCTGTGTGCATTTGCTGGCGGCCATTCAGGCAATGACGACCCTTCAGGAACGGGCTTTCTGAAATGTTGAAACAAATTTAGACTACATCATCATTTATTAAAGTAGTAGATGCTTACCATCATCATAGCTTGTTGCCTCACATCAAACTCAACGAAAAAAAATGGGGAATCTGAATGCTTACCCAGTTTTCATGAAGTTGTGCCAAATTTCACGCATTATCTTTCTCATCTTCTGGTATTCAGGTGTCGCAAGACTCTCATTTGTACCATCCAAGTTATCCAACCAAGCAAACGACTGAGCGCAGTGATCCGCTCCTCGCACGTCAGTGTGAGGTACCGGGGGAACGTTCTCGTCTACAAAGGAATATTCATATAAGTATACTTGGTTGTTGCCACCATCAGCATAGAGCCGCGCAGCCCGAAGCATAGGAGTAGTAAACAAGACATCCGAGAAAAAGTCAACGTATTTTAAAATGTTGTCATTGCCAACAGGATTAGCGCCGAAATAAAATCTCTTGACTGAATTGGCAACTTCTTCTCGTTCTGCATTAGAGTTAAACTTTAGGTCAGCCGGTAAGAAATCACTAAATTTTTCATTCATCATATTTTTCCAAGTTGTTCCAAGTCCAAAATGTGGGAATCTAAATGCTTACCCAGTTTTCATGAAATTGTGCCAAATGTCACGCATTATCTTTCTCATCTTCTGATATTCAGGTGTCGTAAGACTCCTCATCTGTACCATCCAAGTTATCCAACTAAGCAAACGACTGAGCAGAGAGATCAGCTCCTCGCACGTCAGTGTGTGGTACCGGGGGAACGTTCTCGTCCACAAAGGAATATTCATATAAGTAGACTTGGTTGTTGCCACCATCAGCATAGAGCCGCGCAGCCCGAAGCATAGGAGAAGTAAACAAGACATCACAGAAAAAGTCAACGTATTTTAAAATGTTGTCATTGCCTACAGGATTAGCGCCGAAATAAAATCTCTTGACTGAATTGGCAACTTCTTCTCGTTCTGCATTAGAGTTAAACTTTAGGTCAGCCGGTAAGAAATCTGAAAATTTTTCATTCATAATATTTTTCCAAGTTTCAAAATACCCAATCTGCAACAGTCCCTCCATGTTAGCGAATCCATACAACACAGGTAACTTTTTGTAGTTGCCTTTATTTAGTATACTCAGAGGCGATTCTGTCAGAAATGCCCCGTCGCCTGTGTTACGCTCTACACACGGCGAAAACAAGAAAGTAGAATCAGTCCTATTCATAAACGAATCTCTAGTCAACAGATCCATTGAAACTGTCTTATAAAACTGTTCTAAAGCATTTATATCGTCCACCATAGCGAGATCGCTTAGCTCTTTGGCGTACGTTTTAGCAATCTCTAGGGGATCCCTCTGAATTGTAAATGCGGCAAGGTTCCCACCGCTTTCAGGTATGACTCGGTGGAATAACCCTTCAGCTGAATTAGAGAGCATAAGTAGATCCACTGATGCAGAACCTGCACTATTGCCTGCAAGTGTGACATCATCAGGGTTACCGCCGAAGCTGGCTATGTTCTCTTGTACCCAGCGCAGCAGCGCCACTTGGTCCTTCATGCCAGCATTGCCTGGTACGTCCTCGGTGCCGAGACAAAGGAACCCGTGAACCCCGAGACGATAGTTAAACGTAACCAAGATGAAATCTTTCTTTTGCTTTACTAATTGTGTTCCTGTAAAAGCATTACCAAAGCCACCAAAAAATGCACCCCCGTGAACATATACGAGAACTGAAAGATTTTTCTCAGTGGTGACAGGCACGTAAACATTCGCTATGAGACAATCTTCTTTCACCTCTGTACTGTCGGGCATTAAGCTACTAAAATAAAAGTTCTGAGGACATACGACAGTCTTTTCATCGGTTGCATCAAACGGTACTGACCATGTTGGTGGTGGGAGCGGTGCCTGGAATGAAAAAGTTATGATTAGATTTGTTTGGTCTCGTGAACTAGCTACAAAAATAGTTTTACTTTAGTCAATGACATTTCAAATAATGTAGTTCTACAGAAGCGCTTCCAACGTCAACCTAGATAACATAAACTTCAAGACCGATATGTTTACTATAGACTAAAATTAATATTACATTTACTACAGTTCGCCGACAGACTAAATTGTCTAATATTGTCTAATAATTGGACCTTTCCTGGGAATTGTGCGGCCATTACAGGCAGCACGAGATGTTGGTGGCATATCAAAAGGAAAGTCAGACTACCAAATAACCTCGGTTTAGGAGATGTAATAATCATCATGTTACATTACAAGTATTAAAGGACCTTGAATTTGTTTTCTCCCACAGGCCCTGTGGCGTAGGGAATGTTGTGGAAGGCGTAAAGATCCCCGCTGGTGTCTTTGCGTCCACGCACCACTCCTTGCGCAATTGTTACTTCGAGCCATTCTTCATCAGCCAGAACTGCCGATACGCACAAAACAACTAAACACGTCCACCACTCCATCGTTGCGACTATAGACTATTTTTATAAAACAATAAGACATTTTATCTTTACATGACTTTTTATAGTGCGTGTATGTATTATCTACCGTATCGATTAAAATAATCTAGGATTTTCGTGTGTAGTCCAGATTAAAAGCAAGGCCGTAGGGGTTCAAAACCAAATGAGAGAATCCAGAAGAATTCAGAAGAACGTTGTGACGCGCTCTTGCTTTAATGATTATCCATGTCGTTTGCCTTTTAATTAAAGGCCTGAAATGTATGGCCAACTAGTGCCTTTTTTATGGCAGTCTGACGCCATCCTGTTAGATGTGTAGAGTAATTCTATTCAATCAATATTAACTATGGCAGCTCAGCTCTAAAGTACATCCATCTGGAGTTAGGCGCCCTAATCTATGACGCGTATTAATTAGAAAAACTGAAAATATAGGTTACCTTTAATGAGCCTACACTATTTATTTCATAGTTTAAACTCTAATGGACTCAAGTTTAATCATATTGGCGTAAGTGGCAGAGTATGACATCAAGTTACACTTCACCGTAAGAATGTCATAAGTATTTTATTAACAAAACTGAAAATATTAGTGTTTCTCGCCTTTATCTGGTCTATTTTATAGTTCAAACAGTATCTGGACTCACGTTATATCGCGTTGGCGTAAATGGCAGAGCGCGACATCAAGTCACACTTCACTATTAGCAATGTTACGAGTATTTTATTTGCAAAACTGATAATGTGATTTCTCCTTACTGTCTTGGCTTCTTTACTTAAAAAAAAACCGAATGTCTTTTCTAAGAGTTCAGAAAGCATCCACATGCAAATAATAAATAAATAAATAATAAATAATAAATCTTTATTTTTGCCAAAAGATAACCTTACAAAAAAAATTACACTATTACTTACATGCCACGAATCTAAAAATATATAACCAATTAGTATCTCAGTACACAATTACATTCAGGTTATTACGAAACCGATTCACTCTGACCCCCGTACTAGTTATAAACTGTATTACGGTGGGGCAGTTTTCGTCGTTCTCAGTTAACATTATTGTATTAAGCCGATTTGAGAGAAAATAATTAGATATTCCTACTTTTACAATAATACTTAAACAACGCAAAATGTGGGTAAACTGTATCACATATTCTAATAGTTGTTTACTTGTTTTTTACTTTGCAGGTAGTCGCGCAAACTCACATAGTATATGTAAAAAAATTTGATGTTTAGTTTGATTACAAATGATTAATATTGTGTTCGTTACTTTATATAAAACAATTGGAAAAATCAACTGCTTTAAAAAATATAAGTAAAAATTAAAACAAGTAAGTAAGAAATAACACACACACATGTCCGACACCCTGGCAATGGCGCCAGCCGTCCTAGCACGGCTAGCTGCGCTGGCACCGCTGCACTATGGAAAATATAGGTCGGTATCGGATCAAAAATCTGTAACTTCATGAATTTTTGTTGTATCGTGATGAAATTTGGCACAAATATGCAGCAAGGTTGGGAGATTCGAACGATGTGTAGTTTATAGGGGTTTCTTGTATATCTATGTATGTTTTTTTGCATAGAATGAAAAAAATGGGAAAAAGTCACGAAAAAAATAGTTAAAAATTTATTTCAAGTGGAATACAAGTTTATAATGACTAAAAAGATTAAACCATGGTTAATTACAACAAGCAAAGTAAACAAAATATATATATATGAAAAAAAAATACTAAATTAAAATCATATTACTAATAGGTACATCCTATACTCTGGCTTCAGGAAATGATGTAGCTAGGTACAAATATAAGTAATAACTAAATATAAATATTATTTTTAACTTATACCACTTCAGGATCAGGGTCAGTAAATGTGGGTTCACTTTCAGGTGCCACGTTTAAAAGACTTAGTGCCTCTTCTTCAAGTTCTTTCACATTTCTTACGTACGGTTTTCTCAAACTTGTTATATATGGATCTGACGTGTATAAAAGCGTTTTAAAGACATCTTCATTTGTAGCAGATCGGGAACATTTTCTGGCATGATGAAGTCGTATGTTTCTGTAGTCTTTGTTGCGAGACTCTTGTGCGTCTTCCGATAGCTGTCCAATAGGAAGCACCGCAAAATGTTTGATAACGTTTTGCCCGTGTATGAGTATTTTATGAACGGAGGATGGCATATAATACCAATCGTAATTACTTACATAGATTCTTGCAGTTTCTATTGCATATTCCCCAAATTTTTCAGGGTCGATCATCATTCCAGAAGAAAGAACTTGCAAGATAATGTATAGGCGTTTAATCAATGCCTCATCTACACCTGTTATTTCCGATGAGCAAGTGTATTATAGAAGAATCTTCGTGCGGTATTGCCATCGTTCGTATTCCCGCTAACTTGCCGAGGTTTGTCGACGATTAATCCCAACTCCTCCCTGAAACGTTTTTGAACAACTTCTTTCTTTTCTTTTTTTAATCTCTTATTTTCCTCAGTTGAAGCAGACCAAGTCTTAAACGAAAGATTATAGGAAATATGCAATATCATTTCCATGCAGCGAATCCAGGCGTGTAAGGTGGACAATCCGTATTGGTAGGCGTTTTCGTTTTCGGGTCTGGCAGTTACTTTCGATAGGTCATTCATTAGCCGTGGAGTAGCCCCACATATCGTGCATGTGGAACCAGATGGAGTATCTGTAAGGACCTGAGCCACCTTTCCATCGATCATCGTTAGAAATAGTTCATGCTTCACATTTACTACAACACCATCTTTGTTTATAAGTGATGCTTGTGCAGCCCTAATTTGTTTTTTAATATCATCAACAACTGCCTTGGTTTTTTCTGGAGTTTCCTTACAAAACTCAATAGAAATGGGTCTGCAAAAACGGACAGATGAAGGTACCGGATTTTGCCAAACAACGGATCCCGATTGCACATCAACTAATCTGATGGGGACTAATGAAGTGATGAACAAATTGGCATCTGAAATTGTTTCTGACTCTTCTGCAAGTATTTGCTTGTATTGGCTTTGACCAGATGAACCATCACATCCCCATTTAGAATAAAGGATCAATGTTCTATGTTGTTTTTGGAAAACAGAATCGATTTTTAAAATTCTAGCAGCAGTATGATCCAATAAATCTTGTATATTAATCACTTTAGCATAAGTATTCGTGATTTCGATTGTAGAAGATGGTGGATAACAGGATCTTTTTATTTCTTGTATTTTGTAGTAAGGCGGGAATATACAACACTTTCGTTCGTTGGTTAAGTTTTCAGGTACATGTGGGATCAGGCGGTGAAATAAAATGGTCAGATCAACTTGAATTACTATATTTTTGAAAAATAACGTATAAATAAAAAAATAAACTTAAGCACATCGTCCGTGTCCGTCCATCGTTCTGTGCACACGTCCTTCTACGCCATCTTGTTTTTCCTCTTGCTCTCTCTCATGACTTTTCACTCGCACATCTCCATACGTTCCCTTTTACTCAAAACTCATTCCACACTCGGCCATCCTACACACTGTCTGCCCTCAGACACAACGTTACAAACAACATAAACCCCATACATTCTTAACACCTAACATAAAAAATCCTGAATAATACGTAACACATCAAATTTAGCCTTACTTGAATTACAAAAACATAATGAAGATGTAATCTCAAACATTATAATTTCAACAAACTTTTCTGTAATTAAAACATTTACTGAACTCTTATTACTTATCAACATAGTTAACATCTTATTATTTATTTTCATAGGAAAAAGCAGAACATCAGTACTCCGTAAACAAACACTAGTTACAGTTTATGCTTGACATCTGACTATATCTTTACATAGAAACGAAACACAAAACACCTTAATGACATAATATGATCAATTATAATTTACTTGTAATGCTAACCCGTAACAACTCTGTAATTGTGTATCTAGAACATAAATATTAAAAACATTAACAAAATAAAGAAAACACATTTTTCTTCATTTGTTGACGCCTATCGCTTCCATGCAGTCAACACACAACTAACATACTTCATAAACCTTACATACTTACTTGGTCTTATGCCTTGTCATCTGGCCATTTCTTCATATGATCTGCAGATGTTGTGGTTTTGACTGGACCTTCTGCCATCATATCTACTTTTTCTACATCGTATCTGTCATATCGTTTGCGTTTTGTTACCTGGTAAGGTCCCAAATATTTAGGTTTGAGTTTGAGTCCTGGTCCAAACTGGGTTCGTTTTATAGCAACTAACTCTCCCTCTACATATTTCTTACTATCCTTTCTATGCTTATCATAGTTCTTTCTATTCTCCTGTTGTACTTCCAGTATTTGCTGTTTGGCTCTCTTCCTTAAATCTTCTCTATTCTCTGCATAATTGTCCCGTCCTTCTTGCTGTAGTAATTCATATATTTCTATATCCTCTTGTCTTTTCATTTTCTTACCTATTAGCATTTCAAATGGAGTAGTGTTTACACTTCTCTGGTAGGTACTATTTAACGCCATCTGCACTCTTCCTACATGACGATACCATAATCCTGGTTTTTCAATACATAGCTTGGTAAGTACTGGTATAACAGTTCTGTGAACCCTTTCCACCTGACCATTACTTCTGGGTACTCCTGTAGTAATATGGCATAACTCGATTCCTTCCTTCATGCAATACTGTTGAAATTCATTGCTAGTAAAAGCAGTACCTCTATCTGTAATTAATCTTTCTGGACTTCCAAAAGTTTGCTGTAATATCTCTAATTTATTCAACACTTCCCTCGTTGTAGTACTTTTACATGGAAATAACCACACGAACTTCGTAAAAGCGTCAATAACGGTAAGTATATGATTATACTGCTTATGAGTCTCTGTCAGAGGTCCAACATGATCCAAATGCAGCGTATGCAGCGGAGTATCTCCCTTCTCGATTGGATTTAGGTAACCTTCCTGTTTTCCTTCCTTTCTATTTGTCAGTAGACATGGTATACATGATGCTATATAATCTTCAACTTTCTTGCCTATCTTTTCAATGTAGTAATCCTTGCTTATAAGATCTAAGGTTTTCTTCTTTGCAAAATGACCATTACTGTGTGCCCTCTTTATGATTTCATTTTCCATCGTACTAGGTATAACAAGTTGCTGCTCCGGTCCTTTATAAAGTAATCCTTGATTCAGAGTGTAATCCTTAAATGATGTTACTTCTTCCAAAATTTTTGTTATTGCACTAAGACCCTCGTCACACTCTTGTGCACGTTTTATATCCTGGTGTAAGCTAGATGTCATGGTTGCTACATATGGGTTTCGACTCAATGCATCAACATGCCTCATTCCAGTACCGTCACGGTGTTCTACTATAAAGTCGTAATCCTGTAGAAATAAGATCCATCGAGCAACTCTTGTTGACGATGCTAAATCTTTCTTGTTTAGTGTCATTTGAAAAGCTTTACAATCGGTGACAATCTTGAAGAATTTTCCATATAAGTAGTGTCTGTACTTCTTCACACCTTCAATTATAGCCAGTGCTTCAAGCTCATAGCTTGTGTACTTGGCTTGCGCATCTGTAGTTCTTCGACTCATATAATGAACTGGGTGTAAATTCCCATCATCACCCTTTTGCAATAAAATAGCTGAATAAGCAATGCCTGATGCGTCAGTATGGAGCTCCGTCTCTGCTCTTTGGTCATAGATCTTCAACACTGGTTTAGTAGCCAACTTCATTTTCAATTCGTTAAAAACATATCTATGTTCATCATTGAATTCAAACTTACATTCTTTCCTTAGCATATCTGTGAGCGGCTGTGCTATCTGAGCATACTTAGGTATAAATTTCCTGAAGTAGGAACAAAGTCCCAAAAAACTATGCAATTGCTTCAAATTCTGAGGCTCAGGGAATTTTGTAACAGCATCTGTTTTCCCTGGCGATGGCATTACTGCACCACCTTCAATAACATGTCCTAGATACTCTACCCTTCTGGTTAACAGCTGAGACTTCTTCCAATTGATATTTAACCCATATTCCGATGCAGTATTCAAAACTTCCTTTAAGCGCTCAAAAGCCTGATACTCGTCTGCCGCTGGAATTAAAATATCGTCAATAAAAACAACAACAATACCTCTGGCTATTAATTCTCTGAATATAATTGTGATAAATCTTGTAAAAACTTTGGGACACGTAGCTAGACCAAAAGGTGCACGTAAGAATTCATATTGTCCTGTTGTCGTTACAAAAGAAGTATACTTAATGGAATCTTCATGTATGCGTAAGTGAAAGTAACCATCTTTCAAGTCTAATGCACTAAATATTCTAGCTGAGGACAACTTGTCAATATGATCATCTATTATAGGGAGTGGGAATTCATCCTTAACCATTTTACTGTTAATCCTTCTATAATCAACACATATTCTTAAAGACCCATCTTTTTTTCTCACTAATACCAATGGACTAGAGTATTCTGAGTAACTCACCCTTATAATTCCTTCATCAAGCCATTGTTGGATTTGGCGATCCACATCCTCCTGTTCTTTAAATGAGATTCGTCGTGGCCGCTGAGATACAGGTAAGTCATCTTTGAGAACAATTTTCAACTCTATTGGGGCTTCTTTATTTTTCTGTGGCACGTAACTTGTTACTAACCTTGTTACTTCTTCTTTTACAGCGGGATTACTGACGTGAGCTAAACAATCAATAGAACTAGCGAAACATGCAACATCTTTCCACCATTCGTAGTTAGGGTTTATCCAATCATCTTTCGGCAATAACCAAACCATACAATCTTTCATAAACATCGTAACATTTCTTAGGAAATCATTACCAATTATCATTTGGAATGGCAAAGAGTCGTTAGGCATTACATAGAACGTAGTGTCATGGTACAAATAATTATCAATCGTTATGTCTAGCGTGACCACACCACATGACTTTACTCGGGAATAACCTAAACCGGTTAACGTAATGTTGTTTTCGTTACACTGTATTACAAAATCTAACCTTTTCAGTTCATCGTAAAATTCCTTTGACATCAAGTTCACATCACAGCCCGAATCAATTAACGCACTACCCGTTATACCGCGCACAAACACTGTTTTTAGCGGTTTTAAACGACGTACGAGGCGTGCAACTGGTATATTATCATCAGGTTCCTTGTTTTGTTTATTTACATTGTACGTGTCAAACTCAACGACATGGCCGCTGTTACTACAGCCAATCGCTGCCCTGCTCCATGGTTTCATGTTGCCAACATCGTAACACAAATCATTCGCTCCTGTGTTCACACCGGTCGTCGCTATGTAAACATCGCCGTGAGCTTCGTCGTTCGCGCTGCTGGTGGCGCCCTCTTGCATCAAGTTGAAGAATGCTCTCTTCGACATCTGATTGGTTGATCTCCGTTGTTCTTGTTCAGCAACAGTACCAACTTTCGGAAGTTGTTCGTGTCCTCCGATCGTGCCCGAAGTCTGCCGAATGCCCGATTTTGACGTATGTGCTGTTTGGTTCAAAACCGAATCCGAACTCGCCATCTTTTTCAATGGGCAATTTGGAGAAATGTGACCAAAACCATTGCAGTTGAAGCATTTTTTTCCTTGCGACCGATGAGGACAATTTTCAGACGTATGCTTCTTGTCTCCACAGTTGAAACATCGCATCATTGCAGCCGCGTTTCTCCTATTATTCTGCGTGTCATTAGGTGGCTTACCACGTCGAATATCCTTAGCGGAGTTTTTCTTGAACATAGCGTACAACTTTAGTTTTTCTTTCAGGTCCGTGTAAGTTGTGACACCATACAACATAATCTTGTTTATCTCATCATCTATAATGCCTTCCACAATATATTTGATAGCTACGTAGTCTGGTATTCGGCCACGTTTGCCTAACTCCTTCATTATCAGCATGTAGTCAATACATGATTCGTCCTTCTTCTTACGTCTTGCGCTCATCAATTCATGTATCTTCTTCGCATCTAAGGTATCCGCGAATTCTTTACCGATAGCCAGTTTCAACTCATCCCATGTTTTATATGGTTTCTCGCTGCGTAGCCATAGTGCTGCTGTGCCGGTCAGCGAACGTCGCGCCACTAGCAATAGCTGAGTCGAACTCCATCTAAATATTTCGCCGTTTTCTTCAATGTCCCGTATCCATACGGATACTGGATACGTGTCATCTTGTGCACTGAATGATCGGATGAGCTGTTCCGTAAGATGCAGCATATTATTTTCGTGTACCGTCTGTGCAGACATAATGGCCGCCGCGTCGTGAAAATCTTGGTCGGATTTCTCCGTCGTCATCGTGATTCCTCGTAATTAGAAATATCGTCGTAAATGTCGTCGTTGTCCGTAGACTTTTCGTAATATCAATCGGCGTAATGTCGGGGACGGGCGTCGCGCGTCTGAGCGTCTAAGTCGTTCGGCGTTCCTCCTTAACTCCACTTATTTCACCTCGATCCCGGACGAGCCCCCAAGTTTGTGGGATCAGGCGGTGAAATAAAATTGTCAGATCAACTTGAATTACTATATTTTTGAAAAATAACGTATAAATAAAAAAATAAACTTAAGCACATCGTCCGTGTCCGTCCATCGTTCTGTGCACACGTCCTTCTACGCCATCTTGTTTTTCCTCTTGCTCTCTCTCATGACTTTTCACTCGCACATCTCCATACGTTCCCTTTTACTCAAAACTCATTCCACATACATATATTGTGCTTTTGTTAGATCTAAATCTATAAAAGCACTCAATGCTTCTGTATCGGAAAGAATCTTCATCTGGTCTGAGTCGTTCCACTTACTTGAGATATCTAATTAATTTCTTTTGAGTGTCAGCGGTTCTTAATTCTTCGACAAGATGAGCTTCTGTGTACTCACGTAAAGCCCGTAGTCCCTGCAGATAGGCGTTTTTTATATGCTCGAAGCCATAGTCTTGGAGTAGAAGAGTGTTTTTCCTCTTCTTGGTAGATTCTGAGGAGTCTCCATAAGCCACGCATGCTCGTCCTCGTTGGCCAGATGTTGATGGCGTAGAATATTGTTCAGAATCCGGTAAATTTAACGAATACCTTGAGTCCAACCAAGTACAATACTTCTGTAAAAATGTTTCTTTTTTCCGAGATGCCAGGGCCCAGCGTTTGTTGAAAATAGGAAGAATGTGCCTTTGTATGTCACTAATTATAAAACACAAGTTGTTTTCAGAAACATTCAGCTTTTCCACTAAAACTTTGGATAATGATTCCATGGTCTTGCCGCCCTCTATATAGGGGATTATGAAGTCTCGTTTGGTACAGCTGAAGGAAGACATTTTAACACTTCACAATCTGCAGAAATAATAGGCGTAGATGAGATTTGCTTCACTTGAAGTTACACTGATGTAGATGGTTCGAATAGTTTTTGCTTCCCTTTAAATACTCATTTTACAATATCGAATTGGTACCTACATCATTATTATCTTGTAATTTCCCACGCAAACCGAGTGCAAATTTGATAAGGTCCCTTTGTTATCACGAAATAATGAAGAAAATATCCAAAAAGTTCTATATTGTTCATGTGAATGGTGTCAGTGGTAAACCGCAAAAGATACTAATTTTCGGGTTCTGACTTTTATCAGTTTTTTTCTCATATCTTCTAAAACCGCAAATATCCGCAGCTGATTTTTTTTGCATTCTATTTATGAATAGTTAGACTACTAGTCGACGCAAAAAGTAGCGCTTGGGCAAACGTGGGTAATACTGAAAACCTTCAACGAAAAAACATACAAGTGAAAAAAAAGGTATGTCACTTTTTAAGTAATTACTGAAATATTTTTCTTTACTTTTAAAATCATTAAGCTGTATCGCAAAAAGCATAAAATAACCTTTCTAAAAATGTATAATACTGCATATCTGTACCAAGTATTTTTTTCACAATATGGTATTGAAACATGTATACGCAAAGACTTGAGTTTGGCACTTCTGTTTTCTATGTATTTAAATTCTATCTAAGAAAAAAAAAAATAATTTCGCGTATTAAGAAAAAAAATCGTAATGAATATTATAATTTGACTATTAGAAAACCTAAAAGAATAGCCATATTAGCCAAATTATGATATTCGTAAAAAGCATTTTTGATATGCGCTTGTTCTACCATTTTCCATAGTGCGCTGCTGCAGCTACTGATGAAAATCTCAAACGAGTGCGCATGTATTTTTAAGGAAATTTATCGAGTACTAGTTCATATTTCACGACATTGGAGTAGTGGTTCGTTAAAGAGCTTTTCCTTTCATCGTGGCAATGCTGCCAGTCTTCGGGGCACGTTTTCGGATGATAACGATTCGGACGAGTACTTCGATGCCTAAATGTCCTTTTGTTTTTGTATATATTTGTATAGTTAGTTATTCATTTAATTTAGTACCTACTGTAACTTAGTTATGTTATTATAACATATTGTACTAGCTTCTGCCTACGACTTTGTGTGCGCGGAAATAGGAATGGGTGTATTCCTATTTCCGCGCGTACAATATACTAAAATTACAGACTCAACATGGCTCGTTTGTTACACAAACAGACAACTAATGATAGCACCATCGTGATAGACTCTATCAATATGTATGGGCGGTACCGCCCTTGTACTTGCCCATGGCCAACTTTCGGCTCTCGTGCCGAAAGTTGGCCATAGAAACTCCTCACGCAAACAAAATATCACCATCGTGTACGGAGTCACTGGATATAGTGTTATCATACAAGGTGGTGTCATGATATGATGATGGAGCCAGCTAGTGGTCACTGCCAGCCATTCTTCGTCAGCCAGAACAGCCGTCACGCACAAAAGAACCACATGCGTCCGACTCTCCACCGTTTCGAATAAAGACGAATGGAAGGCAAAAAATAAATAAATAGGCCTCTCTAAAGAGTTGAAAGACAACAGTTCTCCATTGGCAAAGTTAAGTTTGTCCCTCAGTACAGTTTATATTTTCGTTAGGGGACTGTTCGATACTTTTATCAGTTACCTAACAATTATTTTGGTAGTTTGTACGGCACCATACCGAGTCCAACACCCACTTGATAGGTTTTTTTAACAGCTGCATGATTTTTTACTGTGTAATGCTAACACTCATTATCAATAATCATGAATATCCGCATCGTTATCACGCATCTAAGTGTAGTCCTGATTAGTTGTTGATATAATTTGATTTAATTAGCCAATTTTTCGTTGAGTCACTGCGTAGGCGGTCTTAGAATTTATTTATTTACTAGCTTTTGACCAAGACTCCGCCCGCGTGGATGTCAGTTATCGCGTAAAAAAGGAGCCTATGTCCTTCTCCATATCTTAGGCTATATCTCCGCCTATATTGACGATTGGTTCAGTAATATAAATGTGCAAAATTATATTTTTTACATTGAACTGAAGCTTGGAGTAAACTCTCGCAAAGAGGGAAGCGGCGCACGTGTGGGAGAGGTAGTACATGCGCCCTCACGGCCGTAGCCTTCGCAGGAGACGCCCTGGGCGTCAGGAATCCCAGGCTGATTCCTGGCCACCGTAGACGCCGACCGGCTTGTGGACGGCGAGTAATGGGTAGCTCGCTGTCTGGTAAGGACCAAGCCCGGGCTGACGGCGCGTTGTTCCACGCGCGCCTCAAAGAGTTGTCAGCACCAACGGGTGGGGCCCGCAAGGTGCGATGCCTACCAGAGGTGTGTGAGGTTGTTTGAAAGTGATACCGCGGCCACAGGCAATTGAGGGAACACGGGTGGGTTTTAGTCAGTAAAAATCTGACACGCCCTCCCGCTCTGCCCAAAACGGGAGAAGTTAATTGATGATTTCCCACCCAAAAATAAGCTTGGAGTAAACTAGTAACTAGTAAATTTCACCAACTTCAATAAATAAAGGCAATAAAGGTCTTTCTTGTAATATCAAAACCAGCCAGATAGGTACAAACAGTACAGGCAAAGAGATTTTACAACAACTTTATACCTATAAAATACGGAAAAACTTTTCCCTGACCTATTATTATCTAACATCTAGCAACCTGTACCTGTATCTTTATACTTCGCACGATTTTTACGACTTGACAGAACATCAAGATTTATTTATTAGAGTATATTCATTTTGCTAGTATAACATTAAAGTATTATACACATAATCCTTCCGTAATAAATTCTGTAAGTAGTGGAGAAAACCGCATTGAAGTTCGTAACATACTTTAATTTATAACATAATTACATAGATATAGATTATAGCAAAGGGTGAAGTAGTAAACAGAATAGGAACGTGTCGATGTAAAAGTAGACGATGTTTCCGAACAGACAGCGATAGAACGCCGTGACGTTAATTAAGCAAAACAATGATTATTCCTCCGAGACAATGTTGAAGCGGGTTCAGAAAAACATGACGCACACAAATCGAGACATTTTGACACACAACAATTTTTTTTGTGACGAAATCAATTACGAACTTTTCAAAGTGTACTAATATTTTTGGTTATATTTATCTTCTTGGTGACTTCGACTTTGGTAGTCGATTGTCGACGGCACTCGTATCATTGCGCATTACTTTGTCAAGGCGTTAATGCAATCGAAAACGCGACTTTCGACGTTTCGTGTACAAGCCTCCTAAGCGTTTAGTTAATGTGCCAAACTGATGAGTTGATAGTTCAACATATTCCCTGTTTTCAGGCAAAAAATAAAAGTGAGCAGACCGGTGGCACGCGGCGGCGTCACAATTACCGAATGTACGTGTGTTGTACGTTGCCAGGTGCAGTTTTCGTTTGTTGTCGTAGCCAGATCTATTACGAGATTCATAGCAACCCTTGCCTAACCTTGCGTAACCTTGGCCGCTACCATAGCCAAGGGTAGGCGGGTCGCCGGGTCCTAGGGGCCGTATTGCTTGTATTTTTTGGGAGTTTTGCTACAATCGCCACGCTTGGCAGGCGGGTTGGCGATCGCAGTATAGTAGTAAAATGCACACAGAACGCTGCTGCCCATTCTCTGGTAACTCCTTTAGTCGCCTTCTACGACACCCACGGGAAGAAATGGGATGGTGCTATTCTTTCTACGTCCAGCATCACACGGAGCTCTCAACTTGCGAAACTGAAGACCCATGATGGCAGGATCGTATCCTTGAATCACTCGATCTCTCTCAACAGCTCAGACTTGGTGTCTGAGCTGTTGAGAGAGATCGAGAGATTCTATGGACGGTTATACACGTCAACAAGCAACCCCGTTACGAATCTGGCAAACGACCCAAGAGCCA
The DNA here is from genome assembly GCA_949091785.1 of Polymixis lichenea. Classification (NCBI taxonomy): domain Eukaryota; kingdom Metazoa; phylum Arthropoda; class Insecta; order Lepidoptera; family Noctuidae; genus Polymixis; species Polymixis lichenea. Next base: position 10,289,826 of record OX420933.1, on the reverse strand, counting down.
GATTGACCTGACACTACACCGAAGACATCCCGGACGTTAGTTGTACGAGATTAGGATGGCTCTGAAGCAGTTTAAAAACAACAAGTCACCGGGTGATGACGGAATTACGGCCAAACTCCTGAGGGCCGGTGGGAAACACGTTCTTAAGGTCCTCCAGAAGCTCTTTGATTCAAATATACTCGGGGGCAAAACGTCACAGGCATGGAACAGAGTTGTGGTGGTACTTTTCTTTAAGAAGGGTGATAATACCCTTCTCAAGAATTATAGGTCCATCTCACTTCTGAGCCATGACTACAAGCTGTTTTAGAGAGCCAGCGCGAACCGTCTCGCGAGCAAGTTTGACGACTTCCAGCCTCCCGAACAAGCTGAATTCCGTAAAGGCTTTAGCACCGTAAACATACGCTGCGGCAGGTTATACAGATCACCGAAGAGTATAACCTGCCTCTCAGCTTAGCGTTTGTGGACTACGAAAAAGCCTTCGATTCGATCGAGACATGGGCTGTACTGCAGTCTCTTCAACGGTGCCAGATCGACTATCGGTACATCGAAGTTTTGAACTGTCTGTACGAAAACGCCATTATGTCAGTCCGACTCCAGGACCAGACTTCGAAACCTATCCTTTTGCAACGAGGTGAGACAGGGAGACGTTATCTCTCCGAAACTGTTCACCGCTGCGCTGGAGAATGTCTTCAAGGTTCTGGCCTGGAAATGGGCTGGCATCAACATCAATGGCAAATACATCACTCACCTTCGATTTGCCGATAGTATAGTTGTCATGGCTGAGACCATGGAGGACCTTAGTGCAATGCTCGATGACCTCAGGTGCGCTTCCAAAAGAGTGTGTGTGACAAGTCAAAGGTCATGTCAAATGCCCATGTAACTCGAACTCTCATGACAATCGGAGGCGCTACACTTGAAGTTGTGGACGAGTACGTTTATCTAGGACAAACTGTCCAGTTAGGTAGGCCAAACGTCGAGAAAGAGGCCAATCGAATCCGCCTCAGCTGGGCAGGGTTCGGGATAGGTGGTTTTGCTATATCTCCTCGTCTCAAATACCGCAGTGTTTCAAGACGAAGGTATTGGACCAGCGTGTGTTACCAGTGATGACCTATGGCACAGAAACGTAGTCGCTCACAATGGGCCTTATCTGAAGGCTAAAAGTCACCCAAAGGGCAATGGAGAGGGCTATGCTCGGAGTTTCCCTATGTGATCGAATCAGGAATGAAGAAATCTGCAGGAAAACCAAGGCAACCGACATAGCCCGAAGAATTGCCAAACTTATGTGGCACTGGGCAGGGCACATTGCTCGCAGAACAGATGACCGATGGGGCCGAAAGGTTCTGGGGTGGCGACCCCGTACCGGAAGACTTAGAGTGACAAGGTCTCCCACAAGGTGGACCGATGACCTTTTGAAGGCTGCAGGAATCCGTTGGATGTGGGAAGCAAAAGAGCGGTTGAAGTGGAGGAGCCCGGAGTTGGCCTATGTCCAGCAGTGGACGTCTTTTGGCTGAAATGATGATGATGATGATGATGACATTTTAGTTAAATTAGTTTTCCCACACCAATTCGTGTACCACTACGTGTTATGTAAACAATCGTGACAAGAAATATTGGAACATCATCAAGACACACCAATGCATTTTCTTTTTAAATGTTGCCTCACACTAAGACTTTCTCCTGTATTGTGGGTGCGTTTACAAACATTTAATATCACAATACACAAACAGTCAGACCCAGAACAACTACTTGCAAATTACTACACTTACTACATACAAATATTTGTTCCGTGCGTACAAGCGTGCGGGATTATCGAAGCTAACGCAACAACTATACAAGCAAAGTTAATGGTTTTTTAAATGGGAGCACCCCAGAGGCATACATCCATTAAAAAAAAGATTTATTTAAATCAATTCAAAATTGCCAGAGGTTTGGCGGAACATGAGCGTACATTAAAAAAAAACCTACAGACGAATTCATAACTGATGAACGCCCATAAACCCTGTTGGCGTAGAATTATTTTATATACCTGTCCCGTACATGATATCAGATATACGCCTGATAAAATAACCCGAGACATTTGACACGCAAAAAAGTGTTTACGCCGTCTACCGCAAATTATAAACGCAACACTGGGATTGCGCGTCTGCGGAAAGTGGCTGAGAGTTCAAAACTACATACGATGGTGATGGAGTTGCCTTAGTGCAAATTTCACCAATGAAACTAAACACGATCAGAACTTCTAAACCGCGTTCAAGAGTACCTATTGTGAAGATTCTACCACAATGTTTACGCTGACAGCTCTTGAACGCGGTTAAGAAGACGTGCTGAACGCGTTCAGTTTTCATATAATTAATTACTTGTATTAATCCAAGTTTTAACTAGAGGTGAAGTTTCATAATTTATATAGGCAAGCTGCTTCCGGTAGTGAGCTGATGTTATATTTTTAATATACCTAATAGCTCATTCATTTGATATTGATATTGATTGAAATTATTTTTCATGTGTGCTCGATTTGGTGGTACGGAATCCATAGTCGAGGCTTACAATAAAATACGATGATACAGCAAATCAGTTTCACTTTCAAAATAATTAACGCCGTAGGTAGAATACTAATAAAGTTTACGAACTATTTTCTAAGTTCGGGCCAACCGACAGTTTTGTGTAGGAGAAGTGGAGATCTGCATTCGTTCGTTGTTTTCACAAGGCTGACTCGTCTTGTTGTCACCTCTCCTCACTCGACTCTGCCCACGTGCCGCCTACAGCGATTTAAAAGCGTTGAGGCCCTCTTAGTACTACCATAATGAATTTAGTGACCATTATCTCTCAACTTTTATAATCTAAGACAAGTATTTTAACTGTAAAATTGCGTCTATGAAATCACATTAATCGGTGAAACTGGAAAAATTCTTATACCGCCCCATAACGGAAATTATTGAAAAATACTGGAGACACTATTCCTCTGACAAAAAGGTATGCTTACCGCTAATATGGAAACTGAGATGCAGCAAAGTTTTGGCTTTGGTAATGAAGCAATTGACGTAGCAGACGTCAAGACAGCTAAAGGCGCTCCTTTAGCTGTCTTGGCGTGGCGCTACCTGTAAATGAAGATGTATTGTCCAGATTTGTCACCCATTTGAGAATGATGATGTTTGTTGCAAGAAGAGCTATCAACGCGTGTGGTAATGCAAAGTTCAATACGTATACGAACTCTTGAGCGTGTTGACATTTAGTTTTCTTTTGTTGTTGTTTTGTATTGTCATTTAATTTATGTTCTTTTGTTTCATTCCGGCTTCGAATTATTTTATTCATTTTCCACCCAATATACCTGCCTCGTACGACGCGTGACGTCAGTTGCGTAGTTCGTATGTTGCGTTGCAGATGCCGCCACAGTATGGTGTAAATTGGTCAAAAATTAAATAAAAATATAAGATTAGATTAGATTGATCAGTAACTTCTCTACCTTTTTCAAATTCCTACGCCGCCGCTGCTATCAATGACACCTGTTGTGCTTGTGGCTGTGTTGTTGCTTTAGTACAGGTCAAATTAAATTAATATGAAATTTCACAGACACGATGATACCGATATCGAATGATGTTAAAAAAAACAATGACAATAACAATAAAGAATATTTTTACTAAATCTATCTACGTATATGAACCACGATTTTACAAACTGCAATTATATTGCTGTAATTATAAGCATTAAATGTCGTTTCTTTTATTACAGGTAAGGTTTTTATAGTTAATGTAATGTTATATTTTGGAATTAGTGTCGAACAAACATGTAAATAACAAGTATAAATCTTTTATTACAGAGAAACCCAATTGTGTTTTGATTGACGGTATCATCTCACCTAACTACCTAACAAATACCATTATATATATTCTTCGGCACCGTACTACCTGCGCCACTGCGTGGTGGCACTGCATCCAGGTAGTGCTTCTGGTAGATTTCATCCCAGAAGCGAGTGCGGTCTTCCAAGAGCACTTCACGTAGGACTAACTGCTCATCGAGCACCATGTGTGGTGACCTGTGTGCATTTGCTGGCGGCCATTCAGGCAATGACGACCCTTCAGGAACGGGCTTTCTGAAATGTTGAAACAAATTTAGACTACATCATCATTTATTAAAGTAGTAGATGCTTACCATCATCATAGCTTGTTGCCTCACATCAAACTCAACGAAAAAAAATGGGGAATCTGAATGCTTACCCAGTTTTCATGAAGTTGTGCCAAATTTCACGCATTATCTTTCTCATCTTCTGATATTCAGGTGTCGCAAGACTCTCATCTGTACCATCCAAGTTATCCAACCAAGCAAACGACTGAGCGCAGTGATCCGCTCCTCGCACGTCAGTGTGAGGTACCGGGGGAACGTTCTCGTCCACAAAGGAATATTCATATAAGTATACTTGGTTGTTGCCACCATCAGCATAGAGCCGCGCAGCCCGAAGCATAGGAGTAGTAAACAAGACATCCGAGAAAAAGTCAACGTATTTTAAAATGTTGTCATTGCCAACAGGATTAGAGCCGAAATAAAATCTCTTGACAGAATTGGCAACCTCTTCTCGTTCTGCATTAGAGTTAAACTTTAGGTCAGCCGGTAAGAAATCTGAAAATTTTTCATTCATCATATTTTTCCAAGTTTCAAAATACCCAATCTGCAACAGTCCCACCATGTTAGCGAATCCATACAACACAGGTAACTTTTTGTAGTTGCCTTTATTTAGTATACTCAGAGGCGATTCTGTCAGAAATGCCCCGTCGCCTGTGTTACGCTCTACACACGGCGAAAACAAGAAAGTAGAATCAGTCCTATTCATAAACGAATCTCTAGTCAACAGATCCATTGAAACTGTCTTATAAAACTGTTCTAAAGCATTTATATCGTCCACCATAGCGAGATCGCTTAGCTCTTTGGCGTACGTTTTAGCAATCTCTAGGGGATCCCTCTGAATTGTAAATGCGGCAAGGTTCCCACCGCTTTCAGGTATGACTCGGTGGAATAACCCTTCAGCTGAATTAGAGAGTATAAGTAGATCCACTGATGCAGAACCTGCACTATTGCCTGCAAGTGTGACATCATCAGGGTTACCGCCGAAGCTGGCTATGTTCTCTTGTACCCAGCGCAGCAGCGCCACTTGGTCCTTCATGCCAGCATTGCCTGGTACGTCCTCGGTGCCGAGACAAAGGAACCCGTGAACCCCGAGACGATAGTTAAACGTAACCAAGATGAAATCTTTCTTTTGCTTTACTAATTGTGTTCCTGTAAAAGCATTACCAAAGCCACCAAAAAATGCACCCCCGTGAACATATACGAGAACTGAAAGATTTTTCTCAGTGGTGACAGGCACGTAAACATTCGCTATGAGACAATCTTCTTTCACCTCTGTACTGTCGGGCATTAAGCTACTAAAATAAAAGTTCTGAGGACATACGACAGTCTTTTCATCGGTTGCATCAAACGGTACTGACCATGTTGGTGGTGGGAGCGGTGCCTGGAATGAAAAAGTTATGATTAGATTTGTTTGGTCTCGTGAACTAGCTACAAAAATAGTTTTACTTTAGTCAATGACATTTCAAATAATGTAGTTCTACAGAAGCGCTTCCAACGTCAACCTAGATAACATAAACTTCAAGACCGATATGTTTACTATAGACTAAAATTAATATTACATTTACTACAGTTCGCCGACAGACTAAATTGTCTAATATTGTCTAATAATTGGACCTTTCCTGGGAATTGTGCGGCCATTACAGGCAGCACGAGATGTTGGTGGCATATCAAAAGGAAAGTCAGACTACCAAATAACCTCGGTTTAGCAGATGTAATAATCATCATGTTACATTACAAGTATTAAAGGACCTTGAATTTGTTTTCTCCCACAGGCCCTGTGGCGTAGGGAATGTTGTGGAAGGCGTAAAGATCCCCGCTGGTGTCTTTGCGTCCACGCACCACTCCTTGCGCAATTGTTACTTCGAGCCATTCATCATCAGCCAGAACTGCCGATACGCACAAAACAACTAAACACGTCCACCACTCCATCGTTGCGACTATAGACTATTTTTATAAAACAATAAGACATTTTATCTTTACATGACTTTTTATAGTGCGTGTATGTATTATCTACCGTATCGATTAAAATAATCTAGGATTTTCGTGTGTAGTCCAGATTAAAAGCAAGGCCGTAGGGGTTCAAAACCAAATGAGATAATCCAGAAGAATTCAGAAGAACGTTGTGACGCGCTCTTGCTTTAATGATTATCCATGTCGTTTGCCTTTTAATTAAAGGCCTGAAATGTATGGCCAACTAGTGCCTTTTTTATGGCAGTCTGACGCCATCCTGTTAGATGTGTAGAGTAATTCTATTCAATCAATATTAACTATGGCAGCTCAGCTCTAAAGTACATCCATCTGGAGTTAGGCGCCCTAATCTATGACGCGTATTAATTAGAAAAACTGAAAATATAGGTTACCTTTAATGAGCCTACACTATTTATTTCATAGTTTAAACTCTAATGGACTCAAGTTTAATCATATTGGCGTAAGTGGCAGAGTATGACATCAAGTTACACTTCACCGTAAGAATGTCATAAGTATTTTATTAACAAAACTGAAAATATTAGTGTTTCTCGCCTTTATCTGGTCTATTTTATAGTTCAAACAGTATCTGGACTCACGTTATATCGCGTTGGCGTAAATGGCAGAGCGCGACATCAAGTCACACTTCACTATTAGCAATGTTACGAGTATTTTATTTGCAAAACTGATAATGTGATTTCTCCTTACTGTCTTGGCTTCTTTACTTAAAAAAAACCGAATGTCTTTTCTAAGAGTTCAGAAAGCATCCACATGCAAATAATAAATAAATAAATAATAAATAATAAATCTTTATTTTTGCCAAAAGATAACCTTACAAAAAAAATTACACTATTACTTACATGCCACGAATCTAAAAATATATAACCAATTAGTATCTCAGTACACAATTACATTCAGGTTATTACGAAACCGATTCACTCTGACCCCCGTACTAGTTATAAACTGTATTACGGTGGGGCAGTTTTCGTCGTTCTCAGTTAACATTATTGTATTAAGCCGATTTGAGAGAAAATAATTAGATATTCCTACTTTTACAATAATACTTAAACAACGCAAAATGTGGGTAAACTGTATCACATATTCTAATAGTTGTTTACTTGTTTTTTACTTTGCAGGTAGTCGCGCAAACTCACATAGTATATGTAAAAAATTTTGATGTTTAGTTTGATTACAAATGATTAATATTGTGTTCGTTACTTTATATAAAACAATTGGAAAAATCAACTGATTTAAAAAATATAAGTAAAAATTAAAACAAGTAAGTAAGAAATAACACACACACATGTCCGACACCCTGGCAATGGCGCCAGCCGTCCTAGCACGGCTAGCTGCGCTGGCACCGCTGCTGCAGCTACTGATGAAAATCTCAAACGAGTGCGCATGTATTTTTAAGGAAATTTATCGAGTACTAGTTCATATTTCACGACATTGGAGTAGTGGTTCGTTAAAGAGCTTTTCCTTTCATCGTGGCAATGCTGCCAGTCTTCGGGGCACGTTTTCGGATGATAACGATTCGGACGAGTACTTCGATGCCTAAATGTCCTTTTGTTTTTGTATATATTTGTATAGTTAGTTATTCATTTAATTTAGTACCTACTGTAACTTAGTTATGTTATTATAACATATTGTACTAGCTTCTGCCTACGACTTTGTGTGCGCGGAAATAGGAATGGGTGTATTCCTATTTCCGCGCGTACAATATACTAAAATTACAGACTCAACATGGCTCGTTTGTTACACAAACAGACAACTAATGATAGCACCATCGTGATAGACTCTTTCAATATGTATGGGCGGTACCGCCCTTGTACTTGCCCATGGCCAACTTTCGGCTCTCGTGCCGAAAGTTGGCCATAGAAACTCCTCACGCAAACAAAATATCACCATCGTGTACGGAGTCACTGGATATAGTGTTATCATACAAGGTGGTGTCATGATATGATGATGGAGCCAGCTAGTGGTCACTGCCAGCCATTCTTCGTCAGCCAGAACAGCCGTCACGCACAAAAGAACCACATGCGTCCGACTCTCCACCGTTTCGAATAAAGACGAATGGAAGGCAAAAAATAAATAAATAGGCCTCTCTAAAGAGTTGAAAGACAACAGTTCTCCATTGGCAAAGTTAAGTTTGTCCCTCAGTACAGTTTATATTTTCGTTAGGGGACTGTTCGATACTTTTATCAGTTACCTAACAATTATTTTGGTAGTTTGTACGGCACCATACCGAGTCCAACACCCACTTGATAGGTTTTTTTAACAGCTGCATGATTTTTTACTGTGTAATGCTAACACTCATTATCAATAATCATGAATATCCGCATCGTTATCACGCATCTAAGTGTAGTCCTGATTAGTTGTTGATATAATTTGATTTAATTAGCCAATTTTTCGTTGAGTCACTGCGTAGGCGGTCTTAGAATTTATTTATTTACTAGCTTTTGACCAAGACTCCGCCCGCGTGGATGTCAGTTATCGCGTAAAAAAGGAGCCTATGTCCTTCTCCATATCTTAGGCTATATCTCCGCCTATATTGACGATTGGTTCAGTAATATAAATGTGCAAAATTATATTTTTTACATTGAACTGAAGCTTGGAGTAAACTCTCGCAAAGAGGGAAGCGGCGCACGTGTGGGAGAGGCAGTACATGCGCCCTCACGGCCGTAGCCTTCGCAGGAGACGCCCTGGGCGTCAGGAATCCCAGGCTGATTCCTGGCCACCGTAGACGCCGACCGGCTTGTGGACGGCGAGTAATGGGTAGCTCGCTGTCTGGTAAGGACCAAGCCCGGGCTGACGGCGCGTTGTTCCACGCGCGCCTCAAAGAGTTGTCAGCACCAACGGGTGGGGCCCGCAAGGTGCGATGCCTACCAGAGGTGTGTGAGGTTGTTTGAAAGTGATACCGTGGCCACAGGCAATTGAGGGAACACGGGTGGGTTTTAGTCAGTAAAAATCTGACACGCCCTCCCGCTCTGCCCAAAACGGGAGAAGTTAATTGATGATTTCCCACCCAAAAATAAGCTTGGAGTAAACTAGTAACTAGTAAATTTCACCAACTTCAATAAATAAAGGCAATAAAGGTCTTTCTTGTAATATCAAAACCAGCCAGATAGGTACAAACAGTACAGGCAAAGAGATTTTACAACAACTTTATACCTATAAAATACGGAAAAACTTTTCCCTGACCTATTATTATCTAACATCTAGCAACCTGTACCTGTATCTTTATACTTCGCACGATTTTTACGACTTGACAGAACATCAAGATTTATTTATTAGAGTATATTCATTTTGCTAGTATAACATTAAAGTATTATACACATAATCCTTCCGTAATAAATTCTGTAAGTAGTGGAGAAAACCGCATTGAAGTTCGTAACATACTTTAATTTATAACATAATTACATAGATATAGATTATAGCAAAGGGTGAAGTAGTAAACAGAATAGGAACGTGTCGATGTAAAAGTAGACGATGTTTCCGAACAGACAGCGATAGAACGCCGTGACGTTAATTAAGCAAAACAATGATTATTCCTCCGAGACAATGTTGAAGCGGGTTCAGAAAAACATGACGCACACAAATCGAGACATTTTGACACACAACAATTTTTTTTGTGACGAAATCAATTACGAACTTTTCAAAGTGTACTAATATTTTTGGTTATATTTATCTTCTTGGTGACTTCGACTTTGGTAGTCGATTGTCGACGGCACTCGTATCATTGCGCATTACTTTGTCAAGGCGTTAATGCAATCGAAAACGCGACTTTCGACGTTTCGTGTACAAGCCTCCTAAGCGTTTAGTTAATGTGCCAAACTGATGAGTTGATAGTTCAACATATTCCCTGTTTTCAGGCAAAAAATAAAAGTGAGCAGACCGGTGGCACGCGGCGGCGTCACAATTACCGAATGTACGTGTGTTGTACGTTGCCAGGTGCAGTTTTCGTTTGTTGTCGTAGCCAGATCTATTACGAGATTCATAGCAACCCTTGCCTAACCTTGCGTAACCTTGGCCGCTACCATAGCCAAGGGTAGGCGGGTCGCCGGGTCCTAGGGGCCGTATTGCTTGTATTTTTTGGGAGTTTTGCTACAATCGCCACGCTTGGCAGGCGGGTTGGCGATCGCAGTATAGTAGTAAAATGCACACAGAACGCTGCTGCCCATTCTCTGGTAACTCCTTTAGTCGCCTTCTACGACACCCACGGGAAGAAATGGGATGGTGCTATTCTTTCTACGTCCAGCATCACACGGAGCTCTCAACTTGCGAAACTGAAGACCCATGATGGCAGGATCGTATCCTTGAATCACTCGATCTCTCTCAACAGCTCAGACTTGGTGTCTGAGCTGTTGAGAGAGATCGAGAGATTCTATGGACGGTTATACACGTCAACAAGCAACCCCGTTACGAATCTGGCAAACGACCCAAGAGCCAGATTGACCTGACACTACACCGAAGACATCCCGGACGTTAGTTGTACGAGATTAGGATGGCTCTGAAGCAGTTTAAAAACAACAAGTCACCGGGTGATGACGGAATTACGGCCAAACTCCTGAGGGCCGGTGGGAAACACGTTCTTAAGGTCCTCCAGAAGCTCTTTGATTCAAATATACTCGGGGGCAAAACGTCACAGGCATGGAACAGAGTTGTGGTGGTACTTTTCTTTAAGAAGGGTGATAATACCCTTCTCAAGAATTATAGGTCCATCTCACTTCTGAGCCATGACTACAAGCTGTTTTAGAGAGCCAGCGCGAACCGTCTCGCGAGCAAGTTTGACGACTTCCAGCCTCCCGAACAAGCTGAATTCCGTAAAGGCTTTAGCACCGTAAACATACGCTGCGGCAGGTTATACAGATCACCGAAGAGTATAACCTGCCTCTCAGCTTAGCGTTTGTGGACTACGAAAAAGCCTTCGATTCGATCGAGACATGGGCTGTACTGCAGTCTCTTCAACGGTGCCAGATCGACTATCGGTACATCGAAGTTTTGAACTGTCTGTACGAAAACGCCATTATGTCAGTCCGACTCCAGGACCAGACTTCGAAACCTATCCTTTTGCAACGAGGTGAGACAGGGAGACGTTATCTCTCCGAAACTGTTCACCGCTGCGCTGGAGAATGTCTTCAAGGTTCTGGCCTGGAAATGGGCTGGCATCAACATCAATGGCAAATACATCACTCACCTTCGATTTGCCGATAGTATAGTTGTCATGGCTGAGACCATGGAGGACCTTAGTGCAATGCTCGATGACCTCAGGTGCGCTTCCAAAAGAGTGTGTGTGACAAGTCAAAGGTCATGTCAAATGCCCATGTAACTCGAACTCTCATGACAATCGGAGGCGCTACACTTGAAGTTGTGGACGAGTACGTTTATCTAGGACAAACTGTCCAGTTAGGTAGGCCAAACGTCGAGAAAGAGGCCAATCGAATCCGCCTCAGCTGGGCAGGGTTCGGGATAGGTGGTTTTGCTATATCTCCTCGTCTCAAATACCGCAGTGTTTCAAGACGAAGGTATTGGACCAGCGTGTGTTACCAGTGATGACCTATGGCACAGAAACGTAGTCGCTCACAATGGGCCTTATCTGAAGGCTAAAAGTCACCCAAAGGGCAATGGAGAGGGCTATGCTCGGAGTTTCCCTATGTGATCGAATCAGGAATGAAGAAATCTGCAGGAAAACCAAGGCAACCGACATAGCCCGAAGAATTGCCAAACTTATGTGGCACTGGGCAGGGCACATTGCTCGCAGAACAGATGACCGATGGGGCCGAAAGGTTCTGGGGTGGCGACCCCGTACCGGAAGACTTAGAGTGACAAGGTCTCCCACAAGGTGGACCGATGACCTTTTGAAGGCTGCAGGAATCCGTTGGATGTGGGAAGCAAAAGAGCGGTTGAAGTGGAGGAGCCCGGAGTTGGCCTATGTCCAGCAGTGGACGTCTTTTGGCTGAAATGATGATGATGATGATGATGACATTTTAGTTAAATTAGTTTTCCCACACCAATTCGTGTACCACTACGTGTTATGTAAACAATCGTGACAAGAAATATTGGAACATCATCAAGACACACCAATGCATTTTCTTTTTAAATGTTGCCTCACACTAAGACTTTCTCCTGTATTGTGGGTGCGTTTACAAACATTTAATATCACAATACACAAACAGTCAGACCCAGAACAACTACTTGCAAATTACTACACTTACTACATACAAATATTTGTTCCGTGCGTACAAGCGTGCGGGATTATCGAAGCTAACGCAACAACTATACAAGCAAAGTTAATGGTTTTTTAAATGGGAGCACCCCAGAAGCATACATCCATTAAAAAAAAGATATATTTAAATCAATTCAAAATTGCCAGAGGTTTGGCGGAACATGAGCGTACATTAAAAAAAAACCTACAGACGAATTCATAACTGATGAACGCCCATAAACCCTGTTGGCGTAGAATTATTTTATATACCTGTCCCGTACATGATATCAGATATACGCCTGATAAAATAACCCGTGACATTTGACACGCAAAAAAGTGTTTACGCCGTCTACCGCAAATTATAAACGCAACACTGGGATTGCGCGTCTGCGGAAAGTGGCTGAGAGTTCAAAACTACATACGATGGTGATGGAGTTGCCTTAGTGCAAATTTCACCAATGAAACTAAACACGATCAGAACTTCTAAACCGCGTTCAAGAGTACCTATTGTGAAGATTCTACCACAATGTTTACGCTGACAGCTCTTGAACGCGGTTAAGAAGACGTGCTGAACGCGTTCAGTTTTCATATAATTAATTACTTGTATTAATCCAAGTTTTAACTAGAGGTGAAGTTTCATAATTTATATAGGCAAGCTGCTTCCGGTAGTGAGCTGATGTTATATTTTTAATATACCTAATAGCTCATTCATTTGATATTGATATTGATTGAAATTATTTTTCATGTGTGCTCGATTTGGTGGTACGGAATCCATAGTCGAGGCTTACAATAAAATACGATGATACAGCAAATCAGTTTCACTTTCAAAATAATTAACGCCGTAGGTAGAATACTAATAAAGTTTACGAACTATTTTCTAAGTTCGGGCCAACCGACAGTTTTGTGTAGGAGAAGTGGAGATCTGCATTCGTTCGTTGTTTTCACAAGGCTGACTCGTCTTGTTGTCACCTCTCCTCACTCGACTCTGCCCACGTGCCGCCTACAGCGATTTAAAAGCGTTGAGGCCCTCTTAGTACTACCATAATGAATTTAGTGACCATTATCTCTCAACTTTTATAATCTAAGACAAGTATTTTAACTGTAAAATTGCGTCTATGAAATCACATTAATCGGTGAAACTGGAAAAATTCTTATACCGCCCCATAACGGAAATTATTGAAAAATACTGGAGACACTATTCCTCTGACAAAAAGGTATGCTTACCGCTAATATGGAAACTGAGATGCAGCAAAGTTTTGGCTTTGGTAATGAAGCAATTGACGTAGCAGACGTCAAGACAGCTAAAGGCGCTCCTTTAGCTGTCTTGGCGTGGCGCTACCTGTAAATGAAGATGTATTGTCCAGATTTGTCACCCATTTGAGAATGATGATGTTTGTTGCAAGAAGAGCTATCAACGCGTGTGGTAATGCAAAGTTCAATACGTATACGAACTCTTGAGCGTGTTGACATTTAGTTTTCTTTTGTTGTTGTTTTGTATTGTCATTTAATTTATGTTCTTTTGTTTCATTCCGGCTTCGAATTATTTTATTCATTTTCCACCCAATATACCTGCCTCGTACGACGCGTGACGTCAGTTGCGTAGTTCGTATGTTGCGTTGCAGATGCCGCCACAGTATGGTGTAAATTGGTCAAAAATTAAATAAAAATATAAGATTAGATTAGACTGTAGTAACTTCTCTACCTTTTTCAAATTCCTACGCCGCCGCTGCTATCAATGACACCTGTTGTGCTTGTGGCTGTGTTGTTGCTTTAGTACAGGTCAAATTAAATTAATATGAAATTTCACAGACACGATGATACCGATATCGAATGATGTTAAAAAAAACAATGACAATAACAATAAAGAATATTTTTACTAAATCTATCTACGTATATGAACCACGATTTTACAAACTGCAATTATATTGCTGTAATTATAAGCATTAAATGTCGTTTCTTTTATTACAGGTAAGGTTTTTATAGTTAATGTAATGTTATATTTTGGAATTAGTGTCGAACAAACATGTAAATAACAAGTATAAATCTTTTATTACAGAGAAACCCAATTGTGTTTTGATTGACGGTATCATCTCACCTAACTACCTAACAAATACCATTATATATATTGTTCGGCACCGTACTACCTGCGCCACTGCGTGGTGGCACTGCATCCAGGTAGTGCTTCTGGTAGATTTCATCCCAGAAGCGAGTGCGGTCTTCCAAGAGCACTTCACGTAGGACTAACTGCTCATCGAGCACCATGTGTGGTGACCTGTGTGCATTTGCTGGCGGCCATTCAGGTAATGACGACCCTTCAGGAACGGGCTTTCTGAAATTTTGAAACAAATTTAGACTACATCATCATTTATTAAAGTAGTAGATGCTTACCATCATCATAGCTTGTTGCCTCACATCAAACTCAACGAAAAAAAATGGGGAATCTGAATGCTTACCCAGTTTTCATGAAGTTGTGCCAAATTTCACGCATTATCTTTCTCATCTTCTGATATTCAGGTGTCGCAAGACTCTCATCTGTACCATCCAAGTTATCCAACCAAGCAAACGACTGAGCGCAGTGATCCGCTCCTCGCACGTCAGTGTGAGGTACCGGGGGAACGTTCTCGTCCACAAAGGAATATTCATATAAGTATACTTGGTTGTTGCCACCATCAGCATAGAGCCGCGCAGCCCGAAGCATAGGAGTAGTAAACAAGACATCCGAGAAAAAGTCAACGTATTTTAAAATGTTGTCATTGCCAACAGGATTAGAGCCGAAATAAAATCTCTTGACAGAATTGGCAACTTCTTCTCGTTCTGCATTAGAGTTAAACTTTAGGTCAGCCGGTAAGAAATCTGAAAATTTTTCATTCATCATATTTTTCCAAGTTTCAAAATACCCAATCTGCAACAGTCCCTCCATGTTAGCGAATCCATACAACACAGGTAACTTTTTGTAGTTGCCTTTATTTAGTATACTCAGAGGCGATTCTGTCAGAAATGCCCCGTCGCCTGTGTTACGCTCTACACACGGCGAAAACAAGAAAGTAGAATCAGTCCTATTCATAAACGAATCTCTAGTCAACAGATCCATTGAAACTGTCTTATAGAACTGTTCTAAAGCATTTATATCGTCCACCATAGCGAGATCGCTTAGCTCTTTGGCGTACGTTTTAGCAATCTCTAGGGGATCCCTCTGAATTGTAAATGCGGCAAGGTTCCCACCGCTTTCAGGTATAACTCGGTGGAATAACCCTTCAGCTGAATTAGAGAGCATAAGTAGATCCACTGATGCAGAACCTGCACTATTGCCTGCAAGTGTGACATCATCAGGGTTACCGCCGAAGCTGGCTATGTTCTCTTGTACCCAGCGCAGCAGCGCCACTTGGTCCTTCATGCCAGCATTGCCTGGTACGTCCTCGGTGCCGAGACAAAGGAACCCGTGAACCCCGAGACGATAGTTAAACGTAACCAAGATGAAATCTTTCTTTTGCTTTACTAATTGTGTTCCTGTAAAAGCATTACCAAAGCCACCAAAAAATGCACCCCCGTGAACATATACGAGAACTGAAAGATTTTTCTCAGTGGTGACAGGCACGTAAACATTCGCTATGAGACAATCTTCTTTCACCTCTGTACTGTCGGGCATTAAGCTACTAAAATAAAAGTTCTGAGGACATACGACAGTCTTTTCATCGGTTGCATCAAACGGTACTGACCATGTTGGTGGTGGGAGCGGTGCCTGGAATGAAAAAGTTATGATTAGATTTGTTTGGTCTCGTGAACTAGCTACAAAAATAGTTTTACTTTAGTCAATGACATTTCAAATAATGTAGTTCTACAGAAGCGCTTCCAACGTCAACCTAGATAACATAAACTTCAAGACCGATATGTTTACTATAGACTAAAATTAATATTACATTTACTACAGTTCGCCGACAGACTAAATTGTCTAATATTGTCTAATAATTGGACCTTTCCTGGGAATTGTGCGGCCATTACAGGCAGCACGAGATGTTGGTGGCATATCAAAAGGAAAGTCAGACTACCAAATAACCTCGGTTTAGCAGATGTAATAATCATCATGTTACATTACAAGTATTAAAGGACCTTGAATTTGTTTTCTCCCACAGGCCCTGTGGCGTAGGGAATGTTGTGGAAGGCGTAAAGATCCCCGCTGGTGTCTTTGCGTCCACGCACCACTCCTTGCGCAATTGTTACTTCGAGCCATTCATCATCAGCCAGAACTGCCGATACGCACAAAACAACTAAACACGTCCACCACTCCATCGTTGCGACTATAGACTATTTTTATAAAACAATAAGACATTTTATCTTTACATGACTTTTTATAGTGCGTGTATGTATTATCTACCGTATCGATTAAAATAATCTAGGATTTTCGTGTGTAGTCCAGATTAAAAGCAAGGCCGTAGGGGTTCAAAACCAAATGAGAGAATCCAGAAGAATTCAGAAGAACGTTGTGACGCGCTCTTGCTTTAATGATTATCCATGTCGTTTGCCTTTTAATTAAAGGCCTGAAATGTATGGCCAACTAGTGCCTTTTTTATGGCAGTCTGACGCCATCCTGTTAGATGTGTAGAGTAATTCTATTCAATCAATATTAACTATGGCAGCTCAGCTCTAAAGTACATCCATCTGGAGTTAGGCGCCCTAATCTATGACGCGTATTAATTAGAAAAACTGAAAATATAGGTTACCTTTAATGAGCCTACACTATTTATTTCATAGTTTAAACTCTAATGGACTCAAGTTTAATCATATTGGCGTAAGTGGCAGAGTATGACATCAAGTTACACTTCACCGTAAGAATGTCATAAGTATTTTATTAACAAAACTGAAAATATTAGTGTTTCTCGCCTTTATCTGGTCTATTTTATAGTTCAAACAGTATCTGGACTCACGTTATATCGCGTTGGCGTAAATGGCAGAGCGCGACATCAAGTCACACTTCACTATTAGCAATGTTACGAGTATTTTATTTGCAAAACTGATAATGTGATTTCTCCTTACTGTCTTGGCTTCTTTACTTAAAAAAAACCGAATGTCTTTTCTAAGAGTTCAGAAAGCATCCACATGCAAATAATAAATAAATAAATAATAAATAATAAATCTTTATTTTTGCCAAAAGATAACCTTACAAAAAAAATTACACTATTACTTACATGCCACGAATCTAAAAATATATAACCAATTAGTATCTCAGTACACAATTACATTCAGGTTATTACGAAACCGATTCACTCTGACCCCCGTACTAGTTATAAACTGTATTACGGTGGGGCAGTTTTCGTCGTTCTCAGTTAACATTATTGTATTAAGCCGATTTGAGAGAAAATAATTAGATATTCCTACTTTTACAATAATACTTAAACAACGCAAAATGTGGGTAAACTGTATCACATATTCTAATAGTTGTTTACTTGTTTTTTACTTTGCAGGTAGTCGCGCAAACTCACATAGTATATGTAAAAAATTTTGATGTTTAGTTTGATTACAAATGATTAATATTGTGTTCGTTACTTTATATAAAACAATTGGAAAAATCAACTGATTTAAAAAATATAAGTAAAAATTAAAACAAGTAAGTAAGAAATAACACACACACATGTCCGACACCCTGGCAATGGCGCCAGCCGTCCTAGCACGGCTAGCTGCGCTGGCACCGCTGCTGCAGCTACTGATGAAAATCTCAAACGAGTGCGCATGTATTTTTAAGGAAATTTATCGAGTACTAGTTCATATTTCACGACATTGGAGTAGTGGTTCGTTAAAGAGCTTTTCCTTTCATCGTGGCAATGCTGCCAGTCTTCGGGGCACGTTTTCGGATGATAACGATTCGGACGAGTACTTCGATGCCTAAATGTCCTTTTGTTTTTGTATATATTTGTATAGTTAGTTATTCATTTAATTTAGTACCTACTGTAACTTAGTTATGTTATTATAACATATTGTACTAGCTTCTGCCTACGACTTTGTGTGCGCGGAAATAGGAATGGGTGTATTCCTATTTCCGCGCGTACAATATACTAAAATTACAGACTCAACATGGCTCGTTTGTTACACAAACAGACAACTAATGATAGCACCATCGTGATAGACTCTTTCAATATGTATGGGCGGTACCGCCCTTGTACTTGCCCATGGCCAACTTTCGGCTCTCGTGCCGAAAGTTGGCCATAGAAACTCCTCACGCAAACAAAATATCACCATCGTGTACGGAGTCACTGGATATAGTGTTATCATACAAGGTGGTGTCATGATATGATGATGGAGCCAGCTAGTGGTCACTGCCAGCCATTCTTCGTCAGCCAGAACAGCCGTCACGCACAAAAGAACCACATGCGTCCGACTCTCCACCGTTTCGAATAAAGACGAATGGAAGGCAAAAAATAAATAAATAGGCCTCTCTAAAGAGTTGAAAGACAACAGTTCTCCATTGGCAAAGTTAAGTTTGTCCCTCAGTACAGTTTATATTTTCGTTAGGGGACTGTTCGATACTTTTATCAGTTACCTAACAATTATTTTGGTAGTTTGTACGGCACCATACCGAGTCCAACACCCACTTGATAGGTTTTTTTAACAGCTGCATGATTTTTTACTGTGTAATGCTAACACTCATTATCAATAATCATGAATATCCGCATCGTTATCACGCATCTAAGTGTAGTCCTGATTAGTTGTTGATATAATTTGATTTAATTAGCCAATTTTTCGTTGAGTCACTGCGTAGGCGGTCTTAGAATTTATTTATTTACTAGCTTTTGACCAAGACTCCGCCCGCGTGGATGTCAGTTATCGCGTAAAAAAGGAGCCTATGTCCTTCTCCATATCTTAGGCTATATCTCCGCCTATATTGACGATTGGTTCAGTAATATAAATGTGCAAAATTATATTTTTTACATTGAACTGAAGCTTGGAGTAAACTCTCGCAAAGAGGGAAGCGGCGCACGTGTGGGAGAGGTAGTACATGCGCCCTCACGGCCGTAGCCTTCGCAGGAGACGCCCTGGGCGTCAGGAATCCCAGGCTGATTCCTGGCCACCGTAGACGCCGACCGGCTTGTGGACGGCGAGTAATGGGTAGCTCGCTGTCTGGTAAGGACCAAGCCCGGGCTGACGGCGCGATGTTCCACGCGCGCCTCAAAGAGTTGTCAGCACCAACGGGTGGGGCCCGCAAGGTGCGATGCCTACCAGAGGTGTGTGAGGTTGTTTGAAAGTGATACCGCGGCCACAGGCAATTGAGGGAACACGGGTGGGTTTTAGTCAGTAAAAATCTGACACGCCCTCCCGCTCTGCCCAAAACGGGAGAAGTTAATTGATGATTTCCCACCCAAAAATAAGCTTGGAGTAAACTAGTAACTAGTAAATTTCACCAACTTCAATAAATAAAGGCAATAAAGGTCTTTCTTGTAATATCAAAACCAGCCAGATAGGTACAAACAGTACAGGCAAAGAGATTTTACAACAACTTTATACCTATAAAATACGGAAAAACTTTTCCCTGACCTATTATTATCTAACATCTAGCAACCTGTACCTGTATCTTTATACTTCGCACGATTTTTACGACTTGACAGAACATCAAGATTTATTTATTAGAGTATATTCATTTTGCTAGTATAACATTAAAGTATTCTACACATAATCCTTCCGTAATAAATTCTGTAAGTAGTGGAGAAAACCGCATTGAAGTTCGTAACATACTTTAATTTATAACATAATTACATAGATATAGATTATAGCAAAGGGTGAAGTAGTAAACAGAATAGGAACGTGTCGATGTAAAAGTAGACGATGTTTCCGAACAGACAGCGATAGAACGCCGTGACGTTAATTAAGCAAAACAATGATTATTCCTCCGAGACAATGTTGAAGCGGGTTCAGAAAAACATGACGCACACAAATCGAGACATTTTGACACAACAATTTTTTTTGTGACGAAATCAATTACGAACTTTTCAAAGTGTACTAATATTTTTGGTTATATTTATCTTCTTGGTGACTTCGACTTTGGTAGTCGATTGTCGACGGCACTCGTATCATTGCGCATTACTTTGTCAAGGCGTTAATGCAATCGAAAACGCGACTTTCGACGTTTCGTGTACAAGCCTCCTAAGCGTTTAGTTAATGTGCCAAACTGATGAGTTGATAGTTCAACATATTCCCTGTTTTCAGGCAAAAAATAAAAGTGAGCAGACCGGTGGCACGCGGCGGCGTCACAATTACCGAATGTACGTGTGTTGTACGTTGCCAGGTGCAGTTTTCGTTTGTTGTCGTAGCCAGATCTATTACGAGATTCATAGCAACCCTTGCCTAACCTTGCGTAACCTTGGCCGCTACCATAGCCAAGGGTAGGCGGGTCGCCGGGTCCTAGGGGCCGTATTGCTTGTATTTTTTGGGAGTTTTGCTACAATCGCCACGCTTGGCAGGCGGGTTGGCGATCGCAGTATAGTAGTAAAATGCACACAGAACGCTGCTGCCCATTCTCTGGTAACTCCTTTAGTCGCCTTCTACGACACCCACGGGAAGAAATGGGATGGTGCTATTCTTTCTACGTCCAGCATCACACGGAGCTCTCAACTTGCGAAACTGAAGACCCATGATGGCAGGATCGTATCCTTGAATCACTCGATCTCTCTCAACAGCTCAGACTTGGTGTCTGAGCTGTTGAGAGAGATCGAGAGATTCTATGGACGGTTATACACGTCAACAAGCAACCCCGTTACGAATCTGGCAAACGACCCAAGAGCCAGATTGACCTGACACTACACCGAAGACATCCCGGACGTTAGTTGTACGAGATTAGGATGGCTCTGAAGCAGTTTAAAAACAACAAGTCACCGGGTGATGACGGAATTACGGCCAAACTCCTGAGGGCCGGTGGGAAACACGTTCTTAAGGTCCTCCAGAAGCTCTTTGATTCAAATATACTCGGGGGCAAAACGCCACAGGCATGGAACAGAGTTGTGGTGGTACTTTTCTTTAAGAAGGGTGATAATACCCTTCTCAAGAATTATAGGTCCATCTCACTTCTGAGCCATGACTACAAGCTGTTTTAGAGAGCCAGCGCGAACCGTCTCGCGAGCAAGTTTGACGACTTCCAGCCTCCCGAACAAGCTGAATTCCGTAAAGGCTTTAGCACCGTAAACATACGCTGCGGCAGGTTATACAGATCACCGAAGAGTATAACCTGCCTCTCAGCTTAGCGTTTGTGGACTACGAAAAAGCCTTCGATTCGATCGAGACATGGGCTGTACTGCAGTCTCTTCAACGGTGCCAGATCGACTATCGGTACATCGAAGTTTTGAACTGTCTGTACGAAAACGCCATTATGTCAGTCCGACTCCAGGACCAGACTTCGAAACCTATCCTTTTGCAACGAGGTGAGACAGGGAGACGTTATCTCTCCGAAACTGTTCACCGCTGCGCTGGAGAATGTCTTCAAGGTTCTGGCCTGGAAATGGGCTGGCATCAACATCAATGGCAAATACATCACTCACCTTC
The DNA here is from genome assembly GCA_949091785.1 of Polymixis lichenea. Taxonomy (NCBI): domain Eukaryota; kingdom Metazoa; phylum Arthropoda; class Insecta; order Lepidoptera; family Noctuidae; genus Polymixis; species Polymixis lichenea. The sequence goes on along the minus strand of OX420933.1, from coordinate 10,268,018 downwards.
GATTTGCCGATAGTATAGTTGTCATGGCTGAGACCATGGAGGACCTTAGTGCAATGCTCGATGACCTCAGGTGCGCTTCCAAAAGAGTGTGTGTGACAAGTCAAAGGTCATGTCAAATGCCCATGTAACTCGAACTCTCATGACAATCGGAGGCGCTACACTTGAAGTTGTGGACGAGTACGTTTATCTAGGACAAACTGTCCAGTTAGGTAGGCCAAACGTCGAGAAAGAGGCCAATCGAATCCGCCTCAGCTGGGCAGGGTTCGGGATAGGTGGTTTTGCTATATCTCCTCGTCTCAAATACCGCAGTGTTTCAAGACGAAGGTATTGGACCAGCGTGTGTTACCAGTGATGACCTATGGCACAGAAACGTAGTCGCTCACAATGGGCCTTATCTGAAGGCTAAAAGTCACCCAAAGGGCAATGGAGAGGGCTATGCTCGGAGTTTCCCTATGTGATCGAATCAGGAATGAAGAAATCTGCAGGAAAACCAAGGCAACCGACATAGCCCGAAGAATTGCCAAACTTATGTGGCACTGGGCAGGGCACATTGCTCGCAGAACAGATGACCGATGGGGCCGAAAGGTTCTGGGGTGGCGACCCCGTACCGGAAGACTTAGAGTGACAAGGTCTCCCACAAGGTGGACCGATGACCTTTTGAAGGCTGCAGGAATCCGTTGGATGTGGGAAGCAAAAGAGCGGTTGAAGTGGAGGAGCCCGGAGTTGGCCTATGTCCAGCAGTGGACGTCTTTTGGCTGAAATGATGATGATGATGATGATGACATTTTAGTTAAATTAGTTTTCCCACACCAATTCGTGTACCACTACGTGTTATGTAAACAATCGTGACAAGAAATATTGGAACATCATCAAGACACACCAATGCATTTTCTTTTTAAATGTTGCCTCACACTAAGACTTTCTCCTGTATTGTGGGTGCGTTTACAAACATTTAATATCACAATACACAAACAGTCAGACCCAGAACAACTACTTGCAAATTACTACACTTACTACATACAAATATTTGTTCCGTGCGTACAAGCGTGCGGGATTATCGAAGCTAACGCAACAACTATACAAGCAAAGTTAATGGTTTTTTAAATGGGAGCACCCCAGAGGCATACATCCATTAAAAAAAAGATATATTTAAATCAATTCAAAATTGCCAGAGGTTTGGCGGAACATGAGCGTACATTAAAAAAAAACCTACAGACGAATTCATAACTGATGAACGCCCATAAACCCTGTTGGCGTAGAATTATTTTATATACCTGTCCCGTACATGATATCAGATATACGCCTGATAAAATAACCCGTGACATTTGACACGCAAAAAAGTGTTTACGCCGTCTACCGCAAATTATAAACGCAACACTGGGATTGCGCGTCTGCGGAAAGTGGCTGAGAGTTCAAAACTACATACGATGGTGATGGAGTTGCCTTAGTGCAAATTTCACCAATGAAACTAAACACGATCAGAACTTCTAAACCGCGTTCAAGAGTACCTATTGTGAAGATTCTACCACAATGTTTACGCTGACAGCTCTTGAACGCGGTTAAGAAGACGTGCTGAACGCGTTCAGTTTTCATATAATTAATTACTTGTATTAATCCAAGTTTTAACTAGAGGTGAAGTTTCATAATTTATATAGGCAAGCTGCTTCCGGTAGTGAGCTGATGTTATATTTTTAATATACCTAATAGCTCATTCATTTGATATTGATATTGATTGAAATTATTTTTCATGTGTGCTCGATTTGGTGGTACGGAATCCATAGTCGAGGCTTACAATAAAATACGATGATACAGCAAATCAGTTTCACTTTCAAAATAATTAACGCCGTAGGTAGAATACTAATAAAGTTTACGAACTATTTTCTAAGTTCGGGCCAACCGACAGTTTTGTGTAGGAGAAGTGGAGATCTGCATTCGTTCGTTGTTTTCACAAGGCTGACTCGTCTTGTTGTCACCTCTCCTCACTCGACTCTGCCCACGTGCCGCCTACAGCGATTTAAAAGCGTTGAGGCCCTCTTAGTACTACCATAATGAATTTAGTGACCATTATCTCTCAACTTTTATAATCTAAGACAAGTATTTTAACTGTAAAATTGCGTCTATGAAATCACATTAATCGGTGAAACTGGAAAAATTCTTATACCGCCCCATAACGGAAATTATTGAAAAATACTGGAGACACTATTCCTCTGACAAAAAGGTATGCTTACCGCTAATATGGAAACTGAGATGCAGCAAAGTTTTGGCTTTGGTAATGAAGCAATTGACGTAGCAGACGTCAAGACAGCTAAAGGCGCTCCTTTAGCTGTCTTGGCGTGGCGCTACCTGTAAATGAAGATGTATTGTCCAGATTTGTCACCCATTTGAGAATGATGATGTTTGTTGCAAGAAGAGCTATCAACGCGTGTGGTAATGCAAAGTTCAATACGTATACGAACTCTTGAGCGTGTTGACATTTAGTTTTCTTTTGTTGTTGTTTTGTATTGTCATTTAATTTATGTTCTTTTGTTTCATTCCGGCTTCGAATTATTTTATTCATTTTCCACCCAATATACCTGCCTCGTACGACGCGTGACGTCAGTTGCGTAGTTCGTATGTTGCGTTGCAGATGCCGCCACAGTATGGTGTAAATTGGTCAAAAATTAAATAAAAATATAAGATTAGATTAGATTGATCAGTAACTTCTCTACCTTTTTCAAATTCCTACGCCGCCGCTGCTATCAATGACACCTGTTGTGCTTGTGGCTGTGTTGTTGCTTTAGTACAGGTCAAATTAAATTAATATGAAATTTCACAGACACGATGATACCGATATCGAATGATGTTAAAAAAAACAATGACAATAACAATAAAGAATATTTTTACTAAATCTATCTACGTATATGAACCACGATTTTACAAACTGCAATTATATTGCTGTAATTATAAGCATTAAATGTCGTTTCTTTTATTACAGGTAAGGTTTTTATAGTTAATGTAATGTTATATTTTGGAATTAGTGTCGAACAAACATGTAAATAACAAGTATAAATCTTTTATTACAGAGAAACCCAATTGTGTTTTGATTGACGGTATCATCTCACCTAACTACCTAACAAATACCATTATATATATTCTTCGGCACCGTACTACCTGCGCCACTGCGTGGTGGCACTGCATCCAGGTAGTGCTTCTGGTAGATTTCATCCCAGAAGCGAGTGCGGTCTTCCAAGAGCACTTCACGTAGGACTAACTGCTCATCGAGCACCATGTGTGGTGACCTACACAGGTCTGAATGGCCGCCAGCAAATGCACACGCATTTGCTGGCGGCCATTCAGGCAATGACGACCCTTCAGGAACGGGCTTTCTGAAATGTTGAAACAAATTTAGACTACATCATCATTTATTAAAGTAGTAGATGCTTACCATCATCATAGCTTGTTGCCTCACATCAAACTCAACGAAAAAAAATGGGGAATCTGAATGCTTACCCAGTTTTCATGAAGTTGTGCCAAATTTCACGCATTATCTTTCTCATCTTCTGATATTCAGGTGTCGCAAGACTCTCATCTGTACCATCCAAGTTATCCAACCAAGCAAACGACTGAGCGCAGTGATCCGCTCCTCGCACGTCAGTGTGAGGTACCGGGGGAACGTTCTCGTCCACAAAGGAATATTCATATAAGTATACTTGGTTGTTGCCACCATCAGCATAGAGCCGCGCAGCCCGAAGCATAGGAGTAGTAAACAAGACATCCGAGAAAAAGTCAACGTATTTTAAAATGTTGTCATTGCCAACAGGATTAGAGCCGAAATAAAATCTCTTGACAGAATTGGCAACTTCTTCTCGTTCTGCATTAGAGTTAAACTTTAGGTCAGCCGGTAAGAAATCTGAAAATTTTTCATTCATCATATTTTTCCAAGTTTCAAAATACCCAATCTGCAACAGTCCCTCCATGTTAGCGAATCCATACAACACAGGTAACTTTTTGTAGTTGCCTTTATTTAGTATACTCAGAGGCGATTCTGTCAGAAATGCCCCGTCGCCTGTGTTACGCTCTACACACGGCGAAAACAAGAAAGTAGAATCAGTCCTATTCATAAACGAATCTCTAGTCAACAGATCCATTGAAACTGTCTTATAGAACTGTTCTAAAGCATTTATATCGTCCACCATAGCGAGATCGCTTAGCTCTTTGGCGTACGTTTTAGCAATCTCTAGGGGATCCCTCTGAATTGTAAATGCGGCAAGGTTCCCACCGCTTTCAGGTATAACTCGGTGGAATAACCCTTCAGCTGAATTAGAGAGCATAAGTAGATCCACTGATGCAGAACCTGCACTATTGCCTGCAAGTGTGACATCATCAGGGTTACCGCCGAAGCTGGCTATGTTCTCTTGTACCCAGCGCAGCAGCGCCACTTGGTCCTTCATGCCAGCATTGCCTGGTACGTCCTCGGTGCCGAGACAAAGGAACCCGTGAACCCCGAGACGATAGTTAAACGTAACCAAGATGAAATCTTTCTTTTGCTTTACTAATTGTGTTCCTGTAAAAGCATTACCAAAGCCACCAAAAAATGCACCCCCGTGAACATATACGAGAACTGAAAGATTTTTCTCAGTGGTGACAGGCACGTAAACATTCGCTATGAGACAATCTTCTTTCACCTCTGTACTGTCGGGCATTAAGCTACTAAAATAAAAGTTCTGAGGACATACGACAGTCTTTTCATCGGTTGCATCAAACGGTACTGACCATGTTGGTGGTGGGAGCGGTGCCTGGAATGAAAAAGTTATGATTAGATTTGTTTGGTCTCGTGAACTAGCTACAAAAATAGTTTTACTTTAGTCAATGACATTTCAAATAATGTAGTTCTACAGAAGCGCTTCCAACGTCAACCTAGATAACATAAACTTCAAGACCGATATGTTTACTATAGACTAAAATTAATATTACATTTACTACAGTTCGCCGACAGACTAAATTGTCTAATATTGTCTAATAATTGGACCTTTCCTGGGAATTGTGCGGCCATTACAGGCAGCACGAGATGTTGGTGGCATATCAAAAGGAAAGTCAGACTACCAAATAACCTCGGTTTAGCAGATGTAATAATCATCATGTTACATTACAAGTATTAAAGGACCTTGAATTTGTTTTCTCCCACAGGCCCTGTGGCGTAGGGAATGTTGTGGAAGGCGTAAAGATCCCCGCTGGTGTCTTTGCGTCCACGCACCACTCCTTGCGCAATTGTTACTTCGAGCCATTCATCATCAGCCAGAACTGCCGATACGCACAAAACAACTAAACACGTCCACCACTCCATCGTTGCGACTATAGACTATTTTTATAAAACAATAAGACATTTTATCTTTACATGACTTTTTATAGTGCGTGTATGTATTATCTACCGTATCGATTAAAATAATCTAGGATTTTCGTGTGTAGTCCAGATTAAAAGCAAGGCCGTAGGGGTTCAAAACCAAATGAGAGAATCCAGAAGAATTCAGAAGAACGTTGTGACGCGCTCTTGCTTTAATGATTATCCATGTCGTTTGCCTTTTAATTAAAGGCCTGAAATGTATGGCCAACTAGTGCCTTTTTTATGGCAGTCTGACGCCATCCTGTTAGATGTGTAGAGTAATTCTATTCAATCAATATTAACTATGGCAGCTCAGCTCTAAAGTACATCCATCTGGAGTTAGGCGCCCTAATCTATGACGCGTATTAATTAGAAAAACTGAAAATATAGGTTACCTTTAATGAGCCTACACTATTTATTTCATAGTTTAAACTCTAATGGACTCAAGTTTAATCATATTGGCGTAAGTGGCAGAGTATGACATCAAGTTACACTTCACCGTAAGAATGTCATAAGTATTTTATTAACAAAACTGAAAATATTAGTGTTTCTCGCCTTTATCTGGTCTATTTTATAGTTCAAACAGTATCTGGACTCACGTTATATCGCGTTGGCGTAAATGGCAGAGCGCGACATCAAGTCACACTTCACTATTAGCAATGTTACGAGTATTTTATTTGCAAAACTGATAATGTGATTTCTCCTTACTGTCTTGGCTTCTTTACTTAAAAAAAACCGAATGTCTTTTCTAAGAGTTCAGAAAGCATCCACATGCAAATAATAAATAAATAAATAATAAATAATAAATCTTTATTTTTGCCAAAAGATAACCTTACAAAAAAAATTACACTATTACTTACATGCCACGAATCTAAAAATATATAACCAATTAGTATCTCAGTACACAATTACATTCAGGTTATTACGAAACCGATTCACTCTGACCCCCGTACTAGTTATAAACTGTATTACGGTGGGGCAGTTTTCGTCGTTCTCAGTTAACATTATTGTATTAAGCCGATTTGAGAGAAAATAATTAGATATTCCTACTTTTACAATAATACTTAAACAACGCAAAATGTGGGTAAACTGTATCACATATTCTAATAGTTGTTTACTTGTTTTTTACTTTGCAGGTAGTCGCGCAAACTCACATAGTATATGTAAAAAATTTTGATGTTTAGTTTGATTACAAATGATTAATATTGTGTTCGTTACTTTATATAAAACAATTGGAAAAATCAACTGATTTAAAAAATATAAGTAAAAATTAAAACAAGTAAGTAAGAAATAACACACACACATGTCCGACACCCTGGCAATGGCGCCAGCCGTCCTAGCACGGCTAGCTGCGCTGGCACCGCTGCTGCAGCTACTGATGAAAATCTCAAACGAGTGCGCATGTATTTTTAAGGAAATTTATCGAGTACTAGTTCATATTTCACGACATTGGAGTAGTGGTTCGTTAAAGAGCTTTTCCTTTCATCGTGGCAATGCTGCCAGTCTTCGGGGCACGTTTTCGGATGATAACGATTCGGACGAGTACTTCGATGCCTAAATGTCCTTTTGTTTTTGTATATATTTGTATAGTTAGTTATTCATTTAATTTAGTACCTACTGTAACTTAGTTATGTTATTATAACATATTGTACTAGCTTCTGCCTACGACTTTGTGTGCGCGGAAATAGGAATGGGTGTATTCCTATTTCCGCGCGTACAATATACTAAAATTACAGACTCAACATGGCTCGTTTGTTACACAAACAGACAACTAATGATAGCACCATCGTGATAGACTCTTTCAATATGTATGGGCGGTACCGCCCTTGTACTTGCCCATGGCCAACTTTCGGCTCTCGTGCCGAAAGTTGGCCATAGAAACTCCTCACGCAAACAAAATATCACCATCGTGTACGGAGTCACTGGATATAGTGTTATCATACAAGGTGGTGTCATGATATGATGATGGAGCCAGCTAGTGGTCACTGCCAGCCATTCTTCGTCAGCCAGAACAGCCGTCACGCACAAAAGAACCACATGCGTCCGACTCTCCACCGTTTCGAATAAAGACGAATGGAAGGCAAAAAATAAATAAATAGGCCTCTCTAAAGAGTTGAAAGACAACAGTTCTCCATTGGCAAAGTTAAGTTTGTCCCTCAGTACAGTTTATATTTTCGTTAGGGGACTGTTCGATACTTTTATCAGTTACCTAACAATTATTTTGGTAGTTTGTACGGCACCATACCGAGTCCAACACCCACTTGATAGGTTTTTTTAACAGCTGCATGATTTTTTACTGTGTAATGCTAACACTCATTATCAATAATCATGAATATCCGCATCGTTATCACGCATCTAAGTGTAGTCCTGATTAGTTGTTGATATAATTTGATTTAATTAGCCAATTTTTCGTTGAGTCACTGCGTAGGCGGTCTTAGAATTTATTTATTTACTAGCTTTTGACCAAGACTCCGCCCGCGTGGATGTCAGTTATCGCGTAAAAAAGGAGCCTATGTCCTTCTCCATATCTTAGGCTATATCTCCGCCTATATTGACGATTGGTTCAGTAATATAAATGTGCAAAATTATATTTTTTACATTGAACTGAAGCTTGGAGTAAACTCTCGCAAAGAGGGAAGCGGCGCACGTGTGGGAGAGGCAGTACATGCGCCCTCACGGCCGTAGCCTTCGCAGGAGACGCCCTGGGCGTCAGGAATCCCAGGCTGATTCCTGGCCACCGTAGACGCCGACCGGCTTGTGGACGGCGAGTAATGGGTAGCTCGCTGTCTGGTAAGGACCAAGCCCGGGCTGACGGCGCGTTGTTCCACGCGCGCCTCAAAGAGTTGTCAGCACCAACGGGTGGGGCCCGCAAGGTGCGATGCCTACCAGAGGTGTGTGAGGTTGTTTGAAAGTGATACCGCGGCCACAGGCAATTGAGGGAACACGGGTGGGTTTTAGTCAGTAAAAATCTGACACGCCCTCCCGCTCTGCCCAAAACGGGAGAAGTTAATTGATGATTTCCCACCCAAAAATAAGCTTGGAGTAAACTAGTAACTAGTAAATTTCACCAACTTCAATAAATAAAGGCAATAAAGGTCTTTCTTGTAATATCAAAACCAGCCAGATAGGTACAAACAGTACAGGCAAAGAGATTTTACAACAACTTTATACCTATAAAATACGGAAAAACTTTTCCCTGACCTATTATTATCTAACATCTAGCAACCTGTACCTGTATCTTTATACTTCGCACGATTTTTACGACTTGACAGAACATCAAGATTTATTTATTAGAGTATATTCATTTTGCTAGTATAACATTAAAGTATTATACACATAATCCTTCCGTAATAAATTCTGTAAGTAGTGGAGAAAACCGCATTGAAGTTCGTAACATACTTTAATTTATAACATAATTACATAGATATAGATTATAGCAAAGGGTGAAGTAGTAAACAGAATAGGAACGTGTCGATGTAAAAGTAGACGATGTTTCCGAACAGACAGCGATAGAACGCCGTGACGTTAATTAAGCAAAACAATGATTATTCCTCCGAGACAATGTTGAAGCGGGTTCAGAAAAACATGACGCACACAAATCGAGACATTTTGACACACAACAATTTTTTTTGTGACGAAATCAATTACGAACTTTTCAAAGTGTACTAATATTTTTGGTTATATTTATCTTCTTGGTGACTTCGACTTTGGTAGTCGATTGTCGACGGCACTCGTATCATTGCGCATTACTTTGTCAAGGCGTTAATGCAATCGAAAACGCGACTTTCGACGTTTCGTGTACAAGCCTCCTAAGCGTTTAGTTAATGTGCCAAACTGATGAGTTGATAGTTCAACATATTCCCTGTTTTCAGGCAAAAAATAAAAGTGAGCAGACCGGTGGCACGCGGCGGCGTCACAATTACCGAATGTACGTGTGTTGTACGTTGCCAGGTGCAGTTTTCGTTTGTTGTCGTAGCCAGATCTATTACGAGATTCATAGCAACCCTTGCCTAACCTTGCGTAACCTTGGCCGCTACCATAGCCAAGGGTAGGCGGGTCGCCGGGTCCTAGGGGCCGTATTGCTTGTATTTTTTGGGAGTTTTGCTACAATCGCCACGCTTGGCAGGCGGGTTGGCGATCGCAGTATAGTAGTAAAATGCACACAGAACGCTGCTGCCCATTCTCTGGTAACTCCTTTAGTCGCCTTCTACGACACCCACGGGAAGAAATGGGATGGTGCTATTCTTTCTACGTCCAGCATCACACGGAGCTCTCAACTTGCGAAACTGAAGACCCATGATGGCAGGATCGTATCCTTGAATCACTCGATCTCTCTCAACAGCTCAGACTTGGTGTCTGAGCTGTTGAGAGAGATCGAGAGATTCTATGGACGGTTATACACGTCAACAAGCAACCCCGTTACGAATCTGGCAAACGACCCAAGAGCCAGATTGACCTGACACTACACCGAAGACATCCCGGACGTTAGTTGTACGAGATTAGGATGGCTCTGAAGCAGTTTAAAAACAACAAGTCACCGGGTGATGACGGAATTACGGCCAAACTCCTGAGGGCCGGTGGGAAACACGTTCTTAAGGTCCTCCAGAAGCTCTTTGATTCAAATATACTCGGGGGCAAAACGCCACAGGCATGGAACAGAGTTGTGGTGGTACTTTTCTTTAAGAAGGGTGATAATACCCTTCTCAAGAATTATAGGTCCATCTCACTTCTGAGCCATGACTACAAGCTGTTTTAGAGAGCCAGCGCGAACCGTCTCGCGAGCAAGTTTGACGACTTCCAGCCTCCCGAACAAGCTGAATTCCGTAAAGGCTTTAGCACCGTAAACATACGCTGCGGCAGGTTATACAGATCACCGAAGAGTATAACCTGCCTCTCAGCTTAGCGTTTGTGGACTACGAAAAAGCCTTCGATTCGATCGAGACATGGGCTGTACTGCAGTCTCTTCAACGGTGCCAGATCGACTATCGGTACATCGAAGTTTTGAACTGTCTGTACGAAAACGCCATTATGTCAGTCCGACTCCAGGACCAGACTTCGAAACCTATCCTTTTGCAACGAGGTGAGACAGGGAGACGTTATCTCTCCGAAACTGTTCACCGCTGCGCTGGAGAATGTCTTCAAGGTTCTGGCCTGGAAATGGGCTGGCATCAACATCAATGGCAAATACATCACTCACCTTCGATTTGCCGATAGTATAGTTGTCATGGCTGAGACCATGGAGGACCTTAGTGCAATGCTCGATGACCTCAGGTGCGCTTCCAAAAGAGTGTGTGTGACAAGTCAAAGGTCATGTCAAATGCCCATGTAACTCGAACTCTCATGACAATCGGAGGCGCTACACTTGAAGTTGTGGACGAGTACGTTTATCTAGGACAAACTGTCCAGTTAGGTAGGCCAAACGTCGAGAAAGAGGCCAATCGAATCCGCCTCAGCTGGGCAGGGTTCGGGATAGGTGGTTTTGCTATATCTCCTCGTCTCAAATACCGCAGTGTTTCAAGACGAAGGTATTGGACCAGCGTGTGTTACCAGTGATGACCTATGGCACAGAAACGTAGTCGCTCACAATGGGCCTTATCTGAAGGCTAAAAGTCACCCAAAGGGCAATGGAGAGGGCTATGCTCGGAGTTTCCCTATGTGATCGAATCAGGAATGAAGAAATCTGCAGGAAAACCAAGGCAACCGACATAGCCCGAAGAATTGCCAAACTTATGTGGCACTGGGCAGGGCACATTGCTCGCAGAACAGATGACCGATGGGGCCGAAAGGTTCTGGGGTGGCGACCCCGTACCGGAAGACTTAGAGTGACAAGGTCTCCCACAAGGTGGACCGATGACCTTTTGAAGGCTGCAGGAATCCGTTGGATGTGGGAAGCAAAAGAGCGGTTGAAGTGGAGGAGCCCGGAGTTGGCCTATGTCCAGCAGTGGACGTCTTTTGGCTGAAATGATGATGATGATGATGATGACATTTTAGTTAAATTAGTTTTCCCACACCAATTCGTGTACCACTACGTGTTATGTAAACAATCGTGACAAGAAATATTGGAACATCATCAAGACACACCAATGCATTTTCTTTTTAAATGTTGCCTCACACTAAGACTTTCTCCTGTATTGTGGGTGCGTTTACAAACATTTAATATCACAATACACAAACAGTCAGACCCAGAACAACTACTTGCAAATTACTACACTTACTACATACAAATATTTGTTCCGTGCGTACAAGCGTGCGGGATTATCGAAGCTAACGCAACAACTATACAAGCAAAGTTAATGGTTTTTTAAATGGGAGCACCCCAGAGGCATACATCCATTAAAAAAAAGATATATTTAAATCAATTCAAAATTGCCAGAGGTTTGGCGGAACATGAGCGTACATTAAAAAAAAACCTACAGACGAATTCATAACTGATGAACGCCCATAAACCCTGTTGGCGTAGAATTATTTTATATACCTGTCCCGTACATGATATCAGATATACGCCTGATAAAATAACCCGTGACATTTGACACGCAAAAAAGTGTTTACGCCGTCTACCGCAAATTATAAACGCAACACTGGGATTGCGCGTCTGCGGAAAGTGGCTGAGAGTTCAAAACTACATACGATGGTGATGGAGTTGCCTTAGTGCAAATTTCACCAATGAAACTAAACACGATCAGAACTTCTAAACCGCGTTCAAGAGTACCTATTGTGAAGATTCTACCACAATGTTTACGCTGACAGCTCTTGAACGCGGTTAAGAAGACGTGCTGAACGCGTTCAGTTTTCATATAATTAATTACTTGTATTAATCCAAGTTTTAACTAGAGGTGAAGTTTCATAATTTATATAGGCAAGCTGCTTCCGGTAGTGAGCTGATGTTATATTTTTAATATACCTAATAGCTCATTCATTTGATATTGATATTGATTGAAATTATTTTTCATGTGTGCTCGATTTGGTGGTACGGAATCCATAGTCGAGGCTTACAATAAAATACGATGATACAGCAAATCAGTTTCACTTTCAAAATAATTAACGCCGTAGGTAGAATACTAATAAAGTTTACGAACTATTTTCTAAGTTCGGGCCAACCGACAGTTTTGTGTAGGAGAAGTGGAGATCTGCATTCGTTCGTTGTTTTCACAAGGCTGACTCGTCTTGTTGTCACCTCTCCTCACTCGACTCTGCCCACGTGCCGCCTACAGCGATTTAAAAGCGTTGAGGCCCTCTTAGTACTACCATAATGAATTTAGTGACCATTATCTCTCAACTTTTATAATCTAAGACAAGTATTTTAACTGTAAAATTGCGTCTATGAAATCACATTAATCGGTGAAACTGGAAAAATTCTTATACCGCCCCATAACGGAAATTATTGAAAAATACTGGAGACACTATTCCTCTGACAAAAAGGTATGCTTACCGCTAATATGGAAACTGAGATGCAGCAAAGTTTTGGCTTTGGTAATGAAGCAATTGACGTAGCAGACGTCAAGACAGCTAAAGGCGCTCCTTTAGCTGTCTTGGCGTGGCGCTACCTGTAAATGAAGATGTATTGTCCAGATTTGTCACCCATTTGAGAATGATGATGTTTGTTGCAAGAAGAGCTATCAACGCGTGTGGTAATGCAAAGTTCAATACGTATACGAACTCTTGAGCGTGTTGACATTTAGTTTTCTTTTGTTGTTGTTTTGTATTGTCATTTAATTTATGTTCTTTTGTTTCATTCCGGCTTCGAATTATTTTATTCATTTTCCACCCAATATACCTGCCTCGTACGACGCGTGACGTCAGTTGCGTAGTTCGTATGTTGCGTTGCAGATGCCGCCACAGTATGGTGTAAATTGGTCAAAAATTAAATAAAAATATAAGATTAGATTAGATTGATCAGTAACTTCTCTACCTTTTTCAAATTCCTACGCCGCCGCTGCTATCAATGACACCTGTTGTGCTTGTGGCTGTGTTGTTGCTTTAGTACAGGTCAAATTAAATTAATATGAAATTTCACAGACACGATGATACCGATATCGAATGATGTTAAAAAAAACAATGACAATAACAATAAAGAATATTTTTACTAAATCTATCTACGTATATGAACCACGATTTTACAAACTGCAATTATATTGCTGTAATTATAAGCATTAAATGTCGTTTCTTTTATTACAGGTAAGGTTTTTATAGTTAATGTAATGTTATATTTTGGAATTAGTGTCGAACAAACATGTAAATAACAAGTATAAATCTTTTATTACAGAGAAACCCAATTGTGTTTTGATTGACGGTATCATCTCACCTAACTACCTAACAAATACCATTATATATATTCTTCGGCACCGTACTACCTGCGCCACTGCGTGGTGGCACTGCATCCAGGTAGTGCTTCTGGTAGATTTCATCCCAGAAGCGAGTGCGGTCTTCCAAGAGCACTTCACGTAGGACTAACTGCTCATCGAGCACCATGTGTGGTGACCTGTGTGCATTTGCTGGCGGCCATTCAGGCAATGACGACCCTTCAGGAACGGGCTTTCTGAAATGTTGAAACAAATTTAGACTACATCATCATTTATTAAAGTAGTAGATGCTTACCATCATCATAGCTTGTTGCCTCACATCAAACTCAACGAAAAAAAATGGGGAATCTGAATGCTTACCCAGTTTTCATGAAGTTGTGCCAAATTTCACGCATTATCTTTCTCATCTTCTGATATTCAGGTGTCGCAAGACTCTCATCTGTACCATCCAAGTTATCCAACCAAGCAAACGACTGAGCGCAGTGATCCGCTCCTCGCACGTCAGTGTGAGGTACCGGGGGAACGTTCTCGTCCACAAAGGAATATTCATATAAGTATACTTGGTTGTTGCCACCATCAGCATAGAGCCGCGCAGCCCGAAGCATAGGAGTAGTAAACAAGACATCCGAGAAAAAGTCAACGTATTTTAAAATGTTGTCATTGCCAACAGGATTAGAGCCGAAATAAAATCTCTTGACAGAATTGGCAACTTCTTCTCGTTCTGCATTAGAGTTAAACTTTAGGTCAGCCGGTAAGAAATCTGAAAATTTTTCATTCATCATATTTTTCCAAGTTTCAAAATACCCAATCTGCAACAGTCCCTCCATGTTAGCGAATCCATACAACACAGGTAACTTTTTGTAGTTGCCTTTATTTAGTATACTCAGAGGCGATTCTGTCAGAAATGCCCCGTCGCCTGTGTTACGCTCTACACACGGCGAAAACAAGAAAGTAGAATCAGTCCTATTCATAAACGAATCTCTAGTCAACAGATCCATTGAAACTGTCTTATAGAACTGTTCTAAAGCATTTATATCGTCCACCATAGCGAGATCGCTTAGCTCTTTGGCGTACGTTTTAGCAATCTCTAGGGGATCCCTCTGAATTGTAAATGCGGCAAGGTTCCCACCGCTTTCAGGTATAACTCGGTGGAATAACCCTTCAGCTGAATTAGAGAGCATAAGTAGATCCACTGATGCAGAACCTGCACTATTGCCTGCAAGTGTGACATCATCAGGGTTACCGCCGAAGCTGGCTATGTTCTCTTGTACCCAGCGCAGCAGCGCCACTTGGTCCTTCATGCCAGCATTGCCTGGTACGTCCTCGGTGCCGAGACAAAGGAACCCGTGAACCCCGAGACGATAGTTAAACGTAACCAAGATGAAATCTTTCTTTTGCTTTACTAATTGTGTTCCTGTAAAAGCATTACCAAAGCCACCAAAAAATGCACCCCCGTGAACATATACGAGAACTGAAAGATTTTTCTCAGTGGTGACAGGCACGTAAACATTCGCTATGAGACAATCTTCTTTCACCTCTGTACTGTCGGGCATTAAGCTACTAAAATAAAAGTTCTGAGGACATACGACAGTCTTTTCATCGGTTGCATCAAACGGTACTGACCATGTTGGTGGTGGGAGCGGTGCCTGGAATGAAAAAGTTATGATTAGATTTGTTTGGTCTCGTGAACTAGCTACAAAAATAGTTTTACTTTAGTCAATGACATTTCAAATAATGTAGTTCTACAGAAGCGCTTCCAACGTCAACCTAGATAACATAAACTTCAAGACCGATATGTTTACTATAGACTAAAATTAATATTACATTTACTACAGTTCGCCGACAGACTAAATTGTCTAATATTGTCTAATAATTGGACCTTTCCTGGGAATTGTGCGGCCATTACAGGCAGCACGAGATGTTGGTGGCATATCAAAAGGAAAGTCAGACTACCAAATAACCTCGGTTTAGCAGATGTAATAATCATCATGTTACATTACAAGTATTAAAGGACCTTGAATTTGTTTTCTCCCACAGGCCCTGTGGCGTAGGGAATGTTGTGGAAGGCGTAAAGATCCCCGCTGGTGTCTTTGCGTCCACGCACCACTCCTTGCGCAATTGTTACTTCGAGCCATTCATCATCAGCCAGAACTGCCGATACGCACAAAACAACTAAACACGTCCACCACTCCATCGTTGCGACTATAGACTATTTTTATAAAACAATAAGACATTTTATCTTTACATGACTTTTTATAGTGCGTGTATGTATTATCTACCGTATCGATTAAAATAATCTAGGATTTTCGTGTGTAGTCCAGATTAAAAGCAAGGCCGTAGGGGTTCAAAACCAAATGAGAGAATCCAGAAGAATTCAGAAGAACGTTGTGACGCGCTCTTGCTTTAATGATTATCCATGTCGTTTGCCTTTTAATTAAAGGCCTGAAATGTATGGCCAACTAGTGCCTTTTTTATGGCAGTCTGACGCCATCCTGTTAGATGTGTAGAGTAATTCTATTCAATCAATATTAACTATGGCAGCTCAGCTCTAAAGTACATCCATCTGGAGTTAGGCGCCCTAATCTATGACGCGTATTAATTAGAAAAACTGAAAATATAGGTTACCTTTAATGAGCCTACACTATTTATTTCATAGTTTAAACTCTAATGGACTCAAGTTTAATCATATTGGCGTAAGTGGCAGAGTATGACATCAAGTTACACTTCACCGTAAGAATGTCATAAGTATTTTATTAACAAAACTGAAAATATTAGTGTTTCTCGCCTTTATCTGGTCTATTTTATAGTTCAAACAGTATCTGGACTCACGTTATATCGCGTTGGCGTAAATGGCAGAGCGCGACATCAAGTCACACTTCACTATTAGCAATGTTACGAGTATTTTATTTGCAAAACTGATAATGTGATTTCTCCTTACTGTCTTGGCTTCTTTACTTAAAAAAAACCGAATGTCTTTTCTAAGAGTTCAGAAAGCATCCACATGCAAATAATAAATAAATAAATAATAAATAATAAATCTTTATTTTTGCCAAAAGATAACCTTACAAAAAAAATTACACTATTACTTACATGCCACGAATCTAAAAATATATAACCAATTAGTATCTCAGTACACAATTACATTCAGGTTATTACGAAACCGATTCACTCTGACCCCCGTACTAGTTATAAACTGTATTACGGTGGGGCAGTTTTCGTCGTTCTCAGTTAACATTATTGTATTAAGCCGATTTGAGAGAAAATAATTAGATATTCCTACTTTTACAATAATACTTAAACAACGCAAAATGTGGGTAAACTGTATCACATATTCTAATAGTTGTTTACTTGTTTTTTACTTTGCAGGTAGTCGCGCAAACTCACATAGTATATGTAAAAAAATTTGATGTTTAGTTTGATTACAAATGATTAATATTGTGTTCGTTACTTTATATAAAACAATTGGAAAAATCAACTGATTTAAAAAATATAAGTAAAAATTAAAACAAGTAAGTAAGAAATAACACACACACATGTCCGACACCCTGGCAATGGCGCCAGCCGTCCTAGCACGGCTAGCTGCGCTGGCACCGCTGCTGCAGCTACTGATGAAAATCTCAAACGAGTGCGCATGTATTTTTAAGGAAATTTATCGAGTACTAGTTCATATTTCACGACATTGGAGTAGTGGTTCGTTAAAGAGCTTTTCCTTTCATCGTGGCAATGCTGCCAGTCTTCGGGGCACGTTTTCGGATGATAACGATTCGGACGAGTACTTCGATGCCTAAATGTCCTTTTGTTTTTGTATATATTTGTATAGTTAGTTATTCATTTAATTTAGTACCTACTGTAACTTAGTTATGTTATTATAACATATTGTACTAGCTTCTGCCTACGACTTTGTGTGCGCGGAAATAGGAATGGGTGTATTCCTATTTCCGCGCGTACAATATACTAAAATTACAGACTCAACATGGCTCGTTTGTTACACAAACAGACAACTAATGATAGCACCATCGTGATAGACTCTTTCAATATGTATGGGCGGTACCGCCCTTGTACTTGCCCATGGCCAACTTTCGGCTCTCGTGCCGAAAGTTGGCCATAGAAACTCCTCACGCAAACAAAATATCACCATCGTGTACGGAGTCACTGGATATAGTGTTATCATACAAGGTGGTGTCATGATATGATGATGGAGCCAGCTAGTGGTCACTGCCAGCCATTCTTCGTCAGCCAGAACAGCCGTCACGCACAAAAGAACCACATGCGTCCGACTCTCCACCGTTTCGAATAAAGACGAATGGAAGGCAAAAAATAAATAAATAGGCCTCTCTAAAGAGTTGAAAGACAACAGTTCTCCATTGGCAAAGTTAAGTTTGTCCCTCAGTACAGTTTATATTTTCGTTAGGGGACTGTTCGATACTTTTATCAGTTACCTAACAATTATTTTGGTAGTTTGTACGGCACCATACCGAGTCCAACACCCACTTGATAGGTTTTTTTAACAGCTGCATGATTTTTTACTGTGTAATGCTAACACTCATTATCAATAATCATGAATATCCGCATCGTTATCACGCATCTAAGTGTAGTCCTGATTAGTTGTTGATATAATTTGATTTAATTAGCCAATTTTTCGTTGAGTCACTGCGTAGGCGGTCTTAGAATTTATTTATTTACTAGCTTTTGACCAAGACTCCGCCCGCGTGGATGTCAGTTATCGCGTAAAAAAGGAGCCTATGTCCTTCTCCATATCTTAGGCTATATCTCCGCCTATATTGACGATTGGTTCAGTAATATAAATGTGCAAAATTATATTTTTTACATTGAACTGAAGCTTGGAGTAAACTCTCGCAAAGAGGGAAGCGGCGCACGTGTGGGAGAGGTAGTACATGCGCCCTCACGGCCGTAGCCTTCGCAGGAGACGCCCTGGGCGTCAGGAATCCCAGGCTGATTCCTGGCCACCGTAGACGCCGACCGGCTTGTGGACGGCGAGTAATGGGTAGCTCGCTGTCTGGTAAGGACCAAGCCCGGGCTGACGGCGCGTTGTTCCACGCGCGCCTCAAAGAGTTGTCAGCACCAACGGGTGGGGCCCGCAAGGTGCGATGCCTACCAGAGGTGTGTGAGGTTGTTTGAAAGTGATACCGCGGCCACAGGCAATTGAGGGAACACGGGTGGGTTTTAGTCAGTAAAAATCTGACACGCCCTCCCGCTCTGCCCAAAACGGGAGAAGTTAATTGATGATTTCCCACCCAAAAATAAGCTTGGAGTAAACTAGTAACTAGTAAATTTCACCAACTTCAATAAATAAAGGCAATAAAGGTCTTTCTTGTAATATCAAAACCAGCCAGATAGGTACAAACAGTACAGGCAAAGAGATTTTACAACAACTTTATACCTATAAAATACGGAAAAACTTTTCCCTGACCTATTATTATCTAACATCTAGCAACCTGTACCTGTATCTTTATACTTCGCACGATTTTTACGACTTGACAGAACATCAAGATTTATTTATTAGAGTATATTCATTTTGCTAGTATAACATTAAAGTATTCTACACATAATCCTTCCGTAATAAATTCTGTAAGTAGTGGAGAAAACCGCATTGAAGTTCGTAACATACTTTAATTTATAACATAATTACATAGATATAGATTATAGCAAAGGGTGAAGTAGTAAACAGAATAGGAACGTGTCGATGTAAAAGTAGACGATGTTTCCGAACAGACAGCGATAGAACGCCGTGACGTTAATTAAGCAAAACAATGATTATTCCTCCGAGACAATGTTGAAGCGGGTTCAGAAAAACATGACGCACACAAATCGAGACATTTTGACACACAACAATTTTTTTTGTGACGAAATCAATTACGAACTTTTCAAAGTGTACTAATATTTTTGGTTATATTTATCTTCTTGGTGACTTCGACTTTGGTAGTCGATTGTCGACGGCACTCGTATCATTGCGCATTACTTTGTCAAGGCGTTAATGCAATCGAAAACGCGACTTTCGACGTTTCGTGTACAAGCCTCCTAAGCGTTTAGTTAATGTGCCAAACTGATGAGTTGATAGTTCAACATATTCCCTGTTTTCAGGCAAAAAATAAAAGTGAGCAGACCGGTGGCACGCGGCGGCGTCACAATTACCGAATGTACGTGTGTTGTACGTTGCCAGGTGCAGTTTTCGTTTGTTGTCGTAGCCAGATCTATTACGAGATTCATAGCAACCCTTGCCTAACCTTGCGTAACCTTGGCCGCTACCATAGCCAAGGGTAGGCGGGTCGCCGGGTCCTAGGGGCCGTATTGCTTGTATTTTTTGGGAGTTTTGCTACAATCGCCACGCTTGGCAGGCGGGTTGGCGATCGCAGTATAGTAGTAAAATGCACACAGAACGCTGCTGCCCATTCTCTGGTAACTCCTTTAGTCGCCTTCTACGACACCCACGGGAAGAAATGGGATGGTGCTATTCTTTCTACGTCCAGCATCACACGGAGCTCTCAACTTGCGAAACTGAAGACCCATGATGGCAGGATCGTATCCTTGAATCACTCGATCTCTCTCAACAGCTCAGACTTGGTGTCTGAGCTGTTGAGAGAGATCGAGAGATTCTATGGACGGTTATACACGTCAACAAGCAACCCCGTTACGAATCTGGCAAACGACCCAAGAGCCAGATTGACCTGACACTACACCGAAGACATCCCGGACGTTAGTTGTACGAGATTAGGATGGCTCTGAAGCAGTTTAAAAACAACAAGTCACCGGGTGATGACGGAATTACGGCCAAACTCCTGAGGGCCGGTGGGAAACACGTTCTTAAGGTCCTCCAGAAGCTCTTTGATTCAAATATACTCGGGGGCAAAACGCCACAGGCATGGAACAGAGTTGTGGTGGTACTTTTCTTTAAGAAGGGTGATAATACCCTTCTCAAGAATTATAGGTCCATCTCACTTCTGAGCCATGACTACAAGCTGTTTTAGAGAGCCAGCGCGAACCGTCTCGCGAGCAAGTTTGACGACTTCCAGCCTCCCGAACAAGCTGAATTCCGTAAAGGCTTTAGCACCGTAAACATACGCTGCGGCAGGTTATACAGATCACCGAAGAGTATAACCTGCCTCTCAGCTTAGCGTTTGTGGACTACGAAAAAGCCTTCGATTCGATCGAGACATGGGCTGTACTGCAGTCTCTTCAACGGTGCCAGATCGACTATCGGTACATCGAAGTTTTGAACTGTCTGTACGAAAACGCCATTATGTCAGTCCGACTCCAGGACCAGACTTCGAAACCTATCCTTTTGCAACGAGGTGAGACAGGGAGACGTTATCTCTCCGAAACTGTTCACCGCTGCGCTGGAGAATGTCTTCAAGGTTCTGGCCTGGAAATGGGCTGGCATCAACATCAATGGCAAATACATCACTCACCTTCGATTTGCCGATAGTATAGTTGTCATGGCTGAGACCATGGAGGACCTTAGTGCAATGCTCGATGACCTCAGGTGCGCTTCCAAAAGAGTGTGTGTGACAAGTCAAAGGTCATGTCAAATGCCCATGTAACTCGAACTCTCATGACAATCGGAGGCGCTACACTTGAAGTTGTGGACGAGTACGTTTATCTAGGACAAACTGTCCAGTTAGGTAGGCCAAACGTCGAGAAAGAGGCCAATCGAATCCGCCTCAGCTGGGCAGAGTTCGGGATAGGTGGTTTTGCTATATCTCCTCGTCTCAAATACCGCAGTGTTTCAAGACGAAGGTATTGGACCAGCGTGTGTTACCAGTGATGACCTATGGCACAGAAACGTAGTCGCTCACAATGGGCCTTATCTGAAGGCTAAAAGTCACCCAAAGGGCAATGGAGAGGGCTATGCTCGGAGTTTCCCTATGTGATCGAATCAGGAATGAAGAAATCTGCAGGAAAACCAAGGCAACCGACATAGCCCGAAGAATTGCCAAACTTATGTGGCACTGGGCAGGGCACATTGCTCGCAGAACAGATGACCGATGGGGCCGAAAGGTTCTGGGGTGGCGACCCCGTACCGGAAGACTTAGAGTGACAAGGTCTCCCACAAGGTGGACCGATGACCTTTTGAAGGCTGCAGGAATCCGTTGGATGTGGGAAGCAAAAGAGCGGTTGAAGTGGAGGAGCCCGGAGTTGGCCTATGTCCAGCAGTGGACGTCTTTTGGCTGAAATGATGATGATGATGATGATGACATTTTAGTTAAATTAGTTTTCCCACACCAATTCGTGTACCACTACGTGTTATGTAAACAATCGTGACAAGAAATATTGGAACATCATCAAGACACACCAATGCATTTTCTTTTTAAATGTTGCCTCACACTAAGACTTTCTCCTGTATTGTGGGTGCGTTTACAAACATTTAATATCACAATACACAAACAGTCAGACCCAGAACAACTACTTGCAAATTACTACACTTACTACATACAAATATTTGTTCCGTGCGTACAAGCGTGCGGGATTATCGAAGCTAACGCAACAACTATACAAGCAAAGTTAATGGTTTTTTAAATGGGAGCACCCCAGAGGCATACATCCATTAAAAAAAAGATTTATTTAAATCAATTCAAAATTGCCAGAGGTTTGGCGGAACATGAGCGTACATTAAAAAAAAACCTACAGACGAATTCATAACTGATGAACGCCCATAAACCCTGTTGGCGTAGAATTATTTTATATACCTGTCCCGTACATGATATCAGATATACGCCTGATAAAATAACCCGAGACATTTGACACGCAAAAAAGTGTTTACGCCGTCTACCGCAAATTATAAACGCAACACTGGGATTGCGCGTCTGCGGAAAGTGGCTGAGAGTTCAAAACTACATACGATGGTGATGGAGTTGCCTTAGTGCAAATTTCACCAATGAAACTAAACACGATCAGAACTTCTAAACCGCGTTCAAGAGTACCTATTGTGAAGATTCTACCACAATGTTTACGCTGACAGCTCTTGAACGCGGTTAAGAAGACGTGCTGAACGCGTTCAGTTTTCATATAATTAATTACTTGTATTAATCCAAGTTTTAACTCGATGTGAAGTTTCATAATTTATATAGGCAAGCTGCTTCCGGTAGTGAGCTGATGTTATATTTTTAATATACCTAATAGCTCATTCATTTGATATTGATATTGATTGAAATTATTTTTCATGTGTGCTCGATTTGGTGGTACGGAATCCATAGTCCAGGCTTACAATAAAATACGATGATACAGCAAATCAGTTTCACTTTTAAAATAATTAACGCCGTAGGTAGAATACTAATAAAGTTTACGAACTATTTTCTAAGTTCGGGCCAACCGACAGTTTTGTGTAGGAGAAGTGGAGATCTGCATTCGTTCGTTGTTTTCACAAGGCTGACTCGTCTTGTTGTCACCTCTCCTCACTCGACTCTGCCCACGTGCCGCCTACAGCGATTTAAAAGCGTTGAGGCCCTCTTAGTACTACCATAATGTATTTAGTGACCATTATCTCTCAACTTTTATAATCTAAGACAAGTATTTTAACTGTAAAATTGCGTCTATGAAATCACGTTAATCGGTGAAACTGGAAAAATTCTTATACCGCCCCATAACGGAAATTATTGAAAAATACTGGAGACACTATTCCTCTGACAAAAAGGTATGCTTACCGCTAATATGGAAACTGAGATGCAGCAAAGTTTTGGCTTTGGTAATGAAGCAATTAACGTAGCAGACGTCAAGACAGCTAAAGGCGCTCCTTTTGCTGTCTTGGCGTGGCGCTACCTGTAAATGAAGATGTATTGTCCAGATTTGTCACCCATTTGAGAATGATGATGTTTGTTGCAAGAAGAGCTATCAACGCGTGTGGTAATGCAAAGTTCAATACGTATACGAACTCTTGAGCGTGTTGACATTTAGTTTTCTTTTGTTGTTGTTTTGTATTGTCATTTAATTTATGTTCTTTTGTTTCATTCCGGCTTCGAATTATTTTATTCATTTTCCACCCAATATACCTGCCTCGTACGACGCGTGACGTCAGTTGCGTAGTTCGTATGTTGCGTTGCAGATGCCGCCACAGTATGGTGTAAATTGGTCAAAAATTAAATAAAAATATAAGATTAGATTAGATTGATCAGTAACTTCTCTACCTTTTTCAAATTCCTACGCCGCCGCTGCTATCAATGACACCTGTTGTGCTTGTGGCTGTGTTGTTGCTTTAGTACAGGTCAAATTAAATTAATATGAAATTTCACAGACACGATGATACCGATATCGAATGATGTTAAAAAAAACAATGACAATAACAATAAAGAATATTTTTACTAAATCTATCTACGTATATGAACCACGATTTTACAAACTGATCATTTCAATTAACATCGAACGACGCACCTTGATGTAAGCTGAGCGGTGCCCAGCCGAAAGCGCAGCAAATGTGACGCCTTCACGTAAACTCGGTTATTTCCGATACCAAGCTTTTCCCAATTCCCAAGGCGAGGTGACGACGTTACGATGCCGAGCTAAGTGCGGTTAGAAGGATCCGTATTTTTATTAGTTTGATTTTGACTTCCCAGTGTATCCAAAACGATTATCATTCTTAATATTCTATTTAAATAACCATAACGTGTCAATGTGCTACACAATACCTACACTTCGCTGATTGCAGGCATGACAAATAAAAAATAAAAATAAAACAATTATTGCAGACTCAAATCTATGCATACAAGTAATACACACATAACAAAACAAATAGCTAGTAGCGAACTCTATTCTAGTATTATTCTTTTAGCAAGACATAACAGAGTACATAACGCAAATAAAGTAAATATATTCTTCGGCGCAGTACTACCTGCGCCACTGCGTGGTGGCACTGCATCCAAGTAATGCTTCTGGTAGATGTCATCCCAGAAGCGAATGCGTTCTTCCAAGAGCACTCCACGTAGAACCAACTGCTCATCGAGCACCATGTGTGGTGATCTGTGCGCATTTGCTGGTGGCCATTCAGGCAATGACGACCCTTCAGGCACGGGCTTTCTGAAATGTTGAAACAAATTTAGACTACATCATCATTTATTAAACTAGTAAATGTTTACCAACAGTTTGTTGCCTCACTTCAAACTCAGCAAATTACAAATTGGAGTGACGTTTAAAACAAAATGTGAGAATCTGAATGCTTACCCAGTTTTCATGAAGTTGTGCCAAATGTCACGCATTATCTTTCTCATCTTCTGATATTCAGGTGTCGCAAGACTCTCATCTGTACCATCCAAGTTATCCAACCAAGCAAACGACTGAGCAGAGTGATCCGCTCCTCGCACGTCAGTGTGAGGTACCGGGGGAACGGTCTCGTCCACAAAGGAATATTCATATAAGTAGACTTGGTTGTTGCCACCATCAGCATAGAGCCGCGCAGCCCGAAGCATAGGAGAAGTAAACAAGACATCAGAGAAAAAGTCAACGTATTTTAAAATGTTGTCATTGCCAACAGGATTAGCGCCGAAATAAAATCTCTTGACTGAATTGGCAACTTCTTCTCGTTCTGCATTAGAGTTAAACTTTAGGTCAGCCGGTAAGAAATCAGAAAATTTTTCATTCATCATATTTTTCCAAGTTTCAAAAAACCGAATCTGTAACAGTCCCTCCATGTTAGCGAATCCATACAACACAGGTAACTTTTTGTAGTTGCCTTTATTTAGTATACTCAGAGGCGATTCTGTCAGGAATGCTCCGTTTCCTGTATCACGCTCTACACATGGCGAAAACATGAAAGTAGAATCAGTCCTATTCATAAACGAATCCCTAGTCAACAAATCCATTGAAACTGTCTTATAGAACTGTTCTAAAGTATTTATATCGTCAACCAGAACGAGATCGCTTAGCTCTCTGGCGTACGTTTTAGCAATCTCTAGAGGATCCCTCTGAATTGTAAATGCGGCAAGGTTCCCACCGCTTTCAGGTATGACTCGGTGGAATAACCCTTCAGCTGAATTAGAGAGCATAAGTAGATCCACTGATGCAGAACCTGCACTATTGCCTGCAAGTGTGACATCATCAGGGTTACCGCCGAAGCTGGCGATGTTTTCTTGTACCCAGCGCAGCAGCGCCACTTGGTCCTTCATGCCAGCATTGCCTGGTACGTCCTCGGTGCCGAGACAAAGGAACCCGTGAATCCCGAGACGATAGTTAAACGTAACCAAGATGAAATCTTTCTTTTGCTTTACTAGTTGTGTTCCTAATAAAGCATTACCAAAGCCACCAAGAAATGCACCCCCGTGAACATATACGAAAACTGAAAGGTTTTCCTCAGTGGTGACAGGCACGTAAACATTCGCAATGAGACAATCTTCTTTTATCTCTGTACTGTCGGGCATAAAGTAATTCAGAAGATCGTTCTGAGGACATACGACAGTCTTTTCATTGGTTGCATCAAACGGTTCCGACCATGTTGGTGGTGGGAGAGGTGCCTAGAATGAAAAAGTTATGATTAGATTTGTTTGGTCTCTTGAACTAGCTACAAAAATAGTTTTACTTTAGTCAATGACACTTTAACTCATTTAGTTCTACAGAAGCGCTTCCAACGTCAACCTAGATAACATAAACTTCAAGACCGATATGTTTACTATAGACTAAAATTAATGTTACATTTACTACAGTTCGCCAACAGACTAAATTGTCTAATAGTTAGGCCTTTCCTGGGGATTGTGCGGCCATTACTGGCAGCACGAGATGTTGGTGGCATATCGACGGTGAAGTATCAATATCTATTACTAAAATTTTAGCGATTCTCACTTTACTACACATATTCGTAGGTAAAATGTGAAAGAGCTCGTATTTGCAAAGACATAAGGTCTTGAATTGTTATTATTTAAGAGATATTTACTTAAAGAAATACCTAATAAGCCATAGTGCTTGATTTTTGCTTGCAATACCGAATATCTACGCTTAAAAACGTGTTGACTGTGTCGCTGTCCCTCGCTGACTAATCTAGCTAGTTGCAGTGTCCCATCGCAGTGAAGAGAACGAAAACAGACTAGTGAACTGTTTTAAGAGCCAATGTAGGTACAGCAATCTTGCAGACTTGTTCAGGAATTACAAAACCTACTGTGCTGTGAAAGAAGAACCGGAAGTGAGCCGATTTATGTTTGAAAAAACTTTTAGCGAGAAAAAATTGTCACTGTACACTCGCACCTACACTCAAAAGTGTCATTTGTTCAGCTTCAGCTGAATACCAAGTTTATTTAATTAGAAAGGGGCTGCTGCAGGTGAAATTATACTACTGACAATGGACCTGGAATCGTTAAAGATCCGTATCTGACTGCCAGTTCGTTGTTTTTAAGACTAAACTGACGTGCCATAATTTTACAGTTTGCAATTTGATTAATAAACTGACTAGCTGACTTAACCTCAAGTACGTTTGCGTCATTCCTGGTCGATTACTTGGAGAAAAATTGCATTCCGACAACATTGCCTATAGTAGTTTTCTCTCTTTTATCTTAGTACCGCGACGTTGTTATGGTAAATATCATGGCCATTCAACATTTTTTAGACCCCAGAAATACACAGATGGAATGTGATTCAGTTCACAGTGCCATTGAGCACTAACTGAAGAATGGGCAAATACACCCGCCAACTGATTTCACTATTACAAGAGAGGCACGAAGCTCAAGTCCTTACAAATCAATCCAGATTAATCATGAATTTGTAAAAGCTATGCCAGTCAAGAAAATTGTATGTACAAAAGCATTAGGCCTGGACGCAAGGCTGGCGACCCACAAGCTGTAGACATTAGAGTCATCTATTACAACATAATGACCATCGAAGTAAAACTGCCGCTACCATAGAGACCTAAGATAGTAAACTCTGAGAATATAAATTAGCGCCAGTTGCACTCCAACAGGATCCCAATTTCTGCTACAAAGATTAATCACCTACATGTACAACAGCTAAAACAGCTTTTGTCACGCGTTAATAAGTTGATTTGCTATTATTGATTTTTGTGAATGTTGTCCCCGTGTTCAAATCTAGCATTTACCTCTAAGTTCCTATTTTAAATACTAATTATTAAGCTTATCTTTTTATGTGAGAGCATTAATTATTTTCTGTCGTTTAGATAATGATTAAGTTTTTTCAGATCTCTTTATTTTAAGGGAACCTATTGAATAAAGTGCGTTACACTTTATTCATTAGGTTCCCTTGTACCAAGAAGACTGATTTAGGTATGTCAGATTATTATATTTACGAGTTGTTTTGATATAACTTGATTGATGCTATGATTACGATTTTAGCTCTTCAACATGGTTTTTTTGATCATATCTTTACGTTATTTTTAGTTGATTAATAAAGCCATGATTATTTGTGTTAAGTTATAACCAAAACCAAAGGTTGTCTTTCAACTATTGTATTTTCTCGAAACACAGGTTTGAATAAACCTAGATCGGGCGGGTCGCTAACTAACATTCTAATTCCGAATCATCATCAATTGCACTTGTAATAAAAATATTTGAGAAATAGTTTATTTTTAGGCACTATAATTGTATCGGAAATTTACTACTGTTGGCTAAATGTACTCTTTTTGTAGGTAAGTATACGTTTATTTATTACTATTAAATTACTATTTTTATTAAATTAAATTATTAAAATAACAAAGCTGAAAAGCTGAAAGCTGAGTTAAACTGTAAAATCATTGAAAATAAAACTGTATTAATTTTGTAATTGCGTAAATTGTGTCAAACTTCGTAATACAATAAATATGCCTTGACATAAAAAGAAGAAATGTGTTCTTTCTATCAAATTTAATCAATACGATGTGTAAATTGAATCCAGACTGTTTTTATTTATAAATGCAATACCTTGTATCTACGCGATAAAGACCAGGTTCTCAGTTAAATTTGAAACAATAAGGCTTTTCCATGAATACTCAGAAATGCAGTCGGGTTTTTTAGTTTTCTAAGTTACCGTTTTTTTATTTTTTTATTACGATATCACTTTCACAGTAAATACGAATCTAACGACACCTCTCAAGCTAAAATCCATCGAGTCGTTCAGGCTGCAGAGCGTGCCAAACAATTATACATACATACTCTCGAAAAACATAACGCTCTTTCTGGCGCAGTCGGGTAAAAACTATAGAAATGAAACGTTTTTTTCGCTTCCTGTAAAATCATGATTTTGCAGTTATTAGATATTGATACTAGACCGTCGATATCAAAAGGTGAGTCAGACTACCTAATAACCTCGGTTTAGCAGATGTTATAATCATGATGTTAGAATCATTAAAATTATTAAAGGACCTTGAATTTGTATTCTCCCACAGGCCCTGTGGCGTAGGGAATGTTGTGAAAGGCGTATAGATCCCCGCTGGTGTCTTTGCGTCCACGCACCACTCCTTGCGCAATTGTTACTTCGAGCCATTCTTCATCAGCCAGAACTGCCGTCACACAAAAAACAACTAAACACGTCCACCACTCCATCGTTGCGACTATAGACTATTTTTATAAAATTATAGGGCATTTTATCTTACATGACTTTTTATAGTGCGTGTAAGTATTATCTACCGTATCGATTAAAATAATCTATGATTTTCGTGTGTACTCCAGATTAATAGCAAGGCCGTAGGGCTTCAAAACTAAATGAGAGAATCCAGAAGAATTTAGAAGAACGTTGAGACGCGCTCTTGCTCTGATGACTATCCATGTCGATTGCCTTTTAATTAAATCTGTATTTATAATTGACGATGAGAAGAGAGGAAGGAAGGGGCTCGTGGCCAAGTAATAATAGCCACTCGGGTCGATCCATCAGGTAAAGCTATGCTTGCCAGGTTTGGTCTGTGGATGGGTGCCCATCTTTACACACCTAGACTCCTTCGTGCCTCGGAAAGCACGTTAAGTCGTTGGATCCGGCTGTCATTCGTAGATCTTTGACAATCGTACGGGTCGTCAGAAGCCCTAAGACCTGACAACCAGTATTACCAAGGGGTATGGTGTTACCCAGTTACTGGATTGTGGAGGTCAGATAGGCAGTCGCTCCATTGAGCCGACCGCAACATAGTTGCGAAAAGGTCAGGTAGATTGATAGAATTGACGATGGGAAGAGACCAGGTGGTATAGCGTTGATGGGAGGAATCTGGTGGATGATACAACCTGTGTTGACACACTGGCAATGGCGCCAGCCGTCCTAGAATGGCTAGTGTGCTGGCACCGTTACTGCGGCTACAGAAAACCTCAAGCGAGGCAAATACATTAGTTCATATAAGTACAGTTTTGACCCGTTTGGGATCGAAACGAGCGGGTTATGAAGCACGAGTGTGCGTGTATTTTTAAGGAAATTTCTCGCCTACTGGTCCACAGTTCACGACACTAGAGGGTTGGTTCGTTAAAGAGCTTTGCCTTTCATCGTGGCAATGCTGCTAGTCTTCGGGGCACGTTTTCGGATGATAACGATTCGGACGAGTACTTCGACGCCGAAATGTCCTTTTGTTTTTGTATTTATTAGTATAGTTAGTTAATCATTTAATTTAATACCTGCTGTAACTTAGTTGTGTTATAAAATATTGTGCTAGTTTCTGCCCAAGACTTTGTACGGGAGGAAATTGGAATACACTTCAACGTACTAAAATTACAGACTCAATATGGCTCGTTTGTTACACAAACAGACAACTAATGATAGCAACATCGTTATGAACTCTTTGGATATGTTTGGACAAGTACTATTACACTAGGTCGTGTTTAGACTCTGATGAAAGAGCCAAAAGTTGGCCATAGAAACTCCTCACGCAAACAAAATAGCACTATCGTGTATGGAGTCTTGGATGTTGTGCTATTGTACAAGGTGGTATCAAGGTATGATGATGGAGCTAGCGGGTGGTCACTTGCAGCCATTTTTCGTCAGCCAGAACAGCCGTCACGCACAAAAGAACCACACACGTCCAGTACTCCACCGTTTCGAATAAAGACGAATGGAAGGCAAAAAAGAAATAAATAGGCATTTTTAAAGTGTTAAACCTTGTGCCTCAGTCAGCAAAATTGGAACTCTTATAGTAATACTTCGTGTCCGTCTGTCCGTCTGTCAAGACCCTTTATCTCAGGCACGCGTGAAGGTATTAAACTGAAATTAATATCAAATGTCCAGGTCTGCTACCCCTTGGAGCAAACTTCTAAGTCATCGCAATCTGAAGATTAGATACCACCAGTGGGTTCCCGCATTGTCGTTGCGGGGGTGCTCAGTAGCCCTGGTCATCCCCAGGGTGAAGCGAATAGGAACCCCAAGATGGGGGGCCGCTCGTCAGGGATTTTGCCTCCAAGCCGACGACGTAGCGGCCAAAAAGTAGGTTGCGGTGAGGTGCATCGATGCTGAGGCGGGCCGCGATGTCGAATGGGAGGCATCGCGGCTGAGGGTTACAGGCTGCGGCGGAGGAGGAGTGCCGGTACTTCTGAGTAGCGCTCTTCCCTTCCGCGGCCTGGACGGGGCCGCCACCGTTTGATGGCGGACGCGGTGGGGCCGCAGGGGAGGAAGGAGTGACGGTATAGCATTGGCCGCTCTCTATCCCCTGCGGCTGAAAAGTGGTAGACGGCGGGGCCACTGTGCTGACCCGTCACAAGGGTACCAAGGGTGCCAGACACCAGTCGTCTGGGGCCCGTATGCTATTTGGTTCCTGGGGTGGTTACGGCATGCCATGTGTCGTGGTGCGCCGGTGATAGGGGTTATTCCCCTCCGAGGAGGTTCCAGTGACGGACAGCCGCGGCGGGTTCGCGGATGGCTTGCGCGTTTTTGCGTGTTTCCGCCTCAAGCAGCACTGGAGGACACCGTGGAGTTTTAGGGGCTACAGTCCCACATAGCTGCGCTATCTACCCGTGGTAGCGCAGTAGGCATTTCTCCACATTAAAAAAAATGCCTGTGTTCCACGCGCGCCGTCAGAGATGTCAGCGACAACTGGTGGGGTCCGCAAGGGTCGATGCCTGCCAGGAGTGCGGGTTGTTCGATAGAGATACCGCGGCCCCTGGCACACAGGCAACTGAGGGAACCCGATTGGGTTTTAGTCAGTAATAGTCTGACACGCCCTCCTGCTCCATCCAGAGCGGGAGAAGTCATTTGATGATTTCCCACAGAAAAAATAAATAAAAAAAGCCGTTTGTGCTCCGTTTATAGCGCATAATTTTGACGCTAGCAAGGGAATCAAAACCTATAGGGAACTTCGCGTTGACCTAGAATCATGTTTGGCAAAAAGCAATGCCATATGTAGCACAAGCACCTAAAGGAATAAATCCGAAAACCCTAAATTTGTAGTTACATCACAAAATAATTACTTTATTGCGATTTCAATCTTTGCTTTTGCAGTTGATAAACTAACCGTGACCTATGTCCATTGGCAAAGTTAAGTTTGTCCGTCAGTACAGTTTTTATTTTCGGTAACGAATTAAAGAAAGTACCGAACGGGAGTCGTCCGGTACTTTCTTTAATTCGTTATTAATTATTTTAGTAGTTTGTACGGAACCGTACAGAGTCCGACTCGTACTTGACAGTGGTTTTATTTTATTTTACAGGTGCTTGATATTTTATTGTGTAGATACTGACACTCATTATCATAAATCATGTAAATCCCATCATTATCACGCGTAGATGCGTGGTCGTGATATGGTCCTGATTAGTAGTTGATATAACATGATTTCATTTACTAGCATAGGCGAAAATGTAAAAAATGTATTTCATAATAATAACATAATCAGCCTATAATATTCCCACTGCTGGGACATAGGCCTCCGTGAGAGGCAGTGGGACGTAATCCACCACGCAAACCCAGTGCGAGTTGGTAGATGACACATATTTTAGAATATTTGGTTCTAGGACATTCCGGTTTCCTCACGATGTTTTCCTTCACCGTTTTGAGAGCAGCGGTGATTAAATAATTTACACAAAATTTGATTATCGGTAAAAGGTAGTCACTTTTGCCCGCAGCTCCGCCCGCGTGGATGTCGGTTATAGTAAAAAAGGAGCCTATGTCCTTTTCCATATCCCAGGCTATAACTCTGCCAAATTTCATGATGATCGGTTCAGTGGTTTAGTCGTAAAAGCGTAACAAACAGACAGATATACTTTCGCATTTATAACATTAAGTAGGGATTTATTTATTAGGGACAAAATCAGTTACATGTTACAAAATACAGAGAAATACTTTAGTTAAGTACTACTAAAATGGACCCTGCGCAAGTTCTCAGACCAAGATTTCGTTTTTGATTCTGACGTTTGGCTAAGCATGGAAAAAACAAACGTCCCGTGACTAACGCCATATTAACCTGCAACGAAAAAATACATGGTACAAAAATATTACAAGGCTCTTAAAGCTTGTGTTGAATTTTACCTTTCTTTTTTTATTGAAACAATAGGTATTAGGTAAGCTGTAATAAAATTGAAACAAAGTAACATATCATTTGATTCCATTTACCTAATCAAAGCTTGTAACTAATAATTCGTTCTGTTATAGCATTCATGCCAGTTTAACATAAGTTTAACAAATATCGGAAAGATTTTCTTTTTCCCAACTTGAAATACCAAACTAATGTTTTTGATCAAGAATTAATTACTTTTAACGCATATACGACATATTCGTTAAAATCAGTCGTTTTTATGCTGTCACGGATCTTAATGTATACTTATCACTATCACTACATAGTATACAAAAAAACACTAAAAAGTGAAAAATAACTTTAATTTTGGAAGTCGGTGACTTTGGATATGTATTTTAATTTTTTGTCACCGCCTTCCGAAATTAAAGTTATTTTTCACTTTTTAGTGTTTTTTTGGAAGTCGGTTGTTTATTTTTTTGAAAAAAGTTTTTTATTTTTCACTTTTTAGTGGTTCACATGTGTTTACCCCTTCACAGCGTACCGGCGTGATGTTATGTTATTAACTGGTGTAAACAATTGACAGACATGAGATTTCAGCAATCCCTGTCCATTTGCTATCATTTATTGAGGAGTTCCGCTGCCTATCTCCGAAGTTCTTCATCAGATCTTCACCAAATTGAAATGGAACCACTCCGAGAAAGTACTCTTCCAAAAACTACACAAATTGCTTCAAGTGTGCCTATAAAATTTGAAGAGTTCTCTCTATTTCTCCAGATCCTGACTTGATGATTATGGGACCACCTGGGAAGTATACCCTTTCGAACAAAAAAAAAAATATCCAAATCGGTCCAGCCATCTTCGAGTAATCGGGGAACAAACATAAAAAAAAAAAAAAAAAAAAGGTTCCGACGAATTGAGAACCTCCTCCTTTTGGAAGTCGGTTAAAAAGTCGCTTTCTCCCTATATCCCTTTGTATGCTTAAATCTTTAAAACTACGCAACGGATTTTGAGGCGAGTTTTTTTAATAGATAGAGTGATTCAAGAGAAAGGTTTATACATATAATACACCGACCTCCACGCGGGCGAAGCCGCTGGCAAAAGCTAGTAATATTATAAAGCTGAAGAGTTTGTTTGTTTGTTTGCTTGAAAGCGCTAATCTCAGGAACTACTGGTTCGAATTGAAATATTCTTTTAGTTTTGGATAGCCCATTTATCGAGGAAGGCTATAAGGCTGTATAAAATTACGCGATGACCCTTAGGAGCCGAGCAAAGAGAAAATCGTCACGAATACGAAGTACTCGCACGGGCAGGTGATTCGAAGCGACGGTGTGGGTCGGGGCAGCAAGAAATTTGACACGAAGGAAGTCTCGACCAGAAGCTAAGTTTTTTATGAAATAAAATGACTGCAGCGCGGGTGGCCCCTTAAAATCCTTTTTGAATAGTAATACTATGTTTTTTGTTTTGTTTTAATATTGTATTTACATTTCCTATCTTCCTGTTTAATTCTCAACAGTAAATTAAACACCTAGATACGAGTGCCACTACCACGATAGTTTTTTGTGGATAAGCCCAAGTTGACAACCCTACCGCGACCGCCGAGCGTAGGTATGAAAAGTGAAGTTCATACATGTGATTGACTTCTGTACTCTCTGTATTTTGTGATTTAACTTTAGTTGTAGCCTAAAGCTCAGCCAGTTTTTCATTTCCAACCTTATTTAGATTTGGGTAAAGTTAGTACCGGACTAAGTTGTCAGTTTCGTAAAAAGAACAGTATTTCAATTTCTGTTATGTTATTATTTCAATACCGATTGGCAGAGGACTATTAGCAGACTCACAATTCATCAGAGAGATAATTGCGTATAGCCTCCTCTACACAATGGGCCAACGTAAGCCAATTTACGCCACAGTATACTTAAGCTATTATCAGAACATTGAACTACCGTAATTTGCGTAAACTTATCGTTGTAATATAGACATTATGTGGCTTATATTGGCCCATGTTGGGCCAACGTGTAGAGGGAGCATAACACACAGTTCCACAACATCTAAAGCGGTATTGATGTTGTTGAACAGACAAATTCGAACATGTGAAGCAATGGATTAGCTATTATCCTTCAAAATTATTCAGATTCTGATTGATAGTGTGTAACTTGTTGTGTGTTACCTTTTATGGAATATTATCATATCCATTAATTTTGGTAGTCTTCAGTCTACATTCAGAGGTGTCAGTGAAGCGTGGCGTTCGTTACAGCTCGTTTGTTGTCGGGTCGAGCGAGCACAGTGCGGGTGGAACACCCGGAACTACCAGAATTATTAGCTCAGTACACAGACACGGGCAGAAGATATATTTACTTACAAAATGACTTTCTCAGACCACAAAATTTTGTTCCTAGAGATACATGGAATGTTAAAGGACTTCGCTTTATTTAAAGTTATTATAGTAGATAAATAAATTATTTTCTTTGATTTTGTTCAAAATTCTAACTGAACAAAAGATAAATCAGAGAAATAAAATTCTTATAACTTTGGGAAAACGCAACGAACGTACATCGATAGTACTCTCAAGCATATTTATCACGAAATTCAGGGTTATCGAATACCTTTAAAACTTTTAGAAAACGGGGAGCACAGAATCGTTCGAAGTGGCGAAGATTAGGGGAGGCCTATATCCAGCAGTGGACGTCTTTCAGCTGAAATTATGATGATAATGAACCTCAGGACAACAGATCACGCCTCCACACTTGCAAACTTGGAATCGTATTCTATTGTCGCTGGTCACCACTGCAGGTTCTGACTGCCTCGTCTCCTAACTCAACCTTCTGTATCTCTCCCCAACCCATCAACTCGTGCGCATACGTATCACATGAAGTATACGAGACAGTTGCGCTCGCCAGCGGCTGTAAATTAGCGTTTAATTACGTGCGATGACGCTAAAGTGGCCATGCGCCCGCGCCGGTCGCCGGCCGCAACGATAGGCATAGCTGCGATCAACGACTGTACCCCAGCATGAACTCTTAGCATAAATGTAGTCTTGTCACTGTTATGGTATCGCTATTGACACGTATGGACATGGTAACACCGAAACTATATGGTGAAGCGTCTACTTCTTCTTAATCATAAATTGGCAGCATTGCAAATAATAAATCTATCAAAACTAATATTATTTAAAGAAAATATTAGATTTATTGTATGTTTGTTTGTCACGGCTTTCGCGTTAAAATGGTTGAACGATTTTTTACGATATTTAGAACATGGGTAGACCATGATTTTTTTTAAATTTTCATTGCGATATTCGAAAATTCTGCATCGCGCAAGCAGAGTTTACCGTGAAATTAGAATTTATTTATTCAACGTCTAGACATCAATCGTCATAGCTCAGTTCCTTAAACGCAATTCAAAGCGTTTCTTCGAATCCGCCGCGCAACACCGCAATCCTCTGATTGCGAAGGCCGCTAGTTATGTCCCCAGTAGAATCAGTCGTATTCGCCGGCCGCGACATGTCCTCTCCGACCCTGATGACCCCATCACTATTCTCCAAGAAAGCAGTAGGGCCACCAGTACAGCTCGCAAACATAAACAACCGTCCTTCCGACCTCGCCGCCGAGGTCCTCGCGTCCCGCGAAGACCCCGAGTAAATGAAACCCCCCCCCAACCGTCCCTTGCCCGCAGAAGTGCCAGCCCGCGCCGAAGCTGTGCAAGTAGAGTTAAAATCCCCATGATCTAATAATAAGAAAAATTATTTGATCCAGCCTGTCCCCACTTGCTGCCCTCCCTAAAAGTGACTCCCTGAGCCGAGGCTCGTACCCCGCAGGGGGTGCCCTCAGTGCGCAGTTGCTGTAGGTTTTAGTAATTAGTTTGTAAGCCCTGGCTGGAGGCTCTTAGCTTAAAAACTAAAAGTCACCGCAGGAAAGCCCGGTTAAGCAGTCACGGCCTCTCAAGGTCAACTGCGAGATGCCATACCCAAAAAAAAAAAAAAAGACATCAATCGTCGGGCAGTTGCCAACCAGGTACATAACCCGTCTTATTGGAGGGTCCTTCCTTGACTATGGAGGTTAAGTGAAGTCTACATCCTGTTCCTGATACCTCTATAGATTTCTTCTAGGCAAGCTGGAACTGTGGACGATCTCATCATCGCTTGCCGTAAGGTGAGGAAATAGGCAAGTAAATTAAGAAAATGAGATATTTCTTTAGGCGACACTACTTATAACGTTAAGTAGTTTCAATAAGATCGTACTAGGCAAGTAAGTATCTGTAACTTAAAGATAAATTACTATGAATTCTAATCCGGTTTTTTTTAAATCATCAAATAACTTTTCCCGCCGTGAGTGGAGCAGGACGGCGTGTCAAACTTTTACTGACTAAAACCCACCCGTGTTCCCTCGATTGCCTGTGTGCTAGGGGCCACGGTATCTCTTCCGAACAACCCGCACCCTAGGAATTCTAATCCCGTTATAGCTCAAATTAGAAACGGTTTATGCTCATTAATACGTTTCCAATAACATAACTCCGCGTCTTGAATGCGAACAGAAGGACGTTAGTTATGCCTTCGAAAAATATTGGCGAAGAGCTACGGACTGAACACAAAAATTCCAAACCCAGTAGGGAACAGAAGCTTCCAATTACTAACACGGAAACTAACACTAGTTTACACGGTTTTCATACCCCAGCTGAAAGTTGTTATTTTATTATTCATTTAGGTAGAATTATCCAAAAAAAAAAAACCGTCAGGTCTGGTTTAAAAAATATTTATTTACTTAACTGGAATACATAATTTCGGTATTAATACTAAAAAAAATTAAAAATGACTAATTTTTGCCTTCTTTTTATAGTTATTTGAATCAGTTTCTCATATAATGGACCAACAGTAATCCCCTAACATTTTTTCATCCCAAAATCCTTGATATCGTTCTTCAAAAACCTTTTTATTATTACTAGGTTCTCTCCATAGCATTGGTGAATCAAATGGAAGGTGAACGTTTTCTCCTGACAACCACTGGAGTAAGACGATTCTACAGCTTTCGCAAAACACAAGAGGCACCTACTTTTTATCTTGATTTGCAACAAGAAATCCAAAATAATGAAGATAATTGCACTTTTAAACTAATCTATAATGGGTCTTCTCTTTTTTTAAGTATAAACTGTCCACAAACATAATAAAAACGATCAGAACTTTGTTTACACTTTCTACTCGACATTTTAAATGAATCCGAAACAAGATAATTTTCGTTTGAAGCGAACGAATAAACAATAAACTGTCGCCACCACGTTAGGTAGTTTAAAAAAAAACATTTGGCTGCAGGAAGAAATTGTGATGTGATAAAATATTCAAGCGAACACTTTTAGGTTTAAGGAAGGTAGATTAACATATTTAATCTACCATGGTTTAGATTATGCGTTGTTTTCAGTTGGTCACAGACTTATCGTTATTTACGTAGGTATATTATCTCTATTAATCATAGGTCCTTAAGATAATATCAAGTGTTTTTGTGCCTAAATAATAAATTAGTCATCTAATTATAAACAGGAATTCGTGCATACTTGTGCTAATGAATCACTCCCTAATCGTAATGAAAAAGATATACGAATTTAATAGATACCTACGGCACTGAAACACAACTATTGCATAATAACACATTATATCATTGGCCATTTTGTAATTTCTTACATCATTTTAATGACGCACATGCACATTTTGTCTGTAGATGATGCTTCGAAATGTTGCCACTACCTACATAAAGAGTAAAATGTTTATTGAGGGTGATATTCTCGTAGCATTTTTGTCTATTTCCTTTTTATATTTATTTTTTCTTTATATTCTTGTATAATTTCTATCACATTCATATTAAATTTTCTATAAGTTCGATGTTAATTGTTTGATGCACCGGGCGACGTCATTACGTCAAAGCCGGCTGTCGCTGAAAACCAGCGCTGGGGCTCTGTCTTGCATAAGGTTGCAGCAAAATGCTGAGCGATAGCCGTTTGGCGTGGATGTGACGCATGTTTCCCTCAAACTTTTAATTCTTTTTTTGTGTGTTCCTGTTTTTTTTTGCGTCATGTTTACCGCAAATAAACGTTTTTTCTTTCTTTCTTTCATATAATTGTAAACTATGTACTTACTCTATAGTCGCGATGGAGTAGCGTACGTGTGTGGTTCTTTTGAGCGTGACGGCTGTTTTGGCTGACGACGAATGGCTGGAAGTGACAACAGCGCAAGGGTTGGCGCGCGGGCGCAGGCATCCCAGTGGACATCTTTACGCCTTCTACAACGTACCCTATGCCACAGCCCCTGTGGGATTAAATAAATTCAAGGTAATTCAACTTATATTTATCAGAATGCCCGTCGATTGTGGCAATGCTGTTATAGGAAACTCTAGCTTTAGAGTTTATATTACAACGGGTGTCTCCAACGTAACTCTACATTCAGAGGATAAATATAATGCATCTGAACCACTGGCCAAGTCAAGCTAATCAAACATTGGTCTCAAAATCTAATCATTATTTTTGCTTTCCAGATGCCTCTGCCACCGCCCACATTGACGGAACCATTTGATGCAACCGATGACAAGAATATTGTGTGTCCACAACCAAAATATGTACTTGACTTTATGCCAAATAACGTAGAAATTAAAGAAGATTGTCTAATTGCTAATGTATTCGTTCCTGATACCACTGAGAAAGACCTTTCAGTTCTCGTGTATGTACATGGGGGAGCTTTCATATTAAGCTTCGGAAACTTATATCAAGGAACTGAGATAATGAAGACAAAAGATTTAATCATGGTCACTTTTAACCACCGTCTTGGCATTCACGGGTTTCTTTGTCTCGGCACCGAGGACGCACCAGGTAATGCTGGCATGAAGGACCAGGTGGCGCTGCTGCGCTGGGTACAAGAGAACATCGCCAGCTTCGGCGGCAACCCTAATGATGTTACCATTGGAGGCTACAGTGCAGGTTCTGCATCAGTGGATCTTTTAATGCTCTCAAAGTCAGCGGAAGGATTATTTCACCGACTAATACCTGAAAGCGGTGGAAATCTTGCCGCATTTACCATCCAGAGAGATCCTCTAGAGATTGCCAAATCTCATGCCAGATATCTGAATGATCTTACTATCGTAGACGATATAAACGCTTTAGAACAGTTCTATAAGATAGCTTCAATGGACTTGTTGACTAATGCAGATATGTTCGAGAACAGGTCTGATTCTACTTTCTTGTTTTCCCCGTGAGTGGAGCGTGAAACTGATGGAGCTTTCCTGATATAATCTCCTCTGAGTATACTAAAGAAAGGTGACTACACCATCCTGTTAGCAATGACAACATTTTGAAATATGTTGATTTCTTTACCGATGTCATATTTACTCATTCCATGCTTTGGGCTGTGAAGCTGCAAGTGGAGGCCGGAAACGATCAAGTTTATTTGTATGAATATTCATTTGTGGACGAGAACGTTACCCCGGTGCCTCACACTGACGTGCGAGGTGCCGAACACTGTGCTCAGTCATGGGCTTGGTTGGACAACCTGGTTGATCAGAATGAAACTTTAGAATATCAGGAAATGAGAAGAATAATGCGTGAAATTTGGCACAACTTTATTAAAACTGGGTAAGTAAGCATGCTATTAATAATTCTAGTGGTCGCCCAGAGGCCAAAATTCGACCATAATTCATTTTAAACTAAATATATTTCTAATGCATGATTATATAAAAATATTTAATTGCTGCACTCTTTCTCCATATAAAGTTATATTTAAAGTTCCGTACGCATAATTTTCGTCAATATAGAGTTTTTGCTATAAAAATACACTCACTCTCATGCACATTTTGGTGGTTTCGGTTCCTAGTTTGATAAAAATCGTTAAATAACTGAATCGAATATCAATCCTGTATCAAATGATTGGCTTCAAAGTATCTTTGACCGTTTCAGAGAGCCAGTGCCTGCAGGTTCATCGTTGCCTGCGTGGCCGGCAGTAGGCATAGACACCTCACCACACATGGTGCTGGATGAGAAGCTGGAACTACGTGGGTTGCTCTTGGAAGAACGCACTCGCTTATGGGAAGACATCTACCAGAAACATTACTTTGATGCAGTACCACCACGTAGTGGTGCAGAGAGCACGACGCCGAAGAATATTTTTACATTATTGGCGTTGTACATCCTTTTCTTTCTTACTAAAAGGATAGTAGTACAATAAAGTTCCTCATTAGTACTGGATTTTAAAATGAACAGATGAGAGAGAGAACCTGTCTATCTTCAAAACGAGTGAACAGGCATCTTCTATGCACGCTCGTTCCATCATAGACCTCATCAATCGCTTTCCTTATGGCGTAATCGATGTCAAGGGCAGGCCCATTCAGTAACTAAAAAAAATAAAAAACATGGCAATCGATCGCAATGTCTTTAATTTTGACATTTCTTGCTTTATAGTTGGAGCAGTGATCACCTATTGGTAAGGGCCGTAATTTAAGAGTTGTTTAACGTGGGTTTCGAACCCATGCATGCAATTTACTTTGTATAAATTATTTCAAAACGGTGAAGAAAAATATCGTGAGCAAACCTGCATGTCCTAGAACCAATACCTCAAGACATCTGACATCTACCAGCCCGCATTAGGCCCGCGTGGTGGATGACGGCCCACTCCCTCTCACTGAGAGGAGGGGAATATTATAGGCAGATTTTTCTACATGTATGCTCAACGTGTCTGCTTGGCAAGCACTTTAAATTTTGATAACAATAGAAAAGTAGGTAATTGTTTTAATTACTGTGACAGTGCTCGACGTCCTTCACTGTCACAGTAGTTAATGTCATATAAATAATCAAATCAGTCCCACCAAGGGGTATCGTGTTACCCAGAACCTAGGTTGTGGAGATCAGATAGGCAGTCACTCCATGTAAAATACTGGTCTTCAGCTGCGTCTAGACTGGAAGCCAACACCAACATAGTTGGGACAAGATTAGGCAGATGATGATGATATATAACTAACTAAATCATACTTACAATAAATTCATATTACCCGACCTTTACCCCCTATAAGAAGGGCTACATTTAACTTTGAAATACTGATTAGATTATACTTGAGTGATAATGT
Organism: Polymixis lichenea; assembly: GCA_949091785.1. Lineage (NCBI taxonomy): Eukaryota > Metazoa > Arthropoda > Insecta > Lepidoptera > Noctuidae > Polymixis > Polymixis lichenea. The sequence continues at coordinate 10,225,942 of OX420933.1, read as the reverse complement.
GTTTATTTCATTAATGTTGTTTATTATATTCTTCTTTAAGATGTAACAATAATAGTAACTAATGTCATTATAATAGAATACGAAATAAGATATAACTTTTTTTTATACAATCAACAACGGAGGGTAAAGAAAATGAAACTGAAACGATTACTTAATAGTTTTCCTTGTGTACCATCATGTCCCCCAAAATAAGAAAACATCAGCAAAATAGCAAAAATAACAAAACGCATATATCGGAAAGTGGAGTTTGGCACCAGATTTAGAAAATAATAAGCTGGGTGCTTATTATTTTTTGTGTACACACATCACAACACAACATTATCATTCGTTTTAAATTTTCTTTGCTAATTTGCTCATTTTATTTCAGACCACAAGTACTCCATACAGTCGGTATGGATCCCTTGTGGTCTGAAATAAAATATAATTATTTAATGTTGCTCATCCTAAATGGTTTTTTTTTTTGTCAAAGCGGGGTGGCATTTTGTCAAATCTGTCTTTCTTTTACAGTTTTTCCCGCACTCAAACGTTATTATGTACCTCTCTGTCGGTAATAGGTATAATATTCTAATATTCAGTAATCGTTAATAATTTTAAAAGTTTTTTAAAACTTACACAAAACAATCATATTTTAAGCAGATAATTTATAACGTGTGTAAGGTAAACACCCCAGTTAAGGATACTTTAAGAACAAATTCGTACTATTTTTGAAATTTCACTAATCCTGTGAAAGTTTTAACACCAAACATGTTGACAGTCCTGGGTTTATTCTATATTCCTACTGTGTTTTATGTTAGATATCGCAATTAGTTTAAATTTAATGAAGAAAAGCGTTGTTTTTCTAACTAGTAAAAGACAGCAAAAATCTAGTTATGGACACCCAGCAAAGGTCATGAATCTAGTCATGGACACCTAATAATTAATGGACAAGCCTAGACGTTGAATCCCTATCTGTGAAGTATTGGATTTTGAACAGAATAATACGAACTTTTATTAATAATCAACTTGTAATGTACAGTGCTGGGCACGCCACGATTGCGGCGGTAAGTCCCCTTTTTGAGGAGTGGCTTGCGAGGCGGCACGGCGGTCTCACCTTCCGCCTGACGCAGGGCCTCACCGGACACGGTTGTTTCGGGAGGTTCCTGTTTCGGATAAGGCGGGAGGAAACGCCCGGGTGTTCCCATTGCGAAGATCGCCCATAGGCGATCTGCGGTGGTGATCTCTCGCGTCCGGTCCTGGCCCAAGCCATGGTACGGAGCTAGAGTGCATGGGTAGCCGTCGCTTCCTTCAGCGAAGCAGTGTTGCTCGCAAAGAGGGAGGCGGAGCACATGAGGGAGAGGCAGTACATGCGCCCTCACGGCCGTAGCCTTCGCAGGAGACGCCCTGGGCGTCGGGAACCCCAGGCCGATTTTCCCAGCCACCGTAGGCACGGGCTTGCGGACGGCAAGTAATGGGTAGCTCGCTGTCCGGTAAGGACCAAGCCCGGCTCGACGGCACGTTATTTTCCACGCGCGCCTCAAAGACATGTCAGCAACAACCGATGAGGCCCGCAAGGGTCGATGCCTGCCAGCGGTGCGGGTTGTTCGAAAGAGATACCGCGGCCCCTGGCACACAGGCAACTGAGGGAACACGGGTGGGTTTTAGTCAGTAAAAGTTTGACACGCCCACCTGCTCCAAAAAAAAACTTGTACAAAACTACAGTTGTTTAACAATATTCACATTATGTTAAATACTAGTAGTTAAGTCTTGAGTCGGCATTGAAGAATTTGAAAGCTATTTTTTTTCTCTTTAACTAAATATCACTTTGAAACTTTGAAATTGATGACAGTATCCTTTCATTATTAAAAACTATCAGAGTAGCCACCAGATCTCCTGCGGTATTTCCAGTAGCCAGAATTCTCAAATTTTCTTTATCATCGCCTGAAGAAGCATATACCTACATTTTATCTCCCTTTTTAGCAAGGACACGTCGGACATGGATAAAGTTATCTGCCATATCTTTCATCCGGACTTCTAGAACATGCTCTTCTTCCTTCGACGTGGTGATTCTATTATGCAAAGTTATTTTAGGTATGACCTACGTAATTTTTTTTAACTTGGTTGGATAGTTTTGCGCCTTTTCTTATGATTCGATATCCCAGCCCATTTCTTGAGACGTAGGCAATTAGGCTTTGTATGAAATTTAGCACACATATAGTTCATAACCTGGATTAACATATAGGATAGTTTTTATCCCGGTAGTACGTTCCCGTGGGATACTTTCCGAACTCCGGGCAGGTGAAGCCGCTGGCAAAAGCTAGTAAAGCATAAAATAGCAAGTAAAATAAATTCAAAAGCGGAATAAACAATAAACAAATAAGTATGGACATTGGTCCATTATTACTGCAACTAATTCAACTTCAGGGCACCAGTAATAAACATTGGTAAAATATCAAGAAACATAACGTCTCTGGAGTAACAACATACTGTGATGTCGTCTTAATTCCATGGTTAACACAACCAACAAAACAAATTCTGGTTAAAATAAAGCAATATTAAATAGATAGGTAAGATTTCTACTTGCCTCACTAATAATTTCCTTAAGAAAAGCCGCTAATATCAGTGTTTGATTGCACATGCACCTTGTTCTTCACGCCATTATATAAATTATTATTATATTTATACAAAAGATCGAGGTGAATAAAAAGTCAAACCTTGGCACCTAGATGATTTTATGTATGCCAAGTGCACCTAGTAGATTAAAACGAATTCCTGTCCTTATTATACAATATTCGTCCATTACTGGTTCCTTGTCTATTACTGGTGCGTTTACCATAAGTGTTTAATTTGACAGGCATACGATTTCCATTACCTACTTGTTTTTTTTTATCGTAGTACAGACGCCAGCACATCAAGCTAGCCCAAAATGTAAAATTTTCCCAATTTAACATGACCTTTATACTTACGTAATAAAGTTGAAAATCTATCAAAAGATTTGACAGATTGGGGTAGCTGTCTGTGCTGGCGTCTATATATTAAATATCAGTTATGATTTAGTAAATTAATAATGAACACTAACACAGTGCCACATTATGTGAGAGGGACACACTATCAATCTGGGCTTCTCCTTTCAAGACCGTTTCTTTACTTCAAACGTCTATTGATAATGCACAAGAAACTTCACTATGCATATTATGATTGAGGCTAACTCAACAAATTTTAGAGCGTGCACAGGTCGGCAATCGAAAAAGTACTCATGTGTTTTACATCACACCTGTCTTAACGGAAACAAAGAGGTTTATTATCGGGTTATGAATCACCAGTTTATCCTTTCATTTCCCGGAATATCACAGGGATTTCACCTGGGACTGCCCATGACATGAACATGCCCAAAATAAGCTTCTAAAAGTTGTACGTTATACAGGTAAAGTTGAATTCTTTAGTCCACAGATATAATATCTAAACATTTAAAAAAATACTGAAAAAAAAAATTAAGGAGTATTGAGTGTTAACCGATTTAAAAAAGGAGGGGGAAGATTCAATTTGTCTGCAGTTATGTAAGTATAATTTAATTTATTTAAGCTCGAATTTAACTTTTATTGTGTATGAACCGATTTAACGGTTGTGTGGTGATCCCATATAAAGTTTAATAACTTTGCTTGGGGAGCTTTTGAGTTAGAATCAATAATAATAATATATATTTAATCCAATTGAAGTAAGCTGAGGATGTTATAGAACTTCCTGTTACGAATTGGTCTAGGTTAGAACACTTTTTTTACAAAAGAAAACACTACAAAGTGAACAACTTTCAAAAATAGTTTTTCCATTAAAATACACAAAGCATCAATATCTACCTAAGTCCCTACACATACCTCTTACCCTGTCTTAAATTTTTTGGAAAGTGGGGTATAACAGCACGTCCCGGATGAACAATTATGACCATAGGAATATCTGCGAATTAACAATATATGAAATAACAAGTGCATTGTGAATCATCGACCAATTATCTTACACTACAGCACCAAAAATACCTAAGATGCCAGTGTCGCTATAGCATTATAAGTAAACTACTTTTAAAATAGCATTAAATTATAAGTATTTTTGCAAGCGAAGCAAGTGAAGAGAGTTATATGGGAATCCTGCTGAGTTCAGTGATAAGATGTGACTGAAGGAAATAGAGAAAATAATGCAGGAATACATTCCAGGACACAAAAGAGTAAAAATACGTACAAAGGTATCATACCTTACAACACTTCCCTATAAACTACGTTGGTAGTTATGCTGCCAGGAGCCAAAATGTAAAGAGAGTCAGGACTGGTGACGCGGGAGCAAGCGACGTACAGTTGCCCGTGTGAGAAGCAACTCGTCCTGAGGTCGACACCCGCTGCCCTCAGTGTCTGCCCCTGTTACTTATTGATGGTCATCGCGAAGCAAACACTCACGGGGAACTGTACGCGCTTGAACTGGAACGGGAAGTTATGAGGTATGAGGGGAATGCGTGGTATAAATACTGCCTCGCCGACGCCACAACCCGTAAGAATTTCCGCCTCAATGATGTGTCTGTGGAACGAGATGACTTTAAGGCGGGTCCACTCCCGTTACATAACTTCGGAGGAGATAGGTTCCGAAGAAGCATAATCGGGACACCGACCTTCAGCTTGATGGTATGCGCTGGAAGTCCACTTGCTGACAGGGAGTTCAGAAATTCCACGGGATAATGTGTGGCGTCATCTTGCTCGATAACAGTGTTTATCGAGGTGTAGACCACTTCAAAATAGACATGTCACACTGTATTGGGATCGATCCATCATCACTGGCAGGACTATTGTTGCCAACAAACCTGATATAGTGGTAGTGGATCGACTAGAGCGGCGTGCAATGATCGTTGATATAACGGTCCCGCATGACGAGAACCTCGTCAAAGCCGAGAAAGATAAACAAATCAAGTATCTTGGCTTTGCTCGCGAGTTTGTCGACATGTGGGATGTGGACTCAGCGATCATTGTACCGATAGTCGTTACAGCCAATGGCTTGATAGCCAAGAGCCTCGACCAACACCTGAGGAGGCTCTCGTTGGGCAGCTGGGTCAAGGGCTCGATCCAGAAAGCGGTACTCCTGGACACGGCTCGCATTGTTAGGAGATTCCTCTCTCTGGAGCCCGCCGGTAGCTTGGACCCTGATCCCGCTAAGGTGGGCTACTATTTTTTATATTTTTAAATGTTTTATATTCTAATATTTAAAAATGTTATTTATATGTGTATTTAATGTAATAAAGGAAATAATTATAGTATTTATTCATATCATCCATTGCAGCTATTTAAGGTTACATACATTGACTTAATTGTCAGCATAGTACTAGAAGTTGTCGGAACTTGCACCGTTGCTTGTTATCAGGGTAATTTGTATTAAGGGCACAAGTCGCAACCCTTGGTTCATATATTAAAAGGCATTGCAATTATACATAAAAGCAAAAACTGGTCACAAATATTACATGAAAATTTAGTAATATAAAATCAACGAGGAGTAAACAAAAGCAAAAATACAAACGAAAAAGTGATAAGTGTCGTAGTGAGAGGTGTTAGAGATGTGTGTTGAGTATGTGGGGAATACTTGCATTTATTTAATAAGACTTTCCTCTAGAAAGATGATGCCGCTTTGTGTCAATATAATTGTGTTCAAGTTTGTAACAGATTTTTAAGGTGTTACTTGGTTATGAGTAGAATTGCAGATCTTTATTATTAGTTTGTTATATAAATGTGGGCCTTAAAAGCAGAAGAAGTTTTTTCATACATCTTTCTATACCACTGATTAAATTCCTGAGGTTTTCTGTCTTAAATATTTACCCATGCTCTGCTGATACCTGAGTCAGAGTTCTGGGATTTGTTTGCATGTTTTTGGATATGTATTTTAATGCTGCATAAGAAACTGTGGAGTTCCCGCTCCTGAGTGCTACTCAATTTTTTTTTTTTCATACATCTTTCTATACCACTGATTAAATTCCTGAGGTTTTCTGTCTTAAATATTTACCCATGCTCTGCTGATACCTGAGTCGGAGTTCTGGGATTCGGTTGCATGTTTTTAGATAGGTATTTTTATGTTGCATAAGAAACCGTTGAGTTCCCGCTCCTGAGTGCCACTCAATTTTTTTTTATACATCTTTCTGTACCACTGATTAAATTCCTGAGGTTTTCGGTCTTAAATCTTTACCCATGCTCTGCTGATACCTGAGTCGGAGTTTTGGGATTCGTTTGCATGTTTTTGGATAGTTACGAGTATTTCACTGTTGCATAAGAAACTGTGGAGTTCCGGCTCCTGAGTGCTACTCAAATTTATTTTGATCCGTCTTTCTATACCACTGATTAAAATCCTGAGATTTTCTGTCTTAAATATTTACCCATGCTCTGCTGATACCTGAGTCAGAGTTCTGGGATTCGTTTGCATGTTTTTGGATAGGTATTTTAATGTTGCATAAGAAACCATTGAGTTCTCGCTCCTGAGTGCTACTCAATTTTTTTATTTTTTATACATCTTTCTATACCACTGATTAAATTCCTGAGGTTTTCTGTCTTAAATGTTTACCCATGCTGTGCCGATACCTGAGTCAGAGTTCTGAGATTCGTTTGCATGTTTTTAGATAGGTATTTTAATGTTGCATAAGAAACCGTTGAGTTCCGGCTCCTGAGTGCTACTCAAATTTATTTTGATCCGTCTTTCTATACCACTGATTAAAATCCTGAGGTTTTCTGTCTTAAATCTTTACCCATGCTCTGCTGATATCTGACTCAGAGTTCTGGGTTACTTATACCGTTGTAGTATAGTTCATTTATAGTTGCAATATGAAATGTGGAGGGTTACCTCCTCAGTTGTATTCATATTTTTTTTATCATACCAACTTAGTCACTCAATGAAATCTAGATTTCTTGCCATCTAACTTTTTCATAAGGCTTTGCTGATATCTTTTAAAGACAACTGCGTTTATTTTGTTTTTTTCTGTTCCTGGGGGTCTTGACTGCTACTAAACTTAGTTCATAGAATCTACGAAAAGCTACAAATTTACCAGGCGCCTCTTTTACCAAAATGGTTTTATTTTCCTTGTAGCGGGTAACATTTTCTTTTTTATTTATTTCATGACTTAGGTCGGCAGAACTATTCCGAAAAAGTATTAGGAACTATAGAACTCACCACTGTGTGCCTAAATCAATTTTAAAATTGTAATTTTGGAAAAAATTATCTGCTACCGGAAGTTAGCAGAGCATATTTTCATTCGACCTTTTATCAGGCAAAAACGCCTCAACTATATTTTTTAAGTATAAGGAACTCCAGAACTCATCCGCATGTGAATAGAACTCACATTATATTTTGCTCTGCTGAGAAATGATCTGCCAAGTTCACCCACATAAGAATCTCCTAGTGAAAGCGAACTTACATCTATGAGGTTGACAGACTGTATCTCTACGTCTTCTGGTAACTATGGTTGTCTCACAGTGAGAACTCCACAGCATTTACAAAGCTCAACTGTTGGAAAAAGAAGGGGGCGGAAGGTACTTACCTTTAATACGACTCTCTGGGCTCTCTCCAACTTTAAGAGTATGGTTTTAGGTGCCTCACCCCACGTAAAAATGCAATACGTTAAGAGAGATTGTCAAAGAGCAAGGTAGACTCTCTTGACAATCCCTCGCTCAGCGACATGGCGGGGCATTTTAAAAACAAAAATCTGTTTCCTGATTCTTGAGGTGAACAGGTCTATGTGTAAAGAGAAGGTAAGATTGGGCACGCCACGATTGCGGCGGTAAGTCCCCTCTTTGAGGAGTGGCTTGAGAGGCGGCATGGCGTCCTCACCTTCCGCCTAACACTGGACATGGCTGTTTCGGGAGGTTCCTGTTTCGGATAGGGCGGGAGGAAACGCCCGGGTGTTTCCATTGCGAAGATAGCCCTGAGGACACGGTGGAGCATACGGTGGAGGTCTGCCCGGCTTGGGCGGAGCACCGCCGTGTCCTCGTGGAGGTGATCGGCGGCGGCGATCTCTCGCGTCCGACGCTGGTCCAGGCCATGGTACGGAGCGAGAGTGCATGGCTAGCAGCCGCCTCCTTCAGCGAAGCAGTTATGCTCGCAAAGTGGGAGGCGGCGCACGTGAGGGAGATGCTGTACATGCGCCCTCACAGCCGTGGCCTTCGCAGGAGACGCCCTGGGCGTCGGGAATCCCAGGCTGATTCCCGGCCACCGTAGGCACGGGCTTGCGGACGGCGAGTAATGGGTAGCTCGCTGTCCGGTAAGGACCAAGCCCGGGTCGATGGCGCATTGTGTTCCACGCGCGCCTCAAAGAGATATCAACAGCAATTGACGGGGCCCGCAAGGGCCGATGCCTGCCAGGGGTGCGGGTTCTTCGAAAGAGATATCGCGGCCCCTGGCACACAGGCAACTGAGGGAACACGGGTGGGTTTTAGTCAGTAAAAGTCTGACACGCCCTCCCGCTCCACCCAGAGCGGGAGAAGTTATTTGATGATATCCCAGCCAAAAAAAAAAAAAGAAAAGGTAAGATCGTTGTCGAGTGTTACCTCAAGATAATTTATAGACCGTACACGTTGAAGCTCAGGACAACTGCACGCAACGGACTCCGGTGATTGGCACGAATGCGCTACAAGTGCAAAGGAATCTGGGGGTTGAGTGGATTGGTGCGAATCAGAGGTCAGTATTTTTGTTTTATCTGTATTTAGAGTAAGGAGGTGTTTACTAAGCCAATCAACAGAGTTGATCCCTGATTGCGCTGCCTCAAGAGTTTCGTACCAGGAAGCACTTGAGAAGGTAAGGACAGTGTCGTCAGCAAATATAGTTATTTTCCCATTTTTCAGGGCTTGGTTGCATAGTTGGTTGATATATACCAGGAAGAGAGAGGGGCCAACTACACTTCCCTGGAGCACACCGAATGCCACGGGAAGGTCATTGCTTAGGTGGTCAAGTATTTTAACACATTGTGTCCTGTTTCGCAGATAGTCTTTAAAATGTCAAGCGCAACTCCACCTAGGCGGGCTGGGTTGGGCACATACATGTAGTACGACACTTCTGATTCCATAAGGCTGTATTTCAGAGCCAGTTGCTGGTGGATTATCCTGGCTACAAGGTTGTGTCTATGCAAGTACTCCTCGTTAGCTAGACGGGAACACCCGGAGATCATGTGTCTGATTGATTCACCCGGACGGTGGCATGCCCGACAGAAGTCAACCGGGCCGTCTTTCACAATAAATCTCCAGTAGTTGTTCGCCATCATAACTTTGTCCATAATTGCACAGACAAATTTTTCAGTTTCTCCAAAGAGGTCATCAAAACGCAGCCAGGCTACGGACGCCAGTAAGTCTACATCGGGTCCATGTAGGGCCCAGAAAAAGCGTCCGTGAAGCTCCTTACTCAGCCATACTTCCATGCGATCTTTAGTGTCAAGTACTACAGGCTTGCGCCAATTCTCTTTAGCCAAGGAGAGCGGGTGTGAGGCCCTTGTCCACCGCGACCACATCTCGATGCATCTCCACGTCGGCCTCTAGGAAATATTCCCTGAGACTGCAGATCTCGCGATTGTAGAGGGTCTTAGCGTTTAAGAACCCTCGACCTCCACAGTTTCGCGGGATATACAGTCTCATTACCGATGACCGTGGGTGATGCATTCGATATGCAGTCAGCAGTGTACGGACCCTCCTATTCAGGGCTTCGAGTTTGGTCTGAGTCCATTTGAGTATGCCGAAAGAGTACATCAAAACCGGCATGACCCAACCGTTGAAGGCGCGCACCTTGTTCCCGCCTGATAAAAGACTATCAAGTACTTTCTTCAGGCGGCCAAAAAAGCGCTCCTCCAAGCATTGCTTCATGTCAGTAACATTGATGCACAACGCTTCCGACATACCCAAATACAGGTTTCGGCTACAGAGAGGGCTTGAAGGTTTATGGAATCTGAGAGTTGGGCTCCCACGGATTCCACAATATCCCCTCTCTTTATATGCATGACCGCACATTTGTCCACACCAAAATCCATCCTGATGGCGCTACTGAAGTTTTCAGTTACTTTCAGTAGCTCCATCAGTTGTAAATTGTTGGGGGGAAAGAGTTTTAGGTCATCCAGGTGAGATATAACCTGACCACCTCTCCTCAGCCGATAGCCTATACCTGAATCCTCCAACAGTGTGCTTAGAGGATTCAGGGCTAGGCAGAACCAAAGCGGACTCAAACTGTCGCCCTGAAATATGCCTTGCTCGATCCTTATCGGCTCGCTATTCCTCTGGATATTTCGACATCCTGGATATTGAAGAACCGTCCTCCATTGCCCCATACATGACATCAGGGAGGTTTATTATTATTATTGTTATACCTAAAAAGTGAAAAACTTTTCCAAAAAAAACAACTGACTTCCGAAAAAACACTACAAAGTGAAAAATAACTTTAATTTCGTCGTTCTTAAGTGGGTGACATAAAATTAAAACACTTAGCCGACACCGACTTCCTTCGTGTGCTAGTCCGATGGGCACTTGGTCGCTTTCGTTTTTTTTTCCTCTTCTTAGTGTTTCGATGGCAAAAATATCTAACAGCTTTGTCCCAAAATTCAGGTGCACGTACTCAGCTCACTGACGCAATCATAAGATCGTCAAATACACAAGTTTTTTTTTATCTTTTAATATTGACTGGCACACATAGATCAAAAACTTTGCGAAAGCTTAGAAATATTCAGCAAAGAGTGGAACAAGGTTGTTGATAATGATGATGAAGACGCTGTTTTCAAAGATAATGTACCTGTTTGATTCATTTCAACTTTTAATTTGTTTTGAATTAAACATCAAACCAGTCAAACGTTTTCAACAGCACATTGATTTCTGAAAAACCACTTCGTACATATTATGTTTGTACATTAAATCGACTTAAGTACACATAATGCTTTGAATTAGATTACACGATCGGCACATTTACAAGACGCCTACGGTGTCATTGATATGAATTTATGATTTAGGTACTAGCTTTTTTCCAGCGGCTTCACCCGCGTGGAGATATCAGAAATTATGCCACGGGAACGTACTATCTGGATAAAAAGTAGCCTATGTGTTATTCCAGGTTACAAACTATCTGTGTGCCAAATTTCATCCAAATACGTTTAGCCGTTTTTGCGTGATTGAGTAACAAACAACCAAACTTTCACATTTATAATATTAGTATGATAGTATGATGTAATGATGTTTTCTTTAGTGTCGAAAGTCCTTTGTGCAACCATGCCATTGTGTTTCTTCCCTTAAACACCACTCTATATGTATTATTTTCTATTATTTATTTGATTAGTATTTGTAATTTATCAGTTTTTAAAATGTGCGTAAATATTTAAATATATTTATTTAAATATTTACGCACATTTTAAAAACTGATTTACATCCGTAAGACGTCCTCGCAATATAGGGTCCAGTCATTGGTCCAGTTGATAAAAGCGGCAGGCACTAGTTTTCTGGCATTTATGCTAAACTTTGCCTATTTGGCGTAGCCGTTCAGCATATAGTAGATATTATTTTAAGTTTTTTCTGTTCTTTGTTTTTGTGTGAATATTGTGTGCCTTAAACCTGGGTCAAATTACTTTCTTTATTTCTTTTTTCCATCATTAGTGATTTGGAATGTGCTGTTAACAGCACCGGCATTAAAATATACCTATACCTAGTGAATTATCATCCGTAATCAAAACGAAGAATACGCAAATCTGAGCCTGTAAAGTAATTAGTTACTCACTCACAATCATAGATCATAAGTACTTAAAGATAAAGATATCTATAGATTATATATAACATCAAAATGATAAAGTAGTACTGCTATAATATACGTAGTATAATAATAATGTAGTAGCGATGGAGTGGTGGACGTGTGTAGTTCTCTTGTATGCGACGGCTGTTCTTGCTGAAGACGAATGGCTGGAAGTGACAACTGCGCAAGGACCAGTGCGCGGACGCAAGCACTCCAGCGGTGATCTATATTCCTTCTACAACATACCCTACGCCACAGCGCCGGTAGGCGAGTATAAATTCAAGGTAGGTACTTAAAATAAACCCCGTTGTAAAAAACCACTGGTTTAGTGTAACAGAAATATAACATATTTTTTTCTGCTTTACAGGCGGCTCTGCCACCACCAACATGGTCGGAACCTTTTGATGCAACCAACGACAACAAGCGCATTGTATGTCCACAGAACAATTATATGACTGACTTCATGCCAGACGCTCTAAAAGTTAAAGAAGATTGTCTCATTGCGAATGTATTTATTCCCGACACAACCGAGAAAGACCTTTCAGTCTTCGTTTATGTTCACGGGGGAGGTTATACATCGGGTTTTGGTAGCTTATATGAAGCAACACAGTTTATGAAGACAAAAGATTTTATCATGATCACGTTTAACTATCGTCTCAGCATTCACGGGTTCCTTTGTCTCGGCACCGAGGACGTACCAGGCAATGCTGGCATGAAGGATCAAGTGGCGCTGCTGCGCTGGGTACAAGCGAACATCGCCAGCTTTGGAGGTAACCCTGGTGATGTCACTCTTGTTGGTAGTAGTGCAGGTTCTTCAGCAGTGGACCTAATAATGCTCTCGAAATCAGCCGAAAACTTGTTCCACCGAGTCATACCTGAAAGTGGTGGAAATCTTGCCGCATTTTCAATACGAGGGATCATCTAGAAATTGCCCAAACGTTCGCCAGAGATCACAACATCGCTAACGTAGACGATATTAACGCTTTAGAACAGTTCTATAAGACAGCTTCAATGGACTTGTTGACTGCAGATTTGTTTGGAGATAGAACTGATTCTACTTTTTTGTTTCCCCGTGCGTGGAGCGAGATACAGACGGAGCATTCCTAACAGAATCTCCTCTGAGTATTCGTAAGAAGGGTAATTACAAAAAGTTACCTTTGTTGTATGGATTCGCTAATATGGAAGGACTGGTGCGTATTGAGTTCTTTGAAATTTGGAAGAATATGATGAATGAAAATTTTTCTGATTTCTTACCGGCTGACCTTAAGTTTGAATCAGATGAAACACGGGAAGAAGTAGCCAACGCGATCAAGACATTTTATTTTGGCGCCAATCCTGTTAGCAGTGACAACATTCTAAAATACATTGACTTCTTTTCGGATGTTTTATTTACTATTCCGATGCTTTGGGCTGTAAAACTACACGTGGAAGCTGGTCATAGCCAAGTATATTTGTATGAATATTCATTTGTAGACGAGAATATTACTCCGGTGCCTCACACTGATGTAAGAGGTGCTAACCACTGCGCTCAGTCGTTTGCTTGGTTGGACGACCTGGGTGATAGAAATGCGAGTGTTGAGACTCCCGAATTTCAGAAAATGCGGCCGACAGTGCGTGAAATTTGGCACAACTTCATGAAAACTGGGTAAGCATTAAGCTTTTAGGGTTAACTTAAAACCGCTGTTAATAGTTATTTATAGCAGTAAAAGTTATTATTTATACATCTCTGCTAGGTACCCCACAAAAATTTAAAACTTTCATTAAATTATTGGTGAGCGCTCTATCAAAATTATATGACTCATTTCAACGTTCGTTTCAACTTTACAGGACGCCAGTGCCTGCTGGTTCGTCGTTGCCTGCGTGGCCGGCAGCAGGCGCGGACAGGTCACCGCACATGACGCTGGATGAGAATGTGGAACTAGGTGGAGAGCTCTTGGAAGAACGCACTCGTTTCTGGCAAGAGATCTATCAGAAACACTACCTGGATGCAGTACCACCACGTAGTGGAGCAGGCAGTACGGTGCCAAACAATATATTTTATTTATTTATACTGTATGTTATATCTCATTTTGCTACAAAGAGAAGCGTAAAATAGAAATCAATGTAAAATAAGATGATGTGCCAACATTTCACAAACAAATGTGATTATCTATAATGTGCTCATAAATGTAAACTTAAAAAAGAGCTTAATTTTTTTACAAATGAAGTATACCAACATTATCACTAAAGATGGCGTGTGTAAGCCAATTGTGTAGTTTTCACTCACCAGACACCCCAAGGGTTTTCAATTCCTATTGGTTACAGAATATTCGCAATGTGTATGAGAAGTGTAATCCGGTTCTATTGTGTTCCCTAACTTTTTTATCCATAATCTAAAGTGCCATAAAAAAAATTTGTCCGAATCACCATTCGTCCGAATGATAACTTGCCCGAACTTAATGTCACATAATATAACATGCCATAAAATTTAAATCCCTAATTACAATATGCCCTAAATTTGTTTGTCATAAATATTACAACCAATAATATACAAAATGCTTAAAACCGTTGTCAATAAAAGTTATAAGTCCTAAATTCAGATTATTTACCCCCTTATTTACAAACGCTGCTTAAAGTTAAACACTATTAGGACTACAAAATTAGGAGATTATATAGTATAGTAGTAGTTATTAATATAGTAATCGAAACTATTCCGTCATAATAATGACGGAATAGTTTTAGAAGTAAAAATAATGATGAAAAACGAAATTTTGAACATTATGGTTACTGAAGTTTATAGCAAACGTGTTAATGGATAGTAATTTTCGAACAAACAGTTTTAGGAGAAGAAAGCGATTACCGGGTAATCCGTACCAGTACTATTTCGTCTTTTACATGTAAATATTGATTAATTATGCAATTTAAAAGATGTTAATTTATTTCGTTCTTTTGCAAATATTAATTCATTCTTGCTTGTTATTGACAAGAATATAGGATTTCCCTTTTTCTGATTAGATAAAACATGCCGCCGGCTTTTAGCCTGTGGGTCAACTTCACGCTTTTTAGCCACTCGTTCAATTTATAATGCACTGACAGTATGTTGCTACTGCCGATGTCGTGTCCTTGTGGTGCGTCAGGGATGTTTGCGGATAATAATATTGATGGTTTTGATGCCCTCCTGCCGCCCGCCTTTTTTTTTTGGTTTTGAATGGTGCCCTGATGACACATGTCCGTGGCAGCACTAACAGTATTCTCAGTGTGTTTAAAGATCAGTAGAATTATTCGATGTTGCGGAGGTGGATGCAGATTCACGTTGAATTTTAATTACATTTAAATTAATCTGTATCTGTACCTAGTAAACTCGATAACATAATGCAGGTACCTTGTCATCCACCGGGCACAGATGCACACTCCGAGCTGCTACTGAGAAATTCCAGATAGAAACAACAAATAACACTTTGCCCGACTTGAAAATCGAAGACCTCATGTTCAGCAGTAGCGCTTGTGACTACTAGACCAACGACAACGAAACTTGATGTTAAGTAAAATTGTTACTAAACATGCCACGCACTGGGCACGCCACGATTGCGGCAGTAAGTCCCCTCTTTGAGGAGTGAATTGAGAGGCGCTACGGCGTCCTCACCTTCCGCCTGACGCTGGTTCTCAGCGGACACACCTGTTTCGGGAGGTTCCTGTTTCGTATAAGGCGGAAGGAAAAGCCCGAGTGTTACCACCGCGTAGATCACCCTGAGGACACGGTGGAGCATACGGTGGAGGTCTGCCCGGCTTGGGCGGAGCACCGCCGTGTCCTCGTGGAGGTGATCGGCGGCGGCGATCACTCGCGTCCGACCCTGATCCAGGCCATGGTACGGAGCGAGAGTGCATGGGTAGCCGTCCGCTACTTCTGCGAAGCAGTAATGCTCTCGAAGAGAGAGGCGGCGCACCTAGGGAGAGGCAGTATATGCGCCCTCACGGCCCTAGCCTCCACAGGAGACGCCTTGGTCTTCGAGAATCCCAGGCTGATTCCCGGCCACCGTAGGCACGGGCTTGCGGACGGCGAGTAATAAGTAGCTCGCTGTCCGGTAAGGACCAAGCCCGGGTCGACGGCGCGTTGTGTTCCACGCGCGACTCATAGAGATGTCTGCACCAACTGGTGGGGTCCGCAAGGACCGATACCTGCCAGGGCTGTGGGTTGTTCGAAAGAGATACCGTGACCGCACACAGGCAACTGAAGGAACACGGGTGGGGTTTTAAGTCAGTAAAAGTCTGACACGCCCTATCGGTCCACCCAGAGCGGGAGAAGTTATTTGATGATGTCCCACACTAAAAAAAAAAACGAATGCGGTAAGGTAGCCCATGAAATACAAAAAAAAAATTACGTTTTTGCAATCTGCAGGTAAGTGTCAGGTTGTATATTGATCCAAATATGGTTTCCGACCGTTACAACTATGGCTATAAAGATAAAAATAAAGAATTATACTTTTAAAGATAATAAATTAGTTTTCGTGGTGACGTAAATATTAATGTATTAGTTAATTCACCAGAAAAATGTAAGCTTATCTTATTGCTTCAATCTTTCAATTTAAAATCTATATTTAATGAAGCGACTAGAAAAACAGCAACCACAGCTTCATGCATAGACAATGTATTTACTAATTGCAAAATAAAGGACTCGTCCTTACTTACTGGCGAGGTCAGACCATACTGGCCGGCTTATATCGTTTGACTTAGATAAAAAGTTACACCTAGATAAAACCACTGAATTGAGACCTCTGACTTAAAATAAATTGAAAACGTTTAATAATAATGTTCTTAGCAATCTCTCAACAGCAAGTTTTGATTCACAAGACCCCAATGTAAACTATGGCTAATTTTTTTCTACAGTATGCCAAAAATTCAATAAAGTATGTCCTGTTAAAAAGTTACAATCACAATTAAATCAAAATTTTGCGAATGGGCCACTGATGGCATTCGAAAAAGCAGAGATATCTTATAGAATTTTTATCATGAAAAATCATTGACTCCCTTTTATGCAAGAAACTATTCTAAGATATTCAAAAGAGTCCACGCTCAAGCCAAATCTAAATGAATAACAAAATTAGTATTTCTAAAAATAAAATAAAAGCTGTGTGGCTGGTAATTAACAAAGAAACTGGAAACACAAAACAGCGAGAACAGAATGAGTTAATTCTAAAAATTGATAATAAAACCATTTCAGATAAGTTAAAAGTTGCTAAGACTCTAGAAAATTTATTTACCAACATCCCAATAGAGGTTACGAAATCTCTCCCCTCATCATCTGTATTAGCTGTATCTCTTCTTAAAGAAAACTTCAGTAAGGTCATTCCAAGTTTAGGATAAAATGGATGCCATTTTTGAAAAAGTGGAGCAAGATCGGCATACCAGTAGTTACGACGTAGCTGAAGAACTGGAAATTGACCACAAAACAGTTTTGGCGCATTTGAAAAAAACTGGGTATACAAAAAAGCTCGACATTTGGGTACCTCACGAGCTCACTGAAAGAAACCTAATGAACCGTGGTACTCATTTGTGATTCTTTATTACGACGTAATGAAACCGAACCATTTTTGAAGAAGCTGATAACTGGTGATGAAAAGTGGATCACGTATGACAAGATCAAGCGAAAAAGGTCGTGGTCAAAGGCCGGTCAGGCTTCACAGACTGTGGCGAAACCCGGGTTAACTCGCAACAAGGTGATGCTGTATGTGTGGTGGGATTGGAAGGGCATTATTCATTATGAGCTCTTACCACAGGGCAGGACCATCAATTCTGAACTCTACTGCGAACAACTGATGAGATTAAAGCAAGAAGTTGAGAGAAAGCGGCCGGAATTAATCAACAGAAGGGGTGTGGTTTTTCATCATGATAACGCTCTAGCGTTAAACTGTCTTAATTTTTGTTGGGTGGCTAAAGATGTGTGAGGTCTACCTCACACATCTTTAGCCACCCAACAAAAATTAAGACAGTTTGGCTGGGAGGTGTTAATGCATCCGCCGTATAGTCCTGACCTTGCACCTTCAGATTTCCACCTGTTTCGGTCTCTTCAGAATTCTTTAGGCAGTGTCAGGTTAACATCACGAGAGGACTGCCAAAACCACTTGTCGCGGTATTTTGACCAGAAGTCCCAAAATTTCTATAGCAATGGGATCATGTCCCTACCTACAAGATGGCAAAAAGTTATCGAACAAAATGGTACCTACATACTTTAGTTAAATGTAAATAAACTTTATTAAAAAATGTTTTGAATTTTCTTAAAAAATGCGAAGAAACTTTTCCCCAACCTATTATTATATATTAAAGTCACTTTATGTGTCTGTCTGTGTAACCCGGTTTTTCTTCTAAACTACACAACAGATTTTGATGAGAATTTCACCACCATTTCGAGAATTTATTCCGGAACGTAAATGTGCATAATAGATTCATACTGAACTAACATAATTAGAGAAATCTCGATATATTGTTTAGTCGTAAAAACCATGCAAAGCAGGGGCTGGTCGCTAGTTTCTTATTCAATGGATATGATAAATCGTGTTTTATGAATTAACATTCAAATAGCTAATTTAACTTATGGTTAGAATAGAATAGAATAGAATATATTTATTGTAAAACATGAGTATACATCAAACAATATGTGCAAGGTCTTAAAAATAATAAGCAGATCTGCATGTTTTGCCATTAATGGAGTACAATATTAACATGTTTTTTTGGTCTAGAAAAAAACAGCCAAAAAATTTGTATTTGACTCTACACAATAAAATAAAAAGAGAATAACTTAATCCTAAATAAAAATAAAAATTAGGGAGAATACATTACATATGCCAAAATTTCATACATAACTGCGAAAAATGTCGTAATTGTGAAAACTGTTAAAAAGTCCTAGAAATTAAGAAATCCATTTAATTAATTACGCTCATTTAAAAATTCCGTTATGGAATAGCAATGAGATATTTTTTTTAATGTTTTTTAAACAGAGCAGTAGGCATTTCTTTTATAGGTTTTGGGATTTTATTTTAAATGGTTGGTGCTAACCAAAAAGTACTTTTTTGCATCAAAGCCGTGGTTGATCTCGGTACGCATAATCTATTATTATCTCGTCTATTACGAATGGAGACGTCTGATAGTTTCTTAAATAAGTGTGGATTGGTCCTTACAAAATTAGCTATTTCATAAATAAATAATGAAGGCAGACTTAAGATGTTATATTTAATAAAATACTGTTTGCAGCTATCAGTTCTTTTCAGACCAGACATTGCCCTAATGCACCTTTTTTGTGACTTAAAAATAATATCTTTATTGGTGGAGTTTCCCCAAAATATAATCCCAAACCTTAATAAGGAGCCGACAATTCCATGGTAGGCAGTTATAATCGCATTCGTACTCAAAATAGGTTTAAGTTTATAGAGGGCATAAGCACAAGAACATACTTTTTTATTTAATTCTTCCGTGTGTGCTTTCCAGTTCAGACGTTTATCTATGGTTACACCTAAAAATTTTGCTGTGTCTACCTTTTTTATAACAGTTAATTTGTGTTGAACATTAATACTTGGTGCTTCTAAACGTTGACTAAAGAACATAATTTTTGTTTTTTCTAGATAGATTTTTAGATTATTGTTATCTAACCAGTTTACTATTGAGTTGATTGTATTATTAATTTCTTGTTCATATTTATCTTTATTTATGGAATTAATAGTGACTGTACTGTCATCGGCAAACAGCGATACTGGATAATTAGTTACCAATGGCAAGTCATTTATGTAGATTATGAATAACAATGGTCCCAATACGCTACCTTGCGGGACTCCATATTTAACTATACGTTTTTTTGATGAATATGTTTCTTCTATTTTGGTATTAATATTTATTTTGGAAATTTCTGTATATTGCTTACGGTTTTTAAGATAAGATTCTATGAGATTGAGTATATTGCCTCTAATGCCATACGCTTCCAATTTACGCAGGAGAATATTATGATTAACATAATCGAAGGCCTGGGTCATGTCACAGAAAATGGAACATACCGGCATCCTTTTATCTACGTTACCCATGACGTTATTTATAAAATCGTAAATTGCCATGTTTATTGTTTTATTTTTGCGGAAACCTTTCTGGTCTTCTGTAAGAATGTTGAATTTTTCTAAAAAGTTATAAATTTGATTGTATATGTACTTTTCAAAAACTTTCGAAATTATAGGAATAAGTGCAATAGGCCTGTAACAGTTCATATTCTGCATGTTGTCTTTTTTGAAGATGGGTTTAATGATACAAGTTATTAAATTTTCCAGGTATGTTCCAGTGGTTATACACATATTAATGATATGACTTAGGTGGTCACAGATATGATAAGCGATAAACTTTAGGATTTTAGTAGAGATCCCATCATAACCAACACTTGTAGTATTTTTAAGAGATCTTATAATTTGAAGTATGTCATGTGGAGTGCTTGGTGCCATGAACATAGATTGATTTAATTTGGGAATATTTACAGTTACGTCCTTACTAGCGCCTGGTATTGGTTTTATCTTTTCTATGAAAAAGTCATTAAAAGCATTCGCAATCTCTTGTGGCCTGGTTATAGTTTTATGGTTTGTTTCTATGGAAGTGACGCTATCCTTTGGTAAATTGAGTTTAGACCTATTTATAATTGCCCATGTAGCTTTGGATTTGTTTGTAGATGATTTTATTTTATGATTGTTTTGTGCTCGTTGTGTTATATTAATTATATTTTTATATATTTTTGAGTATTTTTTAAATTTAGTTTTAGTTACTTCATTACGATTAAGCCTATAGTTCCACATAAGCTCTCTCTTTTTTTTACTACAAATTTTTATGCCACGTGATACCCATTGAGGTTTAACTTTGGTTCTTATTGTAACGTTTTGGAAAGGAAAACATAAATTATACAGCATCATGAAATCTTCCAAAAATGCATTATATGCTGTGTTAGGATTATTTGTATTATAGATTTCAGAAAATGAAAAATCTTTTATATAATTTTTGAACTTTTTCATGTTTTCATTATTGTGGTTTCGTCTATTTGTTCGCCAAAAGTTTATTAAGATTTTTTTATTAACCGGTAATTTTAATACTTGCGCTGTGTGGTCTGACAGGCCAAAGTCAATCACATCAGATTTACAATTCTTTCCTAAATTATGTGCGATATTATCTATACAAGTGCCGCTCGCGAGTCGAGTTGGCTGATTTATTTCTAGCTTTAAATTATAACTTAAGAGTAGACATTCTAAATCTATCAAAGTATTTTTACGCTTAAGACAGTCAATATTATAGTCACCTGTATTTACGACATTTTTTTTTTTAATTTTTGCTACTAATAGTGCATAACAATTTCTCTAATTGTTCAAAAAATACAGGAAATTTATTGGACTTTGGTACTCTATACATACTAACAATAATCGTATTATACATAGTGAGATCAATAGCGCAACATTCGAATATTCCACTTATGGAGAATTTCGCTATATCTGGAAGATATAGCGAAACATGCACCACCTCTCTTACTGTCCTTTCTGGAGTAGCAAGCCGCCAAAGTGTAATTTGGAATATACAGTAATTGCTCCTGGCCAGCTATCATGAAGTGTTCAGATAGACAGATTATGTCGACTTCGGTATTTTTCTCTGATATCTCTTCAAGACATACAGTAAGGTCATTGCTCTTATTCAGTAAACCCGCAATGTTTTGATGTATCACGTTAAGGTGCTTATAATCGAAAAAACTGCGTTGTCGTTTGTTGTTCATCCATATTGTTGATTTTCCCACTTTCTGTATTTGCGAAGGTATTATCACGTATGTAGTATATAAGTTCGGCGATATCTTGGAAAATTATTTGCATGCCGTAATTATTTACTGATCCAGTATTTTGACGGTACATTTTATAGTCCCACGTAAGGTTCTTATTCGAGTCAACGAAGTAGGCATGTTCGTGCGCTAAAATATCCTGGTATAGCAGATTATTAAAATTTTCTACTCTCATGTTATACAAAGTAACATTACTTTCACAGAGACTATATGTCGGCATGCAGAGAACAACATTTGTGTGTTGAATTTTTTCGAGTACTTTTCTGATGTTTAGAATGATACTAGAATATTCCTTAGTGGATTTGAAATCTGTTTCGCCAATCAAAATAATACAAAAGTCATTCATAGTGAATTTCATTAACTTTGGTTCCAAGTCGTGAAACATATTATTTATTCCTGAGTATGGTGTTATGTAATGACATAATTCACAATTGTCAAACTTGTTTTCTGCAATTGTACGTATTTTATTATATTTATTTTCGCTAATAATACAGATTTTACTAACTTTTTCCTCCGAGTCTTCATTACGGCTTTTTGTAAGTATTGTTGGTGATGCTGCAGATTCTTCCTTAGATGACTTCATATTATCCATTTTAATTATTGTTTGAGTTCCCTTATTATTTTTCTTCTTGCCAGACGAAAGTCCTTGCTCCGTTTGTGTGTTTTTGCAGAGTAATGCTTCCTTTTTATTTGGAGTAGAAGACTTTTGTCTGGATTTCTTAGTAGGAGTATTGGTGTTTTGTTCATTTTTATTTTCGAACGCCTGGTAAGACTGTTTAAGGTTACTATTTTCCAATGTCAGTATCTCAATGTCTTCTTTTGCACTACTTAATTGAAGAGTTAGTTTCTCGACTTGTTTCTTTAGTTTAGATATTAGTTCGTGGTCGATTGTGTCGTCGTTACATCTCTCGGGGAAACTGGTAGTGGTGTCATCCAATGTTTCGTTTTCAATTTCACTAATATTAATTTGTGAGTCTGACATTGAACGAGTACGGCGAGTACCTCGAACACGAAGCGTAATGTTCTCCAGAAAGTTCATGATACTTGTCTCAAATTATTTAATTTAGAGATGATAAAAAACAGTAGGAGTTAAAACTATATAAAAAATATTAACTAATCATCTAACTAAACAAATAAATACAAAAACACAAGGAGACT
The DNA here is from genome assembly GCA_949091785.1 of Polymixis lichenea. Lineage (NCBI taxonomy): Eukaryota > Metazoa > Arthropoda > Insecta > Lepidoptera > Noctuidae > Polymixis > Polymixis lichenea. The sequence goes on along the minus strand of OX420933.1, from coordinate 10,203,237 downwards.
TAGGCGTCAAAGTATTCGTCCGCATCGCTGTCATCAGGAAACGTGCCCAGAAGACTGGCAGCATTGCCACGTTGAATGGCAATGCTAATTCTTTGGCCAAAGAATGACCCAGCCTTCTGGTCACGTGAAGTGTCGACCAGCCGGCGAGAAATTTCCTTAAAAAGGAGACGTGCACTCGGGCCCCATGACCCGAGCGTTTCGACCCCAAACGGCGCAAAAATGTAATTACCAATAAGGTTACAGTATTTACGCCGCTTGAGGGTCTCAGCAGCCGCAGCAGCGGCACCAGCACAGCCCGCCGTGCTAGGAACATGAGATGGCGCAAGGGTGTCGACACAGGTTGCATCCCACACCAGAGGTCTACCCATCTTCCAAGGCAATAACGTCATACCGTCTGGTCTCTTCCCATCGTCACGTACCAAGCCGTTTAGAGATTATTTTCTGTTATTCAATTATTATGTCTTTATGTTTGTATCTGACAATTTGATACGAGAAATATGAAATCACAAAAAGTGATCACAGTATGCGGGGATCGAACTCGAGACTCGATGCACGTCAGTCGGCACCCAAATCAGTCGACCACTTGAGCAGTTACTATTGTTGTTGAATTAGGGATATGTATTCTTCCTTCAAGAGTTAGTTATTGTTATTTTTTATTTTTTATTGTGGATGGACGTAATTTTGAATTTTTAACGTTGTTTTTTTTCACTTTTAATAGTTTTAATGTTTGTTTTAGGTTTCTTCGGAATATTAGTTTACAGACAATGATTTTATGACGTTTTCACATGTATGTTTATATTAATGAGCACAGTCAACACATAATCAAAACACTGTTTGCAGCTGAATTATTGTTGTGAGTCCAGATTATATTTCACTTTAGAACTACGTCGGATATAGATTTTAGGCTTGGATAACACTTTTACCGGTATTACACAATGCACTCTTTGTATTTATCACTAGTTTGAATGGTTTCACTGCGTTTATCTATTTTTAACTTAAAATTATTATGGAGCTCAATGTTACCGTGGCACAGTGTTGCCATTCATTGAATCAATTTAATTTATGTAAGTATCGTTGCTTAATCTTACTCGACCATCTATGCCAAAACTGTAGAAGTTTAGAAAGTTAGACGACTTTCGTAATGAAGTAAAAATATCGCGGTGGGATTTTACCGCGGATTGGACGATGAACACATTCAGTCACAAAACTTTTCTGCATTTCATTCATCATCATTTCAGCCGAAAGACGTCCACTGCTGGACATAGACCTCCCCCAGGCCCACTTCAACCGGTCCTGTGCTTCCCACATCCAGCGGATTCCCGCGGCCTTCACAATGTCATCGGTCCACCTTATAGTAAGCCTTCCCACTCTACGTCTTCCGGTACGTGGTCGCCAGTCCAGAACCTTTCGGCCCCATCGGCTATCTGATCTGCAAGCAATGTGCTCTGCCCACTGCCACTTAAATTTGGCAATTCTTCAGTCTATGTCGGTTGCCTTGGTTCTCCTGCGGATCTCTTCATTCCTAATTCGGTCACGTAAGGAAACTCCGAGCATATCTCTCTCCATTGCTCTTTAGGTGACTTTTAACCTTCTGATAAGGCCCATTTCATTGATATACAAAAATTCTTACAAAAGATGTAAATGCAGATAGAAAGTAACCCAACTATTATACGTCAGTGGTTATAGTTATGATAAAACAGATTTTTTTGCAAATTTAACCTTACACGCATGACTTAAAGTGGTTTTTACAAAGCAATGTCTTATGCGGAAGTTTTTGAGACGCTGATTGTGTATATTGGGTTTTTTCTTGAATAACAATGCTGCTTTTACATCTGATGTAAGAAAATCTAGCATGTCGAAAGCAAACAAATTGAACCATTCAAGGCCAAATTAATTACTGGTCAAGTAAAGCTTAAAACAGGTTGGATATTATGTTTGAAAAAGGAGGCATATTATAAAAAAAATGCAGGTACATTATACTGCATTACATAGATACCTGCAACCTAACCTTACCTAACCTTCATTGGGCACGCCACGATTGCGGCGGTAAGTCCCCTCTTTGCGGAGTGGCTTGAGAGGCGGCATGGCGTCCTCACCTTCCGCCTGACACAGGTCCTCACCGGACACGGTTGTTTCGGGAGGTTCCTGTTTCGGATAGGGCGGGAGGAAACGCCCGGGTGTTTCCATTGCGAAGATCGCCCTGAGGACACGGTGGAGCATACGGTGGAGGTCTGCCCGGCTTGGGCGGAGCACCGCCGTGTCCTCGTGGAGGTGATCGGTGGCGGCGATCTCTCGCGTCCGACCCTGGTCCAGGCCATGGTACGGAGTAAGAGTGCATGGCTAGCAGTCGCCTCCTTCAGCGAAGCAGTTATGCTTGCAAAGAGGGAGGCGGCGCACGTGAGTGAGATGCAGTACATGCGCCCTCACAGCCGTGGCCTTCGCAGGAGACGCCCTGGGCGTCGGGAATCCCAGGCTGATTCCCGGTCACCGTAGGCACGCGCTTGCGGACGGCGAGTAATGGGTAGCTCGCTGTCCGGTAAGGACCAAGCCCGGGTCGACGGCGCGTTTTGTTCCACGCGCGCCTCAAAGAGATGTCAGCAGCAACTGATGGGGCCCGCAAGGCCCGATGCCTGCCAGGGGTGCGGGTTGTTCGAAAGAGATACCGCGGCCCCTGGCACATAGGCAACTGAGGGAACACGGGTGGGTTTTAGTCAGTAAAAGTCTGACACGCCCTCCCGCTCCACCCAGAGCGGGAGAAGTTATTTGATGATTTCCCACCCAGAGAAAAAAAAATAAAAAGACCTAACCTTCATTGGATTTTTTATTCTGTTTTTCTTATTTGGATAAGTAACAGATAATCTTATCGGCAGAACTGTATCAATACAATTGATAAGAATGGCTACAAACCAATCAATGCCACGATAAACCTAATTAGGTACTGATAAAAAAAAAATATTATGAAAAAAATACTTCCGTATTCCGTGATAAACGTTGCCCCACACTACAGGAGTAATTCCTAGTGTGGGGCAACATTTTTTTGTTTTTTTAGTATCTGCAAGGATCTTAAAATGGACTTTGAAGCAGTGGACTGTATAAACTGTTAAGGTATATCTAAAATGAATGTACATACAATATCAGAAATAGAAGGCGCGCGTGTGTCTTCGGTTGCTCTCGCTAATGAAGTGTGCTGGGCCCTCGGCCCCTCTACTTGACCCGCGCAGCCGCCCGCGCCCTCGGTCACACAGCCACCCGAGTTCACCCGAGCGACGCCTAACGAAGAAAGCCGACGGCACCCGAACAGTATATATTTACATAAAAAGGCGACTGGTCCCTGCTTTACTTTTTACGCCTTTACGATGCATCGAGATTTCTTTATTACAGCATAAGCATAGCATAATCAGCCTATATCGTTCCTACTGCTGGAACACAGGCCTCCTCTCGGCGAGAGGGAGTGGGCCGTAATCCACCACGCTGGCCCTTGCGGGGTGGTCTTTATAATATGTAAGTTAAAATATAAACGAATTACTTATACACATATGAATACCTTCCGGAATACATTTTCAAAATGATTTTAAGAAGTGCATCAATATCCGTTGCGTAGTTTAGAAGAAAAACGGAGAAAAGCTTGTAGCTAAGTTACAACCATAAAATTAAAAAAACACGTAGAAGTCGCAAGTAGGCGGGGCCTGCGTACGCCGAGCTTTGCGAAGTTTTGCATAGGTCTGCTTCCACGCACACACCACGCACATCAGTCTTGTTACAACCGCCACGGAGAAAATAACTTGACAAAAAAAATACAAACATGCCTCATTGTGCTGTTTTACAATGTAAACATGATAGCAGAACTAAAAATGTATCAAATGTAGGTATATCATTTAATCGGTAAGTCTTAATTGATTTTATTTCGATAAAAATTTGAAAAACAATATTTTATTAAATAAGACAAGTAAAAGTTGTCTTTATGGTATCTAATTTAAAGTTTACTTTCTTTTAAACTCAAACATATTGTTCGCGAAGATTCCAACTATGTACACGTCACAGTCAGCTACTCATTTAGAGATTACCATTATCGATAATGAGTTATCGATATTTTAAACTTACAATGTTCTCTGGGTCCTATGATATATAGGGAAAAATTTGACCTTGCGTACGATTTGTTTCTGCAGTATTAGTAATCGATCACATTTCCATTAATTGGTCATACAAAGGTATATGTGTAAGTGCTTTCTAATTCTACTTAGGTTTCGACCATGCGAAAAATAATTACAAATGAACACTTTATACTTAAAAAAGAAGGAGGCTCTCCTTCTTTTTTAAGTATAAAGTGGTATATGTGTTAGTCTGACATCTAAGATCTATCTAATATACCAAATTTAATCAAAGTCCGTTACGGAGTTAGTCAAGTTAAACATAATACGAGTGTATCCGCAGGCGAAAGCGTAGGCTTCCAATGTCAGTAGGAAGTAGTGTACCCGTATTATCTAATCGTATAGTAGAATATCTATCGCATAAAATAGAAAGAAACACGACAGGATGTATCTTTCAAAATCGGATTAGTGGTATAACATAACAATTCTTAATTATACTTTCTGTACATCGTAAGTATTTAGTAGAATAAATATATATAACGGGATATCAGGAAATCCGGGCTGTTGCATCTGATTGCTGATTCGTGACTTCGTCAGCACGGGAATCCATAGTGGGCGTTAAACTTCAGGAAACGTTGAAATAAATACGCTATAGCGTTAACTGTTCACTATTTTAATTTTACAGACACTTAAATGACTTAAACAATTAAGGATTGCAGTAATAATTAACGATTTAGAGCCAATGGGTTTGCGAGTGACCACCACGTGCAACGGCTGTCAAACACCTTAATGAATTGACACGACGTCGCCCGCCATGACAGACGCAACTCCATTCGGTGTTACCCGCTCTTAATTAAAATTACCATTTAGTTGAATTCAAATCGATTAATCGTTAAAATAACAGAATAAATTACAACTCTCGAAATTAACTGATTTTCATTATTTAATAATGCCACGCGCCGTTACGGCCGTCCTGCATCTTCACACGTCCTCGGGTGAACAGTTTATCTCATCAGTCATCGTCAGTGGACAATCGTAAAAGAACTCAAGTAAACAACTTAACGTTCGGTCATTCTGACCGTTTTTAATCAAACACCACAATATCACAAAGAGCGATCACAGTTATCGGATAACACAAAACAATTACCAGATTACCACACAGGTTAGTACCACAACAGGCTGGGGCCACATAGGCTAGTGCCGCAAAGGGTATTGCCACACTATATTGCCACACAGGCTATTGCCACACGGACTATTGCCACACATTCTATTGCCAGTATTGCCACACAGGCTGATGCCACACAGGCTAGTGCTTTATAGGCTAGTGCCACACAGGCAAGTGCCACACAGGCTAGTGCCACACAGGCCAGTCAAGTGCCACACAGGCTAGTCAAGTGCCACATAGGCTAGTCAAGTGCCACACAGGCCAGTCGAGTGCCACACAGGCTAGTCAAGTTTCACACAGGCTAGTCAAATGCCACACAGGCTAGTCCAATGCCAGATAGGCTAGTCAGTGCCATACAAGCTAGTCAAGTGCCACACAGGCTAGTCAAGTGCCACATAGGCTAGTCAAATGCCACACAGGCTAGTCAGCGCCATACAGGCTAGTCAAGTGCCACACAGGCTAGTCAAGTGCCACACAGGCTAGTCAAGTGCCACATAGGCTAGTCAAGTTCCACATAGGCTAGTCCGATGCCACACAGGCTAGTCCAATGCCACACAGGCTAGTCAAGTGCCACACAGGCCAGTCAAATGCCACACAGGTTAGTTCAATGCCACACAGTCTTGTCAAGTGCCACACAGGCCAGTCAAATGCCACACAGGCCAGTCAAATGCCACACAGGCTAGTCAAATGCCACACAGGCCAGTCAAATGCCACACAGGCTAGTCCAATGCCACACAGGCTAGTCCAATGCCACACAGGCTAGTCAGTGCCACACAGGCCAGTCAAATGCCACACAGGCTAGTCCAATGCCACACAGGCTAGTCAGTGCCACTTACTTGCAGTGTTACTTACCATAGCCGTCATCGGCACATTCCGTCTCAATTTGATTTGGTGGGATTTCTAGTCCACCACTTAACTCTTAATGGAACGTAACATTCGGGCATAGCACGCACACGATAGTGCGCGTACTGATACGTCCTATTAGAGTTAAGAGCACGTAATCAAAACAAAATGAAAACTTCTCACCGGATTCAATTGCTTGGTGATCAGTGGCCGGACCCACAGTGCAGGCATTCACCCGCCGCTCCACGCTGCCGCTGCAAACCTTGGTGTCCCCCTTCGGGCAGCGAGTGGCGGCACAACCCGGCTCGCCGCAACAGCAGCACGCAGGCGACGATGCTTTGCTTGGCACACCGCTGTCCCGGGCATCCCGCCGCTTGTCGGTTGCCCAAAACTGAGGTTTGAGATTAGTGCTGGTATTACGCGAGTCTTTGGAGAGGCACTCGTTTGCCATGTGGCCCAGACCGCCACAACTGCAACACCTCTTCGGCCCACATCGCGGCCTCCCAGCGTCACTGTTGGTATTGGACTTCTCTGGCATCGGCGTCTCGAGAATCAGGATTGAATTCGGGGAATGCTAGCTATAGCTATTGTATCAACCGTGTTTGCATCCTCCAGAGCACGAATGAATTCCATCATGCCACGCTGCTGCACTTCAAACAACGTTTTTCAATGGTCAGATTCACTATTTAGGTTAGGAACAATATTCTGACCTGTTTTACGTTCCTGGGAAGTTCCTGGTAATCCCACTTCTGATAACGGGATATCAGGAAAGCCGGGCTGTTGCATCTGATTGCTGATTCGTGACTTCGTCAGCACGGGAATCCATAGTGGGCGTTAAACTTCAGGAAACGTTTAAATAAATACGCTATAGCGTTGACTGTTCATTATTTTAATTTTACAGACACTTAAATGACTTAAACAATTAAGGATTGCAGTAATAATTAACGATTTAGAGCCAATGGGTTTGCGAGTGACCACCACGTGCAACGGCTGTCAAACACCTTAATGAATTGACACGACGTCGCCCGCCATGACAGACGCAACTCCATTCGGTGTTACCCGCTCTTAATTAAAATTACCATTTAGTTGAATTCAAATCGATTAATCGTTAAAATAACAGAATAAATTACAGCTCTCGAAATTAACTGATTTTCATTATTTAATAATGCCACGCGCCGTTATATATAAACACTTGATTTCAAACATAATAATATTTATCGACTCTAGCTGTTGACCATATTTTGTTTGAAAATAAAACGGAATGTCGATAAATAAGTCAACGACAGTGGTACATCTTTAGAGGAGTACGACTAGTAATGACCTCGTTACGCAAATATAAATCTTATCTGTAGCGAAATACAACTTTAAATTGAATGCGTTTATTATAGTGACATCTAGCGGCGAGTAGCGTAACTTGCTCATTAAACTATTCCGTGTGCGCTTTAAACGGAAAAAGTAATAAATATGTAAAAAGAAGAGACAAATACAACTATATAGTAATTTTTTTGTGGTTTATTACCAATTATGCGACGAATGACACATTTTCTACTTTCATTCAATATTAAACTACCAATCGGACCAAAGTTTTCTTAGTGTTACGAAATACAATTAACTTGTATTCGTGTGAGTTTGGGTACGCTGGTTCCGATACTAATGAAGCGTTATACGACTTCTACTGGTTTTTTTTTTCTGTGGTTATAACCGCCACACGGTTCGATTGATTACGTAAAGCTACGCTTGTCACTGCTGGTCCGTGGATGGTTGACCATAAGACCCCTCCGTGCCTCGGAAAGCACGTTAAGCCGTTGGTCCCAGCTGTCATTGGTGGATCTTTGACAGTCGTTACGGGTCGTCAGAAGCCTGAAAGTCTGACACCCAGTATTACCAAGAGATATCGTATTACGTAACAACTGGGTCATGGAGGGCAGAGAGGCGCTCCATGCAAAATACTGGTATTGAGCTGCAACCGTTTAGACTGGAAGTCGACCTCAACATAGCTGGTAAAAGGCTATGCCGATTGAGTTTAGAACAACGACGCGGTCACGAAAAGCAACTTTAATTTATAACTGGCCTATAAAAATAAATACGAAAGAAAAATGCGTTTATTGACATTCTATCATTAAAAACCTTTAAACAATTTAAAACAAAAAACAGAGAAATAAATAATAATAGAGAATAATAATGCCAAAAGGTCCTCAGTTCAGTCTAATGTCAGATGACAACACATGGTGACGCTGGTTTTCAGCTGCAACCCACAGACAACATTGATGATCATTATCAATGGTATGGGAATATAAATATTTTTCACGTGACATATTATTATAAGTGGCAACCCTAACATTACGGAAACCATGCCAGCCATGTCGATTAAAACAAAATTGTTTCGTGACAGTTTCCCATTCAAACAAGTATTGGATTTTATTTTAACAACACTATAATTAAATTGTTTCAAATAGAGAGGGTAATTGCTCCAAGGGGTGACCATTTCTAAACTCTAGGGCCATGTAGTTCGAGTGCCCACTTAGTTTTTCGAGACATTGCCAAGCGATTGGTTCACTCTTCACATTACCAGTGGGTTGGCATATTTTTTGGCCAAAGAATCAGTTTCCCAAACAACGTGGCAATGCTGCCAGCCTTTTTGGAAACTTTTCCTGTTGACAACGATGCGGACGATATTTTTGATGGCCGATTTTTTTTATGTTTTAACATATTATTGTTTTAAGACAGTTAGCTTTGAAGTTATGTAAATATTTTAAGACAGTTAAATTGTGTAATCATCCGAGTTATGGTACATATATGGATCGCATAGAACGGCTCCAAGAAACTTGACTCACTATCTACGGTACAAATTAGATACCTGCCTCTGGAGGCTGACTAAACGCAAAGGCTAAGTCACTTCAAAATGATAACTTTAAAACAGCGAAAGCATACTAACGACCTAATTTTGCTTCATAAAATCATTAACAGATCTATACAAGTTCCAAAGCTTCTCGTCGAAATAATAATATAATTTACCCAGATCTGAATGCATCCTAGATGTGTTCACTCCATTCCCAACAAGAACTAACCTCGGACATAGTGATGTACCGACTAGTCGCCGACTATTCGGCCATATTTGTAGTCGGCGATTGGTTGGCGACTATTCGGGTAAAACCGCCGCTAGTCGGCCCATTTTTTACTCGTATTAATATGCTAAAAATGTAAAAGACGGTGATTATAATGAAATTGAAATCTTTACTGTTATTATTTTTATTATCGAATCAGTTTTACAGTTTACTTTCAGTGCAATCTAGAATAGGATATTACGAAAGGTGCTAGCCGGCCTGTGTGTTTAAACAATGATAGAATAAATGCAAAGCAAATAAAAACATGTCCTGACAATTCTGCCTGGTCGCCGGGTGCCGCGAACCAGCACCTACAAGCCGAAAGCGTAGTCACGAACATTACCAACGTCACCCGAACTCAACCGAAAACAATGTTCGGCTTGGCCGACTAGTCGGCCGATTAGTCAGCCATTCTGCAGCCGACTAGTCGACTAGTCGGCCAAAGTCATAGTCGGCCCATCTGTAATTGTTACAGTATCCCAAAAATGTATTAATAAATAAGTCGTTGGAGTGCCATAATTAAATAAATAAAACAAGTTCATTGAAAACTGGAATTTCAGACTCGTAAATATTTTCTGTTACTATCCGAGGCGGCTTTTCGGGAATCCTTAAGTTTCGATTATGACTATACCTATTATTTTAGCCTTGCGTAGGACCGCACGTATCACGTTCAGTAAAACGCACCTTCCAACATATACATAAAAGGATAATAAACCTGTTATACATCATGACATTTTAGTCGCCTTACATCGGCAGCCCACTTCATGTATCCAAAGACTACTAATCATTTATTTAAAAAAATGTCATTTTTGAACATATGCATAATAAAAAAATTATGAAAATATAATTCACTAAGACGCATGACGTAATTTGAAACACTCTGTTATGGAGATGGAATTAATGATGGAATGTAATGGTAGGTAGGTAGATATCTTCTACCGTTTAATACGTAAACATTATTAACAGGGAGGGTGTTTCATAATTCTAAAGCATTATTAATTTTTTTAGTACCTATTATCTTAATTAATGGTAACAATTTTTTAATCACGCTCGTGTGTATTTTATATCGGATACACTGAGTGGACCACCTTTGTAAGACGACAAAAATGTCACGGTGTATAAATCCTTAGAACGTCCTTTCCTTTGGTGTCCCCCTTTTACCCTAATAGGTTGTGGGTCCAGAGCGCTAAGGCAGATAACATACCTACATAAAAAGTTATTTTAGTGCGAGTACTTAGAAATGGATTTAAGATGTAAAAGGAGCATAACAATTTTATGGAGAAAAGTATAGTGCGTGGAAATGTCGAATTTACAATCTCTTAAGTGAACTTGAAGTTCTGAACGTTATCGACGATGCAGCTCCGACACAAAAATGTGCTGAGTGACTTAATAACAATGCACCAGCTAAAAACACGATTATCTTTTTTTATCACAATCATCAGGTACTTGGCTTGACTACTGAACAAGACACCTACACATATTTGAAATGAAAAATTCAAAATCAACACTTTTTGCAATTTCATACCCAATTGATAGCATAGCGAGATTACCCAAACGTTCTTCGCGGGCTTGCGGACGGCGAGTAATGGGTAGCTCGCTGTCCGGTAAGGACCAAGCCCGGGTCAACGGCGCGTTGTTGTTCCACGCGTGCCTCAAAGAGATGTCAGTACCAACTGATGGGGCCCGCAAGGGCCGATGCCAGGCCTGCCAGTGGTGCGGATTGTTTGAAAGAGATACCGCGGCCCTTGGCACACAGGCAACTGAGGGAACATGGGTGGGTTTAAGTCAGTAAAAGTCTGACACCTGTCCACCCTGTTCCACCCACAGCGAGAGAAGTCATTTGATGAGTTCCCACCCAAAAAAAAAAACTAAACGTTCTTGACCAATCTGCAAACGTAAATATTATTTTTATAATTTTTATTTGCTGTGAAAAATGTGAATTAAAATGTTTATGTTTCTACAGATAACCAGCTGGCTAATATCCTGCCAAGATCATTTAAAACCCACGGTGCGTTTCACCGAGACGAGAATGAAACTCGGGGTGAATTACTCACAACGGATATAGAACTCCACATACTTTTTTAATGTTGTATAATTAAAACCTATGCGCTGTTCGAACGTCGACGGCACACGCAACCACGTCCAAGTAATTAAATCAGCGATTAACTACCCTGATAAATACTACCCATATAATTAATTTTCACGTCAGGATTTCCCATGACTGGAAGCTCCAGTCATGGGAAATGCCGGTTGACATGGGAAATCCTGAGAACGTACCTTGAATATAATTTAAAGAGCTAAAGACCAGTGGAGTTGGTGTAAAGCACGGTAAAATTTGAATGATGCAAAACCAATTTTGAAAGACCAATCATGAAGTAAAACTTTGGTGTCACACAAAACCACAGAATCGGCATAAATCAATGTAAACCACTCACGATTTTATTCAAAAAGCATCTCAACTCTTATCTTAATGCAAAATTAGCATTAGTAACAACGGTATTATAAGTCATATTTAAGTATATTATAGTTACTAAAAAGCTTCTTTTAAAAAACGATTTTTATTTAAATTTTATTTTGTACTTTTAGCATTAGAATTTATTTAAATATCTATTATATCGCATTGGTTTGTACGCTACTTGCAAAGACAAATCTAACGAACCCAGTCATTCCTTTACACAAGTCATGGAGTGGTGGTAATTGCACTATCCAAAATATCTTGCCATACTTTAGAACGGGCTGTCATAATTGAATGAATACTTATACAAAATTTCGTGCCTGGGCTGTTTAGGAGTTCCCTTTGGAGCCAATCCGGGCGCAGCAGCCAGGTCATGGTGGATTTTAATACAGCTGCATGGTTAGTAAGCCATAACGGTCACAAGTTGCTAATAGGTACTCCTGATAACCATCTCCTCCATGCTTGCTCTTTCTTTCTTTCATAAACTTAGCTAATTACGCTTGAGTGGTTTCACGACAATATAAGTACCTACAATGGATTGGGGTCGTACTCACGATACGATCGCCAGCTCGCACTGTAACCGAATAGCTAATATCGATTAAAAATTCATAAAGTTACCATAGACAGCTTGTTTGCTTTTTTGTAGTTACGTGTAAAATGTTCTTATTACAGTTTTTCTGGTACAATGAAATATATTCCTTGATGGGACGGGCGTTGATAGCTTTTCACAGGAAAAGTTAATTTATATTCGTAAAGAGCTGTTCTTGTTCTAAATATACGTTTACTTAAATTATGTGTAACCAAAGCACGTTAAATATGACCGTGATAAAAAAAGCCGCAATATAATAGGTACACTACCGGAAGGTATGTTCAGAGATATTAACCCACGAAAATGTCGTCACAAAAAGGCAAAAAGTTAATCCTGTTGTTAAATCACATAGGTACCTTATATGTAGGTATGTACTTACCTATAGTTGTCATGGCAATAGCGGTCATTGCCCTTTTTCCCTAATATCTCTTCCTAGAAATTATACTGATCCTATATATACTAACAATAATAAACTAAACATGACAAACACCCCAAAAAAAATCCCAATGCACAAAGTCAAAGTCAAAGCATTTATTTCAAATAGGCACATAAAAGGCACTTTTGAACGTCAACATTTACATTAAAATAGAATTGATTCTAGTCGCCCCTTTCAAAATTTAGTTTCGTATGGAGAAGAATGGGCAAGAAACTCCACCGTCACTCTTTTAAAATGTTTTAAGTACAATATTTAAAACATAGTACATTCATTATATTTATGTGTGAAAACGATGCACCCAGAATAAACCAAACCACAATAGGTAAAAAGAATGAAATTGAAGCAATACAGATAAAATGATTTTATGATAGATACATGGTGCTCACATATTTACAAACATTGTAAAAGTAAGTTTGCGATTTTCCTAGAATATTAACAAGTAATAAGTCAGTGTGCGAGTTAAGTAGTCACTGAGTGTAAATCAATGTCATAAATACAATTAATTATACAATTCAATTAGCAACCAGTTTGATTGTGTCTAGACTCTATATTGTCCTATGAAGCAGGACCAGCATATTTCCAAGCATTATTATATTGGATATAATCCTCTAATTTGTAATATGCTTGTTTACAAAGTTTTAAATTTCCTTTCATTTAATTGCAATATATCACGAGGTATTTTGTTATAACATTTAGCACAGTACCCCATAAAAGATACAATATAAAATGTACTTTAGCTAATTTGAAAAATGGCTGATCTATTTTGTCTTTGTATCTAGTATTAAAATGACTTCTATCACTTACTTTATTAAAAAGATGTAGATTTTTTCTTACATAAATGATATTTTCATAAAAGAATTTGCAAGGTACTGTCATAATATTTATCCTTTTAAATAGTTCCCTGAGGAATTCGCGGCGACGTAGATTATAAATGACTCTGACAGCTCTCCTTTGCAAAATAAAGATGGATTCAATGTCAGCAGTCTGATCTTTCTAACAGCATAAGCGGCGGAGCTTAGCCGCCCCGCAAGAGATGTTATATGAGGTCCCCATTGTAATTTCTCGTCTAGCGTGATTCAGATTCAGAAAATCTGGAATTTGTTCGTTTCGGTTGATTAACAAGTTCCAGTTTTTCTCCATTCAATATGATGTCACATTTGCTACTTCTAACATTTGGTCATTTAAATCGAATGCATTTCGTTTTTGTACCATTTAGTACCAAATTATTTACCGTAAACCAATCTTGGACCTGAAGAAGAGTTATTCACGTCGTCAAGATTTTGTGACCGTCGGGCTATTTTAAATATCAATGATGTGTCATTTGCAAATAACACCATCTTCGGTTGAAAAGTAAATAGGGTAAATCATTAACGTAAACTAAAAAGAGGAATGGACCCAATATTGAACCTTCTGAAATGGCAATGGGCGTTCCTCAGAACGCCCATGGCCATTTCAGACCCCAATGAGTTTTTTTTTCTGGGTGGGAAATCATCAAATGACTTCTCCCGCTCTGGGTGGAGCAGGAACTCTTACTGACTAAAATCAAACTTTTACTGACTAAAACCCACCCGTGTTCCCTTAGTTGCTTGTGTGCCAGGGGTCGCGGTATCTCTTTCGAACAACCTGCTTGTCTTTCAGGTATGATCTTAGTAAATCAAGGGCTGTATTTCTAAACCCATAGTGGACACTATGGGTTTAGAAATACAGCCCTTGATTGTTTCAGCAGAAGTGTCTCATGGTTTACGCAATCGATCGCCTTGGAGTTGTCGCAAAAGATTCCAATGACATCTGTTTCTTCTTCCCAGGCGTTAAATATGTTCTTTATTAGGGTGACACCAGCGTCAGTGATACAACGCCCTTTGGTGAAACCGTATTGCTGTTCATGAAAGATGGCATTTTTACGAAAGTGACGTAACATTTGATTTAGAATCAAGTTTTCAAACACTTTACTGAGAACTGGCAGAATTGACACAGGCCTATAATTGTTGGGTTCTTTTCTATCACCGGATTTGAACAACGGAACTACTTTACTGTGTTTCATGAGATCCGGGAAGACTCCCTGGTCTACACTAGTGTTAAATATGAAAGCTAAATAGGGCGCAATGGTTTCGATGATAGGACTACAGACTTTTACAGACATTCCCCAAAGATCTTCTGTTGACTTAATTTTAAGATCTTTAAAAGCTTTTATAACAGCTTGGACCCCCGTGGTATACTGAAACCTAAACTCCCAAAAAGCATGCCTTTACATTTTTTCTGAGTAAGGCAGAACGCGCGGGTGAGGAATTTAAAGCTTCAGTAGATTTACAGGAATATTAGCGAAAAAGTTTTTATATTCCTGAGCTATCATAGTCTATCTACATCTGAGTTGATGGAGTTACATTTTTTTATATTAGAATATAAAATATATAATTATTATTTCCTTTATTACATTAAATACACATATAAATTATATTTTTAAATATTAGAATATAAAATATATAAAAACATTTATAAATATAAAAAAATAGTAGGCCACCGGTATCAGGAACAGGGTCCAAGCTACCGGCGGTCAGGGCTCCAGAGAAAGGAACCTCCTGACAATGCAATTATTATTATCTCCTTTATTCCAACATAAACACATATAAATTACATTTTTATATATTAGAATATAATATATATAAAAACATTTAAAAATATTAAAAAAATATTATTATTATTATTTTTGACATTTATTTTATATTCTCGGCTAGCCGGAAAACGCTGATAACACGGGCCTAGGGCCTAGTGATTATCAGTTGGATTAAGTGCGGTCACGTGCAGAAGATTGCACAGAAGATGGTAGAGAAATGATTTGATGTGGGTTTTCTGAGTCACATTGCAGAAACTTTCGCACGAGTCTGCATGTGTTTAGTATCGCTGCCTTCTGAAGCAGATGGAAAGTATTTGGAGGTAAGTTTAGGGAATTAAGGGATTGGTGAAGTTGTTTCGGTATTACTCCTGTTGTAGACAATACTATTGGTACTATTGTAACTTTTTGCAAATGCCAAAGTCGGGCTACTTCATCTTTTAATTCAGTGTATTTGCTAAGTTTTTCTGCTATTGTTGTTTGCAAGTTATGTGTATTTGGTATAGCAATATCTATTAAATATCCAGTTTTGTTTAATTTATTAATAAGTGTAATATCTGGTCTATTGAAATGGATAGTTCGATCGGTAAGGATGGCGCGGTCAAAGTATAATTTTGTTGAGGGGTTCTCTAATACAGTTTCTGGATTGTATTTGTAGTATGGTGTAACGGAATCCATAAGTTTGAACTTGTGTGCTAATTTTTGGTGTATAATGTTGGCTACTTGGTCGTGTCTGTGTTTGTAATCCGTTTGGGCTATCGACTTGCACGCACCTGTGATATGCTGGATCGTTTCTGGAGAACTATTGCATTTCCTACATGTGTCATTATTTAATTTTTTTATGATAAACTTTCTATGGTTTTTGGTTTCAATAACCTGGTCCTGTATGGCAAGCATGAACCCTTCAGTCTCCGGGAAGAGTTCACCTCGATTTAGCCACGCGTTCGACGCTTCTTTGTCGACATTTATGTGGTTTAAGTCTTGGCGGTGTCTTCCGTGTAGAGATTTCTGGGTCCATTCTAAAAGCTTAATTTTGTCGTCAATTGCTTTCTCATTTCTCTGTTCAGATGTATCTTTTAAATTTAGGGGTGTTAAGTTTTGGTCGTTATCTGTTATCATATTGTGAAGAATAGAAGTTTCGATTTTGGAAAAAAAGAATTGTCGAAGTGCTTGTATTTGTCTATTGTGTAGGTTTAGAATGTCAATTAGTCCTCTACCTCCTTCTTTTTGCGGCAGTGTTAATCTCTGAAGACAGGATCGTGGGTGGTGTTTGCGAAATTTGGTCATTGTGGTATTGATTTTTCGTTGAAGGTTTTTCAGTTCGGTTTTGGTCCAGTTGATAATCCCAAAAGAATATGTAAGAACCGGTATGGCGAAGGTGTTAATCGCTTTGATAGTATTTCGAGAATATAGTTGCGTTTTCAGAATTGTGTTCAGTCTGTGTTGAAATTGAAGTGTTAATTTTTGTTTCGTTTCTTTGTAGTGTATCTGTCGTGATTGTGTGTAGCCTAGGTATTTATAACTGTCTTGTTCTTCCAATGGTTCTATCTGTTCTCCTGTACCTAGAGTGTATTGGTGTTGGTAATTTTGTCCTGCTTTAATTGAATTTATTTTACATTTATCGATGCCAAATTCCATTTTAATGTCGTTTGAGAATTGTTCTGTCAAGTTTGCTAATTCATAGAGTTGCGTCTCACTTTTGGCGTATAGTTTGATATCATCCATGTACAACAGATGATTTAATTCTATTTTATGAATCTCAGTATGTCCTTCTATACTTGAATATTATTACTATTATTATTTATAATGATTATAATCATTTGATAAAATAGTAAATATTTATTGAGAATAAAATTGGTAAAATATTAACATTAAATTCTTTGATAAACCTGATTATAACATCTGTGGGAATTAAACATAACTGGAGAAATGTGTACCTACTACTGAGGTACAACTCAGCCTAACCCTACGGGAATTACAGGCTTGACGACACGGTTGGCGTAATGGCTGAGCGATCGACTACTGCGCAGCGTGTCGCGGGTTCGATCCCCGCACGGAACAAATATTTGTATGATCTGCAAGTAATTGTTACGGGTCTGGGTGTTTGTGTTTGTGAGTTTTCTATGTTTGTAAACGCACCCACGATACAGGAAGAAATTCCTAGTGTGGCGCAACGATAAAAAAAAATGTTATGTTGTAAAATGACTAGTGTTCAATAATCGAACGCCAGCATGGGCCAATATATGTACAAGGCACGGCCATTACACATCTACGGAATACGTAACGTCGTTCATTCATGAGCACAGGATGAGGCAACCGTTTGTAGTTAATGAGATGCATAAACTCGTATCAAATTAAATAGCCTTGCTCGCGGTTCCGTCCGCTTTGCATAATTCTCCTATTAAATCATGGGAGCCATTACTTCCTTCAGGTTTAAGGAAGAGAGCCTAATTTTATAATTAAAACCATTATTTAAATGGTCGATTGCGTGTAATGAAAGAATTCGGCATTTTTCAGGAAACGATCGTCTGCCATTTTGGTCTATAGGAGTGACATTTGCGGCTTACCAAACACGCCTATAGTAGAATCGTACTCGTTAGGTTATTATTCGCACATGTGGAACAAACCAACTTACAACAAATTAAAGTTGTTGTTCGTGTCTGTGACCGCATTGTACTTTTAAACTAGACAACGGATTTTATGCGGTATTAATATTATCATTACATAATTATGATAAAATATCGATAGTCTGTTAATTCGCACAAACCATGCGAAGTAGGGACGTGACTAGTAAGTCTTCCCTCTTTGAGGAGTGGCTTGAGAGGCGGCATGGCGTCCTCACCTTCCGCCTGACACAGGTCCTCACCGGACATGGCTGTTTCGGGAAGTTCCTGTTTCGGATAGGGCGGGAGGCAACGCCCGGGTGTTTCCATTGCGAAGATCGCCCTGAGGACACGGTGGAGCATACGGTGGAGGTCTGCCCGGCTTGGGCGGAGCACCGCCGTGTTCTCATGGAGGTGATCGGCGGCGGCGACCTCTCGCGTCCGACCCTGGTCCAGGCCATGATACGGAGCGAGAGTGCATGGCTAGCAGTCGCCTCCTTCAGCGAAGCAGTTATGCTCGCAAAGAGGGAGGCGGCGCACGTGAGGGGGATGCAGTACATGCGCCCTCACAGCCGTGGCCTTCGCAGGAGACGCCCTGGGCGTTGGGAATCCCAGGATACCCGGCCACCGTAGGCACGGGCTTGCGGACGGCGAGTAATGGATAGCGCGCTGTCCGGTAAGGACCAAGCCCGGGTCGACGGCGCGTTGTGTTCCACGCGCGCCTCAAACAGATGTCAGCAGCAACATATTGTTCGAAAGAGATACCGCGGCCCCTGACATACTGGCAACTGAGGGAACACGGGTGGGTTTTAGTCAGTAAAAGTCTGACACGCCCTCCCGTTCCGCCCAGAGCGGGAGAAGTTATTTGATGAGTTCCCACCCAAAAAAAAAAAAAATTACTAGTAAGTCTTACTAAAATAGTAAATCTGAAAGTTTTATGGTTGGAAGTTTGGATGTTTATTACTCAATCACTCAAAAACGATCGAACGGATTTGGACGAAATTTGTCTCACATAGGTATAATTTATAACCTGCACCCTAATTGCGTAACTCACTTATTAATCATAATCTGTTTCGTTTTGAAACAGATGGCTAATCCATTGCTTCATATGTTCGTTAAATGTGCCTGCTCAACAACGTAAATAACGCAATGAATATTGTTGAACTGTCAAAATGAAACCGATTATGATTAATCGTGAGTTACGCAATTAGGGTGCTGGATTATAACACATAGGATAACCGATTATGATTAATCGTGAGTTACGCAATTAGGGTGCTGGATAGGATAGTTTTTATTCCGATAGTGTGTTGGTTTGGGATAATTATCGCTTTCCACGACAGCGAAGCCGCTGGCAAAACCTAAGTAATAATTTAATCTTAACTATCAAAGTGAAAACGAGCGTTCTCTCTTAGTCACACTCTCCTAAAATGGTAGGTCTATTCAACCACAATCCAAAACATAACTAACACTTCGTCTTGCACTTCCTTCCCAAAGTTGTGTACAGTAACCATATCGGTCACTCACAAGTCTCCAACAACTGAACAACTCCATAGTTTACACATC
Organism: Polymixis lichenea; assembly: GCA_949091785.1. Lineage (NCBI taxonomy): Eukaryota > Metazoa > Arthropoda > Insecta > Lepidoptera > Noctuidae > Polymixis > Polymixis lichenea. The sequence goes on along the minus strand of OX420933.1, from coordinate 10,183,783 downwards.
ATCCGATTTATCGTGAAGTTTGCAGTGAGCTTTAGGCGGAGCCTCAAGACCAACACTAAAAGGTTTTCAGTGTTGTCTACTGCCTGGCTGATTGAATTTGAATAAGGAACTTGGAAACGTAACTACCGGTAACTGGAACAAATATGGCGGAACTACGAGACTTCATCATTCATAATGCTCTAAGCTTCACAGATGGTAGCATGGAATTAGTATGTACTAGGGATATTTATAGATTTATTTCAACTCCCTGGATTATAGCGACAGATTTGTGACTATAAGTATATTTCAGAAGAAATTGCCCAAAATTGTAAAAGTAAAAAAAAAACAAATTTAATGATTAGAATTGAATAGATTGGATTGAATTGGGATTTGATTGAAATTGGTACTATGTCATAATAACCACTAGGGTTTACAAGGGTGAAGTCGTCGGTTAGCCTTACAAAGAAATTAATTAATTATTATTTAAACAAAAACGAATTAACTAATTTACAGCAGTGGTGGCCCAGTGGTATCGCCCTCCTGACTCACGAGTTATAGGTCGCGAATTCGAACCCAGCCAGGCGCTATACTTTGTGTATTTCATTTCATCACCACTGTTCTCAAAACGGTTAAGGAAAACGTCGTGAGGAAACCGGCATGTGCTAGAAACAAAAAAAAAATCGAAGACTTGTGACATCCACCAGCTCGCACTGAGCCCGCGTGGTGGACTATTACGGCTCACTCCCTCTCACAGAGAGGAGGTCTGTGTCCCAGCAGTGGGAACAATATAGGCTGTTTTATGCTTAACTTAGGTACCTATGTTTATCCAAACAAACATTTTGATTGAGTGTTTTACTGACAAATGTTTAATTATAACAATAATTAATCAACCATTGTACAACAAACTTGAAAGCCATGAATTCTTATAATATTTTATGGATTTTTTTTTTTAAACCGTGAAGAATACGCATCGTGCTATACAACAGGGTATGCGGTAAAATAGGTACTTAGTATTAATGTATACATTGTTCGAAAGTTAAAAATTACGCACCATACAACGGAACGTGCGGTGAAATAGGTACTCTCACCTAAGTGCCTATTTTACCGCATGCCCCATTATATAGCACCGTGCGTATTCTTTCCGGTTTTTTTTTATTTCCATAAAATATTATAAGAATTCCACCAAGGAGTTTCACATTACGAGAATAATTAAGCTGACTGATCGAACCTCCTTGGAAGCGCTTTTGCTCAATACGTTTGTCTCACTTTAATATTAAAGAGTAAATGAGATGAAAGATGTAGTTCTAATTTTCAACATGTGCATGTGGCGCCATTTGCAAATTCGCGCCATTATCATATTGTAAACGTCAAAGATTGTTGCGTCTTTCCGAGTGATATGTTAAACAAAATAATAATAAGAGTTCAAGCGAGGAATCTGATATTAATATGGAATTTACTCCACCTGGAATTTTGAATGAGGCGCAAATTGCAGAAAACGGTCCCTTGCCGCCAAAATCGCGAGAGCGCTATTTGATTTACAAATATGTTTGTTTCATTACATATTGTACTGTTTTCTCGCAAATGTGTTGAAAAACCTTGTATGACACACGTGCAGAAATTGGTATTTACAAACTCGTGACTACGGTAAGCTTTCGACTTCGTCTCGGGCTTACATTCGTCTACTCGTTTGTAAAAACCAACTTACCGCGCTTGTATCATAAATAACTATTTTGAGCAAATGTGTTGAAAATATTACTTTGCTCCCTTGTCATACAATCTACTATAACTTTCTTATCCCGAAAACATTGCCTTACTGAAATACTGATTTTCAAACAGAAGCTTTCATTACGTGATTTTTTCCAGTTTTCTTTTTGATTGTCCATTTCACATAATGTTTATCGCCAGAGCCTCGTTGGTCGAAAGCAGAGTGTACCTACTACAAGCACTAGACTGATATTGGGAACCCAGCGGTTAAACGGGATAATTTTTGACGATTGGAAAGGCAATCGGGCAATTTGGGCTTGTATATTCCAAAAAACATTGACATTGAAAAGTTGGAATGCATCGTCGCCAAAATAAAAGCGACTGTTATCAGCAATGGGGTTAGTATGGTGAGACTGGAAGCGCGACCCAAATTTGGAAAAGGCGGTGTTTGTGTATGACCATACAATAGAAGTGTTAGTAAGTGGCTCTTTCTTCAAAAAGCCCGTCAAGACATGGCCCTGTATTGTTAGACTCACATAAAATTCCAATAATATAATGTTTGGACTTTAAAAGAGACCACGACCTCTGAATTTGTTATGGCATCTCTTCTTAGGGTCAGCTAGGTCAGCTAGGAAATTCCGACGCCATCCAGTTCTAAAATATGAAAGTAAAGTATGAAAGTATCTTAAAAGATCTACTACGACAAATTAACGTTGCATTTAATTTCAGGTAAAAACTTAAGACTGAAGCCGAATATACCCGATTCACCGTAACGGTTTAGTTTTGTTAACTGTTCAGAAAGAGCGCCTACAGAAGTTTTCACTTCAAAAACATTATTTCAACATAAAATCCCAATTCGAACAACATCCTTAACTTTGCTTTACGATGCAATCAATCGCATTTCGCTAAAAGCAAAACTGATGAGATGCGCATCACCCAGATACATAAAACATAGCTTACACATAAATTGCTCTCCCATACATAAATGCATGTGATCAATCATTCTCATGATAATGAGGTTAGAGTAATATCTACATAGTTCAGCTTCATATTGGCAACTTGTTCACACAACAAAACTTTCAACACAAGTTTCCTCTTTCACTTTCCCGATGAATTTGACTGAGGAAATTTACCTGAATCTTGTTACTTCTAATATACTTATTAACATACTGTTGCCCGCGATTTCGTCCGCGTGAATATCAGTTATCGCGGCAATTAGGTAAACTAAACCCTTCGGGACTACAATGTTGAATTTGCAAAATATTGAAATCGCAAAATGTTGAATTCACAAAATGTTGAATCCCAAAATGTTGAATTCGTAAAAAGTTGAATTTTCTGGACACAAAATGCTGATTTTGCAAAATGTTGAGTGGTGTGGATGCGAGAGCCCCAGGACCGGTCGCGGTGGAGATATTTGGGGGAGGCCTATGTCGAGCAGTGGTCGTCTTTTAGCAAATATTATAATAAGCATACTTCTACTTCACGGAATAATATCTGGCACTGCGGTGGTACCCACATAGAGGACGGCCCTGTACATTCCTGTACAGGGCCGTCTATGTGGGTAAACCATAAGAATAAAGATATCATAATAAAAGGGAAGTGCACACTGACTAAAGACGGTAAGACGAATAATAACGGTACGACACGGTGGAAGTGCACACATCGTGAAATATGTACAGCTACTATGACGTTAAAAGCACCGATAAAACTAAAATAATTCGTGATACTAGCCATAAGTGCTTGACAGATCAGAATAAAATCCAAATTACGGGATTTTTTAATGCAATCAAGGAAGAAGTTTGCACAAACAGCAAATCTTTGAAGACATGTTAAGTGAGTTTGTTGAGCGATACCCTAATGTACCTGCACACCAACTACCAATATTTTCCTCGGTGAAAACTTCTCTTTACAGAGCACGACAAAGATTTTTAGGATCTGATAAACTGATTTAAAAAAATTAAGATGTCAATATCCATAAAGGTTTGTCCGCCGAAACTGTCAAGGAAAATAATATTTTATTGTGTTCTAGGAAGATGCTAAAATTGTTGAAATCTGCGAAAAGTGTTTCTTACAGAACAACCGATATTACCGAAAAATAAATTCCAGACTACCAAAAACACCGAATATAGTTTTGGTTATTAAAACGTTATTAAAAGAAGCTACTTATTATGATCGTCAAGTTGCAAGATCTTTCTTTATTCCCTTTAAGAAAAATAGAAGAGTAAAAGATTTATTATTCGATAAACGGTATTCGTTGTTATTGAAAAAAACTTAAAAATAAAATATTGCAGCCTTTGCATTTTTTGAGAAAAGTTATTTCTATGAGACTTAAATTACGATTTAATTCAACTTTTATGACTTTTAATACATTTTTTAGTTAAGGATTACACGTAGAGTGTTTTAGTTAATGATTACAAGTGGAGTTTTTTATTTTTTATTAGTTGTTGTTTTAGATAACGATTACAAGTGGAGTTTTTAAAAAAAGGATTACAAGTAAAGAGTTTTTGTTGTTTTAGATAATGATTTTATGTGGAGTTTTAAAAATTAAGGATTACAAGTAAAGAGTTTTTGTTTTCAATTTAGTATGTCAATAAATAAAAAAATTATTGTAAAGAAAACGTTATTATAATCAGTCAGTCTTTTTTTTATCTTTAAATCACATAGCTATGCAGTCTTCGACATTTTCACTTATTAGTGTGATGATTAAAAAATTAAGTCTTTTGAATGCCTCACTATCTACTAAAGAGTATGGAAGCATATCGACAAGTATTAAATCTATAATACCTGTTGACAACCTTCTTGGTATGTTATCTTAGTTGTCTATTTTTGATTTTGTTTCAAGTGATTTTGTCAGTTGTCTTCCCTTCAACACATTGTATAGAATATTCCTACTTGCTTATTAGATTTATATTGCCATTACTTGGTTTTATTGCACCACACCTCATATAATCCCATACAGTCCATTCCTATCGTCAATATTTTGGTCCTTCGACGGTTTTATTTCATATACATTTTTGTCATTTTCACATCGGTAAGTACCATTTTTAGCATTACGACATGAACACGCGTAGTAAAACTAAAGCCTTGGCAATGTCATCTCATAGTATCGCCCGTCATTCACCAGTAGAACCTTCAACAACCACTCACGAGCCAGTAGCGTCAAGAGTTAGTGCCGGTGACGATGCGAACAGCATGCGCTCTGCGCAGACTAATTCTAGCGCTTCATCCACCATGCTGAAAGCACGCAAGGCCGCCGCGGAAGCCGCGTACAAGCGCCGCCAGTTCGAAAACATGAAAGCGCTCGCTGAAGCGCAGCAACAGGCCGTGCTACAGCAGCAGCTCGCGGAAGTGGAGGAGGCCGAGTACCACGCGGAGATTGAACAAATTGAAGCGGAGGTTGAAGGTAAAAGTAGGCGAAGTACTACGAGTCAAAAACGAACGCAAGAATGGGTAAGAAGTATTTCTACAATTCAAGTAAACGAAGGAAATAAACCAAAAGAGGTCTCACAGCCTGCTCATTTATCAATGAACCCTCAGGCTGCTGCTCCATTATCAGCAGCATACCTCGAAAATCAGACAAGTTTCGTTCCCCAAGTGCCCGGGCTGGCCGCCACGGTGTTGCCACCCTCTTATATGGGCTTGGAGGAACAGCGCCACAATATACCTGTATGTAATAATGAGTTTTCTCCCTTGCTTTTACAAGCAGTCGCAGACACTGCCGCTGCAGCGAAGTCTTTGGCTGTCGCACAGAATAAAACACAAAAAACAAAAATAGAGCTTTTCGCATTTACTGGAAATGCGTCTCAGTGGCTTCAATTTAGAAAACTTTTTGACACTACTAAACTCTCATACACCCCCGCAGAGAATGTTGCGCGCTTACAAAGCGCGCTCCGTGGGGCCGCACGCGAGTCCGTCGCGTCGCTGCTCATTTCTGCAGAGGACCCGGAGGAGATCATGCGCGCCCTCGAGCGAAGCTTTGCGTGCCCTGAGATGATTGTCTTCGGTGAGGTACAGGTGTTGAAACAACTGCCACGGCTCGGTAATGACCTCAAAGAAATAGGTACCATTGCAAATAGAGTCAGAAATAGTCTTTCTACGATAAAATTACTCAATCATCGTGACTATTTACACTCACCAGAACTTTTTCACATTATACTAGGTAAATTAAACCCTATGATGAAAATGAGATGGTCTGACTATGCGTCAGAGGTATCAAACCCTCTGGTATCAAAATTAGAGGTTTTGTCCGAATTTTTAACTTGTGAACATGAGCGTTATATTAAGTTTGCTTTGTCTCCTGACTTAAGTCTTTCGCAAGCTACACATCAATCGCACGTGATTCAGTCTGTCAATAAACCATTAAAACGCGAGAACATTCATTCTGTGTCACACAATAAAATTAAAAGTAACGATAAAACAGAATGTGTTTATTGTAAAAAAAAACACAACGTTAAAAACTGCGACGAAATAAAATCCTTGGCAGTTGACGAAAGATGGCGTTGGTTACGTGAGAACAAGATTTGTTACAAATGTCTTAGGCGTGTTTCCCATCAATGGAAATCTTGCAAAGTAAATCCTTGTGGGGTCGACGGTTGTTCTTTTCGCCACCATCCTCTTTTACATGGTAGGCAGGATACGTTAACGTCATCGCCTGCATCCGAAAAGCAGTCGTTTAACAACACTGTGTGTGCAGCTGCGTCTCTTAGTGACGTTCCGTGCACGTCACCCTCATCAGCCGCCCCGCTCGCGCTCCAGCCAATGGAAGAAAAGGTAACGGTTTCTAATACAGGTATCCATGAACATTTCAAGATGTCATCACAAACCAATGCGTTTTTAAAAATAGTACCAGTTGTTGTGTCTGGTCCAGCTGGTGACTATGAAACATACGCTCTTCTTGACGACGGCAGTACAGCGACATTGATTGACTCAAACGTGGCTGCTCGTATAGGGTTATCAGGACCGCAAGAACATATAACTATCAACGGTGTCGGTGGTTTACAGAAAAGTACAAACATTTCATATGTTAATTTTTACATACAGGGTAAACATGAAAATAACAAATACTTAGTTAGTCGTGCTAGGGCTATGCAAGCACTAAATTTAAGCACACAAACACTGTCCAACCAAATGGTTGAATCATACAACCATTTAAAAGACTTAGCTCATTTTCTAATTTATAGTGACGCTGTACCGACCGTGCTTATCGGCGCTGAGCACTGGCATCTATCGATAACTCACGAGGTCCGCACTGGACGCCGCAATGAGCCTGTCGCTTGTCACACTTTGTTGGGTTGGACATTGTATGGAGTAGCTTCTAGTAAAACTAAACCAGTCGTATTTATTAACCACTGTCAGTTAGACCAAGCCGAACTATCGGAATACGAACATTTAGAACTTCTCATAAAAGAGCAGTACAAACTTGATTCACTTGGTATTTCCAAGCGTGAGACTCTTCATAGTAAGCAGGATTTGCGTGCTATTGAGATTTTAGACGCGACTACTACACGTTTGCCAACAGGTAGGTACGAAGTAGGACTCCCATGGCGAGATGACATTCAGTCTATTCCCAACAGCTATCCTCAAGCTCTCTCACGTTTCTTGAGTCTAGAGAAACGCATGCTCCGAGAACCAGAGTTTGCTGGTCCTTATAAACAGTTTATTGATAATATGCTTACTAAGGGATATGCGGAGGAGTGTGATCCTACCACTTACTATCGTAATTTTACTGGTCAAGAAAATCTTAATAATATAATCAGTCTCAATTCAGGGTGTTCTAAACAGACTGCGCCCTTTTCGACAACAAATCGTCCTGGAGCAGTTTCTAGTTCTAATTCTAGTACGAGAATTAGGTGGTACTTGCCACATTTTGGCGTGTATCACCCACAAAAGCGTAAGCTTCGGGTTGTTCACGATGCGGCTGCTACGAATCAAGGAGTGTCTTTGAATTCCTTGCTTCTCCAGGGGCCTGATCTATTAGAGAACTTATTAGGTATTCTTTTTAGATTCAGAGAGGGCCGTGTCGCAATGTCTGCTGACATTAAGGAAATGTTTCCTCAAATACGAATTCGAGAGCAGGAAAGGGACGCATTACGGTTTCTTTGGCGTGATGTTCAATACAAAAATACAAAGCCTATAAAAGAGTATCGTATGACTGCTGTTATCTTTGGAGCGTCGTCCAGTCCATTTACTGCTCTGTACATTAAAAACAAAAACGCCAGGTCTCATCAAGATTTGTATCCAGAAGCAGCCAACGCTAGTGTTTATAGTTGTTATATGGACGATTATCTTGATAGTGTGGACGACGTCACCAAGGCTGCGCAGCTGTCATCTGATATAGTCACTATCCATCGAAACGCCTGTTTCGAAATGCGTGGCTGGATCTCTAATAATCAGGAAGCGATACGTCTTATTCCAAAAGAATTTCATGCCGCACAACCGACTGAAGTGAAACTTGGTAATAATTCCACTATTATAAATAATGTCTTAGGCGTTTCATGGGATCCTTTATCAGATACTATAGGTTTTAGGACCGGTTTAGAAAGTTGTAGGTTTCAAGGCTCTTTAAATAAGCGAAAAGCGTTGTCTCATCTTATGAAAATCTATGACCCGTTGGGATTACTTGGGCCAATCGTTGTTAAGGGCCGAATCCTGCTCCAGGAGGCCTGGAGAAAAAATATTGACTGGGACACACCATTTCCACCCTCAGAGGTTATGAGGTGGAGTGAATGGTTAGAAGAGCTCGTTGAAGTATCATTTTTTAGTATTCCACGCTGGTACGCTAATGAAAATGGTGAACCTTTATACAGGGAACTGCATGTGTTTGCTGATGCGAGCGAGCTTGCCTATGCCTGTGTTGCTTTTTGGCGTTTTACGTATGCTAACGGCATCGTCAAACTCGCCCTTATCGCCAGTAAGGCGAGAGTTTCGCCATTAAAACCAACATCAATTCCACGCTTAGAGCTGCAAGCTGCTTTGATTGCTTCTCGCCTTGCTGTCACAATCAAAGATTGTCACAAAAAGAAGCCCATGCGCACATATCTGTGGACGGATTCGAGAACCGTTCTTGGTTGGCTGAGGAGCGATGCACGAACATTCAAGCCGTTTGTGGCTCATAGAGTCGGGGAAATAACCGAAAATTCATGCGTTCAAGATTGGCGATGGGTCCCAACCGACTTGAATGTTGCTGACGATGCCACTCGTATAAAGCCTCTGCACCTGAATCCCAACCATCGATGGTTTTCGGGTCCTTCATTTCTTTTAGAGGCCCCAGAAGATTGGCCTATAGAACCAGCTGGCCAGCCTATGGCTCGGGAGGAGTGTAAACGTTCTCCTGTGCTTTTGGTTGCTCATCTGGTTGCGACAGTAGATTTCAGTCGTTTCAGTGACTGGCTTCGTTTGCTCCGCGCTACTGCTCGCGTTTTGCAGGCTGCGGCCAAACTCCGTTCATTTTTGGACCGTACTAGACTCACTGTCCCTAACGCCGATGTTAGAGACCGCCATTGTGCAAGTTTACCTGCGTCCACCACTCTATTATTGCCTTTGTCAGCTGAGTTAATGGAAGCCGCAGAAAGGCATATCCTACAACGCCTACAGGCAGAAGCGTTTGCCGAAGAAATTCAGTGCATCGATCGAGACGAAACGATACCCAAGTCTAGCCGCTTATCAAAGCTTTCACCAATGATGGGAGAAGACGGTTTGTTAAGATTGGTCGGAAGAATTAGAGCCGTCGAAAACGTCAGCTCCGATGTGAAGCGCCCGATACTGTTAGATGGTCGCCACCATGTCGTCCGTTTGTTGGTGCAATATTTCCACCGCAGAGCTGGTCATGCCAATAATGAGATGGTAATTAATGAGTTGAGACAAAAATATTGGATTCTTCGAATTCGCAGCATCGTCCGGAGTGTAGCCAGCCAATGTTTGTTCTGCAAGATAAGGAAAACAAAGCCAATGAATCCAAAGACAGGAGATCTCCCGGCACAAAGGCTTGCTCACCATCGCCGTCCTTTTACATTTACGGGCTTGGATTATTTTGGCCCCATCTCTACCGCAATTGGCCGAAGAAGAGAAAAACGTTACGTTGCCCTTTTCACCTGTATGACTTCCAGAGCCATTCATTTGGAGCTGGTGCATTCCCTCTCTGCTGATTCTGCAATTATGACTTTGCGTCGCTTTGTTGCAAGAAGAGGAACTCCTGACACAATATATTCGGACAATGGCACGTATTTTGTTGGTGAAAACCGAATTCTTCGTGATTTTTACCAACCTGAAGTCGAAAACTTTGCTGCCAATAGAGGAATAAAATGGAAGTTTATTCCTCCCGCCGCACCATTCTTTGGTGGATGTTGGGAGAGGTTGGTGCGCAGCGTGAAGGTGGCTCTAAATGCCACTTTGGAAGAACAAGCCCCCAAGGAAGAGGTCCTTATAACTCTCTTGTTAGAAGCCGAAGCGATTGTCAACTCTAGACCTCTGAGTCACGTTTCGGTTTGTCACGAGGACCAAGAAACATTAACTCCATTTCATTTTTTGCTCGGCACGTCATCTAATCAAGTTCTACCTTCGACTCTAGACGACCGGGATTTATTAAGAAGAGCGGACTGGCGAAAAGCTTTAAGATTGGCTGATCATTTTTGGCATCGCTGGGTCAGAGAGATTCTGCCCACTATGCAACCACGGCAGGTCGGGGACAGCAGAGAACCAGCTTTGAAAATTGGTGACATTGTATTCATCGTGGATGAGAACATGCCGAGAGGAACTTGGCCACGAGGCCGTGTTTCCGGAACTTTTCCCGGCAAAGATGGAGTAATTAGAGTGGTGGACGTAGCTACCTCAGGTGGCATACTTCGTCGGCCCACCAAGAGGATTGTCAAGATTTCCACTTAGGAGACCCATTGCATTATTTTGTGCACTATCATGCACAAGGGGGTGGAATGTTGACAACCTTCTTGGTATGTTATCTTAGTTGTCTATTTTTGATTTTGTTTCAAGTGATTTTGTCAGTTGTCTTCCCTTCAACACATTGTATAGAATATTCCTACTTGCTTATTAGATTTATATTGCCATTACTTGGTTTTATTGCACCACACCTCATATAATCCCATACAGTCCATTCCTATCGTCAATAATACCTTTATCAATTCTGCGTAATATTTCATGATGATCTGGCCATTTTGATGATTTTGAAGCCTGCGTCTGCGTGATGTTAGAGATTGTGGTCTGCACCAGTTTACTACCACTGCCACTGTCAATGGTGGTTACAGAGTTTTGTGAATCACATCGCTTTAATTTAGCTTCAGATTTGTGCTCGTCGATTTCCAACTGACGTTTTAGATATTGCTTATGTTCTGTTTCATGGACTTAGACAAGTGTAGCTTCAAACCGGAAACAGTTTGCCTTCTAGGCTCGGAACTTCCTAGTGAATATAATTTATTGCACTGTTAGCACTTTAGACGAATCAGATGAACTTTTTCGAAAAATTTCCAAATGCTGTTTTTTAACGACATTTTCCTTTCGTCATCGATGATTGAATACTTGTAGTATTCAATCAAAAGAAAGATTGTATACTTGGTGTAATCAGTACCTACTTAATGCATTATAAATTTAGGTATTTATATTTGTTGACTATCATGAATTTTATTGCACTGGATTTTAGTTTGGGGGTAGGTAATAAGGTTTTAAAAATCGAAAAACAGAAATGAAATATTAATTTTATTATATGGATACTTAGGTAGGTACCTATGTAAATACCTACTCATTTAATTATAAGCGTATTAATTTGATGAAAAAAAACAATTCGGAACCTAGGTAAGTATCTAACTGTACTTGCCACTTGAATACCTTGGTAATAAGTATTAAAAATGAATGTTGAAACTCTGAATCCATAATATTATCACCACTAATGAACTATAGTAAGTACCAAGTATCTAACTAATGTTTGTTGTATAGCATTAGCGAGAGAGTTAAATCAACTAAAAAATTTTTAGATAGTTAGGTTAAACTTGATTCTAGGGCAGAGCGGGGTCTTATGAGCCGCGGGGTCGCCTGCGCCACCCACAGTAGTACACAGACGGTATAGGTTAGATAGAAGTGAGGGACGCCACAAGAAGCAGGAGGGGTATGTGGCTCGTCTGCTGTTGCGTCAGTAGCCGGTCGGCGTTCGGTTTGAGTGTGCGCGTACGTTGACTCTATTTTTGCGCCAAAAGTAAAAAAAGCGGCTTTTCGTACCTTTTGGTCTCCAGCCCATGTTTTTTGTGTTACGGCAATCAAGTAAGTGTATTTTAATTTCATAAACTGTGTTTATACGATGACAGAATCAAAAAGAATGTAATATTAATAGTCTTTCTGTGGCTCGCTGAAATTGGTAATAAAATGGGGAAGGGGTCATTTGAGCCAAAACAAACGGGGTCTCGTGAGCATGGCTCATTAGACCCCACAGTTGCAGGTTGATGCTTTGTTGTGCTTCATAACTACACTATTATCATTTTGCATTGAAATCTGGTGTTCAGATCACCCCCAAGCGCCTATGAATCTCTCTACAACAGTATTTATTATTTTCAGGATGCGAAACTACAAAAGAAAAACTGAACAACCTATAGTCTCCCAAGATCCGATGAAACGTGCTGCAGAAGAAGTTATCAATGGCATAAGTATTCGAAAAGTAGCGTGGCGTGGCAGATTTTCAGACCTGGAAGTTAATGTACCTTCACTAGCTATTGAACTAGCCTATGCAGTAACTCCATCGCAATCGCCCGTCACTATATAAACTACCCAAGACTCACGGAATGACTAAGTAAATCAAGGGCCAAATGTTGCAACGTCGAATTTGTGAGACCCTTTCCAAAAGCAGGGCCACGGAATCAACAGAAAATACGAAGGAAAAAGAGAAATTGTGCCGTATTGACTGATACACCAGAGAAGGACCAGGTTGCTGAAGAACAGAGTAAGCGGTGAGTAAGGGCAGTAAGAAGATACTCAAGACAGAAAAAAACAGAGAGTGATAAAAACTATTTATAAAAGTTCTTCTGAATCTGACGATGAGGCAAGACCTCTTAAGAGACCTAAAAATTTCCAAAAGAAAAAAAGTACAGACGGGGAAGACACCTTGTTGTGACACCGAAGAAGAAGAATATTTCTGCCTTGTTTGCGTCGAAGCGTACTCTGATAGCCTTCCAGGCGAAGAGTGGCTACAATGCACCGATTGCCGCAAATGGGCAGATGTTAAGTGCACCTCTGCTGCTGGTGCAGTTTATATTTGCATAAACTGTGACAGTAATTAGGATAAGCTAGTTTTTACGTTTGTATTGTTTTCCAATAAGTTCCTATTATTACCTAAGAATGTTTATTAAAGACTTATGGCAGATTTATTTGTAGTTTATATTCATTCTCTTATGAAACAAACCTCATAAGACCACTGGCTCAACTAGCCCCGTGGGGTGGCTTAATTGACCCCACCTAGTAGGGTCAAATGAGCCACCTGACGTTTGTGTTATTCATGTAAATTAGTTTATTAAACAACGCATTTGCTACAATTTTTTGATGGTGTTACATAGCCAAATAAATAACCTATTTATTTTAAAAGGTATCATTGTTTATCACTTCATTAATTCGAAGCTATACTGCTTTGAACGAAATCATGATCAAGTGACCCCACTCTGCCCTACTATAATCTATGTATTCGTTTGTTATAATTAATTATTTTTGATGTTTACTACCTACTCTTATGCTATATCACGTAATAAAACTTACCGAATTCAAAATAAATTACACGAAAACTTACAACAAACAAAACGAATTGCAAACACAAGCCAGTCACGACATGATTAGGCACGTGAACGTGGTAAAATGTCTTCGTCGCCTACTCGCTTGGATGGAATTTAACTCGCCGAACATGACCGATCACAGCGCGAGAACACCCAAATGCAGTTTCGGTTTCAGCAGGTTTGCCGCCGAAACCGAAACTAAACCGAAACTAATTTTTTTTGCCGAAACTCGACCGAAACCGAAACCGAACTTTCGGTCGAACACTAATAAAATACTATAATAGAATAATCTCGATAGTATTATTTTGTACAAATTCAACATTTTGGGATTCAACATTTTGCAAATTCAACATTGTGGTCCGGATGGGAAATTCAACATTTTACGAATTCAACATTTTGGGATTCAACATTTTGCGAATTCAACATTTTGCAAAGTCAACATTGTAGTCCGGAACTAAACGTAGGTACTTATAATTAAGAAAACAAAAACCTAAGATGAATAATTATGTAGGTGACACCTACCCTAATTTTATACCTGCATAAATCGGGAAAAACATCAAAACAAAAGAAAAGCAATGTTGCTGAAATATTAGACGAAATTCAAAACCAATCGCGGTAAGGCCCGTTGTGAAAATATAAGAAAAACAAACAACCTTTAAAAGAGTTTTACAAAACAATACCAATAGAAAACTACTACAAAATGAAAGTGTATTTACAAAGTATTAATAAACGATGAGATTTCGCAAAAACAAATTTGCTAAATCAGTTTGCTGAGTTCAACCGTTCCGTAGAGAGCCGACCACGCGTTTAAGGGTCAGCGCACACCGAACTGCAAAATGCTCGCGTATGGTCGAGCAAAATTTTGACTGCTCGACCATGCAGGCGGCATGCTCGCCCTTCCGTGAGCAAGCTCCGTTGAAAATGCTCTGGCTTGCCAGGCGGCATCCATGACCAGTTTGATCAACTTTCCTTCGCCCATGATTTCCAACTGACATGACGCCGGCCGCGCCGTATGTAGTAAGCACACGTCCAGCAGTTAAACTCACTAAGGTATGCCTTTTCAGAATGCTGAGCGGGGGCAGCGCGCGGCGGCGGTTCTAGCGCGCTCGCACATGTAGAACGTTTACTCGAACACGCATCTTGCAAGCTCGAGCGTGGTCGTGCATCAAGTTTGGAATGTATTGAATTGTCTGCAGCAGTCTGGAGCATCTATGTTCTATGTTCTATGTTATTGGGTTTGGTTTCCGCACTTAGTCCTTTAAGTGGACCATTGTGCGTGAGCCATGGCGGCCATCGGTGGTTATTCCAGCCAGCCCACCTCCCTCCAGAAGTTAGCTATTTCTCCTGGTCTATTGAGAACATCCGTGTAAAATTTGGGCGCTCCGAGGGTTTCTGTTCTAGTCTGGGCTACGCCTGTGCATTCGAAAAGCACATGCGCAACGGTTTCTTCAGCCTCCATGCAGGCCCTGCACAGGGGGCTGTCCGTTATGCCTATTGTGTGGAAGTGTTTGTTTAGTGAGCAGTGTCCCGTGATGGTCCCCGTCACCAGACGCAGATCCTTTCTGTCCAGGCGTAACAGACGTCTGGTTAGCCTGCCATTTAAAAACGGCATTGCTTCCCTAGACTGCCTGCAGCCTGTGTCGAGGTCCACCAGCTCTCCGCTTGTGTGTGGGTGTGGTCCTGAAGCCACCTGCGTATCTGGTTGAATGGGATGGGCATGATGGGCTCGGGTCCATAAGCCGGCGCGCTGGATGCCCTTCTGGCCAGTTCGTCAGCAG
The DNA here is from genome assembly GCA_949091785.1 of Polymixis lichenea. Classification (NCBI taxonomy): domain Eukaryota; kingdom Metazoa; phylum Arthropoda; class Insecta; order Lepidoptera; family Noctuidae; genus Polymixis; species Polymixis lichenea. Next base: position 10,168,566 of record OX420933.1, on the reverse strand, counting down.
CATCGTTACCTAGTGATCCGCTGTGTCCTTTTATCCATTGCAGTGTCACAGTGTTGCGGTTAGAAACTGTTATTCGTTCTAATGCATTGTGACATTCTAGTATTAAGTCTGGAGCATTTTGCAATTCGGTGTGCGCTGACCCTACACCACGCGGCATGGTACACACGGCTACACATCAAGCTATACAATTCCAGTTTAAGCTGATCTCTCATTATATAGGATTTCCACACAGTGCGGATTCAGCGTAAACTGGAAATGTATAGCTTGGTGTGTAGCCGTGCATACCTCGCAGAGCTGCCAGCGGTCGGCCAGCACCCCTCCCCCTCGCCCGCCGCCAGCGTCTTGCGCGTCATGCGCACGTGATCCCGAACATACCTATTTTGTTGCGGAGTTATTTTAAAATTATGATATCTCCTAAGTTGGTGATTTAAATCAAGTGATGTCAACGACAAATTTGTTCACAATTAAATACTTGTGATTAATAACATATTTATTTGGATATGGATTAATATTATTAAGTTGATAAGACTCCTTCGCAAGTTATGCATTAAATTCGAACAAATTTGATTACCATAAAAAAGGTTATAAGTATTGAGTCAATCTTAAAAGATAGACATATACTGTCGCGGACTTTTATTGAACTTTTAAAGAGGAACAATTCCATCATACATGATTTTTGCGTAACTTAAACCGTTTACGCAGCGCACGCAACGGCAGCTATCAAGAAGGATATTTTTTTCCGTTTTTGCGACATTTTCCATTGATGCATCGCTCTTACTGCTTCGCAGCGTGAAGTTAAATATCCAACACTAATCCGATTTTAATAAAATTTGCACACCGTGTGCAGATTGATCTAACTTGAAAGATAGGATAGCTTACATCTCAATTTAAAGCCGCAATATTATTTAATTGCAAATTATTTGTTTATTAATTGACAGTCAAAATTATCTGTTAGCTCCAAACGATTCTAACAGATGACGGTATCTACTGACTGGATTGAGTAAGTATTCAATAGATGGCGCTGTGTTGAAAGTACCAATGTTTCACATAAGCTACAATTTAATGCCATATAACCACCACGTTTTGCTGAGGCTAAAGTATAAGTTAAATTTACTTCGTAGTAAACGCAATACAGTGAAATTCAATTGTTCTTACTTTTTCAATTTTTGGCATTAGCATAGCCGGCCACGTGTTATTTAGACTGAAGTACAAATTAAATTCATATTAAAGTAAAAGTAATTGTGTAATTGGAATTCTTCTTGCTTTTTAATTATTAGTGCACAATTATTGAACAATGAAATTCAAAAACTTTTAATTAAAAAATATACATGTAAGTATTAACACATAGTTATATTATTATATATTTGCTATGCATCAAATCACACTGTATGATAAATGTATTTTAATGGTCATAAGGCACTAAGGCTCCAAGATCAAAAGTTGGAATTTTTTTTTTCATTATTTTTATTCAACCTCTATTAAAAATTATTTTGCACTCCTCATTTCAATGTGTTATAATAGCACTTTTCAGTTTTTTTTTTAATATTTGTACATTTAAATTATTATTTTCAGTCGAATGCCACCGAAAAAATCTAACCTCAACAACGCGCGGAGCAGAGAGGCACGACGCAAACGTGTTGAAAGAGCTCATCAGTTGGCAGATCAAATCACAACAAGAAATGCAGCTCAAAGAATCAGGACAGCAGAGGGTCGTGCACAAGAATCTCAAGAACAGCATGACGAACGTCTGCGACAGACTATTACGAGAACAAGAACGGCACGAGAACGAAACAGCTACAGCACGACTACAAGAACGACAGAGGCAGCAGACCAGCCACTCATTAACACGTGCATCATGTGTTCGTTTTGCTTTTGAATATGCACCCAATATTAACTACTCTGCGCATTCAAAAATTGGTATCGGTGCAATGGATAAAGTATGTCAATATTGTCAGGCATTGAAATTTCGCAGCCAAAAATGTTGATGTTGACGAAATTAACTTCCAGATACAACAGCTGTTTACAGGCGATCTGATGTCTTTTAAATCAATCGATACTGTTGTTGATGAAAATGATAGTGTAAATTTTCCAATTGAATTTTTAAATTCACTAGATATACCTGGAATGCCACTACATAATCTTCGATTAAAGATTGGTTTAATTGAATAAATTGAATAATTGAATTGCGTAATTTAATCCAACTCGATTATGCAACGGTACGCGTTTGGTCATCAAAAAGATCACCGGAAATATACTTGAAGCTACCATTTTAACTGGAAAGTTTTAAGGAGAAGTAGTCCTGTTGCCACGTATTCCGATGATACCATCAGAATCGACGATACCCTTTAAAAGGTTACAGCTTCCAATTCGTTTAGCTTTTGCCATGTCTATAAATAAGTCTCAAGGTCAAACAATGTCCATTTGTGTTTTAGATTTGGACAATCCATGTTTTTCTCATGGGCATTTCTTATGTTGCATGTTCACGTGTAGGAAAACCGTCGAATCTATTTGTGTTAGCTAAAGACAGGTTAACCAAAAATATTGTGCACCGATTAGTGCTAAATTAAATTGAAATTAAAAGTATTTATAATTCAAAATAATAAACACTATTGTTAAAGATTTAAAACTATCTGCCCTACCTACCTCATTTATAAGTTTAAGTATCACGTGTTATTTACTAACAACTTTGTAATATACTCATTTGTTACAAACTTGAATACAAAAAATAAAAATGTATTTCTTTTGTATTGATTTTTGCTCAATATCAACAGTAGTAGAAAATCAATCATGGAGGTCGCTATGTTTTTTTACAAATGGCATCTATGTAAAAAAGCATGGTGGTCCCCATGACTGGTATTCTCCTACCGTTTCCCTTGAATAGTTTACTACTATGTAATATAACAGAAACCTTAGCCACAGCAACGCGTGGCCGGGTCTGCTAGTATAAGTGTAGATTATACAGAGTGGCGGGAACATGGACGCGCAACCCGTAACAATGGATTCAATACATAATTATAAGTCGCACTCCATTGAGATTTTAAGTCGGATATTAACAAAAAAACAACAGACTTCCGAAAAAACACTACAAAGTGAAAAATAACTTTAATTTCTGAAGGCAGTGACTTTGGATCTGTATTTAAATTTTTTGTCACCGCCTTCAGAAATTAAAGTTATTTTTCACTTTGTAGTGTTTTTTCGGAAGTCATTTGTTTTTTTTTGGAAAAAGTTTTTATTTTTCACTTTTTAGTTGTAGTACCTACCCCACTAATTCGAAATTTCATCATCCTTGGGGTCAAAACAATGCATATTTATGCGATAGCAGCAATCGCGGTTCATTTACTGTTATTTTTTGAAGAGTTCCTTTGTCTGTCTCCGAAACGCATAACCAGATCTATATGAAATGGGACCACACGGGAAGCACGAGCTTTCAAATAAAAAAATAATCATCAAAATCGGTCCACCCAGTCGAAAGTTATGAGGTAACAAACATAAAAAAAACATACAGTCGAATTGAGAACCTCCTCCTTTTTTTGAAGTCGGTTAAAAAATGCTGTTTCATACATTTTCACCGCGTAGGTATTGCATAAAACACTTGTATGAAACAGCAGATTTTTTCTTTGATAACCTACGATATTTTCAACTCTCGGTATTGAGCCGAGGGTTGAAAATCTAATAGAGTGCATATCAGCGCGTCGGAAATCGAGCAGTGTGTTTTACTGTTCGATTTTCAACTCTCCGTCGGTTTGGTTGCAGGTCCAGTGCGCCAAAAACTGCTGCCGCGATTAAGTAGCTCTCTAATTGAAAATAGTAAATGAACAAAACATCTACAACTTTCTAATTTACATGAAAATAAACAACGTGCTACTCTCGCTTAATACTTGTAAGTATATCTAATTAGCGGACGCACTTCACTTTCCACATTGTTTCTACGTTTAGCCCGTATATCATATAGGTAGCCTAAGCTAGGCTACCTATATGATCTACGGAAGGAAGCCTCGTTACTTTGTAGTAATGGTGCTTATAATCGCGTTACCGCTATACAGTACAGTCAGTCTCAAAAATATGTACTTACTTACCCAGTACATTCCCTAAAGGCACACACATGCCGGCGGCACAGCCGGCAAGTTTTTGCCTTGCGGCCCATGCTGCAGTTGATATTAGGCCGCCGACACTTGCCGCAAAAACCGAATATGCCGCCAGCCTTGTTGGCGGCAAGGCCGCCGGCATAGTGTGTAGGACGAAACTTTAACAGTCGCACGGGGGTCGGTCGATCTGGTTAAGAAGGCGCAGTTAACCGGAAAAAAAAACAAGTTATATCCGCGCTTCGGTGCCTGCCCCTCTCATCAAACACGACGAAAACAAAATACAACACAAAAACTTTTCGCCCGGCGGCTTACCTTTATTTGGGTACCTATTTATTTGAATTTGAAGCTTCAGTTATACGAGGTGCATTCAATAAGTACCTAGCCTCATCGCCAGAGGGCGCTGTAGTTTCAAAAGGGTTTTACCACAGTGTAGCACATTCTTTTTTAATTCTTTTTTCAAATTTTCATTCCAATCCCTTCATTTGTTTTAATTTGACAACTTATGGAAGCGAACGTGTCGTTTGGTTTTACAAAAATGGAAAAAGAGCAATATCGTTCGGTGATTCGATTCCTATTTTTGGAAGGGAAAACGTGCATCGAAATCAAAGAGCGCTTGGATGCTGTGTACGGTGACTCTTCTCCATCGATGGCCGCCGTCAAGAATTGGTTCAACGAGTTTGCACGTGGCCGTACGTCGGTTTTTGATGAACCACGTCCAGGTGCACCGAAAACAGCTGCTACGGAGGAAAACATTTAAAAAATCCATGATCTCGTATTGGCAGATCGCCGATTGAAGGTTCGGGAGCTAGCTGAGACTATAGGCATTTCAGAAGGAACAGTGCATCATATTCTTCACGAGGAACTCGGCATGAGAAAGCTGTCGGCGCGATGGGTGCCGCGTTTACTCACACCAGAAAACAAGCGCAACCGTGAGACCACATCGGAGACGTGTTTGGCGCTGTTTAAGCGGAATCCAGCGGAGTTTTTGCGTCGTTTTGTGACCGTCGATGAAACCTGGATCCACTGGTACACACCAGAGACCAAGGAGCAATCAAAACAATGGATCCAGACCGCGGAACGTGCTCCAAAGAAGGCGAAAACTGTAAAATCGGCCGGAAAAGTTATGGCCACCGTTTTCTGGGATTCACAAGGTGTGATCTACATCGATTACCTCGAGAAGGGTAAAACAATTACAGGGCTTTACTATGCCGATTTATTGGGCCGATTCGACGCCGAATTAAAGAAAAAACGACCCCATCTGGCGAAGAAAAAAGTGCTGTTTCACCACGACAACGCACCGGTTCACACGTCTGCCGTTGCCATGGCCAAATTGGTCGAATTACGCTACGAATTGCTGCCCCATCCACCGTATTCTCCAGATTTGGCCCCTTGTGACTTCTTTCTGTTTCCTAATCTGAAAAAATCACTCGCCGGGAATAGATATGGATCGAATGAGGAGGTCATCGCCGCCACGGAGGCCTATTTTGCAGAGTTTGACAAAAACTATTTTTCGGACGGATTAAAAAAGTTGGAGCATCGCTGGGCTAAGTGTATCGAACTAAAAGGAGACTATGTTGAAAAATAAATTCCCACTTTTCCAAAATTTTCGTTTACTTTTTGTAGGCTAAGTATTTATTGAATGACCCTCGTAAGTAACATCTGGATGACGTTTTCTAAAAATGAAACCTAGCTAGATCAATTTATCGCCCCCGAAACTGAATGCAGGGGGCATGCCAAATTTCATGAAAATCGTTGGAGCCGTTTCCGAGATTCCGATTATATACAGGGTAAGTTTTTATCCAGTGCGGAAACTGTAACCGTGAATTCAGCATATCATTCTAGACCCCCAAACGCAGAAATTTTTCGTCGGTAATACAAACAAAAAATCAGCTGTTCTACACATTTTGACCGCGTAGGTATTGCACTTTTCTATGACACAGCTGATTTTATTTTTGTAAAACCGACGCAAAATATCTGCGTTTTGGGGTCTAGAATGATATGCTGAATTCACGGTTACAATTTGCGCACTGGATAAAACCTTATCTTGTATATACAATAATTGCTCGTTTAAAGGTATTATTAGATATAAGTAATACACGCGTTTGGTCCGTAAATAGGTGACCATCTTTACATGCCAAGACTTCTCCGTGCTTCGAAAAGCACGTAAAGCCGTAGGTCCCGACTGTCACCCGTGGATCTTTGACAATCGTTACAAGTCGACAGAAGCCCCAAAAACAGACGACCAGTCTTAACAACGGGTATCGCATAACCCAGTAACTGGGTTGTGGAAATTAGATAGGCAGTCGCTTCATGCAAAATACTACTAAGCAGCAGCATCGGTTAGACTGGAAGCCGACCCCAATATAGTTAGAAAAAGGCTAAGCAGATGATGACTTATTAATCTCGGGAGTGTCCCGGGGTTTATCCATTGACAAGAATTAATTTCACTATCAACAATTTGTTTTCCATAACACAGTATTAATGTGAAACACTATCCCCATTATTACAAAACAAGGTTTTTCTTTAGGTATGGTTTAAACCGTCGAGCCTGTTTGAAATAAGAACCCAACCAAAATTGAAATACAGCTCCTTTTACAAAACTGACAACTTAGTCCAGTGCTACGAGGTGCATTCAATAAGTACCTAGCCTCATCGCCAGAGGGCGCTGTAGTTTCAAAAGAGTTTTACCACAGTGTAGCACATTCTTTTTTAATTCTTTTTTCAAATTTTCATTCCAATCCCTTCATTTGTTTTAATTTGACAACTTATGGAAGCGAACGTGTCGATCGGTTTTACAAAAATGGAAAAAGAGCAATATCGTTCGGTGATTCGATTCCTATTTTTGGAAGGGAAAACGCGCATCGAAATCAAAGAGCGCTTGAATGCTGTGTACGGTGACTCTTCTCCATCGATGGCCACCGTCAAGAATTGGTTCAACGAGTTTGCACGTGGCCGTACGTCGGTTTTTGATGAACCACGTCCAGGTGCACCGAAAACAGCTGCTACGGAGGAAAACATTAAAAAAATCCATGATCTCGTATTGGCAGATCGCCGATTGAAGGTTCGGGAGCTAGCTGAGACTGTAGGCATTTCAGAAGGAACAGTGCATCATATTCTTCACGAGGAACTCGGCATGAGAAAGCTGTCGGCGCGATGGGTGCCGCGTTTACTCACACCAGAAAACAAGCGCAACCGTGAGACCACATCGGAGACGTGTTTGGCGCTGTTTAAGCGGAATCCAGCGGAGTTTTTGCGTCGTTTTGTGACCGTCGATGAAACCTGGATCCACTGGTACACACCAGAGACCAAGGAGCAATCAAAACAATGGATCCAGACCGGGGAACGTGCTCCAAAGAAGGCGAAAACTGTAAAATCGGCCGGAAAAGTTATGGCCACCGTTTTCTGGGATTCACAAGGTGTGATCTATATCGATTACCTCGAGAAGGGTAAAACAATTACAGGGTTTTACTATGCCGATTTATTGGGCCGATTCGACGCCGAATTACAGAAAAAACGACCCCATCTGGCGAAGAAAAAAGTGCTGTTTCACCACGACAACGCACCGGTTCACACGTCTGCCGTTGCCATGGCCAAATTGGTCGAATTACGCTACGAATTGCTGCCCCATCCACCGTATTCTCCAGATTTGGCCCCTTGTGACTTCTTTCTGTTTCCTAATCTGAAAAAATCACTCGCCGGGAATAGATATGGATCGAATGAGGAGGTCATCGCCGCCACGGAGGCCTATTTTGCAGAGTTTGACAAAAACTATTTTTCGGACGGATTAAAAAAGTTGGAGCATCGCTGGGCTAAGTGTATCGAACTAAAAGGAGACTATGTTGAAAAATAAATTCCCACTTTTCCAAAATTTTCGTTTACTTTTTGTAGGCTAAGTATTTATTGAATGACCCTCGTATATTGTCACTTTTGTATTAAAAACTTTATTCAATTAGAAGAAAAGTTGGTAGGGGAGACCGGTATGGTTGTCACACGGGTTGGTTGCCACAGCGGCCATAGCAGAAAACTGAACGAACGAATGAGTTTATCGACCGGTGTCGAAAGACCGCGAGCGCCATATTTCCCTCCCTACTTCACCTCAGTCCGCTCCAGAATGCCGTGACGGAGCCACGTGTGCTTAAGGTTTCCGCCAGTTAAAGTATTTTTTTGTGCATCTGTGGCAAATCTCGTAAGTATACTCAAATTTTGTACATTAATATGATTCTTAGTGTATTGCTAATGTTAAATAATAGGTTGGGGAAAAAGTTTCTTCGCATTTTTTAAGAAAATTCAAAACATTTTTTAATAAAGTTTGTTTACATTTAACTAAAGTATGTAGGTACCATTTTGTTCGATAACTTTTTGCCATTTTGTAGGTAGGGACATGATCCCATTGCTATAGAAATTTTGGGACTTCTGGTCAAAATACCGCGACAAGTGGTTTTGGCAGTCGTCTCGTGATGTTAACCTGACACTGCCTAAAGAATTCTGAAGAGACCTAAACAGGTGGAAATCTGAAGGTACAAGGTCAGGACTATACGGCGGGTGCATTAACACCTCCCAGCCAAACTCTCTTAATTTTTGTTGGGTGGCTAAAGATGTGTGAGGTCTAGCGTTATCATGATGAAAAACCACACCCCTTCTGTTGATTAATTCCGGCCGCTTTCTCTCAACTTCTTGCTTTAATCTCGTCAGTTGTTCGCAGTATAGTTCAGAATCGATGGTCCTGCCTGGTGGTAACAGCTCATAATGAATAATGCCTTTCCAATCCCACCACACACACAGCATCACCTTGTTGCGAGTTAACCCGGGTTTCGCCACAGTCTGTGAAGCCTGACCGGCCTTTGACCACGACCTTTTTCGCACGTTCTTGTCATACGTGATCCACTTTTCATCACCAGTTATCAGCTTCTTCAAAAATGGTTCGGTTTCATTACGTCGTAATAAAGAATCACAAATGAGTACACGGTTCATTAGGTTTCTTTCAGTGAGCCCGTGAGGTACCCAAATGTCAAGCTTTTTTGTGTACCCAGTTTTTTTCAAATGCTACAAAACTGTTTTGTGGTCAATTTCTAGTTCTTCAGCTACGTCGTAACTACTGGTATGCCGATCTTGCTCCACTTTTTCAAAAATGGCATCTATTTTATCCGTAATAGGGCGACCAGAGCGACGTGCATCTTTGACATCAAAATTTCAGGATTGAAAACGCTTAAACCAAATTTGTGCTACTCTCACAGACACTACACTAGGTCCATAAACATCGCAAATTTTTTTCGCGGCTTGCGTTGCATTTTTACCTTTTTTGTAGTAAAATGTTAAAATGTATCGAATTTCTTCATTAGATTCACTCATCTTGACGGTACGAAAAACAAATGAAAATCACACATTTTCCTAATTTGAATTTGGAATTATGTTCTTTAAAATTTAAACTTTCAATGATACCAAAACCAGCCAGATACAAATAGTATAGCCAAAGAGATTTTATTACAAGTTCATACATAGTATAATGCGAAAAGACTTTTTCCCCAACCTAATATGTGTTTCGTATTAATATTATTAGGTTTTTGGGGTACACATTGATTTTAATTTATTTTGAAGGTCATTTGCGAAAACGGGTTTTGGGGCAGGTTGTCTCAGGTCGACAGGGGCTGGTAGTCACATGTGACAACCAACCCCATGCATGTCTACTGTCTTAAATTTTTTGGCTGTTTGGGGTTTTGCTATATAAATGATGCTTTTTTCAGAGTTAGTACAATGCTAAGGCGTCACAAAAGAAAGTCGACTCGTGAACTCGTTTTACCAGTAGCAATGCTGCGAGCTGCAAGAGAAGTGATGATGTATGGGAAATCAATAAGATCTGTTGCAAAGGATTTTGGAATCAACTATCGTACGTTAACTAGGTATTTCACAGAAGGAATCGAGACGAAAACTCTGACCTTAACAGTCGTACTATGCCTGAATATAATAACACTGATCCTAATGAACCTGAAATGACTCCATGTGATACTCGTGGCATTGATGAGCCAGTATTAGCTCAAAATTTTTACCTGGATCTTAATGTTCGTTCAATTACTCCACAGGGTTTAACAGATGAACCTGAAATTACTCCATGTGATACTCCTGGCATTGGTGAGCCCGTATTAGCTCAAAATGATAACCTGGATCTTAATGTTCGTTCAATGACACCACAAGGTTTAACAGACTGCCCGGTGCCAGATCTATCACCGCAGCCACAAGGGACAAATGAACATTCCATTGGTTCTGGCCCAAGTGGACCAACGAGTTCGTTGATAGTTACGCCTCTAATTCTGAAACCTCTGCCAAAAGCTCTTCCAGGCAAGTCACAGCGAGTCGATAGAACAAAATTTAAATCAGCAATTTTAACAGACACACCGGAAAATACCTATTTGGAAGAGAAAAAAAGGAACAAGAAGCTAAGAAAAATAAAGTAACAAAACGTGTGCTGGAAGACAAAAAGAGCAGCAAGCTAAGAATAAGAAAGTACTGGAACGTACATTAAGTGCATATAAGGAAAAGAAAATTGTTTCTAAAGGAAAAAAAAGTCATCTGTCAATGACGACGATGAGGAAGAGGATGATGTATTTTGGTTGGTCTGCTTATCTCCATACTCTGCTAGCAAGTCTAAGGAAGTCTGGATTCAGTGCCAGAAATGCAAGTTGTGGGCTCACGAAGCTACCTGGTTACACTTGCCAGAATTGTGATTCTGAATTTTCAGACTGATTTTTAGCTTTGTTTGTCAAATGTTGACCACTGAATAAAACCACAGCGGTGGGATTGCTCAGCACGGACTGCGATAGGCCTCGACAGGTAACAGTGCAGTAACACCTAGCGCCACCTGACAGTTAACGGCCCGTGGGACCGCAGCGTTATCACGATGAAGAAAGATCACGCTGTAAAGGTGGGTACTGACCGGCGCCACGGGGCAAAATGCACCTAACATGTTACCAAGCGAGCATTCGTGCAATCAGTACGGCAAAACATGCGAGCGAGCAACCCTGATTTTAGCACATGGCATAACGACATGCTCGCTGCGAATGTTACATTACGCCCCGTAACGTTGGTCATTACCCACGTTAAGAACGCAGTTGAAAAATACATTCAAAACCAGGCAAAAACCTATTAAATTGTCAATATTTTATTATTGTGATTTCAATTGTTTCTATGTATTCTTTGTTGGAGATACCAAATAGGTAAATAAATGTATTGTTAAACTTGTAAGAAAATGCTTCTGTGTAAACGATGTTGCTCGAAAGAGCGCCGACATACCTACAGTTGCCCGTGTGAAAAGCGACCTATTTATTGAGATCCACCAGTAGTTATGACCGCAATTTTGGATTTTTATTTCCTGATTTTCGCCACCAGACCTCCCTCGAAAACTAACATCACGAAAATTTGTACATTATTTACAACTCTCCCAAAACTCCCAATAAATAATACCCTACTTTAGGATGAATACTACTTAAATGTACTTAGGTGTCCATAATAGGGTATTACACCCATTTTTCAAGTGTCTTAATTAAATTCTAAAATGCTAATAAACCACTAAAAAAAAACAACATTTTTATCGAATCGATTAGTGCCATAAAAATGCATTTAAATTTTACATTTTCATATTTCGCGCGTAATTTGACGAAAACGCTGGACGCAGTGGGCGCCATTATATTGCTCTGTGGGTATGACGTCGTCAGTTTTCTGTGTAAACAAATGCATTAATATTTCATGTGATCATTGTTTATAGTATAAAAATTGAGTTATTATACTTCTTATCGTTGGTTTGCCGTTCCTGAATGTAAGATTTATTTCAACAAAATTTACTTTGGTTACGAAAACAAAAGTACAAAGTTTCGTAATAACATGGTGGCTACTATTTCGGGGTGTTTAGAAACAGATTTTAAATACTGAAATCTTTGAATTGAATTTTCAAAATTATTTTGTTATTTCATGAACTAAAACCAACATTTTCCGACTGGTTTTTTCCCTAAGCTATGTCAATAATATAATTTTTAGATTTTTTCTCATTTATAGTAAAATACCGTATTGGCTTCCGTTTGCTTCTTCAAAATTATGCCCGAAGCAGCAAAAAGCAGATATCTACTTGGGAAACACTGGTCGAACAATTAAATTAAAAAAAATAGACTGCGTAAAAAGTGAACAATATTATCGATACCTTATATCCAAATGGTACAACCCTACCACAGTTCTAGTTTCTACCTAGCGTCACCCCGCATTGCCAGACCCTACGGATTTACGGGTTTATCAATAAATCTATGGATTTTGGACCTCACCTCTCGATCACGTATTTTCAATAGAAAATCTACAAAACAAAGCAACCGACTTCCAAAAAAAACACTAAAAAGTGAAAAATAACTTTAATTTCGGAAGGCGGTGACTTTGGATATGTATTCTAATTTTTTTGTCACTGCCGTGTTTTTTTGGAAGTCAGTTGTTATCTTTTTTTAGTTTTTTTTTTTCACTTTTTAGTGGTTCACATGTGCCGCTATGCCCTTCACAGCGTCCCGGCGTGATGTTATGTTATGAACTGTGTAAACAATAGACAGACATGAGATTTCTACAATTCCAGTCCATTTGCTATCATTTATTAAGGAGTTCCGTTGCCTATCTCCGAAGTTCTTCATCAGATCTTCACCAAATTGAAATGGGACCACTCCGAAAAAGTACTGTTCCAAAAATTATCCAAATCTCTTCAAGTGTGCCTATAAAATTTTAAAGAGTTATCTCTATTTCTCCAGGATCACATCATCAGATCCTAACTTGATGATCATGGTACCACCTGGGAAGATTACCCTTTCAAACAAAAAAAAATATCCAAGTCCATCCAGCCATCTTCGAGTAATCGGGGAACATACATAAAAAAAAACAGATACGTTCCGACGAATTGAGAACCTCCTCCTTTTGGAAGTCTGTTAATAAAACAGGCATAATCAAATTCGTATGTGGAGAATGACGTCTTATTATTACCTTACATAATTTATTATGGTTATTATTACATATTTTATTCATTAGTACCGTTTCGCGCCAATAGATGTCGTTACGTGTTTCAACATTACGTAATTAAATTCTACTTGAACACGTTAAATTGATCATATCTTTTGATTGAGCTAATCGATTGCAATGAAATAAAGCCTAAAATATACTCCGAGTTATAAACAATATTTTAGTATGAAAGTTAACCATATTGGTTTCGTACTTCTGACGTGATACTTGATCTATTCACGCATCTAAACAGGGTCCCAAGTCTGCTATTTTTATAAATTCGTCATTCCAACACGATCCCATTGTCATTTTGCTAAAAGTTCGTAATCTGCTAAATTCATAATGGTTGATCATTGGTCGGTCAATGGTCTCGTAATAGAATTGTGTTATAATGGCATTGTCGTATGGCCAATAATATAAGACCCGTTAGTAGAAATGATTTTCCAAAAACGACTACTAAATTTTAACATTTATGCATGCCGATTTCATTTATGTATATTTTACATATTATTTATTAGTGTTACATTTTCGCAGATTACCGCCTAAGTCAGTCATTCATTTGTCATTATGTACGAGATTACCAATAAATGCCATTTCTTTCAATGGAGTGTCAGTGGCTGACCATTGCTAAGTCATAATGACGCCATTATATCAGTAGATTACCAAACTTGTCAAAATCAACAATTTTGAAATCAATGATAGACCATTCTGACACTACTGTGATAGCAGACTTGAGGCCCAGATCGTCAGAAACAACGACATACCGAAAAACAGACAAAAATTTCGAAAAGGATTAAAATGACATCTGTTGATTAAATAAGAAAACAAAATAAAATTCGCTTTCAGCTATTAACGTCTATAAAAGATCTTACAATTCTAGTCACAAAAATTTAATCCAAGTTAGGCACTACTCTCTTTGGACGTAATATCTATATCTATCCTCTATATCTATATCTATCTATATACATATAATAAATCTGTAGACGAGCTGTTTCTGTACATTCAAATTATTTCGAAAAAAAATAGTTGGGGTGCTAATCTAGCCCTTTTTTAATACAAAAAAGACATTTGTGATTTTCCTGGGATCAATTGGTTACGAACAACATTTCTATCTTCAATAAAAAAACTGATTTGGTATAAATAGGTTTTATTTATTATTTTTCTCTTTTATTTTCCAATGTGACTACCTATCCCAACACCTGTGACAACCATCCCTGACACGGGGTTAAATGTCACACTTCTCTTTTTTTTTTTAAAAACAAAAATTTCGAAAAAAACGTATTTATTTATAAACTAGAATAAATACCCTATCCGTCTATATATCATGTGCCCATTCTTATCTAAGAACAATAGTCTAAAAATGCAAAAGAAAAAAAAATTGACTTCCAACCCTGGTCTCCATGTAAAAACTGAAGTACGAAATAGTGGACGCATCATTTGTAAAACCTTCAACATCTGACCTAAAAGACTATGTCCAGTCCAAATTTTTATAATTCATACAAAACTCCCATAAAAATACACTTTTATACATTGGGCAAAAATATAGTTTTAGGCTTTAACTAAAGTTAGGTCGCGTTTTGTAATAAGACGGTATGTGTTGTTTTGTGGTTACACATTGACACAAAATTATGGAACAAATATAGTGGACAATTAAATGAATAAAAATTCTTGTCAATGCATCTTTTTGAGGCTGACTGTACTAATCAGTACCTGGTATACCTTGTGCATTGTAAGCCTAAGAGGCTTTGTAAGGCAAAGTATCACATACAAACAACTTACTTGGTAACAATGAGACCAGTTGTTCGTCGTAGGTTCTTTGTGACATTTATTTCATCACTACTGCCCTCAAAACGATCAAAGAAAACATCTTGAGGAAACCAGCATGTCCTAGAACAGCGATGGGCAAAGTACGGCCCGCGGGCCAAGTCCGGCCCGCGAAAGCGTTTAATCCGGCCCGCCAACGGTCCTTCGACATGAATAGTAGGGCCCGCGATAATTATATTTTGACGGTCCAAAAGTATAAAATAGATTCTACTTAGTAGAATAATAGACGTATAAGTAAAGGAGCCAGCTAGACTAGCCTTTTCGCGCTACTGAAAGTTACTTCGTCACAGCTCGAACCTGCATCCGAAAATATTATGGCAAATCAAAACCAATTTCATATATCTCACACGCCTACCATGGTAGGGCCTTCGAATAAAAGTTAAATTGATTATTTAATATTTGTGCAAGTGTGTAATGCTGTAATGTTTTTATCTGATTAAAATTTTCAACACAAAATGCAATTTTTCCTATAATTCTGGCCCTCCTCTGAAATGTCTTAAAATGTCTGGCCCCCCATTAAGAAAGTTTGACCAACACAGTCCTAGAAGCAAAAAAAGGTGAGACATGTGATATCTCCTAACCCGAACTGCGCCCGCGTAGCCCAGTCTCTCGTACAGAGAGGAGGCCCGTGTCCCAGCTGTCGGAATATAGGCTGCTTTGTACAGTATTCTCGGGACGTCTGCTGCAACAACAGGGTATTACACCTATTTTTGAAAAGTGTCTTAATTCGATTCTATAATGCTAATAAACCACAAAAAAATACACAAAAATTGTATTTAATCGATTAGTGCAATAAAAACGCATTTAAATTTCACATTTTCATATTTCGCGCGTAATTTGACGAAAATGCTGGAAGCAGTGGACGCCATATTGGTCTGTGGGTTTGACGTCAGTTTGCTAAATAAATAAATGCGCTGATATTTTGTATAATAATTGTGTATAATTTAAAAAATACGTTATTATTCTACTTATCGTTCGTCTGTTGTTCCTGAATGTAAGATATTATTTCAACAAAAAATAATTTGGTTACGAAAATAATAAAACCACAAAGTTGTTCAGTTGATTAGTTTATTCAGCGATACGACGTAATTACATGGCGGCTATTATTTCATGGTGTTCAAAAACATATTTAAAAAACCGAAATCTTTGAATTGTATTTTAAAATGTTTTTTGTTATCTTATTATCTAAAACTAGCATTTTCCGACTGCTTTTTGCCTAAGCTATCTCAACAATATATTTTTAGGTTTTTGCTCATATAGAGTAAAATACCCTATTGACAGCACAAGTTGCCGTTTTTCAAGAGCGGGCTCTTCGACCTTCAGTAGCAAAATTCTGACCCACATTTCGTCTTATTTTGTGCCCATGTGCGACCAAAAAATTTCCAATTGTTTTCGACTTATAATTAAATTAATTATACACAGAGTGACAGGGATATCGACGCGAATACTGAAACCATTAATTATTCAGGAAATAAACCCCGTAGCCTAAATATTTTTCGTCGGTAAAAAAAAAAACTATTTCAAAGAAAAGCTTAAAATGTATGGCAGTTTTTTTTTAATAACCGACGAAAAACTTCAACGCAGGTTTTAGAATCATGTACTGAATCTGTAGCCACAGGTTGTGCGTCGATAACCCGACCATCATAGATATATTCCACTCTGTATACAGGATAAGTTTTTATACAGTGCGCAAATTGTAACCATGAATTCAGCAAATCATTCTAAACCCCTCAGCGTAGAAATTTTTCGTCGGTTATACAAAAAAAATCAGCTGTTTCATAGAAAAGTGCAATACCTATACGGTCAAAATGTTTGGAACAGCTGATTTTTTTTTTTTTTGTATAACCGACGAAAAATCTCTATGCGGGGGGCCAAGAATGATATGCTGAATTCATGGTTACAGTTTGCGCACTGGATAAAAACTTATCCTGTATATTAGGTAGGTAATAAATAAAATAATACATTACTGGGAACAGGCTGAACCTAAAGATACTCCTTCTATGAGCATCACACTTGCGAATTTAGGTAAAAGCCAATATTGGCTTGCTTCTTTTTCTATAAATGGCCAATAAACTATGCTGTGATTATACGCCGCAATAAATAAATCAATAGTAGAGAAAGGTGCGGGACTGTGGTCCCTGTGGGTGATGTGGGTACCGTCTCCGGGTTGACCACAGGTCCCTAATGGAGGTAAGGACGCATGAAGCTGTGGGTCACACGGAAACGGCTCTGCAAAACCCTTCTTATCCACTTTTCACTTTGGTTTTGATTCTGATCGCTGGAACAAGTTAATACTAATTACTGAAAAAATTATATATTTATTTGTTTAATGCACAATTTACGCAACTATATTTATAAGCTAGGCTTAAAACTAGTGCGTACATGACATGACCCTGTTAGGGCACAGCAAGATAACTTAAAACTAATAATATTACAGTAAGATCTAGTATGACGTAGATTAGGGATTTCCACAATTAAAACTTTATATTAATTAAACTTATATCTAGCTTTATACATAAAAGAATATATATTATAATTAACACAGATACCTTCCATAAATTCCAGGATACTATAATAACTTTTTTTAAGAGCAATGCCTTTAACCTCGCTTTAAATACACATACCTACCTAGTGTCCTCGTGGACCGTATATTTTCAGATAATTTATTGTATATTTTTATACTTCGGTATTCTGGGCTATTTTTGTATATACAGGTACTAATTAGCCCCTTCTATTACTCCAAGTTCACTCAAAACAAAGACATACGTAAAAAAAATGTTCTTTATGTGGATGCGCTAAGGTAACCCGCGAAATCCAGATTTCCTTTAGTTTTTTGTAGAAGTCAGTGTCAGGTTGTCTATTGATTAAAATATGATTCGAGACCATATGAAACATCTGCCAGGGGAGCGGGTTGTTCGAAAGAGATACCCTGGCACACAGGCAACTGAAGGAACACTGGTGGGTCTTAGTCAGAAGAAGCCTGACACGCCCTCCCGCTCCGCCCAGAGTGGGAGAAGTTATTTGATGATTTCGCACACACAAAAAAAAAGAAGTTCATTGAATCCCATTGAATGACTATTTCATGATAAAAACTTTTACCAAAAAAAAACAACCGAGGCGGTGACAAAAACTTAAAATACATATCCAAAGTCACCGACTTCCGAAATTAAAGTTATTTTTCACTTTGTAGTGTTTTTTCGGAAGTCGGTTGTTTTTCAACATTATACCAAATGAATAAGGTTCAAATTCACTTGGGAAAATTTGACAGTTTGGGATAGCTTGATGTGCTGGCGTCTGTACATACGTGGGAGTAAATGATCTTTGCAAAAAAAACGTTAGGAATATTGAATTTCGCAGGCTAACCTTAGGTTTTCCCCATAACTCGGAATATTTAGATTTTTCTGATAGGTCTTAATTTCCACTGAATTTAAACTCAATTATCGGCACACCTTGCTCACATTCCTCTGTCTAATTTCATATCATAATGCTAAGTTTATGCCAGTAACTTTGTGTGTTAGGTAGCACAGCAACAAGTCAGTGTATGTACTGTAAACATTACATTTGCAAATACGTCGTTCGTGTTCACTTGCACCCGCCATTTTGAATTTGCGGCACGTCCTTTTCACATTTCCATCTTTGTCGTCGATCAAACATAAAAAAAAACTAAAAAGGTTTCATTCGTTTTGTTTTCAAGATCTGATTTGAGGAGCTTGTGGCTAAATAATTACAGCCGGGTCGATCGAATGTTTAGTTACGCTTGCCGCAGTCGGTTCGTGGATGGGTGGCCATCGGTTACATGTCCCCTCCGTGCGGTGAAAAGCACGTTATGCCGTTGGTCCCGGCTGTCAGAAGTCCAAAGTCTGATAACCAGTCTTACCAAGGGGTATCATGTTACCCAGTTACTGGGTTGTGGAGGTCAGATAGGCCGATCGCTCCATGTAAAATACGTGTAGGTATTCAGCTGCATCCGGTAAGACTGGAATCCAACCCCAGTATGGTCGGGCCAAGGCTACGAATGACATCATCTGACTAGACAGTCAGAATTAATTATAGTGGAAAGTACTTCAAGAGGTGATCTTTTAATCGTCAATGATGAATATTTGCAATCGAAGTGTCAAGTTTTCTAAGAGAGAAGCCGAAGCGAAGTCGGTATTAACTTATTGACTTAGGTATCAATAAAGAATAATTACTATCATTCTAAAATTAATACTTATAGTTATAGGAATGTAAAGAATTAAATAAAATAAAATTGAACAGCTGAAAACCAAATAAAATGTGCAATATTCCTCCATCTTGTTCTCGCTCACGCATTTTTTCTATATCTGTCTCTGTCATGGCCCGTTGTAGGTACAGCGACTTCTCTCGTCAATATCAAGCGGTGCCACGTGACCTAAAGTGACGTTACGGGATCGCTGTTGTATAAATTTTTAGTTCTCGATGATGAGGTTTTGGCGCTGGGTTAATTTAGAACACTTTTTTTTTGTTGAAACACAAAGCTAAAAATAACAGTTTATGTTGTTTGAACGTAATGCTGAATTAAATACCCGTAGTGTAACTATATTTTTGACAATAGTAGCCACTATTGACGTGCCATTTTTTAATAGCGATAGAGTTGGCCATGCGAATTCCCGAAAGGAAGCCGGTAGGAATCGTGTTATAAGGTGCTTTCGCCACTGATGTACATGATTGGAAACACCGTTAGTTTTATAATCTATCTCGCGAGATTATAAACTGTCGATAAATTGTGAACTGCACCATAATGCTTACCGACCGGATAGGTTAGACTAGGTTAGATTTGCGACCAACCGCACGCGAGCCCAGCGAGCGTAGCGAGCGGTGCCGCGGTAGCGGCCGGCGAGCGCTACTTCCAAGTTAGTGGCAGTTACTTGACTATTTAGTAATAGCGCAAGATACTATCCGTCTTGATACCATTTCACAATTTTTCAGACAGATTATAAACTGTCGAAAAATAGTGCGTTAAATTGTGAATGGTTTTTGAAGTTCACAATCTTTCGACAATTCACAATCTCGCGAGAAAGATTATAATCTAACGGTATTTACAATTTTACGGTGACATACAAACGGCTACACATAAAGCTATGCATTTCCAGTTTACGCTGATCTCGCACTGTACGAAAATCCTATACAATGCGAGATCAGTTCATACTAGAAATGTATAAAATTGATGTGTAGCCGTGTGTACCTACAGAAATATGGATTGGTTAAGAATAGTAAGTGAAACGATTGGAATTAATAAATATGTCCAAATTATTATTAACATAAAGGTTATCTCAAAAAGATCCTGAAGTCTACTCTCTAAGCATGTAATCCGTCGTTTCGCCCGAAGTTACGGGCGTTCCTACTCCGTGTTATCTACGGACATAAGAATAGTTCGGAGCTCGAACTACGAAAGAATGACAACACAATTTGTTTTTAACAGTTTTTCCCACTCGCAATGTGTATATACTTACCCAAAAAAATTAATTTGACACTAGTTTTGATAGATCAACTAGGTACTTACTTTCGGACGAGCCCATATCTTCGTTGACGGACTTAGAGAGTAGACGCATGATACTAACAAAGAGTAAAGACAAAAGCACAATGTGGAAACATTTAGGCGGGAAAAGTAATTCCTTTTTTTCCTAATTTCCTGTAACAGTATCGCAATGAATTTTAATCTTCCCTAAAAGCTTTCCATGTCTCTGAAAGAAAATGGTGTCATTATATTTTAATACTGTTACAACGTTATTGCCCTTACATCAACATGAAGCACCTTTTTCCCTCCATCTAAAAACAATATAATTTTTTAACGTCATCGTAAATCGCCGTCCACTCGACTTTTTGGGGACACATATCGTAATCAACGCATTAGGAGCTAGCGCTTGACATTTCGTAAAAGCATCGTCGATTCAATTAATTCGTCGATAATAAAACAAAACGTTATCGTAGGCAACAAATTGATTTTCTTTTGTTCCCGACAATAACGTACGTTGAAACAGGTAAAAGAAAAGGCTTTTTATCTATCGAACACTAAATAAACACACACAATAACAGTAACTATAAAGCAGATTATTAAGACGTCGAAATGTTTACTATAGACCACGAACATCAATAATAGCTTTATACAGTCTATAATGGCTGCTTTAATAGCTCGTACAGCTCTAAACAGCAATTATAAGTTCGTTATCAGCGATTTTACTATTATTCTTCGTCACAACTGATAATAAGTCCTCAATCGTTAATTCTAACAGTTAGGGGCATTTAATGACTCTTATCTTGCCGGAGTATTTAAAACTTCGATGTCCGCGTGTCTCGTTTGCAGGATATTGTACAATCAGGATTCCTTCCCTTATTGGACAGATTCAAGAATGTTTTGTAGATAGGAGGTATCGTTAACTAACAATTTGTAATTCAAAATAAAAGTTACCGTCTTTGACAACGAGTTTCTTTACTCAAAATGGTCTGCAACAGGTAATCCTCACAGGTAATCATGGCTATCGGTGAAGAACGTAGTAATGCCTACACGGAAATGGCAATTCTTTTTTTGCTACTGTAGTTGTCTAAAAAATGAGTAGGAACACGAAATGTTTTTATCTATAGTCAGTAATTTCATATTCCGTGTCACAGGCAAGACGGTGTTTGTATTCCCTGCCAAATATGCGCATGCGTCGCTCCTCACCCTCGCTCCCACGATGCAAAAATGCAAATGTGATAGAGTGCAAATGAGTGTACCGTGCGCGGCGTGCCAACGACGGGGATCTGCCCGGACGCATCACTTTGTGCTGTCCATTGTCAACACTTGCTTTATGAGGGGTTGTCAGCGTATTGTTAACTCATTTTAGTGAGCTTTATGCTCCATCCGTCCCCGATCTGTTCATTCATTCACGCGGTGTCCAACCGTCGAAATAACTCAGTGCCGTATCTGTGACATGTTTCGAGATGACGATTAATTGTAATGTTTGTTAAGTGGCGTCCGCGTTGCTAAGTCACAATATTGTGGTCGGTACGTCTCACTTCCTGTTCGCTATTAACACATGGGTTTTGTAATAAGTTCATATTTCATTCTAGCCATGTAGTTAACTTTGTAACTGTGGGAATTTTTATTATTAAGTCTGATTCTACAAGGTCAGTCTGTAGTGATTTCTTTTCGGAATTTTTAAGGTGTACCTTAGTACAATATCTCTCTGGCATCGCGAGTTTTTTAGAGATTCTGATTATGGTCATGGCATGTATCGTCATGGCCATTTGGGGCTTGATCAGAATTTTAAGCGACAAAAGATGCGTTGACCCTCGATACGTTTTCGTCGATACACCAATTATATTATGAACTGTGGTTGCCTATACCGACGCAGTTCTTATTTACAGAGGCCTGTGTTTGTTGTGAATGAGTCTGTCTTTACAAATCTGTCCGTTTGTAATTAAGAGCGTTCACTACACGCGGGCTGGCAACAACGCATTATATTCGTTTTTCGTGATTATTTAATTAAAAACAAACAAAAGTACATTTTTTTAAACCAAGCACTAGATCGTTGGTATTTATAATTATTTTTAACATTTACTCGTTAATAAAAACATGTAATCGTACTAAGTAATACAGATAGAAAATAATTGACGGTATGTCGATTTTATAAGTAAATATCAAAATAACTGTAAAAAATAGCATACAAACTTGAAAATACCAACGATCTAGTGCAGGGCTGAAAAAATGCTTACTTTTGTTGTATTTAATTAAATAATCACGAAAAACCGCCATAAATGCGCCGTTGCCAGCCCGCGTGGGGAGACCGCTCTTAAGGCGGAGATTTCTTGAAAACGATCAAAAAGGTGGTTTTTAAAACCAGTGTATCTCTTTAACCGTACATAATTTTGAAAGCAAAAAAATATATGGTACTTTCAAGTTTATTTTGCATATAGTGATCGAACTCAAAACATAATAAAACACACTTTAATGCATCAAAAAAATCATCAAAGTCACCTCTCAATTTTCTTTAAAATCGGTTTATCCCTTCAATACCAATTATAATTATAATTAATAATATACCATAACATTCCAAACACCAAACTGCATCCAGTGATGGATTATTTATTATTAAGTAGTTAATATCTAATTTTATACGATTTTATTTGCACTTTTACGACGTACGTTTGCTCATTTATTATTCGAATTCATTACAACAGATTTTAACCCGTATCGGATTGCAATAAGAACTATTATCGGTCATAACGACATTATTTAAAGTTACCAGGGCCTTAAGGGGAATGCGCTGTGCGTGTGGTGCACTTTTTCGCGAAATAGTCATTATATGAGATTAAATGAACTTAGAGAATTGTATTCATGATTTTAACTATTATCATTCTGTAAATACATACGTGTTTCAGTCAACATACGAGGGTAACACTGAAAGTTTTTAGACTAGGTCAATAAAAAAAGCAGCAGATGATTTTTTAAATGAAAACTTCTTTAGGCGCGGTGGGCATTTTTTGAGATAGGAAAAAACAATTGAACTCTCGACACAGCTTTTACCGACACCACTAACAACACGAACGTACGAACAACAACGTTGAACGTTGTTTAATCTGACGATTCAAAAAATACACACGTAATTGTTCAAGTTTTCACTTCTGTCGGCACTGCCGGAGTGCCACTGTTTTTTTTTTCGAATTTGGAACTCTTTGGGAATCTGTAGAGGTATGTGGTAGATGGTAGATGTGTAATCAATTCATTTATGTCATTTGTTTTTACAAATTGCATTTTAAAAAGTGTCTGTCGTGCGTCAAAATGGATTTGACTAAAGAAAATACACAATACACAAAATACACACGTAATTGTTCAAGTTTTCACTTCTGTCGGCACTGCCGGAGTGCCACTGTTTTTTTTTTTTCGAATTTGGAACTCTTTGGGAATCTGTAGAGGTATGTGGTAGATGGTAGATGTGTAATCAATTCATTTGTGTCATTTGTTTTTACAAATTGCATTTTAAAAAGTGTCTGTCTTGCGTCAAAACGGATTTGACTAAAGAAAATTTTCGCTCAATGATTTATTACGAGTTTCGTTGCGGTCTTAGTCAACAACAGTGTTACGATACACATAAACATTTAGGTACATTTAGGCATCAAAACGCTTTGTTCTAGGTGGATACCTCATAATTTGTCGGAAGATCAAAAACGCCATCGTTTAGATTAGTCAGCGCAATGCTTGAAAAGTATGACGGAGATGACTCGAATGCTGTATGTGACATCATCACAGGTGATGAAAGCTGGATATATTGTTACGAACCCGAAACCAAAAGACAATCTGCGCAATGGATGTTTCCATTCGAAGATTTGCCGAAAAAAGTAAAGAAGGGCAGAAGTCAAGAGAAAAAGATGGTGGCCTCATTGTTTGGACGTACGGGTCGTTTCGCAAGGACTACAGTTTGGTATGTCAGTCATTGTTTACCAGTTGTCTTGGAAAATGTTAGACAGCAGCGCCCAGGAAGCAGGACCCTCCTCCACCACGACAATGCCCTCCGCCAGACGGACTATCGAATTTTTGTCTATCGAAGGTGTGCAGTTAGTGAGTCATCCTCTTTACAATCCTGTCGTGCCACTTTGTGACTTTTATCAATTTCCAAAAATAAAAGATAAATTTAGAGGAATTCGTTTTAAGAACCCTTAAAATGAACGCAGCTACGTTAGAAAAAGGCGTAGAAGAGATCTCTAAAGTGAAAGAAGACTGGGTCCACTGCTTTTCGAAAGAAACGGAGGCTTCAAAAGCAATTAACATATTAACAGGTTTTTACATCATTTCGTTTTTTTATTTTCTAAAAAACTTTCAGTGTGACCCACGTAGATACAGTCTGACACTTACCTGCAAATTGCTGAATTTAGCGGGCTACCCTGGTGCTTCCCGGTATCGATTTTCATGAATCACGGTTCTAAAACAGCACCCTAACTGCATAACGCACGATCAATCATAATCTGAACCTTTTTTAAACAGATTGCTAATCCATCGCTTCATATGTGCGGAAAATGTGTTTGCTCACCAACGTAAATAACGCAATGAATATCGTTGAACTGTCAAAATGAAACAGGTTGTGATAGATCGTGTGTACGCAATTAAGGTGCTCTTTGTGAACTTTTTTTTTATGTTAAACTTTTGTCGATTCGTAGGTTGGACCTACAGCACGATCATCAAATTAGCTGTCAATCGATGTTTAAGTCATGGGTATTCAGATATGAAGGTACTCATAAAACACGTCAACATGATCAAATTCAATTAAAGCGGTGGATCGGCGATAAATATTTATTGAAAATCAGAAGTCAAAGTTCAAATAAACACTAACACTGTGTTTACAATTTCAGTGACAACACGTCATGGTTGGTAGTTAGTTTTTGCCGCCCTTTCGCTGCCCTTTGCCGCATACGCAGGCATAAAGGCTCCAGCAGCCAGGCGCGACGCGACTCTAATAGAACTGGAATGGCGCGCTGTCGCGTTGCGCTGGTCTGTTTCAAATTTGATCACGCTTACTCTCGAAACTCGATCTTAATTGAACTTGGAAGTTGGGATCGAGATCTTGTCATTTCGCATTCTTGAATGTTACGAAAGCTCACGATTAGAATCGAATTAGGTGGATTTTTTTGGAATTAAATTAAATAGATTTTACTCGAACGAACGCACTTTTTCGGTAGGTAAGTACTATTGACGAGATTTTGACACTGACATATCGAGTTTGAATTCGTGTTTGTTTTCAAAATTGTAGTAGAAGCATTCACCTATTCGTAAAATGGAGCGTAGAAATATGTGCAAACTGTCAAACTTATTTGAGGGAAGATATTTATGAGCAGTGCGTTTAGTCAGTAAAGTGAAAACTTGGGATTATTTAGTACCTACATATAAGCTGTACATATCGCAGCAATCTGGTTAAATTAGCCAGCTAATTGGACTCCTAGGCAATTCATTAAACGCATCCAATTGTATTTCTAGGCCGATATTTAATTGAACTAGAATCATTCAACATTTAACAACTTGGCGTGTTGAAATTCAGCCCTTTGAAGATGACTGACCAATAATCAGCCAAGTGATTCAAATTTAGTTCAGCTTTTTTGCACTGCGGCGCTAGTAGTCACCAAAACGTATATGGTGCCAAAAATACTACGTCTTCTGCAAGTTTTCGCGAAATATTTGAATCTAAACTGACTGAACTTATTGACTGACTTAATTATTATTGAGAAATATTCGTGTTATGTACTTTTTTGTGAACAAATAATTCACTATTAATATTTAGTGGTAAGTAATAGTAAAAAAGTCACAAATTCATCAAATCCAATTTAACTAAATGACTACACGACATTCAGCCATCTGGTTAAACGTTGCGCTCAACGACTTGGCTAGATGTCCTTCAGCTATTTAATTGGATGCCGGCGTTTAATGAACCGCCTAGGCGCCCAATTGGCTGGCTAATTTAACCAGATGGCTGCGACATACATACATGATTGTTACATTTTTCAGTGATAAATCAATTTAAGTAGAACGGTAAGTAAACATTTCAAATTTAATCAAAATACACTCTTAGAATCATGTTATGCAGGGAATGTGTAATGTTTTGACACGTTATATTTTTGTTTTCGTAGAGTTTTTGAACACTTTCCCTAATGATTCTCTTTGATAGTGTGTGTTGCGCAGACACACACTATCAAAGAGAATCACAATCATTTTGAACAATGTTGCTAATCTATACATATAAATAAAATTGGAGTGTCCGTTTGTAATATTAAAATAACCGCTTTTTGCTACATGCATATGAATATATATACGGTACATATACCAAAATAACATTTTTTACAATTTTTTTCTGTCTGTCGGTCTGTCTGTCTGTCTGTCTGTCTGTTTGTTCCCGCTAATCTCTGAAATGGCTGGACCGTTTGACGGTACTTTCACTGGCAGGTAGCTGATGTAAAAAGGAGCTTAGGTAACTTAGGCTACTTTTATTTTAGAAGCTTATTTATTTTTATTAATTTAAATAATATATATTAATATAAATAAATAATAAAAAATAACTATTCCGCGCGGACGAAGTCGCGGGCACAGCTAGTCCTTCATACATTTTCGACAAATTTTTCTGCTTAACATCGTAAATGACGCAAAGAATGCTGTTGAACTTTCAAAAAGAAAGCCATTCCTACTATTAGTGTATCTTACTACGGAATTACCCATCTGCTCTGTGTACCGAACAAATCTATCCACAGTTATCACAGCTACCCAAAACATCTAGTTCAGGAAAAAGAAAACGCTAAATTCATACGTTAACATAATTATAAGCTCAATAACAGTCCCCATTTCTACTCCTAAGGGCCAATTCACCCGCGTTTCCCCATAACGCAGCGGAGGTCAGATGGCAATCACTCCGCATAAAATAGAAGCACGCCACACCAATCAGATATGGTCACGAACATCTGAATATAAACAGTACACGCGCATAATAACTCTATTTGCAAAATGAATAACGTAATACTATAGGGCCTAAGAATGCCTAATACCTAGTAAATACTCCTTCTTGGTCTCAATCACTTCCTTCACAAGATCCTATTGTTAAGTTCTAAATGGAATTGGTACTTGTTGAGCGAGAATTCTTTGCAGGTGTCTCTGTCTGTCTGTTTGTTTGTTTGTTTGTTACGTTACCACGGCTAAACCGCTTATGCGATTTTGATGAAAATTGGTGTGGAGTTAGCTTTATATCTGTGAAACGTTATAGGCATACTTTATTTATTTTATTTGGTTGATCCCACACACACACTTGCACAATACCGAACTGCAGCATACACGGAAATTACCGATACTATGTTTAGTCTTCAAATGTTATTATTTATTTTCCCTTAATTTGTTAGCTTGTATGTATATTTCGTTTTTTAGTATCGATGAGGCTAACTAACCTAACTGTAGCCCATTTCTTTCAAATTTTTATTTTATTTGACTTCAAAATTACCATGTTTTACCTACTTAACGGTGCCCAAACTACAGACCGTGCCTAGTTTGGGACCGACGATACCTCGAAATGCAATTTTTAATGTTGAAATAAACTACTTTTACTTTTTAATTTACATAGATGGAAAATTCTGACATACACGCGGACGAATTAGAAGTAAAATGCTAGTCCTTCATTTCATACTGTTCAGTGTCCAGACGCATTCTTATTGTTTTAGTACTAATGTTACCTACGAGTTCGACGGTGCCACATCCGCCAATCTAGTCATTTCTGCTCATTCCTTGAAGCGGTCTTGATATACGTGAGAAGTAGTGCGGCGATAGGTAGCTAGGCGCATGTGATAACACATATAATGTCTTGACGCTGACGCATGACGCTTATTTTATTTGTGACATACATTAACATAACACCACTCCTGTATTCGGAAGCTTTAGGCAGAGAAGTACCTTAGTACACCCACATTTAGCCAGTTATGTTTAAGTCCAATGTCATAGCTGTAAGCCTATTGGCATCAAACCGGGCACAAATTCAGACACCAGGCTGCTTCTGAGAAATAGACATTCAGGGCGTTGAATCTAGAGCGTCATGCTCTGCACGCGAGCACTAGACGAGACAGATTTCTGACTCTTTCTCATGGATAAATTTGATAGTTCGGGTAATGAGCTGTTGCTTTGAAGAGAGGGACAGCTGATGTTAGTAGTAGTTATTCTACCACTGCATTTAATTTAAGAGACAACAAACAAGCTTAAGAGCACTCATTCCACGCGGACTGGCAACAACGCATTTATAGTCGTTTTTCGTGATTATTTAATTAAATACAAACAAAACTACTATTTTTTTCAGCCAAGCACTAGATCGTTGGTATTCATAATTATTTTAAATATTTATTCTTTCTTAAAAACATTTAATCGTACTTAGTAATGCAAATAGAAAATAATTGACGGTATGTCGATTTTTATAACCAAATACCAAAATAACTGTAAAAAAAATTGCATATAAACTTGAAAATACCAACGATCTAGTGCATGGCTGATGAATATGTTTGCATATGTTTGTATTTAATTAAATAACCACGAAAAACCGCCATAAAAGCGCCGTTGCCAGCCCGCGTGG
Source organism: Polymixis lichenea (assembly GCA_949091785.1). Classification (NCBI taxonomy): domain Eukaryota; kingdom Metazoa; phylum Arthropoda; class Insecta; order Lepidoptera; family Noctuidae; genus Polymixis; species Polymixis lichenea. The sequence continues at coordinate 10,139,567 of OX420933.1, read as the reverse complement.
GGAAAATGCTCTTAATGAGGGAAATGCCAATTGAAAGTTTTGAGTATGAGTGTGGATGGCAGTAAGATTAAGGTACTGGGGAAGACCAAAAACTTTGGATGAACTGTGTGAGATATATGATATTGCTAGATAGGGTGTATACTCCCATGACGACTATTTAATTGAGGAGTATGGAAGAAAATGAGATGTTACACTGACTCCAAATATAAAGGCTTCTTCAAACAGCCGCGACGCGACAGCGCGACGCGACACTTAAATCGTTCTACGTGTGTCGTGGCGCGACCGTCGCATCGCGTTAGTCTGCACGAGCCTTAAATTAGGATCAGGATAGGAGAATGACGATGAAACAATATTAATTAACTACCCTGAGATCTCAACATATACATATATAAAAATAATAATATGCGAAATATAGAACAGAATGGGAGCAGCGTTCTGTATGCATTTGACCACCATAAGCTGCGATCGCCAACCCGCCTGCCAAGCATGGCGATTATGGCAAATCCCCCCTTTTGGGGGAGGCTTTTGTCCATCAATGGACGTCTTTGGGCTGATATGATGATGATGATAATAAAATGAGTAGGAGGTAGATACTTTCTAGGTAAATGTGATGTCTAAAGTTTATTTGTATGTAGAAGGTCGAAAATCATTCCACGGGAACGTACTACCGGAATAAACAATATTATATGTGTTACTCCAGGTTATAAGTTATCGGTGTGTCAAATGTCATCCAAATCCGTACAGCTGTTTCTGCGTGATTGAGTACCAAACATCTAAATGTACTACTAAGATTATATTGAGGACAAAAAAGCTTGGGATTGACCTGCTCCAATTTTTGCAGAGAGTATAAGTTTGCAAAAACAAAAAAAAACAACATTCAGTACGAATGTTGTTTTTTTTGTTTTTGCAAACTTATACTCTTTGACATTTGATGATTATTATTATTATATTATACACTTTGAAATGAATATTTACTTTGAGAAGTATAATATTATTATTGTTTTAATTATTGTGAATGTGAGGACTATGTGGGTCATTTTTTCTGTTTTTTTTTTTCGGTTCATCTCTTTCTCAGTTAGTTTTAATGTTAATCTAGCAGTTTGAGTACTTAAATGTACTTAAATGGCCTACCCAAATGTCCTTTCTTTGGTATTGTTCGTCAAATCGTTGAGCTCCTCAAGTTCTGAGCTGACCTGCATGATTACTGATAAATGCGTGCACTGAATGGACAGGTCCACTCAAACCGTGTGGTTCTTTCCTCAAAAGACCATTTCAGACACCAACCCACATGGTCTTCATATGATCTGACCAAGATTATGTCTGGACTTTAAGAGACTGTGACCTCTGAGTTTGTTTCGGCCTTTCTTCTCAGAGTAGTCAGATAGGAAACGCCGACCTCATCTAGTTTTGACGTGTAAAAGTGTTTGTACAAACCTACTTACAGAAATAAAATAATTTATCATTTACAAACTTTTATAATATTAGGTAGGATGTAGAATTTGGCGGGACAAGCTGGATAGGTTCCGTTAAAATTGGAAGGAGATGGCGTGGGCTCGCGAAATATAGAATTAGTGGACCTTTGCCAAAGAGCGGACAGCGCAGGCGAGAAAAAAAAGCTTTAACATAACTCAAGGAAAATATCCGCCTGTAAGTGAAAATCTTTTTCCAAAGCTGAAAGTGATTGTATTAGAATGCTACATGTACCGTGACCCAGTTACTGGGCAATACCGATATCCTAACAAATGACCCGTTACCAGTTTTTTGGCTTCTCAACCCGTGACGTAACGACTATTATAAAACCAATAGTCTCTCAGCATGGACATATTCAAAAATTCCATGTTTCCGAGTAGTGCACGGACAATGTTGTCTATTCTCACATACAGAAGCAACAAGAATAATGTTCCCAAGATTTTGTAATATTTCAACTTGATTTTAAAAGAGTGTCCGTGGAGTTTCTTGCCCGTTCTTCTCCATAGAGATCTACGTTTTGGAATGGGCAACTAGCTTCAACTTTCCAACTGATCGACTTTTTGACAATTCAAAAGTGCCTGTAAATGGTTTAATAGAAATAAATGCTTTGAGTTTGAGTTTTTGAGTTTGTCACTCCAAATCAAGTCAATTAAAAGACGCGTCAGTTTCCGCTAACGATTTCGATGTCATTTCACTCACCGTTTACCAATTCCTACACAAACATACATAGATAAAATCACAGCTTCTTCTAATGGGGGTAGATAGAAACTACAGAACGCCACCTGCACGCTGCTACGATCCTCACATACTCGATCCTTTTTTTTCGCTTACGTTCATACTTCACTACCATTCGATACGCTTCCGTGCCGAATCGAATTCCAATCAATGTTAGCGAAGCGAAAACTTGATTTTATATTTTACAGTTTAAACCAGTGGTGGGCAAATTTTCTTAATGGGGGCCCAGACATTTTAAGAAATTTCATAGGAGGGCCAGAATTATAGGAAAAATTGCATTTTGTGTTGAAACTTTTAATCATATTAAAACATTACAGCATTACACATTTGCACAAATGTTAAATCATCAATTTAACTTTTATTCGAAGGCCCTGCCATGGTAGGCGTGTGAGACAAATGAAATTGCTTTTGATTTGCCATAATATTTTCGAATGCAGGTTCGAGCTGTGACGAAATAACTTTTAGCAGCGCGTAAAGGCTAGTCTAGCTGGCTCCTTTCCTTTTTTTTAGAATCGACTTTATACTTCTGGACCGTCAAAATAGAATTATCGCGGGTCATATACTATACATGTCGAAGGACCGTCGGCGGGCCGGATTAAATGCTTTGGCGGGCTGGAGCCAGCCCGCGGGCCGTACTTTGCCCATCACTGGTTTAAACCAAATAAACGGCCACTATTCTTTCAACTATTTGCGGTTGGGGAAAAGCAAATCATATAACCGAAAATGTATCATTTTTGACTTTTTGACGGATTTGGATGAAATTTAGTACCGTGAAATACTCCAACTTTGCTACCAGGGAAATCTTTGCCCAAAACAAAGTTTCTAAGGAAATTTACTAATTTCACAAAAAATACCAAACTTACGACAACACTAATAATATTGTTAGAAAATTAAATATACGTGTGGCAACATAGAATGGCACGTCCGCTCCTTACTTCACTCAGTTACCTGTCGACACTTGTCGAAGACGAAGTGTATTTTTTGCGGGCCAATTACTGTAAAGATAAGGTAAGATTGCCCATTCATTTTAATAAGAAAATATTTATGATTTAGAATAAATTTCTCAGGCTATGGGTAGTATTACCAAAAACCTTTTAATGATTTGTATGGCTTTCAAATAAGGGTTATAATTCCGCTTAAAATCATGGTGGGCAATGTTGGCTAAAAGTCCAGATAACTTTGACCGCCTTGAAAATTGTTTGTATAATCAAGAAAGCGATGACAAATGTTAAATTTTAGTAAACCAATGCATGCATTTGATCTTAGTATTGCCACAAATAAAAAATACGTCCCGGGTTGCATACAAAAATCTTGAAATATCTGGTTTTGTTTGATAAATGTGGGCAATGTTGGCGTGTTTCACCGGTAAACGGATAGTTTGTAACTTGGATATTTTTTATCCCGATAGTAAGTTCCCGTGGGATAATCTTCGATCTCAACGCGGGCCAAACCGCTGGCAAAAGCTAGTAAAGTTAAGACTGTACCTAAATCCAAATAATTATCAGGAAACTAAAGCGGGCTATAAAACAAACTTTATGCTACATTAACGTCCATTGCATGTGAAAGCGTTACGTAACAATATTGATTTTTAACGTCCTTAGAAGCGAATCGCTAAGTCTTAATTCAAATAGATTCGGGCGCTAATCTCCTTGTTATAGCTTGTAATCTACTAACACAGGTTTATGTAAAGGGTATAAAGTAACGTGGATTAATTATTACCTGAAAATAAAGGCTCTTGCAAACAGATGCGAAGCGATAGCGTGACGCGACTCATGTTGAATGCTTTCTATGAAAATTTCATGGAAAGTGTTCTACAAGTGTCGCGTCGCGCCTGTTTAAAGAAGTCTTTAATCAGTAGTTAATTTGATTAAAACGTAGGTAACGGTTATGAGAGCAATGGTGGCAGCAGTGGCGTGCAGTTCATAAATACAGAAAAACACTGCCTACCCTATCTAAATTGGATACATATTTAAACTAATATTATTTTATCAATAAACCAAAAAATATTTATTCATAAATCAGCTCCACCTGTCGAACGTCGTTCTTACCTTTAGTATCATTGATGCAATACCTGTTCGTTCGTCCGTACAATTTGACGCAACTTCGCATTGCGATGCACTAGCGCCGCTGAGTGCCTAGGGAGAGACACAAACTATTCGCGTTTTAATATTTAGATGTGTGCTCTCGTGGTCATGCAGATTTATTCGGTGTGCGTTCCTATACATTCGTGGCACACAATGTAACAAATAACGCACACAACCGTACAGGGCAGTCACTGGCTTTTGACGCTTTTACAGAACACGACGATTTACGAAACTTACCGAAGTTTTCCGAATCATGTTGGTTATGCTATATATTGTATATAACTATTTTAAAAAGTAACACTGTTTAATTGAATTGTCGCTACATAAACAACCATAACTTTTGTCGTATTATTTTTATATTACGACGCCATTGTTTGTTTTGATTGATTTGTTTTGGTTGTGAGTTATGATAGCATGTATTTAAGATTTAACGTTGATAATAGTATGAAAAAAAGATAATATACACTGTGAACATTGTTCAGGTGGTGTGTACCTATAGAGAAAACAAAAAATTATGTGTTCTCAAAACTATCTTTCGATAAAAAAAACAAGTGATTGTGAAAAGTAGTTGTAGGTAGGTACACCAGATTTGAAACTAATACAAACTAAAGATAAAGTCAATCGTAAATTGAATACAAAACAATATAATATGATTCATTTAATTGCCTCACAGGTTGCATGCCATGTAGGTACAGCAATTAGTTATTCTAATTTTTTCCCTTTTATCTTAAATCTGCCTGACCTGTCTCAAAACGCTGTGCACGCCGCTGGGTGACGGAGTGGTAACGGCCGCGCCTTACGAGTTGTAGGTCGTAGGTTCGAACATACATAGATAGGCGATTTACTTTGCGTAAATTATTTCATCACCACTCCGCTCGAAACGGTGAAGGAAAACATTGTGAGGATATGTATGTCCTAGAACCAAAAATTTGAATCCTTGTCTCATCTACCAACTCGCACTGGGCCACGACGTGGATTACAGCCCACTCCATCTCACAGACAGGTGTCCGATTATGGTTATGCTATGCAGGTAACGATTTTTTCGTAAAACAGGCCTCAATTTTTCGTCAAAAACAACCATTAGAAACTCGAAGTTAAACCAATCGAAATAAAACATTTAAACCCATATGTAAATACCATACTATAATGTTATTCACCTTTAATTGAATGTAATCGATAAAAATACAAATCACTCGAACACTCGATAGATAAAAATATTTATTCCCATCACTAAAACATGAAACGGTAAAGACACGGTAGATACTCTAGTCCACCGTATTTATCTACAACTTGTCTATTAACTATTAATATAAAGTGCTGAACTTTCCACTTTTATTTCCGTTTAGAAGCTGTAGTATCTTCGCTCATAAACACCTGCTTAAAATTTATTGTCCATATCGTGTGGAGCTTGTAATAAAATAAATAAATATGCGCGCTACGGTGCTACCTTCTACATTATCTTTATTTTGTTGTGTAACCCATCTATCTAATCTTTTACAAACGTATTGTAGGTTTTGTTGTTAAGGGTTCCGTACTCCAAGGCTGCCAACGGGAACCCATTGTCCATCGATCTCTTACTGGGCTGTATAAATCTATTTAACCGTAATAGGTATGTAGACACTTGATTTTATTTCGCAGAGTGTGTATCTACTACTATGACCATTAAGGTAATATGTACTAACGTACTTAGTACATATTACCTCAATGACTATGACCACTATAACAAAAAAAAAGTTAACACTTACCTAAGTCCTAAGAGTCTAAGAGAGAAATGTGTTGTTTTTTACTTATTATAAAAACATCAACTCAGCTCAACTTAAAGCTTTTATTTCAAATAAACCAGGCACATAGGTACTTTTGAACTGTCAAGGGATCGGTCGGTCAGAAAGATGAATCTTTTCAATCAAAATATTGTTACAAAAATTTGGTTACATCATTCATGTTGAAATTCAAACTCTTACAAAAAGAAAACAACCGACTTCCAAAAAATATGAAGTCTTCGTTCAAAGTGAATAAAATTTATAAGGGATCATCCCTATCCATTAAAAAAATAATTTTCGAAATCGATCCACATTGTCGAAGATATAGCGGAACATAGATACAAAAAAAAATACGAACGAATTGAGAACCTCCTGCTTTTTGAAATCGGTTAAAAAGAAGTGCACATTAAATTAAAAGAGTTCGTCATTTTAAAAAAACAATTCAAAGTAGTGTTAAGTATTGTACGGTGGTACAGATCTCCTCGTCTCCAAGTGCCTCGCTCTTGGCCGCTTTTGCTTTTGCCAAGGAGAAATAAATACCTACCGTTGCTTTCTTCAGATGTTAAAGGGAATAATGTTTGTAGATTCTGTGATAACGACTGCTCATAAAAGGCTGAGCATTTTAATGCATCGTTAGTTGCATTTTATAGCTCAGCTAGTTCTGTAAAATGTTGAATTATACGGAGAATGTGGGTTTCAAATACTTAAAACATTGTAGCTATGTTTGCAATGCGTGTGATATTCGCTCGTTTATCTGACGATAATGAGTTTGCTAATTAGGTTAATTTGATCCGAAATAATTAGTAGAAGCACTAAGCAGTATAATTTTACAATCAATATGGTTTTGCGTAGGTGTCCACGCCCCATACATACATACCTGGGTACTCGTAGATATTATTATCTAATTCGTTCACATATTTTGGTATTTTTGGAATTATTTAAAGTTCGATTTAATACATGCCATTTTAATTTAGCTTAATTAAAATGGCATGTATTAAATCGAACTTTAAATAATTCCCATTTTGCATGCCTAAAAACATTGTTGAACACTCTAAAATCATGATTAAAAATACTAAATAGACAAGTAACTGCGACCAACTTGCATATAGCGGTTGGTCACAGATCTAACCTTTTTTTTTTATTACGGGGGAAATCCTCATGGATGTCCCCCGCCCCGGGCAGGGCGGAGGGGTCCGTCAGACTCTTACTGACTAAAACCACCCCGGTATTCCGTCTCTCACTTGCACCGGGGATCACGGGAATTAGTGTGACTTCCGCGATCTCCGGCTAGTGCCGGCCCACCTCTGCGGGCCACCTCCGGGCCCCCGATAGGAGGGAGTGAGGTGTTAAACTCCCCCCTTACGTCATTGAGAAGCGCGCGTGGATCATTACGCGCCGCCATGTCGGGTCCTAAGAAGTAGGGAGCAACGGATTTCCCCAGATCCGTTGCCCCTGGACCCATTTAGGGGGGCTGGAAGAGGGCTTTGTCCGCCCTTCGTCGACGCCCGGTGCGTCTGCTGCGGATCGGGTTAGCGGAAGCAATCTCCCGCTCCCTCGCCGCAGCCCGCTGCTGCGACATGACCGTTTCGCAGAAGGATACCACCGCGTCCCAAGACTCCTCGCTGTCGACCATCGAGTCGACAATGGCCGGCAGCGACAGGTCATTGCCTACTCCTGAGATGAGGGCACGGCGCGGCACCTCCCAAGCGGCACACTCTGCCAGCGTGTGCTACACCGTGTCCTCCCGACAGTCGACGAAGTGGTGACACCGATCGTCGTCACAATTCTAACCTAACCTGTTCGGTCGAGTTATCCTTATTTATTGCGAGAAACAGTCAGAGAAAAAATAAGAAAGTTAAAAAGACGCTCAATTATTTTAAAAAGTTTGCATCATTAGAAGCTCAAAAAGTTTTTACAGGTTCGTCAATTTTAAAAGTAACCATCATTAGAAGTTCAATAAGTTTTAGGGCTGATTTTTCAATAGTCGGATAACTTTTATCGGAAGAATAAAATAAATCTGACAGTATGACATATTTTCTATAGAAAAGCTGTCAAAGCCGCAATATTTATTCCTCAGTTAAACTTTATCTGATCATTGTAAAATCAGCCCTGAGACAGTTAAATATTTCCTAATAAAAACCTGCAATAAACAATATTACCCCAAAATAACTAAGAACATTTAGGGTACTTTTGTGTACGTACCTACTGGTAAACGGCTCAGTCTCCTCAATGCATTGAGGAGACGCTTACCAGTAGGTACCAATATTGGCAGACATTGTAAACACGATTATGTAGCTGTACCTGGATTATGTGCTTACCCGGATATTGTGGAACAATGGATGGGATGCGCGGGAAACAGAATTAGATTGAATGCCATGACATAATAGGTACTGGTAAGCAAAATACATCATTGACTTACTTTAATTATTTGAATACGAGGCTTTTGGCTACTTTGTACCTATGTGTACTTTACGTTCGTATTTTTTTAATGTACGTTTTGTTTGTAATGTATAATCTTTTTTTTTTGGTAAGGTATATCCGGGCAATACCTAGCAGAAGTAGATTAACACTTACTTCTTCATGTGACGTTCTTCATCGACCCAAAAATAATCGACACACAATTTTTCGAAATTTTAAGTGCCTAATAAATAGAGCTTAGAGTTTTCATTAAATGAATTTAACATATACATTTTTTTAAATTACTAATATGCTCTCAGATTGTGCTCATAAATTTTGTTTGAGAAAACTGAAGTTTTAAACGACTTTTGTTGCCGGCAATTGTATAACGGAGAGGAAAATATAGCATTTTTTTTTTTTGTAAATTGCTCATTAAAGTTTTGTATGTGTATAATGGTAAACTTACAAATTCTTACATTATTAAATAAATACTTAAATAAACGCTAGCCAATCCATAAAAAACGTTTGGCCTCCAACATCTATACCTAGCTGAGTAAAATTTAAATTTTATTGTGAGCTAGGTTTTGCTTGCGGCTCCGCCTGCGTGGATGTCGGTTATCGCGTAAAAAGTAGGCCATGTCCCTCTCCATATTTAAGGCGTGCAAGCGTAACAGACTGACAGACAGACAGAGTTACTTTCGCATTTATAATATTAATATAATAGGGATCTACACTCATCCAATTCACATTGCTATTAAGTATGAGCTTTCGAATGATAGATAGGTATTTCGTCACGCTCACGCTTAATTTTAATGAACATTATCTATAAATCTTAAAAACGTAATTATTAAAGAGTATATTTCGAATAAAATAATTTACTGTCGTCATCTAAATGGTAAAGCTGTACAAAACTATTTTCTCTAATTAAATAATTAGGTAGGTACTAAAACTGTATGCTATTAAAATTCTTATTAGTAATTAATTTAATTAGAATAATTAATATTCATTTCGTTTAACTTGGTTGCTCCAAGTTCAAGATTACGAATTCGTAATTAAAGATCTTAGTTTTATTTATTAATACAAGTTTTAATTAGAACCAACTTAATAATTACAATTAAATATTTGAGAAATGTACAGAGATACTATCAAAAATATAGTCAGATTTATAAATTGTAATCAGAACTTCTTCATCCACCGATAACGATCAAATACTTTGAAAGCTCGACAGAAGAAATTCAGTCAGCGAACTTAATTGTACGTCAATTTGCCATGTTATAGCCTAGTTGCCAGTTTCATACAACTGGCAACGAGTGACAGTTTTGATAAGAAAACATACACATACATAAACTCGTACCTGAGGCCCTAGTATGACTTTCATTTAACCATCTCGATCAAACGCAGTGAGTGCGTTCAGCGTTCCGATTGGTCCTTCACCAATCCAGGGCCAATCGGAGCGCCGAACGCGATAACTGTGTTTGATCGAGATAGTTAAATGAAACTCACACTAAGGCCTCTGTTTCCCATGGGGTACGCGGAAACTATAGAATGCCACCTGCTACGATCCTAAATTCCTAACATATTCCTGAGTGAGTTTCTTTTAACCATTTCTAACGCGATCGGCGCTCCGATTGGTCCTGGATTGGTGAAGGACCATTCAGAGCGCCGAACGCGGTCGATGCGTCAGATCGAGATGGTTTAACGAAACTTACACTAGGGCCACTAGTCATACACGCACGCCGGTTCAAATCAAATCAAATAAAAATATTTTATTTCACATAAACCTGCAAATGCACTTATAAAACGTCAGAAGCTAGGTGCACGGTTCCAATTTGTCGCTTCCTATGGAGAAGAGCCGGCAAGAAACTCCACGGTTACTCTTTTAAAAATAATTGGATTTTATAATGTTTTCAAATTACAGTGATATTAGGTATGCGAGGACAGTGCAGGCATGTCAACAAGTACCAGGTACTTAGAGGAATTAAAATAAAGAATAGAAAATCGTCTATAAATCTAGCATGTAAGGCCTACAATGTTCTCCCATTCACAATATGTAAATGTATGTGTGTCTGTGGTTGCGTGTTCTACGCACCTGACCGACGATTAGAACATACGGACAATTTTGAGTTGGCAGTCTGTTTGCTCAACTACTTATTCCCCTGACTTTACTAAACCAAATCACGTACGTATCCTTTATGGAACATTTAATAGGTCAGCATTATTCTAACTGATGTATACGAAAATATGTTTTTCACGTCTTAATAAAGTTTAGGAATTTTAAATATCGAATTATTTTTTCAAAACCATCGTTGCATCTTCCCGCGTACCTCCGTGGGTGGACTGTCATAATGTACCTACACCCGCTGAAGAATGTACCTAATTATGAATCACAGATCGTATCAACGACTATACCCGATGTAGGGAGCAGTTCTAATCATTCCCTCGGGCAGTGCTTACTGTTTTATTTCACATCGTAATTGAAATGACTGGCTTGCTTCTTTTGTTTATACCCGTGGGTTGCAGCGGCGAGGTGTCATTTTTTCTAAGAGAGAAGCAGAAGCGAAGTCGGCTTTAACTTACTGACTTATCAATAAAGAATACTTACTAACATTCTAAAATTAATATAGGAATGTAAAGAATTAAATACAATAAAATTTTGCAGCTGAAAACCAAATAAAATGTGCAATTTTCCATCTCGTTCTCGCTGACGCATTTTTCTATATCTGCCTCTGTCATAACCCGTTGTACAGCGGCATGCTCTCGTTCATATCAAGCGGTGCCACGTGACCTAAAGTGACATAATTGCAGGATCGCTGTTGTATGAATTTTTAGTTCCCGATTATGACTTTTTGCGCCGGGTTTTTTTAGAAAATTTTTTTTTTGTTGTAATACAAAGCTAAAAATAACCGTTTTTTTGTTTGAATGTTATGGTGAATTAAATACTCGTAGTGTTGCTATATTTTTTGACAATAATAGACAGTGGTATTGACGTGCCATTTTTTAATAGCGATAAAGTTGCCGATGCGAATCCCCGAAGGGAAGCCGGTAGGAATCGCGTAATATGGTGCTTTCGCCACTGGTGGGTTGTATGATAGCTCTCGGAATGGAAGAGCAATACTGCATCCGTTGAATTAACAGGATAATTAAGAGCTGGATTGATTGGCTTCGATTATATCTTGCTTGCTTTGGTAACGGTAGTTCATGTTTGTAAGTGGAGGTGCAGTTAGCAACAAAAGTAAGCAAGAATGCAAAGTTTTAGAAAAGATTTACCTAGAAAAGAACACGTATCTACTGTTGACATAAATAACTTGAAGTTCTTACATAAGGTAAGAAAGTAGGTAGGTACTTTGTTAAAAATGAATTAGGTAAGTACGTAGGTAATTAATCTTTACCCAAAAAGGTTGAATCTGAAAAGTTAAGACATTATGATTAACGTGTGTTTGACGTTTAAACGTCTTTCAACTTGAGGTTAGCAACGTTTAATAATATACAAGAATTAATACTTTTGTTTTTATTAATCTCGTGCGAACACCTCTTCAATTGATTTCAATGATGAAAATATTCTAGATACCTAATACTTATTCCCATTTTTTCTTTCTACTTATAGTTACTGTAAGTTAATTTTAATTACAAACTATAGTAATCCGACTTTCTTCATTCAAAACCTAGCTACATAAGGTAAATACCTACCTACTATATTCTATTTTCAAAAAGTTCAACCCTTCCCGTGCGTCTGCATTTCCGTCGGGCTCCAAGTGCCCCCCGCGCCATAAGGCGGGCTGCACTCACAGCCGCTAACTTTTCCCCTAATCTCCACGTGAGGGCACTCTGCCTGCCGTAACGTCACGTCTCCGAGCCACTTCGCCGTCTCAGAGGCTAATGACTCTACTTACCTCTGCTTAAAATTCTCAGTTGCAGTGGAGTTACAGACGCAATGAGACTTTATTATTTTGATTGAAGGTGCTTTTTTCCATAATTTGTCATTGTCAGAAGTTGTGGATGTCCATTTAGTAATCTGAACAGATGGCCGGTTTCATGGCCCATTGTTCATCCAACACTTTTCTGTTCATATTTAGTTTCTATCTTCGTTAATAAAAAAAAAGAATGTAAATCTTGGCATTGGAGACCCGTTCCGTGTTTTAGTTAGCAGGAGAACGGAACCTTCAGCTTTCGTTAGATCAACTTAATTACTGAAGTAAGGGCCTACAAAAACAAACTTAAAAAAAAAATAACAACGGTCTCAAACTCCTGCCTACAAACAGTTTTCTCCATTGCACTTATCAGGTTTTTACTCAAAATGCACCGTCTACTTCACCTCTAACATCCATACATGACATCCACAGGACCCTGCAACCAGAAACCTTAAGCCCACTTCAATTGGACGGCGTGCACTGAAATACCTATAAATATAAAAGCATAGCCACCCCTGTGGGGACTGGGCTGGGCGAGACTAAGTTTGCCCGCCATGCAGCAAGCAAAGGGTTGCTGGGAAAATTATCAGCTGTTGGCGAAAGACGCGCGACGCGCCGCCGACGACCGCCAGCCAGACGCTATTGCGAAGAATTCATTCAGAATGATTTTGATTAGGTGTAGGTAGAACTTTGTTGTTTTATAATCAGCTTTTTCAGTTGTCTATCTTTTTTTATTTTATAAATGCCAAACTGCTGGCTGTCTGTACTTCCTCCACACCTACAAGTACAACAAACAAGTAGGTACATCAAGTTAGATTTCCCTGACTCCTGCGCTAGTTATAACTGTGTTTGACAATAAATAAATTTTGTATTTTGTATTTCATCTTATTGATTTTTTCATGAAATAGTCAATCAATGGAATTAGAGACAACCTACAACCCACATTAGCACTGTCCTGCACCTTAATTGCGTAACTCACGATCAATCATAATCTGTTTCATTTTGACAGGTCAACAATATTCATTGCGTTATTTACGTTGGTGAGCAGACACATTTTTGAAACATATGACGCAATGGATTAGTAATCTGTTTCAAAATTATTGTTGTTGTTGTTTGTTGGTTGTTGTTGTTGGTTGTTGTTATTGTTGGTTATTATTATCGTGCGTTATGCAATTAGGGTGCTGCAAATTGCAAAAAACGGACGAAAACTAGAATTTTGCGATCCAAGTTCGAGCTAGCGCGCGGAACCGGAAGCACAACTTTAAAATTATCAAAAAAAAATATATATTTTCGAACAAGAAGTACCTACTTATAATAAAAATTATAAAACAGCAACTACGCCGAAATTAAGTTTAATGATACACCATATTTCGCCGTTAAGTTCGATCGCGTGGACTTGAAAGCACCCATAACCATTAGTTAGTTCCATAATTTTGTTTTGGAACTACAAATTCTTACTTTGCCTGGTACATAACAATTCTTTATGAAATGCAGCGAGTATTCCATAAAATTACACAAAGGTTGTCGAGAAGAAAATTGCTAATAGCGATAAAACCGTCTGTTGAACAATTTCTTTCTTCGCTTTTACTTATCTGTACATTTTCATGGTGAGTTCATAAAGATGTTGGTGTGATTTATGGCATTTTTATGAGTTTTTATTTATGACTTTGGGCCTACTTCATTGTTCTGACAGTGCTTTACCATTAGCATTTACAGGTAAACTTTTTTTGGGCATGGTTTCCAGAATTCACTATAGCCAAATAAGACCCGAATCTTACCTTTTTAGTATCGAAGTAGGCTTAATCCTACTTCCTACTACAAATAATATTGAGAATGTGAAAGTTTGTACGTTTGATTTTTTAGATGTTTGGATGCTTGTTAGTTAATCACGCGAAAACGGCTCAACAGATTTGGATGAAAGGACAGTGCCAGGAACTCTATAGAGCTTTGACCCATAAAATGAAAGTTGGTTTGCAAGCATGCCAAATGTAGCATTCTATTGCTGCATTATTAGTGATAACTGAAATAATGTTTAAATGCCTTTAGAACTTGCCGTTCCCGTTTAAATCTTTAAACAATTACGTATTACATTTAGGTTGGCTACCTTAAGTGTAGGTTCATTGCAGTTATGATAAGGCGAGTAGGCGACATCGAGTCAGTGTACAAAAGCAAAAATCGTCGTGAAAATAAAATTGTAATAATTGTGATCGCAAAGAGATTAGAGAGCGTAAAATATAAACAAAAATTTTTTTTTTTTTTTCTCCTTTTGGCAATTGAGATAAACAAAAATGCAAAGGCAAACAGAATAGAGCGAATGTCAATGAATGACATTTTTGACATTGCTATTAGCTCGTCAATGACGTTTCGTTACACCTAAAGACCTACCTACTAATGCTCAAATGCGAAAGATCTATTAGAATTGAATTATATATTTATATTTTTTTTTATATAAATATATTTGTATTTAAACCTAGTACATATAAAAATCCGTACATAATAAATAAATATATGTCATTTTTAAATGAAATAACTCGTTTTGTTCCGCGTGTATGCTCGTTACTAAGCAACGCGGATGGTTGCGACACACACAGGAAATAGGCTTTGGGTTTCAAAATTCCTTTTTATCACTAACTTTTTATCTGCAAGTGTAACAGAATAACAATTAAGTAACATAGGGTCATAATTTCATGCGAGAATATTGATTAAGTTACATTTCCTGTAAATTGATAAAAGGGAATACGCCCCAGATCTCCAATGGAACATACTGTGGAGTATATAGCGCAGTTCAGAGAGCAGAGACCGAAAAGAAACAAAATAATTTCGCCCAAAACTCCCTCGAGGATATCAGGTTATTTTGTAAATGAATATGCTATATTTTGCTCTCCAAGACACAATACAGTAACAATTGGGCCTAACGTCCGGAGAGAAGTGATCTGTTCTCAGCTGTCAGCTTCCCAGGAAAATGTCGGTGCTCCACCGAATTGAGCCTCGAATCACTACCGGCTCGCGATTACGTTTGGGAGCCGAGGGGACAATCGTTTACAGACCAATAGATGTTTGTGAGTTATTTATGTGTCCAAACTCTCGAACTATCTTTTTTTTAAGTCGGAGTATTTATTTGGAAGACATAGGTGGTCGTAAATAAAATATGTATAAAGTTCACTATGATTTGCCGATGATGGCGTACAAATATCCATAAAGCAGGGATACACATATGTGTGTTTGTTATGAAAAATAAGCAACTATTTAAGACTGCAAATGATGTCAATCCTCGGAACCGACGAGATCCATTTAAAATAGTATTAAATGATTTGCCTAGACTATCTAAATACAATAGTAACTGCTTGGCAATGTGTCTGTGCATCTATAATAAAATATCAAGGCATTTCAAAGCTTTAAATACAAAATTATTTAAAATTAAATTTCATAAGTGGTTACTCGAGTGTAGTTTTTATAAGTTTAAAAGAATTTATAGATAAAAAATGTTAATGTTTTAAAAAATAACGATTGTTGTTGCTAAACCTATCTTTAAAATTTTGCATGCTATGTTTTATCCTAGCTAAACATGCTTGTGCCTCAATTTGTATTTAACACCATTGTATACCATGTTTTACGCAAATAAATATTATCTATATTCTATTCTATTCTATTCTTTGGTACATTTATATAGGTTGGTATACTTATCTAAGATAACGCTAAAGTAGGTAACAAAATTAAATTAAGTTCGTGTTATTTACACATAACCTAAAACAAAGTTAACAATTATGCTAACAATAATTTTGGACATTTTTATTAGGGTTCCGTAGTCAAATGGCAAAAAACGGAACCCTTATGGATTAGTCATGTCTGTCCTGTCTGTCCGTCCGTATGTCACAGCCACTTTTTTCCGAAACTATAAGAACTATGCTGTTGAAACTTGGTAAGTAGATGTATTCTGTGAACCGCATTAAGATTTTCACACAAAAATAGAAAAAAAAAACAATAAATTTTGGGGGTTCCCCATACTTAAAACTAAAACTAAAAGAAAATTTTCATCAAACCCATACGTGTTGGGTATCTATGGATTGGCCTTCAAAAATGATACTGAGGTTCCCATTATCATTTTTTTTTAACTGAATAGTTTGCGCGAGAGACACTTCCAAAGTGGTAAAATGTGTGTCCCCCCACCTGTAACTTCTAAAATAAGAGAATGATAAAACTAAAAAAAATATATGATGTACATTACCATGTAAACTTCCACCGAAAATTGGTTTGAACGAGATCTAGTAAGTCGTTATTATTGAATACGTCATAAATCGTAAACCGCAATTTACCTTTCATTAAATCAACTCAAATATAAAAATTTAAAAAAACATTTAATTTCATAAACCGTAAATCATTATTTTCTAATAATAAATCTGTAATAGGTGTAAAATTATTGAAACCGATCAAAGTTACAACGAACTACAAGAACTTTTATATTATGTTACTTGCTGCTACGGAACCCTTCAGGGGCGAGTCCGACTCGCACTTGGACGCTTTTTTAATTATTAGAAAAACGTGACTGTTCTGCTATACAGCATACGCTGAATGGAATTAGCAATATTTCAGTAGGAGAAAGTAGTTATGTAAAATCAAGAAAAATTTACAATCAACTTAAATTATCCGTATATTTAAATCACAACAGTAATTCTTAACAGTTGTACAAAATGGCTATAACCACAGCGAATTAACAAACCTGTCCTATTCGTGAATATAAATAACTCTTTTTTGCGTCATGTTTACCGCTAATAAACGTTTTTTTCTTTATTTCTAACTGTCATTAAGGGAGCAATTCTGAAATTGCGAAAAGCAACAGTTTCATTAATTTTGATTGGCAAAGCGCGATTTTTTTTAAATGAATCAGCAGGTTTTTTTTTTTCAAGATCTCGTGAGTACTTTCATCCACTGGAAGGATGCCAAAGATTTCAATTTCACCAGTATAAGAGGAGAAATAACTGTCTCATTATTTGTATTTTGTAGAGGAAACTACCGACTTCAGTATCTACCTAGGTACCTACCTAACTGAAGACCCAAGTGATCGATATAAGACTGACTTGAATGGTGTCTACCCACACAGTCCACTATAAATTTCATTATTACTGTTCGTGCAGTATCATTGGTGTATGCAATCTAGAATTTAACGGTCGCTGCAGACAGCGGGCGCGGGACGGCGGGACGGGACGGCGACGCGACGCTGAGCAGTTGTAATGTACTAGATATTACGGACGACGCCACAGAACCGTCCCGCTCGACGCGACGCGACGCGACGGTTGACCTTTATTTTGAGTATTCGCCTATTGTATTATGTTTGCAATACTTAAGTAAATTATTTTTCTTGACGCAGTTTCTTATTACCATCTTTTGTCTGTCGACGATTGGCTACTATTCCGGGAGCATGAAAAAGAGAAAACAACATGAATAATATATTATTTAAACGCGAAAGTTTGTAAATATGGATGTATGGATGTTTGTTACTTTTTCACGCAAAAACGGCTAAACGGATTTGAATGAAATTTGGCACACATATCATAACTTAGATTAACACAAGATACTTTTTAGCCCGGTAGTGTGTTCCCGCGGGATTATTTCCGATTTCCACGCGGGCTAAGCCGCGAGCGGAAGCTAGTAAATAATATAACATCACACCTTCTTTCCCTGAAGGGTTGGGCAGAGGTGCACCTTATAGTAGGTACACCCACATTTCGCTAGTTAATAGGGAGAAGCCTATTGCCATGAACCGGGCATGAATTCTCACTCCAGGCTGATCATGAGAAATTCCAGATACAAAAACCCAATAGCACTTTGCCTGACCTGGGAATCGAACCCACAACCTCATGCTTAGACAGTAGCGTTTGCGATCACTAGACCAACGAGACTGACTGTCTATATTGTCATCTTACTACTTGACGAACGGACACATTCAAGAAGCAGGAAAAAGAGAAAAATAAACAAAAATATAAATTCTTAGAAATGGTAGTATTTCGGTTCTTATTTAGTAACTACTAGGTAAGAACAAATTAAGGTAGACTAGGACTCAGGAATTCTCGGGATAGACCCATAAATAATTCAGCATATGAAAAGGTACCCTTACTTAGTACTCCATACCTACTTACAGCATACATTATGTATTTGAAGATAAAAAAATATTTCTCAGCAACGTTTCTTACACTCAAATATTTATGTAATAACATTTACATATAAAAGATGTTATATCGCTTTTCATTCATCATTTTATTACGTTATATGTACTTGCTAGTTTGAAGCAGATAGGTAATCGCCATTTTGAAACATTACGTCTATGCTTTATGGGCAACTTGTACCCATTGTTTTCACCTTTCGAATTGCCTCTCAGTCAAAGTTATTGGGCATGGAAAGAAAGAAATAATTTATTTCGGTAGAACTAGAAAAATAAACGGTAGAGTGGCTTGGGGCTAAATAATAACAGTCACACGGGTCCATCAGGTTAAGCTACACTGACCGGGGTTGGTCCGTAGATGGGTGACCATCTTTACATACCGAAACATGCATCTCCATGCCTGGGAAAGCACGTTAAGCCGTTGGTCTCGGCTGTCATTCGTGGATCTTTGACAGTCGTTGCGGGTCGTCAGAAAGTTAAAAGTCTGACAACCAGATTTACCAAGGGGTATCATATTACCCAATAACTGGATTGTTGAGGTCAGGTCAGATAGGCAGTCGCTACATGTAAAATAGTGCTTTTCACCCGCATCCGATTAGACTGGGCGCCCGCCGACCCCAACTAAAGGTTAGGTAGATTGTTTTGTAGAAAAAGAAACGGTAAAACTGAAAACAGAACAGTTAAACATGGCCTCTCAGCACAAACTGCAAAGTTAAAACGAAAAGAACAAACTACAAGTGTGATAAAATGCCGCCATTACAATTTTCACTCATATCTTGTGGCAAGTTGACGACACTCCATAGTCTTTACTCAAACTGAAAGCATTTATTTCAATAATACCATTTAAAGGCAATTCTGAATTGCCAAACAGTCGGTCAGTCAGAAAGATGAAGCTAAGCCCAAGGCAATGGATTTTGTATGTTGATGGGGGGCTTCCGCGATTCGCAAATGTTCGCGGATGCCTGTGTTGACGATTTTACATCCACAAAAAAAAAGACGGCGGCGTCTAATGGGTACGTACGTTCCGCGGAAGCTCCCACAGCATCCTGAAACATTATTTGACAAGGTGGTCACCTCCTCATTAGGCATTGGGTGCGGAGGCACGTGCTAAGATGTGTTGAGCCTTGTAGTTATTAGTTGTTGTAAGGTCGGTTTGTCAGTTTTACTAACATCGTTTTTAAGTATAGAGTTATATGTGATCCACAATAAACGAAAATAATAATACATCATTGATAAACAACGAATGATTGTTACAACTAACAAAGGTGAGACAGCACTTTCACGCGCCATTGCATAGCCATAAGCCCCACTAAGTACTAACACTGTTTTATTACCCACCGATGGCCCTCTTCAAACAATATCCCTTTGTTCGCCTCGCCTCTTGTCGGTTTAATGAGACTCTCACCGTCCCGTCACCACTCATAAATTATTGAAAGGCTAATTTTATTTACGGTATACGGTAGCCGGTAGCGCCCCCGCCGCTCCATGAGCCTTTGAATGCGTTTACGATAAGGACACCTCTGCGAAAGCTTGTTGCCCTAGTACTTACGGCCGTTGATACTTGATAGCGTGGGTGGGGCAAAGGTGTAGCGAAATAAATGTGCTGTCCATGAGATATAAACTTATCTCGATCTCATAGATTCGTTCACTATCCAGCAGGGGCGTAGCTGATTTCTGGTTCCGGTTCGTTGTTGAATTTTGTTGCGAATTATGAGATTTTGCAGGTTTTGTTTTCATTTAGGGAGACTAGCTTCAAGAGCAGAGAAAACTTTCGCCGAAAGATGCGTTAAAAGATTGGTCAGTCTTCAAGGTCAGTAACGGGGTGTCTGCCCAGCGGGTCTACTCCCTAAGCCGTAGTTTAGGCTTTCGTACTCCGTATAACCTTCGGACATAAAATTAGTTTGGGATCCGAATTTAGAATGGATCATAAGACAATTTGACAGTTGTCCTTAAACTAGATGTGTTTTTGTTCCTCCAAAAAAATTAATAAATGGGGACTAGGGTTTATTCCGATGTATTGGACTGGCCCGTATCTTCGTTGACGGACTTAGAGGGTAGGTCCCAAGGACGTAGTAGGTAAGAAGGAGTAGGGCCCTTCTGAAGATAGTTCGGTACTTTGGAATGAACCCGATTAATTAACTTTTTCGCCCGGGCAAAAACATTTCGAGGAGTAAGGATAACTGTCAGATCGTGTTGTCATTCATTCTTAGTTCGGGCGTCAAACTAATCTTATGTCTGTAGGTGATACGGAGTAGGAAACGACCGTCACTTCACCCGAAACTACGGATTTCGTGCTTAGAAAGTACTCCCTGGAAAGGTGCTCTTTTTTGTGTGGGAAATCATCAAATAACTTCTCCCGCTCTGGGTGGAGCAGGAGGGCCTGTCAGACTTTTACTAACTAAAACCCACCCGTGTTCCCTCAGTTGCCTGTGTGCCAGGGGCCGCGATATCTTCTTTCGAACAACCCGCACCCCTGGCAGGCATCGGCCCTGGCAGGCCCCATCAGTTTGTGCTGACATCTCTTTAAGACGCGCGTGGAACACAACGCGCCGTCGACCAGGGCTTGGTCCCTACGGTGCTCTTGAAGGCGCGTTTGATGTACATACATATATTTCTATCTACAGGCTGGTCACTTCCACTTCTACTATTAGGTTTTCAAAAATAGATAAACAGGGTATGTTTATCCATTTTAGAAATTCTGCCTACCTCTCAGCCCAAGGCACCATGTTGTTGTAATCCGACATTCAACACTTCTGTATGTTTACGACCAATGAGAAACTAAAATAAATTAAACGTCTCTTAACCAAACAGGTAACCGAAGAAAACCATGTGCGTTTCTTCCCGCAGTGTCGACTAAGGTCAAATGGGGGAACACTATATTCTTGCGATGGGAATTTGTAGTCACAATCTTCCAATATGAAACTAGAGATACTGGAAGTAACAACATGGTTCTTCTTGCGTTAGAAAACACTTTCAATATTGACATAAAATGACCTTGTAGGTTAAGCTACGGATGCCACGGTTGATCTGTAGATGGGTGACTATCTTTACACACCAAGACCTCGCCATGCCTCGGAAAGCACGTTAAGCCGTTGGTCGCGGCTGTCATTTGTGAATCTTTGGCAGTCGTTACGAGTATATACAAGCCCAAAAGTCTAACAACCAGTCACACCCAGGGGTACCAATCGTGTTACCCAGTAACCGGGTAGTGGAGGTCAGATAGGCAGTCGCTCCATGTAAAATACTGGTATTCAGCTGCATCAGGTTAGACTGGAACCGAACCCGACATAGTTGGGAAACGGCTAGGCAGATGATGATTTACATAAAATGACCATCCAGTGCTCCAAAAGCTTTTTTGTTATGCCATTTTTGAGATAACTTAACGTTCCAATACCTATTTTCTGAATTTCGCCCAAAGGTGTTAAACTTTTCGCTTTGTAAGCACACAAGTGTTACAACAACAAAGATATTTATTATGATATCAGACAGAACAAACAAGTATAAACCTAATTTATAGTTTCGCACCCACAAACAAGATAAAACGCCCGACTCTATTAATGGCAATACGTTCGATTCGTGAGTCGACCTGCTTACCGTCCGATACCTTTAGCAGCCCTTTATCAGGCCAAACAAAGGCGGACCGTAATAACCGGTGCCCTTAGGCTCGCCCGTATAATAACTATAAATTGGTGCCTAAACCCAGCAGATAACTGGTGGCACGATAAGGACACAATGCCCGATCACAAGAAATACAACGCGAAGACAAAGAGTGCGATGGCGGACTCCTACTTGTTCAGAAAGCTTTTTAGACGCTTCCTCCTTTATGGAACTTCGCTTAAACAATAAAGTGTCTCTGTGGAAACAACATCGTTCATTCGCACAGAAATAAAACCCTCTTTATCTTAATGCATTTCGTTCAATTTACTCAAAACAATGGTTTTAACAAACCCGTATTGTGTTGTGTCTAAACTTTCAGCTTTGTTTGTTTGGTAATTCTGCTTCTACGAACTCGTACTGCTGCATGTAGACTTAAGGATTTCGCTCTGAAAATATACACCTGCATCTTCAGATATATTCTGAACTTTATAGCATGGGTGAGACAGTTATGATGGCGCTAGAGCAAATGAAAACTGTGTGCCTATTCTGTAACCATCTCACCGTTTGAAGCGAGCGTGGAGTGAGCTGTCAGTGTAATTTCACATATTGCGTGGTCAATCCCTAGCATCAGTGGGATGACACTGACAGGTCACTCCACGTTCACTTCACGCGGTGAGATGGTTACAGAATCAACATGCTGCTATTTCTACAAACGACGATTTCTCGGCAAAAGATAGAAACAAATTACCTACTTCATATCAAAGCAAAATACACTTCATTCGATAAACACATCAACAACAGAGCAAACAAAATCATAAAAATCTTCCAAACCGACAAAGATTTTCATGGAACTCGTTAAAAAAAAAACTGGAATTATATATTTCGGGTGCTATTTCTAGTTTTCCCAGAAGCGTTCCAAATAGTTTCCTTGGAACCCGACGGCGTCGATGTAACCGGAGACTGTCGGGAAACGTCCCCGGTTGCATCTTAATGCACTGTAAGAGCCACCAAACACCACTTACTGGAAACGCGATCGTTTTATTATGCGTCTCGCGATCTTATCTGACGTATGAAGACGCATCGAATTTGATATCACAAGCCATTGATATCACAAGTGCCCATTTGTCTGTTGATTCTTTCACTTACAATCAAATGGTTTATTGCATTCTTGACTCACTTCTTTATCTTTTTATGGTTTATTTGGAATTTGGGTTGCAATGTCATGGAACAGGCCATGATCCAATATTGAAACCCTAATCCCGAATTACCGTTCTGCAAGTATGACGTCTAACCCTCTTCTTCACTGGAACTTCCCTGTTCAGCATCATATCAACTTATAACATTTTTAATTGTGAATCTTCATTTGCTAAGGCCTTGAATCAAGGCACTTCCAGTTGCTGTGATACCTGGCTGACATAATGTGAGCGAAAGTGGGTTGCAGAAGAAAACTGAATGCTATGTTCCTCGGTTCCTCCGTCACGGTCCGGTAGGCAATAAAATACAAACAAAGCCCAGATATTTCATTAACATATTCATCTTCTAACCTCCTACCATTTCCAAACCCCTTTGTCTTCTCACAATCTTAGGAACCGACAAATATCCACGGGTCGAGGTCAGGTCAAGTTTACATGGTTGAATTGGCGAAGGTGGGTCATCGTAATTTACGCGGTTCTCACCACATGGCTCCGACTCGGTTCCCCTAACTTACATCCCTGTCTACCCTTTAGGGACTACTAACAGGTGTGACGAGGAGTCTGGAACTCGCGAATATTTTAATAAAAAGTAACTCAAACACTCCACAAGTCCACACATGCCTGCATTATTTAAATTGATCGTAACCTGCACACGATTGGTCGGGCACTCGCCTGACCTATATTCGCTAATAATTCGTTATTCAGCGATCAGTTTATGATGCGGGTTCGCCAATATCAATTTATAAATGGTATACCTTTAAGATATAAGGTATCATTGTAGATATTGTTTGGGAATCATAAATTCTAAAGCCGTTACTGTTATTGTTAATTATATCAATTTTATGGATAGATCAAATTTTCCGTGAAGATAAGAAATTTCGAGAAATAATGAGGGATTAAACGCTCGTCGATCTATTAGAATAGCAGAGTGATTGTGGAGCTGTAGACATAAAAAGCAACATTATTCCCCAGGGGGGTGTATCGGTCGCCTGCGGGACGCCCGCTCACTCCCGGTCGCCAGTCGCTGGTAACGGATGCAGCCTAATGACATAAATGCAAATTCGACCATTCGAACTTCCTGCACGTCGCAGCACCGACTACTACACACATACCACTCTCTCCTTATACGGACATATTTAGAAAAATAAAGCTCACTCCAGATACAAGTTTTTGTACACAACCAAGCCTTTAATTGGACTTTAGCGGCTCCAACTATTTCATCAACATTTTTTCCTCGCATTATTTAGTTAATTAAGAGCTTATCTGATTATGACTTATGTTGTTTTAGTACATTCCTCTCTTGCAGTTGATTTAGACATAGGAAATCTGTTGCCGCAACCGTCGTTTTTTTTTTAGTGTGTGAAATCATCAAATAACTTCTCCCGCTCTGTGTGGAGCAGGAGGGCGTGTCAGACTTTTACTGACTAAAACCCACCTGTGTTCTTTCAGTTGCCTGTGCCAAGGGCCACGGTGTCTCGTTCGAACAATCCGCACCCCTGGCAAGCATTGGCCCTTGCGGACCCCACCAGTGCCGCAACCGTCGTTAAGTTGACTTTTGTCATCATCATTTTTATCATTTCAACCGAAATACACTACACTGCTGGACATAGGCCTCCCCCAAACACCTCCACATCGACCGGTTATGTGCTTCTCATATCCAGCTGATCCTTGCTACCGCCATGCAGGTCTTCGGTCCACCTTGTGTGAGGCCTTCCAACGCTACGTCTTCCAGTACGTGGTCGACACTCCAAAACCTTTCGGCGCCATCGGCCATCTGTTCTGTGAGCAATATAAGCCCACTGCCACTTAAGGGGAACCAAGTCGCGGGCTCGAACTCAATGATGGGCCAGGCTAAAAAGCACGCTGTCTCACCAGGCATCGTATCCAACAGAGGTAGTACCCGTAATGAGTAATTAGACCCTAGTCTACACTCACAACATTATTGAGAGAAATGCAGGATCATTTATAGTACAACAGGCGCGTAAAAAATTAAGAACAGCCCTTCGGAAGATCGGGTTTTATGAAAAAACCAATGCATAAATCAATGCCCAATAAAGTTTATTGTACTTTTCGATATTTTTGAGCTTTGTCGGTACCGACTTTGTTTTTCAGATTTTACACTTCTTTTATTACTTAAACACGCCCAAAGTTGGGCACGCCGCGATTGCGGCGGTAAGTCCCCTCTTTGAGGAGTGGCTTGAGAGGCGGCATGGCGTCCTCACCTTCCGCCTGACACAGGTCCTCACCGGACATGGCTGTTTCGGGAGGTTCCTGTTTCGGATAGGGCGGGAGGAAACGCCCGGGTGTTTCCATTGCGAAGATCGCCCAGAGGACACGGTGGAGCATACGGTGGAGGTCTGCCCAGCTTGGGCGGAGCAACGCCGTGTCCTCGTGGAGGTGATCGGCGGCGGCGATCTCTCGCGTCCGACCCTGGTCCAGGCCATGGTACGGAGCGAGAGGGCATGGCTGGCAGTCGCCTCCTTCAGCGAAGCAGTTATGCTCGCAAAGAGGGAGGCGGCGCACGTGGGGGAGATGCAGTACATGCGCCCTCACAGCCGTGGCCTTCGCAGGAGACGCCCTGGGCGTCGGGAATCCCAGGCTGATTCCCGGCCACCGTAGGCACGGGCTTGCGGACGGCGAGTAATGGGTACCTCGCTGTCCGGTAAGGACCAAGCCCGGGTCGACGGCGCGTTGTGTTCCACGCGCGCCTCAAAGAGTTGTCACCAGCAACAGAGGGGCCCGCAAGGGCCGGTGCCTGCCGGGGGTGCGGGTTGTTCGAAAGAGATACCGCCGCCCCTGGCACACAGGCAACTGAGGGAACACGGGTGGGTTTTAGTCAGTAAAAGTCTGACACGCCCTCCCGCTCCACCCAGAGCGGGAGAAGTTATTTGATGATTTCCCACCCAGAAAAAAAAAAAAAAAAAACGCCCAAAGTTAGGTTAAATTAGCAAGAAAAACGAATCTTTGTGGGCTCCTAACTTTTTAAGGGCTTTTTATTTTAGTATTCTGCTTCCGTACAGACAATATTAATAATGAGACAAAACCATACCGTGTTTAATTTTTGATGTACATTGTCGAACAGTGGAGTAATACACTCCCGAAGTTTGTATTTGACAATTCTTCGGGCTATGTCGGTTACCTTGGTTGCCCTACGGATCACTTCTTTTCTGATTTTATCGCGTAGGGAAACTCCAAATAAACACCACACATGCATACAAAAACACTTTCAGCATTCGTATGAGGCCCATGAGTTATGTGCTTGAAATAAAACTACAGAGAACTTTCGCTTGTTTTTATTACTCGGTGATCGTTAACACAATATAAAGTACTATATTTTGGTTCAGTCGGGAACTTAAAAAAAAACAACTAAACGCTAAATTTTGGTACTAGACAACGCGAACTGTACCGGTGGTGTGCTATAGGTACATATGATACATAACTATAAGGTATCTAGTTTATTATCATGTCACCACAATAAGTTTACGTGCACTATATGGCTAACTTATCTTATGGCTTATGCACCCATCGTTTATAAGTTATCCACGTCACTTATACCAATTATACTTACTATGAATTTACTATATACACTCGTCAAGCATAAAAAAATATCAAGGCAACTTCTAAAACCAGAATGCTTTTCATGAATTTCAAAAAAGGATTTTACTGCAAAACACTGGGTGCAATCTTTTTTTATATCACAGGGCTTAGCGTTATTTTACACACAGAAAAATATACATACATTTATCGATACTTACTACTAATTCGATAAACTAATTATGAGAGTAACATCGATTCTGAGATAGCTCTCAAATGAATGAGATAAATAAAAGTGTACAGTCGACGACAGCGCGCTGTCAAAATATTGTTCACTCTTTTTCACAGAACCATATTTCAACAGATGCGATGTCATTAATCGTACAGCTAAATAAAGTAATTCGTATAATGTCTTTTTATCTACGTATTAAGAAACAGCTTCATACACACTGGCTTGCATACAATTCAATATAAAGGATTAAACTGAAGTGACCTACAAATGTTATTGTGAAGTAACGACGTATCAATCGCTCGTATTAGAGCATCCACACACTCCTGCACTTGCAATATTGCCGATAAATCATGATCGTTACGAACGTTACGCAGAAGACTGCGCAATAACATTTTTTAGGAACCAAATGGTGACATGAGGCTCACTATAAATGTGGGCAGTATGGAAACTAGGCCTATTTGTTAAAATAATTAATTACCTACGCTCTTTTGGAGTGTTAGGGTTGATTCATCGGCCGTATATTTATCTCAGTTTTTATTTTTTTACAAACATTAACAGATTTTTTTTTTGTCTCATCAGTATGAAAAAATAGTTCAGTAATTACCCAGATGAGTGTTCGTTTAGCGCATTACAGTAAACATTAGAAATAAGTCGTTTGGCTACTTTATTTCTATGCAAAAGTATATTATCGATAATAAAGTAGGATACGCTATTCTATATGGTTGGCAACCCTAGCTCGCGTTATTTTTTAAAAGATCGCGGGCGGTTCACGGTGCAAGGTATAAATGAATAACGCGCCCAACTATGTCGCGACTGAGAGCTCCGCGACTATCGCATTGCAGTCTCGTAGAAACGCGCGTCTGTAGGAGTTTGGCGTTTCAAACTCCTGTTCGTAGTTTCTGTACTGTCCATATTTATATTGTGCATGAGGGGAGTGTGATGTGAATGAAAGAACATGCACGAAAGGTCGGAGAGCCTATGTTCCGACCAGCCATGATTCAACGGCCGCATTATTATTGAAACTCGACTTCAGAATATTATGTATTACAAATTATATACACGACTACATACAATCCCCACCATTTTGTAATATAAGGATGAATTAAATCGGATACGTTTATACAATTCTATTTATTTTGTAGCTGCAAGTACTATATATCTAATATACAATACTGTTTTATTTGAATAGCTTTTTGTTAGAATACAAAAAAAAAAAAACTAAAACAAACATAATAAAATGCAGCGATCATAAATAACACTTGTTATGAAACATAAACTGTTAAAAATGCAGCAAAAATGGAATATAAAAAGAAAAGTGCTCTGTAAAATACTTTTGTACACCAAAATGTTCGGCGAAAAAATGTTTGTAAAGTCTGTCGTGACTTCGTATACACCGATCGTTTTAAATATGTAGTTTAAAAACAAAAATCTCTTTGATACACATTTCCCTTGCCCATACTTTACAGAGTTTAAAATGCTATTTACTTTGAACTTTGTTCGAGTAGTATACAGTTCATAATAGCGTGCAGAGGATGGGAATACGAAATGCACTCGCGCACTAAGAATGAATGCAAACAGTCGATATAGACTTGTTTGTCGCAGTTTGCTTTCGCTATTGCTGTTTGAATGGTATATTTCGATTTCAATACATTAGGTACATTGCCTTCGTGTAAAATAATAGAAAAGCTTTTTCTGTTCGTTTTCTGTCGCCAACTGAGTATTGAACATGGCACTATGTTTGTGCTAGCATTCTTTTGTTTTTGTTGGACACGAGCATTCTCAGATACTGTACACATCATCGAGTATTTTCACAACGATTTAAGACTCGCAGACCGGCGCGACGCGACTGTAGTAGAACAATTTCTATGAAGTTTTCATACAAAAATTGTTCTAGTACATTCGCGTCTCGCTTGTCTGCGGGAACCTTAACCAAATTTAAAATAGAAAAATAAAATCAAAACCTTAGACAAGGACGAATCGGGTACTTATAAATTCTTTTCACAGTTATTTTACCTCTGACAGCAGTAACCCAACAGCAACCTTATTGTAACAAGTTTAGAGTTCACTGTAATTTTGACAGACTTGTCAATGGAAGCAACCTTATTGTAATGAAAATAAAGATCACTATGATTTTGACAGTGATGCTAAAACAGAAGTAAAATGACTGTAGCGGAGTTCGAAGTTCATTTTACAATAAAAAATCAACCGCGTGACCGAGATACAAAATATAAAGCTGACAAACTCGACAATCAGAATTTTTACCTAGACATAAAACAAAAAGTAACTAAAATAAATATAAAAATAAAATAAAAAAAGATTGCCGAACTTCTCACGTCCAGGCTGTATGTAAAAAGGTTTGTTTATACATAATATAAATCTAAGTATTAATAAACAACACAGAGAACACAATTGTTTTATTTACAGCTGCATGGTTACAGAGTACTCTACATGCACTTAATGCGTAAGTAGCCTTCTAATGAGGCCTTAGTTTAATTTAAAAAAAACATTTTTTAACACACTCATTATTGCATTTAATTAATTATGCTCATTTTTTTCGCCTTGTTTTTTTTTTCTTTTTGTTTTTAATTAAACTATCGCCAAATTAAAGGCTTCCTTAACTTAGAACTTAACCTCAAACTTAACTCATATGAGAACAAACATACATAGCACTCATTTTTGTTCTTTGGTCAAATTTTTAATGAGAATTTTCTTGTTTACCAATTCATACACAAAATTTAAAAAAAAAACGAGTAGAAAAAAGACCCGACTAATAATGCACTTAGCAACAAAATGCATTTTACATTTGATTAGGTACAGTAGCTCCACTATATATGTAGACGCACTACAAAATTGAGTGCACTTGAGATAACATACACCCTCAAGAATGGCAAATGTATTAATATTTGCGGTGCATACAATTTCGTACCTTTGTCTTTTGAACTCGACTGTACGTCTGTACATTACGTATTAATAGTGGTATTCCCTTTGTTCTCTCACCGGGCGTCGGGACCGTTGGGGTTACACTTGCGAGATCGAATAGTGAACCGAAAGCAAAATTAAATATTACCCGAGTTCCCGACCCATACTGACGGCCAATGGGAATACCTATTACAATATTGTTCGATGAGTGAGCAGCGCAATTGTAGCAGAAAATATTCGTATAAATTATTCCACACTTTTGAGGTATCCTGAGCAATTTGATTCGATTATTAGGCTTATTAGTCGATTCGCACGAATTTACTCGCGAATCGGGCGAATCGAAACTTGTTAAATATAAAATAGTATACAATAAAGTTATGAAAAAAGGCACATGCAATAAAGTGCATAAAAATTCAAACGTGCCTTTCCGTGCCATTGCCTCGTCCGTGCCGGACGTAAAGAATAGCACCATCCCATTTCTTCCCGTGGGTGTCGTAGAAGACGACTAAGGGACTTACTAGAGAATGGGCAGCAGCGTTCTCTATGCATTTTACCACCACAGTGTGATCGCAAACACCCCTGTTTTTTTTTTGGGGGAGGCCTATGTCCAGCAGTGGACGTCTATCGGCTGAAATGATGATGATGATGAACTGCCTCATACGTATTTCTGGAATATTCGATTCGCCCACAAAAATTTAACTTCATGCGAGTCGCTTTTTATAAAATATTTTATAATTAAGTGTTGATTCGCCCGATTAGGGCAAGTAAATTCGTGCGAATCGACTTATAAGCCGATTAGTATTATTATTATTTTGATATTAAGGTTTGGGCTTCGAGGTAAACAAATAGTTGAGAAGCTGATGGGTTGCCATGCTAACTTAGGCTTTCTATAAGAACGGATTAATATGTTACGATCAGTAGTATTATACTATCACTGGGTCTGTATTTTCATCTCACGAAGCGGCGCGCGCTTTACTTGTGGTTACCAAGTATACAAACACACTGTGAATGTTTGTGTAAGCGCTCTCGGAACCATCGGAGCCAATGTCGTAATCGGAATAGAATAGAATTTTATTTTGCAAATATGTGTAATACACAATAGTTGTTAAGATACATCAACGGAGCAAGTGTGCGTGTGTGGGGTATGTTCTGACGCTGCTCGTCTTCACACAAACATTCACAGCGTGTATGTACATGTGATTACCACAACTGAAACGCGCCTCTATTCGTGAGATAAAATACTATAAATGAAATGTTTTCTAATAAAGGAACAGGACTAAATTCAATTGTTAAGTAATCACAATAAGCTGTCCGTTCACGTTCGCAAGAGCGATCGGGGTCACTCCCATTCTCGAATCTCCCACAACGTCGACACGATCAATCACCCGTTTCGATTCAATCACAAACAATCGCAATTGACCGCATCCTGTTCCTTTATAAATGAGGAAAGCTAGTTGGGAAATAAATTCGTACGTCATCGGCCGCGTCCGACTATAACCGCTTACCTCGGAGCCCCCTTCACAAGTTTCACTACGAAGGTTTAATATCCAAGACTGCGAATTTATTTTACTTTTCATGTGTTTCTGAACTAGCTGGGTAATTTCGTAACACGCATAAAATGGCAATGCCATTTTGACAATTCGACAACATTCATTGCGTTATTAATGTTGTAGAACAGACGAATTTTTCAAATATACCAAGCAATAAATTAGGATTTTTTTTTTCAAATATTGGGTTGCTGTTTTAAGTAGCTCATGGGTTAGTTCGAATCTTGGTATTAAAACCTTCATAGTCGAACTTCTGATACTTTTCACTGGAAATTACTAGTAACGATAACACTATGCTACACTTCGTTGGGTTCAAACTAGATGCATTACCTACCCTGTATCTATCAAACGTCAACATTCATTCAACAATATAGAACAACATTACATACCCACTACAGTATATTTATAATATATTGCATGTATTTAACTATAAGGGATGGATTTAGAGCGCATTTTACAAATAAAAAATAAAATATACTGTTGCCAAAGTAAATCATAAAAAAAAGTTGTAGGATTTTTAGAATATCTTTATAAATGCACGACGATTAATAAAATTAAATGAACTCTTTTGTACAGTGCGTTCGTAATCGATTCCGTTCCGCACTATCGCTCTGAGAAATGTACTTAACGCGTTTCTAATAGTATGTACATGGTCTCGGGGACCGATGAATAAAAAATAAATTATTTATTCAATTTGTGTGGATATCTATGACTAGTGTATGCACTAGGGTGGTGACGTCACTGGCCTGCGCGAGGGAGGCTACTTGCCTTTGGCCTTCTCGGTGGTGGCGTCCTCCAGGTTGCTATCCCAGTCGAATTCGGTGACGCCGCTGCGAGCCACTTCCCCCAAGTGACGCCACCGATACTCGAAATCCGTATCTCGTTTCTTCAACGCTTCGAATCTGTAACATGTAATTAGGTCAGACCTTTGTATGGCTCAGGTGTTGATACTGTGGAACACGTACACGTACAACGTTCCACGCGCGCCGGCTTCATATTCTATGAGCAACATTTAATTGCTCCGGCAATCACAAAGCATTATACAGCTCAATTAACAGCACAAACATACCCTGAATTCCTTAAATTGTACAGACATACGCAAACTGAGCCGGCTAAAATGCTCCCCGAGTCAAAATTACTTTGACAAAGTTTTCCAACTTTTGCTCCGTCTCCGAAGTATGGCATAGAGAAGAAATAAAAGAAATTCTATCGAATCAAGCGCGGGTACCACAAACGTGCGGTATAAAGGGCACAGTTGATATCCCTTTAGATTAGAAACCCAATCTAAAGCGCCGTTTCTCAACTTATATCCTCGGGGTCACGGCGACGTGTCGAGGTCGGCACATAAATATGTATCGTATGCGGACTAAATCTGGCCAAGCGTGATCTGACGCCCAAATTGGACTTGTAGAATAATGTTTAGTATTTAAATTTTAAACACCGGGCGTCGGGCAGTTGCTCTTCAGAGACAATACCTCTGGTCGGAGGATCCTCCCCTTTCTGCAGTTTTAGTGAACTTTACCCCTGTTCCTCATGCCTCTATAACTGCGCTAGCCGTGGTTGGTCCGTGGATGGACCATCTTTACATACCATTAACCCGCCCCTCGGTAAGCACGTTAAGCCGTTGCTCCCGGCTATCATTCGTGGATCTTCGACAGTCGTTATCGGTCGTCAGAAGGCCAAAAGCCTGACAACCAAGCCAACCAAAGCCAACCAGACAACCAACAAACTACCAAGGGGTATGGTATTACCCAGTAACTGGGTTGTGGAGGTCAGATAGGCAGTCGCTCCATGTAAAATACTAAATGGGTAGTACTCAGTTGCATCCAGTTAGACTGAGAGCCGACCCAAACATAATTGGTAATGCTAGACAGATGATTTAAATTTTAAACACCATTTTACTGCTTGTGTGCAAACACAATAAACTGGCGTGGAGTTAAAACTAATTGTACTTTACTACGTGCGAACAGATGTACGCGCAGGCATCCCTAACAACAAAAGGGTTTTGTTATCACCCTACGATATGGAACCCTAAAACCTTTCACGTCGTTAAACCATATTATTAGTGAGCCGTGCGAGACGTAAAACAGCCGATCTTTACTTGATAACATTTGGTTTGTGTAAATGTAAAAAAATCGGTCACGCATTCACCGAGACGCGGAGAGTCGGGTTTAAGGAATTTCGTTGTATTCCATCGCCGACTGTCGAACTACTAAAAACGTTAACAAATAACGATTTTTCTGCTATCAATGCGATACAAATATACTAGGAGGGCGAGCTTAGTGTTATAGCGCTATCCTCTTTGAAATTGGATTGCGATTGCGATTGCTGAGCCGAGATTGGCGCCATGAAAATTTGGATTTTATGTAAAACTGGATCCGCTATTGGAAATCGCAAAGAAATTGCGGGTAGCACTCAGGGCGGGAGAAATAGAATAGAGAGACTGGACTATTTACTTTAACATGACCATAGAATCACGAAGTCGTGGAGTTGACAAAAGTAAATTGAGACACATTATTTGTTTTGTCCTTTACAAACTTTGTATGAAACCATTGCTAATGAATGTAAACAAGTAAACATACCTTTTGAACATGAGGTTCTTGGCAAACTCGTAGAGCTCTAGGTCGAGAGAGTTGAGTCGCTTGATGTGTGCGATTTGTGTGGGCGACAGTGCGGCGAGCGTGGCCCCCGACACTGTGGCGTTGTGCTGCGTGAACGGCACCGCGAACAGCAGGTTGAATGTCTCCTCGAACACGTACTGAGATATCTGTGCAGAAGGAAAGCAAATTAATAATTTTAGGGTTACCTTAAAAAATTGTACAGTCACGCATTTTGACTTGCACGTTCAAATTACGAATATAGTCTTTTAATCACAATCGTTTTCCATTTTAATAATTCAACTTTATGAACAACTAGATGTGCCTGCGAGGATGCCGGAAATTATCCCACGGGATCGTGCTACCGGGACAAAAAGCCATTATTATATTGCCATTACAAGGATATAACGTCAGCTATCTGCCAGTGGAAGTCTCGTCAAAATCGGTCCAGCCGTTCCGGAGGTTACCCAGAACATTTAGACAGACAAGATTTAAAAATAGTTTTTTGTATAAGTGCCGTATATACTTTCGCATGTGTTTAGTAAATTATTAAAAACCTGTTATTTTGATATGATAACATGACACTTAATTTTGACGTGATAACGCCTTATAAATAGATGACTGCCAGCTGCACGCCCGAAAAAGCATGACACATTGTCACGTTCCGCCTGAGCCGAGCGTGCAAGCGAGAGCGCGGAACAAGCGATAGAGAGGCACAATCGGCCTGTTTTCTTATGACGTTATCACGTAAAATTATCTTCCGTAAACCAACTTTACAGACGACCATTTTTTTTGTATGTAGTAGGTATGTACTTATAGATATAAATGCGGTTCATATATATATAATCTAGCTGTCAAACCGATGAATTCATGATGCAGCAATGGGTTTTGCTGTGTTTTCAAAATGAAAGTTATCGCGATATAGAGCGTGTAACAGATTAGGAGGTTTGACGCGCCCCTTTTGTCGAATAAACAAAAATTTTATCCAACCCCTTAGTGTCTGTCATAAAATATAATTCTCCAAATCAGCACACCAAAGAGAAGCATCTTGGGGGACTTCAAATTCGAACATGACAGAAAATCAAACTCAGCATGAAACCCTTTAGCTGTCAGATAGAAGAAAATCTTAAGTAAGAAATTCAAGATTGTCTTTAATTTCTTTGTCACCTTTTAGGGCCTTATCATATTCGCGATTTGCAAGCGAGTCCAAAGCGAGGCGAGTGCGCAGAGATCACACCACGAGTTCGCAGTAAGCGCGCGGCAAACTCGCCGCGAAGACACAGCGGGCGCGCGGCGAGCTCGCCGCGAATAGTGCCGTCGACGCCATTTTGTACACTCACGCGCGCACGACGCCAACTCGCTGCGCCCGTCGCGTCTTCGTAGCGTGTTTAGCGCGCATTCGTTGCGAACTCGCTGCGAGGTCGTTGCGCGTTCGCCTCGCTTTGAACTCGCACGCAAATCACCAGTGTGATAAGGCCCTTACGAGATTTGGGGAACGTAAATGTAGGATTTATTAAGTAAACACGGCGATAGGCGGATGTTTATTTTGTCAAAATTAACCCTCTTCATTAACTCCGAAAATTACACGAAGTCTTTGGATAAAAGCAGTCAACTCCAATATTTTTTAATCGGCATCAATTACCCTTTGAGTCAATTTCACTTATTTCCAAAAGATGATAGATACTATCTGAAGTTATTTAAGAGAATATAAACAAATAATAATATTGGCAGCACGCTTGGATTATTTGTATGACAAATCGTCTATAGACATAGCTCTATGATCCACAGACATAACGTTATCGTTTCAAATAGGTATGTTATTGTAACGACGCCTGTCGACACAATTGGTATTGTATTTATCTAGTGTACCTTCTGTTTTCTTAAACATGGGTCCTCACTGCAGACAATTGGTCAAACACATTGGTAGAAGTCTTACCAAGGGGTATCGTATTGCCCAGATCCCTGGTTGTGGAGGTCGGATAAACAGTCGTTCCATCTAAAATACTGGTATTCAGCTGCATCCGGTTAGATTGGAAGCCGACTCCAACAATATAATAATGCCAGGGAGATGATGATGACTATTATTACGTTGCATTAATATTTAGGTATTACATTTAAAATGTCGTTTAGTTCTACTGAAAACTAGAGACGGACCGACTATGACTTTGGCCGACTAGCCGACTAGTCGGCTGTAAAATGGCCGACTAATCGGCCAAGCCGATCAATGCTTTCGGTTGAGTTCGGGTGACATCGGATACGCTTTCGGCTCGTAGGTGTCGTAGGTTCACGGCGCCCAGCGACCAGGCGGAATTGTCAGGACATGTTTTTATTTGCTTTGCATTTATTTTATAATTGTTTAAGTGCGAGCCGACGTTTCTTTCTATCTTATTCTAGATTTCACTGAAAGTAAACTGTAAAACTGATTCTATAATAAAAATAAATACAATAAAGATTTCAATTTCATTTCAATCACCGTATTTTTAAGCATATTAATACGAGTAAAAAATGGGCCGACTAGTCGCTGACTAATCGCCGACTACAAATATGGCCGAATAGTCGGCGACCAGTCGGTACATCACTAGTGAAAACGCAAAAGTAGCATCATAACTAAGATGATAACCAGTAATATGTATAATTACAATGATAGCAACATTCTTGTGCATATAAAGCGATGATAAATTAACCGTAAATTAATCATGCATGTCCTTATGCATAACTACTTTAGTGCATTAGAATTCAGCCTTCTTAGTGTTATTCATATACGAGACGGCCATTTAAAATTCAAGCTGGAGTCTTTCTCAAGATCCTTCGCGTCGTTATACCACGAAATATTCATGAAGAAGTAACGTCAGCAAAGTATGAAATTTTACGTTTATTCATAAAAGCGTTGGTTCTACAGGATAAAATTTTAACCAGTGCTCAAACTGTAACTGTAATTAATTCAGCATATGATTCTAGGGCACCAGCGTATAACCGACGAAAAATTTCTACGCTAGGGGGGTCTAGAATGATATGCTGAATTCATGGTTACAGTTTGCGCACTGGATAAAATTTTACCCTGTATAGCTGTAGGAACACTAGGTAGGTAGGTACTACTAAGCCCGAGTGATAAGTCTAGATAAAATTAACTTGAAATAAAGTTATCACAAATTGCGTAAAACCTTTTTATTTAAGGTGGATGCGCTAAAGTCGGCCGCTAAATTCAAGTTTTTGCAATTTGCAGGTCCGTATTGGCTTACAGTTGGGCTGGTGGCCAACTGGTGGCCTGCTGGCTGGACATTGCTTGCAGAGTTAGCAAACTTAAGTGGCAGTGGGCTGGTCATGTTCGTCGAAGGACCGATGGCCGTTCGAGCAGACGAGTCAAGGAGTGGACACCGCGTATCGGAAAGCGTAGTGTGGTACGACCCCCAGCTAGGTAGACCGACGACCTTAAGGAGCTGGGACAGACTGGATGCGGAAGGCGGAGGACAGGGTATTGTGGCGCAGCTTGGGAGAGGCGTATGTCCAGCATTTGACAGCGATAGGCTGAGTTGAGACTATTTCATGAAAAATGACCTGACAATGACCGAAAAATTGCAAAAAACGTTTTTTCGGGCTACCTTAACGCATCCTTTAAGACTTAAAGAAAGCTCGTTGGTACGATACACGAAATGTCAACAACAATTACTGTAAAACGATCTTTTGGCGCGTGGCAAAAATTGGTACTAACAATGTTACACAAGCGTCAAAAGACCCATTAAACACTGTATCAAGATCTCCACATACTACTATCCTACTTCCTATTTTAATATTATAATGTGAACGTTTGTATGTTTAGATGTTTGGATGTTTGTTACTCAATCACGGAAAAACGACAGAAAGGATTTGGATAAAATTTGACATAGATATAGTTAATAACCTGGATAAACACATGGGATTCTTTTCATCCCGGTAGTACGTTCCCGTGGGATAATTTCTGAAATCCACGCGAGCGAAGCTGCTAACAAAAGCTAGTAGAGTATAAAGTACAGCTTGAATTAAACAACTGAATATTTAAACCCTCTAAAGTAAATGTTCATTGCTTGAACGAAACCCTACTATGAATGAGTAATAAACCTACCGTATGACAAGTACTAAAAGGAATCTTAAACACTTAGATAGGCCATCGCTACATGTAATTTACTGGTATCCTCCAGCTGCCTCTTGTTTAGATTGGAAGCCGACTCCAGCAAAGTTGGCCAAAAGCTAGGCAGATGATGAAGAAGATGATGATTAGACTACCGTTCTTGTCATCTTGCACTCAAATCTTAATCCTTTCCTTTACACCACCGCTTATACATAGGTACATATTATTCATCAACTATACATACAAATAAATATAAATGACATAAACATACAAATAAAAATTTAAGTGTCTGGTTTGTAATGTCAAAATAACAGCTTTTACAAAAACATTTTTTTCCTTTTATAAAAAGAACCCAGTTCTTAATAATTGATTAGAATCAAGCTTTTAAGACCAATAAGCAATTTAATCTAACATAATTTTTTACGTGATAATTACTTTAAAACTTAGAATAGTGATGATTGTACTTTACACAAATCCGTTCCACTTTCTTAGAGTCTGATGTAATGATATTTTAAACACTTTAATCATCTACATCTACACTAATATTATAAAGAGGAAAGATTTGTATTTTTGTATGTAACTAATAAACTTAAAAACTACGGGACCGATTTTAAAAATTCTTTCACCGTTAGAAAGCTACATCTTTACCGAGTAACATAGGCTATATTTTATCCCCGTATTCCTACGGGAACGGGAACTACGCGGGTGAAACCGCGGAGCGCTGCTGGTGTGTTAATAAGTGTGTCATTATCACTATTATTTCTACACTTTTACATTACACTAACTCAAAAGCTTTTACTAAATGCATCTGAAAATATAAATCGTAGGTACTTATGACAAAAAATGATTTATTAAATTGTCAGTATGTTCTGGCTAATCTCCGAAACGGTTGGACCTATTTCGATGAATTCTGATATGGGGATACTTTGAACCCTGGGGAAAGATATATTCTACTTTTTAACAACATACTACGCGGGGCGAAGCCGCAAGCGGAAGCTAGTTTATAAATAAAGGTACTTCATAAATTCATAAAAACCTTTGTTAGTTTATATAGATTAATAATTCTTGTAAGATAATTTCGGGCAACTTCCTCTCAGTCTATTAAGTTGAAATTTTGTATACTGGTTCCATTCCGATGACAATACAAATAGCTTGTAGAGATGACCTACCTGTCTATTCAATAAAAATCTCACCTTGAAAACTAAGACGAAGTGAGCTCGAAGTGAGCTGTCATTCTAGGGCATGCTAGAGATGACATGACAGCTCACTACACTTAAATGTTCACGTAGACATTTTAATATAATAGCTTGGCTGATGCTGCAGTGGTTACTGTATCGATTATTTTGAAATGTTGTGTTTGGATAACTAAAAGCATAAGGTGAAATTTTACCTAACCTTTGTGTTTACCTAGAATTAGTCTTATTGTGAAAATAAATTTCGAATTTTTGACAGATTTTCCGTTAATAGAACTGTCAGACGTCAATTTTAATTTACAGATATTAGTTATATGACTTTGGTAAAACAATGCCTAAATCATAATAATGATTTAGTTTATATACACAAACAAATTGTCTTTAATTAAATGATGCAGATCATTTTATTAAAGACAATTTGTTTGTGTGTTCTTTTAATTTAACGTTTTCATTTAAGGGTTATTCTTACAACAGTCTCCATAATATAGATATTAGTTATGTTCCACGGGGAACGCATTTCCTTACGGCACGTGACGTGTTTCAGTATAACTTGACAGTTAAGATTGATTAGCTGTCAGCCATTAACTTCTAGTGCTGCCCACACAACAATACATAATGACGTAACTAATTAAATGTGGTTTAATAATAATGTTTCTCCATTATCTTTACATTTTCAGTAGCTATTTATACATTTAAGATTTTCCATCTCCACAGTACATCATGTTTATGATAAACTAGCTTTTGCCCGCGTAAGTGTCTGAATTTATCCCACAGGAACGTGCCCCCGGGCCTTTGTTACTCCTTATAACATCAGATATCTGCCAGTAAGTCTCATCAAAATCGGTCGAGCTGTTTCGGAGATTAGCCTGAACAAAAAAACAGACAAACTAAAAATATTTGTTTTTTTTATAAATAGCGTATAAGTATACCATCATAAGCAATTACAAAAAAAAACTGTTATTTTGTCATCACAAACCAACACATGACACCTTAATTAGTTGTGTGCATGAAAAAAGAAGACTTAAAAATGCACTTAGTTTATCACATAAACAAGTTTGGAAATGCAGGCGCTAAACAGTATGCTGTAACATACGTAACAGCAAAATAAAGTCAAATAAAAACTTTTTAAACTCAGTTCAAAATGATAAATAAAAATTATCTCTGCGGCAATAATTTAAAAGACGTGTTTAAACGCGCTGCATGCACGTACAGGTACTTAGTAGTGCCGTCACTTGTTAGTTACATTATGTACGGTTCACTACCGGTGCAACCTAGTTTCCGTGAAAACCAGCGTTTAACTTAACTCCTTGCTAACATAAACCATAGTCACGCCTCGGGGGACGCTACGTAAGTCCATTCTCACCTTTAGTGGAAACCCGTGGTTTCATGCAACAAAATGTCAGCTAATAACCCATTCCAGTTTCATGAATATCGACGAAATTATTTATAGACTTGTAACCTTTATGAGGAAGGTGTAGTTTAAATTGAGTTTTAGTTGTGTTCGCTTATGAAAATCCTGCAGTAATTAATTCATTCATGGTATCCATTATTTTTTATCACAAACGGTCAATCCTTAAGTCCTCCACTGAATGGCACTGAGGGAATGTTGATTTAATCACTCTGTTTTAAAAATTTATAGACGCCTCTTTTAGACTAAACTTAAAGCACGAACGAACGCACAGCATGCTGTATATCTTCTCCAAATAGTATAAAGTCGTCATTTTCGTCTGTTTCTCCGTGAACTTCTTCTAAACGACAAAATTGCCCTTTACAGTATATCATTAAAATTAATATCTTAGAAGATGTAAAAATTATTAATCGTTTGCAGCGAAACGAGCGGTCGGCCGGCATGCCCCGTTGCTGTCCATGCCGCGGAGAGACATTCTATAGTTATACGAACTCCGTCACATACGCTGTACATCCATGCGAAGCCGAGGCGGGTTGCTAGTGGTACAATAAAAAGCACAGTGTACTTTAAACATCAATGACATAGCACACACGCCTTCTTTTTGATGTATGTCTACACTATGCTTCTTGTCGGGTTATTTGCAGCATCGGCATCGTCTAAATGAAGCTAATGTCCATGTTGTTACAAACGCATACAAGAATGCTACTCCTTAGGGCTATAGCAGACACAAGTTTAATATCGGTGATCAGCGATTTGGCAGCTTCATCAAAACTGCATCACATATTGGAATCTGCGTTGTGGCCGCAATCGCGAATGATAAAAGTCGCCAAACAAAAAGTATCATCTCTGCCATAAGGATGGATACGAGAAAACAATTACTTTTACGACCCATGGTTAAAAGAAAAAGGTTAACTTCACAAAAAAGTCCAGTTAAACCATACTGTTTATAGATGAGCAATGAATATTCATTGAGACAAAGAACAGTGCGGTCTGTGCCCGGGGGCGGTGCGGCGACAAATGGCGTTGCAGATACGACAATGATTCAAGTGCAAATAATGGGCGAGCTTATCTCAGCGGGGTCACTGGACATAGAATAAGTAATCCCAGTG
This sequence comes from Polymixis lichenea, assembly GCA_949091785.1. Lineage (NCBI taxonomy): Eukaryota > Metazoa > Arthropoda > Insecta > Lepidoptera > Noctuidae > Polymixis > Polymixis lichenea. The sequence continues at coordinate 10,097,622 of OX420933.1, read as the reverse complement.
GCATAACACGTGGGATTTGTGTTATGCATACGCTGTACATTCTAGCGTATGCTTGCATTTGTGATACTGTTTTTCGCTGCCTGTGCAAAAATTTGTCAAAGAAAAAGTTGCATTAAAAACCGCGATACGGCCACATTGCATTTTTTTGGTATATCAAACAAGACTGCTTTGTAGTCGGACTTCTTGTGATTGTGCTGAATGACGATAAGTTTATCACCCATAGCATTAAATCTAATACGGATTTGCTCCACAAATGGCGTTGCAGATACGAAAATGATTCATGTGCAAATAATGGACGAGCTTATATCTCAGTGAGGTGACTAAACATAGAATAAGTAATACCAGTGGCTAACACGTGATATTTGTGTTATGCATACGTTGTGATTTCGCATTTGTGAGACTGTTTTCTCAGACTGTGGAAGAAATTGGCGATGAGAAATAGGACTGCAAAAAATAATTTGAAATTGCAGTTTTGTTTTGATTGTAAGCTTTTGTAACAAAAGGTCAGGGTAGATTTGCCAGATGAAGAGGTATTACGGTAAAAAAACATAAGGCAGCGGTTTTATCTACAATTGACTACGATTCTAGCCCTTCAACGACTACAAACGCTAATGCAACATCCATGAAGTGTATTTTACTTCGGGGCATCCATGAAGTGCAGTTCCGAACTATACTTTTCAGGCAAAACCCACATACCCGGATAGTTACATTAGTGTGAAACTTTAGCATTTTACATACACATATAGTTCAGTGAAGCGGGGAACATTACGTCGCTGTACGCGACTATAACGTAGCCATAAGGAAGATGTGACTATTCGCCAGAACCAAGATTAAAGTGAAAAAAGACAGAATTACCATTTCAGAATAGATTAACCGTAAAAAAGGATTAATACTCATTTATATTCCGGAAGGAATTATAGATTTTATATCTTAGATAGTATTTTTTTGGCGAAGGAAGATGAGTGTTTGGTATAAATTCGTGTGGATTACTTTTAGCGATTGGGTTTTAGAAAAGGGATGTTTCGACTTATTTGGCTGGCTTTTGGAAGACAAAATTTGTAGAGCCGATAATCGTAGATCGATATCGGAGATAAAAGAACATTTTGTCGGCCTAACCATTCTCCTTCTAAATCTGCTGTTCTTAGGAAGGACGCAACCGATTTTGATGCGATTTTCACCATCATTTAGAGAATTAATTTTGTATGGTTTATGAAACGATAGATGGACTCTGTGAAAGAAAGTATGGCTAGAAGGGGGGTGACTACCGAGATGGCAGCTAATAGAAAAATATGGAAGAAAAAGACACGTTGCGCCGACCATAAAAATGGTGTAATAGCAAGAGAATGATGAATGATGATTCCAGAAGGTTTATGTAGTTAATACATCCAATATCGATGATTGGTTAAGTCGTAAACGGGGTTTCTAGTATACCGATAAATACAGTTATTTTCGACAATACTTGGTGTGTGAGAGAAAGTAGAGAGAAGATATTCGCCGTAAAGAAAATCGGCAACGAACTGTCGTTTGACTACGACCAACCTAATCTTCAAGTAACTACATTATTGATCTAAGCATGAGTGGATTTCGTCGGTAATGTGGAGATAGACGCTTAGAGCTACTGAGGGGCCTGTGTGATGGTAAGTTTAATAATCAATGAGTTAAGTGCGGTCTCTCGTAACATGAGATGGAAGCCTCCAGGAATACCAAATTGCAATTTTAAGCTTACATCAGCCAAGTAGAGGGTGAACTAAATTCAGACGTAGTAAGGTAAGGTAAAAGTAGAATAAGTACTATCATATGTCTCATATGCGGTACAGACAGTCCTCGTAAAAAGGGAGTGAGAAATAAAAACTTGTAGATTATTTTGGTGTGTGATAAACGTATTGTTATCATTCGTAGATTTTTTACTTTCGTTACGGGTATAGACAGTTCAATCCATGAAGACGCGCCTCACTCTTTGACACTTGTACTGAGAGCGGTCAAAAACAAAGGAAAGGGGCAGAGACGGGCGCGTCATCGTGGATTGAACTATCGGTAGGCAGAAGCCCAAAAACCTAACAACCAGTCCCCCAAAAAATATTGAACCTCCACAACTATCGTGTTACCCAGTAACTTGGTAACTGATGGGGCCCGCAAGGGCCGATGTCTGCCAAGGGTGCGGGTTGTTCGAAAGAGATACCGTGGCCCCTGGCACACAGGTAACTGAGGGAACACGGTTGGGTTTTAGTCAGTATAAGTCTGACACACCCTCCTGCTCCACCCAGAGCGGGAGAAGTTATTTGATGATTTCCCACCCAAAAATATATATTTAGGATAGGATGTAATTTTAATCACCGTAAACCTCATAAGAAGTCATTGTTCTCATCATCATGAACAACTTTTACTATGGGCCCAAACCTGAAATCGCGAAAATAAAATCAGATATTCCTTACATTTTGTCGAGTTATGCGAACATAAATGTAGGGAACAGCTGATTTTTTTTTTCACGATTTCATAATCATTTCAATAATTTATGGTTGAATATTCTTGTTGTTCTTGAAATACCTACTAGAAGTCTGGAACTTCTAGTATATGAAAAGAGCTATTCTCAAAACACAAAAATAACATTAACTTTTCTTACTGAATATAAATTACATTTGGGATTGGGATTTTAAACAAATGTTTCCAAATCTAATACTTGTTACGTTTCATTACACATTAACTAAAGCTTTGAACGCTTTCAGAAGTGCAAAGCAAATATTGAACAAATCCCATTGGATTTATGAGATTGTGATTATCGATACGACGATATCTCGCTATGGAACCGAGCAGCACAAAATTTAGCAATTAGGTATAATTTGAACAGTCGTATTGGCAGTAAATGCGATTGTATTTACTGATAAGTTCAACTCCGTGCAGTGTTATAATTAGTTCAGTACCATTTGGTGGTTGTACTTGTTTTAGTGTGTTTTATAACGTACGTACTGTACGTACTGTACCTACGTTGTCATTAATTATTAGTTCGGGCTCCAAACTAATCTGATGTCCGTAAGTGATACGGAGGAGGACACACCCAAAAAGGTGGCAATAAGACCTCAACACCCAGACCGGGAGCTCAGTTTGCACTCCGTGCTCTTGCCCGTTCCAGTATGAACATTGGCCGCATCGAGGATGTTAACCCCGTGTCCTAAGACTATACTCGCAGGAAGGGTGGTCGAAGAGGTTGCAGGTCGTAATCCTTGTCATCTTTTTACCAAAATGCCAGAGAATCCCTATGGATTCTGTGGCATTTGCCCTATGGCAATCATAAAACTACTAACCTTCTGATACTCCGTTAGTCCGAAGTACGCCATAGCAGCAAGATTCCTCTTAGCAGACGCGAGGAGTACCCTGTCTGTTTCAGCAGTCCGATGTTTTAGAGTTCCGTTGTAGCACCCCACAAGGGCCAGGTCAGCTAACATGCGAGTTTGCCGGTTGTTCGCCAAGTTCCAGGGGCAGGTCATGAACTCTTCGAGGGTGACCCCACGCCAGGAGTCGCCGGAGTAACATGCTGGTACCTCCGCACCTGTAGGCAGAAGAATCTTTAGGTTTTCTCCAAATACCCTTAGTTATTTTAGTTAATAATCAATGTGGGCCATTGATCCATTGAATTTTTGCTCTTGGGATACAGGAACTCCTAGTAAAAGAGCGAAGGCTACATTGTTGTTTGTGACTTGAAGTGACAAATAAATAAATTACTTAAAATTGCCAAGTTGACAAAAAAAACCAGTCGGGATTGCATGAGTTAGTATCTCCCGGGCCCCCGGAAGAACAATGGAGTTTTCATCAGTAGGATTCTAATATAACCCTACGTTCTCCACAACGAAGGACCTTCATGAGGTTTTCCCCACTAAACAAAAAAGTACGGGGGTGTCTTTTTCCCAGCAGTGGGATGATTTAGCCTGAACGTAACCAATAACCAAACAGGCATTGGACTTATAAGAAGAAACAAATGACTTTCATTGGCCAATCATTTTAAGTGACTTATTCCTGATTGGCTAGTGTTGGCGCCTGTCGGCCACTATCACTTCATTCCTTATTACATCGTGGTTACTAATTAGCCATTAGTGTCTCCCGGTTATAATTAAAACACGCATAGTAAAGGTGAGGTGTCTATTCATAGACAAGAACCACACTATGAATATTATGATATCCGACTGTCTGGTTAATTATAAATGAAGTACGCACTAATGAAATGTCCGTCTGCAGTGGAATAACGATTTGAATTTATGCAGCTTTCAATCACAGTTTAAAATGTAAGTAATTGGGGGAATACGGGCTGGTGTCCGCCACTCCATGTCAAAGGACGTATTTTGCGTACGGAAAATATGTCTTACTTATTATTACAAGTTGGGCGAATTTCACCCATGAAAAAAGTAAGTAATTGAGCACAAAAATTAAAAAACCCGAGTACTGAAAAATCACTGTCTAAAAATAATGAAACGAGAAAGTATTCTGATCGGAAGCCGTGATCGCATGCCAATTTGCACTAAAGCTTATGATCGCTGGGTATGGGTAGCTCGCTGTCCGGTAAGGACCAAGCCCGGGTCGACGGCGCGTTGTGTTCCCCGCGCGCCTCAAAGAGATTTTAGCAGCAACTGATGGGGCCCGCAAGGGCCGATGCCTGCCAGGGGTGCAGTTTAGTCGAAAGAGATACCGCGGCCCCTGGCACACAGGTAACTGAGGGAACACGGGTGGGTTTTAGTCAGTAAAAGTCTGATACTAAATAACTTCTCCCGCTCCACCCAGAGCGGGAGAAGTTATTTGATGATTTCCCACACAAAAAAAAAAGCTTATGATCGCTACCTACTGTTAAAATGTATTTTGTTAGGGTAGGTAGGATAGCCTATAACTAGCGGACAATCAAGACGCTTCCAACGATACCACATTTGACCAATTATGATAAGGAGTTTAGAACTTATGAGGTAACAGATGAACATACATAGATACATTCCCATAAACACACATACATAGGTACTGGTCAAAAACATAACCTTCCTTTTTGCTTCGCAGTAGTCGGGTACAAAAAATGAACGCGATCAACGCATCTAAAATTCCAAACCGCGTTCAAGAACTGTCAGTGTCAATTTTCAATAATGATGACTCTGACAGCTCTTGACCGCGGTTTACCTACATGCTGATCCCGTTTAGTTTCATTGATGAAATTCACCCATAAGTACTCAAATGCAACTCTAGCTTAGCTTGATTTCGAGTTTCTAATATATTTCGAAGATAACTAATAAAAAAACTTTCAAAGATAAAGGCTTGAAGAGCAACAGGCATCAAAAATATAGTATCCTATTAAAACTTCAAACATAAAAAGTTAGTTAAAAAGTTACCAACAACTGTACGCAGACACCTAAGTTAATGGAAACATTTTTATGAAAGATTTCACGAACTAAATATCAATAATCATAGTTGGCGTTTCAACATTTATTTTCTAATAATAATATTAATAGTAAATAATTTTAAGAATTTTTCTACGTTTGTTTGTTTGTCGGGATGTATATTTGAATGAAAGAGGAACTGTCATTTTGGGAAAATATGCAAAAAAAATTGTCATATTAAAATATATAAAACTAGATTTTTCAATTTCTTCAGCTGTTTTTATAGCTGAAGGAATGGTCGCAGAGATTCGACGCAATGGTAAAAATGAAAAGGAGGACTTCCCCAACCATTGTTTTACGCTTTCTTTGCTTACTTTGGGTTTTGGCCTAACTTCGTATGAAACGATACTGGTATCCTTTGGCACGAAGATATATGACCTGGATTAACACATAGAGTCCCGCTTGTACGTTCCCGTAGGATATTTTCCGACATCCACGCGGGCGAAGCCTCGGTCAAAAGCTAGTTCTTTTACAAAACAGGAAAACAAAATGGCGACCCGATGGATTCCCGCACGCAACAACATATATTTTTATTGTTTATCACTTTTAATTAATGTTAATCTTAGAGTTGATGATTTAATTGTAACTAGAATCGATAGTAGTCACGCATGTTTGCTTTCTCTGCGTCCATGCTCAGTCCACTATTACTACATAGGGGGTGTCCCTAAATCACGTGAGGTTCGAACAGGGTCCAGGGAGAAACGGGGTCAGAAAAAAATCACGATAGGGCGCGGGGTTTGATAATGACTGTCACGTATATTGTTTTAGCGCCACCTGAAACCATTTATATTATCATAGTGCTAAAGTGCAGAAAATACCAATTAAATTCTCAATTTTAATAATATTTTTGTGTTTTCAATAACTAATTTTATTAAATTATTTTTATCAAAACAAATTCGCCCAGTAGTCCACATTAACAGTAGATCGCAAGCACTGGAATTCATGGGGGGATGAATTTGCCTAATAGTGGGATGATACAGGCTAACACTTAACAGTGAGAGCAACAGATTCAAACTTAAACTCAACTCAAAGGATTTATTTCAAATAAACCAATTATGGCACTTTTGGATTGTCATCTTTCTAACTCACCGAGAGTTAGAAAGATGAAGCTTGATTCTTAACTATGTCCTACAATCAAAAACCTGAAGATATACGAGATCTACCAACCCGCACTGGGACCGCGAGGTGGATTACGGCCCACCCCATCTCACAGAGAGGAGGCCTGTGTCCCAGCATTGGGAACATTACCAGCTAATTATGAGATGATAAGATATGATGGTGGGAGGAGGAGTAGCCTAAAACCTCACAATGTATCGCCAAGGTGGAGGGGGCGGTACAAAAGTGGGCTAAAAAGCCTTACGTGATTAAAGGCTGACTCCGTGGTTTAAAACAAGCAATTTAATCATAATTCTTCACTTCCATGTTGGTATAAACATAGCCTACAGCCCACAAGCTTAGGTGATTTAGATTCTTGTTTATATCTTTACTAGCTTTTGCCCGCGGCTCCGCCCGCGTAGATGTCGGTTATCGCGTAAAAAAGTAGCCATTGTCCTTCTCCATATCCCAGGCTATATCTCTGCCAAATTACATGACGATCGATTCAGTAGCTTTGGCGTGAAAGCGCGACAGACAGACAGACAGAGTTACTTTCGCATTTATAATATTGGTATTTGCTCGATTTCTATTGCGATGGTCAAGTTTGCGATACTAACGCATCGATGGAATGAAATGTTTATTCATGTAATCTTTTAAGACATTTTAAAACTAGATGGCGCCGGCGATTTCTTGCTGACTGATCTCAGAGAAGAAATGGCGAAACAAACTCAGAGGTCATGGTCTCTTTTCTAGTCCAAACATCATATTATTTGAATTTTAAGTGAGTCTAAAAATGCAGGGCAATGCCTAGGCCTTTTGAAGAGCCATTGCGGCTTAGAGCTGACCTGTTCCAACAGACGGCATGCATGCATCAGTCATCGTGCAGCTCACTGATGCATGCATGCCGTCTGTGTGTGATGTTTTGATTACAACGTTAGTGAGTTCAATAAAACATGTATCCCTGATTTTTTTGACCGAATTTAGTTGCTCGACGAAATTGAGCAAGATTGCTGGAATTGGTTCAAATGAAAAACAAATTAACACATTTTTTTTTATTAAATATGATTCATTGACCACCGCTCACTAGACGCCTGTAGGACATCGCCTTTGAGTTAGATCACAGCGAAGATGGTGTGACGATCTGATAAGTAATGTTTGCAGTGCCAATACGGCCAGTGATCGTATAAAAACCCGGTTTGGAAGGACAAATGGGTGGCCTTTGCCCTGCAGAGGGCATAAGTAATAAGGTCAAAGATAGGTCATAAGTTCAGGACAAAAAAAACCGGCCAATTGTGAGTAGGACTCCCACACGAAGGGTTCCTTGCCACAAGGCAAAAATCGCCGAAAAAAACACGTTTCTTGTATGGAGATTTATAAACAAGAAAGAAACAAGAAATCTTTATTCATAAATCAGCGCCACCTGTCGAGTGTCGGTCGCAAAGAGTACTATAAGCTATGTCGGTCGTATCATTAGTATCATTGATACAATATCCAGTTCTTTCGAACAATTTGACGCAACTTCGCAGTGTGCGTAGTCCCAGCGGAAAAGCGTCGAATTTCTCATTGATTATTAACATTGTTTTTATTTTTATTATTTTTTGTTACAGCGGCAACACAAATGATTACACATTCTATGAAAATGTCAACTGTCACGGATCATGAAATACATATAGCCAGCTGAGAGAAAGACAGATGAACGGACAGCGGAGGCTTAGTAATAGGGTCTCGTTGGTTACTCTTCGGATATGGCACCATAAAAATGGCAAGTTGTTAAACAATCCCTGTATCTTCGTATCTAGCAAACGTAATTATGAGTATAAAATTCATTGCAGATTCACATCATGCTGAAAAACATTATACTACACTATGGTACTACATCGTGGTAATAACTATAAATACAAGGAGATAAGAAATCCTTTTTATCGTCTTCTCGGTAAACCTAGCTATAACGAGTTCGTCCTGAAATCTCATGAAATCGAGAACAAATTGCTGACACCTTCATATTCTGCACACATTTTTGTATCAGCATGAATATAACGTAATAACTTGATTTCTATGTGGGTGTGAATAAACGTTATATAAGGCAACGCTTCAGAAATGTAACGTAAAATAAAAATGTAAATAAATGGCCTTTTTTTTTCAAATTGCTTATTTCCTTTCCATTTATTTTATCCGTATTTTCACTCCATGGAAAGAGTTATCGAGGTCTTCTCTTGAACATTTTAAAACACGAGCCACTCTGTAACTTTACCCCGGGTCTCCTTGACCACTAATCCCGCATTACTGGGGGTCAACCTTTCTGATCTTTGCTTCCAATTTACCCCGAACTTCCACCCTTCTGAACTTAATACATTATCTACTACCGAATACTGGCAACCCCGAAACGTATCTGTGTTGACACAGCTTTAAATTCCGTTTCAGACTCGCCAGAGTGTGAAGATACGGAAGAGGTAATTAAAAATGATCCCCTGTGTAACACGCTAGCCAATAAGCAGGTAAGAAAATGTTTACTCGGAGATTTTTCAATAAACGCGTTCAAACGGGCCTTGGAGATCAAAAGGATAGCACGTAGGGGCCATATGGATCCCACTAATATAGGCAATATTTATAGAGAAATATACCGTGTTTATTTATAAATATGAACCATTTTATACAAACGCGGAAACGGGAATCGTCGAGGAGAAAAATACACACGCTCGTATTGAGTACTTCCTCCTTTTTGAGACTGGTTATTAAAGTGTGTTTTCGAGTTGGTTCAACCTTTTCGGAACCGGAATACGAATTGAGTCCGAATTGAAGTAAACCGTAAATATTGATACTGTGTGTTTCAGCTTTAAAAAAACTTTCCATCAATCTCAAGAGTAACCAAAAAGCACTTTATTGAGAATCAGCTGCGCCCCGCGGTTTCACCCGCGTAAGTCTATCCCATGAAAATATCGGGATAAAAAGTATGCCCCAATCCAGTTTATGGATCTAGCCAAATTTCATTCAAATCTATTCAGCCGTTTTAGCGTGAAAGCGTGACAAACAAACATACAACAAATCTAATCTTTTTTCTTTATAATATTAGTTTAGTTACATGAAGGCCTTAATGGTAATTCCGATATTAAGTTCAATTTTATCATAATGCCCCTGGACGGTAATGGCCTGTACTTTGACAGATCGGAACAACGATTAAATATATTATAAACGCTTAAAGTCTAACGATAGGACCATGATCTATAATAATACCTTTAATTGAATACAGGACTTAACTGACTATAAAATGGTGTAATTTATAGGTGACTGCAATATTACATATGGCGCGGAGAACGTGCAATAAGCGGTTGATATTAAAATTAATATTAATATTAATAGAGGCGCGACGCGAATCTAATAGAACAATTTCTCAGAAAACTTCATGGAAATTGGTCTACTAGAGTCGAATTGCGCCTGTATGCGGGAGCCTTTAAGCGGTTATACGGACACATTTATGAGTTGACGAATGAGTATAACATGTTAATGAATGCTAGAAGTAGTTCAGAATGAATAATTAATTAATCAAATTAATTCAAGTGCCCCGAAGTAGTGTTTTAATCATTTGAACTATTCATTATATTCATTATTATGAATAGCTTGCTTGCGAGTTTGAGCGATAAAACAGTTCTTAAATTATAAGCTGTTCTAGCCGAAGTAGAAGAATGCATTCCGCTATTTGGGCGACAGGTACAAATTAATAATTACTATTAGGATTCCGATCTTAAGCCCACGTGCGACTTTTTAACGTGACGTTATGTTTGCTCCACTTGCTTTTGAACACTCAGTGTTAAGCCTAACATTGAGAATCCATCGAAACATCCCAGCGCGTCAAAAAACAAACCTTATTTAATTTGAAACTCTCAGCCCAAAAAAAAATATCCATAAGGGTAAAAACAAACCTTAAAAGTCACCTTTATAAAAGAAAAACAAGCGTTTGCCCGCGTGGAGGACGAAAATTAACCTACGGGAACGTACTACCGGGATAAGAAGCACCCTATGTGTTAATTCAGGTTACTTATAAGATCTGTGTGCCAAATTTAATCTTGATTATCATAATTTAGTGATTGCGTAGGTAACAAACATCCAAACATACAAACTTTTTAATTCTTTTATATTAGTAGGACCGATACAATTTATTTAATTTATTAATTACAGCAAACAGCCATGAGCATACTCAATAAAAAACATCAAAAAGCTTAGTCTATTCCCTAACCGCAGGCATTCCAACAAGATTTATAGTGCGTATTTCTTTCATCAGCAAACAAGTGCAAAACAACCATGGAAATTAAAAGGGCGTAAAGTTATTAGTACTACTAATGATTTAATAACATAACGCCTTCTTCGTTTTACTCATCGTAACTTACTCATCTATACGTGGGTGCCTTAACAGAAGTCAACTAAGCGACTGATCTTCGTTCATTCATCCTGATCTCTTATTGAAATGACCTTTCTTTGTAGTTCTCTCATACGGCAATAAAATAATAAAGGATATGTGTATGAATTGTGTGGAAACCAATAATTTTTCAATCCTTAACGCATTAATTTATTATTGCCTTTTGTGTTTCTATCAGCTCAGTATTTCAAAGACGCTCTCCGCCATTGTTATTGCGAAGCAAACCTCTTGGATATCCTTCATTCGGGGGAAGGCGAAGGATTATGTTGGACTGCTATTGATTACAACTACACTTTGGCAACTCACCTCTTTTGCCGACACTCTTGTAATTTTATTTTCCTTTTTTTGTTATTAATCTAGGTTTTTTTTTTTTGGGTGGGAAATCATCAAATAACTTCTCCCGCTCCTTCGTGTCAGACTTTTACTGACTAAAACCCACCCGTGTTCCCCCAGTTGCCTGTGTGCCAGGGGCCGCGGTATCTCTTTCGAAAAACCCGCACCCCTAGCAGGCATCGGCCCTTGCGGGCCCCGTCAGTTGCTGCTGATATCTCTTTGAGGCGCGCGTGGAACACAACGCGCCGTCGACCCGGGCTTGGTCCTTACCGGACAGCGAGCTACCCATTACTCGCCGTCCGCAAGCCCGTGCCTACGGTGGCCGGGAATCAGCCTGGGATTCCCGACGCCCAGGGCGTCTCCTGCGAAGGCCACGGCTGTGAGGGCGAATATACTGCATCTCCCTCACGTGCGCCGCCTCCCTCTTTGCGAGCATAACTGCTTCGCTGAAGGAGGCGACTGCTAGCCATGCACTCTCGCTCCGTACCATGGCCTGGACCAGGGTCGGACGCGAGAGATCGCCGCCGCCGATCACCTCCACGAGGACACGGCGGTGCTCCGCCCAAGCCGGGCAGACCTCCAGCGTATGCTCCACCGTGTCCTCTGGGCGATCTTCGCAATGGAAACACCCGGGCGTTTCCTCCCGCCCTATCCGAAACAGGAACCTCCCGAAACAACCGAGTCCGGTGAGGACCTGTGTCAGGCGGAAGGTGAGGACGCCATGCCGCCTCTCAAGCCACTCCTCAAAGAGGGGAACTACCGCTGCAATCGTGGCGTGCCTAGCACTGGGTTGCGACAATCGCACTTTCCACATCGCCATGAGATCCTGCCGGAGCTCTGTACGCCGTGCCGCGATTTCCCGCGGCAGCGGAGTTTTGCCCCGGCGTTTGGCCTCCTCGCGCCACTCCCAAGTGTGTGACCTTTGCCTCCAGATCCCATGCCGGCAATCCGGCAAGGAGGCCCGCCGCCTCACCGGAGATCGTGCGGTATCCCCGGATCATCCGGATGGCCATGACCCTATGGGCCGCCTTCAACCGACGTGCAGGTTGGCGCCTTAATGTAGGCGCCCACACCGGTGCCCCGTATAGGGCCATCGCCCACACGACCCCCGCGTAGAGCCTCCGGCAGGAGGCGTTTGGCCCCCCTAGGTTGGGCAGGAGCGGCTTTAAGGCAACCCCGGCCCGCTCCAGTCTGAGAGCCAAACGTCGGAAATGTTCCGCGATTATTAATCTAAGTTTAAGTAGTGTTTTGCCCTAAATTCTAGAGCATATAGTTTTATAACTATTATGTGTTTGGAGACTGTGTAATTCCGACGCTATTAGCACCTATAGGTACTACTGATATATTATACACAGAAGCTGTCGGTGTACTTCAATAAATAAACTATCCCTCTCGTCGCAAGTCCTCATAGATGTCCTACGTTTAGGAAGAATGAAGGGTTATACTAAACTGCTATTGGCGAAACCCCTACGGTGTGCATCCTGTTGTTGCCACGAGTCGGAAGTGTAGGAATTACTCGCAGGATTATGTCGTGCGGTAATCCTCATAGATACCCTCCGTCTGAGAAGAACGGAGGATTATGTCAGACTCTTACCAACAAAAAGCCCACGCTGTTTTTCCTGCTACCATGAGTCGGAACCGCAGGATTTACCCACTCATACTCCGCGGTCTTGCTTATTAAATCTAGAGTCCTATCATTTGTTTCAGACACATTATCAGTTTTATCAATAAGTATGAATTTAATTTACCTGTAGCAGTTCTTCCTTGACACCAGTGCCGGGAACCCTTCCACGTGGCGCCGCGTTTCACATGTCTGTATTCCGACAAATACCTGGACAAAAAGATCATTTTTATACTTTTGCTCGTATTCAGTAAGTACACCAGTTACAAAAAAAACGATTTTTACAAAATAAAACCAAACGACAAATAACTATAATTTCGAAGGTCGGTGTCTTTAGACCTTTATATATAAAACCCCGACGCAAAAAGTCCCCGGGGTGTTATAAGTGTGACTGCTGTGTGTCTGTCTGTCTATCTGTCTGTGTGTATGTGTCTGTCTGTGGCACCGTAGGTCTTAAACGGGTAAACCGATTTGGGTGCGGTTTTTTTATTTTCTAGCGGTGATTCTTAAACATTTGCTCGGTTCAGCCGTTTGAAGATAATCAGCTCTTTCCTGGTTGTTGAAGGGATTTGAGCATCTTCCACAGGTCTGATCGAGTCGAAATTTGGTATTCCATTACTTCAATGATATTAGACGAACAAAGTAACCTTGAACTGATGCTGGAGCATCACCTGGAATTTCCAGGATACCCAAGTTACTCACCAACAACAGCAGAATTATCGTGTTTGGGCTCATTGAAAAGGCCTCAATGAATAAGTTATAGATAAATGGTGATCAGGACGAGGACTGAGGATAAATTAGTAACAAACTTCACTATGGGAAACATAATGTGTCCATCGTAGCGTGATGACTATCACTATATTAATTTTAAAAAGCAGGAAATAAAAGTTAAATTTAAAATCCCGCTACCCAAACAAAAACCTCTAAAAAGTAAAAAGAAATATTTGTTGGCCTTTTAAGTTGTAGGTTATATTTTAATCAAAGCATTCTCACTTCGGGGGACAGCCAATGAAAACGCCAAACAGACGATGCCCAGCAATAATGAATGCAACTATGCTATTGTAGAAAGAATAACATTTTCATTACTTAGCCGTCCTCCGACGTGACAATGCTTTGATCAAAATATTACCTACAACTTAAAAGGCCAATAAACATAATTTTTTTACTTTTTAGAGGTTTTTGTTTAAGTTTTTTTGTCACCGACGAAAATGTTTCGAAATTAAAGTAATTTTTCCCCTCTGTAGTGTTTTTTGAGGTTGGTTGTTGTTTTTAAGTTTTTGAATTTTTTACCGTTTCGTTATGGTACCTAACCTACCCCGCACCAATTCGTATACCTACCACTATTTTATATGAGACCATTCCCTGAGGCACAGCCCATTCGTTAAAAAAAAATATTTTCGAAATCGTTCCACAATTGTCGGAGATATCACGGAATACCCATAGAAAAAAAACCTCCTTTTTGAACTCGGTTAAGAATTCGGGACTTCTGTAATTCCTAGAGGTAAACAAAGGTCAATAATTAGAAAGCTACGAAGAAAAGACAGAATTTTCGGTATTTACCGACTACCAATATTGTTCTACCAGTACCACCAAGGATATCTATATAAAGGCGTCCATCCCTTTACTTAGACAAGAGAAGCCAATTAAAAGGAAGACAGAGTACTCTAACAATTAGTTTATAGTTTATAAACAAAATAGCCTTATTATCTTTATTGCTCAATTTATTAAAATAGTTATTCAAAACGTCGAAAATGATCTAACATAAGCCATTATAAGACTATCAAATTAAAACCCACCTACAGATATTTGACCTACGTCAATTAATAAAGAAATATTTTAGAAGCTCAGAAACTTTTTGTAGTCCACAGACTAACTTCTATATTCGAATAATTAGGAGGAATAATAAGCCATCGCCGGTAAATTCTGTGGATGTGGAATTCTTACCACAGAATTTACCTACTCATCTTGTTATACTGTGGTAAAACTTACGTCACGATACCAAAAAAAGCACAAAATCAATTTAATAAATGTAAGTACTCTATTAGCCTAACTAGTTCGACATAGTCTAGTAAAAATATCATTTTATTTTTTTACGTGTAAGGAATGAAAATATTGTCCAATGGTGTAAGCGCTTTCTGAACGAAAATATTGACGAGGGTCGGTGACAGCTTTCGAACACAGCTTATTATCAAACTCGCTAAATTACGACCCACGGGGAATTAGGATTTTATGGGCTGTGTCACTTCCTTTTAACTTGCCTATACAGGTTTATTAAGTATGGGCTTTTAATCAATCAGTTATTATAAAATTGCTCCTAAAAAAAAATACCATTCCCTTTTTGAGGGCGAAATTATGAAGACTACTTTGCAATATGACTCACTGGGATTTTAAATTCTATGTCTTTGCACACAATGTAGGGTGCATATCGGAAATCCCATCTATTGTTTACAGGCAATTTGTTTCGCCGATTCCGACACGATGAGGTAAACAGGGTCAACAAATGCAAACAAAAAGTCTCACATGAATTGAATCATTTTCGTATCGCCCACAAATGCAATTCATGCACTTATCATAAATATTCCGCCGTCACCTTCCATTTAGGGACCGATGTTACAGTTTCACAAGCACCTACTGCGTGAATATTCTAAAAATCAAGAACAAAATCTCAGGAGAACGTTAACGCAAAATTTACGGGTATTGCATTAAACGCAATTACTCCCTACAGCAGCTCTAAGTAAAATATATGCTATTAAAGGCTGCACATAAGCAAGTATACTGTAATTAAGTAAGCTGAACTGGGTATGTGAAACGTTATTCGCAGGTTTAAGCTAGCACCGTGAACCGATCCAATTTAAGGCTACGCGTTCAACAGTAATGTAATTATAAGAATAGGATCAAGCGCACTGCGCCCTATTTACTGGTTAAGCAACTATGTAGAGGTATAAAATTGAATCTTGAGTTTGCTCATATTTATAATTGCTAACCAGTCACCATGCATCTTAAATTGTTTCAGCATAACAATTTCGATACATTTGTATTTGGGACGTCAAAAAATGCTGTCGATAACTTGCCTTTGAACATTTTGGGACCATGCAATACCAGGTGCACTGTTATGTCAAAAACAAAACCTTCTCATGTCTCCGTATTCACCGCGGGTCCTATATTCTTTTCTGAATGTTTTCCATTCGAAAGAGCCCTACTACTTCTAACATAAATTATTATATAATCTTCTCGTCATTTTTCTAAAATCTCACCTGGAGACAGGTTCTCGTAATAGCGTGATGTAGAAGTACCGTCGATGCACCGCTGAGCCCTCATGCCTGTCCAGCTCTCCTCCCACACAAGCTGTCAGCTCCGTAAAGTCAGCGTGTAGACCACATCTGAGAACAAACAAGAAAACTTAGTATGCAGTTTAAAAACTCAATCCCAGCAGTCAAGAGAAAACATCATCACTGCATCATAATCTGCTACAGAAATGTAAGAAAAATATTGTCAAAACCATTATTACCCTTGGCAATAGTCCAAGCTATGTAAACCAACATCCTATATATCTATCCATACAATAATCTATAGATTTTGAAGATTTTAGTTATTATCTTCTTTAATCATATTAAGGTGAATAATCCCGGATGCCCATCCAAAAAAAACAGGTACTAGGTACACGGTTCTTCAAACCCAAAGCATATAAAAATTATAAAGAGTACTTTGTTAAAAGTTGTAACGTGATCCTCAGAAGTCTGAGAACGCTCAAGTTTTTATTGAAGATGCAACATAGTTCAGTAACAACTTCATCGTCTCAAACTTACCTTAAAAGGTCGAGAGTCGAGTCACAGCATCTCAGCAAAGTGGAGATCAAAAGGTCGATTTTAAAATAAGCTCTGAACGACGATGGGACGTAAAATGGACGCTAATATTTCACGTTGGTTGAATATAAATCGTGAGGGAGACAGAACACAGTGTTCGCTGAAGAGTTGCGTGAAGCGAAGCATGAAGTCACAGATAGGTCGCGACGACCACGCTCACTAGTCACTGCTCCCGATAGCCGATATCAGCGGAATTGAATCCCTAGCTTTCCAATAATTTCTCACGCTCCAATCTTGTTAATCTTGCTTAGTATTCATAATCCCGTGGCGTTCATATTCTATTGAACAGATTAACCTGTTCTGCATCGGAGCATATAATACTTTGATTAACAACAATACCGCAGCGATGCTGGCACGCCGAACGCTGGCGTTTCGCTTGATAATCGGCATTAGGCCCGCCGCGTTCACGTGTAATTGACATCAAACGATCTCCGCGTGCATGCAGATCATGATACCGATAACGCTGATACATTGTTATGTAACGCCACCTAAATGTTGTTTGTAGCTGAACCAGTTTAATGAAACAACAAGGATAAAAATTCGATTTGCATGTGTTTACCGTAGTTATCCATAGAAGGGAGAGGTTTACCTTCAGACAGCTTGGCGGCGAAGCGAGGGTTTATAGCAAACGTGCGTTTAATCAAGATACAGAGCCGTGGCTGGCAAACGGCCACGATACACTTTGTCGATACAACTCTGTTTATTACTCGCGGTTTATTCTTACCGTCATTCTAATTTCACGGCTCTCTACGCGGTAATTCGTTGTAAATTACCTAGGACGTAAGTACATAATCAGTCTATGATATTCGCACTGCTGAGACACAGAATTCCTTTCGATGAGAGGAACTGAACCGTAATCCACCACGCTGCCCAATGCGAGTTGGTAGATATCTCATGTCTTCGAATTTTTAGTTCTGGGATATGCCGGTTTCCTCGCGATGTTTTCCTTCACCGTTGAGAGATGTGGCGATGAAATAATTTACACAAAGTAAAGCGAACCTACGACCTACGATTCGCAAGTCGCGGCCGTTACCACTAGCCCACCACTCTGCCCTGCTAATTTTAAATGCAGTACTTGCAAAAAAGCGGTTTCGAGAAAAACGAGGAAATCTTAAAGTAAAATTTGTATGCAAGTGCTGTGAATCTCGTTATCAAAAAAACATACTTCCAGTACCCAAATATTATTATTTTTCCCATATAGGTTTGCCCCTAAGGGTGCCATTTGTGTAAAAAAGTGAAAACCCATAAGTGTGGATTACTGCAGATACAATTAGCAGGGCAGCACTGCTCTCTCTGTTTATCATCACTGTCATTCTAATTTCACGGCTCTCTATGCGGTAATTCGTTGTAAATTACCTAGGAATTAATTGCCAATAACAACTTCCATACAAGCTGCAGTAATGGGTCCAAGGCAAATTGTCTTTTCATGAATATGTTCATTGCAACGTGACGGTTTATGCAAACACGTAGGAAACAATTATGATGGTGTCAACCCACTAATGTTTACCTACACATGTCTGCCTCACAAATGTTTTTCTTCATTCTGGCATAAAGCCACATTTCCACGTTCAACATTACGACTATTTTTGCGGTCATTATCAGGGACATTTTGAAATAAAAATAAAAAAACCACTTATATTAATCTTCATCAATGTAAACGTTGTAAACTGTGAGTTTTTATTTGTATTGCGGTGAAGAGAAATAAAGTGATCGTTTATCGTAATCAATGAGTAACACATTTAAGGCTCCCGCAGACCGGCGCATCGTGACAGCGCGACGCGACTCTAGTAGATCAATGTCCAAGTCCAAGAAATGTTCATAGAAATTGTTTATTAATGTCGCGTTGGGCCTATAGGAGCCTTTATTTCAAAAAGAAAAACAATAATTTTATTCAATCATGTTACGGGAAACGGGAAAGTGCTTAGCGTAGCAAAAGCTTCGCGCTCTTACGTACGAATATGACGCGCTATCAGCGTATGCTAAGCGCATCGCAGCGAAACGCTGACAAATGTTATTGTCCATTAGCTAGTAGTACTGGCAAAGTATGACGATAACGGCTCCCGTAGGATATTCGAGCGCGGATTGGCAATACGCCACTTCCCTGTGAACATGTACGCGAGCGAACGAGCTCGCACAGCGGTTCATTCACCGACTGAATGCCACCAACACACCACTCGCCCCCGACGCCACGCGTGAATTAGCTAACGCTTAACAACAATACTGCCAACCTTCCCAATATATTACAGCCGTTACACATTATCTCGTTGCCGATCTAAATTCCGGACACAAAAATGTTGCGTTAGAACGTATCTTGTTTCTAATACCAATATCGTGTGTGCTGCGGGCAGACTAATGTTTTTTTTTTTATGAACATCCCAATCATCGTAAAATAGCTTAAATGTGCCCCGCATTAACGTAAATCAAAGAAGCACGATCATTATTTATTGAACAAAAACATGATGGCGGTGCTGATCGATCGATACGACCAACGTTAGCCCGAGCACCTAAAGATAGCCTGCAGTAAATCTTTAGTTTTTAAAAAGGTTTAGCGCATCATGGTCGCAGTGTCTTCTTTTAAATATTCACACCGACGACTAGCATTCACTATGACGTCAGCAGGCTATTTAGACTAGTGTCAGACATGCATAATTTAAACATTGGATAGACAGTAATTTTTCATTGGATATTTTGGGACATCATCGTTGAAAAAGTGTTAAGAACACAAAAATAACAATCATTCACGCCGTGCGACAGGATGTATTCATTCGGAAAAGCGGATTCGGGTGAGTAGCTCCAAAACACACAAAACTAATGTAGAAACTTGAAATGAGTAGTTCTGCTCGGGTGCTTACTGAATTTTAATATGGACTTGCACGAGTCTTCGTGGGGTCTGGTTATTTTTTACGATGAAACGCTCGTCAAATCTATCACAATTTCCTTAGTAATTGAAAATGCAACGACACACAAGCATGATATACAACGAAGGATGCAAGTATTTACTTAGACGAAGCCAAACATTTTCCATCAATCACGTTTTCGTAGAAATCCTAAAATAATTAGTGTCGCAGTCATTTCATAATTACGGCAGAAAATGTAAGTATCAAAGCGCAAGTCGGGTCTTTCTGCCGCGACAATAACTAATGAGATTTGCTTCCTATGAAAGACAAAGCTGGTAAAAACGGCACGGTCTCGCTGTGCAAGCCAACAAAAGCTATATTGCTAGTTTGCTAGTTAAACCAATTTTCCACGCGTGTTGGATTGCGAGACCAACAAACTTTGTTTTCAATTTTCTTCTTTCGTATACGGAACCGAGCCAGTTTAACCACCGCTCCTATCTAAGCACAGTTGTTGGGAATATAAAATGTTTTTGCTTTGTGTACGATTCTGAAAAGGATAGTAACTATTATTATCCAAGTAGGGAAATCGTTTAGATATATAGACATATTTATATTCAACTGGATTAAGCAGTTTATCAACGTTTAGGAAACAAAGCTAATTTTCTTGTCGAAGAAAACTCACAAGTTGGTGATGTCGACAGCTGCGTTAGGCAAACATTCAGAAAAAGAATAATGGAGGATCTTATATTAAAAGTGTGTTACATATATACGGAAGTGTCGCCCGACGTCTGTAACGATCTATTGTGTCGGAACAGGCGACGACGGCTGAATGGATATCTTATACGTATCTCCATTATAATTTGCTAGAACTCAAATTCTATATTATTATTATATCTTATATCGGGCCCGTCGTCCTCTGAAGAAAGAAGACGTGGTACACAAATTGCTACAGGAATAGACTAAAAGCAAAATATAGCTTCATGCATGTCACTTATTGATCGCCTTCCAAACTCTCAAGCCCTGAAAGTGTCCTTTATTTAGAAGAGATGGCTCAGCAAACATAAAATCAAAAACAGCAAAGATACGCCTAACTCGGCTTGAGTTAGGCGTATCTTTGCTGTTTTTGATACCTCTAACACAGAGGTAGTTATCAGCTTTATATTTCAGGCAAACATAATCTGCTAATCCCTACAAACGGATCCGACAGTAGCTAAACGAAACCACTACCAAAAATACTCGTAAAGTTCCAATGTTACATAAAAACTCATTTCGTTCCACGACGCGATGATTGATTTATTTACCCTCATATATTTACTCACGAATACTTTCCCACCATTCGTGTTTGCATTATGATCTTTTGAATGCTATGTACACTCGGATACATCAAATCGACAACGACACTAATGACATTCATAATCGAGGACTCGTAGTAAGAGATGAAGACTAATTTGATGGCCAAAAAGGATTTTGTCGACCCTCAGTCGTATTAACGCGGTTTCGACATGAGAAGGAAATTACATCTTTTTATATCAGCCGTCGCTCCCTCTAATGAAAACCTTCATTGCGGTAATCCTCACATCTAGGGGATTACTCAGTGTAAGTCGCTAATTGTGTCTTTTGATATATAAGAAAAGAGGGTAGTTTATGTTACGAGTGGGTCTTAGCTGGACGAAAATGTGAAACAAAAATAAAAGCCCGAAGTAATCTAAGAAAGACTCGAGTCGTCGAGAATTTATTATTTTATAACATCGATGCTAAGTATTTTCTCAGAACTGGAATTTCTTATTAGAGCGCTATGGAAAGACGTTATTTTGCACGTGACTGTATTAAATTAACTAGTGATATATTACGGGTGTTACACACGAGTGGCCCATAACTTATTCAAAGGTTCATCTAGGCATTAAATATATTAGGTGTTGTAATAATACCGTTCGGGCAATTTGTAAGAGTCATCTGAGTTATGGCTTACTAAGAGATGAAGTTAGAAATCTCACGATACTAATGCGCTATTTTCTACTTTCAACCTAAGCTGCTAAACGACGCGCTAAAACATGCATCACAAGAGAATAATTGTACGCCAATGATAATTACCATAGAACTACTGAACTTAACACTTGGTCATAACAATGAACAGATAAAAAACATGAATGATAAAGAAAAACAAAACAAACAGGAAAACGTCCGTAACTGTTGCAACATTCAAGGTCTATAGCACAATGATACTGAAGGGATATTATTTACACAGAGACGTGGCTTTCTTCGGGCGATAAGAGGCATCAGTCGGAAACGCTGCGGCATTATCCGGATAATCCTCCCAAGTCGGCCGACAGGACCACGCTAACTCCTTTGTCGAATACAGCCGAACAAACAACCATCAAATAGGATTGCGACGTGACGAAAATAAAATAATACCAGTTACTGTTACCCCGACAACGAATCCACGACTCTAGCGAAGCAATTAAATTTTATTGTACCATCCAATGCGGTAATTTGACCACAATGTCGTAAAAATTACAGGAAAAGTGTGCGTACATAAAATTTACATCAGCTAAACAGTTACTGTAGAACCGATAACCGCTATAAAATTTACGACGCACAAAAATAGCTAACTGTAGTGCGTGGCGAATTAGTGTTTAGTGCTGTGCGTTCAAACATGTCTGCGGCTGCAGACTGGCGTTAACGAGCTTGGTAAACATGTCTGACACTTGAAACTACCAAAAAATCTATTGTGTGAAGAGTTACGTACGTTACGCGTAACGCATACCTGTCGATGGAGGACGACAAAAATAACCAGCCGAGCGTTCACAGAGTATTTCTGGACCACACCTCCTCGTCTCGTCACCACAGTTCGTTCGGCCGAATGATGGATTTCATTTTAAGCCACCCCGGTCGAAATTCGGCCTTCACTTGGCATTGGTATAATTACATTTTGAGCACGCAGACGCGTCGTTCGGTTTTAATATGGCGCTACGACATAAGTTTAGAAATATTATTCAACAGTTACAATAAGCAAATGTTCACCGAGGGATGCATAATTATAAACTTTACTTTCAAAGCAATAACTGTAAGTTGTTAAACCGAATATCCTGATTGCAGTAATAAATTGTTGGTTTAGCCATAGTCACCACTCACTCTGTTATAATGCGACTAAAACGAAACACATATTTCATCGCGCGCTACCTATATAAAGCTGACACCGTTCAAACAGCACGCTATTAACCGATCATTAGGTGCGGCGATTAAATCTTTCATAGACAATACGTCGCGTATCATTGAAAGCGATGTTTTAGCTGTGGTCGCCTCGTTACGTTAATTATCACGACTCAATTACAATCGTATGATCAAAAGCCTGCTTTGATGCTCGTACGTTCAGCGTCCCCGACAGACTGTTAATTAATACCTTCTAATCAGCACTGTTCAATGGAAGGCGCCGGAGAGGCCATTGATTCAAAACTGAACACTGAACAAACTCTAAAATTATGTTCAAACTCAGTTTTCATAGTACTGTAATTTTCCGTATCGTGCTATAATTTCAGTGGCTTAAAGTGCACTCTAGCCTTTTCCCAAATATGTTGGGGTCAGCTTCCAGTTTAACGGGATGCAGCTGAATACCAGTATTATACATGGAGCGCCTGCCTATATGACCTCCACAACCCAGTTACTAGGTAATACGATACCCCTTGGTAAGACTGCTTGTCAGACTTCAGGCTTCTGACGACCCGTAACGAGGGTCAAAGATCCACGAATGACAGCCGAGACCAACGACTTAACGTGCATCCCGAGGCACGGAGGAGTCATGGTATGTAAAGATAGTCACTCGTCTACGAATCAACGCGTTAAGCGTAGTTCACCTGTAATTACTATTATAAAATCAGCGTGTGCATGTAGTAACTAAAATAATAGCTTCGCGTGACAGCTGTTGTCTACAACACAATGGCGATTTCAGTGATTTAACAACAAAGGTCTCACTTCCTTGTAATGATTTCATTTACACGTTAATGCATACCATATAAAGGTACTAATATGAGCGATAGTAAAATTAAATGTATTTATTGTGATGACGGCCGCTCACGCGACGCGTTTCTACCAAAACATTAATATGCCGCTTAATTTTTATTACTCATCATAAACAATGTAATCATTGCCTATTAATTGCATACAACGCACAGGACGGTATGTGTCAGGCATGTCAAAGATGTAGCACAGAGATGATAATTTGTGAAATGTGTTAAGTAAGCGTTTATATGCAGTCCAAGCGCATAGCCGCCGCTACCGAGAACATCGTATACGTTTTTTCGACATCCTCCAATCGACGTGTTAACTTGTCGAATGAAGGAGATGGGAAAAAATGTAGAGTCGTGTTGCATGTGCGGGATGAATTTTGATCGGGTGGAACCGGGCATGCGACAGCGGGCGGTGCCGAACGTAAAGAGAACAGCACCACGTACTGCATTCGCAATGCGTTCCCAGAAACCACACGCCCAGGCATCACCGCCGAGCATAATAGATAAACCGGTGAATTTATACTAATAGTCCCACCTAAGCCATCTTCTACCATTAATTAACTTAATAGCTCCATTGATTAAAGCTATTTGTTCCATTAGTCAACATTAATTTATTCATAGTGTTTGCTCCTACCCATTAACTTTGTTTAACTCCCAAACTTAATCTTGAAGAAACAGAAAATTATTTCTCGAAACAGAATCCCTTGGGGTTGTTTGTAAATTTTTAATTTTCTGCTTGTTGGGCAAGCATCAGGAACATCAGGAACACTGTTTACAGTAAAAAAAATCTTATTAAAGAGCGAAATAAGGTTGTCACGATCACGATCACGAACCCTTTTGTATTTTCGACCGCAGAGAGAAAAGTTAGGGTCGAAAGTCGAAATGTGTTGAACATTTTATGTTTTGGAGAGTGGTTATAAATAGCTTCGATTGAGAGGTTAACATCAAAGAGGGGAGATGTAACCCTGCGTGTGCCGACAATAGGGTGGGCTCGCCGAGGGCGTGGTTCATTATTGTGACTCGAACGATCGTCTCCGGAATCTCTTTGTCTGTCCGTCACGCGCCGACCAATCTATAGTTGTTCTAATAGCACCAACAACTCGTCCACTGACATACATATTTTCAAAGTATCTACTGGAGTTAGGAAATTATTTTTAGTACTGACTTTGATTTTACTACGTGTTTTGCTGAACATATTCAAGCCACAGGATTGACGGACGTGATATTTTTCCATCTCAAACTAATGGTAAGAGGGCTCGCAACTGTATTCCCATCCCAGATACAAAGCGTCTTACGTGCCAGTAATTATAGCGGCACCTATAAACCTTTCAAACCGGAACACAACAATGCTGCTTGGCTCCGAAATAGATATCGTTGTTGTAGATGCTTCCCCGGATTTACAAACTATGCAGGCATGTCTCTTCTAATACAACGCATAGTTACCATTTTGCTGTTAGCTAAACCATTTTCAGTTAACCAACTATAGCCCGCCAGCGTTCAAAAGCCTCGTGAAACTATTAGTCGCAAGTACAAACTTAACTTCCGAATACTTCCGAATGCCTCCGATCGATGAAAGGTTCACATAGTCTTGGGGTCTTGGTAGGCGAGTGACGGTAATTGCACAGTCTAGCGTGCTTGCGGCTACTAACTATTTAATAAGAGCACATTTGACATGCTTGACAGACAATGTCAGTGAGGAGAGTACATTATATACACACACCATAGACCAACACA
The DNA here is from genome assembly GCA_949091785.1 of Polymixis lichenea. Lineage (NCBI taxonomy): Eukaryota > Metazoa > Arthropoda > Insecta > Lepidoptera > Noctuidae > Polymixis > Polymixis lichenea. The sequence goes on along the minus strand of OX420933.1, from coordinate 10,072,319 downwards.
ACATTGCCAATAAGGCGGGCTAAATATTTGAGCAATGGACAAGAAAGGGAGAGGACTTTGGTCAGACCATAAATTTTTTGGCCGAAAATTGGACAAACTTGAAGGTGTCTAAAAATAGGGATAGTCAGGAAGAAAATCAGCACAATGGTCGAAAAAGATTACAGGGCGACGATAGATTATATTGTTTACAAGAAGAAAGCTTTTAAATTACAGTTCAACAGTAAAATGTTCAACAGATGGTAAAATTTGAGGCCCTACTCCACGTACATTACGGATCACCTCGCGGTTAGCCGTCAGATTAATTTAGGTTATACCCACATGTATATATGAGGCAGGCAAATCTATTAAATTTGCATGGATCGATGTGGGCTTAGCATTCGCTCTAACCGCTCCGCCCCCGGCCGTGCTGCCAGCACATGTGTCATTACAGGCCGGTGTTCGCCGGAAGCGGCACGCGTGACGTCTGGATGTACCAAAAGACGTGACCCGTACCTCTAATGTGGAATCGAAAGCTCTCTGCTGTCCCACACAATACACGCAGTCTGTCACCAATGGCCAGAAGGTGGGCAGCCATTTCAATATATTCAAACAACATGAACATCCATATATGCAAATATAGTTATGATAAAGTATTTATGACTGTATTGTACAACTAAAAGTTAAAGTCAAAAGTTAATGATCAAATATTTTCTCTGTGGTTAGAAAATAACTATTTCCACCGCACAATGCAATTAATTAAAGGTGTTGCCACATGACATGCACTCTGCATTATGGCTTTGAGAGCCCCGAAGAACGTAACGTAATTAAGATATTAATATAAAAAGTCGTTAGGTTCAGCGGAAAGCATAAATCTCACCGATGCATATGATTTTACGACAGCCAACAAGCTTCTATAATCACTGCACCCGAGTAACTAGCTGGGGACATAAATTTCAATATCATGAATATATTAAGAACACAAGATTCATATTTAATACGCAACAGACTTATTGTGTATTATGAATAAATTTCTGTGTCTATTGATATTTCGATTAGTATCTACATTCTTTCCCACCGAAACTGTGGTTGACATACATCTCACCACTGCATTTAATCCAATTAGTAACCTATCTAATTGAAACACGATACAATCTCATATAAATCTGTCCTTAAACATCCGATTGTGTAATCGGATGTCATCGGCTGCGAGCAGCGCAGCCGGACTGGACCAATTAGTAACTGTTTACTGAAGCGTAGTTTATTTGAGACACATCATTCAATGGGCGTACAATCATCGATACTTCCTCCCTCACTAATTCATCTGCCAAGACTTTCACAAATATATTGATCGGCTTCCAGTCTACTCGTATGCAGCTGAATACCAGGATTTCACACGGAGCGACTGCCTATCTGAACCCTTGGTAACACTGGTTGTCAGACTTCTGACGATCCGTAACGACTGTCAAAGATCCACGAATGACAGCCGGGACCAACGGCTTAACGTGCTTTCCGAGGCACCGAGGGGTCTTAGTACTTCTGTAAAGATGGTCAGCCATCCACGGACCAACCGGGGCAAGCGCAGCTTAACCTGATCGATCACTGATCGTTTTAATAGTAAAGCACGACCATATCATTGGTATATCTGGTTATTCAATGAGCCGTGGGAAAGCAATGTTGCCGCGCGCGCAAGTCCCAGATGCGTGGCGCGATCCCATCTGGTACACAGAAGAACTTAATTTTTAACTAGGGACCGGTCTGACCTGTCATTATTTCCCGTTTATCAATGCTAATGGGAAACGTAACGAAACCGTGAGTTCGACTGTGATTGCTTTTATTGCATGTAAACACGACATGTTTATGGAAAACATTGAAGTTCCCTTGAACTTGGTGTTTGTGCTGCACTCGTTAATTGGATTTTATGTGTTTCATTTGGTTAAGGTTTATTAAACTGCTGGTTTAATTTTTTTAAGTGTTGATAAACAGGTTCCAACCGTATAGTATATGTTTTTGTTTTTTTAAGTGTATATGACTACTACTTTATTTATTTATAAGTACATATAAACATTATTGTATTAGATATATTGGAACTGTTTGTACTCCTCGTCACTTCCCTAAAGATTCATTAGAAAACCAGCGTCAGACAACATTTGTCTGGCATTAATGCTGAAATGAAACTTTTTGGCGCAGCCGCGAGGCACACACTGTTGTTGTTATTTATTTTAACTTTTTTCTTTGTTATTATATTTTGTGTTTCGCGAGCAGTGTCTAAGTAAATAGTAGTCTTTCTTTTCTTTCTTTCTAAAGTCACCAAAAGAGATAAGTAACCAGGGTCGTCGAATTAAAAGTTCATTACACAAATTAAATTTCATTCGAAAACATCCATCGGTTTCTTACTAAACTTCAACTATATTTGACGATTCTGTTAACTTATCACTCTGGTAAACATACATGGGTTGTTTTAATTGCACATTAATAATAATATCTTCTCATTCATTAACTTTAGTACCCAGTGCCATTAAACGGGTTGAAAAGGACATTGTAGGTATTGATTGAATCTTGGAACTCCATTTAAACATTTTCACGTAGGTTTTACTAGCACTGAATAGAATATTCTCAAGAACAGAACAGTATAAAATAACTGATACCAATACTTACCCATAAGGTACCTACGCCTCTAGAAATACAAGCATTGTCTTTCCATATAAAGGCATCCAGATACTCGATAACTGTATATGTAATAGGAATACATAAAGGAAGAAATGGTTATGTATAAAGCAATAAAGTAAATTGCCTTGCATCCTGTTTCCGAAATGTTCCCGGGTAAATTTGTATGCGAGTGATTGATCACCGTCACAGTGCAGGATAGAACAGTAACTTAACATACACCATGGATCACGCACACCGATGCCAGAAGCGATAAAGGCTGCAATGAGAATCCAACAGAATACAGCGCGAGAGAGTCTCAGCGCGTCGAAAAAAGACGGTTCGATTTTCAACTCTCGACGCTAAGCAGTGCGTTGAAGATCCAGTAAGCGAAAAACTCCGCCGCAATTTAATTACATTCGTGGAAACGTGGGCTAGTGGAACAGCTAATAGAGCAAACAGGCGCGACGGAAACATAGAACATTTTCTATGAAGAAAAGTTCATGGAAATTGTTCCACAACAGTCGCGTCGCCTCTGTCTGCGAGATCCTTTATAAGAAAATCTTCATTGAAATTGATCTACTAGACTCACTTGGCACCGGTCTGCGGGAGCCCTAACTTGCCTGCTATTTCCATACGCACCTAATCGCACATTACTCATGCATTTATTCATTGTTGAACTTACATTGACACCCGATGGCATTGGCATCCAATCCATTTCAATCACGAAATACCAATACATTTTCAATGGCATGGTATTTTATCGTACCTCTAATAATTCACTTTTTTTTTATTAGCCTTCACTGTCCCACTGGTGAACGAAGGCGTCCCCCAAATCCTTCCAGACATCCTTTTATAGAGCCACCTCGATCCAACTCTGCAATACGCGTCTAGGCCGTCTCGCCACCTCTTCCTGGGTCGGCCTCGGCGGCGGCGGCGTCCATCCTCGGGCGCCCACCGTGTGGAGTCAATAAATTGCCCAGTGGACCCAGTGGTTACTGTGCATGTGGCTGACCTGACCCGCCCAGCCCCTTTTCAGCCTAACAGACTTTTAGCCTACGTCTAGGATTCCCATTTTGCGCTTCTACAAATATTATTGAACACAAATAATTCTTATTTTGGGGTCCTAAAAATATGAAATAGCCGTACTACTTATAGTAACTGCAAATAACTTGGATGTGACGCTAGCCAGTCGCCGATTGGTCCCAGTTTTGACCTAACCCATTTGGCTAGGGTGCCCTAGCCTAGTTACTGCGACCTAATGTGAAAAAAAGATCAGAAAGTTAAAAAGAGGCTCAATTTTTTTTTCTAAGTGTTGATCATTAGAAGCTTTAACACTTTACAGAGGTTCAAGAATATAAAAAAAAATTACCGGATTTACCGGAAGACGGCTTTGTGTTTTCATTTTTTTTTTGCCACTGACTTCCGATTAAAGTTATAATTATTTCGCTTTGTACTGTTTTTTGGAAGCCGGTTGTGCTTTTTTAATAAAATTTTTACTTTTCACTTTTTAGTTGTACCTACACCACACAAGTTCGCTAAGTGACAGCAATTTATGATAACATCATCAACATAAACGAAGTGGAAAAATACGTATTACTGAAGCTAACTCAAAAACAACTAATCAGAACTTGACCATATGTATATGCGATTCAGTAGTATGCCCTTTCAAACCCAAGAAGAATTTTATAAATCGGTTTATAAATGACGGAGTTGTGAGGTTACAAACCAAAAAAGATTTTTTTTTTAAACAATAATAATTGAGAACCCCTCTTTTTAACAACCTCCGCTTAAAAAGTGTCCATCATTAGATGGTCAATAAGTCAATGAAGGTTCAGTTAAATATTTCCCATTTCCAACTTCGCCTACTGCAATCTGTCGCTATTGGTCCAACATTATCATCGGAACACAATGAACATACCAATCATTTCATTCAGTATAAGATAGCATATTTAGTAATCGCTTATTGATAAGGGACTAATTAATCAACTGTTGATTGATTACTTCTTATCGCTAGTGTATTGGCGAGTATGACGTGTTTTGGCTGTACTTGAATTTTTATCATGTTGGTAGTCTTGAAAGGCGAGCCCGTTGTATTATATATGTACATATGTCGGTCACGTGCCTAGAATGAATAATGTCGCGATCAATATAGTGAGCTAGTTTTAATCTGTTATGCATAAAAGCCTATTTCTTTTAATAGAAAGTGTGTCATGTGTGCACTCTTGCTATGATATATTAACAAGCCATGTAGGTTATAACTCGCCCTACACAAATTCCAGGGATACAGAACTGCCAAATTAATGCAGTTTAGAACATGAAGCAAGACTGATGAGTGCTTGTGTTGGTAGTTGGCACAGATTCGATTTATATCCTTCCTATTCGAGCTGACAGATTGATTGAAATCTAAATTATCTACCTCATAACATATTAAAGTCTTTGATGAACGTATTCAGAATCCCGGGAAGGCAGCTAGACTTGGAATCGGGCACTTATTCGGTTCATGCTATCGACGATATCTAAATCAAATCAAATCGTTTATTGCAATCCATAATGTACACTTACAGGTGGTAAATAAAAAAATATAAACAATTATGGACTCAGTCGGGCACAGCAAATTTTTGAATAACTAAAATAACTAAAGAGAGGTAGAACGCTTCATTAATTTTAGTTTGAATTATTTTATATCCACTTAAATATTTTTTAATTCTATTCATTTACTTATTATGTTAATATTATATGTGCAAGTCTATCTATTCATTATTTTATTTATTTATTATTTTATTATATTTAAATAATGCTTATTTGTTTACTCGCTGCTATGCTCGCTGCTCGCTCGAATGCTTTTTTTTTAATTATTATTTATAATAAATAATTATTAAGTATTATATTATATTTATTTTTGTTATTTTACTTATTAAATATCTTTTATTCACAATTATATATTATTATTATTGAATTTATCCGTTAGATATTCATAAACTGTGTAAAAGCTTTTTAAATTAAATATTGCTTTAATTTATTTAAAAATATACTGGTTTTGTTTTGTTGTTTAAAAGGACGCTTTCACATCTTTTCATGAATTTGAGCGTTTGACTCGAAATTTGATGAGTGGTCATGGTTTAGATATAGCCAAAAAATAAAACTAAAATAAGTCCGAGAAAATTTCATTATTGCCTAGAGAGCGCTCTAAAAAAATATTTCAATTTGTTTACATATGTCAGTAAAAACCTTGTCTCGGTAAAGGATGTTTCATACAATTTTACTTTCGGGCATCTTTCGATGCTTTGTTACATGGAACATTATAATAGTTTAGTAATTTATAAAAATGTTTGTGGTAGGACTGTACCTTGTTATTTGGACTGCTTAAATAATTTTCTTATGTTTCATACAGTAATACACCAACAATAATTCCGTAAAACAGAGAATTTACGATAATTTTTCGTCTGAAACTATATTTTTTATGTATGGATGTTTAATCGGAATTCAAACAAAAAGTATTTAATAACTATGGTTCGTAAGTCAACTTGCTTGAAAAACAAAAACAGTCTTTTTAAAAGTAAAACAATATTTTTAAACAATTGTTGTGTTGGTTAGCATGTATGAGTACCGTAGTTCACTAGACACTCACGCGCGATCAGCTACCACGCGCCGTTAAATTTACCTAAAACTGAATACTTCAATTTGTAATTGTCTTCTGGTAATTAATTATATATTTTTATTGACATTGAATATGGACTAGATGAGTGTAATTTAAGGCATGACGGGGGCAAATTTAGTATGTTTTTATGGCGCAACAAGTAGTTAGTTTGTACGTGTCCCCGTGTATTGTTAAAATCTGGATATTTGCGGACAAGTTTACATATTTCTAAAATATAAATACTAACTAAGGTGAGAATCTTGTGTTTCTGGAAGTAAGGCTTACAACTATATGTTGGTTCTATATTGGTAATTATACGTACAAGCTTTGTTGGAGGGTAAATAAGGCGGCAGCGTCTGTGTTATTTCCACATAATATAATGCCATAATTAAAACAAGCGTGCGCATACGCGTAATATGTGACTAGTGCGGTTTGTAGGTTTGTAGTCTTTTTAATTTCGCGGAGAACATACGTAATTTTAGATTTTACTGTCTGTATATGAGTTTTCCAGTTAATATGTGTGTCTATTTATTGTTAAACCTAGGAGAGTGAAATGGTTAACTGTTTCTAGTTTTTGTTGATTAAAGGTAAAATGTATATTTATTTGTTTTTGGTAAAATTTATTTCGAGATTATGGTCGCTCAACAAGTTTATAATTTTTCCAAGAACAGTCTTAAGTTTTTCATTTAAATTAACATTTGTTTGGCATGAGGTCAGGATCGAGATATCGTACGCAAAAAGTACACTTAGCCCGTCTACGGTTTCGGGGAGGTCGTTTATATATATGAGGAAAAGAAGGCAACCTATAACACTTCCCTAGGGAATTGAAGCATGTCTCGATTTAACATCAGATTTTATGAGCTGTGCCTCTTTTGTTTTTTATTGTAATATTCAATCTCGACTAATTGCTCTCTATCTTTTATTTAATATGATGCGAACCAATCATAGGCTTTCGCGCGTATTCCTATTCCGTATAGCTTATTTAATAGTATTTTAAATTGCAATTTATCGTAGGCATTTGTCATGTCGAGTAATATCCCTACTGCATATTGTTTATTATTTATAACATTTAATGTTTCTTGGATGTATCTATATACAGCTAGCGTTGTAGATATGTTTTTGCGGAATCCAATTTGACAGCCATCGAATATCTTATATTTTTCACAAAAGGAATATACACGATCGCACATAGCTCTTTCGAAGACTTTGGATGCTGTAGGAAGAAGGCAAATCGGTCTATAGTTACTTGGGTCTGTTCTTGCATTATTTTTATTGATAGGTTTTATTAAAGCCTTTTTGTTTATTAGGGAAAGTGCCCTCTTCGAAAGATTGATTTATTAATTTATAGAACGGTAAAGTAAGTTCGTCAGCGCACTGTCTGAACAGAGTCGGTGGGAGTTCGTCTATACCGTGACTATTTTAGTTTTTAAGGTTCTTTAAGATCTGGATCACTTCGTATCCGTCGACTGGGGTAAGGAACATAGTGTTTTCAGTGGGGTTAATCACTGATGTTTCTCTCTGTACATAGCCGGATGTTTGAGTGGTATTTTCCACAATGGGTGCGAAAAAGTTATTGAAAACTTTAGCTACTTGTTTAGGTTAACTTACTTGGTTTGGTGTTTGTAACATTATATTTTTTTTCTTTTTTGTTTGTCCGTTCTTTAGCAATGTTCCACATGATTTTAACTTTATTTGTTGATTTATTCATTTTATTTATGTAATGTAATATTTTTGCCGCTGTTCCAGATTTTTTTAGGATTTTTTCATATTTTTTATAGTATTACGTGAATATTTAATTATGAATTATTGACGAAAGAATTTTGAGTAAGTAGTCTTTGATTTTTACAAGATTGTTTAATACCAACGGTTAGCCAGATATTATTCCGTTTCGTTTTTAGTTTAAGTCAACGTTTAGGGCATTTTGCATCCGAGATATCTATTAGTTTTATGGAATGACTGATAGTTCTCATCGACATTTTTGTTCGTCTGTATAATTTCGTCCCAGTTTAGTGTCTTTAGTTCGTATTTGAATTTTTGAATGTTACTTCTATTAAATAGTCTTTTATTGGCAAATCGAAATGAATGTTTACTTTGTTGTTCCAGTATCATATGTATTATTGTTCCGCAGTGGTCTGAAAAGCCTAAATCTTCTACGGTCATGTACATTTTAATATGATAAAAGTTTATAAATATCGAATCTAAGCATGTTGACGTGGTTTGAGAGATACGCGTAGGTTCTTTTATATGTTGTACAAACGACGAAACGACCTATTATGACGTAAAATTTTTGGTATTTATTGCTTATATATTGCATTATTTTTATTAGAGGACTAATGAAAATGACTTTCTCTCTTCTATCCCAGTTCATGGTAACTATAATTAACACTATTAACAGATTTTGCTTTGGTAGCTTACATGCACACACTTACACACATTATACAATATTCAATAGTCATATCTCTAATATCACAACACTCTATACATTCTACACTATCCTCTAAAACAATACAGACTGCGCCACCACTACGAGAGCGGCGACAATACGATGCTGCAGTTTTATATCCACTAAATTGCAGTTTGTAATTTATCTTTGGTGAGCCAGGTCTCGCACATGCATATTGCTTTGTAGGCGGGTTAATCGTTGATGAAAGCCTCTAGGTGTTGCTTTTTATAAATGCTCTGAATATTTTGGAACAACATTTTAAATTATTGGTCAGGGGGTTCGAGATGTACGAAATGTACGATCGTCGCTATCTTCATTTATATTACGTTGAGTTTGGTTCTGTTCATTATTTACTTGTTGATTATTAGCAGTGCATATGTTGGATTGCTCCTTCTGTACTTCTATTCTTTTACCTTCTATAAACAACTGACTATTTCTAATTATTGCTTAAAATTCTTTTTTCCTTGCTTTCAGCATTTCTTCACGCATTTCCTTTCTTTCCAATATTGCGTTTCCGTTCAAAAATTCAGCTAAGAACAATCTTGTTCCTTGAAGAAAGTGTTTATTTTCTACAATGTATTTAGCCATCCTTTTACTAACGAGTTCCATTACTAGCTTATATAATCTATGTAGCTTATATAATCTATATAGCTTATATAATCTATATAGCTTATATAATCTATATAGCTTATACAATCTAAATAGCTTATACAATCTAAATAGCTTATATAATCTATATAGCTTATATAATCTTATATAACCTATTTCCGCGTACAGTGTAAATTAATCAAGTAGAATGTTTCAGTCGATATAGTTGTATATCTTGAACTGAGAGGCCCCGGAGGCCCCCGAGTGGCGCCTGACCCCGGGCTATATTTGTTGATGCCGGCCGATACGACTAAGAGACACCCTCCCCCAATATATGCACAAGATTCACGCCTGATATCTCGATACAAGACATTTTTAAATTGGCAGAATTTCTCCGAAATTTACTTTACCTATTGTCCTCACTTGGACATCAAACGCGACGTTTTACACATCGTGTACACTCTGTTTTATGTTGTGTGCGTAAATAAACATGTATGGTGAGCCGCACTCTCAGACCAAGTATATTTTCCTAAGAACCACAGCGGGCCGTCGAATTAGGCGGACCATTAAATAAACGCGTGTTGGCGATGTTGATACATAACTGTAATAAAACAAAAAGTGCTTTATATATTGTAGCGGCAGTACTGGCGACCTGTACAATAGCTGGCCCACTTAAGTACGGTCCAGCGCTTTCATACCGGAACGAATTTTCCGGACCTGTCGTAATAAGCATCCGCGAGCAAACAAAGACATTTTCCGTTTGGAGCAGCAGGAAACATTACGCCCAAATTATGTATTTTAAGTCCACGAAATTGTTAAAAATACTTAGGTACACAGAAAAAAAATCACATTCAAACATAAAATTCTCGATCTCTTTGTAAATTCAAAAGTTACGTAACGAATCCATTTAGGATTTCATTCGTTAACTAACTTTTACTAAAAGTTAAATTAATAAAAGCATAAAAGGATTCTGTTCGTTACTTAAAGCTTAGTTGGAAGCTTTTACATTGATTAATCATTTTGCGGGCGATTTCCCTTCTGGGAAGAAGCAGAAACGCTGACGCGTTAAAAGATGCAATATGTGCACCCCGAGATACGGGTGGTCAGGGCGGTAACATTAATGATACGTGCAAAGTGGGGGCATTAGTCTGTGTGGCTGCCGGGTTGCCGGGAGCCAGGGTAACTCGTTACCGGCAACCTCTCCGGGGACCCTGCGGGTGTCCCCTATTTGTCAGACGACCGCTTCACGGTGAATTTTTTATGGACATAACTTATGTCTTGTGGGATTTTCTGGACGTTTGCGGTGTCAGCATAAACGAGGTAACATTTTAATCATCGTCGCCTGTACGACTATAGCTTCGTATGTGTTTGTTGCTAAGTCCTACTTAGGTGGTTATAAATAATTCTTAACTAAACCAAAATGTAGAACGGAAGTTAAAGTGCTACATTAATGATGCGATGCGGTAGGAAAATGCACAGCTGTCACTCTATACTGTGCCTGCGCGTGCGCTCTTAAATTAAACACAATCCGACAAACTATTGCCCTAGAAAACAAACATGTCTGCGCCGATAGGAAAACTTCACAGGGCCGTACTAAGCGAAATCCTGAAAAAAAAAACTTTACTTAGATTTAGAACGTCAAAAAATCACCATGTCTCAGCCACCGTTACGTTAACATTACCATCCCAATCTGTCACGTCACATGCAAAACGCACAAAAATCCGACAGTAAACTAAGATTGATACAATTTCTACACTACGTATTTCGTGGACCGAATGTCTGGCTACACAAATTTGGACCGCCATCGCCATTTCGCGAAGCATTTAACTAACGACTTCATATTCACTATCCGCAGACAGCCCTATTTGTTAGGGCCGCATGTCGGCAGCATGTGCCGCCGGGCCCGACTCCCGAACCAAAACAATTAGATCACTACCACCCGGTGTCTCTTAACACATCCCTCATATAAAACTTTCGTAGATAGAACAACCATTCGGCCGAAACAACGAATCCATTGACGTATACGATCCTTCGGCCCCTATGGACACATAAAGATAGACAATACCAATGAAATCAGATCGTAAACGACGCCATTAATGTTTCCAGAATGATTCAGTTTAAAAAAGGTTTTCGATTATAGTTCAATCACGACATGAGAAATAGCTTTATTGGAAACCAACAGCGTAACCGATTGATTAGGCACTGGCTTGACTCACCCGAGCGTTGTATTGAAATGGACAGATGGCAGATCCGGCACAGACGTCGGTGTAGGGAAGTGAGCAAATTAATTAACCGCAAACACGTCCCCAGCAAACATGCACGAAGCTAAGAATAACAACAACTCTAATACTATCTCAGGAGACGAGCAGACCGACCGAGGAATGGATGCGGCTAACAATACTGTTGTCTCCACAGTTATTGTTTCAAGAAATCTAATTTCGCGGTATAATTTGACCATAAATTTAAGTCATGTTAACGTAAATCACTCATGGTACAGAAATAGACCACCAACTAAATTAAAATGTACAACACTGTGACTTGTGAGTGACCAGATAGTCTGACTCCTCACAATGGAATTCACATAATTCAGTGTTCTCTAATTGTAACTGAATAGCGACAAATAATACAGAAGTAAGAGAGCCAGTAAATTAAGAGTTTACAAGTTTGGAGGTGGCGGCTAACTTGCTAGCAAATTCGTTCTACCTCTCGGAGAAACGACTTTGTCCTCGGCTATCCTTTACAACATAAAGTGCACTAACAACCGAAATTGTGAATTCAGTGCTTCAATATTAACGACGTCCCGTTCATGCGCTTTGGGACGATACCGTAGGACAGAGTCCACTTGTAGTTTCCATGCTAACTTGCGCAGAATACAGTACGGTTCATAATTTCAAACAATATTATTCAGTGCACAATTTGTAAGTACGATAAAGATCGTCAATGTTTTATACAACAACCGAGCGCTTTTAGAAAACTTTCTTCGTGTTCATTTCCGGTTTTCTTCAGCAGAATAGTTCCGAGTAGAGGTAATCCAGTTTCTTTACAAGTGGACAAGAATGCTGCCTGGACACGCTTTGTTCAAATTCCGAATACATTAAGAGAAATTAAAACAATAAAGAACATAATTGGACGTTTCAATGATCTCCAGGCGGAATGTTTACGAGCTGTTAAAGTGTCAGGACGTTATATTAAACATTTCATTTGTGAATAATGAAATCCTCGTAATTCAAAACTTTCCTAACATGGCGGAGACGACTTCAAGAAAAACTTTTTTTTTAATTCATCAAGCATGTTATTAAAATTTACCATGGAACAGTTTTAGGTTAAAAAAATATACTCGATCTCAATTACAAACCTTAACTGTCATCCTCTGCTATTTACTTTTCAACTTCAAACTATCATATTCGAGTCATAATAGCCTTTATTTTTGCATATAACGTCGTCTCCATTGTGCAGTAAAGCGAAAGAAGACTTTAATGTCACCATAAAAGTAAAATTGCCCATTTTCATGAATCACATTATCGTCCACTCTACCCACACGTTTGAAATTACATTTGACAAAGTTCGAGTTACATTGTACTACGCTATCTGAATGTGCTTTCAACATAATAAAAAGTTCAGTAAAAACATTGAATTATCGAGCAACTTATTACATATTTATGCGAAAATGTATACACAAAGTTTTCGTTTGCTGCCTTAATTACAAAAGCAATCTACTTAATTTTCAATTTCCAAGTTCTTGTGAACCGACAGAAACGTTCGTGCAACATAAGAGATAAATATACAACGAAACGTTTCGCAATTTATCGGGAAACAAATTAACTGATACGGAATTGCCCGAGGAGATGAATGTTAAACAAAAACGGTGAGGTTGACATGACAAATCGTTGAAATCGCGTGGATACTAGTCTCCCGATAGACGGTCGCACTAGCGGGAGGGCAAATTGCACGGATCCTTATAGTTTGCAATTTATTCGAAACTCAGCAGGCTTGTAGATTTATATCGGCCGCAGATTGGCGGCATGCCTCACGCGAGCTCTATACTGAAAGCAATTTCAGTGTCGGCCGCATGCGCTTTGCGACTCCTGATCCCAACAAATATAAACATCAGTTATTTCCAGCCGGGAGGGGAGTGTGTATGACTTCAATAAAACATTGATTTGATTTGTACGATACGTTTCGTATCGGTCCCGAAGAGAAACTTCCGTAACTACACGTACAAGAAATCCTGTCACGTAACCCAATAAAGAAAATATTGGGGAAATATTAGTCGGTTGATATCGAACAAGGGACAGTTAAAGCCTAGAGGATCGTAAATACCATTTCCACGCATCAAATATTTCCGGATAACGTGGTAATTAATGTTCGGATAGCGAAGCTAGACAATGCGTGAGTGAGCACAGCTATTAGCTGCACAATTAGTGCAATTGTCGTTAATTTATAGTTGTTCACGTCAACGGCAACGTAGCGGCGTGGCGGCGGTGTGGCGTGGCGCGTGGCGTGGCGCGTGGCGTGGCGCGTGGCGTGGAACAACGCGTGCCGAATTCAATCACTGAGCTACCAAGTGACCTGTTATTGACATTTGATAAAGTGCACGCTATGGATAAGACATTTGATAAAGTGCACGCTATGGATAAGATTACAGTTTATGTAATATTTCGTAAATATGCGATTACATAGATATGGATTGTAAACCATTTCCTATTGACCTAAATGCAGTTCCGAATACCGAAACGAAATACATCACAAAACTATGTGAAATTCAAGTCCTATCTCAATTTATACTAAGCGATACGATATTATGAATAATTTATTTGTTTAAACGCCGTTTCCCACGCGATATCAAACATGTACCTACCATGGCGCTTCGCGATATCATATTACATTTTATTTTTTATTTTTTTCAGTTCAAATTTTGTGCCTACTAATTGGAAAGGCGATATATACAGTTAGCGCGGTAACCAAAAACCTACTAATTAAATTCGTTTACGGCAAGATTGAGTCTCGCTTGATTACATTTAATGTTGTTCAAACTGAGATTAGTCTAGACAGGCTTTGGTTACGACACGCGTAAGACAAAACATGATTCGCAGAATTCACGTTAAAATTCACGGAATATATATACACTTGGTCTTATAATGAACGAGAAAATCACAACGAACAACATTTTACAGATATACTGCCACGATTATGAATCATTCATTCAGCAAACACTAACTACCGTTGTTAGGACTAGGAAAACAATATACATTTTAGATTTAGGTTGAAGGAGATAAGATCGTGTTAATAGATTAGATGGTAAATTAAGTTTGCGACTGTCACACCCTCGTTAGAGCCCGGAGGGACAGAATCACAAGCCACATGGCACCCACCACGCTTTAAAGTAATAATTTATTATTACGACAGACTAAAACCACATGGTCTATGAGAAAATTAATAGCAGATAATCCCCAAAGTAATTGCACTTTGAGATAACTTTAGAATCCTCTGTTCTAATTTAGTTGGAGAATGGAGTTATTATTGCCGTAATAAATTGCTTCTCTATAGTAACCGATTAAATCTTTATGACTATTTTATTAATCGTGTGAAGATTTGTTTTTTAGAACTGTCTGAATGGGAATCATAGTAATCGATTATAGTTCGACTTTATTATTGTCATCCTACTGGTCTCATCCCAGCTTATCAGCGCAAGATCGGTGCAAGGAGTCTTTTTTATCCATTATCTGTCCGCACATACCTATAAACACTGTAATTTGACAACATTGTAAAAGCCAATTATTTTTAAAAGAGTAACCGTGGAGTTTCTTGCCGGCTCTTCTCCATAGGAAACGACCAAGGCTCCGTGCACCGAGCTTCTAACGTTTCATAAGTGCCCATGTTGGTTTATGTAAAAAAAAAATATTTTGATTTTGCGTGTCTTCTGTTTCCATTATCCATATTCGTCATCTTAACGGTTCACTTGACCGTATAGTTATAATCCAAGATCTTCAATTATATATGTGTGGTGTTTCTGCTACTTAGTAGTTGGTAGTGACTGCATGGCCTCCAGTTCTCCACGAATAGATCACATCACATCCCACAGGGGTCGTAACAGGGGACGCGAGGTAATATAACAATATCCTTCCAGGATTGTTCCTTGTAGCGGTCTATGGGGGAAACCCATGTTAAAAGAGGATATTTACGGGCTGTTATAATGCGTTGGGGACGAACAAAATGGCTACAGGACCGAGAAGATGACTTGATTACTCTAGCCATGAAGCCGCGTGCCAAAGTTAATTGTCACGAAACTGTCACTATATTCCAAAGTTAGCCAGTACATTTAAGGCTAGGTATCACAGCAAATGATTCCATAATGTATACTGAACATAACAGCCAATTTAGTCAATGTAGCGCGATTTCTCAACAACTCGAAACAGAATAACATGTTTTTCATTAAAACTATACGGAAACATTGTAAGCTATTGAACAATAAATTTGAAGTAGCAAACAGCAAAATACAGTGACAAAAGTTTTTAAATTGTGTTCAGAATTGTCAAGCTATAAAGGAAATGCCTATAACCAAGTTTGTATTGGTAGTTAGTTAGCAGGAAGTGATTCAGTGAATTTGTTCCGCTACGGTCATTGGGCAGGCGGGGCGGCGCAAATGCATTAATTAATTCACAATTACTAACCGACTTGTTGATTCACAATTACGATACGACGCCATGATTTTGTCACGTCTTGATTGACGTACGCACACATATGGTTACATATAAAATTTGTAATCTACAGGATAAGTTTTTATCCAGTGCGCAAACTGTAATCATGAATTCAGCGTAGAAATTTTTCGTCGGTTATCCAAAAAAGAATCAGCTGTTCCATACATTTTGACCGCGTAGGTATTGCACTTTTCTATGAAACAGCTGACAACCGACGAAAAATTTCTACGCTGGGGGGTCTAGAATAATATGCTGAATTTATGGTTACAATTTGCGCACTGGATAAAAACTTACCCTGTATACTAACAATATAGCTAAAGAGTTTGTTTGAACGCGCTAATCTCTGGAACCACCGGTTAGATTTTTTTTAAATATTTTTGCATTCATGTGATAGCCTAATTCATAAAGAGGGCTTTAGCCTTTTGAAAATCACGCTAGTGACCCACTAGGAGCCCAGCAAATAGAAGAAAGATAGAAAGACGCTAAGCGAAAACGAAACCAATAGCGATAAACGGCAATGCGATGCGAAGGGATGGGTCGGGGAACAAGAAATTTTACGCGGATGAAGTCGCGGGCACAAGCTAGTTATTTTATAAATAGAGGAACGTTAGAAATGTTATGCGTGAGATAGTGGAGTCAATTAGTCGAAAGCACAATCAATTTATAGGTTCACTGCCACACAAGGTATCAAAGTTATGTGTGTTTATACGGTTATGTACAAATATATATATTATGTAGTCTTTACGTGCAATGCGTGTTGCACGTCTCCATCCTTACACAATACCCTCGCAGCTCCGTCGCCTTTTTTAAATCTTTCCATTTCAGCAAATACACGCGTGCTGACGTCAAGCCGGCTTCATATTGACGGTGCATACATGCGTCTAAAGTAATTCCGTTGACGTATATTTTTGTAGAAATCTGCGTGCTTTCAGTCTCAGCTATATTTTTCATTCCGCACTTCTCTTCGTTTTGTCGAGTAATCAGACTTGTAATCAGACCCGACATCATTACCAGTGTCGCGATGGGACTTTTCCGCAATTCGAGTCGAATATAATCAACAATTTAACGGCATCACTTTATGTAATGTAGGTAATGCGTGGGTCTAATGTGGCAGTGCGTTGAGGACTGAGTGGTCTGACACTGAACTGAACAGCAGTGTATGTATAACAAAGGTGAACGTCCGATTAATTCATGTGATAGTTCTAGTTCTGTTTATCAAAGTAAGTAATAAAGATATCTTGATGTGTCTTCTACTGCGCGTGCGTGATATATGTGGCGTTTTATTGTGCTGTCTGATATTTCAAAGTTATGGAACGAGCGAGCAGCCAGTGTCGAGCTTCGTCGGTGATAAAAATATGTGTCTATTCGATTCGCGAAGCGTTCGCTGATTATCAAGTTGTTTTTGTTTTTTCGCCGCTCTGCTTAACAGACCATCGATTTACAATATACATATAACAGTCTTTATCTCCGGTTACTCAGAAGCTTCTATCTTTATATCTTAGCGTAGAACTTAACACCCTCAGGCAAAAATGGCGTTTGAACATTAAAATAGGACGCAGTTACTAGGACCCAAGAAGCTAACTTACAAAAAAAAACTTTCCTTTTGATGTTAAACAAAGAATTCTACCTTTATTTTAATTTGAATCCGACTTCTTAAACATTCAGTGGTTCCTTCCTCACTAATCTCAAAAGCCACTGAAAAGAAAACATAAAAAACTTTTATGTCTTTCTTTCTAAATGTAAATTCTCTAAATTATATTTTAATAATTCCAGCAAAACTTTACAGAAACAATGGTCAGTTAGTAACAAAAACTCGGTACCTAATAATTTAGACACAGCAATAAATATATTTTTAAATGTCACGTAGGACAATGGTTGGGCGTCAGCATAAAAATGCCTAGCGTAGCGTTCAAAAGGTTAATACCAACATTGTAAATTAACTTGGCAGGCAGGAACGTGGTGGTTTTCAAGTACATTAAATCATGTGTACGTCGTATTTAAAAGTCGGTGTACAGGAGAAGCGGCTGCAGTACAAAGACGTGACGCAATTACCATATCGTGTTACAAGAAGCTATATACGAGATCTGAATCTATTGTTGCAATGCAAAAACTTTGAGAAGTAGCTACAAAATTACTATTGTTACAATTCTCAGAAGACAGCCCTGCGTGTGTAGATACAGCGTGCATTTGAAATAGACGCTTCGACGGTTCGATGTGTCGAAATAGAGGGCATGCCCCGACCTGTGAGCCAAGTTGAAAGAATAATGGGAGAGATTACGATTATAGACGGTGAAAATGTTAAGAATGAGGCTGTTTAAACTTAAGGATCGATAAATGCGCTAAAATTAGAGAATACAATCCCGAGCATATTTTTCAATCCCGCGACTACGGGATTTATGATGCGTAATCCCGGGATCCCGAGACTATCCCGGGATTATACTATGTGGTTTCTAGTTGGACTGAAATGAAAAAAACTTGAATAATTTCTTAAAAAATGTTTTTAATATTGTTGCACAACACAAATCACATTATAATACGAAAAAAAAAACAAAAAAAACTATAGTTACGTAAGAATTGTCTCAGCCTAGTTTGAATACTTAAATGACTTCTTTTTTGTAAGTTCAACAACAAACATAATTATTATTTGGGCCTGGTACCTGTGTAGTACCCACTGACCTGTGTAGTACGTACCGTAAGGCCATCTAAGGGATCTTTTTTGTCATTATGCAATAAATGCTATTATAAACCATTTTTCCAGCCTTTTAGCTTCTAATTTTAGGTAAGTAGCTCTAGCGTAAAGTGACTGGTCTATTAATATATACAAGGCAAGGTCATTGTCAAGGCGCAATGGACTACGGAATGCAAACTAGGCCTGTTTGTGGCAATCCCGAAAATGCCGAGATTAATTAAGTACTGTCTCGGGATTTTTGGGGTCAGAAAACGGCTGGAATCCCGAGATCCCGGGATTGTATTCTCTAGCTAAGATAGTTCTCCAAATTTAAATCTTCGTCTGTTTTATGGTTTTTGCTGGTCAGTGTCAGGTTATCTATTGAACAAAATATGATTCGCGATCGTAACAAATACGGCTCTACAGAATTATAATCATTAAAATCATCAATATAACCCTCTTAAGTTAATTTGTTGAACCCCATTCACTGATAGGGTTGCCAACTTTTTGTAGAAGAAGTAGATTATTTATTATTTTAGAGGGAGTAAATAAAGAGTACAGATTCATAAAATAGTGTACCATGTATTTCTCTTGATGTATTTTTATTGATTTTACAAGAACTGCAGGACTCGAAACATCCTAATTCTACGTTAATAAAAGATCAGGAGCTCATTTTAATCAATATTTATAGAACCCTGTTCTTCTCTTCTCGCCCGCGCCGTCGCTAGTATCACAGTAGAAAATATAGAAAAACCGCAAAAAACGAAGTGACTTGCCTCTAAAAAGTCAGTTTATGAAAAAAAAATATTTTAGCATACTCTTTTAGTGTTATAGATTATAGAGTACACCCATATGAAAAACAGTACAATACTCTATTTTAGAGTACGGTTTGCAACTCTATTCACAGACTACTTATTTAATGAAAAAGTCAGTTTTATCAACATATACGATCAGCGAATTGCAAAAAAAAACCCTAGGCGCATCCTAACGACGACCTCACAATGTGCCAAATCCACCATGGGAACGATAGGCAATACCATGCTTAAAAAAGCACGCTAAAGAGACAAAAGTCGTACAAATATATACACGTGAAGCCTGATTCAAAATGCGATACTTGAATAAAGAAAAAGAAGAAAAAATATATATATTGCGGTAGGTATAACGCCACAGACACACTTGTCCTTTGACGAATACTCGTACATATTCCCAAACGCGACACCTATGCGATTTCGAATATGTAGGCCACACTCTCTGAGATTGCACGAAAATCGCCGAAGCCGTGTCAGTGTGACCCGGGGGTAAAACGAATCACTCATTAAGAACCGAGGCTGCCTTAGCGTTACGAGTTCGATATAAAAACGTTCAACCGTTCTTCGTGACAGGTTCCCAGTTTGTCATGGTAATCCATTTCCCACACAGTTAATTCTCGAAACGTGCGCAACCTAGCAAGTGGCTCAGGTTTTTCTATAATTCCCACAGAAGGAGGGATTTTTTAAATATTTATTTTAAACTTTATCTCCGTGAATATTGATGACGTACTTAAGCAGCAACTTCGGGGAAAATAAAAAAGCAGGAATTATTCACCGTCAGACTATAAATGGCCAAGTTGAAAATCATCATAGTTGTGGCATCGTCTACAATGGGGTAGGCTTCCATTCTAATCGGATACAGCTGAATACCAGTATTTTACATGAAGCGAGTGCCTATCTGACCTCCAGAACCCAGTTACTGGGTATTACGATACCGCCTGGTGAGACAGGTTGTCAGATTTTGGGCATCCACGAATGACAACTGGACCCGACGGCTTAACGTGCTTTTCGAGGCTTGGAGGGGTCTTAGTATGTAAAGATGGTTATCCAACCACGGACCAAGCGCGGCAAGCGTAGCTTAACCTGATCGATCTACCCGTGCGGTTGTTTTTAACTAGCCATAAGCCCAAAACAGTACTCATACCTAAATTCAAAACACTGTTACAACATGTGGTCACATATACCGACAAGTATTGCAAAAAGGTTAATGGCATGACATATGGCCCAAATATGTAAACATATAGAGGTATGAAGAACAGGGTGTAAAGTTCACTCATACTCTATAGTAAAGGAGGATCCTCCGACCAGAAGGGTGTTGTGTCTGGTGGGCAACTGCCCGACGATTGATGTCGGGATATTGTATATATGTAGATTGCGCGGTAAACTCTGCTTGCGTGATGTAGCTGCGGTGTGACGTCAAGTTTTGAGTAGTTCGCATATGGCATTGTAAATGGTGGCGCCATTACCTTTTTTGTGTTTTCCGAATTTGTTGATTTGAAGTTTTTTGTATGTGGGGGGGCATTGTAGATGGCCGCCACAAACATAACCACTTTAATTATGAAAACATAACCTAGTTGTGGTTTATTACATCGATAAAACGTTGCTCCGATATGAATGCACATCTCTTCATATACTCCCAGTGTTTGTTCAGAAGGTTTATAACAGAAATGAAAGGATACTTCATAACATAACCCTTTCAGTGTTTATGTTTGTTCAGGAAGCAATGTCAAATATTTACTGTAAACATTCTATGATGATACACAAAAGTTTATTCCCAAAGCTGTAAAAACTTCTCCCGATAAACCCCATCGAACAATATCTGACGGCTGAACAAACAAATTGTTGTTATCCCTACGAACCGTCTCTAATAGCAACCGGAAATTATTTTTCATTCGTCTTCATTGAACCCGCACAACCTCTCCTCAGATTGAATAGAGCCTAGAATTAAGTTTAATAAACTCAAGGCGAATTCAATATCGAATATAAATGACAGAAATTCTTGTAATCTCATCTAGGCACTTATAACAAGAACGCGAAATGTCTAGACATATTAATATATTGTTCTGGAATTGTCGGCAGTTACGTTGATTTCAGCTCTTCACACGTGCGGGCTTGTAAATTGTTAATGGCTTCATAATTTTGTGTCATTATGAAGGCTTTTCAGAATGACATTTCATTTTATGTTTTGAATGGGAGCCATTCATGACGAAGAGGATTTTATTTTAACATTCATATTCTAAAAGATCTCACCTCTGGCATGAATGACTCTCCAATTACGGTTGTATAAAAACTGCAGCGATTTTTTCTGTGGGATGTAAAAAAGGTTTTATATGTATAGAAGAACTTCAACCAGCAATCAGTAAAATTATAAGGTCTATCATAATGAAAACAAAGTAAGTACTTCGTACTTAATTCGCTTAGTTGTCATAGAACTAGAAACTACAACTACTAACTATTCAGATTTTAAACATGCTAAGTAATTAATCCAGAAACAACTATTATACAAAGCGGCAGCTTCCGACACACAGGTTAGAAACGACAATGTTTGCGAGTGGAGACAGATAATTTGAGTTAATTTACGATGGACCGATAACCGCGCACCGGCTATCGCTCGACGTGACTGATTGAGGCCTAGATATAACACCAAAGAGAAGTAAGCAAGTGGAGCGGTAAATATACCACAGCGACAGACGCC
The DNA here is from genome assembly GCA_949091785.1 of Polymixis lichenea. Classification (NCBI taxonomy): domain Eukaryota; kingdom Metazoa; phylum Arthropoda; class Insecta; order Lepidoptera; family Noctuidae; genus Polymixis; species Polymixis lichenea. The sequence goes on along the minus strand of OX420933.1, from coordinate 10,050,156 downwards.
ACGCCATTCAGAAATGTGCCTTATGACTCGAAGCCGGCGGTCCTACGACGTCACCAATTCCTCTTCGCGCACCTCAAGCATTTAGGAAGTGAATTCAATCAAAGGCGAAATGTGCGTGTGCCCCCTCCATGTGCTGACTACTCCATGATGAACTAAGTACAGACAACTCGCTAAAACGGTCAGCTATTTGCAACAGCAATTGTGATACCACTTTAATATTGGCGTTACTATTAACGGAATGTGTTCCGCGTAACTGCAGGCCACTGTTGTTTGATTAGATGACAGTCATGATAGCTGCTAACTGAGCTATGTTTCGAAACCACATACTCGAATAACCGGCTAATGAAAGTTCTCTGAAATGGTTTCACTCCAAATAGTTCACATTGTGGGTTGAGTTATGTGACACTTTTATCTGTCGACGATACAATAATACCGCCGTATCGCCGATCTCCTTTGTGTGAGCACAATAATTCTGAACCTGTTTAAATGACACTGTCACAAAGAATCAAACCATCTAGAGTAGCTACTGGCGCATAAATAACAACCCACGCCGGATTATGAGAAATATTATGAAGTACACCGTGTTTAACAATCAGGTCGGTGGTACAAGATGGCCTTCAATCATATTAGACCCAGATCTTATCTGACGTTAATCCCATATAGAGTAAAAATATATCTTACTTGAACCGCCGGTTAATAGCGGGCCGCCATTTAAGGGAGCGTGTTTACCCAAACCGTAATGTGCAGCCCATTAGTGGGGAGACAGTGGAGTACAATGAGCCTAATCTCCGAACGGTAACAACTTGTCAAATAAGGGAAGAGTACGACCTCCCGCCGCCACCGTACGACACTTCTTGGGAGGTCCAACGGTGCTGTCGACGACAACCAAATTAATAGCTTACTAGTCATCAGAGATAGCAGGGCCACCTATCACCCCGTGAGAAGATTCTTAACGACTTAGAAACGCATTATGTTTAAGATACCTTGTCTTATAATTCGAAGTCACCTTGGACGCCGGACATTCTTCGTCGGCTCATTGAATGCATAAAATCAATTACCAAGCGATGACTTCTTGACATTGAATGCGACATATTTCTTTCAATGTCAGAAAGCGCCGAGTGCCGAGTCTAATGAATAAAATATTCAATGTTGTCGACTATTTGAATAAATCGTTACGTGGCCCCTAACCCTAATCCAAGACCAGCATATTATCCATCTTGCGTGTAAATTTAAATGACCCTTTGTGACTCCTGTCAAAACACTCCGTAGAGAACATGACGCACCCTATACATAATCAAATTTAGAAAACATGTAAACATTTAACATACATTTATCTTTTCAATATGTTTAAAAGAATTAAATTGAAATTGTTTGTTCGTAAATTATATAAAATTTTAGTATTTTTGAATATCTATTTCAATTCAAATCTCGCGTGAGAAAACTAAACACGTTGCTCTCAGGTAGATCCTACTATCCTACTAATAATATTATAAATAATCATCCTTCATGGGGTACTGTTTAAAATGTTACTATAAAATACCTCCCCACATACTCCAACTGAATGAAATGAAATTTAAATCTTGTATAAAACGCACACTATGCAGCCATGCTTATTATAAGTCGGGAGATTACATTGCTGACAAAAATGCTTGGCTAAACGCTGCTTGTCCTGCTCCACAAGGTAGCTTAAACTAAATTGAATAGCATTTGAAAACGTTGTTGGAGCTGCTGAAGACTGTAAAAGACTAGATATCTTTGCATTGTATAAATTCAAACTTCTAGTATTGTATAATTGCATAGCATATGTGTGAGCACTATGTTCCTACTATAAAGCTACCATTTACAGGGTACGTCTTTCATTGACTTGAATGTGCCTTGGCAGCTAAGAGTATGTCATGCTCACTCAAATGTCTCGCTGGTGGTGGCGTGTGTGTTGGATCATTAAGTTCCCTTCAAAATGGTTGAGCTGAATGGTGCTGATCCACACGTCATGTTCGTGAACGGGCGCCGCCAGTAGGGACTGGTCATCTCCTAGTTCCCACGGCTTATTTCAATTTCTGAATTGTTATTTTATTTTTGTTTTAATTACGGACGCTTTAATGTGCACGTCTTTTTACTTCGTTCTCACATTGATAATTTCAACATAATGATGTAACCAACTTTTTGTACTTAACAATACCATGATTTTAAAAGAGTGTTCATGGAGTTTCTTGCCCGTTCTTCTCCATAGGTACCTACGCTTTGGAATGGGCAAATAGCTTTATTTTTCTAACTCACCGACCTTGACAATTCAAAAGTGCCTGTAATTGGTTTATTTGAAATAAATGCTTTGAGTTGAGTTGAGTTGAGTTGAATATAAAAGTTTATATGTTTGGATATTTAGAGGTTTGGATGTTACAAAATCACGCAAAAACAGCTTGACAGATTGGGATGAAATTTGGCAAACAGATAGTTTAACAACCTGGATTAACACATACGATACTTTTTATCCCGGTAATACGTTCCCGTGTGATAATTTTCGACCTCCACGCGGGCAAAGCCGCTGGTAAAAAGCCAATAATAAATAATAATATTCGAAAGTGTCAAGTACAGCGTCTTTTACTGGCCTCCAGTAAATTAAGTACGCCGTATAGACAATATTTTTTGGTCCAATAAAAATTCTGTTCAGGCGATAACACCCACCCAAGTGCGGTCGATATGGGGAGGGTATGAGAAATAAGATTATTTTCGTTGCAAATTGATCAAACGAAATTTATTTTGCCCTCCCCTACAGATAAGACAAACATTCTCAACGAAAATAAAGATACTTTTTATGACGAAAGGGAGGAAAAACAAAAATATTACCTAAGTTAACTGGCAACACATAATTACACCACAAACGGGACAAAGACCAGACAAATAGCTCGTTTGACAAACTCCAGATTGCTTTTAAAAATATTGTAGAGAATTGCTTCAATAAATTAAGATGAAATACATCTGCGTGTCGCGGAGAGAATCAGTGGGTGTGAAGTCGAACGTTTATTACAATTAATTCGTACCTTGGATTTTTCTAGTTACGTAACAATAAAACGGGTGGCTACTATTGAGTTTGTGTACGCGTGCCTAGTGCTGAGTGGACCACCGTGGCTGGTGGCTACTACCGGTAACTCTATTTAGTGAGCTCACCACGTGATGGACCGTTAATTTACGGCCTGTTAGCTGGCATAGCAATGAGACGTCAACGGTTTGGGACGCGACAAAATTGATATAATCAACGTCTCACAATATAACAATTGTTTCACAAGCCGTTTTGATGTCAGGTGTCGGCAACATTTCCATTTAATTTGACGTGACAATTTAGGCAGACTATAAATTGGCAGTATGCTGGTAATTCCTTGCGGGGAGGAGACTGCGCTAAAGTAGTCAGGGAAATTCAAACTTTCATTTGTTTTTTTTTTCTTGCAATTTGCAGGGCAGTGTCAGATTTTTGTCGATTCAAATATGATTTGCGACCATAACATATATGGTTTTACAGATCTGTAATCATTAAAATCATCAATACAAACCTCTCAGTTCATTTAATCCCATTAAATGATTTTTTCTTGCAATAGTCACCTGCCAATTGCAAAAAACGTAAAATTAAATTTCGGGGGCTACCTCGGTACTTCCCTTAATCGTATAATTCGTGTATCAGTCATGGCGCTTTGGGGACTACTCACACTTAGGTATTCAGATCTGTTTAGCTTTTGACCATAAAAACAACAATTTTGTATGGAGTCCGTTCTGGGTGCTCACTCTGGAATATAATTCCGATAGATCGACATTGGTCAAACGTCAGTTGGTTGAGTTAAACGTTAGGGATTGGCTAGAATCAGTGAGTCCAGCTAATTCCTGACGTTTGACTGACAATTCCAATGTCGATCTATCGGAATTATATTCGAGAGTAAGCACCCAGCTTTCCGCGGCTGAACGGAGGCGTACGCATCTCATACAAAATCATTGTTTTCTATGGACAAAAGCTGAACCTGGATAAGTGTGAGTAGTCCCTTATTCTCGGCACGCGAGCTATGCACGTTGCGCTCGTAGTTCACCCGCAACGTGACACGTAGCGTCGTTCTCGGAGCATTATACGTCTTAGAAACATCGCCCATTCAACTTGCAGCACCTGATCAACTTCGCCGTACTTCTGGCGCATTCACCAAGAGTTTCGCAACAAATATCGCTTATCGACAACGTATCGGTAAAGAATTGCGAGCAATACATCGGCGAAGTTGCGGGCTACCAATCAAATAAGAAGCCATGCAAATAATAAATGCACCATCCAAGATTGTTAATAAACGATAACGACCCTTAACATGGCGATATTATGAAAAGAATTTCTCAAAGATCAATTTTATTTACTCCTATCTTGCTCGGTAAGGCACTTTTGGCTCTATGTGTCTTGGTAGATTTCACAAATAAAGTCGTTTCCATGATAATGCTCCGTCGAGGCGGACCCGACAAATAGATTGTATCCATTATCCCATACCATTTATTTCTATGACTATCTCCAAGCACCTAGTACCTTCGCCACAAACATTGTCTGCGTTAGATATTTACCTACTTACATACAAGTTGGGTCCACATATAAACGTTTACGACCCCTGTATACTGTGAGCGGTAATCAAATCGAAATTCGTTTTCAATCAGCGATGCTAACCACGTTCGGTCAGTCGTATAATCCCCAAGGGCGGTGGACAATAGTCGGGAGAGGTGATTTGCATGGTCCACTGTATCAAGTGCCTATTACTTATGGACATTCGGCACATTTGCATGCCCAAAACAGGAAAGGCCAACGATGGGCCCAAGGACATGTGGTCGGCGCCGCTGATGTAATCGAATGTCCCTGTTCGCGCCCGCAACAACAATAATTCAAATTCAAATTTCGAGCCCGAAATAATCACCACGACATGAATTTATCGCGCTACAATGTGACTTCAATTCTTTGTCGCCATTGGAAGCGACACAGAATTCTAATGAGACACGTGTTGCAGTTTACACAGCTTGGAGCCACTGAGCTATTCGACTAACAAAAAATGTTCGTGAGCCAACAAAAAAGAGAATGGAGTGCTTTAAATATTTAGAATTTTACCATGACAGCGATGAAACAGTTTTTTCTATGAGGTACTTACTTCCAACCGGTGGAGTATCTCGAAAACAGCCATATTTCGTTGCTGTGCGGCCGAAAACAATGGCACCGTTTTCGCGCTCGTTGACAGTTGCATGGTCTCTGCAAAAAAATGGACCAATTAATTTTTGCCCGAGTAATTTAAAGACTAATAAAATTACGCGCCGTAGGTAGTCAAAGATGACGCGAGCACACCACAATGGACCGACAGATCATCAATTACTCAGAATCTTTCGTTATGCGGATTTATCTTCATATTCGCTGAATACAACAATTAAATTATGAAACCCAAAAGAGTAAATCATACGGCATGGGTATAAATTCCCATACTGTAGATATCCCAATAAATTATGACTTAAGTACATTTAAACACAAAAGTTAAATCGCTCCCTCGCGTACAATTTAAACGAGAGGGATTTTCATTTCCTCCATTGGGCGTGAGTTCTTTGAAGGGGGATCGGTTGTGTGCGGAAATTACCAGTGAAATCGGTATCGCTGCCGTGCCAGCGCGTGCCGAGCGGACGCACGAAGCGGACAATCGAGCCCCGCCCGAGCCCGACACCCGAGACGAGACTTCACGAAAATCTGGGAAAATCCGGTGAAAAGCACACCCCTAAGCTTTGTAACTTAATCTGAACATTTTTATCGGATTCACATATTTTACCGATTTTGCGTAGGTATCTTACTTCGTAGGATTATTATAAGAAAGTTTTTCCAAGGTAAACGTTTTTCCAAGGTCAGAAGCTGTTTGTCGCTGATCCCGGGAATTAAAGAAAAACAGGATATCCCGCTTCTTATACCGAGTACACTGATAACGGGAAAACTTGTTACGTAGAGGACATGAGATGGTAAACATCGTATTATTATCTGTGCGTGTGGTATGTAAGAACCAATACTTACCAAAGAAAAAAAATAAACACAAGATTTAAATACAAAACAAAGTGATGATAAGACGGGTATTTACTTATATCGAACGGGAAATGTATGACGAAGGTTATCAGGACACATTTAAGAGGGTCATTCATCATAACCTCTCATAACTTGTTTTGAAGATTAAATAATCTTGGGAAAATCCGAAGTAATCAGAACATAACAATACTCTATTAAAATTGGCAGTGGGTGGACGAAGCTATTGATAGCAATCAGGCATCCCACATACACCGTAGGAGCTTTTACATAACAAATCTGTAGGACAGCAATTATAGAATCCTTACATTACGAACACTGCACGAGTAATGAAGCTGAATAGTGAATTCGTGGAGTAAATTAGAAGGACGGAAGCGAGCGGGCCGGATGTCCGTAGAGCAAGTGGCGCGAGATACACTCAAATACCAAATTACACGACGACTGTGCAAGAGTAAATACACGACGTAACACACGAGCCAGCAGGGAATAGTGACCAGTATTCACAACACAACATTATATGTTGGAAGGTTGGAACTCCAGCAACGCTTGCAATTTAATACAATGATGGCACTAAAACAAGGTAACATTAGCTTCAGAGAAAGCTAGATGGCGATTAGTTTCGAGAACCGACGCACCTTGTAACTGAAAGCATTGAACATGCTTTACAGTTAGTGTAAACTAGAACTACAGTTGAGGAGTGATTAATCAAAAACCGTTAAATCCATTTTGTATTTGTTTTCAGAAAATTATAAAACCATATAGCATAGTGTAATTTATAGATACAATTTTTTTTTTTTTTTTGACAAACTTATAGTTAAAATAAGGGTAGTGAAATATTTTCGAAAATATCGATTGTTATTAAGGAGATTTTAGGCAAAGAAATATGGAGATAACGGTTTTTGTTCAAGCCGTTTTGGATTTATGAGGTTTAGATTAAGTCAGTCTGGATTTATCGGTATTTTGATCCAACCAATTTGGATTTATCGTGTTTGAGATGACTACTTTGGAATTGACGGGATTTGAAAAATAAAAATATGAATGAAATAGGTATTTCCTATATCTGCAGATTAAAAAGATTTATCGAAACAATTGAGGAAAATCAATTTGATTCGAATATACCTTGGACTTAACGACATTTGAAGCGAACAGTGTCACGGGCGTGTAATTTCTTAAGGATTTAATGGTTCTTGTTTCAACGTGAAGTATTTGTAGGATTTTGATCAAGCCATCGATTTTTAACATTTTTTTTTAATGTATGTCAGGAATTACTGGTTTTTAAAGCGGTTTGTTAGTATTGGGCTGTGTATTTCAACTTTGAGAAGCGAAAAAAAAAAAACCTATCCTGGTCAATAACGGCTTTTGTTCCGTCGCTCCTCAGTTTGTATAGAACTACTCACATTAGATAAAATCAAAGCTATTACCAAGAATTTTACACAGAAAGGGAATTTTTGAAAAGTAAGCTCTAAAATATCTAAAACTCAGTAAAATGGACACTCAAAACTTAATTTGTTTCTCAATCAGGGGCTTCAAAGATATAAAAGATGGTAATTAAATTTTGCACAAGGGAATATTGGGTCAAGGAGACGGGCCGAATTTACTATTGATTCGATATTAAAAGGCTGTAAAAACTTACGTAAGAACAGAGGAAAACCAACGAATACTACTAGATAACTAGAGAGAATTTCAAATGAAAAATAAGAACAAAGGCAATTGATTGGCTGTCTTGTTCCAAAAGAGCACAGAAACGATATCAATGGTGAATGCTGTCAGTATCTACTATCTACGAATAGTATACGACTGTTAGGCGAAGAGCTCGAACAATCGCTCCTCGTTCCAATGGCCGGAGGATTAATCATTTTTATTTGTTTTCATGCGCTGAACACCGAACGTAACTTTGGATAGATATTGCTGAATTCGCTCAGATTTAATCAATGTTGATATTGTTTTTGTGTTCCTAATACAAACTTTCTGTCGTTCCAAGCTCTGATGTTCTAAATTCCAAAATATCAGGACTTCATTCTCTTGGGTATCTCAGAAAAGAAGGTCCTTTGTTCTTTTCTTTGTTTCGTTTATGATCAAGTTTAATAGGGTTAATTCAAAATCTAAACCATAACATACACTCAATTTGTAAAATTTTAAGTCTACTCAATCAAACTAAAACAATAGTCCCATGCTGTATACACGCAATTTTAATGAAGCTTACCTCAGTACTTCTGTGTTCAAAATTATTCAAAGCGGAACAAATGCTATAGAATTAACAATGGCCCGAGAGCATGTAGTGGTACATTGTAATGCGTAGAAACAAAACAGTTAGGAGGTAGCTAGAAACACATAATACGTATGCTATGCACATAGAATTAAACTTGGGCCTGTAAGCACCAGAATATTCATCCTTTGTTGGGACCTTGTCACAAAACTATAAAAGAAGCAGCAATGAGGAACCAATCATTGAAACGGTTTTTGTATGTGTTGTTTGGTGCATATTAATGTGAAACGATAAAAATAGAAATATGAGGCAAGAGGCAATTGAAAAATGAACATGTCTGAATATTTTGCATGAATACACATTCCAATTCAGATGTCCATTAATATTTCTGTCAACAGTTTTAGAAGGACAAAGTTGTAAAAAACGTGTCCGATGTTGTAGAATTTGTTAATGTGATGCAGTTATTTTTAAAATTCATCCAACACCTATAAATTCAGCGACAAAAGCTTATACATGAAAAGTTTCAAGTGCCGTATCCAAAAAAACGTTTTACTTTTGACTATTGTTCGAAACCACATCCCAATACAGTAGGCAGAGGAGGGCCGAAACAGGCAGAGTGTTAAAATATTTACAGTGCGGTTGAAAACACGCGCCCCTGCCTGAACCGCCTCGCTCCCAGCGTACATATGAACGAACTACATATCTACACGTTCGCAACCACACAATGACTTTGAAAAACGTAGAAAACGAACATTCACAAACATACCAACCCTTTCCAACATATGGACGAGCTAAAAGGATTTACCTACGCAAAAAGGAACAAGCCCGAGTTATGGCGCAAATAATAAGTCAATGTTGCTTGAAGACGCGACGACATTACACAACAGAATTTCTAGATCTTCAAATATATTATCTAAACTGAAAAGATATATAAATAGTTGCTACGTATGTCATATAAATACATTAGCTATCCGAAGATAAAGATACGATATTCGTCGGCACATATAGTTGGAATTTAATATTCTCTTCACAATGGGTTGGCTTCTATAGAATTATTAAAAGTTATAAATTAATAACGTTGAATATCATTCATTGATGGTACAGCAGACCTCTTCGATTGTTCGCTTGAAGGGAGCGAATGAAAGGCGACCCATTGAAAGTGTTTGAAGTTTGCGTACGTGCACAGTGCCCGGGCGTATAGAGCATCTTTTTCAATTTTATCTTTGACCCCTGCCCCGATCCGTTATAATATCGCCTGTTTTTATTCAATTACCCAAATAATGATTCGATTCAATTTCGGTAGTCGACTCCCGGAAAAGGAATTATCTTGGTATAGTGGCAGAACACGTAAATTAAGATAACTATCATATAAATAAAATTGTTTAGATAAAGTAATTACAGCTTTAAAACAGTCCGATTGAATTATTATGTTACAGAGCAACAAATGGAAATCCCTTTAAAATACTGGCAATGTGTAGAGATAATCTAACCAACCACTATAAATAAATCTAGTTTCTAATTCTTAACACACGCCAACGCGAATTACTCGGTTTCCGTCATGAATAGAAATATATCTCACATGAGCAGAAATGATACACTTCATAGACGAAGGCTATCGTGGAAGTAGCTACTTGTATCAATTTACATTCAAATCGGCTTTATTAAGGGGGAATATCAATGAGATACGATGCGGAGGATCTCGATATTGCTTTTTAATATGGGTAACTCGGGATGCTTATTAAAAAAAATACAACATCCACATAAATTCAAACAGATTATTGATGATTAAACCCGATACAGCGTGTAAGACCTAATCTGCAAAGAGGAATCAAATAAAAAGATCCGGGTACTAGGCTATAAAGTTCCGGTTGTAAAGAGCGTTCAGATTTCATCGAGAAAAGCTTAGTTTTTATCATGTCAGACGCAGCGCCTTCAATTTTTGTAACAAACATTAACCGCCAGCGGAAAAATAATAAAAAATCCAATTACTCTTTTCGGATTATAGTGCGCACACTCTGCCCAGCATCGATACTGAAAATTCATTTTTAATTAAGTCTGAAAGCTCATTCACAAAGAGCTTTAAATGTTTGAAGAGTCAGCCGCAACGCTTCTAATTACAGTGCCATTATCATTTACGTCTATGTGCCGACGTTTGACATAACCGCTTTTATGAACTCGAGGATTTTCGCCGCCTTGGTACTAGCAAACGTGTAATTTAATTTGTTACATTTGTAAGAAGTAGGCGGTGGTACACAGTGTCGGGAAGTCAGGCCGAGAGCGTGACGGTGCATTTTCTTTTAACGTGTTCGCCATTTCCTTCAATTCTGCCGTGTCACCGTACCTCGCGCGCTTTAATAGCCCACTCCAGGTGTAACCGTCGTTTCATATGTCTGTCACGTGCTTCAGAGATTTTTCATTCAAATTTTCAGATTCTAAATGACTAGGGGTGATTACAGTCACATTCACTACATATTTAACCGACACTTACCCAATTTTGCACGTTTCTGACAATACTTACATGAAGACATATCTATCGGACATTTTAGCTTTTCAAAACCAGTTCCTTTTCGCTTTGCGCTTTTACCGTCACTCAAAAGTCGCGATCTCAACTTTAGTGTGTAGGCGACGATCTTAAATGCTTTCAATTGCAATTAAGTACATCTAACTGAATCGAACCTTAAATCGCCCACGGGCATTCCAGCTCACCCACAAAGTTGCACGTCTAGACACCTACGGGCTGACTGGGAGAAACAGGTGTATTGACGAGATGTGGGTAGGTAGTTTATTGGCGACATAATATATTTTAGTAGTAGTTCTCTTTGTGAAGGAGTTCGTCCAGGGAATTGCTACCTAATTCCAACGCCAAACAATGTTGCTGGGTTCTGATTCTAAGGGTATGGGTCCCGGAGTAATTACAGGTTAGCTACATAGGACATTTCTGCTATGCCTCTATCTCTATGATGGTTACGCATTTAGGACACCTTTGTTCTAGGCGGCGGTGACGGCTTCCCATCAGGTGGGCTGTCGTCAGCGTTACCATACAACAACGGAGCAAAGAAAACAATGCAAACCTTTAAGTCTAAATCCATGACCAGATGCTTTCCAAAAGAGGTTCCGCCAGTTTTCTGTATGTGCAAGAAGACCATGACGTCATGGGCGTTCAGGTCGAATCGGAAGTCGTCGTGAAGGACTTCGTCGTAGGAGAGACCCGGCTGAGCAATGACGTCAGGAAGCGGCCGCCCGGGAGCTTCGGCGTACGAGAGAGCCAAGGATTCGGACACTCGCTCCCGCGGCGACAGGGCGCAAACCTGGGGACGAAAAAAAGCATTAACATACATAGCCAGTGGTTGGAAAGGCCTATATCCAGCTATCAGCAGGCTGAAGATAATGATAGTTTCACACCTATATTCTCCGCAATGGAACCTCATCCACGTGTCTGAATGTGTAATGAGGGGCGAAACTATAGGCAGGCACAAATCCAGGCTCCGAGCTGCTACTGAGATATTCTTGATACTGAAGCATGGGGTTCTGACCCCATTTTCAGCAGTGACGATTGTGACCGCAAGCATAACGAGACAGACAGTAATCTATATAAATAAATCATTTTAAACAGGACAGATATTTTGCTGAAATTGTTAAAGTTATGACAGAAACGCTCAATGCTTGTAGCTTAATCCGATTAGTAGGCGCGATAACGCTTGTCAGCACTTACACAATGCCGCGTTTGAGGCTCGCGAAATCTGACTGGCACGAATTTTGGGCATGCACATGGGATAAATTGATTGTTGTTTTATGTGCGTAGCTAACCGGTGGCTAGTCGGTGACTAACCACGATCTATCACCTACTACTTATTACTTAAGTAATAACAGCCGCAAAGGTCGGCCGATCAGGTCACCCATCTTTAGGTGACCATCTTTTTGTAACAACAGTTGCATTAATTATACACATCTTCCACGCTTTAACAAAGTAATACTAATGAAACCTTGCAGCTACGGAATTCTAAAAATCCGGACACCACTTCATGGTATAAAATCTTAAACAAAAATATCTGCTTCCATTGTTCACCTTCTAACGTGTATCTGTCATTATAATAGATCACCTATTACCATATCAGTTCGTATTATTAATAATTCACGAGACTATTTTACACACAAAAAAGGATCGTAAACTCTTAATAAAAAGAGAAAATTAACATAACATAATGAAAATTGTCTAAAACTTGTTATATACTAAGAATATCGCTTTGTGATTCATATTAAATTTGTCGCAAAAGTTGATGAGGAACCCTTGAAAGTTCATTTATTTCCGACCCCTACGGTATCAAAATGAAGTAGATATTGAGGTCGGATGGGTTCATGTAACGTGGATGGAGCCTAAACACACATTGCGGGATATATGAGAATTATTACTCAAGTATTATGTGGGTATTTCTCATAAATAAGGGGTCAATAAGCTTCTCTTTCAGGTCTGTATTTTATTTTAGCGATTTTTCCGTATCTTCATCCGATATGTCCACACCCGGTAGCTTCAGTAACGCGCGCTAAGGATTATACTTATCTCAGTTTTATGCCAAACTTGCTTTTGCCTGCGGCTTCGCCCGCGTAGGTGGAAATTATCCCACGGGAATGTAGGTACTATCAGGATAAAAAGATCGTCCTATGTGTTCTGGGAAGTTTGTTGCGCCACTTCTTCTTCCCAGCTAAAGCACTAGGAAGTGGTGAAGGTTAAGCGTTTTGGGGGACACTCTTATGTAATTTTGACGTTCAAAAAGTGCTGACACCAGTCTAGTTTGAATAAATGACTTTTGATTTTGTTAATCCATGATATACTGTGTGCTAAATTTTGGCATGATTTAGTGACAAACATCTTCACATCACTACATAGTATAAAACAAAGTCGCTTTCTCTGTCCCTATATCCCTATGTATGCTTAAATCTTTAAAACTACGCCACGGATTTTGATGCGGGTTTTTTTAATAGATAGAGTGATTCAAGAGGAAGGTTTATATGTATAATACACCGACCTCCACGCGGGCAAAGCCGCTGGCAAAAGCTAGTTTATAATATTTGTAAAAATAGGTACCTCTTAATATTTTAGCTTACTGTTTGTAGCTGGTATATTTGAACAAACAAACAATCCATTTCCTTGCGGTAAATAGGTTTTGCGTATTTTCACACATTGCGAGATATATGAGTATCTAGCTGTGCCCCGCGGTTTCACCCGTCGTTAAATTCCTTTTTTACTCGTCTCCTAGAGTCGTAGCGTTTCCTCAAGCATTGGGCTAGTAAATGCAAAATGATTGTTTCAAATCCGACTGGCAATTAAACTATCTGTTTGCCAAATTTCATCCAAATCCATTCAGCCGTTTTTGCGTGATAGAGTTACAAACATCCAAACATACGCACTTTCAAATTTATAATATTAGCAGGAAGTAGGATTATTAGGTAATAGGTATCTCCCATATTTTTCCACGTAAAATATAAATTAGCGTCTTGTTCAGAACTTTAAATTCATCCTTCTTAGTCTAATATTAATTGTCATTTATTTATTCCTCACCACAATATAAAATAGTTATCTCATAGTCAGCTCATAGAAAAATATAGTGGGAGACTGGTGCCTATGTTAAGCCGAAGCCTGTTTTCAGGCCTCCAGGTCTCCAGGCCACAAGTACACAATTATGGTTTCCCGTAAACCAAAAGTAGGCAGTAATAAATTTACATTTGGCATATAGGAAGGAGTGTTCAAGTGACAAGTGTTTGTGTGAGTGTGTGCAAGCATAAGTGTGTGAGTGAAGGTGATGGAGAAATTGGTGCGTGTCAAACTATTTGTTGAGTGCCATATTAGTATGGTCATTAACATACTCAAAACTCAAACTCAAAGCATTTATTTCAATTAAACCATTTATAGGCACTTTTGAATTGTCAAAAAGTCGATCAGTTGGAAAGTTCAAGCTTGCCCATTCCAAAACGTAGATCTCTATGGAGAAGTACGGGCAAGAAACTCCACGGACACTCTTTTAAAATCAAGTAGAATATTACAAAGTCTTGGGAACATTATTCTTGTTGCTTCTGTATGTGAGAACAACGTAAAAAAAATAATTATAAACAACTCTAAATACAAGATAAAAATAAGCCCTGGAAGTTAGGAGATGCCCAGTCTCAACCGACAGCGCCCGTTCACGAACTTGACGCGTGGATCATACGGAATGTGATGACTATTTTGACATAGAAAGCAGATTTTCGGTTGTCATAGTCTAGTCTTAAGCCATCCGTTCTCTATTCTTACATAGTCTTCCAAATTCTCACACAAAACTTTCCTGCCATGTCTTTCATTCCTCGTGTATAAAAAAAACATGGTATGCTCCGTCTTGAATTTCCCCGTAACGAATGCGGTGATAGTAGGCTACGCAAGCGCCCTTTAAAAAAGAAAGGTAATGAGTTGGCTCACTCCAAATTAACCTCAACTCTGAGGCGAGAGAAATCTGAATATCAAAAGAGGTCATCCGTTTAACGCGAAGAAAAAGCAGTGTAAATTACCTTTTTGTGTCATTATGGCACAGGCTAGGAAGGACGAAATTAGGTTTCCTATGGCAGGTTCGTTTTGAATGAGTCTATTAATAGTAGATTTATTAAAACTGGTGGTTGCCAAGTGGTCGATTTTCGACCATAATTCATTTAAAACTTGCAGGTACTTGTATTTCTAATGCATTATTATGTAAAGATATTCGTTTTCTGCACTCCTTTTTCATATAAACGTTAACTGTGTCAAATTTCATATTCCTCCATCCGCGTAATTTCATACATTACATCGTAAAAAGGGGTAGGTATAAACGTTTTTGCTTCACGTATTATCTAGATACCTACTAATTATTAGACACTTTCAACACGAAAATAATTATGACGTCTATAAAGTGTTTTCAATGTGGATAGAAGGCATGCATCCCATTAACTGCACTGAACTGGTGATAGTTTCGAATGCACTGTTTTATTCTCTTGAAAACTCGCCGTAACTGCTTTTTATGACCACCACATAGAGGGTTATCCTATAATTTCCGGAAGTTGAAAATTCTTCCTGTAGTTTTCCGTATGGTAACAGCTTTCTTCAAAACTTCTGCGACACGATACACTTCAACTTGGCAACAACAGCCATTTGTATTCAATATTCTATTCCATATCGCATTGTTCTCTTAGAAACGGGTTTATTATCACGGACAATTTAGTAGTCTAACGTATAAACAACAACCTCTTTTGTGAAAACCAGCGAAATACTGGTTCTAGAAATCATAGTTAAGTGTTTAGGAGGTCTTCATTAGCTATGGTAATTTTGGGCCAATTACAAAACTACCTACTATCTGATCTATGTTGCTGTAACCCTGTAAGCGTATTTATTTAATCACTAAATACAGTTACGTAATGAAAGTGAACCCACCCGATCTTGTTTCCCGAAAATGTTCTTTGACAAACTTAAGTTGAAGAAACAGACTTAAAACGACCTCTTCGCCTCATGTACGATCTTGAAAGGAGCTCTTTAACCCCTCTTAAGAAAGCCAATTTCTCGAGTTTATTTCTCATTTCGCTGCATATTTTCATGGTTTCCGTTACAATAAAATCTAATCTAGAAAGAAAAATTGTTTTAATATCTTTTAGACTCGCGTTAAAGGTCGGAGGGGGACGGGATGAAGGGCGTCTATCCTCACTCCTCTCGCCGGTTGTTTGTTCGCCTAATGAAGTGGGTAGAGCGCCCTAGCCCATTAATATACAGTTACAATCAGCACTGCCACCACCCCAACGATTCTACTCCACTTATTACGATTACTGAGATGTCGCCGAGACAGCAAACAGTAAATATAAAATACAGTTTACAACGTAGAATCAAAAACAAATATACTTTAGTTAAGTGGTATTAGTCAGGAAAATGGTAAAAGCAATTGCATTTATCGAGGTACTGTATCGATTATTACGATTCTCAATCCGTCTCGTATCGATCAAAGGTTTTCGCGGCGAATTACTCATCACTGATACATCGGCAGTGCGGTTTATAACAGAGTATTACTTTACGAAATATGATATGGCGCCTGGCGCGGAGGCCGCGGACGCCTTCTGGCGCCTTATTATAATAAAGGAATTTAGTTATTAAATGTTTTGAAGTTTATCGTAAACTGCAGCCCCTCGGAGCTTCGCACTTGTTTACCTTCATTGTTTTGCTATCTTATCCTACTTGTCACACAGCGTCGCCTGCGTCGCCGAAACTTTCCCCTTCCAACTTGCTCCGTAAAGTAATAAAAGTTCCATGAAAGTGTATCCAACCGTTAGAAGGGCGTAACTATGCTTATTAAAACTAGAACTCTGCCTAATCAAGTATCGAATTACATTAAGTATGTGTTGACGTTACCAAATTAACAAAAACCGCAACGTGCCCTGAATGCTCACCTCGAAACGCTTTAACTTCGCTATACTTGCACGTATTTATCTTACTTCAGGTTATTTCTCGCTTCGAGTAGAATTTCTCTGAAAGTAAGACCTACTTTCGATATAGGTCAAGTACATAACGGTTTATCAACATGTTGTAACCAGGCTTCAGTTATAATAACCAACAAAATTAATGTGGCGATCGCGTGTGAAGGCAGTCTAGTGCAGAAAAAAATGTTTCAGTTCTAAATTATCGTATTAAGCATTATGTAAAGCCTAAGCTTTTAGATACCAATTGCACGAAATGCAAGAATGGAAAAATCAGGGCCAATCATTATTTCGATTGATTACATTTACAGTCATCTACCCGAAATAACATCCTTCTCATTATATTAACCTAGATTGTAGTGCTATAGGTAATTCCAAAATAATCCCAACCACTGCTCGTTCTGGCGCCATCTAATTGAGTTAATTGTACTAATGGGCAGCTAAGCACTTACCATATAACTACAAATCCTGAGTACCAAGTACTTAATAGTAATTAACATTGCTTATTCGATGACTAGGTAATGTGAACTGGACCGGCTTACCGAGAATGACGTTGTCTTGAAGGCTTCATCAACCTAACCAATTCTAAGAGTTCGCATACCCCTTAGAATGTATCTTTGGGATCTTTGCAGACATGCTAATTCCAGCATCAGCGATTTTGTGACTTCATCAATGCTGCATGCATCGCTTATTGCAGACTGTTTGCGTTCCACCGTGATGCAAAATCACGCATCAAGCGGCTGAATCGATGCTGCACCGCGTTTTAGCGACTTGCTGCGTTTGAGCACAGTATCAGAATAATAATTGAGCATCGAGCCGTGATTCGCAGTTCGAACCAAAGCCTCAGTGGCATCTGAATGTTTACCGCGGAATTTAGCATTGTATCGTGGTATCTTACTTCCGAAAATGACTAAAACCTACTCGGTGATGCGAAAAGTATAGTGTTTTCTATGGCCCATACCACATTCTAAACGAACAATGCTTTTGAGTGCTAAGCTCTCCTCTTTGAAAATATGCATCGTGTCTTTGAACGCACGTCTAAAATTAGCATAAATAAAGTCCTTATATCTGAATACGTGGTCGTCAGTGATGTAGGTGTATCTGTCCAGGTGTTATCCTGTCCATTATCAATTCATGGCGGGCAACTCGCTGCGCCATATGAGGCCGCTGGGACACAGTACGAAACGCAGCCCGCGTGCAAAGAGATGCAATGTTATCCTTTGTCTCGACTTTTGCAATTCGAATGTTAAACGCCATGACCATAACGGGAACTGGAAAGTGGTATATCAAGGACCGAAGGCTACTGTATCACGCTTGATGGCCGGGAAGATTGACTTGGTTACTGCAAGTATGTCGTGATTAGGGCAGTGTATCTAACTGCTCCAAAAAGAAATAGATGAAAAAATAAAAGAATGTTATTGTTTAACGTTACGAAAAGCAATTTCTGGTTGTATCTGAACAGCTGGGAATGAACTATTGTATCGTGAGCTTATGTTGGCACAGCTGTCGCTTTGGAGCCGTATTCTTAAAGAAATTAATCAGATCACATTCCAGTTTTAGGCCCTAATTAAGTCAAACAAAGTGTGAACGTTTACAAGTTATAGTATCTGTTTATTACTGATACTGTACTTACGCTTCTTTTTCATCCATCCACATCATCTTTGTTTTATTATCCTTTTACGACTTTCTTACATTATTATATTTCTCTCTTTGTTTTCTGTGCTAACACTCTGCGAATCGGTCTTAAACGATTCGTCTATATAGAATTACTTGATTTTACATTAGAATTTCTATATTTTTACATATTAATATTCTTGTTATGACATTTAAGTCAAACACGTCAAACTGATGTCTACTTATTCTTTTAATTGTCTATGCAGTTTATTCAAGGAAGGTTGCATTAAGATTGTACTTACTAAAAATAATTTTATATCGTTTTGGATAGCCTAAATTTGGTTTTTCTATGGAACTACGTTGTCAACTAATTAACAAAATTCTAAATTATTATTATAAGAATCTTAAAACGCACTCTCGGTTTGTATGAAGGAGGTTTTATATGTCTTGGCCGACTAGACTGGCATACGAGAATATCTATGTCTGAAAAAGAAAAAGAGGCAGGGATTCAGAATGTCAGCCAAAAAAACAGTTGGGTATTTTAGAAATCACCATGAAATAAAGCAATAAAATGGAGTTACACATCTGCACTTAATGTCCGTTGTCCGTCTATGCCCAAAAATGAACTAGTCCAGATGAGAAACAGACTTCATCTCGCACAACTGGGCAAAAAGCTGATGAAATGGACCACCCTAACTACTGGCAAAGTACTCCGAAGACTTTCCATAGACATGACGATAGCCATGAAAGATTACGGGGTGAAGGTGAAGGCCGCGTTTATACTGCTGGCTCGTGCGCGGTATTTCGTCCCGGGCATGAATGGAACAGTTACTGAAACTATTCCTAAGCAAGCTTTTGTGACTGTTACTACAACTCCAAGAAGTGTTTCAGGAGTGAAAGTCAAAGATATGCATGTCAAGGAATTGGACTGTGATTATTACCAGTAAATAGAGTGCAAAGGTACCTTTTTATAATTTATCTTGTATTTCTCTTATTAAATTTTAATTGTCTAGTCTATTTTCTACCCCTTTTATTTGTCAGGGATAGGTAGACGCGACAGTTTGGCGCCCAATGTAAAATCAAAACTAGATACTACTACACACTAAACTATTTTTCAAAATTCTAAAATGTACTATTAATAGTACTGCTTCTTTTTGACTAACTTATTTGGCTTAATAACTTTTTAATTTCTTTAAGGAGTGATCTTACTCTTATTATTACTTACTTGTCTTCCCTCTTACAACGAATTTACCCTTTTGAACACTCTTTGGCTCTAACACTACCCATACCACTACCCACTGACACAAACCCTCTCATTTACCTTTCTTTTGCACAATTTTTAATCTTTTTGCTATCTTTACATTATTTTTAGTCAATACTCATTATTCATTTTTTTCTTTCTTTCTTCTAAACTGTAGAGTTCTTTTCGGCCCATTATAACTCTATTTAGTTTTTATTTTCTAATTTGTTATCAACTCTAACGTTGATTGGAGCGGCTAACAACTCCATAAAAATAAGCCTTTGTTATTTACTATCAACACTGATGTTGATTGGAGCGGCTAACAACTCCATAAAAATAAGCCCTTGTTATTTACTATCAACACTGATGTTGATTGGAGCGGCTAACAACTCCATAAAAATAAGCCCTTGTAATTTACTATCAACACTGATGTTGATTGGAGCGGCTAACAACTCCATAAAAATAAGCCCTTGTTATTTACTATCAACACTGATGTTGATTGGAGCGGCTAACAACTCCATAAAAATAAGCCCTTGTTATTTACTATCAACACTGATGTTGATTGGAGCGGTTAACAACTCCATAAAAATAAGCCCTTGTTATTTACTATCAACACTGATGTTGATTGGAGCGGTTAACAACTCCATTATAAACAAGCCTTTGTTAAAAATGTTTATATTTTTCATCTGATTAATGGTTTTCGACGAGAGCGGCTAACAACTCCGAAAATAAGCCTACTGTTAATTATTTATCAGGTCGAGTTGTGATCATTGAATGTGAATCCAACCTGACCTAACTTCGTAAGATGTCGGTGTGATTGAAAGAAGTATGTAAGCTATGTGAAAGTTGTTTTATTTAACCTTACAAAATTTTTGTTCTAGGCCAAAAATTTTCTCGGGGTCGATGGGGAAATATAGTATCTGTTTATTACTGATACTGTACTTACGCTTCTTTTTCATCCATCCACATCATCTTTGTTTTATTATCCTTTTACGACTTTCTTACATTATTATATTTCTCTCTTTGTTTTCTGTGCTAACACTCTGCGAATCGGTCTTAAACGATTCGTCTATATAGAATTACTTGATTTTACATTAGAATTTCTATATTTTTACATATTAATATTCTTGTTATGACATTTAAGTCAAACACGTCAAACTGATGTCTACTTATTCTTTTAATTGTCTATGCAGTTTATTCAAGGAAGGTTGCATTAAGATTGTACTTACTAAAAATAATTTTATATCGTTTTGGATAGCCTAAATTTGGTTTTTCTATGGAACTACGTTGTCAACTAATTAACAAAATTCTAAATTATTATTATAAGAGTCTTAAAACGCACTCTCGGTTTGTATGAAGGAGGTTTTATATGTCTTGGCCGACTAGACTGGCATACGAGAATATCTATGTCTGAAAAAGAAAAAGAGGCAGGGATTCAGAATGTCAGCCAAAAAAACAGTTGGGTATTTTAGAAATCACCATGAAATAAAGCAATAAAATGGAGTTACACATCTGCACTTAATGTCCGTTGTCCGTCTATGCCCAAAAATGAACTAGTCCAGATGAGAAACAGACTTCATCTCGCACAACTGGGCAAAAAGCTGATGAAATGGACCACCCTAACTACTGGCAAAGTACTCCGAAGACTTTCCATAGACATGACGATAGCCATGAAAGATTACGGGGTGAAGGTGAAGGCCGCGTTTATACTGCTGGCTCGTGCGCGGTATTTCGTCCCGGGCATGAATGGAACAGTTACTGAAACTATTCCTAAGCAAGCTTTTGTGACTGTTACTACAACTCCAAGAAGTGTTTCAGGAGTGAAAGTCAAAGATATGCATGTCAAGGAATTGGACTGTGATTATTACCAGTAAATAGAGTGCAAAGGTACCTTTTTATAATTTATCTTGTATTTCTCTTATTAAATTTTAATTGTCTAGTCTATTTTCTACCCCTTTTATTTGTCAGGGATAGGTAGACACGACAAAGTGTCTTGAAAACGTTTAGAAACGTTTAGAGCGGAGGTCAGGCACCCGTCAGTCCGTGACACCTACATATACAGCATTATTGCAATCTGTTTGCAGTTATTCAAATTATAAACTGTTTTCCGACTGCTAATACCCATCCGCCCACGAGTCCACGACACGTCTATTAAGCTGCGTCCACGAGATTGTTCACAACGAGGACCAGTTTTATGGAACAAAAGTCTTCATTAGCAGTTCCAATTGATTTTTACTGAGATTTGAAATTATTATTACATAAAAACCGGTCAAATGCGATTCGTGGCGTGGCACGGGCACGTTTGAAACTTTGGACCAATTTTTATTTAAAAAAATGATTGATCGCTACATGTTACAGCCTCATACCAACATGTAGTCTCGGCTGGAGGATGCATGTCCTGCTGAGAGTTTTTTGCGGGCGGCTCGTCAGACCGGCCTGTTAGATTTCTGGCAACCTACTCATAAAAAATCAAGCCGCATGGCCGCCATCCTCTTCATTGGTAGAGTTAGGTACATTATGTACTTCAAGAACTTCTATAATGTGTTTTTCCTAGGGTATGTCTTATTACACAAAAACAACGGGAAACAAACAGGTATCAAGAGAAAATCACGAAATTTCGTATCAATCACGAACTTTGTTGAGAATGAAGTTATGAAGAAAAACATTATTCTGACTTGACATAGCATGGAAAAAATGCTTTGAACTAAGTAAGTACCTAATCATGTAAAAACATTTACTTTCACCAAATTTAAATCGTATGGCCGATCAGTATCGTTTACCAAATAAAACAATTAAAATTGAAAAACAGTTTACACAATAACATAACTAAGTAGGTATCAATAAAATTACACAAAGATACACACAAGTCAATTGTTATGTATTTTTATTGCTTAGAGCTACTTGCAACTAATCAGTTGATGATAATGCAAAATAATAATATCCTTTCGCATACCCTAATTCGATAAAAAGATAGCTACTAGTAAATCTGCTTTAATATTGATACATAACGAATTTTTAAACAGGTTGGTGGGGTGACAGTCAAATGGATGATAGCTAGACGGACAGTTTAAATAGATATACGTATCTCATCGTGAATAAACTCTGGTTCAGTTTAGTCTAGCTATGGCTATTGAGATTTTTACATGAAATCATATTCCATAAATAAAACTGGTATCAATTATACTTACCTACATTACATTGAATACGATCATATTTATTGTAGGTAAATGTATTTTGTTATTTTATTCCTTGAACTTACGAATATTTCTTGCTTCATTATTATGTTTTCTAGTTAATAAATGCGCAATATTGATATAGTATTTCATACTGAAACAAATTTTATTTTTAATCAGAGATTTACCTTACCACATACCTACATAACCTTCTTCCCCATGGTGTAGGTAGCAACTGCCACCTGCTACAATCCCTACATTCTCCTTCTGCTTCTTTTACAGTCATACATCTGGTCATACACGCACACGGTTTCAAAAAAATAAAAAATAAAACTCAGAATAACCAAGAAATCAGACATCATTTAACGAAAATCATTTTGTGGATGCCTGTACTTATCCTACTGATGAAGTGATGACTAGATGTTAAGATGTCTGGATGTTTGTTACTCAGTCAAAAACGTGTGATCAGATTTGGATTAAATATATGTGGTACACAGCAGTGGCGAAAGCATCACATACCACGATTTCTATCGGCTTCCCTTCGGTGATTCGCATCTCTACCGCTTTTGACAATTGGCACGTCAATAGTATCTAATGTTGCCAAAAAATATAACAGGGGTAGCAACGGGTATTTAATTCACCATAACATTCAAACTACAAAAACGCTTGTTTTTAGCTTTTTATTACTACAACAACAAAAAATGTTCTATTAAGAACATTTTTTGTTGTTGTAGTAATAAAAAGCTAAAAATAAGCGTCTTGCGCCGGGTTCATTAGAACCCGGCGCCAAAACGTCATAATCGGGAACTAAAAATTCATACAACAGTGATCCTGTAAGGATGTCACTTTAGGTCACGTGGCACCGCTTGATATTGGACGAGAGCAAGCCACTGTACAACGAGTTACGATAGAGACGGATATAGAAAAATGCGTCAGCGAGAACGAGATGAAGGAATATTGCACATTTTATTTGGATTTCAGCTGTTTAATTTTATAGTGTTTAATTATTTCTATTTTAATTTTAGAATTTTAGTAACTATAATTTTTTGATAAGTCAGTAAGTTAAAGCCGGGTTCGCGCCGGATTCTCTCTTAGAAAAATTGACACCTCGCCGCTGGTACACAGATAGGTTATAACCTGGATTAACACATAGATACTTTTTATCCCAGTAGTATGTTCCCTTTGGATAATTTTAAACTACCATGCGAGTGAAGCCGCTGGCAAAAGCTAGTAGTTAATATTAGTCTGAAATCATCAACTCGTCTTGAACAAGCGTGGTAATCAATGCTCATGACTTTGCCCTAAAGTGAGACACTAATAGGCTTTTATTTTTATTAATGTCTTGTGACAAACTGACAAGAAGATGTGGTTTGCGCTAAAGTAGGTACTTACTCCATGTTATTGTTGTTATTACAAGTTCTTTATTAATTATTAACTTACAAATATGTGAGTTTATTCAGAGTAAAAATTAAATGAAATAACCACCATATTTTAGTTGGTTAATACTTTTAGTTAAAATAGGACAGGAGGATATAATCCACCTAAAGAGATGGCAAATCCTGAACTTGGACAAAGACAGTGAAGTTTATTTAGTACTAAACCACATAATGTGAATGTTCAATGGAACACCACCTAAATTAATCTCACACAAAGACCTCATCTGAATATGGCTACAAAGCTGATCGCGATAAAAGGAGTAAATTAAAAAAAGGGTAAAATATGTAGTAAATATTATTTTGTTTTACTAAATATTAAAACTCAAACAATAGCTCACACACGCAGAAATATTGGTGTCCGTGGATCTTCCTCAATGTACCGAACTATATTTTGCATTGCTTGTACTGTGGGTTACATCTACTCCCTACTCATTTCGTTCAGTAAATAGGCAGGTCCAATGGGATGAAGAAGATCATTCTTCGAAAAGGTCAGGTGTGATGTCAGTGATTTCTTTGGTCATTTTGAATTTCTATCCATTATAATAATTTAATAAAATAGATTAAATAATTCATATTTGAATTATTTAAATCCAGATTATCTCATATCTTTTGCAATCGATATTCATTCAAGTTTTATTGAATATGACGCATCAATGCTATTAATATTTAAATTATATTTTCGTACATAAATAATTATAACCGCATTATAATAATATCCTCGGCTGACTCATACATATACAGTTACCTATCAATGTTAAACAAACTCATTATTATTTAATAGTATAGTTTCCTCATCGTTTATCAATTAATTGCTGTGGTTTTAAATGCAATATGTTTATTACTTTTTTTTTGGCATTATTGCTTTGTTATCAATTGTATGTGAATACAGTATAATACATTTGTACCTGATTATGTTTTTATATTTTAGAACTGTTTTAAATTTGGTTCAAAATTGTTTAAAGAAGGGGTCTTGGCAAAAACAATATGTAGGTATTACAGTATTAATTCAAGTTTTACAGAAAGTAGTCTTCCCATTTTACTATGAACCAATACAGCTATTTAGTTTTAACAAAATTACGTGTCCATAAACGACACAATTAACTGAATATGTACTTAGATTTTTGAATTACTGAAAAACATAACTTTGTTCAAGAATATTTATCTATAGTTCGACTTTTAATCGTTTTCAGTAACTTGACAGTTGAAGGGATAAAAAATTCTACAGTGTTAATATGTTTTTAAGACCATTTATTTAAATTTAAAATATATAAAATGCATGTGAGTACTTTATTTCAAGTTTATTCAATTTTGTTCATTCTTACACCACCTCTCTTTCTTTATTTTGTCAAAATCTGGTAATTTGTTTTTCAGTAGTAATTTATTTCATTTCTTCTTATTAGAAGAAATTAAAAAATAGAAATTACTTTTATTAATAAATTATGAATTATTCTTATATTCCACATCTTACAAATGATTTTTTAAAGTTTTATAATGAATTATAAAAATGGTTTCATTTAAAATTAAACCTTTTAGTAGTGTTTTCTTAAATGTTTACTTTAGAATGTACGATAAACAAACCATAACAAGTGTCAACATAAAAACATAAACACTACAATATTAGATTTAAAAATGTGTACTACAATAATGAGTGAGCTCACCTGATCGGGGCAGAAGTATCCAAATGCAACCATTCCAAATAATGACAGCAGTAAACAGAAGATTATCACTTTTCGTAACTTCGATCTTGGCTCCATTTTTTTTATTTCGTATACACCGCTCGGCAGCAACAAAGCGAAATCACTATCTACTTGCACTGATACACTTTTTTGCATTTCGACTGAATGCATGTCTCATTTTTACAAAAATATCCCCAACCCAACACACACTGATTCTGTCTACTGTCTTTCTTCTACCACGAAAGTACATAAATTCATCGTAACATTGATTTCACATCGTTCTTATCGTTATGTGATTATCTGACAGAGATACGGTTCGATAACTTTGTTTTGTTCATATCACTCGTAATATGTTATGCCATTAACAAAGCCGAAAATAAAATGCGAGACGAGAACGATACTCAAGCTGAGCCCGAGCCGACCAACTGCAACTGACACTACGCGAAGACGACTGACGGAAACGAGACGCGATTGAAGGCACTGAACACAAACAAACAATCCTAGGGTAGAGCACGTTTGTATAGCACTCTACTCACGTAACATATTATAGTACCATTTGAACACTCCTAACTCATCACATTATTAAATTTACTATAGCAGCCATTGTTTTTTAACAAATAATCTAGATTTTTTTCCGAGTAAATTCAATTTACTCAACACAAATTGGTGTGTTCCATGTACGTGAAGATGACATATACCTTGGTGAGCATGATTCTGAAAGTAGGACAACAATACTGAAGTCCAGAGAGAAAGTAAGAGATGCTATGATAGAAATGCTATAAAGTTAACAATAGACAAACTCTGGAACGAAATGTTCGTTTAGAAACATTCGGCTGTCACTTAATTTTTTGACATAAATGATTTCTAAAGTTCAAAAACACTAAATAAAGCATGCGAAAAGTATTTTCAAGTGAAAAAATATATTCAGATTCTAAGGGCCTCCCGAAACGATCAATAGCAACTGTCAATTTTTACGTGATTGAACACATTGATGCGCAAATTAATCGTCTACCAAGTGCAATTGAAGCGATTGACAATACCTTCTACAAATTACAATTGATGGCAATTGATCAATCGCAAATGACCGTTTCGGGAGGCCTATATTGTACACCCACATTTTACCAGTTATGTAATAGTCGCGCTATAGGGGGAGTGCCTGTTGCCATCAACCGGGCACAAATCAAGGCTACCGGGTTGCTATTGCGAAATTCATGATAAATAAAACCCAATAACATTTTGCCCAACCTAGGAATCAAACCTACAATTTCATGCTTTGTAGTAACGCTTGCGACTACTAGATCAACTTAGCAGAAGGTGGGTTTTCTATAAACTACCTAACCCTTTGAGGAAGACAGGACAAGAGTGATGTTATGTTACGTACCTATTTACCTAATATATGTTGTCCCTTCCTTCTCTTTCTTCCAGCCTTCTAAGAAGCACAAAATGGGAAGAGCCAGTAATACAACTAATAGAAGCTATCTGCTTTATGCATCATGTTCATTCAATGTTCAATCTAACTTATCTGTATGACTCTCAGCTTAAGCATTCGTTTGTAACACTGATTCGACTGTTGTTGCCAACTAGCAACTACATTAGAATAACACTAGGTACCAGTTTTCGAAATCTTAATAAGTAATTGGGAAAATAATTTGAATGAAATTGGAACCCTAATAAAAATAAAGTCAACTCTTAGCTGATATATGAAATGCTAAAATGCAGAATGTCCAGTCATTTTTTTCAAGTATTTGGTTGATGTAAGTATAAAAGTAGCGATGTTAATTGAACTTTGTTGGCGGCCGTATTGACGAAGGTGGTTTGATATGTCAGACTTTGGAAAAAAGAAACACTTTTTTTTCAGTAAACATTTTATTTTTCTCCATAATCTCCTTTCAACTCAATACGCTTGTCTACCGATGTTTCCAACCTCTTCAATCCACCAGAAAAATATTTTTTCCCAAACACTGAAATATAGGCCTGTTTCAGCCACCATTATACCACCTCCTCATTTGATGAAAATCTTTTCCTGCCAAGACATTTCTTCATTTTTGGGAGGAGGAAAAGTCACAGTGGCTAAATCTAGAGAAAAAGAAGGGTGTGGCTAAAATTCGTATCGTAAATCTAGAAGTTACTGATGTCGCCATTCAGACAAGTGGGCTGGAGCATTTAGCGGATGATTCTTTTTTCTTTGTACTTATGCGGTCGTTTCATCACCAACTGTTCATGCGATCTAACAATGCAGCATAGGAAGCTCCGATTATTGTCTTGACTATCTCAATTCATCAACATACACGAGCATCAATACTCACCAGCCGAACAAATAGTTTTTGCCTTGTATGAGGCACGTTCCCCGGTAGAAGCCCAATGCTTTGACTGTTGCTTAGCCTCTGGTGTATAGTAATGATGTAGGTAGGTAGGTTGATAGGTACTCACATTTCGGCAACTGTTAAATGCCATCTACCAACGCAAAAATTTACTAGCGATTGCGGTTAAATGTACATGGCATTCATCAGAAGTTGCTACGCTATTTCGTTTTCGTCGACTGTCAGTAAACGCTTCACCAATTGTAGAAAGCTTTTTCATACCCTGAATATTTTGCAAAATATAAAAAAAGTCGTCCAGTCGAGAGCACAGCATCAGCTATCTCGCGTATCTTTTCTCGACGATCTGCCAAAACAATATCATGGATTTTATTAACCAACCCCTCTGTGATTATCTCAATCAGCATTCCTGGGCGCTTGGCGTCATTGATCCAGTACGCCTACAACAAAATTCAGTGAACCACTTTTAAACCATTCCATGTGAAGGCGCAGAATCCCTATAATATTTTTTCAATTTATCTTCGGTGTCCAGTTTTATTCCGCGTGAACTGTGTTTAATGAACACTCGAAACTCGGATTTCTCCATTTTCAAAGAATACTTAGAAGTCAACTAATGTTTATTTATTCTCATCTTTATTTCAAGCTCCACAAGGTCGATATTTCTTTGACAGTGACGACCACGCTGCACTGCGCTTCACCAAATGTACGCCGGCCCTAAGGCTCCTTAGACATAGGTACAATGTGTGAAGGAGCCTTAACATGAACGGATTTGTTAGCGGGATATTCAAATTTTCAAAGCTCTGTGGTTTTGACCATAAGCGTGTCCGTTTCAATAGCACTCCCCGTAAGATTGATACAACACAGAATGGGGGTAGAAGCTACAATGGTGGAAGCAAGAAGGGACAGGAATGCAAGCGCAGGTGATTTGGAACTGCGTAGTAGCAGTTAGTATGCAACTGTGCACCGTAGCGTGCGTGAATCAGGATCTGGAGATAGTCAGGTATTTACTACCATCAACCTAAAAGAATGTGGCTTATGAAAATTTGTATTGAGCCTAATAGAAAATGCCTGCAGATGCAGCATATTTAGGGATTAACCACACTTATCGATGCGGAATCGGCACACTAGTTCGGCGATCAGAAATTCGGTACGAAGCAAATTCGTTTCCAATCGGTGTAGGGTCGAAGCGAGGCGAATGGCATCTTTTTCGCTTTTGTTGCATGAACATGTTACTCGACTTACAGCAGTATTTCCCAAACTATCGACCCTCTGCTAGGTCGAATATTGGGTGGTTCTTGAAAAATAGGACATTATCAAGGACTCATTGATTTATCAGAAAATACTTACGTCATCGCATCACTGAAAAATTGTCTCGATCGCAAGCAGTTAACGAAATTCAGGCTCTCAGTTGCTGATAGCTAAAGCTAGTCATAATGACAAAAAATAGGAAACAAATACATATATCTCATTGAATTTGCAGTTACAACTGCAAAAACAATTAATAATTTGTGTTACAATTTTCGATTGTAACTGAATGCTTTTTTCTTATTTCTGGGTATGGGCATGTGATACGGAAGAATGAGGAAAAGAAAATTAGGGAAAGTTTTGAGTATTAAATTAGGGGGAGACCAAAGGA
Source organism: Polymixis lichenea (assembly GCA_949091785.1). Taxonomy (NCBI): domain Eukaryota; kingdom Metazoa; phylum Arthropoda; class Insecta; order Lepidoptera; family Noctuidae; genus Polymixis; species Polymixis lichenea. Next base: position 10,020,348 of record OX420933.1, on the reverse strand, counting down.
ACGATGGATGGACCGTGTGGATGATGATATGGTTAGAAAGGTCGTGACTACAGAGATGACGACTAATAGAGAAGTCTGACAGACATGGTGCCCCGACCTCAAATAAATTGGGATAAGGGCAGGAGAATGATCATTTAAATAGCCCTTCGTTCATATAGTTATGCCCTTATTGTCTCCACGACAGCCAAGAGATGAGAATTGAAACCCGAATTTGGAAGCCTCTGTTGGGTCGTTCGCAGTTCAGTCAACTTTGAGAACCACTGGTTTAGAGCATTTTATGATAGGCTCAAGCCAATTCCGCGTCACAAGTGTGGTGGTCACTCCCTCAGATGGCACTAGGGCTTCTGAAGACATTGAATGAGTTTGTGTCGGTGCAGTATCTAATCGAATACCTTTAAACGAGCAATTCTTGTATACAACGAGAAATTTTAATGGTTGTTTTCCCGCGGTAGAACAACTTATTGACTCGCGACGGGCGAATCACAATCTATAAAAGTCAGTAAGAGATACCAAATGAGATGTGTATCACTCATACTCTCACAGATTTTCATTGTAGTTATCAATGCACGTCAAAATGACTACTAAGGCGCTTACGTATCAAATACTTTACGGTCGTTTTTTGCATATAATGTTAAATTATATTCTTTGAGCCGATGATCCAAATGAGCCAAATGAAACATATGCGTGTTTCGGATCATTTCAGTGATCGAAATGCAAATGTTCCAATCGCAAAAATGATACATTTTGACCACCTCTACTTGTAGGTACTAATCGAATCGCAAGCGCCACCGACAAAGGGAACAGCGATGCATAGAAAATAAACTCTCGCACGTGGTATTTATGAATAATTTTTTAAGTATTTTAAAATAAAAAAAATCTTTATTTTTTAAATTTTACTCTATGCTTCGAAAGTACTCCAAGCGAGTGCCGCGGGAAAACAACCATTAAAATTTCTCGGTGAAGTATATTTAACAATCTGAATTTCGGAAACGGCTGCAACTTTTCTTGAAATTTTATATGCAGGGGCTTTCGGGAGCAATAAATCGATCTAGTTAAGTATCATTTTTAGAAAACGTCAAACCAAAAAAAAAACGGCAAAGCTGGGTCATCCAGATATTTATCAAATATGTGGTTTGCTGTGTATTTCAAGCCTCGTTCTGCATGCGCCGCAAATCAGCTTAACCCCACTCACTGGAAACTTTTTGTTAGGTTTTATTAATTAGGTACATGAACAAAGTGGAATAAAAATATCGTATGCTCGTCTTCGATTTAAATTAAATAATAATTACATATGGAAATATCTTTTTTGTTATGAAACATAAATAATATCATATCCAATCATATCTAGGCCGCGTCCTATTTAAAAGCGATCGTCGCGCCAATTCGTGATCGTTTATAAAGGATTTTTTTTTTTCTGAAAACCGGAAAGCCCCGGCGCGATCATGCATTCAAGGTTTATCGAATAAAAAGTTTTTTGTCACCATATGACTGCGAACACCGTTAGTTTATATTCTATCTCCCGAGATTATAGTGTCGATAAATTGTAAACTGCACCATATTGCTTACAATGGTACCCCGACCGAATAGGTTAGGTTAAGTTAGAACTGCAACCAACCGCGCGCGAGCCGAGCGAGCAGCGCCACGGCAGCGGCCGGCGAGCGCTACTTCCAAGTTATTGGCAGTTATTAATATTACTTGGCTATTTAGTAATAGCGCAAGGTACTATCCGTCGCATGCAACTTTGATACCAGTTCACAATTTATCGGTTTGCCACGGACAGATTATCTATCGAAAAATAGTGCGTTAAATTGTAAATGTTTTTTGCAGTTCACAATGTTTCGATACTTTGTAATCTAGAGATAAATTATAAACTAACGATGTTCATAATGTTACGGTAACATATACACGCGACAATCGCGTGTCCTTGCTTTTAAATAGGATGCGGGGTAATAGACACACAAACGATAATTTTAGGAATGGCTGGAAAAAATAATAATTAACAATTTCAATGACAGGCTTTAATCCAGTATCACTTCTAAATAAGAGAATTTCATATAGAAGGTACATAATTTTAAAATCAATTCATCATGTTTTGAAAGAAATCAGTTTCCTTACTAAAACAGAATACAAACTAAAAAATATGTAAAACAAATGACATATCTAGAATGCATTAGCAAAATTAACTAGAAATTAGTTTTAGGTATTAATAAAATACCATTGTGGCACTACTACTAGACATCTACACAAATTAAGAACAGATTCCAAATATTTTATTTATTGTAAACGAAAAGGCACTTTAAAATCAAGGTGGGGGGTAATGATACATGAATAAAAATATAATTAAGGTCAGAACAAGTTATAATGGAATACTCCTCTTGTTTGTCATCAATTTCTCTCGTCACACTGTAGTTTCACTTAAAAGTAGAAAATATTTTAAGAGTTCTTTTTATAATATATATGTACACATGTTAAAAAATTCAACAAGGAACAATCCATACATACCTACAACTTAGAAATAATTATGTGATCAGAATCTTCTCAAACTAATACACAAAGTACCTCAAATAGATATAATGGAAGTCATTTTACTCCATGATATTGCAATATCAAATACACCGTGAGCAAATATGTAATATTGCCATATCGAAAATAAGTAAAACGGCCAGTGCATGGAGTAAGACCAAACTCAATGCCACGAGAGAACTCATACATAACTGTCCATTATATTGATATAAAAAAATTTATACAAAAGGTCCACACCTTATTTGATTACAATTTCTGCAATATAAAAGTTATAAGTCACCACTGATAATATCAGCTCTCCATATATTTAATGAATATCATAGACACTTGATGCCGAGGTATCGTAACACTCAGTCAGCGCACAATATGTAGATACTTGTATCAACGTTTCTGTAACTTCACCAGTCCCTAAACCGTAGGATCAACTCCTCTCACCACAGAATTTTCTAGATACAAAAATTACTATATTTTATCGATTCAGTCCACAAATTTGAAATAAAGTCCACGATTCCACTCGTCGTCACATAGTGCATTACTGGTATATGACGACTGTTGTTAATTACTTAATGTTCTGTTCACTAGGCGTTTGTTTAATTAAACGTTCTTCCAGTACGAATATTATTTAGCACATTTTAATTTGTTGAAAGTTTTTTTAGCGATGCACTGTTTAAAACAATCAATAATATCTATGTTACATTAAAATTGTTCAAGTAGGAACGCAACCACCGCCGGTCGCGTCGTTGTGGGACATAATTCCTCATTCCTGTCTATGTATGCCCACTATACATACGTCTATGTAATGCGGTACCAATTAGTCGACTACTAGTTGTCTATGGGGAGAAGCCAGTCCTCAAACTATGTTCACAATAACAAGCACATTTATCAGTTGCGAGGACGTCCGCGGCCGCGTGACCCGTCCCGGTCCTGAAACAAAACATTCTGTTAGCACCACTTACACATCATCATTGCTTGAAAAATATTTCAAAATTGACTAAACGACAAATCTTTATTTGTATAGATCAATAAAAGCAGTATTTGGAACCAACCTTACGGGGCCTGTTGTAATCACGGTCGCGATACATATTAGACAGGGGACCATCGCGGTAAATGCCCGAATCATTGCGGTCATTGTGGTCGTTATAGTCCCGAGGGCCGTCATCGTCTAAATCGAGAGCGTCGCGAGGGTCGCGAGGGTCGCGAGGGTCGCGGTAGTTGCGCGAGTCCCGGTGGTCTCGGGGGTCTCGAGAGTCCCGTGTGTCGCGGTGGTCCCGGTGGTCTCGCGGGTCACGTCCGTCCCGGCCATCTCGACCGTCACGGTTGTCGCGAGTGTCACGCCCGTCTCGGCCATCGCGACCGTCGCGACCCTCCCGGCCATCCCGGGCATCGCGGCCATCGCGCTTATCGCGGTATTCGCGATAGTTATTGCGGTACCCGCGACCGTTATCTTGATCCTCACGATTATTCTCCTGAGGGTGATGAACAGGAACCTTGCGGGAATCTTCTTCCTCCTGACGCCTCTCATAGTGAATGAAGTCGTCAAAAATAGATGTCGAGTGGCAATAACAGTGCATGATGCGTAACACTTGCAGCCCCTTAGCGTGCGGCACTTCCTGCGTGTCGCGAGAATTAGTCACCGGCTTATTCTCGTTATTTTCTAATTTGATATGACGTAGTTGCACGTTCGGAACGTCCTTAACATAGATCCACCTTACACGAAACTGTCCCTTCCACTTGTCCTGAGACCACACACTAGAGTTGGAGTTGTAATCCACCGCACTAGTCATACGAGCCATTCCACAGAAATGGCCACTACCGTTCACTGAAAAGAATAGGAAGACGGCGCCCCCCTCCCTCTCCCGCTCGCGGAATGCCGCGTCTAGTCGCTTGTTACCGTGCTCAGTACTGCACCATATCTCATACTTGATGCTGCGATGGATATCATCCTCTGAGTACGACTTGATCACAAAGAATCGAGCTAGAGGCGCGCCCAGATCGAACTCCTTAGGGTTGTAGTCATTCTTGACGCGCAGTTCGTCGAGCACGGGATGCGGCACGGCGGGGGCGGCCGGCGGCGCCAGCGCGGCCACCGCCGGCGCGGCCAGCTGCGGGCGCGGCGCGTGCTGCTGTGGCGCGGCCAGCGGCGGGTGCGGCGCGGGCGCGCGCGGCGCGTGCGCCCACGCGGGCGGCGGCTGGTGCTGCGGCGGCGGCCCGCGCTGCTGCAGGGCGGCGGGCGCGGCGGCCGCGGCGGGCGCCTGCGCGGGCATGGGCAGCGGCGCGGGCACGGGCGGCGCCTGCAGGGCCGGCGGCGGTGGCGCGGTCGCCACGGGCGCGGTCTTGCCGGCGTCCCATGTGCCCATGTCCATGTTGTGCTTTCCAGGAATTATTGGTGGCGGAGGCATGCCGGGGCCCTTCTTCTTTACGGCGCCTCCCTGCGAGGACGGCGCGGGCTTGGCCGGCTGGCTCGCGATGGATGCCCATGTCATCTTTTTGGGTTGAGAGCCACCTGACACGTCCTTGAGTTCCGGCGGGCGATCCTTCTCCGATTTGTGTTCGCCGAGCGAGAGTGACTGCACCCCCGTCTCCACGGCTTTGATACCGTCGGGCACGTACAGCCCATCGGCCCTGTAATAATCATCGTACTGCTTCGCGCGACCGAGCTGCCCCCACGTCGAATAGTCGCCATTACCGTGAAAATAATTAAAAGTCGACGCTGGTTGTCCGAATGCAGCTGTCGAAAATGTTGTTGTTGAGGGTCCAAACACACCTGAAATTATAACAACAGAGAATTAAAAGTGGTCGAGTGTTTCAGATTGGGAAGATCAAAAATATGTTTCTACTTGATAAGCATTATTTGAAAATGTGGTGAGTTATTGATGAAAATTGAAATGGTAATTTGATGATATATTAACAATGACTGACGCAAAAGATGGATGCGGTTTAACAGAAGCAAGATATTGATCGAGGTATTGTCGTTTTTCTGGCATGAATATTTGATACGGAAATTGATGAAAATAGTGACATCTTTTCTCTTGTTACTGTATGAATACTAGCTACCATCCATTCCATAAGAATCGTGAGGATTGTATCCTCCGAAAGTCATCGGGTCTGTTCCATTGGTGGACCATGTCCCATCCCCGACTCCAAAAGCTTGATAAGGAAGTGCTGTTGTACCGTAATAACCTGAAATAAGGAAAAATATTTGCCTCTAAACAAATTTCCCACTTTCTAGTTATAATTAACTTAAAAAGCAACAAGATACAAAAGATGTTTAATTAATTGAAAAGACTGAATTTAACTTTTAATATACGACAATAAGCCTCAGTATCTCTTATTAGCACAATTTGATTAATGAAGTCCCGAGTTTGTTTATCATCTGAACGAAACTGCTCATCATCATCTCAAACTGATAAATAGTATGAGGTGCAGCTCAAAAACGAAGTAAGATAGCACGAAATCATCGTGATCACAGTTACAGCTTTGAGCTTGATGCAGTTCTCTAAAGGTCAAAGTTCCACATGACCTTTACACATAATTGACAAAAGGACTCGACTATAGATAAAACAAGGCTAAAGGATTCTAGGACCTGTATAAATACTGAACAAAGGATCGATCTAAATTATTCTAGGGATTATAACAGATGTGTGTGTGAATAATTTTCAATGAGGCACACTACATTTCTCGGTACTGATAACTGAGTATCTGACTATCATATATGTTTGAGGGAGGGTTGGTAGTGTATCGAAACATATGTACCTACCTGCCACGCTGTAGGGGTCGGCCGCGGACGAGATGGGTGGCGCATAGGAAGGTTGTTGCTGATGGCGCCATGACACCTCGGCCAACTCGTCGCCGCCGCTCTCTAAATGTTGCTCTTTCGGTGCATTTGTCACTAGAATCATAAAGATTGGGCTATGAGCATATTTCCATAAAAGGTCGGACAAAAGAGCATGTCAATGATACTAGAATGTATTATTTAATCGGAAAGGACTGAACAAACAAAATTGTATTAACAAGAGCATTTTCATTCATATGATTCAATCAAATTGATTCACTATAGTTAATTTAAAGATGCAGAATTAAAAGTTGTGACCATCATTATAAAAAAATTAGAAAGGCCTATGTGAAACCAACTAAGCCATGATATAAATCTTAGATAAGAGTGACAAAATAAAACTTACAAAAGTAAAACTCCACAGTATAGAATCTTAAGCTAATTCTTCTATTAGGATCATATAGAAGTCTATCATCAATTCATCATACATGCCCTTTTACCAGCAATTTCTTTTAAGATTGCACCTTGACAAGAATCAAGAACATTTGTCTATGAAGATTATGGTCCACAGAGATGGTAAATGATAGTGTGTTCATTAGTAGGTATACTAAATTTATTGTGTATGCATAACAAGGTCATTTGTTTCTGCATAAGGAGTGCAGTAAGTGGACAATGAATGTTATACAATGCAATATTGCTACTCCCATTATTTAAATGTTCTTAGACCATTACAAATTGTATGTAGAAGCTCAACACAGATTTGTTTTGAATGAGTCATCTAAGATGTTGATAAATTAAAGCAAGCGGCTATGGTCTTTATTTACATATAGTAAAGGTTGAATATTGCATTGTATACTTAACAATATTTACATTTTCAGCCACACAAATAATAATGGTTTAATTTTACAGTATATCAAATGCTATTATTTTTTAAGCATGAATCTAAACAGAGCAATTTATTGTAAAGAAAGATGCATAAAATAAAGATTATTTTTAAATTATTCTACATAATTAATTTAAATTAAGATCCAGTTTAAAGAATTAACTAAGATGTAGGAAAGAATTAAGGAAACAAACATTTTTAATTACCACTATAAATAGGGTGTCTTATCATAATAGCCCTAGATAATAATGTTAACCAAATCTATAACCATGTCAGACAGAATCACTTGGGGCACCCAGATGGTACACAGATGTTCTTAACAGACCTGGATATATCATCAACTTCTGGGAGGAGGTGAGGAAAGAGGCTACGTGGCCCACGCACAATGGTCTACCTTAAGGACTTAGTGCAGAAACCAAACACTCTAACATAACATAACACCTGTAGCATTCTGGATTTCAAGTATGTTTATTGTCAAGAATAGCAATGACAGTTCATACAAAGACCATTCATTACAATTGAAGTAATCAATTGACTACAATTATTATTCATAGTAGGACTACACACAGGGCAATTCTTTGCCGTAATAGAGAATCGCTTGCATGTTTGTTTTTGAGAAAAAGAAAAAAAATACAAATTCTAAAACATTCATTGAACATTTACTACGTATTAGAACAAAACTAGACAGCGAGATTTTTCAAAAAAAAGACAAACATGTATGAGTGCAAATATTTATAAATGGTATTCAGTTATGGTACTACTAACCTACTTCTATGTAGCGTATGTAGGCACAAGAGCAGAGCAGCGGTGACCCAGTGGTGACGGCCCGACTTGGTAAGTTTTAGGTGGTAGGTTGTGACCCAGGCAGGTGGTTTACGTCGTATAAATTATTTTATCACCACTGTTCTCAAAACAGCGAAGGAAAACATCGTTAGGAAACCGAGATGTCTTTGAACCTAAAATTCGAAGACATGTGACATCTACTACCAACCCGCACTGGGCCCGTTTGGGGCCTTACAGCCCACTCTATCACACTGAGAGGAGGACGGTGTCTTAACTTAGCGGCTGCGTCATAGCTTAGTAGGAACATTAGAGGCTGATTATGCATATAGATACAAGAATAAGTAATATTTACCCCTTACTAATTGAATCTCAATAAAGTTATGACATTATAATTTGCCAAAAAGAAGGGGTTTGGTTTTCGCACTTAGTCCTTCAAGTGGAGCATTGTGCATGGGCCATGGTGGCCGTTGGTGATTATTCCAGCTAATATTACAGTTATTCTAAAAGCATAGATGTTATTTCTGGTTTTTAGAATGGTAAGGCCTTCTTTTAAGCTCAGCTCAGGAGGAAGCTACTGTGGCCACAGATTTAAGATCAATGGTGAACTAATGATGGTAATATATTCACCCAGTACCCAGGTACCCAGTCTAAATTTAACCTGCAGCAGATGGCATAATTATGGAACACAGCTGTTACAATATACTAGTGATAATGTTATTGATTATAAAAGTAGCACACAGTTATTAATGAAACCAATGCATTATAAAATCCAATAGACGTTGAAGTGTTATCATTATTATAACATTTCCAATATTATTTTATTTTACAGTCACAGTCAATAGTTTAATTGACTAGTGATAAAAGTGTGTACCTGCTGACTGTGATCAAAGTCAAAATTAACTGTGTTAATCTACTAAACCCACAACACCGTGAATGGAGACCAAACAATGTACATCATTTAAGGAGTGTGTTTATGCACGCAAGCATTTTCTCATAATTGCCTGACTAACAAAGCCATTAATTGGCACTTGCAAAATTATTGAATGAAAACTAGAAACATTTGTTTGCTTAAAATAGATTGTGAACCAATTTGTTAATATTGCATCTAATATTGAACCTTATATCATCTAAAAATACACATAGTCTAATAAATTTTGAAAAACTTACTGTCTACAAAGTAATACATGTCTGCTCTGTAGTCACTCAGACTATAAACAAGAGAGGTACTGGGTACAGACAGCATTGATTATGTGTGGGTGGTAAAGATTTCAAGTTATTTTAGACAGACGTCTGTGGGTTGATTGGGTGGGCCACCCACCTGCATCCTCTCAGGTGTACAACATTATCAATACATTAATTTCACCTAATACCACCATACATCTGTTAACATTCAGATATTACAATTAAATTCCCACATTTAACACAGCAACATGGTTAATTGCATTCTTCTAGATCTAAAATCACGCAAGAAATAATAAAAGTGAAAGCCAAAAAGATTACGACGCTAATCGCAGCATCGCAATAACGAGAACCGAATACGAAGCCGACCGGTACGCTGTTCCACCTACGGAGAAAACACTTTGCAACGTCATAACGATACCATCTTTACCTTGGTTCCCTTGCCCTTTCATCCGCTACGATCGCCACAATCATGAAACAAGAAACAAAACACCAATGTTAGCTATACAACAATACGTTTATACACGTAATTATTGAACAGAGATAGTGTAAATGCGAAATACCTGATCTGACACGCCTGCTGACATTGGCCGCGATTTTGAGAATATTGAACACTTATACAAGTCTTTAGACACGACAATACCAAAATAAATCACATCAGTTTCACTACACAAGGTCCGAAGTGTCCGAGATTCACTTAATTATTTCTAAATGTCCGTGTTGTATAAAAATCCGCTGAAGTCCGAAACGGATGGACGTTTGTTAATGGCGACCAAAGCAGTGTTGCCAATATTTTTTTCGGAAATAACCGGTTAGTGCTATTATGGGATACCGTAAATGAATAAACGTAACTTAGGTTACGTGGTTATTCGGTTTCATCGCACAGTTTGGTCCAGCTTTTTCATTCATTTTAACGTATTTCAATTTTAAATATTTCTACATAATTCTGGATTTTCCCAGAAAATAACCTTCTTTATTTTCTAATGAATGATTCATATCAGCTGACTTACAAATGAACCCTGTTGTACACTGACAACTTATTTTTGTTTAGATCTAAAACTGCTTGTGAACTTGTGATCGCAGCTTTACTATCCTCTTGATTGGATGCACTATTCATGATTACTGATAGAGATGAAATCAGAAGGAAAATGTATTCTCGTCATTTTAATGCGGGCTCCAGACTCCTGTGTGATTCACAGTGATGCCAATTGAGCCCCTTCGTGGCCAGATCCAGCCCTTTTTCTTCTTGTTTAGACCCGAATATAATCATTTAGCCCTTAGCCTGTAATCTAGCCCCAAAAATTTTAGCCTCTCAAAACCATAAATAAACATAAATTACGAAACAGGATGAGCTTTGAGCCCATAAATTCTATACTATAAATACGAACTGGCCTTACCAAGCTAAACCAATCTTACTACATATAGGTTATCCCAAAAGATCTCCTTTAAAAAATTGTATCCATTTTAAAGGAGAATGGTCAAAAACCCAGAGCGAACAGATACAGAATGTAACTCAGAATTTTAGTGATATTTAGTGTTATCATTCTGTAAATATTTCACTATTAAATTCGATGGTAAGTGTGTGATATTGTGCTATTTGTTTTTCATCAGGGGTGATTTTTTTTCGTTAAGATTTCTTCGCTTTGAGAATATCCGACGATATACATACAATTACTCACGCTCAAAATCTCATAGGAGTAGGCAGAGACTGCAGATTGTCAATCAACTATCTATAGTCCACTTTTCGCTGGTTTTCTGCGAGACTCCGGGTGATGAGTGGCGAACTCTGTCGTCACCGTTTGAATGTTAAGTGTTATTTATGTCTTAGTCGTCTTTTACGACACGCCGAGAAAAAGGCGTTGGTCGTAACCAACACCACACGGCTTTACATAACAATTCTTAATTAAACTTTCTATAAATCGTAAGTATGTATTAAAATATATTTATTTAAACACTTGATTACAAACATAGTGATATTTATTGACTGTAGCTGTTCACTGTATTTTGCTTAAAATTAAAATGGAATGTCGATAAATAAGTAAACGATAGTGGTACATCCCTATAGGAGGAGAAATAGTAATGACCTCGTTACAAAAATATAAATTTTACGGGTAACGAAATACAGCTTTATACATAACATCAGCCTGAAATCGGGCCCATTCGAAGTTAAACCATACAAAAATAAAATAATAAGTATTCACAAGTAGGTAACTACTAGCGTTGCAAAACTTCGGAATAATTCGCAATAATTCGGAAACATTCCAAAGTAAATTTCGATTGGAAGGAATACTACCGCAGCAAGAATATAGAGTAAAATAAATATTGTATGGATGAAGTAAGTAACCTACATTTTATTACGAAATAAGAATTAAATTATTCCCAGTAATTACGAATATATTTATGCGTAGGTAGCTTGAGGAGACTCCCCATAATATATCAGATATTGTGGCGTGCCGTTTTTGAATTAACGCCATCTAGCAGACAACTTCGTGAACCGCCGAGCTCCACGGCCGTTCATTCATAAAATCAACGAAGTATTTTTCGATGCCTACGTACCTACTATGCGGGAATATTTCCCTATAAGTAGATAACTACTTGTGAATACTTATTATTTTTGTATGGTTTAATTTCGAATGGGCCCGGTTTCGGGCTGATGTTATGTATGCGTTATGTACAAGTTTAGTTAACTTCGTAAAAGTGTTTTTGCTTTACAATGTACGCAACTAATGTATTTTTTTTAAATAAATATGTAGGTAGGGTTACTTGCGTAATTTTTTAGCAAAAAGTTTATTTCCTGTATAGAATAGGCAGTATTCAACTAGAACAAACAATTAGAACTAATTGAAATAATATAATAGTTACCGTTTTACTATGTACAGACGCCAGCAGGTCAACCTACCCGAAACTGTCAAATTTTCTCAATCAAATTTGAACGTTATGCTTCAGCGATAAAGTTGAAAACCTATTAAAGAAATTTGACAGATTGTAGTAGGTTGATGTGCTGGCGTCTGTACCTCGATAATAATAATATATCATCATCTGCTTAGCCTTTTCCCAACTACGTTGGGGTCGGCTTCCAGTCTAACCGGATGCAGCTGAATACCAGTATTTTACATGGAGCGACTGCCTATCTGACCTCCACAACCCAGTAACTGGGGTAATACGATACCCCTTGGTAAGACTGGTTGTCAGACTTTCGGGCTTCTGACGACCCGTAACGACTGTCAAAGATCCACAAATGACAGCCGGGACCAACGGCTTAACGTGCTTTCCGAGGCACGGAGGGGTCTTGGTATGTAAAGATGGTCACCCATCCACGGACCAACCGCGGCAAGCGTAACTTAACCTGATCGATCGACCCGTGCAGCTATTGTTACTTAGCCACAAGCCCCTCCCCTCAAGATAATAATAATATATATGTATCTAATATAAACTCATAACATTTGTACAACTAAACCGCATACAAAAACTTATCACGTAAGTACATATCTAAGTAGATGCAAGAAACATTCGGAAGTTTACTAATCGTATTTTACTCATGAATGAACGCGTCAGAACATAAAAACAAGAAATATGTCAATCGTCGCATAATTGAAAATAAACCACAGTCGAATGACTATAGAGTTGTTTATTGTGTACTCTTTTTACGTATTTATTACTTTTTCCGTTTAAAGCGCACACGGAATAGTTTAATGAGCAAGTTCCGCTACCCGCCGCTAGATGTCAATATAATTCATCAAAGCTGTATTTCGTTACGGTTAAGATTTATATTTGCGTAACGAGGTCATTACTATTTATCCTCCTATAGGGATGTACCACTATCGTTTACTTATTTATCGACATTCCGTTTTATTTTTAAGCAAAATACAGCAACAGCTAGAGTCAATAAATATTACTATGTTTGAAATCAAGTGTTTATATAAATATATTCTATTACATACTTACGATTTATAGAAAGTATATTTAAGATTTGTTATGTTAAACTAATGATCCGATTTTGAAAACTATTCTATTCATAAAAACATACAGTTGTGGAGTTTCTTTCTATCTTATGCGATAGATATTAAACTACGGGATTAATTACTACGGGTAAACTAAAACCGCACACAGGGTTACATTTTTCCCGATATAGCATAGAACAAAGAGAACATTGTAAGTTTAAAAATATCGATAACTCATTATCGATAACGGTAATCTCTAATTGAGTAGCTGAGTGTAACATAGTGTGCATTGTTGGAATCTTCGAGCACAATATGTTTGAGTTTAAAAGAAAGTAGGACTTTAAAATGAGTAGGATAAAGTCAACTTTTAGGTGTCTTGTTTTAATAACGCGTTGTTGCGTCGCCAACTAGCGGTCAATAGTCGAACTCTAGCTATATTTTCCTTGTAATAATAATTATTCTCGGGGAATATTACGGAATTTTACTCAAACATCCCGAATGATTCGCGAATATTACAACGGGAATAATACGGAATATTTCCCTCCAGCAACTCTAGTAACTATATAAATGGAAAAATTCCCGCATAGTAGGTACGTAGGCATCGAAAAATACTTCGTTGACTATAAGAATGAACGGCCGCGGGACTCGGAGATTTACGAAGTAGTCCATTGCCTGCTAGATGGCGTTAATTCAAATAACGGCACGCCGAAATATTTGATAAATGGGGAGTCTCCTCAAGCTACCTACGCATATATTCGTAATTACTGGGAATAATTTAATTCTTATAATGTAATAAAATGTAGGTTACCTACTTCATCCTTCCAATATTTATTTTACTCTGCATTCTTGCTGCGGTAGTATTCCTTCCAATCGAAATATACTTTGGAATGTTTCCGAATTATTGCGAAGTTTTGGTACGCTACTCACAGCGATAGCAGTACATTCGCCTTCCATTCTCGACGAGCGCGCGAACTAAACTGTAGTTACTGTAGAGATGTACTAGGAATTTCTTATCTGTTAACAAATAGTAACCGCAGCTTAGTAGATAACCTAGGAACTGAATTCACAGTTCTCTATTACCATTTCATCGTTTACCATGCCATGACGTACGTTCGTTCATCGTTCATTTATCAGTTATTTTGTCGATGACTGGGAATTCCTCGGTATTTTCTTATGTATGCGACAAAGAATTAGCAATTTAAGCCTCTTTGAATTAAGAATTTTATTTCGATGGCACGTGTGTGTGTATTGTTTTCGATAATATTATTACTATTATCGAAAACTATACACACACAGGCTTAAATTGCTAATTCTAATAAAGAATAAAGTAAGAATCCTTCCATATCGTTTTTTCATTTACTTCTTTTCCTACTGCATTAAAAGTTAGGTACCTAACTAATTACTTATCTGTCTGAAACATTACAAAGTATGTATGAAATATTCTATCTAATTTTAAGACGGAAATCTCCCTGTTAAAAGTAACAGGTAATCTCAGAGCCTAGGAACAAGTTACCTGTCAGAATTATCCTGTTAAATCCATCTCTACTAAACTGTAAACGATCAGTGTTACCAACTGGGTGTCAGATTTTGGGGCTAAATCAAGTTTATAAAAGGGCTACATCAGCACATTTTTTTTTTAAATAGGGCTAAATTACTAAAGGTCGTTCACAATGGGCCTCTTATGAAGGCTTAGGCTTAAAGTCACCCAAAGCGCAACTGAGAGGGCTATGCTTTAAGTTTCCTTACGTGATCGAATCAGGAATGAAGAGATCCGTAGGAGAACCAAGGTAACCGACATAGCCCGAAGAATTTCCACTTACTTAAATGGCAGTGGGGGGCAATGGGGCCGGAAGGTTCTGGATTGGCGACCGCGTACCGGAAGTAGTAAAGTTAGAAGGCTTCCCACAAGGTGGACTGATGACCTTCTGAGGGCCGCTGAAGTCCGCTGGATGCGGGCAGAACAGAACCGGTTAAAGTGGCGGAGCTTGGGGGAGGCCTATGTCCAGCAGTGGATGTCTTTCTGCTGAAATGATGATGATGATGATGAATTACTAAACAACGAAAAATAAAAATTACGCAGGTAACCCTACCTACATATTTATTTAAAAAAATACATTCGTTGCGTACATCGTAAAGCAAAAACACTTTTACGAAGTTAAACCATACAAAAATAAAATAATAAGTATTCAAAAGTAGATAACTCCATAAAGGGAAAAATTCCCGCTTATTTGGTACGTAGGCATCGTAAAATTTCTCGTTGATTATAT